>OZ004729.1:57197724-62197724 GCA_963924685.1 Dexiosoma caninum
TAGAATTTAATTTTCTATCACCTAAGATAATTTTTTTTAAATTTGGAGTGGCTTCCATAAACTAGATTTGTTCCAAAACTTTTCATAAAAAATACCATTTTTTTAAATAAATATTTTTGTTAATACAAATTATTATTTCCTAGCGATGCTACCTATTTGGTAGCGAAATATTGAAAAATAAATAATTGTTAAAAACTTTTCATAAAAAAGACCATCGCTGAAAAATAAATATAATTAAATAAATTCTTTCAATACTTGTTTTTTTAAATAAATTCTTTCACAAATAGTTTTTTTTTTCGGTAAACTGTCATCAATCACATTATACTTCCAATGAAAATCAGGGATAATCAAGCTCGTACAATTGTACTTTTTTCAGTACACTTTGCATTGCAAAAGTACTACTTTACTCCACTAAATATTAAGTACCAAGTAAATTCATATGATTATATGTTGTTCAGTAATTTAAATTAATTATAGCAAAAATATATTTTCGATTTTTCTTAATATAATATTTAATATTAAATTATTCACAACCACTTTTCACAAACTTTGACGTTTGGCCTGTTGAATGAAGTGACCAGCGAAATAGCTAATAAGTTTAGCTGCCCTACAAGAACATTGACGGTCATTTGACCGGTGATATGACCGTCATTGCTGACAGAATTATCGGTCATTGCGTAGAACAAAGTTTATATCATTTTATTAAGGGCAATATGAGAAAAAACACCGAAACTTCTGTGTGCATGTGATAGTCAGCGTTGATGCATATATATCGCTCACTGTAGACGGATATCCCAATTGAAATGAAACACTATTTATTTAAATTCTTTACGTTGATTTTATTTCAATATTCTTATATGTACATATAATAATATAAAAAGAGAAATGTAATATAATATAAAATAGAAATATCCATCAGAACCTTGGAGTGGGCCATCATCTGTGAATTTTTTCTTAATATAATTGCCCACAATTATTTAAAATATACAAATATTAAAACGAACTATTCAGGGATTCGCATAAAAATTAATTCTATCCATCGGCAAAGACAACATATGTCGTTGTTAAAACGTGTCGCCGAGTACCGAACACAAAAACGATGCTCTCTTCCACACCCGTAACATGCTACCAAACTAAATGTTTTCTCGTCTAAACTCAGTCGTACGGAGCTTCAAAAACTATAGTCCGAATTATAAGTTTATAAACGAGTAAAATTATCATTTCTGTAAAATGGATGAATTTGCGAAAATTCAAGAATACTTTTGTAATGAACTGCATTAATTTTTAACTATTCAACAACACGTTGTTTGTCTCGCAACGAGGTGGTCTCTCGAGTAATAGGAACTCCTTCAGTATTACTTTAAATTGATTGATTTCGAAACAAATTCTCAATATTCAAGAACTCATTTTATTTTATCTTTCTGTTACTAATAGTTAATAATAGTAAAACTTAACACAACTTTTATGTTTTTAGTACATTTGGGGTTAAAAAAGTACAATTTTAAAATTGTCAAATATCATCTCCGATAAAAACAGAGCTGTAAAAAATTTACATTTCTTTTTTTCTGGCAAATTTTATGGTTTTTTTCGTTTTCTTACTTTTGTACATTTTGCTCTCTTATTGAGCGTAAATATAGCTTACTCTCATTTTACCGAACTTTCCCAGAAAGTAAACGTACAGACCTATAGACGCGACATACGGATAGGGTTGCTAAAGTTGAACATCTCTGTGAGCTATGGAGCTCGAAAAGGATAGCAAATCTGTTTTTTTGCGATTTTCCCTTTTCAATGTTTTTATCGGCATGTTCGCTTTAATTAGGTATTTATTTAGTTATCTGTGTTTGTCACATTCAAAGAGTAATTTTCTTTTCATTCCCAAAATTTCGGACACTTTTGTTATGCACGTGGAACAGACCTATTTTGTGGTAAATTTTTTGGTTTTTTGCGTTTTCTTACTTTTGTACATTTGTGTATTTTAGTGAGATAAATTATAGTTTACTCTCATTTTACTCAACTTTGCCAGAAAAGTGTATGTATGTCTGGTGAAAAAAATGTGAGAGCTCAATATATTGTTGATTGGTTCAAAATTCATTCTATCCATTATACATGTATATCGTCATATGAAACGTAAAACCATGTACATCCATATGTAACAAAAATTTCAAAATAGGTTTTTTATTGAATATTGTGTACCATGTAAATATGCACGTTCCTACAAACTTTTAATATTTTACAAAAACACAGCGATAATATTAACGAAATCAAGAAAAGCTAACTAGAATCATTTTAAAAATATAAACCAAAACCATGTAACTACTTGATAGTATCAAAATGTAGAAACGAATTTAATTGTTTTTTTTTATTTAGTGGACTTTGTTTTATTTTTATTGCATTAAAATAAAAGAAAAGTTCAGTTATATCGAGCCATAACCGCAAAAAAGCTCAAGCGACATACATATATTTCATATAGCGCTTTTTTTAATAAATGACTTTGCTGCCATCATTTGCATCATCTATAGAAATTTGAAGATCATTACACAGTGTGAATTTATGAATTTATAACAAAAAAAATACTTTTGCTCTAACTTAATTTAAACAAGAAATAAATAATAAAAACCTTCTCCTGTACAATTTCGTTTTTGTCGCTTGAGTGTGAAGAAAATTTAAATTGTTAAAAGTAAGAACGCTAAAAAATTCGAAATGAGTGGAAACAATATTCTTGATAATAATTTATTGTACTGTGAAGTGCACCATAAAGATCTTTTGAAAAGGAATAAACAAGTAAATAATAAACAAAACCGTATGTATGATAGGGAATATGTGGGTATCTGCAAGGGAGATATTTGCAAGAAAAGTGTCGTTCAAAGTTTTACGAAAAAAGCTCAGTTCGTTACTGTTCCTATTATACAGATGGTAAATGAAAGGAGATATTTGATTTATTTTGGAATATGAAATGAGATCGGAAAAATGTTTACGTACCCGGCGTTATTGAATATTCAGACAGAAAACTTGTTGTCGTTGAAGACTCCCGTCTTTCCTGTACAATGTCTTATTATTTAATCCATAATTCAGTTCGAAAGCAAGTTTGTCATAAAATGTTTTTATCTACTCTTGGTATATCTCATAATATGATTAGAAAGTGGACAAATATTCAAAACACATTCAAAAATAATGAAAAAATCAATCTGTAAGTAACAATCGGAGATTGTATTACCAGGAGCAAATTACATTTTTCAAAAATGGCTGGAAGATATTCGAAAAATTGAGTCTCCTTATCGCCGAAATCATAGCAAAAAAGTATATTTCGAGGCAGATTTGAAGTTTTAGGCAACTTTTTGATCTGTAACTTCAAGACTGTAAACCAAATGTAGAAAATGGAGCTTTTCCAGTGTCATATCCGATCTTTATAAAAATTACCAATGTGATACGTGCTTTGAGTTTAAAGCAAAAAACTTATCACAAGATAAATTTGATCGTCACAGAAAATAAATTGATATGATGCGAATGGAAAAGGATAATTACACTGAAAATGCAAAATCGTATGTATGCTATTCTGTATAGACATGCAAGCAGTTAAACTTTTGCCTCAACTTAAGGCTAACTCTTCATACTATAAAATGAAACTGCAAATCCATAATTTTACTATTTATAACATAGTATCCCACGATTCTGATAATTATGTTTGGGATGAAAGAGAGGGAAGCCTTGTAGCGTCTATTTTGACGACTTGCATTGTTAATCATCTGAACGAAGTCATTATCCATAATCGTGATATTAACAACATCATAATCTAGTCCGATGGCTGTTGTTATCAATATAAAAATGTGTTATCGAATGCCTCACTTTCGTCATGGGTGGAGACAAATGTCACAATTGAACACAAGTATTTAATAGTTTAACACACGCAAATGGAATATGATTCAACCCAATCTATTATAGAGAAAAAATCTAAAAACAGGCACATTAACTTGCCATCGCAGCTTATAGATTTGATGAAAGACGCTAGAAAAAAACCTGTTCCACTCCATGTTCATCATTTGAGTCATCAATACTTCCTTGACTAGGAATCTATTCCTAAAATATATTCCTCAATACGACCAGGTGAAATGTTTATAAACTTCCTCAAAATATAGTAAATTTTATATTTTTCTTTAGGCAAAAAAGTTTGTGAGCCAACTGTTAACATGATCCGAGCTTTGGCATATGATCCAAGTGGTATTATTTATTATAAAACAAATATAACAGATGAGTATGAACGCCTGCCAGAAAAGACTACCTATGAAATTAAAGCTATTCAGCCTTCCCAAATTCATAAACATAGAATTAAAATTTCCCAATAAAACAGCTGTATTTATATGTTTTTGTTTGATAAAAATTCAATACAAAAATAATATTTGTACAATCGAAAAAGTTTAGTTACATGGTTTTACGTTTCATATGACGATATATAGTTTCTTAAAATTCAACATACTACACATATGGCATTCATATTCATTTTCCAAATGAAAAATAATTTCATTTTGGATCATTAATATTAATCATACAAATAAAAGTTTTCAACACAAACACACCCTAAATTATTTTGAAATATAGAGCATAGGCAATCCTAGTCTGTGTTAACCTACGTCATCTAACGGGCGCGTGGCGTAATCTCTTTTTCTATTAATCTTGTCGACTACTGTCATTAGATATTTGGATACATATTATTCGATAACGAGTAAAAGAATCCTGAAGTAAAAAAATTCGAAAGTATTCGTGCGTATACGGCTAACAGAATTAAAACCCAGCTGATATAAATTGTATAAAAAAATACTGATATCTTTGATTATTGTTAAAGGATTTATAATTATACTGAATTATAGCATTTTCAGTTTAAATTAAACCTTTTTAAAATTAAACGAAACCTTTTTCAAATGAAACGAACCCTTTTTCAAATTAAACTAACCCTTTTTAAAAATAAACGAACCTTTTTTCAAAATAAAAGAACCCTTTTTCAAAATAACCGAAACTTTATTCAAAATAAACGAAACTTTTTCCAAAGTAAATCAAACCTTTTTTAAATTAAGAAGAACTTTATTCAAATACAATTAAACATTTTTCAAATTAAATTAAACCATTTAATTTTTCAGGGATTATTAAATTGTATAACGAAAGGAATACCATCACAGAAACAACAGTATAATTTCCGTTAATACAAACACCGCGAAACCATAATTTCACGTTATAAAAATAACGGTTGCGAACGTGTGGAAGTTAATCGTGGGAGAAATAGGTCAAAAAAGTTGACTACCCAAATTCTGGAAAAAATTGAGACACTTGTTGAAAGTGAACCTGGAATAACCCTTAAAAATATTCGCAATAAATTATTTGAACAATTCAATTTGTCGTTAGCTCTATCTACAATTTTCAATGGCCTGCAAGAACTCAAGATTACGCTAAAAATTGCTTCCATCGAAATGGACCGTATGAAAAGTGCAACGACTATTGAAAACCGTCGAAAATATGCCTCAGAGTTTACTATGTGGTCTCCGCAACAAAAGGAAAAATGGTGTTTATTGATGAGTGCGGGTTCAATTTACATTTACGGCATTACAAGCCAAAGTAGGTGAGAGAGCTCATGTTGTAGTGCCAACCGTGAGGGGAAGGAACGTAACTCTAATTGCGGCATTGTTTACAAAAAAATTTTTTCTCTTTCCACCGTGAATTCGGTTCGTTTCCAAGAATTTCTTCGGGAACTCTTGGACAAGATTGTAAGCATCCCAGAGTTATAAAATTCATTTTTAATTATGGATAATGCTAGAATCCATAAATCACAAGAAATACGAAATATGATTGACAATAGTGGGGAATCTCTCCATTAAGTGTGACTTAATCGACTTTACTTATTTTTTACTGTTTTTTTAAAGTTTTATTCAATTTGAAAAATGTTTAATTGTATTTGAAATAAGTTCTTCTTAATTTAAAAAAATTTTGTTTATATTGAATAAAGTTTCGTTTATATTGAATAAAGTTTCGTTTATTTTGAAAAAAGTTTCGTTTAATTTGAAAAAGGTTTCGTTTAATTTGAAAAAGGTTTCGTTTAATTTGAAAAAGGTTTAATTTAAATTGAAAATGCTATATACTAAAAAAAACAAGAAAAACTGTTCAGAATAAATGCATCTTCAGCATCTGTATCAAATTCAGAATTTGTTGCGAAATTAATATTGTTGTTAAATATTTTATATTTTTACAACTTAGTGTTAAAAATTTTCGGGTTTGGCTTTGTTCACTTTGCTGTATTTGAAGACGAACAAACAAACAACTCTAAAATAATGTAAAGTAGTCGCATTTAACACCCCTGATAATAGTGAGCAAATATGCTCTACAATAACAATTTTCATTTATTTACTACATACACTCTCTTTAATATATAAAACGACCAAATGTTGACTATGGCATCATATAAAATGAGGGCAACCTTGAATTTATACGATAAATAAGTTAAGTGCGCTTTCAAATTATACTATATTTAAAGTAGTATCTATATGCACATACATACATATGTACGTGCTAAAATCCATTTTTATCTGAATATACAAAAAATATATTGAGTTGTAGTAGTATTTTTAAACCGGTGTTTTGTTGTGTTCATAGTTTTCAATATACAGTGTTTAAGATAAACTAATCGACATTAATATGTTATTTTCTTTAAGGTGAAAGTCCATACAACACGTTGTCGCTTTTAATGCTTTCCATACTTTTTATACGCGTTCTATTTTTTCTATATTGAAATTACTGCAACTCTTTTATGCGTACATTTTTTTTTGTTTCGATTACCTGTCACTGTAAGTATCTTTATCGCACAAAAATAAATTTAACAAAAATGGAAAGTGCATTTATGCAAATCATAAATTGTGCAAACAGGATGTATGTACAAGAAACTCCACAAGAATACAATACGGTTTTCGGTACGACTTTTGTATTTAGAACAGGAAGCGTTTGCATGTCGTTTGTGATGCTTCCAAAAGAAGTAAGTATACATACTTCACACGTTGTACGCTTTTAAACGTCCTGGGCTTTCTGCTGTGTAACTTGAAACAGAAAAATTAACTGATACTACTTTTTTGATTTTTAGCTTTAATCGAATCAAACGTTATGTTTACAATACTTGCGAAAACATTCGATTTTTATTATTGCTTTTTGATGCATTGTTATAAATTTCAAAAACAATGCCTATTTCGAAGCATATTGAAACCATGGCGGTTACTCTCTATTGCGATGCGAAAGCTAAATGCTTTAAAATGCCTATTTGGTACTCCATAATAGGTCTGTACGTTTACTTTCTGGGAAAGTTCGGTATAATTACTCTCAATAAGAGAGCAAAATGTACAAAAGTAAGAAAACGAAAAAAACCATAAAATTTACCAGAAAAAAAGAAATGTAAATATTTTACAGCTCTGTTTATATCGGAGATGATATTTGACAATTTTAAAATTGTACTTTTTTGACCCCAAATGTACTAAAAACATAAAAGTTGTGTTAAGTTTTACTATTATTAACTATTAGTAACAGAAAGATAAAATAAAATGAATTCTTGAATATTGAGAATTTGTTTCGAAATCAATCAAATTAAAGTAATACTGAAAGAGTTCCTATTACTCGAGAGACCACCTCTTTGCGAGACAACCAACGTGTTGTTGAATAGTTAAAAATTAATGCAGTTCATTACAAAAGTATTCTTGAATTTTCGCAAATTCAGCCATTTTACAGAAATGATAATTTTACTCGTTTATAAACTTATAATTCGGACTATAGTTTTTGAAGCTCCGTACGACTGAGTTTAGACGAGAAAACATTTAGTTTGGTAGCATGTTACGGGTGTGGAAGAGAGCATCGTTTTTGTGTTCGGTACACGGCGACACGTTTTAACAACGACATACATATGTTGTCTTTGCTGATGGATATAATTAATTTTTATGCGAATCCCTGAATAGTTTGTTTTAATATTTGTATATTTTAAATAATTGTGGGCAATTATATTAAGAAAAAATTCACAGATGATGGCCCACTCCAAGGTTCTGATGGATATTTATATTTTATGTTATATTATATTTCTTCTTTATATACATATGTATGTAAATATATATTAGAATATTGAAATAAAATAAAAGAATTGAAATAAATAGTGCTTCATTTCAATTGTGATATCCGTTAACAGTGACCGATATATCCTTTAACGCTGACTAGTCAGCAGTGGTCAATATATTCGTCCATGCTGACCGGTCAGCAGAGAATGATTTATGCACCAACGCTGACTATCACATGCACACAGAAGTTTCGGTCATTTTTCTCATATTGCCCTTAATAAAATGATATAAACTTTGTTCTACGCAATGACCGATAATTCTGTCAGCAATGACGTTCGTATCACCGGTCAAATGACCGTCACTGTTATTGTAGGGCGCTAAACTTATTAGCTATTTCGATGGTCAGTTCATTCGACAGGCCAAACGACAAAGTTTGTGAAAAAGTTGTGGAAAGTGGTTGTGAATAAATTAATAATTATATATTATATTAAGAAAAATCGAAAATATATTTTTGCTATAATTAATTTAAATTACTGAACAACGTATAATCATATATAATCATAAATATACCTTGGTACTTAATATTTAGTGGAGTAAAGTAGTACTTTTGCAATGCAAATTGTACTGAAAAAAGTACAATTGTACGAGCTTGATTATCCCTGATTTTCGTTGAAATTTTAATGTGATGGATGACAGCTTACCGAAAAAAAAACTATTTGTGAAAGAATTTATTTAAAAAAACTAGTATTGAAAGAATTTATTTAATTATATTTATTTTTGAGCGATGGTCTTTTTTATGAAAAGTTTTTAACAATTATTTATTTTTCAATATTTCGCTACCAAATAGTAGCATCGTTAGGAAATAATAATTTGTATTAACAAAAATATTTATTTAAAAAAGATGGTATTTTTTATGAAAAGTTTTTAACAATTTATGGTATAAATAACAAAAATGTTTGTAATTAATTATTGTTAAGAAAAATTTTTAACACAACTTTTTTAATGTCTGTCAGCTGTTTGGGACATTTGTAATTTTGCTTTGTTATTTTCAATGTTTATTATAAACAAACTGATTACTTGTTCTTCATGCCCAAACTAGCCCGAAGAAAAAGTACGGGCATTCTCGTGCGAGAAGAACAAGAGCATAACTCTATCAAAACCTCTCTCATTTACTCAATTTTTGCTCCCGCGGGCGCCAAATTTTGAGTAAACGAACAGAATTATTACTTTCGCAAATTTTTTTGAAAAAGTGGCAAGACTTACATATATTGCAAATGAAAATATGGCATAGATTGATAGTAATGATATGTCAAAATATTTAAAAAAGGACAGTTAAGAAAAAGGGAAGTGTAACAGTTTTTAATTAAAAATAAAATATAGTGATGGATTCTGGGCGTTATGGTTTGATTCAGAAAACAACCGTGTAGAACGAGTTGCAAGACGAGCCTTAAGATATAGGTCCGATATACTCTCTTTATATTAACGCATGTAAGAAAAAAATCTGTAGCGGAATATGTTCTTCAATACATATTGTTTTATATTAGCTTTGTACTAAACTTCGGTTTGAATAAGAAGGTGTTTCTGTATGTTCTAAACTCTATTCAACACAAACTAAAAGTTTCAAAGGAATCCAAGCAATTCCAACTATTTTTTGAAAAGGCGTGATGAATTCCGATCGAATTGGAAAATCATTTTTAGACCAATCTCAAACTATTGACAATTAAAAGCACGCTAGAAGATAAAATATAAACAATATGTATAATAAAGTTTTGAAAAAAAATGTCTGAAAAATTATTGAAAAACAACTATTAAAAGCAAATTTGAAAATGATTGACAAGACGACTATAGCAAACACGTCGCACCTTTATAGTTTTTAAATCGGGTTGTCTCTAAATCGTTTTTCATCTTATACCTGAATAAAAACTACGTTTTAATAAACTTATAATCTAGTCTTAAAACTTATTGCCTTTTCTACGATATCGAAAGAATTGTTTCTTTCGTTCAATTACATTTAAAACTTTGTAAAATTTTGTTTTAACTGTAATTACACCAAAAAGAATTATTTTGATATCATGAAACGGCAAATTATTTGCGGCTTCTTTGGAATTTCCTAACTGCAACTGTCCCTTGGCCAAGTGGCTATGTTGCACCATGAAATTCACTAAAATTTCAAGTTGCCGTTGTTTTGTTTGTAATTTTTTTGCTTTTTCCCTAAAAACAACAATATAAATATCAAATATAAATATTTTTTCAGCGTGCTTATATGTTTTTCTCCATTTGCGCTTGATATTTACCTAACACAACATATTTGCCGCTTATCGAACGATTTTGACAGACGCTTTCGCATTACAAAGTGCAGTAATACCAGACTTACGAATGGAAAAATTATAGATGCGAAAGGCAAATGCGCAAACAGATTACAGACTACGTTCGATTTCGTACCATTTTTCTTTCGCATCGCAATAGAGAGTAATCGCGTAAAATAGTCACACATATACGTATAAGTGTGACTATTTTTTATAAAAGAACGCACACAATGACAAATATTTTAAGTTGAACATTGATCGTGTAGCATTCGCTTTAGAGCAGTGGCAGGCAAACCTATATCGTGATGTATGTCTTTGATTGAATCAAATGAGCTAAAAAAATCAGTAAGAAATAAATAATGTTATTTAATTCTCTACAATACGTGTGTTTAACTACGTGTAAAGAAGAGAATAACAAAGCGCCCATGGGCGGCATTTTGCCTAACTCTGTCTTAGAGCATAGTCTAATCATTGTAAGGTCAGTTCGGCGAATCAGGTGATCAATTTGTTTAAAAAATCTTCCATGCCAAATTGTCAACGTTGCCAGTTTAGCACTTTTAGTGCCAGATTTAGCACTTTTTTCTGATTTACCATTAAGAATTTCCAAAAAAGTGATAAATGGTAGTTTAGCATTTTTTATTTAGTTCATAAAATTACAAGTTTTGTCACACTGTATAAAGAAAAATTAATACATGCTAAATTTGTTGGTGATAAGTGAATTAAAATCTCGTCTTTATCAAGTTCGCATTAATTCAAGCAAGCCGCGAATAACGTTGTAAGTTACAAATTTTGCAATATCTGTTCCATATTACCGTTAACTATACTTTCTTACATCTCTCAAATCATCCAAAATTATGAACCTTATCGTCGTCAAAATGCAATTACAATGAGTCAGTCAGTGGGAGAACGTTGTAATTTAATAACAAAATGATCCGAACAGGATATTCGAAAGCGATTCATAAGTGTAAGGAGTTACAAAAAGGAAAGTTAATGTGGAAAATTGGAGAGATAATCAATATAAAAGGTTAAGAAATAGTGGAAATGAGTACTTAACAAGAAAAAAAGCGCACCTCAAAAAAATGCTGCAGATCAGGAATAATGGAAAAACTTTTAATTACACAACAGGTTATTAATTATTTAAATTTTTGTTAAATAGGTCTGTGATTACAAATTGCATAAAATTTAATTTATTAAAATATTTCAAAAGCCATCTGCCATTCTCTTTTGAACATGGAAGAACGTTTTAAAAACTACCAGCCACAATGCTATATGTATATATATATATATATATTATATAAGAATATTTTATATGTTATATTATATTATAAAACAATATTTGTATGCTTTATTGCATGTAAATTTAAATAAAAGTCAACAAATTAAGACAAAGAATTAAATTGACGACAGAACCTCGTAAACATGGTCTTACCCATTGCTTTGTTTTTTTTTCTTGCCATTGCGATGCTCTGTCTCATAGCGTCAATATTTTCAGCCGACCAAATTAAGCTAAATTATCCACCAATGAACGAATGGTTGGAAACGTTGGACGATTATTTTTAATGAATAGAAGAATAATCTTAGTTCTTTACGCAATTGTATAGCGCTCCATTTTTATATATTCTAGCAATTTTAATTCCTGAAATAAATAGAAAGAAAATTAAATATTCACAAGCAAAGAAGTTATAATTTTTTACTTTATATACATAGTTATTTTAGCCGCACGCTGTATATAAACAAAAAATAGGTGTGTTTTTTTACTTTTCTGGTAAAGTTCGGTAAAATGGGAGTAAACTATAATTTATATCAATAAGAGACAAAAATGTACAAAAGTAAGAAAACGCATAAAACCATAAAATTTACCACAAAATAGGTCTGTTTCAGTGCATAACAAAAGTGCCGGAACATTTGGGAATAAAAAGAAAATTATTTTCTGAATGCGACAAAGTTGCCCAAAATGACTCTTACTCTCTAGTTTTCTCTCAAAATTGTACAAAAATTGTTCTCTGGAACGCTTTTAGGTAAATTTAGCGCATTCCATCTTACACGTAATTCATTCAAAGATAAGCTTGTTGAACATTTCTCGCAATTGTACTGATCTAGATTCTGAATATATATAGTCAAATTCATGCGCAATATAACTTCCAATTTTTATAGTAGCCTTATCTAATAATATTATAACTATATTTTCATGAACATTGTTTCTAGCTTATTTGTTGCCTACATGTTTAATTATTCTTACGTTACACTTGTAGTCCACCAACAATATATGGCCCTATGGGCTCGGTTAGTTATTGTTATAAATAAAACAAAAATAAATATTAATGAAATTTTTGTCGTGTTCAAGTTTACTGTTAATTTATCACAATATTATGAAGAAATTACATTCCTGATTAGAATAAGGGAAAAGAACAGTTAATCTCCAACAGCCACATTTACAAAAAAATAGAACATCAAAAAATATACGGGAGGACGAACGATTAGCAATAATAAAAATCCAGGCGAGATTTTTAAAACCTTAAAACGCTTAGAAAGTAATTCTTATAAAAATTCATAAATCTATAAAAAAATCTAGGAAATAAAGGGGAGGCAGATTTTGAAATAAAATTGATAAAAGCCTAATTCGAATTGATTAATAAAAGAATAAAAGAAATGTGATGTCTATATCCTATGTCCATATAGGATAGGGTGGGGCGATTAGTATGGAAGGAAAAAAATCTTAATGGGCGCTTCGCGTTTCTGATTCTTGGGATTGTACTGAGCAAAAAAGTCCACTAGACCATACGTCGACGGTGAAAATCGAGCTGGCGCATTTTGACTTGATCAGACTTTTGTCACGTTTTTTTGGATATTTTGGCCTATAACAGCCAAACCATTGAGATTTTCGATCCAATACTAAGACAAAAATTGTAGCCAAGACAATAGTTAAGAACTCTCTAGTACATCGCAAAAGCATTGGAACGCTCCTTCAGGCAGTTTTGGCCTTGTGAAATTGCAAATTTTTCGTGAAAATATTGATAAATTACCATTTTCAGTTGTTCATAGCGCAAAATCATAAAAATGTTCTATTTCTTACTTTTTCCACTTTTTTTATCCAAAAATATAATGTTTTTTTGTTGGTTTGTTCAATATTTATTTTAAAAATTATGAGAATTTCATTTAAAGTACAAAGTAATTGTATTGGTAGAGACAAGGTATGAATCAAGAAGAAAGCAATTATTGTTTTAAACGATTTCACATCAAAAATTCTAATTCAGTGTATTTTTCATTCAAAGATTGCCTTCCAAATCTTTTCGAGATTCCACACGAGGCGCTTTCTTTTGGCCTTCAGATACAGATGCCATTATACCTTCACGGTTTTTGTCGATTGAGCGCTTAGCAACACTAGCTAGTAGTTGGACATGACGCTCCTTACCTTGAATATGACAAGGTATTAGTGGGTCTGGAAATGGTGGATCTTTATCATCTACACATTCGAGGTATTGTTGTAAATGCTCATACATAATTTTCCTGGTAAATGGCGGTTCAAACAACAATGCTTTGTCCTCTAAATCGATCATGTGAACGTAATCCGTACAATCAAAATTGAAGTTTGGTTTTACATATTCGCGAAGCTCAGTTAAATCGCATACGTTGTCGCGAATATACAATATTTTTTGAGTGCCAATATACGAATTTCTTTACAATCATCGAATAACATGCTCAACAAAACATTTTCACTCTGTGCGAAATAGAAATTATTCTGTATTACGGGGTTTACGATGTTACGTAAGTTGTCTGGTAAATATTGCGTCCACTGGATGAATTTTCCAAGCAGAGCACTACCGTATACAGCCGAATTGTAGTATTTGACGTTGAAATACATAGGAACATACACTTTCATGATGTACCTTGCCAAAATTTGTAAATTTTGTGATGGGTTTTCTGTCTCAATATACACACGGAGCAATCTACTAGCTTTTGTTATCCATCTCGAATGTCCTACCGGTCCAACTTTGATGTTTGCAAGATTAATTGAGCAACTACCATTTGAAACGTCTTGGGCAATTTGGTATAGATATTTAACGTCCGTGGAAAGTTGATTTTCAGCATCTGTACTCATTGGAGGAATGTGTTCAAGTGGAATAAGTTGAAAATTTTCGATAACCTAAAAAATGTTTAGATTATTTCAATAAAAAAAAATACAAAACTATATCGTATAGAGAAAGAAGTACATAAAGTTATGATATTTACTTGTAATGTATTGCAAATATCTATCCTTCGAGCTAACGATCTAGTGTCTGTTGTCGGTCCAGTAGTGTCCGATTTTTCGACAGCGTTGTGTACAGATGTCGGAACGGCAATTTGTTGAAATGAAGTAAACAGATAAACCAATGTATTGGTCTATCTAGATAGCGTTCGATGAGACGCAATACACCTCCAGATGTGCCAGTGTTTGCCACCTCACCGTCACTACAGACGGCAATTAAATTTTCAAGTGAAAGATTTTTAGATTTGAAAAATGCAATCAATTCGGCTTGTTTCGCTTTGGAGATTTCGCCTTTGCCTTCTAAATTCACATAGCCAATCAGTGACAAATGTGGTTCACGTATTACTACTAGGTGAGGTTCTTTTCGCATTGTAGTGTGATATACTTCATTAATTTTCTCCCGAGTTAATGAATCATTTTTGCGACCATCAAACGAAAAAGCGATCAACGATTCACCATCGTGATTTGCTCGTAAAATATCGTGTCTTGATTTTTCACGCTCTCGGCTCACTTTTCTTTTATCCATAATAATGGTTTCACCTCGCTCATCCTTAAACTGTATGTCAGCGAATAAAGCTGAAGCCAAAACAGATGCTAATCGATCGTATACCCCAAAGCGATCGCACATCATTGCAAACCGTGGTGTACTATATCGTGGAGTATACATTCTTCGCACGGTTGGTGTATGGATTTCTGAACCAGGAGGTTCATACTTTTCCAATTCATCCACATCTGATGCGGTTGGTTGAAATATTGGATCAGATGATGCACCTGAATGTAAATTTGGTAACACAGTCGATATTTCTGTTTCGACTGGCAAATATTCAGGTATTGTAAGTCTGCGTTCGTTATGCTGATCCAACATGAATTCATGGAGTCGGTCAGGAATTTTGCCACAATTACATCGAGCTGTTTTGAGCTGGCATTTACATTTTCCGATGTAAAATATGTTCGTTGTACTGACAACAAATTCTCTGAATTTAGCATCATTTTTTGTTTGTCTCTTACAAGCTCCATGGTAATTTTTCAATAATCTGCCCAATTTCTTAATAATATTTTTTTTTTCAGTAACCTCAATATTTAATTTGTTCCAAATTTGTATCAAATTGTCGCAAACGTGTGGGGTGAATGTGTCGTATGAAAACATTTTATTTGCGTTTTTGCAACGAGCGGCCAAGAAAAAATAATGTTTCAAAATATCGCTCGTAGTTGGAAGCAAAGTATCGTCTAATTCAGCCTCTAAACCGAATGCCAATACGTTTTGCGAAGGCATATGTTCTAGATTTGATGATGACGCTGATGATTCTGGCTGCGTCTCCATCTCCACATTCTCTGTATTATCAGAATCCACTGGATTATCCATATTTTATTTTTTATACACGAAACAATTATTTCTAAAACTTACATTTGCTGCAGATATTTTAAAATGCGTATTTAATTTTATGTGTATTTGATGCTGTGATCGTTTACAATAAACTAACAAAAATGCATCAAATGAACTGAAAACAATAGAAGAATAAAAAATAAGAAATAAAATAAATAGAATAAATAAAAAAATAGAATAAAAAGTAAGAAATAGAACATTTTTATGATTTTGCGCTATGAACAACTGAAAATGGTAATTTATCAATATTTTCACGAAAAATTTGCACATTCACAAGGCCAAAACTGCCTGAAGGAGCGTTCCAATGCTTTTGCGATGTACTAGAGAGTTCTTAACTATTGTCTTGGCTACAATTTTTGTCTTAGTATTGGATCGAAAATCTGAATGGTTTGGCTGTTATAGGCCAAAATATCCAAAAAAAACGTGACAAAAGTCTGAGAAAAAACTTCAAGTCAACATCGGGAAGCTCGATTTTCACCGTAGACGTATGGTCTCTTAGTACAATCCCAAGAATCAGAAACGCGAAGCGCCCATTAAGATTTTCAAATCGCCCCACCCTAATATAGGTATTTATATTATATAATTTTTGTCTAGTATTAAGATTTGTTTTGTTTTTAGGTTATTTTTTCTCTTTTTACATGAATACATTTTGAATGTTTTTGTTATGCATGTACATACATATATTACTTTTTAATGTTATATGTCCGATAAAGTAAAGCAATAAATATGTTAAAAAAAATATATGTAGATCAACGGCAATATCCATAATTCTTTTTGTTTTATTTATTTCTTACGATGAATACGTTTATTCAATTTTATTTTTTATCTTGACACTTGTTGGCGTGTATGTATGCTTTTTTATGGAAATATGTACTACAACTACAGTGCAAGTCTGTGACAAACAACAAATAGCTGCTGTAAAGTTTACAGCAGTTTACAGTGTAAACCATAATCCTAAACAGGATTAGTGTTGTGTTGTGTTGTAGCCAAAACAACACATTTATATTCTGTAAACCATAATGATCCCTATATATACATATAGAAAAGTGTCTTAATAAATACCTAATAAAATAGAACAAAATTAAGAAGATATCTCTATGGTGTTTTTTCAAGAAGGAATTCTTATTATTTTTATAAGGAACAAATTTTTGAAAAAAAACCAAGGAGGAAACTTAGGGTTTTTATTTGATATTCTTCTTGGTTTTGTCAAATTTTATATATATAAAATAACAAGCAATCTAATATAATCAGTGTTTACCAAACACATACATAGGCATTTTCTTATTCTCTTTTTTCTATAAAATTAAAGAAACAAGCGGCGTACACCCTCCTTTGGCAACTGCTTGTTTATGACTGAATAAAACAAGTAAAGTTGATATATTCAGTGTTGCCGATTACTAAAACTGTAATCGTAACCCTATATGTACATCACTAGCTCTTTTTAAAACTTCTTATTAAATTGCTAACGGTATTTATTGTATTACTTTTTGTGTATTACTTTGTCCTTTTATTAATATTGAAGTTGTAACTTAATTATTATCGATTGAATTGTTAGTCAATATAGCTGAGATAGAAGTGCTAAAGAATAAAACAAAACTTGTCAAATAATAAAAACAGTGAAATTAACTTTTTATTTAATGTGTTGCCTAATAAATATATAAAATGTTTAATATTGAATGGGAAAAAAAATATTTTTTTGCAAAAAATATTTCTGGAAAATCGGAATGTCTAATATGTGGGCGTGTAGTTACCATGAAAAAATATAATATTGAGAGACATTATAGAAGTATCCATAAGGACTACGAAAAAGGTGTTAAAAGTGATAAAAGAAATGAAATCCTCATGGCATTAAAAAAACGTTTTTACGAAAATATGGCAGCTGAATATCAGGGAGAAAATATCGTGACAACTATTGATAGTTCTTCAACCGGGCAGAATGCAGAGAAAACCAAATCCACATATTTAATTGCGTTAGAATTAGCAAAACAATGGCGCCCATTCTCTGATGGAGTTTTTTAATATTTCTTCAAATGCGTAGTTTGGAAGCCAGTGGTACGAAATTCTTCACTGGCAACACTTGTAATATTGCTCTTTCTCACTTCAGCTCACACGTATGAGACACTAACACATAAACAATGCCCGCGGGCGTTCTAGTGGTAAACACTGAATATAATCAAGAAGATGTCACTATTAAATAAATTAAGATTATGATTTACACATGATCATATACGAGTTCTGTTCAAAAGAAAGGGTGAATTTTGAAAACTATTTATTAATTCATCAATATCCATTTCGTCGCCTTCAAAATAATCCCCCCTCAAATATAATGCCAGCCCTTCTTCCATTCCTCGAATCACTTATGAAATGCCGTTTTCTGTATTGCCATTAGTTCGTTCTTCGATTTTGACTATATCTCGATTTTGACTATGTCGCAAAACGCTTTTCTTTCATTAGTCTCTTAATTTTTTGGGAATAGGAAAAGTCGCAGGGAGCCAAAGCTGGTAAATAATGTGGTTGAGGCATGCTTAGGATGTTGTTTTTGGCCAAAAAATCACGAACAAGCATTGATGTTTAAACTGGTGCATTATCGTGAAGCAGAATCCATGATTTTTTTCCCACAATTCCGATTGTTTGAGTCGTATTGCTTTACGCAAACTTTGCATTACTTCCTTTTAGTATGCCTTATTAACCGTACGACCTGTTGGCAAGAGTGCCGCATGCAAAAAAGAATCAGCTTAGTCTCTCTGGTAAAAGTTGCCAGCCGTCTTATTTTTCCCATTATTTACTGTCCCCTATACCAAATTTCAGCTCTACATATATTGAAAGTGCACGAAGCGAAAAAAATTTACTATCAAGTCATTAAGAGCAAAATGAGAAATTTTACCTTTAACCGTTCTCAAGATATAGAAACATCATTATTGACTTTGTATGGGAGGTACCACGCCCGCTTGTCTAAATTTAGAAGATTTTGCTTCAACAGTTTTCAATCTATATAGAAATCAATATTTAGAATATTTGTATGGGAGGTACCACGCCCACTCGTCCAATCCCTCCCAGTTTTTGACTGATGATTTGTACTGGCCATTAAGTTACTAAGACCAAATATAGAAACAGTAACTTTAACCGTTCTCAAGATATAATGAAATCAATATTAAGTTGTATAGGGGGTACCATGCACACTTGATCAATCCCTCCTAATTTTTGACAACGAAGCCATTTGAGTCATATTTAGAAATTTTCACTTCAACCGTTCTCAAGATATCCAAAAATAAATATTGACTTTGTATAGACACGGAACGCCCAGTTGGAATTTTTGAAATTTATATAGTAGCTTCTAGTTCCTTCCATATATAGAAAGATACTGTGATTTCAAGAAGATTTCAAGAAAATCGATTCAGCCGTTTAGCTGTCTATAAGGCACAAACATACATGCAAACAAACATGTCATTTTTATATACAAGATGGACCAAAAGAAATCATCCGGCCCCCAAGTAATCACCCGATACTTTTTTGCCGTAATTTTTTATTTTCATGAAAAACTTTGCTTCAGCTTCTGATATCGGCCAAGTGGCTGCCGCTGCATTTGAAGGCCATCCAAGCATAACCAAAGTTTCATTAAAAAAATTACAGCAAAAGAACATCGGGTGATGACTTTTGCACCGGATGATTTCTTTTGGCCCACCTTGTACATATAAGATATGTTAATAATATTTTAGATTTTTTTTTTATCTGGGACCAGCACTCAGGAGATGACCCCTACACACACATGCGATGCATTGTGCTGGAACTTTAGGAAAAGGATAGTTAGAGAAACAACAGGAGGTGAAGTTTAATGAATTATTTTACAGCTCTGCTTTTTGCACTTTTTTTGTTTATAGCAGTGTTGAAAGATTCGGTTTAGTATCCATTTTTATTATTATTTTCCTTCGCCGGTGCTACACAATACCGACGAAGGAGGGCGTTCTGATGTGATTGTGGATTGCTATCAGCTGAAGCCGGTATTGTTCAGTGACCAGTGAAAGAGTCATCTGCTGAGTGCTGGTCCAAGATAAAAAAAAATCAATACAGCAAAATTCAAGATTTTCGGACAAAGGTAACACTCAGCCATGCATTTTTAATTGAGATAATTTTAGCAATTTAATTTAATGTTCACACATTTAATTTAGTCAATTTAGCTTACGCAATTGGCATTTCAGACCTGAAAAGAAACTTGTTGAGGTATAATTCGCTGGTTACCTCTCTTTTTGCTTTTTTTATTTACTGTTTTGACATTTGGCTTGCCATTGTAAAAAATTGTTTCTTACGAACAGACTTCCCAGTAAAAATACTTGTGAGTTGCATTTCAAGTTTTACTCAATATTTATAACAATTTCGTACTTATTGGGTAATAACTTAATTTACATTTTGCATCGAATATTGAGCTTAATAATGGCATTTATTGCAAAATCTCAGTAAAGATACATGTCTAAATACCCTATAAAATTTATATTGAACGAGGCAAATTTAACATTGGGCAATGTTAAATAAACAAATGACTAATTTTAAATCTAACTTAAATCAGCTTGAAACTACTTTAAAAAGTTTTTTTCTTTTTCAAGAATATGGTTGAATATCTACTGATGACTTGACATTTGCATCAATGAAATATACATACATATACACTAGTGGCACAAACTAAAGCAACTGACCTAATATTATACCATTTTCAAAGTTATATTGTAAAATGGGTACTTACGAATTTTTAAGGATTGCTATTACGAGGTGTTAGGACTATATTAATTAAACAAATAACTTAAAAAAAAAACATTTTAAGTATAAAAAAAATAAAGAAAAAATAAAAATGACTCACATTTGGATGGCAAAAACTAAAGCAACTGTTCTTAAAACTTTCATAAAAATTAATACTATTTTAATCATATCTAATTTTTCCCCGTTATTTTTTGCAGTTATTTGTTTTTGCTTTTGAAGTTTGTGCAAATGTTAAAAAAAATATAAAATTTTTGAATTTTAAAGCTAAAATAAGACAAAGAAGCTGCTGAAGAAATATTTTCAAAAATGGCGAGAAATAAATATAATTCGTATATTAAAAATTAAATAATAAAACAATATAATAGTGGAATTACACAAAAAAGTCAGAAAGATTCAACATAAATAAATCGGTTATTTGTCGTCTTATTAAAAAATTTGTATCAACTGGTTCAGTGGAGACCATTCATAGTGGTGGAAGACCTCGTAAAACGTCAGCTCACGAGGACCAAATGATCATCCGAGAATCAAAAAAGATCCGTTTGTCTCATCGCAAAATATTGCTAACAAATTAGATTTAAATATTACAGCAAGAACAGTGCGAGACAGAGCTTTAAAAGCAGGAATGTGTTCTAGAAAAGTTGCAAAAAAGCCGTTTATTTCACCAAAGAATCGTAAGGCGAGAATCGAATTTGCTAAGACACATTTACACTGGAGTGTTGAAGAATGGCGAAAAATATTGTTTTCCAATGAATCTAAATTTAACCTGAAAGGATCTGATTCAAAAAAAATAAGTGGTCGAAGACCTGTAAATAAGCGGTTAGATCCGAGGTATTGTAAGGGAACTGTTAAGCATGGCGGTGGTAATGTAATGGTGTTGGGATGTTTTTTAGTCAATGGAGTTGGACCTCTGTATGAAATAAGATAATTATGGACCGCTACCTCTACAAAAATATTTTGGATAACTGTCATGTTGCCATTTGCAATAAAGGAAATGCCTGCTGGATGGATCTTTCAGCACGATAATGATCCGAAACATACATCGAAACATGTTAAGTCCTGGATTCAAGATGAAAACATTAATTTACTTAAATGGCCCGCCCAGTCACCCGATTTAAATCCCATAGAAAACTTGTGGGACATTGGTGGACAGAAAAATAAAACGTGATCAAGGGTCTAATAAACGAAATTTTTTCCTCCAAATAAAAGAAGCATAGAAAGCATTTCAGAAAACGAAATCGGTAAATTAATCACTTCAATGCCTCGCAGATGTGCCGCTGTTTTGCAAAACAATGGATATGCGATTAATTATTAAGATATGTGGCAATATTTAAAAAATTTTGTAAGAGTTGCTTTAGTTTTTGCCATCTAAATATG
Organism: Dexiosoma caninum; assembly: GCA_963924685.1. NCBI lineage: Eukaryota > Metazoa > Arthropoda > Insecta > Diptera > Tachinidae > Dexiosoma > Dexiosoma caninum. Next base: position 57,219,850 of record OZ004729.1, read on the forward strand.
AAGTATTTTTATGTTTCTTTTATTTCTTTTTAACAAAATGTTTTTTTTTTCAAAAAAAATTTTTTAATAAATTAATATAACCCTAAAGATTTGCAATAGTAATCCTTAAAAATCCTTAAGTTCGTTTTTTACAATATTGCAATGAAAATAGTATAACACCAGGTAAGTTGCTTTAGTTTGTGCCACTACTGTATATATGTATGTACATATGTACGTACATATGTACGTTGGACCTAAATCTCTTTACACCGAGCCATTTCTTTAGGTTTGGAAATAGGAAGTAGTCACTAGGGGCTAAATGCGGAGAATATGACGGATGAGGTACCAATACGTAGCCCAATTCATAGAGTTTTGCCATTGAGACTGCACATGTCTGCACCCGTGCATTATCTTGATGAAAAAGAAATTTTTTCTTGGCCATATGGGGTCGTTTTGTCTTTAAATCCTCATTAAATCGGTCTAATACGTTGGCATAATATTCGCCGTTTATTGTTTTTCCCTTTTGAAGGTAATCGAAGTGGATTATCCCTCGTCCATCCCAAAAAACTGTTGCCATCACCTTATTGGCCGATAAACTTACCTTGGCCCTCTTCGGAGCAGGTTCACCCGTAGAAACCCAATGTTTAGACTGCTCCTTAGTCTCCGGAATACAGTAATGGATCCACAGTTACAAAACGCCGGAAAAACATCATTCGGATTGCGGTTAAACAACTTCAAACAATCCTTTGAAGTTGTCACACGTTTACGTTTATGGTGAATTGAGAGCAAACGCGGCACCCATCTTGCAGAGGGTGGCGATGGCACGATGGATGGTAGTCTGCACGTTGACTACGAATCCAAAAACAGACCTGGGTTCAACCCCAGTTTTAGACTAAAAATTTTAAAATAAAAATAAACATCTCGCATTTTTCTGATGTGCATTAGTGTGGCTTTGTGTGTCAGTTGTTGTCGGAAGGTTTCAGTGGCGAAGGCATAGTCACTGGTCACTGAACAATACCGGCTTCAGCTGATAGCAATCCACAATAACATCAGAACGCCCTCCTTCGTCGGTATTGTGTAGCACTGGCGAAGTAAAATAATAATAAAAATGGCTACTAAACCGAAGCTTCAGCACTGCTACGAGTATAAACAAACAAAGAACGTGCGAAAGCAGAGCTATAAAAATAATTAATTAAGCTTCACCTCCTGTCGTTTCTCCTACTATCCCTTTCCTATAGTTTCAGCACAATGCTTCGCGTGTGTAGGAGTCCCAGATAAAAAAAAAAAAATCTTTCTTAAACCGACTTTCGAAACCACACTGGCATATGAAATGCGGATGGCATCAACAATCTCACGCACTTTTACTCTTCGATCGGCCAATGGATTTTTTCGACATTTTCAGGTGTACTGATCTCAATTGGCCATCCTTAACGTTCAGCGTCATTTGTACAACGAAAGTCAGTAAACCGCTTTTTTACCATTGAAATCGATGCTGCAGAGTCCCCATAGTATTTATCGAGCTTTTCCTTGGTTTGATTGACGGTTTTTTTTTCGCAAAAAATAATGTTTAATGAGCACTCGAAATTCACATTTTTCCATTTTTAGAAAAATACACGAGGTTTTAGCTTATGAACAGCTGTTAAACGCAAAGTAAATGACGACACTTGCTCAAAATTTCACAGTAGTCTATTAACAGGTGGTACTTGATGGGAACAGTGTTGCATTTCATATAACTACGAGGGAAGTTCGAAAAGTCGCAGACTTATTGATCCGCCCTCGTATATGCTCGTACATATACGTACATACATATATGTATGGCTGTATTTTAAAAAAATTTATTTTTATAAGACGTTGAACTTAGTGTGCTATGCAAGACGCAGCGAGTTGTTTCTAATGTATATTTACATGCACACATACTCATTTTTCTTCATGCCTATTCATTAAAAAGTAGGTCAAACGGCTGTAATAACAAGCTTTTTGAATTGTAATAAACTTTAGGTTGGTATGCAATATTTTTACTCGCATATACTGCGTGAATGATGTGTGCATGTTTATTTTTACAATGATGCACTAAATATGGTTATACGAGGACGAAATAAACATTTTCAAACGTATAAATTTTCTCTCTTACAGTAAAGAAGTCAAATACCGGAGATTTGTATCGGCCACCAGCTCTTCGTAATCATTACAATGAACCGATGAAACGAAATGTAACAGATACGAGAGAGTTGCTGACGAATGGAACTTCTTTAAATATAGGAACTCAAGAAACCACTTCTGTATCATCTTCGACGGCAGCTAATGCACCAATAACAACGACTACCTCAATATCGTGTAATAACTCTCCAATACATAGAAATGAGAACGATATCATAAATAATATAACGACCTCGACCCAACAAACAATATCAGTACATAAATTCGAGCAGCAGGTTGATGAACAGCAAAAACAACCACAAATGTAAGTGCATACTTTTAACATTTAAATATCCATTAAACATACATATAGCACACTACACACAAAAAAGGCATAACTTGAAAATTTTAAAAATCGCCTTTTTGTCATAAATGACAAATTTCTTCTCCAGCACTCTCTTCACATGAATGTATTGCAGATATTACGTCTGCAGAATTATTATTATCAGAGCTAGTTTTTGGGATGTAGTTCACTCATGCTGAAATGATGTTTTTAACATGTATTTTATTTCGGTCCACGGTCACAGTTGTGAAACATTTGACGAAAAACGGCAAATATTACTTTTATGTGTTATGACCACAAAATATTTCTTAGAAGATAACAACAAAACGGTTCTTTTTGAGTCTAATATGAACACTGTGTGACCACAATGTGGGAAATATTTTTTTTTCTCAAATAATGCTTTGTTCTTAGAACATTTTTTTAAGAGCAAACATAAGGAAACAATTATGGACTTACCTCGTTTAACTGAGCAATATAAATATGAATTGCTGTTCGTTAATATGGCTATAACTCGAGAACGGCTGGACCGACTTGGCAAATTTTGGTCTTGAAATATTCGTGGAAGTTCCGGTAAGATTTAAACGGTGAGAAAAATAGGACCAGAGGAGCCGTACGCGGCAATATAGGGTTTTTCGAAACTACCCATGTGATTTTAATAAAATTTAAAACATAAATAGATCTGAGTTCAAAAGAACAGAGGAAGTAAATTTTTTTATATAAATTGGACCAGCAGGGAGCGCAGTGGGCAATCTCTGTTCCCAGAGATCGTTTTTTTTAGGTTTTGATACTACGAGTACGAACAAATGCAGTACAGCGCCGCCCTTTAAATTTTTTTTTGTAGAAAAACTCAGACATTTATGAACCGATGTGGAAATTTTTTTTTATTGTCAGTACTGTCAAAAACGTGCAACAGCTCATTAGCTGTTGTTTCGTGAGCGTTAGAAGTTGAGAAGAAAATGGAGAAAAATTTGTAAGTATACATATAAAATTTAAAAAGCAGAATAAAAATATAATTAGTTATAAATATTTCTTAGCAAAGTTACAAATAAAAAACAAATAGAAAAACTAGTTGACCTCATGAAAATTAATCCAGATATTGGCCGACGCAAGCTGCCATTTGGATATAACAAAATGCATCTCAAGGGGAAATGGGGTAAATTTGCCGAGCAATTGAATATCTTAGGACCGCCAATTAATACTACAAAAGAATGGCAAAGAGTTAGTATGAGATGTACTACATAATTTATATTATAATAGCTAAAATTATTTCTATTTAATCACATGTATGGACTTACTATAAAGCCAATTTAACAAGAGAAATTTTTAAGCTACTGAGCTTGAGCAAATTGGAACAGAGCATTGTGGAACTTGTGTCAATGCAAACACAAGTAAACCCAAGTGGTTCTGCAAAGGGCTTGACAAGTCAGGAAGATTGTGATGCGGCGGAATCAACATTTGGATCTGAGGAGCTTTTACCTTCTGTTGAATGCACTCAGCCACATTTACCAAAAAAATAGAACATCAAAGAATACACGGGAGGACGAACGATTACCAATAATAAAAATGCACGCGAAAAATCAAGAGAAGATTTTTAAAACTTTAAAACGCTTAGAAAATAATTCTTATAAAAATTCATAAATCTATAAAAAAATCTATCAGATTTTGAAATAAAATTGTTAAAAGCCTAAGTAGAACTAACTAATAAAAGAATAACAGAAATGCGATGTCTATATCCTATGTATAGGTATTTATATTATCTAATTTTTGTCGAGTGTTAAGATTTGTTTTGTTTTTAGTTTATTTTTTCTCTTTTTATATGAATAGATTTTGAGTGTTTTTGTTATGTATGTACATATATTACTTTTTAATATTATGTGTGCGATGAAGTAAAACAATAAATATGTTGAAAAAAATATATGTAGATCAACGGCAATATCCATAATTCTTTTTGTTTTATTTATTTCTGACGAAGAATACGTTAATTCAATTTTAGTTTTTATCTTGATACTTGTTGGCCTGCATGTACATATGCTTTTAGATGGAAAATATGTACTACAATTACATTGCAACTCTGTGGCATAAACAACATCTAGCTGTTGTAAACCATAATCGCAAAAAGGATTTATTGAAGCCAAAACAACACAACATTTATATGTTGTAAACCATAATCGGTCCTTCGTTTTCTTCCACGAATATTTTAAGACCAGAATTAGCCAAATCGATCCAGCAGTTCTCGATTTATAGCAACATTAACGAACAGCAATACATTTCTATATACTTATAAATGTATCTAAGTATACTACACGTCGATATATATTTTGGGAAAACAAATAAATGTTTTTTGAAAGTTTGATAAAATATTTTTGAATGGAAAATATTTATTTAAATGTTACCACGGGGAGGACATGTTTGCCTCAGTTTGAATTTTTATTGTTGTTTGATCGAACAAAAATGTACAAGTAATTGTGCTTAGGTGACCATCAAATAAAATTTATATTTTTCGGAAAAAAATTTTAACAAATAGGATGAACCATATTTGAGTGAAATGTTTTCCTGATGTGACTTCTTTGCGCGTTTAAACTCTAGTTAAATCTGTCAAAACATTAGAGCTGTTAAGCAATACGTGGTACATACATAAAATATATTACAGTAGCTTTATTTACACGCCAGGTAATTTTATTCTTTGTTTTGTTTGTGATATTTGGTATTTTTATTATTTTAAGAATTTTTAATGTTGCCATATCTTTTTTTTTGTACAAAATATTGTAATATCACCTAATTTTACATTTCTTAAACTGTCACTGAAAATCAAGAAACAAACAAAGTACCAGTTTCAGCCGATACCAAGGCGTATCAAACTAGGTGGGACTGTTAAAACAGGTAGCAATTTTTTACTGTACATAAGCTTGAACTTGCTTAAAAATTCTGTTTTTGGTGAGAACAAACTTTGTATTTAAAATCAAATGATTTTAAAAAATCTTACACACAGGGTGCCCCGGTAATCTAGTGAGTAGTGTGCTAGTTTGTCAGTTGGGGATTCTAGGTTCGATTCCTAGCAGAGACTCTGGTCTGTATCACTACAATACGTGAAAGTTTTTGCACAACAATGCGACCATAATAAATTGGACGCAAGTGGGCTTGGACCTTTCTTTACCTTTAATCCAACAACCTGCCGACCTAATCTAAAATCTTACACACAGTGTTGGTTCATAAGTAAAACACATTTTATTTGTAAGATTTGCATCAGTTGTTTTTGACATATCGCGGACAAAAAACATCGATTGTTGTACAAGCACCTAGTTAAAGACGCCTTGGCTGATACTAATCCATTAATCCAAGAGCACTCTCCTTCGTTAGTATTGTAGAGCATTAATTGTGGAAAAAATTAGTATCTATATATGAACTTATGTTACATATATGATATATAATTCCTCCAACAAAAAAAAACACACACACTCTTAAAAGAAATTGAGCCAGAATGCGCCTTAGTTCCGACGGTATATCCGTAGACCCATATTCCGTAACCAGTTAACACGTTTCAGTAGTACTGCGTAGTCGTTGACATAATTTTTGTTCAATATTCAACAATTTTAGAAAATAATGTTGCTGTCATCCAAAACAATCTAAAAAAATGTTCGTTATTTTTGATGACGCCTAATATATCCTTCTATACCCTGATCTAGCTACATATATTTTAACCACAATCAATTGGATACTTTGGGAGAGAAATAAATAGTCCCTAACCGTCCTCTTGGTCATACCTTTGAAAAAAATATGCATATGAGCATTTCCATAGTCACGTTTGTGACAGTCGTACGTTTCAATTATAAGAAACAAAAAGGAAAACTTTAATGGTTTTGTTAATTATCTATGTTTTTGTGTAGAACTTAAGAAGCTCTATAATTAATTAAAGAAAAGAAAAAACTTGTTTATATATGTACATACATATAATTTATCATGATGTCACGTGTGATATGTTACATTCGACAGAAATTTAAAGTAAATCAAAAAAGAGTATGAATATTTTTTGGGTAAAATCAAAAGCATTTTTAATAACCATCAATCATTCGGTTTGTAGGCGTATAGGGTGCTTTTCCCAATCCAAGTTTTAATACTGTCCCTTTTGTATTTAGTGTGCGATATGTACCATATACATATATATTTATATGAATGTTTGTAAATACATATATACATCCATGCATATTTATTTAGACACAATCCATCTTTCCATACATTCATAGTTATATATATAAATGTATGTATGTATGGATGTATGCTCACAATACATCAGGCATGGATAATAATTTCAAATAGTTTATATATTTGAATTTGAAAAGTATTTATTTAATACTAGTTACAACCCGGCGTGCTTCGCGTTTAGTTTGTATGGGAGGTACCACGCCCTATTGTTCAATCCCTCCCAGTTTTTGACTGATGATTTGTTATAAGTACAAAGTCTTTTGAACCATATTCAAAAACTTTCACTTCAACCGTTCTTAAATTATACACAAATATTTACTTTGTATAGGCGTGGCAAATTTTATATAGCCTGTAGTTTCTTCCAGATATGCAGAGAGATACTGAGAAAATTTCAAGAAAATCGCTGTTATATTTAACACAATACATGTATACAAAAAATTTGACGTTTGGACAAAAAGCGAATTGACTAATTCGCCTTGCGACAACCTTGTATTAATAAACCTTGGTAGCTATTTTTAATAATTATTTTACTTCGCCCAAGCTACACAATACAATACAGAGACAATTGTGAATGATGGTCTTGCCAGTGTCAACATATAAAAGTAGTTTTAGGATACCATTTTTGACATTTTTATTTATTAGGCTTAATGTCGAAATGCCGTCTACAAGACGCATGCTGATAATGATGTAACAGAATAAGTCCAAAATTTTTAGTAGAAACAGTGTCAAACAAAACTAAAATGAAATCGAATTCAACTGTTGTCAAGCTGGACTTTATTTTGTTTTGGCGATGGCTGAAGTAGTCTGCACGTTGACTACAAAACCAAAAAAATATAAAAACCTGTTGCATTTTTGAGCATTAGTGTGTCTTTGTATCAGTTGTTGTCGGAGGGTTTCAGTGGCGAAGCACAGTCACTACTCATTGAACAGTACCGGCTTCAACTGATATCCTTCGGCGGCATTGTGTAGCACCGGCCAAATTAAACATTTACTAAAAAAAAACGGGGCTTCTAAAACGAACCTTTAAAATTTAATATGTCTCCTTGATATCAGAGGGCTTCAACACTGCTATAAAAAGAAAGAACGTGCAAAATCAAAATTGAAAGATAGTAAAGCTTCACTTCGCGTCATTTCTCTAGTTCCAGCACAAGGCATCGCATGTGTAAGGGCCGTCTCCTGAGCACTGGATTTTCTCCTCAATGGTATAATAAACACCGGCTTCGCTAACAAAAACTACTTTGCATGATTTATGATTTTCTCCTCCATTGTGTCACAAACGTCGCCTTCGCGAACAAAAGGTTCTCTGCATGACCGGTCTTCGGTCGGTCGCAATAATTTTTTCCTCAATGATATAACAAACGCCGGCTTCGCTAATAAAAGCTTCTCTGGATGACCGGCCTTCGCCCGGGCGCAAGGATTTTCTCCTCCATGGTATAACAAACGTCAGCTTCGCGAACAAAATCTACTTTGCATGACCGGCCTTCGGCCATGCGCAAGGATTTTTTCCTCCATGGTATAACAAACGCCGTCTTCGCTCACAAAAGCTTCGTTGCATAGCCGGCCACAATGATGTTCTCCTCTATGCACTGTGGTTTCCCCCATAGGCCAAAAATCAAAAAAGTTATTGTTTTTTTTTAAGCTTTATTGCACAAAATTTATTAATAACACTCTAAATTTTATGAATCTAAAAAATTTTGTTGTTTTTTTGGCGAGATTTATAGTTTGTGTCCGTTGAAAGTGAAGGTACAGTGGCCAAAAAAACTATTCGACATTGCAATTATTTTCTTAAATTTCATTGAAAACGCTAGTATCCTTTTGTTTTTTATATGTATAAACGTGAGATCACATTGTATTATATGTATTTAATAATTTATGGTTCTAAAACTAATAAAAATTCCACATTTTTTAACTCATCTATCTGTTTGAACGAAAAAACAAAAATTGCAAAGCAAAAAAAGTATTCGACTGGCATTGTTTTTCCCTTATTCTGATTGCGTATTTCTTATTACTTCATGTCATTGTTGGTAAAAATATCGCTATGTTTCTTGTTTATCATTTACAAGAACTTTTTTCTTATTTCTGTGCAAGTGATCGCGATGATGGGACGTAAAGGGAAAGAAACTTCTGTTGATGTACGAAATTTAATAATACATCATTTTAAATTAGGAAAAACGGAAAAGACTATATCAGAAATCGTTTAAAGGTCAAGAACTACTCTATATTACATTATAAAAAAGTACAAATCAAGTAAAACTGTGATAAACAAGGTAAGGATTGGGCGACCTTGCAAACTTACAGATTCAGATGAACGGCGGATCGTTCGTGAAGTAAGAAAAAATCCAAAAATTACTGCTAACTCTTTAGCTAAAAACACTGAGGAAAACTTAGGTATATCCGTTACACCTCAAACAATAAGAAACGTCTTAAAAAGCACGATTTCCATGCACGATCAGCCAGGAAGAAGCCACACATTACTAAGAAAAATAGAAAGTTGAGATTAGATTTTGCGAAAGAGCATGTAAATAAGCCAATAGAGTTCTGGATGGATTTTATTTTTGCTACCGAAAGTAAATATAACCTTTTTCGATGTGATGGAAAAGTTCTGGTACATCGCAAGCCTAACACAGAATTAGATGAAAGGAATATGGTACCAATTGTTAAACATGGTGGCGGTGGTGTTATGGTATGGGGATGTATGGCGGCATCAGGCGTGGGTAATATTGCGTTTATTGATGGGATTATGGATCACCGAAAGTACATTGACCTCCTAAAGCAAAATTTGAGGTCAAGTGCTGAAAAATTGGGTCTGGCAAATAGATTTCAGTTTTATCAAGATAATGATCCCAAACAATGTGCCACTAATACAAAGCTTTGGCTTTTATATAATTGTCCAAAATTAATATAAACGCCGCCACAGTTCCCAGACCTTAACCCTATTGAACATCTTTGGGGTCACTTGGAAAAAAATCAGAAAACGTGAATTTACGAACAAACACCAGATGAAAGTTATCCTGCAGAAGGAATGGAGCCAAATCGATCCAGAATATACCAAAACGTTGGTAAAATCTATGCCAGATCGTTTAAAAGAGGTTATACGTAGGCAAGGAAAAGCAACTCGCTACTGAAGTAGAAATAAGCTTGTATTTCAATTCATGTATTTTAAAAATGTTACCAATGTCGAATACTTTTTTTGCTGGTTTTTTGTTATTAATATTTTAATTCATGTGTTTTTTGCTTTTTTTACTTTGAGATCTCATTTTTTTTACTGAATATAACTTTCTGTTCTTTAATAAAGTAAGTAAAGTAAGTAAAATAAGATAAGTTTATTTTGTTAAAAACAACTCCATATTTTTTTTTTGATAAATATATAAAGTTTACGGCCTATGTCGAATAGTTTTTTTGTCCACTTATGTTTATATTGCATGTATTGTGGTTGCATAGTCATAAAAGAAAACTTAAGTTTATCCAAAAAGTTATTCGCGATATTGTGGCAGAAGTTTCCAAAAACCCTACAAACATTAAATTTTAACTTATTTTCTACCAAATTAAATAACAAAAGCTGCAAAAATATGAGCCCATAAAAAAATCGCTAAAGAATACTTTTTTGACCTTTTTAAAACACACGTTTTTCACAAAAACTTCTTTTTCACGTAGACTTTTAGTGATATGGCCCTCATCTGCCCACAACGCCTTATGCATCAAATTGTAGGTTTTTTATCCCTCTTTAATTTAAAAGTTATTGTGGCCGCGGATTTTTGCATATTTTCGCATATGGGTGTGATTCACATAGTCATCCGACGAAAAATAGTGAATTGCATTTTGTTTTGTACTATTTCTTTTGTACTTTATATTGCAATTTTAAGGTATTTGACTTTCAGTTTAAGTGAAGCTTACTCATTGCATTTCAAAAGTGTCAAAACAAAGGTCAAATTTTAATTCTTATAATTAATTGTTTTCGCGATAGTGATAAATGTTTCAAAAATATCAATATGGAAATTAAAATAGAAGGTTTATTCTGTCAGTGCAAATTTTCTAGAATGTATGTGCTTGATATTTGGAGTTCTACAGCTGGTAATTATCATTCGAAAGCAAACAAAATATTTCAAATTATGGAGGAAAAATTTAATGCAGAAAAAACTAAATTCGACCTTAGCAATTTAACAAAACTTTTGAAAAGCCTTTGTAAGCGGATTGGTAAGCTTTGAACGAAAAATCATCGAAGCAAATTAATTATTTTGAAGGAACATAAAAAATGGTTTGAAAGTTTTGAAACTATTCAGCTAGAAGCAAAATCCCTTGAAAAAGAACAACCTGCCCCTAGCCAAAAGCGTGGTCGTCCTGCTAAGGAATTTTTTAAGTGTTCAGATAGAACAAAGAGGCGTAAAATGTCTAAAATTAGTCAAGTTGATAATTCTTTAACCGAAGTTTTACAAAATCGCAACTTTCCCCCGACACACAATGTGGAGGATTACGAGGTTTTGGCTCTTTTCGTTGAAACAAGACTTACTAAGCGACAGTACTTAACTATAAATGATTTTGTGAATAAAAAATATCTAAAAATTTTATCCCAGGGGCTATAAAAGTATCTTGGTAGCTAAGAAAACTTGTTATCCAAGCACAGAAAACATTACTATTACAGAGTCGAGTGCAGAGGTCGATCTACAAGCTCTCCTTGATCATACGGCTAATCGAATTATGCAATTGCAAGATCAAGTTCTTGATGAAGCATTAGGCCCAGGAGAAAAACACTTAACACTGATTGGGATTCGATAGCAGTTCTGGTCATAGCCAATTTAAGCGGAAGTCGAATAGGCTTATGGATGACAGTTCCCTCTTTGTGACATCCTATGTTCCTCTTCAACTTGTCACGGAAAACAAAACTATAATTTGGAAAACCCGTCATCCACTCGTTATTGCAGGCCGTTGAGGTTTCAATTTAAAAAAGAAACTTCGCAACTGTGTCAAAATGAGGAACGTTATTTTAAATCGAAAATTGTTGCACTTTCTCCCACCGAAATAAATAAAACAAAACAAAAATTGCATATAAAGCATGACATAAAGCTGACCATGGTTGACGGTAAAGTTTGTAACGCTCTAACGGAAACTTCTGCAAAATGTCACATATGTGGTGCCTTACCTACAGAAATGAATCACATTGAAAAATGCCTCGACAAAAAAGTAGATGCAGCTCGTTACGAATTCGGACTGTCACCATTACATGCCAACATACGATTTTTTGAGTACTTCATTCACTTATCGTACAAATTAGAGGTAAAAAAATGGAAGACCAGTAAGAACGAAAAGTCATGTGTTGTGAAGAGAAAACAATTTATTCAACAACGATTTCGGGCTGAAATGGGACTTTTGGTAGATAGGCCAAAAGCTGGTGGTTGCGGAAATTCGAATGATGGCAAAACAGCGCGGAGTTTTTTTTCAAAATGTAAACCTTTCATCAAAAATAACAGGAATCGATAAGGATATTTTGCAAAGATGTGCCACAATTCTCCAAGCTATAAATTCTGAATTTCAAATTGATGCCGAAAAGTTTGAGGAATATGCTGTAGAGACAGCAAGAAAACTTGTGAAGGAGTATCCCTGGTACTACCTCCCTCCATCGGTACACAAAATTCTTATCCATGGAGCTGAGGTAATCAAGCATGCATTAGTGTCAATAGGTGAATTATCGGAGGAAGCAGCTGAAGCGAAAAATAAGAATATAAAACAGTTTACATTGCAACATACACGAAAAATATCGCGCATAGCTACAAATACAGATGTTTTAAATCGCCTCTTTTTAAGTTCAGATCCATTTATTTCTGGAGCCCGAAACTTACCAACAAAGAAAAGAAGTAATTTAAGTCAAGGAGTTTTAAATTTGCTTAATATTTGATATATATTACTACTATTTTACTTTATTACCTTATATTACTTAATAATACCCTATATTGCATTATTTAACTTTGTTTAACTTTTTAATTTAGTTTTTTTCAGTGTATATTTCGAAAGAATTAAAATGAAATAAAAATTTACAAAACTTGTTTAAAACAACCAAATTTTCATATTAAAATACTTTATTTCAAACATTTTTAAAACAGATCTATAAGCCAATTAATTAACCCTTAAAAGATCAAATGTTTACTGTGGCTACATTTGTTAATATTTTTTCCTAAAAATTTGCCAACTTTAAGTTCTTCGGGCATGAAATGAGCTGAAAAATTTTGAAGACCCTAGGTTTTTTAGTTTTGGAGATATTGATTTTTGCCCGCTTTTCCATATAAGGGAAACCACTGTGCTACGGTATAACGAACAACATCTTCGATTACAAAAGCTTACAATTTAAAAAAAAAACTTAATTTCACAAATTTATCGCCGGTCCTTAATACGTTATATATATCTTTAAAACCATTCAAATGTTTCCGATATTGTTCATTTTCGTTCCAAAATGTAGTAGAGATTCGCATTGCTATATGAAAATTTCGGAGGTCTATAACTGGAAAACTTTGCGTTTGCCGGAACTTTTTTCATTATTGAAGCGTCCGTAAAATAGATTTAAGCTAAGATTTTCTACGTACCTGACTTTTTTACAGGCCTTAAGGCTATTATTATATTATATATTAAGACTATTATATGTAATAAATTTTAGTAAAGTTGTAAAAATATTCTGAACAGTTTTAAAATTATACCCATATTGCCCATATTCGGTGGAAACCACACTAAATTCACAAATTTATAGTGGAACTCCGGTCACTTTTTTCTTTAATTTTTTCTTCTTATTTTTTATTTTTTTATTATCTATAGGGTGGCATACTTTTTATTTGCCTTGGGGAAGGGGCCCTAAACTTTATTTAAGCCATAAAATCAGCAATGCAACAACAGTAGCCAGTTTAGATTGCAAATGCTATCCTTAATGTTCGTTTTGTGGATTAAAGTGTATTCTTTCGCAAAATATATGTATGTAGGTGCGATTCCGTGCAAAAAAGCTTGTGCTGGCTATGAAAAATAAGAATATTATGCTTCTACATGAAAAAAATCAAATAATTATTTCGCCTGTTTTAATTCCCTATTCTACGCTGATAATAATAACATTTTTCAACATTTTCCCGTTTCCCCAATGGGTTTTTAAATTCTAAATTTAAACTCGAAACTATTTTTATTTTATTTTTTTTTTCAAGAAATTTGATGCAACCAAATCACATGTGATAATAGGTCTTTCTGCGTACACAAATTTTGCATCATTTTGTGCAAAATGTTGCAAAATCTTGCAAAATGTTGTCTGTGTACCCCAAATCTCTTGCAGCGAGAGAGCCAAAAAGAGAATTTTTTGACAGTTGTTGGAGAAATTTCTGCTTGCAAGATTTTGCAACTAGTTTGAACAGCTGTTTTATTAAAAATTAAAATTTAACAATGGCTGGGGGATTCTGCTTATCTATGCAATAAATATTTGATAACTCTATACAAAGATAACGGACATCTGACAAGAGCTCAGATACAGTTTAATATAAAACTAAGCTCTGGTCGTGTCCGTATCGAACATACATTCGGTATTTTAAAACAGAGGTTTAGGCTGTTGTACTACTGCAAATTACGAGGAATTAAAAAATTATGCCACTTTATTAGAGCGTGTTGTGTTTTACACAACATTGCAAATGAAGATGACCTAAACTTTACATCCGAGATATCACCAGATGTTGATGAAGAATTTCTAAATCATGACCAGGTTTCTCGTGGAAATAGTGTGCGAGATGAAATTTGCCAAGCAATGCAAATTCGGACAGATAATAATTAAAAATTCATTCCATTATTTTTAAGGAATATTTTATATTTTTAATTCAATATATATTTCTATAATTCTTTTGCTTTGTTATTTCAATTGTTTACACACCGATCAGCTGTTTTCTTGCAAGATTTCACTGGATGCTGTCTGCGTACTTTTTGAGATATTTTCAGCCGACAGAGTAAAATTGGTCTTAGTCTCCCAAAAAAAGTTACTGAGTATTTGCTACTGGAAAAGTACCCAGACAGACCTAATTTAATTTTATCATATGCTAAAAATCTGTGCTTTTATCAAGAAAATGACGTTACTCGTATGTCGTTATAATGTAATATTAATGTAAATGTAATATGTCCCGTTATAATGTCAGTTGTCTACCAGCAACTTAGCCTCCAATTTTTTTTTTTAAATATAAAAAGCCATTACCACTCCTATCCAATATTATACCAAGATGCACTAATGGAAGGTTTTCAATATTTGGTTGTCCTGGAGTAAGAGATTCCCTTTTTGGCCAGTCTTTGTGAACATAATGATTTTTCCGAACTTTGCTGTCCCACTCACAAAATAAAGAAAACAACACTATTATGTATAAATAGGGTAACTCTACAATTTTTTTTTTATCTGGGACCAGCAGGAGATGACTCCTACACATGCGAACCATTATGCTGGAACTATAGCAAAGGTATAGTAGGAGAAACGACAGGAGGTGAAGCTTAATTAATTATTTTGCAACTCTGCTTTCGCACGTTCTTTTTGTTTTTATACTCGTAGCAGTGCTGAAGCTTCGGTTTAGTAGCCATTTATTTTTTATTATTTTACTTCGCCGGTGCTACACAATACCGACGAAGGAGGGCGTTCTGATGTGATTGTGGATTGCTATCAGCTGAAGCCGGTATTGTTCAGTGACCAGTGACTATGCCTTCGCCACTGAAACCTTCCGACAACAACTGACACACAAAGACACACTAATACACATCAGAAAAATACGAGATGTTTATTTTTATTTTAAAATTTTTTTGTCTGAAACTGGGGTTGAACCCAGGTCTGTTTTTTGGTTGTCTAGTCAACGTGCAGACTACCATCCATCGTGCCATCGCCACCCCCAGTAGAATTTAAAAAAAAGAAGATCGAGAAAAATTAAAATATTTTACTTACATTTGAAAGGTGAATATATGTTCGAATGTTACGGAAATACATTTATTGGCGGCAAGTGAATCGCCCTCGTATAAACATATTTCATTAGAACGTTCTGGATTTTTATCGACTGACAACATAATAAACGAAACACACAACTCACATACGAAAGTTACGCGAATCAAAACAATACTCAATTATATAGCCTGGCAAACACACATTCACACTAATACAACAATAGTAAGATAACATAAGCAAAAGATAAAGATAATTATCGCACAAATGCCAATGTAAATTCAAATTAACGGATCTCAGCACTATTCTACGCAAAATTTCTATACAAAAATAGAATATTCTAACAGCCTCTAGTGACAAATGTCTGGAGTATAAATAAGGCTGATTGCAGTTATAAAAACAATCTTGAAGCGAACGTTGAAATTGAGTGCCCGAAAGTGAACTATATGAACATTATTCAATTAATGTATGTAGTTAGCATTGTGATGAAATTATTAAGTAAAAGCCCAAATAAATAAAAGCTTATCAAACTGAATTATAAATTGTGGAAATATAAAGATAAAACGTTAAACATATTCTGCTAAATAACTAAATATTTAATATTTTATACATTGTATATAGCATTAAAATTTCCATCTCTGTCATAGATGCCAACATACTTTGTAAATATTTTGAGAATACTGTGTTTTTTATTTTCTTTTATTCCGTTTTCGCAGTGTCAACGACCCTGAACACTATTATATTATTATACCATACTTACACATTATTTAAAATTTTTATTGGTTACGAATTTTTGTGAATTTAACCCGTTAAAATCGTCTAACGATATTTTTTTCCGCTGTTCCATTAGTGATTTGTCCTTAATAAAATGTTTACTCATTTAACCAATTTGTTAGGAAAATCCGAACGAGCTAATACTGCAAATGCTTGGTTTCTGCAGTTAGAGTTTTCACCATAAAACCTAAAAAATCTTTTATTTACAGATGTTTTTATATCATCTATATATAGTCATCTTTGTTAATGTATGTAGGTACATATTCAGCCCTATAGTGAATACTTTTTCCCTCGAAATATTTCCCCTCCATAAATTTGCAATCGTGAATAATTTCACGTCAAAATAAAATTATCCCTATCGTTAAAGAATTTTTTCCCGTTCGTTTTTTGACTTTTCACTTTAATTTATTCACTAGATTCTTGCTGAGGAATTACATACAAAATGTAAGTAAATTCTTCCTTTACTTATGTATGTATATATTTTGCTAAATATACGAATTTTTTGGTATCAAGATCAGCTATTATAGTGGAAACATACATACATACATATATTCAATAAAATGCAAACCAACAGACCAATTGGGTGTGTTTTTTTAGAGTATTGAAAGATATCGCTGACCAATTTTAGAGTTCTCTTACAGATTAACTTAAACTGCTAGTATATCATAGTTCAAGTCTAAGCATTTTATTTCAATTACTTTTATTTGAAGTACTTTTATTTTTATTTTTTTTATTCTTTAATTTTCACACTTGTTTATTCTTGCATTCTGCAGTACTTTTATTGTACAAATGCAATAATTTTTATGAAGGTGACTGGCCCCTGAACAATATTAACATTTAAGACATGTAAACCCATAAATTTTTATTTCTGTATTAAAAGTTAAATTGGTTTGCTAATTAATTAATTAATTTGTATGTTTTTGAAAGCTTCTTCTCTTTTCTACATTCACTGAGAATTATAACGGGCAAAAATTCCACGTAAACTTCATGATACCAATTTTCACCTTGAGAGGAATGAAAATTTCACGTGAACAAAAATTTTATCACGACAGGGGTGATTGTATATACATACATATGTATGTACATCTATATGCAGATATTTTAATGGGTTTTATTCATAAATTTCTCTCTAAAAAAATTCTAATTTAATATTTTTCCACTTTTAGCTACAACTCTATTGACTACATAGGATCAACGTAATTAGTAGATTTTCAGTGACATGCTAAATGTGTAAGGTTAATTAAACTGCCTGCAATACAACAAGTTTTAGTACTGCTAACGGGCATTTTCACAATGTCCGATTAAAACTTAATTGGAACTTTAACAGTCGGTTAACTAAAAATATATTTCACAATGTATGATTAACTTTTAACTGACACCATTTAACGAAAAAGTGTCTGTTAAATTTAACCGAACAAAATGTGGCGGTTAACAATATAATCGACACCTATGCATAGATAATTTTAATTGATAAATAGAAAAAATGTACACATGTAAAAAATGGGAAAGCAACGCGTATATTTTTTCAATGTTTATAATTTCAAAACTTTTAAACAAAAAAAAGATATCTTGCTGTGATATTAGAGGCTCAACAAAAAACTTTTTAACATGTGTATATCTTAATATTTTTATAGGCTAATATTTTACCTGTCTCACTTGTTTTTTTGAATGTTCCAAGCTGGAACATTTTGTTGCTTATGAATATTCCGCCATTTCCTTTCAGTATACTTCAATGTTTTTTTTCACAACCATTAAGATTATTCTCTATTTTCTGTCATTATAGTATTTTTCGTAAACAAACACAAACAATATTGCCATACTTTTTAGCGAATTTTTTTGTTAAGTAACTGAAGGATGGTGAAACTGAAATCATTAACCGTCGATTAAATAGTGCCTGTTAAAGGGTGCTTTAGACCATAAGATTTGTCGTACGTAAAATGAGAGAGAAAATAAAATGAAATTGCATCCGTATTTCAAAAAAAGAGAGTAAAAATCGAATGGTTGATTTCTGGCTTTTACACCATTGGTATGGATAAAATCAAGTAAGATGAAAACATTCTCATTTAATTTAACTACAGCTGTTTGCTTGTTTTCCCCAGGGATGGAGTTCTTGTGCAATTGAATTTTTTTTTAATAACTGAAAAATATTTTTATAACTTTCGAATATGTTATTTTCGTGGTCAACATTTTTACGACTGTCAAATTTTCATCCGTATTTTCTCTTAAAATCTTATAGTTTCATTACATATTACGTTTAGACGATCCGACTTGTGCTCTTCTACACAAAAATTTGACATGTCGTATGACAGATCTTATGGTCTAAAGCACCCTTAAGCAAACTGCCAGTTAGTTAATTTTCTGTTAAAAGTAAAATAATTAGACATTGTGAAAATGGCCGTAAGTCAGTAGAAAATCAGTACAGTTGTACTATTGTCATTGCCTGCAGGGTAGTTTATAATGAAACATTTTTAAGTGCATAAAATGGGTTAATATGTTTTTGTTGAAGTTTTGTTAGTTTTATTCCTCTCCTAAATTAATTTTTGTTTGCGTATTTTATTCTAAAATTCTTTCCCTGCTTTGTGATTGCATTAACACGATTTCTTTAACATGTGAATTTTTACAGACAACAACAAACAAGGCGTGAGCGGCGTCCAGATAGAGCTGTTTATATTCCAAGGGCACGTCGCAGTCAAACAACTCCGCCAAATACAGCTACAACGCAAATACAATCACCAACACATGAGTCAATACAACTGGAAGTGCAACCAAAAACAACAACTTGTAGCGATATAAGCAAAAGTCTAAACAACCAACAATTGGTAATTTCTTTGGACGACACAAAAACTGATTCAGTTAGCGAAAAACCATGGTCTAAAGCAGACGAAATTGGTAAAATAAGCAGTGGTGTTTTGAATAGTAGTTGTACTAATAATTCTACAATAATAAGAACGGCAGCAACTACTAAAAAGAAAGAAAAATTAAACAAAGAGTCTCGAGAACATCGTCGGGAACAGCGTTTATTAAAAAAATTATCAATCATTTCAATACAACACATTCAAAACAATGAACAATTAAACGCGAGTTCTATAAATACAATTGTGAATAACGACGTCGTCGGTGATGAAACAACAAATCAAGCATTTATTGCAAATGCTCCGCCAATACAGTCATCGCCGATAATAAATGATTTAAATTATTTTAGTGTATTAAATGATAATAATATTATTAATTTATCCAAAGGCTTCAACTGTGATAATAGTGAAGAATTCATATTAAATGAAGAAGAAAAATCATCTGCCAACACAATAACAAATCTTGAATGTGAATCTACAGAAAAATGTCATATAGACGATACTGAATTTGTTAATAGTTCTATTTTAAACACGTCTAAAAGCCAGTTTCTTATCAAACCAGATCAGACTGTAGAAATAAATTGTAAAACTGCAAAAAGCAACATTTCTACCGTTAACAACATTGGGAATACAAATATAACTATAAATAATAGCATTATCAACACAATGCCGAAGGCGTCAATGAAAACTAAATCTAATCAAGTAAATTGTGAAGTGGTTAATCAAACTAATCTACATATTGAAGATATTACGTCACAGCGGTCACCAACAAAATGTGACGTAGAAGAACAAGAATTGCAGCGAGCTTCAAAGGTATTTTACAAATTTATTTCCTTAATACATAGTCGTACGTATGTATGTAGTTTTAAAAATTTTTAATGTTTGATTTGTTATGAAATATTTCAACTGAAGGAGTAAAATCTGCTTAGCAGAACTACAAAGAAGAGAAAAATATACTATATACGAAAGTTGCAAAAAATAATAATGCGATTGACGTATTCTCTCTGAAAAAAAATTTTTAATATCTGTTGTAACAGGGTACGGATTTGCGGTAGTCTATTGAGTAGTGTGCTAGTTTATCAGTTTGGGGTTCTACGTTCGATTCCTAGCAGCGACTCTAATCTGTATTACTACACCACGTGAAACTTAAAAAAAAAGGAATCACAATGGGACCATAATAAATTGGAACCAATTGGGTTGGGACCTTTCTTTACCTTTACATCCAGAAACCTGCCGACCTAACCTATGTCTTATTTCCTTAGTATAATTTTTTTGATGTGTAAACATCTATACGCTAGGGGGTAAAAATTTTTTTCACAATACAATCACAAATTTAGAGTAAGATTGTAATTACGATAACGCGATATGAGCTGTGTATGAGTGTTTAGTGTAATCATACGGACAACAATAAGTACAGAGAAACTTAACAGCTCCATAGAAATAAACTAACACCATCTAGTGCGCAATAGTAGTAGTAGCTACTAATTTTCACTAATTGTCGTACATTGTGTTATCGTAGGCAAATAAAAACAAATAAATAAAATGAATACAAAAACATTTAATTTTAATAACTTTTAAAAAGATTTTTTGCACTTTTAATAAGAAATTTACTAAAACAAAGCAAAATAAGCAAAACAAAAAAATATTTCATTACTAGATGTTTACACATCTCCCCTGTGATCGGACTCACATTTTTTTTGTAACTATGTACATATATGTATATGTATGTACATACTATGTATATTCTAAGAAACTTTTCAGAAGAAACCATGGGTGTATAACCAAATCAAATAATTCTGCGCAAATCCACATAAAGATTTGAATGGACATTAATGAATTAGAAACAAAAAATCCGCTCTGTATATTTTTTTTATCTTGGACCAGCACTCAGGAGATGACCCCTACACATGCGACGTGAAGGAGACGTATTAAATTTATTGAAGCTTCGTTTTTAGTAGCCGCTTTTAAGGCCGCTTTAAACGGTAAGATTTGTCGTACATAAAATGTGAGAGAAAATAAAATGAAATTTCATCCGTATGTCAAAAAAAGAGAGTAAAAATCGAATGGTTGTTTTCTGGCGTTTACACCATTGGTATGGATAAAATCAAGTAAGATGAAAACATTTTCATTTAATTTAACTACAGCTGTTTGTTTGTTTTGCCCAGAGATGGAGTTTTTGTGCAATTTAATTTTTTTTTAATAACCTTGAAAAATATTTTTATAACTTTGGAATATGTTATTTTCGTGGTCAAAATTTTTAGTGTACTTTTGGAAAATATACGTATATTTTTATAAAATTGTGCGCTCGTTGTCTAAAATGTACATTTTGATTTTATAATTGGTATAAATTTATGAAAGCAGTTTTCCCTCCCTGGCTTTCTCACATTTGTTTACATAAAACTGCATCCCTGATCAAGAGAGCCATACAACTGTCCAATTTTCATCTGTATTTTCTCTCAAAATCTTATAGTTTCATTACATATTACGTTTAGACGATCCGACTTGTGCACTTCTACACAAAAATTTGGCATGTCGTACGACTTGTTGGACAATGTAAAGCACCCTTTTTACTTCGCCGGTGCTACACAATACCACAGTACCATAATTTTGTCAACTTTAGACCTATTTTAACCAATGAAGTCTCATTTTACTCAGAAAATCAGTTTTTTTAAGAATATTGTATTTTTTTAATGATGTGCGGGTTTTTTTTACTCAGCTATTCACTTTATAGAATAATGGGAACAGAAATTCTTTAGGTCGATTTCTGCAGGATATTATTTGATCACAGCCCCATAGTTTCTTGGGAAATTTTTCCTAGAATTTCGCTATACGATTTTCGACAAACAAAATGTACCCACCCAAATATATGTACATATATTAAGAAGAAATATTTCTATTGTGTAAATTGTGAGAAATTTAAATATCGTAAACTTTAAAAATTTCATGAATTTACA
Source organism: Dexiosoma caninum (assembly GCA_963924685.1). NCBI lineage: Eukaryota > Metazoa > Arthropoda > Insecta > Diptera > Tachinidae > Dexiosoma > Dexiosoma caninum. Next base: position 57,242,008 of record OZ004729.1, read on the forward strand.
AAAAATTAATGCGGCTACTCAACACCCAGAGTCGTTGTAACTCTGATTTACAAGTAAAATATTAACGTGAATTTGAAAATCAAGGCGAGTACTAGAGTTGAGATCATCAGCTCTTTGAAGTAAGCGCTCTTTTTAGCTCCGCTCAGTTAATTCAACTACATCCCAGCAGTCCGGTTACTCATTACAAACTGAAAGCCATCCGATTGTATAATATTATGTCAATAGGGAAAATAAAACGAAAATAGTTAAGTCCTTACAACTCGCATCTGATTTGGATTTGTCTTTTTCCCATCCAATTGTAAAGTTAAATGTTTATTAGAAATGAAGATCAAAACAAACACAATTAAAAATTTTGCATCGCATTACCATCTGACTTGGATGGCTTTGTAATTTATCATATTGTCATTTCGTTTTAATTATGAATTTTGTTCTTTTTTCTGAAGTAATTTTTCCGTTATTCTTTCTTTTTCATTTTTATTATTATTCCAAAGTAAAATTTGTATCAAGTTCATAAGTGTTTTTAAAAGTGAAGTGTTAGCGGCATTTTTTGTGGTAATATTGTTATAAATTATTAAATAAAAATAATTAAAAAAGGTGACTGTTTTATTTTTATTTATGTGTTAATTTATATACATATGTATGTATGTTGTGTATTTTTATTTGTTGTAAAGAATAAAATGATTGGATTTAGTAAAAGAAATTTAAGAAGACTAAAGAAAATAGAAAGTGAACGTTTGAAACAAAATTCCGAAATTACATAATATTGAAAAAAATTAAGTTCCTAATTTAATTATGCAATAGTTAAAATTCATTCCAAGATCAATGGCATTCAGATACATCTTATTGCACACCGAATTCACCATAATAGTTGGACCCATCCAACATTCGCTTACAATGTATATTGTGTTGGACCCATCCAACCTTCGCTTACAATGTATATTGTGTTGGATAAATCTTGCAGCCTAGGCCATCGCTGTGTAAATGTAAATAGAAATTGTATACAGACATTGGATGGGTCTTGCTTACATTGTCATTGGTCTCAAATCGACGATGTATGTAGCAAAAATTTCACTGGGATATGTCGCCTCGCACAGAACACCCAGAAGCTTATCTTCAAAGCAGCGAACGATCATAGCAAGATTTTTATTGCTGTTTCTCTCGCACCGTAACTAATTTTTTTCTTCTTAAATATGAAATATTGTTGTTTTGTTTTGTTTTGATTTTAACTTTCTATGTGTAATAATTTAGTGCACATATTCAGTGTTGCCACGACCAAAAAAATGTTGTAACCATATTGCTGCAAAATAGTAACCAATTGAGAAAAAAGTTATCAAAAGTTTTATGTTCCAATAAAACGTTACGAATAGCCGGCCATTAATAAAAATAGAACAACGCATTGAAATTATTAAAATTCACGGAACAAATCTAGTTTATGGAAGCCACTCCAAATTTAAAAAAAATTATCTTAGGTGATAGAAAATTAAATTCTAAGAAAGAAAAGTTTAGTACAAAAATCTTCTGCAACGCATAGTTTGGGAGTTACGGACCTACAAAGTCGTCGATATATTTTGCCATTTTCATTATAAGTCTTTGATTCATTGCAACAATATGGGTATGGCTTCCTTCCTAAACATCCGTATGCAATGCCAAAACAGTGTTTAAGAAAACTATTTTGAATAGAGTTAATAAATTTCTTTTTCTTAGTTTTACAAATTAAATGTAATGTTTCCTGACTGTTATTTTTTCCTTACAAAAAAAATATTTTATTAAATAGTAAAAGGATTTTCTCCTCTATGGTATAACACACACCGGCTTCGCTAACTAAAGGCTTCCCGCATAGACGGCCTTCGGCCGGGCTTAAGATTTTCTCCTCTATGGTATAACACACACCGGCTTCGCTAACTAAAGGTTTTTCGCATAGCCGGCCATCGGCCGGGCTTAAGGATTTTCTCCTCTATGATATAACACACTTCGCTAACTAAAGATTTTCTGCATAACCGGCCTTTGACGGCGCCTAAGAATTTTCACCTCTACACATTTTATCATCCCAAAATGTGAAATTTTTCCATCATGTGATCGGCATTTTCACAAGCTTTCCAATGATACCCATATTGACCCAATAAGCTAAGAAATATTAAACACAATGACATTTTTATTGTAAAACTTCCGAGGACCATAACTCGGAAAATATGCGTTGCCGAAGATTTTTGCACTAAACTTTTCTTCTTAAAATGAAATTTTCTATCAGATGAGGTAACTTTTTTTAAATTCGGAGTGGCTTCCATAAACTAGATTTTAGCCAAATTCACTATCACCACAAAAATTATGAAAATTTCGCTTTCACAGTTCGCAAAACTAAAGAATTTTTTAATTATCGTCAACCACTTTCTCCGCCAGCAATTGTGAGATTGACACAGGTGTTGGGATACTCTATTGATGTGAAGAATCAAACTCATATAGGTCGCACAAGAACAATTGCGAATGTTTTGAATAAAACCAAGGTTTGTAATTATAAATAGGCTAATGATCAATAACATACAGGCAGTCAAAGTTACATGTGATAATTCCTAAGAAACAAACTAAATCAAAGACAAAATTGTAAATCACACTGACAAACACTAGCAGAACGGAACAATATGCTGTTCATCTTCAGCGTTCTTCGTGATTTGTGCACTTTATGTGGTTATCAGTAGATTTAAATTAATTTTTCGGCGTGTTTTTAATTTTTCGAAAACACAAGAAAACAGCTGATGTTTTATATTTGCTTATATTTTTGCATTGTGCATTAAAATTTTAGATGAAATAAAGAATATAAAAATGCAAAGAGCTTCTTTATTGTCAATAATTGCTTTAAGAAAGCATCATTTAAAAAAAGAGCGTCTTAAAAAACGACATTTGCGGGACAAACCATAAATTTTTTAAATTGCTTATTAAATTCTAAACGAAAAACATAGAAAAAATAAGCAAGTTATTTCAAATCGTCAGTCATTTAGCTGACGATTTCAAATCACGAGATTATTAAAATTTTTGTGTGCAGAACAGCATTTCAGTGATTTGAAATCACTTTGACAGAAAGTGAGTTGCAGAACTGGCCTGTATATTTATTATTTTTTTATTAATATAATACGTATTCTAAGATATACTTACATACATGATGTGGCGATGTCTGAAGTAGTCTGTACGTTAACTACCAAAAAAAGTTCCCAGTTTCGGACTAAGTCATAAAAACATTTTCGTATTTTTCTAATGCGCATCAGTGTGTCTTTGTGTCAGTTGTTGTCGCAAGGTTTTAATAGCGAAACATGGCAACTAATCGCTGTACAGTAAGGGCTTCAGCTGATAGCAATTCACAATCCTACCCTCCTTCCTCGGCATTGTGTAGCACCGGCGAAGTAAAATCATTACTAAAAAAGGCTACTAAACGAAGTTTAAAAAATTTAATACGTCTTGACATCAGAAGCGCTTCAGCAATGATATAAAAACAAAGAACGTGCGAAAGTAGCGTTGAAATATAGTTCTAGCACAATGCATCGCATGTGTAGGGGTCATCTCCTGAGTGCTGATCCAAGATAAAAAAAATGTGAGTCCGATCACAGGGGAGATGTGTAAACATCTAGTAATGAAATATTATTTTGTTTTCCTTATTTTGCTTTGTTTTAGTTAATTTCTTATTAAAAGTGCAAAAAATCTTTTTAAGTTATTAAAATTAAATGTTTTTGTATTCATTTTATTTATTTGTTTTTATTTGCCTACGATAACATAATGTACGACATTAATGAAAATTAGTAGCTACTACTACACTACTATTGCGCACTAGATGGTGTTAGTGTATTTCTATGTAGCTGTTAAGTTTCTCTGTACTTATTGTTGTCCGTATGATTACACTAAACACTCATACACAGCTCACACCGCGTTATCGTAATTACAATCTTCCTCTAAATTTGTGATTTAATTGTGAAAAAAATTTTTAACCCCTAGCGTATAGATGTTTACACATCAAAAATTGTCCACTGAGATTTTGCGATTAAACATGTTTATAGACAGTTTTTCTATACGGCTAATTAAAATTTAAGTTCGACACCAATGACACACGATCTGTTCAAGATTACAAAGATGGAATTCGTGAAGTTATCGAGGAAATATGTACATATGTATACCCAACCAGCTGCAAATGTGCGAATTGGCGATGGAAAATTTTATCAAAAGAATATAATACCGCAATAGGAACCGTTATCATTGTTTGATTTTAGTTTGCAAAAAGTATCCAAAATCCAAGAAAAATATATGTATGTACACATTATAGAAAAAAGTAACCAATTTGGTTAAAAGTAACCAAAACGGCAACGCTACGTATATTTTATCTGTTTTGTGCACAATTTCGCAATTTTTAGCACGTGAGTGATGTGATTTTTACTGTTCTTATAAAGCTAACTGTTAAAATGAATTTAATTAATAACACTAATTATTTAAGCTTAAGGTCTTTTTTAATATATTTAATATTTATTCTGATTCGATATTTCGCTACTCCTTTGTGTAGCTTCTGCTACATGTAAGTATGCTGCAAACATGTAAGTTATTGTTAAATCTTTAAATGAAACATTTTTGTATTTCAATATATGTTATTTTCTGGGAAGTGAATTGTAGGATGCCATTTTGATATCAAATTCCGATAATACATGACTACAAAATGTGAAGTGGGATCACTACTCTCCAGCTCTTCCTAATGATTTGTGTTTTCATGGCATGTGTGGGCAGTAATTGCTTTGGCATCGAGATTACTAACACGTTCTTTTATTGGCTTTTGCACAATATCTTTCGCGTGTTTTCTTAGCTTCGCTATATTTTTTTGCACAATATTATTAAAACAACTAAAACCACAAAACAAAAATAAAACCAGGAGAAACTATAAATTTGTGCTTATACCCACAGAGGTCTAAACTTATACCAAAATTGTGGCTTATGTTACAAAATATTTATATTTATGGTCAGCGTTGCTACAAATAAAAAAACGTTTGTAACCAAAATGTAAAACAAGAGTAATCAAATGCGAAAAAGTAAGCAAAAGTTTTATGTTACACTGCAGTCACACGTTCAACTTTTGCTTTCAAATTTTTTACACAAAAAATTAATGTGTATTAATACCTGTGACGTAGGCTGCACGCTAGTTTTGGGCAATTTAAAAGTAAATTCATTTATCAAGAATATCATAAGAATAGGTACCAGCTGTTTCCTTGCCCATAATTTGAAACAAAAGTTCACCAGAAAATTTTAAAGCAAACTCTCATCAAATTTTAAAAGTGTGAGTGTATTTATAAAAAAAAAAAACTACTATCCCTTTCCTATAGGTTCAGCACAATGCTTCGCATGTGTAGGAGTCATCTCCTGAGTGCTGGTCCCAGATAAAAAAGAGAAAAATTGAACGTGTAAACCCCACGTAAGAGATGTTCTAATAAAAAGTTTCATTTTGAAAGGACCGCCATTAATAAAACGTTATATGTTTCAACAACGCATTGAAATTACTAAAATTTACAAAAAAAAAAAAAATGGTAACTAAAGGATTCATATTTTAAGCAGCTTTTCGACCAGCAATTGTGAAAGTGGAAGAGCACTTGGGATAAGTTACCGAGGTGAAAAATCTAACTAATGTACGTCGCACAAGAAGAACTGAGAATATTGTGTTGTAGCGCATAATGTTTTACAATATCCAACATTGCTAATTTCACGCCTATCGACCATCAACAACATTGTGTATCGGAGGCGACGTTAACAAGAGTTATTGTCGAAAAGTCTCGCGTTACCGAATGTTTGTCCGTTTGGTGTGCTTTTCGGTTTGGCGGGGTCATTGAAACGTATTTTTCGAAAATGAGGTTGGGACATCTGTTACGGTGAATGGATTTCCGTGAAAAGAAAAAATCGGTTCAAAACCAGAAATAAAGAATTCGTTAAGCTGTCGGCGACATATACATATCCGCAAATGTGCGAATTAGTGATCAAACACTTCATGAAAAGAATATAGTATTGCATTTAGTAACCGTTATCATTGTGTTACCCTTGTCTTAAAAAAGTAACCAAAATTGAAGAATAAAGTAACTAATTCTGGTTTGTCAAAACGGCAACACTACTTATGGTTTTTTGTTTCGTTTATATTTCTTCTTTCGTGTTCTTGGTACATTTGTCCAGTAAGTAATTTGTTAACAGTAAGTAATTAAAAAACCTGTGGCCAAATCGCCGCATTCGTGATCGAATGAGCTTTCGTATCGAATAACATTTCGTGACGTATCGAATAGCCAGATCGAGGCATTCGATAGTGTTCGAATCGAAATTTGTTTTAAAATGTAAAAGATTTATGTGCGTTGTCATAGAATAAAAACATATGGTTCCAATATTTATATATAAAAATTACATGTTTGTATGTATGTATGTGTGCTTCTTGAAATTTTCTGGAATGAACTATATAAAATTCAAAAATTCGAACTGGGCGTTGTTACGGCCATAAAAAGTAAATATTTATTTTTGTATATCTTGCGAACGGTTATAGTCTAAGTTTCTGAATATGGTCCAAATGACTTTGTACTTAAAACAAATCATCAGTAAAAAACTGGGGGGATTGGACAAGTAGGCGTGGTACCTCCTATACAAACGAAAAATTCAAAAATGACTTTTTGATTGATTATGACATATTTTGCCTAATTTGTCTTAATGAAAATTTTTTATGTTAGTAATTTTTTTTTATTTATTTATGTTTAATAAAAAAATATGACTGAATAATAAAATAAAATCTTTCTTTCTTAAATAGCCAACAAAAAACTAGGTTACGACAGCTTTTAGTCTATCGAATGACATTTCGAGAGAATATACTCGTTCGATTTTTCGTTATCGAATGCCACGATCTGAAATTTCGATACGTCTTATTCGATAACGAATATGACGATCTCATAAAGTAAAATTTCGATCAAATTCATTCGATCACGAATGCGACGACTTGGGCCCTGATTTTTTTGCCAGTCCCCTAACTGACACTTCTAGGTATTCTGTGCTTTTTTATCTTGGACCAGCACTCGGGAGATGACCCCTGCATCACAAAACACCCAGAAGTGTCAGTTCAAGCAGCGAACGAGCAGAGAAAGAGACATGATCGGAAAGGATATTTTGATTTGTTGTTTCTCTCGGACAGTAACTTGGGTTCTTTGGTTTCTTTTGCTTCTAAATTCCGAAATATTGTTCTTTTATTTTAATTTTTATTTTCTAGATGTGAAAATTTACCGTATTTTTCATATATTTTATGCTCACAATTTCGCAATTTTTAGCACGACAATGTTACAAAACACAACAATGTGGTGTTTTGAGTTATGAAGCTAAGTATTAAAATTAATTTTATTTAATAAAATAAAACATACATAGATACCAAAAAATCACAAAATCAGTAAAACGTTCTTTTATTGGCTCATGCTCAACAAATTTCCTTTTGGTATTTTTTAGCTTCGCTATGTTTTTTTGCTATATTAACACAAAACACAATTAAAACAAGCTTCAATATGTTTTTTTTGCTATAATATTAACACAAAACAAATAAAACCACAAGAAATTATAAATTTGTGCTATGCACAAATTGTGGCTTATGTTTACAAATTTTTTCACTTTATGGCATTTTTGATTTGTTTACTTCTCTTCTTTCGTGAACGTTGTATATTTGTCCCTTTCTAACAGTAACTGAGTGAAAAAGCTGATTCTAAATATTTTCAGACCCCTAAGAGACATTTCTGGGTATTTTGTGTTCAACACTGCTATGAAACAAAGAGCGTGCAAAATCAGAAAAAGAAAAACAGAAAGAACTTATTGCACTTCTTTTGAATGTACAATAAAAGTAAAAAGTATTTTTATTTTTGCTAATACATATACATATGTATGTATAATGTGCCACCTGAATATAATATTTTTAAACAATACGAAATTTATGTTGCAAATTTATTTATTAATTCTTGAAGTTTGTGAAATAAAAAATTTATTTTATTGTTATACCATGGAGGAGAAAATCCTTGTGCCCGGCCAAAGGCCGGTCACGCAAAGAAGCTTTTGTTAGCGAAGCCAGTGTTCCTTTTATTATTATATTTTTTATTGGACTTTTGTAATATTTCAATGTAAAATGATATTGGCACTTCAAGCGTTGGGAATTTTTAAATAAATTTTATGTTTATAGCAAGATATTTTTAAAACCTTTCAAATGATAATAGTATTGGTCATTTGGTTTCCGAAATGTAGAAATATGCATTTCTATATGGAAACTTCGTAGGTCCATAACTCGAAAACTAAGCGTTGTCGGAAATTTTTTCACTTAATTTTTTCTTCTTATTTTTCAATTTTCTATTAATCTATCTTATTATTATTTTTTTCCAATTTGGAGCGGCGTCCGTAAACTAGATTTGTTCCAAAATTTGTAAACATAAGCTACAATTTGTGTATAAGCACAAATTTATAATTTCTTGTAGTTTTATTTGTTTTAATTGCGTTTTGTGTTAATATAGCAAAAAAACATAGCGAAGCTAAAAAAATACCAAAAACGAAATTTGTTGTGCATAAGCCAATAAAAGAACGTTTTAGTGATTTGTTGGTACATATCTTTTATTAAATAAAATAATTTTAATACTTAGCTTCATAACACAAAACACCACATTGTTGTGTTTTGTAACATTGTCGTCATAGAATACCTAGAACTGTCAGCTGCGGGTCTGAAAATATTTGAAATCAGCTTTTCTCCAAATAGGGGGAGAAAGAGACAAATATACAATTTCACGAAAGATCAAAAGTAAACAAAAGAAAAATGTAAACATAAGCCACATTTTGTGCATAAGAACAAATTTATAATTTCTTGTGGTTTTAATTGTGTTTTGTGTTAATATTATAGGTAAAAACATAGTGAAGCTTGTTTTAATAGTGTTTTGTGTTAATATAGCAAAAAAAACATAGCGAAGCTAAAAAATTACCAAAAATAAATTTGTCAGTATTTTGGTGTTTTGTGGTGAAAAATTTAGTTAACATAAGCCACAATTTGTGCATAAGAACAAATTTATAATTTCTTGAGGTTTTCTTTGTTTTAATTGTGTTTTGTGTTAATATTTTAGTAAAAAAAAACATAGTGCAGCTTGTTTTAATGGTGTTTTGTGGTTCTAATCGTGTTTTGTGTTAATATAGCAAAAAAAACATAGCGAAGCTAAAAAATTACCAAAAAGAAATTTGTTGTGCATAAGCCAATAAAATAACATTTTAGTGATCTTGTGATTTTTTGGTATCTATTTGTTTTAATATGTGAAATTAATTTTCATAGTACATAATTTTCATAACACAAAACACCACATTGTTGTGTTTTGTAACCACAGATTCCTATAACCTATGTTTGTAACATTGTCGTGCTAAAAATTGCGAAATTGTGAGCATAAAGTAGATGAAAAATACGGCTAATTTTCACATCTAGAAAATAAAAATTAAAACAAAACAACAATATTGAGGAATTTAGAAGAAAAAGGAATCACCGAACAAAGTTAGGGGGTAAAAGAGACAGCAAATCTCTTGTTGATGTCTCTTTCTCTACTCGTTCGCTGCTTTGAACTGACGGTTCTGTATATTTTGTGTTGTCGTGCTAAAAATTGCGAAATTGTGAGCATAAAGTAGATGAAAAATACGTAAAATTTTCACATTTAGAAAATAAAAATCAAAACAAAACAACAATATTTCATAATTTAGAGCCAAAAGAAAGTATGAGTTCACACGATTCATGTTTTAATAACATCATTCTTGCTTTTTCTTGTTGGGTCAAGCCATTAGTTATTAGTTTTAAAGTTTGTTGGCGCGTCCAACCTCCTTCTTCTATCAAGTTCATGTCAGCACGACGATCACAAAACACCCAAGCACGAACGAGCAGAGAAAGAGTCATCATCGGAGGAGAAATTTTGATTTGTTGTTTCTCTCGCATAGTAACTTGTGTTCTTTGTTTGACTGTGTTCACACGATTCATGTTTTACTGACATGATTGCTACTTTATAGGCGAGAGTAACGAGTAATCATGTGCATGTACTGTCAGTACGTTTTGGTTTCTCATTCTTAATTTGAATATACACACAAACTATATGTACATGTCGTCAACAAGACATGAATTTTTTGAACACCAAAAAGAGTTCAAAGAGAAAAAAGTAGGAATCATGTCATTAAAACATGAATCGTGTGAACTCAGACTTACATATAAGGTATGTTCGTTTACTCAAAATTGGGCGCCCGCGGGCAAAATTTGGGTAAATGAGAGAGGTTTTGAGAGAGTAATGTTCTTGTTCTTCACGCACGAGAATGGCCGTGTGAAGAACAAGCAATCAGTTTGTTTATATAAACATTGAAAATAACAAAGCAAAATTACAAATGTCCCAAACAGTTGACAGACATTAAAAAAGTTGTTTTAAAAATTTTTCTTAACAATAATTAATTACAAACATTTTTGTTATTTATACAATAATTTGTTAAAAACTTTTCATAAAAAATATCATTTTTTTAAATAAATATTTTTGTTAATACAAATTATTATTTCCTAACGATGCTACCTATTGAAAAATAAATAATTGTTAAAAACTTTGCATAGAAAAGATCATCCCTCAAAAATAAATATAATTAAATAAATTCTTTCAATGCTTGGTTTTGTAAATAAATTCTTTCACAAATAGTTTTTTTTCGGTAAACTGTCATCAATCACATTAAACTTTCAACGAAAATCAGGGATAATCAAGCTCGTACAATTGTACTTTTTTTAGTACAATTGCATTGCAAAAGTACTACTTTACTCCACTAAATATTAAGTACCAATGTATATTCATATGATTATACGTTGTTCAGTAATTTAAATTAATTATAGCAAAAATATATTTTCGATTTTTCTTAATATAATATTTAATTATTAAATTATTCACAACCACTTTCCACAACTTTTTCACAAACTTTGTCGTTTGGCCTGTTGAATGAACTGACCAGCGAAATAGCTAATAAGTTTAGCTTCCCGACAATAACAGTGACGGTCATTTGACATGTGATACGACCGTCATTGTTGACAGAATTATAGGTAATTGCGTAGAACAAAGTTTCTATAATTTTCTCAATGGCAATATGAGAAAAATTACCCAAACTTCTGTGTGCATATGATAGTCAGCGTTGATGGATAAATCGGTCTCTGCTGACCGGTCAGCATGGACGAATATATCGACCACTGCTGACTAGTCAGCGTTAACGGATATATCGGTCACTGTTAACGAATATCACAATTGAAGTGAAAGACTATTTATTTCAATTCTTTATATTGATTTTATTTCAATATTCTAATATATATGTACATACATATGTATATAAAGAAGAAATGTTATATAATATAAAATAGAAATATCCATCAGAACCTTGGAGTGGGCCATCATCTGTGAATTTTTTCTTAATATAATTGCCCACAATTATTTAAAATATACAAATATTAAAACAAACTATTCAGGGATTCGCATAAAAATTAATTCTATCCATCAGCAAAAACAACATATGTTGTTGTTAAAACGTGTCGCCGAGTACCGAACACAAAAACGATGCTTTCTTCCACAACCCGTAACATGCTACCAAACTAAATGTTTTCTCGTCTAAACTCAGTCGTACGGAGCTTCAAAAACTATAGTCCGAATTATAAGTTTATAAACGAGTAAAATTATCATTTCTGTAAAATGGAACTGCATTCATTTTTAACTATTCAACAACACGTTGGTTGTCTCGCAACGAGATGGTCTCTCGAGTAATAGGACCTCCTTCAGTATTACTTTAATTTAATTGATTTCGAAACAAATTCTCAATATTCAAGAACTCATTTTATTTTATCTTTCTGTTACTAATAGTTAATAATAGTAAAACTGAACACAACTTTTATGTTTTTAGTACAATTGGGGTCAAAAAAGTACAATTTTTAAATTGTCAATTATCATCTCCGATATAAACAGAGCTGTAAAAAATTCACATTTCTTTTTTTCTGTTAAATTTTATGGTTTTTGCGTTTTCTTACTTTTGTACATTTTGGTCTCTTATTGAGAGAACTTTCCCAGAAAGTAAACGCACAGACCTATAATGTGCGCATTTACTTCAATTATATATGTATGCTTAATTACACATTATGTTACATAACACGCGGAAATATTTACATGTTTAACAATTAATTTTCTCATGGGAGCAGAAAAACAATAAAAACAAGAACTCCGTATGGTTTTATTTTTTAACTGATTCCAGATTCCGAATGCAAAGTGCAATGATGTTTTCTTCCAACCAAATGAGTATTGCATTTATTGCCCAATTTTGCCCTATTCATTTAAAACATTTGCAGTTCATTGTTCCGCTAGAACAATATGTATTAAATAAACAACTTTCATAACAAGATATCAACGTTGTGTTGGAGTCATGAAAAATCCGCAGAAATTTTGGGAACTCAAAAAAAAACTATATCGGAAATAAAATTTTTGAAAGCTACACAACCGATTCAGTTCAGTTTTTGTAAGGGGAACATCATGAGAAAAGAAAGCATATTTTTCCGAAAAGAAGAATGTCATTTCCGCTAATTGACTATGTATTCTTTGAAAGATTAAAGTGACCTATTTGAAATAATAAATTATGTAAAACACTTCACTGCCAAAAATTAAGTGCAAATTAGCCGGTAATCTCAGAATCACCCAATATGAAATTCATATTTTATGGTAATTACAGGAATCCCAGGATTTACATTGCGATTAGCTCCCATGAATTGGATTTCGAGGTGATTTTTCGTCAATTTTCGTAAATAATATTGCTTGAGTGTTGCAATGGCATTCGGATCCATAGCTTAAGTACGATTCTTAGTATTCGGAGTAAAAATATGACATTTATTGTTTATATAAATATAAACAACAAAATCGACGTAAATAGGATGGCGACGTTAAGCGAAGAAATATTTTCAAACTTAAATAGCCTACGAGTACAAACACATTTAGTTTTCTTTTTGAATTACGTGCAATCCAGTTATTGCGAATGTTATAATAACAAAAAAGGAAACATTTTTCATGTTCTTTAGCTTTTAGTAAAGAATACCACAAACAATTAAGTTGAAAATATTAAGTTGTACCTAATACAACTTGTAGCAGAAAATACTTGCGAACGATTTCTTGTGCCTCATATTTTTATGCACTTTTCTCATTCCCTCATTGTTACCTGTTTTAATACTAAAATACCTCCCCTCAACAACTAGTAACAATTAGTAAATATTTATCTGTAGTAGATTATGTAAAGTGATTTTCTATTAATATTTTTTTATAACAAATATTTTTTTATAATAAATATTTTTTTATAATAAATATTAAATTATTTTATTTTAGGAAATAAATCGCAGTAATCGTCGCATCATAAAACAAACGTTTGTGTCTGATGTTCTGCAAATCCCTGATCGCACCAATGAAGAGAGCGATGAAAATGGAGACAAGACAAAAGTAACAGAAGACAAGAGCTATTCAGTAGTCAAATCACCACGCACAACAGCACCCATTTATAGTAATACCGATGATGAAGAGGAAGAAGACGATTGGGAAAATATGTACAACGATAGTGGTGATTGTTTGGATCCAAAGATAATGCAAGAGTTGACAGCATCCGTGGGCAAATGTAAAATAGAATTACCCAAAATGGATTACAGCGTAAAAACACCTTTTTTATTCCTTTCAATTTAATTTCATATATGTGACAGCGCATAGAGAAAGGGACCTAAGGGTAAAACTGAGACTGATCCCATGCCCCAAAAGTGTTCCCTCCCAGAGATATGCCAGATATCCCAGAGTGATGGTACACCAAAGATACACGTATTTAAATCTTTAAAATGGCTCTCCTGAACAAAACCGGTTTTTACCCTTAGGTCCCTTTCTATTTTGCGCGTCAATAAATATGTATCACATTGGGCCCAAATAACTGCAATTTTTTTTCAAATCGATTTGCGATAGACCTTAAAATAATATTTTGAACGCATATGGACCTTTAAAGCAGAATAAAAGCCAGAGTATGGAAATAAATAGGTTATCTCCAGCAGTTGTTAGTTCTAAACCACTGATGTTAAACGTCGGATAAATTCTCTGATAGATTTGTTATTGTGTAAGTAGAGAAATTGAAAAAAGAAGTAGAGAAATTTAAAAAATTTATACTTATTGCCACAGTTTTGTTCAAAAATTCCTAATTATTGACCGTATACAATTTTCTACCGAAACACTTTATCAAGTTTGTTCAAAATTTTATTTCGATTACCCATCTCTGTACCAAAAAAGAAAAGAAACAAATTAGGTCACAAAAATTTTAATTCAATTTGTATATTAAGATCGGTTGCACAAATTTGTGAGAAAAACTGCACTAACTTTCAATTTACAAAAAATCATCTTAATAAATTTAACATTCAAAAATTCTATCATTCCCGCACATTTCGTATCTGTTTTATTATTTTAGTTGTGAAAAGTTGACCTTTTGTACGTATTGTTTTATATTTTTCATATGAAATATATAATGTAAATACAGTAGATGTTTCAAAATTCGAACCACTTTGTTTTTAAGGCGATTCCATTTCCCAAATTTTTCTAATTTCTGGATTGTTTTCTATAAAAAGATAAATGTGAATGTAACCATAGAATGAAATAACGGCGACCAGATTTTGGTAAAGAAAAAAGAAGACATTAACAAAAATAAAAAAAATTTATTTGATGTCAATGGCTATATTTTTTATATATTGTACACACATACTTTCATATACATACATATGTATATGTAAAAGTAGTTAAGAAACAATAACAAATAGAAAAATTTATATTCACTTATAAATATGTATGTATGTAAAATTAGTTTAAAAAAAAATAACGAAATTTAAAAATTCATTGCACTAACTTATTCAAAATTTTTTATTGTAGTATCTAATAGAATTACCTTATGGTTTATTGTACTTTTCAGAATTGTGAACTAGTTAATCAATTAATCAAATAACTTGCTTTTCCCTTGGGTTGAAATATCATTAATTAAAGAAAACATTTCCACGCCTGCCTGCATTAGTTCCTGGCAGACTAAATGCAATTTTAACAAGCTTTAAACTTTCTGCAAAGGATATTGATTCTTTTTGAAAGTGGAATCATCTTTGGTCAAATTTAATGGCATTGTCTCTCCAAATTTCGAGCATCTCTTCATTACAAAAAATGTTATTTTTCATATTTCTTCAACTAATTTCCTTTTATTTATTTTATTTTCACCATATAAAGGGTGGTTAAATTTCAAGGGCCGATGTTGATTTTGAATAAAACACAAACTATTTAGGAAATTATTGTAATTTTATTTTATTATGATATATTGGTATTACTCAATTATGTATGGAACAAAATATCGGCCAAATGGGCGCCGCGACCACGGCAACAGTGGATGATCAATTTTCGAAGAAAATCATCTTCAGTGATGAGGCACATTTTCACCTCAGTGGATTCGTCAATAAACAGAATTGCCGCATTTGGGCGAATGAGAATCCAAGAGTGATTGTCGAAAAACCAATGCACCCACAAAGAGTGACTGTTTGGTGCGGTTTATGGGCTGGCGGCATCATCGGGCCGTATTTTTTCCAAAATTAGGCCGGCCAGGCAGTTACTGTGAATGGTGTTCGCTATCGTGAGATGATAACGAACTTTTTATGGCCCGAATTGGAAGATATGGATGTGGACGATATGTGGTTTCAGCAGGACGGTGCCACTTGCCACACAGCTAACGAAACAGTGGCTCTTTTGCGCAACAAATTCAATGGCCGTGTTATCTCACGTAATGGCGATGTCAATTGGCCGCCAAGATCATGTGATTTGACACCGTTGGACTTTTTTCTTTGGGGTTATTTGAAAGAAAAGGTGTACGTCGATAAGCCAGCAACAATTCAAGAGCTAAAGGATGAGATAATTCGGCACATTAACGGCATAGAACCTCCATTATGCCTCAGGGTCATCGAAAATTTGGACCATCGGATGGTGGTGTGCCGCCGTGGTCGCGGCGCCCATTTGGCCGATATTTTGTTCCATACATAATTGAGTAATACCAATATATCATAATAAAATAAAATTACAATAATTTCCTAAATAGTTTGTGTTTTATTCAAAATCAACATCGGCCCTTGAAATTTAACCACCCTTTATTATTAACACTTTTTCACACAACTTTGAAATCAATTTTTTTTTCAAGAGGGTCCAACGAAAATTATTTGTTTCCTTCAAAGATTCGGTCCATTCTTCTAAATATTTCACTGAAATTTCATAAATTTTTTGTATATGACTAAATTTTTTTTTCGTAGGTCAGTATCCGATTGTTCCAATTGCTGTAATTTACTCCGCAGAATTAGTGTAATATATAAGTTATTTAATTCAAACTTTATTCGCTCTTTTCATTCATTTAAAATTTTGTAAGCTTCCTTTGCGGTTAAATGTTGTTATTCTAATTTGAATATAGCGCCTTAAAAAATTGATGCTTGATTGTGAATAAATTCTAAATAAATTGGAGTAGCTTCATTAGCAAAAGATTTCATAAATTTCTCATTGTGAAATTGTTTTACCAAAATGGTGAAAATTTTGCGGCTACAGTTCGCAAATTGCGATCAATTTGGGGTCACAATAATGCTCCAAAAGAGTCAACTGTAAAGAGATTAATGGATAAATTTGACAAAACTGGGTCTGTTAGTGATGTAAAGACAACAACGCGCCTTCGACCAGGGCGATCGACCGAAAATGTCGCAGCTGTACGTGATGATGTCGCTCAAACTCCATCAACCTCAATTCGACACCGAGCTCAGCAAATTGGTGTCTCCAAATCCACTATGCAGCGAATTTTGACGAAAGATTTGCATCTTCATGCATACAAAGTTCAATTGACTCAGGAACTGAAGCCAGCTGACCATAGACAGCGAAGGGAGTTCGTTAATTGGATATTGGAGAGACAACATGATAATGCTGGTTTTGCCGATAAAATCATCTTCAGTGACGAGGCCCATTTCCATCTTGATGGCTTCGTCAATAGGCAGAATTGTCGCATTTGGGGTAAGGAAAATCCTCGAGTGATTCACGAGAAGCAAATGCATCCTCAACCTGTCACTGTGTGGTGTGGATTTTGGACTGGAGGAATCATTGGACCTTTTTTTATGAAAATGAGGCAGGTCAAGCGCAAACAGTCAATGGTGTTCGGTATCGTGAAATGATAACCAGTTTTTTCGTGCCTAGAATTGAAGAAATTAATGTGGAGATCATGTGGTTTCAACAAGACGGCGCCACATGTCATACAGCCAGAGAAACAATTCAATTGCTGTATCAGTCATTTAAATCTTGCGTTCTTGTTGGGACACCCTTTATATGGGTATTGCATCCAATTCGAAAAATTTTACGTCCCAAAGATGATTTTATTTAACAAAAACTATTTGATTTACGTCTTTACCTCCAAAATTAGTGTCAGTGTTGTCCGCTGATATGCCAACAACTTTATTTTTCAAGTTATTACATTTTGAACCTTTCATCATAATGTTAGACGTTATGTATGCTACCTCCAACAGAGCTCGTTTTCGTTCTTCTTCGGTTTTAGGCATCATTTGTGTGCACATAAAGCTTACCACGGTACACTCCAACCAGGTAAGCCCTTAAGGCCAGCTGTTAAATTCTAATACAATTTAAATACGATAGCAAAATGTATGACATTTTGCATAAACCACTTTCGCACATTAATAGACACTATATAATGCGCAGACACCTACTACCGACTTTCACAAGCAAATACAGTTTGTAAAAAAAATCTTTTCAAAACTTAGAAAAATTAAAAAGTTTAAGAGAAACTCTTATTTGCAAGTAAATTATATAACTTTTATTAAATTTTTTTCTTCATGTATTCAATTGAAGATGTTTATAAACACTTTGCACAAAAAAAAACAAAATTAATTTAAATAACAAAATAATAATCGTAACTTAAAAAATACTTCCAGTTTCTACGCTGTAAAATAAATGTTTTCAAAATTGTGTTAAATTTAATTAAATTTATTCTAAATGGTAAAAAAAAAAGATTTGAGGGTGCTAATACTTGGTGTGCCCTCCTTTAGCTTTAATTACAACTTCTAAGCGTCTAGACATTGAATGGATAAGCTTTGGTATATCATAATTTTCAGGTATTTTTCCCCATTCTTCTTTAATAAATGTTATTTGTTTTTTGGTGACCTTTTTCCGACTTTTTTCTTTGGGTGGACCCATGAATTTTCTATAGGGTTTAAGTCTGGGCTTTGTGCTGGGCTATCGATCACTTTTGTACAATTATATAACAACCATGATCTACAAATATATGCCTTATGCTTCGGGTCATTATCCTGCTAAAATTTATACTTGAGCTTTTCTGGGTCAACAAACCCGAATTTCCGAGCACTTGCACTCAATTGCTTTTTTAAAATGTTTAGATAGACTTCCTTGGTCATTATATTCACTAATGTTCTTATTTCGCCAACACCCTTGCTCGAAATACAACCCCACACCATAACGGATAGTTTACCGAACTTTACAGTGGGTATTATATTTTTATTTTCCAAAGCCGTCAGGGGTTTTCGCGAAACTTTTTGAGGTCCATCATGGTAGTAAAGCATCACTTTCGTTTCGTCACAAAAAATAAGATCATCCCAGTGCTCCGGAGGAAAAGAAATGTGTTCAATGGCAAACTTATACCTTTTTTCAATGTTTACCGCGGATAGCAAAGGTTTTTTCCTCGCAACTCTTGAAGAGTATTTATGCTTTTGTAGCACCTTTCTAACAGTCTGAGAGGGATACTTACTCCACATTCATTACTGATGTTAAGTGCAATTCCTCCTGTTGGATTCTCATCAATCATTTTCAAAATTTTCTTTTCAATTCGCCGAGTTACTTTTTTTGGTCTGCCTGGTGTTTCTTTTGGTTCCAGTCTTCCTTCTTTTTCAGCACGGTTAATAATATTATATACCGTCCTTAGGACATTTTAGCAATTTCTTTGTGAGATTTTCCTTTATAGTAATTAAAATACAACCGGTTGGGTAATGTCTTTGTTCAGTCGTTTATATATAATTGGGTAATCATTTGTTTATTCTATGAGCTTAAATTAATGAATAAAAGACAACTGCTACTCTTAGCGTCCGTATAAAACTATTATACGCAATACATATGCAAAAAACGAACGGTTCTTTCTTGTCTTTGCATTTTTGAAAACATTTTTTTTACACTGTTTAAAGTATGCAAATTATTTTGTAGCTTTGTTGTTGTAATATGTTCATAAATTTGTCAAAGTTTCGACGCCTGCTTGTCGACAACATACAAAACAACAGTTGTAAAAAAAAAATTCACAAATATAACGATATTGTTGTTGTAAATATTTATTTAAATTTATATTCTTAAAAAATTTTTGTTTTGAAAACATTTTTTTTACAAACTGTATGTAGTAAAAAAACCAACAACAAAAAACATGAATGAACATCCACTATTTAGTGATTCCCCTTTTTTAATTTGTTAAATAGAAAACAACCGTGGAAATTTTAGTGTTTACGAACAAAAAAAAGGTGGAAAATATAAACTTATTTCTAATTTCAGAACGGTAAATGTATGGCACCTACTGTGAGCTCTAATTTGTGGGCGTCTACTGGAATATATAAAAATATTATGTTTCATTAGCAATTTACAAGAATTGTAACTTCATTGTTAATCAAGCAGATTTGAAAAGAGTATATTATCGAATACTGCGCAAGGAAATGCGAACGCTAAGCAACTTTTTTTCATGAAAATACGTACAGTTAGTCACAGTCAAATTGGTCCACCTGCAACAAAATGTATGAGGATGTAAAAAAGTTTATAAAATCAAATGGACCAAAATTTTGGTTTACTAAATTAGTTAGTTTACTTTGTTTAAGAAAAAAATTCATGAAAACAAATTAATAAATATATAACATTTTGGACATAAATAAACAATAAACGAAGTTAGTATAAAATTAAGGTCACAGTGAAAATGGTCCACAACGTAAACATCTATAAATAACGGAACATTTCCATTTTCTGGTATTGCTTTATTTCTTTTTATGTTGTTTACTCTCATTTATTGAAACTAACAAAGTTTAAATCGATTCCTTCAATTGCTTATTTCAAAATTTTAAGATGGGTCACCACACAACAATTGAACTTCGAAATTTAATTATTGAACATTATAAAATTGGAAAAAGTCAAAGACAACTTGCTAAAATTGTTAAAAAGTCCAGAACAACAGTGGAAAACATCATCTACCGTTTTAAAAATGAAGGTCGAGTTATAAATAAGCCAAAAATTAGCCCATGAAAGATATTCAGCGAACGTGAAGAAAGGTGGATAGTCAAGAAATCAAAATAAATCCAAGACTGAGTGCTCCGAAACTGCGGGATATGGTTGAAAAACACTTCAGTATTAGCTGTAACGGCGAAAGGATTCGAAGAGTGCTGCGTAAGAATGGACTGAATGGTAGAATAGCGCTTAAGAAGCCCTTTGTAAGTGCGAAGAATAAAAAAATTCGATTGCAGTTTGCTCACAGCTATTCTGGGAAAGATTTTTCATTCTGGCAGAACGTCTTATTTACGGATGAGAGCAAATATAACCTTTTTGGTTCAGATGGAAGAGTAAACGTTTGGAGAAAACCCAATGAAGAGATGAACCCAAAGAATCTGCGCGCAACAGTTAAACATGGGGTGGTCATGTGATGGTTTGGGGTGCATGTTTTGCTGCTGGTGTTTGTGAACTCCACTTTGTTGAAGGGAATATGGAAAAAATTCAATATTTAAATATTTTAAAAACAAATTTAAAAGAAAGTGCGGAAAAATTAGGAATAGGTGGACCTTTCATTTTTATCAGGATAATGATTCGAAAAACACAGCCGGAATTTGTAAAAAATGGCTTCTGTATCATTGTCCCAGAGTAATCAAAACGCCTCCCCAATCACCGGACTTTAATGTTATTGAAAATTTGTGGCAGAAACTCGAAGTTGAGATCCCAAAACATGAAATTTCCAACAAAAATGACTTAAAAGCTGCCCTTATAGAGGAATGGAATAAAATTACCCCGGAATATATAAGAAAACTAGTGGAATCTATTCCAAATCGTCTTAAGTCGGTAATTCTTCAAAAAGATATCCTACAAAATATTAAAAGTCGGTTTTCAATTGATTTTTTTAACTTTAACTTAAGTGTACCATTTTCACTGTGACATGAAATTTTCTCCTTTTTCCTTTAATCTTTGTTCTTATGTCAAATATAAATCAATTAACTAATTTTTTTTATGTGAGTATTATTAAAACAAATTAAACCAACTAATCCAACCTTTTTTTCTTTGAGTTTGTATTTATTTGTTATAGTTTTACAAGTTGAAGTAAATGACTTTAATTCGACCAATTTTTAAATCAAAGTTGCGGCGTCTTTGATGTTAATTCTGAGGCATTACTTTTAAGAAAAGGGAGTCATTTTATTTATTATTGACTTTGCCAACGTTTTATTGTTGAAAGAACGACGAAGGAGGGTGTTGTAGCACAGAAAACTCTGAAGAAATTTTTTTTTCTTATTTTTAAATTGTTCATCTTTTGACATACCTTTTTTCTTTTCTGGTAGTATGCTCTAAACTTTATAAGTCCCACATTTTTTTTTAATTTAAAAAATTTGCTATCAAAAATATCTTGTTTGTTTGTAGTTATCAATTGCCATATGGCATATGGCAGAAGCAAGTACGCAAATTGCCAGGGTATCCCACACAATATACATATACATATGTATTTAAACCACCTATGCCTTCACATAGGAAGTTACATTATATATAAAATTCTTGAGTATCATGGTCTCCACCAGTAACAGCCACGTGATTAATAACGAAAAGCCACAACAACCGTAAATGATACAGTTAGCCGTGGCAAATATATTAACCAGTGCGAGTGAGACGCAAAACTCTCGAAGGCCAAACAACAAAAACAGGCCTGACCGCACTTAAATAATAATTACGATGACGCGAGAGTTGTTCTTCAACCCAGAGCTGCTTTACGACTGACAAAAATATCTTTAACATAAAAAATTACGCTAATGGAAAAATTGGCAAAAAGTTGTTGATTATTTAAAACATGTGATCACTAAAAAGCACAGTGTTGACTACTCAGTATATGTACATATACATATGTACAAGTTTTACACATTTTATACAGTCCGTTTTTGTAATCATAAATTCGTAGATAAATGTATTTAAATAGAAGTACTGCATAAGGTGTTACACTTGTTTATTTGCGATATGGTTTTTAAATTTATTTCTGGTTAAATGTCATACGTAAATACATCTATACTAAATTTTTGGTATTCGCTAACCAAAATAATATGCTGTCATAAGTATTCAAATATATGTACATATATTAGTTTTACATACATATCTAAAAAAATTAATGTTTACTTTTCAAAATCATAATATTTGTATCAGAAATTGTATACTTTTTATTTGCTTATTTTTATTATTATTTTTTAATCACATGTGAAATTATACTGGATTAATGCTAATGTGAAAAAATTGTCATATTTGTCCCAACACTGCCTTATGATTCGAATGTTACGGCAAAAGACTATCTATGCATTCGAATACTACTGTGGAAAAACTATCCTTAATATATATTTAATTTTGATTATTTGTCTTATTTTTCTCTTTATTATTATTTTTTTATTTAATTTTAGTATAGATGAATTAGTTCGTAGGACGTTTATACAAGTAAATTTTTATTATGTGCATTTTGATCGGCTGGTAAAATTGCTGCAGAGTTTCATGAATTTGCAGTAATACGAAAGTAGGAATAAATTTTCCGCCCCTTTCACCTCAAATAATATTGTATTTTAAAATCCAGAGTTATTTAAACAGACAAAATAAAAATATTTTTTTTTAATTCAGAAGGAATAGAATGTGGGAAGCATGAAAATTCTCTGCTTATTGAATGGATTGAATATTTACATATTTTTAATATTATGATGTGTGACAAATTACTTATTAATTGTAGGCTTATTTGACCAAACAGTCGATTCTGAATGAAGAGGAGTTTCCCCATGTTCTGGAAGTTTCAAATTTTCCTGTAGAATTTAAGAACCATGATTTGTTAATGGTATTTGCTCAGTACAAGGAATCCGGCTTCGACATTAAATGGGTGGATGATACTCATGCTTTGGCTGTGTTTAGCAGTTCACGTATTGGTAAAAACTCAGAATGTAAAGTTTTGCAAAAGCAAAAAATTATGGTTTTTTTTCCAAATTTTTAGCTGCTGAAGTGCTTACTATGGGACATCCTTTTGTTGTTTTGAAACCTTTGGCTGAGGCAACTGTTGAATCTCGCTTAAAAGCTAAAAAATGTGCTGCTTCTCTACAACCATATCGACCCCGCCCGGAAACATGTGCTGCCTTAGCCCGCCGTTTAGTGACTGGAGCATTAGGGGTGCGTCTGAAAACCGCTGCTGCTGAAAGAGAAAATGAAAAACGTGTATTACGCGAAGCCAAAGGTACTGCATTTTCATTAATTTAATTACGAGTAACATCATTAATTACTTTTTTACATACATACATACAGTTTGTAAAAAAAGTCTTTTCAAAACTTAGAAAAATTAAAAAGTTTAAGAGAAACTCTTATTTGCAAGTAAATTATACAACTTTTATTAAATTTTTTTCTTCATGTATTCAATTGAAGATGTTTATAAACACTTTGCACAAAAAAAAGCAAAATTAATTTTAATAACAAAATAATAATCGTAACTTAAAAAATACTTCAGTTTCTACGCTGTAAAATAAATGTTTTCAAAATTGTGTTAAATTTAATTAAATTTATTCTAAATGGTAAAAAAAAAAGATTTGAGGGTGCTAATACTTGGTGTGCCCTCCTTTAGCTTTAATTACAACTTCTAAGCGTCTAGACATTGAATGGATAAGCTTTGGTATATCATAATTTTCAGGTATTTTTTCCCACTCTTCTTTAATAAATGTTATTTGTTTTTGGTGACCTTTTTCCGACTTTTTTCTTTGGGTGGACCCATGAATTTTCTATAGGGTTTAAGTCTGGGCTTTGTGCTGGGTTATCGATCACTTTTCTACAATTATATAACAACCAGGATCTACAAATATATGCCTTATGCTTCGGTTCATTATCCTGCTAAAATTTATACTTGAGCTTTTCTGGGTCAACAAAACCGAATTTCCGAGCACTTGCACTCAATTCCTTTTTTAAAATGTTTAGATAGACTTCCTTGGTCATTATATCCTCTAATATTCTTATTTCACCAACACCCTTGCTCGAAATACAACCCCACACCATAACGAATAGTTTACCGAACTTTACAGTGGGTATTATATTTTTATTTTTTAAAGCCGCCAGGGGTTTTCGCCAAACTTTTTGAGGTCCATCATGGTAGTAAAGCATCACTTTCGTTTCGTCACAAAAAATAACATCATCCCAGTGCTCCGGAGGTAAAGAAAGGTGTTCAATGGCAAACTTATACCTTTTTCAATATTTACCGCGGATAGCAAAGGTTTTTTCTTCGTAACTCTTGAAGAGTATTTATGGTTTTGTAGCACATTTCTAACAGTCTGAGAGGGATACTTACTCCACATTCATTACTGATGCTAAGTGCAATTCCTATAGTACTGAAATGTGGATTCTCATCAATCATTTTCAAAATGTTCTTTTCAATTCGCCGAGTTACTTTTTTTGGTCTGCCTGGTGTTTGTTATGGTTCCAGTTTTCCTTCTTTTTCAGCACTGTTAATAACATTATATACCATCCTTAGGTTAAGAGAGAACATTTCAGCAATTTCTCTGTGAGATTTTCATTTATAGTAATTAAAATACACCAGTTGGGTAATGTCTTTGTTCAGTCGCTTTCCTGGCATAGTTTATATATAATTGGGTAATCATTTGTTTATTCTATGAGCTTAATTTAATGAATAAAAGACAACTGCTACTCTTAGCGTCCATATAAAAGTATTATACGCAATACATATGCAAAAAACTAACGGTTCCTTCTTGTCTTTGCATTTTTGAAAACACTTTTTTTACACTGTTTAAAGTATGCAAAATTATTTTGTAGCGTTGTTGTTGTAATATGTTCATAAATTTGTCAAAGTTTCGACGCCTGCTTGTCGAGAACATACAAAACAACAGTTGTAAAAAAACAAATTCACAAATATAATGATATTGTTGTTGTAAATATTTATTTAAATTTAAATTCGTAAAAAATTTTTGTTTTGAAAACATTTTTTTTACAAACTGTATGTATATAGGGTACATAATTATGCTAATATATTTTCTTTTTTTAATTATATTTAAGAACGAAAACTTCTAGCTGCAAAGCAACGTGATGAAGTCTGGGAAAGTTAGAACGGTTGTGTGTACAAATTATGAATCGTTATATTTTCTACTTATTCTAATGAATAAAACATTTATTCTGCCATCCTAAAATAAATAATAATAATATTTTTAATATAATTTTAATAATATTTAACTGTTATTACTATGTAATTTTTGGAAACATTTCTTAATATATTTTCACACGAATTAAGTATAACTTAAAAAATGCAATAAAAAACTCACATATTTTAGTTTTCAAACCTAAGGTTCATAAACATTTTATAAATATGAAATGCAAAATTGTCCAATTAAATGTTCATAATTATGTTTTAATGAAAACGTAACTTCTTCCATTTCTATGTATAACTTTGTATTTTTAATTATGTGTAGAACAATATAGTCTCTTATTTACCATTTTTAGTTTATTAAAAATGATATACTTTGTTTAAATAAAAGAAATATTTCAATCTATATAAATAAAAATTAATTAAAAATGTGTTGGTAATAACAAAACTCGATATCGGCAGGACCAATTCTATTTAAAGTATTTGTTGAAGGTCGATGAAGGTTTTCATTTGACAGCTGACCACGCATTCCCAAAGTAATTAACAGATTTTATTGTTACAATATAAATAGGCTTGCGTCTAGAAGAACACATAGGCTATATATATTTGCGGACAAAATAGACCTAGGGCACGTAGGGGATAATATTAGGGCTTCCAAAACTGTCTAACGGATCTTGATACAATTTTAAAATTTAAAACATAGATATATGTGTACAGTGGGCTTTGCTTTCGTAATGACCATAAATAAATCCCAGGGTCAGTCTTTTAGTGTTTGCCGTGTTAACTCTGAAAATCCATGTTATTCTCATGGACAGTTGTACGTCGCAAGAAACATTGTGCTCCATGAAGCAGTAAATTGGAAATACCATCACACCTCCTATATACGAGGTCTGTTCAAAAGAATAGGTGAATTTTGAATTTTTTTGAGAAGTAGTTACTTATTCATCAATATCCATTTTGTCCCCTTCAAAGTAACCCCCATCAGATATAATGCACTTATGCCAGCGCTTCTTCCAATCCTCGAAGCACTTCTAAAATGCGTTTTTCGGTATGGCCATCAGCTCTTTCTTCGATTTTGACTTTATTTGAACAAGCCTTGATGTTTGGAGCACAATATTTATGTCCTGTAAACCATAATGATCCCTATATAAGTATACATATAGAAAAAAAGTGTCTAATAAATACATAATAAAATAGAACAAAATTAAAAAGATATCTCTAGTGTGTTTTTTTCAAGAAGGAATTCTTATTTTTATAAGGAAAAACTTTTTCGAAAAAACCAAGGAGGAAACTTATGGTTTTCATTTGATAATCTTGGTTTTGTCAAATTTTATATACACTAAAGCCCCGATTTGCGTCGTTAATGGGGCGGGAGGAATGCGACGCAAATCGAATTATTTGTTTCTGTACAAATGTTCTGATTTCGAATTAATTGGGTGAAACACTAAAAAATTTCGAAAAAATATATATATATTTAGATTAAAAAAAGTCATATAAATACGTTTTTATTTGGTTAATTTCATTCAATAAACGTTTTTAAAGTTAGAAATAAAAAAAAATTATAAATTAAATTATTAAAATTAATTTTCATATACATACATAAATACATACGTATATACCAAAGACTATAAATATATATATCATATTTATAGTCTTTGTATATAAGATTCACATAAACATTAAAGTAAAAAATAGTGTTATAAATGTTATTCAGCAGATAAATCTAAATTAACAACAGTTGTTTCCATTTGGTTAGGTGGTCTCACTGTTTTGTTAATAAAACTGTCTAAGGTTTGCTGAATTGTTAAAGATTTCTTTTGCGCATAGATTTCTTTGTAGCAACTGATGGCGTGCTCAACAGATGATGCTACGCTTAAGCATCGAAATCAAAGTGGCGCAAATCGAATGCACCGAATTCGTTTCCAGTAAAATACTTCAAACTGGCAATTTCGTTTAATGCTTCATGTCAAGTATTTAAGAAATCAAGTACATGTAATTTCCATTTTTTCCTTAATTAATAAAATATTTTTTTCTGTGCCATTTTGTGACTCTCAAGGTGACAACACGAGCTAAGCAAAAAATTTCTTCAAATAAACAGCAATTTCTATGCAATCCCTAGCACATAGTATGTAGATTCGTGTTAATACGGGAATCACTATTTTCAATGGCATTAACACAAATATGAATCAGAGTTGAAAAATTAAGAAATACTACTAGTGTTGGTGAGTTTCAATCAATGCCAATTAATTGAAATTAACGCTTCTGTCCGCATATGAGAGACTTTTTACGCACAATTTTTTAAAATTTAGTGTCCGCGTCCGGTTATGAGAATACATTTTGTCCTGAAAAACTGATGAAAATCTCGGTTCTACAAAGTTTGTCCGGTTATGGGAGGGAGGTGAGAGTTTTCACTGTTTTCACTACTGCACCGACTTCTTCCAGAATTTATACATATGTATGTATGTCCATACCCAGAGGAGGAGGAGGGAATTTTTTAGTGGCAACACCACTCGACGCAGATAACGACGGTCTCTGTAAGTGCGAAGGCATTTTCACACGCCAAAAAAAAAATAATAACTTCGCTTTAATACCAGAAAGCTTACTAACACAGAAAATCTAACCTGTATATGAATTCTTTTTATTTATTGAGTACAATGGTATACTCCTTTTACTAGTATAAAACACAAAGAAAAAATAAAACATCTAAAACAGAAAATTTTATCATCAAATTTTGCAACATCGGTTTTTGTCCGCGACAAAACATAATCACAAACTAATCATTTTTATATTTTTCATTGATTATAAAAAGGCTACCAACAATAACTACCGTTAAGTAATAAAACCCTGTTTTTTGAACATTGTAAAAATAAATGTTTAAAATTTGCAGGTCTTTCTAGACGTTAATGATCTTTCAGAGTCATCGGTCATAATTTGCAATTTTTTAAAGAAAAAATGGGTAATAATAAATACCCTGCACATTTAAAAGAAAAAATAATAAATTATTATAATAGTGGTAAATCAGTGACATCTATTGCAAGCAAATTTGGAATAAATCACAGTGTCATTTCGCGTATTATTAGCCATTTTCGTTCTACAGGCTCGTTGATTACCATACACAAAGCCATATACAAAGATTAATAAAAAAAAGATCTTTTTATATCAGTAAGGTTCATTTCAAACTAATTGCAGCTAAACGCATCAATAAGATCAATACAAATACGAACTGTTGAAGGTGGATTAAAATCAAATCGAAGTGCAACAAAACCTTTTATTTCTGTAAAAAAATAGATTACCTAGAATTGAATAGAATAGAAATTTAACCTGAGAAGTTCAGATGGATTCAGGCTGGTACGTAGCCCTAAAGGGCAACGCCTTAGTCCTCTGTATACTAAAGCCACAATAAAACATGGAGGAGGGAATGTTTTGTTCTGGAGATGTTTTTCTGGCAACGGGATTGGACCAACGCACAAAATAAATTTTATAATCGTTTTATGTGTAAGGATATCCTACAAAACGTAAAGCTGCCACACGCAGATATGACAAAGAAACAAAACACAAATCTAAGTATGTAACGGAGTGGTTCGCGAACAACAAGATCAACGTTATGAATTGGCTGGCACAGTCAGCTGATCTCAATCCGATAGAGAATCTATGGAACATTGTAGATCGTAAAATAAATCGCGATAATTGCAAAAATTCAGATGACCTTTTCCGACAAGTGGAACCGCATGGAATGAAAATTCCGGAGAAATTTTATCGAAGCTAAACGAGTCCATGCCACGCAGATGTGAACAAGTTTTAAAAAACAAGGGCCACGCCACTTAATATTAGTGAAATTGAAACTTTTTTTGAATGAACTGAAACCGTGCTTATGTTTTGTCGGTTATAAAAAACTATATTATTAATTAAATATGAATTATTTGTATTTTTGATAAAAATTCTTTTTGTTTTCTCTTAGCAAATCTACTCGATATATATTACATACATATTATGAATGAATAAAATAATTTCAAATTTAAATGGTTTTGTTATTAAGTAATATAGTATGTTTAACAAATACGTGCATAACTTTCATGGATCGTGAGAAGTGCTTCTGTGATGTACTTAATGGGACGATTTTTAGTTTAATTTTTATTGGTTAAAATCTATAAACCAAGTTATGTATATGTTAAATCAATGAATGGTTAGCAGGATGTATTCCCTTTTTCCATTAATTCTTTATAAAATATAGAAGCGCAACTCACAATCTTGTGCATTTGCATAGGCAAATTGTTAGAACTAAAAATGTTCAACAATTATGAACGGCTTTTTTGATTTAGTTTGCAATATTTGTGCAAAAGGTTGACATTTGCTAAGAAACTTTGCATGACTTGTCTTACACATGATCTAAATATATAAGGTCTGCTCGATATTGAATGACAGCTGCCATTTTTTTTTAATGTGACGTCATCGTCGAGAAATGTTTTGTTGTGGTTAAAAGGAAATTTAAAAGCTAGTGATTAAAATTATTATTATTACATATTTATTAAGAAAATTAAAGGATTATTTTATTGATAATTAATTAAAAATAAATGTGAACTGAGTTAGAGCAAAAAAAAAAAGAGTTTTAAATAAACAATTTGTGTAGAAAGTGATAAAATTTATTTGGACAATGAAATACTGTGTGGTAAAAGCTTGTAAAAGCTCGAAGCAGGATGATAAAAATCTAAAATATTTTACGTTTCCAAAAGATCCAGAAATAAAGAAAGTGTGGATCAATGCATGCGGTAAAAAAAAATGTTAACTGGAAATCTGGAACAATTTGTTCTAGACATTTTACGAATAATGATTGGCGTTTAAAGGATATATTATTGGTAACGCCAATAAGAAAATGATTGTTAGATGCGAAGGCTGTCCCATCTTTAAATATCCATGTAAACAGCATTTTACCAGTCGAAAGGTCGAAACGATACGTAAAAAGAGCAAACAAACAAATTGTAAAGGAAGCAATTGGTGAATTTGATTTAAAGTAAATACAATTTTTTTAATATCCACTTTTTTTAATGAAATAATATTTACAATTATTTATAGTCTGCAGAAATTACAAGAAGAAAGTATTGAAAATATTGAAAATGAAAATCCAAATAAGTCAGTTGCAGTTCAAACAGAGGGCTCTATAAACCCTGCCAAGAATTTATGGGAAACATATTAAAATTAGAAAATATATTTAAGGAAATTAATAATAATACTTTAAGTTTTCGAAATAATTATTTAAAATACCATAACATTAAATGTGATAACATAGATGTACCTGAAAATATAAAATCGTTATTTTTTAAAAGTCGTTTATATTTTAGAATAAGAAATTTAAACAAAATATTAATACAAGAAAAAAACGAAAAAAGAAAATTAAAAAAGACTATAACATAACAATTTAATTTGTTTTATTTATTTTACTTTTAAAATTGCAAAATATTTCAACAAAAAAACAAACCCCATACATATTAAAAACAAATCTCGACGGTGACGTCACAGTAAAAATAATTTAAACTGTCAAGCAGACCTTATATATTTAGATCATGGTCTTACCTTTACTTCCGGACCTTCTTTTTATTTTTTTTTTTTTTTTTAAGAGAACTTATACTCTTATCCCTCTAGTATTCATTTACTTATGCATGCATGTGTTTATACGTGTGTGACTTTGCATACTAGGTACATGTACATGGTACAGGTACATATCCTAAACAAAAGAAAAAATATAAACAAACATAAAAGAAGCCTTGTTTTCGCACAATGGACATTAGGTATGTAAAGTTTAATATCACCGATTTTTTAATTGTATGACAAAAATATTTATTTTATTGCTGTAGTATTGCAAGAAAATCGATTCGCACTGAATTTTAATTTTAGTACATATAAATTTTGGCAGTATTTTCAGTTTTATTTATACTTTTTTTTCTGGATCGACACTCAGGGGATGACCCCTATTGCATTGTAGCGGAACTAGGAAATAAGGTTTTGGGAGAAATGATAGAGGCAGTAGTGTTTATTGACATTTGATTTAGATTTTCCCACGTCAAAAGTGACAGAAAAGACCTCTGCGGGTAGTCCATTCCACATACGTGCTGTTCGGCCAAAAAACGAATTTTCTCTGTAATGCGTAGTGCGGTTCGCTGTCAAGTCGACCACAAATGGATGCGCTCTTAGTAATGAACGCCTCGTGCGCGTGAATATCCGTGTTTCGGGAACGAGTTCACTGATTTCATCAGAACACATCCCATTATAGTAGCGATAGAACAAAGAAACGCACCCCACGTTCCGACGATGCTCAAGAGAGTCAGTAGAGTTGGCTACCCTACTGCCTCCTATGAGTTTCTTCGCCCTTTCTTGTACACTGTCGAATAACTTCAAAATAAATCGTCTTTGAAGCACCGCCCCATACATGAGAGTTGTATTCCATTTTCGGTCGGATGTAGGCGGTATAAATAGTGAGGAGATCAGATGGGGTGAAGTATGTCTTACACCGTCTTAAAAAGCCGAGGAACTTGAATGCTTCCTTTGAGACCTGAAAAATGTGCTCAGTCCATCGGACATCACACTGGATTTTCATGCAAAGAACATCAAGAGCTTCTGATTCCTCAATGTTTATGCCGCCCATAATTCAGATGAGGCAGCGTGATCGTGCATACGGCGATGGGTAAGTATGCAGCATTGGGTCTTTTGGGCATCGACCCTGTTCGAGTGACCCCATTCCGATATTCTCTGAAGTCACCTGTTAACGGATCTTTCATATTCTGCCACGTCGCCGCGATCATAGTTGATATCGGCCTATGATCAAATGAATATGAATGGCAGATACTGCTGTCATCTGCGAAAGAGTGGATAGGGTTGGAAGTATGACATAGAAGGTCATTAAGAAAAATAAAAAATAGGGTAGGAGAAAGAATGGAGCCTTGTGGTATCCCTGAATTAATCTTGAACTTGTTAGATGAGTTCCCGTCTATAACAAATCTTAAAGCGAGACCTGAGAAAGCTCGATATAAATCGAGAGAAGATATCAGCGACACCAAAAGCAATAAATTTGGACAAGAGTGCTCCATGCCATACTCTGTCAAATGCTTTTGAAATATCTAGAGCCACTACCTTACTTTTGCCAAAATGGTGGATGGATTGACACCATTTTTCCGAGAGGAAGGCTAATAAGTCTCCCGTGGAACGTCCTCCACGGAAGCCATATTGCCGGTCGTTAAGTAAGCTATTGGTCTCCAGATACTTCATAAGTTGGAAATTTAGCATACTCTCCATTACTTTAGAAATGGTAGAGCATATTGCGATTGGGCAATAATTTTCAGGGTTGCTTGCCTCTCCCTTCTTGGGGATCGGCGTAACATTTGCAACGTTCCAGTACGACGGAAATTCGCCTGCATGGTATAGGGTGCTGAAAAGGATTGCCAGAGGACGCGATAACGTCGAAGAGCACTGGTTCAAGACCAGTGCCGGAATTCCATCCGGGCCACGAGACTTATTTATGTTATGATGTATTTATTTGAAAAGATTCTTTAGTGTAAGTAAGTATCTCTAATCCAACCAACAATAATTATTTTTCGTATTTTCTTTATTCTATTTTATAACCAAATAGCAGTAATCCAGCGGTCCGCTTAATTAGTCATAAAAATAATAAAATACGTAAAGCAAAGTGGTCTCAAATTATTTAAGATTACGTATTCATAAAAAGGTAAACTTACTTGTTTATCTTCCGACATAGACTCTTCATAACGAGCCTTATTAAATACTGGCGGATTGTCATTTATATCTTCAATGGTCACCTTAAATGTGCACACATCGTCCAGGGGCGGCCGGCCATTATCAGTTGCCTGAACAGTGACATAGACAGCTTTTTCATGAATGGGTTCATCACGATCGAAAGTGTGTTCGGTAA
The DNA here is from genome assembly GCA_963924685.1 of Dexiosoma caninum. Lineage (NCBI taxonomy): Eukaryota > Metazoa > Arthropoda > Insecta > Diptera > Tachinidae > Dexiosoma > Dexiosoma caninum. Next base: position 57,275,414 of record OZ004729.1, read on the forward strand.
CAATAACACCTGCTGACGGATTGATCCGAAACTTTGGACGTTCAGCGGTAGATTGTACTAAACTGTACTTGATTTCTTGTTCTGGATCTGGATCTTCCGCTTCTACCATAATAACATAAGTATTTTCAGGTTGCTCCTCTTTAAGGGAAGGTTTGTAGGCAGCACAATTCTTAAAAGCCGGCTTGCGATTGTCCACCGAATAAAGAATATCATTGGAATTAACGTTACTTGAAGACTGACCAAAATATATGACGGAGTTCCCGCTGCGCGTCGATGGTAGCCCAGAATACAAACCAGCCAATGAATCACGTTTCAGACGAAAATTTTCTTTAACGTTGGTGGAGGATGTTGACACTAATACATCTTGAAAATGTTTTGAAGTGTCGTATGAGGAATGATTTGGAGTTTTTGTTAATCTTATGGAAAATACGGTGGCGGGTAATAGACAGTTGATAATTATTACTAAACTTATCACAAATGGCAGGTATTTCCTTCTGTTGTAGTGTTTATAAAATTGTTGTGGATGTGCATGTAAACTGGAAGCATCTATTACAGAATATTAGCCCAACTCACAATCTTGTGCATATGCTGTTGCATCATTGCATTTGCAACAAGGTATAGCATATTTTTGCATTGCTGTGTATTTTGTTACTGTAGAGCAAAAATATGCTATACCTTTTTTGCAAATGCAATGATGCAACACCATATGCACAAGATTGTGAGTTGGGCTATTATGTATATTATTATGTATATTATGCTCCCTTCAAAAATCCCTTTAATTTGATACACATACCATGGCGGTGTTTAAAGATAGTAAAAAATGTGTATCATAAGTATGTACTATTTAAATGGAATAAAAGTACAAAAGTACAATTTTACTCTATGTATTTTTTTCTATATTTTTTTTCTGGATTAAAAAAAAGAGTAGGGAAAAACGTTTGTTCTATGCCGAATACTTTGGGCGATACATATGTATATGGTTGCAAAGAGAAATCCCAAAATATTTTTTTTTAGTCTCACCCTCATATATGGAAGATTACAAAGCACATTTATATGCTTTTAAAATTTTTTATTCTATTTTTCTTAGTTTCTGAGATATTATATTATCGATTTTGCCCGTTTTGACCTTTTCTACCCCCTAACATTAGAATATCCAAAAATCTCTGCTTAGTATGTCTAAACATGGAAAGAGGAGTCTAAATACCGAATTTCAACCGATGACGATGGGTGGGCTCCACTTTGTCCTTCCCCACAATTTAAAAAAAAATTTGCGGAATTTTCCTATTAGAAAAAGAATTTTGGAAATTGGTTCACAAACGACGAACTTATTTGATATTCGCTTTTTAACCCCTCACAAATTTGGACAATAATGGAACTTTTTCATAAGCAAAAATAAATTTGAAAATTGGGTCACAAATGGCGAAGTTATTTGATAAAAATTTTTTGGGTAGATACTTTGCCTTCCCCCACCAAAGTTAAAGAAAAATTAGTAGACTTTTTTCATATGTTAACATAATTTTGACAATTGGTCCACAAATGGCGGTAATCAATTTTTGGGATGGGTACTTAGGAAAAGCCTGCAGAGAAACTGGCAGAGCAATTGTCAGAGAAAGACCTCTTTCTTGTGCTTGTGCGTAATTCCATACGTACTTGATGGCTAGAGTTTATTTAGATGTGTTGGGATGAAAGGGGAGATATATTGAATTTTATTAATTTGTACATACATTTGCTTGATGTATAAATGCTGTTTTGCATATTTTTGTTTTGTAAAAAATTTTTTTGGTGGCAAAGTTTTTTTTTTTAAATTTTTTGTTTTCTTCTAATGCGCAGAATTTGTTATGGTTCGTGTGTGCACGCGCATGTTAAATTTTTCGTTTTATTGTTTTGTTCTTCTGGCCTATGTTCCGTGGATATATGGTGGCGAAAAATATGAAGTGATGCTGAGCGTATTTATTATTTGTGTCACATAACACCATGTGTGGGTTTGGTATGCTGCTTACATTCCCTGTTCCTATCTTATCGGTTTGTTCTGCCGTTCTATGTTGCAGTGGAGATTTGGTAGAGAGGAATATTAAATTCTGCTAAGCCTATGTATGTATGTATTCGATTTGTTCTTCCGCTCTATGTGGCAGTGGAGATATGGGCAGAGAGAGCTATTAAATGCTGCTGACAGTATTTATTTTAAGTTTGTTTTTTGTTTGTATATGCGTATGTAATATTCGATCTTATTGATTTGTTTTGCTGCTTCAATTGCCAGTTGCTGTGTAGTTTTCGGAATTTTTTTCTTCATTAAAAACTTGCAAGTAGGCATTTTTGGAAAAAAAAAATGTTGCTTGTTTCTATGCATAAGAGGTTTCCTTGGTGTGTTGCGTATTTGACTGTATGTTATGTTTGGTTTTTTTACTTTATGTGGTTCGATAATAATAATCTTTATTTTGTATGTTTACATACTCACATACTTGTGTATAAATACATATATATGTACATACAGTCTAAGGAAAAAGTCTAAATACACCCCCTTATTTTAGATTTTTAAGAAATTTGTAAAGAATTTTATGGAAAATTTTATTGTAACATTTAAGGCACCAATAAATAGTTTTGTTTTCAAATTAAAAATGTTATTCAAAAGTATTATAAAAACAAAAACATATAAAATTCACAGGAAAAAAGTCTACATACAGCAACAAAATTAAACATTAAGTTAACGTTTTTAATATAAAAACACAGGCCCAGGTCCACCATGGGCATCAATTACTGCTTGAAGGCGACGGGGCATTGAATTAACCAAATTTGCTGTTATATCTGGTGTGATTTCAGCCCATGCGCGTACAAGAGCAGTTTTCAGACTTTGGCGACTGCTTATGTCATATTTTCGCACCATTTTTTCGAGAACTTCCCATACGTGCTCGATCGGGTTCAAATCTGGTGATTGTGATAGAGAATTCAGTTGCCTTCGAGCATAATACAAAAGCCAGTCTCGAACAACGTGAGCTGTATGCTTCGGATCGTTGTCTTGTTGGAAAACCAACTGATAGCCCAGGCCTAAACTATCAACGGATGACTTTAGATTTTGTTCCAATATGCTTTTATATTGATAGCGATCCATATTGCCTTCGACAAACACCATCCGACCCACTCCATAACACTGCCACCACCATGTTTCACTGTAGGTATAATATTTCTTGGATCAAGCGCAGTGTTAGGTTTTCTCCAAACCTTGGATCGACCATCATTTCCAAAAATTTTGTATTTACTTTCATCAGTAAATATAACGCGTTTCCAAATATCCATATCCTCGTTTAGATGCGCCTTAGCAAACTCAAGTCGAAGTTTACGGTTTTTTGCTGAAAGTAATGGCTTTTTTCGTGCTACTCTGCTTTTAAAGCCGTTCTCGTGTAAAGCGTTTATAACTGTTCTTGGTGTAACAATAATGTTAGAACATTTTTCAATGTGTTCCGCCAATTTTGGGGCACTTAATTTTGGATCCCGATCGAATTCTTTTAGAATGCTGCTCACATCGCGTCTCGAAAGCTTTCTTGGTCTACCAGTTCGTGGTCTATTTTCAGTACTATTTGTCATTTTATAATTTCGGATACTATTTTTATTTATTTTTGAAATTTCTCCAAGAGATGTACCTTCTTTCCGTAGATTAACCACTACATTTCTAACTGAAATCTCTATCTCTTTTCTTTTTTCCATTTTCTACGATTAAAGTTTAAATATTGTCTTCTTAAGATATCACTTTCTCAATTAAAATGAATATAGTGCTTGTAAAAGCAATTAAAACAAAAAATAACGGTTGTTTTCCTGCTTTTGTTCTTAATTTTCCATTTACTACGTGGAGTTAGCACACTGTATGTAAACTTTTTTCCTACGATTTTTTAACGTTTTTGTTATTACTGTGTTTACAGTATTTATGAATTGCATTTTTATTTTATAAATAAACTTACTTATTGGTGCCCTAAATATTGTCATACATGTTTTTTACATTTTCATTACAAACTTCCTAAAACTCAAAAATTAGGACGTGTATTTAGACTTTTTTCTTAGACTGTATACTTGCTCTAAGTTTATGTTTGTTAATTTTTTCTAAAAAAAAATATTAAAGGGCATGATACACGATCAAGGTTCAGCTTCAATATCTGTCATTGTGTACGAAAAATAGTCACACATATACGCTGTGTGTAATATTGAGGAATATGAAAACGGTTTTGATATTCATCACAATATTGAAGGAGTTTGACGTAGTGTGGCAGTGTGTTGCCAATATTCATTTTACTTCTGGTAACTTTGAGTGCACATCGTAGTTGTGACGCATTACAAATAGAATAAAAAAATTTTGTAATCAAATTAATTTAAGTATATCGCTCTTTAATAGCTTTTTGGGACGTGCAAATTAAAAAATATAGTGACAAAAATAAAAAAAAATATCATCAGTGCTTTTTTAATAAATAGATATCTATTTTGCCGACGGTAACATACAAAAAGGTTTGCCGACGGTAACTTCTATATGTTTGCACTTGAAAAAACCTAAAAAAATTAATATTGATGAGAAATATTTACGTAGTGTCTCAGAGGCTTCAATATAAATGGGCATTTGCAGAAAAAAGGCCATCTTGACCGAAAAATTAAAACTTAACCTACTGTATTATAAAAGAGAAACATATAAAATAAATTAAATTTAAGAGTTCGAAGCTTTCTTTTGTTGGGATGGCGAAATACTGAGCTACAAATTCTAAGTTCTCGTTTTGGTAAGTTTTGCTTAACTTTAAGGGCATTTTCTCTTTATAATTAACATTCCTAAGAGCAATTGCGTAATAATACTTTTATTCCAAAACTCTTATTACAATAACATTTAATCATAAAACAAATGCAAAAAATCAATTTAGTATCTATTACCGGTAAAATATTGTTTTTCTTTAAATGATATTCAAATTACGTTACATTGGAATAAATAAAATATCATTTGTTTTCATTATCTCTACGCTGATGATCGGAAGTGCGTGAAATTTTGCGTTTTAAAAAAGTTTTATTAATCAAATATATAATTTAATATAAATTTTCAAAAGTGTGTAACGTAACGCCAGATTGTGAGTAATTTCTTTGCATGGAATAATGTATGGCAAGTTATTGCAGAAAATGTGGAAAATGATTTAGTTCCCCTAAAATATTTAACATTAATGGATAAAATCATTAAATGGAAATATTGGCGCAAAGTGGACAACCGAAGGTTAACACAAACCGAAGATTGTCTATCTGATCTATTGTACGATTTAGATTCACAATTGCCATTTTTTAAACGCAATTTTTTCGTAAAACGTTCCCAGCAAAATTATTTTCAGATAAAAAAACATATAAAAGCAGAAGATTTAGTCCTGCAAATGGATTTCGCTGAGAACTACAGATTAATTTGCCAAAACGAGATACAGAGCGCTCACTTCAGCTACCGCCAAGTTACCATTTTTACTTACGTTGCATGGCTGATTGGTGGAGTAAAATCCTATGCTTTAATCAGTGACAAACTCAGCCATAATAAGTTCGATGTTTGCTGCTGTCTGACTACACTTGTAGACCTGATTAAAAAAGAGCATGGACAATTTAAAAATGTTTATATTTTTTCGGATGGATGCAGCTCACAATTTAAAAATAAGTTCATTGCGCGCAGTTTACCTGATTTTATGTCTACATTTGGTTGCAAGGTTTTGGAATGGAATTACTTTGCCAGTTCTCACGGCAAAGGTGCTGTCTGGGATAAGAGCAATTATTAAAAGAAAAGTTTAGCAAATGACAAAATCAAAAAATTTAATTTTAGCAAACGCATTTGCTTTTTATCAATGTACTCAAAATAACATATTTGCTGTATGAAAAGTGGAAGAAAGTGCCGAAAATACATGGAATACATAAAATTAATTTTTTATCATGCATCGAAGGCATGCAAATAAAAGCAGCTGAAACTGCATCTTCAAATAAAACTAATATAAAATAATATATACATACATCTGCATCTTCAAATAAAACTAATATAAAATAATATATACATATGTACATATTCATAAATAATAAATACATATGTATGTACATATATATACATACATAAATAACAAATGCAGTTTATATATAATTTTCTAATATTTATGTATGTCTTTTTTGTATTTTTTAACAAAAAAAATATCAAACGAAAATTTGAGTAACGTAACGCCAGATACTAATGCTGAAATAAAAAAAGGAAAAAAGATTTGTTTATTTGAAAACTTGGAAAATAAATGTATATTAGTCCAAATCTTAACAAAAAAGTTTTGAGCAAAAAGACTTCCCCAATTCGCAGAGTTCAACAATTTTGTTATCCATGTCAAACCGTACTTCCGTTTTCTGTAACGTAACGCCAGATCATATTTTTCAGTATATCTTGAAATCGTTAAGCTCGATTATTTCCATTTTTTCACTGAATATAGAGCTTTATAATCGCCTCTCGAATGGAAGAAAAGAACTTTTTTAAGTTTGGTTTTTTTAACATATTACCGTACAAATGTAACGGAACGCCAAAATGGAATGTACCATATACTAACACAAAGACAAATATTGAAGCTGAATATTGATGCGTGTATCATGGGCTTAACTCTTTCTGTCTTTTCAGTGTATATTCTCTTAACTAAACACACTTAATAGGTAGATGTTTTTCTTTTCCATTTCCGATTTGAATGGTTTTTGTTTTGCCCATATTTTTCAAGGAAGAAGTAGTTTGATAACTTCAAATTATAAAAATTATAAAAAGACGTAATTTTTTTGAAAATCTGATATAGAAAAAATGACAAAGAAATTGTCCGATTTACCGTTAGGCAAATAATTAAGAAAAATATAAGCTGAATCACTGTGCCGGAAAACCAATTCTATAATTTCATTCACAATTATTATTTGAAATAACGGTCGGTCATATAAGCATGAAGCCTGAATGGGATTGTACTAAAAGAGTAGTATAATAATGTGAGATTATTTATACTTACTATTTACTGTAACTCTGTTAGTACACATATTTTTTTCAATATTAAAATACGCTTTGTGATTAGAATGGGAAAAAGTTGAAGGATTTAATAATTTTTTTTGTTTATATTTAAAACAGTGCTATTTTTAATTGTATAAAAGTATATGTTTTTATAATAAAGTATAAATGAAAAGAAATTTTCATTAAATATGTTGAACGTCAACTTAAAAGTATTACGGTAGCTGTAAAACCACAATAAAAACAAAAAAACTGAGTGACTGTGTGGTGACGAAAAAAACTATGAGAATGAATAAATTTAAGCACAAAAAGGAGATAAATCGCAAAGTAGTATAAAATATGCTCTGATCTTTTATAAATAAGTGTATGAATATTTTTTATTAATTTCAATAAATCGTACCAATAAAAGTCGGTATACAAATAAAATGGCATCTGCGGCTGTAGTGGGATCTTCTGTTTCACCCAACGAAATAGACGAATTTATTAATGGTGCACTAGTTGCATGGGTAAGTTTCGAACTGTATGTGCAAGGCATATTAACGGTCTTTGGGCATCTGAAGAACTTTGAAAACAAACAATTTAATACCTACATACATATTAATACCGTAGACCAACTCCCAAGTGTTTTTTGGCTTAAGTACAATTTAGTGAAGCAGCTCAAAATAAAAATAAAAATAGCTTGTGTGATAGAAAATATAAAAATTTTGTATAAAAAATGAGGCGGTAAGGCATATTTTCCGAGTTATGGGCCTATGAAGTTCTAGTACAAGTTTGTGCATAGAATGCGGTCAATATGGGTATCACTTCTGAGCTGGTTTTTTAAATCTTGGACCAGTACTCAGGGGATGATTGTGCTGGAACTAAAGGAAAGGGATAGTGAGAGAGATGACAGGTGGTGAATATTCACTTTCTTACAATTCTACTTCTGCACGTCTGTTCTGGTCTGTTTCACTACAGCAAGTGAAAGTTTTTTCACGATAGGTATCACAATGGGGCCAAAATGAATTGGAACCAAGTGAGCTGGCCCTTTCTATTTCCTATCAGCAACCTGCCTAAATAACCTAGAATATATAATGGCGGACAAAATCTTTTAAGTGCGGCCTATGTCTACCATGGTGGAGAATAGGTTGAGGACCGGCTATGCAGTTATTGCAATTATTAAAATATAAAATTACTTTCTCATAATTCCTCTATAAAAGCATCCCGCGCCATGTCAGAAATGTTCTCTAATTCTCTATCACATAAGGTCGGTCATTAAAATAAGTTTTAGTTAGTGAAGCCGGTGTTTTTATACCACAGAGGAGAAAAGTCTTGCTCTCGGCCAAAGGCCGGGTTATTCAAAGAAGCTTTAATTAGGAGACTCGGTGTCCGTTATGTAGTTTTATTTTTATAGCACTTTCAATAAACTACACCCATTGTTATGTACTCCACTTCGGGAACATATCGATCTAAAATTATGCATTATGTATTATGTATTAGGAGTTAAAATGTTGCGAATTTTTAAATAAATTTGAGAAAGATATTTTAAATATCTATCAAGTGATTCCAAAATGGACCATATACGTTCAGAAATGTAGTCGGCAATCGCATTTATATACGAATAGTGCAGAGGTCCATAACTTTGAAAATATGGGTTATGGCCAACTTTTTTATTTGATATTTTTTTTTATTCTTCAATTTTCTATCACATAGGCTATTTTTCGTTTTTTTAACTCCTTCACTAAACTGTACTTGTTCTCATTTGTGTAGATTGCACTGTTTCATAAGTAGAACTGTAGTTTTTGTGTTGGCGTTATTGTCTATCTTTTAATATTTCATGTAAGCAAGCCGTCTATAGACTTGAACGTCACGTCGGGAAGCTTCTTTGGGATAGAGTTGAGGCAAATTGCCTCCGTTGAATTATTTATAGAAATCATCCTAATTTGTTCCTAATAGTTCCTGTTCTTTTTCTTTGATATGTTTGAAAATAATACGTTTTATATCTCTCGTTTGTAGAGGAATAAGTTATAATAGTTGCTAAAGTATCATATTTGACAGCTTGGTCAGCAAGGCAGCTACCAGTGATACCGATATGAGCCGGACACCACGTGAGCTTAAATTTTGTGTGGTACCTAATTAGAATATCCCTTATCTTGGAAATAATAATGATTATATTGGTTAACTGCTGGATAGCTGTAACGGTATTGTTTTTATATTTATTTAGGGCGTAGGAGATTATTGTGGCAGTATATATGAAGTTCATTTCATGCCTTTATACATTATGGGGATATATACGGCCCGCAACAAAATTCTAGTATAAAGTGCCTATTAAAGTATTCAATCGAAAATCAATTTTGGGCCATAAAAAATCGGTTTTATGTCTGCGAATTTATACTAAAATCAATTACTAGGAATTAAGATCGATTTTTTTTAATAATTTAAAAATATTGTAAATTCTATATTAACTGAATTTATTTTGGGAATATTCATTTATATATATGATTCTAAATGTGCTTTTTCCCTTATAAACTATATGTGAAATTTATTATTACATACCTTATGATATTCTCATACAGTATGAAAAATATCATAAAGCATTTTATTACAAAAGCAACTCAATAATTGAGGAGGAAAGCATATCAATATAGTACTATTTCGCTAATGCTTACTTAGCTCATCAGTGGATTTTTCCTAATTTTTGAATACAAACCCAAGATATATATGTTTAAAATTCAATTAATCAATCGAGAATTGATTTGAATATCAAACATACAAACCAAAAAATCTATAAACAAAAACATAACAATCCATGAGTTTACTTTTATAACACACACATTGTTCTATTTTTAGTTTTTTATTCTCATCTACACTAATGTATTTTGAATCAAAAGGAAAAATTAAAAAAAGAAACTTGTTTTTTTGGTTTGTATGTTTGATATTCAATTCAATTCTCGATTGATTAATTGCATTTTAAACATATAGATCTTGGGTTTGTATTCAAAAATTAGGAAAAATCCACTGATGAGCTAAGTAAGTATTAGCGAAATAGTAATATTGTAAATTCTAATACAATTTTATTTTAAAATCAATTTTATTTTAAAATCAATTTTATTTTCGTAATAAAAAATATGCAACCAAATATGACAATATGAAAATAATAATTTTGAAACAAAAATTCCTAGAAAATAACCATTAAAAAATCTCTAGAGTCCCCGAATTTTTAAATTGAGTTATGAGAGATCTTTGAAGGTGTGAAGATAAATTCGTGAGCTAAATACGTCCCACACTGCTGTTAGTTATGTTCCTTAAACTTAATTTAAATATCAATATTTTTTTTAATTAAAAAAAAATTACTACTTTTTTTATATATATTTTAAGAAAACACATAGACTTTATAATGCTATTCTATATCTATGGAGAGCTTATTAAGAGCAGATTATAAAACTCATGACTGGAATAGAGGGTAAAGTATTAATAAATGAAAAATGAATACCTGCTAGCAGTATTTTTGATGGGCAATAAGGAGACGTGTTGTCTAATAAATATAAGAGAAAATTTCGCTAAACATGATAACTTTATTAATCGGACCATTTCGGAGATGCCTGCATAGGGTTATCATACACCGCTTGAATGCTCTAAAGGAGATTTCAACATTGGATAGCGTATATTCAATTGTTTCTCAGAGAAGTCTTTATGGCGGGTAGACTCCAAGTGGAACATAGATATTTTTTGAAAATGCTCATAATAGTGTTAGAAGTACCACTACAGGTCGTGATGAAGGAAATATGCATCATGTCACTCAAATAAAAGCTATAGAGAATGAAAGTTAACTAACGAATTTATCTTCACACCCTCGAGATCTTTTGTGTTGCATATTTCTCGCTGCTAGAGCTTACTACTCCTTGAACTTCATATGTACTTTCTCCCATACGAAAAACCTTTTTCTTCTTCAACTATGATCGACTTTCCTGATAGCGCTGGCATGGATTTTCATTTTGTTTATTTACTATTATAACACCTAAATTTACTCTTGATGCTTTTTTTGTTTTTTTTTTATGATCGATAGTTATTATTTACTATTGAATTGCTTGTGATGTTGGATGATGTTTCTTGTGACATCCTTTTGTATATACCTAATTTCTTGGCTGGAAAGCCAAATCAGTTTTACAAATTTGTAAATTATATGATTCTAATTTTAAAATTGTGCTTCTTCATAAAGTATGTAATAATACATTTCACATATTTTTTTTTCGGAAAAAGCTCAATTTTAAAATTAGAATCATATATAAATAAAATAAAGGAATAAATCTAGTTTATGGAAGCCACTCCAAATTTAAAAAAAATTATCTCAGGTGATAGAAAATTAAATTCTAAAAAAAAAAGTTTAGTACAAAAATCTTCGGCAACGGATAGTTTGGGAGTTACGGACCTACAAAGTCGTCGATATATTTTGCCATTTTCATTATAAGTCTTTGATTCATTGCAACAATATGGGTATGGCTGCCTTCCTAAACATCCGTATGCAATGTCAAAACAGTGTTTAAGAAAAGCAGTAATTTTTTGCCATATTTTGTATAAGGATTTTCTCTTCTATGGTATAACACACACCGGCTTCGCTAACTAAAGGTTTTTTTCATAGCCGGCCTTCGGCCAGGCTTAAGGATTTTCCCCTCTATGATATAACACACACCGGCTTCGCTAACTAAAGGTTTTTCGCATAGCCGGTCTTCGGCCGGGCTTAAGGATTTTCTCCTCTATGATATAACACACACCGGCTTCGCTAACTAAAGGTTTTTTGCATAGCCGGCCTTCGGCCGGGCTTAAGGATTTTCCCCTCTATGATATAACACACACCGGCTTCGCTAACTAAAGGTGTTTCGCATAGCCGGCCTTCGGCCGGGCTTAAGGATTTTCTCTTCTATGGTATAACACACACCGGCTTCACTAACTAAAGGTTTTTCGCATAGCCGGCCTTGGGCCGGGCTTAAGGCTTTTCTCCTCTATGGTATAACACACATCGGCTTCGCTAACTAAAAATTTTCTGCATAACGGGCCTTTGACGGCGCCTAAGAATTTTCACCTCTACACATTTTATCATCCCAAAATGTGAAATTTTACCATCAAGTGATCGGCATTTTCACAAGCTTTCCAATGAGACCCATATTGACCCAATAAGCTAAGAAATATTAAACACAATGACGTTTTTATTGTAAAACTTCCGAGGCCCATAACTCGGAAAATATGCGTTGCCGAAGATTTTTGCACTAAACTTTTTTTTTCTTAAAATTAAATTTTCTATCAGATGAGGTAACTTTTTTTAAATTCGGAGTGGCTTCCATAAACTAGATTTAAGCAAAAATAAATTTGTGCGAGTTCGGGCAATTTTGTTATGCACCTGGAACATACCTAATGTATATATGGCCATGTACAATTACAAATTTACACACATGCATACATCGATAAAAACACAATAATTAGGCTTATACATGTTAATTAAAGAAACCTCAAATAATTTTTAACTAAATCATGAAATATAATTAACTATTATTTGTTCATTGCATTGTTGGGAAATTTTTAATTTTACTTCATTGTTGTTTACTTATAAACCAGCTGATTGCTTGTTCTTCTTGCCCAAACTAGCCCGAAGAAAAAGTACAGGCTGTTTCGTGCATAAAGAACAAGAATATTACTCTCTCATTTACCCAATTTTTGCGTAAGAAAACGCTTTCTGGCAAGATTTAGAGTAAAAAAACACACCTAGTGAAGCTTCAGCTACTGTCATTTCTCCTACTATCCCTTTCATCTAGTTTCAGCACAATGCACCGCATGTGTAGGGGTCATCTCCTGAGTGCTGGACCAAATTTTAAAAAAAAAGTTTTGATATTAAAATAATTAAACATATTTTCCACGATAACTTATTTGAATTTTAAGGTTTTTTCATAATTTTCGTACTCAAATTTCATATTTTTTTATTTCCGAACAGTTTATGAAGTTAGTTTTACAATATAATAAAAATTTAAAAAGATACATATGTATATCCGGACATCCTTTTAACTATATATTCTAGACATTACATGAATTTTAACAGACCAGTGTAATGGTAATAACAGCACAACAAAAGTTTGTTGCTTCTGCTTAAGAAATTTCTTTTGTTTAGGTAAACGACATCTTATAAGGGACAAATTGAGGAGTTAAAAAAAAAATAAATTTGAAATCACTTACATAAATGTTAATGCTCCATCAATGAAAGATATCTTTCAGCAGGAACTGGAACTGTTGTTTTGGTAAAACTTAGATTCTTATACATAGTTAGTAGTTTGGTTTGTTTAACTTAGCTCTTTTCCTTTTTTCTATTTGTTGCTTTTTCCTTTTCTTATATCTTAGCTAAAGTTTATTTAAGAAGTGCATATTTTAAAATATGAAAATTTTCTTTTGATTTAACATTGATTGTTGAATTGTGGGAATATTAATGGTGATCTTGGTGAGCTTTATTTCTCACATAAATATTACTGAGTAACCTTTTTCTTAATATTAAAATTCAAGGTTTCTTTTTTATGTAAACGAAATTTAGATCAAAACTTACATTTTTATATCATTAATACATGGCTTTTTGTTTTTTGTAGCTTTTTTTTTGATTGTTGTAATTTTTGCCTTTACATTTACGCTTTGGAAGGAGAACAAAAATCTGTTCACGCAAAAGAAATTCTTCCCTAATGTTCCAAGACTATCCATTACTGCATCAAGATTATTCGCTAATGACTGAGATGACAGCAGCTTTTCTCACTCATATTTATTTAGTCGTAGGCCAACATCGACTATGATCACTTCGCTGAGGCAGAATATGAGTGACTCATTGAATTGTGACCTCATGAAAATATCGCAATGGGGTCAGGCAAACAGGGTCGATTTCAATGCTCAAAAGACCCAATGCAGCATGCTTACACATCGACGCATGCCCGATGACGCTGCGTCGTCTGTAATTATGGGCGGTACAAACATCGAGGAATCAGAAGCTCTTGATGTTCTTGGCATGAAAATTCAGTGCGATGTTCGATGGACTGAGCACATTTTTCAGGTCTCAAAAGAAGCATTCAAGTAGCTGATTTTTCGATTATTCACGCGCACGGTGCGTTCATCATTAAGAGCGCATCCATTTGTGGTCAACTTGGCAGCGAACCGCACTACGCATTACAGGGAGAACTCATTTTTCGGCCGAACATCGCGTATGTGGAACAAACTCCCTGCCGATGTCTTTCCTGTCACTTATAACGTTGGAAAATTCAAATCAAATGTCCATTCACACTACTCCCTCTATCCTCCTTCCCATAACCTGATTTCCTAGTTCCAGCACAATGCATCGCATGTGTAGGGGTCATCCCCTGAGTGTTGGTCCAAGATAGAAAAAAAAAATGATTTTCATTATATTTTTATTTTCCGAGCCTAGTTGGAGTTGCTTTCCCCAAATGTATGTCGAATATATATATTTTCCCTTTTATACCTCATTTACCTCACACCAATTTGTGGAAGCTTCTGTGCAATAATGTCTGTGATATTAGAATTATGTTATCCATATTATTCTTATCACTATTATTTTTTTCCTATTTTAGTCTATCGCTTCACTCCTGATATTTTTATTTTTCAATTTTATTCTTGTTTTTCCCTTAACGTAAGCTGATGTTCCCAGCGGAAGAAAAGGCGGCGCGCAAAAGATTTCTAAATCACGGGCTGTTGCCGCTGCTAAAATGGAAATGAAATCGATATACACAACAATTCTAGGTCAGTTCTAGTTCGAATTACTTGCTAAATACGAACCTAGTTCTTCTTTGTTCCAAAAGAGGAAACACCTCCAATTTCTCTCAAGTATTCTATCCTGTTTAGCTTAGGAGTAACTCAATCAAATCACACATTTTTTCGTGAAGATTTTGGTGGTGTGGTTTTGTTCAAGAATGTGTCTCTCTATAAAAACTCTGTTTTATACAACCAGAAAAAATCAGTTATTGGAAAAGTGACGTTAGAGAACATGTATTGATTAATTCAGCGTAATCTCCTGTGTACTGATCTCAGGCTACATCACAGCAAACATTGAATATAGGTTGTAAATTATTTTATGTCCTTAGCTCAAATCGAGTGTGAGAATACGTTAAAAACTGTATTATTCCTAGAAAAAAATAAAATGACAGAAACTATATTTTTAACCTAAAAAAATTTTCCATTATACTAGTCATTGTTACATATAGGAAATCGCCCAGTACAATCGGTTCACTCGTGGTTGTTGGGAAATGATGTGAGGTGCACTATCCAATAAACTACTGTATGTATATAACCAGAATAACATTGGTGCAGTTCTGTGCATGTTAATAACCTGTACTGAAAACCGAATCTTTAACCTTTACTAAAAACATAAAAAAGCAAAGCTGGTAGCCTTTGTTAATAGTATGTGGAGAGTAACGTTTATTCTCGTATGCATTTTCCTAAGCTCTGACGGGTTAAATACATAATATTAATGACTTTACAACTAGCTCTCTACTGACACAAAGAGTACTGATGACGTGTGTAGTGGCATAGAAAATACTGGTGTTGGAAATTAATTGTTCTTATTCTAATTAAAAAAGTAATTTCTTCACAAGATTGTGAAAAATTAACTGTGAACCTGAACACGACAGGAAATTTTCATTCATTTGTAATAACTGTACTTCGATTAAAATCTAAAAATTCTCAATAACGAAAAAAATTTAAATTAGAACGGTTATAAAAAAACTAATGAGACAAAATATACAAAATGAATGTTGAAAATATTCAAGAAAATATTCGCTACAAGCGCCCTTACAGAAATCAATTTTATGGTATATAATTGTGTAACTTAAATTATTTATTATTTATTTATGTTTGTCTATGGTTTAGCTGGTCTATACGCAGCATTTCATTTGGTGATAATATCAAAATCTTCAGACCTTTAACCAAATTCTTGGAAGAAGCTAAGAAATTTCACATGTATATACAAGAACTCCCAAAAAATATTTTAGAATTACGGAATATACATTATTCAGTAGACCTTTAACCAAATTCTTGAAAAAAGGTAAGAAATTTCACATGTTTATATAAGAACACAGAAAAAGTATTTGAGAATTCCGGAATATACAATGTATAAACCAGGATTAATAACAAACATATATAAATAATCGTAATGAATTTTGACTAACGTTGAATAATTAAAAGAATAATTAAATATTTATTTTAAAAATTTAACAACTATTAAAATAAAATTAACTAAAATGAAAAACGGTAAATCTGTACTAATTTGTTCGTCGTTCGTCGGCGTATGTAATAGAAATAAATCTATCTCAGAGTTCGTCACGCACGACGAATTCCCTCGACTTGGTGATCTTGTTTCTGAAAAAATTATATAGTCTACGTATTTTTCTACATCATTTCATCAACATCGGATGGTTAGTTTTGGGAACGCGGGGCCGTGGTCCTATTTTTGCAAAAATATGTAGGCTATGTGTCCTTCTAGGTGCTGGCCTTACCTTGTTTTAAATTACATTAATATCGGTTAGTTAGTTTCGGTGACGTGGAAATTTCTCCCTACCTAGTCTTATTTCTGAAAAAATGTTAAAGCGTAAAACTATGTACACACGATTATCAGATTTTACAATATTGTAGGATATGGCAATATCGTGGCAATGCAATCACAATGAAAAATTGTGACCGAAGTGTAAATTGTCTGTTCAGACTATTGTAAGAAAACTGTACAATTTTATTGTCACACAATAAATTTATCTGTTAACAAAAATTGTCTGTTCCCACGGTTGTGAGATTATTGTATGGTAAAAGTTGCCAGATCCGATGTTTAACGTTGCATCTAAATATTTGTGAGCAGCGTTGCCAATAGAAATATTTATTTTCCAATGCTGTTATTGTACGGTTAACTAAATTAAGCACATGTGACAATAACAAATGATGTAAAATGTGTGGCAATTACGTGTCAATGGAAATGAAGGGGTTTCTCACAATTCTCAGAATTGCGACAATATTATTGTCATACAATGCACAGCCAAAGCATTTTGTGGCAATATTACCACACAAAAATTATGAGTTCACACGGTTGTTGAACATTTTATTAAAATTGTTCTGTCAATATTGCACTATATGACAATCATTAGTACGTACCTTAAGAAACAAACAATCTGACTTTCACATTTGTAATATTAGTAAGGATTATTAGAAAAAAACCCTTAGTTTCCGAGTTATGGGCCACTGAAGTTCCGTTATAAACCTGTAAATAAAGGGGACAGAAAATCCTATACGGGTTATTCATTTTTCTTGGCTGGATGTGTGTTCAGCTGGGAAAGCAAGAAGCACTTAACAGTACACAAGCAGCTAAAGAAGCAGTAGACTTAAGGCGGTTATTAAATGAAATCAATTGTTTTCCAAAAGAAAGGCCGATGATGATCTATGGCGATAATATTGGAGCACAACATTTGGCAAAAAATCCGGTATTACATGGCCGAAGCAAGCATTTAGATGTGACATGTCAACATGTACGAGAGGGTGTTCGTCAAATTACATTGAAATCTGTTCCATCCCAACAGATAATATACCTGTTGATCTACTTACAAAAAAACCATCTAAACAGAAACATAACAAATTTGCGGAATGTTTAGGATTAAAATTATTTATTAAGGGTCCTCATGAAAACGTGTAAAAGTCTCGTAAACTGTGCAAAGTGTGCAAGTTTACTCTCGTAAATTTGCCCAACAACTTAGTCTCGTAAACTTGCACAGCTTAATTCTGCATTGAATAAGTCAGCTGCTTTTGTTTACTTTCGTTTAAAGAATGAAATAGTGATGTTATATGGTGATTTCCTTTCTGAACAAAAATGTTGCCCTTTCGCTGGATAACATTTTCTACAGTTTGCCCGTACCTTTAAACAGTGATACATTTTTTACTGCCACAATGGTACAAAATATTTGAGATTTAACATTAATGTATACTTAGCGTTTCACTGTTTCTACGGTTTTTAGCACTATTTTATCAATAAAAATCGTCAACAACATTGTTTTCTAATCAGCTGCTATTACCTAGAACAAACTGCAAAAAGGCTAAACCAAAAATGTATCAAAAAAGTTTACATTAAAATAAATAATAAATTAAACAGAATCTTCCTCTAACAAAAGTCTGATAGACTCTAGTCAAAGTGAAGAGTATATTAATTTTCATAATTCTTATTTGTATGTAAGATTTTAATTTTCTTGGTTCCACAAAACACAGTGAAGTATGGTTTTTAACTTCAATTATATTTATTTCAGGTATAATAAGTAAATAGATATTTCAATTTCAATTCGGTAGAATGTAGTTTCAAATATTAAGTATTAATTTTGTATGTAGATTGTAGGTATTAGATTTAAATGTAAATAGAAATATGAGTTTAGATATTAGTTTCATTAATATTAAATCTTTAATCTTCTTTTACTTCTTTAATCTTCTTTACTTAGCTTTTATTTAATTACAACTTTTCAACTTTTGTTTTTTATTTAATTACAACTTTTCAACTTTTGTTTTTATTTTTTCAGCAAATGATATCTTATATTTTAACTTTAGGCAACTTTAATTTAAATTTTTAATTTGTTTCAACTTAAATTTTACTTTGCAACTTTTCACGATCTTCACGACTTGCTCTGTTCAATTCTTCTTAAAAACTGCCAAACAACTTCTTACTTGTTACCTCTCGGTCGTTCGTTTTTTCTTCTTCCTTTTTCGTATTGCTGATTAGTAGTCGGTATTACGGGAACTATCGGCACCGTACACCCTTTACATGTATAAAAAAGTACTTAACAAAGATGTAAAAAAGGTTAGTACATCACCCTGACTTGAGAGTAGAGGGTCAAATTTATTTAGAAAGGAACGAAATAGCTTTTTTTAATGTTACATATTTTTTAGAATGGGACGGAAATAGTAACGAAATGTAGCATATATGTAACATTTTTGTCAGAAAAAAAAACACCAATAGTTACAAATTAAGAAAAAAAAGTAATCAAGAATACCCGGCCCAAAATTTTACTTTTTCCAGTCCAAATAAGAGCAAGATCATGCAAATATTTTTCTCTGCTATCTATTGTTTATGAAGTTACGGTGTCCAAAACTTTTAACAAAATTACCGTTATCTTAAAAGCACATGGTTGTCATGTTGTCTAATGAAAAATGCTCTACGAAGAAAATTTTGAGAAACCAAACCAATGCACAGAGGGTTGAAATGTACCAAAAGTGAGGATTAATTAAAAAGCTGAAGTTTATCTTGCACAGACCTGTTTGGTATTGGGTGAAAGTGAATAAAATTCTACATCACTAATTGCTAAAATTACTGCTTTGAGTAACTTACTTACAGTGAGCGGTCAAAGTTGAACAATTTTTGCAAATTTTGCGTGACGTGGCTAAAATAGAAAATTGAGATACTTCGGTTACTTAAAATTTTTATTACGTCTTCTAAAAGTATATATATTATAATGGAACCATCAACTTCAGGTATTTAGCTATATAATTAAATATATTTTGTTTAGATAAATGTTTTGCAAATATTTGTAATGTTTTTTTTAAAAGTGCTCCATAAATGTGGTATTCTCGATATATACATAGAAAGTTAACAAGTTTCTGGGCGAGATCAAGCAAATTTTATTAAATGCTCTTATAATATGAGATATCAGCTTATATATCCAAAAAAAAATGTTCCGGAGTTACTGCGTTTTTTACTAATTTAAGTTATTGTGAAAGAACTCCAGTTCCTAAAAACATATGCTAAAAGAAACAAACAAAAATTCAACTTGTTTGTTTTTTACTCTCTTTTGTGTTTATTTTCGGTATTAAAGTTATTGTTGTTAATGAGCTTCGTTTCTATTAGAGATGGGTGCGTGAGTTAGTTTTGTCTCACGCTCACTTACGAAAAAGTGCACGGAATTATCACCGAAACACTCTTAATGTTCATACAAAATATATTAAATACTAACAAAATATACAAATTCTGAAATTAGTCATGAACTTACGTTAATATATATGAATTTCGCGATAAAATATTATGTTACTCACGAACAGACCCATAAAAATTAAATTTTTGAAAGAAACAATACGTACTTCAAAGCTAGATAAAGAAAGAGTAGAGGATGAAATAAAAAATCTCAAGGATTCCATTTTATTAGTTGATGATAAATCAATGAAAATAAATCACAATCTAATGTTAGTGATGATTGGTGGCAAAGTGTGTAATGCTATTACCGAAACAACATCCACACAAAAATGTTACATTTGTGGAACTACGAGCAAAGATTTCAGCTGTATTGATCAAATGATTACCAGAAGTGTAAACAAGGATACGTATCAGTTCGGTTTATCTATTCTCCATGGCTGGATTAGGTTTTTTGAGTGTCTTCTCCATGTGGCATATAAATTACCACTTAAAAAGTGGCAAGCTAGATCAGATCATGACAAACAAGTTATTGAAGACACAAAAACGAGAATTCAAAAAGATTTCACAGAAAGAACTGTATTGATCATTGACAAACAAAAACCAGGCTTTGGCAACACAAATGATGGCAATACTGCGAGAAGGTTTTTTAAGAATGCAGAAATAACAAAACTTGATCGAAGTTAATTAACAGAATGCACATAATACTTATTGTCGTGTCATGTGGCCACGAGTTAAATGGTGAAAAGTTTAGAGACTTTGCTCACAATACTGCCAGGCATTTTGTTAAAAAAATATCCATGGTATAAAATGTCAACTACCCTTCATAAATTTTTGATTCATGGACCGGAAATAATATCCAATGCCCTTTTGCCGATTGGTGAGCTTTCAGAGGAAGCACCAGAGGCTAGAAACAAAGATTTTAAAAACTATAGGTAATACTTTGCTCGTAAATGCAGCCGGGAAAAAAACTAATAAAGACATATTTAATAGATTTCTGCTTACTTCAGATCCATTCGTTACCAGCATTAGTAAAACTAATAAAAAAAATACACCCAAAATACCACAGTTAGCATTGGAATTATTAATTCTACCCGAAGAAGGCGACAATGTTGATGATGATGAAGAAGAAGATGATGATGATGATGATGATAAAATTGACTTTTATCACAATAATACCTAAAATAGGTTCAAATGCATATATATGTACATATGTATAATTTTTCTCTTCTTTTTTAAATAAAAAAATATTTTCTATAAATTTTTTTTTCAAAAACCATTTTTTTTTACTAAATAATGTATACTTATTCCAAAAATATATAAACATCAATAATAATAGGCTTCCCTGAATTAATCCCCAGTTTACCTATGTTTCAACCCACTGTGCAATGTTCGAAGTACCCAAGATGTACTTGGTTTTAAGAAAGCCCAGTACATACACAATTATAAACGCTTACTTGACATTGAAACGATATTTTTTCAGCATTTTTTATATAATAGTTTTATGTGCTTGATTCGTTATTAGTATATATAAATACGAGTATATATACATATATGTATGTATATATTAGCTGTGACATCATTTAAAACGGATTAATCGTGAAATGCGCCAGTAATAATCATATGTTCCATTTAACTAAGAATAACGATTAAGTTTACATAAAAAGTAATTGCTGCGATAACATCACTAAGATGGAGGTAAACTAAATTGGAAAAATGAAATTGAAACTTTATAATAAATTTTTTTAAAACAGAAAAAGGCAGGAAAACCCATAAACCGGCGCAGAAATAATGGAACGCATCGTTGGTCTGATGAAGAAACCTCCCATTTACTGCAAGAAGTGGCTGAGGAAGTAAAAGATAATCCGGAATCATTTGAAGTAAGTTTTGATCATTACAAATATGATCTTTTAAAAAATATGTTTTCTTTTATTATCATACAGAAACCTACCGCTCAACATTTTTATAAAAAAAATTAGTGATAAATCTCCAATATTACAAACTATTGATTGCGTACCGATGAAAAATAAAATGCGGCATTTGAAATCAACATACATGTCTGCTCTTAACTGGAAAAATCAAACCGGGGCTGGCCTTTTAGCCACCGGTGATGGGAAAAGTGTAGAAGAGTACATTAAAAAAATTTGTCCCAAATGGAATCAGCTAGAACAAATATTCGGGCAGAGACGAGGAGTGAATCCCTCATTTATTTTGGAAACCTCAAGTGCAGCAATTGATGTTGATATTGATACTGAAGGAATTAGTTTCTCAGAATTCATCGAAGAAGAAGGAGGTTTAGAAAAGTTTGAAAACGGCACAGTTAGTGATCCAGAATCTTCGCAAAATTCGCAATCTTTGCTTGGTTCAATATCGTTAAAAGAAACTATGAAAAAGCTTCAACAAACAACTCCAAAAACCAAAAAGATAAATCCCTTTTCTATGCTTATTTCAATGAAGAAAAAAAAAGTTGGAAATTGAAGTGAAAAGATTTGAGCTAGACAAAGAAATTGCAACAAGTGATATTGAAATGAAAAGAGTTGGAGCAAGATTTTGAAATACGCAAACTTTAGGTAGAGAGTGAAGAAAGACTTAAGAAATACGAACTGGAAATTAAATATAAAGCTGCCACTGAATAAAAATATGTTTTTTAATGAATTTATTTTAGTAAAAGTTGACTATGTACTATGATTGCTAATTTTTTAATAAAAGAATTAGTTTTGTTCTTTAATTATCTCTCAAATCGCACGTCTTTTTATTTCTCCTTCAGCTGTAGAGCAATTTTCTTGTTCATTGTTTGTTATTTCAAAATCGTCATTTTCACTTGATAAAGTGAAGTCATCTGCTCCTTTTTGTCGAATAAAATGTTGTGTAATATTGCGCAAACTAAAATCCAGTTGCAGCCCTTTTTTACAGAAGATTTGTTTCTAATTCGAAGCTTTAATTCCTTGAGACAATTAAAGCGTTGTTTCATTAAGCCAAAGCAATGCTCAATTCTAATACAATAACGGCTTAGCGTTTTGTTAAAATCTATCTGTTCTTTTAGACTAGCTTCCGACGAAATTGTTCTAAAAGGTGGTATAACCGTACCAGTTAATTTATATGCACTATCGGCTGCTAACCACTGAGCTCCCGATAAAAATTCTTTCATATTTAAAGACAAGTCACAGTTATAGTAAATTCTTGCATCATGCACGCTATCTGGATATCCCACAACTAAATGGCGCACTCGAAGATGATGGTCGCAAACGCCTTGTTCTTTTAATGAGTAAATATGGTTTCTGGAAAATATGATTCGGGGTCATCTAACGGCTTTTCTGCCAACTTGATTTATGTTCCATCTACGTACCCAACACAATTCGGCAATTCGTGAAAAGTACTTGAAACAATATTTTTGCGCTCAGAATTGCTTGGCCAGTTGAGATATTTTTCTTTTAATTTTAGCAGCGCATTAAAAATTCGATCAGTGATTATCTAAAATTAATTAATTTTCGAGTAATTATTAAGAAAAAACACTAATATTATTTGCTAATAATTACTTGAATCGTTCCACCGTCACCAATTCCAAATAAACTGGAAATTTTGCATAGCGATGCGCCTTCTCCACTTGAACCCAGTCGATATAAAACAATTATTAATTATATTTCAACAGAAAACTGTTTGCAGGAACTGGGACCGTTGAAAACTTCATCACTTTTAATTAAATTTTAAATTATTTGAAAACTATGCCAACAGAGTATGAGTTTTTGGAACGGAATGATGTATAAATGGCATCGCGTATCTAAAATATTCTCCAGCTGCAAGCACATAACTAAAATCTTCTAAAATTGGATCTTCTTTTTTACGCTGTTTGTCTGTAAAATATGGGATAAGTAATGGGTGATTCAAGTAGAGATAATTTTTTCTATAACCTTTTTTTTGACAGATCACGTGTGAGTCGTGTCATGCTGTCATGTTATTTTTGTTTAGTATTGTTTGGCATTTCATAATGGAAATACTTACGGCTGAACAACGTTTACAAAACGTTCAACTTTATTTTTTTTTTCTATCTTGGACCAGCACTCAGGGGATGACCCCTACACATGCGATGCATTGTGCTGGAACTAGGAAATCAGGTTATGGGAAGGAGGATAGAGGTAGTAGTGTGAATGGACATTTGATTTGAATTTTCCCGCGTCAGTCACAGGAAAGACCTCGGCAGGGAGTTTGTTCCACATACGCGATGTTCGGCCGAAAAATAAGTTCTCCCCGTAATGCGTAGTTCGGTTCGCTGCCAAGTTGACCACAAATGGATGTGCTCTTAATGATAAACGCGTCGTGCGTGTGAATGATCGGGTTTCGGGAACAAGTTCCCTGATTTCATCAGAACACATCCCATTATAGTAACGATAGAACAACGAAACGCACCCCACGTTGCGACGATGCTCAAGAGAGTTAATAGAGTTGGCTACCCTACTGTCTCCTATGAGTTTCTTCGCTCTCTCCTGGACCCGGTCGAGTAACTTCAAAATAGTCTTTGAAGCACCGGCCCAAACATGAGAGTTGTATTCCATTTTCGGTCGGAAGTAGGCGGTATAAATAGTGTGGAGATCAGATGGGGTGAAGTATGTCTTGCACCGTCTTAAAAAACCGAGGCACTTGAATGCTTCTTTTGAGACCTGAAAAATGTGCTCAGTCCATCGAACATCGCACTGAATTTTCATGCCAAGAACATCAAGAGCTTCTGATTCCTCGATGTTTATACCGCCCATAATTACAGATGACGCAGCGTCATCGGGCATGCGTCGATGTGTAAGCATGCTGCATTGGGTCTTTTGAGCATTGAAATCGACCCTGTTTGCCTGACCCCATTGCGATATTTTCATGAAGTCACAATTCAATGAGTCACTCATATTCTGCCTCAGCGAAGTGATCATAGTCGATGTTGGTCTACGACTAAATGAATATCAGTGAGAAAGGCTGCTGTCATCTGCGAAAGAGTGGATAGGGTTGGAAGTTTGACATAGGAGGTCATTTAGAAAGACTAGAAATATGGTAGGAGATGAGATCCCGTCTATAACAACTCTTATAGCGCGATCCCTGAGAAAACTCGATATAAATCGAGAGAAGACATCACCGACACCAAAAGCAATAAGTTTGGACAGAAGTGCCTCATGCCACAATCTATCAAATGCTTTAGAAATATCCAGAGCCACGACTTTACTTTCGCCGAACTGGTGAATAGAATCACACCATTTTTCCGAGAGGAAGGCTAGTATGTCGCCCGTAGAGCGCCCTCGACGGAAGCCGTATTGACGGTCGTTCAGTAAATTTTTGGACTCTAAATATTTCATTAGGTGAAAGTTCACCATACTTTCCATCACTTTGGAAATCGCGGAACAGATTGCGATTGGGCGGTAATTTTCAGGTTTGCTTGCCTAACCCTTTTTTGGGATCGGCGTTACATTTGCAACCTTCCAGCACGATGGGAATTGACCTGTATAGTACAGAGTGCTGAAAAGGATTGCCAAAGGACGTGATAACGTCGAAAAACACTGCTTCAGGACCAGTGCAGGAATTCCATCCGGCCCAGGAGACTTGTTTATGTTGAGGTTCGTTAGAACCCTTTTAACTGCACGAGCTCGAATATATATCTTTGGCATAGTTACGGATACACGCTCGGGTGCGGGCAGTGGTTGATTGCTTTCCGTCAGGTGAGAATTACCTGCAAACATTACAGATAGGAGGTTAGCTTCTTAAACCGGGTCAGTGAATATTTGACCATCCTTCAAAACAGCCGGAATAGAAGAACTAGCATTTTTCTTCACTCTTTTTACGAAAGACCAAAAGCTTTTACTGCCCCGTTGGGCAGTAAGAAATTTGGTGCGAATGCGCTGCTCGTACAAAGCTTTTTCACGTCTTAGCACTTTGGCACACGAAGATCTCGCCCTTTTGCGCATCGCATCAGTATCCGCGTTTTTGTCATTCCAGATACTAAATGCTTCCTCTCTGGATCTGACTGCAAGTCTGCACGTCTGATTAAACCATGACTTCGGTCTGGGTTTAATCGAAATTTGCTTCGATGGTATGAAAATTTTCATACCGAGCAATATTATATTTTCAACCATTTCTGCCATGGCATTGATGTCATTGTCAAGGAAGCAGAGCTTCCAATTGAAATGCCGAAAGAAATCGTTGAGCTCAGCCCAACGTGCCTTTTCAAAAATATATTTTAAACGTTTCGTAGCTGGCCGTGAAACGTTAAGAAGTTCCGCAAACGAAAAGGAGGCAGAAATGGTGCAATGATCCGAATTTCCGAGAGGTGCGCTAGTGTTCATTTCATACTTGTCAGGGTGTGAAGTGAGAAAAAGGTCGAGGGTGTTGTGTTGGTGCCCGTCAACACACGGAATATGTGTTGGTTCATTCACTAATTGCGCAAGGTGGTTGTGCGCTGCGAATAGCTCAACATATTGGGCTTCTGGAGTCGTATGGCTCGAATGGCGGAGCCACGATAAGTTATGGACATTGAAATCACCAGCAATAACGATTTCACTGTTCGGGTAATTTTCGAGGATCTCCAATATAGTGTCGGAAAGGGCATCGAAGTTGTATATAGTTTTATCCCTTTCCATTTTTGGGCTTCTGTAAAGAAACCCGAAGTGCAAAAGATGTGCCCTGATTTTAAATTTAACCCATAGACAGCTAAATTCAGGATCATTCGTGCCTAAGGATTGCTGGCACTGGTACACAACTTCATTGCGTATATATATTGTAAGGCCCCTATGAAGAATAAAGAGGGATATGAGGTGATACCCAGGTATGTGAAAATCCTGTGGATCAGCATCCTCAGACACCTGGGTTTCACTTAAGGCGAAAACGTCCGGCCGATGGAGACAAACGTGGGCATATACAGAGAAAAAATTTGCCCTTAAACCACGTATGTTTCAGAAGTCAATTCTGAAACGGCCTGTCATAGTTTGCAAAAAAAATATCAAATCAATTGTCTATTTTCTATTTTTTATATTGTCGACACCAATGAGCTAGTTGCCGCCTGAGAGATTGCTCGGTGATCAGTGCTACGCCTTCATCACCAAACAGTCCAACAGCAACTATACCACTGGTATCCACAATATAAAAAATTTTATATTTTGCATTTGATAGGAGTTTTCAGCACAATGACGCGAAAAAGAGCCATAAAAGCCCTGATCCGGTCACTTTCACCCGAAGTGCCATCACTAGTTGGTGGGGCCAGCACTGGTAAATATTTTCGTTCGTCCGTCACTGGTATAGCGGATTTTATTTTCTGTTCTATTGTTTTGGTTGGAATTTTATTTTTGTTGTTGTTTGTTAAATTTAAGATTTATTTATTCCCCGTTTGCATTTAATCCAAAGTACCGTTTATTTTATTTGAAGCATTTAAAGTTTGTAAGTTTATTTAGTTTGTTTTGTTTCACTATTGTTGTCACTATTTTCCTCTGTTTTTTTTTCTTTTATTTTCCACTCCGCTATTTAGTTAGTCAATTCTGTGGTAATTTATCCGCCTCACAGAAGCCGCGTGTATACCGGACGGACGACACGACACTACTTACGAAAATTCACGTTCTGTGAGAAATGTGTTTCGTGCACTTCGCTCAACTTATGGTCAACATAATCGGCCTACTGAGCGTACTATTCGCAACCCCATCATCCATTTTGAGACCCAGCATTCATTATTGGATAATGTTCGACCGGTTTGGTGGGGTTTGTGGGCCGGTGGAATCATCGGTCCATATTTCTTTAAAAATTATGCCGGTGCGAACGTAACCGTCAATGGCGACCGTTATCGTACCATGATAACCGACTATTTGATGCCTGAAATTGAAGCTCGTGATCTCGGCGACATTTGGTTTCAGCAAGACGGTGCCACTTCCCACACATCGCATCAATCAATGGTTTTATTGAGAGAACATTTCGGTGACCACATAATTTCACTTTTTGGGCCGGTCGATTGGCCACCAAGATCGTGTGATATCACACCGTTAGACCTTTTCCTGTCGGGATATGTAAAGTCTAAAGTTTATGCGGACAAACCCGCTTGGATTCAGGCCTTGGAGGAAAACATCACGCGTGTCATTCGCCAGTTACCAGTCGAAATGCTCGAACGAGTCATCGAAAATTGGACTCAACGGATGGACCATCTGAGACGTAGCAACGGCCAACATTTGATAGACATAATCTTCAAAAAATAAATGCCAAAGAATGTTCTTTCAAATGATAACACACATTCTCCATTAAATTTGAATTTTCTGTGTTTTTTTCTTTAAAAAAGTAGGGAACCTCTAAATGGATCACGCATTATAACCAAAACAACAAATAAAATAGATGTACTTACGTCGTTTCCTCCAAATAATCCTGTTAATAGATCATCTTCATCAGCTTCTTCATATAAAATAATTAATTTCGTTTTTTTGCTTTCTTTAGGCATTTTTAGATGTAAATTTCAAAATTCTTTTATTATGCATTTCTTTTTGTTCAATATACATATTTTTTGTTTTGACATGTCTATCAAATTGATATTAACTGTTTAAAATTGCACAACAATTGAAAAAAGGGCTTCATGAAATAGGTCTCGCAAACTTGCCCAATTGCACAAATGGCAATTTTAAGCGTTTTCATGAGTGCCCCTAATATTTATTTGTTATATCGAAAGGTATGAAGATTTGAAGAGGGCTGTTGGATTATGTCCCTAACTTGCAACTCTGTATATGTTCATATCATATACTTGTATGTACTGAATTATTTACTCGTTTGTTTTATTGTTAAGTAGTATGTATGCGCATTTTTTGAACGAAGCGTCTGTTTTATTTTTAATACAAAAGGAACATTATTGAATAAACGTTTGCTTAACCAATAGATAATACTATTTTTGATTGGTTTAAATGCTTACATATGTATGCGAAACCTTCAGTTAATGTACATAATCATTTCTTCAGTAGGTTGAAACTGATAATTGATACCTTAACAGGCAATGAGAATTACATGCGATACATTTTTTTTGTTCTTTTGATTTAGTTTGTTTCTTAGTATATACTAAGAACGCTAATGATGAAAGTGTAGCAACTTTAGAAAACGGCATGTTGTTCCGTTCTGCTAGTCTGCTAGTTCTGCTAGTAAAAGTATCAATTATCAGTTTCAACCTATTGAAGAAATGATAACACTAATTTTTTCGTTGTTCGTACATGGTTCAGAATGAACCAACATGGTTCACCTTAAAAATTTGATATGGCGAACCAAGTAGTTCCACGAACTACGAACCTCGAATGAGAGAGCAAACCACGAATATTGCTGTCCGTATGAACATTATTTTTTATTATTAAATTTCTTTATTAGTATTAAAAATACTTTATACAATTACAAATAATATAAACAACGTTAAAAACAAATACATGTTTTGTTTAACAAAATCTGAAATTTATTTTCTAAATTGGTTTATATTCTACTCGTTTTTAACATGGCTTGGAAGAGTGTTGTGAAGCTGTAAGCCCTTGTAGAATAAATTTCTTTGCATAGCCGTTGTGTTTACCCTTTCGATTCTAAAGTTGTTCATATTCCTCAGATAATATGGTTGGACTTCTCCGTTAAATATTGCGGTGCTTTTCCTTGTTTCAGTTTTTGTATAAAGTTTAGTGTTTAAGAGCAATCCTTTGTTTTACATTCAGCCATTTGAGAGATTGCAACAAAAAGTATACTGAGTATAGCTGTTGCAGGTTAGAATTGTTCTCATTGCTTTATTTTGAAGCTTCTGCAGACGCTCAATTTGTTGTATAATGCAGGAAGAATTGGAAATAAGGTTTAATAATAGTATTATATATGTTTATTGCCGTTCCTATTTACATTTTTTTTTTTATTCTTTTCAAAAAACAGATTTTTTTTTGCCGATCTTTTTATATATATAGTCCATGTGCGTTTTAAATTTTAGTTCTGTATCTATAACAAGCCCTAAGTATTTTATTTCGTTTACTTTTTCTATTTTTTGATTATTTATTTTAAAAATAACGTAAGTTTTTGTATTTATTTCTAATGTTTTTGTTTTATTCTCGTTTAATTTAAGTTTATTCATGCTCAACCACGAGTTAACACTTTCCATGTTATTAATAAGTTCATAGCATTGCATATCTGTTTCTCTCTCCGCAAAGAAAAGCGTATCATCCGCATACATAATTATTTGGCATTTGTCCATCCTATCCACAATCACATCAGAACGCCCTCCTTCGTCGGTATTGTGTAGCACCGGCGAAGTAAAATAATAATAAAAAAATGGCTACTAAACCGAAGTTTCAGCACTGCTACGAGTATAAACAAAGAACGTGCAAAAGCAGAGCTGTAAAATAATTAATTAAGCTTCACTTCCTACCGTTTCTCCTACTATCCCTTTCCTATAGTTCCAGCACAATGCTTCGCATGTGTAGGAGTCATCTCCTGAGTGCTGGTCCCAGATAAAAAAAAAATGTTTTGTATATAAAAATAGTAGAGCTCCCATATTCATTAACTAATGAGTTCGATTGCACTTGTTTACCTGTGTTATTTGCTTCCTTCCAGTTAGGTATGATTGAGACCATTTAAAATCTTTATCGTGAATACCGTGATTAAAAAGTTTTTGTAGAAGGATATTTCTATCTATAGTTTCAAAAGCTCGCTTAAAATCAAGGAATAACGCAATGATTTCTTTTTTTTCCAAATTTTTTCCAGCTGTTGACAACATATTTATACATATACATATACAACAGCCGTTTCACATGAAAACTTTTTTCTAAATCCAGATTAGTATTTTGACAATAATGTTTTTGTTTCCATATATTGTTGCAATTGTTCCTTTACTACATTCTCTATTAGCTTTTCACATGTTTTTAACGTATTAATTGGCCTGAAATCCCTCACATTTCCTCGTTTTTGCAACTTTTCCTATTGGAGTTATCATCGAAGTTTTCCACTTTTCCGGAAACACGCCAGTTCCTAAAGAAATATTTATAATATCAAGCATTACATTTCCTATTATATTCCAATTTTCCAATATTATTTTGCTGTTTATTTTGTCAAAGTGTGGTTTATTCTTTAGGTTCTTACATAATAGTTGTAGCCCAGTTAAAGATATTGCATGAAACTTGAATTGGGTGCTAGTCACAGGTACATTGAGAACAGATTGCACATTACACAGTGGTACAAAATTGAAAGAAGTAGAAAAACCTGGGACCGGATATTATTTTTCTTGTAGGTGTTGTCGAGTTAAAGAAGAATCCAATAGTGAAATATGCCGGACACCTCCAAAATCCGGATTTACGGTTAAAAAACCGGTTTTTGTACCTTTGCGCACTTATAAGCCTGTAATTTTGTTGATAATAATCCGATTTTCAATTTCTTACTAGATTTGGACAGAAGTAACTGAGATCTTTCGAAAGATATATAATTTATCTAAGAAAACTTGAGAAATTTGGGTGTTATTGTCGAGCAAACACAAATTTTGTAGATTTATCAAAAATTTTTCAACTTTGGTGACGTTTTTATACATTATAATGTAATAAACTATAATACTATTGAATTTATTTAAAAAGTACGTTTATTAACGATTACAACGCATATTTGGGGTTAAAAATAGATAAATAATTGACTGAGTTATTAAACTTTTCATGAAAACAAAATTTTTAACAAAATGCCTGCACAATGTTTTTGGTGTTGTTTTTATGCACTTTCTCTAAAATTACAAATCACTGTTAGCCTAAACACAACTTAGAATTACAACAAATATTTGTAATGACAGCTTTACTCATGTTTGTTTGTCAATATTGCTGTAATACATTAAAAAAAAGAAAATTCAACCTTCGTTTGTTTTGCCCTTTTCTACCCCTATGATTTGGCATCATCAGCCATATCATAAACCAAATGATTGCTACTTTTGTCAAACCGATGTTTTAGGTCACTGTTTTAAAACGCGCAAAAACATTAAGTACGCAAATGTTGTAACTGTTACAAAACCAATACCTCTAAGTAATGATCTACCGACAACGAGCAAATCTGACGATGTAACAGAAAAAGATTTTGAACAAGAAGAGTTCCATCCATCCAGATCTACAACAACGGAGCTGCATTTTTTGTCAAAAGCTGATTTCGACGATCTTGTTCGCGATTTACACTTGTCAAAGCGGCAATCTGAAGTCCTCGGGTCGCGATTAAAGCTGTGGAATTTGGTGGAAAAAGATTTCGTTATAACATCTGGTAGAAAGAGTGACCGGACTTGGTTACTTGAAGAAAGTTTTAAGACTAGTTCCAATGACAGTGATCTCGTGTATTGCGTTGATGTACCAAAACTATTTTCGGCATTAAATCACAATTATAATGCAGATGAATGGCGACTTTTCATTAATGGTTCATGTAAAAGTAAGTTTTCTTATAAAAATGTATGACTTTATTTTTATTAATTTAAGATTTGTAATGTAATATCTAGGCTTAAAAGCTGTTTTATTGCATAACCAAAATCAATTACCTTCAGTTCCAATCGCATATGCGACTAATACAAAAGAAACTTACGAAGTGAAGAAAAATATACTAATGTTTGTTAGCTATACCACCCATAAATGGAAAGTCGTCGCTGACTTAAAGGTTTTGACAATTTTATTTGGTATGCAAGGTGGTTACACAAAGTATCCGTGCTATCTTTGTGAATGGGATAGTCGTGCACCGAATCGTTATGATAGCAAAGTATGGCCATCTCGCGAGTCACATAGAATAGGCTGGAAAAACATTTTAAATGACCAATTAGTTACAGCTGAGGACGTTATTCTGCCACCACTGCATCTTAAACTGGGATACATGAAACAATTTGTAAAAAAATTAGATGTAAACGGCGACGCTTTTTGTCATCTCAAAGCGGTGTTCCCAAAACTAAGTGAAGCCAAAATAAAAGGAGGTATTAATTAATTTGTTTATATATCTAGTACGGTTTTATCTGTTTTGATAACTTCTAGGTATTTTTATTGGACCTCAAATTCGAAAAATTATGAGAGATGCAGATTTCATTAACAAGCTAAGTTCCGTTGAAAGACGTGCATGGAAGAGTTTTGTTGCGCTATGCGATAATTTCCTTGGAAATCACAGGAGCGACGACTATGCCACAGTCAATGAGTTTTTAAGTGCGTATGGTGAAATGGGCTGCAACATGTCCATAAAAATTCATTTTCTGCATTCGCATTTGGACTTTTTCCCAGATAACCTGGGCCAGTTCAGTGATGAACAAGGCGAACATTTTCACCAGGAAATGGCAACTATTGAAAAACGCTTTGAAGGAAAAAAAATAATAAAAATGATTTCAGAATATTGCTGGTCACTTAAACGAGAAACTGATGATGCTCATGTA
Source organism: Dexiosoma caninum (assembly GCA_963924685.1). NCBI lineage: Eukaryota > Metazoa > Arthropoda > Insecta > Diptera > Tachinidae > Dexiosoma > Dexiosoma caninum. Next base: position 57,308,708 of record OZ004729.1, read on the forward strand.
AAAAAAAAAACGGTCAAGCAAACACTTTTGAGTTAAATGACCAAAAATAAAATTTGTATAAAATGTTTAAAAGTTTATTTTCATAAAAAGTTTAATAACTCAGTCAATTATTTATCTATTCTTAACCCCAAATATGCGTTGTAATCGTTAATAAACGTACTTTTTAAATAAATTCAATAGTATTATAGTTTATTACATTATAAATCGGATTATTATCAACAAAACTACAGGCTTATAAGTGCGCAAAGGTACAAAAACCGGTTTTTTAACCGTAAATCCGGATTTTGGAGGTGTCCGGCTTATTTCACTATTGGATTCTTCTTTAACTCGACAAGACCTACAAGAAAAATAATATCCGGTCACAGGTTTTTTGGACTGTCGCACCGTGTTATTTATCACAGATCTTATTGATGTTATGCTATCCACAAAGTATTTGTTGAAATGTTCGGCTATATCGCAATTATTCTTATATTCTATATCATTAAATATCACATTTTCGATTGCACTTGCTGGTTTTCTTAATATTAAGTTTTTTATTTGTCTCTACATTTCTTTCTGGTCTCTAGCAAAAGTAATTCTGTTATTGATATATTTAATGTTTTCATTCTGGATTTTCACTTTGTAATGGTTCGAATTGCTTTGTATTTTGTCCATGCCATCTGTATTCTCGAATCTCGCTATTTGATATTTGTTAATTTTTTCTTGTTTCATTCTATGTATTTCATCACTGAACCATTTACAGTACATATTTTCTCCCACAGTTTTCTTTCTACTAAATTTCTTTGCCGCATTCGCCAAACATTCATCGACAATGTTTACCTTTCGCTGGTAACAGGGTATTATATTAACGTAACTGAAGTGCTTAAGTCAACTTAAGCTAATCTTGCATATTGCCATAAATATATAAAATTAATTTTAATTTGTATAGTACTTCCTATTACTTTTTTAATTCATATTTACTTCAAACCAGTTGGAATCCTGCCTTTCGCGTCCTGAAATTCTCACAGGCTACTCATCTCTTCTTAATGGCCATATCATTCACAGTGTTTGGCTTCAGATTGATCCGGAGCCCCATAATAATTTACACGAAATGAACGATAGCACTGGTATTGCTTTGTGCATTGGTAGAGCGAAAAATTTCGAAGCCATTGTGCGGAATTTGAAATCATTATATGAGGATGAATTTGGGCAAACCATCTTGGTGCTACCAGATTGCTATATTCTTGGCTATCATCCAGATACCAAACAAGGTTTGGAACAGATAAAACTATTGCTTACACTTTTATTAGGAGCTGCAGTACAGTGTCCAAATAAAGAATTGTTTATTGCAAGAATAAAACTGTTGGATGTAGAAATTCAGCATGCTATCGTTGAGTTGATAAAACAGGTAAGTTGAACACTAAAGCTATGTTCCACGATTGTCAGATTGTACAATATTGTAGGATACGGCAATATGGTGGCAATGCACTCACAATGAAAAATTGTTACCATCTGGTAATTTGTCTGTTCACAGTATTGAAAGAAAATCATACAATTTCGTTGGAACAGAGTTCTGCGACAATAAATTTTTCCGGCAATAATGATTGTGTGTTCACACGGTTGTCAGATTATTGTATGGCAAACATTGCCAAATCCGACTTTTAACATTGTATATAAATATTTATCTGCCAATCGTGTTATTGTACGGTGCTCTAAATGAAGCACATGCGACAATAACAAATGACTGTAAATTGTATATCAATGAAGGGTGTTCAGAATTGTCAGAATTGTGACAATATTATTGGCATACAATGCACCGACAATACATTTTGTGACGATGTTGCCACACAAAAATTGTGTGTTCACACGGTTGTTGCACATTTTGTAACAATTTTACTGTCAATATTGTAGTAAATGACAATCGTGTGTACATACCTTAATTTTTTAGATAAAGTTTATATCGTTGTTATCATGTAGAAAGGCCCTAATCGCAATTTTTCGAAATTCACTTTTTGTTAGTGATTCCTATTCATTTTACACAAAAATATCGTATCAGGAAAATTTAATGCAATAGTTACAAAAATGCGGTTTTATAAGCATTTAAATTTAGGTAATAGTAACATTTTCTATTATGATTTTTCACATTTTTACAGTTAAAATTATGGTAATTAGGGCCTTTCTTCATGACACCAACGATATGTATCCCATTTCAATTATTTCTATATAATACTAGGTAACAGATAATCACAGCTTAGTGCTCACAGAGGAATCCGTTGATTTACTTACGCCACAAGCGATGTATAATCATATATTAAGATTAACCAAAGAACGTGATAGCATGTACCTAAATTGGATTTCTTCAGTGTGTATGGAACGCGATGTTTTGAACAGATCTAGCTGTGATGATAATTCTTCCAACCTGTCACTATCAGCTTCAAGTGGTCTGGTTCCAACACCCATTTCATCGTCGTCCAACACTGAAAATAATCACATGGCTGTGGAATTGGCCGATTTAAAATCAAAGTTAAGAAAATTGCGTCAAGAACTGTAAGTCATACTGAGTATACTTATGAACACATCTACATACATATCTGTATTAATTGGAAAATATTTTAAAACGTTCTTAGTGAAGAAAAGTCCGAAGGTCAATTAGAACTGCGCGAAGAACTGGAACACAAGAATAGCCAATACGAAAAACTCCGTATAGAAGTAAGTTAATAAAAGGAGAGGTAATTTGTGTCTCTATACTTTTATTTTTGTATACCCTTTTTTTTAATACAGAGCCAAGAATGGCATGCTGAGGCAAAGCGTGCATCCGCTTATCGCGATGAAGTCGATGTATTGAGAGAACGAGGTGAAAGAGCCGATCGATTAGAAATAGAGCTACAGAAATTTAAAGAAAAACTAAGTGATTCAGAATTTTACAAGATACGTGTTGAAGAATTGCGGGAAGATAATCGAATGCTTTCAGAATCTAAGTTAGTATATTTGTATATATGTACATATGTACATATATACACGCATAAGCACGCATTTTTTCTTCCTGTAATATTTTTACATAAAAATCTGAAACTGACCGCGATTCAAATTTATTTTGGACCATTTTGTAGAAAAGACTTTTTCCCTCTTTAGACGTCGCAGAGAGGACTATTTGACGCAAAAACTGACCTAATAATTTTGCGTGTTTTTTTGAATCAAAAGTTCGATTTTTTTATAGTTTTACGTTTAGTTTGTTTTTAATTTTTTCATATTTATTTATTTACCAGCCACACCTGGTGTGTTGCGGTACCCAATTGTTGTACAGATATAGAAATATTAATAATTATTATGGAAGGGCATTACCATCTTTCCTCTCGTATACCACCAAATTTACAACTACACTTTATTCTAATAGCAACCCTTTGTGTGCCATTTGTTGTCGGAAGGTTTCAGTGGAGAAGGCATAGTCACTGGTCACTGAAAAATACCGGCTTTAGCTGATAGCAATCCGCAATCACATCAGAACGCCCTCCTTCGTCGGTATTGTGTAACACCGGAAATGAGTGTCGGAGAGAAAAAAAATAGAGAAAGACTTTGTGTTATCTGACCAATCACTGCAGAGTACACAAGAACGGCTTTCATGACGAAAGACCAAAAATTGTATGCAGAATGGCGACAGTTGAAATACAGAGACTCTCGTGACCAGGTGCTACACAATACCGACGAAGGAGGGCGTTCTGATGCGATTGTGGATTGCTATCAGCTGAAGCCGGTATTGTTCAGTGACCAGTGACTATGCCTTCGCCACTGAAACCTTCCGACAACAACTGACACACAAATACACACAAATGCACATCAGAAAAATGCGAGATGTTTATTTTTAATTTAAAATTTTTAGTCTGAAACTGGGGTTGAACCCAGGTCTGTTTTTGGATTTGTAGTCAACGTGCATACTACCATCCATCGTGCCATCGCCACCCTCTTTGCGCTTATATTATGATTTCGCGTTAAATAAAAACAACAAAATGAATAAAACAATATAGAAAAAATATAGTTACGGGTAGAAAACCACTAAAAATATTCCTTTGAAACATTCCTCTAAGAAAGTGTGAAAAAATGGCTCTTAAAAAAAAAGTTAAAGGCAATTTTGAACGTATGTTTGATAAAAAAATTTAACAGATTTAGTACGTGGTATACGCAATAACAAGGACAATGAAACAAAATACATTTCTCAGTGCATTGAAGAAATAAGCAAGAATTGCGACAGGACAATATAAATCTTTAGTGCAATGCTGTAGCAAAACTATCATACTATTTATATGTTGATTTCCCAAAAAGTTTCGGTAGCAAAAAGGGAATAAACAAATATATAAACATACAGATAAGCAAAAATACAAATTTCAATAAGTTTATGTGAAATATTTGTGTCCCAGAACATTTTGAAATACAAGACTTTGAAAATTTTTTTTATCAATTTAAATCAATGCAAAATCTTAATTTTATTCAGATCGGTTCGGTACTTTAGTTGTAATATGACAAATATACCTTTGCTTTGCGTGTACGTGTTCTTGCAGAATGTATGTATGAGTTATATTAATTTTGTATATGAAAAGAAAAATCTAAAAATAGAAATATGTATGTATGCGTTATAAAAAAAAGTAAACTCATGGATTGTTATGTTTTTGTTTATAGATTTTTGGTTTTGTGTTTGGTGTTCTACTTCAATTCTCGATTGATTAGTTGAATTTTCAACATTTGAATCTTGGGTTTGTATTCAGAAATTAGGAAAAATCCACTGATGAGCTAAGTAAGCATTAGCGAAATAGTACTATATGGATATGCTTTCCTCCTCAGTTATTGAGTTTACTTTTGTAAAAAATACTTTATGAGAATATCATAAAGTATGTAATAATACATTTCACATATTTTTTCGGGGAAAAGCACAATTTTAAAATTAGAATCATAAATACTAAAAATATTATAACTCAAATAACAATTAAATTAAAAAAATGTTTACAATGAATAATGATTTTAACTTCTATTATTTATTAACTAAATGTCTATAACATTGAGAAACATTTAATGTATTTAATATTTTATAGTTAAGTCGCTGTGTATTGGTACTTTTATAATTTCTAACATCTCGAGTAATTATCTACGTCTATAGTTATTTTCACTATCTAAAATTATTGTATTTTCAAAATCTGGATAATGATTATTATCTTTGCAATATAATGTTAATGGTTTTTTTTTGTATTGTTGTAATGTTTCTATATTTTTGATCAGATTTGTCCAGAAATTTTAATTTTTAGTTTATTTTTTGTAGTATTTACATATACAGTTTGTAAAAAATATGTTTACAAAGCTTAGAAAAATTAAAAAGTTTAAGGGAAACTCTTATTTGCAAGTAAATTATATAACTTTTATTAAATTTTTTTCTTCATGTATTCAATTAAAGATGTTTATAAACACTTTGCACAAAAAAAAAACCAAATTAAATTAAATAACAAAATAATAATCGTAACTTAAAAAAAACTTCCAGTTTCTACGCTTTAAAATAAATGTTTACAAAATTGTGTTAAATTGAATTAAATATATTCTAAATGGTAAAAAAAAAGATTTGAGGGTGCTAATACTTGGTGTGCCCTCCTTTAGCTTTAATTACAGCTTCTAAGCGTCTAGACATTGAATGGATAAGCTTTGGTATATCGTAATTTTCAGGTATTTTTTCCCACTCTTTAATAAATGTTATTAACTGTTGTTTGTTTTTTGGTGACCTTTTTCCAACTTTTTTCTTTAGGTGGACCCACAAATTTTCTATAGGGTTTAAGTCTGGGCTTTGTGCTGGGGTATCTATCACTTTTGTACAATTATATAACAACCATGAGCTACAAATATATGCCTTATGCTTCGGGTCATTATCCTGGTAAAATTTATACTTGAGCTTTTCTGGGTTTTCTGGGTCAACAAAACCGAATTTGCGAACACTTGTACTCAATTCCCTTTTTAAAATGTTTAGATAGACTTCCTTGGTCATTATATCCTCTAATATTCTTATTTCGCCAACACCCTTGCTCGAAATACAACCCCACACCATAACGGATAGTTTACCGAACTTTACAGTGGGTATTATATTTTTATTTTCTAAAGCCGTCAGGGGTTTTCGCCAAACTTTTTGAGGTCCATCATGGTAGTAAAGCATCACTTTCGTTTCGTCACAAAAAATAACATCATCCCAGTGCTCCGGAGGAAAAGAAATGTGTTCAATGGCAAACTTATACCTTTTTTCTATGTTTGCCGCTGATAGCAAAGGTTTTTTCCTCGCAACTCTTGAAGAGTATTTATGGTTTTGTAGCACATTTCTAACAGTCTGATGAGAGATACTTACTCCACATTCATTACTGATGTTAAGTGCAATTCCTCTAGTACTAAAATGTGGATTCTCATCAATCATTTTCAAAATTTTCTTTTCAATTCGCCGAGTTACTTTTTTTCGTCTGCCTGGTGATACATTTGGTTCCAGTCTTCCTTCTTTTTCAGCACGGTTAATAACATTATATACCGTCTTTAGGTTAAGAGACAACATTTCAGCAATTTCTCTGTGAGATTTTCCTTTATAGTAATTAAAATACACCAGTTGGGTAATGTCTTTGTTCAGTCGCTTTCCTGGCATAGTTTATATATAATTGGATAATCGCTTGTTTGTTCTATGAGCTCAATTTAAGAATAAAAGACAACAGCTACTCTTAGCGTCCGTATAAAACTCTTACACGCAATACATGTGCAAAAAACCAACGGTTCTTTCTTGACTTTGCATTTTTGTAAACATTTTTTTTACACTGTTGAAAGTATACAAAATTATTTTGTAGCGTTGTTGTTGTAATATATTCATAAATTTGCCAAAGTTTCGACGCCTGCTTGTCGTCAACATACAAAACAACAGTTATAAAAAAAAAATTTACAAATATAATGATATTGTTGTTGTAAATATTTATTTAAACTTAAATTCTTAAAAAAATTTTGTTTTGTAAACATATTTTTTACAAACTGTACCTACCTCTACTACTACCACACGGTATATAATAAATTAAATTGGACATATCTGATTTATCTATTCTATCTTTCGTTCTGGTAAATAATCTACCTAATTTTAATATATAATTTTATAATATATATTATTCTTTATCATAAATCTTAGAATTGTGCAATCTTTCAGATATAAGAGGTATATACATAAGTAAGTGACTTATAAATTTTTGGGTCAGTCATTACACTTCTATTTATATTATTATAATGTTTATATTGCCTTATTAGCCCAGCGATCAGTGAAAATGGGTAATTATTATTAATTAAAATACTCCTAATTTTCCCCATATTCGTCCTATAAATTTTTATATCACTAATCTTTAATACTCTCTCTATTAGATTCTTTTCTGTATTAATAATAGCTCTTGTAAAATGTTGCGAATAATAATTAATAATCCTTCTAGATGAAGTAGGTTTTTGATACCAGTCTATAAGTAATTTTTTCCATTTTTTATGACTAATGTATCTAAATACGGTATTCTAGAATCACATTCAATAATGATATGAATTGGACAAATAAATCAAAATAATATCAATTGATTTGATATTATACGAAATGAATCATCGACGTATTTTGTGATAATTTTTGATTTTTTAATTAAATTTTTCAATCGGCCAATACCTTTTTTTGTATATACTAAAGTGTGGCACAAGCACAACAAAAATGTTTTACAAGCATTTCATGAAATTGCAATTAGTGTGTATGTATTACTTGCTCGTTGGAAAACACATACTTCCGAAAATATTTCTTTTGTTCCACGATCAAAACATTGAAGAAAAGAACACAAGTACAACAAAACAATGTTAAAATAGAACAAGGCTGAAGTAGAAGAGAAATGAAGTAGAACATCAAAACTATTTTGGAACATTTAAAACATGTTTGAATAACTCGTAGACAAACTTGCAAAGTAACTTTTGCATTTTTTAAGAACATAAAAAATCGAATGTATGTATGCAAAAATAAAATTTTTTTAATTCACATTTGGAAAAACAAATAAAATAAAAATATCACAATTCATATTAGGTTTGAGGTTCGTTTGTAAGGTTCTTTAAAGAAAAATATTTAAAATTTCGCAAAAAATTTTAAAACTTTATAATTTCACCTACATTTAATGCATCCATTTCAATATATATTTACGATTACTAAAATTTAGAAAAATCACGAAAATCAGAAAGTTGAAATTATAAAAAAAATTATAATCTGCAAGGTGTTTTCCCTCCTAAATGATATTATTTAATAACACTCATGTTTACATTTTTACGCTTTTTTGTGTTTCTTCTTGTGTACTCGATGCTTTTGGTGTAATTTACCGTTTTTTTTATTTCATTGTGTGTTTTTGTTTTGATGTTCTGCTTCATTTGAACACACAAGTTTTGTTGATAATGTTTACACGGCTTGGAAGTAGTGTGCTTTAGAATACAGAACTTTCAATACATTTTGTACAGCTCTTTAGTATATACATACATATATCTTATTATTGTTATAGACATCGAGTTAATAGATAATATAAGTTAAAATAATTTTACATTGTAAACATTTTTTAAACTATTTGTTATTTGAGTTATAATATTTTTAGTATTTTATTTATTTAATAATATTTAATTTTTTTTAGTTTTTGATTTCAAAAAGAAAAAGAAAATGATCGGCAAAATTAGAAGAATATATTATATGTTTGGTCTAATATTCCATTGAGAAATAAATAAAGTATGATTAGTTTAAAAAATTGTTGGTTAGTGGGTTGTTTCTGGGACTTGGCCATATATATATATATTTATATATATTTTAATTATATTATTAATTGACCTTTTTTATTATATTTTTTTGATATATATTTATTAAGCCTGAGGTCTTTTTTTTATATTTTGATGATGTTAACAAGCTGTTAACGAAATATCGAATAATAATAAACAACATAAGATAAAAAAAAGACCTCAGGCTTAATAAATATATATCAAAAATATATTTATATATATATATATATATATATATATATATATATATATATATATATTTAATTTTAGATACGATACAATGGTTTTATGTAATCAACGAAAATGGAAGCGGAATTTGAATAGCGTTAATAATATAATTTTTAAATTACATCCTTACAAGAAGCATAAACTTTCCGTAGTAGAAACCCAAAATGTTTTCAATAATTTAACGTCGGGTGTGAATGTAGTCCAATGCGAATTAAGTGCTAGGCACTTCACGCTTCGTAACGCCGGGCATTAAGAGCGGTGTCCTGTTAAACGCTTCATGTGTCACTGCGTTGCGATAACTGTTGAGTGACGGATCTTCTCTTTATAGAAGAAGTTATAAGTTTTTGTAGAGGTTTATAACGATTAATTTATCATATTAATAAATAAGTACTATGGACATGAATTGAATACAAGTTATATATATTTTAATTCAATAAAATTTTATGAAGAAAAAATCGTTTTTGCGTTGTCACTGCAATGTATGTATATATACAACAATTACAACTTATTTACTATTATTTTCCAAGAGATATGTTAGAGGAGCAGTTACAACGGTGGCGTAAAAGGTCTGAACATGTTATGACGTTGGAAACTGAAATCATGAAATATAAACAACAATTGAATGATATGGCATTAGAGAGAGATTCAGATCGTTCTAGGCTAGAGGATCTCATTGAAGAAAACACTCAACTCCAATTGGTGGCTAAGAATCTTAATAGTACTTTGGACATAGAAAAATCATTTGCGGGTAATGCTGATGATTGTAATTCGGGTGATAATAGTTTATCCGAACAATTGACAAATAGTGCTCAGGTAAGAAAAAAAAGAATTTAAATCATTTTATTATGTTTCAAAGTTCTGCTATTCTTTGTAGACACGTGCTTTAAAACTCGAGCTGGAAAATCGACGGCTTACAGCAGCACTAGATAAACTAAAAGAGAATTGTTTTCATGAGTCTGCTAATAAAATATTAGAATTAGAAAAAGAGAAAAAGAAATTGAGTTTAAAAATTGAACAAATGCAAGAGAATATTCAACGTCTATCTCAACAAAACGTCGAACTAGAAGAAGTGTTCAGAGATGCTTTAGAAGAAAATAAGAAGATGCAATTTACATTAGACCAACGGCAGGAGGCTTATGATAAACAAAGTCAAGAGCGTGATGTAGAAAGAACAAAAATAGTAGATTTAGAGAAAGAAGTAGAGACTTTGAGTAAAGAAAAACAACGTACTCATACGCTTAACGAAAGTGTGCAACGTCGCGCTGATGACTTAGAACGTATGGCTGAGTCGCGATCCAAAGAAGTTGAGCAGTACAAAAATAAACTAAAAATATTTGAACATACTAAAGAAAATGTGTATGAACTTGAAGCTAAACTCAACACGTGTGAACGTGAAAATGCCAGTCTTGCTAAAGAAGTAACTAAGCTTAAAGGGAACCTCGAAGAGAAATCAGTTTTGCTGGATGGCCAGTTTGCATTCGCCGAGAATCAAAGTAAAGAATTATTACGGCTAACAAAGGAGCTAGAAGTTGCTGACAATACGCAGGTTCGGCTTAGTGAGTTGGAAGTTCAAAATCAAGAATTGTTATCACAGAGAGATATAGATTTGCAAACAATTGCTACTTTGCGCAATGACTTAGTTACGGGAACTTTGGCTACTAACAAAGTGAAACACAATTTGGAAAAACTTGGGTTAAATGTTGATCCCACAGATGAGAAATCTGATCTAAATGTAGAAACAGTTGTTGAAAAATTGGTGCGCAATCCGGAAAGCTTCAAAACAGTTCGTGCAATTATGCTCAATGTTTCCAAAGAACAGTATGGAAATGGCAACGCAAAGTCAGATATATGTGTTCTTTGTCATCGAAAAGAAGTATTTACTGTCGAAAAAAATATAGAGCTATCTTCGGCTGCTGAAGTTTTTGAAAGAGGGGAGTTAGCAAAGCTCTCCGAAGCCAATACACAGCTCAGTGCACTTAATGTTGCATTGCAATCTAAATACGATCAATTACAAGCTGAAAATGTACGATTTAAAGTGGATGTTACTACGTTGGGCTCACAGATAACTTCTTTAAATAACCAACAAGTAGCTTTACAATTGGCAAATTCACAGTTGGCAGCCGATAAAGATGTACTTTTAAAGGAAAATGATCGACTCAAAGAAGAACGCAAAAATCTTTTACACGATCAAATCACACTGCAATGTTTGCACAATCAGTTGGCATCAGAGTATGAATCACTTAACAAGGGTAAAGAGCAACTTAAGGTTTTGGTAAGAGATTTACGAAATGATTCACGAGAACTTCGGGATAACATTGTTAATTTAGAGAAGCAAATTGATGGCTTAAAGGAACAGAATACTTCAAAGAAATCCTGCTCTGAAGATCTGGCTATTCTTCGTACTGAACACTCAAAGCTTACCTATGATTTTCGCACTTTATATGCAACAAGCGAACGATTTAAGAATGAATACAAAAATGTACAGGAACAATACAAAATGATTCGACTGGAAAATAGTAAAATAAAGTTACAGAACAACGAACTAACTGACGAATTGGGTAATCGAAATGAGCAATTGAAAGTATTAGAAATCCAATATGCCAAATCATCGCAGCGTTGCGAGGTAACAAGATACATAGTTATAATCCAGTTTTATAAATATATTGCATATATATATATATATACATATATGTATATGGATGTTGAAATTTACATTATATGATTTCAGATGTTGATACAACAAAATATTGATTTGGATGGTGAACGTAAAACTTTGATGGAAAATGTGTCACATTTGTTGAAACAATACCACGAATTATTAACACTTTCACTGGAAGATAAGAAACATTTTCATGAAGAGGAAAAATCTTATACGGAATGCGTACACAACTTAAATCGACAAAAAGAAAAATTAGAAGAAAAGATAATGGAGCTCTTTAGAAAATCGGAAGCCGTTGCACCAAAAAAGTATTTCTATAATATACAAATTTAATAGAATTGCATGTACATTAGGGCGGGTCGATTTGTTTGGAGCAAAAAAATCGCTCAAATTACAAGGAAAATCGTATTCTAGGGATCAAAATAAGAAACTTTGCCGAAGGAACCATACCTCTACAATGCATTTTGATGGTCCGACTTTTGACCCGAAGGGTCAAATTTTGAAAAATCTCACTTTGACCCATTTAGAGATCCTCAATCGAGTCAAAATGTATGACCGACCCCCACTAACTTTGGAGGGCCGACCCACCTATGCCAGTGGCACACCCCCTGGAACCACCCCTGGGGGGTTCCCCATACAAACATTTCAAAAAATCACAATTTTTGGCACTTTACAAGAAAAAATCAGCGAAATGGCTATGTTTTTTTTATTTTTGGAGTTTATTTTTCTCTTTAGAAATTTATTTAGTCAGAATGAAATGAAAAAATTAATTTTACTTAGTAATAGAAAAGAAAATAAAAAAATTATTGTTTGAAGTCTTTTTTGCTTTCAAGTCTAGGCAATTTCGCACGGCTTTCTAATGTCGTCGCCATAACAGCCTGTATATTTCTCGGAATGTCGTTCCGTTCCTTGTATGTGTGATGGAATTTTTGGATCAAAAAACGGTGGATCATCTTGATTTAAATATACTTTTAATGTATAGTACGGAATGCTTCGCGTGAATGGTGATTCAATTACGTTATTTATATCATTCAAATTGATCATTTCCATGTAACTTGTGCATTTAAAATTTATATCTGGTTTTTATAAACTCTAACTTCCGTTGGGTCTTCAACATCGGTTCGATAGCGTAGAATTTTCTTTATAGCACAGTCTCGCTTTTCTTTGCTATCATCAAACAACATTGATAGCAATTTATTTTCCGAATGCGCATAATATGACTTATCTTTAATTTCTTTATTGACAATACTGCGTAAATGAGGTTGTAGAAACTGTGACCAACTAATGAACTTAAAAAATACTTGATATTGAAGTACATTGGCACATAACATTTAATTATAAATTCAACCAGAATCCGTAAATTTTCGGATGGATTTTCCGTTGTCGCATACAATCTTAACAATCTACCGGCCTTAGTAAGCCAGCGAGAATGTACAATTTTCCCTGGTTTCATGTTAGCCAGATCCACCGAAACCACGCCACTAGAAGTTGCATGAGCCATGTCGTATAAGTACTTCGAATCGGGTGAAAATTAAATTTTTTCTGGAGAAGGGGCATATTTTTCAACTCAATTTTCTGAAAGCCGCCCACCACCTGAAATATATAATAATAAAATAATTAAAAACGGTTGATAATTATAATAAATGAGTGATAACAATAACTTACCGGAAGAGTTTCACAAGTTTCGATTTGACGGCTCAGTTTTCCGCTTGCAGATCTTGGTCCAGTGCTGGTGAATTTATCTAAAGCTTCAAACAAATGCCGAAACGGAAGTTCTTTGAAGTGTAGAAGGCAGACGAACCAATGCAATGGTCTTTTTAACAGCAATTTTCTTGTAAAGTGCCAAAAATTGTGATTTTTTAAATGTTTGTAAGGGGTGGTTCCAGGGGTGTGCCACTGGCATAGGTGGGTCGGCCCTCCAAAGTTATTGGGGGTCGGCCATACATTTTGACTCGATTGAGGCACTCTAAATGGGTCAAAGTGAGATTTTGCAAAATTTGACCCTTCGGGTCAAAAGTCGGGGCGTCAAAATACATTGTAGAGGTATGGTTCCTTCGGGAAAGTTTCTTATTTTGATCCCTAGAATACGATTTTCCTTGTAATTTGAGCGATTTTAAAATCGACCCGCCCTAATGTACATACATAAATTTTATTTCTGTTTTTCTTTAGAAAACCATTTGCTAGTAATTTGGTAAGACGTGTGAAAAAGGCGAGTTCTGATTTGATAAACAAAGTCCCCAGTCGTGTAAGTTGAAGCGCATTCTTAATAATTAGCAACAAATTGATATTAAAATAATTTTATTTTTTTAATAATAGAATCGACGTTCGTGGATTGATGATTCACGTTTAACGCAATCACAGTTCGTGGTTGGATCTGAGTCCGGTGGCAATGAATCTGACAATAGTAACGAGGAGCCTGTTTCGGTTAGTTCCGACTCTCATATATTACAGCGCAATATGGCAATTCGCCAAAGTCTTCAGCGGTATGTCTTTTTGGTTATTTAAAATTTATACGAGTATGTTAAAGTTTTTAAAGTATATAGGTACATGCAAATTTTGTATAACAAATAAGGGGGTTACTCTGTAATACGAATCGAAACAAAATATTATCGCATACTAATGCAGATAACATACAAATTCGAATACTTTTCTTTTCAAATTACAGAGGAACCCCCAAAGTGAATTTTTAATTGTTTATAAAAATATTTCCTTATCTATGTGCAAAACTTTCTTATGTTGAAGAACTTGGTATATTTTTATAATTCGTCACCAATTATGAATCTTTTGTGCAATGAAAAAAACATCGACCTCGACCTAAATAAAAAAAATCTTTCTCCTTTTTGAACGCACCTTGTATTTATGTATTACGTAAAACGTAACAGACATCCATATTTCTCAGATATTTTTTTTTTACCAAAATTGTTAATGTTTGTTTCTTAAAATTATCTCTGTGATGCGTGGAGCATTTCATGCGTTTACGCGTTCGACAATTCTATCAAAAACAAATATATTTTATAATTATTTATCTATGTTTGTTATATGGATTTAGCTGGTCCATATGCAGCATTTCAATTGGTGCTAATACCAAAATCTTCAGTAGACCTTTAACCAAATTCTTGAACAAAGGTACTAAATTTCACATATTTACGAGTATACAAGAACTCCCAAGAGATATTTTAAAATAACGAAATATACAAACAAAACATACCAAATAGTTTCTTTAAAAATTTTCCTTATACAACAAACATTTTATTATTAGGTTTTAAATCTACTTAATTTTTGTTGTATGTTATATAAACAAACATAGATAAATAATCGTAATGGATTTTGACTAACGTTGAATAATTGAAAGAATATTTACATTATTTTTTATAATGATTTAAAAAATAGTAATATTTAATAACAAACAACCGTTAAGAAATTTTCATATCACACTTTAATTTACTTATTCCATATTTATATGTGTATATATTTCATCTTCATTTAGTGATATTTTGGGCCAATCAATTTCTCGTGGTGGTACAATGAGGAGTAGTTTACAAACACAAAAGCGTACGGATTTAAATAATTCACGTAGAAATAGCGTTCATGGGTAATGTCTTCTGAATCAATTTAATAAATATTATATATTCTTGAAAACATGGTGGAGTTGATATATCATATAGAAACACATATACTATATACACATACAAAATTTCTAAGTGGTTTTTTTTACATACAGTCTTGACGAGTCATTAATTTGTGCTCACGTTTGTCTGAAGTTCATGACATGAATATGCGTTTTTTATACAGACTTATTTTTGATAAGACAAATCTATTGCTTGTACGAAGTATAGTATAGAAAGCAAATAAATTTTGAAATTTTTTTCTCATATAAACTTTCATTTTTCACCACGTTTTCAAGAAACGGGTACAGTATTTTTTTTAATTTAATTATTTTTCCGGTGTTGGGTAAAATCAATATTTGATCTAAAATGCAAATAAATTTAATATTAACATTTATTTATTTATATGAGTCTTATAAAAAGTATTAGATGTTTTTTGTTGATATTTATACATGTACATACCAGACATCAGCAATGAGTGGTGTTTTCGCTACTCATATGGCGCTTTCCTTTCTTAAAAAAGTTTTACACATTCTAAAGGGTGCTTTAGACGATTTGATTTGTCGTACGTAAAATGAGAGAGAAAATAAAATGAAATTCCATCCGTATTTAAAAAAAAAAAGGGTATAAATCGAATGGTTGTTTTCTGGCTTTTACACCATTGGTATGGATAAAATCAAGTAAGATGAAAACAATCTCATTTAATTTAACTACAGCTGTTTGCTTGTTTTCCCCAGGTATGGAGTTCTTGTGCAATTAAATTTTTTTTTAATAACCGTGAACTATATTTTTATAACTTTCGAATATGTTATTTTCGTGGTCAAAATTTTTAGTGTACTTTTAGAAAATATACGTATATTTTTATAAAATTGTGCTGTCGTGGTCTAAAATGTACATTTTGATTTTATAATTGGTATAAATTTATGAAACCAGTTTTCCCTCCCTGGCTTTCTCACATTTGTTTGCTTAAAAATGCATCCCTGATCTAATGGTGTGTGTTGGTTTTTGAAAAATTTTAAAAAATCAAGAGAGCCATACGACTGTAAAATTTTCATCCGTATTTTCTCTCAAAATCTTATAGTTTCATTACATATTACGTTTAGACGATCCGACTTGTGCTCTTCTACAAAAAAATTTGACATGTCGTACGACTTGTGGGACAATGTAAAGCACCCTTAAGGGGTATTTATCATTCTAACATTTTCAGGTATTGCTAAACTGTAGAAAGTGTTATCCATCGAAAGGGCAACATTTTTGTTCAGAAAGGAAATCACAAATAGTGATTCATGAAATTATTAGTATGTATAATTGAGTATGCGTTATTGAAATTCAACTATTCTGACGTACTCATACTCTCCTTTGATTCACGTGTATACTTAACAATAAGTATAAATCACCTACGTATCACATAATTTTTGAGAAAGAACTCATAAATGATTCGAGTCATTCCAGTCATCCATATACATAAGTACGCCTTTGCCGGGTAACAGTGTGACCACAACTACAAAAAAATTTATGCTGAAAGGAGGTTAAACAAGGCTAACAATGTTGCCAACAGAAATAACACAGAAATGCAAAAGTTGAGAAAAAAATTATGCAGGTGTTCTCATGTACCAATTCTGTTTTGTTGGAATCCATAGAGACGAAAATACCTTTGGTTTTTTTAGGTCACTTCGAAAAGTGATTTTATAGCGGTAACTGTAGTGAAAAACGTGTTTTTTAGAGTTTCAAATTGAATGAGTCATAACTTCTTTGTTTCCTAACCGATTTCTATCATTTTTTATTATTCGATGAGAATATTAAAAAAAAAACATGGTCAAAGGCCGGTGATTCAATACAAATAACTTGAAAGAGGATATGTTGCATATTTAGAAATAAATTATCCATTAACAAAATATTACATCGGTAAAATGATTATATATATGTCTTTGCTTGTACAGAACTTACAAACTACTAAGTAGCATTACTTATAACTAGTATTTACAATATTTACAATGGGATAAATTTCACTGCCTGGCTCATGAGAGCAACATGCACCACTGCGCCATATAAACACAGCTAAAAATAAAACAAAATAAGAATTTTCATTTTAATCCAAATATAAAATTTCCATCTTTATATTTCCATAGCAATGGCTGATATATTCCACGAACTTGAAACCAAATCGACTGAGAAATGTAAAGCGTTAAAAGTTTTAAAAATGACTCTGTTTGAAAAACATACTTTTGTCATTTGCACACAGACTACACAAAAATAATTTATTCATAGTATATCGGTTTCTCATTATGTTTTTCATTATTTCTTATTATTTTTCATTATTTCCCACAATGAACACACCCTACGAAAATATTTTTATAAATAAAAAAATGTACAACAATCCACACAAACAGCTTAGGACAATTTAATAATGTTACCCGAAATATCTAAATTTTTAAATTTCTGTGTAAGCCGCATAAATAACGCAACAGGCTTGCAGAAACCCAGCCGCCTGTATAGTATATTTGACTATTTGAGGGTAGAGATGGCTGAAGTAGACTGCACGTTTACTACAAGACGAAAACTTTCCTGGTTCCGACCACCCCCAGTTTCAGACTAAATCATAAAAACATCTCACATTTTTTTCTGATATGCATTAGTGAGTCTTTCTGTATCAGTTGTTGTCGGAAGGTTTCAGTTACAAAGGCATAGCCACAGTACCGGCTTCAACTGAAAGCAATCCACAATCACATGACAGCGTCCTCCTTCGTGGGTATTGTGTAGCACCGGCGAAGTAAAATTATTACTAAAAATAGCTACTAAACAAAGCTTCAAAATACGTCTCCTTGACATCAGAAGCGCTTCAACACTGCTATAAACAAAGAACGTGCAAAAAGCAGAGTTGTAAGATACTGAAGCTTCACCTCCTGGCATTTCTCTAACTATCCCTTTCCTCTAGTTCCAGCACAATGCATCGCACGTGTAGGGGTCATCTCCTGAGTGCTGCTCCCAGATAGATAAAAAAGAGCAGTTTATGGCTTTAGCAGGCTTTGTTTATTACACTAGAGGATGGATGGGGTACAAACAAGTGCCAAAACTCAGTTTTTTACTCAGTTTTATCTCTCAAAATATGCAAATATCAAAAAAGTACCAGACAAATATACCCTTACTTTTTGTATAGATTCAAATACATTTTTTATTTATATGAGCAATGCGGTTCAAACGATAATAATTGTGGAAAAAAATCATGGATTCTGCATCACGATAATGCACCAGCTCACACATCAATTTTTTTTAGTCAATGTTACAACTCAACTAATTTTTTGCATTATGATACACAACTAATTTCAGTTGTCTTCGTTAAGTTGTTACTGGTATAATGATTTACATGATAAAATCTTAACGAAGACAACTAAAATTAGTTGTGGACCATAATACAAAAAATTAGTTGAGTTGAGTTGTAACATTATCAACTCAACTTAGTTAAGTTGTGAATCATGATAGGGGCATAAGTCCATAAACGAATCTGATGATTTTAAGCACAATGTATTTGATTTTGATTTTATAATATTACAAGCAGAGTAAACTTCTAACATATAAGGTTAATGACAGATTTAAGTGGTATAACCTTCGCAGCGTCATGTACACTTTAGAGCATATGTTATCAATTTGCGATCCGAACTTGACTTGATTAACAATTTCAATAACAGAATACAAAATTCTCAAATCGAGATCAACCTGAGATATATCCTATCATTTTTGAATATCACTGCCTTAGTCTTTCTTGGGTTGACCTGACAGTTCAGGCTCATGCAATCGTACAAAGAGACCAGGTCACGGATAATATCTACAGACCAAACTCTAGGTAGGAGTGAATCACAAGACCATAGCAATTATACATCATCAGGAAAAGTAAATGATTTGCAACTACCGTAAGCGAGACAATGAAATAAGTCCCTAATAAATAGTGTAAACAAAATAAGACCAACCACTGAACCTTGTGGAACGCCCGACCTTACTTGTCTCAAATCCAAAGCTCTGCCATTAATATATACAAATTGATTATGCATAGTTAAATAGAAACCAATCAAACGGCATGCAGAATTCAAGAATATGTTATTGAATTTACCAAGTAAGACAGAATTCTTCACACGATCGAATGGCTTTGTTAGGTCAACAGAGACAAAAACCCTTCATAACCGTTATTGAAATTTTGCCGATTCCACTAATCCTGTTAGGAGAAAACTAGTACAGTAACCATCACGTAAGCCATATTGATTAGTATCAAGCATTCCATTAATATTTAGCCAGTTGTTTTGTTGTTGCTTCATAACATCCTCCACAACTCTAGACATCACCGGTAAAATAATAGACCGCGTATTATTAATAGAGGAGTTGCCTCGCATTTTAGGAATCGGAATACGTGATGTCTTCCAATTATGGGAAAACTTAGAAGTTGTTACAATTGTGTTAACCAGAAACAGCACTTAACTGGTTATTAATGAAATAATCGTTAACCATATTGGCATCAACGTCCAAATCCTAAATTTAATCCGATTCTGAAGTTGCCGATAAGTATCCCAATTTCTATCATTCTTAATATTAAAATAGTTCCGAAAAACCAACGCAGTCAATGATCTAAGATAGGTAATCTCATTACTGAATTTTGATAAATTATAGTAAGCCGATGGCATTGACACCCTTAAAGGTGTATAGCTTAAAGTATCAATTAATTAGGTTGTTAAGAAAAAAAATTGTACATTTGGATCATTAGTCATGTAAAGAAATATAAATCAGTTAGAAGTGTATGTCTTTCGATGGCTACAATGTCATCATTTCTCTAATCCCTATGATAGGAGGGACGAGGTGATCTCTCAACTCTAATGTTGCATTCTGCTGCAACATGAATGAACAAGGTTAGATTAAAGCGGATTAATTAGTTCATTATAAAAGTCACCTACAATAATAATATTACGGTGTCGTACAAATTGGTGACTGAAAGACTGTTCAAATAAATCCATAGATCAATAATCTCCTCTAGGAAGATAGGTAACACCAAGTAACAGTGGTGATGGTGCGGGGTAAATCTTAACAAACAAACCTTCACAACAAACCTTCACAACAAACCTTCACAACAAACCTTCGCAATATACAACATAGCGACAATATACAGTTTCGAATCAAAAAATTGTATTTCTTATTTTCTTTGAAGTAATGTTGGCTACAAAACCAAAAATTTCCTGGATTCAACTCCAGTTTTAGAATAAAAATATCTCGCATTTCTTCTGATGTGCATTAGTGTGTTTTTGTGTTAGTTGTTGTTGGAATGGTTTCAGTGGCGAAAGCATAGTCACTGGTCACTGAACAGCACCGGCTTCAGCTGTAACCAACCCACAGGCACATCAGAACGCCCTCCTTCGTCGGTATTGTGTAGCACCTGCGAAGTAAAATAACGACTAAAAAATGGCTACTCAAACGACGCTTCAAAAACTGAATACGTCTCCTTGACATCAGAGGCGACATCTGAAATTCATCCATTGATAACTCTAAGGGTGTGAGAATAACCAATCTACTTTTAGACACAAACGTGTTTACTTTGGACATGTAACCATTTTCCTTTAGTTTCATATCATAAGGAAAATTGTTTACCAAGTTTCAATCTTTGCAAAATTTCTAATTATTATATTCAGGTATATAGCGTTAATAGATTTGCTAAAGCCCGTGGAATCAATAGTATACACAAATTGGGGTGTGAATGTAACTCTTCAGGGCTGCAACTGTTACCAATTGAAAGTTCACTTCAGTTTAACATTTGTGGGTTGCTTTATGTACGTTAATAGATTATAGATTATTACGACAATATTTGCAATTTGAACAGATATTTATTTAAATAATGGGTACCAAAATATTGGATTTTGTCTTATTCCTTCAATTGTGCTGGCGTGTGTATTTTATTCTAATTATAATTTTATGTGGTAGAAATTTGGCACTGCCGAATTTCTTTTATCTTATGGTAGCGTAATTTTTAAAAATATACTTATAATAACAGTTGTTGCCAAGAATTTTCAAAAGCAATTAATGGCAGGCGAATGCTCTGAAATGCTTGAGATGCTTTTTGATTTATTATTTTTATTTAAATATAATTGTTTGTAATATTTTTCATGTGCAAAAAAAAAAAAAAAATAATATGTTACTATTTGTTAATACATTACGTGTTACTATATTACATTTTATTTATTTATTTAATTAAATATATTTTTATTTATTGATTTTTTTTCCTTAAAAAAGGTTGGAAGCGCCTGATGTTACCGGAAGCAATTTAACATTAGGGGCTGCTGGTTCGCGACGTACAGTTTATCAAAAAATCCCTGATGCAGCTGACAATAGCGGTGCAGGAGGAAGTAGTAGTAATAATAGCTCTACTGCTACATTGAGTGGAAAACACAATACTGCTGAACAGCAAACTCCAATACCTACACAAAAATCAGAAAACGGTGCAACTTTTGTTATGTATAACCGTATTAATAGCGTAATTGGGGGAAATTCTACAAGTCTAAGTGGCAATGAATCTCCTTCACCCAATCCTTTCTCTGGACTTGGGAGTAGCAACCGTGATGTGGAAAGCCTTCAAGATGAAAACAAAGTTATTCGCAATAAACGTCCTGAAGACAAGAATAACAGTATTTGGTATGAATACGGTTGCGTTTGACTTACGATCTGACCCTGACCCTGAACAAATAGAAACATTCGAAATTATAATTTTTTTTTCTTAACTTTTGCCTTAAAATAGTATTTTATACGAATTTGCTGTAAACTAAATAATTCAAATGAACAATATGAATGAGACTCGAAATACGTTTGTTGTGACTGAAATACACAATTTATACAACATTTACAGATAATTTTATCTATAACTTTATACACCTACCTAAGAACTTGTACTTTGTACTTAAAAAATAACAGACAACGGCATTGATATACACAAATGCTGCAATATTTTGAAAATTTATAGTTTTTTTTCTTTTTTTATCAAACGGAAGAAAGTAAAGTTTCCCACTTAAAATGTGATCATGTTAATTCAAATCAAAATACACACACATCCATACATATTTATTCAAATGTATATACGTATACATATACACACATCCATACATCATATATAGGCACACACATTTTATGCGCGCTTATATACAGTTTGTAAAAAATATGTTTACAAAACAAAAATTTTTTAAGAATTTAAGTTTAAATAAATATTTACAACAACAATATCATTATATTTGTAAATTTTTTTTTTTATAACTGTTGTTTTGTATGTTGACGACAAGCAGGCGTCGAAACTTTGGCAAATTTATGAATATATTACAACAACAACGCTACAAAATAATTTTGTATACTTTCAACAGTGTAAAAAAAATGTTTACAAAAATGCAAAGTCAAGAAAGAACCGTTGGTTTTTTGCACATGTATTGCGTGTAAGAGTTTTATACGGACGCTAAGAGTAGCTGTTGTCTTTTATTCTTAAATTGAGCTCATAGAACAAACAAGCGATTATCCAATTATATATAAACTATGCCATGAAAGCGACTGAACAAAGACATTACCCAACTGGTGTATTTTAATTACTATAAAGGAAAATCTCACAGAGAAATTGCTGAAATGTTGTCTCTTAACCTAAAGACGGTATATAATGTTATTAACCGTGCTGAAAAAGAAGGAAGACTGGAACCAAATGTATCACCAGGCAGACGAAAAAAAGTAACTCGGCGAATTGAAAAGAAAATTTTGAAAATGATTGATGAGAATCCACATTTTAGTACTAGAGGAATTGCACTTAACATCAGTAATGAATGTGGAGTAAGTATCTCTCATCAGACTGTTAGAAATGTGCTACAAAACCATAAATACTCTTCAAGAGTTGCGAGGAAAAAACCTTTGCTATCAGCGGCAAACATAGAAAAAAGGTATAAGTTTGCCATTGAAAACATTTCTTTTCCTCCGGAGCACTGGGATGATGTTATTTTTTGTGACGAAACGAAAGTGATGCTTTACTACCATGATGGACATCAAAAAGTTTGGCGAAAACGCCTGGCGGCTTTAAAAAATAAAAATATAATACCCACTGTAAAGTTCGGTAAACTATTCGTTATGGTGTGGGGTTGTATTTCGAGCAAGGGTGTTGGCGAAATAAGAATATTAGAGGATATAATGACCAAGAAAGTCTATCTAAACATTTTAAAAAAGGAATTGAGTGCAACTGCTCGGAAATTCCGTTTTGTTGACCCAGAAAAGCTCAAGTATAAATTTTAGCAGGATAATGATCCGAAGCATAAGGCATATATTTCTAGATCCTGGTTGTTATATAACTGTACAAAAGTGATCGATAGCTCAGCACAAAGTCCAGAATAAACCCTATAGAAAATTCATGGGTCCACCCAAAGAAAAAAGTCGGAAAAAGGGCACCAAAAAACAAGTAACATTTATTAAAGAAGAGTGGGAAAAAATACCTGAAAATTATGATATACCAAAGCTTATCCATTCAATGTCTAGACGCTTAGAAGCTGTAATTAAAGCTAAAGGAGGGCACACCAAGTATTAGCACCCTCAAATCTTTTTTTTTACCATTTAGAATATATTTAATTCAATTTAACACAATTTTGTAAACATTTATTTTACAGCGTAGAAATTGGAAGTATTTTTTAAGTTACGATTATTATTTTGTTATTTAATTTAATTTGGTTTTTTTTTTGTGCAAAGTGTTTATAAACATCTTCAATTGAATACATGAAGAAAAAAATTTAATAAAAGTTATATAATTTACTTGCAAATAAGAGTTTCCCTTAAACTTTTTAATTTTTCTAAGCTTTGTAAACATATTTTTTACAAACTGTATTTATATTTATATACATATGTAAGTGCTCATCCTTACTCGTAATTCCATTTGCATTTAATTATATTAACATATACAGTAGCACAGTAATGTCTGCATACACCCGTGAAAAACGATGTTTTGACTTTTCTAAGAACAATGCAGCAATAAAGTTCATTTCAAACATATTCAATCAAGGAATAAACAATAAATATTGACCAAATTTTTTTTAAAAAAAACATTTATTAACAAAACTAAACAAAATTCATTTTTCAAATTCAGAAAAGTCTACATACGGCTTTGTAGAAATTTATATAAAATGCAACTCTGTACTCAAGCAGTGCTACCGAACACTTCAGGCGCCTCTACTAGATACTGTTAGTTAGAAAGAAGTTCAATTGCTAAATGTTTATTATGCAGTTGTGTTTATTTAACCAAAATGGGTAAAGAAATCTGTGTTAAAGTGCGTGAGCTTATTAAAAATTGTCATAGAGAAAAGAAATCTTTAAAAGAGATTGGAAAACTAGTTGGGCATCCAAAATCAAGCATTCAGACAATAATTCGAAAATATCGTCAAACAAAAAGTATAGAACACAAACCAAGGAGTGGTCGCCCACCTAAACTGACTCCAGGGGCAAAGCGGCAAATTTTGTTGCATATTCAAGAAAATCCTAGAATCACGGCAATAGAAATTGCAAAGACTTTGGAAAAAAAAGAATATTGCTTCAGTTCATCCAGAAACGGTGAGGCATGTATTGAGAAGCAATGGAATTCACAGCCGTGTGCCTCGAAAGAAGCCATATTTATTAGTAAAATAAATATGTACAAACGAGTAAAATTTGCTAAGAAATACGTTGATGCTGTTCCGTACGATTACAGAACTACTTTTTTACCTTCAGAGAGGAAATAAAACACCTTGGCCTTATGTGCATACGTGTGTGCTGTGATTATTTCACTCTCAAAATAAAATAATTACATCAATATTAATACATATTATTATTCAAATATTCACATTCTGTGATTCCTTCCTTTTCCTTGGCACTTTAATTTTCACCACAAATAAATTTCATACGTCTGTACTTTATTTGGCGTCATACAGTAATACCCAACTAGCGTCTTATACGGTGGCTGCAACAGTGTTGTTAAACAGGCGGCTTTGTTCAGCGGCCGCAACATCCCCCCATTCGTGATGACCCTCTCTGTCATCTCCACACACGTTTAGTACGGCAAGCTTTGAAACTGGCCTGCGCAATACTCCATTAGCAGTGCGCACTTCTACTACTCGAGTAATTCCATCTTTAGCAGTTAGTTTTTTCGTCACAACTCCGCGTCTCCATTGACTTCTTCGAATATAATTAACAGATCGTTGACCTCAATTGGCTTTTGAGGCATAAACCATTTTGTTCGCTTTATCAAGATAGGGAGATACTCTCTTAACTACTGCCGCCAAAACTGGTTTCTCAGCTGCTGACTGATTCTATATTGTTTGCGTGTACATATTGGACTACCCTCAAAAGGCGTTTGAGTTGAATTGGTAGTATCCAATAAAAAGTGGTTAGGGGTCAGTGGGTCGAGGTCTTCAGGCCTGACCGGTAGATGTGTAAGCAGACGGCTGTTTACTATGTTTTCGGCTTCTATGAGTAAGCTTCTTAAGACTTGCGGGGCTCTTTCATGAAGAGTAACTCCTAGTACCTTTTTCGTTGACTGGATAAGCCTTTCCCAGCATCCTCCACTACTGGTGTTTGCAGGACAATTAAACATTCATATAATATTTTTTGCGGCTAATTCACGTTGAATGTAATTGTGATCGAACATACCATCGACTCGCTTCAATTATCTATCGGTCCCCACGAAATTCGTCCCCATATCCGATCGTATTTTATAGGGCACTCCTCTTCTGTTCACAAAGTTGCGAATGGCGATGATGAATGGGTCGGTAGACAAGTCCGAGACCAATTCTATGTCAATAGTGACGAGCATTGGACCAAAGTAATCAAGCCCAGTGTACGTGAAAGGCCTGACATCTGATCTATTGGTAGTTGCACCATAATTGGTGGCTTGGGCTTGGCACGGGCGATTTTACATTGTTGGCATTTTGACCTGGCTCTCTTAACTGTTGCACGTAATTTACGGATCCAATATTTTCGTCTTATTTCATTAACCACTAGCTCATCATTTTGATGAAACAGCTTCTGGTGATACCACTTAACTATCATATCACTTACGACATAGCGATTCGGCAAAATTATGGGGTGTTTCGATGTTTCCGGCATAACCATCGCATAATCCACTCGTCCATAGACGCATACACGACCATTGGCGTTGAATTGACGCGTAAGTGACAATATGTAACTGTGTTTCGTTACGGCACCTGTTTTGTTAAGATCTATTTCCTTTGGATACATTTCACGTTGAACTAATTGACATATTTTCATTTTAGCCTTTTGCAATTCACTCGTTGTCAATTCATAAACTCGATTTCTTGCTATTTTCTTGCGGCAAAGGTCACTAAATCGTAGTACCCAGGCGATAGTGCGTAGTAATCTTAAGTAACTTGAGAATCGTTTAAATTCGATTATACAAGCTTGGGCGACCATCATACAACGCTTGGATCTCTTTTCATCTTCGGTGCCTATTTTCAAGTTTATTTGCTGTGGCCATGTTCCTTCGTCATCTAATAAAAATGATGGACCCCGTATCCATACGTTTTCGGGGGTGTAGCTATCGGATAACTTGTTCGTGTCGCGACATCAGCTACATGTAATTTAGTCGGCACCCATCTCCAATCATTTTCATTTGTTGACTCAAGTATCTCACCCACTCTATGCATCACGAAAGGCTTGTATTGACGGTGGTCAGATTTTATCCAGCTTATTACGGTTTCGAGTCCGACCAAAAGATTGTTCTTACTGGCTGAATTCTGTGGCATTCTACTATCGTATTTTTCAAACG
Source organism: Dexiosoma caninum (assembly GCA_963924685.1). Taxonomy (NCBI): domain Eukaryota; kingdom Metazoa; phylum Arthropoda; class Insecta; order Diptera; family Tachinidae; genus Dexiosoma; species Dexiosoma caninum. The sequence continues at coordinate 57,335,790 of OZ004729.1, forward strand.
AGTACCCAATACGGCGGCTTGCAACTCCAGTCGTGGGATAGATAAGCTTTTAAGTGGCGCACATTTAGTTTTTCCGGCTACAAAACTAACGTGAATTGTATTGTTTGCTAATATTCGCCAGTACGCGAAAGTGGCGAAGGCGTTCTGTAAAGCTCAACTGACGCTTCATCATGACTAACTTGGGTATTATAACATCTGGGTAATCCAAATTGTTTGGCTATCGGTAAACTTTCAACCCATTGCCTGAAACGGTGATATATTTTTGCGGGAATTATCTCGGCCCACCCTATACCTGTTCGCCAGACCTCTTGAAGTAATATTTTACGATATACGAGTAAATTTGCAAGCATTCCGAACGGATCGTATACGAACATGACTAAACACAGTAACTCTCGTTTAGTCGGGCATTTTTTACCAGACAATTGCAGGATTCACCTTGTGCATGTGTAGTTCGAAGACAAACACATCATCGTCATTTCTCCAATACATGTCTAGTATTTTCTCAACGTCATTGGCGGTATTCATATTGATGTTAGTAAAATTGATCTCCTTGTTGCCGTTAAGTTCATGTTGTACGCTTGCAGAATTCGAGATGAATCCCCGAAGTTCAAAACCTGCTTTCGCGTGTGTTTGTTTTATTCCAGCTGATACTCTTAATGCTTCTTCTTTATTCTGGAAACTACACACCATATCGTCCACATAATGATTATTTACAATTGCATTTCTAATTTCGTGTTCACCACTGGCATTTTGTATTGGATTTAAATTTCTCACATACTGGGCACTGCAAGGCGAGCAGGTTGCACCGAAAATCATAGAAGTCATAACATATGTTTCCACGGGTCGTGCTGATCAAATCTCCATAAGAATCTTTGTGTATTTTGGGCATAAGAGACCACTCGTAATAACATCTCTCTTATATCGGCACATACTGCAATGTTTCCTTCACGAAACTGGAATAGTATTTTCAGCAGCGACTGGTTTTCATCTGGTCCTTTAAGAAGTTTCGAATTTAGAGACGTACTATTTATCGATGCTGCGGCGTCAAATACTAGTCTTAATTTCCCAGGCTTGTTGGCGTTAAATACGGCGAAATGTGGCAAATTCTGACTACCTCCTACGGTAACAACTTTTTTGCGTAACCACTCGAAATAAAATCTTCTATGTTCTCTTTGTAGGCCATGGCAAACTCTTTATCTTATCGCCTTTTCTTCTCCATAGAGTGTAAACGACTCAAAGCCATATCGAAACTATCTGGCATCCTTACGTTATCAGATATCCACAACAAACCTGTCTCATACTGATTACCTATTTTCTTTGTGGTATCCTTAAGAATTTGTTTCGCACGTCTCAAGCTTTCCGATTCCAGAAGTTTACTTGGCAATGCAACTCCGAAATTTTCCGTCGTAAAATAATCAGCTACTATTTTTTCATTCTCTTCACGAGTGTGAAGTATAACTGACAATAGACCTGACGTCGTAGGTAAATGCTCACCCATTCGGCCATATATAACCCAGCCTAAGGGGGTGTTGGCGGCTGATTAAGATTTACGCATCTTAGATTTGGTGTCAAGTGGCAATTATCTAGACCTATTAGCAACTGTGGTATGGCATCCGTATATTCAGTAATTGGAAGGCTTTTTAAATGACGAAACTTGTCATGTAATTCGTCTAGGCATATTGATTGTGTTGGTAAATCCAACTCTGGTACGCTACGTGCTTTAAGTATTCGCCACCTTTTACTCTTTGCGACTTCTTTGATCTCAATTTGGATGTTCATTGACCATACCGTTGTATGTTCAACCTTGAACCAGCGTAGTGTGAGAGGATTCAACTTTTGCTTGCAGCCCAATTGGCGTGCAAGAGACTCATGAATTATAGTGGATGATGAACCTTCATCTATAAAAGCATGTATTCTTATAATTTTACCATTTGCACCACGTAATTCAATAGGAACTATTTCATACAGCAAGTTTGTCGTCGTTGCCTTAAATGTTTCTCGTTCTATTACATTTATTTGAACTTCAGAACGATCCGATGCCTCATGTAAATTTGTATTGTGTAATTTTTTACAACCATTACATTGCAGACTCTTTTACGTATACATTGTCTCATATTATGACCTTTTTGTAGGCATGCAAAACAAAGACAAAGGTCCAGCGTTCATTGATAAGCAATTTTAAAAACAGTTCACACTTTGGCAACCAGTGTGAATTTTTACATTTTAAACGAACTTTTCTATTAACATCGCCTTCAACTACCGTGTATACTGGTTTGGTATTAAGGCGAGGCTGACCAGCATTATTTTTAATGGCACTAGACGTTAAGTAAACGTTATATTAGGATAGGACGCTGTTAAATAGTAGTTACTTTCCATATCCTCAAAGTAGCCATTATCATCATACTGGTATTCCTTTATGTTGAATTTTGATTCCACACTAGATGGAATCTGGAAATTTCCGAATCCTGCTAAATATAAAATAATCGACTTCGGAAGTATATAATTTCCCTCAATATATATCATTTCGATCAACTCTAGTTCGTGTATAGTCAACCGATATTTGTTTTTCTTCTTCAAATATAACGCCCTGGACCAGGCAAATACGGTAACGTAATAACTATACATGCTCAAGAAAATAGAGCGCTTGAAGTTCAGACAATGTGCGCAAAAATTTTCAAAAGTCTCGTTTATTAGGGTGGTGAGGCCTTCAAACCCCGTAAAGTGATTTACTTCCTCAGCTATCGGAACAAGTTCTTCAGCTGCTGACGGACAAAAAGCTTCCAAATACAAAGGATCATTTTTCAGCTCTGACGAAGTCCTTGACAAATGTTGACCCATTGGCGGTTCTCTCGCCACAACCGGGTTCCTAACATTATCGCGTGGACTGTTGGAGATTCCACCTCGACGGAATGTAAAGTTGTTTCTATTTCCTCGACCTCTACCTCTGCCTCCTCGGCTAGCGCTACTGCCTGATGGTCCATCGTCACGGTTATCATTGTGACCATTACTGTGATTTCTGTTGTAGTTCACACTGTTGTATCTCTGGTCATTATTATTGTAGTAATTGTTATTGCTATATGGGGCGTGTTCTTCACATCTTCCCATAGACTGGCGTTGATTATTCATTCTGATAATCTATTTTAATTAAATCTTCTCTCTTTATATTCTTCTTTTACGTGCCTCTCCGAGGTCTGTGATTAATTTTTTAAGTTTTTACAGGTATGGTTGCAATAATTTTAGAATTGAAATAAAATTTTGTTCCGTACGATTACAGAACAACTTTTTGTACCTTCACAGAGGAAATAAAACACCTTGACCTTATGTGCATATGTGTGTGCTGTGTTTTATTTCACTCTCAAAATAAAATAATTACATCAAAATTAATACATATTATTATTCAAATATTCACATTCTGTGATTCCTTCCTTTTCCTTGGCACTTTAATTTTCACCACAAATAAATTTCATACGTCTGTCCTTTATTTGGCGTCATACAGTAATGCCCAACTAGCGTCTTATACGGTGGCTGCAACAGTGTTGTCAAACAGGCGGCTTTGTTAAGCGACCGTAACAGATGCTGATGAAGATTTTTGGGCTAATGTTTTATTCAGTGACGAAAGCAAGTTCAACTTGTTTGGTTATGATGGAAAACAAATAGTGTGGCGTCGAAATAATGAAGCATTATTGCCCAAAAATTTGCTTCCTACGGAGAAACACGGAGGTGGTTCCATTATGGTATGGGGTTGCATGTCGGCGGCTGGGGTGGGTAATTTTGCATTTACCGATATTACTATGGTTATATCTAAATATTCTCAGATAATTTGAGGCAATCCACGGATAAATTGGGTCTTACAGAAGGTTGGTATTTTCAGCAAGATAACGACGATGTTTGAATGTGAATATGTTTGAAATGAACTTTATTGCTGCATTATTCTTCGTTTTTCAAGGGGGTATGCAGACTTTACTGTGCAACTGTACATATATTTATAATGAGATAACTGTATTTAAGATGTACTATTTTTATAACAATTGTTCATTAGCAACGAAATAGTTTAAATATTTTAAATTTTAATAAAATAAAAAATGTATAGGAGTTTCCTTCGCTATCGAATGATGTAATTTGTGCCCAGCTTTATTCCAGTTGTCGACATCTACACCAAAACTGTGCTTCTGGTACGTCTGCGTGCAGCGGATTTTATTTCAAACTGCCATTTACAAAAAACAATCAGCCTTATTACGGTTGTAGATCGACTCGACAGTTTATAATAGATTAAAGAAAAATTGTGTGTTTCTTTAATCTATTAAAAACTGTCGAGTTGATTCGACAACCGTAATAAGGCTGAATACTCCTAGTAAATATCAATTAAGATTTGAAGTGAAAGCTAAATTTTGGTATCGACGTCGACATTGACAACTGGAATACGGCTGATTCAGCGTTATTGTAAATTATAATAATTTGTTTAAGAATTAATAACAATAATAATAATAACAACAATTAATAATCCTAAACAGCCTGTTAAATATTTATTAAAATGATAACAAAAAATTATATACGCACACAAACTCTCGTAAAATAAGTTTATGAGAATTTATAACAAATTATTCCTACTAACAAAAAGACGCCACTAATTATAAGAAAATTGAAAACGTGCAGCTTTACAAGTAAAATCAAATAAATAATATATTTGTATGTTTATTATGTATTTTATATGAATGAATTTCTAATAATGACAATAAATAAAAAAGAAAAAATATTTTTATTCAACAAAAACTATGTACATATACACATACATACAGTGGCCAAAAAAACTATTCGACATTGCAATTATTTTCTTAAATTTCATTGAAAACGCTAGTATCCTTTTGTTTTTTATATGTATAAACGTGAGATCACATTGTATTATATGCATTTAATAATTTATGGTCCTAAAAATAATAAAAATTGCACATTTTTTAACTCATCTATCTGTTTGAACGAAAAAACAAAACTTGCAAAGCAAAAAAAGTATTCGACTGGCATTGTTTTTCCCTTATTCTGATTGTGTATTTCTTATTACTTCATGTCATTGTTGGTAAAAATATCGCTATGTTTCTTGTTTATCATTTACAAGAACTTTTTTCTTATTTCTGTGCAAGTGATCGCGATGATGGGACGTAAAGGGAAAGAAACTTCTGTTGATGTAAGAAATTTAATAATACATCATTTTAAATTAGGAAAAACGGAAAAGACTATATCAGAAATCGTTTAAAGGTCAAGAACTACTCTATATTACATTATAAAAAAGTACAAATCAAGTAAAACTGTGATAAACAAGGTAAGGATTGGGCGACCTTGCAAACTTACAGATTCAGATGAACGGCGAATCGTTCGTGAAGTAAGAAAAAATCCAAAAATTACTGCTAACTCTTTAGCTAAAAACACTGAGGAAAACTTAGGTATATCCGTTACACCTCAAACAATAAGAAACGTCTTAAAAAAGCACGATTTCCATGCACGATCAGCCAGGAAGAAGCCACACATTACTAAGAAAAATAGAAAGTTGAGATTAGATTTTGCGAAAGAGCATGTAAATAAGCCAATAGAGTTCTGGATGGATTTTATTTTTGCTACCGAAAGTAAATATAACCTTTTTCGATGTGATGGAAAAGTTCTGGTACATCGCAAGCCTAACACAGAATTAGATGAAAGGAATATGGTACCAATTGTTAAACATGGTGGCGGTGGTGTTATGGTATGGGGATGTATGGCGGCATCAGGCGTGGGTAATATTGCGTTTATTGATGGGATTATGGATCACCGAAAGTACATTGACCTCCTAAAGCAAAATTTGAGGTCAAGTGCTGAAAAATTGGGTCTGGCAAATAGATTTCAGCTTTATCAAGATAATGATCCCAAACAATGTGCCACTAATACAAAGCTTTGGCTTTTATATAATTGTCCAAAATTAATATAAACGCCGCCACAGTTCCCAGACCTTAACCCTATTGAACATCTTTGGGGTCACTTGGAAAAAAAATCAGAAAACGTGAATTTACGAACAAACACCAGATGAAAGTTATCCTGCAGAAGGAATGGAGCCAAATCGATCCAGAATATACCAAAACGTTGGTAAAATCTATGCCAGATCGTTTAAAAGAGGTTATACGTAGGCAAGGAAAAGCAACTCGCTACTGAAGTAGAAATAAGCTTGTATTTTAAAAATGTTACCAATGTCGAATACTTTTTTTTGCTTATTTTTTATTAATATTTTAATTCATCTGTTTTTTGCTTTTTTTACTTTGAGATCTCATTTTTTTACTGAATATAACTTTGTGTTCCTTAATAAAAACTTTTATAAGTTTATTTTGTTAAAAACAACATTCCATATTTTTTTCTTGATAAATATAATATATATATATATATAATATATATATATAAAAAACGGCCTATGTCGAATAGTTTTTTTGGCCACTGTACATATGTATACTACACATTTATTTATGAGAGGGTATAGTCACCCAAAAATATAACGCAATTTATTTCTCATGCTTTCTTTTTTAGTTTGTTGTAAAATTATTTCAATAAACAAAATATAAAAAAAGGAACAATAAATTGTGGTATTGCATTAATTCTATGAAAAAAATCTGATAAAACTATTTAAACTACAATTTGTTTCATATGGTGAAAATGAGCATTGAGCTCATCATCATACATCAGAAATGTTAAGCACATTAACAACATACATAAATATTAAAGCAAAGACTATAAATATATAAAGATATTGCACGTAGAACATTGAATAAAAACAAAAATTGTTTGCGTTTATAGATGCTGGGGGGGGAAGTAGCAAGAGAGTCTTTGAGCAAGAGAAGAGAACACAAAAATTTTAGGCATACATACATATGTACGTACATAAGTATGTATGTAGTAATAAACATTGGTTTTGTCAAGTTTATTTTGTTGTTGTTTTTGAAACATTTTTGTTTTTTTTAACTCTACTAGAAATTTTTTTTCCACAGAAATTATGGTTTTTTTTGTTGTATACACATATAAATGATGCTACCCAGCTAGCATTTGGAAGATCGTTTTTTAAAAAATCACCTTGATGAGTCTTCTTTGATTACTTTTGGTGATCAAAAGCTGATTAATCACTAACACGATCAAAAAAGGACTCGAAAATGATTCTCGCTAATGGGCAGAAATAGTTTGATTTAAAATACAATAACAAATTGTATAGCAATCGCAAATTAATCGCCCAGACGTTTAAAATAAGACTTTTATTTCCGTTACTTGTGATCATATTTTGCGCATCTGGAAGATTGAAAAAAGCGTAATTAAAATTCTATCATGCAGGTGTTTGAAAAGTGCTTATAATTTTGCATTTTATGATCATTTTTTGCGCAGATAGAAGATTAAATACTGCTTGTTTTGTTTTCTTTTTCTTAAGAATAACGGGACAATTTTTGCGTATTCTTGAATAAATTTCAACAAGTTAAAATTTTGTTCATTTATACACACATCGTTCATTTATATTCACATCGTGGAGTGAAGTTACGTGTGAATAAATTAAAAAATTATAATAAAATCATAAAAGTAAATATTGAAATTAAATTTAAATAAAAAAGGCAATGTCAGGTAAACAAATAAAAAGAAAAGAAAAAGCACAAACAAAAACATTAGCAGAAAAAGAAGCGAAAAATTTAATTTCCCCAACAAAAAAAAAACAAATTTGAAAAAAAACCAGAGAATATTGAAGAAAACGTTCAAGAATATAAAGAGTCAGGTCAATATTCAAATGAAAACACTGTTGATAGTGACAGTTTTTATGATTTAAGTGATGAAAGTGATAGTGAACTCGAACAAAATGAATTTGACTTATGTGAAGGACTAGCTAAGTGGGCCATTCAATTTCAAGTGAGCTTTGTTGCAATTAATGCACATTTATTATTATTGATTAAATGCAATATGAAAGTTCCAAAAGACGCTAGGACACTTTTAAAAACGCCTAGTTCTATAGTTGAGAGAAAGGTTGGTGAAGGAACATATATTCACTACGGATTAAAAAACGCATTAACCGATTTCTTGGTAAGAAATAATTGGAAGTTTTTGGATATTGTTCTAGATATTGGCATTGATGGTCTGCCGCTATTTAAAAGCAGCTCTAAACAAGTTTGGCCGATTTTAGGAAGTGTTGTTGGATCAAGCTATGTGTTCCTTATTGGTGTGTTTGAAGGATTTTCCCAATTGCCCAATTGCGCAAATGATTTTTTAAAAGAATTTATAACAGAACTTAATGCTCTGATGCAAGAAGGTATGGTTTTTGCTGATAAGTTTTTTAATATCAAAGTTCGTTGCTTTATTATGGATGCACCAGCAAAGTCCTTTGTTTTGGGAACTAAGGGTCATAGTGGCTTCTATTCCTGTACTCGCTGTACACAGAAAGGACAAATAGTCAAGCACCGTCTTATTTTCTCGACTGAAAGGGAGTGTGCTAAAAGGACCAACGACACCTTCAGAAATCGTCTTCAAATCGAACATCATTTGAAGCAGTCGATTTCACCATTAGAAAAACTTGACAGATATTGTTGCACAGTGCTCTCTAGATTATATGCACGTTATATGTTTAGGCGTAATGAGAACATTATTAAATGCCTGGATAAAGAAAAAAGGTGAAGACTATTCTTTAGTGTCATGGAAATGTGAAACAATTTCAAAAGAGTTGTGTTTTAACTCAAATAATGTAACAAGGGAGTTTCAAAGAAAGCCACGAAGTTTAAAAGACCTTGAAAGATGGAAGGCAACAGAGTTCAGACAATTCTTGCTTTACACTGGCCCTTTCATATTGAAAGATGTTTTAAGCTTAGAAAGATATAACAATTTCTTAAAATTATCTTTGGCTTTAAGAATTCTTTTAGATCGCAATGATTGCAGGAAAAACAACAACTGCGCTGAAAAGCTATTAAAATCATTCGTGAATGAAATTCCGTCATTGTACGAATCCTGCTTTTTAACGTACAATTTCCACGCCTTGTTGCATATTCATGAAGATGCAAGCCATTATGGCAATTTAGACGACATAAGCGCTTTCAAGTTTGAGAACCATTTGCAAACAGTGAAACGCAAAGTAAGAAAGGGGCAAAACGTTGCAGCTCAAATTTATAAAAGACAGGTAGAAAACAGTATGTACCTGGAAAAGGATGAAGAACATAAGTTACCAGTTGTGGAAAAAATAAAAAACGGAAAAATTTTAAACGTAAATGTTAACGGTGTGTTTTTTGCATTACGAGAACCTGACAACTTTTGCCTAATTCAGAATAAAGTTGTTAAAATTGAAGAAATTCATAAAAAGGAAAATGTTGTATATTTTGTTGGCAAAGAAATAAGCAATCTGACGTCTCTTTTTTTGCATCCAATCGACTCAAAAGATTTTAATATGTTTTGGTCGGCTAACATTGCCTTAGATAAAAAAATTCAATTCACCATTAATAATATTAATAAAAAAATTATATGTTTGCGTTATTCTTCAGACAACAGCTACTTTTTTACACCACTAATTAGCAATGTCGCAAAATAATCTCTTCTCAGGCGAGTTTCAATATACAACGTCAAACAATGTTGCAAAATGTAAGTAAAACATTGATCAGTAATATTGTTTAACTGTACTCAGAATATTTAATTTTGAGTGCAAAATGTGTACGCTCCCCAAACCGATAGCATTGTAAATTTAATAACGGAACTGCGGAATGAAATAGCTTCTTTAAAAACCGAAGTTATAGATTTAAAAAAGGAAATAAAGGAGTTGAAGGAAGGCAATAAGGTCGCAAACGCCATGGTGAAAACATGATAGTGGATGAACTTAATGACACCCAAAAACTTCCCTTCAATGAAATAAACGAAGTAAATACTTTTCATTCCTTAGTACAAGAGAATGAGGAAAAGCTCAAACAATTTGTGAGTATAGAAAATTAAGCAAACTATCAAATAAGCTGATTGCTAACTAACTATAATTAGTCATATTAATTTGTCATAACCTATAACATTTTCCAGAAAGAGTTTATTGCAAAAACCGGCGGTGAAGGCCCCGCAGCATTTCTTAGAGCTGCAGTTCGCAAAGTTTTTTAGGATGAATTTGCCACATTATTCAGCTGGAAGGGGACCAGCGCTAAGCCTAGTGACGAAAAGTGCTATCTTATAACGACAATTAAAAGTAAGTTCATATTTCAAATACAATTAATAATTAAATATAACAAAACAGAGAAACACTTAATAAATTGTTTCAGATATTTGTCATCTTAAATATAAATGCACAGACAAGGACATGAATGTAATTCTACAAAAGCATTTCGTGCATGCTAAAGACAGATTGAACAAAAGAAAACGTAGAGATTAAGAGTTTTAAAAAGTAACAATTTTTATTAAAGTAATTATAGTTTTTTTTATATTAAAAATCATTTTTTTTTTTAAAGTAATTATTGTTTTTATGTTAAGCAACTTAAAGTACAAATAGAAAATGTACAAAATTATTCTTTAGTTTTTTCGCTTTTTGTTATATTTTTTGTAATTAAAAATAAGTTTTAAAGATGGAATTTGAAGAAAAACAATTATTTTTTAATAAACTTTGATGTATTATGTACATACATACATCACATGAACATGAACTACATATTTCTTTACTCCACGTTTATATGAACGTGATTTTTTAAATCGGGTAAGTGTGAACGTTGGTCTCAGAAAGCCGACTGAAAAATACTCCAATAGGAGTCAAATAAGATTAGAAGTGCGACTGATAAATGTCTTAAATATCTGTCATATGTGACATAAAAAAAGACTCCAAAATGATTAGAAATATGAGTGATAAATGATTACTCGCAAAAGACTCCCAAGCGATTAGAAACGTGACTGAAAGACGACTCGAAGAAGAGCCGCAAATGAAGTGAAATAAGACTAATAAATGATCAGAAAATGATTCGAAAAAGATTGTAAATACTATATGAAAGGGGTCAAAAATGACTCTAAATTAATATAGAAAAAAACTCATATATTATTTATTAAGAAGAGTCGCGGGTGGTCACGTTTTTCTCCCGACAAAAGTATCTTTTATGTTCAGAAAATGCGCACATCTTCCGCCTTTTTAATCGCGCAGTAGAGTCGAAAAAGACTCGAATTTGATTGAAAAATTCTAAAAATGCTGGCTGGGTAATTGAGAAATGTGTTTGTGTGTGTTATATTTCTTCTTAACAACTAAAAGCAGTTTCTTGTTTTCATATAAATCATGTGCAAATAAACTGTGCAAAGCCAATGCGACCGATTTCTATGGCTGTAGGGTAAAATTACGTTTTTTGTTATTGTACTATTGCATTTATGTTGATTCGCACCGAACTATGTATACTCATTTGTTTTATTAAATATTTTATTTCAGAATTTTCAATTGTATAGTTAGAATATCTATGTATATGTATAAATCAAATAAAACGTGAGCTTACCTGAGTTCAAAAACCATACAATTTATTATTTTGTTTACAAAACTATTATAAAATTTATTGAAATCTTTTTAATAAGTGATAACTAGCACAAGAAATGTAATTATTTTTGGTGATTGGTACATATTTAATAATTTTCTGAATTGAGCATATGTTTTATTGTTTGAAAATTTTAAGTTTTTCTGCGCTCGTTAATTTGTATTTGTATGTTTCCCACGAGGAATGCTTTCGTAAAAGTGTAAGAATTAATAAATTTAGCATCTCCATTCTGTGCTTATAGCATACGTTGTTTTCTTGAAACCAAAAGGAATATATTGTATTTTTGGTGCAATTTACACATTGCTCAACAATAGTTTTTTTTATGTTTTTTTATTTCTTTGGATTCAGAAAAAATTTTTTCGAAAACTTTTATATGAATCTTACATACTGCAAAAAATAAGTCTGATGGAGCACACAAACTTCCAAAATCTGAATTTTTATCGTAATTTTTTGCATGTACAAAAATTTCTGATGGATATGACAAAACTTGCGCGGGTTTTATTATATCCATACGGCAGCGAGCACAAGATATCCGTTGAGCTATGTAACCAACGAAATAGCGGCTTGATGTTAACTCTATTGGAATGTTTTCAGAGTTAAAACAATCAGCATCTTCATTAAAATAAAAAAGTCGCATTTTTTGCCCCAGCGCATTCTCAAAAATCCCCAAAATTGCGCTTTTTATATACTTACATATGTACATATATATATACACATATATACATACTTTTATATATCTTGTCCCGTTGCTATACTCTTTCAGAGAGGAGAAAGAAAATTGTTTTATAAATGGCAGAGTTATTAACAGATTTCCAAAAATAAATTTATGAGACCCAACCGCAGGCAACACCTTTCAAACAAAAGAATAATTTTGAAAATCTGTTTATAAATGACCAGGTTATTCAAAAAGCAATTTTTTCTATTTCAAATTCAAAATAAAATATAGCCTATATTTCAAGTTATACACTGTTAACATATCTGCGCAAAATTTCATTTAAATCGGTCCAGTAGTTTCGGAGATTAGCGAGAACAAACGTCGTGACACGTTATTTTTATATAGATATACATAGTTATATAAATTTCCAATTTTAAATAATATTAAATTCGGTGCGAATCGATGTTCTTGCAATAGTACAACAACAAAATACATATAGTATTTGCCAATCAAATAAGAATCAGCGACATTAGCTTTACGTATCTTATGCCCACATATGTATATTGTGCGATCAATCAGTTTGTTTATAATAAACATTGAAAATAACAAAGAAAAATTACAAATGTCGCAAACAGCTGACAGACATTAAAAAAGTTGTGTTAAAAATTTTTCTTAACAATAATTAATTACAAACATTTTTGTTATTTATACCATAAATTGTTAAAAACTTTTCATAAAAAATACCATTTTTTTAAATAAATATTTTTGTTAATACAAATTATTATTTCCTAAAGATGCTACCTATTTGGTAGCGAAATATTGAAAAATAAATAATTGTTAAAAACTTTTCATAAAAAAGACCATCGCTGAAAAATAAATATAATTAAATAAATTCTTTCAATACTTGTTTTTTTAAATAAATTCTTTCACAAATAGTTTTTTTTTCGGTAAACTGTCATCAATAACATTAGACTTCCAATGAAAATCAGGGATAATCAAGCTCGTACAATTGTACTTTTTTCAGTACACTTTGCATTGCAAAAGTACTATTTTACTCCACTAAATATTAAGTACCAATGTATATTCATATGATTATACGTTGTTCAGTAATTTAAATTAATTATAGCAAAAATATATTTTCGATTTTTCTTAATATAATATTTAATTATTGAATTATTCACAACCACTTTCCACAACTTTTTCACAAACTTTGTCGTTTGGCCTGTTGAATGAAGTGACCAGCGAAATAGCTCATAAGTTTAGCTGCCCTACAAGAACATTGACCGGTGATATGACCGTCATTGCTGACAGAATTATCGGTCATTGCGTAGAACAAAGTTTATATCATTTTATTAAGGGCAATATGAGAAAAATGACCGAAACTTCTGTGTGCATGTGATAGTCAGCGTTGGTGCATAAATCATTCTCTGCTGACCGGTCAGCATGGACGAATATATTGACCACTGCTGACTAGTCAGCGTTAAAGGATATATCGGTCACTGTTAACGGATATCACAATTGAAATGAAACACTATTTATTTCAATTCTTTATATTGATTTTATTTCATTATTCTAATATATATGTACATACATATGTATATAAAGAAGAAATGTAATATAATATAAAATAGAAATATCCATCAGAACCTTGGAGTGGGCCATCATCTGTGAATTTTTTCTTAATATAATTGCCCACAATTATTTAAAATATACAAATATTAAAACAAATTATTCAGGGCTTCGCATAAAAATTAATTATATCCATCGGCAAAGACAACATATGTCGTTGTTAAAACGTGTCGCCGAGTACCGAACACAAAAACGATGCTCTCTTCCACACCTGTAACATGCTACCAAACTAAATGTTTTCTCGTCTAAACTCAGTCGTACGGAGCTTCAAAAACTATGGTCCGAATTATAAGTTTACAACCGAGTAAAATTATCCTTTCTGCAAAATTGAAGAAATTGAGAAAATTCAAGAATACTTTTGTAATGAACTGCATTAATTTTTAACTATTCAACAACACGTTGGTTATCTCGCAACGAGGTGGTCTCTCGAGTAATAGCAATTCCTTCAGTATTACTTTAATTTGATTGATTTCGAAACAAATTCTCAATATTCAAGAACTCATTTTATTTTATCTTTCTGTTACTAATAGTTAATAATAGTAAAACTTAACACAACTTTTATGTTTTTAGTACATTTGGGGTCAAAAAAGTACAATTTTAAAATTGTCAAATATCATTTCCGATATAAACAGAGCTGTAAAAAATTTACATTTCTTTTTTCCTGGTAAATTTTATGGTTTTTTCGTTTTCTTTCTTTTGTACATTTTGCTCTCTTATTGAGAGTAATTATAGCTTACTATCATTTTACCGAACTTTACCCAAAAAGTAAACGTACAGACCTAGTGTGAACGCAAAATGTTATGAAAACCACAAGTATTACGATAAAAAATTGACATCCCATAATACATTCTCATTTTTTGAAAATTTTCTAAACTATAATACTTTTCATCTGATTAAACTTCACAAGCCAACTTTTCCGCCGCCGGTTGCGTGCCGTCCATTTTTTGTTATTTTTTTCTTCATATAAAGGCTTAACATTTTTAAAATTTTAATCGCATAGAAATATATTTCGTCTTAAAAGCTTTTTTAATATTATTCATTTGATTTATTTCCTTCATCTAAATCGAATATTTTAACTGCTGCATACTTTCAAGAGCCAAGATGGCACGTTTGCCATCTACGTAAAGAAACCTGCCGCCGTTAGCCAATAATAATAATTCAATATGCGCATGCTGCTTGTGTTTCTTTATTATAGCTAAAAGCGTTTTCTTACGCAAAAATTGGGTAAATGAGAGAGGTTTTGAGAGAGTAATAATATTATAACTATTACTTTTTCATAAACATTATTTCTAGCTTATTTGATGCCTTCATATTTAATAATTCTTATGTTACACTTGTAGTCCACCAACTATATATGGCCCTAAGGGGTCGGTTGGTTATTGTTATAAATAAATAAAATAGAATATCTCTTTATAGACGATTCTAATTTTAAAATTGTGCTTTTCCAGAGAAAAATATGTAAAATGTATTATTACATTCTTTCTGATATTCTCATAAAGTATTTTTTTTAAAAGCAATCTCAGCAACTGAGAAGGAAAGCATATATATATAGATATATATAGAAGAGAAGAAAAATCTAAAAATTTAAATATGTATGTGTTATAAAAAAAGTAAACTAATGGATTGTTATGCTTTTGTTTATAAATTTTTGGTTTTTTGTTCCGTATTCAACTTCAATTCTCGATTGATTAGTTGAATTTTGAACATAAGAATCTTGAATTTGTAGTCTACTGCTGAGCTAAGTAGGCATTATCGAAATAGTATTATATGGATATGCTTTCCTCCTCAATTTTTGAGTTTGCTTTTATATAAAAATATACTTTATGAGAATATCATAAAGTATGTAATAATACATTCACATATTTTTTCGGGAAAAAGCACAATTTTAAAATTAGAATCATAATACATATAAATAAAATAATTTGTGCGAGTTCAGTCAATTTTGTTATGCACCTAGAACAGACCTAATATATATGACCATGTACAATTACAAATCTACACACATGCATACATCCATAAAATCACAATAATTTGCCTTATACATGTTATTTAAAGAAACCCCAAATAATTTTGAACGAAATCATGAAATAAAATTAACTATTCTTTGTTCATTGCATTTTTGGGAGACTTTTAATTTTACTTCCTTTGTTATTTTCAATGTTTATTATAAACCAGCTGTTTGCTTGTTCTTCACGCCCAAACTAGCCCGAAGAAAAAATACGAGCGTTCTCGTGCGTGAAGAAAAAGAGTATTACTCTCTCAAAATCTCTCTCATTTACCCAATTTTTGCGTAAGAAAACGCTTTTGGGTAAAAATGGCCGACCGCGGCCGCCCAATTTAGAGTAAACGAACAGACCTAATTTCACACACAAAATGCATGTGCGTAAATCAAGGCAATTCATTACCAAGTAAACCAACGCTAGCTCTGTTCATTTACTTTACTAGTAATAATTTGCAACGAGAGAGTAACAAGAAATTTTCCAAAATTACTCTCAAAAATGTGAAAAAGTAAATGAACGCTTTTTTTATATGAGTACTTAATAACTGCTCCTATATTTTTTTGGACAAATTATACATATGTATATGTATATTATTATAAAAATATTGTGATTATAGTCATTTATATTCAGCATTGTCGTGACTGGCGTTTTTAGAGTACGGCTTGTAATAGAATAATAAAAAGTTTTGCAATTTTATTTAATCTAATAGGTGATTAGCTACTTTTGAATAAAATGAGTGAATAAAATATATATTTTTATTTAGTTTATATGTTGTAACAGCCTGTCTCCACATGGCATTTTTATTTCAAACATCGGAAATAACGGCAGAATGATGTCGCAAAAATGTTTATTTCCAACTTTGTGATTTATTTTCCAAACGATTTTCATAAAAGGTTGTTTTAATTGGTGTTAGAATAAGCATCCCTTAATAGATATTATTATTTTGGAACCTTATTGCGGTATTATTATAATAATTATATAAATTAAGGATTTTTTAATGTGATTTTATGAAGAACTATTTATGTAAATAAGCACTAATAAGAAACTACATTAACGCGCAAGCAACTGTGAGTTGAAAAGGAGAAATTTTGTTAGTTATTATCTAACATTAATGCTCTGCCTTTGCAATCGTTTCCAAACATTTGAACACAAATGGCAAAATAAGAATTTCCAAACTTATGCTCGTTTTAATAAAAGTTAGAAATCAACATAATATTTTGTATTTCTTTATTTATTAACACTTTTTTTATTTACAGCCTTATTTCTAAACATTTTGAAAGGCTTCATCAAAAGCTTATAGGGCAAAATGGAAAAAACATTATTTATAAATGCAAATTAGCGTGTTGATTCCTCATACGAACTGAAGTTTATGGGGGTTTGAGCGTTTTGTTTGACTAAATTTTGGGACTTAGGTACATACTATGAACTATGTTTCATTTCATATGTACACCAATAACTTTTGCGAATTTACATAATTTGATGTAAATTTACAAGTTCCAAATTTTGACTTAGATTGCTTTTTCACAATAAGAGAAAATGAGTCTTTCTAACCATAAATTAAATATTTCAAAAGGGTTTACATTTATAGACAAATAATATAAATGATTTTTACACACGAATTTGTAAGATATTTCAGTTTTTGCAAATAAAATTGCCCTATTACTTTTTGTAGCATATTCACAAATTTATAGCAATCTGCTCCTAAAGTATTTAAAGCGAATACTCAATAAGTATAAGCCTCCTATTAATTAATTTGATAAATAAAATAATAAACAGGCGCCGAAAAACGGGAAAAAAAGAAACAAATTTAAGAAATTTTCATTTTCATTGTAATAAAAAGCTTTATCCAAAATAAAATATCATGTTGCTACCAGCATTAAACCCCAAAAGCAGTAAAACAAAGTAATTTAATAAATTATGTGTTAATTTAAATTTATTTGCAAATATATATCTGAACTAATTGAATTATTTGCCTGCTTAGTGTAAAGTACCGAGTAGCTAGGTACTCATAATATTTACAATACTAAAAATAACAGCTGGTCGCCGGAACATCCTTTGCCACTGATGTCCCAGATGCATAGTTTAATTCTTATTGACATCTTATTTTGCTTCTGTTGTTCGTAAATTACACAAAAAGAAATTTGTTACCTTTTAAATACTTTTTATCGTTTTAAAAGTATACATTTACTTACAATTTCTTAAATTTTCCAAAATATTTGTATTTTTAACTAAAGTTAGAAATATTGTTTTGTAAACACAAACGCAAAACAGCTGTTTGCATAATTATTGCAAGTAAAAATTTTACTTGTAAAAACTTGAAAGAATTTTTTTACCCCTCAATTTTTTAGGCTCTTTTGACGCTCTCTCGTTGCAAATTTTTTGGGTTAATGAACGCTTTCTTGAAAAAATTATTAAAAATTTGTAAAAGTTTTTAGTACATGAACAGAGCTCCTACAAGAAATGGATGACCGAAACTAATACACTCACACATTTTTTTCTAAACATTTGCAGAAATTTTATATTTGCCCAAACATATGATTGTCATTGCTGATGGATAAAAATATATTAATATCTCTTATTTATTTTTAAATTTGTATATTTTAAATAATGGTGTGCAATTATATTTAGAAAACAGTGAAATTGAAAGATAAGTATATTGCGCTAATTATTTATGTTGTATATACATTTTTTTAATCATATTGCATTGACACCTTTTTTCGTTTTATGTATTCTGATACTTCTGCAGCAGGTTCTTGGCCAAGAGAAATTACCATCCGCGTCTTAAAAATCGAGCTATGCCAGTCGACGTTGAGTCAAAAGCAGGCTACCATTGAATGAACAGGCGCAACTTTCTAAAATGGAGACGATGTAGGCTAGTGTAAGTATCTGACTGTTTTAGTTCACAGATGATGGCCCACTCCAAAGTTCTGATGGATATTTCTATTTTATATTATACTAGCTTTAAAGAATGTAATAGCCTATTACCTTTCTGCAGTTGAACAATTGTCAATGTATCGTTTAAACTCAAATACATCTAAGTTTTAAAGTTCATTCAAAACGTTTCGGAGGGGCAGAAAATTCCCCCAATCGCCCTCCTGGTCCTAGTTTTAAAAAAAGTAATACCCTGTAACCTTTTCGGAGTTGCACAGACTGAGTGCATCAAATTTCATCGCGATTGGTCCAACAATGGCATAGTTAAGCTCGTTTATATTACAAAATCTGTTAAAACCCATGTGGAAGGAGTAGCATAATTAAAAAAGTGGGCGTGATTAAAAAAAAGTAGCCTATAATACATTCAAGAGTCCCAATTATATGGTGTGAAAATTTCAGGAAAATCGGTCCAGCGGTTTGGGCTCCTATAAGGTACAAACAAACATATATAGATTACATTTATTTTTTATATACATACATATGTATTATATATATATATATATGAAATAAAATCAATATAAAGAATTGAAATAAATAGTGTTTCAATTTAATTGGGATATCCGTCAACAGTGACCGATACATCCATCAACGCTGACCGGTCAGCAGTAACCGATATAGCCATCAACGCTGACTATCACATGTACACAAAAGTTTCGGTAATTTTTCTCATATTGCCCTTAACAAAGTAATAGAATTTTTGTTCTACGCAATGACCGGTCAGCAATGACGGTCAAATGACTGGCACTGTTCTTGTAAGAAAGGTTCAAGGTTTATTAATACAAGGTTGTCGCAAGGTGAATTCGTCAATACGCTTTTCGTCCTAACATCAAATTTTTTGTATATATATTTGTTTTGTTAAATATAACAAAACCTAAAAAGAACGTGTTAAAAAATTAGTGTTAAAGAAATTAATTTGCAATTAATTATAGCAAAAAGCTATTTTATAATATTTTAATTATATCCGAAATGCTCGAAAAACTAAAAAAAAGTGACTGCAGATAATCCATTAAAATATACCAGCGGGAATACCTTCATAGCTGAGCTACATGCCGAACCAGTGGTGATAAACTTAGTGTGGAAGTCATTCTTCAAAGAAGTTACTATCTCATGATGTCTCAATATACATCACTGAATCACTTCCACAAGACGGGGTTCGAATAAAATTCCTGGTGATGCAAAATCTTTAACATATTACATTATGTGTGCGTCAAAGATGAAGCGGATCAATACTGATCTCAGTTGTAGTGACACATTTGCCGCCTCCTCAATAGATAACGAAATCTTTAAAAATAATGATACAAACGTGTTTGCGGAACTCTTAAACTTTATTACAAATGCAGTGGTATTCGAATGTAGGTGCTGTAAGCATTTAAATAAATACATATGTATATATTAATTTTTATACATCTTTTATTCACAGTTAAATGTAATTAATAATCTGCCGTATCCAAAGTTTTCAAAAGTAAAAAAGTCATGTTAGGGAATTTTCACGACTTGTAGATATATAGACAAAAGTCTCCTAGGAATCGAGCTTAGACTCCCAAACTGATAAACAAGCGCGATACTCACTAGACAACCGGGCAGCCTATAATCGTATTAATAATAAACTTAAATTATTTATTAACTTATTTATGTAATATGCATCTTACTTTGTTTGCGTCCCTTCATCCTTTACACGAACTCCGTCTATTGTTCCAGTGTTCATAAATGATGCAAGTTCAGCTTCAATCCAAACCCACACATCATTACTGAAAACGTTGGAGTACAAATATTAAGTAACCTTTTTTTAACTTAATTCAATAACAACACTTACACCAAACTTGAAATTATGTTTTCAGCATCGATTTACATATTTATCACATTATTTATACCAATGAATATGCGTTGCTTGTGCGTAAATATATAAAGAATATTCGTATCGCCTCTTTTTTTTTATCTAGGACCAGCACTCAGGAGATGACTCCTACACATGCGAAGCATTGTGCTGGGAACTATAGGAAAGGGATAGTACGAGAAATGACAGGAGGTAAAGCTTAATTAATTATTTTGCAGCTCTGCTTTCGCACGTTCTTTTGTTTTTATACTCGTAGCAGTGCTGAAGCTTCGGTTTAGTACCCATTAGCCATTTTTATTATTATTTTACTTCGCCGATGCTACACAAAGCCGGTATTGATATTTTCTGTCGAATATTCACCCTGATCATGTAAGTCGTACTCACGTCGAATCTTTGTAACTTTATGAATATGGCATCATTGATGTCGATTTACGACAGAAATGCGACTCTGCCGACGATCTATTACAAATGTAAGTATTTTGTATGCCGTTTTTTCTTGTGAAATTCGAGTAAAATATTCGTAGTCAATTTTGCTTGTGAGAACATTGTATTAAAAGAAAAAAAAGTTAAAAAAGCCAGTAAAAAATGGATCTCAATAAAAAGTAAGAACTTTTTATTAATTGTAACAAATGTTTTTATTATAAAAGTGTTTTACTTCATAATTTAGGTTAAAAATTACAACTCCTAAACAATTTGAAAGGCTGGCCGATTTAATGGTAGAAAATCCAAACATGGCAAAAGGGTACCATAAGAACAGCGAGAGGGCTATTATAAAGGACCAATGGAACGAAATGAGAACAAAATTAAATAGCATTGGTCCTCCTACTCGCGAAACCGAAGGATGGATGAAGATTTGGGCAGATATGAAAACAAGTATTAAAAAGAAACTCGTACGCAACAGAGTTGAAAACCGTCAAACTGGTGCTGGCCCATTTAGGAAAAAGGTATTGACACCATTAGAAGAGGCAGTCGCAGGACTACTGCAAATGGATTCCATCATAGAGCCAGAAGGACCAACATTCGGTGTTGAATATGCTCCCGTTAATCTTTACGAAGAAACGCATGCTGAGGATGTAAATAGTGAAGCTAGCGTGGGTAATATAAATTTAGACTGTCAATCCAATGTACAAAGTAGGAAGAGAAAGATACACACTAAAGTAGTAGAGAAGGAAACACTCCTGCAGCAACAGCTGAAAGTTCAAAAGGATTTGTACACCGATGTGAAGAAAACTTTGACAGAAATCGAAAGATACAGTCGGAAAAATTTCAAAGTTCAAGAAGACCTGTTAAAACTTAAAAAAAGGAAACTAAATCTGTACGAAGAAGAATTAAAGAAGAAAGAGATCCAAAGGTCAGCAAAGTTAAAATTAAGATTGGAAGAAATAGAACTTAAAAGACGTAAGGTTGAAATAGAAGAGAGTAGCCATTCATACAGAAGAATGTCATAAAATCATGAAGAAAATTGGTCGGAGTACTTTATTTTTTACAGAATACCTACTATTTTTAAAATGAATTTGTCAGAGTACCTATTATTTTTAAAGTGAATTTGTCTGAGTACCTTATTTTGTTTTATGTAATTTTTTTTATTTATATTTTTAGCCAAAGGCGTTTCTAGTTGTTAAAGTTAATTGAATAAATAGAAATTAATTAACTGAATAAATTCATATTAATATTGGTTTTATCTAACAGCTGATCTTTTTCTGACAGGGTAACTCATAACACAAACAATTTGTAAAAAAAGTCTATTACAAAAAATACTCACGTCGAAAGTCTTACATGATTCCAATTAAAAGTAAATTCGGGTTCGACTACGACTGTTGTCACAATTCGACGACGACATACGTGATGAGGGTGATTTTGTCCCCAAAGTGCCAAAAAAAAAACATTGAATTTAAAATGCTAACCTTGGCAGTAAACTGGACTTCTTTTTCAAATAAAACATTAAATATTAACTGAATTTATTTCGGGAATATCTCTATATATATGATTCTAATTAAAAAATTGTGCTTTTTTTTATGATATTCTCATAAAGCAAAGTCAATAATTGAGGAAAAAATCATGTCCATATAGAACTATTTCGCTAATGCTTACTTAGCTCATACGTGGATTTTTCCTAATTTCTGAATACAAATCCAAGATTCTTATGTTCAAAATTCAACTAGTCAATCGGGAATTGAATTTCAATACCGAACACGAAACCAAAAATATATAAACAAATTTTGTGTAATTTAAGCTGTTTGGAAGCAGAAAGTTGGAACTAGTTTGGATTTAAGGGAAACTGGCACGATAAGCAATTCAATATTATTTTAAAGCGCTAAATTAAGTGAAAGCTCGACGTGCGCTGTTTCTGTCGCTTGTGCTTCCAAATCCACAAACTTTAGGCATTTGGGCTTCGCATCTCCAATTTGATAGTAGTGTTGATATATCGTCGTTCGTAAATTATTGTGTTCTATAGGTATAGCGCAGATTCAAAATGTACTTTTACGATGTATTGTGTTATACTGCTCCTTTGTAAAATTGTTTTCAAAAAAAAACTAACGCCTCATCTGCATTAAGTGGAATTCGCTTAAGGAAAATTGTAGAACACATCTTTTCATTTTGGAAAGTATTGTCGGGCTCGCAAGGGTTTCTTTAAGAACTGCAGCCAAGTCTGAGTCTCATTGTTTCCGGGCTGATGTTGCTGTTGCACGAACTGATAATTCGGTTTTCCCATCTGTTGCGGTTGAAAGCTCTGCCGTTGCTCTTCTTTTCCCATATTCAGACATACTACAAAAACGAACCGTTTGACAGCCAACGAAATCGTTTTTATAGCTGCTTGCTTAATTTAAAAACATAAGTATGTCACCATGTACCGTTTTCAAATCGAAATTTGTCTTTCTTTCTCCTGCATTTTATCCATTGATGATCCTAATTAATTGCAAAAAGGGCGGAATTTTTCATCCTATAATTTTCTGCAATCATCATCAAATATATGAGAAGCAGCAATTTTTGTCAACATACATATCTTTGATAACGGCATCATACTTTATCTCCTTTGAGCGCTCTTTCAACTAAACTTCAAAAACCTAAATTTTTTTTATAGCATAGCAACCTAACAAAAGTTATTTTATTCAGAAAACGCAGAAAAGCGCCATTTCGAAAAAGCGCTTCGAAAAATAAAACATTGGTTGGTTTTAATGTTGTTTCTTTGATAATCGCAAAAGAAGTAATTTACTAAAGTAATAAGAAATCGAAAAGTACTACGCTTGGGTTTTTAATAGTTTTAAAAAGAGCATCCAAAAAGAGAGTATTTATCAAACATTAAGAGACGACTGAGAATTTTATAGAGAAAGTACATAATGGAAGTTAAGAATAATGAAGAGCAAGAGTTGTTTCTATTGTTTTACAAACCGACTAAATCGAATTAAGAAAAAATAGGAAAATATATATACAGTGTGATTTAACATACCGGCGGGACTGAAAGTACCCACTTTCAAGATTCCAAAAGAACTGCTAACTTGTTAATGGCTCTGCGAATGATGCCCTTAGTTGTTTTTATATTAGCCGCACGTATTTTTCCATCTTTTCCGGGTATAGTAGCAACGACGCGTCCTTTGAGTCAATGAAGTGGAGCTAAATTCTCTTCGTGAACTAGTACAAGCATCCCAGGTTTTAAATTTGGTGATGATTTTTTGCCATGTTCTTCGTTGAATCAAATCCGTTAAATAGTTTGCAGACCAAAGATGCCAAAACTACTGTTTTGCGGCACGAATACGTTGCCATCGGTCAAGGAGGATTATGTCGTTGCGCTGAATATGTCGATCTGGAAGCGAGTTAAGTGGACCATTTACCAGAAAATAACCACGCGTTAAAGCTTCAAAATCATTAGGATAGCTGGATAATACGGCAATAGGGCGTGAATTCATTATAGCCTCAATTTCGATCAATACGGTTGCAAGTTCTTCGAATGCCAATTTTGCTCGAACCAAAGATAGATAGAGATGGCCCTTTGCGCTTTTTACGGCTGCCTCCCAAAGACCGCCGAAGTGTGGAGACCTTGGTGGGATAAAAAGAAAATTAATAAAATTACTTGAGCAAAAACTTTGTAATGAGAACTGAAACTGTTTATCTAAAAACGCATTCTTTAGTTCAATAAGTTTATTGTTTGCACCCACAAAATTTGTTGCGTTGTCGCTGTAAATATCAGACGGTAAACCGCGTCGTCCAATAAATCGCTTTAATGCTGCAACAAACGCATCCGCAAAGAGGTCGGACACCACCTCAATATGCGTTTTCAAGGCGCCTGCCAACACGAACTAGTGGGAAGGCCATACTGTTGTCAACAAATAACCCTAGTGACTTAAATCAGGTTTTAACATCTAAACCTTTGTTTAAATGATGAATTTCTTCGCAAAAATGAAACTGTTGTAAATTCCAGGCTATACAATATGTTGCGTGTTGTTGTGCTTCAGCAGATGTTTCCCCTTTGCCACGAAAGAATTGAATTAACAACATAACCACGCGTACCGTTTTTGAATAAGAACTTAAATTTTCGCATAACCTAAGAATCGAGTTGTTGTTAGTTTCACAATTGAAAAGTGATACGCAAAATGCGGATTTTACGGCGTCTTCGTCAAAGTAACCAAGTGACTTAGGCCATTGCCAAATTCAAATAAACCGGACCAGAAAAACAGTTCGAGTTTTTAAGAAATACAAGGGGGCAACCTCTTGAGATGAGATCAGCAGGATTAAGAGCTGTTGGTACATTCCATTGCATTGATGCAACTCGGGATTTTGCTGCAAGTAGAATTGTTTTTGAACGGTTTTCCTTATCTCGTGAAGTCACGTAAAAACAACATCAATATACACGCTGCAATGCGTCACTAGAGCCGCGAAGTTGTATTTCGGTATAATTGTCAGTAAAAACAAAGCGAGGAATTGAAATTTGGCTCAATTTTTGTAAATTATCAAGACACATAATAGCTGAATTTTTAATGTTGACTGGAACTTCGGTGTCCCAATCGTAATATTGTAGCCACAGATTTTGCAGTAAGACTCTTAAAATTGCTATGATAGGACAAATGAGGCTCATCGGGTCGAAAACCGATGCAGTTAAAGACAAGATTGCACGTTTCGTGTATGTTGGAAATTTCGGCTCAGCCTTGAAAGAAAATAGAAAAATTATCATTTACTGGATCCCAGCTTATGCCAAGAGCGCTTCGAATTTGTAACTTTTCCATGTTGATAATTTTCAATGAGGTGTCATCAGATTGAAATTCACGATTGTTTGACTGAATTTTTGCTAATTCCAACTCACCTCTCGGTAAAATGTACGAAACTTCATTTTTTATATTACACAGTTCTTCCATCGTATCTGCTCCTGTCTACATAAAAATGGTTTTTAATAACTGAAGCTCCCGTTTTATGGTATTGTTCGAATTTATCTTCTAAATAGTATACAATCGAAAACGTAACACTTGTAAGAACGGGTCAACCTGGATAGTAGGGCCTACGAGAAGAAGGTCGTTCAATGACTTCCCAAATGAGGTTTTTGCAGAAGCGTCAAACACGACTCGTAGTTTTGTGCTCGTACTATTAGGGAGCAGAACACAATGCTGGGGTATAAAATATTGGGGAAGATTCATGTCTGGATTTGGAACAAGTGACATGAGGCCCATTTGTTCATATTCGAACATAAACTCAGTGTACTGCGATTTTAACGCACCATCTCGTGAAAGACGGCGTTCTAGAAAATTAAATCTTTTCAATGCTGTGTGATATGACGAGCCTAAGGCCAAGAATCTTCCTTAAAAGGCAATTTTACGATAATTCTTCCCGTTGAAGTAGTTTCAACGTTTTCTATGAAATGCGATTCGCATAATTGCTGTTCTAATGTCCATTTTTTTGTTGGATTATGTATTTCCTCCATGCGCGACAAAAATTGAATTTTCCTATTAAGATCGGTTGATTCTGAAATAGAACTCATGCATTTCAATTTTGAATGTTTAATACCTAGTGTGTATCGTCCAGTAATGATCCATCCGGCTTGAGTTTTTTGAATACTAGGCATATTTGGTCCAAGATTAATTTCTCAGCAACGCAAAATGTTGAAAAAATATTCGGTTCCAAGTAATAAATCGATAGGTTTCTGCTTGTGAAAATATTCGTCTGCCATGTCGATTTTGGGAATGTTCCAATTGTTGACATCGATATTTTTGGAGGGAATACATCCTAAAATACGGTTGGCTACCAATAAACTGAGTGAATATTCATGGCAGTTAAAGCAAGATCTAATGGTGGAGTCGACTTCATACTGCAATTTAGATACAGAGTTTCCAACGCCAGTAACTTCGATGAAGGTTTTCTTTCGTGATAATTTTAATAGGCATACGAATCTATCGGTTATCAAATTTACCTGAGAGCATGAAACGAACAAGGTTCTTTTTTATTCACCTGTATTACCGGAAATGAGAACAACAGCTGTTGCTATAATTACACTGCTTGATTCGGTATCCATATAAGTACTGACGACCGCTTGAGAAACGGGTTGAAATGTATTAGTGTTAGTATATGATGGTTCGCGAAGTAGTAAGCTGTGATGAGCATTTTTACAAGTTTTGCAGCGATATTTTGAGGTGCAGTTCGATACGTTATGTGCTGCTCCAATGATCTAAGCGTTTACATAAAATACATTTCTTCTTAACCTGAGCTACAAGTGAATATTTTTGTTGTCGAGATATTGTTGGATTTTCATGGGACACTGTTGCATTTTGTTTACTGGCCGGTGTCGGTTTATGGCAAATCGATTCCACTCCAAAACCTTTGTAAAATCTTCCCATGAAGGCAGGGAACTAAAATCAATGGCTTCTTTCCACTTCATGTCGGATTTTGAATCAACTTTTGCTAAACTAAATGAATAAGCATGACATTACTTATATCATCTACGGTTCCCAATGATTTTAATGAGCTATACATCGCTGAGGCATTGTCAATCAATGCCCGAAGTTGCATAGCGAAAGGTTTATTAACTGATGGCAGCTCATAAATATATTAATGTTTTGTTGTTGTAGCGCTTGTCAAGCCGTTTTAGAGCGGGTTTGTAATTTTGTTCGGTTACCTCAAATGTACGTATTGTATCAAGTGCCTCACCAGATAGAGAATGCAACAAATGGTTGAATCGTTCAATATCGGAAAGAGTGGAGTCATTATCAACAAGGTGCTTAAACGTTGATATAAAGTTTTTATATGCACCGTACTTGCCGTCGAAATGTGGTAAATGTAGCTTTGGCAACTTTGACTTTGAAGTGATTGGAATAGCAAATGTCGTCTCATTTGACCGTTTATAATTATCGCCCATAAGGTCTATTATTTTTGATTTGATTCTATGTCAGTCCAGACTTAAACGGCATTCAAGCTCAGACAAAGACATTGATTCGTTTACCAAATTTTTAACTCGTGTAACATTTGCTTTTACAGACGTGCGTTGCCTGTGAAGACACTCTAAATCAGTCATTTTACGGTATTCGTAATCACGAAAACTTTTGACTAATCCCCTTCGCAATTTTATATTCAAGGAATACTTGTACGTATTTTTTTTTTTTTTTGGCGTGTGAGGTAGGGTTGAAAATGCCTTCGCACTTACAGAGACCGTCGTCTTCTGCGTCGAGTGGTGTTGCCACTAAAAAAAAATTCCCTCCTCCTCCTCTGGGTAGCTTCCTCCCCGGGACCGCTTTCCGCATTACTTCGGGAAGGCCCAGAGCCACGTCCCAATCAGGACCACTCTCACTCACCCACGTCTGGGTCCGCCAAGTCCGAAAGTGTGTTCTGCATCATCATCCGTAATACCACAGTAAATGCAGTCGGGACCATCTGCCCTGCCCATCCGGTACAGGTACTTTCGTAAGTATCTGTGGCCCGAGAGGAATTGTGTCAGAAAGTAGTTAACTTCCCCAAATTTCCTCCGAATCCATACTTCCACGCAGGGAATGAGCCTCGCCGTCCACCTGCCGACCGTGTCCGCGGTCCACCTGTCCTGCCATCGCCGGACAGTTTGAGGTCTCAGACCAATAGCACCAACACCAGGGCCCTCCCCCTCGAGTTCCAAGCCTCCCACCGCTCGCGCGCCAAGAGGTCTATGGGTATTTCCCCACATATTACCAGGACCGCAGCGCCCGAGAACGTGCGGTAAGCCGAAGCAACCCTAAGGGCCGCCGTCCGCTGTACCGCCTCGAGTACCCTGCGTTTGGTTCGCTCACCCAGTACATTTCCCCAAATCTCGCTCCCATGCAGCAAGATCGACTTCGTGACCGCCATAATTAGCCTCCTCTTGCTCTGTGTCAGGCCCCCGACATTCGTCATGAGTCTGCTCAACATGCCAGTCATCTTCGCCGCCCTAGTCGCCACATGCCGTATTTGGGCCCAGTAAGTCAATCGGGGCATCGATGCGTCGCATCCACGGACAATGCGCCGCATCATAGCACCCGCCAGGGAGTCAGCGTCTCCCCCACCGTCCAAAACCGTAGTACCGTCGAAACCGGCCAAGAACGACCCGCGGTCTAACTTCGCGACGTTCCAACCACGCGCGCCTCTCCCACCGTGCGCCCGCGCGACGCCCGCCTCCGATACTATCCCAAATTCAACATACTGGTGATCACTCCCAGTATATTCCTCGAGCACCCTCCATCCTTCGATCATCCCAGACAGATTCTCGGATACCAAAGTGATGTCAGGGTGGTGAACTCGCACCCCGGCCGCCTGAAGGTGGTCGCACCACCAGCGTTCATGACCACCAGGCCCAACCTGGCCGCCATATCCAGGACGCACCTCCCCCTCGTGCTCGTCACCGGATCACCCCACTCTACAGCCCTGGCATTGAAATCACCGGCCACCACAAAGGGTCCGTACCAGCCAGAGCGTCCTCGATAGCGGCCATCTTCGCCCTAAATCGCGCCACACTATCGCTAGGAGTGAGGTAACAGCTCACCAGCACAAAACCGCCGATCCGAGCCCACGCATAGCCGCAGCCGATCCCGTACCGCGCAACCGCGAGTTCACCGCCGCCGTACCCGTTTTGTCCCCAAGCCAGAACCCTCGGTGCATCGGACCGTATTGTTCGCTGATAACAACCACGTCCGCGCCCCTCTCTCTTGTACGTATTACGAATATAGTTATCTACATGTATTTATTGATACACTTGTTATTCAAATGAAATGCTAAAAGAATGCAAAAAAGAGTAGTAATACGAAATGCAAAAAAGTATGTATGTATGTCGGTGGTTTTTTTTTTTGTTGCCAAAGAATTTTTGATTCCGGTACATCTGTACATACATATATCTTGATTTTATTAAAATTGTTTTTGTCCTTACGTACATACTTATGTTCGTTGGTGTGTTGCTTTGTTATACAAAATAATGATAATTCCTCTATAAATCCGAAAATTATAGATTGAAGCAAATACCTGTACATTGGTATACCAAGTACTACTCCAAGTTTTTTTTTCCTTTTTTCTGATGAGTTACAGTCGGGCCTGATACAATGTAGGTTAGTGGAATATCTTGTTCTATCAAATACAGCAAATCTCGAAAGCAACTTAAGATTAAGTTTGTTAACGACTCGAGCCCCACGTTGGGCGCCAAACATTTCAATCTATTAATTTCTGTAAACTTTATGTTTAACAAACTTGAAATTTCTCAGCTTTTTCAAGAATTTGGTTAAAGGTCTACTGGAGATTTCGGTATTAGCACCAAATGAAATATCACATATAGACCAGCTAAACCATATAACAAACATAAATAAACTTTAACAAAATTTTAAAAGCTTTCATGAGCTTAAAATTTGGAATCAAATAAAATGACTTTAAGTTTATGTTAGAAAATTGTTTATTTTTCCAGTAAAAAGGAATAATTTCCAAGCCATTAAATAAAACACATTAGGTCGTTCCAGGTGCATAACAAAAGTGTTCGGGCACTTTCTTCATTATTCGCACACTTTTTATAATTAACGCTTAAATTTTTTTATGATAAACAGATACGCACATATTTTTTAAACACGTAGCGAGACGGTGAATTTGACTGCATGTTGTCAAACAGTAGTAGATATTTTACAAAAACAAATTGCGCACTTGTATGAGTTAGATTATTAGTAACTGGTTGGCAGCAAAATAAAATTATAACGGCAACTTCAAAATTTGAATTTCGCACAGCAAAAATGGTCATTTGACGTATAGTGCCATCGAATGAAATTTAAAAATGAATTAGATATGAAACATTTTTAATTTCTTGATGGTGTAAAAAAAAAGGTACCAAAAATGCGTAAAAACTCCAAAATGCAATTTAGCGAAAACTATAGAGATATTTTTATACAAAATTTAAACTGTGCGAAGAGTTACTTTCAGAATTTTAGTGTGAGGCGGAAAATCACGAATAAACATTTTTTTTTTGGAAAATGTAAAGGATATATTTAGATATGTATTTCTGTTTTGGAAAGCTACCTTTAGTTTTTAATGTCAGTTATCATATTATTTTATAAATTTCTTTCAATCAGAACATGTTCAATAAGCAAAACACAAATGATCAATTCATCGTGAATGAGTTTGTGCATTTGTGTCAAGACCTAGATCAAGATGTGGGTAAAAATTTGTTTTTTTTTGGTGCACAGATTTTTCGTACTAAGATGCTGCTGGCTCGAAATCCTTTGAAGAGCTTAATGAACTTGTTTTAAATCTGCTTTCTGTACCAACAAGTAACGCTTGTGTTGGAGGAGTTTTTTCTATAATGAATACAATCAAAACCAAAATATGTTATAAAATTCAGTATGAATTATAAGAAGTCCTTCTTAGAATAAATACACATTTTAAAAATAATTAATTTTGCTGTAACAAATTTATTCCATCTTCTCAAATGCTAAAACTTTTCAATACAAATAACATAACAAAATTCAATTAACTGATGAATCAGAAGATGTTAATTCTGAAATTTTTCAAATGATACATAATTGTTTTATTCTTGTGTATTTTTTATATGTAAATATTTAGAACTCCAAGTACAAATAAAATTAATTTTAAAATATTCAACAAAAATAGATTTAATTAAATGAATTTTTTTTAAGAAACTGTGTGGATTTTTGGGCTTTAAAAATCAAAAATTGGTGATAAAACAAAACTGGGAACCCTGATAAAGCGTAAAAATAAACGTCAGAGAAGCCTCAACTTTGCTTTATAAAGTACATGCTACACGCATTAATATTCAACTTCAATATTTGGCTTTGTGTTAGTATAAATATTGAAGCCTCTGACACACTACGTCAATATTTCTCATCAATATTTATTCATTTTTTTTGGTTTTTTCAAGTGGAAGCTTAAGTATATAAATTACCGTTGGAAAAATAGATATGTTTATTTATTAAAAAAAAATTGATATTTTTTATATTTTTGTCACTATATTTTTTGCTTTGCTTTACCAAACGGCCATCAATGAGTGATATACCTTAATTAATTGATTACAATTTTTTGCTCTATTTGTAATACATCACAACTACGATGTGCACTCAAAGTTACGAGAAATAAAATGAATATTGACAATAACACTACCACACTACGTCAAACTGCTTCAATATTTTGAAGAATATCAAAAGCATTTTGATATTCGTCAATATTACACAGAGCGAATATGTGTGACTATTTTTTGCAAACAAACGCACACAAATAGGTACAAATATTGAAGCTTAATAAAGGGTGGTTAAATTTCAAGGGCCGATGTTGATTTTGAATAAAACACAAACTATTTAGGAAATTATTGTAATTTTATTTTATTATGATATATTGGTATTACTCAATTATGTATGGAACAAAATATCGGCCAAATGGGCGCCGCGACCACGGCGGCACACCTCCATCCGATGGTCCAAATTTTCGATGACGCTGAGGAATAATTGAGTTTCTATGCCATTAATGTGCCGAATTATCTCATCCTTTAGGTCTTGAATTGTTGCTGGCTTATCGACGTACACCTTTTCTTTCAAATAACCCCAAAGAAAAAAGTCCAACGGTGTCAAATCACATGATCTTGGCGGCCAATTGACATCGCCATTACGTGAGATAACACGGCCATTGAATTTGTTGCGCAAAAGAGCCATTGTTTCGTTAGCTGTGTGGCAAGTGGCACCGTCCTGCTGAAACCACATATCGTCCACATCCATATCTTCCAATTCGGGCCATAAAAAGTTCGTTATCATCTCACGATAGCGAACACCATTCACAGTAACTGCCTGACCGGCCTCATTTTGGAAAAAATACGGCCCGATGATGCCGCCAGCCCATAAACCGCACCAAACAGTCACTCTTTGTGGGTGCATTGGTTTTTCGACAATCACTCTTGGATTCTCATTCGCCCAAATGCGGCAATTCTGTTTATTGACGAATCCACTGAGGTGAAAATGTGCCTCATCACTGAAGATGATTTTCTTCGAAAATTGATCATCCACTGTTGCCATTTCTTGCCACCATTCTGCCCATTCACGACGTTTGGAATTCAAATTGAGTAAGTCTGAAATAGAGAAATGTCAAATAAAATTCGGAAAAAAGCTTGGCGTTTAGGTGTGGTTCACATTCAACATCGGCCCTTAAAATTTAACCACCCGATATTTATGCGTCATACTCATGATTTACACACATCAAGTCTTGAGTATTTGGAAGAGCGGACAAGTCATAATGGATGATGTGTGAATCAGCCCTAATTAACACGCAACTGAATTAAGCTTTCTTCCTACCAGTTTCACCATGTTTAGTCTCTAATCTATTTCTCTCTCTATATATATATAGTTCCACTGCAATACATTGTATATGTGGGGGATTTCCCCTGAGCACTGGTCTAAGATAAAAAAAATTATTTAACGTATTCAAAACTTCTCTTAATTTTCTTTTTAAATACTGACTGCAAGCAATTAAACAAGTTGGACTTTTCTGTGAAAATGCCTATACATATACTGAATCCACAAAAACTTTTTCTGAAAAGAATACACAATTACCACTAAAAAGGGATAGACATTTTGTTCTGCATAATTGGCTTCTTTAGTTATGAAAATGAAAGACATCCTTAAAGAACGAACACATCTTTTTTATTACAGTTATAAACTAAAAGCATGTTAGAGATAAAATCTTATAAATACCACAAATTTTTAATTAATACTTGTAATTGAATTATTCGGCAAATACAATCGTACTATATATTATATTAAAATTATGAATATACATATATGTATGTATGTAATACACTTAAAATGCAATAAAAATATATATTTAAAATATTCATGAATATGATATAGAGATTACAAAATGAAAATCGAAATTGTCTATGACCAAATAAAAATCATTTTAATTATCATTATGGGCAAAATACATACACAAAGATTAAATCTAATAGGTATGTTTTTGTTTTATTAATTTACTAATTTTTTTTTAGTTTACATGATCATTGTATTCACATTAAACATTTAAAACTGATTCCCACGACTATGAAAAAACTATACACGCAGATGAAAATTATGTCCATTAACGACGCTCGATTTTCCCGGCAGACTGTACGTTGGCAATGGTGAATAAACAAACTGTATAAATAAGAAGAAAAAAATGTATACATAAAAGACAACAACAAAATTAACGAATGGACAAAAACAATTGACACAAACTTTTGGTGTTT
This sequence comes from Dexiosoma caninum, assembly GCA_963924685.1. Taxonomy (NCBI): domain Eukaryota; kingdom Metazoa; phylum Arthropoda; class Insecta; order Diptera; family Tachinidae; genus Dexiosoma; species Dexiosoma caninum. Next base: position 57,370,009 of record OZ004729.1, read on the forward strand.
TCTGTTGCGTTGACATATAACCCACACAAAAAGATTTTGTCGTATGACTCCACAACACCTCCCCGCTATTTGTTTTAGGATAATACAAAAGAGATAAAGCACCACCATATAGACCTTGATCGGCCGGAAGAAAAGGAGATTCCAAAAATTTGCTTTTAAAAGTTTTATGTAGGCTAGTTACAGCGCAATCGGCAGTAAAAAGATCGGCACAGATTTCCTTAGCAAGAAAAGTTTTCATTAAATATTCCCCATTACCAGTTGTGCATGTAGCAACGGAAAGATTATCAGTATCAGTAGCCCAGCAGCCTGCACCATACGTGGCCGCCTGACCAACGCGACCAGGAACTTTTAAAATTAAACCTCCTGAACTACAACCAGCTGCTGAATTTCCTATGCTATCTACACACACTGCGCCAACAGTATCAAGAGCATTTACAACAGTATCTTGACTATTAGTTTCATGGGTCGAGTTTTCCACCTTGGTACTAGAGGCCTTTGTTAAATTTCCAACTTTTGATTTGTAATGATTATATGTAAATTTTGCTTTTGCTGATATGAGGCCACTAGCTTCGATCATTGTGCAACCCAATTCTTCCGCATATCTTTCAGCACCGAGACCTGCCATTACCATTGGTGGTATACGTTCCATTGAAAGCATGCGATCTTGTCCATCACACAAAAAACGTGCTAGTTGTATGGGATTTTTCACAGTCGATACATTTGTACATGCACCAAAATGCAAATTTGATCCATTCATAATTGACGCATCACACTGTACATACCCATCCCAACAAAGATTAGATCCTAGTCCAGCGTTTGTGTTACCACAATTCTCCAAACGTATAATTGCTGCTTCGCATGCATCCATTGCCGATCCACCATTCTTTAATATATCGGTTGCTCTTACACAAGCTTCTTTAATAACGCGCTGATATTTAGTTTCATCTACTATATTTCCAGCACCTTAATCACCGAGTCAAGTGCAAAACATCGTAATGTATACATATCTATATTTATATTAAAGCAACAACGTACAAACCTGTGTGTACAGCAATAAAGCCAGCCATATTTAAAGGTTTCCAATTTTAAATTATCATAAATAAAACAAAAAAATTTCACACTAATGCATTTCGTTAATTTCCAAGTCCTCGCCCAAAAGCAAAATGTAAACAAAAAGAAAGCAAATTCGCCTTCTATTAAATAAACAAACAATTTTTTCACATGTTAAGTTATCAACATAATAAAAATACAAAAACTTTTGATACACTACAAAGCACTACCATAAAGTCACTACAATTAGGTAAGTAACATATAAAGACAACTATTGAGAAGGGCACTATATAAGTGCTTTTTTAGCCGAAATTGGGCACCCGCGGGATTCACAATATTACCAGAAAGCGTTTTCTTACACAAAAATTAGGTGAATTAGAGGCGTTTTGAAAGAGCAATGTTCTTGTTCTTCTTGTACGAAACAGCCCGAACTTTTTCTTCGGGGTAGTTTGGGCTTGAAGAACAAGCAATCAGCGGGTTTATAAGTAATCAAAAAAAAAGTAAAATTAAAAGTTTCCCAACAATGCAATGAACAAATAATAGTTAATTTTATTTCATGATATACTTTAAAATTATTTGGGTTTTCTTTAATTAACATGTACAAGCCAAATTAATGTGTTTTTATGGATGTCTGTTGATTTGGCTTTGTCATATACATTAGGCCTGTTCTAGGAGCATAGCGGAAGTGCCCGAATTCGAACAAATTTATTTTATTTATTTATAACAATAACCAAGCGAGCCCATAGCACCATATATAGTTGGTGGACTACAAGTGTAACAAGAATAATTAAAAAACAACAAATAATAACATATAGAAACAATGTTATTGAAAAAAGTAATAGTTGTGATATTATTAGATAAGGCATTATTAGATAATTGGAAGTTCAATTGCGCTATTGTGTAGCACCGGCGGAGTAAAATAATAATAAAAATGGCTACTAAAGAAGCTTCAGCACTGCTGCGAGTATAAACAAAGAACGTGCGAAAGCAGAGCTGTAAAATCATTAATTAAGCTTCACCTCCTGTCGTTTCTCCTACTATCCCTTTCCTGTAGTTCCAGCACAATGCTTCGCATGTGTAGGAATCATCTCCTGAGTGCTGGTCCCAGAAAAAAATATACTATCCCAGCAAACATTAAGGCAACAAGCAACGCATTAGATATTAAGAGGAACATTTTTCAGTTTTATATCATCGGAACGTGTGTGGCCGAGTGCCTCCATAGAAATATGAGGTGACCCACATACATATACTATCGGGTAGTCAGGTGGTGGTTAGGGCCCTTCAGACCATGATAACCTCACTATGAGTGAGCGACTATATAATTATAATCGACATTATCATTTAATTCATAAGATCCGATTGGTATTTCAATTGCAAGTTCGCCTATATGAAACTTATTATTATAGAGATTTACATTCGGTATAGTATTATATGAATGGAAATTGTTGTGGGACTGTCAAAAGTTGTTAAATTTAAATGCAACTATGTTTCTAGGCGAATATGTGAATATGAAAATGATTAGACTACTACCTTTTTTTACTTAACGTTGAGAACCATGTTTTTATTAATTTCCGGTGTTCTGACTAATTTGTAAATTATTAAATTGAACTGCGAAATAAAGAATTTGAATAGTGATAGAGATTACAGGTGGTGAAGGGATATATAGAAGAAGGCTTCATTATTTTTACAATACTGCTTTTGCACGTTTCTTGTTTAATACCTGTGTTGCAGAGCCTGTGATATTAAGGAAACGCATTACATTTTTGAAGCTGTATTTGGTAGACATTTTATTAATTATTTTACTTCGCCGATGATGCTACACAATACCGACGAAGGAGGGCGCTCTGATGTTACTTGTGGATTAGTGTCAGCTGAAGCCGGTACTGTTCAGTGACCAGTGACTATGCCTTCGCCACGGAAACAGTTCGACAACAACCAACACAAAACCCCACTAATGCACACCAGAAAAATGCGAAGTGATTTTATAATTCAGTCTGAAACTGGGGTTGAACCCAGGACTTTTGGTTTTGTAGTCAACGTGCTAACTACCACAACCATTGCCACCCTCAACCCACCTGGGGGTGCTGATGGCGAGTAGTCAGCGTGTTGGCTCTGCAACCAGAAAGACCCAGGTTCGATTCCCAGCCGGGTCAAATCAGAAAAAAAAATTTTCAGAGTTTTCTGTGCTACAGCACCCTCCTTCGTCGGTATTTGAGCAATAAAACGTCGGCGAAGTAAAATAATAAATAAAATGGCTCCATTTGCTTAAAAATAATGCGTCAAAAAACATCAGAGACGCCGCAACTTTGCTATATAATTTACACGCAACTGCAGAGTTGTGCAAGAATTAAGCTCTATCTTCCTACCACTTTCACCACCTGTCTATTTCTTCCCTATCCTTCTCTCTAGTTCCAGTGCAATGCATTGCATATGTAGGGGATAGCCCCTGAGCACTGGTCCAAGATAAAAAAAAAGAATTTGAATTATATATACTATTGTATCCTTTATAATAAAATCTTGAAATGATGCGTTTGCTTTTATCCATTTATTTCTCTATATCTCTAAAAACATGTAAACTAACAACTAACTAATTTTCCGTCAAGAATAACGTGATGCCAGATCATTCGTCAGAAATCACGATAGTTCTCCCACGCTATTGGTCTGGATCTAGAACATATTCTCACAGAGGTTTAATAATTACATACATATAAAGGTGGATGTACGTATAGGCATATGTTGCGGTGGTTGTACGACAGTAGCAAGAGGCTCTTCCCTGTTCAATTCAGGAATTGTTTCAGTAGTATTTGGTAGTTGAATCACGTCCTGTAAATCTAAACATGGTATGACATCCTGCTGAATATCATCCGTGGCAGGTTTTTCACGTGAGTAAGTTGTGTGCTTCCCAATTCTTGTTAATTTCAATTGGTTAATGTGTCGCTTTAAGGTATAGCCGTCATCCAGTTCAACGAGGTAATGAAGATGTCCATACTTTTTGATGACGGAACCCAGTTTCCACAAGTTTTTATTATTTGAATAGTATCGGGCATATACTCTGTCACCCTCACTCAGTTGACGTGCTTGACATTGATCTATGGACTTACGTATGCAGACTTTAGGTGGTTTCAAAGCATCCAATTGTATCCGAATTTGCCTATTGAGGTATTGCTCCGAGGGTGTCTTCCTATTGCTAAGAGGCGTTGCTCGGTATCGAAACAATATGTCCCTTACTTTTTCACGAATGCTACGAGGGTCGTTTGTCATTGCTTTCAATTTGTTTTTGATCGTTTGAACATTGCGTTCGGCTAGGCCATTTGTAGCCGGGTGCCCTGGTGCTATTTGCTTTTGAAATTACCCGCATTTACACAAAACGCTTGGAATTCATCGCTTGTGAATATTCTTGCATTATCTGACACGATTACGTCTGGATATCCATGTCTAGAAAACAGCTCAAGAACATCTCTATAGTAGAGCTTGACGTGGGGCAGAACGCGTTATGCCGATCTCGAGCCATTCCGATTTTGCATCGATAACGATAAGGTAGTAATGGTCTTGAAAGATACCAGCGTAATCAATATGAATACGCTGCCAGTTATTCTCTGGTTGCTCCCATGTATGTAATTTAGCCTTAGGGGGAGTTGAGTTGACATAGCCACAGGGTAAACATTCTCGTACTAGACGTTCGATATCTTTATCGATAGATGGCCAATAGACATATTTGCGTGTCAATTGCTTCATTTTCGTCATTCCCAAATGGGTGCAATTGGTGCAATTCCTTTAACACGGCCTCTTGTAATGTAGACGGTATTACCACACGCTGACCCCTGAATATAATACCATCATTAATTGTGAACAATGTATTTTCGACACGATCGTTTTTTAGGTTTCGTAACAGCGTTGAAAGATTTTTATCTTTGTTCGTTTCGACTCGAAGAGTTTTGAAATTTAGATTGACTGATGAAATGTGTTGTATGGATGCTTCGCAGATTTGCTTTACTTCTTCATTAATTGATTTGTCTGTTAAAGATTGTGATTTGACAGGAGCTCTGGATAAACAGTCGGCATTGACGTTGTCGATGCCCTTTTTATAAACAACACGATAGTTGAACCCTGCCAAGAACGCGGCGTATCGCTGTAAGCGTGAAAACGTCATTCGGGGTAATTTTGCATTCTCATGAAAAATTCGTACGAGTGGCTGATTATCGGTAATGAGTGTAAAGAATCTCCCAAACAAATATTGATAGAAATGGTCAACTGAAAACACAATCGCTAGCGCTTCCCGATCAATTTGTGAATAGTTTCATGCTGATTCCGTAAGGGATCTTGACGCGAATGAGATCGGTCTTTCTTCGCCTTCTATTATATGAGAAAGCACTCCTGCAACTCCGGTCGGACTAGCGTCACATGCCAATATTACAGGGTATCTGGGATTGTATGGAACAAGTACCCGGTCGCTAGCAATTTCTATTTTAATTTTTTCGAAGGCTCTGTTGCATTCTGTTGTCCATTTGAATTTTGCAAGGGGGCCATCATTGTGGAACAATTCGGAATAAACCTAGAATAATAGGTCACCATGCCTAACAAACGTCTTACATCATCAGATGATTCCGGTTTTGGAAGCTCCGTTATAGCAGCCATTTTGGTCCTTGATTTTAAAATCTTATTATGTTGAATGGTATGGCCCAAAAATTCGATCTCCTCTTGAAAAAAACAACACTTATCCTTATTTAAGTGCAAATCGTATTCCTGTAATTTGGTTAAACATTCATGTAAGTTTTGTTTGCACTCTCCTTTTGTTGAACCATGCACAATAATGTCGTCGAACTATACTTCGGTTTTGGGAACGTTTTGCAAAATTTGATTTATTATGCGATTGAACTCCGATGGCGCCGTCTTAATCCCAAATGATAACCGGTTCATCTTGTAAGTGCCACGATGTATTGATATGGTCTGAATGCGGCTTGAATTTTCGTCTACCGGTATGTGCAAATAAGCTTTGAATAGATCAAGTTTACAAAAGTATTTCGAATTACGCAGGCAATTGAATATGTCTTCGATTTTCCTTATTGGACTATGTGCATCAACAAGGCGTTTGTTTACTCCGACTTTATAGTCAACGCATAAGCGTAAACTGCCGTCAGCCTTCGGTATAACGACCAAGGGGGAACCCCAATCACAGATTTCAGTTTTTGATATTATTCCTGCTGATTCCAATTGATCATGTTCATCGTTTACCTTCGTGACTAATGCATAAGGTATTTCGCGGTCTTTAGTAAATATAGGAGTAACATTGTCTCGTAGCTTTAAGGATATGGTAAGCTGTTTTACACAACCAATCTTCGGCTTAAATATTTCCGAAAATTCTCTTCCCAAATTTTCAACTTCGCTGCACTCTTCCCTATTTAGTTGATGCACAGAGTTGATTTTATTTAAATTAATTTTAAATTTCCGGATCCTATCCCGACCCAGAAGAGCCGTAAACTCCTCTGGAACAATAAAGATTTCACCTACAATCGTTGTACCGTTGTGCTCTGCTTTCACTTGAATTTTACCATCCGGAATAAATACGTTTTATGTATACGATCGAAATAGCATGTTTGTTGGCACCAACGGAACATTTAGTTGTAATTTCGAAAATTGATCCCTTGGTAAAAAGGTGTAGCCGGATCCTGTATCGATTTCAAAATTTACAGATCTACCTTGAACTGTAACGTCTATACAAAATTTCCCTACGTTTCTTGAATTGTTGTGATTAATGTCCACAACCTTTAAAATTCCATACTGCTGGCTGTTTCTGATTTTATTTGTGGTTTCCTGGTTGAATCTATCTTTCATCCTAGCCTTTATACATACCTTTACTACATGTCCAGTTTTCCTACATTCAGAACACCTTAAATTGTTTCTGTCGCTGCGGCAATCCTTCGCATAATGGTTGTTCCTACCACATCTTAAGCATAACCCTTCCAGGCCCAGCAATTTATAATCGATTTCTGGTTTGTTTCTAGATTTATTCTGATGTGATTTCTTGTAATTACCCCTGCTGGGTTCCCCTTTTTTTACTATCTTATTCGTATCGATTAATACTGGCTGGCTTGAATTAGTGGCAAGTTCTCTAGAGTCCACTTTAGCAGCTTCGATTGCAATAGCTTTTGCAACGATTTCCGAAAAATCGAGAGATTTTGATTGTAATACTTGCTCGCGAATATAATTGTTTCTTATCCCACGTATACATTGGTCGCGTAGGAAGATATCTGCAATTGACCTCTTACACTGGCAGTAGAACTCACAGTCGCCAATACTTGACCTTAAACTTGCAATATATTCTGCAATCGATTGACCATCCGTCTGGTATCCTGATAAAAACTAATGTTATGTTACCAAAACATTGCGTTTTGGTGATAAATGAGTTTGCAGAAGTTCAATCACTTCATCATATTTTAACTCATTTAAGTTTTTCGGGGCTGCGAGAGCTGTGACTGTGTTGAACATTTTGGCTCCAATTGAATTTAGTAACAGCTTTGCACAGTATCCCTTATTGTCGTAAACATTTTTCATGCTTGTATAATTTTCAAAACGTTGCCTATACATGTCGAACGATTCCTTTGCCGTATCTAGCATTTCGAAGTTTGGTACCAACGTAATATTTGGACCCAAATTCGCTTGCCCTTGCGATGTCAACGGTGTGTTGCCGGTAACTACTTCTAGAATTTTCCTCTGCATTTCCATAAATTTTGAAAATTGCACGGCGTCCATTTTGAAATGCGAATTCGAATTATTAGTCTCTGTTAAAATCCGTTTTTGAACCAATTACTGCCCTGCTTTCTCCTCGTCGCCAAATTATTGTATCCTTTATAATAAAATCTCGAAATGATGCGTTTGCTTTTTAATCCATTTATTTCTCTATATCTCTAAAACATGTAAACTAACAACTAACTAATTTTCCGTCAAGAATAACGTGATGCCAGATCATTCGTCAGAAATCACGATATATACTAAAAGCTTAAACGTGCATCTGTTTTTGCTTGGGATGACCACAACAGAAATCAGTTAGAGCAGACTCATATAATCCATTTAAATCAATAGGTGGAAAGTAATTAGCAGATAACGCTGATGAGCTAGAGCTAAGACTAAGTGCCATTGAAATTACGACTGTCAGATGACAAATAAGTAAAATATTCTATTATATATTTTTTATAAAGAAATTATTTATTTACTTCTCTTCATCTTAAAAATATATTAAAATACATAATGTTAGAATATTTCATCTTTGCTTATATGAGTGTGCTCTAACTGATTTCTGTTGTAGTCAGTGCAAGCAAAAACAGATGCACGTTTAAGATTCTAGATATAATTCAAATTCTAGTATATATAATAAATTCAAAACCAATAATTTTTGGTTTTCTGTTCGGTATTCAGTTTCAATTCTAGATTGATTCTAAAATTAGAATCATATATAAACAAATATTTCCAAAATAAATTCAGTTAATATACAATTTCTATACAATCTCTTTTTTTGTATTGTTAAACAAATATTCTAATTTACAGTTTGAAATTATATTATTTCTTATTAACTAAACAATTTATATTCTTATTTGTTAAACAGTATATTATTAATATATACATGAAATTAGGTTATTTCTTATAAGCTATACAGGTTTTATTCTTATTAATTAAAAATTAAACTATAAATATAGACAATATATTACATTAAAATAAATTTGTTAAATCTAAATTTAAAAATTACATATCAAGTTGGGGATTAATGTCCTTTATTTTATAATGCCCCATGCATATGTATTTATACCATTTTTCCAATTTCCCATTTTAAAGTAACTTATTTCCTAATAGACAATTTCTAAAATCATTAATATTTAACTTATCTATTACACATTGCTTCACACCTTTAATTTTCTTAATTTCATTATCTATCTTATCTTTTTTTACAATATACATCTTAGCTGTCAAACTAATCTTTAATTGCTTTTCCAAAGTTTTTGTCTTTCATCATTCCCAATACTTCTTTATTTATGTATCTGTATCCATATCATTTAACCCTTAAATGTATAGAGTCTCAGATATTCGCGAAAAATATATATTATATGTAAACCGACCAAAAAATAATAACTGCGTTTAAATTTTTCCAAAATATTAATTTATGTACATTTTATGAAAAAAAAATTGGTTGTATCTTTTAAGATACGCATGCATTCCACGCATTCTAACGCTACATAAAAAAATAACGACTGAGTTGATTTAAAGCAAAGTTTTATTTTTTATAAGTTTAATATGTACATATATATAAGTAAAAACTATATAAATACAAATAAATATTTATTTTTATTGATTGTGATAGTTAAAAAAGCAGTTTTTTTCAGCCGTAAGACAAATTTAATTGACATTTACTGCTTTAATCTTATAGTTTTTTTCCTGGTTGGGGTGGGTTTATTCTGAACGCGGAGTTTCATTTGATCCCGTATAAATTTCAAACTTGTACGCATATCCTTTAGTGTCACATAGAAGAAAAAATTTAAATACCCACTTCTTAGGTTTGTTTGGCAAATATTGTCTCATATAGCTATTAATTTTTGTAGAACACATCTGCTCATCTACACATACACTTTCCATTTTGGGAACAGAACCGAATGTACAGTTTAGGGAATCAACAAAAGGCCTAATAAGGTATAGTCTGTCACGTTTGGGATCGTCGGGTGCTGGCTTTTCCTCTTTGTCATTAAAATGTAGGTATTGTCTTATTTTCTGGAACTGTTCCATAACGCTAAATGAAAACTTTGCACCTAATCCAGCATACCGTAGGGTTTCTTCAACAATTAGGTTTTCTAGGCTCTCAGGAAATAAATAACTCCAAGCTTTGTTAGGAGTGACTATTGATTGAATTTCTTCAGGGAGAGAGCTACCTCCTCTAAACTCAACTACCTTACTGTGATATTGTAAATTACCCAGTTTCCATATAATTTTCTCAATTGCTTGGGATTTGGGATCAACGTTGGTGTTTTGAAATTTTTAAGGAAATAAATTGAATGCCGAAGAGCTTGGTAGAACGTCCAACGACTTTTCTGGGAGAAGAGAAGGTTCTGACTCAGAGTTTTCTATAGAAACAGAAGATGTAACTAAATAAGTTTTAATTTTACTGGATACAGGTGAATTGGAAATAAGTAGATTAGTAGTGGCGCATTTTGAAAGGACGGGAGACTTCAATGAATGACATTTTCTCAGACTAGAAATCGGAGTATTGGTCTTAGGAAGGGTTGTATCAGAACATTGTGAAATAAGAGGAGACAGAGCAATGGTTGTGGACCTATTATCATCATTGATTAAAGCAATAAACGAGTCAGTAACGGATTCATTCAGGCCAAAGCTAAGTTCATGGTCTTCGTCAGAATCAATATTCTTATCAATGAGTAAGATGCTTTTATTTTTAGTAGGGCATATCTTTTCAATTTCTTCTTCATCATCACTGCTTTCATCAGTGCTGTCATAGGGAAATTCTTCACTGTCGCAAAGTATTTCGCCTATTTCATCATCAGTTATTTTTGTTTTTCTCACACGCGTAGTAATATTCATATTTTTATTATGGAACTTGAATACAATAAACTTTGCGCAACAAACTAAAGCAACCTCCCACTTCAAGAGTTTGAATTATAATAAGAAAAAAGACATAAGTAAGCACATACATGTAAAAAAAAGCAGCTTGTGCAAAAACATTTCTTTTTCTCATACAAAATTTGTCTTTAAAAAAAAAAAATAGCACAGTAAAAAAAACCAAGGGAAATTTGCAGTTACTGCAGAGTGCATACTGTATCTTTTAAGATACAACCACTATAAGTGATTTTATAACTAAAGTTGGAATCGTATTCATTTTAAACGTTATAATTAATTAAAATACACTGTATTCAATAAAATAAATATATTATTTGTAAAACTAAATAGAACCATTACTACGAAAATGGCACCATAAGTTTGCCTTTATCTAAAAATGTAAGAATTTAAAAATTTTGTATTTCCCGTTATATTATTGATTTAAATTAAAATCTGTTGCCTTAAAGTTGATACTATAAGATAGAAAAAAAGGTTCTGAGCAGTTGTTAATATTTTTTTCTTAATTATGATAATAAACAAAGAAATGACACCGGTTTTTCTGGTTGTATCTTTAAAGATACAGTATGCATTAAAGGGTTAAACTTATATTACTGATGTGTTTAGGTATCATATACCCTTTAAAATCATACATTTTAAATTTAGAAATTTCAAAAAACCGAAATTAAATTTATTAAAATTGGATTATTATATTCAGTTCGCACTCTATCCATCTGAATAGCAACCATATCGATGGCTGAAGTATTCTGCACGTTGACTACAAAACAAAAACAGACCTGCGTTCAACACCAGTTTCAGACAAAAAAAAACATCTCGCATTTTTCTTATGTGCATTAGTGTGTCAGTTGTTTTCGGAAGATTTCAGTGGCGAAGGCATAGACACTGAACAACACCGGCTTCAGCTGATAGCAACCCACAATCACATAAGAACGTCCTCCTTCGTCGGTATTGTGTAGCACCGGCGAAGTAAAATAATAATAAAAATGGTTACTAAACCGAAGCTTAAATACTGCTATAAACAAAGAACGTGCAAAAGCAATCTGTAAAGTAATTAATTAAGCTTCACCTCCTGTCGTTTCTCTAACTAGCCCTTTCCTATAGTTCCAGCACAATGCATCGCCTTAATGAATGCCTTAATTTTTTTGGAGTCGACGCTCTAAACTCATAAATCTATTGCATGCCATCGCGTGGGATTCTCCCAACGCAGTTTGGTTTTCACGAAGACGACTGACCATGAATCGACCTTCTTCATTGGTATGAACATGTTGGGTAAAATGTGCTTCACATTGCTTTTCGGAGAAAGAGAGATTTTTTTCGCCTCGATATCGTCCAAAATACAAAGATGCTCTATGGCTTCTTCCAATGAAGTGGGGTCTCCAAATACTGCACATGTTGTACCACATAACGGACTCGGAATTGGATTTTTTCAGCCAGGTGAATATTGTTGGGAATGGCCCAAGTTGAAATGTCAACGTGCTGATTTGGTTGTGCCGGAATTATGCTTGGTAGAACATACGCATCTACATTTGCTGAGAAATTGAGATTCCTGAACATCATCCCGATATTTATGCGATAGTTTGAATTTCTTCGAATTTCGCCAACACCGTCAGGGCAGAGGGAGGTCTCAATTGGTGAAATGGACAATTTTTGACAAAGCCGTTTGGATGCAATATTTATTTATGAGCCAGAGTCTAATACTGCTCTAAACTCATCTGATACACCATTTGAGGCAGTAATGATAACTCTTGCCGTTGCTAGCAATACATGAACCTGACGGCCCGCACCCATCAGATGTTTTTATTTTTGGAGTCGGATTTAATGCTGAAGATGTACCAGATGAACCAGCCGTTGTTTTGGAATCAACCTTTTTTTTTAAATGAAGCAACGTATTGTGCTTTTTCGCACACGTTTTGCAGCTACCTGAAGTACAATGGTCACTTCTGAAGCAATTTACACATAGCCTTTTTTGTAGTACCCATCGCAGTCGTTCTGCTTCTGATAGTCGCTGGAATTTGCTGTAGTGGTATAGGTTGTGGTCGCTACTATTGCACATTCTGCATGTATTTCTACTGTTTCCGTTGGCTATTATAATTGTTGATATCACTTTATGTGGGGGTTTGTCCTTCGGAACAACTGCCTCCAAATACTGAAATTGAAGTTCCAGAAATGTTTGTATGTATGTATGAGAATTGCACTCCAAGAAGATGTTGCTATTCCCAAATTATTTAATGCAAGTAAGCACTCCTTGGTGGTGTCATGCATAGCCTTGATAGATGATGCAGTTGATGTTACAGACTGTAGAGTATTTTGTCCACCAAATGAACAACTAAAATTTTGTTATTATAGCGGTCCTTCAACGTTTGCCAGGCAGCATTATAATTTGCTTCGGATAAGGAATATTGACTGATGAGATGTCCTGCTTCTCCTGAAACATTACTCTTAAAATACCACATCTTCTGGATAGGGGAGATCGGTTGTTTGTCGGCCATTTCAGAAAATAAATCGTGAAATTGTCTCCATTATAGATAATCACCATGAAATTGTGGTATAGTCACTTTTTTGGCAAATGTACTGAACTAGTGATATTATTTACCGGTAATGACTCCTTAATATGCATGTGAGCACCATCTTGTTTTATTTTTTCTGCTTCTACAGATAGATTGACCAAGCTTTTCTATATTGCATCATATACGTTATAGTATTCTTCCTCATTCAGACCAAAATCCGCTGGATTCATTAATTGTTCATGAGCTTCATCATGTAGTGTCTCAATATGGGTCCACAGTCTCTTGATTGTGTTAATATTTATTGCAAAATATTGCAGTGGAAGATCCTCCGTATCCTGTAATCTTTATAATAGTCTCATTAGTGCTGACACTCTAGCTTCTAATCTTCGAATAATAATACTATGTGAAGTTTTATCGTCATTTTGCGCTGTATACTGATGCGTCTTGGATTTTTCATTTATTGAGAGTTCAGAGTTACCATTGAATGTCTTGGGCTACTCTTCAGTTTGTGATCTAAGACACTTGGCTTCATTATCTAACACATTGATGTAATCGACTGCTATAGTGCAGATTTTTTCTTAATAGTCTTTGGGGAAGTAGTCCAACTTCATCGGATTACCAGCCCAAGTGCCTGAAACTGGTCCCATGATTCTTTCAGATGTTGCAATCGTTCCTCAAAGTAGTCAATTGATACTTTTCTGCCGGGTGAATCCTTTTTGAAGTTCCTCACAATTTTCTGAATTGCTTCACCCGTCTCATTTTGGAGTTTTAGAAGATTTTCTATTGTTGCCATATTAAGGTGTTATTGCTGTTGTATTGGCAAATGGTGAGAATGAAGTTGATGATGTACGCTTGTGTATAATGACCCTTGACTGGGATGTTGTAGCAATTAGGTAGCAGGATGAATATATGTATATCGATGTAGCAGGATGTTGAAATTCAGAAGGCTGTGTTGATGTTTCAAGGATATAAAAGTCTCTTACCACTAGGGTCACCAACATTTTTTTGGTGAGTTTGATTTAGGACTGTTGATGTCCTGTTGAAGGATATTGCATCAACGATGTCATCTTTCTCCTTGAAGATTATTACATTGTCGATGTCCTATTGTAGGCTGCCAACTTTACATTAGATCTTGTTGCAACATCTTCGGCCAATTTAGTGGCATTTAATTTGGGATTTTTTTCCACTTCTTTTAACACGAATCTAACATCCCTCTGACTAAGTTTTTTTGTTGACTTACTTAAACTAACAAGTTTGGAAATATCACCAAATGATTTGCCTTCATTTCTGAACTTAACAATTAAGTTAAGCACATCAATTGAAATTTCTTTACGAGAAGCCATGACTGTCTACAATTGTTGCTTAAACTTCAACTGAACACAAATTTAAGCAAACCTTTAACAAAACCAAATAAGGAAAAAACAAATAACGGAACTTTTCTGTTTGTATTTAAATGCAAAAACGGTACACGTTGGTCGTACGTAGACTTTTGTCATTGCTTTTTTGATGTTTTTCTTAAATAATTTCTTAAGTTTACATAGAATTGTTTTTTTGTTTTTCTGATATACCAATTAAACTATTTTTAAACAAAAGTAAATCACTCTTTTTTTTATTATTGTTTTGAAACCCTCAATCCAATCAAAATATGGGTCGTACGTAGACTTTTGTCGGTCACTGTATATGTAATTATATTCCTGGCTAGAATCATAATCACGAACATGCTTATTATTGGCTACTGAATGTCGTTTACTACATTGAACAATACCTGTCGTAATACACCGCACAACAAAGTTAAATATGTTAACAGCAGTTAAGTGTTTTTCCATTGAATTCTTTTCGATAATGAAATATATATTTTCTTATTTAAAGTAATCATATTATTTTTTCCTGGATATAATGTAAGTTCTCTTACAAATAAATGCGAGTCATATGACGAAACATTGTGGAAAAATATTGGGATGAATTTAGCTATTGTTATGTGCAGGTCCTCTATACAGATAAAAATTTCTTCCAAATGTGGCAAGTTGTAGATGAACTTTGTTCTATTGTTAATTGAAATCATGGGTTTTACTATACTTAAATAATTATTATAAATATCTATGCTATCTCCAACTAAATTTGTAAATAGTGATTTGGTGAGTTTTCATAGCTATAAGCAAATGGAATGTGTTTGTGAATTGATTTAATATTAGTTGAATTTTGAATATTTTTTGATTTTATAATGCATTTAAAACTATCCCTTTCCTATAGTTCCAGCACAATGCATCGCATGTGTAGGGATCATCTTCTTACTTTTATCTTGACTGGGCATTATCTTAACCATTTTATTACATACTGCTTTATGTTTTTTCAAGGCCTTCATTCTGAAAATGCTGCAAATAAATGTGTGGTGACAATTTTTTGTGACTTGCGCGTATATTAATCTGTGAATGAATAAAATAATAACAATATTTTTTATAAGTATAATTTTCAATGTCTAACAATATAAATAAAAGTATAGTACCTTGCAATATTTTTGATCCATACATAATGGAATCTTTCATCATCTTCCAACAGCACCAAATTTATATGTGTAGGTTTTTCCTGTGATGTGAAGTAGTAGGCACCAACTACGGCATGGTCTTCTAGACCGAAGCCATTCACACTTACATATATCCCGTTTATTATGTTCAAATATTTTAATGTCATTAGCTGCTAGTGGAAACTTTAAGCGGAAAAAATTTAATGTGATGTCATTATCCAATATAATTATGTCATCCTCAATGTCCTCTACTTTATAGGATATGCATCTGTTTAAATTGGTAGTGACTGGATATAATGCCGATATTAAGGTCCACTTAAAACAATATTCATCTTTATTATAAACATTCACACACGTCTTTTTGTTGAATATTTTAGATGTTAGGTTAGGTTAGCAAGTCCCAAGGGAATCAGCTCACTTGCGTCCTCCCGGGTACCATTGTGTCGTCTGACCGGGATCAGTCCTCATCTCGCCTAATCGATTCCAAACCACCTCGAGTTCCGGATAAACGAGCTTATCCCCCTCACATTGCTCCCCGAGACCTCCGCGAGGTCTCGCATAAATGGGAACCCCATCGTAGACGCGCGTCCAACGGCGAGAGTGTGACAGTGACACATCAAGTGATCAACCTTCTCCTCCTTCTCCGCATCACGACAGCTCCTGCAGAAGCGTTTATACGGCGTCTTATTGGCGTGCAAACCAATGTTACACTAGACCGTCAGCACCGCCACCATCATCCGGAGTAGGACCCTCGGCAGTTCCCTAAGCCCGGCGGTCCGACCGGAGACGCACTGAGGCCAATTCATCCTGCAAATCGATCCGGTGGTTTCGTTAGGCTACGCAGTCTGCGCAGTCCCAAAGCGCTCCAGCTCCTGCAGTATCGCAACGGAATCCCGACATAACCATCGATGTGCCCATCAGGCAGACGAGCCCCCTCCTTGGCCAGCCCATCCGGCACGTCATTCCCAGGCACACCACTATCTCCCGGTACCCAGTCCAGCTCAACCAAGATCGATGTAGTATAAACACCCGACAGCCCGATTACGATCCGTCCGTGAATACATCCACCACATCCGAGCGATTTTCCATCATCCCGCGTGCTCCAGACATATCCACCCCGAATCTTCTATCAGGCAGAGGCCTGGGTGAGCAGTAATCCACATTCCACGGTAGGTTCCCCAACGACCGCAGTACCGTCGCATGGCCAGTCACCACCTCCCTCCATGCACCAATCGCCTAATAGCCGACGCCGCCAGCAGCCAGTGCAGCATCACGAAGAGAACCTTGGATTGGGTAGTATCAGACATATCCGTAAACATCAAGGCAGGAGTACGTAATACGTTCTCCACCACCTTCCGGTTGGTGCCCCTCGTCAACGCAGGCCACCAAACAAGTGCGCCATACATCAGTATCAGCGTGGAAGAGCCAGTCAGTGCCTGCACAATCGTGCACGGGTCCACGTTAGTAAACGCACCCTCTATGTCGAGAAAAGCCACCAGCGTATACTCCCCATACGCCATAAATTTTTTCAGATTGCCCACCAGAGAGTGCAGTGCGGTCTCACCCGACCTACCCTTCGTGTAGGCATACTGAGACCCCGATATATGGTCACCAACCTTCTCAGATGAAGATCTATCAGCCTTTCCAAAGTCTTCAGAAGGAACAAAGACAGACAGATCAGTCTGTAATCCTTCGAGGTTGTGTGCGTAGTCCTCCCCTCCCTTGGGAATGAACACCACGAAGCACTCAGTCCATGGCGTCGGAATATAAGACCACCTGCGACAGGCAGTGAAGATCCGCACCAGCCATATTTTAGATGTTAAGGGGATATATTTTGCTTTGATATCTTTACAGGCAATGAAAGTTTCGCATACATATGTATGCATTTAAAACAATCAAAAATATACGAATGGCCAGTGGCTAGTGACGGTATAATTCATTTAACACAAAATACTTGACGAAACACCCCAAAAAAGTTTGCTTCCAGTATAACAAAAGAAATATGTGTACACAGTTAATAATGGAAACAAAAATTAAGTAATGAAAAGGACTATTGTAAGTTAGAGAGAAAAAAATAACGGGGAATTTAATATTTATAGAAAATAATAGATATATTCTTTTCCTTGTTGTGAATAATAATTTTAAACAAGAACCAATTTGCTGAAGAAGCCACACAAAGAAGTGGCGAAATATTGAACAACCAAAAAGTAAAGAAATTTACTGACCTGAAAAATATTATAATTTAAATTAAAATAAAAAACGGTCAAATAAATATCAAGAAACATATAATTATATGTATAAAGCTAATAATTTACATCTACAACAACACACAGGGGACAAAACACGAAGAGAGCTGATGATGAAAATGTAGCAAATTTCGAAAACGGCAAGTTGTTCGGTTCTGCTAGTGTATGTCAGTGTAATTTACAATTTTGTTCTTTTGATTTAATTTGTTTCTTAGTATGTAACTATCACATGTAATTTTCATTGGCTGTAAATGTATCAATTATCAGTTTCAGCCTATTTGCATTGAAGAAAAAATTATTTTCTTTTCCCATAGTAGATGGAGAAGTTTTTGTAACAGAAAAGGATTCTTGAAATTAAATGGATATATTAAAATTAAATTAGCTACATTGCACGTACTTTAATATGAACGCGTATTTATGCCTTTTTAAATAACATGAATTATATTTTTCTTAATGAAAGAATTAATATTTAGTTGTGTTTAAGTTCATAGTTTTTTTATATTCACATAAAGCGATTGTGTGTATGACTTTCGGTGGCTTATAAAGGGTGGTTAAATTTCAAGGGCCGATGTTGATTTTGAATAAAACACAAACTATTTAGGAAATTATTGTAATTTTATTTTATTATGATATATTGGTATTACTCAATTATGTATGGAACAAAATATCGGCCAAATGGGCGCCGCGACCACGGCAACAGTGGATGATCAATTTTCGAAGAAAATCATCTTCAGTGATGAGGCACATTTTCACCTCAGTGGATTCGTCAATAAACAGAATTGCCGCATTTGGACGAATGAGAATCCAAGAGTGATTGTCGAAAAACCAATGCACCCACAAAGAGTGACTGTTTGGTGCGGTTTATGGGCTGGCGGCATCATCGGGCCGTATTTTTTCCAAAATGAGGCCGGTCAGGCAGTTACTGTGAATGGTGTTCGCTATAGTGAGATGATAACGAACTTTTTATGGCCCGAATTGTAAGATATGGATGTGGACGATATGTGGTTTCAGCAGGACGGTGCCACTTGCCACACAGCTAACGAAACAATGGCTCTTTTGCGCAACAAATTCAATGGCCGTGTTATCTCACGTAATGGCGATGTCAATTGGCCGCCAAGATCATGTGATTTGACACCGTTGGACTTTTTTCTTTGGGGTTATTTGAAAGAAAAGGTGTACGTCGATAAGCCAGCAACAATTCAAGAGCTAAAGGATGAGATAATTCGGCACATTAACGGCATAGAACCTCCATTATGCCTCAGGGTCATCGAAAATTTGGACCATCGGATGGAGGTGTGCCGCCGTGGTCGCGGCGCCCATTTGGCCGATATTTTGTTCCATACATAATTGAGTAATACCAATATATCATAATAAAATAAAATTACAATAATTTCCTAAATAGTTTGTGTTTTATTCAAAATCAACATCGGCCCTTGAAATTTAACCACCCTTTATATAGAAATTATAGTCACATTTGAAATATAGTTCGCAATTTTCAAAAACTAAGGTTTGTGAATATATACAAAATATCGTACTGTATACACAAAAACTTCAGTGATCGTTTTAAGAATAAGCTCTACGTCTTTATGATTGCACTTTATCGATTCTGACCAGTCTGTTTCATTTAAATTTTGAGTAGATTTATAATTCGATTATTTTTATCATCTAATCTTATGAACTTTCCTTCCTGTATGATGGTACAGGTCGTCTTAAGATCTTAAGGAAGGTGCTTAGCATAGAAATATAGCTTTTACAAGTTAGCCATTTAATTTTTGAAGAGTTAAAAAAAAACAAGAAAACAGCATCATTGCAATCAACGATTTGGATTCAATATTATTGAACAATTTTTATAAATATTTGAATAAAATTATTTGTAACAGCTATATACAATATCAAATAATAAATAAAATATGTTGTATCCATAAATAATTCTCGTTATTATTGACCTCTGAGTAGAGTGTCGAGTTGCATTTATTTACCAGCATCATTCATATTCTTTGGCAAACTTAGAAGGGAATTAATTAACTCCGAGTTTCGCTTTGGCATTGTAGCTGATAATGTGTTCGGGGTGTAATATCGGCAAAAATTATTTAATGCCTGTCCGTAATGGATTGATGTTAGCCAATTTATCACATCGCGATTAAACTGAAACAATCCAAATTTACAAAATATGATGAAAATACTCGTATATAAGTTTTTGTTTACCTCTTTATCAAAATATCGATCCTCTTCTGGTGTAGGTAAGCTTGATACAGCAAAAAACACTGTTGTCAAAACCAAAATAATCATTAAATAATTATCTTTAACCATTTTTGTCTTCCAAGACGATATAAAAAGATTAGATATTAACAGCTTCAACCTCTGCAGGTTACTGATGAAGATGTAAACAATCGCTGCTCAATTTATATGCAACCATTTCAATACGGTCGATTAGAATGAACTCAGCAGGAATTATGTCACTTCCAAACCAAATACATCATTTGCAAGCTATAAAAATTGTGTAAACATAAAACCATAAACTGTATACTATAAAAATTTTTCATATAACGTTGGCGATAATATTATTCTTTGTCAATATAAACATATTGCATAAAATAAGTACACACACTACACCATATTGTAGGTATACATTTTTATGGAGTTTGTACCTTTTATAATTTTACAAAGGTTACGAAAATAATATTGCTAACAGACTGAGTGTTACATAACTACTCGTATTACAATTATAATAAAGTTGAAAATGCGACAATAAAATTGGCAGATTGAAAATAAATTTTCAAATATATATGTACATACGTGCATATTTATAAAATCCTTGAGATGTAACAAATTTAATTCAAGTTAAAAAAAAAACTTTAACTTTCAAAATAATATACCAATACGAATTCTGTTTTTTCATTTCATATTAAGACTTTTGGCAAGTAATAAACAGCGTTTATTCATGTTTGATTTCTTTAAGTATCAAAGTGAAGGAAAGTAATTTCATATTTAAAAAATAAGTTTTTACAAATGTCTTTCTACATTTATGGTGTAAATATACATACTTACATAGTATGTATAGAAGATTAGTTGTCAATAAACCACGGAGCGACATTTGGCGCCGTAAAAAATGGCTGCAAATTCAAAGCCAATTCAATTTTTAAATTATAAAATTGTGTCTCATATACCCAATTAAAAAGGCATAATTGGTGTGTTTTTTTACTTTTGTGGTAAAGTTCGGTAAAATGAGAGTAAACTATAATTTATCTCAATAAGAGACAAAAATGTACAAAAGTAAAAAAACGCATAAAACCATAAAATATACCTCAAAATAGGTCTGTTCCAGGTGCATAACAAAAGTGTACGAAGTGTTGCGAATAAACAGAAAATTTCTCTCTGACTTGACAAATTTGCTTAAAATTGCTGGAACGCAGACAATCACAATTGAACATTTTGAAAGTGCTGCTTACTATCTTAAATAATTTTATTTTAAAGATTTCAGACGCTTAAAATGCATAAATGCATTTTGAAAAATTCTCCTCTCTAATTTTCTCTTAAAATCGCACAAAAATTGTTATCTGGACCGCTTTTGGGTAAATGTAGAGCATTGCATCTTACACATAATTCATTCAAAGACAAGCTTGTTGAACATTTCTCGCAATGAGGGTGGCGATGGCACGATGGATGGTAGTCTGCACGTTGACTACACAACCAAAAAACTGACCTGGGTTCAACCCCAGTTTCAGACAAAAAATTTTAAAATAAAAATAAACATCTCGCATTTTTCTGATGTGCATTAGTGTGTCTTTGTGTGTCAGTTGTTGTCAGAAGGTTTGTTTCAGTGGCGAAGGCATAGTCACTGGTCACTGAACAATACCGGCTTCAGCTGATAGCAATCCACAATCACATCAGAACGCCCTCCTTCGTCGGTATTGTGTAGCACCGGCGAAGTAAAATAATAATAAAAATGGCTACTAAACCGAATCTTCAGCACTGCTACGAGTATAAAAAAACAAAAAGAACGTGCGAAAGCAGAGTTGCAAAATAATTAATTAAGATTCACCTCCTGTCGTTTCTCCTACTATCCCTTTCCTATAGTTCCAGCACAATGCTTCGCATGTGTAGGAGTC
Organism: Dexiosoma caninum; assembly: GCA_963924685.1. Lineage (NCBI taxonomy): Eukaryota > Metazoa > Arthropoda > Insecta > Diptera > Tachinidae > Dexiosoma > Dexiosoma caninum. Next base: position 57,392,054 of record OZ004729.1, read on the forward strand.
ATCTCCTGAGTGCTGGTCCTAGTCCACCAACTGGTCCTATAGGCTAGATTGGTTATTGTTATAAATAAAGAAAATAAATTTATGTGAGTTCAGGCACCTGTATGACCAATTACATATACCATGCAAACAATGTGACTAGTCAACACATGCATGTATAGTGTAGTCCACAGAGGAGTAGGACTAATCCAAGACTAACCTAAATGTATGGAGAAAATATGGTTTATTTAATATTACGATGTCCTAGGGGTGGACCATATAACACATCGTCTAACCCAAAAACTACTCCATGGAGCACCTCAGAGAGTAATTTTAATCCGACGGAGTCAATATGAAGAAAAACACGAACACGGACCAAAACGGACCATGTAGTCCAATATTATTTGTAGGGTAATAAAAATCTACACTCATGTCTTTACAAATAACAATCTACATACATGCATACATACATAAAAACACCATAATTTGGCTTATACAAGGTGGGCCAAAAGAAGTCATCTGATGTTGTTTGGCTCTCATTGCTTTTCTAAGTGAAAAACTTCGATTCTGTTTTTTGATTACCTTTAGAATTTTATTGGTCAAGTCGAGAAGATGATAGGGTCTCGGGCTTGTTCACGTAAACACGGGACTTCAAAAAACCCCACAAAAAAAGTCTGGAACGGTTAAATCGGGCAATCATGCGGGCCAGTGCAAATCGCCAAAACGAGAGATGAGGCGACCCGAGAACGCCGCCTTCAGAATATCGGTTTTGGCTCGCGCAGTGTGTGCCGTTGCTCCCTCCTGTTCGAACCACATGTCCTCTAGTCCTAATTCGTTAGATTGCGGCAGAAAAAACTTGGTTAACATAGCCCTATAGCGCGCACCGTCCACTGTTGTCGTTTGACCAGCGGCGTCCTCGAAAAAAATGGCCCGATGACTCCTCAAGCGTGAACAGCGCCCCATGCAGTCACTTTGAGCGGGTATAATGGCTCCTCGTGCATCACTCCTGGATTTTCGGTGCCCCAGAAGCGATAGTTTTGCTTGTTCACGTACCCGCTGAGGTGAAAATGAGCCTCTTCGCTCTTTATGATTTTGGTCGAAAAATCGTCCACTTCGTCTTCGAGATTGAGGATGGCTTGGGTGTAAGAATTGATCGTTATACCTTCGGAGATGGAACGAGACATAATTGAGATGGCTCATCGCCAAGGTCACTTTGCCACACGAAAAACAAGGGAAAAAAAGTTTTTTATCCAAAGTTAGAGGGAAAAGTTAAAAGAGTAGTCAAAAGCTGCGTGGAATGTCTAATAATCGAGACAAAAACGGGAAAAATAGAAGGCAATATTAATCCGATCGACAAATCGGATACGCCGTTGATAACCTATCATCTCGATCACGTCGAACCGAGGAAACAACACAGAAAAATATTAACCACATACTGGTCATCGTCGACGTATTTACAAAATTCGTCTGGCTATATCCAACAAGAAGTACTTGCAGCCGTGAAGTAGTAGAAAAACTGAAAAAACAGTCGACAGTATTTGGGAGTCCCAGCCGCATTATAACCGATAGAGGAACAGCGTTTACTGCTAATAAACTCGAAGAATACTGCTCAAACGAAAATATCCAACACCTACTAACCACAACAGGAGTTCCAAGAGGAAATGGGCAGGTGGAACGCATAAATAGAATAATCATCCCCATGTTGACGAAAATGTGCAAAGAAACCCCTACTCCTTGGTACAAACATGTCGACCGAGTGCAGCAGATCCTCAACAATAGCGCTTCACAAAGCATTCAGAATACACCGTTCAAGCTATTGATAGGGGTGGACATGAGAACAGAGGATAACATCGGAATCAACGAAATGTTGGAAGAACTGTCAATAGCTGAACTACAGTGAGAAAGAGACCATGTTCGTGAAATAGCGAAAGAAAGTATATCCAAGTAGGGGATTTGGAAGCCATCAAACGTACCCAATATGGTACAGGTATGAAGTTGCGTCCTTAATACTTGGTACCCTACAAAATACTGAAACAAAATCGATCGCTATGAGGTGGATAAGTTAGGTGAGGGCGAAGGGTCCAGCAAATGTACCACAGTGGCGGCATACATGAAGCCATACATGAAGACCTAAACTTATAGAACTTAAAATAATTAAACTTAAACTTAATTTCTATCTTATACTTACGAGTCTGTTGGAGTGTAAAAAGAAAACTTAAAATAGTTAAACCTGAACTTATAAAACTTAAAATAATTAAACCTAAACTTAATTTCTACCTTATACTATTATGTACTAAAGTCTAAGTGAATTGTGAATAAAAATCTAGACTTAAATATAAAACTTAAAACCTATATTATATATTTCAAATTTCTCCAAATCCTACATGTATGTATTTCTGATTTAAATGCAATAAATAGATAAAATGCATTTTTAATGATAAACCATGTTACATATTTAACAAATTTGGAACCGATCCCATTGAATTTGTATTAGAATAATTGATTCATTATACGGCTTTTCGCTTTGCGGTCAAGTATCTAGGCCGTAAAGCAATGTATGTATATCGTGCCTTAACAGCCAAAATAACGTAACCAACATATTTTTCAAAACTGAGTTTTTGCACAATTGTTCTGTAAGTAACAACACGTTGTCCTGTAAAATATAGTATCGTTAAACAAATATTGATAGAAATTCGAACCCTTCAATTTTAACGTAACCGACATACCCCGAAATTAGTGACCGCAAAATAACGTAAGTAACATAAAAACAACGGGAGAGCTGTCATATTATTAGAAAAAATTAGAAAAATATAAAGCTTAAAGTGAGAAAATTATAAATGACAATGCAATCAACGTAGAAAAAAAATTACTTTTATCTACCGTTGTTTTTTTTTTTTTGTAAATTGTGTATTCACTCGCAGTTTTGTTTATGGGGTGAAAAAGACGGTAAACGTGGTGGTATTGAAATTTGCACGGAGTTATATAGGTATCCTCTTATTTTAGATCAGAGGAAGACAGTTCGGGAATTAAGCTTATATTAGGATAGTTGCATGGGGCAAAATCGCAACAAAGCCATGCCATGATTTCATTTTTTATTAATTCGTGTTCCCACGTTTAAAACATAAAAATTACACATTTATTACCAGTGCCATTGGTTTCTGTTCACAGTACTATAGAATCATTCGTTCGTAATCAAACAGTATGGGCTCCTAGTGAGTGGCCAACAGTTAATCGTGGTGCACGAACAAATCCTTGCGATACGAATGTGTCCAATGCAATGAAATACATGCAACATTCCGATTTTTTAAATTAGAAGACACCTTCTACAATATATTTTTTCAAGAAATTAAAACTAAAATTTGTTTCCCTGCGCTCTTGTCTTTTTGAGAAAAATAAAATATCTCTTAAATATGGCTTCTTGGATAATAGCGAAGCTCAAATAATTAATATCAGGCTGAATGCTTGTACTCAGCGACCTTCTCTTGCATATTCTCAGGAATTAAAAATATCGTCACTTAAATTTAAAGATATAATTTTGATTGAATGCTTTGATATTATTAAAAATACAGCTGTCAAAAAAAAAACCGATTTTAAATTTTTTGAATTTTAGGTGACGATATGTGTATATAAATACATTCTATATACATACATATGTATGGATTACACAAATTCAAGAAAGTAAATTTTTAAGTTGAAAATAAAATTTAAGTTGAGAATAATAAAACGTAGGTAGCACATTTTATTATTAGCTGGTTACAATAATGACCGCCAAACTAACGTAAGTGACAAAAAATTTTTGTATATGATCAAAAACACTTTTGTAAATGGAAAATTAACGATAATACAAATCTAAATTAAGCATAAGCTGTAAAGTTTGTTTTTTGTTGGTTACGTTATTTTGTCGGTTATGGCACGATATTTGTATTTATTACAGGAATTAAATCTGTAGGTGGAAGGTATACCTAAGGCCCAAATTCACAGTCATTAGTTAATTATTAGCAAACTTAAATGATAACTATTGTTTAACTAATACTTCATTTTCACATTCTCAGTTAACCGAAGAATGATAACCCTAAAAATCTTTAAATTTTCAATATTAGGTCTGTTCGTTTACTCAAAATTACCCCAAAAGCGTTTTCTTACGCAAAAATTTAGTAAATGAGAGAGGTTTTGAGAGAGTAATGTTCTTGTTCTTTACGCACAAGAATGCCCGTACTTTTTCTTCGGGCTGGTTTGGGCATGAAGTACAAGCAGTCAGTTTGTTTATAATAAACATTGAAAATAACAAAGCAAAATTACAAATGTCCCAAACAGGTGACAGACATTAAAAAAGTTATGTTAAAAATTTTTCTTAACAATAATTAATTACAAACATTTTTGTTATTTATACCATAAATTGTTAAAACTTTTCATAAAAGCGACCATTTTTTTAAATAAATATTTTTGTTAATACAAATTATTATTTCCTAACGATGCTACCTATTTGGTAGCGAAATATTGAAAAATAAATATTTTTTAAAAACTTTTCATAAAAAAGACCATCGCTGAAAAATAAATATAATTAAATAAATTCTTTCAATACTTGTTTTTTTAAATAAATTCTTTCACAAATAGTTTTTTTTCGGTAAACTGTCATCAATCACATTATACTTCCAATGAAAATCAGGGATAATCAAGCTCGTACAATTGTACTTTTTTCAGTACACTTTGCATTGCAAAAGTACTACTTTACTCCACTAAATATTAAGTACCAAAGTATATTCATATGATTATACGTTGTTCAGTAATTTAAATTAATTATAGCAAAAATATATTTTCGATTTTTCTTAATATAATATTTAATTATTAAATTATTCACAACCACTTTCCACAACTTTTTCACAAACTTTGTCGTTTGGCCTGTTGAATGAAGTGACCAGCGAAATAGCTAATAAGTTTAGCTGCCCTACAAGAACATTGACGGTCATTTGACCGGTGATATGACCGTCATTACTGACAGAATTATCGGTCATTGCGTAGAACAAAGTTTATATCATTTTCTTAAGGGCAATATGAGAAAAATTACCGAAACTTCTGTGTGCATATGATAGTCAGCGTTGATGCATATATATAGCTCACTGTAGACGGATATCCTAATTGAAATGAAACACTATTTATTTCAATTCTTTACGTTGATTTTATTTCAATATTCTTATACATATGTACATATAATAATATAAAAAAAGAAATGTAATATAATATAAAATAGAAATATCCATGAGAACCTTGGAGTGGGCCATCATCTGTGAATTTTTTCTTAATATAATTGCCCACAATTATTAAAACAAACTATTCAGGGATTCGCATAAAAATTAATTCTATCCATCGGCAAAGACAACATATGTAGTTGTTAAAACGTGTCACCGAGTACCGAACACAAAAACGATGCTCTCTTCCACACCCGCAACATGCTACCAAACTAAATGTTTTCTCGTCTAAACTCAGTCCTACGGAGCTTCAAAAACTATGGTCCGAATTATAAGTTTACAAACGAGTAAAATTATCATTTCTGTAAAATGGCTGAATTTGCGAAAATTCAAGAATACTTTTGTAATGAACTGCATTAATTTTTAACTATTCAACAACACGTTGGTTGTCTCGCAACAAGGTGGTCTCTCGAGTAATAGGAACTCATTCAGTATTACTTTAATTTGATTGATTTCGAAACAAATTCTCAATATTCAAGAACTCATTTTATTTTATCTTTCTGTTACTAATAGTTAATAATAGTAAAACTTAACACAACTTTTATGTTTTTAGTACATTTGGGGTCAAAAAAGTACAATTTTAAAATTGTCAAATATCATCTCCGATATAAACAGAGCTGTAAAAAATTTACATTTCTTTTTTTCTGGTAAATTTTATGGTTTTTTACCATGATCTAAATATATAAGGTCTGCTTGATATTGAATGACAGCTGCCATTTTTTTTTAATTTGACTCATCGTCGGGAAATGTTTTGTTGAGGTTAAATGGAAATTTAAAAGCTAGTGATTAAAATTATTATTATTACATATTTATTAAGAAAATTAAAGGATTAATTTATTGACAATTAATTAAAAATAAATGTGAACTGAGTTAGAGGAAAAAAAAAGTTTTTAATAAACAATTTGTGTAGAAAGTGATAAAATTTATTTGAACAATGAAATACTGTGTGGTAAAAGATTGTAAAAGATTGTAAAAGCTCGAAGCAGGATGATAAAAATCTAAAATATTGTACGTTTCCAAAAGATCCAGAAATAAAGAAAGTGTGGATCAATGCATGCGGTAAAAAAAATGTTAACTGGAAATCTGGAACAATTTGTTCTAGACATTTTACGAATAATAATTGGCGTTTAAAGGATATATTATTGAACACGCCAATAAGAAAAAGATTGTTAGATACGAAGGCTGTCCCATCTTTAAATATCCATGTAAACAGCATTTTACCAGTCGAAAGATCAAAACGATACGTAAAAAGAGCAAACAAACAAATTGTAAAGGAAGCAATTGGTGAATTTGATTTAAAGTAAATACAATTTTTTTAAAATCCACTTTTTTTAATGAAATAATATTTACAATTATTTATAGTCTGCAGAAATTACAAGAAGAAAGTATTGAAAATATTGAAAATGAAAATCCAAATAAGTCAGTTGCAGTTCAAACAGAGGGCTCTATAAACCCTGCCAAGAATTTATGGGAAACATATTAAAATTAGAAAATATATTTAAGGAAATTAATAATAATACTTTAAGTTTTCGAAATAATTATTTAAAATACCATAACATTAAATGTGATAACATAGATGTGCCTGAAAATGTAAAATCTTTATTTTTTAAAAGTCGTTTATATTTTAGAATAAGAAATTTAAACAAAATATTAATACAAGAAAAAAACGAAAAAAGAAAATTAAAAAAGACTATAACATAACAATTTAATTTGTTTTATTTATTTTACCTTTAAAATTGCAAAATATTTCAACAAAAAAACAAACCCCATACATATTAAAAACAAATCTCGACGGTGACGTCACAGTAAAAATAATTTGAACTGTCAAGCAGACCTTATATATTTAGATCATGCGTACAAACCTAATAGGAGACAAAAATGATCAAAACATTTGCATCGTTGGTAACAGCTGTAAAATGTGGACAAAAATAAATTGAAAAAAAAAGTAAAAGCCATTTTTTTATTAAATAAAGTGATAAATATGCACAAATATATGTATTTACATTTTGAAATTTATTTAAAAAATCTTTTTTAAACTAAAAACTTTTCTCATTTCTTTGCAAATTTCCTGATTAATTTCATAGTATCATATATAAATAAAAAAACAGCCTATAATTTAATTCTAGAGCGAACTCACCCAAAAAAAAAGTTCGTGCAACTTTGTACAGAAAATTAAAAATTTTACGCTCTAATTTTATTTCAAAATTGTAGAAAAATTTTTAATAATTGCTGGCATGCTTTTGGGTGAATTTAGAGGATTCCATCTTACACGTAGTTCACTTCTTGATAAGCATTTCTCGCAATTGAACTGACCTGGATTCTGAATATATATAGTCAAATTCGTGCGCACTATAACTTCCAATTTATATAGTAGCGCTCTAATAATATTATAACTATTACTTTTTCATAAACATTCTTTCTAGCTTATTTGTTGCCTACATATATAATAATTCTGATGTTACACTTGTAGTCCACCAACTATATATGGCCCTATGGGCTCGGTTGGTTATTGTTATAAATAAATAAAATAGAATATCACTTTTTATATGATTCTAATTTTTAAATTGTGCTTTTCCCCTAGAAAAATATGTGAAATGTATTATTACATTCTTTATGATATTCTCATAAAGTATTTTTTTCTAAAAGCAAATTCAAATATGTATGTGTAATAAAAAAAGTAAACTAATGGATTGTTATGTTTTTGTTTATAAATTTTTGATTTTTTGTTCGGTATTCAACTTCTATTCTCTATTGATTAGTTGAATTTTGAAGATAAGAATCTTAAATTTGTAGCAGACATTAAGTAAAATCCACTGATGAGCTAAGCAAGCATTATCGAAATAGTACTATATGGCTATACTTTCCTCCTCAATTCTTGAGTTTGCTTTTATATGAAAAAATACTTTATGAGAATATCGTAAAGTATGTAATAATACATTCACATATTTTTTCGGGAAAAAGCACAATTTTAAAATTAGATTCATATATAAATAAAATAAGTTTGCGCGAGTTCGGGCAATTTTGTTATGCACCTGGAACAGACCTAATGTATATGACCATGTCCAATTACAAATTTACACACATGCATATATATATAAACCAGATGATTGCTTGTTCTTCAAGACCAAACTATCCCGAAGAAAAAGTACGGGCATTCTCGTGCATGAAGAACAAGAATATTACTCTCTCAAAACCTCTCTAATTTACCCAATTTTTGCGTAAGAAAACGCTTTTGGGTAAGATTGGGCGCCCGCGGACCTATTATTTCTTAAAAATGGATAAAACAAGAGCGCCCTCATCGAACTTTACAGCGCAAGATATTGAATTGCTGCTGAAATTGATTCGGGAAAACCAAAATATTATCTAAAATGAAAAAAACATATATATATATATACATCATATTATATATATGATTCTAATTGTGCTTTTTCCCCTTAAAAATTATATGTGAAATTTATTATTACATACCTTACGATATTCTCATACAGTATGAAAATATCATAAAGCATTTTATTACAAAAGCAACTCAATAACTGAGGAGGAAAGCATATCCATATAGTACTATTTCGCTAATGCTTACTTAGCTCATCAGTGGATTTTTCCTAATTTTTGAATACAAACCCAAGATCTATATGTTTAAAATTCAACTTATCAATCGAGAATTAAAGTTGAATATCAAACATAAAAACAAAAAAAACTATAAACAAAAACATAAGAATCCATGAGTTTACTTTTATAACACACACACATTTCTATTTTTAGTTTTTCATAGATTATATTATGATAGATGATATCAAAACAAAAATTCTAATAATAATTTACAAGTCAAATGTTGTCTAACTATTTGTTAAGCAATAACATTTGGCGGTTTAACTAATAGTAGACAAAAACCTGTGAATCAAATATTATTTTTTTTTTTTTTTTTTGGCGTGTGAGGTAGGGTTGAAAATGCCTTCGCACTTACAGAGACCGTCGTCTTCTGCGTCGAGTGGTGTTGCCACTAAAAAATTCCCTCCTCTTCCTCTGGGTAGATTCCTCCCCGGAACCGCTTTCCGCATTACTTCGGGAAGGCCCAGAGCCACGTCCCAATCAGGACCACTCTCAATCACCCACGTCTGGGTCCGCCACGTCTGGTATCGCCAGGTCCCCGTCAGAGGGGGCCCCGCTATGCAGCAGCGCATCGAGGTCCCTCTTCTTCCTCCGCAGAACGTATCCCACGTACTGTGCCACAGCGTCCCAATTGTCTTCACAATCGAGCATCCTCCCTATCACGGTGGCAGGAGCGAACCCGCCAACCCGCTGCGCTATTGCACCTCTCTCAGCATGCCACCTGGTGCAGTCGAAGAAAGTGTGTTCTGCATCATCATCCGTAATACTACAGTAAATGCAGTCGGGACCATCTGCCCTGCCCATCCGGTACAGGTACTTTCGAAAGTATCCGTGGCCCGAGAGGAATTGTGTCAGGAAGTAGTTAACTTCCCCAAATTTCCTCCGAATCCATACTTCCACGCAGGGAATGAGCCTTGCCGTCCACCTGCCGACCGTGTCCGCGGTCCACCTGTCCTGCCATCGCCGGACAGTTTGGGGTCTCAGACCAATAGCACCAACACCAGGGTCCTCCCCCCTCGAGTTCCAAGCCTCCCACCGCTCGCGCGCCAAGAGGTCTATGGGTATTTCCCCACATATCACCAGGACCGCAGCGCCCGAGACCGTGCGGTAAGCCGAAGCAACCCTAAGGGCCGCCGTCCGCTGTACCGCCTCGAGTACCCTGCGTTTGGTTCTCTCACCCAGTACATTTCCCCAAATCTCGCTCCCATGCAGCAAGATCGACTTCGTGACCGCCATAATCAGCCTCCTCTTGCTCTGTGTCGGGCCTCCGACATTCGCCATGAGTCTGCTCAGCATGCCAGTCATCTTCGCCGCCTTAGTCGCCACATGCCGTATTTGGGCCCAGTAAGTCAGCCTACAGTCGAGTCTGACGCCCAAATACCTTATGGCACTCTGGGTAACCAGAGACACACCCCTATCTGCATACCGACATCGAGTGGTATGTGTGCCCGCGTCATCAACATCACCTCGGTCTTCTCCCCGGCCAATTCCAAGCCGTGGTCCTCAAGCCACATCCGGGTCCTAATCATGACCCGGTTCAGCTTCCCCCTGGCGTCATCCATATCCCGCGCCAAGATCACCGCCGCTATATCATCCGCGTATCCCACGAGCTGAGCATCCTCGGGCATTTCCACCCCAAAGATCCCATCGTAGGTCAGATTCCATAGGTCCGGGCCCAGCACAGATCCCTGGGCCGCGCCGGACGTGATCGTCCTGCTCCTCCGCCCCGTCGGCGTATCGTACAACAGTACCCGATCGTCCAGATAACTACGGAGAATTCTATACAAGTATCCGGGAATACGAAACCTCCCCCGTAGCGCCTCTAGAACATCAGCCCATCGTAGGCTGTTGAAGGCATTCCGAACGTCGAGTGTTGCCAGGATAACTATGCGCTTCGGATAATAGCGCCTCTCGCTCTAAGCGCGCTCGAAGCACTCAACCACATCAGCAATCGCCCCGAGCGTTATGAATCAAATATTATTGGTTATACTATTGCTAATATAAGCTAATTAATGGGCCTAAATTCTTTTTTTTTCAATATTCCTTTGTTATAATATTATATGATGTAATAATATTAAGGATATCATCGCTATAAAAAAAATATTAGAGTTATATAAAATATTCGGCGCAAAGCAAATTTTAATACAGCTTTACCTCAATCAATAGATATATTTAATGATTTTTTCACTTAAAAATAGTTTTTTATTTTCATATTTGTGTGCGCGCTTGTATATTTATGTCAAATAAAGCTGTTTAATGAAATCAACTCTAGAGTTAATTAGGCATGTTTTAGAAAAGAATTGAAATTGAAATGTATTATTAATTTTCGATGTTTTGGAAAATATTACTAAAATTATTCACGAAAAATTTCAAATTCAAAATACATTTTTTAATATAAGACAAATTATAAACTGAAGTAATTGTTAATGAATGATAATGAAGTATCATATATTTTATGAACAATGTAAATCAATCCATCCATCTTCATACTGTTAAACGTCTTCGTATGAAATATTTGTTCCTAAACCACATGTTAAAGTAATACCACCAAAAAAAATTATATAAAAATTTTACAACACTGAAAATAAGAAATGGCCAGGAACTTGATGAGTACAAGGTCCATGTTCTGAGAGTTTACACTGCCACTTTCAGTACTCTACCTACTGATGATCCTTAGCGATACCCTCATAACCTGTGAAATGGTATCAAGATATTTGCCAGTTACCATCACCGCAATGTAATTGGCGCATGCCACTGACATATACATAATAGAGTCGAACTCCCTGAGTAACAAGTTCAGATAAATGATAACAAGCAGGAGAGACAGAACTCCCCTTACCACCCTCGCCAATGTAGATATAATCACCCTGTAGGTCAGTAAACTACGTACTAGGAGGACGCTGATCTACCGATGAATATTCGACTAATGCACTCTGATTGATGGAGGCCCTATCGACAGCGGTCCGCTTTCTATCTCGAAAAGCTCCGCAACGCGTAAAGTAGGCGTCCGAATCCATCAAAATGGTCTCCTGTCTGCTAGTAGTTCACATACCACCAGATTTCTTAATAAAATTAGGGGTAGTGGGGAAAGAGGAGAAGAGAGGTAACAGAATTGCTTGTAGCGGAAAATTACTTAATTTTATTTTTGTTTCTCATTTCTTGAGTTGTTGTCTTGACGTTATTTTATAGCCATATTTCCAAATTGTTTTCTCTGTAAAATCCTTGTGGCACATTTCACAGTTTTGATATTTTATGGGATGAAGCGACTGATCATAGGCTAACGAGTTTTATAAAAAACACGGAACTGGCTTTTTGTATGTGCTTCTTTTTTGTGTTTTTGTAGTGACTAGTGATGCCACCAAAAGGATCGAAAGGTGTTGAATGGAACAAAATGAAAACGTAACATTTTGCAAAGATGTTGATTTTTTACCTACAATTTAATGGAAGATGTTAACATCTTGCTAAATTCATAAAAGATGTGTGCAAGTATAAAAAATCTATGAAAAGAAATTTGCTGCAAGAAAAACTGCCCAATCTAAAAGCAGTCTAAAAAAAGTATTCAACTACCATTATGACATTCTGGAATCGAAAACATAAAGTACCATATCATATGGGCAACAGCTACCACCCTTAGTTATAATTTATATTTTGACAGCTTTTTTGTGATTTTGGTCCATTAAATAATTTTAGCACGTCACTAGTTGTATTTTTCTCTAAATTGTTGAAAATTTCTTAGTTTTTAATAATTTGATATGCGTTCGGGTAAATAAGTTTGTTTCTATAATCCACTGCTAAAGAAAAAAAAAATTAAAAAAAGAAGTGAAGTTCTGTCTTTGTTGCAATATGAAACTAAACATTGTCTGTGTTTGCAATTGTGCAAAAAAAGGAAAATCAAACGTCATTTTCTGGTTTGGTGTTTAACAATCACATCAATTAATTATTAAGTGTTTTTCTTTTCATAAAAATGTGAAAACTATGTGTAAACAGTAATGTAATCTGAATTTACGTCTTCCACCCACTTTTTTATAGATGTGCATTGAATATCATTAACAGAATTTAAGTCGTAATGGAAAAGTTTCCTTTAAAAGGGGTACGAGAAATTGTGGCAGAAGGAAATAATTATTTAACGGCGTATCAGTCAGTATTGAAAAAGGTAAAAATTTCTACTATACCAATTTAGTATTTATGTACATATCCAAACATATGTACATATATTTGCTTTTGTACGATTCCACTTGCACTCCACTTTCGGTTTAAGAAATAAGTGTTCACATTCCTATGACGACGAGTGTATCATTTCATATACATATGTAGTCACTAAAAACCTAGAAACAAAATTTATTTAAGAGTAATGAAATTACACCAAATGAATAAAATACAAATTTTGGTAAAAAATACTATGCACTGTTCTGAAATCTCTTGTAAATGTAATGTCTGAATAATATATACACATTGTTAGCAGTGGTGTAATTTAAAATCAAAATATTAACTGCCTACCCCACGATGTCGCTCGATATCGTTCGAATGCTTAATTACATTCAGAACAAAAACTACGATATCGGTAGTAAAAGAAGATACATATCACTGATGCGAAAGTTGATTCGATCGTACTTTTTTTGAAACATTTCACATTAGAAAATACCGTAGTACGCCCCTCACAAATTCTGTACTCTCACACATATCGACCCCTGTGCGCGAAATTATTGTATGTTACAAAAACTAAATTTCACAGGAGAGCGTTTTTATTCATCGTTTTCTTATTTGCCTGACAGCAATAACTGTTACATACGTTTAAATGTACATAGTGTTATCTCCATAACTATAAAAATTATCGCTATAATACTTTATCTGCAGATGAATTAATGGATTTAGAACCATTTTGCATAAAAAAGTCGATTTCGAAAAAAGTGTAACATACGATAATTTCGCGCACAGGGGTCGATATGTATGTATTTTCCTATTCTTAAATTTTTGGCTTTGTTTCAGCACGTCTTGATTAATAGTCCTTTCTTATGACAAGTCATATTTTATAAAAATTTTGATTCAAATCATAATACAATAAACAGGTTAGAGCGATTATCCTGATAAGTTTTTGTAGTATTATGTTATTAACATCAAATTGTTTACTTTCCTTTTTGTTACATTTCCCATTGTATTGATAAGGCTATGACTGAAACAAAACAGGTTTGAAGCAATTCGTATAAAGTATTGCCAATACAAACCTTTTGCAAATTATTCTTTATTATTTTACCTTTTTTTAATTTATATTATTATTCTATTATAATTGTATTGTTTGTATTTTCGTTCTTTCGTTAAGAGTTTGTCAACATCATCAGGAAATAAATGATTTAAAATTTAAAATATTATCAATATATCGACCCCTGTTCGCGAATTTATCGTATGTTACACTTTTTTCGAAATCGGTTTTTTATGCAAATTTGTTTTAAATCCATTAATTCATCTCTCGATCAAATATTATAGCGATAGTTGTTATAGTTATGAAGATAAGACTATGTACATTTTATCGCAGCTAATGCTGCCAGGAAAATAAAAACAAATAAATAAAAACGCTCTCCTGTAAAATTTACTTTTTGTAACATACGATAATTTCGCGCACAGGGGTCGATACGTATGTACACAAAAAAAATTTATTGTAAAAATGTCACAAAATTTTGTCAATAAAAATTTTGTTTGGTTCTTGAAAAGAAAAAAAAAACGAAAAAATAATAACTATAGTAGTATTATTGGCGTAAACAAAGTACATATAACAAATTTAAAAAAGTACATAAATAAGAACAATCTATATATTATTTTTTAAGCTCAAAGGTTCGTCTCTATGTTTAGTGTTCTATATATTTCGATATTTCGTTAACCATGGGTTAACATCTTCAAGAAATTTCAATTAGATTCTTGTATTGGAAAATTAATTTTAAAACCGAGAATATTAACTAAATAAAGGGTGGTTAAATTTCAAGGGCCGATGTTGATTTTGAATAAAACACAAACTATTTAGGAAATTATTGTAATTTTATTTTATTATGATATATTGGTATTACTCAATTATGTATGGAACAAAATATCGGCCAAATGGGCGCCGTGACCACGGCGGCACACTTCCATCCGATGGTCCAAATTTTCGATGACCCTGAGGCATAATGGAGGTTCTATGCCGTTAATGTGCCGAATTATCTCATCCTTTAGCTCTTAAATTGTTGCTGGCTTATCGACGTACACCTTTTCTTTCAAATAACCCCAAAGAAAAAAGTCGAACGGTGTCAAATCACATGATCTTGGCGGCCAATTGACATCGCCATTACGTGAGATAACACGGCCATTGAATTTGTTGCGCAAAAGAGCCATTGTTTCGTTAGCTGTGTGGCAAGTGGCACCGTCCTGCTGAAACCACATATCGTCCACATCCATATCTTCCAATTCGGGCCATAAAAAGTTCGTTATCATCTCACGATAGCGAACACTATTCACAGTAACTGCCTGACCGGCCTCATTTTGGAAAAAATACGGCCCGATGATGCCGCCAGCCCATAAACCGCACCAAACAGCACAGTTTGTGGGTGCATTGGTTTTTCGACAATCACTCTTGGATTCTCATTCGCCCAAATGCGGCAATTCTGTTTATTGACGAATCCACTGAGGTGAAAATGTGCCTCATCACTGAAGATGATCTTCTTCGAAAATTGATCATCCACTGTTGCCATTTCTTGCCACGTTGTTGGATTGTGTATCTCTCCATGGTTCAAATTGAGGAAGTCTGAAATAGAGAAATGTCAAATAAAATTCGGAAAAAAGCTTGGCGTTTAGGTGTGGTTCACATTCAACATCGGCCCTTACAATTTAACCACCCGATATGTAGATGATCTATTCTGTATTATTGAGGATAGTCAAATAGATAATATGTTGACAATTTTTAATAATTTTAACCAGGATATTAAGTCCCCGTCCATACTGTTGAGTTTTTGCTTCAAAAGTTTTTTGAATTCTCTTTTGAAACTGCAGCCGTGTCCATACATGAATCTTTTGCTTCATGTTTAGTATTTTTTATTCCTCCCTTTTATTTTCTTTTTTTAATTTTTTTTGACATTTCTCAATACCGAATGTAAATATAAAATAACTACCCTGTGATAGGTGTGAATATTTTTTTTTGGATAGACATTTGAAGCATAAGGTATAATTTAAACTTAAACGACATTTTTTTTTTGTTTAAAAGACAGTTTTATTTTTTTTAAATTTTTGATTATATTTCACAAAAAATTAACATACGTAACACGTGTAAACTAAAACAGGGTAGCTATTATTATGATAGATGTTAACAGTATACCAAACGAAAAGAAATAAAATGAAACGTCAAATACATCTCATGTCAAAAGATGCAAATAAGAAAGTCAACAAAAACTGCATGTACATGAAACAGAGTACCTACTTTTACTCCTCTTCCCCTTCTCATCTGCAAACTCAAAAGTTTTGCAGCAAATGTTTCACAGTATGGACGGGACTAAGTTTACGATAGATAAGGAAATAAATTTAAAACTTCCATATTTAGATGTATTAATTGAGAGAAGAGGTCAGAATTTAATAATAGATTGGTATCATAAACATACATCCTCGGATATAATAATAAACTATTTTTCAAAACATCCAAATGGAGTTATAATGAATACGGCAGGAAATTTAATTGACAGAGTTTTGAAACTTAGTAGTAGTCCATTTCATAAGAAAAATAAGGATATAATTATAAATATATTGAGAGAAAATGATTTTCCAATACGAGTTATTCAAAAATTATTGAAAAAAATACGGTAATCGGGATAATATTAATGGGAATAGAAATATGGAACCGAAAATTTATAAATCTACGACATATATACCTAATATGTCGGAACAATTTGTAAGATCGAAAATATTTAATACGGAAAAATATAGAATAACATAAAACATATAATACTTTAGGAAAATTATTTATTAAAATGAAAGATAGAGTTAAAAACACAGAATTATCTAATTTAGTATACAGGATACCTTGTGGAGGAAATAATTTAGAAAGTTGTAATAAAGTATATGTAGGAACAACAAAAAACAAACTTAAAACTATATTAGCAGGACATAAGTCAGATCAAAAATACAGACATATAAATACAAAAAAAAAACAGCATTAACTACTACACATTGTGCAACATTAAATCATTATCCAACATTTGAAGACACAACTATATTAGAGAAAGCAACTAATTATAAACGACGTTTTTTGTTGGAAATGTTACAGATAATTAAAATACCTGCGGACAATAGAATAAACTATAAATCAGATGTAGATAATTTAGCACAAAATTATAGATATTTAGTTAATACAATTTAGTTTTGGATTATGTATTATATATATATTTTTATGCAAAAAAAGAGTTAATAATATATAGTCATAGGTCATTTATTAAATTATTTTTAATAATTATTTTCTATTGTTATAGTTATATGTTATTATTACATTGTAGAAATATGATATTTTACATACATGTATATATGTACATTTAAAATAATATTTTGTATTAACAAAAATATTTTTTAAAATAAGAAAAAGAAAATATTTTTGAAAGGAAAGGAACATTTTTTGTCATTGATTTCTTATTTTCAAAAATATTTTTGTTAATACAAAATATTATTTCCTGACGATGCTACTATTTGGTAGCGAAATATTGAAAAATAAAAAATTGTTAAAAACTTTTCATAAAAAAGACCATCGCTCAAAAATAAATATAACTAACAAATTTTAATAAAGGTCAAAATAAAAATAGAAGTGAGACTAATATTTTAAATTATTATTATTACATTAACAAAATATTAATTTTAACATACAATTAAATGTGCAATTCCAAATGTCTGAATATTTAAAGTTTTCAGGCAATGAAAAAAACTAATTATTTTCTAATGATTTAAAAAAATTATATACGGATTATATTTAGGGTCAATTAGCAATCGAAAGTTACAAAAATATTTTGATGTTACTTGTATTTTAAGTCACAACTTAAGTAAAATTGATAATCTCTATAATTGAAAATCTGTTTGAACGTTTTTTTATGTGAATACTCTCAAATTATCACTTTTACTTGTAAATTTTTAAGTGGATTTAAAACGAAAAATTTCGTCGTTTTTCGTTTTCTGGAGAAGCTAAAAACGTTTTCATTTTCACTTTCGTCTGAATTTTGTTTCTGTGACACCCCCATATAAATAAGAAAACTTCTAAATGTAAGTTTATAATTCGAAACACAGATTTTAAGATAGTCACTTTTCATTAATGTATTGAATGATCCAATCTCTAAACCATTCGAAAACCACTTTTCATCATCATCATTATATTAATAGGCAAACACGTTTTCTGTAATCGCTTTTAAAGCCGTATTAATAAAAAAAATAAAAAAGCAATTCATTACCAGAAAATATAAAATAAATAAAAGTAAATCATGTATAGTTAAATAAATATATTATTGTTATTGTCATTATATTTCCTTTTATTCCTTTTATTGTTACTTTTATTATTAATACTCTAATTATTATTGTCATTATTTTGAAGGACAAGGTTTTTTTATATAAAAATTTTTTAAATTTGTTTTTTCGATATTTTGCTAACCTTTGGTACTATCACTATCATTTTTAAAACTTGCCTATCAATTTCCATGAGATCCTCCAGCTGTACTCAAATTTAATTTGCCATATTTCACTCCGTTTTCTTTTTTTGCCATTGATTAAAAACACTTTAAAATATTATCACGAACTCTTTTTGAAAAAAATGCGGTTTGTTAAAGTTTAACGAACGATTTTAAAGCAGGTCAACAAGTTACTCCTTTTTAATCTACCTTGGGTACATTATTGGCTGACGCTGCCAGATGTTATAATAAATTGAAATTTTATAATTCTAATTTGGGGGGTAAGGCCGTGTCAGAAACAATTTTTGCGTATTGCGTGACGTTTTGAACTTTGCATATAAGTATGCACATTTTGTCTTAGATGTCAAAGCGAATCTGTAACGCAACGCGAAGCAAAAATTTTATTTGACATGGCCTTTACAGTTTCAAGTGTTACAATTCAACTTTTAATATATTCATACTTTAAAATTTACAGTAAAGAAAATAGCTGATTACAATTTCAATGAGCTAATTTCGTTTTTCTTTACAGGTATTCTAATGCCCAGTTTTTTTGACTTAATACTCACATACCTATTTAGTTAATTTTCATTTAATTTGAATTTAAATACAGCATCAGTTATTTAGTACTAATTAAATGTTTGTGTTTAAATGCGATAAAAGTACGGCATCACTATGAAATTATATGTAGTTTTTAAATACCACTTTTTACCGATGGAATCTTGTGGTGCAGAAACACTTGAAAAGTAATGAAAGACAGTTTATTAAAAAATTAAGAAAAACTTTTTCATTGTTTATATAATTTTTTTATTGTAATAAATGTACGCTTTTATGTGCGTATATTTGAAATTAAACACAAATAACTTTTTGCCTGACCACATGATGTTTGTACATAACAAAAATATATAGTCGAAATCATATGGTGAATTAAATTGACCTTAAGTACTATTTAAATTTCATAAAAGCAGCAGTGAAAAAAATTATTTCTTATTTAAAAAGCACTTAAATATAAATGCGTCAAAAATTGCCATAAGTACAATACAGTGTTTCAGTTTATTGAGCTTGCGTCATAAAGGTAAAATCATTTAAAGACGAGGGCCTATGATTCATTTTGTATATAAAATTTATTTAAAACTGCGCGCAGCCTATGTCAATTTAAGTGAGTTTTGCCACACAGTATGTGTAGCAAATTTTAAAGACAAACTTGATTATGTAACAGCAGCGTAAAGTTGAATAAATTCGTTAAAACTAAATTCATACATGTATATAAAGATTTGTCTTATGTATTTCGTAAAAATGTTAATGCATTTTGAAATTAAAATCCTTTTTGTCCAGTTTCAGACAAAAATTTTAAAATAAAAATAAACATCTCGCATTTTTCTGATGTGGATTAGTGTATTATTGTGTGTCAGTTGTTGTCGAAAGGTTTCAGTGGCGAAGGCATAGTCACTGGCCACTGAACAATACCGGCTTCAGCTGATAGCAATCCACAATCGCATCAGAACGCCCTCCTTCGTCGGTATTGTGTAGCACCGGCGAAGTAAAACAATAATAAAAATGGCTACTGAACCAAAGCTTCACCACTGCTAAAAGTATAAACAAAGAACGTGCGAAAGCAGAGCTGCAAAAATAAGTAAGCTTCACCTCCTGTCGTTTCTCCTACTATCCCTTTCTTAAAGTTCCACAATGCTTCGCATGTGCTGGTCCCAGATAAAAAAAAAATATTTCAATAATGTTTCTGACACTAACTTGATCGGTAACAAACTTAAATCAAATAAATACAAACTACAGAAATTTATTTAAGAAAATAATAGTATTTGCACTAAATGGCCAATGACGTGATATATTCGCATCTGTCATCATACAAATTTTATTTAAGAAAATTTTTTGGTTCTGGTAGCACTAATGAACCAATAAAATGAACGGAAAAAAATAACATGGCAGTGCTCTTCACTGAACTAGGATCATCAAAAAAAGTGATCGCTCACTTCGCTCAGTTTACTGATTCGTTCAATTGAGCTAGCTCAGAGCTAAACGACACAACTCTATTATTAACCGTACGACCTGTTGGCAAGAACTCATGATGCACCACGCCATTGTAATCGAAGAAAACAAAATTCACCTTTTCTATTGAACAAACCTTGTATATGGATTTAAAGATTTTTCGGCACAGATGTGCAGTATCTTACTTTTATTCAGATCGGTTTAAATTTACTAATCACACCATAAACATAACTATACTCTTTTTATTAGATGCAAGTTAAAACGAAATATACCTTTGCTTTGCGTGTACGGGTTTTTGCAGAAACAAAAACAAAGTAAAAATTGAGTGAATTAAATATCAAGAGTTTTTTCTCTCTAAAATAAATAAATAAAAAAATAAACGCATTATATTAATTTTTATGCGGGAGTGCATAATAAAAGTGTTAAAAATTTTTTAGTAAAATTGAAATACGAGTACTTTTTCTTAAAGAACTTTTTAGAGCAGCAAAGCGCACAATTTTTTTTTTTCTATCTTGGACCAGCACTCAGAAGATGACCCCTACACATGCGATGCATTGTGCTGGAACTAGGAAATCAGGTTATGGGAAAGTGGATAGAGGGAGGTGAATGGACATTTGATTTGAATTTTCCCACGTCATAAGGGACAGGAAAGACCTCGGCAGGGAGTTTGTTCCACATACGCGATGTTCGGCCGAAAAATGAGTTCTCCCTGTAATGCGTAGTGCGATTCGCTGCCAAGTTGACCACAAATGGATGTGCTCTTAATGGTGAACGCGTCGTGCGTGTGGATGATCGGGTTTCGGGAACAAGTTCCCTGATTTCATCAGAACACATCCCATTATAGTAACGATAGAACAACGAAACACACCCCACGTTGCGACGATGCTCAAGAGAGTTAATAGAGTTGGCTACCCTACTGTCTCCTATGAGTTTCTTCGCTCTCTCCTGGACCCGGTCGAGTAACTTCAAAATAGTCTTTGAAGCACCGGCCCAAACATGAGAGTTGTATTCCATTTTCGGTCGGATGTAGGCGGTATAAATAGTGAGGAGATGAGATGGGGTGAAGTATGTCTTGCACCGTCTTAAAAAACCAAGACACTTGAATGCTTTTTTTGAGACCTGAAAAATGTGCTCAGTCCATCGAACATCGCACTGAATTTTCATGCCAAGAACATCAAGAGCTTCTGATTCCTCGATGTTTATACCGCCCATAATTACAGATGACGCAGCGTCATCGGGCATGCGTCGATGTGTAAGCATGCTGCATTGGGTCTTTTGAGCATTGAAATCGACCCTGTTTGCTTGACCCCATTGCGATATTTTCATGAGGTCACAATTCAATGAGTCACTCATATTCTGCCTCAGCGAAGTGATCATAGTCGATGTTGGTCTACGACTAAATGAATATGACTGAGAAAGGCTGCTATCATCTGCGAAAGAGTGGATAGGGTTGGAAGTTTGACATAGGAGGTTATTTAGAAAGACTAGAAAGGTGAAAGTTCACCATACTTTCCATCACTTTGGAAATCACGGAACAGATTGCGATTGGGCGGTAATTTTCAGGTTTGCTTGCCTCCCCCTTTTTTGGGATCGGCGTTACATTTGCAATCTTCCAGCACGATGGGAATTGACTTGTATAGTACAGACTGCTGAAAAGGATTGCCAAAGGACGTGATAACGTCGAAGAACACTGCTTCAGGACCAGTGCAGGAATTCCATCCGGCCCAGGAGACTTGTTTATGTTGAGGTTCGTTAGAACCCTTTTAACTGCACGAGCTCGAAAGTATATCTTTGGCATAGTTACGGATACACGCTCGGGTGCGGGCAGTGGTTGATTGCTCTCCGGCAGGTGGGAATTACCTGTAAACATTTCAGCTAGGAGGTTAGCTTTTTCAACCGGGTCAGTGAATATTTGATCATTCTTTAAAAGAGCCGGAATAGAAGAATTAGCATTTTCATTCACTCTTTTTACGAAAGATCAAAAGCTTTTACTGCCCCGTTGTGCAGTAAGAACTTTGGTGCGAATACACTGCTCGTACAAAGCTTTTTCACGTCTTAGCACTTTGGCACACGAAGATCTCGCCATTTTGCGCATCGCATCAGTATCGGCGTTTTTGTCATTCCGCCAGATACTAAATGCTTCCTCTCTGGATCTGACTGCAAGTCTGCACGTCTGATTAAACCATGACTTCGGTCTGGGTTTAATCGAAATTTGCTTCGATGGTATGAAAATTTTCATACCGAGCAATATTATATTTTCAACCATTTCTGCCATGGCATTGACGTCATTGTCAAGGAAGCAGAGCATCCAATTGAAATGCCGAAAGAAATCGTTGAGCTCAGCCCAACGTGCCTTTTCAAAAATATATTTTAAACGTTTCGTAGCTGGCCGTGAAACGTTAAGAAGTTCCGCAAACGAAAAGGAGGCAGAAATGGTGCAATGATCCGAATTTCCGAGAGGTGCGCTAGTGTTCATTTCATACTTGTCAAGGTGTGAAGTGAGAAAAAGGTCGAGGGTGTTGTGTTGGTGCCCGTCAACACACGGAATATGTGTTGGTTCATTCACTAATTGCGCATCGTGGTTGTGCGCTGCGAATAGCTCAACATATTGGCCTTCTGGATTCGTATGGCTCGAATGGCGGAGCCACGATAAGTTATGGTAATTGAAATCACCAGCAATAACGATTTCACTGTTCGGGTAATTTTCGAGGATCTCCGATATAGTGTCGGAAAGGGCATCAAAGTTGTATATAGTTTTAGCCCTTTCCATATTTGGGCTTCTGTAAAGAAACCCGAAGTGCAAAAGATGTGCCCTGATTTTAAATTTAACCCATAGACAGCTAAATTCAGGATCATTCGTGCCTAAGGATTGCTGGCACTGGTACACAACTTCATTGCGTATATATATTGCAAGGCCCCTATGAAGAATAAAGAGGGATAGGAGGTGATACCCAGGTATGTGAAAATCCTGTGGATCAGCATCCTCAGACACCTGGGTTTCACTTAAGGCGAAAACATCCGGCCGATGGAGACAAACGTGGGCATATACAGAGAAAAAATTTGCCCTTAAACCACGTATGTTTCAGAAGTCAATTCTGAAACGGCCTGTCATAGTTTGCAAAAAAAATATCAAATCAATTGTCTATTTTCTATTTTTTATATTGTCGACACCAATGAGCTACAGAGAAAAAATTTACCACGTATGTTGCAGAAGTCAGAAGTCTATTTTTTATATTGTCGACACCAATGAGCTAGTTGCCGCCTGAGAGATTGCTCGGTGATCAGTGCTACGCCTTCATCACCAAACAGTCCAACAGCAACTATCCCACTGGTATCCACAATATAAAAAATTTTATATTTTGCTTTTGATAGGAGTTTTTAGCACAATGACGCGAAAAAGATTCATAAAAGCCCTGATCCGGCCACTTTCACCCGAAGTGCCAACACTAGTTGGTGGTGCCAGCACTGGTAAATATTTTCGTTCGCCCGTCACTGGTATAGCGGATTTTATTTTCTGTTCGATTGTTTTGGTTCGAATTTTATTTTTGTTGTTGTTTGTTAAATTTAAGATTTATTTATTCCCCGTTTGCATTTAATCCAACGTACCGTTTATTTTATTTAAAGCATTTAAAGTTTGTAAGCTTATTTAGTTTGTTTTGTTTCACTATTGTTGTCACTATTTTCCTGTTTTTTTTTTTTTTTGTCTTTTATTTTCCACTCGGCTATTTTAGTTTTTAGTCAATTCTGTGGTAATTTATCCGCCTCACAGAAGACGCGTGTATACCGGACGAACGACACGACACTATTCTAGTATTTATAAATGTACATTTTTACACTACTTCTATAAATACTGAAGAAATATATTGCCTTCCTCAATACTATAACTGTTATTATTGACTTATTGTCAAGTATAAACCTGTGTGAAGATAAATTTCGAAATTTAAACCCGAGACACAAAGCAACTGCCTTAACAGAGCTTTGTTAACGTGTTAACAGACCTCTGTTAAACATGAAAAATAGAGATGTAACTATTCCAAATGAAACTGTGCTTACAAATTAAAGTAGCAAGCAGTTTATCCAATTCTCTTCAATAAAATATAAACTTGTATCCCCTATATGTCAAGGAATCTTGTTACTTTTACAAATAAAAAATGTCAATTTCTTTAGAAGATGCATCGTTTTCCAGGAAACTGGAGAAAGACAGGCGGATGGAAATTGATGGAATTTATGGCTGTTGTGACCCTTTATGATATGCAATGAGGTTTTGGTCAGAATAAAACGAGAAGAAAAATGAGAACGACTTTGAAATCATAATTATAACGACAACGCCATCGATAATAGGCCCGATTATTATTTCATTCTAATATTAATCTTGAATCAAGCAGGCTACCAATTAAAAGTATGAATAACTATAAGGTTCTCAAAAATGTATAACTCTTAATAATTATTATCCCCAATACATATAAATATTACAATTTGATTTTAATTAATTTCATTTTAGACCTATAACCAGCGATAATACTGTTTTAAAAAATTTTCTTTCTCCATTTTAGATAACTTTTAGATTAAATTTTAGATGATATTGGGCGTACAAATGTACAAAGTTCATGCCCCTCTAACCTGAATAGTAAGCTGGAAGAATTTAAGAACACATTTGTAAATTTCAATCTGAATATTATCGACATCTCAGATACATGCTTCAGACGCTACATTTTTTCCCAATCATTCATTATTCCAGGCTATAATCCTGTGAGGTATGCCCACCACTTCCGAGATTTAAAATAGAAAAAAATTAATATTGAAGTTATAATGAACTCTAACCCCTTCGGTCATTTTGGGCCCTGTACTTGACATTTTATTAGTTTACATAATTATATAATTTTGAAAAGATATAGAGATTTTAACGTCTAGTTCTAACCACAAGTTAAGATTTGTACGTAATAGTATATTCTAGGGCTTATCGGCTTGATCACAGATTACCTTAATCGAGCTGTAGTAGAATAATAGTTTCGCATCAATGTACTTTAATTCTAATAAAAGCAACAATGTAGAAAAAAAAATATAAAATAAAGAAAATGAGTCGGTCGAGTTATATATGAGAAGGGCTATGGACTGAAAGTTATATTGTGAACGAAGTCGTTCATGTTATATTTAATCACGAATAAGAAGTGCTATTCTTATTCATGATTCAATATAACATGAACGACTTGGTTCAAAATATATGAGCCGTTATATGAATTAAAGAAATCTAATGAGATTTGGTGCAACTGAGAAAAAATCTAAGGTAATACTACATTTTGCTTTCACACATCACATTTGAAATGAAAAGAAAAGTATAAGTAGAACGAAAAAACAATAAATTATTTGTAATTTCGTTATTTTCTTTATTTGCTTTCGTAATATTACATCCCTGATAATTGTCATGTTATCTTTTATAAAAATTTCTAAAAACGATGAAGTCTTATGGGTCTTTATTACCGTATTATTTATCTTTTTCATAAAACATTGCATTCACACTATCACACTTGCAGGTAATACTTAAATTTTTTACATGGCTTAATACATAGTATTATAGTGGAGGGGGGAGATTATTACGTTTTTTAGCATTTTACTTATTTTATTTATCCCTATTTGACACAGGTTTTTCACTCCGTAATCATTTTATTTTAAGTACACTTTTGATTACTAAAACCCTTTCCACATTTTAAAACATTATTATGTTTCATTAGACTGTTACTGAAAATTGATACCTATAATATAAAATAATTGTATAATTGCTTTATACTCGTTGTCGTTGGTGTATTTAATAAATTAACGTTAACGGCTGTTTGCTATGAGCATAATCGTATTGGCAATAAAAAGCCACTTGTTATCTCACAAATACGATTACGTGTTAATTTAACAAATTTGAATTAATGAATTATTTAAATAAGAAATTATCTTTATACTATATATTGTAGATGCTTCATTTTACCATGTTTGGTTTTATTAATTTCTTTTATGTTGGCGTTTTTTAATTTGGCTATTCTAACGGATAGACATCTGCTAACGGAACAGATTACCAAGATCATCCTTTAGCAAATCCGTCATCATCTAGTAAGGCTGGTGTAACAACAACTTTAACTACAACAGATGATGATGAAATGATCGATATAACGCCGCACTCAAGTCCTGGAGAAAGATCTCATCACTTCAATAGTTATAGTCGTGGTAGTACAGCAGATAACTCTGACATGGAGAGAGAGCGAGGCGATTATAACAACCAATATTATTCAAATAGTAGTCAACAACATCAAAGTACCCATCAACATGTGCCAACTCATAGCGCCTTTGGAGATTCAATGGAAGGTAAGATTTGCATCAAATTTACATTATTATTTAGTATGTGATTTTTTTTTAACTAAGATTCGGATTAAATTTGCATTATTATTTATCCTCCGATTTTTTTTAAACAGCACGCAATCTGTAAAGCCCTTAGTTTGCCCGCACAAACGCTCAGGGTCTAGGCGGGAATCGAAACCGATAGATTATTACTCATGCACTAGGCAACGAAGGCACCCGACAGATAGTGATAGTATTTGCATTTCCAATAAAATTTTAAGACATTTTAAAATTTTTGGAATATTCTTAGCAATACATGGAGAATTTTGAATCATGTACATTTTTTTTCTATTGACTGAGTTATTTGGTTAAATATTATTTTTGTTAAACAAAATGGAGTAACTATTTAAACAGTACCGTAGACGATCGGTATTCACGACTACTCATTACCGCGACGGCACAGTTATTGCGACAGCTTAATTTTTAAGATAGAAGGTTCTATAAGTTTTTTTTTGTAGCATAAGCAGTATTACCGGAGAAGACCGTTAGTTTTTTTTCATGACTCTTTTTCAAGAATTTTGGTGTTTAATTTCGTAATTATTGTATTAGAAGTCATCAGTTTATCCGTTTAGACAATGACAGGCTGATAACAGCACTATATGATATGCGAGATTCAGCCATTAGTTCGAAGAATAATTTGATAAAAAAGCAACTTGAAGTTGAAGATTTTAACTTTATTAAAACTAACTAAAATTTACATTTATTAGAAATATATTAACAGAAACTTTGTGTTTGTACGTATTGCATAATATTTTTTCAATAAAATTTGGGGTGCTATTATCGTGAAAATTCAGTTTTCTCTACAGTTTTAATAAGTCGCGAAAATAGAGCGTGCACTGTACCATCGTAACAAACATCATACTAAAGAACAGACAAAAATGTAATTGTAATTGAAAAAATCTCAATTGCAATTAATGTAATTGTATTTGAAGTTAAATATAATTGACATTGCATAAGTCTGCTAAAGAATACTCAATAGTCCAACTCACAATCTTGCGCAAACCGTCTTGCATCATAGCATTTGCAAATATGTATGTGTAGTAAATTTTTATTGTATACTAACCACCAACCATTCGAGTGGAAAACTACTAACGTTGAAATAAAGATAGTATTGGGAGAAGAAATTCCATTATTCTCACGACCAAGAGGATCACCATTATCAGAGAGAAAAGTAGTTGAAGATCAGATTGAACAGTGGCTTCAAGAGCGTGTGATAGAACCATCTGCATCAGACATTGCATTGACTATAAAAAAGTTAATAAATAATATTTAAAGATGGATACCCATTACCATTAATATAGAACCAACTTAATCGCCTACAAAAACCTAGAGTATTTAGTTCAATCCATCTGGAAAACGGATTCTTTCACGTTGACGTTGCAGAATCCGGCCGTAAGTACACGTCTTTTGTTACTCGCAATGGCCAATATCAGTTTACAACACTGCCATTAAGGAAGTTGAACTCGCAGCCGTTTTCCAAAATTTCATAAACATAATTTTTCGTCATCTGACACGTAGTTCTGCTGCCTTGCCATATGTGAATGACGTAATTATTCAGGCCAAAGATGATGAGGAAGTCTTTGTGAACTTATAGTTGGTGAAGAAGCTTTGCAGGGATTATGACCGGATTTACCCATCGTGGAAAGTTTCCGATTCGAAAAAATTTTAAGCAATTTTTGGCTCGGAGGATACTTTCAGATATTCATTGCACAATTTTCCACAATTGGGAACGATTTAACTGACTTAACAAAATCTAACACGAAGTTTGAAATAGCAGCGTTATATAATAGTATATATTATTTATATTTACTATATTAAATTAATTTAATTTTAAAAATTATATTAATTTTACCAAAGTATATTTATCAATTAGCTGCAACTGCACAGCAATTCCATAAACAACAAGCATTTTATTTGTGTAAAACCAAAGTATATTTATCAAGTAAAATCAACTCACCAGTTGACTTTTTTTGATCGTTTATGTTTTATATATTATTTTTTATATATGTTTTTTATATATATCTTTCAAATTTGTACACAACAAGTTGCTACTGAAATTATGGCCTTCTAATCTCTCCTAAAAGTCCAAGTATGAAATTATAGTGTTTTTCTTTAATAAAAGGGTGAAACGTAAAGAAAAGTATGTGATAAAAAAGAAAATATACTGTTTTAATTGTTTTAAAATCAAAACATAGACTTTTATTATTAAATATTTTATATGTAGAATATACATTAGAGCGTACCACCTTACAGGCAAAAAAAGTGCTCCGTGCACCCCCTAATATAACGTATTATTGCATATTGTGTACAGATATTCAAGCATGGACGCTCTGTCAATTCGAATGTGGTGCAATTGATCATATCAATGTAAAAGTCGCTCTCGAACTTATGACATTACCAACTTATGGACCGAGCATTTGACGAATGCATCCTGTTGCTTCATTGAGGGCGGATAAAATTCAATAATAATTTTTTTTTGCTGAAGGTAGGGGTCGCTTTTTAAACTTTTCTTTATATCTTTGGAATTTGCAGTCGGATCTTAAATAATGATATATGTATCTATATTTTTGACTGCAGAATACCAATGTTCTGCACCAATGGCCATTGACTTCAAGTATCGCGTTCTAGTTTTTATACACCAGAGCTCTGTTTCTTCCAACCTAATGTAATGTCAGAAAAGTAAAGCGCTTTTAACAGTTCATTCAATGAAATACTTGAGAATATATCGTTTTATGTTTACATACTTAAAATAATTTTAAAGATTTCAGCATAAATGTCATACCATTTTTCATATTTATGTTATTACATTTTTCAGGCGCCTTATCATTCTATGGGTCTCCAGGTACGTGAAAAATTGATATTTATACTCGTATACATATGTATATACGATATTGAGTATGTCTAAATTTTTTACAATCACACTTTGTCGTTCTCTGGTACAGATAGGGATTACAGTTTAAATACGACTTAAAAATTCACACTTTGGGAAAAAGTAAATATTTTATAATCTCTTTACATGGAAAAAACACGTTTCTCGATATTGACGCTAACGTGGCCAAGTTACGATTGTATAGAGTTTGCTATGTTAGTAAAGATGCCTCGCGAGCGACTGCGTACCTTGTTGGCGGTGCTAACGGGCCATTGTTCGGCCGTCGTTTGACCCGTGATGCTTAACCTACCTGCAAATCTGCAACGTTCGACAAGGTTTTTAAGTCCAGAAAAATTAATGAGTATCATAAACCGATTTGTCAAGAAAATACGAAAGTAATTAAGAAAAGGGTGGCTCGAAGTAGTCTGCACGAAAAATTTTCCTGGGTTCAACCCAGTTTCAGACTCATAAAAACATCTCGCATTTTTTCTGATGTGCATTTGTGTCAGTTGTTGTCGCAAGGTTTCAGTGGCGAAGACATAGTCACTGGTCACTGACCAGTAACGGCATCAGCTGTATCTAATCCGCAGGCACATGAGAACGCCCTCCTTCGTCCGTATTATGTAGCACCAGCGAAGTAAAACTAATTACTAAAAAAAATGCTATTAAAAACGAAGCTTCAAAATTTAATATGACTTCTTGATATCAGGGACGCTAAAACACTGCTATAAAAATAAATAACGTGCAAAAATCAGTGTTGTAATATAGTGAAGCTTTATCTCCTATCATTTCTCCTACTATCCATTTACTCTAGTTTCAGCGCAATACATCGGATGTGTAGGGGTCATCTCGTGAGTGCTGGTCCAAGATAAAAAAAAACAAAAAAACGTTTCTAGAATTTTCGACTTCAATATCATTCGAACCACTTCACAGATTTTTGTCAAATGTGCTGCATTCGAAATGTTTTTTAAGTGTATAAAAATCGATGATCGATTTAATTAATTAATTATTAAAAAAAAGAATTTTTTTTAAAAATTTTCGTCAACGTATCTCTCGAACGAATCCCCCGACTTTAGTCAAATTGGCCGTAATCGACATTTTTTCTTGAGGTTAAGTGCTGATTAGATTTAGAACTGATCGGGTTAGTAGCTTAAAATTTATTTCGAATAGGCAATTTTGCGAAATCTACCACACCGAAACGGTTCATTATCTTACGATATCTAAGTGAGATAAATACCTTTCGAATGCGACACATTTCCTTCCCAACCGTTGAGGGTTCTTATGTTGTGAGATGTTTACATGCATAAACACACACCATCGCGAAAATAGTCGAAATCGACTCACAGGACCTCAAAAAGGTCGAAATATATTGAAAACTCGATTTTATAAAATTGATGTAGTCAGTAAATTTTTATAGCACATGGATAAAATAAGAAAACAGGTAGTAGTAGAAAACAGCACGGTTTTGATTTTTTATAGCGTATCATTTCATAGCAACATATAAATTTTTTTTTTCGCAGCCACTTTTCTATAAATTTTTCATGTTTGCACTATAAATAAAAATTTTGGTAATTTTTTTTTACAACATACAATCTACTAAGCTCTTAATAAAAGCTTGTATGCAGAAACATCCAGGGATCGTGGTTAGGCGGTAATGGAACCCGCAACCTCCAAATGCTAGACTAATGCTCACGCAATAGGCTACAATGGTGTTCAAGATTTACGTCAGCACCTGCCCATGGGGCCTTATCTGACGGTGGTCTTAACACCGAGTAAATTTTTGAAACGATTCACTAGCGCCCCCAGAGCACTGATAAGCAAATGAGCCCGTAGGCCAAATACTTCCAGAGTTGGGTAGCAAATCATGTATAGTTATCCCTGAATTCTATAATGCACCTTGTTGAGGTGTGCGAGCTGCCTAAACTCTTGTCACATCAGAATGTTTTTATGTCAAGACCCATTTAACAGTAATACTGTTGGTTCGAAACACATTCCGGTGACTACTGTCGAATGGCAACAGCACCTAGTAGAGTAAAAGTCATATCATTAATATGTGTGTTACGACTTACACATATTTACGATTATACCAAAAACTCCACTCCCTGCGATTTTAAGTGTTAAACCACAGCCACTACAAGTCCTTACCCATACCAGCACACACTATCCAACTTTCGGGGTAGACACGAAGTACTCGCAAGGAATACATCAGTCTTTAAACCCGTACTTATGTACTAGTACTTGTACTTGTTGGGAGTGTGGGGTCAAGCTGGTCACGTAGTGCTAGATTCGAATCAAACTGGTATTAACCAGTCCTTCATCAATCTCTAGTCAGATTTCGAAGAGTCACCTCTTCTGTCATTTTCGAACCTCAGGGAGGAACAAGGTAATGCTGCACCTTAAGCTGGGTACCGCGGGGTCGCTCAGACACCCGTAGGTTCCGAAATTCAAGATTCCAGAACCCCCCTGCGGGACGCAATAGGCTACGGAGGCACACATACTATCAGGCAAAAAGAAATATCATCGTTGACTGTGACTTTATGGTTGACTGATTGCTGACGAAAATTACCAGCCACTATTGATCAAGCGATATTTGAGCAAACGTATCTTTCATGTGTGATTGTGTTAAGATGGGTATAGTGGATAAATTTGCAACCATCACTAACATGCAATGTTATTGCTAAAATTATTGGAATAATTTTTTGGATTGTGATTGGTGATTTGAAAATTTGCAAACTATATGAAAATTCATGCTAATGAGTTAATATAGGTTTCCACTAAAATAAATTATTTTATTTAAGAAAAAAGCAAATTCATTGCAACTGTTTTTATTGCAATCCTTTGATAGCAACGTAGAAAATTTGGACTAAATTTCGAGCTTAAATTCATGTATAAGTATTTTTGTGCATTAATTCAGAAATTAAGAGAAATAATTCATCAGAAGTAATAAAATTCAATAAAAGGATATAATAATAAAAATTGATATTAATACGGTATTCAGATATGCGTTTTTTTGTTTAGTCAATATTCAATTTATTCACAAAATTATTTTAATGTTCACATACACAAAATTTACCTAACTCAATAATCATTTGACAGCTGGAAAACAAAATTGTTTTTTATTTTGGTCGTGAAAGATTGTTTAATAAAAAAATCTAAGTTAACAAAAATGTAAATAAATTTTTCTTTTAAAATAATTTGGTGGACAGTTTCATAGCAAGACCATGTAGGTGATCCACCACATTTCCATTGCCGCCTTTTCTTTTCTGTAAAAATGTTAATTTTAAAACCAGTTTTTTACACATTTCCAGTTGATTACTGTTTTGCCTCAAAGATCCAAAATGAAATGATTATACCTGTATATCGTATGGGCAGTGAGGGACGAATAAATTTTGTAATGAGACTGCAGATGCCCTTAACTCGAAAACTAAGAGTTCCACTAATTTTTTTACTTTATTCTTCGTTCTGTTCGTTTCTAGGAGGGTGCCCAATTTTTTTTCACAGTGACGAAACTATCAAACCATCTGTACCGCTGGGCGAACATGCTGTTTAGCAAGTTTACAAAATTTGCGGAAATAAATTTTCATACATAGTTTGCAAGGATTTTAAACGATTTCACGAGGACCCTTACCGTTTGTTATTCATTAAACAAAAAAAAAAAACGAATATAGCTACATATTTTTAATACATATAAAAATCAATATAGAACATAAAAATCAGGTATTTCGAATCCCAATAATCTGCATAAGTGGCCATTGACTGGCAGTATTCCCTTTTAGTATTTATCCACCAGATCTCTGTTTGTACTACTCTCTGTCTTGAAGCAGACTTTCCGAATCAATTAAAGCTCACGGATATTATATAGTCGATTTCACATGGAATACATTTTGAGGCACTTGATACAGCTATATATCAATTACTCCGTTACTTAGGCCCACCATAGCATTATCAGTCTCAAGACCGACCTTGGTTGGTATTGTGTAACACCAGCGAAGTAAAATAATTACTAAAAATGGCTGCTAAAACAAATTGAATATGTACGTCTCCTTGCAGCCCAACACTGCTATAAACAAAAAAAAATTTTCATAAGCAGAATTGTAAGATAGTGAAGCTTCACCAACTCATCTCTCTCACTATCCCTTTCCTCGAGTTCTAGCACAATGCATCGCATGTGTAAGGTCATCCCCTGAGTGGTGGTCGAAGATAAAAAAACAAATACATAAATTGTTAATAAACACACTGACTATTAAAATTACACGAAAATATTACTCTCCCGGAGTTCTCTCTGGTATTATATCAGAGTTAATTGCACTTGTGGACGCTATGTAATGGTACTGTGTTCGATATAAATATATAAATTATTATAATCTTAAATGTTTGTTTTTTAATTCATTTAATGTATAATATAATGTTATTAAAAAAACTTCAAGTTAAATTGAGAAAATTCCAAATGAAAATGCGAATTTCAATTTAAAAATGAGAAAATTCTGAATGAAATTCAGAAAATTTTATTTAAGTACTGTGTACATACAGCTCATTATATTATCTATATACAGGGTGTTTGCTGGCAAATTTATATTTTTAAATACGATTATTTCAAAAAGTAATAAACGGAGCGGAGGGAGGGTGGCGGCGTTGGACTTATCGATTGTGCGTATTTGTCAGTCAAGATGTCGCAGTGGTCGAGTGATCATCGCACGTTCGCTGTAGAGACATTTTTTAAAAGTAATGATTCTTACGTAATTTCTCGTCGACAATTTTGTTCAAAGTTCGGTATTTGGCGAATAAGTGATGGACCGATTGCAAATTCAATTCGTTCGTGGGTGCCCCACGGCCAGGGCCCAGTCGATCTTCAAGGACTCCCGAAAACATCGAACTGGTTGAAAGCAGTTTAAATGAAGATCTGCGACTTTCAATACGGAAAAGAGCAACCTCACTGGGACTTCCAAGATCGATTATTCATGAAATTTTAAAAAAGTATCTGGATGACATACTCTTTGAAAACTAAAATCCGCATTTCTATTCTATCGTTCAATGCTCTTAATAAAACTTTGTGTCAATTATTACGTTTTTTATTTAAATATGATTCTAATTTTAAAATTGTGCCTTTTCCCGAAAAAAATATATGTCAAATGTATTATTACATATTTTATGATATTCTCATAAAGTATTTTTTACAAAAGTAAACTCAATAACTGAGGAGGAAAACATATCCATATAGTACTATTTCGCTAATGCTTACTTAGCTCATCAGTGGATTTTTCCTAATTTTTGAATACAAACCCAAGATCTATATGTTTAAAATTTAACTAATCAATAGTTAAGTTGAATACCAAACACAAAACCAAAAATTTATCAACAAAAACATAACAAGCCATGAGTTTATTTTTTATAACACACACATATTTCTATTTTTAGATTTTTCTTTTTTCGGGAAAAAGCACAATTTTAAAATTAGAATCATATATAAAGAGATATTCCCAAAATAAATTCAGTTAATGTTTTTTATTTCAATATCATTCTAATTTTAAAATTGTGATTTTTCCCTTAAAAAAGATATGTCAATAAAGTAAACTCAAAGTTTTTTATTTAAGTTTGAAAATATAAATCTGCTACCAGACCCCTGTACATATATATAACGGAATGTATGTTTGTTAGTTAGATACCAAACTTTTGCCTGATCTTCCTGAAATTTTACAACCTATAACTGGCACTGTGGAATGTACTATAGGCTACTTTTTTTCTAATCACTTTCACGCCCACTTTTTTAAATTATGTTTCCACAAAGTTTTTAACAGATTTTATAATATAAACGAGCATAACTTCACGAAAATACATTATGAAATATTTTTCCATGTGGTCCTATTTTCCAAATAAATTTTGCATATGGATAAGGTTCACTAAAATTTTTTTCGCAATTTGTGCAAGCAAAGTGTCTTTTTGTTAAACTATATAAACACTTTATATTTCATTTTATACTGAAGGGTGTATCAAAGCACACCGGTTTAAGCAAGTAAGTCTATAAATTCTGATTTCTACGTTCTGCCATATTATAATAATTAATCAGGTATGTGATGGAAATCGATCGATTTGAAAAGTAAATCTTCTTTTGAAATCGACAGTAGTGTGATGATTTTCGATCGATATCATATTCCATATTTCTTTCGTTTCCACATATCTTCTCTAAATACAACTGTATAAAATCTAATAATACAACTGTAAAATATGTAAACATATGTGTATGTGAATGATGATTGTAAAGTATTTAAACAAAATAACAAAATAAAATTTGTATCAACATATTTTATCATTTTTATTTATAAAATGCCTTTTTTTGCTGCGGTTTCGCTAATTCCCTTGGAGGAAAATAATAGGATGAATATCGAAAATATTCTAAGAAAACGTTTAAGAAATAAATCGGATCCCTTAAATTCGCCAGATGAAATGTGGTTAATTAAATTTTTAAATTTCACTAGTATTTATTTAAATAGATTTGTTGAATATTTTCGTTTAAATAAGGACGGATTTATAATCATTTTTTATTTATTTTCTTACTTTTTTGTATATTTCCTTACATTTTGTTCAAGTAAAATTAAAAGATTTGAAAATGAATTTAAACTGGCATTATCGAAATGCGTCACATGTTAAAAACGTCTTTTCTTTCAATGAAACAAGATGGAATATGAAATCGTCACAACAAATCGTCACATACAAACTCATCACACTATTTGTCGATTTCAAAACGTTTTAACGCCGAAAACGATTTTCATCACATACCTGAATATTTCAAATGCGAGTATATTCTTATTTTTATTATTTGTAGTAACCAATAGGCATTTCATTCAACTCCTTGAGATTTTTCTAAATTTTATCTGGAATTTTCACAATTTAAAATTTAAAATCTCAATTTCGTTTGGAATTCTCAATTTCATTTGGAATTTTCACATTTTGAAACTGAAATTCTCAATTTCTATAAGAACTTTCTCAATATTATCCCTCAAGTTCTCAATTTCAATAAAATATGGTGATGGAATTTTATCTTTAATTGTATGTAATTCTTAATTATTATCACTGAGTAAATTAAGAAGCTCGCAAATTTGGTTCTAAAAAACAAATATAAAAGAATAAGGAGTAAGTTAGAATAGCAGAATAGTAAATCGCTATTGTAATTAAAATATATTTCAGAACCAAATGATGATATACCAGGTATTGGTCAGTATGAAGATTTTCATACGATAGATTGGCAACGTGATATAGCAAGAGACCGTATGCGCCATCGATACATTGTGAAGAAACGTCAAGATTCTCTGTGGGATTTGGTGAAAGGTGCTCATGACGCGTGGTCGGGGTGGCTGTGTGTTTTATTGGTGGGTATAGCAGCGGGATGTGTTGCTAGTATGGTTGACATTGGATCCAGTTGGATGTCAGATTTAAAACATGGAATATGTCCACCATTTTTTTGGTTTAATCGGGAACAATGTTGTTGGCCAATGAAACAATCAGTTTTCGAGGAAGGCAATTGCTCAACGGTAAAATAATTTTTTTTCTTTCTGTTTGTTTTTATGAAAATAATTATAAATCGTTTTAGTGGAAGACCTGGCCAGAGGTGTTTGGATTAAGCCGAGAAGGGACTGGATCATATATTATATCATATATTTGGTATATACTTTGGGCGTTGTTGTTTGCTACACTTAGTGCATCATTAGTGCGAATGTTTGCGCCATATGCATGCGGTTCTGGTATACCAGAAATAAAAACAATTCTTTCCGGTTTCATTATACGAGGCTATTTGGGAAAGTGGACTTTACTTATTAAATCCGTTGGTTTAATGCTTTCCGTCTCAGCTGGATTAAGCCTGGGAAAGGAAGGACCCATGGTTCATATTGCTAGTTGCATTGGCAATATATTTTCACATTTATTTCCTAAGTATGGTCGGAACGAAGCGAAAAAACGTGAAATATTATCAGCAGCTGCTGCAGCTGGAGTCTCAGTAGCTTTTCGGGCACCGATAGGAGGTGTTTTGTTCTCATTGGAAGAAGTTTCGTACTATTTTCCCTTGAAAACTTTGTGGCGTTCATTTTTTTGTGCTTTAATAGCTGCATTCGTTTTACGATCTCTAACGCCATTTGGAAATGAACATTCAGTGCTTTTTTTTGTGGAGTACAATAAGCCTTGGATATTTTTTGAGCTGATACCTTTTGTATTTTTGGGTATAATGGGGGTTTGTATTTAAGTTCTATTTAATTTTTAACAACGATTAACCAATAACTGTGGTAAATTTCAGGGTGTAGTTGGAACAATATTTATTAAAGCAAATTTATGGTGGTGTCGCTTTAGGAAATTTAGCAAATTGGGTCAATACCCAGTAATGGAAGTGTTGGTTGTTACGTTAATTACCGGGTTAATTTGTTATCCAAACCCTTTTACGCGCATGAATATGAATGAAATTATATTTTTATTATTTAGCCAATGTTCGCCAGGAGACGTTTCAAATCCACTATGGTATGAATTATATATGTACATATACATACATCCATACGAGGTCTGTTCAAAAGTAAAGGTGAATTTTGAATTTTTTTGAAAAGTATTTATTCATAAATATCAATTTTGTCCCCTTCCAAGTAATACCCCTCAGATATAATGCACTTATGCCAGCGCTTCTTCCAATCATTGAAACACTTCTGAAATGCGCTTTTCGGTATGACCTTTAGTTCGTTCTTCGATTTTGACTTTATCTCATCAATTGTGGCATAACGCTTTCCTTTTATTAATCTCTTCAGTTTTGGAAATAGGAAAAATTTGTAGGGAGCCAAATCTGGTGAATAATGTGGTTGAAGCATGATTAGGTTGTTGTTTTTGGCCAAAAAATCATGAACATGCATTGATGTGTGAGCTGGTGCATGATTATTTTGTTCACAATTCCGATCGTTTGAGCCATATTGCTGTACGCAAACGTTGCATAACTTCGTTGTAGTATTCCTTATTAACTGTATGATCTGTTGGCAGGAACTCATGATGCACCATGACATTGTAATCGAAGAAAACAAAATTCACCTTTTTTTTTTAACGAACCACGTACATACATGTAGACGTTAATTCAACAACATAAATAATGATATTAGACGATTTTACTTTACTTTAGTGACTATACTCGCATAAACATAACAAATGCATCATCCTCAATAGAAGTGATGCAACTAGGTCCAGGAGTATATCGTGCAATTGGTTTATTAGTATTAGCATTTTTTGTGAAATTAGCACTGACTGTGTTTACTTTCGGTGTGAAAGTTCCGTCTGGTTTATTTATACCATCTCTCTTTTTGGGTGCGATTATGGGCAGAATTGTAGGAATTGGTGTGTACTGAAATTTACTTTCAAAGCCGATCATATGTAAATAATATTTCCAATTTATATTTTCTTCAGCTGTTGAGCAATTTGCTTATAGTTACCCTAATATTTGGTTCTATACTGGTGAATGCGTAACTGGTAAAAATCTTATCACACCAGGACTATATGCCTTGGTAGGAGCAGCTGCTTGTTTGGGTGGCGTTACACGAATGACAGTATCTTTAGTGGTGATAATGTTTGAACTGACTGGGGGTGTTGGTTATATTGTACCATTAATGGCTGCCGCTATGGCTTCTAAATGGGTTGGTGATGCTCTAGGCAGACAGGTAAGCACTACTATCACTATTATAAAAACTTTAATTTTAACATTAACGTTGCACTAAAATGTAGTAAATTTCATTATAATATTACTCTTTTAGGGTATTTATGATGCACATATTGCATTAAATGGTTATCCCTTCCTAGATAGTAAAGAAGAATTTGCACATACAACACTTGCTGCTGATGTAATGCAACCAAAGTGAGTAAAGTTTTACCCCCTTATGCAAAAAATGATTGTTAAAGTTAATTGTATGTTAAAACCGGTTTCTCCACATACAATTCCTACTTCAAGCAGACATTAATTTTACCAATGCTTTTTCCATAGGGCCGTTAATATATACGAGTTTATGTATATACAAGTTTTACGTTCGTTTATATAAAATCGGAAGCTCATACAAAAAGTATGACGCTGATGGCGAGTAGTCAGCGTGTTGGCTCTGCAACCAGAAAGACCCATGTTCGATTCCCAGCCGGGTCAAATCAGAAAAAAGTTTTTTCGGAGTTTTCTGTGCTACAGCACCCTCCTTCGTCGGTATTTGAGCAATAAAACGTCGGAGAAGTAAAATAATAAATAAAATGGCTCCATTAGCTTAAAAATAATGCGTCAAAAAACATCAGAGACGTCGCAACTTTGCTTTATAATTTACACGCAACTGCAGAATTGTGCAAGAAATAAGCTCTATCTTTCTACCACTTTCACCACCTGTCTGTTTCTTCCCTATCCTTCTCTCTAGTTCCAGTGCAATGCATTGCATATATAGGGGATAGCCCCTGAGCACTGGTCCAAGATAGAAAAAAAAAAAAGGCAAAAAGCGCGGCGTTCATGTTTTACAATTGAAAATGTCTGCAAAAAACTGACATTTTTGGAGAGTATTGACAGTTTTGACTTCGAAAAAGACGAAGATGCTCAATTCGAAAGCTCGAGCTTACCGTGTGGTCCCATTTTAATGGCGGGCGGATTGGGGGTATATAGCGCGGCCTGAGGATGCTTTTTTCATTATAAATCTCGTGCGAAACAACAAACCATATCCATTCTTTTGCAGATGACAGCGGTATTTGCCATTTATACTCATTTGATCGTAGGGTGAAATCGGCTATGATCGCGGCGATTAGGCAAAGTATGAATGATTCGCTCATTGATGACCTAGCGAGAATATCGGAACGTGACCCCACGTTGACGACGAATCGACGCATGGCTGATCACGATCTGTAATTATGGGCGGTATAAACATTGAGGAATCAGAAGCCCTTGATGTTCCTGGCATGAAAATTCAGTGTGATGTTAGATGAACTGAGTACAATTTTCAGGTCTCCAAAGAAGCATTCAAGTTCCTCGGCTTTTTAAGACGGTGTAAGACATACTTCGCCCCATCTGATCTTAGTATTTGTACCGCCTACATACAACCGAAAATTGAATACAACTCTCATGTACAGTGCTTTAAAACTATTTTGAAGTTACTCGACCATCTACAGGAGAGCGCGAAGAAACTCATTGGAGATGGTAGGGTAACCAATTCTATTAAATCTCTTGAGCATCGTCGCAACGTGGGGTACATTTCGTTGTTCTATCGTTACTATAATGGAATGTGCAGCGAATGACACTACGCATTACGGAGAAAATTCATTTTTTGGCCGAACAGCACTTTTGTAGAATTAACTGCCCGCGGAGGTTTTTCCCTATCACTTTTGAGGTGGGAAAACTGAAATCGAATGTCCATAAATACTATAAACAATGCATCGTATGTATAGGGGTCATCCCCATAGTGCCAATCCAAGAAAAAAACAGCTGTTCGTGTTACCAGTTCACCAAACTAATTTAAATACGTTTCAGACTCGTAAAATCATCTCGCACTTTTTCTGATGTGTTGTTGTGTGACTTTGTCTCAGTTGTTGTCGCAAGGTTTCAGTGGCGAAGGCATAGGTACTGGTCACAGAACAGTATCGGCTTCAGCTGTATCCAATCCACAGGCACATCAGAACGCCCTCCTTCGTCGGTATTGTGTAACATCGCCGAAGTAAAATAATTACTAATAATGGCTACCAAAAACGAAGCTTCAAAATTTAATACGTCTCCTTTACATCAGAGGCGTTACAATACATCTATAAAACAAAAAAAACGTGAAAAAGCAGAGTTGTAAGATAGTGAAACTTCACCTTCTGTCATTTCTTCCACTATCCCTTTCCTCTTGTTCCAGCCAAATGCATGTGTAGGAGTGATCTCCTGAGTGCTGGTCCAAGATAGAAAAAAATACATGTAACTCTTGTACTGGTTAATTCATTTGCAACAACTAACTGTATAGTTAGCGGTTCTTTAATTAATAAGACCACAAAGTCTGCGGGGGTATTTTAAATAGTAATTTACAACAAAGTGCAGCAAATTTAAACTTGTTAACGACGTTTTGGTTCCAGGAAGACAACGATCCAAAGCATACAGCGGAGGTCGTTCGTCTTTGCCTGTTGTACAATACTACCAAACAGCTTAAAGCAACTGTAGAATTTAAATCCCCTTTAAAGAAAATAAAGCGATGAATTTGGATAATTTTTTTTTTATTTTGACATGAAGAGCATAAAGAACAAAAAAATTAAAAAAAAACTTTGTTAAAATTTTTATATTTGTGTGGAAATTTAACTTATCTTAAAAGTTAATTAGGTGAACGCAGACTTTATGGTCTATGTGTATGTAGTAAGCATATTATTATTAGTGGTCCAAGAAGAACCGCGACCAAAAAGTAAATGTGCAAAAACTAAGAAATAATGCACATAATTGTGCAATTAAGTTCACTGTACCATCACAGTAACGTAGTAAAGTAATAAAATTTGGCACGTTCTTTAAGTTGATAAAATATAATCCAACCTAAAATTTGGTGACTTTAACCCAAGAATTTCTGTTCTGTTCTTATATCCTGAAAAAAATATTGCAATAACGTAGAAAAAACTTACTGGCGGCATACAATAGCGAAGTTCGATGTTTGGTGCAAATGGTCTTGCAACATTGCAAATGCAAAACTTTGTAGCTTTTGTTTGCAATCCAACAACAAAATGTACAAGTTAT
Organism: Dexiosoma caninum; assembly: GCA_963924685.1. Classification (NCBI taxonomy): domain Eukaryota; kingdom Metazoa; phylum Arthropoda; class Insecta; order Diptera; family Tachinidae; genus Dexiosoma; species Dexiosoma caninum. The sequence goes on from OZ004729.1 coordinate 57,434,507, forward strand.
CTTTTTCTACACCATTGCGCTTTTGCCATACTGAAAATGGTATAGCTCTTTTTGCAACTGTGTTGCGTTTGCATCTCTGGCATATAACAGCTGACATATGTATGTGAACAAAAAAAATTAATTTGAATTTAAAATAATGGCGTCGGTAGTTGAAAAAAATAAAAGAGAAAAACAAATAAAAAGTGGACCCTGGAGGAAATCCAAAGCATTTTAAATTATTATTATAAGCATATGATATAGAGGTATGTTATTTTGGACAATTTTTTTTTATCACAGACATTTAGTTTGCAAATAGTGTTGCAAACTGAAGAAGAAATAATCCGCTCGCAATTAACGACGAAAGTGTTGCAAGTGTAAGAAGTTGCAATCTAAAACGCACTAAACATCGAATACCGCTATTGTTTAATGCAAACGGCCTTGCAGAAGTGCATATGTAAAATATCTTAGCCTTTTTTTGCAATCCAGTAACAAAATGAATTTGCATTTGCAACGTTATTGCGTGTTCACAACACTGAAATGGTACAGTTTTTTGCTATGTACAAGGCGTCTTTAACTAGCTTGTGCTAAAAGGAGTTTTTTTTACAGAAAACCAACAACAACGTTGCGCCTTTTGTCCGCGATATGTCGAAAATAACTGATGCAAATACTACAAAGGAAATGTGTTTTAATTATGAAAAGAAAATGTGTAAGACATTTTCATTTTTGAAAATAATTTGATTTTAAATACAAGGTTTGTGCTCACCAAAAACAGAATTTTTAATTTAACGGCACTTGTAAATAAATAAACATAAACTAATTTTTGACGTTTGAAGCACAAACATAGGTACAGCAAAAACTCGTCACCAATTTTAACAAGTCCACGTAGTTTGGTATTTCTTTTTTACAACCAATGGAATCGGCTGACAGGGGTGCCAAACGTTCTGATTTTACCTTATTTTGACGATTTTTCAAAGCCATTTCCCCTAAATGGCAATTGATGATTTGTTGACATCACTACTTTTCCTCGACATAGACTCTACACGTAGACGAATTTACGTCATGTCGAACACTATAGAATAAAATATTTTAATACTTGTCTTCTATGTGCATATAGATTTTTCCATTTGTAGAATAAACTCCCTGCAGAGGTATTTCCTGTCACTTTTGACGTGGAAAAATTCAATTGTAGTGTTCGCGCCCGCGGGTGCCCAATCTTACCCAAAAGCGTTTTCTTACGCAAAAATTGAGTAACTGAGAGAGGTTTTGAGAGAGTAATGCTCTTGTTCTTCACGCACGAGAATGCCCGTACTTTTTCTTCGGGCTAGTTTGGGCATGAAGAACAAGCAATCAGTTTGTTTGTAATAAACATTGAAAATAACAAAGCAAAATTACAAATGTCCCAAACAGCTGACAGACATTAAAAAAGTTGTGTTAAAAATTTTTCTTAACAATAATTAATTACAAAAATTTTTGTTATTTATACCATAAATTGTTAAAAACTTCATAAAAAATACCATTTTTTTAAATAATTATTTTTGTTAATAGAAATTATTATTTCCTAACGATGCTACCTATTTGGTAGCGAAATATTGAAAAATAAATAATTGTTAAAAACTTTTCATAGAAAAAAAAGATCATCGCTCAAAAATAAATATAATTAAATAAATTCTTTCAATGCTTGGTTTTGTAAATAAATTCTTTCACAAATAGTTTTTTTTCGGTAAACTGTCATCAATCACATTAAACTTTCAACGAAAATCAGGGATAATCAAGCTCGTACAATTGTACTTTTTTCAGTACAATTGCATTGCAAAAGTACTACTTTACTCCACTAAATATTAAGTACCAATGTATATTCATATGATTATACGTTGTTCAGTAATTTAAATTAATTATAGCAAAAATATATTTTCGATTTTTCTTAATATAATATTTAATTATTAAATTACTCATAACCACTTTCCACAACTTTTTCACAAACTTTGTCGTTTGGCCTGTTGAATGAACTGACCAGCGAAATAGCTAATAAGTTTAGCTGCCCTACAAGAACATTGACGGTCATTTGACCGGTGATATGATCGTCATTGCTGACAGAATTATCGGTCATTGCGTAGAACAAAGTTTATATAATTTTCTTAAGGGCAATATGAGAAAAATTACCGAAACTTCTGTGTGCATGTGATACTCAGCGTTGATGCATATATATCGCTCACTGTAGACGGATATCCTAATTGAAATGAAACACTATTTATTTCAATTCTTTACGTTGATTTTATTTCAATATTCTTATATGTACATTGTATATAAAAAAAAGAAATATAATATAATATAAAATAGAAATATCCATCAGAACCTTGGAGTGGGCCATCATCTGTGAATTTTTTCTTAATATAATTGCCCACAATTATTTAAAATATACAAATATTAAAACAAACTATTCAGGGATTCGCATAAAAATTAATTCTATCCATCAGCAAAGACAACATAAGTTGTTGTTAAAACGTGTCGCCGAGTGCCGAACACAAAAACGATGCTCTCTTCCACACCCGTAACATGCTACTAAACTAAATGTTTTCTCGTCTAAACTCAGTCGTACGGAGCTTCAAAAACTGTATTCCGAATTATAAGTTTACAAACGAGTAAAATTATCATTTCTGTAAAATTGATGAATTTGCGAAAATTCAAGAATACTTTTGTAATGAACTGTATTAATTTTTACCTATTCGACAACACGTTGGTTGTCTCGCAACGAGGTGGTCTCTCGAGTAATAGGAACTCCTTCAGTATTACTTTAATTTTATTGATTTCGAAACTAATTCTCAATATACAAGAACTCATTTTATTTTATCTTTCTGTTACTAATAGTTAATAATAGTAAAACTTAACACAACTTTTATGTTTTTAGTACATTTGGGGTCAAAAAAGTACAAATTTAAAATTGTCAAATAGCATCTCCAATATAAACAGAGCTGTAAAAAATTAACATTTCTTTTTTCCTGGTAAATTTTGTGGTTTTTGCGTTTTCTTACTTTTGTACATTTTGCTCTCTTATTGAGAGTAATTATAGCTTACTCTCATTTTACCGAACTTTCCCAGACAAACCTTTTATCTTCGGGCTAGTTTGGGCGTGAAAAACAAGCAATCAGCTGGTTTATAATAAACATTGAAAGTAACAAAGGAAGTAAAATTACAAGTTTCTCAAAAATGCAATGAACAAATAATAGTTAATTTTATTTCATGATTTAGTTAAAAATTAATTGGGGTTTCTTTATGTTAATTAAGCCAAATTACTGTGATTTGATGGATGTATGCATGTGTGTAGATTTGTAATTGTATATGGTCAAATACATTATTTCTGTTCCAGGTGCATAACAAAATTGCCCGAACTCACCCAAATTTATTTTATTTATATATGATTCTAATTTTTGTGCTTTTGTGGATGTATTTGTTACATACTTTATGGTATTCTCAAAAATTAAGGAGGAAGGCATATCCATACTTAGCTCACCAATGGACTTTTCTCAATTTTTGACTACAAATTCAAGATTCTTATGTTCAAAATTCAACTAATCAATCGAGAATTGATGTTCAATACCGAAAATTTTTAAACAAAAACATAATCCATTAGTTTACTTCTTTTATTACACATACATATTTCTATTTTTAGATTTTTCTTCCCATCTATATATATATAAGTATATATAAATTAGAAGTTATATTGCGCATTAATTTGACTCTATATATTCAGAATCTAGATCAGTTCAATTGCGAGAAATGCTTATCAAAAAGTGAACTACGTATAAGATGGAATCCTCTAAATTTACCCAAAAGCGATTATTAAAACTTTTGTACAATTTTGAAATAAAATTAGAGAGTAAAATTTTTCATTTTCTGTACAAAGTTCCACGAACTTTTTCTTTGGGTAAGTTCGGTCTAGAATAAATTATCGGCTGTTTTTTTATGAAACTAAGAAATTAATCAGAAAATTTGCAAAGAACGATTAAAGTTTTTATTTAAAAATTTAAAAAAGATTTTTTAAATAAATTTGAAAATGTAAGTACATATATTTGTGCATATTAATCACTTTATTTAATAAAAAATGGCCTTTACTTCTTTATTCATTTTATTTTTGTCCATATTTTACAGCCATTGCCAACGATGCAAATGTTTTTGTTATGTACGTAGAACAGACCTATTTTGTGGTAACTTTTATGGTTTATTGCGTTTTCTTACTTTTGTACATTTTTGTTTCTTGAGTTATTATAGTTTATTCTCATTTTACCGAACTTTACCAGAAAAGTAAAAAAATACACCTAAAGATTGAATCTGTTCAGTAAAAAGAAAAAAAAAAAGGAAACATATATATAAAACTTTGTTAAAACGAAGAATTTGTTAAATGAAAAACTAAATTAAAAAGAAAAGAAAACGCTCGTACAAAAGAAAAGGTGGAAAAATATTTCAAAAGAATGTTAAGGAATTAGCAGATCAACCAAAATTTTTTCAAAAGCACATAGTTGTTTTTTCGATTTTACGATTTTTGGAAAAACAATTATTGTTAGCCTGCCGGCTGGTGTTATACAAGGTGTGCCAAAAGAAATCAACTTATTGGAAGATGCTCTTATTTTTGCAAATGGCGGCCAATGTCAAATCTGTTTTGACATTTGTGAACGAGGCAGATGTAGAATACAATTGAACAAGCCATGGAGCGATACACTCGCCAAGAACGCGGAATAATCGTGTCTATTTTTTTGCGTAACAATTCGTCTGTGGTGTTGGCGCAGCGCGAATTCCGTCGCCGATTCCCCGGTCGTCCGACACCGGCTGCGCAAACACTGCGCCGTTTGGCCAGCAACCTTGAAGAGTATGGGACCACACGAGACGCTGCCAAGAATGGCCGCCCACGAAGCGCTGGTTTTCGTGGACGCCGGTGGTCAAACGACAACAGTGGATAGTGCGCGCTATAGGGCCATGGTAACCGAGTTTTTTCTGCCGCAATTGAACGAATTAGGACTGGAGGACATGTGGTTCAAACAGGACTGAGCAACGGCACATACTGCGCGATCCACAACCGATATTCTGAAGGGGGCGTTCTCGGGTCGCTTCATCTCTCGTTTTGGCGATTTGCACTGGCCCGCAAGATTGCCCGATTTAACCGTTCCAGACCCTTTTTTGTGGGGTTTTTTGAAGTTCCGTGTTTACGTGAACAAGCCTGAGACCCTAGAAGCCCTCAAGGACAACATTCGACACGAGTGCGAGAATCTGACGACCGACGTTCTCGCCGAAGTGATGAAAAATGCCATAAAACGAGTCCGTATAGCAATCAATTGTGACGGCGCCCATTTGGCCGATATCATCTTCTCGACTTGACCAATAAAATTTTAAAGGTTTAGAAAAACATATTCAAAAAACAGAATCGAAGTTTTTCATTTAAAAAAAAATGAGAGCCAAACAACATCGGATAACTTCTTTTGGCCCACCCTTTATAAAATAAAAAGAGAAGAGAAGACTGCAAAAATTCGGTCTGCCTTCCTAAGCATCTATATGCAATGTCAAAGCAGTGTTTAAGTAAAGCAGTAATATGTTACCAACCTTGTAATCATGCATTGACATTTTAAAATTTGTAACATCGTCGACGTTTAGAAACATCTGTTTGCTTTGCATTATAAAAAACAATGTCCGCGATAAAGTTACTTTTGTAAAGCAATTAATAAGAATAATAACTATTATTTAATAAAATAATTAAATTTTTAATGAAAATTAAGTATTTCATTGAAATTTTTTAATTTTTTTTCTTTTGTTGCCATTGTCTATAAAAAGCATTGTTAATCTAAATGATGCTTCTGTTGCTTTTATTTGCACATCAACTGTGCATCTGCTGACTTTAGGAATGCTATACAGGCAGGTAAGGCAGCCTGGTACTATTGCAATCAGGGATAGAAAATGGCATTTATGTTTTTGTACCAACTATGAAAACAAAATTTACTTTTTAATCCATGGCGGTACTATTTTATAATACATATTTATTAACAACAGAAACGTTTCATATTTGGTACAAAAACATAAATGCCATTTTCTATCCCTGATTGCAATAGTACCAGGCTGCCTTGCCTGCCTGCATAGCATTCCTAAAGTCATCAGATGCACAGTTGATGTGACGTTTTATTTATAAAATATTTTTGATAATTTTTCTGTTATTTCAAAATTGAAGCACCACAAATTTTTCGACTTTAATAATCTTTTTGCTTGTCTCACATTAGGAAAACGTGTAGTCTATTTTGCGTTATTGATATTTTGCAAAAGTAAACATGTTGGTTCTCCCACTTTTTTCTTTTCTAACCATGGGAATTTATTCAACCACTTGTCGCGAAATGGTACCAAATGCGGCTTCACTAGGTTAGTTCGGAAAGTTGCTTAATGTAAAGGTAAAAGTCCGAGCTCACTTGTGGACCATTGTCATAACTCTTGTAAAAAATCTTTCAGGTGTGGTGAAAGTCTCTGCTAGGGATCGAACATAGTAATATTTTAAAACAGTTTAGATAACAATTTAATCTTAATCTCCTTGCTCATTCTGCAGTATGAAATGGATTTCCAATCATTTTTATTTTAATGGTGAAATTATTATATGTACAAGAACATTACAACACAGAAAATTTATTTAACTGTAAACTGAAGTATTTCACCATGCTAACCATTGAGATTTTTAAATTGTAACAAGTCGCGCTAGTACCACGGTACCAACAAGATCGAAAAAGTGCCATAAAAAGTACAATTGTACCATGATTTTCATCCGTGATTGCAATGTCTTTTTTTATAAATAACGCTCACTATCAGTGTTAGGACAGTTGCACTAACAAACAGTTGCAATCCAAAACGCACTAGACACTGAATTGGGATATTACTCAGTGTTTAAATCATAGACTCCATCAGATCTATATCTTTATATATAAATCATCCTTTTCTGGTTGATTTTCCAGCGAATTGCAATACGCATACCAGAAAAACTTTTTGGGCCAACCGTTCGTATGTCGAATAAACACCCTTCAGAAGTGTTCTCTATCGACTGAGATGTTGGAAACTTCAAGTCAAGCTAATTTTGGAGCCTCAACGGTCCAAGTCATATCGATGGCGACCCCCAAAAAAAATCCTGGCGAATTAAATTTTTCTTTGTCTTTTATTGGCCAGTGATCAGGACGCAATGCATTGCACTGGAACTAGATAGAGTAATAGTGCAGAGAAAGACAGATGGTGAAAGTGGTAGGAAGATAAAGCTTAACTCTTGCACAACTCTGCAATTGCATTGTTAATTATAAAAGAATGTGGCGGCGTCTCTGATGTTAATTTTTAATAATTCAAATTATTTTTAAGCTAAGGGGAGCCATTTTATTTCTTATTTTACTTCACCGACGTTTTATTGCTCAAACGCCGACGGTGCTGTAGAACAGAAAATATGTTTAACTTGACCGGACCGATTCCCTCTGGTTGCAGAATCAACACACGAACTACTCATCCATCAGCAACCCTATGTACTACATAGAAGAAAAAAAGCGATATTTGTAAATTTCGAGAGAATTAAATAATATTGTGCTCGACAGCAGAATTGTGCCCTACCCTTATGAATAATGCCATCATACAAAATTAATATAGTACTTATTTTTATTTCAGGCGCAACGAAACATTAAATGTTATAACTCAAGATTCCATGACAGTCGACGATATTGAGACCTTACTAAAGGAAACAGAGCACAATGGTTATCCTGTCGTTGTTTCCCGAGAAAATCAATATCTTGTTGGCTTCGTGTTGCGCAGGGATCTTAATTTAGCTTTAGGTGGGTACATATTCCATGAAAATCATTAATCAAGAAATCTTCTAATAAATTTAGCAATATTTATTATTGTAGGAAACGCAAAACGTTTTATTGAAGGCATCAATGGCCAATCAATAGTATTATTTACATCCACAGCACCTGTACAAAACCTGGGGCCTCCACCACTAAAACTGAAAAAAATATTGGACATGGCTCCAATAACCGTAACAGACCAAACTCCAATGGAAACTGTAGTGGATATGTTCCGCAAATTGGGTTTACGACAAACTCTTGTAACTCATAATGGGTAAGATTTTTATTAATTTTTTTATTTTTATGTCTAATTACTCAACCATTAACTAAATGTATGTTTCAAGGCGTTTGTTGGGTGTTATAACGAAGAAGGATGTTCTGAGGCATGTCAAGCAAATGGATAACGAAGATCCAAACACAGTTTTATTCAATTAAATTTATTGTAAACAGATTTTGAAAAATGGGTCTTGTACGGTTAATTAAAAAAGAATTTATAGATATACATGATATAAAATGCCCTCTTATCGGTTCATCAACAAAAGATCAATCATATCATATAAAAAAACAAACATTTTAATTCTCTAAAATGGTACGATTGCTGTATAATATTGACAAACTGATTGATTGTTAGAAATTGAGATTTGTTTTCATCAGAATTTGTATGACTACTTCTTTTTTAATTTATATAAAATTTGGTTAAGAGAGCATGTTTACACTTTAGTAATTTATGTTATTAGCACATTCATATGTATAATTAATTTCATTAATGATAAGGATATAAATAATGATTATAAAAATTGTGTATAGTAACAAGGTAGAAAATTCCAATCAAATTATATTTCTTATTAATTCTTTTACATTAAAAACATGATTGTTTATTTATTATACATACATACATACATACATACTTACATATGTATATTTGTTTTGTTATTTAAAAAAAATTTTTTTTTTTTTGGTTTTGAATTAATTTAACTTGAAGGCGGCTAATATCTAGTAGAGTAACAATTAAATGTCAATTAAAATATGTCTTTGTACAGAGTGGGACCTTCGACTGACTGCTTTGATCAGTTTTTGATTCTTTATAGTTTTTTATTGTAATTTTTTTGCAGGGAATAAACAATTTAAAGAAATTTGTATAATGTTATCATAACCAAACGCAAGAAGGGTAAAATGTTTTAAATTTTATTATGGTTCCGAACGATCAATTGTTACAACACAAAGAAAATATCATCAACATTTTAATACTGCAAAAGCTCCAGTGTAAATATGGTAAGAAGCTTAATTACACGTTTTAAGAACCAGCATTGCATCAGCAACAATTACACTCTCTCAGATGCACGGTTTGGTGTGGAATTATAGCTGATAGAATTATCGATCCATATTTTTTTTTTAAATATTGTTGGATAGCCAGAAACTGTTACGTCCGGTAGCAATAATTCTGACATATGGTTTCAGCAAGATGGAGCTACATCTTATTTATCTCATAACACATCATCAAAATCATAGAGCCAATATTTGTGATGTGATTTCTTAATTGTTTGAATACAAATGCACATTTTTACGATGTTGATTGTGTAAGATTTGTTTTCAATCAGACTATATCCTTTTCTGGTTTTTCTGCATACGCAAGGGACATGAATGAAAAAAACCGGTAATTTCCATATACATATGAATGTACACATATCGAAAGCTGCACTGTGTATTAGTGGTAATGTAAATTAACATTCAAAACGCTTCCAGCTTGAACATAGCAGACCGAAGTAATATCACATTCAAACAATTAGCAAATGTTTCCCGGATAAAAGATTCAAGAACAGTTGTTGCTACTCCTTCGTTGCTATCGCTGTACCTAAACACATTCTCATTATAAAATCATAACCCTTTTGTTATGTAATGAGGTTATACAAAATGAAATCTTCTAGCCGGCGCTTTAAAACGCCACTGGCAATAAAATAGGTTTAGAGACAAGGCAGTTTGGATACCTGGTCTGGTGTTTAAGCAGTTGAATGCTTTTAAATAAAATACAGCCGATTAAAGGCTTAAGTATCAGTGTTCTTTATTTACAAAACTCCTTTGCTTATAACTAAAATTAACGGAACCATAAAACTACAAAAACTAATATTTGTTGTTTTATGGTTTGCTACAAAACTAAAAGTATAAAAATATTAATAACAGGCGAGTATGAGTTTACCTCTTGTTTACTGGTTTGTTTATTACATATTGCAAAAAAAAATAGTGATAGTGTGACTCAAAATAGTTCGTACAATAAAGGTTTAATTTAGTTACACTACAGTTATATATTAATCGAATTTTTATTCACTTTATTTAAAAATTTGTTTATCATTTTATAACTTATTACAAACAGTCTTTGACTTTGAAGAAAAAGAAACACTTTTTCCAGCCTTAATCAAAAATAAATTTAAAAAAAAAAATCTGAAATGCAAAAAATGCCAAAAATTAACAACAAAGAACATATACATATACATGTGTATCTTTAGAAAATTCTTGCAACTACCAATTAACGACATTTATAATAAATTATGGTCTATATGAGTTACAAATTGTTTTTAGTCCTTTCTTCTATAACATATGTACATATGTACATTCAGAGGTTCCAGCGATGTCAACACCTAGATTTTCAGTTCGTGGCTGGTCGGTTGTAAAGTTTTTAACATTTTTTGTGTGATCTAAAAACTTTTCTATTCTTTTTTTCAAATCAATAGAAAATTTAGAGCTTTCACAAACAATTAAAAAAATATATACAGGGCTGTCATAGAAACCAATCTTATCGGAATTGGATTTGAAACCGATAAAAAAAAAATTTGGTGTCATGAAATCCAATGTTATCGGTTTTATGTTCGAACTAGAATTAATGTCGGTTTTAGGTGTCACAGAAACTAATGTTATCGGATTTTTATTGGAAATAAACCAAGTTGCCGACTGCTGTCGGTTTTCATTTGCAATCATTTAATTTTATTAATTCCATCAGATATTTTGTTAAAATCTTGTACATTTATTTACTTAAAGTAATTAAAAACTAAATTTTTTATTTTGTTTGCAAGTTAATTTTTTTGCGAAAATATAAGTAAATTTTAGTTGATAAATTTGTAAAAAGCAGTATTTATCTGCATGCTTTCATCCTTAATAGGGGACAACATAAAAATAAAAAATTTTTTATTGCTACAAATTTAATTTTAAACAGCAATTTTTAATTTTCAATAAATTCGTTTCGCATATCTATTTTCACAAACAAATTCAAACAAAAATTGCATTAAAAGTAGTAAACAAAGGAACAAAACCATAAAACAGCTGATTCGAATATCGGTTTTATTTGCATTCGAATATAACAAAATCGACACTTTTTCATAACACCAAATGAAAACAAAATCGGTTTGCAAAACCGACTTGGATTCTATGACAGCCGTGATATTTGGTATCGGCGGTCCATTTCGAACCCATTTTTGTTATACCTCTTGACTAGGCGCGATACGTCCGACACCTAGGCCAACACACTACGTACTGAGATTAGTGGAATGCATGTATGCGTATGTCATTAAAGGGTGCATTAGACCATAAGATCTGTCGTACGTAAAATGAGCGAGAAAATAAAATGAAATTGCATCCGTATTTCCAAAAAAGAGAGTAAAAATCGAATGGTTGTTTTCTGGCTTTTACACCATTGGTATGGATAAAATCAAGTAAGATGAAAACATTCTCATTTAATTTAACTACATCTGTTTGCTTGTTTTCCCAGGGTAGAGTTCTTGTGCAAATGAATTTTTTTTTTTAATAACCTTGAAAAATATTTTTATAACTTTGGAATATGTTATTTTCGTGGTCAAAGTTTTTAGTGTACTTTTAGAAAATATACGTATATTTTTATAAAATTGTGCGGTCGTGGTCTAAAATGTACATTTTGATTTTATAATTGGTATAAATTTAGGAAACCAGTTTTCCCTCCCTGGCTTTCTCACATTTTTTTACATAAAAATGCATCCCTGATCTAATGGTGTGTGTTGGTTTTTGAAAAATTTTAAAAAATCAAGAGAGCCGTACGACTCAAATTTTCATCCGTATTTACTTTCAAAATCTTATAGTTTCATTACATATTACGTTTAGACGATCCGACTTGTGCTCTTCTACACAAAAATTTGACATGTCGTACGACAGATCTTATGGTCTAAAGCACCCTTAATATCATAAAAATATCTGTATGTGGTGGGGTCCACTGTGACCCCAGCAAATGGAAACTAATTTTTCCATTTGGAAAGTTCGATAATAAAATCAATAGCGAATCTTAAGCAATATATAAAACGAACATTGTAATAATCCTATTAATATTATAAATGTGAATGTTTGTATGTTTAGATGTTTGTTTTAATATAGCACCTACACCGTTGGGCAGATTTTTATGAAATTTGGAATTTTGGTTTATGGTCAGTTTCAATAAGAAGTTCGTGTTGAGGTTGAGATATATACTAACTATTTGGTCTATCATTTAGTAAGACACAAGTTGTGTTCAATTACTAAAATTTTTTAATAATTCTAATAATTGTTTCTAGAAAGCGTTCATTAACCCAAAAAATTTGCAACGAGATAGCGTAAAAAATTGAGAGGCAGAAAAATTCTTGCAAGTTTTTACAAGTAAAATTTTTACTTCCAATAATTTTCCAAACAGCTGTTTTGCGTTTGTGTTGGCACGATGGATGGTAGTCTGCACGTTGACTACACAACCAAAAAACAGGCTTGGGTTCAACCCCAGTTTCAGACAAAAATTTTAAAATAAAAATAAACATCTCGCATTTTTCTGATGTGCATTAGTGTGTCAGTTGTTGTCGGCAGGTTTCAGTGGCGAAGGCATAGTCACTGGTCACTGAACAATACTGGCTTCAGCTGATAGCAATCCACAATCACATCAGAACGCCCTCCTTCGTCGGTATTGTGTAGCCAGAGCTGCAAAAATAATTAATTAAGCTTCACCTCCTGTCGTTTCTCCTACTATCCCTTTCCTATAGTTCCAGCACAATGCTTCGCATGTGTAGGAGTCATCTCCTGAGTGCTGGTCCTAGATAAAAAAAAAAAAAAGTTAAAAATAACAATGGAAAATTTAAGAAATTGTAAGTAAATGTAAATTTTTAAAACGATAAAAAATATTAAAAAGATAACAACTTGATTTTTGTGTAACTTAGGAACAACAGAAGCTAAATAAGTTGTCTAATGGAATTGAACTAAGCAATACAGTATTTGGTACATCAGTGGCAAAGGATGTTCCGGCAAACATACCAGCTGTTATTTTTAGTATTACTCGGTACTTTACACTAAGCAGGAAAATAATTCAATTAGTTCAGATATATATTTGCAAATAAATTTAAATTAACACATAATTTATTAAATTACTTTTTTAACTGCTTTTGGGATTTAATGATGGCAGCAGCATGATATTTTATTTTGGATAAAGCTTTTTATTACAATGAAAATGAAAATTGCTTAAAATTGTCTCCTTTTTCCGTTTTTCGGCGGCTGTTTATTATTTTATTTACTAAATCTATTAATAGGAGGCTTTTTTTAATTGAATATTCGCTTTTAATACTTTAGGAGCAGATCGCTATAAATTTGTGAATATGCTACAAAGAGTAATAGAACAATTTTATTTGCAAAAACTGAAATATCTTCCTAATTCGTTTGTAAAAATCATTTATATTATTCGTCTATAAATGTAAACCCTTTTGAAAATATTTCATTTATGGTTAGAAATACTTATTTTCTCTTATTTTTTTTTTTTTTTTTTTTATCTAGGACCAGCACTCAGGAGATGACTCCTACAAATGCGAAGCATTGTGCTGGGAACTATAGGAAAGGGATAGTAGAAGAAACGACAGGAGGTGAAGCTTAATTAAGTATTTTGCAGCTCTGCTTTCACACGTTCTTTTGTTTTTATACTCGTAGCAGTGCTGAAGCTTCGCTTTAGTAGCAATTTTTATTATTATTTTACTTCGCCGGTGCTACACAATACCGACGAAGGAGGGCGTTCTGATGTGATTGTGGATTGCTATCAGCTGAAGCCGGTATTGTTCAGTGACCAGTGACTATGCCTTCGCCACTGAAACCTTCCGACAACAACTGACACACAAAAACACACTAATGCACATCAGAAAAATGCGAGATGTTTATTTTTATTTAAAAATTTTTTTGTCTGAAACTAGGGTTGAACCAGTTGGTTGCGTAGTCAACGTGCAGACTACCATCCATCGTGCCATCGCCACCCTGGTGAAAAAGCAATCGAAGTCAAAATTTGGAACTTGTAAATTTACATCAAATTAGGTAAATTCGTAAAAGTTATTGGTGTACATAAGAAATGAAACATAGTTCATAGTATGTACCTAAGTCCCAAAATTTTGTCAAACAAAACGCTCAAACCCCCATGAACTTCAGTTCGAATGAGGAATCAACACATCAACACACAAATTTGCATTTATAAATAATGTCTTTTCCTTTTTTCATTTTAAGCTTTTGATAAAGCCTTTGAAAATGTTTATAAATAAGGCTGTAAATAAAAAAACAGTTAATAAAAAAAAAATACAAAATATTATGTTCATTTCTAACTTTTATTAAAACGAACATAAGTTTGGAAATTTTTATTTTGCCAGTTGTCAGATTCTTTTCCTATCATAAAAATTTATTGTGTGGACTATACTTTTTTGTGTTCAAATGTTTGGAAACGATTGCAAAGGCAGAGCATTATTGTTAGACAATAACTAACAAAAATTCTCCTTTTCAACTCACATTTGTTTGCGCGTTAATGTAGTTTCTTATTAGTGTTTATTTACGTATATAGTTCTTCATAAAATCCCATTAAAAAATACTTAATATTATATAATTATTATAATAATACCGCAATAAGGTGCCAAAATAATAATATCTATTAGCGGATGCTTATTCTAACACGAATTAAAACAACCTTTTATGAAAATCGATTGGAAAATAAAAAACAAAATTGGAAATAAACATTTTTGCGACATCATTCTGCCGTTATTTCCGATGTTTGAAATAAAAATGCTATGTGTAGGCAGGCTGTTATAACGTATAAACTAATTAAAAAATAGATATTTTATTCGAAAGTAGCTAATTACCTATATCTAGTGATGGGACAAGGGTAAATACCCAAATGGTAAATTAAGTATTTAAATGTAAATACCCAGGTATTTACCCAAGCACCTGGGTATTTACCCAAAATGTGGGTATAAATTAGAATAAAGAAAAATTTAAATAAATTAAAAGAATTTAATTTTTTATTATGAATTAGATTTTTTTAATAACAAATGAAATAATTTTTAAATTTAATCGTAATCGCTGGCGCTCTCCGTATCCGATAAAAACTCATATCGAGTAGAGTGCGTGATTTCTGTTGAAGTTGAAGGGATATCGTCTTGAGTACCTTCTAGTCAAGAATTCATGGCATTTTGAAATTGAGTGAAGTACGTGCTTTCTGGTGAAGGTGGCATATATATCCAGTTGCACGATATATATATGTATGTTATTTTTCCTGCTCTTTGTGTTGTTAAACGGTTCCTTTTTTTTGAGTGAATGAAGCTGTGGAGGAACGTTCAGTAGCAGCTGAAGTACAGGTAGCTGTTAAAATTCGAACAGCTAATTTGCTTCCACAAATTTCTTTCCACCTACTTACTGGAGAAATTTCATCCAAACAGCTGCAGACAAAAGTTTTTGCCCAGAAGTCATTTCTGGCCTTGTAATTGGCAAAATGTGCCATTACATTTATGTGTACCGTCTGTGACATTGAATTAATGAATTTCAATGCATCTACCTCCGGTGGTCAGGTGTGGGCCCATAGGGTAAAGTCAGAGTACGATCCTTATGGAGAAACACACAAGAAGACTTACTGCCTCCACGCGGCGGCCACCGTTAACATGCTCGGGTCTGGGTCTTTCTAGGAAACCTCGCTCACCCTACACTGTGGATTGTCCTTGTGTGGTGGGAAGCGTTTTTTCCTTTCTGGAGACCAATACTCGGTCATGGCTAAAGTAAGCAACGATTTGGGGGCCGGATCATGGTGTGATGCGACCCGTGCCTGGGATCAGCTTGGCTAGAGGCCCCCTTCAGAAAATAGTCTAGTCGCAAACGGAGCTTCACCGATACCTGGCCACCTCGGTGAATAATGTTTTGGCCTTGCTGGGTTATCGGGGGCTATGGCCCGGTCGACCTACTTTCCCCCACACTCGTGGGAATTACATGCATTCAATTAAAAAAAACAACGACAATGATGAGAAGAAAGACGGAGACCAAAAGCTCGACCCACAAGGGGGGCTTATTGGCTCCACTCCAAAGGCCGACCCTCAAAGGGGGCCCACAGCTTCGGTTGGGACGCCACTAGTGGGCCGACCCGACTCTTTAGCGGACGCCAAAGGAAAAAAGCTCGAACCACAAGGGGGGCTTATTGGCTCCACTGCAAGGGCCGACCCTCAAAGGGGGCCAACAGTTTCGGTTGGGACGCCACTAGTTGGGCGACCCGACTCTTTTGCGGACGTCGTTGCTGCGGGTGCGATGTGTAGCGGTGCCCAGGACTCCTCCACTTTCCGGCGCGGGGTGGTTTCCGGGACCACCGAGGGTGGGGGGGGGGCGATGCGATCTTCAGGAGAAGCGGCCTGGTGCTGAGGTCGCCTCCTGTGAGATGCTCCCCGCCCCCGGTGGTGACCACGGATGGGGCGGCTTCTGCACCGCCTGTGGATGCGGGATCTTTGGGTGATACTGTCTGCCCGACGACCAACGGGGTCGGGGGCGGTGACACGCCGCGTGCGGGTCTGTCTGGTCGGGCGTGGGGATCGCCGCGACTGGGACGTATCCGCGATATGAGGGCGAGGGAAGAGGCCGCGATCGCTCAATGCAGGGCTGTGTTGAGCGGGATGCGGGAAGCTTGTGTTCGGCAGAGGAACAAGTGGTGAGGTGAAGGGAGGCGTGGCCAAAATGGCCAAGCTTCTTGATGTCGCGCTCGATTGTAGGCGTGCGTGGAGGGCAGCTGAGGGGAACGGGCCGCTTCCGGGTCCCCACTGGCGGGCTGCGACTCTGCTAGGGGGGATACTCCTGCACCTGTTGCCGCGGCGGCTCCCACAAGACGGTCGGTGGGTGGTCCGGCTGCCCCCGCCCAACGGGCTAACGGCCCGACTGCCCCACCAAA
Source organism: Dexiosoma caninum (assembly GCA_963924685.1). Lineage (NCBI taxonomy): Eukaryota > Metazoa > Arthropoda > Insecta > Diptera > Tachinidae > Dexiosoma > Dexiosoma caninum. The sequence continues at coordinate 57,451,517 of OZ004729.1, forward strand.
CGGGCTCGAGGCCCGGATGCCCCCGTCAAACGGGCTAACGGCCCGAGTGCCCCCGCCGGACGTCCTAGGGGCCCGGGTGCCGCCGATGAGCGGCCTAGGGGTCCGGGTGCCCCCGATGAGCGGGCTGCTGGCTGTCCCTGCCCCTGCGAAACGGGCTGCACCTGCCAAGCGGGCGGCTGCCACTGGCGGATCTAAGAGGGCCAGGTCGGTTGCGACGTCGGCGCGCGAAGCCTGAGGCGGTGCTCATTAAGCCCGTGGTGGGGCACACCTATGCGGGGGTGCTGAAGGATTTGCGTGGCAGCGTGACGGGCGACGCGAAGGGGGTACGGTCCGTCAGGAGGACGGGGCCGGTGACATCCTGTTGGAACTTGGGAGGGGGGACAGGATTGACCCGGAGTTTGTACGGCGTCTGAGGGACGCTGTCCGCGAGACAGCGTCGGTCGCGGAATTAAGACCGAGCGCGACCGTGGAGATGCGGGGTCTTGACTCCTTGACGGTCGTGGAGGAGGTGGAGATGGCGGTCCGTGGTCTGCTCGCCGGGCGCGAAGAGCAGCTACGCGTGAGGGTGACGGCACCGGACGTGCGCGAACAGGTTCGGGCGTACGTTACTTTGTCGGTGGAGGGCGCCGCGAAACTGATCGATATTGGCTACGTGCGTGTCGGATGGATCAGGGCTGCGATACGGATGTCCGAGAGTGTCGGTAAGTGTTATCGATGCTTTGGGGCGGGACACACCCAGGCAAAGTGTACTGGGACAGACAGGAGGCAACTGTGCATCAGGTGCGGAGGAGCAGGACATAAGATGAGGGACTGCACAGCGGTCCCCAAGTGCGTTCTGTGCTCTGGGGAGGGGCGCGGTAGGACTGACCACCTGCCGGGCTCGAAGGGCTGCCCGCTATCCCGCAGATGAGGGTGCTCCAGGCGAATATGCACAGGAGCAGGACGGCAGATGCTTTGCTATGGCAGATGGTTGCCGAGAGGGGCGCGGACGTGGTTGTTATCAGCGAACAATACGGTCCGATGCACCGAGGATTCTAGCTCGGGGACGAAACGGGTACGGCGGCGCTCTGGCTACCTGGCGTCGGTGAACTCGCGGTTGCGCGGTACGGGATCGCCTGCGGCTATGCGTGGGGTCGGATCGGCAGTTTTGTGCTGGTGAGCTGTTACCTCACTCCTAGCGATAGTGTGGCGCGATTTAGGGCGAAGATGGCCGCTATCGAGGACGCTCTGGCTGGTATGGCCGGACCCTTTGTGGTGGCCGGTGATTTCAATGCCAGGGCTGTGGAGTGGGGTGATCCGGTGACGAGCACGAGGGGGAGGTGCGTCCTGGATATGGCGGCCAGGTTGGGCCTGGTGGTCATGAACGCTGGTGGTGCGACCACCTTCAGGCGGCCGGGGTGCGAGTTCACCACTTCTGACATCACTTTGGTATCCGAGAACCTGTCTGGGATGATCGAAGGATGGAGGGTGCTCGAGGAATATACTGGGAGTGATCACCAGTATGTTGAATTTGGGATAGTATCGGAGGCGGGCGTCGCGCGGGCGCACGGGGGGAGAGTCGCGCGTGGTTGGAACGTCGCGCGGTTAGACCGCGGGTCGTTCTTGGCCGGTTTCGACGGTACTACGGATTTGGACGGTGGGGGAGACGCTGACTCCCTGGCGGGTGCTATGGTGTGGCGCATTGTCCGTGGATGCGACGCATCGATGCCCCGATTGTCGCGACGGGCGGGGAGGCGACCTGTGTACTGGTGGACGCCGGAGATTGCTGGACTCAGGCGTGACTGCCTCCGCAATAGGAGGGTCTGTACTAGGGCTAGGCGGGCCGGCGAGGCTCTGCTGGAGGCCCAAGAGTACAAGCGGTCCGGCGGGGCGTTGCGTCGCGCTATTATGGCGAGCAAGAGGGCGAAATGGGAGGAACTTCTGAGCGACCTGAACCGTGATCCATGGGGACTCGGCTATAGGATCGTGGCGGGAAAATTGGGCGCGAGCCGCGCTGGGGTGCAATTGGACGGCGCGCGGATCGATGCGATTGTGGGGGGCCTGTTCCCCACACACCCTCCGCTGGGCGGCGAACGTGGGTCCTACGATGGTGAGGTTTCACCGCCCTTTACCGGGGAGGAGCTGAGGATCGCCGCCGGGGCTCTTAGGACGGGGAAAGCCCCTGGCCCGGATGGGGTACCGTCGGAGGTGCTGAAGATCCTGGCTGAGAGCAGGCCGGAAGCATTGCTTCCGGTATATGATGCTTGTTTAGTCCAGGGCGTCTTCCCAAGACGCTGGAAAACATAGCGGCTCGTGCTTGTTAGCAAGGGCAGGGGCGATCCGACCCAGCCATCGGCCACTTTGCATTTTGGATGGTGCCGGCAAGCTGCTGGAGAAGCTACTGCAAAGAAGGCTGGCGGAGGCCGTGAGGATGGCTGGGGGGCTGTCGGATAGACAGCATGGCTTCAGACCTGGCAGGTCAACGCTCGGGGCGATTGCTGATGTGGTTGAGTGCTTCGAGCGCGCTCAGAGCGAGAGGCGCTATTATCCGAAGCGCATAGTTGTCCTGGCAACACTCGACGTTCGGAATGCCTTCAACGGCCTACGATGGGCTGATGTTCTAGAGGCGCTACGGGGGAGGTTTCGTATTCCCGGATACTTGTATAGAATTCTCCGTAGTTATCTGGACGATCGGGTACTGTTGTACGATACGCCGACGGGGCGGAGGAGCAGGACGATCACGTCCGGCGCGGCCCAGGGATCTGTGCTGGGCCCGGACCTATGGAATCTGACCTACGATGGGATCTTTGGGGTGGAAATGCCCGAGGATTCTCAGCTCGTGGGATACGCGGATGATATAGCGGCGGTGATCTTGGCGCGGGAAATGGATGACGCCAGGGGGAAGCTGAACCGGGTCATGATTAGGACCCGGATGTGGCTTGAGGACCACGGCTTGGAATTGGGCGGGGAGAAGACCGAGGTGATGTTGATGACGCGGGCACACTCGGCGTCGGCATGCGGATAGGGGATGTGTCTCTGGTTACCCAGAGTGCCATAAGGTATTTGGGCGTCAGACTCGACTGTAGGCTGACTTACTGGGCCCAAATACGGCATGTGGCGACTAGGGCGGCGAAGATGACTGGCATGTTGAGCAGACTCATGGCGAATGTCGGAGGCCCGACACAGGGCAAGAGGAGGCTGATTATGGCGGTCACGAAGTCGATCTTGCTGCATGGGAGCGAGATTTGGGGAAATGAGGGTGGCGATGGCACGATGGATGGTAGTCTGCACGTTGACTACGAATCCAAAAACAGACCTGGGTTCAACCCCAGTTTCAGACTAAAAAAAATTTTAAAATAAAAATAAACATCTCGCATTTTTCTGATGTGCATTAGTGTGTTTTTGTGTGTCAGTTGTTGTCGGAAGGTTTCAGTGGCGAAGGCATAGCCACTGGTCACTGAACTATACCGGCTTCAGCTGATAGCAATCCACAATCATCCTGCGATGGCAGGACAGGTGGACCGCGGACACGGTCGGCAGGTGGACGGCGAGGCTCATTCCCTGCGTGGAAGTATGGATTCGGAGGAAGTTTGGGGAAGTTAACTACTTCCTGACACAATTCCTCTCGGGCCACGGATACTTCCGAAAGTACCTGTACCGGATGGGCAGGGCAGATGGTCCCGACTGCATTTACTGTGGTATTACGGATGATGATGCAGAACACACTTTCTTCGACTGCACCAGGTGGCATACTGAGAGAGGTGGAATGGCGCAGCGGGTTCGCTCCTGCCACCGTGATAGGGAGGATGCTCGAGGACAATTGGGACGCTGTGGCACAGTACGTGGGATACGTTCTGCGAAGGAAGAAGAGGGACCTCGATGCGCTGCTGCATAGCGGGGCCCCCTCTGACGGGGACCAGGCGATACGGGCCGGGGCCATGGCGCCGGATGCGGACTTGGCGGACCCAGACGTGGGTGAGTGAGAGTGGTCCTGATTGGGACGTGGCTCTGGGCCTTCCCGAAGTAATGCGGAAAGCGGTCCCGGGGAGGAATCTACCCAGAGGAGGAGGAGGGAATTTTTTAGTGGCAATACCACTCGACGCAGAAGACGACGGTCTCTGTAAGTGCGAAGGCATTTTCAACCCTACCTCACACGCCAAAAAAAAAAAAATGCATCTACCTCCTCAGATGCATCAAGATCACTTCCTTGTACCTTAGGATCTAGCAAATTCGCAGCTAAATGTATCGGTTTTATGGTTTTTTTAAATCGTCTATTGAATATGGTGGATAGCTCAGTTTTTTCGGCATCATTCAGTATCATAGTTGAAGCAAACTCTAATTCAAGCTTACTTTTAATTTCATTAAACGCGAAATATACCCTGTGTATATTAAATTCATTTGATTCGAGCTTACAAATCCATTCTGTAATGCAACCAAATATGTTTGAGCTTAAATTTAATTGCTTCCAAAAGATTTCGCTAAGTAACTGTGATTTTATATCGGCTTGTAGATTAATTTGTTCATAAACTGCTAAGACCTGAAGGCATGCTTTAGTTTTTATTAGACTCTGCATTGAATAGAAGTAACTTCCCCACCTTGTTTTGGCTGGCAGTTTTAATTGTTCACCGATTCCACTTTATTTCATTTACTAATCGCTGGGAACAAATATTTAAGAATGAATGAACCAAATTCTTTTTATGCACCTGAGACTCAAGCTTGGTTTTCGAAACTTTAATCTTTCTAGTTGTTTCAGCATTGTTGTTGCCATAGCTCCCACTCATTACATTGAATTGCCATAAGCACGCTGATTAGCGGTTCTTATTAAGAATTGTTGTTGTGTTTGATGCAGTCAAAACTGCCTTATCTGAGCAAAACGCATCAAGAAATGTATAAACAAAATACACTTAAACAAAATATGTTCAAAATAAATTCGAAAATATTCACATTTCTCTTACTCTACGTAACAACGAGTATTTGATATTCAAATGAGTATTTACCCGAAATAAGATAAATACCCGGGTATGAAAGTGGGTAAATATCCAGGTCTAAACCCATCTCTACCTATATCGTGTTTAGCGTATTTCGACTAAGCCTAGTATTAGATTAAATAAAATTGCATTATTCTATTACAAGCCGTACTCGAAAAACGCCAGACACGACAATGCTGAATATAAATGACCATAATCACAATATTTTTATAATAATATACTTATATGTATAATTTGTCCAAAAAATATAGGGGTAGTTATTAAGTACACATATACATATATACTAATAAATTACAACACTACTTTAACTTTCAAATTTTAGCTAGTAAAATGTTCATTTACTCTTCCACATTTTTGAGAGTAATTTTGGAAAATTTCTTGTTATATATATACTTATATGCCTTTCCGAATCGGTTCATTAGCACACGACATCTAAGTGAGCTCGGTATTATTTTAATGCGACTTATGAGTTGTTTACATATGTACATATTAACATCGTCGCGAAAATACTTAGATTCGACTACCAGGTCCACAAAACGTCGAAATATAATGAAAACTCGATTTTCGAAACTTGAGGTAAAACAGGAGTTTCCTATAAAAAAAATTAAAGCAAATAAAGAGTCTATTCTTCTTATCTGCTAGGTAATGTAGGTGTGTTCATTTACTTTACTAGTAAAAATTAGCAACGAGAGAGTAACAAGAAATTTTTCAAAATTACTCTCAAAAATGTGGAAGAGTAAATTAACATTTTACTAGCTAAAATTTGAAAGTTAAAGTAGTGTTGTAATGTATTAGTATATATATATATATATATGTATATATATATAAATACATACATATATACCAAAGTTTGTCCACAGTGGAAAAATTCAATATAACACATGTTGGAACAAATGAAGCAAAATTGCATTTTTTTTCAAAAGACAGAAATTTGTGATTTAACTTTTTTCCTTTTTTTAAATAAACTTTTTTTCTTATTTTGTAACTTTTACTTTTTTTCAACTTTTTTTTAACACTACAGAACAATATCAAACATGGCGACGACAAAATCAAAGCCAGTTACAAAATACCAAACATATACTATATATAGTCATCAGTAAAGGGTGCTTTAAACTATAAGATTTGTCGTACGTAAAATGTGAAAGAAAATAAAATGAAATTCCATCCGTATTTCAGAAAAAGAGGGTAAAAATCGGGTGGTTGTTTTCTGGCGTTTACACCATTGGTGTGGATAAAATCAAGTAAGATTAAAACATTCTCATTTAATTCAACTACAGCTGTTTGCTTGTTTTCCCTAGGGATGGAGTCTTGTGCAATTGAATTTTTTTTTTTAATAACCTTGAAAAATATTTTTATAACTTTCAATATGTTATTTTCGTGGTAAAAATTTTTAGTGTACTTTTGGAAAATATACGTATATTTTTATAAAATTGTGGTGTCGTGGTCTAAAATGTACATTTTGATTTTATAATTGGTATAAATTTATGAAACCAGTTTTCCCTCCCTGGCTTTCTCACATTTGTTTACATAAAAATGCATCCCTGATCTAATGGTGTGTTGGTTTTTGAAAAATTTTAAAAAATCAAGAGAGCCATACGACTGTCAAATTTTCATCCGTATTTTCTCTCAAAATCTTATAGTTTCATTACATATTACGTTTAGACGATCCGACTTGTGCTCTTCTACACAAAAATTTGACATGTCGTACGACTTGTGGGACAATGTAAAGCACCCTTAAACGGCAATATCAACAACTAGAATACCGATTTGCAGGAAAAAATAAAAAGTGTTGTCTTGTATTGACGGCGCCAAGTAGGAAAAGGGTGTTTGAATATTTCGAAAAAATATTTTGTTTTTAAAGAGACGGCGAAGGTGGGGCGAGTATGGAACACATTATGGCTGACTTCTTAAACGTGTTTTTTCAATGTATCAATACAGTATTAACACTAAGTTGATACATGGTGTTGTTTTTTTAATACGTTTTACACTAATACTTTGTGTAATAAAAAGTTAAATAAGTAAATATAGAAAAATATTAAATTAGAAGCTTCGTTTTTAGTAGCCATTTTTAGTAATTATTTTACTTCGCCGGTTCTACACAATACCGACGAAGGAGGGCGTTCTGATGTGCCTGTGGATTGGATACAGCTGAAGCCGTTACTGTCCAGTGACCAGTGACTAAGCCTTCGCCACTGATACCTTACGGCAACAACTGACACAAAACACACAAATGCACATCAGAAAAAATGCGATATGTTTTTATGAGTCTGAAACAGGGGTTGAACCCAAGACAAATTTTTCGTTTTGTAGTCAACGTGCAGACTACTTCGACCATCGCCACCCAATGCATATTTATAAAAAAAAATTTTATATTATTATTGTTCAAACTATTTTAAAAACAGTATAAACAGTGAAACGCTATATTAAGTCGCAAATTCTTTGTACCATTGTGGTAATAAAAAAGTATTACTTTTTAAAGGCAAACTGTACAAAAAGGCGCAACATGTTTGTTCAGGCAGGAAATCACCATTAATAGGTCTGTTCGTGTAATCAAAATCTTACCCAAAAGCGTTTTCTTACGCAAAAATTGAGTAAATGAGAGAGGTTTTGAGAGAGTAATGCTCTTGTTCTTCACGCACGAGAATGCCCGTACTTTTTCTTCGGGGTAGTTTGGGCATGAAGAACAAGCAATCAGTTTGTTTTTAATAGGTCTGTACGTTTACTTTCTGGGAAAGTTCTGTAAAATGAGAGTAAGCTATAATTACTCTCAATAAGAGAGCAAAATGTACAAAAGTAAGAAAACGAAAAAAACCATAAAATTTACCAAAAAAAAAGGAATGTAAATTTTTTACAGCTCTGTTTATATCGGAGATGATATTTGACAATTTTAAAATTGTACTTTTTTGACCCCAAATGTACTAAAAACATAAAAGTTGTGTTTTACTATTATTAACTATTAATAACAGAAAGATAAAATAAAATGAGTTCTTGAATATTGAGAATTTGTTTCGAAATCAATCAAATTAAAGTAATACTGAAGGAGTTCCTATTACTCGAGAGACCACCTCGTTGCGAGACAACCAACGTGTTGTTGAATAGTTAAAAATTAATGCAGTTCATTACAAAAGTATTCTGGAATTTTCGCAAATTCATCAATTTTACAGAAAGGATAATTTTACTCGTTTGTAAACTTATAATTCGGACTATATTTTTGAAGCTCCGTACGACTGAGTTTAGACGAGAAAACATTTAGTTTGGTAGCATGTTACGGGTGTGTAAGACAGCATCGGTACTCGCCGACTCGTTTTAACAACGACATATGTTGTCTTTGCTGATGGATAGAATTATATTTTATGCGAATCCCTGAATAGTTTGTTTTAATATTTGTATATTTTAAATAATTGTGGGCAATTATATTAAGAAAAAATTCACAGATGATAAGAATATTGAAATAAAATCAACGTAAAGAATTGAAATAAATAGTGTTTCATTTCAATTGGGATATCCGTCTACAGTGAGCGATATATATGCATCAACGCTGACTATCACATGCACACAGAAGTTTCGGTAATTTTTCTCATATTGCCCTTAAGAAAATGATATAAACTTTGTTCTACGCAATGACCGAAAATTCTGTCAGCAATGACGCTCATATCAGCGGTCAAATGACCGTCAATGTTCTTGTAGGGCAGCTAAACTTATTAGCTATTTCGCTGGTCACTTCATTCAATAGGCCAAACGTCAAAGTTTGTGAAAAAGTTGTGAAAAGTGGTTGTGAATAATTTAATAATTAAATATTATATTAAGAAAAATCGAAAATATATGTTTGCTATAATTAATTTAAATTAATAAACAACGTATAATCATATGAATATACTTTGGTACTTAATATTTAGTGGAGTAAAGTAGTACTTTTGCAATGCAAAGTGTACTGAAAAAAGTACAATTGTACGAGCTTTCATTGGAAGTCTAATGTGATTGATAACAGTTTACAGAAAAAAAAACTATTTGTGAAGGAATTTATTTAAAAAAACAAGTATTGAAAGAATTTATTTAATTATATTTATTTTTCAGCGATGGTCTTTTTTATGAAAAGTTTTTAACAATTATTTATTTTTCAATATTTCGCTACCAATAGCGAAAGTTTTTAACAATTTATGGTATAAATAACAAAAATATTTGTAATTAAAGAAAAATTTTTAACACACCTTTTTGTTTGTATTTATCAATTTGCCATATGGCAGAAGCAAGTACGCAAAATGCCAGGGTATCCCACACAATTTAATTAATATAAAAACCAGGCATTAAAAATGCCCACTTTTCTTAACTTTAATCACACTGTGACTAACGGTTGGTATAAAAAAAAACAAAAATTTAAATTATAAAGAAAATTATAGACACTCTTCCATTTTACCGTCTTTAATAAATTTAATCAACTCATGATATATACCGATATCATGAGAACTCAATAAATCAAATAAGTTAGTGAATTTACGAAATAACTGGTGTTTCGCTCTTTTAGGGATAATTCAGGACAATGAAAAATAATATGTTCAGAATTGTCAATCATGTTGCAAAAGTTACACAAGTCTGATGATTTCCTGCGAATCATGTGAAGGTATACACCACTATAGCAGTGGGCACATAAAAGTCTATTAATAATCTTCATATCGGTGGGATCAAACCAAACACCTCTGTACCATGGCTTGACAGGTATCGCCGGAAAATGGGAAAAACAGAAACGACCTGAAACTTGAGATCTAGCCTGATAGTTCTCAGACCACTCCCGTTTTAAGGAATTGGAAATCTCCCGAATAGCATCACCATAAGGGAGTTCAATCTCTAAATTAGCCCCAATAGAAACAGCCTGCTAAGCAAGCAAATCCACCTTTTCATTGAAACCGACACCGGAATGAGCCGGAAACCATAGAACATGTACCTCAAGAAGGGTAAAATTCTCAATCGAGTTCAGAATGTCCGATACTAGAAAATTATTTGAAAGAGAACCTTTCAACAAAATACAAGCATTTCTACTATCAGTGTAAATAGCAAGCCTAGATATACCATCGTCAATGGCAATATCAACAGCCCTCTTAATGGCAATAAGTTCCCCCGAAATTGAAGAATATCGTCGAGACAAGCTGTGCAGAAAAAAACGATCCGTAAGGATATTCAAAACTGCACATCCAGTGCCGCAGTCGGTTATGGAAGCATCCGTAGCAAACAAAGTAAAGTTCTTCAACATATAAGACTGAACCGAACAGCAAAAATGAACCCTAGCGGCTTCGCAGGAAAACCCCCTAGTTTTATTAAATGACGATTCAATGAAAACCCTAAGTTTCCGAGTAGGTGCACATGCAACAAAAGACCTAAGCAAGCCAAAAATGTCCCTGTATTTCCTATAAACAAAAGAATAACTATTGTTCAAGCCAGCAGGCGACAATCTTATAAGCTCCATCAGAGAAGGCCTATAGCACGCAATTTTCAAAAGTTCCTTCGAAGCAAGATAAACAGACCTCAAGTGGGGAGGCAGTTCATTTGCCAACACATAGATGGCCTGAACTGGAGTCGATGGACATAGACCCAAACATCGTCTAAGGCTAGAATTTTGAAAGGTCTGAATTTTTCTATCGATATACATAGGTGCGTGGGCGGAGGTAGACCTCGCATATTCAATCCTACCCCTAATGAAGGACCGGTAAAAATTTAAACCAATTTGGGGTCTCAGACCACCTCTGATATTAGTAAGTCTCTGAAGAAGATTAGTAGCAGAAGAAGATTCCCTCAAAACACAATTGTAATGATCATTAACACTCAAAGTACTTTTAATAGTAACCCCAAGGAACTTAAAGGAGTTAACCTGTAAAACATGCTGCCCATCAATCACCAAGTTAATGTCAAAATTAGATCGTCTCCAAAAAAACATACACCTCGTCTTACCTGGGTTAAAGCGCAGGTTAAGAGATGAACAGACTGAGCGAAACTGAACCAATTTGCTGTTAAGGTTGGACACGGCTGAGTGAAAAATATGGTCAAAAGAAATAATGAGAAAATCATCGGCGTACTGAAAAATAAGAGTTTGGTCATCCTCAATGGCATGAAATTTGGTAGTGTATAAATTAAAAAGTATAGGACTGAGACAACTACCCTGGGGAAGTCCATTAAAAACACACACAGACGACTCGCCCATACAGAGCTCCCTTTCCGACAGAAAACAAAATATCCAATCAATCAAATCGAGTGAAATACCCTGACTGACTAGAATGTTTCGAAGAACCGAAACATTCAAACAATCGTAAGCATTGCTGATGTTAACGGATGCCAAAACAACCCTCAAACCCAAGGACTTGATATATGACACCCTAAAAAGAATTTCGTTCAAACAGGTCGACGTGGACATCCTTCCCCTGTAAGCAAATGACCTCTCCGATAAAATCCCCAGCTCATCGACTCTCAACGTGAGCCTCCTTTTGATTATCATATTAATAAGTTTTAAAAAAACGGAAATCAGAGCTATCGGTCTATAATTCCCAATATCATTCAACGGTACATTCCTTTTAGGAATATGTACAATTTTGATTTTTCTCCAAGATCCAGGTATAACACAATCCCTAAACAGACCATTAAAGACATCCAATAAATTCTCCCTAGACAATATAGACAAGGACTTGACCATGTCATAAGTCACGCGATCCAAACCTCCAACAGAGGCACATTTCCTAGAGTCAATAACATCCATAAATTCTCCAAAGTAGAAAGGTATAATGGTGCCACTGAATAGTCGATGAAAGTCAATCCTTACGTTAGAAGAAATCTGACCCGATAAAATTTGCTAAAAAGCAAAATTATTCGCGCTATCCCACAGTGAAGGCCTCCTAATATCAAAGCCCTTCAAATGATTAACAAAACGCCAAGCAGCAGCAGTGTTACGTTGATCATTGATCTCATCTATTTTCCTCCTATAACTATCACTCCTAGCCTTCCTAACAGCTCGCTTCCACTCCCCCGTGAGGGCGTTAGACGATTCAAGATTTTCCGGAGAAGGGTATTTCCGAGATTTTCCCCTAGCAGCAACATGCTTTCTAAAAAGACATCATTCCACCAGGCCTTGGGAACAAATCTCCCGGATCTGCAGGTTGCTCTCATAATCTAACCACCAAAGGTGTCAATAATGTGTGCCACATCAGCATCAAGGGACAAATGTGATATATTGCCCAAAAGGCGCCGTTTAGACAAAAAGGTATGCGGCGCAACTGAAACCGACCCTATATCCAATATTATATGACAATGATGAGATCCACCAGACCACATGGGACATGTACGCCATTGAAGCGATAAGGAGGATAGTTTAGCAAAAGTCAGATCCAAAACAGATCCCCTCTCACTATTCAAGCGTGGAAAAAAGGTAATTGAACCATCATTCAAACAAATCAGAAAGAGCAAAAATTCCAGATAACCTAGAACCACGAGAAGAATCCAGGCAATCACCCCATATAGAATGACGAGCATTAAAATCCCCTCATAAAATCACATTGTGCTTGTCACCAAGAACGGACAACAAACGCAATAATTCAGCAGCGCAGTGACCAGTCGACAAACTGGGTGGAAAGTACACAGAGACAAACACAAAGTTCGGATTCAATTTGAACGTTCTAACAATAATCACATCCAGATTAGTGGAGAAACTTAACCTCTTAGCACGAACACTCTTCCTGATACAAATGGCACAACCACCATAACCATCAGGACGGACCTTGGAGAAAACATTGTAATTTAAGAGTTTACATTCTGAGTTAGAGTCATCGACTCTGAAAATCGCAGAAAGTAAACAAACATCAACATTATAATTGTTGATGTAAAATTCAATTGACAACTTATTAGCTTTTAAACCTTGAACATTGTACTGTAGAATCTTCATTATTATCCCAAGGGAACCTTAGATGACCCAGGGTCATTAGGTACCCGTAAATTATAGAGAGCATCAGATATTTTATTATTGAAATCTTTCAAAACACGTAGGTGGGAGCCTGTTCCCGCCCTTGTAAAAAAATCCCCAATAAAGGATGAAAAATCAGCAAAAATCCTCTCAAATTCAGAAACCCTAACATTATTATCCCTGTAAATGGTCGGCATAATAGGGTCAGTATTTGTGGGTTGTAATGAAACAAAATGAGGCGTCTGTGGTTGGGGGGGTGGAGGTGCAGAATGGACCACACGATTATACCTCCGACCAGTGAGAATTTTATTAACCTCCTGGTTTCTGTCCTTAATAACATTGGGCTTCGATAGCGGGAGAGCCGGAAAGTTGTCACCATATTCATTGAAGATGTCAAACCGATTGGTGGAATATGTCTTAACTACCTCAGTTCTCGAAAGACGCTTTATTGTCATAATCTTAAGAATATCATCCTCTTCACGCCACTTGGGGCAAAGTTTCCTGTCCCAACTGCTATGAGTTTGGTTTCCGCACAGAAGACATTTCTTAACACAGTTTCCATCACAAACCTCCTTAGCGAAATTCAAGCACCTCTTCTTAGACCGACATCCCTTGAGTGTATGACCGAGACGGCCACAATTGTGACACTGACGTAATGGAGGATAATAAATGTTAACTTTTATATGGGAGAAATCCAATATGACATGTTCGGGGATTTTACCAGAACGAAAACCTATTTTAACAGAAAATGTCGGAGCTTCAGTGCCATTGTCCCTGTCTTTCCTAGCGAAACGCCTAACAGAAACGATTTCAACTTCAGATATAACAGACTCACGTATATAGTCATCAGACAATTCCAAAGAATACCGTGTATAACACCATATGAAGAAATAAACGTGTCCGGAACAAAGGCCTTCAGTCCAACATGACCAAAATCCTTACTAACAAATTCATTAGCACTAGCCGCAGAATCAAATTTCACACGATACAATGTTCTGCCAATGGGAGTAATTAAACGAATACCATTCACCTTGAATTTCCTAATTTTCTGATAAAGAAATAGTGAATTCCGAATTTTAACATTTTCAGAATCCGAATTTGAAGAGTCAACCAAAACCAAAAAATCGCCCTCATGATCGCCGGGATATAAGTTCCGTTTAAAATTTGTACCCTCACCTTGAGATTGATTATTGATACCATCAGAAACACCACCAGTATTACCATCAGAAGAAACTTCCCGAACTACATCCATGACCACACCCTTAGAAGCAGCCATCTTGGATTTGAGGTTAGCCAAAAATGCAGGTACAGCACTGTTTAGATCAGAAAGAGACACAGTGTGATCAGATGCCACCACAGTCCTTAACAAAGGTTTGTTATTCTTGGCCAAAGGTGCCGAAACATCAGAATTAGAGTTGGATCTTTTCACACTACCACGCTTTTTCCCAGACTTGCCACTCACGTTATACTAAAAAAAATTTTTCAAAATTCGGTTGTGACGAAGTGTGAGATGTAGGGGACAAAGCTCATCAAAACTTTTCCAACACTCAACTTCAGAAATCAAATTTACTTTAAATTAAAAAAAAAAGGAAAAAAGAATTAAAGTTAAATGAAAAACACTAGTTAAGTACAAATTCACAAATATAAGAAAAAGTACGAATTTATCAAGTATTAAAAAGAAAGAAAAAAAAGCACAGTTTCAAAATAACTGTAAAAAGCCACCGACGCTTCGAGAAAAAACGATTGCACAGAAAGTAACCACAGAAAACTACTTAGTATTCTATGAAAAAAAAAAAACAAACCGTACGCCACGAGCGCTCAGAGAGAAGTGAAACACAACTTTTTTAATGTCTGTCAGCTGTTTGGGACATTTGTAATTTTGCTTTGTTATTTTCAATGTTTACCAGCAGTTCACGTGCCCAATACCCCAGGTTACTGTCACTTCAGAATGTCTCGCTATATCATCAAGAGACACCCGTCATTCATTCACTACGGTGTATCGAAATCTTCCCATTTACAATAGCGATGACCCCCTTTATATCGGTATATGTACTCGTATATATATCGGGTGTTGTTTTACCTGCATGAGAACTTAAAATGATAATACAAGGCATACTTTTTTTCAGTTTGAAGTATGTATGCTCTTTAACATTAGCAGAAAATTTCAGAATTCAAAAAAACATTATTTAAAACTAATTAACTTCAAACTATGTTTTAATAACTACATATTAATAGCATGTTTGTCGTGTTGTTCTTTAAAAAGCGTACATCGAAAGTCTGTCTATAGGAAATTTAGTTTTCCAGAAAACGTGACTTTTGTTAAAGTATTTAGTTACTAATTCCGTCAAATTCCACAGCTACATTTACGCTAGAAAGAATAGCTTCTAAGCTTCAATATAATGAAAACCTTGCTGCCAATACAGGGGGACCAAAATGAGGGAAGGTGTTTGAATTCCTTAAAACTTTTTTATCATAACTTTCTTTCGTTTTCAGTATTTTGTAAAAAAGATTTCGGAGGAGATAGAGAAATATCAAACAAGAGACGTTGGACACAATTTGGCCTCTCACGAGGTTCGCTGCAGAGAATTTTGCATACAATAAGAATGTTTCCATACAAAATTCAGCTTTCCCAAGAATTGAAACCGACAGACTACCAGTAACGACTTGATTATGCAATTTATATTCGTCAAAAAGAAGAACAAAATCATGATTTTATTAATATTTTAATTATGAATGCCGAAGCCCTTTTCCAATTGAATAGGTTCGTTAATAGGCAAAACTGCAGGATATGGACTACGGGAAATCTAAGAGTAGTTCAACAGCGAGAATTACACCCACTTAAGTGTACCGTTTGGTGCAGTGTTTCATTGGAAAGGATAATTGGCCCATATTTTTTTGAAAATAAATACTGAGTCGCAGTTTCCATCACTGGTGCTAGATATCGGACAATCTTGGAAAATGTTTTAAGGCCATCCGTGGAAAACCATCCGCAATTATGGTTGCAACAGGAAAACTCTATATTTATAAGTCTAGAACCATACACCTGAAGTTTTGCGAAAGGTTATGGAAAATGTTTTGGAAAGAGCACGTATATGCGAAGAATAAAATGGTCACCATTTGCGAGATGTAATTTATTATAATTAAATTAAAAATATTCTCCAAACCCCTTCGGTAATTTTGGGCCACCCTGTATTTGCCATATTGTGTGTTATTCAGCAAATATGTAGATATTAAAATGTATTTAGTTATATATGTATATTCTTTTAAAAGAACCACATTTTTAATTAAATTAAATACAATTAAAAATTTAATTAAAGTGAGTAGAAATAGAAATCATTGTATGTACCATATGTATAATTTGCCATCAGTATATTGTCGTGAAATATAGGTTACGTCAGATGAAACTAAAAACGTAAGTGGAATAGCAAAAAATATAAACCGTCTGTAAATTGTAATGTTGGACAGACATGAGCAACCGCAGATGGATAAACCATTTAGTAAACCATTATTCGCTTACTTCCTAGTAAAGCAGATGTATGTTTGTTTTTTTTTTGCTGAATTTAATGATGCATTGTTTATATGGATAAGTTATACAGTTTAGCTTTCTATAAAAAATATTTGAAATTCATTTTCATACAGTCCTGTTATAACCCAACATCTGAAACAGATACACAGCAGAAATTTATTTCATTATTTCAATGTATTTTTAATAAAACTGCCTGATTACCCGTTTTCACTTGATTTGATAAAATTCCCTTTGCCCATTAATGCACCTTTTATCGTTTTCTGTGTTCCGTTAGAAACCCTTTTGAAATATGGAAAATAAGATGTTATCTGAAGCATTTTAAATGCTAATAAATACTCACCTGCAGCATACCAAAGAACCATGATCGCCTGGTGAATAAATTATACTTCCATTACTGGAACAGGATATTGTGCTTGTAAATGGCAAAGGTATTTGTGTGACAGTCGTATCAGTGTCCTTAATAAAATTATATGAACAATTTGTTACATAATTGGGAAAAATTAAATTAAATGCAATAATAATTTTTGTTGTGTTATTTGGCTGAAAATTTACTGCCAGTCCCACGATTTCAAAAGAATATTTTCAATTGTTCAACTACATTCACAACAAAAACAATATTTTAGAATTTTCGAAGCAATTCTCAGTTGGAACCTTACAATTTTTTTTTGAATTTAAAGAATGATCTGTCAAAATATTAAGAACAGTCGATTTAAATCCCAAAATTAGTTAGGGTCTTTCTGAATTAAGATAACGATATACTGATTTTAATTTTTTTATGCTTACATCATTCAAATTCCGCAAATCGTGAAAATAAACCTGACCACTTAAGTCACAACTAATAACAATTTTATGTCCATTTACATTGACTTTTAAAAGCGTTGAGGTCATAAACAAATGCTTTTTGAGAGATATGATTTCCAAGTGACGTTTACCAGTAGACAAGCTCGAAGACACGCAATGAAATACAGACCCATCTTTAGTTCCAACGACGAAATTATTTGCACTTAAGGCCAACAATGTGCATATTTCAGAAGACGTACAGATTTCGGAAGGAAATTTTGTTTGATATCTAAAAATAATAATTTATTAGAGTGAATATCAAACCATGGAAAAATATGTAGTATGTATGCAAGTTATGAGATAATCAATGACGCCAGTTACGGCTAGAAAATAAAATAAAAAATTACACAACATTTAAGTGATATATAAAATAAAAACCTATTAACCAATTAATTTAGTTCCTTGTTTGTAAAACCCAAAGCATAATATCAGCATACAAAGAGGTAAACATATTTTACAGATAATATGGATTGTGTTACAGATATTTCCTTACCAAAGGAATTACTCAGCAACATTTGTATTTTATATTCCAGAATGTAAGTATAAATGGATCTGTAAATACTTTCATTCACCAGTTCATATGTAAACTGAAAAATGCACGTACCACAGTTCATAACCAAACTCATCTAAGTACACAAATAAGTACTAACAATAGTTCATAAGTAAACTCAACGTAGTACTAACATAGTTAGTAAAATAAGACTTCATATGTAAACTCAAAAATTAACGTTTCATAGTTCATAAGCAAACTTATCTAAGTACACAACTAAGTACTAACAATAGTTAATAAGTAAATACAAATAAAAAAATATTAGTAAATAAGGAATTCTTCAAGATACGTAAGTATCTTGGTTGTTGAAATTTTCAAAGTTTACCGAACCCGTTCTTAAAATAGTAGTTTCGAAACTTTAAGATCCACGAAGAAGTCGCAATTTGCGCGAATCGTTTAAATAGGGAATGATTTAGCTAAGGCTTTGCAAGAGCTAAAAAGAGTCAGTCAATGGAAGAACGTTGTAATTTACTAATAAAATGCTACGAGTGCTTACGAGTGATTACTTGATAGTGTAGTAGAGATAAAAAAAGGAAAATTTTAAAAATAATAACAATAAAAGGGTTAGAAATAGTATATAACGGGGAAAAATACGCTGATACTTCCGCGACAACGTGAAGTGTCGAAGACCTCAGACGAGCCCATCTCTACCTGGAGAGGTCCGGAAAATGAAAGAGGAGGGTGTCCACCCTCTCCTTCTCATCGCGACAACTCCTACAAAAGTCATTGAAAGGAAATAGTGTGCACATTATTATTTAACTGATCTGTAAGTTCTAAGTTTAACATAAGTATATTGAGTATTCACATTTAAAGGGAACAGCTGTGCCTTAAGCGGTCTATACACTATACGAGCATTCATGTGCAATTACGCTCGAATCATAAAGCATATCATAACACTGGTACAATATTTTTTTTTATCTGGGACCAGCACTCAAGAGATGACCCCTACACATGCGATGCATTGTGCTGGAACTATAGGAAAGGGATAGTTATAGAAACGACAGGAGGTGAAGCTTAATTAATTATTTTACAGCTCTACTTTTTGCACGTTCTTTGTTTATAGCAGTGTTGAAGCTTCGGTTTAGTAGCCATTTTTATTATTATTTACCGGTGCTACACAATACCGACGAAGGAGGGCGTTCTGATGTGATTGTGGATTGCTATCAGCTGAATCCGGTATTGTTCAATGGCCAGTCACTTTATTATATTGTAGATCTATTTAAAATTGGAGAAAAGTCTGTGCGATTAGTTTCGTAAACATTATTGGCTCTTTCTTGAAAAACAGGTTTTGTGTAAGTTACAGTTAAGTAAGTTAATTTATATAATAAAGAGTGTACAGAATAGAATGTTAAAGTAGAATGAGATAAATTTAATATACACATAAGCTATTAAAGTACATACAGGGTATCTAGTGACTTCTTAAGTACTCTTAATATACTCTCTACATCTCTTTTTTTTTTTTTAATTTTTTATTTGCTAACTCAGGGTGTTAATTGTATAGATTTTTGTGTAAATACAATACTTATGTAATATATAATTATGTATTTATATACTTTAAAAAAATTATAAAATTTTAACTTCAATTAACTATTTATCATCATTTCTGTTTCCTTAGTTTTTCTATATATACATATATACATACATGTACATAAATACATGTAGATGTATACATAAATGTTAAGTAAATACTCTTCATTAGTTATAAACATATATGTATGTATGTATATAGATATATATTTTTTTATAATCGCTTTCGCAAGTGATATGAATTTCTTCTTAATATCTTACTATTCTGTTCTATTATATATGATCGAGGTGTATCATGTTTTCCCAGAACTTTAGCGGGAAACCATTCTCCTCCGCTTCGTACGCATACGATTTCCCCCTTTTCAAAATCGTTTCTCTCTCTCGCATTTCTGTCATAATATTTTTTATTCTTTAAATTATTACGACGCAATAGGGTCAGATTTCATTCTGAACTCATTATTTCGATAAAATCTAAACTTCCCTGGTACAAGGTTCTAGTTTGCCTACCAAATATTAATTGATTTGTTGATATATTTGAGTTTTTGAGTGGCGTATTTCGATATTCAATACAAGCTTTTTCACAATTTGAACCATTCGCTTCGTAAAACCGTTAGACTTTGGATAATGTGGACGCACAGTTGTAATTTTTATATCTAATGTTTTCGCCCATGGCCTAAATTCATAAGATCCGAATGGAACGTTACCCGCTATTATTTCCAAAGGATATCCATGTATGGAAAAAATTATATTGAGTTTTCCTATTATTGCCTTAGCCGTCTTTGTAGTCAAAGGAACTATGTCGAGATAATTAGAAAAATAATCACCTATAACTAAATACTCCTTACTCACTTGCATAATATCCATACTGTGGCAACGCTAAATATGTGGGAAGATGGAGACTGGACATGTGGCAACCCGGGGGTGTCGAGATAAGATCAGCGAGTGACAAACAAAGAAATTGAGAAATAAAAGATATTTGTTTGATATGTTGTGGCTCTTGGTACCATAACTTAAGAGTAATTAGCGAGTTATTACATTGGCGACCATAGAATACCTAGAAGTGTCAGCTAGGGGTCTGAAAAAATTTAAATCAGCTTTTCTTCAAATAGGGGGAGAAAGAGACAAATATACAATTTTACGAAAGATGAAAAGTAAACAAAAGAAAAATGTAAACATAAGCCACATTTTGTGCATAAGAACAAATTTATAATTTCTTGAGGTTTTCTTTGTTTAGTTGTGTTTTGTGTTAATATTATAGTAAAAAAAAAACATAGTGCAGCTTGTTTTAATTGTGTTTTGTGGTTCTAATCGTGTTTTGTGTTAATATAGCAAAAAAAAAACATAGCGAAGCTAAAAAATTACCAAAAAGAAATTTGTTGTGCATAAGCCACTAAAATAACATTTTAGTGATCTTGTGATTTTTTGGTATCTATTTGTTAATAAATGAAATTAATTTTCATAGTACATAATTTTCATAACACAAAACACCACATTGTTGTGTTTTGTAACCACAGATTCCTATAACCTATGTTTGTAACATTGTCGTGCTAAAAATTGCGAATTTGTGAGCATAAAGTAGATGAAAAATACGGCTAATTTTCACATCTAGAAAATAAAAATCAAAACAAAAGAACAATATTGAGGAATTTAGAAGAAAAAGGAATCACCGAACAGAGTTAGGGGGTAAAAGAGACAGCAAATCTCTTGATGATGTCTCTTTCTCTGCTCGTTCGCTGCTTTGAACTGACGCCTCTGTATACTTTGTGTTGGCGACGATAGCGTGGAGCTCGAGACAACAGATAGCATTGACATCACATTAAATTGTGATATTTTGGAAACATATTAAATTGTGAATTATTTTGGGAAACACATTAAATTGTGTAAAGTGTTGGTACATTGAATTGTACATTTATATCAAATTATCAAGAACCACTAAAGTTCTTCGAAAACACATTTAATTGTGAATGAGTGGAGAGACATTAAATTGTAGACAAAAAAAAAAAAAAAAAAAAAAATTAAAGCAAAGACAACATAATATTGAAATATTCGGAAATCACATTTAATTGTGATAACATTTTGAAACGAAGACATCACGGTTAAATAGCGATGACTGAATGATGTGACGTCATTGACAAATCACTGTTGCGTCATGAATGGGAGAAATGGCTGCGATCGTTTAACTTGTATCTGGCAGCTGAGGAAATTAGCGATAATGTTAAAAAGAAAAACAAATTGTTGCATTTGGGTGGATCCCAACTGCAGGAAGTAATATGTAACCTTCCAGGGACTTTGATTGAATTGGATAAGGAAAAACAAAATGATGTTTTTCAGGTATTGGTTGATAAATTAAGCGAATATTTTTCGCCAAAGCGGAATTCAACATTTGAACGACACTTGTTCAGAACTTTGGCACCTTTAGAAGGCGAAAATTTCAGCAAGTTTCTCATTCGATTAAGACAGCAAGTGACTAAATGCTCTTTTGGAGAAACTAAAGCAGAAATTGAAGAAATTTGTATCAAAGACAAAATAATAGACTCATGGGCTCCAATAGAGTTGAGGAAAAAACTTTTGGAAAAGGAAATGAATCTGTCTGAGGTTGTTGAAACGTGCCAAATACATGAGCAAATTGATAAACAATCGCACAGCTTTATTACTGATACAACCTCACAACCAGTCAATAAAGTGATACGACAGCCTCGATTTCCTACAAGTTTAGACTCGGACTGTGGCCGATGTGGACGTAAAAGTCATTCAAGTAACTCTCCCAATTGTCCGGCACGGAATGCTAGATGCAATAAATGCCAGGTGATAGGACATTTTGCTGCAAAGTGTAAAACTAAAACATTCAAGCGGAAAATGATGGGGCAAAACGAAAGGAACTTTAAGAAACCACGATTTTCGGATTCAAATGTCAAATGTGTTGAAGAAGTTTCGCACCACGAAACTGTAAAATCAGGTTGTTTTAAAATATAAACCGGTTCAGAATACAATGATACTATTAATTGCACAATTGGTGGCAAAGCTGTAACGAAGACTATAGATTCTGGTTCGAGATTCAATCTCCTAAGTGATTGCAACAGCTTGCTAAATAATAACGCTGTTATTTGCAACATTCGGTCTGATTCTTCAATTCAATTCAGGGCATACGCTGCAGATAATATTTTGAAAGTCCTACGTGTATTTGATGCTCCAATATCAGTAGGAAAAGACCGAGAAGTGATTGCTACATTTTACGTGATTAAAAATGGAAGCCAGTCTTTGCTGGGTAGTGATTCTGCAATAAAACTGAATATTTTGCGATTAGGTTTGGAAGTTCGCAATGTTAAAGCTTGTCACCATTTCCAAAAATAAAAGGGGTTGAGGTCAGCCTTGCCATTAATCATGATGTGAAGCCTGTACAGCAGCCATGGAGGAAAGTCCGAATTGCTTTGAAAGAAAAGGTCACTGATAAATTGAATGAAGCTCTACATGGAGATATAATTGAACCTATATATGGGCCAAGTAAGTGGATATCTCCGTTAGTAATAGCGTTTAAGGAAAATGGTGATCTAAGACTATGTGTTGACATGCGGCAAGCCAACAAAGCCATTTCTCGCGAAAATTATCCATTGCCGACGTTTGAATCATTTATGACAAAAATAAGAGAGGCGAAGATTTCTCACGTTTAGATCTTGAATCCGCATACCATCAGGTTGAATTACATGAATCAAGCCGTGAAATCACCACCTTTATCACGCACAAAGGTCTTTTTAGATATAAACGGCTGATGTTTGGAATAAACTCAGCACCAGAGATATTCCAACGGATAATTGAAGAGATGTTATCCTCTGGTAGGAATACCCTAAATTACATTGACGATATAATTATATTTGGTAAAACAGCGGACGATCACGATAAGTCCTTAAACCAAGTCTTTGAAGTTTTAAGACTATATGATGTTACCTTGAATGAGAGCGAGTGTGTGTGGAGAGCTACGAAATTAAAATTTTTAGGACACATCTTATCAAAGGATGGTTTCTTTGCTGACCCTGAAAAGGTCAATGTTATTCAAGATTTCAGACAACCAAACACAAAGGAAGACCAAGAAGTTTTCTTGGTTTGGTGATATACGTGGGAAAATTTATTCCCGATTTGGCTACAAATACAGATCCTTTGAGAATTTTCTTAAAGCAGGGAACTAAATTTGTATGGGGATTAGATCAGGATAAATCCTTTCAGATTCTGAAAGCAAAGTTGTCAGACAAAGCAAGCTTGGCTTATTTTGACCCCAAACTAAAGACACGCCTAGTTGCGGACGCAAGTCCTGTAGCTCTGGGAGCGGTTTTATTACAGTTTGAATTTGATCTCGTGACCGATCATAAACCACTAGAGGCTATTTTCAAGCCAACTTCAAAACCACCAGCTAGGATTGAGCGTTGGATGTTGCGATTGCAAAGGTACAAATATAAAGTAATATACCGTTCTGGTAAAGAAAACATTGCAGACCCTGTACCAAGATTATGCAAGCTGAGTCAAACTGACCCCTGGGACCCAATGAGTGAAGAAAATTTATTTCGAATCGTCAGTAGCGCAACTCCCAGTGCATTGACTATATCATTAATCAGTTTGAAAAGTGCCACAGATAAAAATATTGCAGCTGCCATAAATCATATGAGGAATGGTTCTTGGGAAAATGAAACTGGAAATTATTATTATACATTCCGATTGGAGCTGACAGTTGTGGGGAGTATCCTTCTTCGACATTCACGAATTGTTATTCCAGAATCATTAAGACAAAAAGTATTAGAATTGGCACACGAAGGCCACCCGGTGAATCGGCAATGAAAAGACGGCTGCGTCTGAAAGTATGGTGGCCTCAATGTGATAAAGAAACCGAGAGATTTGTAAAAGGATGTCTAGATTGCTTGATAGTCTCGCAACCGACAAAGGCAGCGCCTATGAACCGTCATGCTTTTCCAGAGGGACCCTGGCAGTATATAGCTTCCGATTTGATGGGACCATTACCCAATAAAGACTTTATCTTAGTTTTAATTGATTACTACTCAAGATAAACTGAAGTAGCATTTCTAAAGCGAATATCGTCCGAAGGAATTATTAAGGCCTTGATGAAAATTTTCTCCAAATTAGGATTCCCGAAGTCGATAAGAAGTGATAACGCCGGTCGGTATGTCAGCTCAGAGTTTAATGATTTCTGCAAGATTCACTATATTATACAAATAAAAACACCACCATATTGGCCACAGGCCAATGGAGAAGTCGAAAATATGAATCGATCACTTGGAAAAAGATTAAAAATTGCACATGCAAATAATAACAATTACGAAGAAGAAATCCTGAAATTCATCTTAATGTATAATGTGACACCACATGGAACTACAGGTTCCCCACCTTCCCAATTAAAGTTTAATCGAATTATTCGAGATAAAATACCAGGAATACAACATATAACTGAGGATATGATTGATTCATCTGCTAGAGACATGGACTTAATAAATAAACAGAAAGGAAAGAAGAGTGCAGATGAGAAGCGCCGGGCAAAAGACAATGACTTTGAAGTTGGCGATAAAGTGTTACTTAAAAATGTTATTTTTCCACACAAGCTTACTCCCAACTTTGACCCTACTGAGTATGAATTGGTTGAAAGACATGGAAATGAAGTACTGGTGGAGGCAAACGGGAAAAGATTTAACAGAAATGTAGCACATCTCAAGAAGATCCCTAAAGTTCAAAATGAGAGCGAATACACAATATCTCAGACATTATCACAGTCTTCAGCTTGGATTCCTGCAGCTGGACCAACAATACCTCCAGAACCTGAAACACCGATATCACCTGTAGACCATATTCCTGGCCATCCTCAATCTTTGCGACAACCTGACAAGGCCGACCACCATTCTCCTAAGGAATCCTTGAAGTTGAGATAAGATCAGCGAGTGACAAACAAAGAAATTGAGAAATAAAAGATATTATAAAATTAAGATATTTGTTTGATTTGTTGCGGCTCTTGGTACCATAACTTAAGAGTAATTATCGAGTTATTACACATACCAATTTTCCCGTAAGGCAACCCCGGTATTGCGTGATTCAACAGTGGTTCTTTTATATTTGCCGATCTTAGCCTTTGGCAAATCGTACATTTAGCTACTAATACCTCTATATCCTGATCCATGAATAGCCAGTATAAAAGTTCTTTTGCCCTCTTTTTAATCTTTGCAATTCCCCCCGGGGGTTTTATGAAGATTTTCGAGATTCGGCTGTTGAAGAAATTTAGGGATAAAAATTCTATCATCAAAAAATACAAGTCCATCTTCACTGCATAAATTCATTCTCTTACCCCACAGAAATTTCTCCTTCTACTTTAGTTTTGTCATGAGCCCATCCTATTTCACAGTACCTTTTTTTTTTTATCTGTGACCAGCACTCAGGAGATGAGGCATGCGAGGCATTTTGTGCTGGAACTATAGGAAAGGGATAGTAGGAGAAACGACAGGAGGTGAAGCATAATTATTTATTTTACAGCTCTGCTTTCGCACGTTTTTTTGTTTTGTTTATACTCGTAGCAGTGCTGAAGCTTCGGTTTAGTAGCCATTTTTATTATTATTTTACTTCGCCGGTGCTACACAATACCGACGAAGGAGGGCTTTCTGATGTGATTGTGAATTGCTATCAGTTGAAGCCGGTATTGTTCAGTGACCACTGACTATGCCTTCGCCACTGAAACCTTCCGACATCAACTGACACACTAATGCACATCAGAAAAATGCGAGATGTTTTTTTTTATAATTTTAGTCTGAAACTGGGGTTGAAGCCAGGTCTGTTTTGGTTTTGTAGTCAACGTGCAGACTACTTCAGCCATCGCCATTCATTTCTTAAATAAAAAATATAGGAATCGCCTGACCTTGCAGGCCAATTTGATTGATGAAGACTTTTGAAATTATAAGAAAAAAATTAGTCGCCCGTTTTAAGTCAAATTGACATCAATTGACAGTTCTTTTTGAAGTTGAGGTGATTATATTTTGAACTGGATCGGCTCTGTAGTTTAAAACATATTTGGAAAAACAATTTTTTATAACTTTTCATTTTCGAAATCTACTGAACCGAATCAACATATAAGTGAGCTCAATATTATTCGAACGCGACAAATTTTGGTCCGATCTGTTGACCCGTTCTTAAGTTATGAGAGGTTTACATACATACACACACATACATACAAACACATTCATCCATACTGACATCCTCGCGAAAATAGTTAGAATCGACTCACAGGACCTATAAACTCGAATTATTATGAAAATCCGCAACTTCCTATAGCGGGAAGTAAAAAAAATCCTTAAAGAAATTTTCAAATATGTATGTCTATAATTTAAAATTAAGATTACTTTTTCACTTTGATTTGAAATTTTAGTTATTTAATTTTACTTGAATTGTTTGTTAACTTTACTTTTCCAAACAATATTAAAAAAAAAATAATATGCGTGTCTGGATTTACTTTGTTATAAAAATTTTAGAAGCTAATATTTAAGAAGCAGAAAACCGTATTCAAAACTGGTGATTGTACAAATATTAAAAATTTTTTAATGGAGGTTACATTTATTTTATTTATTTAGCACTTACTCCGCTTCCTTCACTACGTCTTTGCCAAGACGCCATTGTACAACGCAACCATTTGAATGACCTGTTAACAAAGTAAATTCGCTAGACCAGTCTAATGCGACAGCATACCCATACGATAACATTTCATGGAAAATCTCTTTTATTTCTATATTATTTCTATTGTTGCTATGGTTGTGATAGTGCTGCTCATATTGCCAAACGTAAATGTCTCCATCAAAAGACGAACCAACAAAAATGTTTTTATTAAATGGATTTGTGCATAAACTTCTCAGACAAGACTTGAGTGGAATACTTCTTTCTTCGGTATAAGTTACAAAATCTCCATTACGTACCCGTTTGGGCAAAAAAAGTTTCAAATATTGATCAACATGTTCACACCAATCATCATGAGGTGCCACTGTTGTAATAACCAGAGCAGGAGCATTGTCCGTACATAGTGAGAGCCAAATGGCGAGTCCTTGAGAATTTGTTGCAGATGGTACTGACAATTTTTGGTACGGTTGTATTTTAATATCAGCCAAAGACAATTCGTTTGAGTATAACTGCAGCGCGGGTGTACAACCTTTAAGTAATTCTTTTTCAACAGTTCCATAAATCTTTTGTAGCCAACTGGCTAAGTTTCTTTCGTCTACATTCTTAGCCAATGTTTGATGAGTTTCAGTTTGCGTTTCCTTTGAACATTTTGTATATGTTTCTACGACAACATCGATTTGCAATGGCAAAGGATCTGTTGACATACAGCTATCGACTAATTTGAATTGCTTATTAGCTATATTTAATGCTTTAAACTCAAGAACAGGTGAACTGTAATCCGATAACTCTTCCATAGTACCTTTTTACTTTCTTATTTAACCAGATGCAATGTTTCAGTTTTTGTTATGAGAAGTGTGTATATTTTATGTCGTTATGGGGACACACTTGTTAATACTGCTTACCCAAAATATTAGAAAATAAGGGTTGGTACACTGAAAGAAAACTCTTTGTTCAGACAATGAATTTTTACGTTGGTTCCATAAATTTTGTTATTGATAGTCACCTAAAGCACTTCATTGGATCAGTGAAGAATGTTTCACTGCATTTATGAACATCATTTGTGTTAAGGATGCCATAGGTGTTGACTAAAATGTACTAATGGAAAATGGAAGGCAAACAAACTTCAATTGGGTTGGCAGTTTTCAAATATGTTATTACGGATAGCAACTGCCAACTGAAAATTTACATTTTAAGCTGCTTTTTAGTGCTTTTCTGCCAACCCCAAATTTCTGGTTGCCGGCAGTCCATAATTGATCCATTAGTTTCCAAAATGGTCCCACAAGAATTAGTATTTGAGTATTTGAGACTTAATTAGCGTTTCACTGTTGATACTGTTTTTAAAATAGTTTGAACAATAATAATATTAAATTGTTTTTTATAAATATCCCGAGGGTGGAGATGGCTGAAGTAGTGTGCACGTTGACTACTAAACAAAAAATTTGCTTTGTTCGACCCGAGTTTCAGAATAAATCATAAAAATATCTCACATTTTTGCCAGGTGTTGTCGAAAGGTTCCAGTGGTCACCGAACAGTATCGTCTTCAGCTGATAGCAATCCACAGGCACATCAGAACGTCCTCCTTAATCTGTATTGTGTAGCACCGGCGAAGTAAAATTATTACTAACAAGTAAGAGTGCTATATTCGGCTGTGCCGAATCTAAGATACCCTTCACTGGCTCACTTTATTTCTCATATTCGTCTGAATTTTCGGATAGTCGTTTAGTAGCGCCGAATTTTTACGTAATTGTTCGATCCGGTCCTTCGGACGAGCTCTTGCCAAGCACTATATTACGTCGAATAACCAACTCAACGTGCAAACCAAATTTCTCTGTAAAACTACAAAAAACTAATATTTTGGAGCATTTGTGGCGTATGCCATTTTTTGCTGTAAGTATTTCATACATTTAAATATTACTCAGACTTTATGGAAGTAGAAGATTCCGCAAATAGTTTATTTTTACTAAATAAAACAAATCCGTCTGAAGAATAAAAGAAACATTTACATAGTTACTTTGACAGCTTTAATTTAATAAATAAAGCTCCTGAAGAAGTTGGAAAAAACCAACGAAACGTTGAGCAAATGATTTAATAACACCCAAATAATTTGTTTTATTAACAACACAAAAACAAAAATTGACCAAAAATTCAGCTTAGGGAAACACCCGATTATACTAATAACGAAACATTTACTTGCTATAGAAAATTTCTTATTGGTCTATTTGAACCGTAGAAACATTGGTCATTATAGACTTAGAAGGATATATGTATTTATTTATTCATTATATATAGGTAATTTATAACCCGAGAAAGCATAAAAATATATTTTGAGTAAAGAAATTTTTCTAATTCAAACAAGTTTTTCGATTGTGGTGAATACTTCACGTTTTGAGGATTACAGCATTTACTCTTTCCTACATCGAGATATGTATGGACATATACATATGCATGTATTATACTTATTATAACCCAGTCAGCATTTGGAAGATTGTTTTGGCAGAAATCACCAAACTGAGTCTTTTAAGACTACCTCAGATGACTAAAAACTGATTAATCAGTTGTGCGCTTAAAAAAGACCCGAAAATGAATCCGACAAATGCTTGGAAAGCGACTTGTTTAAAAAACACAAACAATATGTATAGAATGTGCGCAATCATAAATTGATCATGTAGATGCCCGAAATGTGACTGTATAAAGAATTTTTATTTTTATTTTGGAGTTATATTTAGCGCATCTTGACGATGAAAAAATGTTTCTTATGGCTTTTGCTACTGTTTATAACGGGACAAATTTTCTTACTGATTTTGAAAGAAATGAGTTTTGCGAATTTATGTTTATTTGTGTGGTAAGCTCTTGGTGCAAAGAACAATAAAAGATGATTAAATTTGTGCGTTTAAATAAATAGAAAAGAAATAAGCGAGTTAAAGGATGGTAATAAGCGATCAGTTACCAAATTGACGGAGGATGTCATCACTGTAAAGCTTGAGAATAGACAACACCATAATGGTAACACTTTTTTAGAGGAATGCAAAGATTTCCAAAAATTTCCCTATATAAACAAGGATAACTTCATAAAAGTCAATGAAGAAATACAAAAAAATGATGACAAACTAAGACAATTTGTAAGTATGATATACATATAACAATACGTGCCATTTCAATTTATAATCGAACATTTTCAGAAAAACTTAATAGTAAAAACAGGCGGGATAGGACCCATACAATTTATTCGAGCCGCTGTGCGAAAAGTGTTTTCAGACGAATTAGCATCTCTTTATAGTTGGAAGGGGACCGCCATTAAGCCAAGCGCCGAAAAATGCTTCGTTATAACAACAATTAAAAGTAAGTGCAAAATTCCATTATTAAGAAAATAATTTTAAAAAAATTTTCTTAGATATTTGCCATACGAAATTCAAATGCACTGATCAAAAAGAAAACGTTTAGTTTAGAATAATAATAATAATAATAAATATGTATATACATACATATATAAATTTATAAATCCTCATACGACTTTTTGAAGTACAAATTGAATTTTATTTTACTATTATTTTACGTTTTCACAAAATACCGTTTTTATTAATGGGTATGATAATATAATAAACTAAATTAAAAATAAATTAGACAAAAAAATACTTGAAAAAGAAATTAATTTTAACGTTTATATTAATTTTAGACTCTAAATTAAAAAAAAAAAATATTATTAAAAATGTATTTAAAATAATTAAAAATATTAAACATTCCCATAATTTTAATTAAAAATATTAAAAGTTAACTTTCCAATTTGAATTTAAGTATTTTATACTAAAAAATACCATATAAATAAACAATGTGATAAGAATATAAATTAAAGTTAAAACAAAAATTTAATTTAAAAAAAGAAAGAAACTGTGTGAGAGAATTTTTGTATTTTGAATTACTTTAATGTTAAACTAAAAATTGTACGAAAAGAGTAATAAATAAATAATCAAAAAAATAAAAGAATATGCTTTCTTTATATTATACCAAATAAAACAAGACTCACTAACGGCTAGTAATATGACTGTAAAATGGCTTGAAAAAGTGTGGTAATTGATTGTAAGTACTATTGCAAACTGCCTCGAAAATGAGTCAGAAACGCGAGTCATAAAAGACTCGTTTTGAAGAGTCGTATCTAAGGTACCATTTTCTCCCGACAAAACAGTCGTTTTCGATTCAGAAACGTGGATATAAATGATTAATTTAATCGCGAAGAAGAATAAAAAGGACTCGAATATGATCAAAAATTGATTAGAATGCTGCTGGGAAATGTGATTTTTTTGAGGTGAATACTTTTATAATATGAAAACTATAAGTGTTTCATCTACCCAGTCAGCATTATTAGGTAGTTCATTTACTTTACTAGTAAAATTTAGCAACGAGAGATTAACAAGAAATTTTCGAAAATTACTCTCAAAAATGTGAAAAAGTAAATGAACGCTTTACTAGCTAAAATTTGCAAGTTAAAGTAGTGTTGTAATGTATAGGTATATATGAGTACTTAATAACTGCCCCTATATTTTTTGGACAAATTATACATATATGTATATTATTATAGAAATATTGTGATTATGTTCATTTATATTCAGCATTGACTGGCGTTTTTCGAGTACGACTTGTAATAGAATAATGAAAAGTTTTGCAATTTTATTTAATCTAATACTAGAAATACGCTAAACACGATAAGGGTGATTAGCTACTTTTGAATAAAATGAATTAATAAAATATCTATTTTTAATTAGTTTATACGTTATAACAGCCTGCCTACACATAGCAATGATTTTTACACACGAATTAGGAAGATATTTCAGTTTTTGGAAATAAAATTGCCCTATTACTTTTTGTAGCATATTCACAAATTTATAGCTATCTGCTCCTAAAGTATTTAAAGCGAATATTCAATAAAAAAAGCCTCCTATTAATAGATTTATTAATAAAATAATAAACAGCCGCCGAAAAACGGAAAAAAGGAAACAAATTTAAGCAATTTTCATTTTTATTGTAATAAAAAACTTTATCCAAAATAAAATATCATGTTGCTGCCATCATTAAACCCCAAAAGCAGTAAAAAAAAGTAATTTTTTTTTTCTTTTTTTTTTATCTAGGACCAGCACTCAGGCGATGACTCCTACACATGCGAAGCATTGTGCTGGGAACTATAGGAAAGGGATAGTAGGAGAAACGACAGGAGGTGAAGCTTAATTAATTATTTTGCAGCTCTGCTTTCGCACGTTTTTTAGTTTTTTTATATTCGTAGCAGTGCTGAAGAGCTTCGGTTTAGTAGCCATTTTTATTATCATTTTACTTCGCCGGTGCTACACAATACCGACGAAGGAGGGCGTTCTGATGTGATTGTGGATTGCTATCAGCTGAAGCCGGTATTGTTCAGTGACCAGTGACTATGCCTTCGCCACTGAAACCTTCCGACAACAACTAACACACAAAGACACACTAATGCACATCAGAAAAATGCGAGATGTTTATTTTTATTTTAAAAATTTTTTTTGTCTGAAACTGGGGTTGAACCCAGGTCTGTTTTTGGATTCGTAGTCAACGTGCAGACTACCATCCATCGTGCCATCGCCAAAGAGGTTAGTAAAAATGGAGCGCTACATGAATGAACAACGCATTCTCATTGTGAAATTGTTTTACCAAAATGGTGAAAGTTTTGCGGCTACAGTTCGCAAATTGCGATCAATTTGGGGTCACACTGTAAAGAGATTAATGGATAAATTTGCCGAAACTGGGTCTGTTAGTGATGTAAAGACAACAACGCGCCTTCGACCAGGTCGATCGACCGAAAATGTCACAGCTGTACGTGATGATGTCGCTCAAACTCCATCCACCTCAATTCGACACCGAGCTCAGCAAATTGGTGTCTCAAAATCCACTATGCAGCGAATTTTGACGAAAGATTTGCAGCTTCATGCATACATAGACAGCGAAGGGAGTTCGTTTATTGGGTATTGGAGAGACAACATTAAAATGCTGATTTTGCCGATAAAATCATCTTCAGTGACGACGCCCATTTACATCTTGATGGCTTCGTCAATAGGCAGAATTGTCGCATTTGGGGTGAGGAAAATCCTCGAGTGATTCACGAGAAGCAAATACATCCTCAGCGTGTCACTGTGTGGTGTGGATTTTGGGCTGGAGGAATCATTGGACCTTTTTTTTATGAAAATGAGGCAGGTCAAGCGCAAACAGTCAATGGTGTTCGGTATCGTGAAATGATGACCAGTTTTTTCGTGCCTAGAATTGAAGAAATGAATGTGGAGGGCATATCGTTTCAACAAGACGGCGCCACATGTCATACAGCCAGAGAAACAATTCAATTGCTGCATCAGTCATTTAAATCTTGCGTTCTTGTTGGGACACCCGTTATATAATCATATATTCGACTCATTATCGCTGGTGCTATCACTCTCAGATTCCTCTATCAAATCATTTCTAGATATAATGTTGACACAATCCTATCTTTCAATTACAAAACATCATTAAATCAGGTGTGCTCCGTAGTCTAGTGCATGAGCATTAATCTTATCAATATGGAGATGCGGTTTCGATTCGCGCTTAGGTGTTTCTACAGACAAGCAGTAAGAACTTCGTAGAGTTTGTATTGTCTTTAAAAAAAAAAACAAAACCAAAAAAATCATTCATACTGTAGTTTTTTCTGTAATTGGATGGACTGTAGAATGAGATACACTATTAGGGCTTTATTAGATTGAACTCTACTAATTTTTCTTTTGTGCCTCAACCTAGCATTTCTTATAACTTTGTGGCATGATTCAATGGCCTCTTCTGATAGCATTCCAATAGGAATGGTATGATACTTAACATAATTAATGCCATGTATTAAAATTTTGTACATTGTTGCAGGCATATAGTACCAAGGATACAATTTGAAGTACTGAAGTGCAGTTTTTTTTTTTTTTTTGTTATCTGCGATCAGGAAAGGAATAGTCAGAGAAATGACAGGAGGTGAAGCTTAATTAATTATTTTACAGCTCTGCTTTTTGCACGTTCTTTTGTTTTTATAGCAGTGTTGAAGTTTCAATTTAGTAGCCATTTTTATTATTATTTTACTTCGCCGGTTTGTGGATTGTGTGATTGTGGATTGCTATCAGCTGAAGCCGGTATTGTTCAGTGACCATTGACTATGCCTTCGACACTGAAACCTTCGGACAACAACTGACACACAAAGACACACTAATGCACATCAGAAAAATTCGAGATTTTTTTTTTTTTATAATTTTAGTCTGAAACTGGAGTTGAACCCGGTTCTGTTTTTGGTTTTGTAGTCAATGTGCAGACTACCATCCATCGTGCCATCGCCACCCTCATGGAAACCTTAACTTAACCTTAATGAAAATACGCAAAAGTTTTAGATAATATTGCACATGTGAACGAATAGAAGTATTTTCTATAAAAAAAATTAATAAACTTTTCTACATCGACCTCAACCAAGCTCGTGACAGTGTGCGACGTTGCAACTATCACTATTGTCTTGTAAATTTTTTCCCTCCTGTAAAATTTAAAAATTGGTGGGTGCATGTTTCGATGCGTTATATGATTATAGACCCACATACATATATAGTATATTAATAATATGTACATAAATATTACACTTTCAATACGTAGAATTAGAGGAATACACTTATTTTCAAAATTAGTTTTTTCTTCCGGCGATATGTTTGTTCTTATTTTGATTTTCCGTACATTTCTATTGAATATATTTTTATATTATATTGGAAAGTAAATCACATTGAAAGAATGATCGCAATTTTTTTCAAGACTTAATGCAAAAATTTATTTTGTTTACACATTCTTCGTTTCGTTTAATTATACCAGAGCACAACTGTTGTTCCCTTAGATGAGCAACGATAAATGTTTGTTTTGTACATTGAAAAGAAATTGTTCGACTTTTTTCCAATTAATTTGTGTACCAAATTATCAATTTCTATAACCGGTAAAAAAGAAACGCATGTTCTGGGGGACATCTATTTTTTTTTTTTTTTTTTTTTATCTTGGACCAGTACTCAGGGGCTATCCCCTACATATGCAATGCATTGCACTGGAACTAGAGAGAAGGATAGGGAAGAAATAGACAGGTGGTGAAAGTGTAGGAAGATAGAGCTTAATTCTTGCACAACTCTGCAATTGCGTGTAAATTATAAAACAAAGTTGCGGCGTCTCTGATGTTTTTTGACGCATTATTTTTAAGCTAATGGAGCCATTTTATTTATTATTTTACTTCGCCGACGTTTTATTGCTCAAATACCGACGAAGGAGGGTGCTGTAGCACAGAAAACTCAGAAAAAATTTTTTTTTCTGATTTGATCCGGCTGGGAATCGAACCTGGGTCTTTCTGGGTGCAGAGCCAACACGCTGACTACTCGCCATCCGCACCCCCTCATTCGAACTCATTGAAAAAAATTTGCTACTCGACACCATGGTCTTTGCAACTCACCCACCGACCGCATAAAATTCAATATAAGTCCCCGTCCATACTGTGAAACATTTGCTGCAAAACTTTTGAGTTTGTTGACGAGAAGGGGAAGAGGAGTGGAGGTAGGTACTCTGTTTCATGTACATGCAGTTTTTGTTGAATTTCTTATTTGCATCTTTTGACATGAGGTGTATTTGACGTTTCATTTTATTTCTTTTCGTTTGGTATACTGTTAACATCTATCATAATAATAGCTACCCTGTTTTAGTTTACACGTGTTACGTATGTTAATTTTTTGTGAAATATAATCAAAAATTTAAAAAAAAATATATAAAATTATATAAAAATTATTATAAAATTTTTCTTCTTAGCGTCCATTTTGCTTCAAATTATACCTTGTGCTTCAAATGTATTTTATATTTACATTCGGTATTGAGAAATGTCAAAAAAAATTAAAAAAAGAAGATAGAAGGGAGAATAAAAAATACTAAACATGAAGCAAAAGATTCATGTATGGACACGGCTGCAGTTTCAAAAGAGAATTCAAAAAACTTTTGCAGCAAAAACTCAACAGTATGGACGGGGACTTACTAATGCAAATAAAAGTCAAAAGAACTTTTTCAGCAATCTATATGTATACATGTATGTACACAAAATAATAAATCAACAAAATTCTGAACATAAAGAATGCCTTATGCTCCCTATAGGAGTGAGCGGAACATATATATGTGTATAGATAAGAACGTAAGCACTCATAAATGAAAAGTATATGTCCGTTTCACCAAACAATAGGTCAGAAGCCACACCACATTTTTTTTTGGTTTTAAAAGCTGGTTCATGAGAGAGGTGTAAACAAGCTAAGTAACTGTGTTGATATTTTTTTCAAATACAGTGTAGGAAATAAAATTTATTTTTACGAAATTTCCAAAAAAAAACATAAATGTAAAAAATCTCGAGTTTTCGTTGGTAAAATTTTTAATTCAAATGTGCAAACATTGGCACAGTTTACACTGAATGCTATTTCTTTTGTTATTATTATATAAATTATATCCCCCATGCTCTGTAGACCGAGGCGATTTAAAAACGAGTGGTTTCTCAAAAACGAACTTGCTTTCGAATAAGATTTTTTTATACGTCAAACGTCAATAAAGCTACTGAAAATTTGTTCCAAATAATGTTTATTCTTATTCAAAAGTTATATTTTTTAATGATATATTAATGAATTTAGTGAAAATGTGCTTTTATTGATCCATCTACTTTATCTGCACTCTAGCAAGAACATGGAGAAATATTGGAGTGTTTTTAAATTGATTATTTTGTATTAAAATCTATTACAGAGTATATAATTTGACTTAATTTAATAATAGAAAGACTTGAAGTAAAAATTGGTAATTGTTTTTTTATGTTTCATCAGTTATTTATTAGGAAGATAGTACATTCGACATATTTTCGAACGGACTTATCTACTCGATTTTAAACCGAGTAAAATTGTGCGAATTCGATTTACAGGACACCTAAGTATGTGTATTCGTTTTAAAAACGAAAAATTTTTGCGGATTCGGTTTACAGAACATACTCTATTATAAATTATGTAAAATCGGAAAATTTTCCAAACATTATGTTGTTTAAAAATTTTTTAACTATTTTGCAAAATAAACCAATGCCAAGTTCAGTGCGAATTGTCGATTTCTTTCTTTTTAGTTTAAAAAATATAATTTTGTGACGCGTATTTATTCAGTAACTATCATTTTAAAAACTAACTATTTCTCTACAATACTTTCTCATATATATGTAAATGCTTACATCTAATTATCACTAATCTTTAGATGTATGACAAAGGTTACTTTATATTTTCTATGCTTAAAATATCTTCTTTTGTCTTACATTAAGTGATGATGTGTTTCATCATAATTTTTATTTTTTTTTATTTTTTTTTTATCTTAGACCAGCACTCAGGAGATGACCCCTACACATGCGGTGCATTGTGCTGGAACTAGAGGAAAGCGATAATAGGAGAAATGATAGTAAGTGAAGTTTCACTATCTTACAACATGTTATTTGTTTTTATAGCAGTGTGGTAGGATCTCTGATGTCAAGGAGACGTATTATATTTTGAAGCTTCGTTTAAGTAGCCATTTTTAGTAATTAATTTACTTCGCCGGTGCTACACTATACCGACGAAGAAGATCGTTCTGACGTGCCAGTGGATTGGTTACAGCTGAAGCCGTTACTTTTCAGTGACCAGTGACTATGCCTTCGCCACTGAAACAACTGACACAAAGCCGTACAAATGAACATCAGAAAAAATGCGAGATGTTTTTTTTATGAGTCTGAAACTGGGGTTGAACCCTGGAAAAATTTTACGTTTTGTAGTCTACGTGCAGACTACTTCGGCTATCGCCACCCTCTATGTTTACAATATTTTCCTTTATCTTATATTTATAGTTTAACAAATGGCTTATATTACTCCATACAATTATTAGAGTTCTTTGTTTACATTTGTTTAAGATTTTCTTTATTGAATGTTTAAGATTATCAATGTGTTCCCGCATGCGGAATTTTTTGCTGATTTTGTGGTTTGTGGTTACAATGTATTTTCTTTTTATTAGTAGTTTACCTGAAACTGACCTTAACTCGCGTCACTCTAAAATTCTCCCATCAACTGCGTTGCAAAATATTTTTCAGCATTTCTGTAATAAAATATAAGAAAAGTTTTGCGGTCAGACTAGTAGTGTACATAGTAAATTGTTAATAACACGATTAAAAAAAATAACCACATAAGTAAGCATATGTGGATTGTTACATTCCGCTGTACTGAATGTAGTTTATATACATATAAAAAAGGCGGTTTTAAGTCGGCTTTAATTTTTATTTTATTAAATTGTACATACTTACATATATTTTATATTAATTACTACTTATTTGTGTACTTCTTGCCGCTGTTGTTTGACGACTGGCTTTACTGTTCTGTTTTTCGTTCTTAATGATCTCCTCTCTCTCATCGCTGACTGCGTGTTAGTATTCTGTTTGTCTGTTTTCTGTCTTTGACTGACTTTGGACGAGAAAACATTTAAAAGAAAAACATCTGGAAAATCTTTACAGACAGACCAACCTAAATTACGACGCAAAACGCTGTCTGGCCGACTTTATTTCTCATGCCCATACAAAATGTATGAGGGTGGCGATGGCACGATGGATGGTAGTCTGCACGTTGACTACGAATCCAAAAACAGACCTGGGTTCAACCCCAGTTTTAGACTAAAAGTTTAAAAAATAAAAATAAACATCTCGCATTTTTCTGATGTGCATTAGTGTGCCATTGTATGTCA
Organism: Dexiosoma caninum; assembly: GCA_963924685.1. Lineage (NCBI taxonomy): Eukaryota > Metazoa > Arthropoda > Insecta > Diptera > Tachinidae > Dexiosoma > Dexiosoma caninum. Next base: position 57,490,303 of record OZ004729.1, read on the forward strand.
GTTGTTGTCGGAAGGTTTCAGTGGCGAAGGCATAGGCACTGGTCACTGAACAATACCGGCTTCAGCTGATAGCAATCCACAATCACAGCAGAACGCCCTCCTTCGTCAGTATTGTGTAGCACCGGCGAAGTAAAATAATAATAAAAAAATGGGTACTAAACCGAAGCACTGCTACGAGTATAAACAAAGAACGTGCGAAAGCAGAGCTGCAAAATAATTAATTAAGCTTCACCTCTTGTCGTTTCTCCTACAATCCCTTTCCTATAGTTCCAGCACAATGCTTCGCATGTGTAGGAGTCATCTCCTTAGTGCTGGTCCCAGATAAAAAAAAAATTGATAATTTTGTTTTTTTCTTAATAACCCAATAAAAATCTGAGTTTGAAGAGCAGTGTTGCCAGATAGTAATGATGAGAAAAATTGATATCAAATTAAAATTCTTTTTTACAATTTCCGAAAGTCAATGTTGGAAAATGCTAAAATGGGAACAACGTTGACGAGTGAATGTGAGTTTTTATTACTTTAAGAATTAAAACAATATACTTTCATACATACATATTGAAATGCAAAAGGGCAAATCTTTAAATTTTATAACTTTACAAGAGAGAGAAGAAATTAATAAAATAAAAAGTATTGTTATTATTTATAACCATGATTTTTTCACAATAAGAAATTTTCTATGGCAACGAAATGTTTTTCTTATTCTTCAGACGGAATTGCTGTATTTCGTAAAAATAAACTATTTTTACATATGATTCTAATTGTGCTTTTTCCCTTATAAACTATATGTGAAATTTATTATTACATACTTTATGATATTCTCATACAGTATGAAAAATATCATAAAGCATTTTATTACAAAAGTAACTCAAAAATTGAGGAGGAAAGCATATCCATATAGTACTATTTCGCTAACGCTTACTTAGCTCATCAGTGGGTTTTTCCCAACGTCTGAATATAAACCCAAGATCTATATGTTTAAAATTCAATCAATCAAACAAGAATTGTTTGAATATTAAACATACAAACCAAAAAATCTATAAACAAAAACATAGCAATCCATGAGTTTACTTTTATAACATACGCACATTTCTATTTTTAGTTTTTTATTCTCATCTACACCAGGCTTGCCATTGGCCAGCATAACTAATGCATTTTGAATCAAATGAAAAAATTAAAAAATTAAACAAAACAAAAGAATATAAAAATTCAATACCGTGCACATGTAGTATTTTATATTAACTGAATTTATTTTGGGAATATTTATTTATACATATGATTCTAATTGTGCTTTTTCCCTTATAAACTATATGTGAAATTTATTATTACATACTTTATGATATTCTCATACAGTATGAAAAATATCATAAAGCATTTTATTACAAAAGTAACTCAAAAATTGAGGAGGAAAGCATATCCATATAGTAATATTTCGCTAACGCTTACTTAGCTCATCAGTGGATTTTTCCCAACGTCTGAATATAAACCCAAGATCTATATGTTTAAAATTCAATCAATCAAACGAGAATTCTTTGAATATTAAACATACAAACCAAAAAATCTATAAACAAAAACATAGCAATCCATGAGTTTACTTTTATAACATACTCACATTTCTATTTTTAGTTTTTTATTCTCATCTACACCAGGCTTGCCATTGGCCAGCATAAGTAATGCATTTTGAATCAAATGAAAAAATTAAAAAATGAAACAAAACAAAAGAATATAAAAATTCAATAATGAAAAATATCATAAAGCATTTTATTACAAAAGTAACTCAAAAATAATAATAATATCCAGCTTTCCTCCTCAATTTTTGAGTTACTTTTGTAATAAAATGCTTTATGATATTTTTGATACTGTATGAGAATATCATAAAGTATGTAATAATAAATTTCACATATAGTTTATAAGGGAAAAAGCACAATTAGAATCATATGTATAAATAAATATTCCCAAAATAAATTCAGTTAATATAATAAACTATTTTATTATATGCTTCCATAAAATCTAAGTAATATTTGAGTTTTTCATTTGAATGTATGAAATTCTTACTGCAAAAAGTGGTGTAAGCCTCCGTTTGAAAGATCCGATCACACAAGTATGGCGTAAGCCTCAAATGCAACAAAATATTCGTTTTTGGTAGTTTTACGTCTCTCTGTTATGTTTTCCGGAATGCTTACCTCGGCCCTAATTCCCATTCGCAAGATAGACCGGCAACATTAGCTTTAGTATTTATTAAAGAATAAAATTACAGATTTAGTTCTAAGTATAATGAAGAATAATGAATCTAAAAACCAAAAGTGATTGCAAAAACATAAGTGATGTCAACCCTCATCCGTAGGAAAAAAACGCAAAAAGATTTAGTGTTGACTATACAACAGTTCCTCCCCCATCAAGTAATCACCATACCGCTTGGGAGCCTGTCTTACTCGTACTGGGCGTGGAGTTCCTGCAGCCCGTTCTGCCGACCTGGATATTTCCATCTCGGGCTCTGGCAACCTGGTTTCTGCTGCCGAATCAGCCGGACCCTGCTGTCCCTCCTCTGCTTCGTGGCCAACTGCTGTTGTTTCGGTTGAGACACGTTGTTGGTCCACCTCCGTTGGCAAAGCTTGATGTAGTGGAGTTTCATTTCCAGTAGGTGTATGTGGGTCAGAAAAGCGGTTCCGTAGCTGGTCAATATGTCTTGCTTGGACACTCTCCCCCGCCATGACCTCATAATTCCGGCACCTGTTGTTTTTATAGTTCCCGGTAAGCATCTTTCCCCTCTTCCGAAATTCCGGTACCATACATTATCACCAGTCTTGAAACTTCTAACTGGTTTCTCAGCCTCAACTTGTTGCTTGTTGGACTTACAGCCTGGATATACGTGGTCCAATACCGTCTTCAGTCTCCTACCCATCAAGATCTCGGCCGGACTTTCATTGGAATGTACTGTTGGTGTTATACGAAGGCGTAATAACAAGTTGGCCAAATTTTTAGGCATGTTTGAAGGTGGCATTTTTTTCAGGTGGTTTTTTATTGTTTGCACAACCCTTTCCGCCTGCCCGTTTGAGGATGGGTGATACGGTGCTGTGCGAATATGTGTAATCCCATTGGATTTTAAAAACGATTTAACTTCGTCCGAAACAAAATTCCGTCCGTTATCGGACACAATTGTATCCGGTATACCATGGGTTGCAAACACATCTCTTAACAACTCGATAGTCCTTGATGAGCTTGTATTCTTTGTCATTTTCACTTCCACCCATTTACTACACGAGTCTACTATTATGAGAAAGTTGGCATCCATAAATGGTCCGGCATAGTCTATATGTAACCTGGACCAGGGTTTCGAAGTTGTTGGCCATGGTTTTGCGGCCGCTGTTGGAGGATGTTGGCTGTTTTGGGCGCATTTTACACAACGTCTGGCTGTCGTTTCGATATCCTTGTCAAGACCTGGCCAGCAAAAATAGCTCCGTGCTATGGCCTTCATCGCCGTCATGCCTTGATGTACTTCATGCAGCGTCTCCAATAACCGGGGGCGTAGCTTTTCTGGAATTACGACTCGAGCACCCCATAACAAACATTTGTTGTCTACCGACAATTCATCTATTCTGGTAGAGTACGGCTTGAACTTGTCCACGTTATCTGGAAAACTAATATTTTTATCTTGAATATTCTTAAGTACCTTAGCCAGCACCGGATCCCTTCTGGTATGTTGGGCAATTTCCTGGGACGTTACTAGAAACTGGGTTTCGCCTTCGCCACAATACAAAATTTCGGGAATAGCTGGAATTTGAAACTTAACGTGATTTATAGGTAACCGACTCAAAGCGTCGGCGTTCTGGTGTTTTTTTCCCTCCCGATACTTTATCTCGTATTGATAGGCCCCCAACATCAGTGACCAGCGCAACATTCTAGGCGAGATGTGTTGTGATATTGGCTTCCCCGGATCTAAGAGCCCCACCAGCGGTTTATGGTCCGTAAATATGGTGAATTTCCGTCCACATAGAAACTGGTGAAATTTTTTTATGCCAAAAATGATCGAGAGTGCCTCCTTGTCTAATTGAGCGTAATTTTTTTCAGCCGGCTGTAGAGTTCTTGACCCGAAAGCTATAGGTGCCTCTTGACCCTCTGGCATGAGGTGAGCCAAAACGGCTCCCACTCCGTAAGGTGATGCGTCTCCACATAATATTAGAGGCAATTTGGTTGAGTAGTGAACCAACAGATTCCCCGAACTTAGCATCCTCTTGGCCCGTTCGAAACTCGATTGTTGTTCCCTGCCCCACTTAAACTTTTCATCTTTCCTCAGCAATCGGTAAAGCGGTTCCAGCCATCGACCCTTATTTTGAAGGAACCTGTCATAAAATGTAATTAACCCCAAAAATGCTTGCAACTGCTGTCTGTTCGACGGTTCTGGTGCCTGAGAAATGGCCCTTATTTTTTCATCTGTTGGGCGGATTCCATTTGCATCTAGGTGGAACCCCAGGAACGTTAACTCGTTTATGGCAAACATACATTTTGCCTTCTTTAGCTTCAACCCGGCCTCTTGTATGCGCTTCAAGGTTACTTGTGTTCGCTTCCACATCTCATCTTTAGTGGCGCCACCGATCAGAATGTCGTCCAAGTAGACCACGACTCCATCTATATTGCCCACGAGGCCCTCTATTATGCGTTGGAAAATGCTCGGCGCCGTTGAAATGCCGAATGGTAAACGGGTAACTTCAAACAGACCGCGGTGCGTGTTTATTGTAAGTATCTTGGCTGACTTATCGTCCACTTTGACCTGAGTTAGGCACGATCCAAATCTAGTTTGGAAAACCATTTACAATTTGATAGGGTTGAAAACACCTCTGTGTTCGTTGGCAATGGGTACGTTTCCTGGCAAATCATTTGATTAACGGTGCCCTTGTAATCACCACAAAGCCTGATGCTGCCATCTGCTTTTTTTACCGGTACCACTGGGGTGGCCCACTCACTAAAACTAACGGAACGGAGTACACCTTCCTGTATCATTCTCTCCAGTGCCTCCTCAATCTTGGGCTTTAATGCGAAAGGTACTGGACGATAGCGAAAAAATTTCGGTTTACAATTATTTTGCATGGCTAACTTTACAGGCTCACCCTTATAGTCACCCAGCTGATTATCAAACACAGAATTAAATTCTAAGATTTCCAGCGGACTTTCAGTGCGAATGTTGCACAAGGGACTCGATACACGAATTCCCAACTCTGGGAACCAATTCCTCCCTATCAAAGCTGGACCATTTCCGCCACATACCAATAATTTTAGGGTTTTCTCATTATTACCGCATGCCACCTGTACCACAATCTCACCACAAACCTTCAATTTTGTACTGGCTCCCCACGCTTCCAATTGCACCTCACTTTTCCTCAGTCTCAGGTGACGTAATTTTGCCCTATAAATCTCTTCACCAATAATCGAGTAGCTAGCACCGGAATCAACTTCAATTTCTATTGGCTGTCGACAAATCATTATAGTTTTCTTAATGGGTGAAATTTCTCCTCCCGTCACACACAAAATATACTCCTTATTTTCGTCATCCCCATAGGATACAATTCTATTTACACCCGGGTTACTGGGTCTTGAATTATTTTTCCTTGTCTTCTTACCTGACTTTAATTTCGTGATGCATGCTCTTTCGATGTGGCCCCGGTTTTTACAATAGCGGCACTCAACCTCTTTAAACTTGCACTGCTCAGGTCTGTGGTCCCCATTACATCGATAGCATTTCTGATGTTGATGTTGAACCTTCCTACTGGTGCCGATCTTATTAACTTCCCTTTGATTCACTGGCATTTTCAACGCTGACATATTCTTGTGTGCCTCTTCGCTGGCTACAGCCTCATCTTGAGCAATTTTTAAGGTTAATTTGTCGTTTGACAACAGTCGTTTTTGTAAGTTTTCGTCGCGCATACCACATACCAACCTGTCACCCGCAGGGGGGTTCTGGAAACTTGTGAATCAAGTATTCTGGAACCTACGGGTGTCTGAGCGACCCCGCGGTGCCTAGCTCAAGGTGCAGCATTACCTTGTTCCTCCCTGAGGTTCGAAAATGACAGAAGAGGCGACTCTTCGAAATCTCACTAGAGATTGATGAAGGACTGGTTAACGCCAGTTTGATTCGAATCTAGCACTACGGGACCAGCTTGGCCCCACACTTCCAACAATAAGTACGGGTTTAAGGACTGATATACTCCTTGCGAGTATTTCGTGTCTACCCCGAAAGTTGGATAGTGTGTGCTGGTATGGGTAAGGACTCGTAGTGGCTGTGGTTGTAACCCAAAGTTACGCGGGGAGTGGAGTTTTTGGTCTAATCGGAAATATGTGTGGAGTGACGCATATTAATGATATGACTTTTACTTTACTAGGTGTTGTTGCCATTCGACAATAGTCACCGGAATGTGTTTCGAACCAACAGTATTACTGTTAAATGGGTCTTGACATAAAAACATTCTGATGTGACAAGAGTTTAGACCGCTCGAACACCTCAACAAGGTGCATTATAGAATTCAGGGATAACTATATATGATTTGCTACCCAACTCTGGAAGTAGGTGGCCTACGGGCTCATTTGCTTATCAGTGCTCTGGGGGCGCTAGTGAATCGTTACAAAAATTTACTCGGTGTTAAGACCACCGTCAGATTAAGCCCTATGGGCAGGTGCTGACGTAAATCTAGAACACCAATACCAACCTGTCGCGCAGCATTTCGTCTAAATCTCTGAATTCGCAGTATTGACTCAACTTTCGAAGCGCTGCCAAAAATTCTGGCATCGATTCACCTTCTTTCTGGTCTCTACGATAAAACTGGAATCGCTGTATAATCTGGTTAGGTGGTGGGCAAAAATGTTTCGATAATAATTCAATGGCCATTCCGTATGTGAATTCTTCATCTAAAACATCACTGGGTGTGGCAACAGATTTTAGCTGTGTATACATCTCTGCCCCACATGACGATAAAAATATCGCCTTTCGAATTTTGTCCTCCCCCACGTTGTTTGCCAAGAAGAAAAATTGCATTTGTTCCAAATACACGCGCCAATTTCCATTTGGCACCTCAAATGACTTTAACTCGCCATATTTGGACGCCATTTTAACCTCTTGCACGCTCCCGTGCTTATCCTCGTCGCCAATTTTTACGTCTCTCTGTTATGTTTTCCGGAATGCTTACCTCGGCCCTAATTCCCATTCGCAAGATAGACCGGCAACATTAGCTTTAGTATTTATTAAAGAATAAAATTACAGATTTAGTTCTAAGTATAATGAAGAATAATGAATCTAAAAACCAAAAGTGATTGCAAAAACATAAGTGATGTCAACCCTCATCCGTAGGAAAAAAACGCAAAAAGATTTAGTGTTGACTATACAACAGGTAGCTTTACAGCAAAGAGGACACTATTATTGTTCAAAAAACGTACGGCGTGTCATTTTTTCGCCGTACAAATTTGAGACGCATATTTGTTTCTGGTAAAAAGATGCAAAAATGTATTTTCGATTTTTTGAGGCTTTTTTCTTTAATGTAATAAATTCTTACTGCCGAATTGATTAAAATTTATTTATATATTTAATAATTTAATTTATTAAAGGATTAATACATAAATTTCCATGAAAACTCAGTTATTATACCTTTTACACATCCAAAAAAAGTTTATGAATACGGCAGTTAAATTATAAATTGAATAAAAAATCATAAAGCAACAGAAAATTCTGTAATTTTGAAGTTTAGCACTTTTTAGATATTTTAGAATTTTTTGATATAGTTTTGAATAGTTAGCATCTCTGACAGCACATGTTTATTTAAACATATTTTTTAAATAAAAACTTAACTTCGTGGCCATGACTACATAAACCGTCGTTGTTACCATTTCACCATTTTCACTTTTAGATTTAATATTTTCTTACGTTAAGCTGATGGTACACGCATCAATATCCGCGCCAATATTTACAAAAAATAGTCACACATATACGTGCAAATTAGAAAGCATTCTTTTTTGAAATTTTGTAAAATGTTTAAAAAAAAAATCATTTGTTATAAATTTTTTTGCTGTAGCGAATGATTCCTTTTATAAGAACAATTAAGTCCTTCCTACTATGTATTTTAACAATAGTCACTGATACAATCAATTCAATTAAACTTGTCTCAGTTTTTTTGATTTTTCTTTAAATGTAAAAATTTTTAATATATATAAATAACAATCGAATAATCATCTATAGTCGACTCTATCCCAATATTATTTTGTGGCAACACTGTTGGTCAAAATAAAATTTTTTATTGGGTTAGTAAAAGAAACAACATTATATTTTTGAAATGCTCAAAAAGCAATGATATTTTCTTTCGCATGAATGTACATATTTATAAAAATAGCAAAGGAGAATGAGGAGGTTTGGCTTCTAAAAAATTGTTTGTAAAAACTGGCACCATGCTTCATGTTTATGAGTGCTAAGAATGTATTTGTTTTATCAGACCGTATACATACATATATTGCAAAATGTCTTTAAATGTATTACTAAAAAGGGTAGTTACAGGACTAGTGTATTTGATAGTATTAGTGGCAAAATTGTGGTAAGATGTAGTCTTGAGAAGTTATAACAAACTCAGCGGTGTCAATGGATGAGGTAACAGAGTATCTGGATGGCGTTTTGCTGGTGGTTCTTATCATGTTATGTATGTAAGTAAAAAGTATGTTTTAATTTAAATGTTGTTTTATCAGTCTAATTCTTAATATTATAATGCATATTTCGTAAGGAAATCATGTGTTTTTTTTATACTTAGAACATATCTCGAGTTACCTAGCGGGTCCAAATGGTATTTAAAGTCAGCAGTCCACCTAGTTACATATACGGACTAAATTTCTTTAAAATCGTTCCAGCCGTTTCGAAGTTATGGAAGTTTTTGAACTAAATTTTCAAGTAAAAAAACGAGATGGTCCTGGTTTTTCCGCTGTAGCCCGGAAACTATTCAACCGATTTGCCTGAATTTAAATAGCCGGAGATTCATGTCTACTACTGACCGATTGATACCAAAACGAATTTTATGTGATGATTAGTTTGACCGAAAACTGCATTTCAACGGGCACACACAGACACACAGACGGCCATAGCTCTATAAACTTCTCTATACATCTGAAAATATATAAATTTTTCTTCTGAGAGGAACACTAAAGAAATTTCACGCGGAATGACAAACTTATATATACCCTTTACACTTAAAATGAAGGGTATATAAATGGCTAATAAAACGAAGCTTAAAAATTTTATACGTCTCCTTGACATCAGAGGCCCTTCAATACTACAAAAAAAAAACAAAGAACGTGCAAACGTTGTGAAGCTTCACCTCCTGTTATTTCTCTAACAATCTTTTTCCTCTAGTGCCACCACAATGCATCGCCTGTGTAAGGTTCATCTCCTGAGTGCTGCTCCAAGATAAAAAAAATGTCTGCAGTAAATTACATTGTCTGGGGTATAATAGGCTACTAATACTGGTGGCAGTGCTAATAGCAAACCATTACAGTTTCACTATTGTCATTTCCTGCAGGGTTCCGTTTGCTTTTTACTTCTAAAACTATAAACATTTTTGAAATGTTTCCACATTTTAAAATAATATGCAAATATATTGTTATATTAACTGAATTTATTTTGGGAATATTTATTATTAAATAATGTTAAAATTTAAAAATTTTTAAATATTATTAAAAAGGATTAAAAAAGAGAACAAGTAGCAAAAAATACAGGATACGATCTTTGAAAATTCTTTATTTAGTCTTACATTGGGATAGTAAGCTATTTTAGCATTTAGTAGGTCATTAGCGATTTATAATTGAAAGCAAAGAACAATTTTTTAAAACACGCCGATACAATAACCAACTATTAACAGCAAACGTGGTAATACACTTAAAAATTATTCGCATATACCACTTTTGAGAACCATTCTTGATTCTGTAGAACTCCAAGTGCATATCAGCAAGGTCACCTCCGCCCATGTGCCTGTTGTAAAATTCAACAATAGCCGGCCGTGAAAATTTATGTATTTATTTTCCTTGCGAAACCACCGTTTGCATTCGCTCATGGGCTCTTTTCCTATATAACTAGAAATTATTTGCACATTTTTATTATCGTACCATCGACAAGCTATTAAATTGTGAGATTGCTCATATTCGAAATCATATGCTCCTCGTTCTTTTCGAGAAATGTCATGTTCGCTGCTTAAATCACAATGTGTGAGACGATTGCTTCGAATGGTTCCCACTGATAATATACGTTTCTCTTTTAAAGATATCAATAGGCTTACTGAAGTAAACCAATTATCAAAAAACAATTTAAAATTTTGGTCTTTAGGAATATTAGATGCCAGATGCAAAACTATATCAGATGATAATCCTAAACCAAAAGATGGGCACGTTCCTTCCCCAATATAGCGAGAAATGTCATATACAATACCGGATACGCCTGCTCTGGTAAACATTTTAAAGCCCCACTTATGCGGCCTTTTTGGCAGGTACTGTTTTAAACTATGTATGTCGACCTAATGGAACAATAAACTAGTATTAAGTTTTATTCGAATATATTGAACAATAATTTACCTTTATATGAATTCATTTGCTCGTCCACGCTCTGGTACTTCTCCTGAGAAATTCAATTAAACTTTTCTTTAAAGCTAGCTTCGAATTTAGGGAACAACTTGGAATAGGAACCTAGAACCCTATAATAGTAAGAGTCTCTAAATTTGGTATATTTTAATCTGAAGACGTGATACGAAGATGGGTGGGTACTCCCCATACAAAGTAATTGATAGTTATGTGTTAAATTTCTATTTCATTAATTTTTATTGCCAAATCACTATTCATGTTAATTTCCATTAATTTTGTTTTAAATTCATTGAATTTTACGTTTTAGTGACATTGTATTTAATTTTTTACCTCAGTAAAAATCAACGAATCATCAGCGTATAATATTGTCTCAGCAGTGCTGTAGCGTCTCTGATATCAAAGAGACGTATTAAATTTTTTGAACCTTCGTTTTGGTAACTATTTTCAGAAATTATTTTACTTCACCGGTGGTACACAATAACGATAAGGAGGGCGTTCTGATCTGCCTGTGGATTGGTTACAGGTGAAACCGTTACTGTTCAGTGACCAGTGACTATTCCTTCACCACTAAACCTTCCGATAACAACTGACACAAAGACACACAAATGCACATCAGAGAAAATGCGAGATGTTTTTATGAGCCTAAAACTGGAGTTGAACACAGCAAAATTTTTAGTTTTGTAGTCAACGTGCAAACTACTTCGACCATCGCATCCTCTACTGATAACGTGATTAGTTATGGCCCATAGGGTAAAGTCAGAGGACGATCCTAAACAAGGACCAGCTAAACCATATAACAAACATACATAGATAAATAATCGTAATGAATTTTGAGTAACGTTGAGTAATTGAAAGAATAGTTACATAATGAATAAATTTTAACTAATTCCAAACTATTATTTTGTTCAAAAGTATGGGCTACAACCAACACAACATTCGCAGTTGTTCTTGTACGACCTACATGAGTTTGATTCTTCACATCAATAGACTATCCCAATACATTCGTCAATTTCACAATTGCTGGCGGAGAAAGTGCTTCAGGATAATTAAAAAATGCTTGAGTTTTGCGAACTGTGAACGCAAAATTTTCATAGTGACTTTTAATAATTGCAATGCGTTGTATTTTTATTAATGACGGGCAATTCGTAACGTTTTATTGGAACACCCGTTTCACGAAACTTTTTGTACTTTTTTCTTATTTGGTTACTATTTTCAAATTTAGGTTACAAAAATTTTTTGGTCGTGACAACTCTGAATATAAGTTAAATTTTACACCTATAAAATAAAAATCAAAACAAAATAACAAACAAACAAATTTTGTTAATACAAATTATTATTTCCTGACGATGCAACCTATTTCGTAGCGAAATTCCGAAAATAAATAATTTAAAACCGTTTTTATAAAAAAGACCATCTGCTCAAAAGATATACATATAATTAAACAAAACAACAATATTTGGTATTTAAGAAGTACAATAAAACAAAATAAGAGAGAAAAAATTACTTACTGTTGTACTTACTGCAAAAAAAAGTTGTTGTTTCGTTGACGTATCTTTCTCTGTTCGTTCGCTGCTAGAACTGCCATTTTTATGTGTTCTGTTGTGTAAACGGTAGGACAGATCGATACCAAAAGTACTTCGTTTCTAAAGAAAAGTATCGAGTACTTGTATTTACTCGTATTGTTTCATCCTTAGAAAATAATAGTTTATGTAAAAATTGTTTAGAGGATAATGCTGCGAATTGTGCAAAGTCAAAGTTTTGTGAGATTTTATTCAATAAAACAAGCAGGCAAACTACCACCTAAATATACAGCGACAATTAATTTACCGAAAACAATATTTCCCACACGATTAACTGCAGCTAAAAGGCAACAAATTGAAAGTAATTTGATTTCAGTAAGAACATTTTTTTCCGATATTTAAAAAATTACGGTGTGTCATGTGTCTAAACTTCTCTTGCAGACAAAATTTGCTCAAGCTTATTCATATCAAGAAGAACATCTAAAAGAACCATCATTTATTCTGCACGATGGACCTCCATATGCAAATGGTGACTTGCATATGGGGCACGCTATTAATAAGGTTGGTTTTAAACTATAAGTATGTAAATGAAAACATACGTATGTATGTTTAGATTTTAAATTCTTTTTAGATTCTTAAGGATATAACAATAAGACACCATGTAGCAAATGGTCAAAAGATTAATTTCGTCCCAGGTTGGGATTGTCATGGCCTCCCAATAGAGCTTAAAGCTGGCAGGGATGGCAGCGAGAAAGACCCAATTGTTATACGATCAAAATGTAAGGCAATATTTCTGTGCAACTGCCTTAATATAACGTAACTTAAACTTTCAATATCTCTAGCAAGGGAATTTGCTTTAGATGCTATTAACAGACAAAGAGCAGAGTTTCGTTCATGGGGCGTTTTGGCTGACTGGGTTAACAGTAAGAGACTTTACTTTACATTCGATCCTGATTTTATATGCAATCAATTACAACTGTTTCTGAAGTTTTATGAAAAGGGTTTAGTTTACAGAGATTTAAAGCCCGTCTACTGGTCACCATCGTCACGGTAACTATATTTTTATACTAATTTTCAGCATTTCAAATATCGTTTTAATTTTAGAACAGCATTGGCGGAAGCTGAGCTCGAATATGATAGCAATTTTGAGAGCCCTTCAGTTTATGTACGATTTCCATTAAAATCTACGCCACCATCAGTTAAACTTGCAGAACATTTTACACTTTTTGCCCTAATTTGGACAACAACGCCATGGTCATTACCAAGTAATCAAGCTATTTGCTTTAACTCTAATTTGGATTATTCCGTAATAGAAATGAAAAGTAACTTTGAAAATCGTCCACCGGGCGAACTTTATTTATTAGCTTCCAATTTAATTGAAGCCTTTGTAAAAAATACGAAAATTGATTGCATAGTTAAACAAATTATTGCGGGTAAGAAAGTTTAAATACAGTTACATCACTGACAACTCAACTGAATCGAGCCTGAAATTTAGAAGATTATTTATTTTAGGAACTGAGTTAATTAATTGCACTTATCAACACCCAATGTACGCAAAAGATCTGTTATTGCCATTTTTCGATGGTTCTCACGTAAAAGATAATAAAGGGACGGGATTAGTTCATACGGCTCCAGCTCATGGTGCAGATGATTTTCTTATATGTATGGATAAGAAAATTCCGCTGGTAAGTTCAAAGCATGTTAACTAAATTTATCAGTAATAGTCATACATGCATATATAGTGCTCGGTCTTTGATACAATATAACTACGCTCCTTCATTAAGGTATAAAACAATTTCTTTATATATTTTTTTGCAATGTAAATTTAACTATAATAACTATGTCTATCTTAAATTTAGCATATATTAATTACTACTGGAAATTTCAGAAATCTATTGTTAACTCAGAAGGCGTATACAATTGTTATGCTCCAAGTTTTTTAAAGGGTAAAAATGTATTAAAAGAGGGAAATGAATTGGTATTAAATAGTCTAAAAGAGAACGTACTTTATTCAGACACAATAACGCACAGTTATCCCCTAGATTGGCGTACAAAAGAACCAGTTATAATTCGAGCTAGCGAGCAATGGTTTGTAAATACTTCGAAACTGAAGAAAAGAGCTGTTGAAGAGGTAAATATGAACTAGAATTGTTAAAGTTGAATGTACAGTTATTCAATTGTGAACGGATTGCTTTTAGATCGACAAAATTCAAATTTACCCACGTGTTAATGCCGAGGCCAGTAAAAATGCTCTAAGAAATCAGATCATGGCACGTCCCTATTGGTGTATATCAAGGCAAAGGTCTTGGGGAGTACCAATCCCTGTGCTTTATCATAAAACCTCGAAAAGAATTATATGTAATGGGTATGTATTATAGCATAATTTGTGTAATACTTCTTAATATATTAAGAAATATTTTCATTCTGTTTTGAAGAGAAATTATGAAACATATTTGCAATTTGGTTACTCAAGAGGGGAACATAGACTTTTGGTGGTCAACATCTTTGGATGCCATTTTACCTCCCACTCTACTGACCAATTTAAATATAGACGTTAAGGAGGTGGAAAAAGGGATGGACATTTTTGATATTTGGTTTGATTCCGGCAGTTCTTGGTCACATGTTTCAAAAGGTCAGCAAGTGGCAGATCTGTATTTGGAAGGGTATGATCAATGTACTGGTTGGTTTCAATCCTCGTTATTAACAAGCATTGGTGCTAGAAATTGTGCTCCTTACAAGTATTTAATTTAAAATATCTTAATTTATTAAATTTAATATTCAAAATATTGCTAGAGCGCTTTTTGTCCATGGATTCACTGTAGATGAAAAAGGTTATAAAATGTCTAAGTCGGTGGGCAATGTTATATCCCCTAGAGATGTAAGGGAAACTTACGGCATTGACGCCTTGAGGTAAATAGAATATTTATTTGTTTATCGCGATTTAATTAATTATCGATTATAACAAAATCAATGTATTTCATTTAAAGATGGTGGGTAGCATCGCATGGCACGCAAAATATGGCAATAACTGTCAGCGATAAATTATTGCAGCAGTCAGCAGACAGTCTTAGTAAAATTCGTACAACTTTGCGTTATTTAAATGGAGTAATTGGTGAACGCACTAATGAAGCTAAATGTATAGCATTTGATAAGCAAATCTATTTAAACCGTTATTTGCTTAGTAAACTCTGTGCTTTCGAAAATCAGGTTACTGTAAATGGAGGAGGAAGCTGAAATAATTTACTAATAATTATTCTTTCTTTCTTGTTATAGACTTCTAATTTATACAATTATTATGAATATAATCGTGTTGTGGCGTACATACAAAATTTTGTAGCAAATGAAATATCTGCCGTATACGTCAATTTGATAAAAGACCGCCTTTATTGTGGAACAACAGCAGAAATTGCTGCTATAAGTGCATCGTTTGAGAAATGTTACACAGTATTATGCAAGGCATTGTGGCCAATAGTACCATTCGTAGTGGAGGAAAGTTGGAGTTATTATGGTAGATCTATTTTATAATTTTGTTATTATCAAGTAATAAACACACTTATTTTTTCAAGATAAGTCATCGTCTTTCCATCAACAGCAGATTGTTTCATGTGATAGTTTGAAAAATTCCGCAGTTGAAAAAGTTGTTGAAACTGCCTTGAATGTAAAACGATTGATAAACCAAAGGTCTAGGGAAAATAATTGCTGGCTATTAAGCGTTAAAATCAATTGTAATGAAAATACTATTGACTTATTACAGCATTTACATCCAATTCTTGAGAAACCTATAATTGATTCCGAATTGTGCGAAATATTGCAAGTGGGATCGGTAACTCTACAGAAATGCTCCGACGTATGTGCAGACTACGATGTAAAAATCAACAAAATTGAAAGTTATTTATGCCCCCGCTGTCGACGTCATGCGGTCGTACATGAAATGGATATTTGCCACCGTTGCAATAAAGTTCTAGAATTACAAAACCGGACTGTTGCTTATTTATAAGAAAAACATTAAATTTATTACATATGTTTCTCAATATAACAAAACTTAATCCTAAAAAGTTTGTAAACATTTTAACAAAGAGTCTCTTAATTTCAGACGTAATGACTGCTTACCACCGCAGACAATATGCGTTTCATTTTCTTCAAATTTAATTATTGTGTCTTCATTGATGAGATGTAGTGTTATAACATTGCCTTGTCTCTCCATTTTGATATTCGTAATACCATCCTGAGTCAGACGTTTAATCAGCATATCTACGTCCAGTGTGCCATATTCATATTTAACTTTTTTTAGGACATCTTCACGTGTAGGAGGTGGCAACTTGTTGCTACTACCGGGTTTTTCAATGCATTCATCTCTACAAGGTTTGATATTGTGTACTTTATCCTTCACTTGTAATATACCCGTAATTGTGCAGATAGTAACTCCATTACCAACTTCGCGTGGTATAATTTTTTGTGCCATTTCAGAAGTAAGAAACACGCGATCTAATTTACGTTTCAAAGGCAAACGTATAATTTCTCCGCATTTGAATGTAATGATTTTTTTATCCTACAAAATATATTAAAATTTAGATATGCATTTATCAATAACAAATGTCAATTATTAGAGCCAATTAAAAAGAAGTGTACATTGTTAATAATTGACATTGATATGCAACCAATCTGTCAAAATAACTTAATTTTCATTGTCGAAAAAAATGTCAAAGCATCGGTGAAATGAGGAAAGTAATTTATAGAGATTTTTTGGATTCGTTTCTTTAGGAATGTGACACATTTCGAGATGCTGGAAAACGAGTTCTAGTATAGACCCTTTCCAACGTATACGAAATTATATTTCAAATGTAAAAGTTCGACAACAAATTAAATTTTAAGCGTTTTTCTTCAAAATAAAACTATAAATGGATAGCAGTTACAACAAAATTTTTCATTTCACTTATTTATTATTAATATAATCGAACCCTTAAGGTCATATATGATGACAGTAGTAGCGTATGAAAGTAATTATACAATATGTTGAATGTTAACAAAACTCACGATAGGAAAACAAATAAAAGAGAATGGAAATGATAAGTGGTACAATAATGAACTTAGAAACTTGAAAATACAGAAGGTGAGATCATACCAAAGAGCACCGATTAACAACACAAATGCAGCGTGGACAAATTTTAGATCAATTAGAAATAAATACAAATGCAAAATTGACAATGAAAAACAAAAATATATAAGTAATAAAATTTCATTCTCAAAGAATCAGAAACAAATGTGGGCTGTGATAAAAAAACCAAGAAATGTGATAGGATCTGTGATATTTAATCAAGTAGACTATAAGAAAAACGTAGAAATAGCTGAAAAATTTAATACTTATTTTGTCGATAGTGTTAAGGAAATAAGAGACTCAATTGCACAAGTGCAATATGGAAACCATATACGTGTGATAGCTGTCAGGTTGAATCAGACAACTCTGTTTATATTCTTCTTGGCATCTCCTCTTTACTATACTTCTTCTTTATTACTGACAACTGAATTATAAATAAAGTCAGTACAGATTTAGCAATCGACTTGTGTTGTTCATTACATGGTGTCAGAAGTGGGATCTAAGTAATTAAATAGTAAAACAAAAAAAAAAAAATCACTATTCCAACATGGCTGGTGATAATGAACAACCGGTTGCGGCATCGTCATCATCTTATATTAAACCACCCAACCCTTTACAAATAAATGGAAACAATTTATCAACATCATGGAAAAATTGGATTCAGCAATATAATTGGTTTTCGACAGCGGTACAAATGGACAAAAAATCCGCAGAAATACAAGTCGCGACATTTATGTCGTCCATTGGGGCTGATGCAATCAACATTTTCAACTCTTTCTCGTTATCATCTGATGAAAAAAAAAATGTTAAAACAATACAGAAAAAGTTCGAAGAATATTTTGCCCCAAAAATCAGTGTTACTTTTGAAAGATATAAATTTAATACACTTTGTCAAAACGAAGGAGAAACATTTGAAGAATTCTATATTAAAATAAAAAACCAAGCAAAAAAATGTGATTTTGGAAGTATTGAAGATTCTCTCTTAAAAGACAAAATTGTGGTTGGTATTGGAAGCGATACAGTTAGAGAAAAGTTACTCTCCCAAGACGATATTGATCTAGAAAAAGCAATAAAAATTTGTAAAGCCAGTGAAATGGCGACGCAACAACTAAAAGAACTGCATAAAACAGAAGAATTTAAAATAGAAGCAATAAGAAAATATGCAAAACCACAAACTTTTAAAAAATATGAGAAAAATGTTCCTTCATATGACTGCAAACGATGTGGTAATAATCACGAAAGTCGTAATTGCCCAGCATACAATAACAAATGTAGAAATTGTCTGCAGAGGGGGCACTTCGCTAAATTTTGTTTCAAAAATAAAAAGCACAATCTAAGACACGTAAATACATTACAGCAGAGAGAAGATGTCGACTCTGACGTCGACAGCGATTTATTCGTTCTGATGGTAAAAACATCAGAAACCACCAAAGATGACAATAAAAACTGGTATGAAGAAATAATCATAGATGACAAAAAAGTAACATTTAAACTTGATTCGGCAGCGGACGGAAATATCATCCCATTAAGTTTCGTCAACAAAAAACATTTGCAAACAATGAAAAAAAGTAAAAATAAATTAATCGCTTTTGGTGGTGGCAAAATTGACATTTGCGGAGAGATTACTCTAACATGCATCGTCAGAGATAAGCCTTATGAGACAAAATTTCTAGTTGTTGAAGACTTTCAAAATCTACAACCACTTCTGGGCAAAGAAGATTGTGAACGTTTTAAACTTATCGTCAGGGTTAATGAAGTAAAGTTCGACTCTAATATTTTTGAGGGACTGGGAAAGGTGAAAAATTTTGTATACAACATAGATTTGATAGAAAACCCTACCTTTGAGCATTATGCTCCACGACGAATACCTCATGCTTTAAAAGCCACTGTAAAAAAAGAGATTGATGCCATGGTAAAACTAGGAGTGCTGAAAAGAACTAATGAAATAACACCAGCTGTATCACCAATGGTAGTTGTTAAACAAAAAGGTAAGATTCGTGTATGCATTGACCCTACTGACATAAATAAAAACATACAACGGCGCTATCATCCATTAAAAACACTCGACGAAATAACGGCTAACATACAAAATTCAAAATGGTTTACGTTATTAGATTGCAAAAAAGGATTTTGGCAAATTGAGCTAACGAAGCGTACTCAAAAATATCTAACAATGGCTACACCATGGGGTCGTTATTCATATCTTCGTTTACCATTTGGCCTAGCATCAGCTCCTGAAGTATACCAACAATTGATGTCACAGTTATTGGAAGACATCGATAATACAGAGGTTTCGATGGATGATATACTGATTCACGCTGAAACAAGAGAGAAGCTGAAAAATCAAACAGAGAAAGTTATCAAAAAGTTATCAAATTCAGGTCTGAAATTAAACAAAGATAAGTGCATATTTAACGTAAATAAGGTCAAATTTTTAGGTCATATTTTAACTTCAGAGGGAATCGCCGCTGACCCGGAAAAAATTGCAGCCATTAATCAGCTTAAAAAACCAGAAAATCGCACTCAACTCCAAAGAGTTCTGGGCATGGCTACATACTTGTGTAAAT
This sequence comes from Dexiosoma caninum, assembly GCA_963924685.1. NCBI lineage: Eukaryota > Metazoa > Arthropoda > Insecta > Diptera > Tachinidae > Dexiosoma > Dexiosoma caninum. The sequence goes on from OZ004729.1 coordinate 57,510,072, forward strand.
TTATTCGATCAAAATGTAAGGCAATATTTCTGTGCAACTGCCTTAATATAACGTAACTTAAACTTTCAATATCTCTAGCAAGGGAATTTGCTTTAGATGCTATTAACAGACAAAGAGCAGAGTTTCGTTCATGGGGCGTTTTGGCTGACTGGGTTAACAGTAAGAGACTTTACTTTACATTCGATCCTGATTTTATATGCAATCAATTACAACTGTTTCTGAAGTTTTATGAAAAGGGTTTAGTTTACAGAGATTTAAAGCCCGTCTACTGGTCACCATCGTCACGGTAACTATATTTTTATACTAATTTTCAGCATTTCAAATATCGTTTTAATTTTAGAACAGCATTGGCGGAAGCTGAGCTCGAATATGATAGCAATTTTGAGAGCCCTTCAGTTTATGTACGATTTCCATTAAAATCTACGCCACCATCAGTTAAACTTGCAGAACATTTTACACTTTTTGCCCTAATTTGGACAACAACGCCATGGTCATTACCAAGTAATCAAGCTATTTGCTTTAACTCTAATTTGGATTATTCCGTAATAGAAATGAAAAGTAACTTTGAAAATCGTCCACCGGGCGAACTTTATTTATTAGCTTCCAATTTAATTGAAGCCTTTGTAAAAAATACGAAAATTGATTGCATAGTTAAACAAATTATTGCGGGTAAGAAAGTTTAAATACAGTTACATCACTGACAACTCAACTGAATCGAGCCTGAAATTTAGAAGATTATTTATTTTAGGAACTGAGTTAATTAATTGCACTTATCAACACCCAATGTACGCAAAAGATCTGTTATTGCCATTTTTCGATGGTTCTCACGTAAAAGATAATAAAGGGACGGGATTAGTTCATACGGCTCCAGCTCATGGTGCAGATGATTTTCTTATATGTATGGATAAGAAAATTCCGCTGGTAAGTTCAAAGCATGTTAACTAAATTTATCTGTAATAGTCATACATGCATATATAGTGCTCGGTCTTTGATACAATATAACTACGCTCCTTCATTAAGGTATAAAACAATTTCTTTATATATTTTTTTGCAATGTAAATTTAACTATAATAACTATGTCTATCTTAAATTTAGCATATATTAATTACTACTGGAAATTTCAGAAATCTATTGTTAACTCAGAAGGCGTATACAATTGTTATGCTCCAAGTTTTTTAAAGGGTAAAAATGTATTAAAAGAGGGAAATGAATTGGTATTAAATAGTCTAAAAGAGAACGTACTTTATTCAGACACAATAACGCACAGTTATCCCCTAGATTGGCGTACAAAAGAACCAGTTATAATTCGAGCTAGCGAGCAATGGTTTGTAAATACTTCGAAACTGAAGAAAAGAGCTGTTGAAGAGGTAAATATGAACTAGAATTGTTAAAGTTGAATGTACAGTTATTCAATTGTGAACGGATTGCTTTTAGATCGACAAAATTCAAATTTACCCACGTGTTAATGCCGAGGCCAGTAAAAATGCTCTAAGAAATCAGATCATGGCACGTCCCTATTGGTGTATATCAAGGCAAAGGTCTTGGGGAGTACCAATCCCTGTGCTTTATCATAAAACCTCGAAAAGAATTATATGTAATGGGTATGTATTATAGCATAATTTGTGTAATACTTCTTAATATATTAAGAAATATTTTCATTCTGTTTTGAAGAGAAATTATGAAACATATTTGCAATTTGGTTACTCAAGAGGGGAACATAGACTTTTGGTGGTCAACATCTTTGGATGCCATTTTACCTCCCACTCTACTGACCAATTTAAATATAGACGTTAAGGAGGTGGAAAAAGGGATGGACATTTTTGATATTTGGTTTGATTCCGGCAGTTCTTGGTCACATGTTTCAAAAGGTCAGCAAGTGGCAGATCTGTATTTGGAAGGGTATGATCAATGTACTGGTTGGTTTCAATCCTCGTTATTAACAAGCATTGGTGCTAGAAATTGTGCTCCTTACAAGTATTTAATTTAAAATATCTTAATTTATTAAATTTAATATTCAAAATATTGCTAGAGCGCTTTTTGTCCATGGATTCACTGTAGATGAAAAAGGTTATAAAATGTCTAAGTCGGTGGGCAATGTTATATCCCCTAGAGATGTAAGGGAAACTTACGGCATTGACGCCTTGAGGTAAATAGAATATTTATTTGTTTATCGCGATTTAATTAATTATCGATTATAACAAAATCAATGTATTTCATTTAAAGATGGTGGGTAGCATCGCATGGCACGCAAAATATGGCAATAACTGTCAGCGATAAATTATTGCAGCAGTCAGCAGACAGTCTTAGTAAAATTCGTACAACTTTGCGTTATTTAAATGGAGTAATTGGTGAACGCACTAATGAAGCTAAATGTATAGCATTTGATAAGCAAATCTATTTAAACCGTTATTTGCTTAGTAAACTCTGTGCTTTCGAAAATCAGGTTACTGTAAATGGAGGAGGAAGCTGAAATAATTTACTAATAATTATTCTTTCTTTCTTGTTATAGACTTCTAATTTATACAATTATTATGAATATAATCGTGTTGTGGCGTACATACAAAATTTTGTAGCAAATGAAATATCTGCCGTATACGTCAATTTGATAAAAGACCGCCTTTATTGTGGAACAACAGCAGAAATTGCTGCTATAAGTGCATCGTTTGAGAAATGTTACACAGTATTATGCAAGGCATTGTGGCCAATAGTACCATTCGTAGTGGAGGAAAGTTGGAGTTATTATGGTAGATCTATTTTATAATTTTGTTATTATCAAGTAATAAACACACTTATTTTTTCAAGATAAGTCATCGTCTTTCCATCAACAGCAGATTGTTTCATGTGATAGTTTGAAAAATTCCGCAGTTGAAAAAGTTGTTGAAACTGCCTTGAATGTAAAACGATTGATAAACCAAAGGTCTAGGGAAAATAATTGCTGGCTATTAAGCGTTAAAATCAATTGTAATGAAAATACTATTGACTTATTACAGCATTTACATCCAATTCTTGAGAAACCTATAATTGATTCCGAATTGTGCGAAATATTGCAAGTGGGATCGGTAACTCTACAGAAATGCTCCGACGTATGTGCAGACTACGATGTAAAAATCAACAAAATTGAAAGTTATTTATGCCCCCGCTGTCGACGTCATGCGGTCGTACATGAAATGGATATTTGCCACCGTTGCAATAAAGTTCTAGAATTACAAAACCGGACTGTTGCTTATTTATAAGAAAAACATTAAATTTATTACATATGTTTCTCAATATAACAAAACTTAATCCTAAAAAGTTTGTAAACATTTTAACAAAGAGTCTCTTAATTTCAGACGTAATGACTGCTTACCACCGCAGACAATATGCGTTTCATTTTCTTCAAATTTAATTATTGTGTCTTCATTGATGAGATGTAGTGTTATAACATTGCCTTGTCTCTCCATTTTGATATTCGTAATACCATCCTGAGTCAGACGTTTAATCAGCATATCTACGTCCAGTGTGCCATATTCATATTTAACTTTTTTTAGGACATCTTCACGTGTAGGAGGTGGCAACTTGTTGCTACTACCGGGTTTTTCAATGCATTCATCTCTACAAGGTTTGATATTGTGTACTTTATCCTTCACTTGTAATATACCCGTAATTGTGCAGATAGTAACTCCATTACCAACTTCGCGTGGTATAATTTTTTGTGCCATTTCAGAAGTAAGAAACACGCGATCTAATTTACGTTTCAAAGGCAAACGTATAATTTCTCCGCATTTGAATGTAATGATTTTTTTATCCTACAAAATATATTAAAATTTAGATATGCATTTATCAATAACAAATGTCAATTATTAGAGCCAATTAAAAAGAAGTGTACATTGTTAATAATTGACATTGATATGCAACCAATCTGTCAAAATAACTTAATTTTCATTGTCGAAAAAAATGTCAAAGCATCGGTGAAATGAGGAAAGTAATTTATAGAGATTTTTTGGATTCGTTTCTTTAGGAATGTGACACATTTCGAGATGCTGGAAAACGAGTTCTAGTATAGACCCTTTCCAACGTATACGAAATTATATTTCAAATGTAAAAGTTCGACAACAAATTAAATTTTAAGCGTTTTTCTTCAAAATAAAACTATAAATGGATAGCAGTTACAACAAAATTTTTCATTTCACTTATTTATTATTAATATAATCGAACCCTTAAGGTCATATATGATGACAGTAGTAGCGTATGAAAGTAATTATACAATATGTTGAATGTTAACAAAACTCACGATAGGAAAACAAATAAAAGAGAATGGAAATGATAAGTGGTACAATAATGAACTTAGAAACTTGAAAATACAGAAGGTGAGATCATACCAAAGAGCACCGATTAACAACACAAATGCAGCGTGGACAAATTTTAGATCAATTAGAAATAAATACAAATGCAAAATTGACAATGAAAAACAAAAATATATAAGTAATAAAATTTCATTCTCAAAGAATCAGAAACAAATGTGGGCTGTGATAAAAAAACCAAGAAATGTGATAGGATCTGTGATATTTAATCAAGTAGACTATAAGAAAAACGTAGAAATAGCTGAAAAATTTAATACTTATTTTGTCGATAGTGTTAAGGAAATAAGAGACTCAATTGCACAAGTGCAATATGGAAACCATATACGTGTGATAGCTGTCAGGTTGAATCAGACAACTCTGTTTATATTCTTCTTGGCATCTCCTCTTTACTATACTTCTTCTTTATTACTGACAACTGAATTATAAATAAAGTCAGTACAGATTTAGCAATCGACTTGTGTTGTTCATTACATGGTGTCAGAAGTGGGATCTAAGTAATTAAATAGTAAAACAAAAAAAAAAAAATCACTATTCCAACATGGCTGGTGATAATGAACAACCGGTTGCGGCATCGTCATCATCTTATATTAAACCACCCAACCCTTTACAAATAAATGGAAACAATTTATCAACATCATGGAAAAATTGGATTCAGCAATATAATTGGTTTTCGACAGCGGTACAAATGGACAAAAAATCCGCAGAAATACAAGTCGCGACATTTATGTCGTCCATTGGGGCTGATGCAATCAACATTTTCAACTCTTTCTCGTTATCATCTGATGAAAAAAAAAATGTTAAAACAATACAGAAAAAGTTCGAAGAATATTTTGCCCCAAAAATCAGTGTTACTTTTGAAAGATATAAATTTAATACACTTTGTCAAAACGAAGGAGAAACATTTGAAGAATTCTATATTAAAATAAAAAACCAAGCAAAAAAATGTGATTTTGGAAGTATTGAAGATTCTCTCTTAAAAGACAAAATTGTGGTTGGTATTGGAAGCGATACAGTTAGAGAAAAGTTACTCTCCCAAGACGATATTGATCTAGAAAAAGCAATAAAAATTTGTAAAGCCAGTGAAATGGCGACGCAACAACTAAAAGAACTGCATAAAACAGAAGAATTTAAAATAGAAGCAATAAGAAAATATGCAAAACCACAAACTTTTAAAAAATATGAGAAAAATGTTCCTTCATATGACTGCAAACGATGTGGTAATAATCACGAAAGTCGTAATTGCCCAGCATACAATAACAAATGTAGAAATTGTCTGCAGAGGGGGCACTTCGCTAAATTTTGTTTCAAAAATAAAAAGCACAATCTAAGACACGTAAATACATTACAGCAGAGAGAAGATGTCGACTCTGACGTCGACAGCGATTTATTCGTTCTGATGGTAAAAACATCAGAAACCACCAAAGATGACAATAAAAACTGGTATGAAGAAATAATCATAGATGACAAAAAAGTAACATTTAAACTTGATTCGGCAGCGGACGGAAATATCATCCCATTAAGTTTCGTCAACAAAAAACATTTGCAAACAATGAAAAAAAGTAAAAATAAATTAATCGCTTTTGGTGGTGGCAAAATTGACATTTGCGGAGAGATTACTCTAACATGCATCGTCAGAGATAAGCCTTATGAGACAAAATTTCTAGTTGTTGAAGACTTTCAAAATCTACAACCACTTCTGGGCAAAGAAGATTGTGAACGTTTTAAACTTATCGTCAGGGTTAATGAAGTAAAGTTCGACTCTAATATTTTTGAGGGACTGGGAAAGGTGAAAAATTTTGTATACAACATAGATTTGATAGAAAACCCTACCTTTGAGCATTATGCTCCACGACGAATACCTCATGCTTTAAAAGCCACTGTAAAAAAAGAGATTGATGCCATGGTAAAACTAGGAGTGCTGAAAAGAACTAATGAAATAACACCAGCTGTATCACCAATGGTAGTTGTTAAACAAAAAGGTAAGATTCGTGTATGCATTGACCCTACTGACATAAATAAAAACATACAACGGCGCTATCATCCATTAAAAACACTCGACGAAATAACGGCTAACATACAAAATTCAAAATGGTTTACGTTATTAGATTGCAAAAAAGGATTTTGGCAAATTGAGCTAACGAAGCGTACTCAAAAATATCTAACAATGGCTACACCATGGGGTCGTTATTCATATCTTCGTTTACCATTTGGCCTAGCATCAGCTCCTGAAGTATACCAACAATTGATGTCACAGTTATTGGAAGACATCGATAATACAGAGGTTTCGATGGATGATATACTGATTCACGCTGAAACAAGAGAGAAGCTGAAAAATCAAACAGAGAAAGTTATCAAAAAGTTATCAAATTCAGGTCTGAAATTAAACAAAGATAAGTGCATATTTAACGTAAATAAGGTCAAATTTTTAGGTCATATTTTAACTTCAGAGGGAATCGCCGCTGACCCGGAAAAAATTGCAGCCATTAATCAGCTTAAAAAACCAGAAAATCGCACTCAACTCCAAAGAGTTCTGGGCATGGCTACATACTTGTGTAAATTTATTCCCAATTTATCGGAAATTACTGCTCCTCTCCGTGAACTGCTAAAAAAAGAAGTAGAGTGGATCTGGTCGCCTCAGCATGAATCTGCATTCAAAAACCTAAAAATAGCATTCTCTTCTACACCCTTGCTACGCTATTATGATCCAAATCTGGATGTAAAACTCCAAGTAGATGCAAGCAAATCAAGCTTAGGTGCAGCCTTGCTGCAAAATGAGCAGCCTGTAGCATACGCCTCCAGAGCACTATCAAAATCGCAGCAAAATTATGCGCAAATTGAGAAAGAGGCAACAGCCATCCGCTTCGCTTGTGAAAAATTTCACGAATACATATACGGGAAAAAATTAGTTATAGAAACCGACCACAAGCCTCTCGAGACAATTTTCAAAAAACCTCTCCATTCAGCCTCTCAGAGACTACAAACCATTTTATTACACGTTTTGCCTTACTCCCCAAAGGTCTTATATAGAAAAGGAACAGAGATCAAACTAGCAGACACATTAAGCAGAGACTGTGAAAATAAAGAACCCCTTTGTGAAAAAGAGGACATAGAAGTGCATTCAGTAGCAACAATTGCCAAAAATACAGAGGAGAAGATAATAAATGAAACAAAACAAGACTCAACACTACGATTATTAATAGAATTTGCACTTAATGGTTGGCCGACAGCAATAACAGACCTACCAAAAGAAATAAGACAATATTGGAATTTTCGCGAAGAAATTACATACGATAAAGGCATTTTATACAAATCAACAAAAATAATAATACCGAAAACGCTTCAAACTGAAATTATAAAAAAGATTCACGCCGGTCATCAAGGTATACAACGTAGTGTAAACAGGGCAAGATCAATAGTATTTTGGATCGGAATGAACAATGAGATCAAAAAGTTCATTGAAAAATGTCCAATTTGCCAATCGTATCAACCCTCAAAGCAAAAAGAACCACTGATCATTAAGCCCATACCATGCTTACCCTGGGAGATTGTATCAACAGACATATTTTACTTTCAAAACAATAATTATTTGTTAATAGCTGACAGCTACTCGGGGTTCATGGATTTCGCGCTCCTGCAGCATTCGACATCATTTGAGGTAATTAAACAATTAAAAACTTGGTTTGCAGTACATGGAATTCCACGAATTTTAGAATCCGATAACGGACCACAATTCTGCTCAAAAGATTTCTCCAATTTCACTAAATCATGGGATATTCATCACAAAACGTCTAGCCCGTACTACCCCAGGTCAAATGGACTTGCTGAAAGATATGTGCAAACAGCAAAAGCAATGTTAAAAAAGTGTTCGAAAGACAATAGTGACATCTATCTAGCACTGCTTAACTACAGAAATACGTCAAGGAACGAAGAGTTGCAATCGCCTAACCAAAGACTGATGAGCAGAATAACTCGAAGCACAATACCTGCATCTAAAGACGTCCTAACACCTAAGATAATAACAAATGTACAACACAATATGAACAAAACCAGACAAAAAAACAAGACTTATTTCGATAAACATACAAAACAACCACAACACATTCAAATCGATGATCGCGTGCGAGTTCAAAAAGGACATCGCCACTGGGAAACCGGAACTATTGAAAAAACGCAAGAAACCGCACCTCGCTCATTTTATATACGCACCGATGATGGGAAACTAGTAAGAAGAAATTCAATTCACATTCAAAAGACAAAAGCAACAATACCAGTTGAAAAGACAGTAGTAGCCAGCATACCCGACGCATTACAAGCTTGTCAGGAAAACGAACTACCAGATCTCAATAACAGTACCACCCTATCGCCAGATGGTATGGCCACCCCACCTCGGCCTGAAGTCAGAGTTTCACGTTATGGTCGACCCATAAAGCAACCAATGAGATACAGCCCATAGAACTTCATATACCTATTTCCTAATATAAGTAAACATTTTTACAAACGGGGGGATGTCAGGTTGAATCAGACAACTCTGTTTATATTCTTCTTGGCATCTCCTCTTTACTATACTTCTTCTTTATTACTGACAACTGAATTATAAATAAAGTCAGTACAGATTTAGCAATCGACTTGTGTTGTTCATTACAATAGCTTCACAATTTAAGTTTCGTGCAATATATATGCTAGAACTAAGAAACATATATAAAAATCTGAACAACAAACCTGACTACAAGAAAATTACAAAAACCACCATCTTGGATAATGGGAAATAACTGGCAATATTTTATACAACATAGTTAATAAGTCATTGAACACGGGAGTTTTTCCTACAAAGAATCCATGATTATAACGGTTGAAAAGATTAAGAATACACAAAAATGCGAAGAATTTCGTCCAATAAATGATTTGAAAATATGTGAAAAAGTTATAGAGAAGGTCGTGAAAAATCAAATGGAGCAATATTTTGAAACTAATTATCTGCTATCTAAACATCAGTCAGGATTCAGAAAAAAACATTCGTGCGAAACAACAGTGAACTATTTAATAATAAACAGAATGAAGTTAATTACGAAAAATAACAAGATGTTAGCTGTTTTCTCGATTTTAAACGAGCTTTTGAGACAATAGACCGGCATATATTAATACAGAAAATTTTTAAATGTGTCCAAAGTAATGAATTAAATTGGTTTAAGTCGTATCTGACAAATAGAAAACAAAGAACGAACGTGAATTATACACAATCAAATTCAATAATAAATTATTATGGTGTACCACAAGGGTCAGTTTTAGAAGCCCTCTTATTTATTATATACATAAATGATATTGAAATAATAGTGAAGAAATGTGAAATAATAATGTATGCTTATGATACGCAGGGCTGTCATAGAATCCAAGTCGGTTTTGCAAACCGATATTGGTTTTATTTGGTGTCGTGAAAACGTGTCGGTTTTGTTATCTTCGAATGCAAATAAAACCGATATTCGAATCAGCTGTTTTATGCTTTTGTTCCTTTGTTTACTACTTTTAATGCAATTTTTGTTTGAATTTGTTTGTGAAAATAGATATGCGAAACAAATTTATTGAAAATAAAAATTGCTGTTTAAAATTAAATTTATAGCAATAAAAAATTTTTTATTTTTATGTTGTCCCCTATAAAGGATAAAAACATGGAGATAAATACTTCTTTTTACAAATTTATCAACTAAAATTTACTTACATTTTCGCAAAAAAATTAACTTGCAAACAAAATGAAAAATGTAGTTTTTAATTACTTTAAGTAAATAAATGTACAAGATTTTAACAAAATATCTGATGGAATTAATAAAATTAAATGATTGCAAATGAAAACCGACAGCAGTCGGCTGCTTGGTTTATTTTCAATAAAAATCCGATAACATTGGTTTCTGTGACACCTAAAACCGACATTATTTCCAGTTCGAACATAAAACCGATAACATTGGATTTCATGACACCAAAGTATTTTTTTATCGGTTTCAAATCCAATTCCGATAAGATTGGTTTCTTTGACAGCCCTGATTAACGGAAGCTCAGACCGAAGAAGAATGTATGAGAACATTAAAAAAGATATAAAAAAAATTAATGAATGGTTAAATATGAATAAACTTAAATTAAATGAAGCCAAGACTAAATTAATGGAAATAAATATGAACTCCAATAGAACACTTGAAATTAATATCAGAAAAAGTAAACGGTATTAAATATCTAATGCAATGGAAAGAACATTATTCCATAAGGGATTGAGATTATACAACACGATGCCGAATGAAATAAAAAATTAACAAAATGTAAAATTATTTAGGAAAAAGGTTGTACATTTTGTCAAAAATTATTCAGTTCAGAACACAATACTGTATTTTCAATATATATACAATGAAATGGTAATCTAAAGTATTTTAAATACTACTCGATATCTAAATAAAAAAAATAAAAAATATACAGTAGAGGAAACTAATAAGAGTGTACTTAAGTTCTGTTGGGTTGAATTATAATTTAAATATGCATATAAAACTTTTAGTACACATTTAATTGTGATAATAAAGTCTAAAATCTAACGATGAAAAGTTTCGTGTTGTGGGAAACCTTGTAATAAGAGGGCAATAAAAAATCAAGAGGTATGAGACATGCAATGATAAATTAGAAGGCAATACTCAGGGTGAAATACGGCAGTTTACTTATCTAAAAATCATGGTACCGATTGCAACATGTGCGTAACTTGTGTTGCACACTTACTCGCAAAATCGTTCTCTGCAACAAACTGCAATAAAATGATAGTCAACTCATGGAAAAACGCCAGTAATGTCCTTTATTTTTTACTTGATTGATTCGCAAAGAGCAAAACAGCAACAGTGACAACATAATATAACTTAACAGATTGTAGCTCAAGGGAAGGTGGACAACTGCTACCTTAACAGCATATCAGCAAAATTGTGACGTTCGCTTAAGAGGGTCCGTAAGTAAATGACCGGATGAGAGCGCAGTCGTTATAATAGGTGCGTTTTTTACTTTTCTGCTAAAGTTCGGTAAAATGAGAATAAACTATAATTTATCTCAATAAGAGACCTAAATTACAAAAGTGAGAAAACGCAAAAAACCAAAAAATAGGTCTGTTCCAAAATAAATTATATTTTAGTGATTTTAGACACTTAAAATGCATAATATTTGAGAAGCAAAACATTTGCTTCACTGGCAAAAACTGTAAAAAGTGATTGAAAATAAACTGAAAAAAATTAAAAGCCTTTTTTATTAAATAAAATGATAAATATGCACAAATATATGTACTTACAACTTCAAGTTAATTTGAAAAATCTTCCATTTTGCTTTTTCATAAATTTTAAACTACTAAGCCGATCGATCCAGTTCAAAATTTAATTCGAAAAAATCTTATTCTAATAATTCCCAAATTAAAAACTTAAAAACTTTGGAGGAAGTTTAATGGATGGCGTGCAAGGTCAACCGATTTCCACATTTTTTAATTTGTTATTAAACTTGAGAGGTATATCAAGCATATGTTACAACCACAATTCTGAAGGTTTTCAAGCCAAGCTATTTTCATTAATTCACACTTAATGAAATGTTTTAGCAAAATTAGTCTTTTTTTTTTTTGGGAATTTTACTAAAATATAATAATTTTACGCACTATCTTTCCGAAAATATTTACTAAAATACTTGCTAATGCAGATATTCAGGGAACCTTTAGAGATATTATATTAAACCTTCATTTAAATAAATGAGAAGTTTAGTCAATATCAGAGAGATAGCTATCAATAACATAGGTAGTTTTTGACAAATGAAATATGTGTGTAATTTTATATCTTCTCTTACCAATAAGTGCTACATGAATATTGTGCATATGTTAGCGAAAGTAATTATAAAACTTAAGGTCTCATTGTTAAAATGTTGGTTTCAGTTACAATATAGAATGGATGATACTTACTGGTTGTTCGATAAAGAGGTTAGATGCGTTAGGGTGGGGTTTTGTGTAGGCTTCAGGAATAACGAGAACATTTGGTTTAAGCTCCTTAATCAATTTATTCGCTTGCTGGTAGTTAAGCGATGTATCAATCGGACAATAAAATGCTTTCATAGCCAATGGTTGGAAAGGTGCCAATACTTGCAGGTAAGGAAAATCAGGTTCTGCAAATAAACTAAATCATTGTCTTTGAAATATTTATGATTACTTAGAACTTATTACCTGTGAATATTATAGAGTTATTAGAGTTATTTCCCCACATTTCAATAAAATGTACAGCATCTCCAAACCGTAGACTAGGATGACCACAAAATACGACACATGGCTTTTTTACAGGAAATAATTAAAAATGAATCTACGTAATGTATGTACATATGTACTTACTTGTCTAAAATCTTTACTGAAACCGTCTGAAAAAACATGTTTGTAATGTTTTAGTTTGGAGTTTCTCAAGTAAAAAGCATGAGGAAATGGATCATCTGGAAGATAAACCTTATTCTGTTTCGCAGAACTAAGCCATTCAGCGAGAATATTAGAATATGCTAAAGAACTGTCAGCGACAGGCGAAATGAAAAACATTGGTACATTATTAAGTCCAGCATTTTCTAAATTTTGTGTGAGACATTCAAATAAATCATAAACAACTCCCGAAGGGTAACATGGTATAAGAGCTGAACCATTATTACGAATTGTTAGTGCTGCAAAGAGGTTAAGTTATTATACATACCTACATATATTAACTGGCATTTTCATAAAAATATTCTTGACTTATAAAAGGGTTAAAAGTTAAATTTTGTATAAAAATTTGTTTATTAAAGTTTATATAAATTAAAAATATTTTTTATGAATACGTCAGTAAGTTTTTGGATGTTGGATGCTGTTATTTGATAGTAATCAAAATTTATTTATTCAAGAAAATTTTAAATATATTTTGATATCGACTTGCTTATAATTGCGTAAATATACTTTGCTTTGATTTACTATCAATGTTTTTCTTTTACCTCACCTACATTCATACACAGTTCACCTAATTTGGTATCTGGATTAACAGTAGGTGCTTGTGTTAAACCTGTCATAATTAAAACATCGGCATGTTTTAAAGCCGACTGGTTGATTGGTCGCGGATGTGTTGTTAGTGTTGAAGATCCACTAACGTAACATATTTTTTCATGAGCTGTACTCAAAACCCAATTGCTTGACCCGAGGCAGTAGCCAGAACTTACTGGTGTGGCTATAAACGCACCTAAGATGTCTAATTTTTCATCGTAACCCATTATAGTTACTCTGGCTAAACTATTTTGTACATCGCGTAAACTAAAAATAGTTTTCCATTTTTTGGGACGAAACGCTTCGCACAATGGAGTTGGTAACAAATGTAACATATCTTTCCATAATTGAGCCGTACTAGCCTTTGGTGCCACCTCAATGTACTCTACTAATTCTTCAAGAAAAAATCGTCCAATTTGAAGTGTGGGTTCTGTTGCATAAACTTTTCCTTTGAACCCTGTACGTTCAGTTATGTAAGGTAAGGCTAACATGTTAAGATAATTCGATATCAAAATAACATCAATTTCACTAAAGTCCATCATTTTGTCCATAGGTAACGTGAACTCTGGCGCCGAGTCAACAAATACACGACCGCAACATTCCTTCAATTCTCCGTCCATTTGCGGATCATGTTCACGATTCGGTATCCAGTTTAGTAGATTAGAAAGTTTAATACTTTGTACAAAAGGTAGTGGTAAAAAGTTTAATACTGTCTGTTCAGTTAGACCGCAATCCAACATAATTCTCAAGCCTTTGAAAGTGACAACATAGCACGGCTTGGCCAAGTCATTACTGAGACAATACTGCAATAATTTATATAACTGTAATAAGTTATTTCATAAATATAAGTGCTTTTATTTAACTTACTAATCGCATTTCGTTAACCTATAACCGATCCGTGAAAACTGAAGTAAATTATACCGGTAGCAGATTTGTAAACAATTTACCTGCAAAAAAATATTAAAGTACTGTATAAAGCAAATATCATTGATAAGAACAATCTTAGGTACCCAACAAACACGAAATCAACTTTTATTAATACAAGGTTGTCGCTGGGCGAATTTGTCAATTCGCTTTGCAGCCGAACATGAAATTTTTGTATACATGTGTATTGTTAAATACAACAAAACCTTAAAAGAACGAGTGAAATTACTGTAATGTAACTAAAATTATTAATTAATTAATTAATTATTAGATAAAGCAATTCATTATGCCTTCTTATTATTGTAATAATAAATTATTATAATCACAACCACTTTTCTCAACTTTTTCACAAAAGTAAACAAAATTTTGACGTTCAACTTAAAAAAAACGTAACAAATTGTTGAATCAACTGACGGTCGAATTAGGTAGTGAGTTTCTCTGGTAATGAATTTGCCTTGGCGTGTAAATATTATATGAAATACCATATACTAAAGTAGTCCATGAAACATACAAAAACTACTAATAAACTTCAAGAATTTAACTCTATTCTTAATAAATTTATTAAATACATTTTTTTTATTCAACAAACAAAGTTTGGTTTTGTGTAAAACAAATAACTTCCACCACTTTTCTCATTTTATTGATTAAGTAAAATATTTCTTTAAAGAAAATACATGCATTGAAATTAATTTAGTAGCTTAGTAGTTAGTTCCTATCAAGGTTTATTAATACCAAAGCAAATTCATTACTAGGTAAATTCACTAGTAAATTCGCCTGTCAGCTGATACAAGAATGTGTAAAATATTTTTGAGTCGAACGTCAAAGTTCACCGGCGGCGGAACAGTTGGCTTGTGAGTTTTAATCAGATGAAAAGTATTATCGTTTAGAAAATTTTCAAAAAATGAGAATGTATATGGGACGTCCATTTTTTATCGTAATACTTGTGGTTTTCATAACATTTTGCGTTCACACTATCGCACTTGCACGTATTATTTGAATTTTTGACAAGTATTAATACAAAGTATAATAGTCTGAATGGCCCTTTAATAATTATAATAATTTAATAAGAATAATGCAAAATATATTACTTTTTGTAATAATTAATTAAATTTTAACTAATATTACACTAATTCAACACGATTTTTTTAGATTATGTTGAATTTAACAAACTTTGAGTTAACAAAAATTTGATGTTCGGCTGCAAAGCGAATTGACGAATTTACCCAGCGACAACCTTGGATTAGCCTTGCATGAAATCAAATCATTGAAATAAGAAGACTTTATCAAAAGCGTCTTTAACAAGGCGGTCGCGATTAGCGGTGTTGTACTATACACACGATTTTTGTTCCCAATATGTCAAAAACATCTAATGCAAATATTACAAAAACAATATGTTTTTGAGGTTTATTGCAGAAACGAAGGTAGAGCAAAAAAGTAACACCTGTTTTAAAAAACCCACCTTGTTTGATAAGCCTTCACTTTAGGTCTGTTCGTTTACTTTCTGGGAAAATT
Source organism: Dexiosoma caninum (assembly GCA_963924685.1). Classification (NCBI taxonomy): domain Eukaryota; kingdom Metazoa; phylum Arthropoda; class Insecta; order Diptera; family Tachinidae; genus Dexiosoma; species Dexiosoma caninum. Next base: position 57,525,882 of record OZ004729.1, read on the forward strand.
CGGTAAAATGAGAGTAAGCTATAATTACTCTCAATAAGAGACCAAAATGTACAAAAGAAAGAAAACGCAAAAAAACCATGATCTAAATATATAAGGTCTGCTTGACAGTTCAAATTATTTTTACTGTGACGCCACCGTCGAGATTTGTTTTTAATATGTATGGGGTTTGTTTTTTTTTTGAAATATTTTGCAATTTTAAAGGTAAAATAAATAAAACAAATTAAATTGTTATGTTATAGTCTTTTTTAATTTTCTTTTTTCATTTTTTTCTTGTATTAATATTTTGTTTAAATTTCTTATTCTAAAATATAAACGACTTTTAAAAAATAACGATTTTACATTTTCAGGCACATCTATGTTATCACATTTAATGTTATGGTATTTTAATTAATTATTTCGAAGACTTAAAGTATTATTATTAATTTCCTTAAATATATTTTCTAATTTTAATATGTTTCCCATAAATTCTTGGCAGGGATTATAGAGCCCTCTGTTTGAACTGCAACTGACTTATTTGGATTTTAATTTTCAATGTTTTCAATACTTTCTTCTTGTAATTTCTGCAGACTATAAATAATTGTAAATATTATTTCATTAAAAAAAGTGGATTTTAAAAAAATTGTATTTACTTTAAATCAAGTTCACCAATTGCTTCCTTTACAATTTGTTTGTTTGCTCTTTTTACGTATCGTTTCGATCTTTCGACGGGTAAAATGCTGTTTACATGGATATTTAAAGATGGGACAGCCTTCGCATCTAACAATCTTTTTCTTATTGGCGTGTTCAATAATATATCTTTTAAAGGCCAATCATTATTCGTAAAATGTCTAGAACAAATTGTTCCAGATTTCCAGTTAACATTTTTTTTACCGCATGCATTGATCCACACTTTCTTTATTTCTGGATCTTTTGGAAACGTAAAATATTTTAGATTTTTATCATCCTGCTTCGAGCTTTTACAATCTTTTACCACACAGTATTTCATTGTCCAAATAAATTTTATCACTTTCTACATAAATTGTTTATTAAAAACTCTTTTTTTTTTGCTCTAACTCAGTTCACATTTATTTTTAATTAATTGTCAATAAAATAATCCTTTAATTTTCTTAATAAATATGTAATAATAATAATTTTATCACTAGCTTTTAAATTTCCATTTAACCACAACAAAACATTTCCCGACGATGACGTCAAATTAAAAAAAATGGCAGCTGTCATTCAATATCAAGCAGACCTTATATATTTAGATCATGCAAAAAAACATAAAATTTACCAGAAAAAAAGAAATGTCAATTTTTTACAGCTCTGTTTATATCGGAGATGATAATTGACAATTTTAAAATTGTACTTTTTTCACCCCAAATGTACTCAAAACATAAAAGTTGTGTTAAGTTTTACTATTATTAACTATTAGTAACAGAAAGATAAAATAAAATGAGTTCTTGAATATTGAGAAATTGTTTCGAAATCAAGCAAATTAAAGTAATACTGAAGGAGTTCCTATTACTCGAGAGACCACCTCGTTGCGAGACAACCAACGTGTTGTTGAATAGTTAAAAATTAATGCAGTTCATTACAAAAGTATTCTTGAATTTTCGCAAATTCATCCATTTTACAGCTCCGTACGACTGAGTTTAGACGAGAAAACTTTCAGTTTGGTAGCATGTTGCGGGTGTGGAAGAGAGCATCGTTTTTGTGTTCGGTACTCGGCGACACGTTTTAACAACAACATATGTTGTCTTTGCTGATGGATAGAATTAATTTTTATGCGAATCCCTGAATAGTTTGTTTTAATATTTATTTCTGCTACTATCGACAATGCGGCCTCACGTTTAACAGCAAAAGATTTTTTCAGAGGTGGATATTGTTCCTCTGAAACTGCCCTCCCATCCATGTCACATTATCGTCTGTCCCCTTAATTACCTCCCTGTGACCCTAAATTGCGCGGCTTTTTGTTTCCGCCTTAACTTACCTTCATGCATTTACCCCGACTAACCAATTATTTACGATACATTGTAAAATTTTCTCCTCACATCAAAGTACAGTATTTATTAAAAAAAACAGCTAAATCTAAAATCTTAACACTACTTAATGATACAGCAATTTCCGCTATTTAGTACCACCTAACACTACACAAAATTTAAACCGAATTGTTTGACCTTTATTAATATATATATCTACGCGAGATATATATAAAATATGAATTCTCTGAAATAAACGTTAGACTAATCAATACAATCAATAAATAAATAAATAAAAAAAAATAATATGGTATACAATCAATTTTCCTTTTTCTTTCAGGAGTTAGCGTTTTCAATAAAAATTACAGTTTCTGATGCCCCCCGTCGTCTCTAACAAGGTTCAATCTTGTGTAACTTTTTTTATATTACCTAACTTGAAGGAGCTCCCTAAAGCTGGTGGTGATCAAATACTGACACTTAAAATAAAAAATTCTCAAATACAGCTGCATTTATTCCTTGAACCTCCTTAGTTTTATTTTTCTGGTACGGACAGAAAAACAAATTTATTAATGCCTACTCGCAATTGACCGCATACAAATTATTCCCGGTCACAAACCTTTTTTAACGCGCACTTACTATTTAATCTCAAACCGGTGGTACTGTATAAACAAACTTATTATTAAACATCCACATATAATTTATAATTCTCTAAATTTAATTTCTTAACTTAACTGTTTACTAAAATTTTTATATATATATTTTCTTTTTTTCTTTTTATACTCTTTTTTTTTTCTACACCTTTTTTTTTTGTTTATACAAATTTTTTTTCAATTTACAGTATATTTTTTTGCAGTTCTAATTTTTATTCCCAAATAATTTTTAGCTCGGGGCTCTTATAGCGCAGCTCAATTTTTACTTTTCTTTCTTTAGTTACACCAGCGCAGGAGGATTAAATCTACTGGTTGTTGTTACCTGGTATTTTCCTTTTTTTTCGGTTTCTTTCTTCTTTTGTTTTACCTTTGCTTCCCTGGCCACGGAGTTGTACTTGGCCTTTTCCACTTTTAAGCACCTTTCCCTTCCGTGCTCCCAATAAAATACCTCCTTGCAACAAACGAAAGAAATAATTGTATCCAGGCAGATTCTCCTCTTTCTATGTGCAAACAAAAAAAAAATAGTAACACTAACTCAAGATTTCCCCCATTTAATCAGAACTCACCCGCACAATTTTTCCTCCCTTACTTGTACTATCTTACAATTTTCCTCCAGGCTATATTTGCAATAATAAGAGTATATTCCTCCGTTACTCTTATTATTTTAAAATTATCAATTCAAATTTCTTCCGGCACAACTCCGTGTTACTTTCACAAATTTTCTTTTCTGTCTACTCTTCTACTCACTTTTTTTCACCTACTCTAGCATTAGCCTGTTCCAGGTATTCCCTAAAATTTCCATAAAACTTCCAACTAATTTCCCGCTAACGTAGCCATCTTTTTTTTCTTTCTTCTATTCCAAGCTCTTGTAGAATTTCTGCCCATTTGCGGTATTTAAATATTTTTCTTTATCCCTGTCTTGCTCCTATTTATCCTTCCTCCGTTCCTGCTATATTATTCCATGCACACCATTATCTTCATTTTCCTAACGACCCTTTTCAACAAATACAACCCTACCACTATAGATCCCACATCCAACAAACAGCTGTGAGGCCGGCATTACCATTCATTCTATCATTTTCACTTCTGCTCCACGCTAAAAAAAAATACCATTCAGCCAAACTCACTACAATAATTAAAAGCTAAGAAAAATATGAGCTACTACTACAATAAAAAAAAACTTTTCTGCCGTGCTCCCATAGTACCCGCAATATGTGTTTATTATTTATTTGGTTGTATATTTCGTTGTTCTCAGGTATATTTTTGGGAGTTCTTCTATATATGTACATATGGAATTTTATACGTTTTTTTCGAGAATTTGTTTAAAGGTCTACTGACGATTTCGATGTTACCACCAAATTTATATATCCACCAGCTAAACCATATAACAAATATAGATAAATAATCATACTCACGTTGACTCACGTTGAATAAATGAAAAATTAGTTACATAATTGTATTAAAAAAATTAAAGGAAATTTCCTCACCTATAATGAAAACAGAGACTCTGCCCTTTAGGAATATATGAAACATAAAAACAACAAAGCTGGCAACCGTTGATAATAGTTTGTAGACAGTAAATATTATTCCCGTATGCATTTTCCTAAGCTCTGACGGGTTAAATAGATGATATTAATGACTTTTTATAACTACCTCCTTGTTGACAGAAAGCGTACTTTTGACGTGTGTAGTGGCATAGAAAATACGTATTATACTCAACTAGTGTTGGAGATTAATTGTTCTTTTTTACCTTTATTATAATCCAAAATGAAATTTCGGCACAATATTGACAGGGCATTTTCATTAATTTGTAATAATTTAAAAATCTTAAAGCTTCGTTTTTAGTAGCCATTTTTATTAATTATTTTACTTCGCCGGTGCTACACAACACCGACAAAGGAGGGCGTTCTGACGTGCCTGTGGATTGGATACAGCTGAAGCTGTCACTGTTCAGTGACCAGTGACTATGCCTTCGCCACTGAAACCTTCCGAGAACAACTGCAAAAAGACACAGAAATGCACATCAGAAAAAAATTCGACATGTTTTTATGAGTCTGAAACTGGGGTTGAACCCAGGAAAATTTTTCGTTTTGTAGTCAACGTGCAGACTACTTCGGCCATCGCCACCCCCAGTACTATTGGCGATATCCAGGCACTTGGACCAACTACTTGCTCAATAATATCTTGATTAACAGCTTCAAATAGCTGATCCCTGACTTTTTTTTCTAAAGAGATTGACACACGCCGCACAGGCTGCTGAACTGGCGCAACCTTATAATCAATGGATAATTTGACAATCACATCCTTCCACTTAAGAAATTTTTTAATTTTGCTAACTCGATTCACATTTAAACCCAGTTTTAAAGCCGTTGCACGTCCTAATAGTGACTGTCGTCCATTTTCAATGACGTTGAATGTAGCAATTATTTCATTATTTCCTTTAACGGAAATAGGAGCTTCAAAACAGCAAATAACTTTAAGTAATTTTTCTGAAGCGTATGCCCGAAACTGGTTTACCGATTCAGTGCGAGCGTTAAACACCGTTGCGCCTTTTTGTTGTAAGACTTCCCAATCTGCATGACTTAAAAAATTAAAACGACACCCTAAATATATAATCAATATATATAATATATATATATATATATATATATAACCAATATGACATACCAAAATTTCTTCGGTTTCATCATCACTTGTTATTCTAAAACAGTGATTTTCATCTTTCTAAAACTCTGTGTCGGATATTTTATCATCTACAGATCGAACAACAGTACGACGACGTTTCGGTTGAAAATGTTTGTGTATTCTGTCCTTTAATATTCGTTCGACACATACGAGCATAATGACAAATGCGGGAACATTTGTTGCACTTCATGTTTCGAGCAGGACAGTTCATTTGGTTTTCGAAATGGTGAACGGAAAATTATACAACGTTTCTTCTGCTTTTGCATTTGTCACATTGTGCTTTAAAACACACATTAGAAACATTTTGAAAAATATACCGTTATTGGTTTTTTTTTGTTTGTTATTGTGTATCACTTTATCATATTTATGATTTTTACCTAGGTCAGTAACAACTGAGCTGCGTAGAGTAAATACTGTTTCGTCCAGATAAGAGTTTCTTATAGTTTTCTGTAGAAGAGTGATTGTGTGTACGATAAAAAGAAAGTTACAGGACAAAAATTATTTTTTGGACAACCTTACGTGAGTAACAAAATCGGTGTACCCAATCGAGTACTATGGCTTGATATGTAAAAATTTTTTTAGAATTTTCCTTGGACCAAAATAGAATTTACAGCTATCAAACCGTCAAGTTTTTATGGTAAAGCTTTTACAAATTTAAGCATGGCTCTTGATTTTGTGGGTAGAGGTGGTCACGAAAATTTCGATATAGCGATTATTCCACCAGATCCGGACTATAACACAGACGAAGAGGAGGGTAATGCTGATGATATTCTTTTTGATCGTATGCCAACTGATGTGCCAGGTGAAGTCGAAGTATTTTTCGGCAGCGATAGCGAAGATGATATTCCACTTGAGCAGTTGCGACAGACAATGATGTCTTCAAAATCAAGCGAAATAGCTTCTAAGTGGACAAAGAGACTATGTGATATTCAAATGCATCAAACCAATTTTTTTTTCGGACAATGAGCTCAATATGATCGCAGAGTTAAGTGGAAAATCGCCGGTTTAGGTTTTTGAAGTCTTATTTGATGAAAAAGTGGTTAATTTAATCGTTGAGCAAACTTGTATTTATGCGTCACAAGCTAGCGCGCACAATTTCTCCTTCAACGCAGAAGACTTGAAACTATTTATCGAAATTTTATTACACAGTGATTATCACTCAATGCCTAAAGAGGATATGTATTGGCTATACCCAGAAAACGAATATTTCGAAACGGTCGCTGGCTCCTGGTGTTGCATTTAGTGGTGAAAACCACTTTCCTAAGAGGGTAAAAAATCGGTTACGATGTCGTGAATGTCATAATAGAATAAGATGGTTATGTGAACAATGCGATGTTGCTCTATGTGTTGAAAAAGTATGCTTTAAAAATTTTCATACCTAAAAAAATAGCATACTCATGCCGCCACTGTACTCGCCCGAGTACAGCTCTAAAAGTACACTTCCAAATATTTTTTTTAATTTTTTTGTTTTTTCTATATATCTTAATTGTATTTAAGTTTAAAAAATAAATGAGTTACAATCTTTTTTTATGTGTAATGATCTTGGCGTTTAATGGGTTAAGCTCCAATGGTGCCCATACATCAATTATTTTATCTTTTAAACATACCTCTTCGATCTCGGTCTTTGTATCACCGAAGCGCACTTAGCTATCTATTGACGGAATCGAAGGACAAATTTATTAAAACTCTCACCTTGTAAAGGATTGATATTACGAAACAGATGCCTTTCAAACGCAGAATTTCTTTTTGGTGTAAAATATTAATTTAGTTTTTTTTTTTTTTTTGTCTTGGACCGGCACTCAGGGATGACCCCTACACATGCGATGCTTGTGCTGGATCTAGGAAATTAGGTTATGGGAAGGAGGATAGAAGTAGTAGTATTTATTGACATTCGATTTAAATTTTCCCACGTTAAAAGTGACACCTCGGCCAAAAACGAATTTTCTCTGTAATTCGTAGTGCGAGTTGCCGCCAATTCGACCACATATGAATGCGCTCTTAATGATGATCGCGTCGTGCGCGGAAGCTGGCGGTGAAACGCTTCGAAGTTCCGCAAACGAAAAGGAGGCAGAAATGGTGCAATGGTCCGAATTATCGAGAGGTGCGCTAATGTTTATTTCATACTTGTCAGGGCGTGAAGTGAGAAAAAGGTCGAGGATATTGTGTTGGTGCCCGTCAACACATGAAATATGTGTTGGTTCATTCACTAATTGCGCAAGGTGGTTGTGCGCTGCGAATAGCTCAGCATATTGGCCTTCTGGAGTCGTATAGCTCGAATGGCGGAGCCACGATAAATTATGGACATTTTAATCACCAGCAATAACGATTTCACTGCTCGAGTAATTGTCGAGGATCTCAGATATAATGTCGGAAAGGGCATCAAAGTTCTGTATAGTTTTTTCCCTTTCCGTGTTTGGGCTTCTGTAAAGAAACCCGAAATGCAGAAGATGTGCCCTGATTTTGAATTTAACCGAAAGACAGCTAAATTCCGGATCATGCGTGCCTAAAGATTGCTGGCACTGATACACAACTTCATTGCGTATAAAAATTGCAAGGCCCCTGTGTAGATGGAAAAGAGGTAGGAGGTGATACCCAGGTATGTGAAAATCCTGTGGGTCTGCATCTCAGACACCTGGGTTTCACTTAAGGCGAAAACATCCGGCCGATGGAGACAAACGTGAGCATAGACAGAGAAGAAGTTTGCCCTTAGACCACGTATGTTGCAGAAGTCAATTCTGAATCGGCCTGCCATGATTAACGCGAGAAAAGTCAAATAAAATGTCTATCTTCTGTATTGCAAGCGCCACTGAGCTAATCGCTGATTGAATGACTGCCGGTGATCTGTGTTACTCCTTCATCACCAAACAGTTTGGCAGCAACTAACACAATGGCACCAACAATAGAAAAGATTTACGAGGGTATGGTAAAAGGATTTAGCACAATGACACGAAAAAAGGCCATAAAAGCCCTGATCCGGTCACCGTGACCCGAAATGACAGCACTGGTTGGTAGTGTCAGCACTGATTCGTATTCGTCGCCTGTCACTGGTATTTATTTGTCTCTATTTGTTAGTGTAGGTTGTTCAAATTTTTAAGTTTATTTTGTTTCTTTGTTTGTTATTGTTTTCATATTTTAATTTCAGTTTATTGTTTTTGTTAATTATAGTTAGTTGTATCAAGTATGTAAATGATTTCAGTTTTGTAGATTTATTTTTCTGAATACGTTGTTTTTGTGGTCATTGCTGCTACTGTTTTGTTATTGTTTTAATTTTGTATATTAATTCTCCTTTTCGTTTTGTAATGTGAATTTATTTGTTCAATTTGTTTAACTATTTTTCTATTGATTATTTGTTATTCTTTTACGTCACTATTTTTGTTAATATATTTTTTTTTCACTTTTATATCTATTTATTTAAGAAAACGCGTTTGTATCAGACGGACGACGAAACACTACACGGACGGACACGAAACTATCTAACAGTACGGCATACATGTCATTTGGCTTTTCGTTATGAAATGGCACTAATGCCCCTGGTAAAAAAAGCAGCCTCAGTGCGCAATTGCTGCCCTCCAAAGTGTAGTAATTTATTCCTCTCCTGCACAACTGAGGTTATCTCCTCAGTATCTACATACATATATAAATTTGAAAATACCGCAGCCATTTTTCCCATTCTATACGAATCAATGATTTATCTATTGTATCGCATAAGAATGGTTTAATTATTTCTGCCATGACAATTTCTGCAGATAATAAAATAATAATTAGTTTTTTTTTTTTTTAAATCAGATATGTATGTACTACATACGCATCTTTAAAATTTTCCATAATCGATCTTCGATTTACGCACGGTCTCTGACCATTCTCGGATAATTATGAACGGATTGCTTTTAACACCCAGCCACTGACCTTTGTCAGATTCTGCTATTTTACGGCATGCAGCCTCTGATTCTTTATCAGATAATTTGAATTTCTTTCCAGTCTGCCTTTTAAAGCACAACTTCTGGTATTTACCAGATAATAATAAAAAAAATAATGCATTATGTGCAAACTGTTACTTTATTCCTTTAATTCAAAATTTCAAAAATTTATTTTTTTATACCGTCTTCAATCTACTAAATTCAAGATTATGTCCTGTCCTCGTCGCCAATGTAAGAGCCCACTACTATAAATATTAAATCACGTCCGTTTGATTTATTAATTTAAACAAAACTATTTTTATTTCAATCTCTTTTTATAATTATTTTTCATCCCCATTGATATTTCTTCAACGCCTACTCAAAACACATTATCATATAAAAACTTCAGTTTTTTTTATATGTTTGTGTTATGTTCTGTTGAATAGGTTTGCCACAGAGGTCAACGTGCTGGCTACTTCAGGCATCACCACCCTCATCGCTTACAACCAAACAAAGTTATATGAGGACTTAAAATTATGCATTTAAGACTAGGGCTGCAAAACAAAAAATTTCCTGGGTTCAACCACAGTTTTACATTCCCCTCCCCACCGTATCACAATGCCGTTTCTCAGTCATGACCCATACTCAACCCACTTTTTACCTAATTTCACCTTCATTCCATTCCCAGCCTACTCACAATTCATATTCTCTAAGTTCTTCACAAAAATTTTAAATTTTTTAAATACAATTACAAATATTAACTTATACATAAACAAACTTGACCATAAAAATTACTATAAATAAATCCCACGTCACATTAAAGTAAGTATAACAATTATTTTAACACCGGTTGTTGTAAATCTCCCACTCGGGGGGGGGGGGGGAGAGTTCCCTAATGCCAGCACAAATTCCGCACACACAAAAATTGCACCCAGTCTAACCGTTAAAATACAACTTCACTTGAATACCCTTACTGTAATTTCATTATACCACAAAACTAGTACGTTCGACCTTAGTGCACGCACAATCCACACAAAATTTTAAATTTTTTATACAGCCTATGCTACGGGACTTTCTAACTGTTATTCCTACGTTTGCATGATTATATTACCAGAAAAATATATAACTTATGAATAGAGTGTTTACTACTTTTATATATATTTATCTTCTACCGATTAAATTCCTATCTTATCACAAAACTCTCCTTCCAGGTATGTAGTTGTAACACAATCATTAGTATCATCAGTAAAACAAATTATATATACTATTCTTATGTTCTATTTTCCTCCTTCTCATATTATTCGAATAAATATTGCAGACGTCCCAGTCTTCCTTTTTTTTTACGAAACACCACTATACTCTCGTGTGAATTTTTTCTTCCTGATCTTAATCCTCACCTATATGTATATTGCTGAACCTAAATTTCCTTTCCCTAATTTTCCATTTTCCTGCCGACTTTTCCAACCTATTCCCGCCTAACTGTCATATTCCTTTTTCTTTACACATTCCCGCTACTGCGCTACCAAACTCTATACTTCATCTTTTTTCCCCACAGTATGATCCATACCTTTTCTGTTTTGCTATCCAATTTTTCCGTACCTAGTCTTATCGATCGCATGTAAAGGAAAACAATTTTGATTCCCCTCACCCTTTTCCCATCTAGCGCTGAATAATCTGAACACATGCCTGTTTTCTCTTCGCCGAGCCTGCCCTACATTGAAATATCTTTCAGTAGAAATCTTGCGAACTAAAAGAAAACATACATGTACATGAAAAGAAAGGTTTTTGGTTGGCATGATGTTTCAACCAGCTTCAACCCCGCACAAGGCCAATCCATACCAGGTGATCTCGTCCCTACAACAACAGCAATTTCTGTTTACAAATACAACAATTTTATTCAAGTTGTCAAAACAGTTTTCGTATTAACATGCTTCGAGTAGAAAACAACTTTGACAACTGAACAAAAATCAGCTGATGAGAATTTTAGCTAATGCAGCCACCTGGTATGAATTCGCACTAACAGCACAAAACTAATCCATATACATATACGAAAACATAGGTTCTGTGTTTTATTTTTTACAGAGCGTATTTAGTCTTCTGTTGGCCTTCGTCGTGCTAACATGAACTTGAAAGAAGGAGGGCGCGCCAACAAACTTTCAAACTAATAACAAAAAAGCAAACTTATTAATTTTTATAAAAAATACTTTATGAAAATATCATGAAGTATGTATGTAAAAGCAAACTCCTTAATGTTTATAAAAAATATTTTATGAGAATATCATAAAGTATGTTATAATACATTTCATATACATATATAAGAAGCACAATTCTGAAATTAGAATCATATATATATAAAGAGATATTCCCAAAATAAATTCAGTTAATATACTAATAACTTGGGTTGACCCAACAAGATACAAATCCTTCATTCCTAATATTGGCATTTCTGCCCCTTGCGTGACTATGTGTACATGAATGTACGTCACCTCTTTCATTACCAGGCATATACGACCGCAAGAAAACTCCGTATTGTACACGTTACAATGTGGCAGAAAACGGTGTGCGGAACTTCCGGGTAAAATGCACAACGTGGGGAACTCCCACACCTGAGATCAGAGTCTCATCCTCGTGAGTTCGGCCGGGCTCATCGCGTATGCCCCTACTATTCCAAAAACTCGAATGGGAGTAAAAAAAAAACGGGACATCACGAATATCACAGCAGTACTATTGATAAATTTCTAACCTACTTTGCACCAAAATCTGTCATTTACGCGCTAGCTGATAGTCTGTTCCGCTTAGGTACATGTGATGACCAAACAAGGCAAAAAGGGAGTGAAACCAATGGCGCTATGAAGCGCACGCATTTTATTTAGTAATTTTGTTCTCATGGCACTGAGGAAGATTTACAGTCCTCCATATTATATTCTGTTAGTAGTCCTTGTATGTAATTCTTCTGACTGAGTTTAATGTCCCCAGTTTCGCTATCACGTTCAACCTTTATACCCAAGAAATGTTCCATTTTACCCTTATCTGCTACTTCAAACTCTTTACTTATTCCAGATTTGAACTTGAGTATTTCATCCTTTTCTTTGCATCCGATAATTATATCGTCCACGTACACTGCAACTATAATTAAATTTTCATCCTTTTTGTATAAACATGGTTCATTTTTGCAGCTTTCGAATCCCATATTACATAAAACTTCTTTTAATTTAAGGTTCCATACCCTACATGCTTCCTTTAAGCCATGTAGAGATTTATATAGGCGTAAAATCATATCCGGAATTTTTTTTTCTTCGAACCCGTCATGTTGTTGCATATACTAGATTGCTTCCTGTATATTTCCATTTAGGTATGCTGAAACTACGTCTACGTGGTGCAAGTGCTTCTTGTGTTCAACTGCTAAATCCAAAATCATTCTGATCGTTTCATATTGTATTACGGGTGAAAATGTCTCTTCGTAGTTAACACCATATTTTTGATTACATCCTTTAGCTATTAACCTTGCTTTGAAACGTTACCTTCACAGTTTTTCTTCAAACCATATACCCATTTACTTTAAAGAATTTTTCACCTTTTGGCAATTCTTCTAATGACCACGTTCCTTTCTTTTTTAGTATTGATGTTTCTTTTCTCATAGCCTCTATCCATTCTTTACTGTTTCGACTTGATAATGCATCTTTGAAGGTTGTTGGAACTTCTTCCTCCACCGCATTATTCAACTTTTGAGAAATTTTTCTAAGACGTCCAGGCTTGCCATTTCGACAAATTCTTGGTCTACCAGGACCACGTTTGGTTCTTTCATTTGACTCTACAACTTCATCAATAGAAGTATCAGGATTTTCTTCTACTCCGAAATTTAGTAAATCTTCTAAATCATTTAGACTACAAATCTCTTGATCATGTATATTATCTGTTTCTTTTTTTTCTTTGATACTTTCTTTATTAAAAAATTCATTAAAATTTATAAAATTTTCTAAATTTTCAAAGTTTTTGTTAAGTGATTTATGTTCTTTGAATAAACCATTTCGACGCTCAATAACTTTATGATTTCTTTTATCGTACAATCGTTATGCTTTAGATACATTTACCTACCATTACCATATTCAAACCTTTAGAATCAGATTATCCTTTTCTTATTTCTAAAACAACTACGTTCGAACCAAAAATTGTCAAATGTTTGACAGTTGGCTTACGACTGGTCCATATTTCGTAAGAAGTTTTGCCTTCTAAAATTTTCCATGGAGATCTATTACGTAAATAAACTGCTGTTGACACTGCTTCAGCCCAGAGATTTTGACTAAGAGCCTAATCTACTAATATGCAACGAGCCATTTCTACTATCCTTCGATTACATCTTTCAGCCACGCCATTCTGCTGTGGCGAATAAGGTACTGTGAGTTGACGTTGTATTCCACAGCATTCCTAATATTGAGTGAAATGGTTACTAATATATTCTCCGCCATTATCACTGCGAAGGCATTTTATTTTTCGATTTGTTGGACGCTCTACCAGTTCTTTAAAGTTCTTAAATTTTTCAAAAGCCTTATTTTTATATTTCAAGAAATAAACGAAAACTTTGCTTGATCTATGAATTGCAAAAAATACTTTGATCCACCAATTGAATCTATGTTCATAGGACCACATACGTCAGAATGTATTAAATCTAATAACTCACCAGATTTTTTTTCCGATTTTGTTGGGATTTTGATTGCATGAATTTTGCTAACCATACAAGTCTGACACGGAATTTCAGTTTTCTTTTGTAAATTTATACTTTTCACCATATTTTTCCTCGATAAATCAAACAGACTTTGCTAGTTAAGATGTCCATATCTTCGATGCCACAGTTCGTTGGTAGAATTTATAGTACATATCTTTTCATTCGGCACTTTTGCATAAAATACGAACATATTTTCTTTTCTTCTTGCTTTTGAGACTAATTCTATATAAACATCAGTAAAAATTGTTTCACTTGGATTAAAATTAATTTTACCACCATATTTAACAATTTTGTTGACAGATAAAAAATTACCATTCAAATCTGGGCAAAATAAAACATTTTTTAATGCAATTTTATATATGATTCTAATTTTGCTTTTTTCCCTTAAAAAATATATGTGAAATAATAATATAATAATAATAAAAAAAAGTGAAAAAAGCACAATTAATATTATTTATGAAAAGATTCACAGTTCCAATTCCTTCGGCAACAATTGATTTTTTATTTGCTAACATTACATTCTCATTGCATTTCTCTAATTTTGAATAACATTGCGATTTACACACATATGGCTTGTAGCGTCACTATCAATATACCAAGATATTGGTGTATTTTCATTTGATTTCGCCATCAATTTATGAATAAGATTTATCATTTTCACGTTTTAAATTGCACTTATTTGCGTAATGATCTTTCTTACCGCATATGAAACAGCTGCCTTTCACCAGCTTTGCATTCTCCATATCTGCATTTTTCTTGTACTTAATTTGCTTTTTGCTAGCACCGAAAGCTTGTTGCTTTGAAAAATTTTGATTTTGTCGTTCATATTCTTCTAAAAGTTTACTTTTAAGCGTTGGTAATGTTGGTAATGTGTCTCCATTGCTATTACAAAGTTCTCATATTCGGCCGGAAGACTTGACAACAGAATAATTACTAGCAATTCATCTTGCAATTCCAACATCAGCTAATTTTTCGGCAATATCACCAAAAATATTTAAATACTGCGTCATATCTCTGCTCTCTTTCATATTAAGGTTTAACAATTTCTTGTATAAAGAAACCTTTTGAATAGCGCAACTAGGTTCGTAAATTTCGTTGAGTATACTCCAGACATCTTTAGAGTTTATAATATTCTTTATATAATTAAGCTGACTAGACTTTACACTCAATGAAATCGTTGCAAGTGTCTTTTCATCGTTGTTTTTCCTTTCCAATATTTTATCAGGAGACTAATTTGGTCCTATTTGTTCATGGATTTACATATTTCCAAAAACTAGAATGAATTAGCACGCTTCTCATGTGAATACTCCATCTCGTAATTCTTCTCATCCAGTTTTTCAATTTGATATAATGACGAAGATATCATCTTTAGAATATTACACAACTTAGTATTCTTAAAAATAGTTCTTTATCCCAAAACAGTAGTGCTGGGCCCATAACCTGATGAAAATCTTTTATGATTATTTAAAACAGATTTTCTTTTTTATAAAAATGTTTAATTTTTATTACAAATGAACTATGTGTTTGACAATGTTGAACAAGAATATGTGATATAGAAAAAATTAATAATGTATTGTATGAAAAATTAAACACTTTTCATAGCCTATTAAAATATATAAATGTTGTATATTGAAAGTGTTAAACATAACAAGTATTTATATTTTCAACAATTTATATACTGAAGTCCAAATGCAGGAAGGCATAAAATTATGTCTATCTCCGATGACTTTTCCATTATCATGAGTTATTTGCCCTCACATGTTTCGTCACGAACAAAGTACACCCGATCTCTTCCTTACATAAATGCACCTCTTGGTAATTCGGAGCTTCTTATCATTCGTTAAAAGTGTAAGGATAATTCTGAAAAAATTCTAAACTTGATGCTGAACTGCTGCATTTGGCAACAAAACTGGAAAATTTCTGAAAATATATCAAATAATGTATATGCATTAATAAACTCTGAAGAAGATATTTATTCAAATCTTAGAAACATATTTACATATATTCTCGATCTTCATATATCTTCCTCGGTACGCACTCTGCAATGCGAAATTTAGTCACAACAGCTTGAATAGCCTGTTCGACCATAAAAATTACGTAATTTACGAAACGAGTTTTGATAAAAAACTTAGACTATTTGCAAGCGTTGTTCGTTTGTTAGTCTATTAATTCTAAAATGGGAAATCTTACTGGGCAATGTTGACTTCGCCACATTTCACTAATCGTTTTTTACACTGAAAAACCAAATATCAAAAAAATCACTCCATATTGACTTAATTCGAAGTACTATTTTACTTTATTCTTGAGTTTTTGTTTCTGTAATATGTGGGTGCTGATGGCTGAGCAGTTAGCGTGTTGGCTCTGCGACCAGAATGACGCGGGTTTTTTTCCCGGACCGTCCTTCGGCGGTATTTGAGCAATAAAACGTCGGCGAATAAAATAATCAATAAAATGGTTTCTTTTAGTTTAAAAATAATACATCAAAATTCAAATCAGAAACGCCGAAACTTTGCTAACACGCAACTGCAGAGTTGTGCAAGAATTAAGCTCTATCTTTCTACCAATTTCACCACCTGTTTATTCTCTACACTAACACTTCGCTATCTAGTTCCAGTGCAATGCATTGGCAATGTCGATGATTTCCCGTGAGCACTGCTCCAAGATAAAAAAAAAATAAAAAGTAAATATTACACTACTATTCTTATTAGAGGACTAAAAATTATTTAAAACCTATTCCATTAGAGAAGCCGATAAGAAATGGGAATTGTCCATGATACTACACTATAAAGCTCCAAAATTATCGATAGTTTACTTAAAAACAATCGATATTGTTTGCAGCTCTACTACACTATCGGAAAAACATACAGTTTTTCTCTTTTATATGAACGAATTTACAAAGTTTTCCAGTTGTTCACATATTTTCAAAATCGTATGACAAACCATGAATATTTCAAATTTAATAAACTGTTAAAATCAAGAAGATATTTGAATAATTATCTTAATTGTCTGATGACTATCGTTTCAAACCTACGCCACACATTAAATTCTATTCGGATGTGTTTGTAATGATGCACAGTATAGCGGAAAGGATAAAAACTAATGCCCCTACTACACACAGATGTAAAATCGGTATTCAATTAAAAAATACGACGAGTCATATGAAATAATAACTACATTTCAACTTATCACGAAAATTGTAGGATCAATTAACAGTTTTAATAGAAAGAATTTCACGTTTTTTTCATTTGACCATTGTATAGTATTGTGATGGCACTGTCTTGATCGAACAACGATATCAATTCAAGCTAACGTGTATTAAAGTATTGTGTAGCATCGGCGAAGTAAAATAATTACTAAAAATGGGTACTAAAAAACCGAAGCTTCAAAATTTAATATGTCTCTTGACATCAGAAACGCTACAACACTGCTATAAAAACAAATAACGTGCAAAGGCAGTTGTAAGATAGTGAAGCTTTACCTCCTATCATTTCTCCTACTATCCCTTTCCTCTAGTTCCCGCACAATGTACCGCATTTGTCTCCTGAGTGCTGGTCCAAGTTAAAAAAAAAAAGACTAAATTGGGAAAAATTTAATTATTAATTTTTCTGTGCTCTACTTGTGCTACAACTCTACATTAATTTGAAGATTGTTGTATTGTTTGTCGTTTGACATATTAACTTTTATAAAATTAACACAAGTTCAACATCAAGGTTAATGTTTCACCAGATTATTTATAGCAACATATTAAATTTGCTAACACACAACATATTGACTATAACTTTAACAATATCTCTGTTGACATGTAGACAGTGATGTCAAAGTAACATTGCACTGCAACATTATACAATGTTGCCGTTATGATGTGTAGCAGAGATCAGCAATGAGTAATAATAATAATGTTTTCGCTGCTCATAGTGATTCATGAATTATAAGTATAACGGTCATTTTCACAAGGTCTGATTAAAACTTAATTGGAACTTTAACAGTCGGTTAACTAAAAATATATTTCACAATGTATGATCAACTTTCAACTGACACCATTTAACAAAAAAGTGTCTGTTATATTTAACCAAACAAAATGTGGCGGTTAACAATATAATCGACACCTATGCATAGCTAATTTTAATTGATAAATAGAAAAAATGTACACATGTAAAAAATGGGAAAGCAACACTTATATTTTTTCTATGTTTATAATTTTAAAACTTTGAAATAAAAAAAAGAAATCTTGCTGTGATATTAGAGGCTCTACAAAAAACTTTTTAACATGTGTATATCTTAGTATTTTTATAAACCAATATTTTACCTGTCTCACTTGTTTTTTTCAATGTTCCAAGCTGGAACAATTTGTTGCTTATAAATATTCGGCCATTTTCTTTCAGTATACTTCAATGTTTTTTTTCACAAACATTAAAATTTTTTTTTATTTTCTGTCATTATAGTATTTTTCGTAAACAAACACAAACAATATTGCCATACTTTTTAGCGAATCCTTTTGTTAAGTAACTGAAGGAAGGTGAAACTGAAATCATTAACCGTCGATTAAATAGTGCCTGTTAAGCAAACCGCCAGTTAGTTAATTTTCTGTTAAAAGTAAAATAATTAGACATTGCGAAAATGGCCGTAAGTGAGTATGCGTCATTAAATTTAAACTCACGATAACTTTGATTTTTGAGTATACCCAGCCAACATGTTTATTAAATTATTAAACATATTCGAGTCTTTGTTGTCACTTTTTCGCGAATAAAAAAGCGGAATATGCCTTAAATTTCTGATCATAAAATACATTTTTGTCGGGAGAAAATGATCCCCTACCCGCGACTCTTCTTGAAGAGTCTTTTATATATATAGACTTATATACATATATATACGTAGATATACATAGATAATATTGTGTGACAAAAAGGAATGAATTAGAAATACCTGGGATGTGATATTGTTTTCTGTTTTTTTTTATTTTCTTACAACAACACACATTCTGCGAAGCTCTTTGCTTGCCTGCAGAAACACACAGCGCAAATCGAACGCGCAATGCTCATGCAGTTGGTTCCGGAGGCTCCCAAAACAGTTCCATGTTAATAAATGCCAGATTTGTGAGATAAGTTTATCTCGTTTAAAAGTAAATGCAGGCTCATCTCCCTTCAGACAAATAGGTATTGTCGAGCACAACAACAATCTGAAATTTTGCAAACACCCCCAAAATCTTGACTTACGGATTTTTCGTACCAGCATTCACTTATCAGCCTGTAACTTAGTTCAATATCAAGTGCTTCCAAATTTATAAACTGAAAACCAGATAATACCTACAAGGAAAATAGTGTAACATCGCAGATATTTTTTTGTCACAGTGTAATTAGTGCATTAATTTTGCAAGCACCGCTACATTTATTGATAAAGCACAATTATTTAATTATATTGTTAATTTCCGTGCCACTACCTCGAGGCTGAGATAACTGGGGGCGCCTTTCTTTGACAACTTGGGGCTGTGGTCTCGGTTGGATCTGACGGACTTAATGAGGTACATGAACAGCACATGGTGGCTCTCACATCATCTGGTTTCTACGGGACTAAGGTAACAAATCGGCACTTAAGGTGCTACTTGAGTCGCCCGTCTTGGTTGGCTGCCTTCTAACCTAACCTAATCTAGTGCTGATTAGAAAATTTACAGTATCAATAAAAATCATTAGTAGTAGTTTAAAAGAAATTATTTTAAAAAATTATCATTAACAAAAAGCAATATTCAATTTATGGCACCCTTTTTTGTGCCTTCATTTATTGCAACGTTCAAAATTTGCATTAACTGCCGGTTCATTTGTGTACATATCCGTTCGTACATTTATATACAAAAGACAATAAAAATGGGCTAGTTTTAAATATACATATGTATATGTAAAAATTTGGATGTGTGTATATGCAGTTGCATAAAGAAATGAAAAGAACATATTTTGCGCTATTTGTTCGCTAAAAATTTAATTTTTAATTTTTTTGAAGCTAATATTAAACACAGTTTCACCAAAGACTATAAATAATATTATAAATATATATATATATATATATATATATATATATATATATATATATATATATATATATATATTTATGTACGTCTATTTTTAAACATGATATATAGTTCAAAAGGCTATAAATATATACTCGTATTATATACATACATACATATATATTTTATAAATATATGCATATTAAAAGCAAACACACAACCTGTTAATGATAATTTTAATGCTCGTAACAGAGCTGCCAGTATAGAGGATTTATCCCGAAAGTTGGGGATTTGTAAACTTTTAAGGGGATGAAAAAATTCGGATGAGGATAGGTGATTTTCTTTACTGAATTATTATGTGAATTTTTTGGGGAAGAAATTGTTTAGAATTATATTTATTAACGATAATTTTATAAAATTATGTTCGATCAAAAATTGTTAAATTTGTGTTGAACTTATTAGTTATGAAGCGTAGTGGAATAAACTTCCCTTTACCTATTGGGACATTTCATTACAAAGAACTTTCTGAAGCAATACTCAATATGCTTATTATTCTAACAAGCAATACATACATTAAAAGAATATTTTCTAAAATGAACTTAAGAATTTATGTAATAATATGCAATACGAATTTTTGGAATCCTTGTTGTGTATAACCATACATGCTAGAATAAATAACATTTACTATCAGTCATTTTAGCCCTCCGATGAAATGATAAACAAATTTAATACAAAAACCATGTATGATATGTTGGATAATTGTTGTAGTAATGCTAATGTTGGCTAATTACACTATGCAACACGAAAAAATTGCTTTGATAACCACTATTTTTTTTTAACCGCTGTGGTCACCTAACTACAAAAATCATTATTATTTCAATTTCTACGGTAAGTATTTTTTAAACAATTTTTTTTTCTAAAATTTGGGTTTTTTGAAGAGGCTTCGTTCTAACTTTGGAAAGACTTATTCAATCTTATTATGTAATACGTCAAAAAATTTTAAATTACGCCAGCTTTAAGTTTCGTTACTATAATTTTTAGTAGTTAGCCATTAGTTTTGCGGTTATAGTGCTTTTGGAAAAGTTACCAAATTTGTGAATTCAAAAGATTCATAAAAAGTAGAAAGTATCAAATATTTACCAGTTTTACTTCTTAGTCTTAAAGGTCAATGTTATGGAAATGAAATATACTTTATTTCATGAATATCCTTGGATAACTGCGTGTTTTATTGCCGCTTAGGTGAAAGTAACTACTTTTGACAGAAAAGCGATTTTTTTGCATAAATTTAAAGAACAGTTAATTTTTTCTAGCATTTAATAGATATTTTTAAACAAACAAAGTTAACAACTAGTTATATATTAATCAAAAAGATGAACAAAGCATAATCTAAAAATAATTTCGGCTTTTGTTTAGTTTCTTTTGATTTTGAGAATTTAATTCTCTAATAAGGAACCAAATAAAATTTCCCTTCTAATTTTCATTTCATAGTCCCTTATAACGTTGCTCCATGGTCTTAAGTTGTTGATGAAATCTGTCACCATGCTCGTCGCATGTCGTACGGCACCTAGAATTTCCGGAAAGTCCAAATGCGAATTAAAGAAATGTATTTTTAGTGAGATTTTTACACCTAAAATTAGAAAAATAACCAAACATGAATAAAATAATTCATTTAATTAATATTTACCAATTTTTTTACAGCTTTCAATAAAATCACGCAGTTTTTTATTGTTGTGATAATAACTCTTCAAAGGTAGGGTTTAGAAACAGTTTTCGAATTTGAGGAGCGTCGAAAGCGCCTTCGTAATTTTAGTAAATGAAAGATTTGTAAATATTGTTTTTAAATAAGAAAATGCTTCACTATCTTTGTCTAGTGCTTTAACAAAATTTTTAACTAATCCCACCTTTATATATAAGATTACATTGTTCTTTTTAATCAATGCAGGATAATTTACATTATGTAGGCCTAGCGTGCTTTCGGATCTTATTTTCCAATCTTTTGTGATGTAGTGATTTTTCCGATCTCGGCTATCCCAGAGGCACAGAAAACAGCAACATTTTGTATAGCCGCCTTGGAGGCCTGTTAAAATACCAAAAAATTTTAAGTCGCACACTTTCCAGTTGTGCTTCTGATAGTTAAATATTCTTAATAAAGTGGCCATAGTTTCATTCATATTCACGGCATGGGCAATGGGTATAGATCGCTTCTCGTTGCCAATATGTAGTAAAACGGCCCTTTGTTCTTGGTCATAAATTTGCCACCCACATGGCAAAATATATTTGGCTTATTTTTACACAACATTTTTCTAAGTTTATCGCAAATTTTTTTTTTTTTTGTATCTTAAATAAACAGTGCTGATTGTGTAAAGTAAACCCTTTATATACCTTTTTTATATGCCATTTTTCGTTCACTTCATTTTTCTAATAAAAAGAAAAATAAAATATGCTTGCAAGCAGGTATACACACCAACCAATCACATCGTTTTTGGCTCTACAGAAACTTAAGGATAAAAATGTCAAAAGTAGGTACTTTCTCTTAATCGGTAATATGTTACCTACAAAACGAAAAATTTTTCCCGCGTTCAATCCCAGTTTCAGACTTATAAAAATATCTCGCATTTTTCTGATGTGTATATGTGTGTCTTTGAGTCAGTTGTTGTGGCAAGGTTTCAGTGGCGAAGGCATAGTCACTGGTCACTGAACAGTAACGGCTTCAGCTCTATTTAGTCCGCAGGTACATCAGAACGACCTCCTTCGTCGGTATTGTGTAGCACCGGCGAAGTAAAATAATTACCAAAAATTGCTACTAAAAGCGAAGCTTTAAAATTTCATACGTCTCCTTGACATCAGAGACGTTACAACACTGTTATAGAAACAAATAACGTGCAAAAAGTAGTGTTGTAAGATAGTGAGGCATCACTTCACCTCCTATCATTTCTCCTACTATTCCTTTCTTCTAGTTCCAGCACAATGCAACGCATAAGTGGAGGTCATCTCCTGAGTGCTGGTCCAAGATAAAAAAAATACGCATTTACCCATGGATTTTCATGAAATAAAGTTTATTTTATTTCTATTACATTCACCTTTAATACTAAATAGTAAAACTGGTAAATATTTGGTGCTTTCTATTTTTATGAATTTTTTAAATTAAAAAATTTGGTAATTTTCTAAAAAAAATTATTTTTCACTTTTTCATCAATAACTCCAAAACTAATACCTAAATCAAAAAATTATAATAATAAAACTTAAAGCTGGGGTAATTTAAAATCGTACTGCATAACAAGATTGAATAAGTCTTTCCAAAGTTACGAGCAGATGTAGGGAGCAGCATCTTTATTCGTTTTTTACTTGAGGGTTACACGATCAAGTTTTGCCTTTAAAATTTTAATATACTCACAGTGTTTCGTTAATAAGTCAACCTACCTCACAGCCGTCAACTTAAATGATTTTTGGCAAACAGTATATGTGAAAAATTTTAAAGACAAATTTGATCATGTAGCCTAAGTATTACTCAGTCAACAAAACGAAAACACCGAGGCGCGTAGTGAACGATAAGAATTGCAATAGTGAGCCCGTGTAGTTTTGAAATATTTGATGTTTAGTACAAAATATGTTGATACATAATATAAATATAAATAGAAGTCTATAAAAATTTTATGTTTAATTTTAGCAGAAACGTATTTTTCTTTGGTATTTGGTGATATTTTCAAATTTGTTTGTGGATGTCGACGAAAAGTATCTGGCAGGTATTGTTAGTGATACAAATTAGACTTATATTGCATCGTATATACATAATGAGTTCGAAGAGCAAAAGTCAACAGGGTCATATATGTAGTTAAATGCAAAATATGCAACATATTTGACCCTCCACTCTAAAGTCTTTCTTATGCACTTTTTTTTAGACAAATAAGAAATTTTATTCTTGTAATTTTATTTGCTAAGTTAGGTCTCGAACATCATGTACCATTATGGTAATAAAAAATGTATCCCTTTTTAAAGGTATTGAAAACTGTAAAGTGTTATCCATCGAAAGGGCAACATTTTTGTTCAGAAATCACCACAAGTATGAACGTGTATACTGCTTTTTTCACTACTCATTGCTGATCTCTGATAAGTAGACACAAAACCCACTTTTATTTATGTTGCCAAGCCCAACGTAATGTTGGTACGTTCATATTGTGTGTTGCAACAATATACATTCTCTTGCCATCAACATTGAGGAAGATTGGCATCTGTGATGTTTCTTTATTTCGCTTTCTTGGGTATTTGTTTTTGTGTCGTCATAGCCATTCAATAACACTTTGTACAATGTGTAAATTAAGTTTTTCATTCAGTTGTTTGCCTACATTCTTCTTGTGTGTTTGTTTTCCTAGACAAAAGAAATTTCCACGCGAAATTTATGACATTTGGATATAAATAAAAAAGCGAATAGACGAATAAGCGTTGTCGCGATATTTAAGTAACGCGCGTTTTTCTTGACTTTATATATTAAAATATGTTCTTATAAAATTGAAAATAAAGTGCGATATACGACTACGAAGAAAGTTCAATTTTAAATAGTTTTCTTATATGATTTGCAGGCGGTGTGTATATTTTTACCTTTGTTTTTTTAGTTATAACGTGACCTTTATCATAAGTTCTACACCAAAGGCATTAAAACGAATGAAGCTCTTTGAAAAAGTTTTAATAAAACATTATCATCTATTGATTTATTATTATTTTTATTATTATTGGTGCTACAGGCGCACGTTTGTGTTTATAATAATTTTAAAATGTTCATAAATTTCAACAACGAGTGAATAAACTAAAAAAATTTAAGAAATTAAAAGAAAAATATAGTGTATGTATATGTTTAAAAATGTTGTATTTAAACATAAAGTAATAAAAAATCGTTTATTTTAACCAAAACAATTAAATGAGAATGCAATTAATAAATAAATACATGCTAATTTCAGTTGAAAATGGTTCGTTTCAAATGAAAATGCTAAAGTGACCGTGAGAGTGTATGAGTAGTTTTGAGTGTGATTGAATCTATTAATTTATTGATGAAATAGAATAATAGATATCCGTTTCCGTTTTAAATAAAGAAACAAATGATTAAAAGAAAAGTGTTGCTACAAATACAGTAAAAGTTCAATATTAGTAGATAATTTACATTTATACATACATCTACATATATATTATACTCGTATATACTTAATTAAATAAAAATAATAAATATATTTTAAATAGCAGTATGTTCAAAATACCGCTGAACGAAATCTGCAGTTAAGTGCCTCCAAGTCAACAAATTGTCTACGCTTTTTCTTACTGCTTGATGCGTATTTAAATATAGCTGCAAAATTATGTGTCTTCTGCTTTTTAGATTTTCCATTGTTTCATTTGGTCTAGTAAAAAGTTCCAAAAGTGTTGAAAAGTTCCAAATGTGTAGTAGTAAAATGCACTTTTGAAAATCTGATAGCAATATCTAAACACGGACCTATCATAACTACAAAGTCAATAGTTCTAAGATCTATAGCATAGACCATTGTATGGGTAATAATTGGTCAGTAGACCAAGTCAATGGTAAATGGTAAATCGTAAATGGTGGCAAAGTCAAAGAGTAAATAGCTACAGTGACGGAAGTATTACGTATCCGTACATACATACATACATATACTTATGTATGTATTTGTATATTTACATACATATTTAAGACAAATAGTGTAGCTTCTTCAAAAGGCCGACATGTTTTAATAAAATTAATATAAATTTATAAAAATAAAATAAAGCAATAATAATAAGAATAAAACATACATACATAAGTACATAGTCGTATGTATCTACGTACATAAATACATATTTTTCGTATATTAAAAAAATTTAAAGAGAAAAATTATAAAGAACAACAGAAAAAAGAACAACCGAAAATAATTGGTCAAGCTATTTTTAAATACTCTATATGTATAATAAATTTGAATTTTCATCTCGTTCGGTTGTACATATACATATGTATATACATATATATATATATATATATTAGTGAAGTCACGATTATTCGTATCGCAGAATATTCGCATTAGTATTCGTTAAATTTAAGCGAATATTTTGCGAATACGTTAAAAAATAAAATACATACAATGTAAAGAATACATAAAATTTAACAAATATATTAATTTTTAACAATTTTTAATAACAAAAAAGTCTTTCTCTCAAAAGTTCATGTGAATTGATAGCTGATACTCAAGTTTTCAGAAATTTAAAAGCAAGTTCATTTATCAAGATAGCTTCGCTGTTCATAAGAATAGTAAGCAGCTGTTTTCTTCCCCAAATATTTAAACTAAACTGGCTAGTTCGCATCAAGTTTTAAAAAGTATTAGTGTTAGTAAAAACGTGAGAGTATATTAAAACTTGATCATGTAACCGTCCGTGGCCACATACAAAAAGTACTTATACATGTACACTTGTACATTTATTATTTATTAATATACAGGTATCATAATTTCCTCATTGCCAGAAGAATCGCAACTATCATTTGCATTAATATCAGGATAGTCTAATAATTTTATTAAGTAATCGGTAATTACGAAAACATGGCAACATTTCTGTAAACTTTTTGAAGAGCATCGAAAGTATAATAAAGAATTAGCATTTTAATTCTAATACGATTGCCTTAATCCTCTGCGTTATTGAACGGTAATACTAGATAGCGAAATACTAGATTAAACAAATCAAGAAATTGATATTCTTGTAGCGCATACTTAAATTGTCACACCTCCATGCAGAATTAGTTCAGTTCTTACTTAGAAGCTTTCGTCATTAGATTTCAATCAATGAAATTTTGGCTTACATTTTTCAACTTCTTCGAAAACAAGGTAAGCGCCATTACTTTTTTTAAAAATGACAAATATAAGTGTCTCTTTTTTCGAATTTGTTATTCATCTACAATGGTTAACCTAGGATTACATTTGTAATCATAGGAGCGACAGAGTGTTCGACATGTTTTGCTCCAAAACACGTACATACATATATATAAACGCACTATTACTATCGAAAGTCATTAGAAATGTCAAAAAATTTTGTTTCGAATTTAACTAAAAGAGTGATCGATATCGTGCGATATCGTGAAACAGGCAGAAAATACATTAAATTAATATTATACTCGTACTTGGTAAAGCTGTTTCTTCATTTGTTATTTTACTTGCCGCAAGTGTCAAAATGTCACTTGCACGAGAACTTTTATTTATTTTTTTTAAAGAGAAGTAACACTCAGGCAATGATTGCCTACTACTAAGTGTTAATTTGTAGGAAAGGGATGGTGCTAGAAATTACAGGTGATGAAGGGATAGATAGAGAAAGCTTCATTATTATTACAATATGGCTTTGCTTTTATTGCAGTGTTGCAGTGCCTTTTATATCAAGGAAACGCATTCAAATTTTAAAGCTGTATTTGGTAGACATTTTATTAATTATTTTACTTCGCCGCTGTGTAGCATCATGCTGACGAAGGAGGGCGCTCTGAAAGAAAGTGGTTGAAAATTTTGCTATTTACTTTTTTATTATAAAAATAAAAGTCAATAATGTTCTTCGACGATATATTTTACAATGTTCTTCTGTTTTAAAAGGAAAAGATTAGAAAGGAAGATACGAATAAAGAAAATTATTCTAGCTACTTGTCAAAGCACCCAAAAAGTAGAGGGTTTACGAACTTTTCGCTTCACGCTGCGTTAAAAGTGCTTTATGTGCCATGTTTCATATTGAGGGTGGCGATGGCTGAAGTAGTCTGCACGTTGAGTACAAAACCAAAACAGACCCGTTTCAGACTAAAATTATAAAAAAAACATATCGCATTTTTCTGATATGGATTAGTATGGCTTTGTGTGTCAGTTGTTGTCGGAAGGTTTCAGTGGCGAAGGCATAGTCACTGGTCACTGAGCAATACCTGCTTCAGCTGATAGCAATCCACAAACACATCAGAATGTCCTCCTTTGTCGGTATTTTGTAGCACCGGCGAAGTAAAATAATAATAAAAATAGCTCCTAAACCGAAGCTTCAGTAATGCTATAAACAAAGAACGCGCAAAAACAGAGCTGTGAAATAATTAATTAAGCTTCACCCCCTGTCGTTTCTCCAACTATCCCTTTCTCATAGTTCCAGCACAATCCATCGCATGTGTAGGGGTCATCTCCTGAGTGCTTGTCCCAGATAAAAAAAAAATATGTACATTTTATCTTAGATGTCAAAGCGATCGCAACGCGAAACAAGAGTTTTATCTGACGTGGCCTTGATGTTACTTATGGATTAGTCTCTGCCTAAGCCGTACTGTTCAGTGACCAGCAACTATGCCTTCGCCACTGAAACCTTCCGACAACAACTGACACAAAGGCAGACTAACGCACATCAGAAAAAATGCGACATAGAAACCAATAGAATTTTAGTTTTCTGCCATAACCATAACCTACTGACTGAACTGAGAGGTAAGTTGAAGTGGTGCCCTTATATTTTCTCACTTTTGAAATAATAAAAGAGAAACAAAAGCTGTTTATGGCTATGGCAGCACCAATAAATAATTTATATTATCGTTATAGCAATGGCTGTGGCAAAAGTATAAGTTAGGTCTAAATTAAACTCGCAAGTTTGAAAAATTTAATCGTATTGGTGAAAAAGTTTGACTGTACTGCGTTTTTCGTACTTGCACTTGCATGTGGCAAAGGGGTGTTAGTAAATTAAAACAAAAACAAAAAAAAAATATATTTCACAACTTGATTTAAAATGGAAATATGTTATTTGTTCATGTAATGTTACATTAATCTCTGAAGTTCAGAAATAGACGTTTTGAATCCTTTTCTCTTCAAGCATATAAAGATGCGGTGTCTAATCTGTTAACCACTAAGATCGTCTACGGAAGGAATGTCATCAAAAAACCGAGTTTATATAAATTCAGTAACACAAAAATTATTTAACAAACAGTCTCAATTTCAGCACCGTCACAGCGTTAGTTTAAGTTCCAATTCCATTTTCAATAAATTTCGGTAAGAACAGACAAAAAATTCAGTGTAATGTTAGTGAAAAAAAAACATATTTCTAGCAACTCAATCGGGAAATTTTCTGCAAGTATAAGATATAAGTACATATTTATATATTTTAATTAGTTTGAATTAGCAGCAATAAACACTGACTGTAGACGGTGGTAGTTATTACATTATTATTCATTATTATAATTAAAGAAAAATAATGAACTATGTATGACATTCACCTAAAAATTCCTAGGGAAGAGTGCATTTCTGCTGAAAAACAACATATTCGCCGTTCTTTTTTGAACCAAGAGCCAACTCTGTTGGAAAGAAATCAATCCATCCTATAGCGAACTCTAGATACGATAAATCAAATGATATTCTTCAATGGGGACAAAAAAAAAATCATGTAAATTGTGTAAAAATCTGACACAAATGCATTTCGTACAAAATGCCAAATTTATTTATGTTTTTCAAATGCAAAAAACTGATTTAAATACCATATTGATACGTAGTTCAATTTATGTACAGTTAAATTGTTTTTTTTCGCATTTACATACATAAATAAAAATAATTTTAAATATTACAGCACGTGTAGTTTTTGTCTACAGACGGTCGCGCGTTTTTCTCACTGAGTACTTCGGCTTTACTGACTTCAAATTCGTGTTTTGGAGCCAAAATAAATACTAAAACAAAAGCTATTAAAACAAAATAATTTACATATAACAATTTTTTTAATTATTCAACGTGAGTCAACATTAATTACGATCACCATCTCTAAGTTTGCTATATTGTAAAAAGATTTAGAAAAATTAAATAGATTTAAATCCAATCATAAAATGTTTATTGCATAAAGAAAATATTTGATTTGTTTTTATATATTTTTTATTTGGTTTGTATATTTCGAATTCTCAAAAATTTTTTGGGAGTTTTTTTATAAACATATGAAATTTCTTAGCTTTTTTCAAAAAATTTAGGTCTACTGACGATTTTTTTATCAGCACCAATGAATAGGAACTTGGAAATTAAGCTGCGAAATGTTCGGCAATGGCATTCAGGTGCGAAATTGATAATCTCAAATTCATAGAATATCGGTATGTCATTATTATAGACGCACAACTTTTCAATTAAATTTGAAATATTAAGTGGCGCTAAATTCCATATTGAATGTTAAGTGGCGAATATTTGCGCAGATATTCTTATTCGCGAATATTAATAATTGGTATTGGTAACATCACTAATTCATATATATTATATCGAATAGAAATAAATATATATGTACATATATATGTATAATCATACTACTACACACATGTTCAACGAACAAATTATAAAAAAATTCTATAATTTATAAATATGTATTTTGTTGACATATTTTTTTACCATTGGGTTTCTGTTTTCTTTCAAATACTTAGTATCTTACTAATTTTTTAAATTATTAAAACAAAAACCAATACTTTAAGAATAAATGTACGTAATTGTCGCAAAAACTTCTAAAAATAAAGTTTTTATGCTAAAGAAAACGGTCTTAAAATAAAAGGCAAAAATCTTAAAAATCTTATGAAGAAAATTAAAAAAATGTAGAAAGTAAAAGTGTATGTTCTGTGTGTTCTTTTTATTATTTACTAGTCTGTGTTTATTTTTAAAGGAATATTTCTATATTTTTTAAGCTTATCCAATCTTTCAATAGGAAACTCATAATGAGCAGAAATCTTTCTTGTCAATTTCGATACTGGAAAGTTTACAATCACTATTCCCTCTATTCCCCTTCCCAAAATCTATTTGCTTAGTTCCGGTGCATTGCAGTGCATACGTAGGTGTATTAACCTGTGCAGTAGTCAAAGAAAAAAATTAACAGTATTATCTTGCAGAATTTTGGTTAAATGGATACACATAGATGCAAGTTGTCGAATACGAAATTTTTCTACGAAAATCATTGAAATTTCTTTCAATTGAAATTTTTCTATTACATATTTTCAAACGAAAATCTAAGCCTAATTGACATTCGCATAATTACCCATTTCGATTCGCAAAACCCAAACAGAAAAGAAGTAACGAATGTAAAGAGTAGTAGGCTATCTTCAGCCGACCAAATCCAAAAATTGCACCACGGCCGTGGGAACTATGTCTCACAGCTCTGCGAACCTCGAATCTTCCAACGTCCTTTGTCTGCCACTGTATAGTATCGAGCACTCTTATAATATAACGAAAACCGATTTCTTACTATCGTCCTCACTACAGCTCCTGCACAGTGTGTTCTATCATATTGCAAGACGATCCGCGTTCCTTTCCAAATCCAGTCAAGTAGAGACTGACACGAAATGGGAAATGTTGTTCCTTGACATCTTAATGAGGTTGTCGTTTATCCGCCGCTTATTGGTCGGCACAGTCAGTCTTGATATGAAGCGGACGCAAACGTAGAAACCCTCCACCTTCGTTTTGTCTTCTCCAAAGGTCTTAGACACAATCTTCGCCTCATTTCACGTATGTGCATCCAGACCTCTGAATATTATGGGTGGGACAAAGACGTCCCCTCACCACCAAGCTTGTCTAAAGTAGACTCACCTGACCATTCTTGTGAACCCGCCTAAGGGTTTCTCTGCAACCATGTTACACTGGTCACTGAACAGTAATGACTTCAGCTGTAACCAATTCACTGGCACATCAGAACCCCGTTCTTCATCGATAATTACTGAAAACGGCAAATAAAAACGAAGCTTAAAAAATTTAATATACGTCTCTTAGAACACTGCTATAAAAAACAAAGCACGTGCAAAGGAAGAGTTGTACTATAGAAAAGCTTCACCTCCTGTCATTTATCTTACTATTCCTTTCCACTAGTTCCAGCACAATGCATCGCATGTGTAAGGGTCATTTCCTGAGTGCTGGTCCAAGGTAAAAAAAATTTCCCCCGTCCCAGTGATGTATTTCTTCTTAGTAGCACGCTATCATACGCGTATACCATCACATTTTAGAACAGCGAGCTAAGTTCCGACAGTAACAAATCCATAACTGCTGTCCAAAATAAGGGCGAGATTACATCCCCTACCCCTATTCACAGTTCTTCAGATGTGACTGCCCTATTTCCGCCGTGAGAGTCGTCTCTGCTGACATTTGATTAGTCCACCCCTTCATCTCCCCCTCCACACCACATTTTCCAAGGGCAAGACTAATGGACTCCATATTGACATTCAATGTCCAAGAAGCCCACCATCGAATATTATTTGTATTCTAAGGATCGTTCCGCTATATACACCACCTCATGTATTACCCTTCCCGCCGATACTCTCCTACGGTATGCATGCTGTGTGCAAGAAATTTAAAAAAGTTTTCAATTTGTTCCTGATGTGAATCCCCAATACCTTCTTCAAGGTCTTTAGTAAGAAGGATGTTAGGCTTTTAGGTTTATAATCCTTCGCAGTTTGGTATCCGTTCCTTCTCGCTTAAGAATAAAGTGAGGTTAATGCAACCACGTAAAATTGAGGTTAGTTGCAGCGTTATCGCATGATGCAGCATCCTAGGCATGATACCGTCATAACCGGGGGACTTTTATGGTTCAAAGAATTCAATCGTGCGATATGATCCTCCCTATGTCTGCAGTATTATGTTATATGATAGCAGAGCAGAGATCAGATTGTGCTGTCGATGTTCTTCAGATAAGATGTGCCATCAGTAGCGCTGTGGCTGCTGTTGAATGGTGCCAGTTAATTTACAACACTTTCACCTCTTTCACCATAGGAAGGAACAACTTTAAGATTTGCGCCATCTATGGAGAACAGAAATGTCATGTTGTTCTTATTCGGTGGTTCCTTGCATATGAGTCCGCCGGTTGGTTTCTGTAGTTGCACTTTACTGTTGTTTTGCGCCACGATGTAATCCACTACCTTCTGCGTGATCCTGACCTCAATTTCGTGACAGTTATCTGGCTGCAAACTAGATCCGGTAGGAACGATTCGCATAATACCTCCAATTTAGGAGGAATAAATCACCTTCCGGGTCTAGATCCGTAGTGTTTGTGTCATTGTCCAGCATTAGGTCAGATAAGGAAACATGTTTTTGGAGAACAATCACACCGGGTTCGGATTGGAAGGACCTTAGGGAATACAAGGTGCGAACTGGATTATTGGAGCGGCCGGTGTTATGTGTAGGGTAGGGTGTAAAACATGTCGCGTGGCATTGGTGTAATACGATTTGGGATTAGGTCAACGGTGTTGGCCCTTATTTCGACCTAACTTCACCTAACATGGGGTTTCGATATAGAATTAACTCCATAAAAATCTTCTGATCTTTAATTTATGAAATTTCGATTCTCAGTTAAATGTTTGAAAGCCATCAAGCTGCTAAAATTCTTAAAGATTTCTGTGACTTTAGAACGAAATGTGGAGTTTATAGTTAAAAATCTAATTTTATTCAATTGTATACAAAAATAGCTTTGCAGTTGTATAGAACAGATGTCAGTTTTAACGAGTGAAAACATAAGAAACGTAATTGTACTTCTTGTGATTTCTACTTGTATTTATCGATTGTCACACATGTCGAAAACAGAAAAAAACCTATGTGGCGTATTAAGACAATTTTTATAGGTTTTCATTCTTAACAAAAAACAGATATTTGTTTTGCGGAATAACATTCACATAAATAAAGATTTCAACAATAAAACCATAATTCTACTGTTCATTGTTACTTTAACTTTGTTTGATAAAAAACAATAATACAAACATTTACACAAATTTAATATCCTCAGTTTTGTAAATAAAAACATTCGTAAAAGTATTCATAATTCCAAAAAAACGTCTCGTACCAAGAAAAAAAGGAAAGGAAATGTAAAAGTATATCAAATGCAATAATGTCATTTGCAAATAAAAACAAACAAAACGTAAGTATAATTGAACACGCAACATTTTTGACTCTTATAAAAGACACCTTGACAACTTTAAAATTCTACTTATTTAGTCGTGTGCGACTCCTTTAATCTGCGTTTTCCAAGTTCAATTCATAGTTCTCTGATCGGTTTTCCTACAAAGACTAAAAGTCGTTCTTAATATTGTCGTTAATCAGAGTTACAGTACAATTTTATCATTATACTCGTATATCACATATAGTAAATATCAAAATAAAATAGTTCTTTCTAGTAGTTTGAGAATACTACATTCTTTCTAATTTTTATTGCTTCAGCAATCACGATTTGTCCGGTGATAAATAATTAGCTTTTTTACGTGTTATTTGTTAAAATTGAGATTTGTTTTATTGACTAATAAAGGGTAAAACAATTAACCAGAAATGCATTAACATGAATTTTTATAGATATTTTATTTTGAAAACTCTTACACAAAAAACTAAATAAATATTATGCTACCCACAAATATTAATCCAAGAAATTCTCCCAATCATCAAACACTGTGCCATAAAAAATATCTGATACATACAAGTAGATACATTTGTAAATACATATGCAAAGGGTTAGAAGGTATTTTTGTAAGGATATACACAAAGTAATTATTTTTGTTTTAAATTCAATAGCATACAAATGTTAAAAAAATCATTCCAAATTTCCTTGACACGCACCCGGGGAACAGAATTGCATATACATTTAATTCTGTTTTTACGCAATAGATACGTACTTGGAAAATTGGCGTAGAAAATCTGGTAAAATTATACACGCTACGGGCACCGGGTTGCATAGTCTACAAATCTAGTTAACTGCATTCGTAGCTTTGTTGTCGGCAAGGCTTCACCGTAACCAACAGAAAAATGATACACACATTAAAAATATTTTTTTTTATTTGGGACCAGCACTCAGGAGATGACTCCTATACATGCGATGCATTGTGCTGGAACTATAGGAAAGGGATAGTTAGAGAAACGACAGGAGGTGAAGCTTATTGTTCAATGGCCAGTGACTGTATTATATTGTAGATCTATTTAAAATTGGAGAAAAGTCTGTGCGACAACAGCTGACACACAAAGCCACACTAATGCACATCAGAAAAATGCGAGATGTTTTTTTTTTAAATAATTTTAGTCTCAAATTGGGGTTGAACCCAGGTCTGTTTTCTAGTCAACGTGCAGAGTACTTCAGCCATCACCACATTAAAATATTTTACATTTCTAAAAATAATAATTACTTAAAAGAAATCAATTTATTTCTTTAAAATTTCTTGTTTCTTTTCAAATTTTTTTTGTTATATTTTCAACACCAAATCTATTCATGTTGCTAACAAAAATATAAATTAACCTAAATTAACGGTAGTCATATAGCCGTTTTGTCGTTAAAATAATTATTCGCATATACAGACATGTATTATATTTTTGACAGAAAGTATTTCCAGATTTAAGCGGCATGGCCACATATAAAATTTTTGCTTCGAATCAGTGATGAATCCTATCAGTTATTATTATATTATTGTAAGTATTATTATAAGTTTTGAATTCGTGCCGAGTTTGTATCGGAATCGTACGAAAATCGTGGACTTTTTTCTGGATTTGGGGATTCATTGAGAATAATTTTTATATTTTGGAGACTTTATTGGATTTTTGGGCATTTTCATTTTACTTATATATTTTTGTTTTATTTTTTGGACTATTTATTTATATATACTATTTGCTTTTTTAGTTAGTTCAATCAATGAAATAATTCAAGCAGTGGCAAATAATAATGCATATAAATAAGTCAGAGTGGAAAAAAATGTCATTCATAAGGTGGAATGATTTTTTGATATACAAAACAACTCAAATATATTTTAGGCAAAATTTATTCACATCAAGATGTCGCTGGATCACGGCAGTTTGAAGACCTGGCAGAGTCAATATACTTAGCGTGTCAATGCGCAATGCTTGCGTGTAATAGTACGAATTGGTCGAATCTCTGTCGAGAATTAATATACGGTTTAAAGATAATGGAATTTATGGTGACACTTTGATCCATGGCCAGAAATTGTCAACTTTTTTTTTTTCTTGGACCAGTACTCAGCACATGCGGTGCATTGTGCTGGAACTCTAAAAGTATGTACCAAAGATTTTCCTCAGACAACGGTAAAGAAGATTTGTTCCCCGAACTTTTTCTTTTTATAAATCAACTCAACTAATTTAAACAAATGTACGAATATATGTAAATATACAGCATATGTTAGGTTAGATTCAGACTAAAGACCGGACACCCATTGTGAATCCCTGCGATGAGAAAAGAAGTAGAAGAAAAAGAAAAGCAGGTTTAAAAAAATTCGTATAATACATGTAAATATTTTTTTTAACTGTAATGGAATTCTCGGTCGATTCTAGTAAAAATAACTACACCTCCTAACAAATACTTCCACTTCAATCACACTACAAATAAAGTGAACTCGCAGAAACGTGAAAATCCAGAAACATGAAAATTATTTTTTACATTGACTACTCTAAAACGTGAACAAATGCTAAAGGCTATAAAACGTGAACTTTTTATCGAACGTTAAAATTCAATTTTGTAAGCTTATTTAAAAATTTTGGGATTTCGCGCAGAAGAATTTTGTAGTTTGTTATAAACAACTTTTGTTGCATGATAAGTAGTTTTAGTATTAATGCGGCAGTTCTACTCTCTGTGCTGACTATACATATAGGTATATAAATAATATAAACAAGTGATCTCTAAAAATATTTTTATTGAAAATATGTCTAATAAAAAACCAAAAGTGTTAAATCTTCAAGAAAAGTCAGATATTTTAGGGCTTTTACGGAAAGGTTCATCTGTAACTGGTTTGTCGAAAAAGTATAATGTCGCTAAATCGACGATTTGTTCAATAAGAAACAGATTTCTAGAAACCTCAAAGAAAAGGCTGCATTATAAATGCTCAAGCAAAAACAACGTCAACAAGAGATCACCGACATTTTTGTTTAGCTCGTCCAATAAATATCCATCCATTAAAATCATATTTAATATGTTATATAAAACCTTTGAATGAAATACTTTTTAACACACCCTTTTGTTGTCTTATTTGCCTTTGTATCAAAGAATGTTTTTTTGTTGTTGCTCTTTTTCAATTAAAAACTCATTAAACAAATTTGTAAATATCGTAGTTTAAATTCAGCTAACCTCTATTTTTGAAGAACTCAATAACATAATTTAGAAATTAGTATCTTAGAAACCCTTTTGCAAACCATAGTAGCTATGTAGTATATTAAAATATGACAGGAACTTACAAAACGTAGAATCAAAACATGTTTCATAGGTGAAAAATAACGTACATACTTTATTTTAAATTAAATAAAAGATAAAAGAGACTAAAATATGTTATAGAAAAAATGCAATCTAAAACTTGAACACCCTCGGTAAAAATTAGTTCACGTTTCTGCGAGTTCACTGTATGTAGTTAACTATTAATGTTTGTGATTTTCTTGTTATAAAGTAGAAAAACTACAGACTTCTGCATGCCAACACTATGCAACATTTTCTTTTTATTTAAAAGCGTACGTAAACTTATCCATATATGACGCGCAAAATAGAAAGGGACCTAAGGGTAAAAACTGGTTTTGTTCAGGAGACCCATTTTAAAGATTTAAATACGTGTATCTTTGGTGTACTTCACTTTCATAAAACGCGCATATCTCTGGGAGGGAACACTTTTGGGGCATGGGATCGGTCTCATTCGATGCTTAGATGTTGTCCACATCAAAAAAAAAAAGTGAAAATTGCTTTTTTTACCCTTAGGTCCCTTTCTCTATGCGCTGTCACATATGTAGGTGCGATCTGATTGGACAAATATAACAGACAAAATAAACGTAACCACTATTATGCTATGATATGAATGAAGTCTTTTAATGAAATATATAAAGTTTTTGTGTTTTTTACGACTTAATTCCTTCTTATGCATGTATTCACGCCATGAAAATTATTTGATTCTAAATTCGTACATTTCGGATATGCAGACAATGTGCATATTCATACGAAGCCAATTGTCTTATGTTTACACCCTCATAACCATGCATCGCATAGTCTTATAATAATGAAACTTAAAACTTAACCCGCCAATGGTCTTGAAAAATTCCAATAACTTTATTCTCGTTATTGTTTTTTGTTGAAATTTCGAGTAGCTGCCGCATTGCATTTGCCCCACAATCGGTACACTTAGAAAATATTTAGTCAACACACGTTGTGTATTTTTTTACTACACGGTGTAGGAAACCGTGTATGTAAGTAAAATAATCCAATATTAATTTTTCATTATTCGTACATTTTACTTAGCTTGTTATTTTTTTATTCTTTTATTGTGCTTTATATGTGCATACATAGTCTGTTCAAAAGAAAAGTTTAGAAAAGTATTTATTTATTCATCGATATCCATTTTGTCCCTTTCAAAGTAATCCCCATCAGATATAATGCACTTATGCCAGCGCTTCTTCCAATCCTCGAAGCACTTCTGAAATAAGTTCGTTCTTCGATTCTGACTTTATCTTATCAATTGTGGCAAAACGTTTTGCTTTTATTAGTCTCTTCAGTTGTGGGAATAGGAAAAAGTCGCAGGGAGTCAAATCTGGTGAATAAGGTGGTTGAGGCATGATTAGGGTGTAGTTTTTGGCCAAAAAATCACGACCAAGCGTTGATATGTGAGCTGGTGCATTATCGTGATGCAGAATGCATGATTTTTTTCCACAATTCAGATCGTTTGAGCCGTATTTTTTCACGCAAACGTTGCATAACTTCCTTGTAGTATTCCGTATTAACCGTACGACTTGTTGCCAAGAACGCCATTGTAATCGAAGAAAACAAAATTCACCTTTTCTTTTGAACAAACTTTGTATATATATGTAGGACATATATTGTATATATATTAAAATTTGCCACGATCATTGAAACTTAAACTGTCTAAGATTTTACATATAAATACATAAATTATATACCTGGGCCATCGGGTCCTTTAAGAATTAGCCTGTGATATGAATGTGGATTGAAAACAGACAGAAAAACCAAGTACTCTTGCCATAAATGTCAACAATATTTGTGTCTTGAGCAGGTAGTGCCGCATTGCATCAGCTGAAGCTAAAGAAATTTAGTTTTTGAAATGTATTTCTTTTTATTTTTTATTTGGAACTCTACCAAAGTTCCGAGTGTTGCATGACTAAAAAACACTATACTCCTTCATGAATATTTATCTGATTGTTTATTTTTTTCTTAATTTTAAAAAATGTATTACTAAAAACATTGTTATTTTTAATTTTCTAATTAAAATATTTTGTGAATTTTAATATTGAAATAAAAGTCCTTAAATTAATTAAATATCGTTATTTCATTGTCAAAGAACATAAGTTAAAAAAAATCATCAGCTATTAGTAACACTTTTCAAAAAATTTTCAGTTGAAAACGCATGTGCGTGAGATCGGCGTCACCATTGATCAAAGTCAAATTTGCGACACCATTGGCGTGTTAAGGACCCCATCGTAAGGACATGGAACCGTATATGTAATGAAAGATTATTGACATACGAGTATTAAAGCGTCAAAATTGTACATATTAATTGCAACTGACTCTACTTTCACTACAGTTGAAAAGATAAAATTTGGTTTGTCAGGAAGTAATGAAAAAAATCCAAAATCATTAATTTTTCAATGATACTCAATGAATACGCACAAATTTACTATAGTAACGGCCTGTACTTTATTAAAGTTGTATGCTGCACACTCATTTAGAAATAAATAAGCACTTCAAATTCTAAGAAATTATTTGCGTTATTCATAAAATATTTTTTTTTATTTATGAAAGGTATAATAATTGAATTTGTATGGGAATTTCTTTATTAAACCTGTTATAAATCCAAACAAATTTTTATGAATATGCCATAAAATTTTTAACTTATTATTACATTCATTTCAAAAACTAAGTAGTACACATTAATACCGGTTCGGTTCAAAATTGTAGTTTGTTTATGTTATAAGTAGGGCGAACAATTTTCAATTCATATTTGCTGATGATGAATATTTTACCGTTTTGAAGCGATTTTATAGGTCTGTGCTTTTTAACGCTTTTATTTTTGCCATTATTACAAGTTTTTGTACTATTTTTTAATATATTTTTTAAAAAAGTTTTCTTTACGTCGAGTCTTCATTAGTTGTTGAAATATGATATTAAGATTTCCTTAGATTTGTTTTGCTATAGCCTTCTTCTTTTTGTTTTTTTTCACCAATTACAAAACAACAAGTTCTTTCGTCGGTAATTTATCGGTGAATTATGGTGTAAAAATGGTCCTGCTCCATCGTGTGACGTGGAACATTATTTTCTACCTATGAAGATTTTTTAACAAAACATGTAGCCATGATTAACGTGGTTTAAACTTAAAATGCTGTTTTTAACATGTTGTTTATTTTGGTTTTATCTTAGCTTTGACCGTTTAAACTCTAGGCAGAGCCGTCAAATCATAACAGCTGTTAAGTAATACGTATTACGTCACAAATTAAACAAATGTTTTTGTTTAAATATATTACGATAGCTTTACTTTACACGCCCAGTTAATTTTTTATTTGTTTGGGTTGTTTGTTTTCTTTGTGATATTTAATATTTTATTAGAAATTTTTAATTTGGAATTTCTTAAATTATCACTGAAAACCATCTTAGTGGATCAAAATAGTGTGAGTTCCAAAACGTTATTTGCAGAGCAAACTATACAAAGCACCGCATTCCAGATTTTTACTATGTCATTTATCCCTAAATATATTAAAACATTTATTGTTGACATACTTTAAAATCCTGTGTTTTCATTAATGGCCGATGTTTGGATGATTTGATATGTTCCGGCAATAATGTCGTAAAATTTTCTAAAAACAAATTTTGGTTATGCTGTTTACCATCTTCAAAGTAACTAATTATACCAAAACGTCAAACAATGTGCAAAGTTAATTCTTACATAGCGTCTACAACTGCGATTAACTCTGATATATTATCAAAAAGAACGTCGGCAGAGTAATGAAAAAAAAATATATATATCAGTATTAATAGCAAGCATGTAGAACATGGATTTTTGTAAATAGCATAATATTTCATAATAATCAGGTAGCCGAGCAGATTGTGTAATTTTAATAGCCTGTATCCATTTAGTGGTTTCAAAAACGACTGTATGGCATGGCTATCAGCTGTTAAATATTTGTCATTTGAAGTATTTTTTCATTAGAACAATGCCCAAGTTCAACTATAAGATAACTATTTTTAGGTTGAAAAATACGTTTTTGAAATCAAATTGATTAAATTTCTTACTTTTCTCAATCAATAACAAAAATAAATGCTGAATTAGAAAATTTCTCGTGGTTATTTCAAGGGGTTTCATGCTTATTTAAGTACTTCCACCAGATTTTTCGTGCTGAAAACTGTTCGGCCTGGTTAAATGTATGCGCAGAGACGCTAATATTTTATTCCTTTTGATTCTTTAGTATTAA
Source organism: Dexiosoma caninum (assembly GCA_963924685.1). Classification (NCBI taxonomy): domain Eukaryota; kingdom Metazoa; phylum Arthropoda; class Insecta; order Diptera; family Tachinidae; genus Dexiosoma; species Dexiosoma caninum. Next base: position 57,567,181 of record OZ004729.1, read on the forward strand.
GCATATTATTCTGTTCCAATTAGTTAAAAATGTTTTTTAAATATACAATGCAAAATAAATCCAGTCGAACTTTCCGATGTGAATATGAATGGGACAAAAAAATCACTCTATAGAAAATGATTCTATAGAAACTTCATTAGAAAGAAATAATTTTTTTTACATATTTTTTTATTACAGTGTATTTCTACACAACAAATTCTCACGAAACTATATGCACACCTCGGGATAAATCGGCTTACGATTTATATTTATAGGATTTCTACTCTACAAAGTTTTGCGCATACCTTGGGATCTTCAAATGACACACTGTGATGTTTTTAGAAAAGACGGCACCATTATGCATTCAACAGATTTTAGCAAAACTTTGTCCACTACTCGTACTCTTGCAAGAATTCTGTCTTACATTGTAAAAAGTGCTCCCACTTGTTACTGTACAATCCGCATAATTTCACAAATATATTGGAAATGACTGGGCCGCTTTAGTTTACGTTTCCAAGTTTTTGGTGGCAAGTGTTTCAATTTCACTCTGGTTTATTTGTTCTAATCACAGTCTAGACGATATACATTCATTCACATGTATGTATGTACGAGTACATATGTACATAGCTAAATAAATCTTTATTTGAAAATATGTATATATTTCTTTCAATATAAATAACAAAAATTCTATCGTACATAATATTTGCTCTACGTGATGAGTCAACGACAAAACACAAAGAAATCACTTTCCTTTTCTACTTATCAATGCTGAAGAGTCTTTTAATCCATTTGTTTTATTGCGGCCGAAGTGCTAATGCCACTTTTTTAGAACATGTCAAAATAGGTTAAAGAGTTGTCACTGTATTGTTAAGAAGCTTTTGATTCGATGAGTCACGATTCTTTTTGGTAAGAGAATTGATTGACATTGAAAAACTTGATGTATCATATCTTGTTTGGAATAATTGTACAAATTATATGTATGAGGTGTGTTCAAAAAGTAACATGACTTTATATTTGGGTCCAATTTTAAATGGTCTCATTGTGAATCGAACATAGACAACCCTACTGATAAACTGGCGCACTACTCACTAGACTACCGGGGCTCAGGAGAAGTCCCCTATATATTCAATGCATTGCACTGGAACTAGATAGAGAGAAGGATATTGTAGAGAATAGACAGGTGGCGAAAGTGATACGAAGATATAGTTTAATTAACAACTTTTCAGTGGCAAAGTTGCGGTGTCTGATGTTAATTTTGGCGCATTATTTATAAGCTAAGGGGAGCAATTTTCTTTGTTATTTTTCTTCGTTGACAAAGAAGGGTGCTGCAGTACAGGAAACTCAGATATATTGTTTTTGACTTGACCGAGCTAAGAAACGAACCCAGGTCTTTCTGGTTGCATATCGAATACGCTAACTACTCCGCCGGAAAATTATGGGTGGTATATATATATGTATGTATGTATATACATGATTGGGTTAAAGTAATCACCATATTGGAAAACGTTAAACTTTTGCGCAGAACACAAATCGACAACCCCTTGGTTTACTCCGCAAGACCGTGGAATAATTCTGTAATTTTTTTTTTGCGCAGCATTTCGTCGGTTGTGTTGGCACAGCGTGAATTGCGTCGCAGATTTCTTGGCCGTCCGACACCAACTGGCTTCCACTCTTCTCGCCTTGTAGAGACTGGGACAACACGAAATGTTCCCAAGGCTGGCCTGTCTGCTTAGAATATCGTTGCTGTTGCCCAAGATGTCGAAGAGGCGCCGAGAACATCGATCAGACGACGTGACACGTAATTGGGAATTAGCTAGAGGTTCTTACGCAGAATTTTGGTGAAAGATTTAAAGATGTTCCCTTACAAAGTGCAGACAGTGCAAAGACTGTTAACTATTAAGCTGTTGACCGTCACACGCGTCTTACCTACGCTCAAACCATTCTGAATCTCAACGAAGAAGTGTGCGATTTTTTATAAAAAGTTATCATGAGCGATAGGCTCATTTCCATATTAGCGATTACGTGAATAAACAAAATAATCGTTTCTGGGGCACCGAAAAACCGTGTGTCACCCACGAAGAGCCATTACATCCGCTAAAAGTTACTGTGCTGTTTATGCTGGATGAGCCATGGATGAATTGAGACCGTAGAAAATGCGGTTTTAACAGGTCGGTATAATGGCGCACACTGCTCGAACCACAACCGATATTCTGAAGGATGTATTTCCGGGTCGTTTAATCTCTCGTTTTGGTGCTTTGCACTGGCCTTGGATCACTCGATTTCACCTTTCCAGACTTCTTTTTTTTATGGGGTTTTTTGAAGTCACGGGTTTACGTCAACATGCCTCAGACTCTTGAAGCCCTTAAGGAGAATATTTGCCATGAATGCAAGAACCTGCCGCCCGAAGTTCTGGCAGGAGTCAACTATGGCGGTGGCCACTTGCTCGATATCTTTTTCTCAATTTGTGGAATTATAATCGATTAAATAAACAAATTTAACAAGCAGAACAAAAATTACAACAAAAGAACATCGGTGATTACTTTTGCCTCACATACAAAATAAAAGAGTCGCCGCCTGTGAAATTTGAAAAGTCGTCGTACACTTTGAACACACCTCGTACATAACTATTGGTTTCATTTCGATTCTTTGTGTATATTATATCCCTATATAAATAATTTATTTTTTCGGAGTGTATGTTCCGTTTTCAATTGAATTTTAGTAATTTAATCCGAAACCCTGTCTGCCATAAATTCAATTGTAATTTTTAGAACAACAACACGTATTTTTAAGAATTAATTAATTTTATATTAATTGAATTTATTTTGGAAATATCTCTTTATATATATAATTCTAATCCCAAATTGTTATTTTTCCCGAAAAAAATGTATGAAATATAGTACTATATGGATATGCTTTCCTCCTCAATTATTGAGTTTGCTTTTATAAAAAATACTTTATGAGAATGTCATAAAGTACGTAATATAATATAATACATATAATATAATATAATATAATAATACATTTCATATATTCTTTTTCGGGAAATAGTACAATTTTGAAATTAGAATCATATATTAATTAATTATGTATGTACATAATTAAAATGACTACCAAGAATGTATTGGAAATAATATGCTATGTTCTTTTTAGAAATGGAAAGTACAGTGGGGACAGATGGGAAAGAGCTTAGAAGGTCTTAATTTTTATACAACTCTGCACAGAAAAAAAATGTAAGTCATTCTTATAGAATGACATATTTATAGTTTCTAAAGGTTACATAAATCTGGGTGAATATTTTGCACTGCTTAAGATCCATCACAGTAAAAAAAAAAAATAACTTCCAAAGCAGAATATCTTAATATTATGATCCGGAAGTAGCATAAATGTGGATAATATCCAATGAATTTTATAATGGCTTGTCCTTGCGGGATGTTCTTTTATTCGCGTCCATTGAGTGAATCGGAAGTATTGTACAATATGTAAAAAAATTTGATTCTGATGAATCTCTTTTTGGTGAGTTCGTTGTTTCCGTGGAGGTATGAAAGTAATAAAATGAATTTTATTAATTTTTAATTAAATTTAGTTTCATGTCGTATTCAGAGGTCCATACCTCCGACTCTAAGGGTGACCGTACAATTTTCTTTTTAATTTTTATTTTTGCTCTTTTTCCAGTTTTCTATGATTGTTTTTTAAACCCGATTTAAATTAAAGCTTTACGTCTCCCCTTTAAAATATATAAATTGTTATTCCTTTCTCCGTAGAGCCTCAGAATATATTAATAAAGATTTTAAAGACTGCAAAATATATTTTTTCTTGGCGAATCGAATCCATTAGAAGCTATTAATATGTCATTCTGTAAGAATAACTTCCATTTTTTTCGCTGGAGTTCCACATATTTTATTAAAGGCGTCACAAAATGACAACAAAAGAAATGCCAAGTGTGTACAAGACATAACAATCTTGTACTTTCATGAACAATGCTTATACAGGGTGTCTGGTAGCAGATTCATATTTTCAAACTTAAAAAAAAAACGTAATAATTGAGACAAAGTTTTATTAAGAGCATTGAACGATAGAATGGAAATGCGGATTTTATTTTTTAAAGAGTATGTCATCCAGATCTGTTTTTTTTAATTTCATGAATAATCGGTCTTGGAAGTACCAGTGAAGCTGCTCTTTTCCGTATTGAAAGTCGCGGATTTTCACGTAAACTGATTTCAACCAGTTCAATGCTTTTGGAAGTCCTTGAAGATCGACTGGGCCCTGTCCGTGGGGCATTCACAGCCGAAGCAGTTGCACGGAATCTCTGCACGCACGAACGAAATTAATTTACACTCGGTCCATCAGCCGAATACCGAACTTTGAACAAAATTGTCGACGAGCAATTACGTAAGAATCACTACTCTTAAAAAATGTCACCACAGCCACCGCGCGATGCTCACTCGACCACTCCGACATCGTGACTGACAAATCCGCACAATCGATAATTCCAATGGCGCCACCCTCCCTCCGCACCGTATCAATATGCTTATTTCTTTTATGAAACACAGGATTTGTTGCTAATTTCAAAGCACCTTGATTATCGACGTTAAGTTCGATGCTTTCTTCATTTAAAAAATCTAGTTCTTGTAACAATCGTTTTAAGTATATATTCATTCTTTCGAAGCGTTTGATATTGTCATATATTCAGCTTCAGTACTGCTTAAAGCTGTTGTTGGTTATTTTTTCGACTCCCAAGATATTGCGCTATTACCAAGATAAAATACATAGCCTGTATGCGACTCTCTATCAGTTGTACATCCGCCCCAATCTGCAACGGCATAGCGTAGCAAATTGTTAATTTCCTTTTTTAAATTCTAATATCAGATTTATAGTTTCATTCAAATATCAGAGAATATGCTTTGCTGCCTTAAAATGACCTAAATCAGCATTTCTTTGAGCCAGTATATTTACCGAATGTAATATATCTGGTCTTGTTGTTAACGCCAAATATAACAAAGCTCCTATTAGTGACTGATATACAGTTTTATTAGCTTTTTCACATTTTTCATCGCATTTTGTTTGGTAATTTGGTTCTAATGGATAATTTAGAGTCCTCCATAGTATATTCTGTTAATAGTCCCTGTATGTAATTCTTCTGACTGAGTTTAATGTCTCAAGTTTCATTAAATTCAATTTTACCACCATATTTAACAATTTTGTTGACAGATAAAAAATTGCCATTCAAATCTGGGGAAAATAAAACATCCTTTAATTCAATTTTAATATTATTAATGAAAAAATTCACAGTTCCAATTCCTTCGGCAACAATTGATTTTTTATTTGCTAACATTACATTCTCATTGCATTTCTCTAATTTTGAATAACATTGCGATTTACACACATATGGGTTGTAGCGCAACTATCAATATACCAAGATATTGGTGTATTTTCATTTGATTTCGCCATTGCAATTAATTAATATTATTTATTATTTTCACGTTTTAAATTGCACTTATTTGCATAATGATCTTTCTTACCGCATATGAAACAGCTGCCTTTCACCAGCTTTGCAATCTCCATTCCTGGATTTTTTTTGTACATAATTTGTTTTTTGCTAGTACCGAAAGTTTTTTTCTTTGAAATGTTGTGATTTTGACGTTCATATTCTTCTAAAAGTTTACTTTTAAGCGTTGGTAATGTTGGTAATGTGTCCATTGCTATTACAAAGTTCTCATATTCGACCGGAAGACTTGACAACAGAATAATTACTAGCAATTCATCTTGCATATTTATTCCACTATCAGCTAATTTGTCTGCAATATCACCAAAAATATCACAAAAAACGCGCGATGCTCACTCGACCACTGCGACATCGTGACGGACAAATTCGCACAATCGATAATTCCAACGGCGCCACCCTCATTCCGCACCGTTTATTACTTTTTGAAATAATCGTATTTAAAAATATAAATTTGCCACCAGACAACCTGTGGTTTTTAGCAAGTAAGCACAAATAATTATAAAAAAAGTTGCGTAACAGAAATTGAAGCGTGTAAACTTTCTTTTTTCTGGGACTAGTACTCACGAGATGTTTGTTACGTATGCAATGCAAGCAACGGAACTAGTTGGATAATTTATCGCTTTGTTTATATAACTTTTTTTAAAACATTTCCAATTGTTTAATCAATTAAACATATACATATGTATATACTTTTTTTATCCAAAAATATAATGTTTTTTACAGTAAACTAACAAAAATGCATCAAATGAACTGAAAACAATAGAAGAATAAAAAATAAGAAATAAAATAAATAGAATAAATAAAAAAATAGAATAAAAAGTAAGAAATAGAACATTTTTATGATTTTGCGCTATGAACAACTGAAAATGGTAATTTATCAATATTTTTACGAAAAATTTGCACTTTCACAAGGCCAAAACTGCCTGAAGGAGCGTTCCAATGCTTTTGCGATGTACTAGAGAGTTCTTAACTATTGTCTTGGCTACAATTTTTGTCTTAGTATTGGATCGAAAATCTCAATGGTTTGGCTGTTATAGGCCAAAATATCCAAAAAAACGTGACAAAAGTCTAATCAAGTCAAAATGCGCCAGCTCGATTTTCACCGTAGACGTATGGTCTAGTGGACTTTTTTGCTTAGTACAATCCCAAGAATCAGAAACGCGAAGCGCCCATTAAGATTTTTTTCCTTCCATACTAATCGCCCCACTCTAATGTATATGCATTTTTTACGGTCTTTTGTCTATTTCCATCGATTACTATTTCTTTTTTTATAAGTAAAAATTATTACCTCTGATTACTTTTTGGCTGCCCTTAAGGAAAAAGTACTTTCACTAGAATTACTGTAATATAAACTCTTCTGATTGTGGTATTTTTTTTTGTGAAACATATCACAAATGCAATTAAATTTCAACACTGAATTTATATTTAAACGCGATTTACTCGAAATTAAACTTTTGTGGTACGTAAATTTAACTCAAATTCATTCCACTGCAATTATAGCCAAGCAAAATTAAAAAAAAAAAAACATAAACAAATGAAATAGGAAAGAAATGAAAAGAATATAAATACAATTAAAATAATGATAATAAATAAACAACCAGGGTATATGATTGGTTGGCGCTAGAAAATATGGATAAAGTACTAACAATACAAACAACAATAAACAACAAAAATTAACCATTTAAAGAGAACAAAACAACAACTTGGAAAAGATATGCTTGCATCAACAATTTAAGGTTTGTACTGTAATTTTTATAATTAACTAAATTAACATAAGAGTAAAAATAATAATTTTATTGATTTTATTTATGTACATATGCAGATATGTATGTACATACATTTGAATCGTTTTTATTTACCCTCAATATTCTTCATTTACTATTTTCCTGCTATAAGAAGGTAACGATTTCACATCAATTCCAGTTTCAAATCCAGTTTTTTAGAAGTAACACTCTGGCAATTATTGCCTACTAACAAAATATATTTATCAAGTAAAATCAGCTCATCAGGTGACTTTTTTTTCTCGTTTGCATTTTAGACGCCGTATATGTCAATATTTGTTTATATTTATACGCGCTTATATAAATTTTACTGATTTCTTTAATTTGAGAGAGCGTGCTATTAACAGTTTTACTCATTTCTTTATATAGTACCTGAATTTATTTTGGGTATATCTCTTTATATATATGATTTTACTTTCAAAATTGTGCCTTTTCCCGAAAAAAATATATATGAAATGTATTATTACACACTTTACGATATTCTCATAAACTATTTTTTATAAAAGGAAACTCAAAAATTGAGGAGGAAAACATATCCATATAGTACTATTTCGCTAATGCTTTCTTTACTTCCTCTCCACTGATGTCTTTTTTTTTTTTGTGACTGAAACATTAAACAAAAATCCCAACATTTTAGTGATTTAAACAAATCTGACTATTTCCCTACGGTTATTTTTTTGGTCGAATAGAGATTTTTCCCTACTTCGTCGTGACGTTTGGTTTTGTTTGGTTCGGTATATTTCGAACATTTTCGAAAAAGTAATTCTCAAACACTCTTTTTTTCAATAAATTTTAAAACTTACGTCAAAAAGGATTTGAATCAAATCGGGCGAATAGTTCGTATTTGAGAATTTTCGAAAAACAATTTTTTTTTTATAAGAACTCCAAAGGTCTTCGTCAATTCGATTTCTTCACCAAAATCTTGAAGGTGGCGATGGCACGATGGATGGTAGTCTGCTTTGGATGGTAGTTGACTACACAACCAAAAACAGACCTGGGTTCAACCCCAGTTTCAGACAAAAAAATTTTTAAAATAAAAATAAACATCTCGCATTTTTCTGATGTGCATTAGTGTGTCTTTGTGTGTTAGTTGTTGTCGGAAGGTTTCAGTGGCGAAGGCATAGTCACTGGTCACTGAACAATACCGGCTTCAGGTGATAGCAATCCACAATCCCATCAGAACCCCCTCCTTCGTCGGTATTGTGTAGCACCGGCGAAGTAAAATAATATAAAAATGGCTACTAAACCGAAGCTCTTCAGCACTGCTACGAGTATAAAAAAACTAAAGAACGTGCGAAAGCAGAGCTGCAAAATAATTAATTAAGCTTTACCTCCTGTCGTTTCTCCTACTATCCCTTTCCTATAGTTCCCAGCACAATGCTTCGCATGTGTAGGAGTCATCTCCTGAGTGCTGGTCCTAGATTAAAAAAAAAAAAAAAAAAAAAAAAAAAATCATTCGGAGAGATATTTAAGTCGAAAATTGGAGATAAATATTCGATTTTACTTACTCCGTAAATTTTATATACAGGGTGGCCCAATATGGCCGAAGTGGTTTGAGTGCAAAGAGCCTTTGTGTCCATTGTAAAAACGGCGACACCGTGTTTGTTTTCAAAAAATTCTCACTGTTGAACTACTCTTGGATTTTCCGTAACACTTTTTGCCTATTAACCCATTCAATTAAAAATGGGCTTCGTTGTTCATAAATAAATTATGAATAAAATCATGATTTTCTTCTGAAATAAAGTTCAACGGTTTTTACACGTTGTGCAATTGTGTCTGTTCCTTTCTAAATTCCACAAGTCTTCTTTACAAAATACTGGAATAAAAATTATAATAACAAAATTATTAGAAATTTAACCATCTTCGCTCGCGACTCTGTATGTATATACGAGTATATATGTACATTCAATATATATTTTAAATAATTATGTAACTTTTAACTTTATTTATTTAATTTTTTTAGATTTAAAACAAATAATAAAATGATAGTTGTATAAGGAAAATTTTTAATGAAGCTATTTGATTTGTTTTGTTTGTATATTTCGTAATTCTCAAATATTTTTTGGGAGTATAAACATTCGAAATTTCTTAGCTTTTTTCTAGAATTTGGTTACAAACCTACTGAAGATTTTGGTATTCAACAATATAACAAACATAGATAAATAATTGTTTTAAATATTATAAAAAGTGATTTTTAACAAATTTCTTTAATATACTTTACTTTTTTTTTATTATACATACATATTTTTTGATATATATTTATTAAGCCTGAGGTCTTTTTTTATTTTATTTTGTTTTTTATTATTCGATATTTCGTTAACAGCTTGTTAACATCATCAGGAATAATAGGAAATTATAATTCTTTGAAATATAAAAATATTTTTGAAACATGTCACAAAATTTTTGTTATAAAATTTTATTGAAAATTCAAAAATGTGTAGTAGTAATATAGGAGCATATAAATATAACGAATTTTAAACCTACTTAAATATATATACTTATATACATACATATATATATATACATACACACATACACATACAATATAGACCGACTAACATGTATATATATAAACATATATGCACATACACACACATATATGGATATATACACAAATATAAACTTTCTTAACAAACCCATACAAATATATATAAAAATATATACATACAATGCACACACACGTACACATATACATATGTATATACATACATAAATATGCACACATGTACAAATATACATACATAAATACATACATAAACACATAAAAATGCATATACAACATACACACGAGCATATTCATATGTACACACTTGCATATACATACATATACACGCATACATACATATACTCATAGATATACTAATGTACGTACACACATGCAAACATACAGTCATAAACATATACATATGCAGCCACAAATACATGTACATGTACACATACATATATATATGTATATATTAAAATATTATTAAATAACAACAATTATAAATAAAAAGTTTTTAACAATTAAATGCATGATAAAAATGTATATAATAAAAAAAGTGTGTTTTGTTTAACAATTTTTAACATACATATTTACATATGCAAAAATATGAAAAATATTACATAACAACAATTATAAAGAACTAATAAATGAGATATATATATATGTGAATTTTTACAAGAAAATGTTCAATAAAAATAAATATATAAATTTTTAACAATTTTATACAAATAATAAATTATAACTAACAAATATTACGTAAATTTTTACTAACTAAATATCTATAATTCTGTGCTAAGTTATCCGTGTCTGCCTTAAAATTTATTCTACGTGTTAATGGTGTATTAATAATTTCTAACATTTCTAACATTAAGCGCCGTTTATAATTATTTTCTGTGTTTAATATTGAAACATTCTCAAAATCAGGAAAATGATATAATTCAGAACAATGGGAAGATAAAGCGGTTTTTTGTGAATTTATGTGTCTATATTTTTGATCCGATTTGTGACCTGCTATTCTAGTCTTCAATTTATTCGTGGTCGTGCCAATATATACTTTATTACAATTATCCTCATCATTTCCTCTACAGGGTATTTTATAAATTACATTCGATTTATCCCATTTTTCAATCCCATCCTTTGGTTTACTAAATAATCTATTTAAAGTATTAAATGATTTATGAGCTATTCTATATCTGTCCGTATTATAAATTTTAGATTTAGCCAATCTTTCCGACATTCCGGATATATAAGTCACAGATTTGTATATCTTATGATCCGTAACATTATTTATACTACCTATTCTATCATTTCTATAATATTGACCTATTAATGTATCAATTAAATACTTGGGAAAATTATTATCTTCTAACATGTTTCTAATCTTAACTTTATTTCTATTGTGAAATTGATTGTCACTAATGTTAAGAACTCTTTCTATGAAATTTTTAGCAGTGTTTATAATAATATGTCTGCTATGTTTGGAATAATAATTAATCATTCGGCCCGAAGCTGTAGGTTTCTGATACCAATCTATTACTAATCTATTACCTTTTCTAATAATAAGAGTATCTAAATAAGATAGTTTTGAGTCACATTCCCTTTCGACAGTAAATTTTATACTGGAATTGAATCCATTAAATATCTTCAATATATTCTCCACCTCACATCTAGGAATAATGCAAAATAAATCATCCACATATTTGGTCATTATTCTAGGAACCATATTAAGTTTCCGAATTGATATATCCATTAATTCTTCCATTACAATATCCGCTATGATTGGAGATGCAGGAGATCCCATTGGAAGACTATTTTGTTATATCGAAAATATCTGTTATCATCTATGCAAAATTTTAAAATACGTAAAAATAAACACTTGTCTATTCTAGTATACTCCTTAATCATATCCCATTTTCCCCCGATTGTATCTATTGCGAAATCAATAGGTATACTTGGAAATAGAGAAACTACATCAAAAGAAATTAAAATCTCATTATCCAATATATTTTGATCCCTAATTCTGTTCACAAATTCCATAGAGTTTTTTATATTATATTTTGAATGTTTAGTAACATTTTTCAAAATATTTGTAATGTATTTACATAACTCATATGAAGGAGAATTAATGAAAGAACATATTGGTCTTAATGGAAAATCTTCCTTATGAATTTTCGGTAGTTCATATAAACGAGGGGCTATCGCCACGTTTGTCCTAAGTCTATTCTTCTCTATAGAAAAAAAAAAAATAAAAAAAAAAAAAAAAAAATTGCAGAAAATAAACAATAATGAATGAAAATTGATGAATTATTTAAGAAGGAAATTGTAACATCTATAGAGAAGAATAGACTTAGGACAAACGTGGCGATAGCCCCTCGTCTATATGGACTACCGAAAATTCATAAGGAAGATTTTTCATTAAGACCAATATGTTCTTTCAGTAATTCTCCTTCATATGAGTTATGTAAATACATTACAAATATTTTGAAAAATGTTACTAAACATTCAAAATATAATATAAAAAACTCTATGGAATTTGTGAACAGAATTAAGTATCAAAATATATTGGATAATGCGATTTTAATTTCTTTTGATGTAGTTTCTCTATTTCCAAGTATACCTATTGATTTCGCAATAGATACAATCGGGGGGAAATGGGATATGATTAAGGAGTATACTACAATAGACGAGTGTTTATTTTTACGTATTTTAAAATTTTGCATAGATGATAACAGATATTTTCGATATAATGGTAATATATATATTCAACAAAAAGGTCTTCCAATGCGATCTCCTGCATCTACATTCATAGCGGATATTGTAATGGAAGAATTATTGGATATATCAATTAGGAAACTTAATATGGTTCCTAGAATAATGACCAAATATGTGGATGATTTATTTTGCATTATTCCTAGATGTGAGGTGGAGAATATATTGAAGATATTTAATGGATTCAATTCCAGTATAAAATTTACTGTCGAAAGGGAATGTGACTCAAAACTATCTTATTTAGATACTCTTATTATTAGAAAAGGTAATAGATTAGTAATAGATTGGTATCAGAAACCTACAGCTTCGGGCCGAATGATTAATTATTATTCCAAACATAGCAGACATATTATTATAAACACTGCTAAAAATTTCATAGAAAGAGTTCTTAACATTAGTGACAATCAATTTCACAATAGAAATAAAGTTAAGATTAGAAACATGTTAGAAGATAATAATTTTCCCAAGTATTTAATTGATACATTAATAGGTCAATATTATAGAAATGATAGAATAGGTAGTATAAATAATGTTACGGATCATAGGATATACAAATCTGTGACTTATATATCCGGAATGTCGGAAAGATTGGCTAAATCTAAAATTTATAATACGGACAGATATAGAATAGCTCATAAATCATTTAATACTTTAAGTAGATTATTTAGTAAACCAAAGGATGGGATTGAAAAATGGGATAAATCGAATGTAATTTATAAAATACCCTGTAGAGGAAATGATGAGGATAATTGTAATAAAGTATATATTGGCACGACCACGAATAAATTGAAGACTAGAATAGCAGGTCACAAATCGGATCAAAAATATAGACACATAAATTCACAAAAAACCGCTTTATATTCCCATTGTTCTGAATTATATCATTTTCCTGATTTTGAGAATGTTTCAATATTAAACACAGAAAATAATTATAAACGGCGCTTAATGTTAGAAATGTTAGAAATTATTAATACACCATTAACACGTAGAATAAATTTTAAGGCAGACACGGTAACTTAGCACAGAATTATAGATATTTAGTTAGTAAAAATTTACGTAATATTTGTTAGGTTAATGTTTATTTCTTAAGATAATGATTATTTGTTAGTTATAATTTATTATTTGTTTAAAATTGTTAAAAATTTATATATTTATTTTTATTGAACATTTTCTTGTAAAAATTCACATATATATATATCTCATTTATTAGTTCTTTATAATTGTTGTTATGTAATATTTTTCATATTTTTGCATATGTAAATATGTATGTTAAAAATTGTTAAACAAAGCATACTTTTTTTTATTATATACATTTTTATCATGCATTTCATTGTTAAAAACTTTTTATTTATAATTGTTGTTATTTAATAATTTTTTAATATATACATATATATATGTATGTGTACATGTACATGTATTTGTGGCTGCATATGTATATGTTTATGACTGTATGTTTGCATGTGTGTACGTACATTAGTATATCTATGAGTATATGTATGTATGCGTGTATATGTATGTATATGCAAGTGTGTACATATGAATATGTTCGTGTGTATGTTGTATATGCATTTTTATGTGTTTATGTATGTATTTATGTATGTATATTTGTACATGTGTGCATATTTATGTATGTATATACATATGTATATGTGTACGTGTTTGTGCATTGTATGTATATATTTATATATATATTTGTATGAGTTTGTTAAGAAAGTTTATATTTGTGTATATATCTATATATGTGTGTATGTGCATATATGTTTATATATATACATGTTAGTCGGTCTATATTGTATGTGTGTATGTGTGTATGTATATATATATATGTGTATGTATATATGTATATATATTTATGTAGGTTTAAAATTCGTTATATTTATATGCGCCTTTATTACTACTACACATTTTTAAATTTTCAATAAAATTTTATAACAAAAATTTTGTGACATGTTTCAAAAATATTTTTATATTTCAAAGAATTATAATTTCCTATTATTCCTGATGATGTTAACAAGCTGTTAACGAAATATCGAATAATAAAAAACAAAATAAAATAAAAAAAGACCTCAGGCTTAATAAATATATATCAAAAAATATAATAAAAAAGGTCAATTAATAATATAATTAATCCATACATATTTCTATTTTTAGATTTTTTTCGGGAAAAAGCACAATTTTGAATACAATACTACATGTGCACGGAGTTTGATTTTAATATTCTTTTGTTTTATTTTTCAGTTTTTCATTTCACTCAAAATACACTAGCATGCTGGCCGATGCACAGCCTAGTGTAGATGAGAATAAAAATCTAAAAATAGAAATATTTATGTATGTGTATGTGTAATAAAAAAAGTAAACTAATGGATTGTTGTTTTTTTTTAGAGATTTTTGGTTTTGTGTTCGGTATTCAACTTTATTTCTCCATTGATTAATTGAATTTTGAACATAAGAATTTTGAATTTGTAGTCAGAAATGAGGAAAAATTCACTGGTGAACTAACTAAGCATTATCGAAATAGTACTGTATGAATATGCTTTCGTCTTCAATTATTGAGTTTACTTTCCTAAATAATACATAAGAATTAGAATTATATATATTATTGAATTTTATTATCAAAATTAATGCTCTGTTAGGAAAGTGCATCATGCACTTCTTTAATTTTATGGTCAGTTTGGGCAACATTCTGAGGCGGCTATTTTGAACTTTGTGATTAAATTTCGCATCAAGTTTACATTATTGGACATTAAACCACCAACACGCATACATAGCCAGAGGAAAATATCGCAGCTATATCCGCTGCTTCCACTGAGGAAGAGCTGGACTTGCTTGACATGTGATGTCAGCAAGGCGGTGCCACATGCCAGATAGCACGCGAAACAATGGCTCAATTGCGAAGCGAGTTTGGTGAACAGTTTATTTCAAGTTTGGCAGCCGATCAATTGGTCGCCTAGATCGAGCGATTTAACGCCTTTATACTATTTTTTGAGAGGTTATGTTAAGGCTCATGTCTATAGGTACAATCCACCAATGGTTTTATTTTTTTTGTTCTATCTGGGACCAACACTCAGGAGATGACCTTACACATGGGTTGTGCTGGAACTATAGGAAAGGGATAGTTGAAGAATCGACAGGAGGTGAAGCTTAAGTAATTATTTGACAGTCCTGCTTTTGCACGTTCTTTGTTTATAGCAGTGTTGAAGCTTCGGTTTAGTAGCCATTTTTATTATTATTTTACTTCGCCGAGGAAGGAGGGAGTTCTGATGTGATTGTGGTTGCTATCAGCGGAAGCCGGTATTATTCAGTAACCAGTGACTATGCCTTAGCTGATGTTTTGATGAGATGTTTTTTTTTTTTTTTTTTTTTTTTTTTTTTTTTTTTTTAATAATTTTAGTATGAAACTGGGGTTGAACTCAGATCTGTTTTAGTTTTGTGTAGTCAACGTGCAGACTACTTCAGCCAATCGCCAATAGAAGCCAATATTGAAGAATTTATTCGTGAGATACCGGCGGATATGCTGGAGAGAGTATGAAAAAATTGGACCCGGCCTATGAACCATTTGAGGCGTAGTCGTGGTCAACTTTTATATCTAATCACTGAATTATATAGATCGTTCTATCGACTCAAATAAAGATTGCATACATTTCTCAAAATTTTATGTTTTTCTTTTAAATCAAATCCGAAAGCTCTTAAAAAATCACCTTTTAAATAATATTTTTTATATTAGTGACGATGAATCGTGGAAAAGTGTTTGATAAAGTATCCACATATTGTACTTTTAAGTATAAAATAAAGTTGGAAATACTGCAAGAAGGTAGATTGATTTTATATGCGAACTTAACAGCTTCTTTCGATCTACAATTGGCGCTTCCTTTCGCCGCATAAATATAAAAGGTAAGATAAGCGCTAGTTGCTCAGAAATAACAAGAGAAAGGTTGACAATTATATAATATAAACACAGAATATGGCGATGATACAATGATTCGAACATGGAATCTTCTAAACATAGAACATACTACACAGTTTAAGCTTAGAGGCAAGTCTCAGGGTTTGCCTGAAAGGTCAACGTATTCCAATATATTTTTTTTATTTATGTCCATGTTTAAATAATAAAAATACAGTGCACTCGCGATAAAAAAACCGGCGGTGTTCACGTTTGTGAATTGTTCACCTTTTCGAATACTAAAAACAGAAGAACAAAATTGTATTGTATTTTTAATAAGAATCCATAATTATAAAATTGGTATTTATTAAATATTTTCTTATACCACAATTATATAATAATTTTAATTATACAATAATTTTAATATAATATTCATATGTACATACATATTTGTTCATATCAATACAACTTGACAAAATTAGCTTTGTATTTAAGAAATCAGTTATTATTTTCTGTTGCTTTTTCTTTTCCAAAATCTGCCAACAGCTTTCTCTCTTACTCTTCGAAGATCATTTTGATTTAAGAATATATTGCAAACCCTTTCTAATGCTTTATTAAATACTGCGCAGCCTCAGACGCGTTAATTCTGGTAACAGATATTTCCATTTCCGTTAACAGGCTTTCTACCGATGAATGAGTACATTTTTAATTGGATTGTAATCAGCAAAAATTGTGAGAAAATGCAAACTCTGTAATAATAAGAATTAGTTATTACATTGGTTTTGCTTTAAGGGAAAGTAATTGAATAGATACGATTATTTTAAATTTCTTCCGATTAGTAATTGATTACGATTACAAAGGATTTAAAGGTAATCGTGATTATTTGAAATTACAGTAAAATAAAAAAATAAATAAAAAAGTAATGCGATTACTTCCAATGATACTTAATTACCATATGCTGAAGCCGGTACTGTTCCGTGACCAGTGACTATTTCGGTCGCCACAGAAACAACACAAAGTCAGACTAATGCACTATAGAAAAGAATGAAGCTATAAATTTACCATCCCTAACTTACAATAGTACTTGGCATTACTTAATTTTTAGAGTTATTGTTTGCTACTTAATACTTTTGATATTCAAATATAACGTTTTTTATTTTATCAGAACGGGACGTTTTAGTGCAGCTAGCGTTAATACTTTGCTACCGTTCTCCGTTTTATATTCGCTTCTCTTCTCAGAAATCTGTTTTATCTGACAGGCTGAAGCCAGCATTATTATAAAAATAAAACTTCGCCGATTTCATTAAAATCCGTTTCGGATATACAGAAATAGCCCCCTATCTTCCTTCGTGATTCTATTTTTGAACAAATGGATTGCTTATGTGTCCATCTAAATTATGTTCGATAAAAACTTTATGCTCATCGAAAATTTCGATACAATTGACAGATCATATTACCAATTTAACACTTGTTGTTCGATATCTTTATGGAAGTTGCATGCTCTGTCGACGTCATGTTCATGGTCATGTATGGTAAAGCTTTGGCGTTAAGACCGAACGAGTTTTCATGTTGCATTTCACCGCAGTCTCTTCCACTGGTGTCAAAATTAACTGTTTAAAAGTTCTACCTTTTGGGCCTTGTCGTGGCAAGAAATTTAACGAAATTTATTAATTTAAAACAAGCTGTAATTATGATTTGTTAGGTTACGGTTTGTTAGTCTCTACATATATTTATATAATTTATATATATATGTACATGCATCTTGTCGTGAATAGAAAGTCTAACGTCAGTTTTTAAATCCTTCGGCAGCAAATACACCAACTGCGATGCTGTTCTCGTAATAGATTTGATTTATTGGTGGTTTTGTTAACAACGATACCATTTTTTAAAAACGATTGACTATGCCCACAAAAACGCTAACCGCGATTAGCCACATTTAAAACACACAAGCTGGCAGCTATAAAATCATTATTCATAATAACATTTTTCTGCATAAAAATAAGAAATTAAATAAAAACTTCAAAATTCAAAAAAAAGACTACATAAAAAATAATATATGCCCACTGTTATCTCGATCGGTGGGACGTTTTCGCCCGAAGTGAAACCTAAGTGTTTGAGGATGCTGATCCAGGGGATTTTCATATACCTGGGTATCATGTTCTATCCCTTTTCATTCTTCATAGGGGCCTTGCAATATACATACGCAATGAAGTTGTGTACCAGACAAGAATGATCCCGAATTTAGCTGTCTCTGGGTTAAAGTAAAAATCTAGGCACATCTTTTGCCCTTGGGGTTTCTTTAGAGAAGTCAAAATACGGAAGGGATAAAACTATATATAGCTCCGATACCCTTTCCGACACCATATCGAAGATCCTTGAAAACTATCCGAATAGTGGAATCGATATTGCTGGTGATTTCAATGTTCATAATTTATCATGGCTTCGCCTTTCGAGCACCACAACTTCAAAAGGCCAACTATTCGCAGCGCACAATCACTAGTGAATTAGCCAACACATATTCCGTGTGTTGATGGGCACCAATCAAACATTCTCGAACTCTTTCTCACTTCACACCAGGATAAGTATGATGACAGCGTTAGCGCAGCTCTTGGAAATTCGGATCACTGTACTATTTCTGCCTCCTTTTTGATTGCGGAAAGCTACGAAACGTTTGAAATATATTAACAAAAAGCGTATTGGGCTGAGCTCAACGATTTCATCGCATTTCAATTGGAGGCTCTGCTTACTTGACAATGATGTCGATGCCATGGCAGAAATGGTTGAAAATATAATATTGTTTGGTATGAAAATGTCTTACCATCGAAGCAAATTTATATTAAACTCAGACCGAAGCCATGGTTTAGTCAGACGTTCAGACTTGTAGTCACATCCAGAGAGAGATACTTATTTATTTCGCAAAAGGGCGAGATCTTCGTGTACCGAAGTTCTAAGACGGGAAAATGCTCTGTACGAGCAGCGTCTTCACGCTACAGTCCTTACTGACCAACCCTCACTTGCCGGAAAGCAACCAACCACTGCCCGCTCTCGAGAGTGTATCCGTAACTATGCCAAAGATATACTTTCGAGCTCGTAAAGTTAAAAGGGTTTTAGCGAACCTCAAAATAAACAAGTCTCCTGAGCCGGATGGAATTCCTGCACTGGTCTTGGAACAGTGTTCTTCGACGTTATCACATCCTTTGGCAATCCTTTTCATCACTCCGTACCATGCAGGTTAATTTCCATCGTGCAATCTGTTCCGCTGTTTCCAAAGTGATGGAAAGTATGGTGAACTTCCACCTAATGAAATATCTAGAGTCCAAAATTTACTGAACGACCGCCAAAACGGCTTCCGCAGAGGAAGCTCTACAGGCGACATATTGGTCTTCCTCTCGGAAAAATGATGCAGCGAAAGCAAAGTCGTGGCTGGGGATATTTCTAAAGCATTTAATAGAGTGTGGCATGGGTCACTTCTGTCCAAATTTATTGCTTTTGGTGTCGGTGATATCTTCCCTTGATTTATATCGAGCTTTCTCAGAGATTGCGCTATAAGAGTTGCTATAGACGGGTTTCATCTAACGAGTACCAGATAAATTCATGGGTATCACAATGCCCCATTCTTTCTCCTGCGCTGATTCTTATCGTTCTTAATGACCTCCTATGATAAACTTCCAACCCCATACACTCTTTTGCAGATGACAGCAGCATATGTCACTCATATTTATTTAGTCGAAGGCCAACATCGACCATGATCGCGGCGCTGAGGCAGAACATGAATAATTCATTCAATAGTGGCCTCACGAAAATATCGCAATGGGGACACGCGAACAGGGTCGATTTGAACGCTCAAACAATCACATGCCCGATCTCGCTGCCTCTTCTGTAATTATGGGCGGTAAAAACATTAAGGAATCAGAAACTATTGATGTTCTTGGCATGAAAATTCAGTGTGATATTCGATGGACTGAGCACATTTATCAGTTCTCAAAAGAAGCATTCAAGTGCCTCGGTTTTTTAAGACGGTGAAAGACATACTTCACCCCATCTGATCTCCTCACTATTTATATCGCTTACGTCCGGCGGAAAATGGAATATAACTGTCAAAGACTATTTTGAAGTTACTCGACCGCGTACAGGAGAGAGCGCATCCATTTGTTGTTGATTTTGCAGCAAATTGAACCACGCATTACAGAGACACCTCCTTTTTCTATCCTCCATCCCATAACCTAATTCTTTAGTTCCAGCCCAATGAATCGCATGTGTAGGGGTCCTGGTCCAAGATAAAAAAAATATATAAAATAAATCTTACGAAACAATCACAGTTAATGTGTAAAGTTAAATCGCAACATAAAGCATAATCTCAACCGACCTACACATATTCTATATAATTGTGCAATTTTACGTAGATGTTGTACAATAATAATTAATATTGGCAAAAAATCTAAATAATTTTGCTTTTAGTTGTACATCTAAAAGAAGTGCAATATTCTGTGAAATGTGTTGGCAACATTGTAAAATATGTTATGTTTACTTTGATTTTAAAGCTTAATTTTTTAATGATATTGTGTTCATAAATTCATTCTTAATTGAGACAATTTAATTGTAAATGAGCAGTTTAATTTAGTGTTCACACATACATATATAATTTAGTCAATTTGGGATAGTCAATTAGCATTTTACAGCAGGAAAAAATAACGTTTCGAGGTATAATTCGCTCTTTTATGATCCTCTTTGCTTTTTTTATTTGCTGTTTCGACATTTGGCATGCCATTGTACAGAATATTTTCATTTCACTGAACGACTTCCCATACTTGTGGCTATGATGCAATTAAATACTAATTGTGAAATTTAGTTGTGCAATTATTATATGTTAAATTATGCTCAATTAAAGACTTAATTAAGTAAATTACTTAATTGTACAATTTCCGTGCATGTCTGAACACAGTATAAGGGTTCAGAGTGCGAAGTGAAACATTAGTTTCATAGTGCATTTACATTAAATCGAGGGTACCTCCGTAGCCTAGTGAATGAGCATTAGTCTTATCAATTTGGAGTTGAGGGTTCCATTCCCGCCTAAACCTTAAATGTTTCTTGTGGTATCACAATGGGCTTAAGCGTTCTCTTTCGGCGAGGGTTCGCCACCTAACCTAACCTAGATTGAATCGAAATATACACCTTTTCTCATTGAAATTGAGAGAATTCGAAATGAAATTGAGAATTTCAAGTTGAAATTGAGAAAATTCCAAATGAAATTGAGAAAATTCCAAATGAAATTGAGAAAATTTGGAATGAAATTGGAAAAATTCTAAATGAAATTGTGAAAAATCTTAATATGTTATTTTGCTGCGTAATTATAAAAAATTGGATTGAACTTTGGATATGTCATACCATACCTCTAATAACATAGTGTAAAAGACTAAAAGAGTTTAACAAAACTCGTCAATTTAGTTCAGAGACAGTTTCTGTTTTTACCTCTTAGTAATTTTCAATGGAATCCTGACATACATACATGTATGTATGCATACCTACCATCATATTTAGACTTGCCAGATCCCAAAAGCCTAAAAACTGGAAAACGTAAAATTTTCGCCTGTATTTAAAAAAAAAACTGGACCATTTTTAAAATGCACTTATTGTTCCAAAAAGTGAAATTTTAGTTTTTATTATACTTCATAAATTGTCAGTTACATATGTACAAAAAATGGTACTAATTGGAGTTAGGAAAATATATAATCCAAACATAATGGTGACGATGCACGTTGACTACAAATCCAAAAACAGACCTGGGTTCAACCCCAGTTTCAGACTAAAATTATTAAAAAAAAAAAACATCTCGCAGTTTTCTGATGTGCATTAGTGTGTCTTTGTATGCCAGTTGTTGTCGGAAGGATTCAGTGTCGAAGGCATAGTCACTGGTCACTGAACAATACCGGCTTTAGGTGATAGCAATCGACAATCACATCAGAACGCCCTCCTTCGTCGTTATTTTGTAGCACCGGCGAAGTAAAATAATAATAAAAATGGCTACTAAAGAAGCTTCAGCACTGCTGCGAGTATAAACAAAGAACGTGCAAAAGCAGAGCTGTAAAATCATTAGTTAAGTTTCACCTCCTGTCGTTTCTCCTACTATCCCTTTCATATAGTTCCAGCACAATGTTTCGCATGTGTAGGAGTCATCTCTTGGTCCCAGATAAAAAAATACAAAAAAAAAAAAAATTTAGTTGAAATTTTATTGTGTTTAGAATGCAATTTTTCTGTACAAAATATTTATTTCATTATAAAAGAATATAAAATATGAAAAAACTGGACTGAAAACTGGACTAAACATAAAAAACTGGAAAATCCAAGCGAATCCAGATCATCTGGCAATCCTAATCGAATTAGAGTCACTTGACATTCAAAAACTTATCCACTTAAACCCTTACACTAATAAATTTATTCTATAAATTATTTCTGAGTTATATGTACATATCTATTTATGTATATACTATAATTATGCAAACGTTAAACTGTAAACATAATGTAGCTAAATATGTAAATAAATAAATGTAAATAAAAGAAAAATTAAGTTATTTTGTATGCTTTTGGAAGACAGATAATATTAGAGCACGAAATAACAATATCAGTTTGTTCCATTTATTTTCGGTTTATTGCGCCCTTTGTACTAAATTAAGTAAATTTTATAAACATTTATAATGCAAAAATGTGTCCTTCTAACTTTATTTGTTTACTTGTTCTCAACCTCACCGGATTTTATTGCTAAAGAAAATTGAAATGCTCGGGGCAAAGTAGTTTAGTAAAAATAAATTTCTGTGTGGGGAAAAAATTACAATATCTTTAGAGGTTTTGAGGTAAATAGATGAAAAGATATTAATTAAATGCGTTTGAGGTCATCAACTACCCCTTAAAAAATGTGTATTCCTTTTAATAATTAATTTTTTGGAAAAATTAAAATTAATATCAGCAAAACATTACGTCTGTTAATAATCTAGAGCTAGACACATTTATAGGGTATACACTATTGAACATAATAACAAGCGACTGTGTATTTGGAGTAAATATCTCACAATATTTATTTTGTAAGTGCTCCTTTATTCTAGTATCTACTTTTATTTTTGAACTTGCTTTTTTTGTTTTCATAAGCAAAATAAGTTTAAACAGTCCTAAATTGTTGTATTTGGGTGCAAATAGTAATAGTACGACAGAGTAAATTAACTGTCGCTTTTGACAAGAATATTTCGAAATGGTTCTCATATCTATGTACAGGGTGGCACAAAAGGAGCTATATGGTTTGAGTTCTTTATAACTTTTTCAATTATTATTTTCTTTTTCATCATTTTGTGAAGAAGACTTGGGGAATTAAATATGAAGCATTGGAAATGAAATCATGGCCTTTACACTCGAAATTTTGCGAAAAGTTATGGAAAATATGCTAAAAAGAGCACGTATGTGCGAAGCAGAAAATAGACATCACTTACAGGATATAATTTTTCAAAGCTAATTGCAAAAAATTCCCCAATAATACATGTATTTAAAAAAAAAAAATTATAATAATCGCATAAATAAAAAACTTATAACCCATATAGTTCCTTTTGTGCCACCCTGTATATATTTATATACGAGATCAGATACGTCCACATAACTTGATATTTGCATTTGCGGCAAACATCTTTGATATATTTTGGTATATTATAAATTAAAAAAAATACCAAAATTTAGTTTTTAATTTAAATGTAAACGTTTACTAATTAAAAATTTTACTGTCTGTATGTTATTGATCATAACCCTAATTAAAATTGAACATACATATATAATATAATATAATATATAAAATTAATATTAATATATATTAATATATATTAAAATTAAATTAAAAAAGGTTAAAAAATAAGTATTAAAAAAATTAATATATATTATATATAATACTACATGTGGACGCTGTTTGATTTTAATATTCTTCTGTTTTATTTTTTAATTTTTCTATTGATTGTAAATACATTCTGTTTGATGTATGCCAAACGACAGCCTATTGTAGATTAGAAGAAAATTATAAAAATAGAAATATGTATGTGTAAAAATGTAAACTCATGGATTGTTGTGTTTTAGTTTATATATTTTTGTTTTTGTGTTCAGTATTCAACTTTTAATTCTCTTTTAAGAATCTTGGATTTGTAGTCAGAAATTGGGAAATAAGCATTAGCGAAATTGCACTATATGTATATGCTTTCCTCCTATGTTGAGTTTATATTTTTTAAAAAGTACTTTATGAAAATATCATAATCTACTGCTATGTAATAATATATTTCATATATTTTGTGAAATTAAAATCTATATATGTATATAAAGCGGAATGTGTGTTTGTTTGTTTGTTTTCTTGTACATTATAGGAGTCGAGACCTGTGGATTGATCTTCCTGAATGTTTAATAACATTTAACACGGACTCTTGAATGAATTATAGGCTACTTTTTTTACCGCTGCCGCTTTACGACCACTTTTTTAAACTATGTTACTCCATATTAAAAAATTTAACGTACCTAGCAGACTACCTTTTTTTAAATACTGAAGAAATCTACCAGTTTTGGTCGGTCACTGATATAAAGGTGTTTTTCTCTTAAACTCTCTTTTCTCAATACACAATATCTGCAAATTAGTTGCTGGTATTGTATAAGTGCCTGTGGGGGCAGCGAAGCATACCAATTTAATATAGTACATTGTTTAAAAACGAAAGGTATTTTTTGATTAATTACTGAATAATTTCATCTTATAACTTTTTTTTTTATCTGAGTTAAATTTGTTAGATGATAACTTTTTAAATTTAAAAACATGATTTCAACAATTGATTGAAGTAGAATTATGTGCTGTTTCTCTAACACAAGTAGTACTTAAGCCCATATTTTTTAATGTTAAATTTAACGGTGTTATGAAATAAAATTTCAAGTGACTTATTTCCAACTTCTGTATGCACAACGAACCTTAAAACAGATATCAAAATTCGAAACAAATGTATTTGCTATTGCAAAATTTTATATCACAATGGGGTGGCCAAGTAGTTACTTTTATCATCAATATTAGTATTATTATTATTATTAATATTTTTAATAATAAAAACTTTCAAGTGTTGCCAGAAGATTTACCCTCTAATATGTTATAATATTTTTTATTTTGGTTTACAGAATTTTATTCGAAAACATTCATTCATAAAACTTGTAAAAAAGCTTCGTAAACAACAATAAAAACTTCAAATAATAATAATAATTACTTACTTACATACCTACATGTACATACAATTGGGGTATTCACAAGATAGTCGTAAAGTTGCATGTTGTAAAATAATAACACGAAAAAATATGACTGTTGTGAGAAACCCATCATAACTTAATATGTTATGTCAAAAACATAAACAGCTATGTAAATTTGTGTCTTAAAAAACGTTTTAACGCTGCACCGATTTTCTTGAAATTTTCAGAGTATCTCTCTCTATATCTGGAAAGAACTATAGGCTACATAAATTTCAAAAATTCTAAATAGGCGTTGCCACGCCCATACAGAGTAAATATATATTTATGTATATCTTCACGGTTGAATTGAAAGTTTCTGTATTTGGTCTGAACGACTTGATAATAAATTTTTTTCTTCGGGCACTTTCCTTATAGTTAGAGAGCTGAAATTCGGTATACGGAAGAGTAAACAATGAGAAAAATATGAAATCTGACAATTTTTATTAGGGAGATAGGCTGATCCTTTTTTGCATGTGCCACTCCCATTTCATGTACGGGTGCGCACTCTTCACATAGCCATATAGCTGAAAGTTGGTATACGGGTAGGTACTCGGAAGGTTGGGAGGGGAGGTAAAACATTTTTTGACAGTAGTACCAAATCTCAGTAGATTTCTCTCTCACTGTTGTTATGTACTGTAAAATACTTTGTATTCAACATAATGAATTTGATCTAGTTTAATTCATTCTATTTAATTCTAATTAAATCAAGAATAATGAATTCCTTAGTTGGACGAATATCTTTGTTAAATGGAACGAATTATGGAACGTGGAAGGCTCAAATGGAAGCTGTACTACACAAGGGCAGACTGCTAAATATTGTGTTAGGTAAAGAAAAAGTTCCAGTAGTAAGAAAACTTCCAGAAAGGCCGACGGAAGCCCAAACTCGTGAATATGAGCAGGAGGTGAAGAATGTACAACAACATATCGATAAAGATATGGATGCAAGACCTGAAATTTTAATGGCAATAGATATAAACATTGTACCAATGGTAAAAAATTTTAAAAATTCTAATGATATTTGGTGTTATCTTCAAGATACGTTTGATCGTAAATCAATAAGGAAGAAGATAGAATGCTACCGGAAGTTATTAAATATGAAAATGACCGAAAATCAATCAATATCTCAATTTTTAATTAATTTTGATGTATGTATTTCTAGCATAATAGAAATGGGAATTGAAATTGCTGGATGCTTTACCAGAGTGTTTCTCAGCTATCAAAGCCGCTGTAGATACTGCTAACGAATTTCCAAAATTAGTTGTTTTAAAATCAAGATTGCTTGAAATAAGTGACAAAGAAGAGAATAATACAAGTGATTCTGCATTTAAAGCTAAATTTTATAAAAAGGTACATCATGAACAATTCACAAAGGTTAAAAATCAAGAAGAAGGTATGTCTAAAAATAAATTTTCTTACAAATGTTTCCGATGTGGAAGAAACGGTCATAAAGCCAAATATTGTAAGGTATATGTTGAAAATGCTAGATATGTAGTACAAAATGTCAAACATAAAATTTTGAACGAAGTGTCTGTAACCATGACAGAAAATGCATTTTGTAGTAGATTTCGAGAAAATTGGATGATTGATAGTGGTGCTTCATCTCATATGTGCACTAAAAAATCTTTGTTTGAAAATATAGATTCTGAATTTAAAGGTAAAGTCAGCTTAGCAGATAGTAATGAATTAAACATTGAAGGTATTGGAAAAGTAAAAATTACTGTAAATATACATGGAAAAAGGCAAGAAATTGGTCTATATAACACTTTATATGTTCCAAATTTACGATGCAATCTTATATCTACTAGTAAATTAACTGATAATGGTTGTACAGTTATTATGAAAGGATTAAAAGTAGTGGCCTATAAAGATGGAAATCGAATAATAGAAGGGAGTAAAATGGACAACTTTTGTCAAATTATTTGAAAATTCAGAAAATATAAACGTAATAGAAAAATCAAACAATATTGAAACAGAGCTATGGCATAAAAGATATGGTCATTTAAATATACATCAATTAAGAAAATTGCAGAAAGATGAAATGGGTTAGAGGTTTACCTGTTATTAAAGATATACAAATTTATTGTGTACCATGCATTCGTGGAAAACAAACATGTTTACCATTTCCACATAAGATTGAAAAATCAAGTTCTGAAGTACTAGCTCTTATTCATACTGATTTATGTGGTCCTATGAAAAATCAATCACTTGGTGGTAGTTCATATTTTGCAACATTTATAGATAATTATTCTCGAAAAGTTTTTGTATATTTTATTCGAAGAAAAGATCAATATTTAGAAAAATTTAAGCAATTTAAGAAAATGGCTGAAAAACAGACTGGAAAGAAAATTAAAATTTTACGCAGCGATAATGGAACAGAATTAGTTAGAAAGATTTTCACTAATTTTTTAAAAGAACATGGAATTAAAAGGCAGTTAACAACAACTTATACTCCACAACAAAATGGTATCGCAGAAAGAATGAATAGAACATTGGTAGAAATGTCGCGATGCTTAATGCTTGAATCAGGATTACCTAAAAATTTATGGTCAGAACTTATACATACATCCGCTTATATTCGAAATCGTTGTCCAACAAAGTTAAATGATAATAAGACTCCAGAAGAGTTGTGGACAGGAAGTAAACCCATTATTAAACATTTGAGAAGTATTGGATGCTTATCATTCGTATTAGATAAAACATTCAGAAGATCTAAGTGGGATGCTAGAAGTAATAAACATATTCTCGTAGGTTACTCAGAAGAATACAAATCTTACAGATTATGGAAAGTAGAAACAAAAGAAATCGTAACTAGTAGAGACGTAAAATTTCTGGAAACAAAAATGTATTGCTCTAAAAAAGAAAAAGATATTCCTCTTTTTTATGAATTTTAACCTAGACAAGAGGAAACTAGTTTTGAAGATTTTAAATTAAATGACACAAATCAGGAAGTTTTGAATAAAAATTTTGTAGAAAATAATAATGACAATGAAACTCAAAAAGAAAATTTTATTGATTCGATTAAAAACCGACTAAGACCAAGAAGAAATCAAGAGATGGCTCAAAGAGTTAATGAAAAAGTAATGGATCCTAGAAACATATCAGAAGTTATGTCATCTGATCACGCAGAAGATTGGCTTTGCTCAATGGAAAGAGAATACAAGTCATTAATGAAAAATGCTACTTGGAGTTTAACAGATTTGCCAAGTGGTCGCAACGCAATAGGTTGTAAATGGATTTTTAAATCCAAGATTAAGTCAGATGGAAGTATAGAAAAAAGAAAGGCGAGGTTAGTAGCCAAAGGTTATTCTCAAAGGTTTGGATTAGATTACGTAGACACTTTTGCCCCAGTGGTTCGTCGTCAAACATCTCTCAGACTATTGTATGCTCTCGCAGTTGAAAATGATTTGATATTACGTCAATTAGATGTGTCAACTGCATTTCTGAATGGAAATTTAGAAGAGGAAATCTATATGGTGCAACCAGAAGGATTTATTAGTGAAGCAACAAAAGAAAAAGTATGCAAATTAAATAAAGCTATATATGGTTTAAATCAAGCCGGCCGACAATGGTTCAAAAGAATTGATTCTGTTATAAAAGATTTTGGTTTAAAACAGTCAAAGTACGATCAATGTACTTTATAGAAGAACTTGTAATTAAATTAAAGCAGCACTTTGAAATTTGTGACATGGGAGTCCCGAAGCATTGTATTGGACTTGAGGTAAATGTGAAAGATGGAGAAATATCAATTTCGCAACCTGGATATATATCAAATTTAATTAAAAAGTACAATTTTAGAAAATTGCATGCCTGTGAAAATTCCAATACAACCAGGTATTAAATTAGAAAAAGAACCAACAATTTCTGGAGAGGCAGAAAAAGTAGATCAAAAGTTATATCAAGAAATTATTGGATCTTTACTTTACTTGTCATTATATAGTAGACCTGATATTACGTGTGCTGTTAATATGCTATCACAATTTTCTGTTGACCTTTGTAAACAACATTTAAATGCAGCTTATCATATTATTAAATATTTGAATTATACAAAAAATGCTGTATTAAAGTACAAGAAAAATAATTTACCACTTATTGGTTTTTGTGATGCGAATTGGGCTCAGGATGTAAATGATAGAAGATCTCAATCAGGTTTTTGTTTTTTACTCGCAGGTGGTCTTGTTTCCTGGGAGTCAAAGAAGCAAACGGTTGTAGCAACATCCAGTGCTGAAGCAGAATATGTAGCATTAACTGAAGCAGTTAAGAAGCTGCATATTTGAGTTATATTCTGGAAGAACTTGGATATTCCGGTCATAAACCTGTAATGATATACACAGATTCGCAAAGTGTTCAAAGAATGGCAGAATTCGGTTCAAATCATTCTCGTACTAAACACATCCATTATAAGTATCACTATGTAAAAGATGCTATAGAACAAAATATTATTAAATTAAAGTATTTGCCTACTGATAAAATTTTAGCTGATGTTTTAACAACACCCTTGCCTAAACCTAAACATGTATTTTGTTGTAATAATTTTGGAATTGTAATGTAAATTCATAATGTTGAGGAGGCATGTTGTTATGTACTGTAAAATACTTTGTATTCAACATAATGAATTTGATCTAGTTTAATTTGTTAAATATGTTTTATAGAAACTAATATTTAAATTTTCAATTCAAATATATAATTCAACCTAGTTATACCTTTTAGAACATGACATTGTTTTAATTACAATACTCACAAAGAATTAAAAAAATCGTAAAACTGGTATTATTGTAAGTTACATTCAACAGAAGTAAAAATTTTAAATTTTATGTAACTAAAGCCTTTTTGAATTGCATTTGAGGATATGTATGCATTAGAATATATGTTTAATACTTAAATATATATTCAATTTAAGTATGTGCTTTTTAGTTTCATTCCTATTTACGGCGCCTTACAATTATTATCAGCCGCTTGACTAAGGCGACTCAACAATTCGGCGACGGTTTCTACTACTAATTACAACACAGTATACATACTTTAAAAAGTGTTATTATTTTACGATTTTTTTGTGTGATCACCAACAACAATGTTTTTAAACTATTGTAACATATTACAATATTACGACAATACGACTAAATACGAGACTTTGTGAATAACCCAAATATACTACATACATACATATTTATTATTCTTGAATGATTTAAAAAGCTTCCATGGATAAGATGTATTGCATGAACATATTCATTAAAGTATTAATTCAAGTTTAACAACAACTTTCTTTATTACGACAATATTTTAAAATTTATGAATTGAAGAAGTTAAACATTACTTCAAATAAAAGTAAATAAATTAATCTACATAACAGTTTAAAGTTCGTTTATCGCATATTTACTTAAATAAATAAATGGGTTCAAATGCTAAAAACAGAATCCTCACTTCTTCTATTCAAGCATTGTAATATGTTAACGTTAGGAAAAGTCATAAGAATAACTTCGTAGATATTTACATTTGTTTGTAACAAGTTTGATTTTAAGAGACTTCCATATACATATGTATCTATATGAATGTACGTATGTAAGTAATTGTGTATATGTATATAAAAATTTTTAATTTATGTCTGTTATTTGGTAAGGTTGCTGCCTTCATTTGCTGCAAATGCCAACTCATCAGTAGACCTTTAACCAATTTCTTTGAAAAGCTAAAAAAATACAGGTGTTTACATACAAACTCTCAATAGTAGTCTTAGCAGAAATTTATCACGGTAAAAGAAGAGTCTTAGTAGAAAAAGTTTTTAAAACCTACATTTCGTTCGTGCTCTTTTTTAAAAAGTATATAACCTTCTAGAAAGCGATCACGCTCCTTTCTAAATATTTTGCACCAATAACTGTAAAAATATGCAACATATTTGACACTACTCTCAAGTTGTAGTGAGATACTGACCTGTTTTACATCCTTGATTGACCTACATTAATATGCAATTAAAAATTTTTTTTTTGTGATTTTAGTTGCTTAAGCGAGAAATTTATAAAAAAAAAATATTATTATTGCCTATTTAATATTATTATTGATACGATTATGCTGAAAATCGTAGAAACAGTGAAACGTTAAATATAAATTAATGTTAAGTTTTAAATATATTGTACCATTATTGTAATAAAAAATTTATAATTTTTTAAAGGTATTGGCAAACTGCAGAAAGTGTTATCCTGTTCATAAAGGAAATCGCCATTAGTCAATTTACTTTTATCCCAAATAAATCAAGTTTCCGGTATTGATACAGGCATTTATGATGATAGGAACAATGCCAAGTGATACAGAGTTTTTACTGTATCGAAAAAGTTTTTTTTGTTGACAGCCAACGGCCAGGAAAAGAAGATATTAGAGATACTCAAAATATATATGGATTTAATACGATGGAGGATTGAATTATGTATGTTGAACGTGGTATAATTTTAATATATAATTAAGATTACGATTATTTATCTACGTTTGTTATATGGTTTATAGTCAGTAGCTTTTTCTAGAATTTGTTAAAGGTCTACTGACGATTTTGGAAACGTACCTATAGACCAGCTAATTCATATTACAAACATAGATAAATAATCGTAATTCATTTTGACTCACGTTGAATAAATGAAAAAATACTTACTTAATTGATTCATATTGCTTTTGATAACTATCCGATTCTAAAATGGCACGTGCCATTGCGTTAAATTTTTTAAGTATTTTCTGCAATTAAAATTTCTATGAATTACTACAGCCTTTAAAAAAATGGTTAGTGTAAAAAGTTTTCTGATGTTTAAATCACCCAAGTATAAAATAAAAAAAAAATGAATGCTTACAAAAATTCAGCTGGAAGTTTCTGTTTTACCAGAATATAAAAAAAGAACTAAAAGCTGATGACAAAAGAAAGAAGAAAAATGACGCGATAGTGAAAAATAAGAACAATAATAATGAACAAGAAACCCTTAAAAATGCTGAAAAGCAGATCCGTCAATTGAATTAACACAAAATAAACAACAAAGAAATAAATTTACAAACGGAAACCACAACAATTCGAAAACAACAAGAGATCAAACAGGGTTTGATTTTGAAACTAAAAATTAAGAAGAAGAAAATACAGTGCGTATTTGCAATTAACCTGTGATCTACAATGTTCAGAAAAATTAACACACCAAAGTAATGAAGCCAATGAAAAAATTACTTAAAAATTGAAATAACAAAAATAAGGAAACAAAAGACCAAAAACATGGGGTGGGAAACCAAATTAAATGGAAACCAAACAAACAATTTTCATAATTTTTTCGCAGAGCGGGAGAAACAAAAATTTCTAAATGAAATCTTAGCATGATGGAAAGTGTGGGTATAAATTTGGATCTAAAATGTTTATTTATTTATTTTTTTTAAACAAGTAACTCTCCGATAGTTAAGATGGCTATAAACAACTCACAGTTGTGATTTCTCTTCTTTGGAAAGAGAGGGCGTATAGAAGCGAATCGTGTGTGATACATTTATGTGACTGGTGTAAATAAATCGCTCTCAAAAGTTATTTATATGTTTTTTTCGATGGAAAGAATTTAAATTTCGTACGATAAATCATATATTGTAAGTATGCTAAAGTTATGTTCTGTAACTATATGATTAACCCGCACCGGCCATATGCTGAGCTTGTGTCAATGGAGTAAATAATTTTCCTTGAACAGTCATACTAGAATTCTTTCTACGGTAAGCAGAAGTTGCAAAGTCCCCAAAGTCCATATCCATATATTCATAGTCGTATTTAAAAATACTAATTTTGTAGCAAATGGAACGTGAATTTACTGTACCTCAAAAATAATATTGTATTAACGAGTGTATGTACATGCGCAAAAATTTTTGTAAACTTTAATGTGTGCTGTATTGACAATATGCACATTTTTTCTCTCCGACGGTGGTAATAATATTAATTACAAGTTACGGTAATATTTTCGCATTTTATGGCATTATTGGATTTTTTGTTAAGCCTTTTCCTTAACTTGTACCGTGTGTCTTGTTGTGATTTAAAGAAATATATCGTGACTTCGTTAAGAGTTTCACACGCAGGCATAAAATTCATGGTAGGTTCGTCACGAACAAATGTGCAAGTTAGCATACTGTTAAAACATCATTCTAAAATCTTAATTGGGATATTGTAACTAACTTAGAGTATAGTAGACCATAGGATAGTATAGAATATGTCGGAAGAGAGATGCATGGACAGGGATGCGATAGAGTGAGAAGAGTCCAGTAGGAACTGGGAAACCAACGGTCCAGTGAATACGGCGGTGTCAACGCGACAACCAGCCGCTGCCGCCGATAAATGGGCTCAGCTCCCCCAGTACGCGGGGGCACAGGTCCCTGAGTTCAGCGCACTCGCAGAGGAAGTGAACCACACTATCCTCCTCCTCCTAATCGTTGCACGTAGAGCAGACGCGACGGGGAACCTGCAGAATCCATCCACGTCCCTGTCCTTGAGGCGGGCTCCCCTCGCCAGATCATCCCCTCGGGACGCCACGAAACGTCCCGAGTATCCCCCGAATGTCCGAATGTCGACGGTGGTTCCATGCTCCAATCGCAGCCAGCCTTATGGCGGTGTGCAGTGCCATCCTCCTAACCTATAGCTCAAAGGAATCCAGCCCAAAAAGCCCATGGCAAAAAGTGTCCTAGTCGGTGTATGTAGAAGGGCGCCGTTATCAGGATCGCCTTCCTCCGTATCACCCTCCTCAAGCGACACCTGTTGCTCGTAGAATCCAGCGTCCGCATAAGATTATGTGTAATATAAAAAAGTAATCTACTTACTATCCAAAAGTCAATGTATGGGTTTCCGTTGCGGACTGGGAATTACAAAACTTTAGAAGAAATTCTATCGACATTATAGAAGAGTATTATTTTCAGATGCACAATTACATTCGTTGTAGAGAATTGTCGTAAGCTACTATACAACCGCGATTCATGAACGGTACAGTATATCTCAAAAATCTATCTGAGACGGTATTTCATTAGTAATGCACATAATTAAACTTGTACTAAAGCATGAAAGTACTTACAATAAGGGCCTATAAGATATAAGAAAGCACACATCAGGACCTACTGAACAGGGCCATTTAAAATATTATTATGTCGATATTAAAATCCATTCATTTTCGTCAAAACGTATATTTTGAATCAAAAACAAATTTGTTTTATTTAACGCCTGCACAATAACCCAACACTTTTCTGAATTTTGACGCTGCAAAAGTAAGTATAGGTTTTCGTATAAGCCAATTATGCATTGAATAGGCGGAGTCTGACCTCAAGAGTAAAGCAAAATTTTAAAAATTAATCTGAAACATATTATTCTTTTTATTAAAGAGTTTCTATAGAAGTGAGAATCACTTCATAGAATTGTTTTTGTTCTACACGTGCAATTTTTTTAAAGGTTTTTTTCATAAATTTTTCTTTGCAATAAAAAAATCTTTCCCTTTAAGTGAGGCAATCTTTATGCGTTTTTTTCTTTCCACGAATACAAGAAATCCCCAAGTGTTTATAAAAGTAAAGGTAAAGCTCATTTCAAGAGCCTCTTATAAACCCTAAAGTGTCCTTGGCAACGTTTACTACCCACAATAAAATATCGTAAAAATTACATTCATATCGCACCTTAAATCAAAAACAGTCACAATTAAAATTTTATCAAAATCTGTAACTTTAAAAATACAGTTATACCTGTTAAATATACTTGTTACGTCGCTTATACCTCAACAACAATTTTTCTCCTCTCCAGAACATTTAAATTTTTTCGAGTTGTGATTGTTTTTAATTTCGTGTGCGATAAGTGTACGTACGACCAAATGGTTCTTGTGTGTGAATTCGAGACGTATGACTATTTTTTAACTTTTTTCATTTAGTATATGCCTATTTTGCTGTTTATTGTCTCACAATGAAACCTTTTAAGATGATAAGCCTTGTTAGATATTTTTTTATACGTTTTAATAGAAATTCGACGTGAACATTTTGTTGTGTTAGTTTGATATGTGAGGTGATTAGCCACAGTGATTACTTTATTAAAAGTAAAATTTTAGAAAATAAATGAAAAACACTTAGTTTTTTTTTATTTATTTAAAATTTCATATGTTTCGTGGAACATTTTCCACTTTCTGTAATTGTTGATTTTTCTTTTCCTGTCGAAATTGCTTTTAATTTTAATACTTATTTGTAAATATATAAAATTTGTAAATTATCAGATTTTCACTCTTATTTGTTGTTCAAATTATAGTTCATGGATTTCTAACGTTCTCTGTTTATAGCGGTGTTGACGCTTCGGTTTAGTAACCATTTTTATTATTATTTTACTTCGCCGGTGCTACACAATACCGACGAAGGAGGGCGTTCTGAGTGATTGTGGATTTATATCAGCTGAAGTGACCAGTGACTACGCCTTCGCCACTGAAACCTTCAAACAACAACTGACACACAAAGCCAAACAAATGCACATCAGAAAAAAGCGAGATATTTTTTTTTTATGATTTTAGTCTGAAACTGGGGTTTTACCCAGGTTTGTTTTGGTTTTGTAGTCAACGTGCAGACTGCTTCAGCCATTGCCACCCTCATGAAAACAGTTTATTTTAATTTTTAAACCAATCACTCAGAAAAAGGAAATATTTTAAAACATCGCGGCAACTGGGAAATTTAGTTCCAGCAAATTACTTGACAAACCAAAAACACTAAAAATCGGATCTGGCATATGCAGTAAGTTTGATTCTGTCTGACTTGATAAAGTAATATCATTAGCAGAAGAAGAATCAATTGATATATCAATAACATATAGAAAACCGAAATGAATAAAAAACAAAATTCAAATCAGCTTGGTTGTTTTTTTTGTTATGCGTTTTTTAAATAATTTTGGCTCACTATGCTAATTTTTGCTGATACAATTTTTTAATATAATCTAAAGCTCTATTTAAATAAAAAATTTTATAAATATCTAACATCAAATTTGTCGTATACCACATAATGATAAGTTTGCGTTTTCCCATAATCTTAATTTTAAAAAAATATAAAATACGAAAAAAAGTTTTTCTTTTGTTATCTTGGACCAGTACTCAGAAGATGCACTCCTACCAATGCGGTGCATTTTGATGGAACTAGAGGAAAGATATTGTAGGAGAAATGATAGGTGGTGAAGCTTTACTATCTTTTAACACTGCTTTTTGCACGTTATTTGTTTTAATAGCAATGCTACACAATATCCACGAAGTAGGACGTTCTGATGTGTCTGTGGATTGGATACAGCTGAGGCCGTTGCTGTTCAGTGATCAGTGTGACTATGCCTTCGCCACTGCAAACTTGCGACAAAAACTGATACAAAGACACACAAATGCACATCAAAAAAAAATGCAGGATGTTTTCATCAGTCTGAAACTCATGAAAACCGAATATCGCCACCCACAAAAAAAAATGAAGTCCGATTTTGATTTTAGACTCATGGTCTCTTGGGGAAACCTCCTTTTAATACATACAAATTGACCCACTCTAATGTACACTCAATGTATTATGTACCTAAATTTAAATCTAAAAAAATATTTGAGAATAACATAATATATTACCGTACCAAAAATTACCAAATAAACGAGTGAAATATTAGTGCATTTTTCTCTACTCAGTGGATGACCCTTACACATGCGATGCATTCTGCTGGAACTAGAGGAAAGCGATAGTTGTTGAGACTACTGGAGGTAAAGGGATTGACAGAGAGGAGAGCTTTATTATTTTCACAGCTCCGCTTTCAGGTTTCTTGTTTGCACTCAATTTTTGAAGTCGTGTTTAGTAGCCATTCTTATTAATTAGTTTACTTCACCGGTGATGCTGCACAATTCCCACGAAGAAGGGTGCTCTGATGTTACTTGTGGATTATTATCAGCTGAAGCCGGTACTGTTCAGTGACTATGCCTTCGCCACTGAAATCATCCGACGACAACTGACAGAAAGGCGCACTAATCAGCATCTGAAAAAATGCGAAGTATTTTTATCACTTAGTCGGACATTTGGATCGAACTCATAACTTTTGGTATAGTAGGCAACATGTTAATTACTTAAGCTATCGCCATTACTTCAGCTATTCATATCGAAAAATGTTTTATTGTAACTCTTTTTTGATTTATGCGAACAATTGTGATCTCTTTTTCACAGTTGCTACTAAAATCATTAACGATTTGCATTTTCGAAAAAGAAAGAAAATCAATAAAAAAATGCACAAACCCAAAAGATTTTCACATACAGTTAATGAAGTGCCATCTCTGATTTTTTACAGCCACTTTATAGTCGTACAGATGAGTTTGTAAAAATATACTTGAAAAAAATTTTATTGAACCACTATTTTAATTTTTAGAAGCTTTTATGCTGACTTAATTCGTAACCCCAAAAGGCCACATTGGTCGTCCATATGTTCAAGTAACTGTTGATAACACTTTGGACAGTTTTCAACCAAAACAGATTCCGCGAAGTTACTGATCGTTTCCACATTGTTGGTTATACCATTATGAAGGAAATGTTTAAGCAAAATTGATTTCATTTCAGTTCCCAATAACTATACCATTTGTGGTCGATTTGGCAGTTAATCGCACTACGCATTACAGAGAAAACTCGTGTTTTGGTCGAAGAGCACATACGAGTTTGTGGAATATAAAATCGAATGCTCATAAACACTACTCCATCTACCCCTCCTCTCATAGACTCCTAGTTCCAGCACAATGCATCGCATGTGTAGTTGTCATCCCCTAAGTGTCCGTCCAAAAAGAAATGTATGCAAGTAAAATTTTTTATCTTTTTATTTTTATAAAAAAAAGTATTTTTTTTAATTTATTTTAAAAATGTTTCTTGGCAACAAGATAAGCACTTAAAAGCTAAAGTTACAATTTTTGTTTTCTTGATATTTAACTTACTCTACTGCGCCAACAATGCTGATGTAGTCCACGTGCCTGTATTTTCTGTGGGAACTATTTTGCTGGTTTTTGATGTAGTCTGAGTCGTTGGAATTTTTGTGTTTTCTGTTCTTGTTAAATTTAAATGTTGTATTTTGCAATTGTTTTTATGATTTTTTTATGTTAAAATGAACATATATTCTTTGAATGTTAACTGTGGCATTTCCACCTGCGTTTTTTTATAAGGTTAGAAGACTTAAATTTATTTTCAAATAGCTTAAGTTGTTCCAAGCATATGAAAAACCTTACTTTGCAATATTGACACAATGATGAACATTTATAAATCTCATGCTCAATCTGCAAAAATTCTCTACTGAAAAATTTATACATATGCAGGTATTTATAGTAGTAGAGCTCCTCATGCGTTCGTACCCTGCATATAATGAATTAAAAGCAAAAGCTTATAGTTATATTACAAGTTTTCCTGCTTTTCTTCGTACTTTCGATTACTCCGTGGCATTTAAATTACTCTCTGAGGTGCTGCATTGAGTAGTTAGATGGTGAGATTTCTCGGCTAGTACGTTGTAATGCAAAGGACATCGTAATGGTAAATAGACAACATTCTCTCAATACCTTTGGGTTCGTCGTGTACTAGTCGTAGTCGTCTATGGACTACACTTGGCATACATGTATGGATTTGTCAAATTATCTGCAGGGTATGTACTGTGTGTTTGTTTGTGCAATGTACTGAGAACGATACTAAAATTCTAAGTTGTGCATTGTATGTTTTATAACATGGGTTTTTCCATGCATATGGGTGTGCATGTATGTGTGTATGTATGTATGTATGTATGTATGTATGTATATGTATATGTATGTATGTATATGTACGTAGATGAAGGCTATGCATTTTAATAATTCTTTACGGATTAAGAAGAACTTTTCTATAAACTTGAGTGTTTGTTCGATGACGCACTAATTAATACAATTTTTTGTTAAAACAAATCCTTGCACGGAGCAATAATTCACAACTTTTATGGGGAGATTTTTGCAAAAGTTGCCATACCCAGCAATGATTTGACATTATCTTACGAATTATTGTAAAATGTAAACTAAAAAATTTAAATGATTGTGCTTAGATACCCTGTGTTTTTGATGAGTATACATATGCATATGCACATACCCAACAAAAACTTTGCTGGCAAAGTAATAAGTTAAAATACTAATTATCATACTCTTCACTAATTCTACTTTGGCTTTTTAACTAATAACTTTAACATTACGATATCATTGGATGCACTCTCGCTTACGAATAACAATTTCTAAATGTCATTACAAATATGTTATTGCAGTAAGTAGTTATTTTGCAGGGCAAAAGTTATCGGTAATGACTCATTAAACACTTATGAAATTAAAAGTCTTCAAAAATAAATATTTAATGTTTTTAAGTTGATCATATTACTTTATACATCTCTTTGAACCGACTTAAAAAAAGGAGTATGTTCTCAATTTTACTGTATTTGTTTTTATGTGTCCCATTTCAGAATTGTTGTTTGAAATAAAAATTTAGCAGACTTAAGTTGATTTTAATTTTTTAAAGTATTCGAATTATTATAATAGTTTTTATTTTTATAGATTAATTAATTAAAATAGTATTTGAGAAAAGTTTATAGTTTGAGGTTTTTTATTTCAAATTATTTTTAAACTTGCGAAACAGTTAAAATGCCAGAATTTTTTTTATCTGCCATAAAAATAACATTCTGAATTACCGAACTTAGATTTTGGTTAGAAATATAACAAAAATTAAAAATAACAAAATGGGAGTTATTTGACTTTGCTAGCTATCACTGAAATTTATGGCTAAGGTTAAGCCTCACGGCCATATTTGTTTCACGTTGGCTAAATCATTCTTAATTCGCGATATCGTTCGTTATTGAAAATGTGTGCACTTGATTGTTCCCTTTTAAGATGATGTAAAATGGTTTTATAGCGCTTTTACTAATAAATGCAACTGTTTAAAAATGGGTAATAAATGAAATACAATTTCATTCAATAGCGATTCAATTATACGTTATACATCAGATTTTTTCCCGAAGTTTCAGGCTGATTTGGTTACGGAAACATCGGTACGAAAAGTATTTCTGTATCATTTGAGTGGCGATGGTCGAAGTAGTATGCACGTTGACTACAAAACGAAATATTTTCCTGGGTTCAACCCCAGTTTTAGACTCATAAAAACATCTCGCATTTTTTCAGATGTGCATTTGTGTGTCTTTGTGTCAGTTGTTGTCACAAAGTTTCAGTAGCGAAGGCAGAGTCACTTGTCACTGTCACTTGCTGTCCTGCAGCAAGTTCAAATCATTGAGAATTATATAACAATAATCTACAACGAAGTTATAGCAGAATGGCCGGTATGATGTATGTCCATCATAAAGCATACATTTTGAAAACGTTAATGGCATTTTGCAGCCAAGTTTGACATATGACTACTTTGCAATAAAGGAGAATTTTGTTCTGACGACGAATAAGATGGCATTATTTATTTGAGCATGAGTGTTTAATATATGGCTGATTCTTGTATATTCAAGTGAATGAAAATATTTCTATTAAAATATACAGAAATCTACAAATACGTATATTGGCCACCCGTAAATACACAAATGTGAAAATTAGGAGATAAATTTTTGATATTTTTTAAAATAAATTTTTGCTTTTAATTTCAGTGACGTTTTCAAGGCCTTTTGCAGTTCTTTTAATTTGTTTTTTTTATACAGCTTTTTAATGTTATACTTAATATATGTACATGTACTGTGAAATTAATATTAAAAATATGAGATGAAATGTGAAGCTCAGTAAAATTAATTCTGCTTTGATTTTATTTACTTTTCTTTTTAAATCACAAAACGAAAAGATAAAGAAACACAACATTAAGTTAGAAAAACAGTATTTAAAGTGACAAATTAAAAGCAATAAATAATTTTAAAACATTGTTAAATTGTACAAGATTACTGTTTGTGAAAATACTTTTCTTGAATTTGATCGAGTGAAAAAGAGAAGTGGTATACATAATTACATACATATTTATATGATAAATATGTTTAATATATGAATGCTTTGGTGTAAGCAAAGGTGTGCTTACATGAGGTGTAAATGTTTTAAATACTGTGACTTCTGTGAGCAAACTGTATGAATCCGCTTCAATCAATAATATTATTTTAAGTTGAAACCTGGAGATTCACCGTGAAACCGTATATATTTAACTGACCTGAAAAATTAAAAACAGGGAATTCATAAAAATTCTAGTTTCAATAATATTAGTATATGGGCACGTGACAACCCATCGAATTATACTTTTTTCTTTTTAAGAGAATAACACTCTGGTAATTAAGAAGGCTTCCTAACAATGACAACATTGTATTTTACTTTATTCTTGGAAAGGAATTCAGTAGAGAAGAGTTGGGTGGTGATAAAGTGATAAACAGTGGTCTGCTGTTCACCTTTTTAGTAATTTTTATAGCAGTGTAGCAAACACTGCTGAACGGATTAATTTTTAAGATAAATATTTCCGTCGTTTTGGTGGTAATGGCTCACTATATTTTGTTGATACATATTTGAGTTCGACATTTTTATTAAATCTTTTTTAATATCAAACGAGCTTGAATTATTTTATTTTAAAAAATCTTTAGAAAAACGAATGAGACATTCCAGGGAACATAGAAATTTTGTTTTATTTAAAAAAATATTTACACATTTGCGGAAGAATGCTGGAAGACTATACCTTGTTGTAGAAATTTTGACAGCACTAGGAATGCACCTGCAGAATCGCCACTTTTTAAATCTCAAAGTTTTTAGGAAATTGTTTTTCAAAATTTACAAATTTTTACTCTCTGAACTCTGAATATAAAATTTGTTTTTAGATTTCAAAAAAACAATTTTGGAGAATTCTTTTTTTCATACAACAATTATTGTTACTTTTCATAATTTTGCTAAGGCTAGTCATACTATCTTGGTGCATTTTGAATATTGCTGTTAACCACGAAGAAATTAATATCGTAGGCCCTATTCATACGATATCCTTTACGATACACACAATTCCCTTTTGGAGATTCTACCAAAAATCTTTGTTGTTCATACGATGACTTTTAGTTTCATGGGGTTTTTTTCTGGCATTTTAATATTTCTTTCCAGCTACTATTGCTTATATTTCACATACAGAGATGGACAAAAAAAAAACACACCGCATACTAATGTGATAGAAATGTGAATAAATTCAAAAGTAAAATTATTGGGGTGCTGATTGGTGCCTGAATAGTTAGCGTGTTGACTCTGCAACCAGAATGACCCGGCTTCGATTCCTGACGCGGTAAAGGCTACATTTGTTTTCTGCTCTTTCTGTATTACAGCACACTCCTTCGCCGGTATTTTAGAAATACAACGTCGCCGAAGTAAAGTAATAAATAAAAAGACTCACCTTAGCTTAAAAGTAATGCGTCCAAATTAGCATTAAAGACGCCGCAACTTTGCAGTTGTGTATTAAATATAAAGC
This sequence comes from Dexiosoma caninum, assembly GCA_963924685.1. NCBI lineage: Eukaryota > Metazoa > Arthropoda > Insecta > Diptera > Tachinidae > Dexiosoma > Dexiosoma caninum. The sequence goes on from OZ004729.1 coordinate 57,610,296, forward strand.
AGAGTTGTGCAAGAATTAAACCCTGTCTTCCTATCACTGTCAACTTTCACCACCTCTCTATTCTCCACATTATCCGCCCCTCTATCTCTTTCTAGTGCCAGTGCAATCCATTGCATACGTAGGGGATATCCCCTGAGCACTGGCACGTCACCAGAGTTCTACTATAAAGAAAAAAATTATTGTTCTACTGCTGTTCTATATGCAGATAAATGATAGGTGTCAAAATATTTAAGAACGTTCCCCACTGCATCATGTGACACTTTTTAAGAACAAAGTATATTATTATGCGAATTGTAACGGAAATATGAAAATGTTCATGGAAACTCAAAATGAGCCTTTTTTCCTTATCCCTCTTTGTTTCTACTCCGTTTATCAACAAACAAAAACAAACGTCCAAAAACCGAAGTTGCAAAAGTCATTGTGTGAATTGTGTGATATATAATTGTGATGATAAAAATATAGATAGTTTACCTGAACTAGCTGCCAAAAAATGTGTGTGAAATAAAATAACACGTAGTGACAAAAACCGAAAAGGTTAGATATACTTTTGGAAAGATCTAATGTAGGTCGTGGGCGCACTGGACACAAAAAACCATATCTTTTAAAAATTTACCAACCCGATTTTGAGAATGCCTATTGATTCGGTATAATTAAATGAACTATATAATTTTATTGATTACTTCGAATTATATACTGCTTTTCAGTCTGCAAGGGTCTTATATTTATACTCTTAAATTAGAAAATACGAAAATTTATAATTTTTGAGCTTCTGTATCAAATTGGAACAATTATTGAAACAAAACATTTTTTTTTCGTCTTGGACCGCCACATATGCAATGTTTTGCGCTGGAACAGGGAAATGAGGTTTACAGCAGAAGTAGTGTTAATGGACATTAGACTTTAATATTCTCGCATCAAAAGAACAGGAGAGCCCTTTGCAGAGAGTGCTATATGATTAAAAAATTAGTTATTTCTGTAATGCGACTACAAATGGAAGCACTCTTAAAGATGAACACGTTGTGAGGAAAAGTAACGGAAGAAAGAGGAGAACACATCCCTTTATAATAACTACCGTCCCAAATGGGTTTGTTCTCCCTTTCCTAAATACGATCGGTTAACATCAAAATAGACTTTGAAGTACCAGATGAAGTGAAGTATGTGTTATGCCATCTTAAAAAGCCGTAGCACTTCAATGCTTCTTTTAAGACCTGAAAAATATTGCATTGGTTCTTGTGAACGTTGAAATCGACGCTGTTAATGCCACTCCATTCTGATATTTTTGTAAGAGCACTATTCAATGTTGCATTAATATTTTGTATAATCGTTACAACCTCAGTCGCTGCTGGCTTATTCATTTACAAGAATGCTTCTGTCTTCTGCAAAAGAGTGGGTTGTTTGTGTCTGTTGTTGTTCATGGCGTAGTCCCATTTTAAATACAAATTTTTTCTTTGTTGAATTGTATCATTTTAGGTCCAAAACACAAATTACTGAGTATGTTTCATTGGTGGGCAGCTTTTAACTTAAAATTGTAAAATTAATTGTAAAATTGTAAAAATGGTGTTGAAAGATGAAAAGAAAGAAAATATTGAATGTTATTAATTAAACGTCTAACGGCCATTTTCACATTGTCTCATTAAAACTTAATTGGAACTTTAACAGACGGTTAAGTAAAAATATATTTCACAATGTATGATTAACTTTTAACTGACACCATTTAACGAAAAAGCGTCTGTTAAATTTAACCGAACCAAATGTGGCGGTTAACAATATAATCGACACCTATGCATAGCTAATTTTAATTGATAAATAGAAAAAATGTACACATGTAAAAAATGGGAAAGTAACACTTATATTTTTTCAATGTTTATAATTTTAAAACTTTAAAACAAAAAAAAGAAATCTTGCTGTGAAATTAGAGGCTCTACAAAAAAACTTTTTAACTTGTGTATATCTTAATATTTTTATGCACCAACATTTTACCTGTCTCACTTGTTTGTTTTTAAGTTCCAAGCTGGAACAATTTGTTGCTTATGAAAATTCCGCCATTTCCTTTCAGTATACTTCAATGGTTTTTTTGTCACAAACATTAAGATTTTTTTCTATTTTCTGTCATTATAGTATTTTTCGTAAGCAAACACACACAATATTGCCATACTTTTTAGCGAATTCTTTTGTTAAGTAACTGAAGTATGGTGAAACTGAAATCATTAACCGTCGATTAAATAGTGCCTGTTAAGCAAACCGCCTGTTAGTTAATTTTCTGTTAAAAGTAAAATAATCAGACATTGTGAAAATGGCCATAAGTGCTCTCCCTTGTTGTTAATTAAATCAATTATTGGGCGGAAACAAATATAAATACAGTTACAATTATGGTATTATTATCGATGCTATATCTATATATATTTATATATATATCGATATTCGATAGGAATTTAAATATTATTTTTCCCATCACTAATTTGGCAGTTCGTATTTTGTTTGAAACACTATTCCCATTTACATTAAAAACAGTGGCATTTAAGAAGTAGATATAACAATTATTATGGATAATTTAATTCGCTTTAATTGTGTAGATAAGCGCTAAAAGCTTCTTTTAATGCTTGAGCGAAAATATGTATATACATACATATGGATATATCTCCGTAAAATTAAAAGCCTGAACAATAAAGAACTAAAAGATTTATGAAGTTCATGAAAATAAGATTTTGTTTCAGTAAATCGATTTAAAAGTACTAATTGAGTTTTTTGGGGTGAATTTATCTTGGCAGTTTCTTATATTTCATTGCTGCGAAATTCGTATATGAATTACATATTCTACTGCAAACTTTTGTCGTCGACTACAAGAATTGAATAAGACGATGAATGCTATCTATAATGTGACTATATATGTAAGTATGTGTGTACGTAAGTAATATCATTGTCCTTGAGTATGTCGTAATTTGGCAAAAATAGAAGTTTATTATGTCGTGCAGTTGACCGATGTTCATAGCATGGACTACGATTATAGAATATGTGCATGTTATCAAATGGTAAATGACTTTGTCATAAATAATTTTGGTATATCAAACATTCAAGAACTTTTTACAAACATTGGTATCTCAATCGTAGTAAGTTTCTAGGCGAATTTTCATTAACTGAGGTTTATACAACGTTATTTTTTTATCTTGGACCAGCACTCAGGAGATGACACATGCCGTGCATTGTGCTGGAACTAGAGGAAAGGGATTGTAGGAAAAATGATAGAAGGTGAAGCTTCACTATCTTGCACGTTATTTGTTTTTATAGCAGTGTTGTAATGTCTCTGATGTCAAGGAGAAGTATTAAATTTTGAAGCTTCGTTTTTAGTAGCTATTTTTAGTAATTATTTTACTTCGCCGGTGCTAGACAATACCGACAAAGGAGGGTATTCTGATGTGCCTGTGGATTGGATAGAACTGAAGCCGTTACTGTTCAGTGACCAGTGACTATGCCTTCGCCACTGAAACCTTGCGGCAACAGCTGACACAAAGTCACACACAAATGGACAACAGAAAAATGCGAGATGTTTTTTTAAGAGTCTGAAACTGGAGTTGAACCCAGGAAAAATTTTTCGTTTTGTAGTCAACGTGCAGACTACTTCGACCATCGCCACCATTTGAAATTGCTCAAAATTGCGATCTATGAACAAATTAAAAAAATACTTGTCGGCATAAGGAAAAAGCTCACTTCAGTGCCAGTGAGAACGTACACTAAATATTTTGCAAAAATGAAGCGGACAAAGAAAAATAATGTGTTTGCTACAAATTTTTAACTTTTAAGAATTTTTCAAATTCTTGCTTTATAAACCAATATAAACATGCGCTCTAAATGTATCGTTCTCTAGTGATTGAATTTAATAATACTGCAATGGCACTGCCGTATTCATAAAATTTCTCTTTTGGCGTTATAAACAAATTTCCAAACAAAATTCAATTATTATATCTTTGATAAATACAAAAATTGTTTTATGAATACGTCAGTTAAATAACAGCTAAACGTTATAAATAGTAAGATTTAGTTAATTTGTTTAACGGAAATTGCAGAAATAAAAACAGAAACGACAAGATTGACAGAGAAATAAATACTAGAGTACCCACTCGAATAATCGTTGTTCGTTTATTCGAGAAGTTAATTTAATTAACTCGAAAATTTAAAATTTTATTTAATATTAAATTTAAACAAAAAGTAGTTACGATTTGGTAGTCCGTAACTTAATGAGACTGAGTAAGTACTATTTAAACACGGAGAAAAGAAGTATTTCAACTAATGTTTCAACTGTTTACAAATCATAAATGGCGGTAGTGCAATAAATTTTGATTGAAATCAGTTTTGCACTAAAACTAAATAAAATTCCATAGAATAAATTTTGTACTATTGTGATTCTTTCCTTCATTACCAATCAATAAATATAGTGGTATGGCAAATTTTTTCAGTACCAATCAACATTGATTTAGTGCAGACATTCTTTGCTCAATCAGCCAGTGCAGAATTTGACCTTGCAATAAAAAAAGCTGCAGTTAAACGTACTTGCAATGAAGCAGCATAAATGATAAATAAATTTTTTAATTGCATTTAAATATACTATCAATCCAGCAGCTTAACAAATGTACATACATACATAAGAATATCGTCACCTAAAATGCAAAACCATACGCAAAAATTGTCAAAGCAATTTGTACCACAAGGAAGCCACATTACACCGCTTCCGTTTACATTGTTTATTAACGGCTTAAATGATGTCGTCAATTATCTGAGCAACAACACCTCCAGGACGACTTAAATACGCTTTATACTTGTAAAAAATAAATCTCATGGAACTTAATCAAAAAAATTTAAATACATGAATTTTGTTATAAAAGGTCCGATATCGGCTCGCTATATTTTTGACGGTTATCAGCTGGAGTCGGTTGATAATTTTTTAGATCTTGGAATTCTGCTTGATTTAAATCTTAATTTTATTGCTCATATAACAAAGACATCAAATAAAGCTAGAGGTATACTTGGTTTTGTAAACCGCTGGGCTAAAGAGTTCAAAAATCGTTATATTCCGAAAAGTCTTTACACATCGCTTGTAATATGGGACCCTATATAAAAAAGAAATTCCGAAGCTATTGAATCCGTGCAAAAACAGTTCCTGATTTTTTGTCGTCAGTGAAACTTTAGCCTTCATATTTCGCTAGTCTTTCCCTTCTCAAGCAGCCAACTCTAAAAACTCGTAGTGCTGTACTGAACGTAGCGTTTATTTTCAACATAATTATTAGCGACGTAAGCTCTGGATGTTTAATAACACTAAACGACTGTTAGTGTCTGTTATCAGTTAAATTTCTTGGAGCTAATTATGCTTTGAGAAGAATGTACAACAAGTTTAACAAATTTTATAAATTTATTGATTTCTCTTAAAATTTTGCAAACCAGCGATTTTTTCATTGATGGCAAATAAAAATAGTCGTAGAAATGTGTAGGAATTAAGCAAAATTATTTCTAAAAGAGTGTAGATACAATATTGATAAACATAAGTTTTATATCGTTCTTACTATTACTATTTTTTAGTTTTCCAATAGAGCAGTATACTCGTACATACTACAAAGGAATTGTTAAATTATTTCTTCTTTTTAACAACATTTTTGTGTTAATGTTATCTGTAGAAAAAAATCATGGATTCTGCATCACGATAATGCACCAGCTCACACAGCAATGCTTGTTCGTAATTTTTTGTCCAAAAACACACCCGACTCATGCCTCAACCACCTTATTCACCAGATTTGGGTACCTGCGACTTTTTCCTAGTCCCAAAACTGAAGAGACTAATGAGAGAAAAGCTTTTTACCATAATTGATGAGATAAAGTCAAAATCGGATAACGAGTTGATGGCCATAACGAAAAGCTCATTTCAGAAGTACTTCGAGGTTTGAAAGAAGCGCTGGCTTCTGCCATTATATATGTGTATTATATCTGAGGGGGATTACTTTGAAGGGGACAAAGAGGATATTGATGAATAAAGAAATTCAAAATTCACCTTTTCTTTAGAACAGACCTCGTATATTTCGTTGGCACTAATGCCTTCTCATCAGTAGACTTTCAACCAAATTTCTGAAGAAGTTAAGAAATCTCACATGTTTATATAAACACTTCAAATAATCTCCGAGAATTACCAAATATACAAACAGAAAAAACCAATAGAAAAGTATCGAAATACAAGTTTTTTTTAATGGATAAAATTTTTTGGAAAATTATTTTAAATATACGAGTTATTCGAATAATTTTATAACATCAGTCGATTAATTGAGCAATATTTAAAATTTAAAATCTATTAATTTCTTACCCGATCAAAAGCAAAAGTTGAATAATAAGGTACTCTAGTTAAATACTATTAATTTTCGGCAGTGATAATATTCTTTTCTGTTAATTTTATCAACGATTTTTTTTCAATATGAAAAAGTTTTTCTTTCTTTTTTCAAAGTAATTAATTTAAAACCAAAGATTACATTGATTATTTTAAATCTTTGAACGTTACCATGTATATCTTTTTTCAAATTAAATATCCACTTACTTGCAATCACCTTCTTATCTTTAGGTAAATCTACAACACTCCATGTATCATTTTCTTTTAGGGCTTCATATTCTCTTAACATAGCATCTTTCCAATAACTACAGAATTCATTTTCACATGCTTCTTTTACTGATTGAGGAATTGTAATATTTTCACTTTTTACATTTTGGTATACTTTCCTAGGCCTTCCTACAGATCCTGTACGAATCAACTTTGGCCTTCCCCTTCCTCTTGAATGTTGAATAGTGAATTTATCTTTCTTCTCATCATCTGTATCTGAAATGCAGTTTTGAAACTCTTCTGTGCTTACTTCATTTGTTACAGCATTATCACAAGCAATATCATCGTCTTCTTTATTTTCCCCTAAGTTGATATTTTCTTCTTTTTCAGCCATAAGGTCAGCAATATTATATGTGTCTGAACTTTGCAACATCTCTTCGCAAAATTTGACAAACGAAGTAAATTTTTCACGATCACAGCAAATATGTACTGTTGCGCCACTATCAATGCACCAATTCGTTTTGTTCAGATTATTATTTCTATATCGACCCCTGTGCGCGAAATTATCGTATGTTACAAAAACTAAATTTCACAGGAGAGCGTTTTTATTCGTCGTCATCTAGTAGCATCAGCTTGATTTTCGGGTTTCTTTATACTTCCATTTGTTATTTTCCAAAGCTCTGAATTCCTGAGAACGCACTGCATCTGGACACACCAAGTGTCATAATTTTCTTCACTAAGCTTTTCAATTTGATAAAGAGAATTCATTTTAAAACAATTGTAGCGACTAACGCCAATTAATGTGACTAACAACAAAAATTAATTTTTTTTTTTTATTTTATGCGAGCTCTGTGCCCATAACCTGTTAATTTTATCAACGATTTTTATTCAATATGAAAAAGTTTTTCTTTCTTTTTTCAAAGTAATGTATTTAAAATCGTTGATAAAATTAACATTAAATAGCAAGTAGAAATATGAAAAATATGAACAGGTTGAAAAAGGAATATAAATAATATATGAAATATTATTTCCAACATTTTGAAACTTATTTTACTGTATGAGTATCTTCACTGGTCAACTGCAACCCAAAAATATTACTTTATTTCAATGCAAGATGTTCTTATTTCGCTGTCATCATGAATATAAAATGATCTAAAATTATTTACAAATAAAATTTTTTACGATTCTTCATTTTTGTTTTTGGGTTAAGCTGGTTGGCCTATATATGTATTTAATTTCGTATAATGATGGAACTACAACTTTGTTTTTGAGGAACTTCAGAAACGTCATATGCATATATGTATATAAATTTCGAGAAATAATTGACAGTTATAAAATATGTACACAAACACAATATGCAAGCTCCGTAGCAAATTCTACAAACAGTTTGTTTTCATATTAATCTACTTTTTTTGTGCTAATGTATTTTGTAGAACTGTGTAGTACTCGTATTTATTTTTTTAAGCTTTATCAGAATTATCTAGAAAAATGTTTCCTAGTAGCATAGGCTGTGGTAAAAAGTATTTCTTGCACAAAAATGTTGAAGAAAATACAATTTTGTGCAACCTTAAGTGTATTTTCCGTAATATTTTCGAAAAAATATTTTAATTAAACTAAAAAATACAGACCAAATTTCAACTTCTTTTCATATTTTTTATTGTGTCTTTGACGGCATATAATGTTGGATACATACATATGTACATAATTGTAAAAGTAAAATGAGTCATAACTCCTTAATGTATATACAAAATTATATGCCACTTAAACAGAGTTTAAATGCATTGAAAGTTGACTACCAATTTCTTTTTAGATAGTGTCGCTAAAATATCGATAAAAAATAAAAAAAAAATTATCCGAAGTTTCTTTATTTATGTATATACGAGGTCAACAGTTAATTTTGTATCAATTTATTAGTACTATGTAAAAACGACAAGTCAGTTTTTGTTTAATTTATTTTTTTTTTATTTATGTCTTTATACATATATTTGGACAAAGTCAGTATCAAAGCAATGGAATGTTGCCAATAGTGATGAAGGGATACATCAAGGTCAGGGATGATTGGAAATAACGGCATAATCACACACTCATATACATACATATATATATAATGTACAGAATAAGAATGCCAATTTATTTGCCTTCATTACAGTAAGAAAAATAATCTGTCGCCAAGTTTATTTGTCACTATTTGTCTTCTATAGAGTTTCGAGTTCGAATTGTTTTTAATAATCCCACTAATTTATACAATGAAAAATGCGTATTGAAATTTTACTGGCGAAGATGTTTATCTTCTAATCTTTGGTCAAGAGTTGTACATATCGTCATGTGATTTCAAAGAAAGCCTAATTTAAAAAAAATTTAAATCGACTTTTTGATCGAAATACATGTTCCTGTGAAATTTTACACGCATACGAAATAACGTTCTTATCAACAAAATCTTAAAAGGCGTAAACGAAAGTTGGCTTCTCCTGTAAAATGTTCTCAATGACGATACATAAATACATATGTGGGTGTCGATTTTGATGAAAAACGTACATCGTTAATCATAGTGCTTTCGGAGTTTTGGCGATTTTGTTTGCAAATAGTTGTAAGTATTAATAAAAAGTGAAGTCACCTCTTTACGGATTTTTCTTTCTATTTTTATGAAGTTAAGTATGTTAATTAATACCAGTCTTGAAATCATAAAGCCGAAAATCGCGGAATTTTTCCCGCGACACCGCAATTAGTTAAAAACAATTCAGCGATTTCCCGATATTATCAAATCACTAAAATTTAAGTTTGATTTTTCAAATAATATTTATATATTAAATATTTTATATATTAAATATTTAAATATTTTATAAATTAAGTATTTAAATATTTTATATATTTGTGCTAAGCAAGTAAAAATAAGAGCTCCGCAAATTTTATTTTTTTAACTGTTTCAATAGATGCGCCGAATGCAAAGTCTAAAGTTTTGTCGTCAACCAGAAGTACATTCCATTTTGTTCTATTCATTTATAAATTTTCTGTTTATTGTTTTGCTGCAGCACATTAAAAAGTAATAAAAAATTTCAAATATTTTTAGTAAATAAAATTAAAAGTTGCATTTTTCGAGATTGAAATCTCTAAAAGATATTTTTAACAATAGTACTTAGTTTTCTTTTCACACTTATATTTCAATATACAAACAAAAATTGCAGACGATATTGTATTAATTTTATAATTTTTTTCTATTGTCAGAAATTTTAATAAGTAATTAAATACAGAACGTACATATTTTGAATTTGTTATTTGACATACATATATTTAAAAAGCTAGAATCAATTGTACAAACTATTCACTTTTATTAGTATTATTTTTTTTTGGTCGAAGGACCATCACTCAGTATTCCCTTACAAATGCGAAGCATTGTGCCGGAACTAGAGGAAGGCGATAGTGAGAGAAATGACAGAAGGCGAAGCTCCACTATCTTTCAACTCTGCGTTTGCATGTTATTTGTTTCTAGCAGTGTTGAAGCGCCACTGATGTCAAGGAGACGTACTAAATTTTAAAGCTTCGTTTCTAGTAGCCTTTTTTAGTAATTATTTTACTTTGCCGGTGCTACACAATACCGACGAAGTAGGTCGTTTTCATGTGCCGGTGGGTTGGTTACTGCTGAAGCCGGTACTGTTCGGTGAACAGTGACTATTCCTTCGCCACTGAAACCTTCCAACAATAATTGAAAAAAAGAAACACTAATTTAAGCACATCAGAAAAAATGCGAGATGGTTTTATCATTTAGTATGAATCTGGGGTCGAACCCAGGAAATATTTGATTTGTAGTCAACGTGAAGACTACTTCAGCCATCGCCACCCTCATGTGTATTTCAAATAAAAACTTTCGAAACATTTCATTAATGTTTTGTTCACGCATAAAATCTTGAAGTCATGAAAAATTCCGCGATATCGTGATTAAACATTTTAAAATCCCGAATCCCGGGATTTAGAAATCTAGTTGGGTTTGGATTTCCTAATAATTCTGTATATGGCTTTCTTTTTTTTTTGCCTCTTTCATTAATTTTAATAAATAAATAGAAACTAGATGAACTGAAATCTCGTTAAATCGAAAAACTTTGTTATGCGTAAAAAACTACTGTTCCCTGATGACTATGAATTGTTTAGATGGTACATGTTTGTTTCAAAACGAAATAAAGCAAAGAATATACGCTAAAATCATTGAAATTTGTATTGCATTGCAAGGAGTTAGATTTGGAAATTGTAAATGAAATATTATGGCAGACAGATGATCACCGTGACCAGAAATATCGATTAAAAATTTTCCATCACCTTGGCGTGCTTATATTGCTTATATTTTATTATTGCGCTACATATAAACAGCCCTATCATAGTTTTGCTGATTTTTAAATGTATCAACTAGAGTGAATCGGTCTTTAGTTAAAGTAGGTGGCAATGGCTAAAGTCGTCTGCACGTTAACTACAAAAACCCAAAATTTTCTGTACACAACCCCAGCTTCAGTCTAAATCGTAAAAACATCTCGCATTTTTTCTGATGTGCATTAGTGTTTTTTTGTCAGTTGTTGTCGAAAGGATTCAGTGGCAAAGGCATAGTCACTGGTCACTGAACAGTAATGGATTCTGCTGTATCCAATCCACAGGCACATCAGAACGCCCTCCACGTCGGCATTGTGTAGCACCGGTGAAGTAAAATAATTACTAAAAATGGCAGAGACGTTACAACACTGCTACAAAAACAAATAACGTGCAATAGCAGTGTTGTAGGATAGTGAAGCTTCACTTCCTATCATTTCTCCTACAATCCCTTTCCACTAGTTCCAGCTTCGCATATGTAAGGGACTTCTACTGAGTGCTGGTCCAAGATAAAAAAAAACCTGGAATGAAATGGTATTGACCTTTGTGGTGCATTCTTTCGAATTCAGCAGTTGTGAATGCTTGGAAATTGTATTGCTTTATTGTAACATACAAATCGGAGAAAACTATGAGTGAAAAATAATTCAATATATTTGTGACTGAAGCTGTTCTTTTGGCTGAAAGGAATGAATTTGCCGATTATGATAAAGTCGATAACGAATATCGACCACCAAATCTTCCAAAAAGTGAGGAAAAATATGTTATAATAAGATATCTTGAGGGAAAACATCGTCGTTGTCTACTGAAGGGTTGTGGTAAGTCTATTATTTATATGTGCAGGAAATGCAATGTTCATCTGCACACATGTTTCAAGAACAAATATGAATAAAAGTATTGTTGTTCGCAACTTCTCTCTCGGCAATTTCTTTGCATTTTAAGATTCATCTAAAATAATAACAATGTAAATTTAATTAAATATCATTCTTCATAAAATTTCATAACTTTTGTACCATTTCATTCGAAAATAATGAAATAAATCTATAACAACAAATAAATCCAAATCTTTTACTTGCAATCAAAATTCACATAAAAGTATTCAGTGTTCGAAATTTCGAACAGACTTTTCGGAGAAAACGAAAAATCGGAAAAAATTTACATTTTTGCAATTAGTGGGCCTAATTACTTTAAATAATATTTTTTTTAAAAGATATATAAAAGTTTAATATCGGAAAAAAATTTGTATTTTTCCAATATTTTAATAAATAAATTCGAAAACTAATTCTCGAGTTGCCCATCGAAATATTCAATATAAAAATAATAAAACCATTTGCATACCAAAGGCGTAGAATGATGGAAAACAATCGTTGTACATAAATACGATTATCTAACATATGAGTTTATACAAAAATATATAAGGAAACATTTTTCATTATTTTAGTACTATTTTAAATTCTTTGAGAGTGCTTTTAGCAGAAGAATTATCGTGTGTTAGTACGTGCGTGCTTTCGTAACCTCACCCTGTCGCCAAATAACTTTTTCTAATTTCTTCTTATAGTAGACTTTGCGACGTCCTCTTCCACTGCTACTTAAAATACTCAATAACAAGGCTCTGTAAACTTTAATAAAACTTAAGTGTTTACAACTATGCAATACTGCTTTAAAAATTAAATAAAACGCGCAATAGTAGGCTGCATACAAAATAAGTCGGTCTATAATCACCTGTAATACAAAATAGTTAGTTAAGTTTTCTTCTGAGGACTAATTTTATTAGGCCCAAATACACAGTCATTAGGTAATTATTAGTAAACTAAAATGATAACTATTGTTTAACTAATACTTCATATTCACAGTGTATTGTTTAACTAACATTCTCAGTATAACCACAGAATGGTAATTAACAATCTTTTAATTTTCAATATTGGCAGCACTGTTATAGCATATGGTCTTTGTTCACATTTGTTATATTACTTCATAAAAATGGATAAAGCAAGCACGCGCTCATCGAACTTTACCGCGCAAGATATTGAATTGCTGCTGAAATTGGTTCGGGAAAACCTAAATATTATCGAAAATAAAAAAACTGATAGTATTATATATATATATATATATATATATATATATATATATATATTATATAGTGATAGATGATATCAAAACAAAAATTCTAATAATAATTTACAAATCAGCTGTTGTCTAACTATTTGTTAGCAAATGACATTTGGCAGTTTCACTAATAGTAAACAAAAAGCTGTGAATCAAATATTATTGGTTAAACTATTCCTATTAGCTAACTAATGACTGTGAATTTGGGCATTAGTGTTTCAAAAGAACAAAAAAATTATATGATTTTATGAAAAAATAAATCGTGGGACCAGCGCCGCCAGGATAACGTGATAAACTCATTAAAATATTGCATGATTATCTGTGCACGACAAGAGCGTAAAATTACATTTGAAATTGGGGAAAGTCATGTTGAAAAATTACCTTACAAGAACACAAACAGGGCAATAAAAAATATTTGCAGCCACCAGACCCTACTTTAAGTAATACGTTGTGAAAGGTTCCTCGTAGAGCATTTGATCGATTAATCGTTAACCGCTTCACCGATTAACTACCAGCTGATTAACTAGGATATTAATTTTAAATTTTTATTTTTACAGTTCTTCGATATTTTTAGTTTATGAGATTGTGTAAATTTAATTAAGCTTGAGGGGGCTTCTTTTTATGAATTCACAAAAAATGTTTTTTTGTAGTGGACCATATTGTTGAATTAAAAGTGCCAAAATACCTTTGATAGGGGCAAGATTTTTTAACATATTATTAAGATTATTACCTTTTTAAAGAAAACAGTATTCTAAATAAAAGGAAGAAAAATACATTGCAAAATTTACTGAGTGGTTGAAAGTACGATTAGTTACTGCCTTTTTATATCTTGGAAATTAAAAATTAGACAGACCAAGTTTATTGGAGAGGGGCCGAATACATTTCTCTTTTCAACTTTTAAATATTTTTATTTTGTTGCTTCATATTATTTTTATCATTACTTCGCCGGCTTTGTCGTAGTTAGGAAGTCTTAGTACAAATTTTGCGCACTGTATTAAGTTTTTAATACAGGGTGTCCGTTGGGAAATTTATATTTTTAAATACGATTATTTCAAGAAGTAAAAAACGGTGCGGACGGAGGGTGGCGCCATTGGAATTATCGGTTGTGCGGATTTGTCAGTGACGATGTCACAGTGGTCGAGTAAGCATCGCGCGTTCGCTGTGGACACATTTTTTAAGAGTAATGATTCTTACGTAATAGCTCGTCGACAATTTTGTTCAAAGTTCGGTATTCGGCGAATAAGTGATGGGACCGAGTGTAAATTTAATTCGTTCGTGGATGCAGAGATTCCGTGCAACTGCTACGGCTATGAATACCCCACGGCCAGGGCCCAGTCGATCTTCAAGGACTCCCGAAAACATTGAACTGGTTGAAAGCAGTTTACGTAAAAATCCGCGACTTTCAATACAGAAAAGAGCAGCCTCACTGGGACTTTCAAGAGCGATTATTCATGAAATTTTTAAAAAGGATCTGAAGGATCTGGACACATACTCTTTAAAAAATAAAATCCGCATTTCCATTCTATCGTTCAATTTTCTTAATAAAACTTTGTGTCAATTATTACGTTTTTTATTTAAATTTGAAAACATAAATCTGCTACCAGACACCCTTTATTTTGATGAAAAATTATTAGAATTTATTTAATATCACAAAAGTTTACTAATTTTTCCTAACTTTCAAAGTTTTGTCTGCGTGCAATTTCTTCGTTGAGTTTTGAGTTCCAGAGAAAAAAATAATATCAAGATTCAATAAAAAAAAGGAAGATTCAATTAAATTAATAATTAGTTTGCAACCTATCACGAATATTGTAGCATCAATATTCGGTTCCAAATAAAAAATTGTTAGATTTTCTTTCAATTTGACAACTTTATGGTATTTTGATTACCACTCTTTTAAGGAAATAACAAAGACAATTTTAATAAACTAGGATTCAATGAAGTTTTTAATTAAGAAAAAAAAATAATAATAAAGATAAAAAATATAAAAATAATAATAATAAATATAATATTTCTTAATACTTGTTTTTTAACATTTTTTATTATTCGAACAATCTATTTAATTAAGCTTTAAGGTTTTTTATTTCTTATTTTTATATAGTCTGGATATTTCGTTAACCATCGGTTAACATCTTCAGGAAATTTTTATTTTTAAATTTTTTCTTTTTCAAATTAATATAAAAATTTTTCTAACATAACATGTCTCATAAAAATTGTGTAAAGAATATGATTCAAAATATTTAAAATTTTTTACAATATTAACAAAATGTATAAAATTCAAAAATATTTTACAATATTTACATTTAAATATACATTTAAAATATTTTTTTATATATAATCATAATCCCACATACCCATATATATATACATATCCACATATATCCATACATATATACATAAAATACACATATAGTATATATATAAAATTACATATACACATATATACACACATACACATATATATATGCAATACTTAAAAATACTTTAAATTATTATTATTACATTAACACAATATTAATTTTAATATACAATTATATGTTAAACAACTAATAAATGAACATCACATGAATATAAGCCTAAAAATATACTTCAAGTTAATAGCTATTGCTATGAAATATCTTTTTTTCATATTTATAATTTATACATAAACATAAAAAAATTTTTTAAAAATCTTATGAATATAAGTTAAATCAACAGTTATTATCGTAAACATTTTAAATAACTTTAACATGAATAACATTAAACGTAATAAAGTGTGTGTAAATATTTTGTAATATAATATCCAAAATAATATTAATTCTAATAATTTAAGTTTTACTAACTAAATATCTATAGTTATGTACTAAATTATCTGTATCTATTTTAAAGTTTTTTCTATCTGACTTTGGTATATTATTAATCTCTAACATTTCTAACAAAAACCTACGTCTATAATTATTTTCCGTTTTCAAAACCGATGCATTCTCAAAGTCTGGATAATGATTCAACTGAAAACAATGAGATGATAATGCTGTTTTTTCTGAATTAATGTGTCTATATTTCTGATTACTTTTATGTCTTGATATCCTAGTTTTTAACGTATTCTATGTCGTAAATATATACTGCACATGGTATACTATAAACTATATTCGACATATCCCACTTTACCATTCTATCCTTTACTCTACTAAATAATCTATTATTTGTGTTAAATGTTCTAAAAGTTATACCATATTTTTGACTATCAAATATATTAGATTTCCTTAATCTCTCTGACATTCCCGGTATGTAAGTCAAAGATTTATAAATCTTTGGTTCCATATTAGCCGCCATATTGTTAGCTAACCTCGTTCTATATTGATTCATCAAATTAAAAATTAAGCTTCCCGGAAAATCATTCTGAATTAGTATATTCTTAATTCTATCCTTGTTCTTCATATGAAATTCCCTATCACTAATTGTTAAAACCTTCCCCATTAAATTTCTGGCTGTATTAATTATAATTCTCCTACTATGTTTAGAATAATAATTTATCTACCTACCAGATGCAGTGGTTTTCTGATACCAATCCATAATTATATTCTTCCCCTTCTAATAACTAATGTATCTAAATAAGCTAATCTATATAATGTTTGTTGTGTAAGGAACATTTTTGAAGAAGCTATTTGGTTTGTTTTGTCTATATATTCCGTAATTCTCAAATATTTTTTGCCAGTTCTTGTATAAACATGTGAAATTTCTTAGCTTTTTTCAAGAATTTGGTTAAATGTCTACTGAAGATTTTGATATTAAAAAACTTTATTGAGCAACGACTTAATTGGTAAAAATGTAACTATTATTTTTTCTGTGTGAAACGGCCAATATAGATTAGAAACGACCATAGGTCCACCAAACGCTCAAATTGTGGTATATTTTGCATCACTGCTACTGCTCTCTTCTCTTCATAAAGCATGCATTGATTTTCATGATCCATACCAAGTTTAATTCACATGATAGGTTGTAGCTTCACTACAAATAAATAAAATTTAATACTTTTACCGGTTTTCGATTTTTTGCAGATTTAAAAAAAAATTTTTTTTCCCAAATTTTAATATTTTGCTAACAGTTTGTTTCAGAACTTTGAAACTATTGATCGCATTATAAAGAATTGTATACATCATTTAAAGATATTGTAAACCAAAATTTTTCTAAATTAAGTTTAACAAAATCAGACTAGTTTGTTTTGTTGTGTTGGAGAAATGTCTCAAAATATTGACAATTTTACATAAAATTATTTAAAATAAAAATTATCCATAGAAGAAAAATATAAGAAAAAGAATATAATATCGGGTGGTTAAATTGTAAGGGCCGATGTTGAATGTGAACTACACCTAAACGCCAAGGTTTTTTCCGAATTTTATTTGACATTTCTCTATTTCAGACTTACTCAATTTGAACCATGGAGAGATACACAATCCAGAATGGTGGCAAGAAATGGCAACAGTGGATGATAAATTTTCGAAGAAAATCATCTTCAGTGATGAGGCACATTTTCACCTCAGTGGATTCGTCAATAAACAGAATTGCCGCATTTGGGCGAATGAGAATCCAAGAGTGATTGTCGAAAAACCAATGCACCCACAAAGAGTGACTGTTAGGTGCGGTTTATGGGCTGGCGGCATCATCGGGCAGTATTTTTTCCAAAATGAGGCCGGTTAGGCAGTTACTGTGAATGGTGTTCGCTATCGTGAGATGATAACGAACTTTTTATGGCCCGAATTGGAAGATATGGATGTGGACGATATGTGGTTTCAGCAGGACGGTGCCACTTGCCACACAGCTAACGAAACAATGGCTCTTTTGCGCAACAAATTCAATGGCCGTGTTATCTCACGTAATGGCGATGTCAATTGGCCGCCAAGATCATATGATTTGACACCGTTGGACTTTTTTCTTTGGGGTTATTTGAAAGAAAAGGTGTACGTCGATAAGCCAGCAACAATTCAAGAGCTAAAGGATGAGATAATTCGGCACATAATGGCATAGAAACTCAATTATGCCTCAGCGTCATCGAAAATTTGGACCATCGGATGGAGGTGTGCCGCCGTGGTCGCGGCGCCCATTTGGCCGATATTTTGTTCCATACATAATTGAGTAATACCAATATATCATAATAAAATAAAATTACAATAATTTCCTAAATAGTTTGTGTTTTATTCAAAATCAACATCGGCCCTTGAAATTTAACCACCCTTTATAATAAAAAATTTATATGTACGAGGTCTGTTCAAAGAAAAAAAAATTTTTGTTTTCTTCGATTACAATGGCGGGGTGCATCATGCGTTCTTGCCAATAGGTCGTACGGTTAATAAGGAAACGTTTGCGTGAAGCAATACGGCTCAAACGATCGGATTTGTGGAAAAAATCTTGGATTCTGCGTCAGTATAATACACCAGCTCACACATTACTGCTTGTTCGTGATTTTTTGTTCAAAAACAACACACTAATCATGCCTCAACCACCTTATTCACCAGATTAGGGTCCCTGAGAAGTTTTCTTATTCCAAAAATGAAGAGACTAATGAAAGGAAAACGTATTGCCACAATTGATGAGATAAAGTCAAAATAGAAGAAGGAGGTTATGGACATACCGAAAAGGGCATTTCAGAAGTGCTCGGAGAAGTGGAAGGAGCGCTGGCACAACTGCATTATATCTTAGGGGGATTACTTTAAAGGGGACAAAATGGATATTAATGCATAAATAAATACTTTTCAAAAAAATTAAAATTCACCTTTTCTTTTGAACACACCTCGTATGTATAAAGAAACTTTAAAGTGGAACAGCGAGTAATGCTCGGTCACCCAGATATTAAATATTAGCTGATGCTATGATACGAGTATATTTTTTTTTTTTTTTTTTTTTTATCTAGGACCAGCACTCAGGAGATGACTCCTACATATGCCAAGCATTGTGCTGGTAACTATAGGAAAGGGATAGTAGGAGAAACGACAGGAGGTGAAGCTTAATTAATTATTTTGCAGCTCTGCTTTCGCACGTTCTTTACTTTTTTATACTCGTAGCAGTGCTGAAGAGCTTCGGTTTAGTAGCCATTTTTATTATTATTTTACTTCGCCGGTGCTACACAATACCGACGAAGGAGGGCGTTCTGATGTGATTGTGGATTGCTATCAGCTGAAGCCGGTATTGTTCAGTGACCAGTGACTATGCCTTCGCCACTGAAACCTTCCGACAACAACTAACACACAAAAACACACTAATGCACATCAGAAAAATGCGAGATGTTTATTTTTATTTTAAAAAATTTTATTTTTTTGTCTGAAACTGGGGTTGAACCCAGGTCTGTTTTTTGGTTGTGTAGTCAACGTGCAGACTACCATCCATCGTGCCAATCTCAATATATGACTAAAAAGCCAGTAAAAGCATTTGGCAGTTACAAATTAAAATTTTCTCACAAAATCAGCACATAAATCTCGATTATTTAGTCGAACGAGTAGCCGAGTAAATTCGAAGGTCAATTAACTGTGTGCCTCAATTATTTCGTTATTTTAAACAGCAAATAGAAAAAAGTAAAATTGTCTTGGGAGAACACATACATATCGTCACTTTAATAAAGAAAGACTATAAATAATATTTTTCTTACAATAGAGGAAAAGGAAAAATATTCATATCAATAAGTTTTACAGTCGAGATTATTTTTAAAGGCAGTTTTTTGTTAAATAGTCCAACCAATGGTCAGTCGAAGTACTACAATTTCAAGAAAAATATGAATTCGGACCCTCCTACATTAACGTAACGATATATTCATACGTAATTCATTAAGTATGAATAGAACAGTAACATATTCCAAAAAGAAAGGAAAAGTGTTTATTGTCAACGGGATGGAAGTATAAAAGCGATATAAAAAAATAATACAACTCTTATATGACTACGGGAAATTAATGACAGTTTCTTTTTTAAATAATAATTTAAATTTCCGTATTATTTTCTCACTGGAGATATAAATAAATTCTAAGAATTAAAAAAAAATTTCAAGTGGGCAACCCACATTGATTAGATACGTGTGCGTGAGTGTTGTTCCTGTAACACAATTATTTTGTGTTTTGATGCACTCATAAAAAATAATTTGGATATATAAATACATGTGATATGTCTTGACTTTTAACTCACGTTAAAGAAGGAGAAGGTTATACATTCGACATGAAAGTATTTTGTTTTTGTATACTAATCGATATTTCAAGTATGGTCCTCATTGCTACCTTTAAAATTTATAACCTTTAGGTTACGATATTCTTTGCAAAAAGTTCCGTTTTGCATTAAAAGTTAAATTTTGAAATATTTCTTGAACGGTTAATTTATATGAATTGTATAAAGCTAGATTAACCCGGAGCGCTTCGCTACCCCACACCAACTTCTCTAATCTCGCCCACTTTTGTATAGATATTACTACGGTAAGCCATTTTCATCAAATTTAGATGCTTTTTTCCAATAAAAAAGGTAAAAGAGACACCAAAATTGATATTTTTTTTGGAGTTTCAGCAACTAAAAGTACATACATATACGGAGAGTGTACCAAACAAATGCCCGCTAATTTTTCAGCAGCATTTATATGCTTTTTTAATTTTTATTCTATCTGTTTTAGTTTCTGAGATATTTTGTTATCGATTTTACTCATTTTTGCTTAACATTAGAATATCCAAAAATCCATTCCTTATGGATCTAAAAATTGAAAGGGGAGTCTACATACCGAATTTCAACCGATAATGTTGGGTAGGCGGGATCTTTGCCTTCCCACCCCAATTTAAAAAAAAATTTCCGGAATTTTTCCAAATGAAAAAAAAATTTGGAAATTGGTTCACAAACGTCAAAGTTGACAAAAATATTTGATGCTCAATCAATCAAAATAACTGCTCCACTATATAATAAAAAAACGGAATTGTGTTGCTTTCCAGTTTGTTAAATCCATCAAATCGAATGTTTTTCTCCGAAATTCGAACGGTATATTTTTGGATATAATTACTAAGTTTCGTTGAAGATCTTATACATTTTTTCGAGAAATGTATGAATCCGAATTTTTAAATATTAGCTTCTGAATTATCTGTTTGGAAATTCTTATATAAAACATGTGTATTTCATCAAGTACGACTTGGTTTATGGAATCCAATGCAATTTTTTGCAAATTTTTTACTTAAGCAGTTTTGAGTATAGACGGAATCGTCGATTTTGTCGAAAACAAGTCGTTGGTTAGTTGCAGTCAAGGGCAGATGTGGAGGAAGAAAATCTCGATAAATTATAATAAATTATATAGTGTTTTTAATGAAAATATGAAATAATTGTTTTTATTTTTTAAATAAAAAAATATTAATTTCGTTGCCACTGAAGCTTCTATATTTTTATTGGTTTTTGGAACAAGTCTGCAGTTTTTTTGGCGAGCGCTAAACGACGTTATAATTTATGTGTCAACAAAGCAGCGAAAGCGTAGGTTGTCTTACTTCAACCACCATAAAAAATTCTTTAGCAATGTTGTCCCGTATGTATTTTTCTGCTTTCAAACACTTTTTGTGAACATTTTTTTTTAAATATTACTTTGTGGACCATCCGTGCAAAAAGAGCGCTCATTTCAAAGAGCTAATGATCTAACCCCATAATATTTTTATTTACCCAATTATATTCCTTCAAACTTGTTTCGTACTGAAAACTGTTCGCCGCAATCATTAGAGACTAAATAATAACTGGATTGATATCGTGAGTCGGTTAGACTATCCGCTTCCTCGTCATCTGATGGATAATGAATGTGATACATATTCATCGACGGCTACAAGATAATAAAAAAATCGTTGAAAACGTATTTATGACATCGAAGGGAAATCGTTGATGCAATTTTCGAACAAATATCCACCAAATTCACATAAGACCACACAAGCATAGTTGCCAGAAATACAGAGTTCTGTATTCTGTGCTTCAACACGTTTTTGTTCATAGTATTAAATTTTGAAATAAGATTCGAACCACGGCTAATTTAAGGAAAGTTAAAATTATTTTATTGTGCAGAAGAAAACCCTTTAATACTGTCGTAATGTTTTGCTTGTCAAATACATTATTTTTGTAAACTTTAATAGATTGTTGAAGTTTAATTAAATTCTAAGAACACAAAAAAACCTAAAAACTTGTTTCGGAAAATTCTTTAACGTAAAACGAAAAAAATGTATTAGTCCTAAACTTACTGCATATATAAGGACACGTGTATGTATGTATGAATATACATACATATACATATATTTGAGTATACAAATTGTAATACTTTTTTATATTTTGATGAGGACTTTTGTGCGTTTCAAGATATTTGATAAAATGTGATGGAGATAAGAAGCCGACAATTATGATGGAGAGATAATTAAACATCGCCAAAAACATTCGTGTTTTGGGCTGTAAAATAATGAATAAATATTATTGTTTCACCAATAACGATTTTAGTATGGCGACAGCCGTATTGAGGGTATTAATAATTAGGAGTGATAACGAGAAAGAAATAAATTTATAAAAGAAAAAGTACGGAAGTCGCGACGTGACGCCCATAAATTCTGTATTTCAAAGAGTCATTTCAATGGAAATATACTCGCACACCAATTTACAAAAACTTAAAAGCTAACTTTTGTTGTAAGGAAAAATAATTTATTTGTACACTTGTGCAAAAAAGGGATATGCAATGTGGAGATCTTTACATACTTACAGCAATTCCTTGCTTTACGACGACTCGATTTGCGTAGTCAAATTTTTTCTGCCTTTTATATTGAATTTGCATTGCCATTCGATTTACGTCGTCTCTTAAAGGGTGGTTAAATTTCAAGGGCCGATGTTGATTTTGAATAAAACACAAACTATTTAGGAAATTATTGTAATTTTATTTTATTATGATATATTGGTATTACTCAATTATGTATGGAACAAAATATCGGCCAAATGGGCGCCGCCACGGCAACAGTGGATGATCAATTTTCGAAGAAAATCATCTTCAGTGATGAGGCACATTTTCACCTCAGTGGATTCGTCAATAAACAGAATTGCCGCATTTGGGCGAATGAGAATCCAAGAGTGATTGTCGAAAAACCAATGCACCCACAAAGAGTGACTGTTTGGTGCGGTTTATGGGCTGGCGGCATCATCGGGCCGTATTTTTTCCAAAATTAGGCCGGTCAGGCAGTTACTGTGAATGGTGTTCGCTATCGTGAGATGATAACGAACTTTTTATGGCCCGAATTGGAAGATATGGATGTGGACGATATGTGGTTTCAGCAGGACGGTGCCACTTGCCACACAGCTAACGAAACAATGGCTCTTTTGCGCAACAAATTCAATGGCCGTGTTATCTCACGTAATGGCGATGTCAATTGGCAGCCAAGATCATGTGATTTGACACCGTTGGACTTTTTTCTTTGGGGTTATTTGAAAGAAAAGGTGTACGTCGATAAGCCAGCAACAATTCAAGAGCTAAAGGATGAGATAATTCGGCACATTAACGGCATAGAACCTCCATTATGCCTCAGGGTCAACGAAAATTTGGACCATCGGATGGAGGTGTGCCGCCGTGGTCGCGGCGCCCATTTGGCCGATATTTTGTTCCATACATAATTGAGTAATACCAATATATCATAATAAAATAAAATTACAATAATTTCCTAAATAGTTTGTGTTTTATTCAAAATCAACATCGGCCCTTGAAATTTAACCACCCTTTATAAGCAAAAATCGGCACATGACAGTTTTTGTTTGTTTGTTATACGTGTGTAACTATTTCAATCTGTACAATGATACATTTTATTTATGTACATATTTTGAAATTCGTTTGTGAATTTTGTTCTTGTGCCTTCATATGTATTATGCACATAGTGCGAGTATATGAACATACATATCGTCGTTTACCAGTTTTTCACGAATGTATAAAAATTGTTTTATGCCGTAACTTTGCCGTATTTTTTTAAAGCCAATCGATTTATTAAAACAATGTAAACATTGCTTACATTGGAGAGCTATGAAAGAATTGTTCGAAAATCTACTCATAACTCATTTTGCTGGAGCATTGTTAATAAAAATATTCTTAATTTAGAATATTTCTTTCCATATAGCTCTTTTGTTTTGCAGAGTATACAGAATATTTGTAATGAAAAGTAATCATATCTTATTGTAAAGTAATTAAACTTTATTCAATTGACTTGAGTTCGATCATTGACTGTGACCATTCAGGTAATTATAATTTTCAAATTATTTTTAATAATTTTTTATTTAAATAATAGTTAACAGAATTATTATACTAGGAGAACGGAATAGTACTATTTTCGATAGGGCGATGCAGCTTAATCATTAGCGTTTATTAGGTGGTGTATCCATAGATTCCACTTTATTTGAAATTATAAAAACACACGAATACATACATAAATAACAAAAAGAGGAACAAACAAAAGCAATAAATTTAAACTAAAACATTTTTGTTAAGTTTGGTCAGTAACAATTTCAATTGGTCCACGTTTTTGCAATTATATTTAATCTTATACTTTGGATAAATTCGGTAATTTCTTCAATTGCGCTTTTGTACAGTTTGCCAGTACCTTTAAAAAGTGATACATTTCTAATTTTCACAATTATACAGTATTTGATTGATTTTTTGGCTAGTGATTTAGAATTGAGTGTACTTTTACCGAGTTCAAAAATTTCTTTAGTTCTCTCAAATAAAATTTCCCAATTAATTCCCAACGTGCGTCCACTCAAAATTCGTTGGGATACATGTCATTTGTCAGCAAATATATAAAGACAATTTTCAATTATACATTAATTAACCGTAAAAGTATAAATAAGTAGTCCCCTATTTACGTCGAGAATGGATCCGAAAGAGGACGAAGCAAATTAAACCGAATTTAAAATTGTTCATAGGTGCTTCAGACGGTACATTTCATTTAGAACTTTGAAGTTAAGTTATGTGTAAATTTAAATAAAAAAACATTATTTCACCATTCTAAACCTCAATTGGTCATGTACCGACCAAACCGTTTAAGGATATCTTCATTGGTCGAAAAGGCATCATTTTTACTCAGAAAGGAAATCACCATTATTCGAAAATAATAATGGCCACATTTCAATCAAATGGAGATATATTTAAACAATAGTTATTTACTTCGGTCCAGTGATACTAAATATGAGATAATTGAAAGAGAAAACACCCAATAATTTCCCGAAAGAAACAGTGATGGTGGTAATGAGATTTATACCAATGACTAGAAATGATGATGATTGTTAAGAATTGTAGTACTCAATAGAGCTGTTCAGGTATACTTGAGATAAAAATTTGTATTAAATAATAAACCTATATTAACAAATAAATTAAAAAACCACAATGTTCTATTGCTGCGCGAAGTCAATTTGTATTCAAAGTTTTATAAGAATCGGTTAAGTATAAGTAGCAGAAAATGTTTATTAATTTTAAATTGGTGCGATACTGCCTACCTTTTTCACCATAATTTTTTATTGTGATGGTATCCAACAAGTGTACAAGAATTCTCTTTTTACTATTATAGATTTCTTGCTAACAGATTATTATTAATAACTTGATAATAATTGACGGATAACGTTTTTTGCTCAACTTCGTATAACACCTTCAAATTAAATCGCATTTTGACACTATTATTATTATAGATTTCTAGATAGTAGATTCTTGTTAATTAGTTTCTTTTGGGAGTACCCCTTCAATCAGTTCTATTCTGTAAATTTTTTGCGACCTTCGAAGCTCGCTGTCTTTAAGTGATATTGACAAAGAAAAATCTAAAATTATAAACAGTGTAGGTCACCACCACTTTCGGAATCGAAAAACCCACTGTGCGACGAACATAAATAATATTTATTTACTACGCCATTCACTTACTAAATACTAAAATAAAGTGTTCTTAACTTAAGAATACCTCAACCGATTGGACGGATCTCTCAGAATAATGAACCCATTCGGTTCAGTAGATTTCTAGAATTTTTCATAATAAAATTATGGAAAATAAAACTGCTCTTTCTTAAATAAAGTTTAAACTACTAAGCCGCTCAAGTTTAAAATCTAATCAGCTCTTAACCTCAAAAAGTAACGTTTTGCTGCCAATTTAGCTAAGTTCGGATAATTCGTTCGAGAGATATATATGCTTTATGAAAATTTTGGAAAAATCGTTTTTTCTAATAACTGTAAAATTCTTCGTCAAATCAATTTCAGATTTTCATTAATTTTTATGACGCAAATTGGAACAAAATCTGTAAAATGGTTCGAGAGATATTGATGTCTAAAATTTTCGAAAAATGTGTTTGCTTTAAATAACTTTGTAGTTTCTTATCAAATCGATTTCCGATGCGCATCGCGATTCAGCTTAGCGGTAAGTTGCAGGAATGTCCTGCAAGGTGTACTTATTTTCATATTTTTTTTATTTAAGAGAAGTAAAAATCAGTCAATTAAGATATCTGCCAACAGGTATTGTTTAGAAAAGAGACCCATAATTTTTATAGATTTTTATGCTGAAGAAGAGATTTTTCATCATTAACGTTTGCATTGGTCAAATACTGACGAATGGCATACATCGACACATCAATGTAGACACTAATGCACATGAAAAAAGTTTTTAAATGAAGCAGGATTTGAATCCACAGCTTTCGAGATGTAGAATCAAAGCGCCGATTAATCAGTCAATAGCATCACTATATATTATGGTTTCACAAAGGGTTTGAACTGATGCTCTAATTGTGAACAGAATTTGCTCAAAGCAGAAATAAATTTAAAATTTTTCATTCCTCATAGTAATAGTTCATTTATCGCAAGAAAATAAAAGTATTAAGTACTTGCGACTTCTTCGCAACGTGCTCAAAGACTTTTTTTCATTATACGCGATAATCGAATTACTACTTTATTAAGCGTTTGCGATTTGTTTTAAATTTTATGAGTCCTTAGAATTAATGGTATTTATTTGAACTTCAACTATTACAAATGAATGAATAAATATTTAGTTGTGTTTAAGTTCATAGTGAATTCTTCACAATAATGCGAAAATTACTTTTGATTAGAATAGTAATAATATTTTCATGAGTTTTTATAAAATCTTTGTTTTTTGCACTTTTGTCTCAGTAACTCTTAATCTAAAAAGAAAGAAAGAAGAAAGAAAAATTTGTTCAAGTTGTATTGGTATACATAAACGAATGTTAGCTTAACATGCCTTTAGTAAAACATTGGTTCAGTCCAACTTTAAAGCTATGTTAAGGGAAAATTTTTATTTATTTTGTTTTTATTTTTAAATGAACAAAATTTTATTAAAAAAAAATATTAAATTTCAAACCTCATCGCCAATAATGGCATTAGAGAGGCATTTATAATATACAATTATTTCAGCGTTTCTATATTATTTAGTATAAATTGTTTAACACGTTAACAGTCCGCACCCCATATATGGGCTGTGAACGGAAAGCTCCAGCTGTCCACAGCCCATATGTGGGCTTTTAATTCATACAATTTTAAAGAGCTTTCGAATTGTGGACGTTGAGAGAACATCTTTTATTTGACATGGACTTTACAGGACATACCATAAAAAAGGAAAAATGTGCTGCGACATTGAGGAAATCTCGTTTATTTGTCGTGGACCTGTCAGTCCAATTCTTCGTTTTTTTAGAGAACGCATTATAAAAGCTAAAAATATTCGCAGTCCATATGTGGTCTGTAGGCGATTTATAAAAGATTTTGTTTCATGGAGTTCACAGCCCATATATGGGCTATTAACAAAATACCCATTTATATAGATTTTAGAAGATGAAGATGCGGTGCATTGTGTTGGAACTAGAGATTATAGGAGAAATGATAGAAGGAGAAGCTTCACTACCTTACAACACTGCTTTTTGCACGTTATTTGTTTTTATAGCAGTGTTTTAACGTCTCTGATGTCAAGGAGACGTATTGAATTTTGATGCTTCGTTTTTAGTAACTATTTTTAGTAATTATTTTACTTAGCCGATGCTACACAATACCGACGAAGAAGGGCGTTCTGATGTGCCTGTGGATTGGATACAGCTAAAGCTGGTACTGTTCAGTGACCAGTGACTAAGGCTCCGTTACTAAAACCTTCCGACAACAACTGACACAAAGACTCACAAAAGCAGAACAGAAAAATGCGAGAGTTTTTTTTATGAGTCTGAAAGTGGGGTTGACACCTTTTAGAAATCAGAAACATTTTTATGAAATGGCAGATATTTTTGAATGGCAATTTGTTACTTGTTATTATAGCTAAGAAACGAAAACTAGCCCGGTGGGTATGCAGGGGCCGAAAATACAGTGAGACCAATGTTACACAAAATGCCCAAGGCATTTGCATCTTCAAAATTCAATACCGTCGGTTCTATTGTAGCTACAAAGTAAAAATTTGATTTTCTTTTCAGCTCTTAATGTACACTCTAATACTACTATTACCATGAAAAATATTAAGTGGTTCTATCATAATTCAAGATCTTTAAGAAAGAGTGGGAAAATGAGAGGCGACACATGTCAACGGTGAAAATAATCGACGCATGATAACGGAATTCTTTTTGCTAAACCTGCGAGCTCATCTATCGTACTCTTCACACACGTGGATTCAACAGGATGGGATGACTGCACACACAGCCAGAGCTTCGATGAATTTGCTTCGGGAAAATTTCACCCAAAAAGTGATCAGTGGCTTTGGGGACATCCCATGGCCACCGAGGTCGCTCGATCTAACTCCAATGGTATTTTTTATGGGGCTACCTCAAAGAGAGACAATCCCCAATCTTTTGTGGCTTTAAAGGAACATATTCGTCGAGAAATGAGCTCAATTGAACCAAGTTCATTGCAGCGTGTGGCGCAGAATACAAGGATTCGTTTTGAATACTGTGTTCAACTCGACGGAAATGTCTTCCGTCATGACATACTCTTTAATAAATAAAATCCGCATTTCCATTCTATCGTTCAATGCTCTTAATAAAACTTTGTTTCAATTATTACGTTTTTTGTTCAAATTTGAAAATATAAATCTGCTACTAGACACCCTGTATAAATGCGTGTATTTATGCATAATTTGACAAACTTTGCAAATGGTTTCGAAACGTGCAGTTTAACAAAATATTTTCTTAATGGTGGAATTTGAATTAAAATATATTTTAAAGGCTACTCTGTAACGCAAAGCTTTAACTTTAACGGCTGGTGTAATTGTTCCACTTGGTTACACACATTCAGACTTGGAAAGTTATTTGCCCTCTTTAATGTTCTTAATATGCTGTTAAGGCATATGTCTTATGTACATATGCACAATGTACATATGTAGACATATACGTACACTATATGTACGAGTATATTATATTATACAATATGTTGGTGAGTCAGCATTATTTTCATTATTACTGAGTTAATGCCAACAATTTGTAGTTGGAGAAATCGTTCAGAGAATTTGAATTCCAGTTTGACTAGCTTTAGTAATAAAAAATCTCTTTTGAAAAATCCACACTTATTTATTTATTTCCTTGTTAAAACAAAACACTGGTTCACAAAAATTATTGAAAACAATTGTACCGCCTAAAAGAAAGGAACTAAAAATTAAAAAATTATAAAATTTTAGTTTTATATGCGTTCCTACTAAATTGCTGGAAGTCGGTCTCAAGTACTCAGAACAAAATTGTACTTTATTCAAAAAATTTTTTGCATTTATAGAATGTATATTGACTGAATTTTGTATGAAAATTTGTCTATTATGCCTTTTATTAATAAAAAAAATTTTATGAATACGACAGTATATTTCTTATAATAGTTTATAATTTCTAAACTCTGGTAGTTAGTTAATTTATTGTATAATCAGGATAACGTTCTAATATGCTAAGAAGACAAATTATATTACTATTGTTTATAATTACATACAGGTATTGCCCTTTTTCCGTTTGCTTTAATTTAATTTAATATCCATTCCTAGTGCTTAATCCTTGCCAATTAAGATGATTATAATCACCGTGAATTCTTTCATTTTTTTATTTTTATTTTGGACCACTCAGGAGATGACGCCTGCACATGCGGTCCAAAGGACTGGAACTAGAGAAAAGTGATAAGAGCCACCCTCTATTAAATTTAGTTGATTGATTTTGAGGGTGGCGATGGTCGAATTAGTCTGCTGTGCATTTGTGTGGCTTTGTGTGGCTTTGTGTAAATTGTTGTCGGATGGTTGCAGTGGCGAAGGCATAGCCACTGGTCACTGATACGTTACGATGGTTGTGATACGTTACCACTTGTCTGTTTTTCGGTTTTCTTTACCTTCAGCTAGTTTTGTAAACATAAGGAAAGTTTGTTGATGTTCCCACAATATTGGTTATTTGCCACATGACTGCAAAATTGAAAATTTACTGTGTAGTGTCTACGTATAAACACTGAGTTCAGTATTTAAAAATAGTGTTATTGGCAAATAACTCCTACGTATAAACGTAGTATGAGATAGTTTAAGCGGAGTTTGTAATCCAACTTACAGATATTACAAAACTGAAGACAAAAAAAATGAAATATTTTAGATACAAAGGCAAAGAAGTAAAAAAATGCACGTGAAGTAAATCCATATTTTGAAAAGAGTTTACCAAGGCAGAGTTAACCAAGGCATAGTTCCGAAGAAGATGAACAAATATTTTTTGTTAAATACAACAGTATGAATTCATCCATATATTGCAAAAATTAATATTAAAGACGATTATCAAACATGTCGTGAACATAAAATTATTGCTTTAAGCAGATTGCCATTACTATGCTGATAATACATTTTGTGAACAATTATTTAATAATTTTTATAATATTTATATAATATATATAATATAATATAAATTTTAGTCTGCACGTTGACTACAAAACGAAAAATTTGTCCTGGGTTCCTGGCGAATGCGTAGTCACTGTTCGCTGAACAGTAACGGCTTCAGCTGTACCCAATCCACAGGCAGATCAGAACGCCCTCCTTCGTCGGTATTGTGTAGCACCGGCGAAGTCAAATAACTACTAAAAATGGCTACTAAAAAGAAGCTTCAGAATTTAATACGTCTCCTTGACATCAGACACACTACAACGTCGCATTTCGACGTTCTAAGGCCCTGGAGATTGCAGCTGTTTTTATTTAAATAATTTTTTGTTCCGGATTTACAGTGACGATACATTATTTTGCTTCAGAACTATTTGTTTCAATTCAAAATAACGTAGGACACATGGTATTAATTTTATTTTAGAAATAAGATTTTTTTATATAAACTATATTCTTGGTATCCAGATTTGAATATTTTGTTTCAATATTTCAAGCAGTTTTTATTTTATGTCCTGCTAACTAATGAACGATATATACTATTTATAACAATACAAAATTGTATTACAATTTCATGCATAATATGTCGAAATCGAAATAATAGAAAATATCCTGTTGCAAGTGTCTTCTCTCATGGCATGTAGAGAAACCACAAAGATTTTGTTAAAGATATAGAAATTTTTTGCGGACATTTGCATAATTTTTCACAATTTTATTTATCCTCATTTAATAATTAACAAAAGTTTAGGAATATACATATATGCTTTTTATCATTGCGATAAGATTTTCCATATTTGATTGTCCATCTTTGGACTCAAATAAACTTATGTGTGTATAAAAGTGCTTAAGCACGAACAAATTGCTTTTACTTTTCTACTGCTTCCGGTTCTCAAAACTCTGAGCCTACTAAATGTTGACTCATTGCATTTGAGTGTTTACCAACATCCTTTAGAACGAAAGTAATACTTTTTCTTTTGATTTTGGGCCAAAATCAATATACTCGTATAATTTCATTGTAGGTTCGTTCTTTCTCTTTTAGAAACTAACTTTATTACAAAGTATGATTTAACTTAAAAAATATAAGAATTTGTGAAGTGTGGTTAAAATTTTGGATAATTTTTGACGCTATTATAGTTAAATATGTTGTTCATATGTATGTATGTAAATATGTAAATCATATGGGTCCAGTTATTGCAGCTTTAGAATATGTATATTAGACCCTACCTTAAAAAAAATTCCCAATTCACCCTCTAATATAAAATATTTTTGGATGGCATTTTGTATTTTCGAAAAAAAAAACTTTTTTTTGCCGAAGGTAGGGGTCGCCTTTTTAAACTTTACTTCATATCTTTGGAATTTGCAGTCGGATCTCTAATAATGATATATCAATGTTTTTGTCTCAAGAAGAACAATGTTCTGCATTTTCCTGAAGTGCATTAGTGTGTCTTTGTGTGTCAGTTGTTGTCGGAAGGTTTCAGTGGCGAAGGCATGAACAATACCGGCAATCCACAATCACATCAGAATGCCCTCCTTCCTTCGTTGGTATTGTGTAGCAGCGGCGAAGTAAAATAATAATAAAAATGGCTACTAAACTGAAGCTTCAACTAATTCAATTAATTGAGCTTCACCTCCTGTATTTTCTCTCACTATCCCTTTCCTATAGTTCCAGCACAATGCATCGCATGTGTAGGGGCATTTCCCGAGTGCTGCTCCCAGATAAAAAAAAAAGAAAATTTAAAAATTTAATGGCAACCGCGAATAGCGTTGTAAGTGAAAAAATTTTTCAGGAGAGCAAAATAATTTGTTTTTATGCAAGATCCTGGTTTTTTTGTTTTTTTTTTTAATTGTCAAAAATAATTATAATTAAAACTTATGAAAAAATCAAAAAATTTTAATATCAAATTACATGTAAATTTTTAATGTAAAACTTCTTTCAGTGAAAAAACGTTTTTCCATTACGCAAAGCAAGCATGACTGATGGTTTTTAAAACATTATTCTACGATGCTTAATATTGGAATTTATTAGAATTATTATTATTATCGCAAAGATAAACATTCCTTTAAAGAAAATTTGTTTGATTGGCTTCTGCTCTTAAAATAAGGGTATATTATAGAATGTAAGAAATTAATCTTTTTATTTTTGACATATACATACATTCATACATAGATATATGTATATTTATATATTTCTAAAACATCACTAAAACATAAAAATTAAAAAAACTAGCATTATAGCATATGCTATAACAATATTTTCTTTGAATATTAGAAAAATAATTTTTTCACTACTCTCTATATTGAGGTCCGGTCAATTTTAAGGTCGATAAAAACCCCGTTTGTAATTGTAATTTTTTCTATAAAAAATTACCTCTTTTTGACTTACAAATGCTCAAATAAATAGCATTTGTAGTCACAAACGTATAAAACAAGAATTCAAATAAAAAATAATATGATGTGCACACATTTTTTTCACACTCTGAATGCTCTGAATGGTTTTTTTTAGGTAAGAGCGTATTGATTTTAGTTGTATACCCGTCTTCACTATTTCTAACCTTTTATTTTTATTATTTTTCCAATTATTTACATGCATTTTTCGTTTTATATCTCTAGTACACTTTCGACAACTCTGCTCGTATCATTTTATTGGAAACTTCCAATGTTCTTCCGTTGATGGACTCTTTATAATTGAATTTTGACACCGATAATTTTAGAGTTTTAGCCAATTTGGTGTTTGAGCAAACAGTAATCCGCCAAAAAAAACTTTGCAAGAAATGACAACGTTTTTCGTGACAGCCTTTCAATTTACAATTCATGTTATTTATACAAATTTTTACTGTCTATGTAAGTATGTAAGTTTTCGCACAACCTTTGTCATGTAATCTGTAAACTTCTGCCAAAGTGAGCATGAATGATTTGTCCAACATTCAGTGGAACATAATGCACGACTTTTGCACTATTTTATCAGTAGGTCGATGGACTGTAAATCCTTACAGATTAAAGATATAATACAAATTCAATAACTTAATTAACAAATGCAAAATTTTTTTTTACAACATTATTAATCTCACAAATATCTGGAAGATGAAAACATTCATTAAAAATTAGACCTATTATACGACGGATAATGATGCTTTCAGTAGAACTAGAATGAAATTCATTTCGTGGCACTTCCATAATATTTCATATACTCACATCAGAGTATATTTGTAGATTCATAGTCCAGCCCAGTGGTTACAACCGGCAAATTGGAATTTTCATTTCTAATTTCAAAGCTTTTCATATACTGAAACTACCGATTCAAGTTTTTGGAAATTCTGCTATTCTACACTCTAATATCCCAGCGTCTAAGTATTTTGTTTCAGATTGTGTAGAAACTTTGTCGTTTCGAATTAAAATATTGTAAACTTCTTCCTGTGAGAAAAAAGTTAACTACAATAGATTTTTATTTTAAAATTATTGATAAATTATGCTACAATTACTACGTTCATACGCAAGTTACTTGCAAATAAAAATTGTTTGCATGAAATCAACTTACAGCTTATACGGCTAATTCCATGAAATTTAATCCACTTTTTGTGTTGCCTGATTTTTATTTGGTCACACATATGTTTTTTTTACAATATTTTACCCACTATAATACCTTTTTTCTGTACATTTTTATTTCCCCAAAATTTCGGTTTGTATACTTTGTTTTGACGATAAGTTCTATATATTTTGGTTGTCACAATTGTACCTGAGGGACAAAAATACTAAAAACCTGGCAACTTGCTGCGTTTTATTAACGAATAGTTTCATTAATCGTGAATAGATTTTATAAATAAAAATCTGTCCTTTAAATTGAACAAAAAGTTCTCTTAATTTTTAATGTAAAAAATTTAAATACTTACAAGTCGAATTCATAACAGGTGAACTTACTAGTGTAGCTGGCGACTATATATCACTGTTTGATGTCGAAATGATTTTTGTGATTGATGTACTAGGAAGTTAACATGGTATGAATTCGCCTTGCTTACTGCCGATTTTATAAAATTTTTTTGTATTTATCGAATGTATATTGTTTGAATTTTTTATGAAATTTTGTCCATTTAACATTTTATAAATCAAAAAAATTTTTTATGAATGTGGCAGTAACAACACATGCGTTTTTTTTATTTATGTTTGTTTATATTTATTTACATTTATTAAAAATTAGTTGTTTGTGTTTGTTTTCTACCTTTTTCAAAAATTTTGTTGAGGCCTACTGATGACTTGGCATTAGTAAACGAAATGTATCCATACATAGATAGACTTGCTTAACCATACAACAAACTCCTTATTCGTTCTGACGCGCTTTGAATAAAAAAAATAAATCATTCGCACTGGTTAACTGTCGGATCACGTTTACGGTTCAATTCGAACATTTAAACACATTGATTTTGCTAACCAGAAATATTATTCCTATTGAACTCAAGAATTAGTAATACTAATTATAACTGGATATGGCGTACCGACCAAATAATTCTTAGTTTAAATAACTAAGAAACATATAACTCGATTACTCCGAACTGTTTTTCAGTTACAAATTACTAAAAATGGTAATGCATGTTGACACTGCATTAACTCCAGTTGCATAAATACAGTGCTTTTTAGTGTTTTCTGGCAACTGAAATACAATTCTGTTGCAATCCATAATCGAGCCATTAAATAACAAACAAACAAAATGTCTAATACAGAAGTTTGCTTTGCTGCACACATTTTTTACAGTTAGTTTATTTATTTTTTTTAAAGACTTATTGACATTGCTGCTATAAAAGTAAAATTCATATAAATTACTGTTACAAAACAAAAATAATTATGTATTAATAAATTAAAAAAATCAAACAATTCTTTGTTTGAAAATATTTATTTAAAAATATTTTCTGTGTTACTTTGGTTATTATTTCAAAAAATTTTGTCAATATGTATTGTATATTTCGTAGTTGCTCTATCCTTATCTATTAGGTTAATAAATCCTTTAGCTTAAAAATCTTTCAATATAAGTTTCCTAAAGTCTTCTATAATTTCTTGTACACTAATGAAAACTATATTTGTTGGTTTTTACTGTATGTAGAAGTGTATAATTATATTGCAATCCCATATCATACATACATACATACATACATATATACATATCAAAACAGTAATATTTTTTGTTTTAATGCCGTATTCATAAACATTTTTGGGATTTATAGAAGGTATACTTAGGTATTGACTGAATTTTGTATGAAAAATAAATGCTATATTAATAAAATAAAAATTTTATGAATACAAAGAGTTGAAGTTACACTTTAAAATAAAATTAAAAAAAAAAGAAACATACATACCATATTTTTTTAACCACCGACAGAACTCGAACTTGTACGCATTAATTGTTGAGAGAGCACACTAACCACTCAGCCCAGACGATGGCAACTAAAATGCGGTATAGAGTTAATTTAAACGAGATTTAAGAAATGGATGAAATTTATATGTATGTGTTTATTTCTACGGTATTGTAGAAGTACATAAAGACAGAATTTCAAAGGGCGTATTCCTCCCAACAATAAAAAGGAAATAAAAAAATTACTTCGTACAAATAATCATCTCATTGGATGATATATTATTA
This sequence comes from Dexiosoma caninum, assembly GCA_963924685.1. Classification (NCBI taxonomy): domain Eukaryota; kingdom Metazoa; phylum Arthropoda; class Insecta; order Diptera; family Tachinidae; genus Dexiosoma; species Dexiosoma caninum. The sequence goes on from OZ004729.1 coordinate 57,646,747, forward strand.
TGCCTGTATTATTCATTTTTTATCAATCCTATAAAGTTATAAAATGTGAAAATTTGCCCTTTTGCATTTCAAATGAGAAATATGTATGTATGAAAGTTTATTTGTTTAATTGTTAAAATAAAAACTGACATTTACTCGTTAACTTTGTTGCCATTTTAGCATTTTCACTACTAGATTCAACATTTTCTTTCATCAAAAAGCAAATTATTTTTTTTTTATTTCTGGAAATGCTTATTTACCAAAAAAAAGTATAATTTGTTACAAATTCTGTTTGGTGTCTTGAATGATTCCTTTTATAAATGTAGATGTTTTTACAATTATTTGTTTCGTACTATGTACATATTTTAACTACAGTCACTGCTACAATCAATGCAAGTAAACTTGTGTACTCAATTCTTTGTTTTATGTTTAAATGTCAAATTTCATATATAAATTATAAAGCAGATAATCTTTTATGTAGCGACTTAGCTTTCTCTTTATCATTATTTACTGGCAAACTGAAATTTTTTAATGCCTTAGTAAAAAAAAACACCCGTAAATGATTAAATAGAGAAATGATCAAAAACATTTTGCAGCTCTATTGAAGGGTTGGCAAAAATGTTCCAGTAGCACGCACGGGGGGCGATGGCACGATGGATGGTAGTCTGCACGTTGATTACGAATCCAAAAACAGACCCGGGTTTTTGTCGCAAGGTTTCAGTAGCGACGGCATAGTCACTGGTCACTGAACAATACCGGCTTCAGCCAATCCACAATCGCATCAGAACGCCCTCCTTCGTCGGTATTGTGTAGCACCGGCGAAGTAAAATAATAATAAAAATGGCTACTAAACCGAAGCTTCTCAGCAGTGCTACGAGTATAATTATAGAACGTGCGAAAGCAGAGCTATAAAATAATTAAGCTGCACCTCCTGTCGTTTCTCCTACTATCCCTTTCCTATAGTTCCAGCACAATGCTTCACATGGTAGGGGTCATCTCCTGAGTGCTGGTCCCAGATAAAAAAAAAAAAAAAAAAAAAAAAAAAACACTGCAGCCCATACGTTCAAATTTCGCTTTAACATTTTTTATACATTTACATATATGTACATCTTCCACAAAATTCATGTCTATTAATAGCTGTGTGCTGTTCAGCAATTTCAAGATGGCTTCGTTGTTCATAAGAATAGGTATCATGTTTTCTTATCCATAATTTAAAACAAAACTTGCCTACAGAATTTGAAAGCAAATTCTCATTAAATTTTAAAAGTATGTATGTGGGTTAGTAAAAAAGTGAGAGAATATTAAAATTTTAAAGGCAATATTTGAACGTGTAACTCCAAAATAAAACAGAAAAATTTTCATCAGATTTTAACGCAAAAAAATGATTTTGGCCATTTGTTTACTGGGTGAAATTGGGAAATATTTAGAAATCTGACGTATAATTAAACAACAGAATGTATAGCAAATTTTCCGATTTTACATAATAATAAACAATTAGTAAATTCAGAAGGAACTGCGCTCATATTTAAAAATTAGAAGTAAAAATTGTATCCACACAGTTACTAAAGGTGCGTTCATATATGGCAATACTTGCCCAAAATATGTGTGTTTGCCTTTATATGCTTATTTTTTTTTAAAACAATGTTAAATTTATTTTGTGGTCGCAGTATTCACATTTATTTCTTAATTTTTGTTTGCCCAAACAGATGGCAAAAAGCGGCAAACAAATATTGGGCATACATGTTTGCCTAATGGTGACGAAACAAAATATTTGCCCAAACTGTCAAAACCTATCAATTTATTTGGCCAAAAAATTTTAATACTGTAATCTTCAAAGATATTGAAGAATTTATACTCGATAAAGATATGTACACACGATTGTCATTTACTACAATATTGACAGAAAAATTGTTACAAAATGTGCAACAACCGTGTGAACACACAATTTTTGTGTCACAATTCGGGCAATCGTGAGAACACCATTCATTTCCATTGACACACAATTTACAGTCATTTGTTATTGTCGCATGTGCTTCATTTAGTGCACCGTGCAATAACACATTGGCAGATAAATATTTCTGTTGGCAATGCTTACCATAAATATTTAGATACAATGTTAAAATTCGGATCTGGCAACGTTTGCCATATAATAATCTGACAACCGTGTGAACAGACAATTATTATTGGCAGAAAAATTTATTGTCGCAGAACTGTGTGCCAAGAAATTGTATGGTTTTCTTTCAATAGTGTGAAGAGACAAATTACCAGATGGTAACAATTTTTCATTGTGAGTGCATTGCCACCATATTGGCGTATCCTACAATATTGTACCATCTGACAATCGTGTGAACATAGCTTTACATAAAAAACGACATTGTAGATATCTCACATTTGTTACTTCAGAACTCAAACATTTATGAACCGATTTGGTAAATTTTGTTTTTCAACCTATTCAAGTGGAGCTCCATTTTTTATTTTTGGAAAAAGGGCATTGCCAACTATTCGTTTTCCACTGGTTTTTTTTGAAAATTTTTATATATTTGTAAAAATATTAGGTAGCTTTGACTACAGCAGTGTTGCCAGATATGAAAAAATTATATTTTTCTTTTTAACTAAATATTTTTAATTTTGCCTCCCTGACTGCTTATAGCAAAACAATTTTTAAGTTGACATCCGTGCTGCTAGACATGAACAAAATTTTTTTTTTGTTTTAGTCATATTTAGCCTATTCTGTTGAAATTTGTCACACACATTTAATCTTTTGAGAGCATATCACAAAAATGATGTTTGCAAGGTACATTTCATTTGGTGCTAATACCAAAATGGTCAGTTGAACCAAATTCTGTCTTACACTTAAAGTGAAGGGTATAATAAATACCTCTTTTTATATATATAACATAAACTGTTTGAATGCAAGCGAGAATCGGCATTAATATTTACTTAGTTATTGAAATAATCTCAGAAAGATCATGATCTTTATAGACGAATCCCAGATATGTATTGAAAAACGTGGTGACGTGGCGGTGAATTGCCAAGGCAATTCATTTTAGAGTGATCATGAGAGCTCATTTTAGTATCAAGCCATTCACCTGTTTGTTTGCCATGATTGGAAATAGCATTTGTATTTGTTTGGAAGCGAACGTGATAGAGAAGTAAGAAGCATATACAAATAGACACGATTGCGTTACATAATACTCAATTGGAGATCAGACTACAAATATCGACTGTTCTACAAGAAATATCGAATTACTTCCTACATTATTGCGAACTTTAATGTTCTGACATTAGGGGGTACATTAGGGTTGTAGAAACAGAGATCTGGATGATACATACTAGAAGGGGATACTGGAACCTGATGGCTATTAATACAGAATATTGGGCTTCTCTAGACAGTAACATTGATATATCATTCTTTAAGATCAGACTGCAAATGCCAAAGATATAAAGAAAAGATTAAAAAGGCGATCCATATCTTCGTCCAAAAAAAGAATTTTTTTTTTAAATTACTGTCCAAAAATAATAGGGGGTGCACGAGGATTTTTTTTGGGGTATGGTCTTCTTCTTGAATAAATGACAGCCTGGTACTGTAATAATATTGTGAGTGTAGAGCTTTATTTTTTATTGTGAATAGACTTTTAAATTGAATACATAAAATAACTCATGTCATTTGTTTGTGCAAGCATCAATATACACACATTCAGATGTATCAATTAAATGTTATCTCTTAGTATTTTCTTTGTGTTTATGTGTGTATTATTATTTCTTTTCCTGTTTTATTAGGCTTGATAATCTCTATATTCACAAAAATACCGTCACTGTCTTAAGTCAATTAAAATGCCACAAAATAAAATGGGGCATAGATTGTGTGCTATCTTCTTTTGTGAAAGGGATAGGGAAAGGAGGAATCTATGCTGTATATTACATAGCGTCATATGAAATCAAAAAAGCACTAAGTTAGATAGAAAAAATGTAATCGGAAAACAAAAAACTTCTTAACTAAATTCCGTGCTTGGCACTTCGGCCTTTCCGCAATTTTTCTATAAGCACATTGTTTTTAATTGAGGAAGTGTTAAATTTTGAAGCACACTTATTTTGTTACGTTACATTATAATCATTCGAAAGGTCGATTTTTTTTTTTATAACTCACGACGTTCTTGATTTCATATGACGACAGATATTAAATCGCATCAGAAAATTTGTCGATGATTACTTGAAGCAACATTTAATTAAATTCTGTTTAATTGATACTTTTCAAAATACGGAGTTACAATATAGATTACGAATTAGTTAACAGAAATAGATACTGAAAAGTATTATTTCTATAGCAATGCAGAATACATGTGTAAAAAGTATTTGTGAAATGTGTAAGTTAGTAGCAGATTGGAAATTTTAGCTATCTCAGAAACTGCACTGCACTTTTGACTTAATTCACTTATAATATTTGTTGTTTATCGTACTCTTCTAAAGTGCTGTAAAAGTATAAACATTTAAAAGCATTGCCCATAATTGGGGTAGAAATGCAATGCTCTTTTGGTTGAAAAGAAAACAGCATGAAATACAGGAATCATTCGATTTACGTCGCAATTGGGTTCGGAAAATGACGACGTGAAACAAAACAACATAAATCGAATTGAAAAGAAGTAGTCTTTAAGAAACTCTTTTAATATTACAATAAAAGTTACAGCAACTCTCATACTATCATATAAGTATACGCAAAGAAAAACAAAATCACACATACATATGGAGCCATAATCTTTGTACGAGCAGCGTCCACGCGCTAAAGTACTTATTACCGCAGGGGGTAATGAATATATGACTATATGACAATGTTAGTTCTTCTATTCCAGCTCTTTTCAAAGATGATTAATGTTTTTCGACGTTACCACGTCCTCCGGCAATCCTTTTCAGCAACCTATACTATGGAGACGAATTTCATTCCTGCTGGAAAGTTCCAAATGTAAGGCCAATCCCGAAGAAGAGAGAGGTAAGCAACCTTGAAAATTTTACCGCCCAATCTCAATATGTTCTACCATTTTGCAGGTAATGGAAAATATGTTACACTTCGATCTGGTGAATTATCTGGAGTCCAATATCTTACTTAACGACCTCCAATATGGCTTCCGTGGAGGACGTTCCACAGGGGACTTATATGCCTTCCTTTCCGATCCATTCTAGATATTTGACAGTGTGTCTGTAGCACTTTTGTAAAATTTATTGCTTTTGTGATATTGTGATATTGTTTACATACAACATATATTTATGATTATTTTATGTAAACAAACGCACACAAATACAAATATGGTGGCTGAATAATAATGTGTCAACCGCCTTAGAGTAATTTTTGTAAATATATAATGCGGATACAAATTTGATAATATCTTGTAATTAATCACGCTGACTTCGCATTAAAATGTTTGACTTCTTGAAGAGAACTGAAATAACTACGATAGCCGGAGTACAGAGTATAAGATTCAGAAAAAAATTTTAGGTTTTTCTGATACTAAACTAGGAGCGTAGGGAGGGAGCGTATATTCGCCAAAATGTAGATATTTTTCTCTTATTGTTCTACATATTAATATTATTAATGCTAAAAAAGGGAATTTTTGACGACCACAAATGTGAGAAAAATTTAACTCTGAAGAAAAATATACTGAAATTAAATCTAGTTGTGTAGACCTTTACTTATCGCCTCTGCTGGATTCAATATATAAAGAAATGGGATTCTAAACCCCAGAACATATCTTTGAAGAAAAATATTATAAGCACAAATTTGAACTATTGTCTAAACAAGTTAACTTAAGTCTCAATAATTTTATGCATCGAATACAATTATTCTACATACATACATGTGAAATTAATATGCTTTCAAACATGAGTTGAGAGAGCAGTTTTGGATAAAAATAATAAAAAAGAAAAACTACATTCAAATTTGTCGAATCTAATAATGATTTTGTTTGCTTTATCCCGTGCAAATACCTAGCATGGAAAATTTTTCTATAATAACAGATATTCGCACCAAAATGCGAATAAAGTTCAGCCACACAACTTTAAGTTAAATTTTTTATTATAAGATCTCCAAACCAGTGAAAGAGACTGCATTACCTAGCTTCAGCTCTAGCAGTCGTTTTAGAAAATTCAGTTCGAAGAACTATTAATATTAATTATAAATTAACCTGTTGTTTTTGTAAATGAATTTAATTATAATTATTTAAAATGCCATTTTCAGCAACGATGGTTTTTTGTACAGAACTCTTAACTATTTAACAATTGCAAAGTTTAGGCGCTGCGGTATTTTAATTTCAGCATACGAGTACTTTTTGTAGGAACGTGCGATTTTTTGATAGATAAAGAGCACTTAACGTGCTGATTTCTGTATGGCTGACCGACTTCTTAAAACCAATAATTATTCCTTAAAAGTTCTTAGGACAGGTTTTAGATTGGGTAGCCTCTTATTTTTTTTTTCTTGGGCCGGCACTCTGGACACTCTGATTAGATTAGAACACATCCCATTGTAGAAACGATAGAACAACGAAACGCACTCCACGTTGCGACGATGCTCAAGAGAGTCAATAGATCTCCAATACTATCTCCAATGAGTTCCTTCGCCCTTTCCTGTACACGGTCCAGTAACTTCAAAATAGTCTTTCTTCTAATGTTGCGCTGTAGCTACAATTTTTTGTTCTTAAATTAAATTGTTATTGAATGCTTGATGGTTTAAGAAATTATTAAAATTAGTATTACTTCATAATTTTAGTCATTAGCTTTCGATTTTCATTGAATTTATTCAATTGAAGTTAAACTAGATAATAAAAATGTTAACTAGACGACACTCAATTGGAATTAATTTAAACTAAATAAGTAAAAAGGAGAAAAAAAATTAAGATTTTTCTTCTACAGCTTCTAATATTAAAAACCGAATTTCGTAATGTTGAAAAAGAAAAGTCTATAATAAGAAAATAATTTTTTTATGCGGGCCAAGTTCATTAAATGTTTATTGGGATTTTTTTTGGCACTAAAATATACAATAGGCTTTAAGGTAAAAAATGTAATAAACTTAATAAATAAAGAAAAGGTACCACAGCCTATCTTTCGTGTCGAACTTGAGCCAGGTAAAAAAAAAATTAAAGAAGGGTGAAGTTCACTCAATATACAACGTGAGATATCTGTTGCATCGTAGGGTGACAATAGAGGAACCTTACAAGAGATCAGGACCTGTGCAATGCCAAAACTGCCAAGAATTTGGCCATAGTAAGACATACTGCAAGCTACATGCTGTCTGTGTAGTGTGTGGCGACCTACATAGTACAGCAAACTGCAAAAAGCCAAAAGGTGACCCGAAGGCCAAAAAATGCAGCAACTGTGGCGAAAACTATACCGCAAATTATAGAGGGTGCAGAGTCTACTCTCTCGTTAGAAGCTCGTCAAACCAGATACGAAATGTTGCTTCCCGAACACAAGAACAGCTCGTTAACAATGATTACCCTCAGCTGCCGACATCAAATAATCAACAAATTTCATATGCGAACATTCTAAAAGCAAATTCAGCCACGCCTCTAACGCGCAGTGCCCTGAAGACAAACAATAACACCCCAAACATCAGCTCCAAGCCTACAGTGCAGCCACAACCCATAAATTCCAGCCAAATGGAAGCCAAAATAGAAATGTTGGTGCAAACAGTTCAAAATTTCGTTAATACCATGTTGCCAATGATGCAAACACTGATAAATATGCAAACTGCGCTTTTGCAGGCTGTAACAAAAAGTCCATGAACTGCCTAAGGTTATGTTTCTGGAACGCTAACGGCATACGCCAACAAAAAACCGAACTTGAGCACTTCCTAGCGGATCAACAAATCGATGTTATGCTCATTGCCGAAACTCATTTAACACCTAGAAGTGTTTTTAAGGTAATAGGCTATACATTTTATGACGCCAAAGATCCCCGTGGTAGAGCATGTGGGGGCTCAGCTATATTAATAAAGAACAGAATAAAGCACTACTTAGTGGGTGCAGTCAGCAAAGACTATCTTCAAGCAACTTCGATCTGTCTTGAAGAATTTTTCAAAGGCTTAGTTATATCGTCAATTTACTCGCCTCCGCGGTTTTCAATTGCTGAGGATCAGTACTCTGAATTCTTTAAATCGTTGGGCAATAGTTTCCTAACTGCTGGCGACTTTAATGCAAAGCACACGTATTGGGGATCACGCCTGATTACCCCAAAAGGTCGCGTTTTATACAACGTAGTTTCCAAAATGTGTTTGACGGTGGCCTCAAGCGGACAACCAACATATTGGCCAACTGATCGTAACAAAATACTTGATGTCATAGATTTCGCAATCACAAACGGCATTGCAGCTAAATCCATTCTTGTTGAATCTTCGGTTGACTTATCATCAGATCATTCACCAACTATAATTACAATATCACTCTCACAAAACTCACACGCGACTGAGATAGCTGAAAAAATAAAAACATACACAAATTGGTTGAAATTTCGCAAATACCTTGCTACTCACTGCTGTCAAAACGTATTATTTCGTACACCAGACGATGTAGATGCATCTCTTACACAACTGGACGAAAGTCTCAAGCTGGCGGCACAGCACGCTATTATTAATTCACGCAAAATTAGGCAAGACAAAATTTGCTCCACAGACATCGAATTATTATTAACTGAAATAAGAAGAGCTCGAAGAGAGTGGCAGCTTCATAGATGCCCTCAACTCAAAAGAAAACTAATAGAGTGTACCAAAAAGCTAAGAGAGATGTTACAATCCAAAAAAAACTGATTATTTAAATAAGTATCTTAAAGGTCTTGATGCAACACCGCAATCCGATCATTCACTATGGCGTGCTACCAGATATCTCAAAAGACCGGTTATTCGTAAACCTCCATTTCGAACCCCAACTGGGGATTGGGCAAGAAACGACACAGAAAAAGGCAAGTTGTTCGTTGAGCACTTAAAAAATGTTTTCACCCCCAATGCACCAAGCGACCCTGAAGAACTTCCATCGGTAGTTACGGATGCAGCAGTTTCGATAAAGTTTAAATTGAAAGACGTCGAAGAAGCTATCGCCAAGTTGAACCCTAAAAAATCTCCTGGCATCGATAAAATTAGCAACAAGATGCTACAAGAGTCAAACAGACAGTCAAACAAGAGATAACAACATACGCAACGTCATACCTAACCAAACTCCAAGATCATCCAAATATACTAGCCCGAAATATTTTAAGCGAAAGAGGGTTCATTCGACTGAAAAGAAGGGATGATCTTTCCCTAGCCTGAACGTAGTTGAAATAAAAACTATACGAGCAATAAATAATTTTGTACAGCTAGGCTGTACTTAATAATAAATAGCAATTAGTTCTTAAGATTTGAATACTTATTGTTAGTTCAATTGATTTTGAAGATTCAATAAATAATATATTGTGTAAAAAAAAAAAAAAAAAATATGCACATATATATACAGTGGTACGCATTATTGTATCTTGGACCAGCACTCAGAGCATGATCGCTACGAAGGCGTCTTTAACTAGGTGGTGGTGAATGGAGTTGTTATACAACAATCCAACATGCATACATGTTTTTTGTCCGCGATATGTCAAAAATAACTGATGCAAATATTAGAAAGAAAATGTGTTTTACTTATGAACATGAAGTGTGTGTTAGAGTTTTTAATTTTTTAAAATCATTTGATTTTAAATACAAAGTTAATTCTCACTAAAAGCAGAATTTTTAATTTAACGGCAGTTGGAAATAAAGAAACATAAACAAGTTATTGACGTTTGAAGCACAAACGTGGGTACAGCATAAGGGATAGTGAGAGCAATGATAGGTACTGAAGTGATAATACAGAGGAAAGGTTCACTATCTTACAACTTTACTTTTGCGCGTTTCTTGTTTTTACCAGTGTTGCAACGCCTCTGATGTCAAGGAGACGAATTGAATTCTTGCAGGTACACAATACCATGTGACTACATGTGACTTTTCCAAATAATTTGTTTTCATTTGATTTATATTACGTTTTTTAAAAAGGTTAAAAATCGCACATGTTTATATAACAACTCCCAAAGAATTTTTTTTAAAAGTTATTGTTGTTTTCAATATAATTAAACAAACAATTTTTTAATTTTCCATTTTTTAATTTTATTGTTGTTTACAGGCAGTTAATCAATAAAAAGAAAAAATAGAGGCGAGTATTTGCTAAAAGCAAGCGCACTATAAGATTTGCTATAGTTCGGCTGGCTGTTCATTTTGAAAAATTTGATACTAAGTACAAAATATGTTTATTTAATTACAATTCAGTTTATTTTTAGCCGGAATGAGCATTCTGATATTCGGGGATATTTTGAAATTTGTTTGGGAATGTCATGAAAACCTACCTGGCACCCCTGATTCTAACAAATGAAAACGCTAGAAATTTTACGTTTTCAAACTACTGGTGTATAATGAAATGACATGGTGTTACTCTCTATTGCGATGCGAAAGTTAAATGCGTACTCTCTATTTTTTTTGTGGTGCCTCCCATACAAACTGAATATTGTTTTCTGTATATCTTGAAAACTGTTAAAGTTTTTGTATTTGGTCTGAGTATCTTAATAGTTAGTACAAATCATCAGTAAAAAAGTTGACAGAATTGGACAAGTAGGCGTGGTACCTCCCATACATAGTCAATAATGTTTTTTTGTATATCTTAAGAACGGTTTAAGATAAAGATTCTTATTTTGGTCTGAATGACTTGATAGTAAATTTATTTGCTTCGGGGCCTTTCATTATAAAGAGCTACATAGCTGAAATTCGGTATACGTGAGTAAAGAATGAGAAAAATATGAAAACTGGCAATTTTTATCAGGGGACTAGGCTAATATCTTTTGGAAGTGTCATTCCCATTTGATGTACCCGTACATCTTCGCACTACATATCCGCACTACATATCTTCAAAGAACCAGAGAGCTGAAATTGGGTATACGGGTAGGCACTCGAAAGAAAGGGAGGGGAAGTAAAACATAGATAGTCCTGCATCTAGATGGACACATAGACTATATATTTCATCAAATATAATACTACGACGGGTGGTAGTGGGAACTTCCTTCTCTTTTACGAAACTATCTAACCGATTTTAATAATGGACACATTAGGCATAGGTATATATTTTTTTTAAATAAAACTATTATAACAACTACAGCAAACCGTGGCGGGATCAGCTAGTTAAAAGTGATAGATTCTTAGCAGTTTGGTGTGATGAGAAAAACGACCGTATAGAATGAGTAGCATGAAGAGTCTTAACCTTTAATTAGGCGCATGGTGTCAGGAGAAATTAAAATTGAAAAATTGATTTGTTAAAATGTTCGGAGCGAACTTGATTTTTTTATAGCTTCATGCATTTAAAAAGAGAACATAAATTAGTTGCGATTAGATCGTGCTAAGTCTTAAGTAAGTTTCAACGAAATGTAATAAATGTGCTAATTTTATTTGTCAGTAACATGTTTTCATGTTCTGCGCTGGATGCGCAAAATTTAACAAAAACTTAAAAATTTTTATTTTTTTGTAATCGAAAACTTGCAATAAACTTTGGGGTCACGTGAGACCCCATGCGATTAATTGTGTGATTTTCTTAATGAAGGTTAAGAGATAGGTCCGATATACTCTCTGTGATGACCGCATGTAAGAAAAAAATCTGTAGCGGAATATGTTCTCAAACACATATTGCTTCATTTTAGCTTTGTTAAAAATTTCGGGATGAATAAAGAAGCGTTTCTGTATGTTATAAACGCTATTCAACACGAGCTACGAGTAAAAGTTTCAAGCAAAAAGTTTCAAGCAATTCCAACTATTTTTAGAAAAGATATGATGAAATCCGATCGATTAGGGGAATCATTTTGAAGCAAATTTCAAAGCACGCTGGAAGATAAAATATAAACAATATGATAAAGTTTTGAAAAAAAATGTTTAAAAAATTATTGAAAAAAATTATTAAAAGCAAAGTTGAAAGTGATTGACAAAACACTATAGTAAACACATCTCACTTTTTTCGTTTTCAAATCGGTTTTCTGTCTAAATCGTTTTTCATCACATACCTGAATAAAAACTACATTTTAATAAACTTATAATCTACTCGTAAAACTTATTGTATATATAAAATATTGTTTTAAGTGTAATTCCACGAAGAAAAATTAATTTGATATCATGAAACAAGCATTTTGTCCACAAATTATTTGCGGCTTGTGTGGCAATTGCTGACTACAACTGTCAAGTGGCTATGTTGCACCATGAAATCCACTGCCGTTGTTTTGTTTGTAATTTTTTTTTCCTTTTTCCGTAAAAATAACAATTTAAATATCAAATATAAAAGTTTTTTCAATGATTTTTATCTAACGTAAGATATTTGCGTTTTTGGAATGATTTTGGTAGACGCTTTCGCATTAAAGAGTGCGCTGATACCAGACTTGCGAAAAGGAAAATAATAGATGCGAAAGGAAAATGTGCAAACGGATTAGGGAGTACCAATAGTTCGATTTCGTGCCAATTATTTTTCGCATCGCAATAGAGAGCAACCAACCTGCTCTATGTTATTTAAACTGCACTTAAACTTTAATATGTTTTCTTTTTATTTCAAGAAAAACTTTCTCTGTATTTTTTAGTTTGAAATATGCACTTTAAAAATTTGTTTTGAGTTTATCAATTATTTAGTTATGAAGTTCACACCCCCTTTGATTGCAGTTTTGCCAATATAGCAAGTAAGAAGTAATTTTGGAGGCATTTTAATTTGAAATTTCCTGTTGGAAAATATTACTAGTCATTCCTTTTTTTTTCCTACTTTTAATCTAATTAAGAAATATCAATAACTGCATATTTTAAAATTTTAAGGACATTATTAAGAAAAACATACAGAAAATTAGTATGAAAGTGATTTTATTGCACAATATTCGTTAATATTTGCTTATTTATATATTTGTACATATGCATAAAACATTTGACTTTATTATTTATTACTTATTTAATCGGATAACAAATGAAGTAATAACAATGCAATTCAATCGCATTTCAAAACAATAAATTAAATTAAATTAGAATTTTTGTAGAATTGATACTCATCTAAACTGCTTTTTATTAACAGCATTAAAGCAAAGCGATAAACAACTTTTCATTATCAAAATGGATTTACTTTATATCACAACACTTTTTCAAACTTTAATGTGGCCAAATGATTATTGCACTTGTATATAATTGAAATGTGTTTTAAACCAAGTATGAGTGTGGCGATGGTCGAAATAGTCTGCACGTTGAATACAAAACAAAAATTTTCCTGGGTTCAACTCCAGTTTCAGACTCATAAAAAAAGCAAACATCTCGCATTTTTTCTGATGTGCATTTGTGTATCTTTGTGTCAGTTATTGTCGGAAGGTTTCAGTGGCGAAGGCATAGTCACTGGTCACTGAACGGTAACGCTTTCAGATGTATCCAATCCATAGGCCCATCAGAACGCTCTCCTTCGTCGTTATTGTGTAGCACCCGCAAAGTAAAAGAATAATAAAAATGGCTACTAAAAACGGATTTTTTAATTAAACGAATTTCGACTACTGTATATATTTGTGTAGATAAAAGTATACAAAAAAATTTATAGACCAATTCATATGGAATTAAAAACGTATGCATATGAGTATTTTCGTATTTCTTAGCACAATTTTAAATTATATAATAGATTTCGGTAATCTAAAGTTTAGCATTTCTACCAAAAAAAAGGGAAAAACAGAAAAGAAATATTTTCCATTGTTACTAAGAAGAAAATAAATTAAATTAAATAAAACATGAGCATTTAACAAATAATTGAATAACATTTTCTTATCTTCATATATTATTACAGATCCTTAAGCGCCGTATGAAAGGAAAAAAAAACATAAACAACTTTACGAAAGCACGGTGGCGTATAAAACAGCAGCTACAATGAAATACGAGAAGTCAACAGAAAACTACAACCATTTTACTCTATTGTTATTAAACTAAAACCACTTACATAGGCAAAAGCACATACATTGCAGCAAGTGTACGGTAGAAGGATTTTATTAGTACATTTGAGGTGGATTCCAAAAAAAGTTTGTACAACAAATGTTTTCCATTGAAGATAAACTAGATAAGACAGGAAGAATTTGGCAGCCACTATAATATCCACTTCAGTGTGTATCTGTGAATAAATCTTGTATAGTTCTGTATTACAATACAGATCGAACACCAGCAAATAACAAAAAAAAAACTAACAAGTTTACAAATGCAATTTTCCAAACAACTTAGCCTTTGAAGCTATGCAACTGTAGTTTACATCTGAAGTCTACAGTTTTTAATATTGAAATTTAAATAGTGCCGCAAGGCGCAAAAGAATGCTTAATTAAATAAACTATTACGATCAATATACACCTGGTACTCACATACATATAATATAAATTAATAAGTTCTCGAATGCCTTTTTATAAATTTCTTTTTGAATTACAACAACCGCTGTGGAGTTCAATTAGTTTTTAAAACTAAAAAAGGTAGGCTGAGTTGAGTAAGCAGAAAAGTGCTTTAATGAGAGCAAATATCTGGAGACTGCAAAAGAAAACGCAAACTTATAAAAATTCTTTCCTCCCACTCTGTATAATGTGTAGAATATAGAGTAAAACATTACTTAAATTGTAATTAATTTAGAAAATAGAAAGTAAAACAAAATGAAAAGTTTTGCTGTTTATAATACATAATAACAATGGAATTTCACATAGTCACATCAACATCTTTTACAAAACAAAAATATTTCAAAAGTACAATAGTTAGTGAGATGAAGAAATACTTTATACTTGCATAAACAGAAAAGTTATTCTAATTTTATTTTAAACGTTAAACACAAAGAAAGTTTTGCTAGAAGAAAAAAAAAAATAATAAAATCTGCATTAAAAACGAGACGTTTATTCGCCACCTCGAGTTCCCATAACTAAAATAAATGAACAAAGGAATTATTTTCACAAAAAAAACATTTAACTTGCGAATTGTTAAGAGACTGTTAAAGTTTTAAGAAATTGTTACATAAATTACTGTAATGTAAATTTAAGTTTTTTCTTAAAACAATAGAATAATTGAGTTAATTATTTCACTTGCATAAAATATTTAAGTTAATTTCAATTAGAAAATGGGTAAAAAATTAATGAAAAATTACATTACGAACTTTGATAAATGTTTCTATAGCTTTACAAATTAAGCAAATCATACAGTTACATAAAATATTATTTTTCTTTTTAAATGAATTGAATTTTAAATAAAAAATGTTTTCCATTTAAAATAGTGTCATCATAATTTTTATGTTCGATTCATTTGTTCTTTACCTCATAAATGAAATTTTTTTAATTTGTGAAAAGAACTTGGAAGTCATTTCGTCATTACTAATGGACAATTTCCAAATGCATCAAACATCAGCGATATCGCAACCATTACTGCAACAACAGCAACAAGTGTTACCACCGGCTAGTCTCGACAATGATAAAATTGGCGAATTCGATTCGGCACCCATCTCCATACAAGATTTCATTAACAGTGTCCAAGAGAATGCCAAAGATCCTTTTACCATAAACAATACTTTCGTAGCGGTTTTGGCAGACAATAGTAGCCAGCTGTATAATGCTACGAATTTCGGCAACTATTCCTTTAATGACACACTCCCTGCTGACATTTATGACGAGGTCACTTACATACCCTGCGACAATGTTTATAATCCACATGATCATAATACGATAGTAGAGTTTTGGGTATGTGGCATTTGTCTGAATATAGTTGGTGTCCTTGGCATAATTGGTAATATTATATCCATCATTATATTATCCCGTCCTCAAATGCGTTCTAGCATTAATTATTTATTAGTTGGCTTAGCATGCTGTGATACTGTATTAATTATAACGTCTGTGCTCCTGTTTGGCATACCGTCCATTTATCCCTACACTGGACATTTCTTCCTCTACTACAATTATATATACCCCTTTATATCTCCGGTTTTGTTTCCTATAGCTGTTATATCGCAGACGGCCAGTATATACATGACATTTACAGTGACGTTAGAACGCTATGTAGCGGTTTGCCATCCTCTGAAAGCCAGAGCCTTGTGTACATATGGGCGTGCCAAAATTTATGTGATTGTCTCAGTCCTCTTTGCTATACTATACAATCTGCCTCGTTTTTGGGAAGTCGTGCCCATTGAAACTAGTATTCCCAACAGTACAGTAGTGTTACACTGTGTGCGACCGTCGAAACTAAGACAGAACCAAACATACATCACAGTGTATATACTGTGGTGCTATTTCATTGTAAACTATGTCATACCTTTTCTAACGCTCGCCATACTCAATGCCCAAATATACAGGCAGGTGAAAAGAGCGAATCGAGAACGCCAAAGATTATCACGTTCTGAAAAACGAGAAATCGGTTTGGCGACCATGTTGTTGTGTGTAGTGGTAGTTTTTTTCGTATTTAATTTTTTAGCACTGGTACTTAATGTCTCCGAGGCATTTTACAATTTCATTGACCATTCGCTGGCGAAAATTTCCAATCTTTTAGTAACTATCAATAGTGGTTGCAACTTCCTTATATACGTAATTTTCGGCGAAAAGTTCAAACGGATATTTCTATTGATTTTTTTCAAACGCCGCCTCAGCCGCGACCAACCCGATCTTATTCACTACGAAAGCTCAATTTCGAATAATGGCGATGGTACTTTGAACCATCGGTCTTCGGGGCGCTTCTCACGACATGGCACTCAACGTAGTACCACGACAACCTATTTGGTAACGGGTTCCGGTAATAACACTTTGAATAATTGCCGCCTAATGAAAAGTGCCAGTATGACGGGCGTTGCAAAAATCAAACGGGGTAGAGCGCCGTCTCCCGGCCCAGTCGTATATTATCCAGCGAGGGAAGTTCAACGGACCTCGCCGACTATGATAATGTCTAACAATAATACTCCCTTAGGTTGTGATTGGGTTGATGCAAAGAATGGTCAAATGACCTCAGGATTCTGAGATTCGATTGCTCACCTCCTGCTCCGTAGTGAATACATATGTATGTATATCGAATATAATATAAAACATACGATTAAATACTAAAGTGTATAATATATAATGTTAACTTGAGAATTTAGTTTTTATAAGTACTATTAAATATAATAAAATACTTAAGGAAACCAACTGAATAGCTTTAACAAATATCTTAGATATACATACAATAGTTATTACAGATTCATCGATTACAGAACCACTCCCATGTAAACCATGTAAATGATTTTTATTGAACACAACAAACGTAGCTACTTAATCGTAGTTAAAAAATTAATAATAAGTATGATAACAATAATAACTAAATGTTTTTATTTATGTAAATATAAATATCTTAAATAAATTAATTTTAATTTAGCCTCATGAATTATCAATAAGAAGGTCTATTATTTGCTCAGTAAATTTTGGTTTGTATGAATTGTAATAGCTTTTGTCGAAGCAATAAATATTTACTTCATTGATATTTTTTTTTTTTTTATTCAACGCGAGACAAATTGAATCTCACACAATTTTTAAATAAACAAATACTTATCAGAACTTTTTCAAAGATTTAATTGAAGTTGAAAGCCACTTACGTCAAGTATTTTGTTAAAACTAAGCCCAACAAAAGTTTAGGAGGGTGCTTTTTCTGCCTCTCCGAACTATCCAATCGATTTCATTGACATTAAAAACATGTACGAATCAACATCTATTAGCATATTTATTTCGTTCAGCTTCGACAACTCAAATTAATTTAAGACGACAAAAGAAGTACCAAACAGGCTTTAAAACGCAAAAATGCATTTGTTGAATAATTTTAAGCGATTTAGTCACACACTCACAGTTTAACTACTGAAAAGAGTACCTGAGTAGGATATATTTGGAGAAGATATTTATAGAAGCGGGAGCAAAACTCGACAAATTGCTATTACTTCTCAATTTCCTGATGAACATCCATATCTTAAATCTGAAATTTTTACAACTTTTATTCATTATTTTTTTTTCTCTTTGTTGAAACGGTGTGGTTTTTCTGGAGGAAAAAATACAAAATACTGGTATTCAGTAGTATCTCCAATAGGGCTCCAACAGTAGTCTGCAAGCATAGCAGGCTAACCGTGAAGCCTCTTTTCAAATGCAGCGACATCTTGGTAAAACCGTTCTCAATGTTCATCACTGACCGATCCTATATTTTTATTCCATTTTAAAATATGTAGCAGTTCAACAACACTTTTTTTTTCGCAACGTGATTCAATATCGTTAAGTGGATATGTAAAAGATGAATCTTGAATTCCTGCAATCTTAAAGTTTATAATTCTGCTTTATCAATAAGTAAATTAAAATCTCTTATCAAGTCATGAAGCCTAATTCAATTTTGATCCACAAAATTTTCACTATCCGTCGAACTTGCGTTATTCTTCTGTTAAAAATTTTGATGCAGGCAATCGGGATCAGGTATCTCGTCGGAATGCGGCTGGAGTTTTATTACTGATGGCACTTCGACGACTTTTCGGGAAACACAAACAACAATTCACGGAATGATTCGTCGCTAATGGATTTTTTAGTGGTTAAGTCGGAAAGTGGCTCAACTCCAAACCTCAGCACCCTCTTTCGCCGATATTTAACCAATAAAACGTCGGCGAAGTGAAATAATAAATAAAATTGATCCGCTTAGTTTTGAAATAATGCGTCAAAATCAACATCAGAGACGATGCAAATTAGCTTTTTCATTAACACGAAACTGAAGAGTTGTGCAAGAATTAACCTGCATCTTCCAAGCTCTTTCACCACCTGTCTCTATACTACCCCTATCTATCTAGTTCCAGTGCCATGCATTGCATACGTTGCGTTTGTCCCCTGAGTACTGGTCCAAGAACGAAACAATAACCCTCGACATTTTAGAAGTCAGGTATTAAAATAACAAATATAATATTTTCCGTTTGCAGTAATAATGCATTTCCGGACTACTTGATTTAAGCTAAGAGGCGAGAAATTCAAAATATTATGAACTTATTGATCCACCATCGTTTCAAAATAGTTTACCAATAGCTTTTTTTTTATCTTGGACCAGCACTCAGGAGAGAAAAGGAATAGTAGGAGAAATGATAGGAGGTGAAGCTTTACTATCTTACAACGTCAACGTCTGATGCCAAGGAGACGTATTAAATTTTAAAGCTTTGTTTTTAGTAGCCTTTTTTAGTAATTATTTTACTTCGCCGGTGCTACACAATATCAACGAAGGAGGTCGTCCTGATGTGCCTGTGAATTCGTTACAGCTGAATTCGTTAATGTTCATAAGTCGACGTCATAATGAAAAAATCTGAATAAGGTCATATATTTTCGTTAGTGTTGAGTAGTGTAGTAATTGCAAGAGGTGCTTTGAGGAAAATACACCTTTTTAAAGTTTTGTACAATATGTCCAAATGTACAATACTTTTTGAAAAGGGAAAATATACTTTATAGAGAAGATACTTTTTGGTTCCCATTGAAAATTGTGCCGACAATAAGATCCTGAACATATGATTCGGAAGTAGTGCAAAATCGGATGCTAATGCTTAATTAGCTCATCCGTGGGTTTTTCCTAATTTCTGACTACAAATTATGCAAAAACCACAATTTTGAAATTAAAATCATATATATAAAGAGATATTCCCAAAATAAATTCAGTTAATATACGTTTTATATTAATATACAATATAATATTTTATACTGAAACCAAACCAATCGATTTTAAAAAAATTAAATGTTTAGTTCGAGGAAAGTCGCTGAAACAAACTAAATTAAAAAGACAACGTAAGTTATTATTAATTTAGAAAAGTAATTTAAAGGTATGTATGTACGCATTTGCAATATTAAATTCTTGGTTTTTAATATTTAATTATGTATGTATGAATAAATACATTTGTACATATATTTTAGATATCATTAAAATTACGAAAAAAATAAAAATACACCCTCAGGTTTGTTAAAAGAACAATATTACATGTTTGTACTTCTTTCATTTATACATAATCGGCTGGCATTTAGAAGAAAATTTTTTCAGAAGTCACCTTTTGAACTGACAAAAAAAGGAATTATAAATGAATCATCGAGAAGAGTCGCAGGTAACGTACCATTTTCTCCCAATAGAAGTATATTCTGCTTTTTTAATTGCGCTGCGGAATTACCAGAGCAATTTCCAATCAAATCCAAAGAATCTTCATTAAAATGAGAAGGTGACTGAAATGATGACAACAAGGACGTAATGCTTATTAAACAAAACAAAATTTAGCAAAAATAAAGACATATATTGTGTTGATGTATTGTATTAGGTAAAAACTGTGACTAAAATCATGGGATAGTATGGTCTTATTAAAGGATTAACCTTGAATATTAGAATCTAAAATATAATAATATGTACATACTCGTATATCTAAAAATATAAGCAATTACGTTAGTAATTTATTTAATTTGACTATTCCTTTAAATCAGTTGTAAAAATGTAATAATTACTGCTTGTTCAAAGAATACTTATTTTTTGTTTTGTCCTTATAAATTTTTATGTACATGGTACAAATTTTCATAATTTATATGTATATCGCACTTGATCAACAAGAGGGTATTAACATTTTAAGAGAATTTAAAAATCCCTATAAATCATAGTAAGCAAATTCGATTTCAAAATATATTTACATTCTCTTTCTTTAAATTTTTTGATATTTTTTTTTTTTTTATTATTTTGAGTTGAAATTTTAATTTTTTTAATTTTTTGAACAAAAGGGTTTTTTTTTGTTTTTAAATTAAGTGCTAGAATATCAATATTTGTGTCGTATCTTTTTCCCACAGTGGTGGTATGCTCAGTCCGTCCGGGTCTGTCAAAGGTCTGCTTCGTATCTACGGCATGCTATAAAACTACAATCCTATGAGATAAATGCTTCGGACGTCAATCGGCTAACTATGGTAAATTTTAATCCTACGAGATAAATGCTTCGGACTCTTAGTCGGATAAATCTATATTTATATACATATGTATATAATCTCTTCGTAATCTCTTCTTCTATAAAAACTCTCGAGTGTGTTTGCTTACTCTTGCAAAATTCGAAAATATATGGAGTAAAATTTTACCTTTATACTTTATCCCATTTAAATAATGGTTATGATGTATACGTATTTTTTACTATTTTTGTAAATGATATGGGTATCAAATTCAAGGAATTTTTCAAGGGAACATAAAATATAATGAGATCTCCGCAAACACAATATGACTAATTTTTACCCACTTCCAAGTAATAAGTATGAAATGAAAAAAAATTTTTAAAACAAAAACCAAAAACAAAGTAATATGTGTACTTTTCGGCGGAAAGGGTACCTTATTTATATTCAGAAAGGGACTGTTGATATAAGAATAAAAGTATTGGTACAAATTGCTTGGTTACCGTAACAATATCTATACAAAAGTGGGCGAGATTAGATAAGTTGGTGTGGGGCACCACAGCGTACCGGGTTAATCTAGTAGCATATAAATATGAGGGTTGAAATTTTCACCAATTGTTCGAGTTTTCTTAATTAGACTCAATTTATGATACCATTTTATTTTTTATGCGTGATGTCTTTTTTTTGCCATTGGTTAAGGTGGAGAGCTTAAGTAGGCGGCAAGCAGCAGCGAGCGGGAATTCATTTCTGTATTCCACAGAAATCTCAACATATAAATTTTTTTTATTTTATTATATTATTTAATTTTTTGTCATACATTTTTTATTATTTAATTATTTTATTAAGCTATATAAGTTTCTAAATGTAAAAAATTTGGACGTTCGTTGTCGAATTTTTGTTAAAGTGAAATTTTTTATAACGAGGCAACTCTCTCTTTAAAAGATAAAACATTTTTTTTTATCTCGGACCAGTACTCAGGAAATGACCCCTACTTATGCGGTGCATTGTGCTGGAAAAGGGATTGTAGTAGAAATGATAGGAGGTGAAGCTTTGCTATCTTAGAACACTGTTTTTTGCACGTTATTTGTTTTTGTAGTTTTGTAGGTGTCTGGTGTCCGGTGCTACACAATACCGACGAAGGAGGGAGTTCTGATGTGATTGTGGATTGCTATCAGCTGAAGCCGGTATTGTTCAGTGACCAGTGACTATGGCTTCGCAACAAACCTTCCGAGAAAAACTGACACATAGCCACACAAATGCACAACAGACAAATGCGAGATGTTTTTATGAGTCTGAAACTTTTGACAAGTACTAACTGAAATGTGCTCAGAGCAAAAATAATAAATTTTCTTATGCTGCCATCTGGTTTTATTGCGCAATTATTGCGGTATCGGTATGAACACATCGCTTGCAAATCAACAAAAAAGTTATAGCATTATATGACAAAATATAATTATTACAATTTTTTTTGACTATGTAATAGATTTTTCTTCATTCGTTTTTTTTTTAATTAAGATTTTATAAATAACCAAATATGTATGTGACCGCCATCGTATGAAACGCTAAACATTCTAATCAAAACATAAATGACCAAAGCGTAATGAGAAAAACTTTTTTAATATTTACGGCACTGCTTGCGACTGCTGTGTTGTGCCATAATTATCATCTTTAGATTTTAATTAAAAACTTTAAGCTTCAAACGAGTTGAACATCATAATGTGTATACACTTCACAAACTACTATGGACAATAACTGAATAAATAATAGAAATTGCAGTTGGGTTGGACTGACGTGACCAGCTGGTTTTTTTAATGGGCAATGAATTTTAAATGGAAAGCTGAAGAACATTTTTCAAGAACAAGGCATACATAAATTTAAAAAGCATAACTTGATTGACGTAGGAGAAACGACAGGAGGTGAAGCTTAACTAATTATCTGCTTTCGCACATTCTTTTGTTTGTATACTCGTAGCAGTGCTGAAGCTTCGGTTTAGTAGCCTTTTTTATTATTATTTTACTTCGCCAGTGCTACACAATACCGACGACGGAGGGCGTTCTGATGTGATTGTGGATTGCTATCAGCTGAAGTCGGTATTGTTCAGTGACCAGTGACTATGCCTTCGCCACTGAAACCTTGCGACAACAACTGACACACAAAGCCACACTAATGCAGAAAAATGCGAGATGTTTATTTTTATTTTAAAATTTTAGTCTGAAACTGGGGTTGAACCCACGTCTTTTTTTTTTGTTGTGTAGTCAACGTGCAGACTACCATCCATCGTGCCATCTCAATGAATGAAAGTGTTTTAATAAAAGAAAGAAAAATTACAGCTAATATGCCGGTATAATAGAAAGCCAAAACATTTTACAAAAACATATATGTATATATGTAAGCATATATATGTGTAATTATAGCAAATAGCTCGCCGTTAATAGTTCGTTTTCATATTAGCAACGCAATGTCTTGGCCCATTGTGCACTCAGGCTTCTAAAATTTTCTAAGTACATACATCCTTATTTCTATCATAACTCCAATGAGTTGTACATGATATTCCTTGATTGTGCTAATATTTATAAAAAAGTATTTTGGATTTCGTTCAAGAACAAATTTCAATACAAAATCAAATCTTTATACCTATTTCAAATCCAGAATATATTTTTATGAATATGGCTGAATATTTTCATATTGAAATTGTATAATATGTTTCAATTTTCATTGACTAAAAGTTTTTTTTTATTCTGAATTTTTTAAAAATATTTTTCATTATAATCAAAAATTAATTTTCCTGAAATTCTACAGAAAGAAGTAGCGAAATATTGAAATTAAAAATAAAATTAAATATTATTTATATACAAAAGATCTTAAGTTTAAATAATTAGTTGTATTAATATCTTTTCTTATAAAAATATTTTGACAATTACTTTCAATGTTTTAGAAAACAATACTCGTCATTGGTGTGTTACGGTGAAAAAGTTTGTTTCGTTTCACTTTTTTATTATAAAATATGTTGACATTTATTGACATTTTTTCACTGAACAGGGGGTCGATTCTCGTTCTGTGATAATGTGAAATTAAAAATACTTTTTAATTTTCTTAACAATACAATACAATAAAATTTTCGTTGTCATAAGAACTTTTCACAATACCGTTTCGCAATTACACAGATTACTATTTCCGTTTAAGTAAAGAAAAAATGTTTCATTGTAGTTGTAGACGAGAAACTTTTGTATTTATGTTATTCAACTTTAAATATAAAAGTAAAATAAAATAGAAAAATAAATATAAACTCACGTAAATAAAAATAGAAAATGTGTGTATTAATTGTTTTAATAGATTTATCACACGAAATTCTGGATGTTTTTTTTTTACTAATTTATCAATTTGCTGTTGGAGTTTTACAACAAGATTTTGACCTGTCTGTAAGCTGCAATCGCTTCCACTTGAATGCTTGAAGCTTGTACAGTGCGCTCGGGAAAACGTCAACTAATTAAAACCGCGAGAGTTGACGTTTAACAAATTGTTGACGTTTATGAATGTAGAAACTTTTAATAAAAAACATATTGATATGGTGCTTTAAAACGTTTTTATTGACTATAAACTAAAACGAATTTTCAATTTCACACGAATTAGAAACATTACCCAGTAGAACATCTTCATTCCACTTCTAAATGGATGGTACTGTACCTTAAAAAAATGTATAAAGTTACTGGTCGTGTCGTTAAAATAATTTTAAAAAGCGACAAACCTGAGTGTTTATTTCATAAAACAGATCAACTGCGAGCTCCATTTGTTGTTGCAGTTCCGAGTTTATTTTTTCTTTCAATATGCTTAACGGAATATCTTCCTCCAGATCTGTCTCATTGTCCGTGAAACGCAAAACAGTTTGCCAGCATTTTGCCATTGTATCTTTGCTAACTTTATTCCATGCGGCTTCTAAAAGCATAACACAATCCCTTAATGTAACAGCTTTCATCGAATCTACTAGATCTGATTTTTTGCTGCCAGACCCATTTCTTAAATTTTTTGTTTTAGTTTGATTTTAAATGGTTCGACAAGCAAAGGCTGCGAAGATAGCTTTTCTCCAGTTATTTTAAGCAGGCGAACTCCAAATCCTTTTTTAAAACCTTGCAACCATCCATCACTTGCGTTAAAAGAACATTTCTTTTCTTTTACTTTTAGATGAATCTCTTTAGCCTTTTGTTTGAGCGCTAATGCATTTACCGGAAAATGCCTTTCTGCTTAACAAACCATTGATACAGGCGCTTTTCCATTTTCGGCAACTCTGATGCTCTTAATGTCTTTCTTTTTCCCGGACCGGAAAGTGTGTTATTAACACAGACCAAAATTTAATTTTTTTCATTTTTGTCTTGCTAATTGTTGATTTTGAGATACCATATTACGAGAACAAAAAAGAAACTGAACATAATAAAGGAAACACATAGAGATGCAATTTCTTTTCTATTCTACGTACTTATAAGGGGAATACCCAAATTCTGAACAAATTTCATAAAATAAATGTGTGTGTGTGATCAAAACTGTGTATTTTAACTGTTGCTAAATTCAAAATTTTGATTTATTTAAAGTTGACGTTTCAGAGCTTTGTGGTTTGGTTGTCGTTTTAGAGTAGACAATGTAAAAAATTAAGGGTTGACATTTGGGAAGTTGACGTAAACTAGTGTTGACGTTTTCCCGAGTGCACTGTACTTGCTATCTTAAAATAAAAATTTGGTAGCGTTTTAATTTATCTCCTGTTCTCATTTCTTCTAGTTTTCGTTCCTCGCTTTTGAGAAACTTTTCAAATTGTGGTGCTTCATATTGCGATTTCCTTTTCAGGTTTCAGCATCTTCTGCTATACTTGCGTAGCGATGCGTCGACCACAATTATGTCAAATTGTGCACAGCCGTCATAAATGCCACTCAAATTACAGAAAATTTCGAACCTTCTTTCAGCCGTTCCGTCGCCGACTACAGCTTCAGAAGCTGCTATTTTTGCAATACGTTATTCTAAAGGCGATAGCGCTTTTAGAAGACTTAAGGCATTTGTAACGCTCCTTTGTTCAGCTTGTTTTCACTGAATATACAGTGTGTCTGGTAGCATATTTATATTTTCCGCATTTCCATTCATCCAGATCCTTCAGATCTTTTTTTAAAATTTCATGAATAATCGCTCTTGGAAGTCCCAGTGGGGCTGCTCTTTTCCGTATTGAAAGTCGCGGATTTTCACGTAAACTGCTTTCAACCAGTTCAATGTTTTCAGGAGTCCTTGAAGATCGACTGGACCCTGGCCGTGGGGCATTCATAGCGAAGCAGTTGCGCCGAATCTCAGCACATACGAACCGTTTCTTACTTTCTGAAATAATCGTATATAAAAATATAAATTTGCCACCAGACACCCTGTATTTTATACTAGTGGGTAGTCTAAAATTTAAAAAAAAATGTAATTCATGCAACCACAAATCAGCAAGTAATAAAGAGACTCCATTTTTCATTAATAAATGTGAAATGTAAAAAAAATTTTTCACATGTTTTTGTCACTTGTTTATACTGTTACGTAAAGAAAGAATCAGCAATGCTGTGCAACTCCGTCCATCTCTATAGAAATTTAACCGATACCAACTAACCGATTTAAATGAAATTTAAAACATAGATACCAGCGTCTAGAAGGAAACATACCTATATATATATATATATATATATATATAGCATTACGAGGGGTGGTAGGGGTCAATTTTCGCTTCCCCGAAACTAACGAACCGATGTTAATGAAATTCCAAAAATATATTGATCTGAGTCTACACAGAATATAGTATTATTAAACCGATTTTGATGAAATTTAAAACATCCATAATGTGAAGTCAAGATGTTTTGTGTAATTTTTTTGATTTATTTTGTGCAATGAAAAGTGCAGTGTAAAAACAAAAATTAATTTAATTTTGCTTTTTTTAATTCATTAAAAATATTTAAATTTTCACGCAATATATTTAAGTCATTAACCAAAAACTAATTACACAAAATTTCATCATTTAAATACAAAATATATAAATTTATTTTATTTCAAAAATAAGTAGTTAAACAAAAAAAAATATTTTAATCTTTCTTATAAAAAAGAAACACATACTTGTATTCGTATATATTTTTACTTAAAATGTTCGCCTGCTTTGTTCGTTTATGACACATTTTCCTTTTAGTTATAAGATAATGTATAAATGTAATTATGAAGCCACTTAAATGGAATGTGCGTTAAGTTTTTGCTGGAAAATGTGTACAAGACTGTCCTATTCAATACCATATTCATTTATTATTTACATTTAATATCCAATATCCCTAGAAAATTGACAATTACATTTAGGCTGTAGAGTGTAGGGATAAATAATGGCAAAAGCAAATTAGAAATAGGAGGGAATAAGTCTAATTCAGATTACCAACAATAAAATTACACAACTTTAGTAGAACATAAATTATTAAAATTACTGAGTACTTTTATTTATTAAAGAATGTTATATGCTCCTTGTATATGTCTTTACCGATTTATTTAAAGGACCCCCAAGAAAACAATAAAAATTTTGTTTATTTAAAAGTTATGGATAAACCTCAGATTGCACATAAATGTGACTAAATGGAAAGTTAACATACTTCGCCCATTAATTGAGATCAGGTCATAAGATGAGAATCCAGATGAGAGTAATATCAGGTCGACAGCTCAAACTGAATAACACAGCCTTGCATTGTCTCACCAAGACTGAGGAAGTTTTATGTGACTCCAGTGCGAGAAGTGCCGTCTGGCTATCGACAAATATGCCGATTCTTGCAGCTCAGGCACTCAACATCCTCCCCTACACTCGCCGTAACCGAAAGTCGGTATGATTGCTGCACGCCAATGTCCTTTGAGAATATCCCAGACCGAACTCCACAGACCATTCTCGATCCGTCAGTATAGACCCTGGTATCGAAGTAGTTCCTCATTTCTCCCTTCTCCATCGTCACCTGAACGTTTAGAGGATTCCAAAAGTCCTCCCAAAATCCACTATCATAATTATTATTATTGTGCACGAAGCACTGCGACCAAAAATATCTATTGTGCTTAGCCCTACATATTTGACCCCATAATAAGGCTTCTAAAGAATCCAAGCACTATTTGGGGTGTGGTGTTCCACAGGTGGCGCCACAGTTACACACAGCTGGAGAAACGTCAGTCTGCCGAGTTACTTTCACAAAATCGACAGAACTTGGTCTTGTATGATTCGGAGTTGTGCTGCTAGAGCGTTGTCGCCTTATAGCCGATGACTGTTCAGCAGGTTTTCTTGCTTCCTCAATATCATGTATATCAGAAAGTATTTTAGCCGCCTTTTACTGGCCCTACTGAGTCGAACTTTCTCAACCTCTGTTCCTGAGCCATGAACAGCAAAGGTGAGGAGTTCATCCTCCTCTTCTGCGGAGATGTTGAAGGCTTCATCGGGCCCATTACCGCTGCTTCGCAGGTCACTTGCTCAGATGTTGTTTTCCGTGAGGAACTGATTCCTCCTTTATCATTTTTACTTTGTTTTTCTTTCCATAAGGGAAGTAAGAGGACGGAGTTTGTCGAGCCGCGACAGTGCCCCGGTGTCACGGTAAGGAGTGGCAATAACCACAAAGGTTGGTCTTTAGATAATTGGCGATTACCGTCAATTGCCTCTACGATACTTCACCCCCCAAAATTCACTAAGGTACCAATCACTTTAATTCCTCATTTTTATGTTTATGTTTAGTAATATGTCCATATTCTAGTCGTTTTTTTATCTGGCCCTTGATTTTCAAGTACTAACAATATCTATAGCAATTATTACTTATATTACAGAAGTCTTACACGATCGATTGCCAAATGTTCCCTTTTATTTTATTTGTAGGTAAAATGCAAAATATAAAATTCTAAGATATTTTTGGTTTCATCAGATACTAATACAATCCTTTCAACAGTCTTGGGTAAAAATTATTACTACTTTTACTGTATGCCGAATATACTTAGTGGCAATAATTACGATTTCGTATTTACGTAAGAAAATGTTTATTTTTTTTCGGGCTACAAATTTTTTTTCTCTCTGGCGATGGTCGAAGTAGTCTGCACGTTGACTACAAAACGAAAAATTTTCCTGGGTTCAACTCCAGTTTCAGACTAAAATCATAAAAACATCTCGTATTTTTTCTGATGTGCTATTATGTGTCTTTGTGTCAGTTGTTGTCGGAAGATTTCAGTGGCGAAGGCGTAGTCACTGGTCACTGAACAGTGACGGCTTTAGCTGTAGCCAATACATAGACACATCAGAACGCCCTCCTTCGACGGTATAGTATAGCACCGGCGAAGTAAAATAATTGCTAAAACGGCTACTAAAAAAGAAGCTTCAAAAGTTAACACGTCTCCTTGAGATCAGAGACATTACAACACTGCTATAAAAACAAATAACGTGTAAAAAGCAGTGTTGTTTTTATATAGTGAAGCTTCACGTCCTATCATTTCTCTCCTACTATCCTGTCATCTCCTGAGTGCTGGTCCAAGATAAAAAAGAAAAAATAAAAGATGTTACTCAATGCATTATTTACAAAAGGGTGGCGATGGGACGATGGATGGTAGTCTGCACGTTGACTACACAACTAAAAAACAGACCTGGGTTCAACCCCAGTTTCAGACAAAAAAATTTTAAAATAAAAATAAACATCTCGAATTTTTCTGATGTGCATTAGTGTGTCTTTGTGTGTCAGTTGTTGTCGGAACGTTTCAGTGGCGAAGGCATAGTCACTGGTCACTGAACAATACCGGCTTCAGCTGATAGCAATCCACAATCGCATCAGAACGCCCTTCTTCGTCGGTATTGTGTAGCACCGGCGAAGTAATATAATAATAAAATGGCTACTAAACCGAAGAACGTGCAAAAATCAGAGCAGCAAAATAATTAATTAAGCTTCACCTCCTGTCGTTTCTCCTACTACCCCTCTCCTATAGTTCCAGCACAATGCTTCGCATGTGTAGCAGTCATCTCCTGAGTGCTGGTCCCAGATAAAAAAAAAACAAAACAAAAAAAAGTAAACATCATTTTCGATTTTCGTTCCACATTCAAAAGAATATCCTATCTTTTTTGTTTTAAATATTGAATATTTTACTTCTTAATATTGAATATTTTTAATAATTTTAATTCTTTATGACTCGTGTTGAATAAATAAAAAAGAGTAAATTTAAATTGAATATTATTATCAAATAAATCGATCAAATGGAGAGTAAAATAAATTGATTAAAACACTATGACTATTAATTGGAATGCAAAAAAAAAACAAATTATTTAGAACATGTGAAATTGAAGTTTTTATTGAAAAATTTGTAAGATGACTGTCATCAATTTCCTAAAAATTCGTCATTCGATACGTTCATGTTTATTCCAAAAATAAAGAAACATGTACAACAATTTTAATTCGTGACTTGTCCATTTGTATGGATTTATATTGTGATTCTTTCTAAAATGGAACTGATTTCGGTTTTTTTGTTAAAGGAGAGCAAAACTAAATTCGACAGAGCAGAGATCCAAAAATGATTGGAACTGGACGAAAAACCGTATGCCGAATATAAACAATATATTATGTTAAAAATATTAGAGTCCATGTTTTTCTTCATTTACAGCTGGGTTTTTTTTATAATTTTTTTTTGTCCTTTTAGCAATGTGATGGAAACGGCGACATCGTGTTCATTTTCAAAAGAATATGGGTCAATTATCCTTTCCGACGAAACACCACACTAAAAGTTACACTTAAGTGGTTGTAATACTCGGAAATCAAACACCTTCGCTCTTTTCGGGCAACCCTGTATTAAAAAAGGAATTAAATTTAATAAACAATTTTTTTACCTTCTTTTTCCAGAAATATATATTCCAATTGCAATAATTGAAAACTTTGATTAAAAATTTATAAATTTGCTCACTGACGAATAGACATTTTTGATCGTGTTGTATTGTTTATTTTTGACAAGTAAAACGTTCTACACGAACGCTAACTAGCTGACAGTTGTTACGTCTTGATAAAACAAATTAAATATCATTCGAGTTCTACGACCGCAACGTTGGTCGGCAAGTCATCATGAATCGTTTAACGCTAGAACAAAGCTTCGAAATTGCGGAAATTTACTTAAAAAAAAAATAGAAAATCTGTTTGTGAAGTTCATAGAGCACTTCGCCCACTTTACGGTCAATAAAATCGGCTTATTGAGCAAGCAATTCGTGCATTTATTGATTGTTTTCGCACTAATTTTACTCTTCTCCTTTCAAAACCATCAACAAGACAGAGAAATGTGCGTACCAAAAAGAATAACAGGCCCAGAAAAAAATATTAGAAATAATTTTGATCTACTTCCGAAATATCAATAACTGTATATTTTCCGCTTCTCAGGAAGTTATTGAGAACTATATCCAGAAAATTAGTATGAAAATTTGTTTATGTTTGATTATTTATATATTTGTGCATACGTATAAAATATTTGACTTTACAATTTATTTTATCGTAAAACAAATGTAATAATAAAAATTACAATTCAATTGCATTACGATAAAATCAGTTAAATTAAATTACAATTTGTGTTTAATTGGAACTTATCACATCCTGCTTCTTATTAATGCGAGTAGCATAAAACAAAAGTGATAAGCAACTTGTCATAGGAGAATAAAAAATTACTTCCATTGCTCGGATTAAAAAAGATTAAAACAGTAGATCATTAACAGCATTACTTCGAATTCAATGAATCGGCAATAAAAAGAGAACTTCTTGCAACCGCAAATACTTTGATTAGAATAAGGGAAAGAGAGCAATTAATCTCCAACTCCAGTTGAGTAGAATAAGTATTTTTTCTGCCACGTCATCAGTACTCTTTGTGTCAACAGGGAGGTAGTTGCAAAATCATTGATATCATCTATTTAACCCGTCAGAGCTTAAGAAAATGCATACGAACATAATCGTTACTTTCCACATACTATTAAGAAAGCTTGCCAGCTTTTGCTGTTTTTTTTAATATTTTTAGTAAAGGTCATACTTTATATATTCCCAAAGGGCGAAATTAGTTTCTTACAATTTTATAACTATCTTTCCTTATTAAATTTTTTTGGTTTATTAGCCCTCCATCGGATGGCGATGAAATGATAGTTATTTTCTCCTTTCATTGAAAGGCTAACTAACGTTTTTCGGTCCACACATGCATTTTTGAATTTTAAATTCTAAATATTCTGAATTTATCCTTTTTACGTATAAAAATATGTATTCATATATACTACATCACTAAAATTGGTATTTATGTTATTTTATATACAAACATTTTTAAAACAAAAGTAATTTTTTATTATATACATATCTGTGGAAAATGTTTAAAATGTAAACTGTTTCTTCCAGCAACTCGTGAAGCATTCGATGCCAATATTCATGCCACCATTGACACCATACGGACATATATCGACCCCTGTGCGCGAAATTATCGTATGTTACAAAAACTAAATTTCACAGGAGAGCGTTTTTATTCGCCTTTTTTTTATTTGCCTGGCAGCAGTAACTGTCACATACGATAAAATGTACATAGTGTTATCTCCATAACTATAAAAATTATCGCTATAATACTTTATCTGCAGATGAATTAATGGATTTAGAACCATTTTGTATAAAAAAGTCGATTTCGAAAAAAGTGTAACATACGATAATTTCGCGCACAGGGGTCGATATATTGAAAGAAGTAGTAAAAAATTGGACTTATCGATCGAATGGATCATTTAACTCCTACGTGCCGCGGATATGTGCCGGAAACCATATTTAAAAAATAAATGCCAAGAAATTATCTACCAGATTAGAATAAATAAATTTCATTCCAATAATATTTCTGTCTTGTATTATCTTTTTAAGTTCTTATGCAGCAAAAAAAATTACCCGATATACGTGTAATTAAAAGATATTATCACCATACTCATAATTTTCGGAGTGTGTTTTGCAAACAAATTACCCGAAATTACGCATCAAAACGCCAGAATCTTATTAGTTATAATTTAGCGAGCGTATAAAGAAAATCATTAGATTTTCTTAAATTCTGCCAATAGTGTTTGTAACACACTGAGTTTGAAAAACGAACTTTTTTGCAGCAAATTTTAAGTGTTACAAAAACACAGCTGAGCTTCTTCCCATAACAATGTATTTAGATATTTTTATAGAAAATTGCGAGAGCAATAAACAATACGACTTCCAAAAAAAAATGAATTGTGAAAATGCCTTTAAATCCGTTTTCTGAAAGTATCTTTTGTGCCTGTGTTCATGTGTGAGTGTGCTTTTTTCCGTTCATGACATACATTGTAAACGAACATTTCGGCTGGAAAACGCAAAACTGGAAGAACATTAATTTAAAAAAAATATTTTATGGATGTGCTTTAGCATTAACATTTACATATTTAAAGTATCTTTTATATACATATACGCGTGTATGTGTGTGTACACGGAGAAAATAACTATTGTTAATCATTAAAAGCCAGCGTTGTCAACTCAGTGCTTCAAACACAATTTTTAGTGTTTTTGTTTAAATTTCAAAGGCTAAAAACGACGTCAGTGCTCGGTGCTTGTTTTTGCTCTTTCGGTGACAGCAAGTTGAAATACAACGAACAAAAAAATTGTTTAAAGTGTAAAATTCGACCCTGTCAGTCTAAGACTTTTTCCCATTTAGTTTTAATATTATAAATACTTTGAATTTTCCACGTAAAATTACCCAGCAAAAATTTTGATTATAAATTAAGTATTTATAATGCAAGTAATCATACATGTTATATGATATTCTTCACTTTAACTATGGCATTTCAACTCTTCATTTTAATTTGCCAAACAAACTTTGCTGCAATGTATACACTAATGATGTTACGAATATTAATTTTTAATTTTCGCGAATACGAGAATCAATATTCGCGAACACGAATACGAATACACGAATATACAAATCGGAAAAAGAAGCTCTACTTTGCGTCAATAACACTGACATACCGATGGCTGAATTTGGGATTACTTCGCACATGAATGCTACTGCTTTCAGTGGGAGAAATTGCTAAACTAGCGCCGCTTTTTTAATAACTTAAAAAAATTAAATAATTGTGCATGAATTCTTTTTTTGTTTTCATTTATATATAATTATATTATTAATTGACCTTTTTTATTATATTTTTTGATCTATATTTATTAAGCCTGATGTCTTTTTTTATCTTATTTTTTTTTTTTTTTTTTTTTTTTTTATTTATATATATTTATATTCATTTATATATATTTAAATACTAGCTTTCACCCGCGGCTTCGCTCCCGTTATTATCCCCATGGGTAATGTAGTTTCGGAAAGGCATATCTTACCCCTACGTCGCCTCCTGGTTATATTTAAAAAATATATATGTAGCATATGTGTCCTTCTAGACGGAAAAACATAAATACATTGAAATTTTATTGAAATCGGTTAGATAGTGTCGGTGGCACGGAAATTTCCCTTACCTTCCCCCATGATTGAAAAAATAATAGCCAATGTGTCTTTTAAGCTCAAATACATCCAAGTTTTAAAGTTCATTAAAATCGGCTAGATAGTTTTGGACAAGCAGAAATTTCCCTCCTATCGCCCCCTGGTCGTTCTTTTGAAAATGTACAGAGCCTATGTGAATTTTGAGACGCAAATCTATCTACGTTCTAAATTTCATTAAAATCGGTTTGCAAATGGCGAAGTTAAGCTCGTTTATATTATAAAATCTCTTAAAAACCATGTGGAAGGAGTTGCAAAATTAAAAAAGTAGGCGTAAAGGTGGGCATGATTACAAAAAAAGTAGCCTATAATTCTAATTATTATTAATTATATTATAATTATATGGTGTGAAAATTTCAGGAAGATCGGTCCAGCGGTTTGGGCTCCTATAATGTACAAACACACAAACAAAGAAACACACATTCAGCTATATATATATATATATCGAGCCTTTGGCGCAATACCGTAGTAATTCAAAAAGTCGTGAACTCAGAAAAATGCATTTGAAGTTTTTAGCCATCTTTTTGATAGTATTTTCGTTTACTAAAGTTATTTTTTTACAAGTTTTTAAATAAAGAGGCATGTTTTGTAATGTTTTCTGTTTGTAAATTTCCCAAAGATCATTTCTGCATACGCAGCTCAAAAAATTAAAATTTTGAGTTACTACGGTATTGCACCAAAGGCTCGATATATTTATATACATTTTAAAACTTTTTGGTTTCTTAAGTTTTTCTACAATTTTCTAAAAGAGACTGTGGAAAATGAAAAAAAATTTTAAAATTAAATAATTTTTTACATTACACGAGTTAATTTTTAGGTTTTTTACGGTTTTCAATAAACTGCTTGACCTCATCATATATTTTGATCTGTTTTTGGAGTACTTCGATAATTTTGTGTAGCTTCATCAGAAAAATTGGTTTTAGTTTATATTAAATTTTTCTGAAGAAACTACGTATAGGAATAGTAGGAAATATCGAAATAAGGGATATAGAGAAAAATACATAAATAATTGCTTTTCTTACATAAGAAATCATAAAAAAATTTTCCTTTGCAAAAAATTATTGTGTGTCGTATCAAATCCCTAGAATCAGCTTGTGCCATGAAATGAGGGCCTGAAGGGCGAAGTTCAATAGATTACTTTACTTACTTTTTCTGCCTTATGAATGTGATTTATAGTAAGCACATATGTATTGCCCTACCGAGAGCAATAATGTATACATATTTGTTTTTGGCTTCTTCAATAATACAAGAAAGGAAATATTTTAGTGTTCACTACATTTTCTTACTTTATTGCATATTAAAAACCAGTCTTGTAAAATGATAAATTTTTAGAAGTCAACGAACATAATTAACAGATAGAGCGAATTCGGATGAATCGTCTTAGATTGCAAGATTTCAACACATATTAACTGCGCTGCAAAAAGCATTTAAAAGGCAATGCACCAAAGTGGGACATTGCGAACAAATATCATGCCATATGTAAGCAAGTTTGTATGCTACCTCAATATTCCCTTATAAACTTACTTACTGCTATGCAGTAGTTTTTGCTGGGAGTTTATTAAAAGGTTTCCTTTTTTTTATATTTATTTTCTTTATTTTTTGCAATATGGAAATGAGAACTGAGTGCAATTTATAAGTGTAATTAATGGTCGTTACATAGTATGGGTCGCAGAATAGGTCGCTTTTAAGAATATTTTTGTTTTATGAATTTGATGCCTACTTTTTCTATGCCAAATTATTTTTTATTTTAAAATTTCAAAACACTGACCTTTCTTTAGGGAAGAAATTTTGATTTTAGTGTTCCCGTACTTTTGTGGATTTTTGTCAGTTATTGAGAGAAGTTTACTTTCAGTTTATCTAATTTTACCTCAAACGTACAGGATCACACCTATTTATTGTTAAAAACCATTAAAAAAACACAATAGTAAATTGTTTAAATTTAATTTTTTTTTTATTTTGTTTTGAGTGCTGGTTCAGATAAACTTGCGTATATTTGATATCGAAATTAGAGATAATAGTGATTCTTCGTGGTTCGCAGCAAGATTCAGAATGAAACAACACTCTCAGAATTTTATGTGGCGAAGAAATTGTTTCAATCATGATTGCTGTGAGAAGGCTGAATCGGAGAGCGCATCTCGAATCTTGCCATTCGTGTGAACAAAGCAAAAGTTGATAATACATTGTGAAATTATTTTTATTTAAAACCGATTTTTAAATTTATTGTTAATTGAATTGTTATTAGAATGGCCGTTATTGCCTGCTCAAATAAAATTTTAAATTTGGGGGTCAGAATGCTGTATTTAACAACTTCTTTTTATGTAACTTAAATATCCTCTATTTTATGCAGGAACCGTTGTGGAAAACCTTCAATGTTGTGCTTATTTCTTTCAAACGTCTAATCATCTGGGTAGACAATTTGTACTTCCAAGAAAAATTACACCCTCCATTATTATTTTAAATTTGTCCATTGAAAGTTTCATAATTTTATCCAGTAAAAATTTTATGGTTTTTCTACTGTGTTACCATGCTAGAACAGTTATTAAATGATGTTTCAGGCGAAGGCTAAGAGTCATTACTGCCTCTTACAGCATCAGTATGAGGTCAATTAATTTTTTTTTTGCTTTTAATATACTTTCTTTTATAAAGAATTTCCACTTTAAACTAACACAGCCATATAGAAAATGCATATAATAAAATATAGGGCCGTCGCCACAAAAAGTTTATGTTTCGTGTTGGAACTAGAGGAAAGAGATAGTAAGATAAATAACAGGAGGTGAAGCTTCACTATCATACAACTCTGCTTTTACACGTTCTTTGTTTTATAGCAGTGTTGTAGGGCATCTGATGTCAAGGAGACATATTAAATTTTGAATCTTTGTTTTAGTAGCAATTTTTAGTAATTATTTTACTTCGCAGGTGCTACACAATACCGACGAAGGAGGGCGTTCTGATGTGCCCGTGCATTGGTGTCACCTGTTCCGTGATCAGTGCCGACAACAACTGACAACACAAAGACACACTAATGCACATCAGAAAAAATGCGAGATGTTTATATGGTTTAATCTGAAACTGGGGTCGAACACAAGAAATTTTTGGTTTTTGTAGTCAACGTGCAAACTACTTCAGTCATTTTTTTTTTTTTTTTTTTTTGGCATGTGAGGTTGGGTTGAAAATGCCTTCGCACTTACAGAGACCGTCGTCTTCTGCATTGAGTGGTGTTGCCACTAAAAAATTCCCTCCTCCTCCTTCTGGGTAGATTCCTCCCCGGGACCGCTTTCCGCATTACTTCGGGAAGGCCCAGAGCCACGTCCCAATCAGGACCACTCTCAATCACCCACGTCTGGGTCCGCCTAGTTTGCAGCCGCGCCATGGCCCCGGCCCGTATCGCCTGGTCGCCGTCAGAGGGGGCCCCGCTATGCAGCAGCGCATCGAGGTCCCTCTTCTTCCTCCGCAGAACGTATCCCACGTACTGTGCCACAGCGTCCCAATTGTCTTCACAATCGAGCATCCTCCCTATCACGGTGGCAGGAGCGAACCCGCCAACCCGCTGCGCCATTGCACCTCTCTCAGTATGCCAACTGGTGCAGTCGAAGAAAGTGTGTTCTGCATCATCATCCGTAATACCACAGTAAATGCAGTCGGGACCATCTGCTCTGCCCATCCGATACAGGTACTTTCGGAAATATCCGTGGCCCGAGAGGAATTGTGTCAGGAAGTAGTTAACTTCCCCAAATTTCCTCCGAATCCATACTTCCACGCAGGGAATGAGCCTCGCCGTCCACCTGCCGACCGTGTCCGCGGTCCACCTGTCCTGCCATCGCCGGACAGTTTGGGGTCTCAGAACAATAGCACCAACACCAGGGCCCTCCCCCCTCGAGTTCCAAGCCTCCCACCGCTCGCGCGCCAAGAGGTCTATGGGTATATCCCCACATATCACCAGGACCGCAGCGCCCGAGACCGTGCGGTAAGCCGAAGCAACCCTAAGGGCCGCCGGCCGCTGTACCGCTTCGAGTACCCTGCGTTTGGTTCTCTCACCCAGTACATTTCCCCAAATCTCGCTCCCATGCAGCAAGATCGACTTCGTGACCGCCATAATCAGCCTCCTCTTGCTCTGTGTCGGGCCTCCGACATTCGCCATGAGTCTGCTCAACATGCCAGTCATCTTCGCCGCCTTAGTCGCCACATGCCGTATTTGGGCCCAGTAAGTCAGCCTACAGTCGAGTCTGACGCCCAAATACCTTATGGCACTCTGGGTAACCAGAGACACACCCCTATCTGCATACCGACATCGAGTGGTATGTGTGCCCGCGTCATCAACATCACCTCGGAGAATTCTATACAAGTATCCGGGAATACGAAACCTCCCCCGTAGCGCCTCTAGAACATCAGGCCATCGTAGGCTATTGAAGGCATTCCGAACGTCGAGTGTTGCCAGGACAACTATGCGCTTCGGATAATAGCGCCTCTCGCTCTGAGCGCGCTCGAAGCACTCAACCACATCAGCAATCGCCCCGAGCGTTGACCTGCTAGTTCTGAAGCCATGCTGTCTACCCGCAGCCCCCCAGCCATCCTCACGGCCTCCGGCAGCCTTCTTTGCAGTAGCTTCTCCAGCAGCTTGCCGGCACCATCCAACATGCAAAGTGGCCGATAAGCCGATGGCTGGGTCGGATCGCCCCTGCCCTTGCTAACAAGCACGAGCCGCTGTGTTTTCCAGCGTCTTGGGAAGACGCCCTGGACTAAACAAGCATCATATACCGGAAGCAATGCTTCCGGCCTGCTCTCAGCCAGGATCTTGAGCACCTCCGACGGTACCCCATCCGGGCCAGGGGCTTTCCCCGTCCTAAGAACCCCGGCAGCGATCCTCAGCTCCTCCCCGGTAAAGGGCGGTGGAACCTCATCATCGTAGGACCCACGTTCGCCACCCAGCGGAGGGTGTGTGGGGAACAGGCCCCCCACAATCGCATCGATCCGCGCGCCGTCCAATTGCACCCCAGCGCGGCTCGCGCCCAATTTCCGCGCCACGATCCTATAGCCGAGTCCCCACGGATCACGATTCAGGTCGCTCCGAAGTTCCTCCCATTTCGCCCTCTTGCTCGCCATAATCGCCCGACGCAACGCCCCGCGGGACCGCTTGTACTCTTGGGCCTCCAGTAGAGCCTCGCCGGCCCGCCTAGCCCTAGTATAGACCCTCCTATTGCGGAGGCAGTCACGCCTGAGTCCAGCAATCTCCGGGGTCCACCAGTACACAGGTCGCCTCCCCGCCCTTTGCGACAATCGGTGCATCGATGCGTCGCATCCACGGACAATGCGCCGCATCATAGCACCCGCCAGGGAGTCAGCGTCTCCCCCACCGTCCAAAACCGTAGTACCGTCGAAACCGGCCAAGAACGACCCGCGGTCTAACCTCGCGACGTTCCATCCCCGCGCGCCTCTCCCACCGTGCGACCGCGCGACGCCCGCCTCCGATACTATCCCAAATTCAACATACTGGTGATCACTCTCAGTATATTCCTCGAGTACCCTCCATCCTTCGATCATCCCAGACAGATTCTCGGATACCAAAGTGATGTCAGGAGTGGTGAACTCGCACCCCGGCCGCCTGAAGGTGGTCGCACCGCCAGCGTTCATGACCACCAGGCCCAACCTGGCCGCCATATCCAGGACGCACCTCCCCCTCGTGCTCGTCACCGGATCACCCCACTCCACAGCCCTGGCATTGAAATCACCGGCCACCACAAGGGGTCCGGCCATACCAGCCAGAGCGTCCTCGATAGCGGCCATCTTCGCCCTAACTCGCGCCACGTTATCGCTAGAAGTAAGGTAACAGCTCACCAGCACAAAACCGCCGATCCGAGCCCACGCATAGCCGCAGCCGATCCCGTACCGCGCAACCGCGAGTTCACCGACGCCAGGTAGCCAGAGCGCCGCCGTACCCGTTTCGTCCCCGAGCCAGAACCCTCGGTGCATCGGACCGTATTGTTCGCTGATAACAACTATGTCCGCGCCCCTCTCGGCAACCATCTGCCATAGCAGAGCATCCGCCGTCCTGCTCCTGTGCATATTCGCCTGGAGCACCCTCATCTGCGGGATAGCGGGCAGCCCTTCGAGCCCGGCAGGTGGTCAGTCCTACCGCGCCCCGCACCCGAGCACAGAACGCACTTGGGGACCGCTGTGCAGTCCCTCATCTTATGTCCTGCTCCTCCGCATCTTATGCATAGTTGCCTCCTGTCTGTCCCAGTACACTTTGCCTGGGTGTGTCCCGCCTTAAAGTATCGATAACACCTACCGACACTCTCCGACATCCGCATCGCAGCCCTGATCCAACCGACACGCACGTAGCTAATATCGATCAGTTTCGCGGCGCCCTCCACCGACAAAGTAACGTACGCCCGAACCTGTTCGCGCACGTCCGGTGCCGTCACCCTCACGCGTAGCTGCTCTTCGCGCCCGGCGAGCAGACCACGGACCGCCATCTCCACCTCCTCCACGACCGTCAAGGAGTCAAGACCCCGCATCTCCACGGTCGCGCTCGGTCTTAATTCCGCGACCGACGCTGTCTCGCGGACAGCGTCCCTCAGACGCCGTACAAACTCCGGGTCAATCCTGTCCCCCTCCCGAGTTCCAACAGGATGTCACCGGCCCCCGTCCTCCTGACGGACCGTACCCCCTTCGCGTCGCCCGTCACGCTGCCACGCAGATCCTTCAGCACCCCCGCATAGGTGTGCCCCACCGCGGGCTTAATGAGCACCGCCTCAGGCTTCGCGCGCCTAGGTCGCAACCGACGGACCGTGGCCGGTGCCCTCCCATTGTCCACCGCCGGGGTCCCCAAACCCCGTCTCTTCATCCTTCTCCCCGAGGTGACTGTCCTCCAATCACCATCCCCGGTCGCAGGAGTTGCCCCGAGGGTCCCATCCGGCCCCTCCGCCCTGGCCCTCTTAGATTCGCCAGTGGCAGCCAGGCTGGCAGCCGCCCGCTTGGCAGGTGCAGCCCGTTTCGCAGGGGCAGGGGCAGCCGGACAGCCAGCAGCCCGCTCATCGGCGACACCCGGGCCCCTAGGCCGTCCGGCGGGGGCACTCGGGCCGTTAGCCCGTTTGACGGGGGCAACCGGGCCTCGAGCCCGTTTGGTAGGGTCAGTCGGGCCGTTAGCCCGTTGGGCGGGGGCAGCCGGACCACCCACCGACCGTCTTGTGGGAGCCGCCGCAGCAGCAGTTGCAGGAGTATCCCCCCTAGCAGAGTCTCAGCCCGCCAGTGGGGACTTGGAAGCGGGCCGTTCCCCTCAGCTGCCCTCCATGCACGCCTATAATCGAGCGCGACATCAAGAAGCTCGGCCATTTTGGCCACGCCTCCCTTCACCTCATTACTTATGTTCCTCTGCCGAACACAAGCTTCCCGCATCCCGCTCAACACAGCCCTGCATTGAGCGATCGCGGCCTCTTCCCTCGCCCTCATGTCGCGGATACGTCCCAGTCGCGACGATCCCCCGCCCGACCAGACACACCCGCACGCGGCGCGTCACCGCCCCTGACCCCGTTGGTCGTCGGGCAGACAGTATCCCCCAAAGATCCGGCTTCCACAGGCGAGGCAGAAGCCGCCCCATCCGTGGTCACCACCGGGGGCGGGGAGCATCTCACAGGAGGCGACCTTAGCACCAGGCCACTCCTCCTGAAGATCGCATC
Source organism: Dexiosoma caninum (assembly GCA_963924685.1). Taxonomy (NCBI): domain Eukaryota; kingdom Metazoa; phylum Arthropoda; class Insecta; order Diptera; family Tachinidae; genus Dexiosoma; species Dexiosoma caninum. The sequence goes on from OZ004729.1 coordinate 57,688,881, forward strand.
TACTTCAGTCATCGCCACCATGGCGTATATAATAGCTTGGCCGATCAATAGTTTTTCTCCCATCAAGAGTCCCGGTTGCACTTCTGCCAATGGTCCTGTTGACAACGCAGGAATATATGATTTATGTCTGACTGGCTATATATTGGGCAAGTCTCTATACATGGGACTTTTTTTGTCTTGTACTTAGGGGATACTCGCCAAGTATTCAATACATTGCACCGGAACTAATCAGAGGAAACCCAGAGTGGCATATGGTCTTATATTCAAAAATTTAGTTGAAGGTCTACTAACCAACGAAATGTACATATACAAGGTGGGCCAAAAGAAATCATCCGATGTTGTTTGGCTCTCATTTTTTTTATAAATGAAAAACTTCGATTCTACTTTTCTGAACCTTTAGAATTTTATTGTTCAAGTCGAGAAGATGATATCGGCCAAATGGGCGCCGTCACAATTGATTGCTATACGGGCTTATTTTATGGCATTTTTAATCACTTCGGCGAGTACTTCGGGCGACAGATTCTCGCACTCGTGGCGAATGTTGTCCTTGAGGGCTTCCAGGGACTCGGGCTTGTTCACGTAAAAACGTGACTTCAAAAAACACCACAAAAAAAGGTCTGGAACGGTCAAATCGGGCAATCTTGTGAGCCAGTTTAAATCACCAAAATGAGAGATGAGGCAACCCGGGAATATAGGTTGTGGTTCGCGCAGTGTGTGCCGTCCTGCGTCGTGCGTCCTGTTGGAACCACATGTCCTCCAGTCTTAATTCGTTCAATTGCAGCAGAAAAAACTCGGTTAACATGGCCCTATAGCGCGCACCGTCCACTGTTGTTGTTTGATCAGCGGCGTCCTCGAAAAAAATGGGCCGATGACTACTCCAGCGGGAACAGCGCCCCATGCAGTCACAGCTTCACGGGTGTAATGGCTCCTCGTGCATCACTCGTGAATTTTCGGTGTCCCAGAAGCAATAGTTTTGCTTGTTCACGTACCCGCTGAGGTGGAAATGAGCGTCATCGCTCATTATGATTTTGGTCGAAAAATCTGCCACTTCGTCCTCGAGATTGAGGATGGCTTGGACGTAGGTTACGCGCTTGTTCACTTGTATTCTACATCTGTCTATTTCACAAATGTCAAAACAGATTAGACATTGGCCACCATTTGCAAAAATAAGAGCATCTTCCAATAGGGTGATTTCTTTTGGCCCACCTTGTAGAATAGCTGAGCCATAGAGCAAGTTTATACAAAACAATCGAAATATTAGTTATATATATATTAGTTATAAGAAACAAATGCAATATGCACACATATTTTAGTATTCTTGGAAAAGAGGTAAATTTAAATCCAAAGCGAAGTGCGACAGTTTTAGCTACCAGTTACTTTCAAAAGCGAAGGTGGTAAGTAGTTGAGATGCAAATTTCACGCAGCGAGCTTTTAGAAAAATATTTAATACGATAACAATGATTTTATAATATTATTTAGTTAAATTATTTATGAAATTAATTGTTATTTTATTTTAATAAAATTATTTATCAACTTATTTAACAAGTTAAAATTTTTCAATTCTCTATTCGTTAAAGCTTAACTCAACTGTAAATCTTAAATATCTTATACTTTAAAAGATTTCTGTTATAAATGTTCAGTTCTAAATTTTCTCGAATATAAAGTTCTCAAAACTTCGAAGTTTTTTATATGATATAGAAATTTCTAAATAATTTTCCAAATCAAAAATCACTAAACCAATTAAAGTTAATGCGAATTTGTTATTATTATATGCAAAATTAATACTACCAAAGTTCGCAATAGAGAAACTCTATCGTATTTCCTTAAAAATTTTAACTAGAATTTTTAAAATATTTTTTTCGAATTCAGATTCCCTTAAACCATATAGACTAACTATCTAATAATTTAAGTGGACATATCATAAATAAACAATAATTGACATGAAATTATCTAACAGATTATATCAAATCATACGAACAATATTTCCTATATTATTTTATCATTTTAAGTTCTCATGCAGGTGAAGAAGAAAATTTTCTTTCTATACCCATTTATTTCCGTTTTTACACTGAATTTTATGTAAACTAAAAGGGTTCTATTATTTATAATCATATGTTTATTATTTATAATCATTTGTTTCATTCTAGTATTCATCGAAATATTCCATGTAAGTGATTGCCAAAATTAAAAGAAAATATATTACAATACAAATCAATCAAAACGAAACAAATTGTGAAGAGAATGAGAACAGCATTTCATCAAAGTACATTTTTAATGGATGCCAACGCTAAGAGGTGTGATTTATGAATGCAAAAGATTTAACTGCCATTAGTTTTGAAGGCGAAGTACATTAAGAATTCCATTCAATTCAAAGTATTCACACTGGCATAGATTTTATAAATTTCTTAGTTTCAAGAAATAATGGATCTGTTTCTTTTCGAACAATTGGACAACACTATTTGGTTGAATAGGAATAGCATGGGGAGTAAGTTTGTATATACGAGTATTTACATATCCATTTGCAAACTTTTAATGCCAAATTTATGTACATACCCTGTAGTAAGCCTGCGACCAAGTGTCTCCAAATCAATACTTTTGTCTCCTTTTTTGTATCTCTTCACGGCTGCAACCGATTTTTTATTGTGTCATTTTGTTTTGGTAAAAACAGATGCGTTTGCCTCTAATTTTGCAACAAGAATTACTTAATATTCTATTGACTACATAGGACGAACGTCAGTAGTAGATTTTCAATACCCCTCACATTAAATGCAACGTTAAATGCCTATAGTAAAATATATTGCCTGGAGTAAAAGAAGTCAGTAGATAATAAGTAGTTTTACTATTGTCAGTGTTCGCACTATTGTTGGAGAATAAAATTGTCGTCTACGCACTTTGGCGAGCATTGGAAAATCATTAGTAGGTAACAACACCACAACCGTGTATAACGCATTCTGACGACCATTGAAATATTTATATTTCACTGCAATAGAATTTTACTCTTTGGAATGATACTTTGGAGAGTTATTTGACGATTGTTGAACGAGTGATCGCACCTTATATATTGTGCCTGCTGTTGACCGAGTAGTTAGTGTGTTGGCTCGACAACCAGAAGATCTCTGTTCAATACTCTAAAGTTTTACTGATGTATATATGCTATTTGAGCAGTAAAATAACAAATAAAATGGTTCTTCTTTTCTCTCTATAGCTTAAAAAATTAATGTGTCTGTCCTAACATCAAAGCGAAAATTATTTTTCTTTCTTTTGAACTCAGTTTTTTTCGGAACATCGTTTACCGATTCATATGGGGAGTTTAAACCCGTTGCTCTGAACGTAAATCCATGATAGTAATACGACATCGCGGGGTGAATTTAATAGTTTGCTCCGATCGCTGAAGACTCTTTTACGATTGAAAATGTATCCATAAATAAATATAAGTCTATTTGTATGTATATGGTGCCTTATTTGTGAAACTGACAATTTTTTTTTGCCGAAATTTCTTGCAATTTTGATATAACAACGAGTATGTATACTTCTAGTAGATATGAATGTGTATGCCAAATAGTTTTCTTTTGTATGATTTTTTGTCTATTTGTCGAGCTGTTGTAAAGTGATGCCTTTTTCGAAATTTTTTTCAACTAGAAAAAGTAAATGTTTAAAATTTGTGATATTTAAATGAATTAGATTTATTACAAATAAATGAATGAAAATTTGGTTGTGTTTAAGTTCCTAGTTAATTTATCACAATAATATGAAAATTTACTTTTCATTAACCAATACAAAAATGTTTAACAGTTAAAATTTGTTAATTTGTTTGTAAATATCTGAAATGAAAATAATTTGAGAAACAACACTTAAATTTAATATCTAGTATCTTCACAGTTGTCTAACAACTACGTTAAACGCCATTGCAAATTCTTTGCAATACAGAATTCAGAAAAAAAAAGTTTATAATATAATTAACGCTTCAGCTGGCATCATAATAAAATTTCTTACTATTTGAAAACTTTTCCTTTTCAAGTAATATTTAAAATGTGTACTCTTCCAAGAAAGTGAAGAAAATTTATATAGTGACACATGCACATTGTACGATTCTTCTTTTATGCATCCCATTAAGACATGTATGTATGTATATAGGGTATATTTTTTGTATATAGAGAGGACTAAAAAATTAACTACACTATTGTCAACCTATTTATCTGATCTCACAAGTGCATTACCGATAGGAAGAAAATACATTCGCCAGTCTCATTAAAGATTATTAACATATTTAGTGCCGCTTTTGCAAATAATAAATAATACTACTTATAAATTGTGATATGTGAGTGGATTCACCCACCTCGTCGGAGCCTAACATACAATTTGGTAGTCAATATTTAAATTCACTTTATTTTTAAAGTTTTGCGGTATAGAAAAAGCACCCGATATGCACGTTTAAATTTAAAACTGTTTCAAAGTACTCTGAAGAAATATATCTTTACTTGAGTTTTCAATAAACTGTTGTTAAATTTTATTAAGTTTTGCGTTTACGCTCTAGAGAGTTCGTACATATTGTCTTGGCTACAATTTTTGTCTTAGTATTGGATCAAAAATCTCAATGGTTTGGCTGTTATAGGCCAAAATATCCAAAAAAAACGTGACAAAAGTCTGATCAAGTCAAAATGCGCCAGCTCGATTTTCACCGTAGACGTATGGTCTAGTGGACTTTTTTGCTTAGTACAATCCTAAGAATCAGAAACGCAAAGCGCCCATTAAGATTTTTTTCCTTCCATACTAATCGCCCCACTCTAATTTACATATTTCATTGCTCCCTTGCATCGAGCCAAAAATAATGTTTAATATTTTTAAATATTCCAAAGGACAGTGTTGCCTTTCTTTTAACATTGATTCACAATAAACTTAGCATATAATATACGAAGAATGCCCACAATTTTTGAGAATAGAAAAATCCTATATTTTGTATGTACAAAATTAAAATTTTTCGCTAATATTGTACCTTTTCTCAGAATTTGTGAAGTTTTAAATACTTTGAAACGTAAGGAATGCTACTCAAAATTGCAAAAGCAGAGAAAATATATTAAAGCAAATAATAACTTCTGCACATCCTTCGCCAAATTAATTTCTGGGGTTTCAAAAATCGCAATCCATCAACGAGCAGTTTAATGCAAACGTTTGCTGTGTGTATGTATGTATATATGTGATATATTTATATACTTGTAAGTATACACTCCCACATAAAAACCGTGTTGGAGTACGATACCGTCTTTTTAGTAATTTATTTAATTTATTAACTTTTTCTCTTTGAAATATATTCTTGAAATTTCGTGAAGAAAACGAACTTATTATAAAAAGTTTTTTTTTGGCGTATTGGTTAGGCGCCATAGGATAGCGGACAAGTCCTAGCATCATAGATACAGGCAATTCTAAAGGAAAATTATCACAATCAACGAGCAGTTTAGATGCACGTGTATTTGGTAGAGCAGGGCCGGATCAAGCTGAAGCCTTTGGGGAGGGCACAAAAAAGTTAAAAATTTATGTTTAGACGTTTATTAAAAAATACTATTAATATTAAATAAACAAAAACTCAATGATAAAGTACGAAATTAAGATCAATTTCACGATGGGTGCGCATCATGAGCTATATTTTTATCTTAATAGGGGTAGAAAATTACCGCTCACTCGTAATATTACCGACACGCATTGACAGACTGACAGATTTTCAGATTAATGCGACTCAGTAACTTTTAACGATTCGTTATCTGTTAAAATTTGCAGAATGTTTAGCTGTTTGCAGTACTGATTGTGCGATTCATTAACTTGTTGTTAACATTAGTAGTTAAAAATTTAAATCAAATGGCATCTCGGTGCAAATATACGAAAAGCCCAAAGAGGAATATGTAAAAAACAAACAAATGCTTCCTATTTAACACGAAAACAACAAATTATTAATCATTTTATATTATTTATTATTTATTTATTTATTATATTTGCAAAATTTAAGTAAAAATATTTATTCTTTTATATTTATACAAAGAAAATGAAAACGTTTGGAAATATATAGTAAATAGATGTGGCTGTGTTTCGAATTTGTGTTAAAATAAACAACCGAAAAAGTGTTGTGGTTTAGTAAACGACACAGCTGTTAAAGATAACTGTTGCGGACAAGAGCTTTTTCTTGCCCTTTGATGACTTACCAAATTCCAAAATTTTATTCTATGTAAACTTAAATCACTTATCGTTAAATAATTATTCCTTCACAAATTGTTCAGAACTTATTTATTCAAAGGTTTTAAATGGACTGTACTTAATGATAACAAAAATTCATTTCAACCCTTAATATATTTTAAGTATTGTTGGGTACTCAGTTTTACGTTTTTTATGCATAGTTTTTCAATTATTGTCTTATTAAGCGGTTAATATTGATAGCTGTAAAGTTTTGGTCCAAAATTCTTAGTTTTTTCTACATTGATTTACAATGACTGTCTCGAGTAGCAGTAACTTGCATTATATTTATGTATTTGTTGTTATTATTTTAATGCACGAAACTAGTGCATTGACCGCTGCATAAGAATTTGACTAATTGAGACAAGTAATAAAAAGTATACCCAGTTGGAAATTCAACAATAACACTTAATGATAATGAATTGCAGAATCGTTTATTTTATTAAAATTTTTGTCACAGTGCTACACAATACCGTCGAAGAAGGGCGCTCTGATATGCCTGTGGATTGGTATCATATGAAGCCGGTAATGTTCAGTGACCAGTGACTAGCTTTCTCCACTGAAACCTTCCGACAACAACTGACACAAAGACACAGAAGAAATGTGAAATGTTTTTATGACTTAGTCTAAGAAACTGGGGTCGAACCCAGGACTTTTTGGTTTTATAATTAACGTGGTAACACTTCAGCCATCACCACCAGCACCTTTGGAGGTATGAATGCCTTATTTTAGCGCCCTGTGCCACAGTATGTAAGTTTCCTTTCCAGTAATTATTTTCTAAATCAAAATAGGAAAAGAAATTGACGCGTGTTACATTTTACAGCTTAAACCTTCCGTTAATTCCTTTTTTAGCATTTTCTTTAGCATTTTTAAATTTTTAAAGATATGGCTGCACATTATGAGTCCACCGACAACCAACATTTCAAACCATAATAAAAGAAAAAGTACAACACAAGCAAGCTGGATGCTTGAGATAGTGTAAAAATATGAGCGAAATCGCTGTCCAGGTAAATAATCAGTGGTTTATACTTATTATTATGTTTATAATTTACATTAAAGCATTCAATCAAATTACATACGAAAATGAGATTAAATTTATATGTACGTAGTTTGGAACAAACGAATCGCATATTTTTTTTATCTAACAGGAGAGTTACGCCTCTATTGCACATTTATTACAAATTTAAAATTGTATCGTGACATTCCACCCATCTTGTCTGCTCAATGGAGAGTTTTGTTCCCATATACTTTGCTAAACCTACATTTCTCTGGCGATAATAAATATCATCTACTCTACCCTACCTCCTTCTCTTCTTCTTCACAGGTATCACAACGGAAACATGATGAAATGGACCCAAGTGGGCTGGGTTCTTTATTTTCACCGGCGACCTGTCTACCTAACCTAACCTATATCTTAAAGCTAAGGAAATTTGGCTTTTGCCCAACAAAACATAGTTTATTAGCGAATTAACAAAACATATTTTTTTTATTGTAGTACTGAAAATATACCCTCCGAAACCGCGGCAGTATTGAAGACGACGACAAATAAAAAAAAATTGTTTGTACTTTCACTGCAATCACATAGTACGACTCATACTGAAGAACGTCAGTCTGAATAATATACATATGTATGTATGTACTTAAAACAAGCCGGACCATCCCTGTACATTATTAAAGTATGTATAATTTTGTTGCTACATTCATTAGCAATCTTTTAATTGTAAGTATAAGTAATTAAACCAGTATATAGATATTATATATGTATACTAATATATTCTTTTGGTCGCTTAATATACAGTTATACTTTTCGAATTGAGTCTATAAACGCTAAGCAACGTGAACGCATAAGAATATCAAATATATATACTTATTTCTATAGAAAATAAAGTTATTATTAAAGATATTACAAAAACCAGTTCTGGAAATTCTTAAAATTGATATTAAATTCTTAAATCAAGATGAAACTAAAACCAATTTTATTATATGTTCTGCGGAAGCAACAACTTGGTATAATTCATAATGCCAAATTTTCAGTCTAATGATGCTTTCATTCTTCTTAACTTTTTATTTAACAAGTGATGTATAAAATAAATTACTGTAATTACTATATTACCTCCTTCTTTATTATTTTTATATTTTGTATGTATTTGTTTATATTCAATTTCATATTTTCCTAAATAGATATCGTTTTGGCTTATTTCAAGTACGTATTAAGGATTAGGCTGGCTGGCCGACCCTCCCCGACAGAGAACGGCCCATTTAGTCCGGAGCTTAGGTCCATTGAAATACTACAAGAAAGACCCAGTGAGAATCGAACTGGGACCTCCAGACTGCTAAGACTAATTGCTCATGCACTAGGCTAGCGATTAAATATGACTAAAATTAAGTATTTAGTGCTTGAAAAATCTATACGTAAATCAAGTGCTGTGTACTTAATTTAAGAAAATCCGGACTTCCTACACTTTTGACATAGCTCGGACTTGATTTAAGCATGCACGGATTGAATTTTGTTTTGAATTATAATAAGACGTATAACGTTGCCCTACGTTTAACATATTTACCTTTGCGACCATCAAGTAAATCTATTCAAACACGTTTACTGAATAATAAATAATAATAATAAATACAGAAATATTTTGCTAAATATATATTTCTCTCTTGCACCAGTGATCAGAGGATTGCCCCCTACATTTGCAATGCCCTGCACCGAAACTTGTTGGAAAAAGTAGTGTAGAAAAGAGACACGTTGTGAAATAATAGAAGTATAGAGAGTTTAGCCTTTGCTCAACTCTAAACTTACAGTTTTTTTTAGATTTTGTAAAGCAGAGTTGCGGCGGCAACAATTAGCGGTTAGAAATCCGATTCTGACGGCGCGTCAAGAAATAAAGTTGGTTGCAGAAAGTGAAAAAACGAACACAAACTACATGTGTATAAGAGAAGAAGAAACACATTTTATTGTGCCAATACCGACGCACTTATGGGGCCAAAACGGTCATTTCACGGATTATTAAAAAAAGAAGTTCAATTACCGTGAAAACTAAAACGCTCAAAGTGCATAAAATTCTATATCACTAGGCAAAAAAATAATGTCAAATAGGAAACGGTATTTTTGTAGTGAGGCGTTGAAATTATACATTGTGAGAGAAAACTGAAAAAATAGGCAGAAAGAAGCTAAAAACTTATGTAATTAAATCATATTTGAATCGAATAATTTTGAAAAAGTAATAAATCTAACAATAGAATCCATCAAGTTCAGTTATTTATTGAAATGTTTGCTTAAATTTGTAATACGAATTAGTAATAGTCTCACGTGCTGAGTTTACCTACAAAAAATAATTTTTTTTAATAAACTACTTCTTTTGATTAATTCTAAAGGTATTAAAAAAGAACTGATTCAAAAACAATATTTATCTAATCCGTACCCGAAGTCGTTAAATGACATACAATTCAGCAGGAGCGTGCATTTTTATTAATTAATTACTTTGATTGGCGTCTTCCCGCTCCTATGCCGCCAAGATTTTGTTGGAACATGCAGTTTTTTCTAAGAGTTATCCACATCAAATTAGTGTGCCTCACTATTATAATCATGCTGATATAGGAAAAATAATAATTACTGTGTATGGGATGTACCTGTACCCCTCCTCGTATACTTCAAAGATTTTTTTGGAAATTTCCGTTTGTTTTATGGCCTGCAGACAACAAATTTTGTGAGCCTCACTGTTGGAGTTGTGGAGGTATGAAAGATTCTGGTTAAAAAAGGGGGTTTCCGCACTGTGCGACGATGGCAAGCGCTGTTAGCAAAGACACAATTTAAAAATTTTTCTCTGACCGAGTATCTTCCGGTTGCACATTCAATGGGCAAATCTCTTTATTTAATAATAATAATAATTTATTTCACTATGAAAAAATTGTTGATGATGACATATTTAATTATGACGACTAAACTATTTATCTAAATGTCTACAGCATTTATAGGCAATGAAATATCAAAAAATTCATTTACAAAATTATTGAAGTCTATCCATATTTATTTGGATCTGCATAGGCGCAATTATTGCGGAAGTGCTGTAGAAACAGTGGTTGATATCATCAACTTGAGCGTTGGGGAGCATAGAAATAAATATTATTGATTCAAGAGAAATATTTTTATTAATTAAGTTGATTATGAAAGGAATATTTGGCATGGTACGGCAACATTTCAAAGATGACAATCTAATTAATTTTATTCTAGAATGATAGGAAGGGAGATTAAGTAATTTTTTTTAGATATTTTCACAAAGCATACACACATACAAAGCACTATCGCACACATTGTTGAAATTCTAAGAAAAGTCTTCCTTTTTCCGTTGATGTTCACAAAGTGAGGGAAAGGGTATGAGGGAAGACTTATTACTTAAATTCAGAAGCAGAGCTCCAACTTCGTACGTCAGTGGCAATTAACAAAATGGTTTCTTAACTGTAGAATTATGCATATTTTAGGAAAGAAAATTGATGAGTGTTATCGAGTCCACTTCGAACGCTATCTTTTTAACTAACATGCAGGAAAATTCAATTGGACCGTTTACCTTGTGCGCGGAAACATGTCTTACATGGTATTGAAGAACCATCTCTCATAAATAAATTTGGCATACGACTGTATCTGCACTACTTCTTTTGAAATCCTCTGGTTAGTAAAGTTTTGTAGTACGAAAACCCCATTTTATTTTAATAACTACATTCTCATTTACAGTTTTTGTTCTCCAAAACTAAGTCAAAGGGCATAAAGTTCATTTAAATCGTTAAATTATATCGAGAGATACATTCTATGCCAAAATTTATAAATTTTTGACTGCTTCAAAGTTGAACACAGCGAGAAGTTTCAGACACGACCTGCAAGGTCAACTATTTCCTATAATATAATATTCAAAACATATTTTTATATAAATTTATATTTTCGGATTTAAAAAATTTTTTTGCGTTTCTAATTTTTTCTTTTCAAATAAAATATTTTTGCTGGTTAATTTGTGAAATAAAATCATTTTTAGTAAAGTACGTAAAATTCCGTTATTGCCCAAGCGAGTTCCAAAGTAACTGCTCACCGTTAATAGGAGCTTGCAAAATGGTCTTGCAATTTCAGTTGCAAAGTTTGATGCAATTTTTCAGTGAATTATATACCATGTATGTTTTTGACATCAAAATTTCAGAATAGAATCGTGTAAAGCACTCCTTGCTCCTCACGGAGCAATTTTTCCGCCTTGGATTTAATGGGTCGTAAAGCAAAGAACCCGAAACTGAAATAATTTATGTCAATTTATTGTCTACTAAAACCGTTCGACTATAGAAAGAAGAAAATAAATTTCACATGAAGTATTTCTCTTTTGTAAACAAATTAATTACAATAATACACTTGCATTTAATATTACACAATTGTAGTATGTTTCAGGCATTATTTCCACGTCAAAGATAATAATTTTCCAAACACGAATATTTTACATATATCACTGTTCGTTACGCGTAAATATAAAACAGTAAATAAAACGCGGACTAAACTGAAGAATAATTTAGTTGTGGTCCACTAAAAATAATACTTGATAGGTTTTTGTAAGTTTCTGTTCCATTTGTTGAAGTTGAATGCCAGTTCATACGTAAAGTTCTCAATACCCCCAAAACAATGGGTTTTCTTTTACAAATTGAGTTTTCTCAAGTAAGAGAAAACAATCTTCAAAAGAAAACTTTCAAGTGAGTCTCGCTGTATTTGGGGTAATGGATTTGTGTCCACAGCAATGTTCGCAATACAATTAATTACAAATGTTTTGGTATTCATTGATTAAATTAAAAATTTCATTACACATCAGCATGAAACGCAAATATTAACGTCAATTATATTTGATATATTAATCTGAATTAGACGTTTTTGGGCGGTTATTGTTATGGCAATCCGTTGATGTATTCAATTAATATTACAACTTAATTAAACAGAAATTAATTAATTAGTCTGTGCAACACAAAACTAAATCCAAATTGAATTTCAACAATGAGAACAATTCGAGTAATACATTTACTATATTAAATAATTGAATATAATTTTTCAGCAAGCCTGTACTCTAAATTAAGAAATTTATCACTACCTTCTTCTCTCAAATTGTTAGAAAAATGTTTTCTCATTTTAATAATTCCAGGGAGGGAAATCTATTCAGTAGAGAAAGTAGAAAAAAAAGAAATTAGAAAGTAACATTCTTCAAAAAAAATCGAAGTGATGTAACGAAGTACTGAAGGTACATGCCGTTTATTTACAGAAACAAATTAATTTTTAAGCTTTGTTTAAAATTTAATTTATTTCATTGTTTCATTCATTATGTGATGAAATCATAAGTTATTTTATATGCACTGAAATTTTGGTATAATTTCTTCTAGAATATGTGATATGTTGCGAAAAGTTTGACTCAGGTTTTGATTGACTGCATTGAAAATATTCGGTATATACATATATGAATATTTTTAGGAGCATGAACTAAGTCCTTTTAACTACTGCTGTGTGTTTTAGGCAGAGGTTTTGGCGTTTAAGCATGTTACAGAGCTGGTTCTAATTAGCGAGGCTTCTTCAGAAGACTCTTCTATCTTCTCTGAGGGGCAGGCGGCGGTCACATCTGTTTCTGGTGTGAACGTCACCTATAGATTGGTTGGAGAATGGCGCAATACCCTTGATGCCATTTCCCACCATTTTTCTGTTTATCAGCTCTGGGTACCTTGCCTCTATTGCTTTGTAGGGGAAGTATATGGTGATTTCTGACAGATTCTGATCGACAGAGGAATCATGCAGGACCCACTTTGCCTAATCAGCTCATCGAGATTGGGCCTCGGACATCTCCATTACTATATCTACTTTTACGAGTCATTGCATCATGGGTAGGCATGCCGACAGTTTGCTCTTTGGTTATGGTAAGTGGCAAACCCTCCGCGATTTAGTAACCAACTTTTAGGTCAGAGGTTATGTTCATTGTAATACCGCAAGCCTTTCACACCCGGAAGTTCGCACCTGTGGAGTTAAGTTAAGGTTGATAAAAAATGTGAAGCGAAGAACCTCCGCCATCTCATGGCAAGAGTTGGGCACTGACACATGAGTTGAGTATCCTCCACAGATCCTGCAAAAATTATAATTAGGGCATGACCCGTCAGAACGTCGACAGTACGATTGATGGCCATGCGATTCAAGGAAAGAATACAGTTAGTCCTCTTCTTATTCATGTTGTCTAGCAGAGTCCAGTTGACCTCTATGCCCGCCTTGGCCATGCCAATGCAATTACCGACAATATCCCTCGTCCTGGGACCCATATCAGAATCACCTAAGAATGCTCCAAGAACTATCTGAGAAAACCCCAGCATTCAGAGACGAGGACCGACATTGAAGTAACGCCCACCAGTGATCTATGCATCCCGACTGTCAGAGTAAATCTAAAAATTTTTAGGAAAACTCTTCATATCGAACAAGCATTGCACAGCTTTCTGTATGGCCATAACCGCCGCCTGAAATACACTGCGGTGGTCAGGCAACCTATACGAAAGCCTAATATTAGGACCCCTAATCAATATACCACAGATCACTCTGTCCAACATCCTGGAGCCGTCGGTATAGACCTCAATGGCAATGTCAGGAACCTCCGGATCGCCAGACCAGGAGTTCCAAGTCAGAATCTCTAAGTCAGGAAATTTATAAGGGACCACCATCAGCCTACAGTAACGAGGTTGCGCCTACCTGAAAATGATATCTGTCGGATTTTAACTTCATCACTAGCGCTACATAGACTCGTCTCGTTGGAGTCACGCTTTCTCGATAGTTAAACGGAGATATCGTTCCTGTATGGCAAGGATATTGTCAGATTCATTAGGAATTCGGGCTGTTTTCCAGCTTATGGTATCGCTTCGCATGGTATTACAATGGGCAGCTATGTGTGCTCAAGTGAACTTCGACTCTAAGGGAAATGTTAAAGTATATTAAGAGTAATTTAAGAAGTCACTAGATATGTATGTATATTAATAGCTAATGTTTATATTAAATTCATTTCATTCTACTTTACCATTCTATTCGATTATATACACTCTTTGTTATATTACTGTAACTTACACAAAATCTGTTTTTCAAGAGTCAGTCAATAAATGTTCACGAAACCAATCGCACAGACTTTTCTCCAATTTTAAATAGATATACAATATAATACACTTTACACATTTCTTATTAAAAATGTGTGCACTTTCGTGTTCTCTTTTAAAGAGATGTTAAAAATACTTTAGAGCGGCGCTATTATAAAGTACTAGAGTTTAAAAATGGGTACTAAATGGATCACACTTTCCTTACATTTTAATTTTTGTTATTTATTGCAAAATATCAAATCTTTATCAAACAAAAAACATACTTTGTATCTAAAATAAATGTCGATGCTCATATTTTGACAACTCGTAACTGATTTGTTATCACCGTTGAGGAAAATAAACTCAAGTTTGCTTAAAATGAAGATAAAATTGGAATTAGTGAATATTGTATATTTTATTATTCAAAGGAACAAAATATTCAAATTCTTAAAATTTACAAATATAAAAAAATAAATTAATCATTTAAGTGTACGGTAGATTGTGGTGGCTATCAGCAGTATCATATTCCTAAAGTCTTACAAATGTTTGAACGTTTAAACTGTTAATTTAAACAGTTCTTTGTAAGCTGTTATTGGAAATGATATATTTTTAGATGTGGCAGATAGAATCGTGTTCTTTAAAAAACATAAGAACGTCTTTTAAAATAGAAAGCGGCGAAGATTTAGATGGAGAGAGAAAAGTGGAATTTTTTGACATACAAAAACTAATTTTTTTGGGGGGTTATGATATGTCAACAACATACATATGAACATCAATATAAATATAAAAAAAATGTTGGTTTCAAAAGACTTTGGTTGGTTTTAGATTCTATAATTTAGAAACAAGTTTGGTCGGATAGTGACAATATATAAAATAACATAGAGAGTTTATTATTCACAGAGAAATTATTATTCTCATATCTGATCAATTCATTCACGTAGAAATGAACACATGTGTACATACGTGTGGGTATCTTCAATTGTTTTTGTATTGAAGACATACTCATCGACGGCTACACGATAACAAAAAAATCTTTGAACACGTATTTAGGACAGCGAAGGGAAATCGTTAATGAAATTTTCGAACAAATGTCCACCAAATTCATACAAGACACATAAACACGGTTGCCAGAAATACAGATTTTTCTTCATTTTGTAGATTTTTTCTCTCCAGAAAGACGAAATGCTGATTCCATTATTTTTTTTTTCTTGGACCAACACTCAGGCGATGACTCTTATACATGCGATGCATTGTGCTGGAACTAAAGGAAAGGGATAGTGAGAGATATGACAGGTAGTGAAGTTCCACTATTTTACAACTCTGCTTTTGCATGTTTTATGTTTATAGCAGTGTTGCAACGCCTCTAATGTCAAGGAGACATTTTTGAAGTTTCGTTTTTAGTAGCCATTTTTAGTATTTATTTTACTTTGCTAGTGCTATACAATACCGACGAAAAAGAGTGATCTTATGTCCGTGTATATTGATATCAGCTGATTGTTTTTGCAGCAAAAAACATATTATTTAACTTCAGTACTACCGGCTCGTAAACCGGGATTTTACTCCTAACTTTCGATTTTGTATGTGCTCGACAATAACTACCTAAAATAATAATCACATTCGAGGTATTTCTACTTCCGGGTACGCAACCTAACCTAACCTAGAATGAGGAAAGCCAATGTAAAAAGCACATTTATTCAGTAAGAGACGAATACAAAATACACAAGTAATTTTAAGTTTTTATTAACAGGAACCATATCAAAATAAAGTTCGGAAATAATAAAGTAATATCGTTGTTTTATTTTCAAAAAATGAAAATCGTCCATATTTATCTAAACTTTATGAGCTGCATTCAAAAAGTCCCGGATTCGACCCCAGACTAAGTCATCGCATTTTTTCTGATATGAATTAGTGTGTATTTTTGTCAGTTGCTGATGGAAGGTTTCAGTGGCGAAGTCACTGGTCACAGAACAGTACCGACTTCGGATGTAACCAATCCACAGGCCCCCCTTCGTAGGTTTAGTTTAGCACCAACGAAATATTTACTACAAATGGCTACTAAAAACAAAGGTTGAAAATTGAATATGTATCCGCGACATATGAGGCGCTGCAACAGTGCTATAAAAAAGCAAAAAGCGTTCAATAGCAAAGTTTTAAAATAGTGAAACTTCACCAGCTTTTCTTTTTTTCTTTCTCACTATACCTTTCTTCTACTTCCGCCACAATTCATCGCGAGTGTAGGGGTTATCCCATGAGTGCGTGCTGCTCCAAGATAAAAAAGCTTCTAAGGTAACACAGTTTGCTCTAAATTTCGAAAGTCAGGTGAACTTGTATAAAACAAAAGTTCGAAATCGTTTGGAAACTGAATATCTCGCAGTTGCGTTCTTTACAAAAAAGATTTGAAAGCCGAAAATTTCCCTGTCCAGATTTAATAAAAATAATGTCATTTGATAATACTTTTTGTATGTTTTTAAATATCTGATTTCTTCATTAATTTTATATTATATACAGATATGAACAAATACATATGTAATTAATTAACATTTAATTATACTTTTCATAATTTTTTAAAAATGAAGATGTGCCTCTTATATACATATATACACATACATACATATATATAATTGAATTTGTTTTTGGTTTTGTTATTGTATTCATTTATGTTTTTATGAAAAAATGTGTATGGATGTATGTATACACATCCATATATACAAATTTAGTGAATAAATTGTTAAACTGTTTAAATAAAATATAAAAAAAAGTCTTTTATGATTTTTAAAATTAAATGCAAATTTTTTAGTGAAAAATTTTAAAATTTCGCAGATTTTATCCATCAAAATTCAATCAACATCACACACAAGTGATAATTTCCTGCAGCTTATCATCGACGATTATACAAACGGCAGTTTCCTCATGTTTAACCAACAACTGAGAGAGTACATAAAAAACATTGTCCCTCACCTTGTCTCGAACAAACTTCGACATATTTCTGTAAACGACGATTTCTCTGACAGTCTTTAAGAAAAGACAGCAGTTGTGCATTCACCGTCGAACACTATAGGTGTGTTGGTTTACATTTGTGGTAAATTTTGGTAAAATGAGAGTAAACTATAATTTATTTCAATAAGAGACCAAAATGTACAAAAGGAAGAAAATGCAAAAAACTATAATATTTACCACAAAATAGGTATATTATATATGTTATATATTATAATTATATATATAGATATATAGATATATATAAGTATATAGATATATATACATGAGAAGAAAAATCTAAAAATAGAAATATGTATGTTTTATAAAAAAAAGTAAACTAATGGATTGTTATATTTTTGTTTATACATTTTTGGTTTTTTGTTCGGTATTCAACTTCAATTCTCGATTGATTAGTTGAATTGTTAACATAAGAATCTTGAATTTGTAGTCAAAAATTGGGAAAAATCCACTGCTAAGCTAAGCAAGCATTAGCGAAATAGTAGTATATGGATATGCTTTCCTCCTCAATTTTTGAGTTTGCTTTTATATAAAAAAATACTTTATGAGAATACCATGCACCTGGAACAGACCTTATGTCAGCGAATTTTTCCAACTGGAATGAACATACTGAAATCGAACAATATAAACAAACCAAAAAAAGTATTGTGTTCATATGTGTAAAGTGCATTTGAACTGTTGTACAATTGGAACTAAATCGATTCGCAGCGGATTATAATGAATTTTTTTTTTACAAAATTCAGGGTAGTCTATAATTCATGATTGATAGCATTTGATTATGTTGACTTTTTTGCAGAAATTGTATGAAAACAAGAAAGCTCATAATTTTTTTTGGTATTTTTTTTACTTAAATGTATTTTGTTACAAAAAAAAACACATTATTTTTAATCATTATTTTTTAACAAATAACAAACATGTGAAATAACATGACTTTAGCATCTGATTCAAGATCAAGTCTCAAATTTTTCAACGGTTTGTGTTTACACTTGAATTCAACTTGAAAATAATTTGAATATAAATATTTGAAAATCTGTGTTTTCTCAATTTGTTACCAATTAGATGTCAAGTGTTGTTCTTATATTATAAATAAAAATGGCAGCACTATGTAAAACGGTAAATAAATTTTTAAAATTTAAGTCTTTACAACTGAAAAACATAACATAAATGAAGATTAACTGCCTGTTCCTAGAAGTCGAATGAAAATACTCGGTCGTCCATTTATATTGAAAACAAAAATAAAAAAAATCAATTTGTTTTTAATTTTTTCAATAGGTTGAAACTGATAATTGATACCTTTACAGGCAATGGGAATTACATGCGATTTTTATACAATAGCAGAACGGAACAGCATGCCCTTTTCAAAAGTTGGCACACTTTCATCTTCAGCGTTCAGAATACGAGAAATAATTCCCCGTATTGCTTCAGGCAAATGTTGCATAACTTCTTTGTAGTATTCCTTATGACCTGTTGGCAAGAACTGGGGATGCATCACGCCATTGTAATCAAAGAAAATAAAATTCACCTTTTCTTTTGAACAGACCTCGTACGTAATACTCATCCGTATTACTGTTTTCGTACTAACTGCCTGTGAAAAAAGTGATTCCAAAGAACTTGTGATCCGGAAGTAGTGCAAAGTCGGATTAGTTATATTTCTTTTTACATATGGTTGTCATTGCCGGAAGTTCTCTTTTTTCATCCCGATTTATTGAATTTGAAGTAATGCTCTTGAAGTTAAGTAAATCTACTTTTTTAAACTTTTTCAATCAGTGCAATGGAAGTAATTTTATTACTCTTACGGAGCTCTAAAAAGTTGCTTATTGCTTTTCTTTAATGGTTATGAGAAAATGCAATTCTACAAAACTTCTGCTTTAATTAAAATTATTTTATCGAAATGCAATTAAATTGCATTTTTTATTAGTTCATTTCTTAAACGACTAAATAATAATATAATAATAAAGTCAAATGGTTTATGTATATGTACACATACATAAATTAGCAAATATAATCGAATTTTGTAAAATAAAATCATTATCATATTAATTTTCTAGATATTGTTCGTAATAATTTCCTCAAAATCGATAGTTATTGATATATCGGAAGTAGATCAAAAATAGTTCTTTGAATAACATCTAATATTTTTCACTGGTTGATTACAATTTATTTTTCGACACCTGATCAAGTTCAGGGAACTGAAAGAGTATATGTTTTTATGACTTTAAGTATATAAAGAATCTTAAAGACGGTTGCGGCGCAATCGGCATCGCAGTTATTTTATATGAGTATTATCATACCCTGTTTTAGCATACTTCTGTTTGGTGTTAATCAATTTTAAATAACAAAAGAAGGAAACCACAACATTTTTCTTTAAATTAGTTGCTATCAGTTAATTGTGAATAAAAGAAGAATGAATGGATTTTAATGAAATATGGCTCTTTTTGTTTGTAACATATTAACATAAATATGTAACAACATTTCAGCTTTTGTTTATTTTTAATAAACTTTTTAAAGGAAATTTTTTTAAAATTTTCTCGAATTATTGCAAATTACGTTGTACACCCTCCGCTTTTTTCTATATAGCGTTTTACCTCGAAAACCAGAGTCAATCCAAAAAAAGTAATTTATAGGCATTGATATACCATATGTATACAAATTGACTATGAGAGGGTCTAAGGTAAAAAAAAAATTTGATTTTGTTGACTTGTGTAATTTTTTTCAAATGAAAATCACTAATTCAAAAAAAAACTATTTTAAATTTGTTTAATTTTACATGTCGGAGAAACAGTTTAATTTCCTTTTTTTGAAAATCATAAATTGCTTTGCCATTTCCCAAATATCATGTGACAAAATTTTGAAATTCCACTTCCTTTTAATCAAGCCACCCACATTGATAAGATACACGTATGTATAAACAAGGTAAGTTTACTAGCCAAGGCCAACATTTTTCAACAGTTTCTTGTGAAAATATTATAAACATGGTTACATTTTTAGTTGCGAAATAATACACACATAGAGACATAAAACAAACGAGCAGAGAACTAAATAACAATGTACAACACGAAAAAAACAACAAGGTTCAACCAACTACTTCTATTGGAGGGGACTAAAAAAAAGATACACGTCTATTGGCGTTTTAAAAGTTTACGTAACTCCGTACTTCTTTTACGGCAATTTTAAAGTTTCATCCATGTATAGTAAAATGTCTTAGAAAATCGTGTGATACTTACGTTTTTGGTATACGGTCTGCTCAGAATATTTATGCAGAACATTACAAAGAACATTTTATAAGTACGTATTACTTAAAAGAATGTCTTTTTTGTCTTTTATCGGTGATTTTTTGAAAAATTGCAGAAAACATCTATAAATCAGAAATGTAATTAATTGAAATATTCTACGAAACTACACGGTGTCGCAGAATGAGCTATATGGTTTAAATGATTTATAACTTTTTTATTTATGCGATTATTATAATCTTTTTTATAAAAATACATTATATATTGGGTAATTTTCTGCAATTAGCTTTGAAAAATGATATCCTGTAAGTGATGTTCATTTTCTATTTCGCACATACGTTCTCTTTTTAGCATATTTTCCATAAATTTTCACAAAATGTCGGGTGTAATGGTCATGATTTCATTTAGAATGCTGGTTTTTAGTTGGAGTATGGTTCTTAGTTTGTCAACGTACCCGCTTTCTTTCAAATATCCCCAAAGAAAACTGTCAGGAGCTGTTGAATCTGGTGTGGGTGGAATGCGCACATTAAAATGACGACGATATGCACGCTGTGTCAGCACAATAGACTGTTAGTTTGAAAAATAAAATTAAATTATTTTTGTACGTTGTTCGATCGTGTAAATGATTCATAATTAATTTCCCAAGTCTTCTTCACAAAATGCTGAAAAAAAAACAAAGTAAAAATAATAATTAAAAAAGTTAGAAAGAATTCAAACCATATACATAGCTCTTTCTGCGCCACTCTGTATTAGTCATAAAATTTTACTAATAGTCTTCGAACTCATTTAAGTACATAATTAAATCTTAACAGCAGAAATAAGCAAAAATTTTTTAATGCGATTAAGACATTCGACTTAAAATAATAGAAGATTTGTGAGTACCAAATGATTTATTTACAACATTTTTCGTTTAACTCTATGCAATTCTATGCAGCTACCAAACAATGCTCATGATATTTCAGCTATAAGAGAACGAATGTTGTTTCCTTTATAATGCTGTTCAATAGGTGCAATATGTTTATCGAATTCCGTGGCCTTTACTGGAATTAGAGGGCAGACCCTTGGTATTTAAAAAAAATCATTTTGTTGTACAGTGTAATTAGACAACAATTCGCATGGATGAATTTGGTGTAGCTTGAATAATTGTGTTCATTGGAAAAAGTTTTCTTTAAAGCTGTTTCAAACGAATGATGATGATCTTAAATATTTTTTCCCACCACATTTTAGAGTTGCTAGAATTTAAACGTAAGTAATGAAGTTATTTTGAAATTGGTTTTTCATATGAATAAAAATATAAATATTCGTATAAGAGAACAACAATATTTTGGCAATGAGCGACTATTTTCAATTTGGTAACAAACATTAATACATTTCGCATTACACTTATTTATTGTATCATTTTGTAAAAAGAAATATCATAAATTTTAATGTGGGATTTTTACTACAAATTCTATGTTTGGCGCCATTGCAATTTTAGAATTTATTTTCTTTTTCAAGAATGGTATATCCAATGTTCGCATTGCCAGGAATTGAAGCCAAACAACCCAAATTCGCCTCTAAAAAATACATACATATATTTAGGTATGCTACACCATAAAAGAGAAGAGAAATTGCGCTACCACTTGGCATTTCTCTTGTTGACATTTTGTGGCGTCATTATTGAAATGTGTGCCTAGCGTGCAGTTCATATAGGAAATGACAAATGTTGCTCTTCAATAGTAATGAGCAAAACACGAAGAACGCTGATGATAAAAGTGCAGCAGCTTTCGAAAACAGCACGGTCTTAAGTACTGGGTAGTGTTTGTCAATGTAATTTAAAATTTTGTCTTAGATTTAGTTTGTTTCTTAGTAACTATCACATGTAATTTTGACAGTCTGTATGTTATCGATTACTAGCATATTTATTATTTAAAAAATATTAAAAAGGGTGGCGATGGCACGATGGATGGTAGTCTGCACGTTGACTACACAACCAAAAAACAGACCTGGGTTCAACCCCAGTTTCAGACAAAAAATTTTAAAATAAACATCTCGCATTTTTCTGATGTGCATTAGTGTGTCTTTGTGTGTCAGTTGTTGTCGGAAGGTTTCAGTGGCGAAGGCATAGTCACTGGTCACTGAACAATTCCGGCTTCAGCTGATAGCAATCCACAATCACATCAGAACGCCCTTCTTCGTCGGTATTGTGTAGCACCGGCGAAGTAAAATAATAATAAAAATAGCTACTAAACCGAAGCTTCAGCACTGCTACGAGTATAACAAAAAAAAAAACAAAAAAAAAAAAGAACGTGCGAAAGCAGAGCTGCAAAATAATTAATTAAGCTTCACCTCCTGTCGTTTCTCCTACTATCCCTTTTCTATAGTTCCAGCACAATGCTTCGCATGTGTAGGAGTCATCTCCTGAGTGCTGGTCCTAGATAAAAAAAAAAAAAAAAAAAAAAAATTAACGCATAAAAATGGTTTAGAAATATGGCACTGCACACATACATATGTATGTATCTAACAATGAATATACTAAAATTTTATTATTTCTTAATTTTTAAGCGGGTTAAATTTTTTTTTAAATTTTTATTTTACGCTTTTTAGTGTTTCGTTCCGTTAACATCTTTAAAATTATTATTATATTCTTGACTCGCCTTGAATTTAACCTATTAAAAAATTAAATACCGCCCACCATGAAAATGGGACCACACGATTAGCACGAGCTTTCGAATGAAAAAGGAATCATCAAAATCGGTCCACCCAGTTAAAAGTTATAAGTTCTAAGGTAACGGACAATATACTGTTCAAAAATAGAACCTACTCTTTTTTGTAGACGGATATGTGCCCCTGTTAATAAATTGTCTTTTGTTTCAAAGTGCTTTTATAACAGTTACTTTGTGAAAATCCATATAAAACAGTAATAAATAAAAGATCCGATAAAACTTTTAAAATCAGAGTTTTATTATGACGTCATAAAACTTTTGAGAAGTTTTATTTTATCTATCTGAAAGAAATCTCATTTAAGGAGTTTTATTTTTGCGGTATAAAGAAAACTAGTTCGACAGGAAAAATAAAACTCATTCTATGTAAATTGATACCGAAAACTTGGCAAATTTGTAACACAAGAAAACTAAATTCAAACAAATTTAGGCGGACTGAACAAAAAAGAGACTGTTAAAAAGAAGAAAATAAACAGAAAGTTTTTAATTTTGAACCGTAACTCTTTGAGGAGTTTTATTTTAGACGGGAAACATAAAACTGCCTTTTTAACAGTTTCATCCGAACTTTTATCTTTTCGTTAAAAAATAAATTTGCAGTTGAGATCGCTATATAAGATCACCATACATCTGAAAGAGCAATTCAATACGAATTTATTTGTACAGGGTGTCTGGTAGAAGATTTATATTTTCAAACTTAAATAAAAAATTTAATAATTGACACAAACTTTTATTAAGAGCATTGAATGGGGATTTTATTTTTTAAAGAGTATGTCATCCAGATCCTTCAGATCCTTTTTTAAATTTCATGAATCATCGCTCTTGGAAGTCCCGGAGAGGCTGCTCTTTTCCGTATTGACAGCCGCGGATTTTCACGTAAACTGCTTCCAACCAGTTCAATGTTTGCGGGAGTCCTTGAAGATCGACTGGGCCCTGGCCGTGGGCCATTCATAGCCGAAGCAGTTGCCCGGAATCTCTGCACCCACGAACGAATTAAATTTACAATTGGTCCATCACTTATTAGCCGAATACCGAACTTTGAACAAAATTGTCGACGAGCAATTACGTAAGAATCATTACTCTTAAAAAATGTCTCCACAGCGAACGCGCGATGCTCACTCGACCACTGCGAAATCGTGACTAACACATCCGCACAATCGATAATTCCACCGGCGCCACGCTCCCTCTGCACCGTTTATTACTTTTTGAAATAATCGTATTTAAAAACATAAATTTGCCACCAGATACCCTGTCTATGACTCTAACATGGATAGTTTTTGAATTTTAATTTTATGGATAACAGTTATTTATGGTCCCTGTTTTATTTATTTACTGTGGGTTTACCGATGTCCCCTCGCCCGCTGCGTGCATATTATTGTATTGAAAAAAAAAAAAAAATGTTGGTTCTTTTTAAGACTAACAGTTTTCAATTTGCATTGATTGATTTTATTTTTTAAGTTGTTAAGCCTTTTAATATTTTTCACTCTGTCGATTAAGAACTTAAAGCGTTTGCTGAAGATTGTCAATGATTTTATTTGTTTTTTTATTTCATGCCTAATGCTAATGCTAACTCCAAAGGAATATATTTTCAAATTAAAATATTTCCATATTGTTTTGACTTTTCAGGCAAGAAACATTCGTTGACATTCTCACTCCCAGAAAAAACAAAACAATATTCACTAGAAGCAGGATTTCTGGCAACGAATGGTTATATCCCGCAACTGCTGGACAACCAACAAAATGGCACAATGATGCACCGGCAAATTCAAATGTTATTAATTTTGGCGTTACGAAAGGTATATCCATAAACTGAATACGCTCACCAACTACTCTTCTGATCTTCTTCCATCAAGGATGTTACGAAGATTTAATAACACCACTTCACTTCATGTCAAGAAATACATCCATTTATATATCGTAAATTTTAATGAAAATTTTATATTGGTTATCTATCTAAATACATATTGAATATAATCAATTTAATTGTGCCGATATTTAAAATCGATGTTGTATTAATATGTACATATTCAAATATGCAAACCATTTAGTTTTCAAATGCTTTGGAAATAAATTTTCTTGAGGGGAGAAAAAAAGTGGAGCAATACGTATTACAAAGAAAATAGAAGATAAAAGTGAACCATTGTTTTTTTGTATTACACGGGTTTTGTTTTCGGATTTAAACCATGATTTAGACACAAGAAGGAAACAAAATTTCATTCGACATATGCCCACCAGTGATGCTAGTTTAGCTCTTGGCTAGATTTCGTTAATCTAGTATTTAACTACTTGGCATTACCTTTCAGTATCGCTGAGGTCGAAAGACTTGTTGGTATCATGAAAATAATTACAATAAAAGAAAATTTATATATTGGTACGGTGCTACACAATACCGACGAAGGAGGACTTTCCAATGTGCCTGTGAATTGGTTACAACTGAAGGCGGTACTGCTGTTCAGTGACCAGTGACTATGTCTTCGCCACTGAAACCTTCCGACAACAACTGACACAAAGACACATTAATGAACAGAAAAATGCGAGATGTTTTTATGGTTTTAGTCTGACACTGGGGTTGTACCCCGCAAATTTTTGGTTTTTGTAGTCAACATCAGACTACTTCAGTCAACGCCATCGTATTTACAACAGTTTTAAAAGTTCTATTTTCTAAAACTTGGATATCATCATTACTTTCAAATTCTTCTATTTCATTAATTTCTAGGCGAAAATAGTGGTTTAAATATTTTCTCCTTATAAAAGTATCGAATATTTTGGAACATTTGAGAAAAAATTTGTAATCTTTTTAAGTGTAGCAGGGTTTTTTAAATATTTTATTAAGGTGCATAGTTTTCCTTCTCTTCTCTCTCCAATTCGGTGTATAAGCGATTCAAGAATTATATGTTCAACAGAAGCTTTTACTGGTTATATATTTTGACATAAAGTATTTAAAGTTGTTAAAACATAAATATCACGGCGACATTAGACTTCTGCAGATAATTTGATAGGTTTTAAAATATTTAAAAGATTCTGTAAATCACTTAGGTTGTATTCAATTCACAGTACACCCCTTAATCAATAACGTTTTTCTTGATTGAATTTTTAATTCTACAGAGATAATCTGCGTACAATTTACGTATGCGCTTTAAAATAATCAATATTTCTTGCAAATTAGTACGAATCCAACGCTGTGCGCCACGGGTATCTCAGTCGTTGCGTAGAAACTTCGCAAGGGAAACACGCCGCTGTAATAAACATTAGAAATTCGGCATTATACGGAAAATTAGGCACAGTTATCTCTTAAGTTTCCAGTTAAATTAAATTTTTGTTGATTAATGATGAAGTTATTTTGTTTTTCTTTTTTTTATAATAAACTAGCTTTTACCCGCGGCTTCGCTCCCATTATTATCTCCATCGGTTATACAGTTTCGGAAAGGCATATCTTACCCCTACGTCGCCTCCTGGTTCTACTTTCCCCCGTAGTCATAGTTTTAAAGAAAGTAATAGCCTATAACCTTCCCGGAGTTGCACAATTGTCAATGTATCTTTTAAACTCAAATACGTCAAATTTTTAAAGTTCACCAAAATCGGCCATGTAGTTTTAGAGAGGCCAAAATTTTCCCCTTATCTCTATCTTGGTTCTATTTTAAAAAATGCACATAGCCTATGAACGGTTTTAGACGCAAATCTATCCATGTTCTAAATTTCATTAAAATTGGTTAAATGTTTCGGAGGGGCAGGAATTTCCTTGCTATCGCCCTCGTGGTCCTAGTTTTAAAAAATGTAATACCCTATAACCTTCCCAGAGTTGCACAGACTAAGTGCACCAAATTTCTTCGCGATT
The DNA here is from genome assembly GCA_963924685.1 of Dexiosoma caninum. Classification (NCBI taxonomy): domain Eukaryota; kingdom Metazoa; phylum Arthropoda; class Insecta; order Diptera; family Tachinidae; genus Dexiosoma; species Dexiosoma caninum. The sequence continues at coordinate 57,715,964 of OZ004729.1, forward strand.
GGTCCACAAATCGTTTATAAAAAATCTGTTAAAAACCTTGTGGAAGGAGTAGTATAAGTAAAAAAGTAGGCGTAAAGGTGGGCGTGATTTAAAAAAAAGTAGCCTATAATTCATTCAAGTGTCCCAATTATATAGTGTGAAAATTTCAGGAAGACAAACAAACAAACAAACACACAAACAAGCAAACAAACTAACAAACCAAACAAACAAACACACATTCATTTTATATAAAGGGTGGTTAAATTTCAAGGGCCGATGTTGATTTTGAATAAAACACAAACTATTTAGGAAATTATTGTAATTTTATTTTATTATGATATATTGGTATTACTCAATTATGTATGGAACAAAATATCGGCCAAATGGGCGCCGCGACCACGGCAACAGTGGATGATCAATTTTCGAAGAAAATCATCTTCAGTGATGAGGCACATTTTCACCTCAGTGGATTCGTCAATAAACAGAATTGCCGCATTTGGGCGAATGAGAATCCAAGAGTGATTGTCGAAAAACCAATGCACCCACAAAGAGTGACTGTTTGGTGCGGTTAATGGGCTGGCGGCATCATCGGGCCGTATTTTTTCCAAAATGAGGCCGGTCAGGCAGTTACTGTGAATGGTGTTCGCTATCGTGAGATGATAACGAACTTTTTATGGCCCGAATTGGAAGATATGGATGTGGACGATATGTGGTTTCAGCAGGACGGTGCCACTTGCCACCAGCTAACGAAACAATGGCTCTTTTGCGCAACAAATTCAATGGCCGTGTTATCTCACGTAATGGCGATGTCAATTGGCCGCCAAGATCATGTGATTTGACACCGTTGGACTTTTTTCTTTGGGGTTATTTGAAAGAAAAGGTGTACGTCGATAAGCCAGCAACAATTCAAGAGCTAAAGGATGAGATAATTCGGCACATTAACGGCATAGAACCTCCATTATGCCTCAGGGTCATCGAAAATTTGGACCATCGGATGGAGGTGTGCCGCCGTGGTCGCGGCGCCCATTTGGCCGATATTTTGTTCCATACATAATTGAGTAATACCAATATATTATAATAAAATAAAATTACAATAATTTCCTAAATAGTTTGTGTTTTATTCAAAATCAACATCGGCCCTTGAAATTTAACCACCCTTTATATAGTGAATCTTTAATACTGGTGTTTCTATTTCATTTATACATCAAAATTGTAAACCAAATTAGTTTATTCGAAAAAAAATAAATAAAATAAGACAATATAGCGAATTAAAAACTCGCGTTAATTTCAGGCATGATTATCTTTGCCGTACGTCAGAATATGATTATCTATCTCGCGTTAACAAAGATAATAATACAAACACGTTTTTCTAGTACTAATAAGTGTTGATTAAAGGCACATTACTGTCATAATCATTTTAAAATTCATCTGCTAAATCTTCGTCATCGTTCAGTTCGAAATTAACATTTGTTGGTTCAACTATAGTCTTTCCATTAAATATCAACCAATAACAAATGTAATACACAATTGACACAGAATATACCATCACCAAGCATATTTACTCCAATTTTACTGGGATTTCGATACCTTCTTTTCTGATTTATAATATTTATTTTTGCTCACCGTTAGACGTATAGACGTTGATTGCTTATAAGTTTTTTTTATTTTTTATTTAACAAAAAATTCAATATTATATATTTCATTAGTTTTGGTTTGATCGTTCCAAATACGTCACCTCGTAAAGTTAATAATTTATCCAGAAATTCTTTTGTTGATACTCATTTTACTTATATTGGAAAATTTTGTATTTAAACAAGTTTTTCGCTTCTCCTGTAAAATTCTTAGAATTTAAGTTGAGCATCCTGTATTTTTTGTGACGATATACTAAAAAAAACTCGTCCACTTACTTTTTTTAAAATGATTTGACTAAGCAAACCATACTCTGAACAGGTGTTCACGGAAACAGCGATTTCTAATTACTACACATGAATATTCGAACAGAATATCGGTTATAGAAAAATTAAATATATTTAAATCAAATAATAATAATAAATCAAGAGCAAAAAGAAAAACCCAAAATTTCCACAGTTTCTAAAATCTCTGGAAACAATTTTTTATATTGGAACATGTAAATGCGATTTGAAGGCAGCTCCATGTGCATGCGGCTTGGTTCCAGAACGCCTCAAAGAGTTTATGCACGATCAACATAATCAGAGAAGACTAACAGTAGCTGCATTTATGATGGAAATTGAATAGCAAGGAGCAACGTATATGTCATCAATGCCAACATACCAAGATCCCGATGATTCAACATACGCACCGCCATCGGTTCAAGAAGATATGGATAGAAGCACAAGTTCACAATACACAGAAAGATACGATTGTTTTAACTTTGCCTTGATATGTGACAGATTTGGTGTGCCTGATAGAGCAGCATCAGCATTAGGAACCGCTCTTTTCCAAGATTTAAAAATGAAAGATAAGCATGGCAAACCTCTCATCATGGATAAAGCGAAAGTTCGTAGAGAAAAAGAGAAATACAGACAACAAGTGCTTCGCAAGCGGTTAGATGATACCAATTTGTTAGCGTTTTCATTCGATGGCAGAAAAGATGATACTTTAACGAGACATAAAATTGATGAGAAGTATCATACTAGGATGGTAAAAGAACCTCATATTGTTATTTTGAGAGAACCGAATTCTGAATTGATTGGTTACGTAAGACTGAAACATGAAACCGCTGAATACAAAACAACCAAATTAAATGATTTTTTCAACGATAAAAATATATCACTGGATGCATTAATTGGCATATGCACTGACGGTTAGCCAACAAACACTGACCCACACCTTGGAATTATACGACGATTGGTTCGTCTGCCTTCCACACTTCAACGAACTTCCATTTCGGCATTTGTTTGAAGCTTTGGATAAATCCACCAGCACTGGACCAAGATCGGCAAGCGGAAAACTAACCCGTCAAATCGAAATTTGTGAAACTCTTCCGGTAAGTTATTGCTATCACTCATTTATTATAATTGTCAACCGTTTTTAATTATTTTATTATTATATATTTCAGGTGATGGACGGCTTTTAGAATATTGAGTTGAAAAATATATGCCCCCTGCTCCAGAAAAAATTGAATTTTCCACCGATTCGAAGTACTTATACGAAATGGGTCATGCAATTTCTAGCGGCGTGGTTTCGGTGGATCTGGCTAACATCAAACCAGGGAAAATTGTACATTCTCGCTGGCTTACCAAGGCCGGTAGATTATTACGATTGTATGCGACAACGGAAAATCCATCCGAAAATTTACGGATTCTGGTTGAATTTATAATTAAATGTTATGTGCCAATGTACTTCAATATCAAATATTACAGCTCTGTCGTATACGGTAGTGCATTATTTTTCAAGTTCATTAGTTGGTCACGGTTTCTACAACCTTATTTACGCAGTATTGTCAATAAAGTAATTAAAGATAATTCATATTATGCGCATTCGGAAAATATCTTGCTATCAATGTTGTTTGATGATAGCAAAGAAAAGCGAGACTGTGCTATAAAGAAAATTCTACGCTGTCGAACCGATGTTGAAGACCCAATGGAAGTTAGAGTTTATAAAAAACCAGATATAAATTTTAATTGCACAAGTTACATGGAAATGATCAATTTGAATGATATAAATTACCTAATTGAACCACCATTCACGCGAAGCATTCCGTACGATACATTGAAAGAATATTTAAATCAAGATGATCCACCATTTTTTGATCCAAAAATTTACACATACAAGGAACGGAACGACACGTTCAATTGCTAGCTAACGTCTCCAAACGAGTCATTCCGGGAAATATAGAGGCTGTTATGGCGACGACATTAGAGAGCCGTGCGAAATTGCCCAGACTTGAAAGCAAAAAAGACTTCAAACAATAATTTTTTTTTATTTTCTTTTCTATTACTAAGTAAAATTAATTTTTTCATTTCATTCTGACTAAATAAATTTATAAAGAGAAAAATAAACTCCAAAAATAAAAAACATAACCATTTCGCTGATTTTTTCTTGTAAAGTGCCAAAAATGGCGATTTATTAAATGTTTGTATGGGGAACACCCCAGGGGTGTTTCCAGGGGGTGTGCCACTGGCATAGGAGGGTCGGCCCTCCAAAGTTAGTGTAGGTCGGTCATACATTTTGACTCGATTGAGGCACTCTAAATGGGTCAAAATGAGATTGTTCAAAATTTGACCCTTCGGGTCAAAAGTCGGCACACCAAAATACATTGTAGAGGTATGGTTCCTTCGGCAAAGTTTCTTATTTTGATCCCTAGAATACGATTTTCCTTGTAATTTGAGCGATTTTTTGCCTCCATACAAATCGACCCGCCCTAATATATATAGATATATATAGATGAGAAGAAAAATCTAAAAATAGAAATATGTATTTGTTATAAAAAAAAGTAAACTAATGGATTCTTATGTTTTTGTTTATAAATTTTTGGTTTTTTGTTCGGTATTCAACTTCAATTCTCGATTGATTAGTTGAATTTTGAACATAAGAATCTTGAATTTGCAGTAAAAAATTGGGAAAAGTCCACTACTGAGCTAAGTAGGCATTGGCGAAATAGTAATATATGGATATGCTTTCCTCCTCAATTTTTGAGTTTGCTTTTATATAAAAAAATTCTTTATGAGAATACCATTACCAAATTATGTAATAATACATTCACATATTTTTTCGGGTAAAAGCACAATTTTAAAATTAGAATCATATACATACATATAAATAAAATAATTTGTGCTAGTTCGGCCAATTTTGTTATGCACCTAGAACGGACCTAATATAAATATATGGCCATGTACAATAACAAATTTTCACACATGCATACATCCATAAAAACACAATAATTTGGCATATAGATGTTATTTAAAGAAACCCCAAATAATTTTTAAAAAAATCTTGAAATAAAATTAACTATTCTTTGTTCATTGCATTTTTGGGAAACTTTTAATTTTACTTACTTTGTTATTTTTAATGTTTATTATAAACCAGCTGATTGCTTGTTCTTCACGCCCAAAGTAGCCCGAAGAAAAAATACGGGCGTTCTCGTGCGTGAAGGACAAGAATATTACTCTCTCAAAAGCTCTCTCATTTACCCAATTTTTGCGTAAGAAAACGCTTTTGGGTAAGATTGAGCCCAATTTAGAGTAAACGAACAGACCTAATGTTTCAAACTTAACAATAACAGCTGACTTGAAGCGATAACGAATATACAGTCGAACTTCTCTATAGCGAACATCTCTATAACAAAATCTTCTCTATAAAAAATAAAATTCGGGAACACAACATTTTTGTGAGTATTTTCATACATTTTGATCTCCCTATAACGAACTTCCAGAAGTTCTCTCTGTAACGTACAATTTTTTAAGACCTAAATAGAATTTTTCACACTAAATAATCTCTCTATTGCGAAGTTTTTAACAATTCTCTATAACGAATTTTCTCTATAGCTACGTTATAGAGAAGTTCGACTGTAGTTAAAAATATTACTGAATTGCTAATTCGATAAAATTTCGCTATACTTATTTTAACGATACGATTATCGTAATAAACGTTAATGAATCACACTGCAGGCCTTAAAAGTACAAATTTAAAAATTTTTTATAAATGTTCTATTCAGAATTTTTGCGTGGTCTACATACCACGATGTGCAGAAAACGAAACGCTGCATAGATATCAGTTTCAATTCATGCTATTTAAACACTAGACTAGTTCTTATTGTGTTCAAACAAATTTCGAAATTGCATTTCTGATATTTCCTAAAATTATTGCTCTAAAAACTATTCAATGAATAATTAGTTATTTGTAACAAACCCATAATAAATTTTCATTTATTAGAGCTTTGTCATACGTGTATGAATAACGTTTTTGTAATTTTTTTCTTATTTAACTTTTGTGAGGCAGTTTGTTGAAGTGCTGTTAAAAAGTTGAGTAGTTAGCGCTATCGAAAATTCTTCTGATGTGCAATAGTGTGTGTATGGTAATCTATATTACAGAGCCCTCCTTTGTCGTCCATAAGCAATAATAAGCAACATGACAACATTTTAGAAAAAAAAATTAAGCATCACCTGAACATCACAGATGCTATAGCTCTAATTCAGTCAAAATTAAGTCCTGCTCTTCTCCTCTTTCGATAATTCCTTCCTAAAAATATGTAACAGGCAATGTTACCATTGTTGCTAGGTATCTTAATTGTCTATTAAAAATGTTTTGTGAGTTTGACAGTTATATTAAAGTTATAATTTCACTGATTTTTATAACAACAAAAATCTTTTTCTTTTAAGAAAAACTTGAGGTGTTATGTGTTCCATTGAGTAAAACTCGAGCTCACCCAGATACCATGAAAACACACCTACTGTGTATGAATAAAAAATAAATAAATCAAAACAAAAAAAAATGTTGACAATTGAAAAAATTAAAGGGAGTGAACAGCTTGGATTCTGCACACACTTCGCTGTGAACAATCGCAACTACTTTGTAAATATGTATAAAATATACGTAATTTTTTATATATTTATAGCAACATGAGTTTCAAATAGAAGCACAGATTAAAGCATTTCAATTGCTATTAAAACAAATATTTCAAACACATTTATTTCATTTACGGTAATACGATTACTACAGGATATTTGTACTGCAAATCGTGTTTGGTATTCAACAAGCTTCCAAAGCATAGAAATAAATAAAATAATAGTAAATACGATACAGAAAATATAAGACGCCTTATTTAACATTTTCAAAGTTTACAGGAGAAGAGAAAATCTTGTTTAAATGGGAAATATATTAAAAAGAATTCAAAATTATCACAAAATTTTGCAATATAACTAAAAACGGACCGAGAAATTTATTCCTGCTGAAGAAAAATACTTAGTTTCAATGTTAAATATGTTACATTTGTTACGCCATCTGGGTTAGTTATTTTTTTTTTAAAGGCACTTTTTATATTGAGATTCTTCAAATAACAAAACAGGAAATTTTTAAAAGAAGACTCGCCTATTTATTTGCCTTGGCTTTCGATCACAATTACTTTTTCCTCAGAAAGTTCTTGAAATGCCTTGCCAAATCCGCGGTCAGATCAAAAATTTCTTTAACAGTGCCCTCTTTCGTAGGTATTTAAGCATTGAACTGTCGGTGAAGTAAAATAATAAATAAAATATGTCTCTCTAGCTAGTTCCAGCACAATGCATCGCATGTGTAGGTCCAAGAAAAAAAAAATAATAAATGCGTCAACATAACGCAGCATTACGAATTCTAAAAAAATGTTTATTATATTTTTTATCTTTATCTTTCTGGGTGCCCCGATAGTATAGTGAGTAGTGCGCTAGTTTATCAGTTTGGTGGTTCTAGGGGGGATTCTTAGCAGAGACTACAACACGTGAAAGTTAAATGAATTATGGCTTTTTGGATTTAATAAATAATCGCATTTATAGATTTTTCGTTATGTTAATAGAATCGTTATTTATTATCCTAAAATTTTGAGAGGTGACGTATGTCTAAGATTATATGTCTGTGATGTACATATTTTAACCTGCAGATCCGAATTCGTAAAAAAGTAAGTTTTTAATTTTTTTTAACATGGGGCGTTTTGTATTTTCTGCGACGGTATGTATTTGTATTTGCATTTATTTCTAAAAGTAAATTAAAGTACAAAGAGACTTATTTAACAGGAATGCCGAGGAAAATTATATGCAGATTTTGTTAATATTTATGTATGTACATATCCAGAGGAGGAGTGCGAAGGCATTTTCAACCCTACCTCACACGCCAAAAAAAAACATACATATCGAGTCATTACCGCTGAAATATTGTAAGTGCCTGAAAGCTTATTTTACAGGAGCAGGTTTTTTATAATTATCTTTGCTTTAAGTATTAGTTATAGTGACATTCAGTATGTAAGTATTATTTGATATATTTACTACATGACAGTTTTTTACCACTTACTTTATTTTCGTTATCATGCTGGCATGAGGTTGACGATGACTGAATTAGTCTGCGCGTTTAATACAAAACCAAAAAGTCCTTGGTTCGACCAAAGTTTATAAGAAAATCTAACCCTGAAAATCATGGAAGATAAAACAAAAGTTGAAATTATTTGTAGATCATACTTAGTTAACTTTGTTTATTAAAAATAATAACTATTTGCTAACTTTATTTATTAAAATAAATCTATTACACGCTACTCAGATGAACTGTTGTTGGAATTTTTGGTAATAACAGATAAAAAAGTCTTTAGTCAAAAGTAGGTAAATTCATTTTATAGGGAATAATATTAGTATTTACACATGGATTTTCATAAATTCTGATTCGTTTTATATCTTGTAACAAAGTTTTCATGTTTTAAAATATGTGGAAAAGACCTTCTTGTGGTTATCGACGTTCTAACGGGTAAAATCCTCTGGGAATGCCTTACTCTTTGCCTTGAGCGAGTGCCCTTTTCTTATGGTGACTAAATAAGAATCTAAGCACAGGAAGTCAGAAATAAATCATACTTGTCCTACGCTTTACTATTCGTGGCTCAGTATTAACAAAACCCCAGTGAGCCGCTAGCTCACATTGCTCTTCAACTCTGAATTATTTAATTAAAATGTCGTTTACCAATTTCCACTTCAATTTATTTTCACTTGTTCACCAGACGAAAAGCCACTAACTGATCCTGATTCAATCTGTTAATTGTATGTTGATGCATGTGGATGCTGCCCATGATTAATCGTATTATAATCCGTACCATATATCGTGATATGAACTCTGAAAGTAATAAGTAATTCATACATTATCGTAGATGACCTGCTCCAAAATCATATATTACGTTATATCGTTGCAGTGCAATCCTTTTATGCTGCCCTCTTCTGTCCACTGCTCCTGGATCAGTATTTTCTGATGAACGTGAGTTCTAGCTATCACTTATCTCCTTGCTTGATGAGCATGAGTAATCCTTCTCCTTCACCCCTTCTCCTCTATCAGAATCGGCTGCTGGTAATACGAGACATCGAACGTGGCAAGGACACCACACATCTCTTTAGAAGTCAATCGCTATTGCGCCGCCGCCGTGGTCGTCGCCCCTCTGTTGGTCGGTCACAGAGCTCCTTAATATCACTGGTGCATTATCAGCAGCAGTGCTGCTGGCAGTCACTTTTTTCCCTCCGTTGGCGGCCATTTTCCTGACCCAGTATTATAACTTATCATCACTTTAGTGATAATCCGATGTTCTGATCGGCCATGACCCTTTTAACGTGGCTATGGACACTTTTAACGTCCTGTCCATCACTCCTCGGTAGATGCACCGTGAAGTTGTGTCATTTATTTATTTATGTAAACTGAATTTTTTATTTATTTATTTAAATTTAGTCAATGGATATAATCCTTACAGACTAATAACAATGTACTTATGACTATATTGAATTTATGAATTCAGAAAAACAATGATTTTATGCTTTATAACATTATTATTTAGAGAAAAATCAACAAATTCAGACAAATTATTAAATTGTCGGCATCACCTCGTAAAAGGATCAGCCATAGCATAATTAGATCTACAAAAGTTAATAACAAGAGGATTATAATGACGAATACTACGACAAGGTACACTAAATTTAACAGAATTTAACAGAAATTCGGAGCAAATATTACCATTGATAAGGTTTACCATAAAAGACACATTTAACATTGTACGACGACTTTTGAGAGTAGGTAGTTTTATTAATGCTAATCTACTCGTATAGGAAGGCAAATTTGTTGAGGAGCTCCATCGAAGACCACGTAAACAGAATAACAAGAATTGTTTTAGCACAGATTCAATACGAATATTATGAAAGTTGTAGTGAGGATCCCATATGATTGATCCGTATTCTAAAATAGGTCTAACTAGCGACACATACAGCTGTTTCGTAATGTAAGGGTCAGAAAACTCTTTAGCCCAGCGCTTTATAAAGGCAAGCACACCTCTAGCTTTATTTACAGCCAAGGTAATATGAGAAGAAAAATTTAGCTTAGGATTCAGTAAAATTCCAAGATCAAGAAATGAATCAACTAACTCCAACTGATGATCTCCCAATGAGTAGTTAGCTGCAATTGAGTTACTTCTGGAAAAGCGCATGCATTTACATTTCTTTAAATTCAGCTCCATCATGTTATGTCTGCACCATACAAAAAAGTTGTCGAGATCATTCTGAAGATAAACGTGGTCGATAAAATTATTAAAAGAATAAAAGATTTTAACATCGTCAGCGTACATTAGTATATTGGCGAAATTGATAACAATAGAAAGATCGTTAATAAACAGCGAAAATAGAATCGGCCCAAGATGGCTGCCTTGGGGAACACCAGATGAGACATATATATACTTAGAAGAACTGTTGTTAAAACGAATGGTTTGTTTTCTATCAATTAAATACGATCTTAACCAGTTTAAACTGTTATTAGTTACGCCGAATAGATCCAGTTTAGCAAGAATAAGTTGATGGTTGACTTTATCAAATGCTTTACTGAAGTCCGTATAAATATGTCATGACGGAATATCTTCTCCCATTCACATCCACAGCTTCAGCCCCTTCCAGGCATGTCCCTTATATCCTACTACCCTAAACCTCTTTACCGACTGCTTATCAACACAGTCAATCAGAAGCATGCTTCCGTGGAAGTGTATGCGTTTGATTTGGGGTTTAATCTCGCCCCTCATAAGAAGTACTTCATACTGACATCCTCGATCCGAATTAACTCCTCGCCTGTTCTCCTGAAGGATCGCAATCTCTATGATCCATCTAGTATTATCAGCCGTCCTCCTACGCTTACCGGACTACCCTTAAAGTGCTGTAGCCTTGCTATTCCTCTTACTTTATTTTATTTTTTTGCCTGGGATTTATTTCATAATAAAATTTGGGAGTAAATGAAATTAGTCCCACAGAAATTTCATATGGGAGTTATTTCAATTTATTTTGTTTTCAGACCTTATTTCATTTGCTATGGTAGTTATTTAATTTTCAATTATTTGCAATTTCTTATAATTTTTCGCTTAAATTTAGTTTAAGGGTGCTCCACCAAATAGGAAAAAAATTTCATAGGACGCCAGAAGCTTTTGTTCGCGAAGCTTGTGTTCGTTATACCATAGAGGAAGAAAAGCTTGAACCTGGCCGAAGGCCGGTATACACAAGTTATTTCGATATTCTTATTCTTTATCTTTTTTTTTTTAATAGAAGAGTAATGACTAAGCGAACAATGTTTAAGTCATTTACTTATATACGTTTTATATCTGAAAGATTACATAATTATATGATTTATGATAAAGAAAAATATATAACAGCACATAAAATGTATAACACATTATGCAGAATAAAAGATAGAGTGATAAATCAGAAATGCCCAACTTAGTTTGGCGCTAATGATAATGAGAGTTGTAATAAGGTATATGTAGGTACCACAAAAAATAAACTAAAAATTAGAATTTCTGGATACATATCTGATCAAAAATACAGAAACATTACAACACCACCAAAAACAGCATTAACATTAACATTAACATTAACATTAACATTAACATTAACATTAACATTAACATTAACATTAACATTAACATTAACATTAACATTAACATTAACATTAACATTAACATTAACATTAACATTAACATTAACATTAACATTAACATTAACATTAACATTAACATTAACATTAACATTAACATTAACATTAACATTAACATTAACATTAACATTAACATTAACATTAACATTAACATTAACATTATCATTAACATTAACATTAACATTAACATTAACATTAACATTAACATTAACATTAACATTAACATTAACATTAACATTAACATTAACATTAACATTAACATTAACATTAACATTAACATTAACATTAGCATTAACATTAACATTAACATTAACATTAATATTAACATTAACATTAACATTAATAGATAATGGAAGTTAAAATAATTTTATATTGTTAACTATTTTTAAAATAATTGTTATATGAGTTATAAAAATTTTTTTTAGTATTTTACAGAAATCAAATTTATTAATATTTGACTTTTTTAATTTTTGATTTACAGTCATTTTATAAGAATTAATTTTGTCAATTACTATAAAATATTTTCCCTGAAGAAGTTATACATTGTGAAAACGAAATATTGCAAAAAATTTAATTTAAAATATAAAATAATATAAGATCTCAAACTCTATTAAATAAATAATATTTCAACAAGAAAAAGATCGAAAAAAATTTAAGAATATAAAACCTTTAAATTATATATTTTATTTCTTTTAGTAAAGTAAAACACATACAAATATCATTAGAATACATAAGATACTTTTGATCAAGTGCGAAGTTGATAATCCCCACTTCACTCATCGAAATGCAATAATAACGCATTGGTATTTTTATGCATATAATATTTATATACATTTTAATATTTTTATTCATAATATCACTATTGATATTGATACTTGGAATATAACTAGCATATACATGCGTTATAAAGACAACGAAGTTGGTGGTTAAAGAAGTACGGCTGACCGTTAAAGTCGCCAAAACATTGCTTTCATAAACTGCATCAAATGATATGAATTTGATTTACATATCATCAATTGATCAATTGATTCTATATTTCTCTGAATGGTCAAGTACTTCCAAATATATTTCAGAGATTTGATAATTTATTTATTATTTATTTATTTAATTATAAAAATTTTTACATTCATCAGTTCAACGATTTACAGTGCGGCACAGGAAACTTTTTCGCTGTTATCTCGTTTACTTTGGAACTACTGTTGGGTGTGCCTTTATGGCGAATTTCGATATGTACACCTTTCGCTCTGAACACGTTCTTTGCGACAGTCCTGCACTCGGGAAAAAGAGATTTCACCATCTGAGTTGCGGTTGCGGCGCACACCACCACCGGCGGACCACCAGACCCCAAATAGTGATTGGATTCCTTAGAAACCTTAATGTGGGGATCTAATATGAGGCGCTTTGCACAATAGACCTCTTTCGTCACTCTGAAGCGGGCCTGGGAAAACAGGCCGTAATGCTGGCTACAGACTTGGACCCCGACGTCGGTGAGTGAGAGGCGGTTCTGATTAGGACGCCGCTCTATGCCTTCCCGAAGTAATGCGGAAAACGGTCCCAGGAAGAAATTACACTTTACCACTTGTATATTCTCTACACTATCAATATTAAACTAGTTCCTTTGCAATGCATTGCATACATCACCTGAGCACTGGGAAAAAATTATGCATAATGTTTCTTCGTCAGTTTTTCGAGAATCGCATCTACTTTATGTTAGCAAGTCCTATATTAAATGCATATGTTGAATTTGGTATATGTTTTTGTTAAGACAAACAGCATCAAATTTTACATTTCATTATCTCTCGCGGAAAGAAATTTCGTATTTTATCCGTTTTCAACTTCTTGAATGTGTCATGATAATCCGACCGGGTCTATTTGGAATTCTTTTTGTTCCAGTTAAAATCTTATTGTAACTTTTTCCTAAAAATTTCTTAACGGATGTAAGGCTGTGGCAGCCAACAACAAAGGGAGCAATTTTTTATCATGCACACACACATACATAGACATATATGTACATATGTAATATAATGTAATTATTAATAACATCTAATTGTTCGGCAGACTTAATATGGCGGCAAGTTGTCATTAATTATAGAAAATACATGCATGATGAAGATTATGAATTAGTATCACTTTTAATATTGTTAGGCCTACATGTCTCCATACGAGTAATAATAATTAACAATGTGTGTATCTTAATGAAAAAGTTGTTTGCTTCAATGCTGTTTATAGCACCTACGCATGTTTATTCCAGCAATAAATTAAATAATGAGACCTCTCTCAATGACTAGAGAAGCAAGCCATTCTCATGATTAGCGTGATGAACGTTTTTTTGCTAAGGTAAATGAGCATGAATGTCAGTTTAAGAATAATGATCGTGAGTGAATGGTGGTTATTAAAACTGACTGACTACTCTACTACAAATATCGTATTAGTGTCTTGAAAGTAATAATATTTGCAGATGACCCAAATATCTCAAAATATGAAAAAATCTCTTAAGTGTCAACTCCAATTTTGCATGTCAAGGAATTTGTATTTGTTCGTCTTTCTGCAAAAATAATATTAATTTATTACGCTTAGAGCATTATTATTATTATTGGCACTTTTTATATTGCATTTGTTATTCCCTTTATGACACCTCAATTTATTCAATAAATAAATCTTATTGACGTAACCCCTGAAAAATATAAATGGGCTATAACTACATACCTACCAATTGGGTGGAAATTATGAATTATAAGTTGGAATGATATTCATGCCTACCTTTACATCAACATCGTATACGACGGTTGTTTCAACAATTAGATGAGTTTATATATCTTGAAAATTTTATTATATTTAGCAATGAATATTTATTGATTAATCTTTGAAGGACTACTGAATATAACTTTAGCATTTCATTGAACTTAGTATTGCTTTTTCAGCATCAGCTTCTTTTCATTGTGGAATTTATAGCGTTTGAGAGAACTAAGTGTTGTGATTGAATTCATTAAACACTTAATGAGGAACGCTCTGACGGTAACAAAAAAAAAATGTTTTTTGGTTGAAACTGGGAACATTTTTGTAGACGTATAAATTTACTATAGTTATCCAAAGCAATATAAGAACTCACATTTCTTTTGGAACACATCTCGCATATATATATATCTATATATATAATATATTTATGAATGCTCTCAAAACTAAATCCCTCTTTTGCATAATAATGCTTTGGTACATAAAAATATGTATAAAAATTTTATAAACAGTAAATAACAAACAAGATTTTCATAAATTTTCTTTATTTTGGTCGCAAGACCTAAAGAAAAAAAAACACAAAATCAGTTAAAATAAGGTCTGGCATAATTATATCATCCGAAACATCAAAATGTTAAAAAAGGTAGACAAGTTTAAATACAAAATCCTTTATATAAAATGTCGTTACCTAAAATGCAAGATAACGTAACAGCACTTTTCATAAGTTTATGTAATTGCTCGTCGACAATTTTGTTCAAAGTTCGGTATTCGGCGAATAAGTGATGGACCGAGTTTAAATTTAATTCGTTCGTGGGTGCTGAGATTCCGCGCAACTGCTTCGGCTATGAATGTCCCACGGCCAGGGCCCAGTCGATCTTCAAGGACTCCCGAAAACATTGAACTGGTTGAAAGCAGTTTACGTGAAAATCCGCGACTTTCAATACGGAAAAGAGCAGCTTCACTGGGACTCCGTTTTGAACAGTGTGTTCAACTCGACGAAGGACATCTGGATGACATACTCTTGCAGTCTCCACGTAATATAAATCAGTTAATATGGCAATGACCATCATGCACACTAGATGTTATCAATCATGTTATCCTTTCTTAACATGGTTGTTAAAGCATATTTTATGAAAACAATTTTTTAACAACTGTGATGATACCACACAATATTACCGCTTAATAAACAATGTTTATAAAAAATATTAAATAAGTACAGAACAATAAAGTAATTTGGAGATAATGTGCTTTACTCAAACTTAAAATGTAATTTTGCTGGTGTTTATAAAATAAAAATACATAAAACAAAATGCTATTGTAAAATGCAAAAAATCGTTTGCGACCGACTCCGCCAAAAAAAAGCAATAAAAATTTTATCAATTTGGTTTTTTGGCGCTCCTGGGCTGCATCCCAATTAGCCCTATGGTTAATGGAGCCCTGCAGAAAAAACAGCTGTGACAAAAACACCATCATGTTGATGATATGATTTTTTAGTTAAAAAAAGTGCCTACTACACATAAGTATGTACATACATATATTTATGTATTCTTAGTACGTTTTTTTATTTCTCGAGTGCCTGAAGAAAAATTATTTTATGTATTCGTTTAGTTTATTATTTTTATTTACTTTAAAAAATCTTCCCAATTTACTGGAAAATATATTCTTATTTTTGTTTAATAGTCATGATTTTTGCCGTCGATGATGCGTAGCCATTTTTTACCAACTTTTTAAATATTTCTTTGTTAAAATTTAGCCATTACTGGTGAAGAAATTCCGTCAGCAGTGAATATGTGAACTGTGTGTGATGATACGTTATTTTGAATTATTCTTATAACTTGGATATTTTTTTTAGTAGAATTTTAAAATTTTACACACATATGTAATATAATGTAGTGAATCGCAATCAATACAAAAATGAAATTAAAATTTTTTGATATTTCGTTGTTTTGCATTTTAAGTGACGATATATATTTATAGTTGCCAAGACCTTTAAACTAAGTTCATAGCGGATGTAGCAAAAATAGTTTCACAATTTTAATGGCACACATTTCATTGTGTTTGACATTTATGTATGCTGTAGAAAGAAGGGGAATTAGTTTAGGTGCATATTTCACCAATTTTCGGTACGTTCTTTGAATGCAGCAGTAATTTGCTTGCCGTTATCCGCATATTCATTGACCGTGATGATTAATGATGATTTCTTTTCTACCGCGAAAAAAAAAACTACTTGAGAATAGATATATATCGTCATTTAAAATCCAAAATGGCATTTTACATTTTTAAAGGAGAAACAAAATACTTATTAAATTTAAGACTTTAGCAAAAGGTATTTAGACATCTTTTGAATCGTTTGTTCTGAAACCAAGAAACCGTAAGAATATTAATTTTTATAATCTTTTTCTTGACTTGCAATGTATGTAATGCTATGAATGTTTGTTCAGGTGGAATTTTGCAACTTAATATTGATGCAGATTTACACGTTTAGATTGGACGACAAAGCATGGCTGTATGACGTGATTCTACATCCAAAATGGAGGAACACCGGGCGGGTCATTGAGCCACCTGCACCGAGAGTCTACAGGAAGTGCTAATCCAAACGCCTCCAGCACGACGCTAAGGGGATCCCGCTGAATCCTAGGGCTAGGTTAGAAAGTTACAATCGACCCGTGCCTTGTCATCAGAAGGGAGCTGTTCACGATCAGTCTTTTTTAACCACTAACTGGCCATTTAAGTTCTCGGCATTGCTACCAGCACCTTGGCCTTACAAGTGGGGGGCAGTTTTGGCCCGCGGGTCGAGCCACAACAGTCTGCTCCAACCGCCGCGCAGCCATTGCATAAACATGGGATTAAGGCAGCTTTCCTATCTGACGCTCAGTGTATCAGGCCAGCAATCACTTGTACAGTGTATTGCCTCATTCTGACCACCTGTATCAGGCAGCGCCACTGTTCCGTCCTCGTTGACTAAGCAACATAAATCCATGCATGGGAGTTTGCGCATTCATCTTACGAAGAAGGACGCAACCGTCCAGCAAGCTTGAGTTTTGGCGGGTGCTCCCGGTAATCACTTGTGCAGTGTATCAACATGTGCCCCGTCCGACTTCCCCTATCTGCCACCAGGGAACGCGTCCGATGAGAGACCACCACCAAATTCCACATGGATGATAAGAGGAAATAGAATCTTTCGTAATTCCATAAGAAATCGATTGCCTCTTATTGATTTTTCTTTGAATGAGGCAGTGAGTGGAATCACATTCCATTCGTCTGTGTCCCACTATTAGATATCGATATCATATATGGAGACTTTAAAAACAAACACAAATACATGCAACGAGCGTATCCTCTCAGAAAACTTTGTGCCACTTTAGCGATAGAACAGTATAAAGTGTGAAATTGAGCACTGGCATTTTTATTTTATAATAGTTTGGATTATAATTTTTGAATTAATGTAGTTACGGTTGTTGGTTGACATTGTAGTTGCGGCCTCTTGAAATGTATTGATAAAATCCGTATTTTAGACTTTTTTCTCATTTACGGCCTTTTTCATTAAAGGTGACGATATATAAAAAATTTTGCCAGCTATGCAATAACGCTATTTGTTATTGGCTGAAAATGAAACAAAATAAATGAAACCGCCTTTATTACAATAATATGTATGGCAATAAGAATGAACGTTAATCTAAGAATAGGAAAATATGCAAATGGAATTTTCTTTGTATTATTTCAGTAAACATTTTAACCGAACTTTATTGAATAGAAAACCTTGCTCTTTTACGAAAGCATTGTTGATATATTGAAGTGAAACGAATTGATGGCTTTTTAATTTGTTACGCATAAATACAAAAACTTTGTTTTCAAAAAATCAATAAAAAAAGTTTTTAAATACAAGAGATATCTTCCCCTATCAAAAACAATACATTTGAATGTCTTTACATTCTTAAATCTAAAATATGTTGTATTATACATGAACGTTTCTTATTTACTGTTTGGGTTAAGACTAATAATATCTTCACGTGCATTTAATATTTCTTAAGCAACCTTTATGTTATTAAATTGTGCATATGGGTTTAGTAATGCAAATTTATTTGTTAATTTTTTGTCTTAAATTTTTCCTGTTCCAATAAACAAATTTTGAAATGAGCAGAATAACAGTTTGTTATAAAAATAAAAAATAGTCTTGGAAGTGTAGGCAATAGTATAAGTGTGGAATATATGATTTTGTAGCCAACAGATGTATTCCGTAACGACGGATTATGAAGTATTCAGCAATTTCAGTATTCACTGTTAATTTTTGCCTCCGCTTGTGTGAAAAAGAATTATTTTGACAATTATCGTCAACACTTAATCAAAAAATTGCAGCGAATTTGCAAAATATGTTTTGATTAATTTAGTGCTGGAGAGATCCAAAACCTACTGAGGAGCGAAAGACGGTTTTTTAGAGTATAGTGAGATAAACGAAGAGTTTGTATGTGATAAGTGAGGAATTATTTTTAAATTAATGTTCGTGAAAATTAAGAAACTTTAGGGAATTGTTGTCTTTATAGATTCGAACCCGCGGCTGTGACACCTATATATAATGAACAGTGCAAAAGACTGTGCTCAATAGGATTGGTGGAGCAGTCAAAGAAGGCCAAAAAGGAAGAATTTTTGGACTGACCGAAAGTATAATAAATTTGCTAATTTGAAATCACTTTTAAATGATTAGAGGTGAAGCTTCAGTATCTTACAACTCTGCTTTAGCACGCTCTTTCTTTTATAGCATTGTTGAAGTGCACCTGATGTCAAGGAGACATATTAAATTTTGAAGCTTCATTTTAGTAGTCACTTTATAGTTATTATTTTAATTCGCGGGGTCTACACAATACCAACGAAGGAGGGCGTCCTGATGTGCCTGTGGATTACAGCTGCAGCCGGGACTCTTCAGTGACCAGTGGCTATGCCTTCGCCACTGAAACTTTCCAACAACAACTGACACACTGGACAAATCGTTCCCTTTAGATTCAACATGCGAGAGATTGAATACGCGATCAGGAATTTAAACCCTAGTAAAGCACCAGGTTTCGACAGAATAAGTAACAAAATGCTCATTGAGCTGTCACTCATGGCAAAAAAATGTTTCTTTATAATTTTAATTCGCTTATACGTCTTGAACACTTTCCAATCAAATGGAAACTTGCATTAATTATCATGATACCTAAACGAGGAAAAGATAACACCAAAGTTGAATCGTTTAAACCAATAAGCCTGTCACCAACAATGTCTAAATTATTCGAAAAAGTATTTATGAGTAAATTGATACAAATGGTAAATGATTTTCAACTCATATCAGATCATGAGTTCGGCTTTAGAAAGCAGCATAGTACTATAGAGCAAACTCATAGACTTGTGAATGTTGTTAGAAAAACTTTTCAGGAAAAGAAATATTGCTCGGCACTCTTCATAGACGTCTCACAAGCTTTCGACAAAGTCTGGCATGAGGGCTTAATATACAAAATAAAACAAAATTTACCACCAAATACACATAAGCTTTTGGAAACATATATAACCGAAAGAAAATTTATTATAAAAGAAGGTAATTTCTTGAGCTCTCCACAACTTATACAAGCTGGAGTTCCCCAAGGCAGTATCCTGGGCCCTCTGTTATACCTGATATTTACCTCTGATATGCCTACAAGCAATGAAATCCACACGTCAACATTTGCCGACGATACAGCCTTTTTAAGTGTTAACAAAAACCCACAAGTAGCTTCCTGCAACTTGCAGGCGCATATATCTCGACTAGAACAATGGCTAGAGTAGTGGAGAATTAAAGTGAACGAACGGAAGTGTGAGCACATTACGTTCATCTTGCGGCAGGACACGTGTCTACCTGTTAAAATCAATGGCCAATATATCCCACAACACTCTGAAGTAAAATACCTCGGTATTCACCTTGATCGTCGTTAGACTTGGAAGACCCATATCGAAGCTAAGCTGACACAAATGAAATTGAAGGCAATTCAACTAAACTGGCTGATGGGGAGAAACTCTACTCTAAGCCTTGACTGCAAATTATTACTGTACAACTCAATCTTAAATCCAATATGGTGTTATGGCATACAATTATGGGCTACTGCCTTCCCCACAAATATGGAAAAAATCCAAAGACAACAAAATAAAATCCTCCGTACAATTACAGCGGCCCCCGGTACATTAAAAATTCTCGACTACACGGCGATCGTAATGTTCCGTTGGTAAATACCGTATTTTCCAAACTCACCAAAACTTGATCGCCACCCAAATCCTCTGGCTAGAAATAACAAAAATATCTCAGGACACACCAGGCTGAGAATCACAACCAATTTTACAGAAAATTAATGAAAACAGACAATTTTTTTTTAAAAACCGACGTGAGTAATTATGCAATCGGAGCTGTTCTACTTCAGGGGGTGAAAGAAGGTTAGAGGGAAGAAGAGTCCGCCAGTCGTCTATTAATACCTGCAGAAATAAATTACTTTACAATGGAACGAGAGGCTTTAGCTGTAGTCTGGGCTGTTAAAAAATGACGTCGTTACATTGAAGGTTCGGAAATTGCAGTTTTAACAGACCAACAACCCTTAAAGTTGCTGTTTAGTTTAAAAGCACAAAAGCACCCACACGCCGTTTAATAAGATAGACTAACTTCAGCCCTATAACACTCAATACAGCTATACACCTGGTAAACAAAACGTCGTGGCAGATGCTTTATCGCGTCCGCCTTGTTTTGTAGAAAATGATACAAATATTAAATGTGAATGCTGTTCAATATATGTATGTTGACTTTCCATATCAGGGTGCAGCTGAAATACGAAAAGCTCAACTGGAAGATGAGAATATATGTACATGCTATTATTACATCATTTGAAACCAATGGCGACAATTTATATAAATATACCAGTCGAGGATATTTGATGTTGGATGGAGTTCTGTATCGATACTGCTCTGATTAAGACTCAGAGAATGGGCAACTGATAGTGCCAAAGGCAATGAAAAGTATGATTTTAAAAAGATTCCATGATGATACAACATCAGGATATTATGGCATTGAGAGGAGAACTAATAGAATTGTTCCTTATTGTTACTGCCAAGATATGAGAGCTGAAATAGGGACATATGTAAAACAGTGCATTGAATGCCAAAAGTATAAAGCTACAAATTTAAAACCCGCGGGGCTTTCCAGTCTCAGCAACCAACGTTTTGAAATTATCGCTATAGATCTCGTTGGCCGACTGACTCGTACAAGTAAAGGCCACCAGTGGATCCTAGTTATAGAGGACATTTGCAGCCTGTGGATAGAATTGTTCGCACTAAAAGAGGCAAATGCAGAAAGCTATTCATCAATTATATTACATGAAATTATCTTGCGTTACGGAGTTCCAAGGAGAATGCACATAGACAATGGCAGTCAATTTATTTCTGCAGTTATGCAACAACTAACTTTTTGTTTGGGTATAAATCAAACTTTTACTCCAGTTTACCTTCCCCAAGCAAGCCTAGTAGCGAGGAAAAACAGGAACCTCAAAACCCAGGTGGCAATTTTTATAAAAAAGCACTGCAAGTGATCCGATTTATCCCATACGACGATGTGGTCGCCCTTCGCTAAATATAAAGACGGCAACAAATATTGAAAATCAAAATAACCGTGTACACGTACAAAGGTTATTGACAACAATAAGCACACACTTCCCAACTGATACTCAAGATGGCAATGGTAGAACACTTAGGCCAAGACAACCTAGAAAATACAACTGAGATCCTGCCACATCATCGGGATGATTAATGAGGAACTCCCCCTTTTCCTCTGTAGCAGATTGCAGATAAATATTTTATTATTTCATTTATTTTGTTATTTCATTAATTGTATTTTATAAGTTATTTTGTAATAACTATTTTTGTTTTCAATGTATTTCATCACTTAAATAGTCTTTGAGTTTATTGTGTTTCAACTCTTGTTGAAACAAGTAATGTGTTAATTTTTTCTAAATAGAATTTTTCAAGTTATTGCTTTATTTTAATACACTTACGTCGCTCTTTTAATGTTTAAAGTTTTGAATATTAAGCTTAAAAGAATAATCTCAGTCAATCAAGAATCAAGTAAGTTTTTTTTGTTATAATAACAATTCTTGGCCTAGCTGCATATCAATAAAGAACCAAAGCGGAAGAAGCAAACAAATCTTTTATTTACTTATTTAATTACAATATATATTTTTGGTCAACTAGGACATTATCGTCTGGTTTTTGACCCTTTATTTAATTATACTCATTGAAACCGAGTCTCATCTCCTACAATAAGCTCGGTTAGGTTAGGTGGCAGTTTGCTGGATCTAACGGTTAAGAAAGGTCCCAGCTCACTGGGTTTCAATTTATTGTGGTCCCATTGTGAAAAAATTTTCACGCGTTTTTGGGCCCACTACGAAACGTCTGATTAATTTCTCACCAAACTAGCGTCTCAATATGTTCATGTATCGTGCCGTGTGACATGTGGCACCGTCTTGTGGAAACCACATCCCAACCAAGTCTAATTCGTTCAATTTGGCATTGCCTCAAGTCACGAAACGTTTTTTGTACACTGAAAAACAAAATAGTAATAAATCACGCGGTAGAAACGCACAAAAATTCTTTTTACTCTATAATAAAAATAAATAGATTAAAAAAGTTTATGTGAAATAAGTCCATTTGAATGTTGGAAATATGTACTTCATTTGCTTTTCAAAATATATGTATGTATGAAAGGCAATTACAACTTCCTCAGTATTATTTCATAACATTTTTTTTTAATAGGAAGATACCGTAGTAGTATAACGGAAAATATATATAATTTCAATCACAAAATATCATGTACTTAACTTAAACTCGGTGCCACTGAAGCGCGGAAATGTGTAAAAGTTTTGGTTTGAAATATAATTGTGAAACTTTTCGTATTGTACAATAACATGTTCTAAGGTGGTACAATATATTGTACAACAAAAAGAAATGCAATTAATATGAAAAGTATTGGTAATATTGTATAATATTGTTTACCAGTTTTTGTGTTTATTTTTAATTACGTTTTTTAATCCAAAATTTTTTTTGTAGAAAATGATAATGCTCAAAATGCTTAGTTCATGTGCTTTTGTTTCCCAAACAGGTTATGTAAGTATGTATACTTTTTATTATACGAAAGTTGTGCCATATTGTAATTGAAAACGTTGTGCCACTAATTGCACAATGTAAATAATTTCAAGAATAACATATACAATTATATTGTACAGGGTGCCACAAAAGAAGCTATATGGTTCGAATTCTTTATAACTTTTTTAATTTAAATTTTTTCTTTGTTTTTTTCAGCATTTTGTAAAGAAGACTTGGGTAATTAATTATGAAGCATTCGAAATAAAATCATGGCCATTATACCCGAAATTTTGCGAAAAGTTATGGAAAATATGCTAAAAAGAGAACGTATGTCCGAAGCAGAAAATGAACATCACTTGCAGGATATCATTTTTATCAAGCTAATTGCAAAAAATTACCCAATAATATACTGTATTTGAAAAAAAAAAATTATAGTAATCGCGTAAATAAAGCAGTTATAAACAATTTAAACCATATAGCGCCTTTTGTGCCACCCTGTATATTTGATGCGCAGATTAACCTACTTTCAATCGATTTCAAATACCACTCACTGTATGCAGCATCTATAGCAATGCTTTATTAAATTTATAATTTACAAATATAATTATGTATGTGCATAAACCTTAATACTTGGATGAAACTTAATTATTTTGAACTTTTACTGTCTACTCTTTCAAGTCGAATATCAGAGAATTCAAATGATAAAAATATATTTTTCAAAAAGAAAATACTTTTTGGGAGGTCAAATTTAATTATTTGTTATTCAACAGAATGTAAACTAATAAAGTTCTCATATTATATATATATGAGGGTGGCGATGGCACGATGGATGGTAGTCTGCACGTTGACTACACAACCAACTGGTTCAACCCCAGTTTCAGACAAAAAAATTTTTAAATAAAAATAAACATCTCGCATTTTTCTGATGTTCATTAGTGTGTTTTTGTGTGTCAGTTGTTGTCGGAAGGTTTCAGTGGCGAAGGCATAGTCACTGGTCACTGAACAAAACCGGCTTCAGCTGATAGCAATCCACAATCACATCAGAACGCCCTCCTTCGTCGGTATTGTGTAGCACCGGCGAAGTAAAATAATAATAAAAATTGCTACTAAAAAGCGAAGCTTCAGCACTGCTACGAGTATAAAAACAAAAGAACGTGCGAAAGCAGAGCTGCAAAATACTTAATTAAGCTTCACCTCCTGTCGTTTCTTCTACTATCCCTTTCCTATAGTTCCCAGCACAATGCTTCGCATGTGTAGGAGTCATCTCCTGAGTGCTGGTCCTAGATAAAAAAAAAAAAAAAAAAAAATATTAAAAAATTTTCATTGTAACTTTATTTATCTAGACATGTTATGAACCCATATAAAAATACTAACATAACCACTACTTTCTTTTATAATTTTGTTTCTTAAAATTTTGTGACGTTAAAAAACTTATTGAAAAACACAATTCCAATTTCGCAAATCAATGTGAAATAAACCCGCTCTGTTGAAAACCTTTCATATACCTAATTATTTAATTTATTACACTTTGGTAAGAGTAGGTTCACGAACATCAAGTTTGAGTCACATGTCACGTCTTTAGTTTTTGGGTAAGAAGGAAGAGATGAACGGAAAAGAAAATTAAATTTATCCTTTTACTTTGTCATCCGTAATATTCTACAAAAAAGATGAAGGAAGCGAAACTAGATGCAAAAAAGTTTTCCTGCAAGAACTTAAATGCAAGTTTAAATTAAAAAAAAAGTAAACTTGATTTATACGCATCATGTGATTCACATTCAGTATAATAGTAAAATGGACCATTCGCTATAATTTCAACATATTGTCTTGATGTTCCAATGACACTTCCGATGGAAAATGTTTTCAGGTTTAAAACAATCTTAATTTAAATTTCGATGTAAACGAAAAATCCACACGACAGTTGTGGCAATAACGACAAAAGTGAGTACCTATTTCCTTCCTTATCCCGACAAGGAGTCAATGAAAACTTATTTTTACTTAAAAGAACAATCAATGGCAGTCAGCATTAATTCCATTTTATGTTGCTGAGACTAAAAGCCATTGTCGATACGATATATCCATATATTTCTATTCCATTTCCATTGTCTAATAAATACTCCAAAAACATTAATTAATACATACATTAATTAATATGAACATCTATTCATGTGCATGTGTTGTGGCATCCCTTCAATTCCTTAATTCATAAAATTTATTTAGCCTTTCACTTTCATAAACGAAATAAGTCGCACTTTTTCACTGTTTAATGCGATTTCAAATAAGAAGTATTTGGCTCTTCGAAAAAAACACACGTCGAATAATATGAATAATCGAAGCAGAGGAATAATAAAGAAAAATCGTATGGAAGCTTGCAGAAGGCTTCTTAATGGAATGGATATTACGAATTTTGATAGAGTTCCAGAATTTATTATTAATTCTTTTTTCGGTCAAGGAACGTATAGAGAACGCCTACTAGTAACAACGTTTGGATTCGTAAATGGATTAAGTACAGATCAATTGTTCTTATTATTAAGATGGAAACCGTTTCGGAAGGACCATCAGATTAAAGTTATCGACCTTTATAAATGGCTTGAAGATCCAGTGCATGGTAGACGGTATTATAGTTTTAACGTGGCATTGGGATTAGTTGTATTTTGTAATGGTGATATTAGAAAACATGGAACACGAATTCCAATTTCCTGCTAAAAATATAATAAAACACATACATACGTAATTACGTCAACAATTTTTTTTAATATTGTTTTTCCAGTAGTTAAGTTCGGTACCTATTTGTACACATTTCTTTAAAGTTTTTTTATTATAGTAAGTATAAAGTAATTAATAACAAAAAAAGGAGAGCCATGAGAGATAAGGACAAAAAATTATAGTAGTCCCTTTTACGAATATCCAATATATAACTTTTTGCATAAGAAAAAAATGAGAAATAAAGCCATAATGGCTTACAATAGCGTCATAGGAAAAAGCATTCCAAAGAAGGCTACTTCTTTCAAATTTGTAGCATTTTTACAGATGCAAGAATTTGAAAAAGTAAGAAAATTTGAACTATTGATGAATACCAATGGTAGTGTGGGAAAAAAGCGTATTAAAAAGTCCTGTGTTTTGAAAGCAGATATGATTTCGAAATTCAAGAATGATCTCTTACAAGGTACTATAACTCCTTCTAAATTCCTTGACCAACTGGTGTTATCAAAAAATAATTTAATTGTACAAATGGAGCCTGATGAAGATCTTTTTGAAGAATTATCATATTTAGAAGAGGACATTAAAGACGAGTCGTTAAACCATATTGAAACCAACCAGAATACAATTAATAATAATATGTGCGTGGTTTGTTTCATAAAGCAGCAAAAATTTCTTATTTTTTCCTTGTAAGCACTTGAAAATTTGCAGTGAATGCTGTCTTACAATGCAAACTCACAAAATTGATCAAACCAGTAAACTAGTATGTCCATTCTGTCGTGCAGAAGTTCATGAAACCCTTCAAATATTTATCTGATAAATAAATGATTTTTTTATGAAGGGGTGCGATAGAGCCATGAAATAAAAGGGAATATTGTACCTTTTGCATCCATTGATTCTCAAAATATTTTATAAATGATTTGAATCTATCTACCATCAAAATATATATTTAGGGTTATGAAATAACTCCCACTTTACAAAACGAATTTATTCCCACTCAAAACGAAATAAGTCCCACTTAAAATAAAAACGCGTAACGAAATAAGTCCCATCAATTGACGAAATAAGTCCCACTTTTAAAAACGAAATAACTCCCACTTTCAAAACAGCAATTTTTTGTGGGACTTATTTCGTTTTTAAAAGTGGGACTTATTTCGTGGGAGTTACTTCATAGACCCACATTTTTATGTAAACAAATGTGAGAAAGCCAGGGAGGGAAAACTGGTTTCATAAATTTATACCAATTATAAAATCAAAATGTACATTTTAGACCACGAGCGCACAGTTTTATACAAATATACGTATATTTTCCAAAAGTACACTAAAAATTTTTACCACGAAAATAACATATTCGAAAGTTATAAAAATATTTTTCAAGGTTATTAAAAAAAAAATTCAATTGCAAAAGAACCCCATCCCTGGGGAAAACAAGCAAACAGTTGTAGTTAAATTAAATGATAATGTTTTCATCTTACTTGATTTTATCCATACCAATGGTGTAAAGGCCAGAAAACAACCATCCGATTTTTACTCTCTTTTTTGGAAATACGGACGGAATTTCATTTTATTTTCTCTCACATTTTACGTACGACAAATCTTATCCTTTAAAGCACCCTTTATGTGTACGTTTACAATTTGTGCACCACATACTCTGAGCCCTAATCAAAAGAACCATAAAAATGTATATACTTAAGACCCTATAACGAAGAGATGATATATGTATATGTGAAATATGTATTTCACATCACAGTCTATCCGATTGGGTAGAAGTAGCTGAAATAGCAGATTATATTGAACCTAGCGTTGCATCATTCACATTTGCACTGTAGTTGGTATTCTTTTATGGCAACATTTTCAATTTGTGTGCAAAATTTTACAGTGGTTACGTTCACTTTTTAATCAATGGTACTTTAGCCTTATAGACCAAAAACCAATATAAAAATCTAAGTCGAGATAAGAAAATTCTTTTGGTATTTCAATCGAAAAACAATCAGCGCCTTTCTATGAATTCTAGTTTAGTTTTTGGGATATCACACAAAAAGTTATATGAACTTGTTGTTGATTTAATTTGTAAGATTGATTTTAAAGAGATTTTAGTAGAAATTGAAATTACAGAAAAGTTATAGTTCTATTTGAACTATAATTATTATAAATGAATGAAAGAATATTTAGTTGTCTTTAAGATCAGAGTTTATTTATCACAAGAGTGTCAAAAGTTCTTTTGATTAGAGTAAAGGATTATTTTTATTTATGCTCAATAAAAGTTTGTTTATTTATATTTTTTATAAGTTTATTCTATTTGCAACAACTTTATTTTTACTTTTTCTCTTCAATTTGTTTTTCAATACGTTTGGAAAACAATATTACTAAGATGAAACTAATTACCAACATGTGTGTGGACGTGTGTATATAAATACAAATTTTATTTCAAAGACATCTACTATATTTATTTCCAAACAGATGGAACTGTCAGTTTCTTTTCTTCCTTTAATTTGCTCCGTCTCATTGCCTATGAACTTCATGCCTTGTACTTTTACAAATCGAATATCACTTATGTATGTATGTTATTATTATCAGAATACATATGGGCTTAATAATTGTTATTATCTCCTATATAGCCATTATCTACAATAATTATATAATTAGAATCTTTTCACTTTAGGGGGAAATTTTGCTTCTTCTTAAATAAACGACTATTAATTAAAAGAAAAATAACTTACAATCGTTTCATAAAAGTTTAGTCAGAAAAAAAATTATAATCATATTGGCAGTATAAGTATTAATGCACTTACACGGTTTACCGTTTTCAACTCAACTGTACTAGAGTTTCAATTTTCCAAATTTGTATTATTGAATACAACTCAACCTGCCAAATAACTTAAGGTTCAATTTATATCCTATTACAACTTGGTTGTGGTGGTATTATCGATTACACCACTCTGTTGGTGCTGTTGAGAAAATGATGAAAAAATTACAACACATTTTTCACAGTTGTTTCGAAAGAATTTTTAGTAAAACGTAATGCGGGTTAATGAAATTTCTTTATTGTCTTAAAAACTAATTTATTAATCAAGCATTTGGAACTAATACTCGCATATAGTCACAATCAAGTTATAACTATGAATAGTTTGAAAAACTTGCTGAGCTTATTGAGCATTCCCGAAATTGAAAAAACTTTGCTGAAAGATAACAGGTTAATAGAACCAACAACAGAATCAATTTGTGCAACTTATCCATAAAAAAAAAAGTGTTTATGTTTCCTAGTGCAAATTTTAAAAAAATTCAAGAACATAAATTGTACTTTCGTTGTTATAAAATAAATCAAACTTATGTAGTACATACGAAGTTTGTGAAAATGTGAAGTTTGTTTTCTTCGATTGCAATGGCGTGGTGCAATACGGCTCAAACGATCGGAAATGTGGAAAAAAATCATGGATTCTGCATCACCATCAATACACACACATCAATGCTTGTTCGTGATTTTTTGGCCAAAAACAACACCATAATCATGCCTTAACCACCTTATTCACCAGATTTGGCTCCCTGCAACTTTTTCCTATTCCCAAAACAGAAACGACTAATGAAAAGAAAACGTTTTGCCACAACTGATAAGATAAAGTCAAAATCTTACCAATCATAATTATTTCCATTTCCAAAGAATTTTAATATTTCACCAATTACCAAATAATTTTAATACTTTGCCAATTGTATTTGGACAAATTTCCAATGAATTGATTATGTAACTATATTTACTTGCTGTATTTCCAATAATGAAAATGCAGCAATAAACAAAATATTAGTATTTAAGTAAAGTGTAAATATAGAAAGCAAGCCTTTATTCACCAGACATTGAAGTGTTTAATTTTTTAAGTATAAAAAGTCTAATTCATTCAACTACCCAGCAAAAACTAGGTAATGTGTTACAGCTACTAAACAGTATACTTTTCAACCATATACTACAAACTGTCTGCTTTACTTAGAATCAGTTATGTAGTGACGTGCTTATCACTTGATACAGAAGTATTTTTATTGTACAAAAAATTTCTACTTTTTCTAAAGTCAGAAATATTTTTAATACCGATATTATCGTAACCAAATAATCCTGAAACATCCTCACCTGTCGATTTTGATATAAATTTATAATTTTTAAATAATAATAATTTCAAAATTTATAATTTATAATGGAATGAAAATGTGTTGCGTTTCCTACCCATTTTTAAACATTTGCACTTTGAAGTAAATCCGCTATAAAGTCATTTTGCATCAATTTAAAAAAGAAGAATAGAGCGTGCTTTTTAAAAAATTCAAATCAACTTAAGTCTGCTGAATTTTTAACGGACAGGAGGCACGAGATTTCCTATGAGAAAAAATCATTTAAATCGGTTCATTCAGTAAAAAGTTCTGAAATAACACACATAAAAATAAATGATAACTTTCTTTTATTTTTAAATCATTAATTATTTATTTTTGAATCCCTTCAATTACATATACACATATTTTATTTAAAATTTTCCTAAAATAGGTTTCAAAAGCATACATTTATTTTTTTTATGAATATGACCCTAAGTATTTACTTAATATATATGTATATAAGAATATGATGTATCGAGAAAAACAATAATTTATTTTATTTTAATGTAAAGAAAAGTCAACAAATTGAAACAAAGAATTAAATTGACGACGTAAACCTTGAATCCTGCATTTATCCACTGGAATGAAAAATCCCTTGGTGGCGCGCTTTTTTTTTCATGGCTGCCTTAATTTCTTCCTTATTATTGCCAAATATACGGTATATTGCCAAATATAATTTTAGGATTATCCATTTGCATATTAACAAACAATATCAAACAAGTCGCTAAATTGCTAAAGTAAATAAATGACGTTTTGTCACAATTTGTTGTAAATGTAGAAGGTATTGTGATATTGGTGTCATTTAGGGGCGAAACACTTTTTTTCACATTGACACAACAGCATTTTGTCTTATAGCGTGAACGGCATCGCTCGCAATGCACAAATTTCAAAATGCCGTCACAAACTGACAGCACATGAAATGACAAATGTGTACTCAGCATAACAAACTATAATAACACTAGTGTACACGGAAAAGTATCCGAAATAATTTTAACTAATTTCTGCTTCTCTGTCCATGCAAAATATGAATTGATAAGTAAAATTAATTTATTAGGTTTAGTTTCCACGATACCTGATATCTTTCGAATTTAACGAAAGTACCCACATTTTACTTCATAGTGTTTATATTTACTTAGTAAGTTGGTATCAAATATCCAAAATATTGCGTTTTAGTGCTATTTTTTCTACAATTAAGAGATAAAAGTGTTAAAAGTAAAAAGTATAATACTAATTTATATCAAAATGTCTCGAAAATGTGTTAATAATCCCGACAATTTTTGTTATGTTTGCGGTGAGGTGATATTTCTTAAACAAAGATGTTGTATATCGCCTATAATAAAAAAACCATATTATTACTATTTTAACGAAAACATCAAACACCAAGATAAAAGCTGGGTTCCACATTTCTGCTGCAATCCATGGCAAAAAAAACTTCCTTTCGTTTTGCAGTACCAATGCAGTGGCGAGAATCGACAAATCACGTAAGTGATTGTTATTTCTGCTTGACGACTCATATATTTGGAAAAGGCAAGGGTGTTTCTAAAAAAAAAGAAGAGTGTCATAACATATCGAAATATCGGCTACTCGTTCTCTACTGCACATCAACCTTCATCCGATCCCTAAAATCGGCAACGACGAAGATGAAATTACGGGCGGTTCACCGTCAATTTTGTCACTGTCAGAATACGAGGTACCTAGTATATCATCACAGGATAACGCAAGCTGAATTAAATGATTTAGTAAGGAACTTAGAATTGTCAAAGAATAAAGCAGAACTTTTAGGTTCAAAATCAAAATTAGTATACTAGTGCAATTAGCAAACTTTATTTGGAAAAATACATTTTCTTAGACCTAAAGACCGACGCACATAGCAGCCGTTGTACTTTATACGTCACCTTGTTGAACTAACAACTAAAAGTAAGTACAGGTTTTCCTATCAGGAAATATTCGATTTGAGGGTTATTCTATGCTCGATCCCATAAAAATGTTCGCACAAAAAACTATTTCCTGTGATATTTTTCGTTTCAATATCAGTTTATGCTAATTTAATGACATTAAATTGTATCGCTTATTCAAAACTAAAAACCAGTTGTGTTAACAAATTGTTTATTCGAAGGATTGATGTGTTTTACTTATAAAATGGTAGTCGTTCCTTGCATCTTAACATTTTACAGAAATCTCATTTGTTTTCACCGTTCGTTATTAATATGAATAATTTCATAAAGATTTATTGATTTTCTCTCACATTTATGAGGTGTTCTTCCATAATAAATTATATTAACGTAATTGAATTTGTCATAAAAGACTCCCTTTAATTTATTGTGTAAGTCAAGTCAACAGTGGAACTCTAAAGTGAAATGCAAATTAAATAAAACATTTCAAAAGTAATAAATATAATAGCGACATACAGTGCTTGACATTCGTTAGACCACACTATATATTATTTTAATTTGTACGCAAAAAGAAGTTTTCGGAAATTTTTTAATGTTGATTCATTAAGGCAAATCCAAATTAAAATCTACATACATTTCGTTTGGAGCCATAGAGAAGAGACAGGTGGCAAAATGATGAGAAATATGGAGCTTAATTCTTGAACAAGGTCAAGTTAAATCTGGTTAAATGCCTCTTGTTGGCTACCTCAGGCTTTCTTATAGATTGGAATATTGATAGACCTATCGAAAACATGGTACTGATCTTAGTCAATATCCATTCTACCACGTTTGTCTCTGTCGCTGTGAGAGGAATATTTTTTAGTTACTTTCTTCTCCAATGTGTACATGTGTATTACTATACTGTGTGTATACAGTACTATACTCTTTGCATACAATTTTTCTTCCACAATTTCCACATTTGATGCTATATACCCTCAATAACATCATGAATTCTTGTACCATTGTGTACCGTTGGTATGAACCAGTGTTCCATAATATCATCAGCTAGTAAACGATGGACCTAGGATTTTTGCACTTGTTTTTTAAATTTTGATCATAAGAATAAATCCCTCCATATGGACGGACTAAAATGGTCTTGAACCTAAGCTTTCGTTTACATCATACGTAATAAAAAATTTTGTAGTGAGAAAATTCAAAAATACCACATTTGCAAACGTTTTAAATTGGCATGATGAACCGTTCCGTAGTCAAAGCGAAAAAAAAAATTACCAGAATGGTCCAAACCTAAAGAAATCGTCATTCTTACAAAGAATTTTTACATTAATACAATAAAATTTGATATTAAGTCACCCAAAAGATGCTCATTCATTACATTTATGAAACAGAGATGTTCGTTTCCATACATAAAATGTAAATGTTTCATTGATATAATGACGTTATTACATAAAATAAATGAAATTAATTCATAAACTTCCATATATGGAATAATATTGTAGTCATAAATGCAATGAAATATTCTTCATACATATGTATGTACATACATAGTATACATAGTGTTCATACATAGTATGTATGTTATAATAAATTTACTTACATATCTCCTAAACTATAGGACACTTTTTTATAGCTAAGAAAATGTGAACAAAGCGTATCGCCAAGTACCGAACACAAAAACGATGCTCTCTTCCCCACCCGTAATATGCTACCAAAACCAAATGTTTGCCACCCAAATGTTCGCGCGTCTAAACTCACACTATATATACTATTTACATTATTTAAAATTTTCCGTGTAACTTAAAAATGCCGAATTAGAAATGATAATTTTCTCAGCGGTTCCGACATAGCAAAGTTAGAGTGACATGTTTTTACATGTTGTAGGTTAAAAGAACGTAGCGATCGTTGTGAATTATTAAAAGTTACAATACTCAGGAAAAATTCAGAATATATGTTGCCGAGTAAATTCAAATTATGTGATGCAGACACTTAATTGTTCTATATAACGGAAAATCTCGAGATACACATAATATAATAATAAAATAAAATAATTTATATAGCTCAATACTAAATGTATACAAATTGACTACGAAACCTTAGACTACACGAAAAAATTTTGATTTTGTTATATACTTCATTTTGCTCTTCATTCTCAGAAAAATATTCTTTACTCTACGTAGAATATATTCGATGGACATTTTCTTGTCCATTTTAATTAGATAGTATGTGGCTAACACACTAAGGTTTTCGGGCATTAGTATATTTGCAAATCACAAGGTTTACTCAGGCGAATAAGGAACGAAATAGTATATAAGTATATAATATTAGGAATATTTCTGAATTTCTTATTAAGTTTATTGCTTGTTCATTCCTTGTAACATTTCTTTTCTTCAGAGGAGTTTTAGGAATGGTGCAGTTTCCGAACTTGCTTTTTCCTTCCACTTTTCGTGTGCTACAACAAACAAGCAAATATTGATTCTTAAAATTAATCATTCCACTTGTAATAGGGGATTTATAGTTAGAATTGAAGTATGGTTTTTCTCGTTCTATGTTAAACAAGGAAATATTGATACTTAAAATACATAACTGAACTTTAACAAGGCGTTTTCAGTTAGAATGCTCCATGGTGAAATGCGCTACCTTTCCAATTAAAAACTCTTAGCTTTTATTTTATGTGTCCATTTTGAAGAAAACGTATTTACTCCCCTCCCTACCTTCCCAGTGCCTACCCGTATAATCAATTTCAGCTCTCTGACTCTACGAAGAGTGCGCACCCGTACATCAAAGGAAGTGCCACATGCCAAAAAAATCAGTCTAGTATCTTTGAAAAAAATTGCCAGTTTTCACATTTTTCCCATTATTTACTCTCCCGTATACCGAATTTTAGCTCTGTAACTATATTGAAAGTGCCCGATGCAAAAAGATTTACTATCAAGTCATTCAGACCAAAAAGAGAACCTTTAGATTTAACCCTTTTCCAGATATATAAAAATCTTTATTGACTTTGCATGGCAGGTACTACGCTCACTTGCCAAAAATATAATGAAATCAATATGTAGTTTGTTTGGGAGGTACCACGACCACTTGTTTAATCCCTCCCAGTTTTCCACTGTCGATTTTTGTTCGGCCTTATTCAGAAACTTTCACTTTAACCGTTCTCAAGATCAACAAAAATAAATATTTACTTTGTATGGGCTTGGTAATGCCCATTTGGAATTTTTAAAATTTTTATAGTCTTTTTTTTAGTTCTTTTCAGATATACAGCGAGATACTGTGAAAATTTTTTAAGAAATTCGGTTCAGCTGTCTATAAGGCACAAACATACATACATACAAACATGTAATTTTTATATATAAGATTTTTTTGAATTCTATTATAAAATTTCTTTTTCTTAATATTTCTTATTAAATTTTTTACATTTTCATTTATCATCTTTCTAGATAACTTTTAATAAATTTTGCATTAAAATAGTGTTACTCTATAATTTTTTGCCTCGAGCGTGGCGATGTCTGAACTAGTTAGCACGCTTCCCACAAAACCAAAAGTCCTGGGTTCGATGCCAGTTTCGGACTAAGTCATAAAAACATTTCGCAGTTTTTCTGATGTGGATTAGTGTGCCATTTGTTCTCGGAAGGTTTGGTCACTGCTTACTGTACCGGCTTCAGCTGATACCAATCCACAGGCACATCAGAGCCAGCCCTTCGTTGGTATTGTGTAACAGCAGCGAAGTAAAATAATTACTAAAAAAGTCTACTAAAGCTTGAAAATTGTAGACGTCTCTTTGACATAGGCGTTGCAATACTGCTATAAACAAAAAACTTTTAAAACAGAGTTGGAAGAGTTGTCCTCTGTCTATCAATTCAACACCTGTTATCACTATCCCTTTCCTCTAGTTTCAGCAGAATTCATTACATTTGTACGGGTCTTCCCCTAAATGCAGGTCCAAAATAAAAGAAAAAAAGGCGAAATGTTTTTCTTGCAAAGAACTACTTCCTTCATTAACACAAATAAAGAAGTGATAACAACATCTATTTATACAATATAAATTAATTGAGAATAAATTAAAATGTAAAAACCCAGCGTGGGCAATGTAATGTGTACCACTGTACATATATAGAAGATACAGTAACCATAATTTTTTTGTATCGTCTTTCTAACTAAGGTAATGTTTCTCTAACAGAAGTAGTATCTACTTGTCTGAAAAAAAAATTATAAGAAAAGCACTCAAAATTGGTAGTGCTTTTCACATACATTTTGCACAGACAAATACTACGTGTGTTAGAAAAACATCACCTAAAACACACATGCACATCGGTTTTTCTGTTAATTTTTTTTTGTGTAAAAAATAGAAATAAAATCGATTTTAGAAAATTGCTCTCGTCATTTGAATAATGCAATAGTGGGCATACTTGAGTAAATACTTTGAAGTTAGATCACGCACACAAATTCAAAAGTTATCGATAAAATACGTTTTCTTTTGAGACTTTTTAGACTAAAAAATGTATAATTAATGCCCAGTTTTTGTAATGATATTTATAATATTTAAATAGCACTTAAATAGCCAATGTCGCGCATTTAAGTTCTATTTAAATTCCCTTATGATTCCCACTATTTATTTTTGTTTTGCACAAACATCATGTGGTCAGTAAAAAGTTATTATTGTTTAATTTATATACTCGTATATACGCACGTAAAAGTGTACATTTATCTTTTACATCTGTACTAGCTTTTACTCGCCGCTTCGCCCCCGTTATTATCTCCATGGGTTATAAAGTTTTGGAAAGGCATATCTCAACCCTACGTTGCTTCCTGGCTAAATTTGAAAAATATATATGTAGCATATGTGGCCTTCTAGACGCAAAAATATAAATACATTAAAATTTCATTAAAATCGCTTAGATGGTCTACCTGGTGGGGAAATTGCCCCCTCGTGTTCTTAGTTTTAAAGAAAGTAATAGCCTATAATCTTCCGGGAGTTGCACAATCAATTGTTAATGTATCTTTTAAACTCAAATACGTCCAAGTTTTAAAGTTCATCAAAATCGGCTATGTAGTGTTATGGAGGCTGACATTTTCCCCCTATCGCCCTCCTGGTTCTAGTTTTGAAAGTGTATATTAGCTATGAGCAATTTTAGATGCAGATCTAACCATGTCCTAAATTTCAATAAAATCAGTGTGAACGTTTCGGAGGGACAGAAAATTCCCCCCTATCGCCCTCCTGGTCCTAAGTGCAACCAAATTTCATCGCGATTTTAAGCGAAGTTAAGCTCGTTTATGTTATAAAATCTGTTTAAAACCATGTGGAAGAAGTAGCATAATTAAAAAAGGAAGCGTAAATGTGGGCGTGAATAAAAAAAAGTAGCCTATAGTTCATTCAAGAGTCCCAATTATATGGTGTGAAAATTTCAGGAAGATCGGTCTAGAGGTTTGGGCTCCTATAAGGTATAAGCACACAAACAAACAAACACACTTTCATTTTTATATATGTACATATATATGAAACTATAGTTGCAAATAATTAATTAATTTAAGAGAAGTATTATAATTTTATAATTTTGTACTTGTTTTATATATAAATAAGTATGTGGTTATATACTACATGAGTAATTAATTTTTTTAGGGGTTCCCAATTATAGCTAAATTAATTTCACTTTATATATTTTGTACATATTATGTAAAACTTTAAATAAAATCTTTTGGGCCACGGGCGTGACAGTGCCAGCTTTAATATTTCATTACCACTAAAGTTTATTGGATAAAACTTGAATTTTTTTATAAAATAACACAAATAACTTATAATAACATATCAAACATTGTCATTCATTTGTGCATATTGTTTTGTATTAAGTGATTCGTAAATTAAAATATTAATGACTGTGAATTTGATTGTAAAAGCGATGTTAGTTTGATTCACAGCAATTATTTTCCAAGTCCATCAAAAAGAAAATCAAATATCTTTGGAAATAATTTCAAGTAAAAATAATTATAAAATAGCAGAATAATAAATAGTCTTTCAGAAAAATAAATAATATATAGAAAAAAATACTGAATTACTTAATAAAAAACCTTTTGCGTCGCTTCGTCATATCTTTCACATATACAGTATACGCTTTAATAATAATGCAAAAGTAGTACAATTCGTGCTATAAACTTTAGTGCTACTGAAATAGTAAAAAACATGAAATGTTTGTTGGGTAAGTATTGATGTATCTCCATATAAATATTAGTTTTTTGCAAGCTGTATTTGTGAAGGTTGTCTGAAAATTATAAAATCTCAAAGTTGATAAACTTTCTTTTTGTTGAGAATACAGAATACAGAATAGTTAAAAATTTTTATTCAAACGAACAAAACTTAAACCCAACAATAAATGAAAATAACGCTTAAAATTATTTCAATATGTACATACATATATGTATATTATTAGGTGGGAGGTAAACTACACCAACTCACATTTTGGACATTTTACAGGAGAAGACAAAACATGTTGAAAATCACAAATGCTTTAATCTTTGTATTGCAATTTTGCCTTACTCCAAATATTTATAAAAGTATAATATTAGTTTTCTATTTCGATGATTTCCTTAATAAAATTACGTAATATAACATTACCGGTACTTATCATAATGGTGTTATTTACCTCCCAAGATGCCATTGGTATTGTTCAATCCCCTGCTAGATATCTTCAAAACCTTATTAGATAGGACTTATTGGAATTTACTTA
This sequence comes from Dexiosoma caninum, assembly GCA_963924685.1. NCBI lineage: Eukaryota > Metazoa > Arthropoda > Insecta > Diptera > Tachinidae > Dexiosoma > Dexiosoma caninum. The sequence goes on from OZ004729.1 coordinate 57,754,872, forward strand.
ACGATAGAGATAAAAATTCTGATTCCCACAGTATAAAATACGTATTCTGAATAAACGAGCTTTGGTGTAGTTTACCTCCCACCTACAGATATGTAAATGTAAAATGAAAAGTATTGATATAACGGAAAAAAACAAATTAAGGGCCATTATTACAACTAAGCAATAAAGTTACTGATAGCTAAAATTAACTTTAGGTAATATGAATAATAAAGTGACATTTAACTTGTTTTCATTATTACTACTGTTCGATAAAATAAAATTAATATTTTTAAAAATATGGCAGTACCAGAGTAAATACCGACTACTTTTGACAAACAAAAAAAGCTACTGGCAACGACAAGGTTCTATTTTATTCTTTATTTAAAAATTAATTAGTATACATTTATACTTTCCATGTTTCCATATTTAAAGTGCATAAAATATGGCAGCTTCAAATCTTTTAGTCCACTTTAAAAGTTACAGGTAGGATGAACTTTCCGTTAGCTTATCGGTCACATTAGGTTAAACTCAACTTGTAATAACGAAAAACTAATTATTTGTCCGATAGCATCCCAACTTTATCTATCGGCAAGTTATAAAAAAAAGGGCCTAAATCATTTAACAAAATATTCAATTCAAAATAAGAATTTAGTACAGAATACGCATTCTGTTTTATTAAAAAATTTTTTAATTTTATTAAAAAAAAAAAGTCCTCTCAATGAGAAAACACAATCACTTTCTATGGATGTTGTTCTTACAGTCGAAAGAATATTACATCATGTCTGGACACTTCCTTCAAAAAAGTGGGATTCCTTTTTTAAAGAAAAATAGTTTGTTGGAATCAAATCATCGTTTTCTTAATTAAGTGCTGCATTCAAAATTTCTTCAAATGTTAATATTTTACTTTTTTTATTATATCTTTCATAAATAGCATTTATTGCAGTTTCAGAATCTAATCCAAAAAGTTCTTCATACAGCTGAATCGTTTTGAACGCACTCATAAAATTCATTAAGCATTGTGTGTGCACAAAGTAAAATTGTTTTAATAAAAAAAATCAATTTACGAGCGTGTCTAACAAATTACAAATTGCGCTTAAACGCCAAAAAGCGTATGTAGGCAGATGTGTAATCTGAAAAAATTAAAGAATTGACTTGCAGCCAATCGCTAAGTCAATCAGAGTTTCAAGAATATATCCAATTCTAAAACACCTAAAGCTTTACCAAACGATACAAGTAATTAAATTGAAAACCTAAATTCAAAATAAGAATGTACACGTAATATTATTGCAGTAGCCAAAAGCAGTAGCACATCTTCCGATTTACAGTATCGAGAAAAATTCCAGTGCTTTAATAAAAATACGTAATTTCGCTGATTATACAGAATTCTATACATGTAAACCTAATAAAGCGTGACAATATTAACGAGAAAATTAACAAAAGGAAAAATATTGAATATTTTAGTACTGCTGTAAGCATTTCATAGGACTTTGTTATCACAGAACTTTATTTATAAGGTTTGTTACTACCCTGTAGGATGCCTGAGACCAAGTGTCTCCAAGTGAACACTTTTGTCTATTGGTTTTGATGACTTTATGATCACATTGTCAAGCAATTGTGTACACTTTTTTTTTTTTCTTATCTTACAGCTTACGGCGATACGGTTTTATTGTCTCATCTTGATGCGGTGGAAATAGATGCGGTTGCTCTCAGTTTCCCAACGTCAGTACTAGATTTTCAATGACACGCACATGTTAAATGCCTGTAGTAAATTATATTGCCTGGGGTATAACAAGTAACTAATACTGATAACAAAGTCAATAGCAAAACAGTAGAGTTTTACTATTGTCATTTCCTGCTGGGTATGTACATTACAAATTTGTCGCATACATACACACATATTTTTAATATCTCGCTTTTGTGAAGCAACACTGTAATAATTCAGAAAATTTCCTAATAAAATTAAATATTTAAACTCATACTTTAATGTAAAATTATAGTTTTTCTATATAGGTACCCGCGTACCGTGATATGCGCTGGAAGGTGTTTTTTTACCATTCACATAGATGAAGTGCTCTGCAACCAGAAAGACCCAGGTTCGATTCCCAGCCAGGTCAAATCAGAAAAAATTTTTTCAGAGCTTTGCTACAGCAACCTCTTTCGTCGGTATTTGAGCAATAAAACGTCGGCGAAGTAAAAAATAAATAAAATGGCTCCATTTGCTTAAAAATGATGCGTCAAAAAAACATCAGACATATGATCCCAGTAGGGGCGAAAGGGTAAAACTCCACCAAAACACCATCACCTCAACCATCGACACCGCTGATTTTGTTATAACTTATTAAGACTCCATCTTACCACAATTTTCCCACTAATACTATCAGATACACTAGCACAACTCGTGTAACGACCCTTTTTATTAATACATCTAAAGAAATTTTAACATATACATATGTATACGGTCTGATAAAACAAACACATCTTTAGCACTCATAAACATAAAGCAAGGTGCCAGTTTTGCTGTTTTTATAAATATGTACATTCATGCGAAATAATGTTGGGATAGAGTCGACATAGGTATATGTAGACGATTATCCGATTTTTATTTACATATATTTAAAATTTTGCATTTAAAGAAAAAACAAAAACTGAGACAAGTTCAACTGAATTGATTGTTAAAATACATAGTAGGAAATACTTTATTGTTCTTATATAACAAATAATATTTTTAATAGCACTAATTATTTAAGCTTAAGGTCTTTTTAATATATTTAATATTTATTCTGATTCGATATTTTGCTACTACTTTGTGTAGATTATTCAGGAAAATTGGTTTTTGTTTATAATGAAAAAATATTTTTTTAAAATTCACAATATAGGAAAAGTTCTTGTCAATGAAAATTCAAAATAAAAATATTAACAGCCATATTCATAAAAATATTAAAAGTCATATTCATAAAAATATATTCTTGATTTGAAATAGGTATAAATATTCGATTTTGTATTGAAATTTGTTTTTGAACCAAATCCAAAATACATTTTTACGAATATGTTACATATAATAAAATATTTAAAACCAATAATTACAATAATAATAATGATAATAATAATAATAATAATAAAAATCTTTTGTCTATATCTTTTTAGTAATAACCTATATGTTTATAGTTCTAACAATTTTTGCTCTGTCTCTAAATGTAATTCTATGTATAAAAATAAAAACTACAAATACAATTATAATATATTTAATCTCTTATTAACTAAATGTCTATAATTTTGAGCAACATTTGCTGTATCTTCTTTAAAATTAATTCTGTTGGTAATTGGTGTATTAATTATATGTAACATTTCTAACATATATCTACGTTTATAATTATTTTCCGTGTCCAATACTAAATAAAAATAAAAAATAAATAAAAATTTGAAAAAGTCCAAAAAATTTTTTTTTTATTTACAAACCAAACATTTATAGCTTACCTAAAGGAACAAGAGTTGTGCCATGGTATAATTAAACGTAAGAAAGAATGTTTTTTTTTTTTTTTTTTTTTTTTTTTTTTTTATCTTGGACCAGTGCTCAGGGGCTATACCCTACATATGCAATGCATTGCACTGGAACTAGAGAGAAGGATAGGGTAGAGAATAGACAGGTGGTGAAAGTGGTAGGAAGATGAGCTTAATTCTTGCACAACTCTGGAGTTGCGTGTTAATTATAAAGAAAAGTTGTGGCGTCTCTGATGTTTTTGACGCATTATTTTTAAGCTAATGGAGCCATTTTATTTATTATTTTACTTCGCCGACGTTTTATTGCTCAAATACCGACGAAGGACGGTGCTGTAGCACAGAAAACTCAGAAAAAAACTTTTTTTCTGATTTGACCCGGCTGAGAATCGAACCTGGGTCTTTCTGGTTGCAGAGCCAACACGCTGACTACTCGCCATCAGCACATCAGTGTAAAGAAAATAAATTTTTTTCGTTGCTTCGTATTTCCGTTTGAAATGAAAAGCACTTCTTTGGTGTATAAAAATTATTGAAAAAATTGGAATCATTCGTACAATGTGATTTAGTTTCCAATATAATGTAAAAATATATTCAATAGAAGTATACTGAAATTCAAAATAAGAACAAACATCGTCGGCAAGTATATAGCATACAATAAGTAATTGAAACCCTAATTTTGAAATTTTTGCCACAAACGGTATTATGTTTCATGTGACAATATGTAAAGATTTTCATATAATTTTTCTGAAATACTTTGTCTATATACATATACGTAGGCAAATATGTAGTAAGTGTTATATGAAACACTTATAGTTATCATATTCTAAGAGTAGTCACCCCAAAAAATTCGAATCTATAATTAAGTATAATACATACATATCTCGATGTGGGAAAAAGTAAATGCTGTAATCCTCAAAACGTGAACAATCAAAAACCTTGTCTGCAATTAGTAAAAATTCATTACTCAAAATTTATACATTGTAGGAACATGTTTTTAAAAGGATATTTTTATATATTACCTATAAATAATGAATAATAAGAATAAGATATATCCTGCTAAGTCTATAATGACCAATGTTTCTGAGGTTCACAAAGACCAATAAGAAATTTTCAATGGCAACTAAATGTTTGCTTTATTCTTCAGATGGATTTGTTTTATTTAGTAAAAATAAACTATTTGCGGAATCTTCTACTTTTATAAAATCTAAGTAATATTTGAGTCTTTCATTTAAGTGTATGAAATACTTACAGTAAAAAATGGTGTATACCTCTGTTTGAAAGATCTGATCACCCAAGAAAGGTGTAAGCCACAAATGCATCGAAATATTCGTTTTTGGTAGCTTTACGGTTAAATTTGGTTTCCGCGTTGAGTTAGCTATTTGAAGTTATATAGCGGTTAGAAAGAGCTGCTCCGAAGGACCAGATCGAACAATTATGTAAAAATTCGGCACTACTAAACGACTCTCCGGAAATTCAGACGAATATGAGAAATAAAGTGAGCCAGTGAAGGGTATCTTTAATTTATAATACCAGACGTGTAAGAAGTTTTCTACGTGAAAAGTATAAGTCTGCTGAACGTAATTTGTTGATTCTTGCTAAGAAATTTCTAATAAAATATGCACTGCACAATATACACTCATACATAGTACATATACATATATAAATGTACGAAATTAAATAAAAAGTTAAATAAAAAATATTTAAAAGTTTATCTGCCTTTCCAATACTTCGAGTTTTTTCTTTTTTATCTCTCTGTGATATCCTTTAATATATATTTTCTTCGCCAACCTCCTTCTCTCATAACCAGACACGTCTTTTAAATATTCCTTAATAGATTTCAAATGACAGCATTGGTCTTGTTGTGCTTCCGTTTGGTGCCTTAATACCTTTATTCTTTCGCTTTCAGCTAATTTATATTTTCTTGGCAAACGGGATCTTGTTGAAACGGTGTCTCTACATCTAGTATATTTCGTCCACTCTGCGAAATTGAGCTAGGAGTAATGAATTCATCGGCGAATCCTATCGCATTTCCTGGCGGACTTATTTGTTTTTCAAACCGCACATCTATTCTGTTTTAAGTTTCAATAATATCGAATGGATACATACTAAGAGATAGAAATTGCTTCACTACTTCTCCGTCAACTTTTTAGTTTTAGTTTAGTTAAAAAAAAAACATGGCATAGTTATGTATCTTTCCGATTTTGATCTATTTATGTTTTTAAATTTAATTGAAATCCCTTCTGTAGTTTCGAAAAGCTTCTTCCCACTTCTTTCGTTTCAGTTTACAATAAAATCAGTTCGGAGAGACAGAAACTAACACCCTGGTCCTCGTATTGAAATGTAGCATATCATGTGTGTTATTACAAACTAATATTTATTGACCAGTAAGGAGAGAATACAATACATTGCATTCTACGGAACTACGAAATTACGTTTTAGAAATGGGATAGACTTAAACATGTTTAGGGATATTTGACTGGAAGCTTCCAACAGGGCAGTTAACAAGTACGACTTCTACTCTGAGTTCATTCCCCTTAACAACGGTGGATATAAAATAACGAGACATACTCAACATTGTACCAATGCTCCAGTAAGTCAATAAATGTGACTCTACTCTACTGTCAGGTATAACAAAGGAAGAGCATACTGAATATATTTTCATAAACGAATTTCGTTTATATTTTATAAGTAAAGTGTGGTTAAATTTTAAGGCCCGATGTTGATTTTGAATAAAACACAAAATATTTAAGAAATTAATGTCATTTCTTTTTATTATGATAATATTGGTATGGTTCAATTATGTAAGGAGCAGATTATCGGCCAAATGGCCGCCGCGACCTCGGCGGCACACATCCATCCGATGGTCGAAATTTTCAGTGACGCTGAGGCATAATTGAGTTCTATGCCGTTAATGTGCCGAATTATCTCATCCTTTAGCTCTTGAATTGTTGCTGACTTATCCACGTACACCTTATCTTTCAAATAACCCAAAAGAAAGAAGTCCAACGGTGTCACATCACATGATCTTGGCGGCCAATTGACATCGCCACCACGTGAGATAACACGGTCATTGAATTTGTCGCGCAAAAGAGCCATTGTTTCGTTAGCTGTGTGGCAAGTCGCACCGTCCTGTTGAAACCACATATCGTCCACATCCATATCTTCCAAATCGGGCCATAAAAAGTTCGTGCTCATCCCACGAAAGCGAACACCATTCACAGTAACTGCCTGACCGGCCTCATTTTGGAAAAAATACGGCCCGATGATGCCGCTAACCCATAAACCGCACCAAACAGTCACTCTTTGTGGGTGCATCGATTTTTCGACAATCACTCTTGGATTATCATTCGCCCAAATGCGGCAATTCTGCTTATTGACGAATCCACTGAGGTGAAAATGTGCCTCATCACTGAAGATGATTTTCTTCGAAAATTTATCATCCACTGTTGCCATTTCTTGCCACCATTCTGACCATTGGAATGGTCAAGAGGCCTTAGTTCTTGAGTCAATTGCACCTTGTAAGTGTGTAAATGCAAGTCTTTATGCATAATGTTCATCAACGACGAGCGTGAGAGGTGCAATTGTTGGACACTATCGCGAACAGCAGCAATATTTTCTGCAGTACGAGCTGTGCGAGCATGCACTTTGCATTTTGCACGATTTTTCCGATAGTACGCACATTTGGACTATTAAATTCACCGAAAAAATCACGAAATGCACGATATGCATTTAGATTTGAACGCCCATTTTCATAATAAGCCTGAATAACTTAGACGCGTTGCTCGATTGCGTATCTTTCTATGGTTCAAATTGAGTTAGTCTGAAATTGAGAAATGTCAAATGAAATGCAGAAATAAAACTTGACGTTTAGGTGTGATTCACATTCAAGATCGGTCCTTAAAATTTAACCACCCTTTATGATGAAACGAGAAAAAAAATAATTTTTAAATTATATATGAATCCTGACTAAGTTAATCTCTTCACTCTATTGGTTTACTCTATAAAATTATTATTCGGAAGATTTTATTGACAGAAGCATTGGTAAACATTCAAAAAGCGTGTAGTATTTTTAATGTTCTCATTTAAAGTTTTTCATTCAACTTTTTAAAAAGTAAATAACTGAAACCGGCGAATTAAATATGAATGACAGTTCTGCAAATAATGATGCCGGCATAAGTAAGTGTAGTAATTTCTATTTGCAAAAGTTAAAAGCAAATGTAGCAAACATGGAATTGTATAAATGAACAACTTCTTCCAAGAAATCGGTAATCAATATTTTTTTTCACAATAGAAACGAATGAAACAGAAATAACGAAATTGTATACGCTTTTGCCTTTGGCATTCAATCAAGGAAAGTAATAAAAAAAGCTGACAAATGCCTTTTTATAAATGTGTGAAGATTTTTCTACTTTTGAAATGCTGCTACTTTTTATAGGATGGAGAGGGTGGGCAACATGGCGCACATGTCAACATACTCTTCATACAATATGCAGTGGTATTTTGAAATTTTGAGGACTAAATGATACAATCAAATCAAAAAGAATTACTTCGATCTGACTGCTAGTTTTTTCAGCGGTTTCAAATTCAGTACTTGTATGTTTTACCGAAATGACTTATATGTTTTTCTAATAATGTTTTTCTTTTTATATTTTATTTAAAATATAATATTTAAATATAGTTTGTGCCGGCGATTTAAAACGCCACTGGCATAAAAATGGCAGATTGGATGCCTAGTCTGGTATTGAAGCAGTTGAATGCTTTTAAATAAAAATGCAGCCGATTTAAAGGCTAAAGTATCATTCTTTTTATTTACAAAAATTGCTTCATTTATAAATAAAATTAACGGTACCATAAAACTACAAAATCTAATATTTGTTGTTTTATGGTTTGCTACAAAACTTGAAATTACAAAAATATTAATAACAACTGCTTTGTTTATTACATTTTGCAAAAAATAGTGATAGTGTAGCTAAAGATAGTTCGTACAAAATTATTCAAAATTGAGGGTGGCGATGGCACGATGGATGGTAGTCTGCACGTTGACTACGAATCCAAAAACAGACCTGGTATCAACCCCAATTTCAGACTAAAATTTTAAAATAAAATAAACATCTCGCATTTTTCTGATGTGCATTAGTGTGTCTTTGTGTGTCAGTTGTTGTCGGAAGTTTTCAGTGGCGAAGGCACAGTCACTGGTCACTGAACAATACCGGCTTCAGCTGATAGCAATCCACAATCGCATCAGAACGCCCTCCTTCGTCGGTATTGTGTAGCACCGGCGAAGTAAAATAATAATAAAAATGGCTACTAAACCGAAGCTTCTCAGCAGTGCTACGAGTATAATTATAGAACGTGCGAAAGCAGAGCTGTAAAATTATTAAGCTGCACCTCCTGTCGTTTCTCCTACTATCTTTTTCCTATAGTTCCAGCACAATGCTTCACATGTGCAGGAGTGATCTCCTGAGTGCTGGTACCAGATAAAAAAAAAAAAAAGAAGCCCAAATACGGAAACGGATAAAATTATATACAGCTTCGATACCCTTTCGATACCCTTTCGATACCCATATCGAAGATCCTTGAAAATTATCCGAAGTGTGAAAAAGTTATTGCTGGTGATTTCAATGTTCATAAATTATCATGGCTTCGGCATTCAAGCCACAAAACTTCCGAAGGCCAATATGGCGAGATATTCCCATTGCACAATCACATATTTCATGTGTTGACGGACACCAACAGAACACCCTCGACCTTTTTCTCACTTCACACCCTGAACCGAAGCTTCAGCACTGCTACGAGTATAAACAAAGAACGCGCGAAAGCAGAGCTACAAAAATAATTAATTAAGCTTCAACTCTTGTCGTTTCTCCTACTATCTCTTTCCTATAGTTCCAGCACAATGCTTCGCATGTGTAGGAGTCATCTCCTGAGTGCTGGTCCAAGATAAAAAAAAAAAAATTTTGTAAAATATGTTACACTACAATATAATAAAAGTGAAAAGACGCATAGTCGTCAAAAAAATATATTTTTTTAAATTCATAAAACTGAAAATTTTAATTAACGCTTTTAAAGCACATATGACACTACGGCCGATTATAACAACTTGCCTATAAAGTGCCCGATTGCAAAAGTTGAGTTAATTGAAAGGTATAAAGTGTCCTCTTGAAAATTTTCATCATTGCAATTTCCCTGTAAATTTCATAATGCAAAGAAAACGTGTTGAAAGAACTTGTAGTATTAATAGAGTTTTAGGACAATGGAAAGTTGTTCTACTTCACATGGGGTTTTATGCACAAAGCTTCTGGAATTCGATAAAGACAGAATGAAATTAACACAGTTTAGGCAACAATTATATGTTGGCTGAAATGAAAATGAAATGAAAATAGTTCATGCGAAATTTTGGATATAATATATAAAATATTAGTCTCACTTCTATTTTTATTTTGACCTTTATTAAAATAAATATAATTAAAAAAAACAAAAAAACAAAAAAACAAAAAAAAAAATATATATAAAATATATATAAAAGCTTTTACTCTAACTTTTAACGAAGATGGCAAGATTCTAATCTTACAAAGCCGCGATTTGAAAAAAGAATGCAAATTGGCTTGAGGGCACATTTACAATTGAGTTTACTGAGGCTGAATGTTCTACCAGTTCTGTACTTGGTCGGCCTCGGAAATCGTGCAGGAGTGCTGTGATCGTGCAAAACGATACAAAAGGGATGAAGTACGTGCAATGTTTCCTCAAGAAGTAATTGATTTTCCTTCTAGTATTCCAAAAACCAAATTTTTGTATTAAAAACTTTCAGGATGTTTATGAAGGTTGAACTTACAAAAGAAAAATACGAGTATCTAATGCATTGCCCAGTCAGCATTTTATTAATTATTGATCATATTCGAGTCTTTTTTATTCTTCTTCGCGATTAAATTAATCATTTATGCGTACGTTTCTGAATCGAAAACGACTGTTTTGTCGGGAGAAAATGGTACCCTAGACACGACTCTTCAAAACGAGTCTTTTATGACTCGCGTTTCTGACTCATTTTCGCGCTCGTTTCTGAATCGAAAACGACTGTTTTGTCGGGAGAAAATGGTACCCTAGACACGACTCTTCAAAACGAGTCTTTTATGACTCGCGTTTCTGACTCATTTTCGCGCTCGTTTCTGAATCGAAAACGACTGTTTTGTCGGGAGAAAATGGTACCCTAGACACGACTCTTTAAAACGAGTCTTTTATGACTCGCGTTTCTGACTCATTTTCGAGGCAGTTTGCAATAGTACTTACAATCAATTACGACACTTTTTCAAGCCATTTTACAGCCATATTACTAGCCGTTAGTGAGTCTTGTTTTATTTGGTATAACATAAAGAAAGTATATTCTTTTATTTTTTTCATTATTTATTTATTACTCTTTAATTTAATCAACTTTTATTGTTCTTTGCACCATGAGCTTACCACACAAATAAACATAAATTCACAAAACTCATTTCTTTCAAAATCAGTAAGAAAATTTGTCCCGTTATAAACAGTAGCAAAAACCATAAGAAACAATTTTTCATCGTCAAGATGCGCTAAATATGACTACAAAATAAAAATAAACATTCTTAATACAGTCACATTTCGGGCATCTACATGATGAATTTATGATTGCGCACATTCTATACATATTGTTTGCGTTTTTTAAACAAGTCGCTTTCCAAGGATTTGTCGGATTCATTTTCCGGTATTTTTTTAAGCGCACAACTGATTAATCTGTTTTTAGTCATCTGAGGTAGTCTTAAAAGACTCAATTTGGTGATTTCTGCCAAAACAATCTTCCAAATTCTGACTGGGTGGTTACAATATTAAAGGTATAACATATTTGTACCGTACAAATAACTCACGAAAGACAAAACTAACAGTTATCCTCAAGGAATTTATATTACTGAAAGTTCAGGCAGTGTTACTCTGCAAAATCTATTAGACAATACCGCTGAAAGATTCCTAGAGACCTAGTCAGTAAAGGAAATAAATGAAATTCTAAGCGGAAATCTTACAATGTACTGTAAATGGGGCTGTGATGGGGAATTTAGTCAAAGCGAATACCAACAAAGGTTTTCAGATGATCAAACTCCCATTTATACATGAGATCAGTTGAACCAAGGCAAGGCAGCACAATCAGTAACAGTATCAGCATCTTCTTGTTTTATTTGTGGAGTTACAACATCCAAGATGAATATAATCGAATAAGTTCAAGGTATGCCCGTAAATGAAGAAGCACTACAATTTGGTATGTCACCACTTCATGCATGTATTCAGCCTTTAGCATGTATCTTATAATATTGAAAAGAAGCCCGAAAATGTTTGATAAAGCGTGAATTTACGGAGAAAATTGGAATACAGGTTGATACTGTTAAGCAAGGCACTGGTACGATAAATTCAGGAAATAAGTCCAAAATCACGTGTCTAGATGAAGACATAATCAAGAGGTTTTCAATAATTCTCGAACCTATAACAATCAGCGGAGCAGTAGATCTAAAAAAAATTTGGTGATTTTTGTCTGGAGATGGCAGATACAGATGCACTGTACGATTGGTACAATATGCCACCAACACTTCACAAAATTCTCTTTCATGGAGAAGATGTAATGGAAAACAGTATTTTTACTGTAGGCTTACTTTCCGAAGAAGCTCAGGAAAGTCATATCAAAGACTATAAAATATATCGCCTCAGTCACTCCAGAAAATGCAGTTGAATGATGGTAACATCAGATCCCATGAACTCACATTAGACTCTTTCGTTTAACCAGCAAAAGCATAGTGATATAAGCGACGAAGTTAAGGCTCTTTTCGACTAATAACATTAATAATACAATTGATATATTTTCGTACAAGTTAAGTAGTATTTATAACATATATCGTTGCTTAAAGCGCAAAATGCTCTCACTAACCACAAAACCAATATCGATTTTTTATTAATTGCAGAATGATTCATAAGGAAACACGAAGTTATTAAAAAAAAATCATTACAATTTTTTTTAGTTTTGGCTTGTTACATTATAGGTGAATTTAAATATTTCTCTAGCTTTATTTTGATTACTTTTGTGTTATACTATATAAATAAAGCTAAATTTGCGATGAAAAATGTATTTTTTTCTTTACCTCCATCCAAAAATTCCCAGTGTGTGGCGTTGGCATTAAACATAGAAATGGAAAATTTTACTTCTTGCGAAATGGCAAAAGAAAGAGCAAGTGAAGTAATTGTGTTTAACACTAGAAAACAAACAAATTAATTACATCTTTATTTGCTGTTACATATATAGTGACTGTAGGTAAAATTTCAAATATGGCATTTTACTCCAATTTCTGCTGAGCTTAGAATACTTTATGGATTCTATGATTGGAAGTTTGGTAAAAATTAACCAATAAATATGCTTAGTTGCTTTAATTTTTAACACCATTTATATTACGTAAGCGTATAAAAGGATCTATGCATGTGTAATAATGTGCTTTTTTAGATACAAGATTTGATTTTCATTTAATTCTGATATGCTAATAGCCGAATTCATAAAACTTTTGAATAACATTTTAAATGGAATTGAAGCTAAATTTAACCAAGGACAAAATCTTCTGATTTACTCTAACAGTCAGGAAGCAATCAAGTCCTCGTCCATGAATGCTGCGGTTTTCTCAAGGAAACCTAGAACCATTATACGGTTCCATTTATAGGGATATCGCAATTTCCGAACTATTGTCGGCCTAATGTGTTCTGATTGCTTTGGTTAAACTGGGTATCCATCGGTAAGTGTATGCAGAGGCACAGTTCCGTTGGCAGGTGACGTGCTGTATAGCTAGAATCTGCTGTATCAATCTGGATAGGAAAAGGTCTGTCAGAAAGCCGATAGACTAGGCAGGAGCTGTGGGTTTGTGAAAGAGAAGGAGACGATTGCTCACCTCATGTGTCACTGCCACGCTTTTGTCATGAAACGGAGGAAGTTGTTCGTCTCTCATTTCCTGTCATCATGCACTAAACTTTCACAGGTGCGGATGTCCGTAATAGAAACTAATTTTGGAGACGGTGCGGTTTCATGTAGCGACTGCCTGATCCTTGATCATTTCATTCTTGTTTGACTCAAAATAAACTCGAGGGACGTATGTAAAAATCACATGTCTGTACGTATGTATGGTAAACAGGTGAATTGATTTTCTTGAAATTTTCACAGTATCTCTTCGTATATCTGGAAGGAACTATAGGCTATATAAATTTTAAAAATTTTAAGTGGGCGTTGCTACGCATATACAAGTATTTTTTTTTTGGACCGCTACCCAAGGGAAGATCTATACACATGGGGTGCATTGTGCCAGAACTAGGAAATAAGGATTTGGGAGAGAGGGTGACAGGAAAGACTTCTGCGGGTAATCTATTGGAATTTTCCCTGTGATGCTGCCAAATCGACAACAAATGGATGCGATAGAACAACGAAACGCACCCCACGTTGCGACGATTCTCAAGAGACTCAATAGAGTTGGCTCCCCTACTATCTCCTATGAGTTTCTTCGCCCTTTTCTGTACACCGTAGAGTAACTTCAAAATAATCTTTGAAACACTGGCCCACACAAGAGAGTTGTATTCCATTTTGGGCCGGATGTAGGCGGTATAAATATTAAGGAGATGAGATGGTATGAAGTTGGTCTTACACGGTCTGAAAAAGCCGAGGTACTTGAATGCTTCATTTGAGACCTGAAAAATGTGCTCAGTCCATCGAACATCACATTGGATTTTCATGCCAAGAACTTCTGATTCCTCAATGTTTACACCGTCCATAATTACAGGAAGCAGCGTGATTATACATACGGCGATGGGTAAGCATGCAGTATTGGTTGCTTTGAGCATTGAAATCGACCCTGTTCTCGTAACACCATTCCGATATTCTCGTGAGATCAACATTTAGCGAATTATTCATATTCTGCCTCGTCGCCGGGATCATAGACGATGTCGGCCTATGATCAAATGAATATGAATGGCAGATACTGTTATCATCTGCAAAAGAATGGATAGGGTTGGAAGTTTGACATAGAAGGTCTTTAAGAAAAATAAGAAACAGCGCAAGTGAAAGAATGGAGCCTTGTGGTACCCCTGAATTAATCTTCGACTCGTTAGATGAGATCTCGTCTATAACAACTCTTATAACGCTATCCCTAAAAAAGCTCGATATAAATCGAGAGAAGATATCACCTACACCTAGGCTTGCCAGATGGCCTGGTTTCGCTTGGATTTTCCAGTTTTTTATGTCTGGTCCAATTTCCAGTTCGGTTTTTTCATATTTTATATTCTTTTATAATGAAATTAATATTTTGACAAGAAAAATTGCATTCTAAACACAATAAAATTACAACTATATTTGCAAATGTTTATATTATATCTTTTCCTAACTCAAATTAGTACCGACACCAAAAGCAATAAGTTTAGACAAACGATTTCATGCTACACTGTGCCAAATGCTTTGCAAATATCTAGAGCCACTACCTTACTTTCGCCAAAATGGTGAATGGATCAACACCATTGTTCCGAGAGGGAGAACAATAAGTCTCCCGTGGAACGTCGGCCACGGAAGCCATATTGCCGGTCGTTAAGTAAGCTATTGGACTCCAGATGCTTCACCAGATGGAAATTCAGCATACACTGCTTTACTTAAGAAATGGTAGAACATATTGCGATTGGGTGATAATTTTCAGAGCTTGACTCTCCGTTCTTGGGGATCGGCGTTACATTTACAAATTTCCAGCACGAAATTCGCCTGCATGGTATAGGGTGCTGAAAAGGATTAGGGTATGCAATAATGTCGAAGAGCACTGCTTCAAACCCAGTGCCGGAGTTCCATCCGGCCCAGGAGACTTATTTATGTTGAGGTCCGCTAAAACCCTTTTAACTGCACGAACTCCAAAGTATATCTGTGGCATAGTTTCCTTTACTCTTTTAACGAATGACCAAAAGCTCTTACTTCCCCGTGGGGCATTAAGAAATTTAGCGCAAAGACGTTGCTCGTACAAAGCTTTTGCACGTCTTAGCACTTTGGCACACGAAGATCTCGCCCTTTTGTGCATCATATCGTTTTCATCAATCCGCCAGATACTAAATGCTTCCTCCCTGGATCTGACTGCAAGTCTGCACGTCTGATTAAACCAAGACTTTGGTCTATGCCTAATCGAATCTTGCTTCGATGGTATGAACGTTTTCATACCAAGCAATATTATATTTTGGACCATTTTAGCCATGGCATTGACATCATTGTCGAGGAAGCAGAGCCTCCAATTGAAATGCCGAAAGAAATCGTTGAGCTCAGCCAAACGTGCCTTTTCGTAAATATATTTCAAACGTTTCATAGCTGGTGGTGAAACGCCTCGAAGTTCCGCAAACGAAAAGGAGGCAGAAATGGTGCAATAATCCGAATTACCGAGAGGTGCGCTAATTTTAAGCCTTTCCGTATTTGGACTTCTTTTTTTTTTTAATGCACATCAGAAAAATGCGAGATGTTTTTTTTTTGATAACTTTAGTCTGAAACTGGAGTTGAACCCAGGCCTCTTTTTCGTTTTGTAGTCAACGTGCAGACTACCATCCATCGTGCCATCGCCACCTTTCTGTAAAGAAACCGGAAATGCTAAAATTGTGCCCTGATTTTGAATTTAACCCAAAGACAGGTAAATTCGGGATAATGCGTGCCAAAATATTGCACGGTATACAACATCATTCCGTATATAAAATGCAAGGGACCTATGTAGAGTGAAAAGAGATAGGTGATACCCAGGTATGTGAAAAGCTTATGGGTTAGCATCCTCAGTCACCTGGGTTTCACTTAAGGCGGAAACATTCGGCCGATGGAGACAAACGTGAGCATAGACAGAGAAGAAGTTTGCCGTTAGACCACGTATGTTGCAGAAGTCAATTCTGAATCGGCATGTCATGATTAACGCGAGAAAAATTAACTAAACTGTCTATCTTCTGTATTGCAGACGCCACTGAGTTAATCGGTGCTTGAATGACTACCAGTGATCAGTGTTATTCCTTCATCACCAAACAGTATAAAAGCAATCAACACAACCTGATCCGGTCACCGTGACCCGAACTGACAACAGTGGTTGTTGGTGTCAACATTGATTTATATTGTTCGCCTGTCACTGGTAAAGCGGTAATTCTTTTCTTCCTAGTTATTCCACTGTTTAATTGTTATTGTTTTCCGTATTTTATTTTCAGTTTATTGTTCTTGCTAATTTTTCGTGCAAGTAATTTATTTAATTTTCTTTCTTTTTTATTCTCGTTATTGAGAACGGTTGAAGAGAAAGTTTCTGAATATGATCCAAATGACTTTATACTAAAACACAGTCAAAACCTGGGAGAGATTGCACTAATGGGTGTGGTACCTCCATACAAACTTACAGCGTGTTGGCTCTACAACCAGAAAGACCCAAGTTCGATTCCCAGCCGGGTCAAATCAGAAAACAAAAATTTTTTTCTGAGTTTTCTGTGCTACAGCACCGTCCTTCGTCGGTATTTGAGCAATAAAACTTCGGCGAAGTAAAATAATAAATAAAATGGCTCCATTAGCTTAAAAATAATGCGTCAAAAAACATCAGAGACGCCGCAACTTTGCTTTATAATTTACACGCAACTGCAGAGTTGTGCAAGAATTAAGCTCTATCTTCCTACCACTTTCACCACCTGTCTATTTCTTCCCTATTCTTCTATCTAGTTCCAGTGCAATGCATTGCATATGTAGGGGATAGCCCCTGAGCACTGGTCCAAGATAAAAAAAAAAAAATATAGCTATAGTGCTGAAATTCGGTATGCAAGAGAGTAAACAATGGGAAAAATGCGAAAACTGGCAATTTTTATCAATCAAAGATCCTGTTTTGCATGTGTCACTCACATTTGATATACGTGTGCCAGAAGAGATGAAATTGGCTATACGGGTAAGCATTCGGAAGGTAGAGAGGGAAGGTAAAACATACATTGCTTTGCATCTAGATGGAGACATAGACTATATATTTTTCCTCGTCTGCGAAACTTACTAACCAATTTTAATTAAATACAGATGAGGCATATCATATCAATTTTTTTTAAATAAAAGTATTATAACAGCTACAGAAACGCCTGGCGAGTTCAGCTAGTGTTAAATAATTACAACTGAGCAGAGGTATTATCGGTAAGATAACTCTCACATAAATTCACACTATTTACAGTCGAATATAATTTAGTATTTCCAGAGCCTATTAAAAATCTCGATAATCGAAATCGAAGTAATAAAAAGGAGAATATAAAAATTATAATAACAGCACTTAGAAACTAGAAAAATTTAATTTTGTATTAAATTCATAGACTGATATTCAATTCTGTTATAAATTGAAAGGGCTATAATTCAAATATTCAAATATTTACAAATATACGCGTACTTTAATTTCTTCACAATTTTTCAATCAATTCTAAACGTATTCGTGATCAGGAATCCCAGTATTCGCACTACTCAAAGTAATAAAAAATATACGTGCAGCTCGTACTTGTCATATCTGCAGAAAAATTCATTCCGAGGACTAAAAATCAACACTGACATATTTTATAAATGTTTGAATTTATTTCTTCTTTTCTGTTTTGGCGAACCAGAGGGTAAAAATATATTGGTATTAATTTAACAAATTGTAACCGATATGAGAAAAATAAATAAATAAAATTATAGACTGTTGAAGGAGAGAATGTGTTATTCTGTTTGTATATTTCAATCTGAGTCATCTGCCAATGCCATTTTGATTATCTAAACCGAACCCTTATCTACTTTTATTTGGTTTGCATACGACATGAAAAAAATAAATCCCATTTGTAGTTGAAACTTAAATAGGGTTGAGGTTGTTGATACTTTGTTCATAAAATATTTGCAAAATGCAGTATTACTAAACGGTTTAACATATTTCCTTCATATCGATATAAAATATTTCTGAGCAGCCACTAAAATAAATAGATTTAAAATAAAAATATTCAAATAAAATACATCCATACATAAATATGAATGTGAAAAAATCTAATCTTTTTTATAGATACCAATGTAACAAAAAAATGTTGGAATTATTAATCAAATACGATGTCCAACAAGTTCTGTTACAAGTTAGTCGTACGAACTACTCTTTGTCTATGCATGTGTAAACTTATATATTTGGGAATGTTGTATGATAGGAGTACATACATAATCCCTTTAACATAAATACCACAAACCGAGACATCAATGTAAATTGTTTGCATATTGCTTGCATTTATTATCAAAATAAGTTAAATTTATTCACCCTAATTCCACTTGCCGACGTGGCCGTCGACGACCAAACGATTTACTGGAAATGCTGAATTTTTGTAAATGCCAATTGAAATTTGAAATCAACATAACAGGAGCTATGTTTTGAAATAATGGTGAATAAAATATTTGTTTGAGATTGAGATCTAATTTACTTGACATGTTAAATTCACTCTAAATTCTATGTGATGTAGATCTGATATCATACAGCTGAACAGAATTAAATTTTACTTTTGTAATTCTTCTATCGGGTGGTTTTTTAGCTGCATGAGAACTATAACAGAACAATCAACAAGACAAAGAAATGTCCGTAGATACCGAAGAGAATATTGCTGCTGTAGCGCGAAGTATTGAAGAAGACGCCGAAATGTCGATTAGTCGGCATGGCTAGCGAGCGCGCCATGCTGATTAAGTTTTTGCTTCACAAAATTAATCGGCTTTACGTCAATGATATTTCGTGATAACAAAACGACACAATTTGCCGTACAGCTCGCTTAAAACCCTGATTCACTATCAAACACAATCGCACGATTCATTCAGTGGGTAGTGAAGTCTGACAGGCTTTAAAAAATCGCATCAAAATGGACAAGCAAGTGCCACGCTATTATACAAATAATTAAATAAATAATAATATGTATAATTAAAAACTACTTTTTATTACCTCTGACAATTTTTGTGATATATTTTGTTTGTCGCCAACAAAATTCTCAGTGGTTTGGTTAAAATCGCATGAAAATTAGCATTAAACTTTTCCAAATCGCACGACTTGCCAAAAAAAAATTGGTCACACAGATGCATTTTTAGTACATACTACCTTACTTTTTTTTGGCAGATCGTGCGATTGTGTAGGATAGTGGATATCATCCTTTGTCAATGGATTTATAACAAAATTAATTTAGTGACAATTTAATAATAAATGACATGAAATTATACTCAACTGCAGGATAATAAAAATAAGTTTGTTTTAAATTTTTATGTTGTGGTGTAAACATTTATTTATTTATTATAAAAATTCCGTGTCGTAATGTCCAGTTTTTAATAATAATTTGTGATTAAGATAAATATAAAATAGATGACATAAATATATTTTTAAGAAACAACAACAATAAAAAAGAAACTCCTGAAGAAACTAAACGCTGGGTAAATAAAGATAAGAACGAAATAATTCTTTTTATTTAAATTTGAAAACAAATATCTGATCACATATTGCCCTTTATATACAATCATTGCCAACCAAAGATTGACTAATTGTAAAAAGGGTTACACAAATTGAATAGATGTAAACCCAATAATAAAATGTTTGTCGTACATGGTGGCCCAAAATGGCCGAAGGTGTCTGGTTCAAAGATCCATTGTGTTCGCAGTGGGTCCATCCTGTTAGAACCATACTTGCGGATGGTTTTCCACGGCTGGCTTTAAAAATTTTTCAAATATTGTCCGATATCTAACATCACTGATGAAAAGGGCTACACCGTGTTCATTTTCAAAAAAATATGGGCAAATTAACCTTTCCGACGAAACAGAGCCCCAAACGGTACACTTAAGTGGGTGTAATTCTCGCTGTTGATTTTCCGTAGCCGGTTTTGCCTATTAACGAACCCTTTCAATTGGAAATGTGTTTCGTCGCTCATAATTAAACTTTGAATAACAAGATTTTCTTTTCAAATAGCAAATAAAGTTCAACGATTTTGACACGTTGTTCTATTGTGTACTGTTCCATTTTAAAGTCCTCAAGTCTTCTTT
Organism: Dexiosoma caninum; assembly: GCA_963924685.1. NCBI lineage: Eukaryota > Metazoa > Arthropoda > Insecta > Diptera > Tachinidae > Dexiosoma > Dexiosoma caninum. Next base: position 57,775,399 of record OZ004729.1, read on the forward strand.
ACATAATACTGAAAACAAAACAAAAATATAATAAAAAAGTTATAAGGAATTCAAACACCTTCGCTACTTTTGGGCCACGCTGTATAAAGAAAATTCTCGAGGAGGATATTAGGTTTATTTTACTTTGGGAGTTCTCGTATAAAAATTTTGAATTTCTTAACTTGTTTCCGAAATTAGAATGTACGTATACACAGAAAAAAGAAAATCGAGGTTCAATTCAAAAATACGAAGATTCAATTAAAATAATAATTAGATTTCAACCTATCACGAAAAACGCAGAATCAATTAACAGTTTTAATTGAAACAAATTTTAAAATTTATCATTTTGATTGCACTTTCTTGAGGGAACACCAAAATCAATTAGAATATTGAGTTTTAAAGATATATACTAAAGGATCAATCTGTGGGGTTGGAACTGGAATCTTCTTAAATGACCTCAGAGTATAACAATCATACCATCTTCCGGATAGGACTAGTGTATTTAATGATGAAATACTGGATATATGGGGAGCGGATAGAATGCTGAGCGAATGAAATGTGCATAGGAAAATTGCGAAGTGCCATCCGCAGATAAAATAATAATGCTTTTTTTACGGATTGGACGTCATAGTAATATGTATTATACTATATAATATAAGTATTGTGATCATAAAATTTTCCTAACAAATGCATATGTTTAGTGATGACCTTGAGGTACTCTCGATTTGCCCGTAATATATATGGATAATGTGGAATTAAAACAAACTCTTTGTTGTGTGTCTGTTAGGTATGTAGTAATCAAATTAGGGCACTAGTTGATAAAACCCATAAAATAAAATTTCTTATTGCGCTAAGGTCACACAAAAAAGCCTCACTTTTAGTAAACGAATACAAGGATTGGCTATATAGTTATGACGTCAGATTGTCGCCTGATTCATGCACATGCAGTCAAAATAAAAATCATTCCATCCGTACTTAAATCAAATCCAAGCGGTATCAGAAGTACAGAACTACGAATTTTCTTAACACATGTACTTTAGGCCAATACGGATTTTTCAAGCACTAAATACTTTTTTTTAGCCATATTTAATCCCTAATTCGTACTTGAAATAAACCGTAAACGATATTGATTTAAGGAAAACCGAGGTTGAAACTAATGTAAAATGCGTTTGTAGACATTCTACCAAATTTTTTAAATAGCTACAAAACCTTTCATGTTTATACAAAAACTCCCAAAAATCTTTGAGAATTACCAAAATACAAAATATAATTCTCAACTGAATTATTGTTTTTTTTTCATGATTTACAATTTTTGTACTCATTTTAAGAATTTCTTGGTTTGAATCTATTATGTATTCTCATTTTCGGCTTGTTTTAAGTATATATGAATACAATTCTTACCTGAAATTTTAAGTACGACTCCTACTTATATTAAGTAGAAAAAACTTAAATTTAGTACGAATTTTTTATTTCTGTGTAGCAACTTTCTACGGCACGCTACTACGGTGAACGTTCAGAACAAGCATATAACACGGCCATCTCACGGCTGACCACTGAACGGCCGATAGACATCCTGGTAGGGCGGGTCTTTCTCAATTCTGTCGCAGCTGTTGGGAAGAGGACAGAAAAGAGACGGTTCCTCGCTGTGTTCTGGCTACCAATACCTCGAAGCTCGGGTGCCCCGGTAGTCTAATGAGTAGTTTATCAGTTGGCGGTTCTAGGTTCAATTGGTAGCAGAGACACTGGTCTGTATCACTACAACATATGAAAATTTGTGCACAACAGATATCACAATGGGACCATAGTAATTGGAATAAAGTGAGCTGGGACCTTTCTTTACATTTACATAAAGCAACTTGCCTACCTAACCTAACCTAACATCTCATGGGAACCACAGCGAACGCATGAGAAGTACTAAGAAACATAAATAATTAGGAAGGAAGGGGTTCATTTTCTACTTAAGATTTCAATACTTATTGTTCGGTAATATAATATGGTAGAGATAACACATAATCTCTTTCAAGAAAAACAACTCCTCCTCAAGCAAATACTTTTATTTTATTAATATCGTTAACATGTTTAGTGTACTCCAAGGGCTTTTGAAATTTTATTTTACTACCACCCACTCAAGTGTTTATGTATTATTACAAAAGGTTTCCGTAGTTATAAAATTTTATAGACCGGACTCACAATTTTCAAAGATGTACACATTCATCTTCTTCTTTAGTTTTGCCTCAATCATGTTGAATATTCATATGAAATTAGAATAATATGACATTGTCCTGAAATTAGATTGAACTTGATAAGATACAAATTTCTTGATTGCTAAAAATTAAACAATTTACAGGAAGTTATTTTGGTTTTTATGTCAGCATAGTTTTAAAATTAGAAGATTAGAGGAAAAAGATTATATAGAATAATTTTATTGTAACAGTGAAACAATTCAAAAAAACATTTTTTAAATCAAGTATCACATTTGTCAATCCCTTTAAATGTAAAGTAGACTAATATTTGTTTGCTGTTCCTTTAAGAGTCAAGTGATTAGTGAAAAAGCCCCAACGTAATCAACTGGCACCCAAAAGTAAATATAAAACAATTTAAATGTACTTTGAAATTCTGATGATTTAATTATGTGCGGTATTGAGAAACCAGAAGGTCTCAATGTTCGCTGCATGAAATAGTGTAGCGTTTGTTGGATTGACAATTTTTCCTCCTTTGGTGCACTATAAGAGACAGCTCACCACAAGGTAAAACTAATATATCAAAGCGCATAAAAGTATGTTCCATCGTTTACAAAGATCAAAATTTTTTTCTATACGCAGATTAGTGCTTGACATTTGTTTATGTTTATTAATTTTCAAGCAGTAAAGAATTAAAATTGTGTTTTTCTATAAGCAAAATAAATTGAGTAAAGCTTTTTAAACGCTTCAAAATTACAAATTTTTTAGTGTGTGTATGTTGTGGCAATAAACTTTGTATTCTAAAAATATATTGTGCAAATCTCTTTTAATTATATTAAGGCTAATGAAAACGCTTAAAAGCTTGGCATTTTTACATTTTCGCAAATGAACTGTTATAAACTGTACGGAAATTTATTTGCGCAAACTATGTAAATTTGACTAACAATATTGACTCGTAAATTTGTGCAGTTCAATTCAATAAAAATGCATGTCCAGAGCTGGATTTACGCCTGCGGCAATTGTTTTTGTATTTGCTTTTTAATTACTAAGTCGACCACAGATTTGTTAAAGGAAATAAAATAAGATTCTGTGTACTCTAACTTTTTATTTTTATAATGTTTTTTTTTTTTCAAAATCGCTATATTTTCCAGGAAACTTTTTATATTTTTATTTAAACAACAACACCCATTCTGCGAATCTCTTAGTTATTCTGTGGAAACGCCCAGGGAATCGAAGGTATACTAATGGGTTGGCGTTAGCACCAATGAAATTCAGCATATAGGCTACCTTAACTAAAACGCGAATATAAATTCATAATTATAATTATACGGAAATATATGTAAATAATTATAATAAAGTCATCTGAAATATATATTCCTCTTCAAAATTAAATAAGTCCCCTTAGCATCAGAGGCGCTTCAATACTGCTATAAACAAAAAACGTGTAAAAGCAGAGTGTTATGCTAGGGCACAATGCATGGCATGTGTAGGGGTTATCTCCTGAGCGCTAGTCCAAGATAAAAAAAAATATTTGCAGCATCAGTAATTTCTTCATAAGTCCAAAAAAGTACAAAGGAAATATAAAAAAATTAGATAGCAGAAGCAAAAACTTATAACTTACATACATAAAATATACATAAATGGTACAAGACATCATGATTATGATGATTACGAAGTCGGTTTTGTACTTTTGTACATAATGTTTTTTGTTATTTCACATGAAGATATTTGTATGTGTCATATTTTCAAATTAAAAATTAACGCGGGTTCTCAACTGATTCACTTCTCTGCTGATATAAATACATACATAACTATCTTTTTAAATTAAAATACTTTCATGTCGTCCTTGGAGATACACTGAATGTTAATTTCACAGAATGAAAAAATCTCATTAAATAATTCAATTTGAACTATTTTTCGCAGTAAGAAAAATATGAAATTTTTTCTTGCATTACATGCAAATGTCGCAATATAATTTGCAAATAATTTTTTTGGCGTGCGCTGCATATAAATCAAAATCATTTCTAAACGAATCATGTAAATGCAGCGAAATGATAGGGAAATTCTTTTTACATTTTCATAAAGTTTGAATTTAAGATTTAAATGTTAGGAAGGAAGTTTCACGAAAGTAATTAAAAGTCAATTAAACTATTTAAAGGTAGATATTATGGTTTATTTTAACTTATTTTTCATAATTGGTGCAAGATGTGGATTACGGTCGGAGAAAACTTTATTTGCGAGGTGAGAAGCATAATAAAACTGCTAACAAAACACAGTGGGTCAGAAACTCGGAGACAGCATTACTAACTGCCGCAAAGTGATCGTTTGAAGCAAGAGCGCACCATCGACTGAGATTACAAAAAAGAAATGAGGGCAGTCCGTAATAGTAAAAATAAAGTTATACGCAAAAATAGGAACAGTGTTAGCCGAAATGACTAACATTAGAATTCTAGGCTTAGGTAATGTATACCGGAAATACCTATTATTATCCACATTCTATATTGACAAAGGCTCTAAGCTTTGATAGTTCTGTTTCAGCATCCACATATAGAATCCACATATTTCCAAAAGCTCAAAGCTCTGTTTTTAGTATAGAAGAGAACGAACTTATCTTTTACAACTTTTAAATTTTTTCTCCAACTTTGTGGAGCAATACAATTAGTATTGATGACGTGGTCTGTGGCATAGAAAATATGTACATACGTGTGCTAATCATCTGCAGTCGGAGATTAACTGTTATTTTTTTCTTCATTCTATTTAATAAATAGTAATTTTCACATTATTGTGCTGAATTAACTATGAACTTAAACACAACCAAATATTGATTCCATCATTTGCAATAATTGTAGTTCAAATGAATATCACTAATTCGAAGGATTTTATTTTACCGAAGTTTTTTAATTCTGTTGTATAATTAAATTTCAAAATGTATCTGCAGGAATTATCGAATTACTTCCGTAGCAAAACATAGATATTGAAGTAAATGACCATTACAAAACGTTGATCTTCTCGAGACAAAAACATTGACATTCATATCATATCCGACAGGAAACGCCAAAGATATAAAGAACAATTTTAAAAAGATAACCCCTACTGTCAACAAAAAATAAATTAGAATTTTTTTGAAAATACTGTCCAAAAATATTTTAGGGGGGTGTACAGCGAACTTTTTTTGCCTGTAAAGTGTTACGTTGCAATGCACATATCGTATATGGCTTTTCCATAGTCACGTTTGTGACAGTCGTACGGTTGAATTAGATGACACAAGAGGAAGACTTTAAGAGTTTTGTTACGAGTAATTATCTGTTTTTCCGTAGAACATAGGAAGCTTTATAATGAATATAAGAAAGGAAAATAACAAAACTTGGACGTAACGAGACAAAAATATAATTTCTTATTTTGTTTATTCAACGAAACACAAAACTCTGCGTATTTCGCAACTTTCTTCCTCAGAAACGTTTTTAGATATGTTTTTAAATATTCACAGATTGTTACACAAAATTTCTATATAGCTAAACTTTGAGTGATTTTCTTTTATAACGGATAGTTCGTAATGTTACGTGACATGACCCTTATACATGCGATGCATTGTGCTGGAACTAGAGGAAAGGGAAAGTGATAGAGATGACAGGTGAAGATACAACTCTGCTTGTGCACGTTTTTTGTTTCTAGCAGTGTCGCAGCACTTTTGATGTCATGGAGACGTATTTAATTTTCAAGCTTTATTTTTTTAGTAATTATTTTACTTCGCTGGTGTTACACAATACCTACAAAGACTTACGAAATATACAAACAAAATAAACTATGTAAATGTCTTCGTCAAAAAATGTTTTCTTTTAAATCTGACGATTTTGTTTTATCACCAAATAAAATGTGAATATAGATCAGCTAAACCATATAATAAACATAGATAAATAATGGTAATTGCGTTTAATAAATAAAAAAATTTTTTAATTATATTTATTTTTGATAATAAAATTTTTTTAATAAATAAAAAAATTGTTATGTAATTGTAGTTATTGTATATATGTATGTATGTACTAACGTATATGTATAAAATTCATGTTTTTACCTCTTTGGACGGTTTATTTCTGACATAACTGAGTCTATTTTTCTTTTTTCTCAATACATACTTCTTTTCGTTCCTCTTACTATATCTGAAGAGTCTTTCTAAGTAAACCACGTATGATCAAAACTATGAATATTTCAGTATGCAATAAGTTTTACTTACAATAACTTATAGCAAGCGAAATCAAGTGACCAATTATGAGATTCTATAAAAACTTTACTGTGCTTGAATCTCGAAGTTTTTTTGTTTTCATTAAATATGTCGCAATAAACTTCATTTATGTTAACATTTTCAATCACTTACTATCTTCAACGGTTAAGTTATTGCTATAAATTATGTTTTTAGGTCACGAATGTGACATTAGAATACCAATAAAAGCAGATCAAAAAATTGCCGTTACCGGACTTTTTTTTTTTTTATCTTGGACCAGCACTCAAGATATGACCCCTACACATGCGGTGCATTGTGCTCGAACTAGAGGAAAGGGATAGTAGGAGAAATGATAGGAGGTGAAGCTTCACTATCTTACAACATTGCTCTTTGCAAGTTATTTGATTTATACCAGTGTTGTTGTGTCTCTGATGTCAAAGAGACGTATTAAATTTTGGAGCTCCGTTTTTTAGTAGCCATTTCTAGTATTATTTTACTTCGCCAATGCCACACAATACCGACGATACTCTTTTCTGTATTTTTACTATACATACATAAATACTGTAACAAATATTTTACAACAACAGCGCTCTGGTATTGTCATCCTAGCATTTAAGATACAATTTTGGGGTTTTTAGTATAATGAAATTTTACGGGTTTTCTTTCAAAAAACATGCCAAAAAATTGTTTTCCATAAACTTTAATATTTTGGTCACGGTTGTATCACTGGGAATAAAATATGTAAAGAGAAAATGCTTAATACGAACAAATAAAACATAAAGAAAATACGCGTATTTCAAAAAGAAAATAAATAACTTGTTTTTATTACTTTCATTACAGTTATTTAAACAAATAAAGGATGTGAGGAAGCATGAAAACTTTTTTCTGTTTATTGAAGCCACGTTAATAACAATATCAACAAAACCAAAAGAATTCAAAAATAAATATGCTTGTGTATGACTTCGTTATTTTCCATTGCAATAATAAAATGACAAAAAGTTAATTAAAATTCAACTGAAATAAATTGTCTTTAAGATTCTTTTATCGCAAATGCCTAAAATTTCCAATTGCTAAGACTTTTGCTGTAGCAAAGAGGGAATTGCGGTATCGAGCAACAACAGTGAGTGTTGTGTTTAATCCCTCAAAGAATCAATGTGGTTGTAAAAAATTCAAATTAACATTTTTTTCTGTTTATTTGTTGTTTCATTATTAATTATTCGTAATCTATTTACTTATTTACAACTACATTATACTTACAGCTGAGTATTGCAAAAATACTATATAATTTACAAAGGTTATAAACAATTATAAATATGTATGTACATACTTATATTCCTTGTAAGTTAAATAAGACGTAAGCCTTCCTTTGGAAATAATAAAGTTATCCGATAAATCAATATGACCATAAAACATCAAGACTAACTCTACGTAAAGGATAACAACACATGAAATTTGTTCTATGAAATTGTACATAAATTTTTGTTAACTGCCTGTTCTGAATGTTGACGATCCTTTTTTTGCTGTGAAGACAAATGGTTTTCCTTGAAATAAGTTTAAGATGAATGCAATGTTGGAAAAATGGTTTTTTTCTATGTGGAGAGATATACAAGTGTCAATCGAATACGATATAGAAGTGGTGGCGATGGCTGAAGTAGTCTGCATGTTGAGTACAAAACCAAAAAAAAGTCCTGGGTTGGACCCCAGTTTCAGAATAAATCATAAAAACGGCTCGTAGTTTTTCTGATGTGCATTAGTGTATCTTTGTGTCAGTTGTTGTCGGAAGGTTTCAGTGGTGAAGGCATAGTGAGTGGTCACTGAGCAGGACCAGCTTCAGCTGTAACCAATACACAGGCACATTTTGTGTCTTCGTCGATATTGTGTAGCACCAGCGAAGTAAATGAATTTCTACAAATGGGTAATAAAAACCAATTGAATACGTCTCCATACATCAGAAGCGCTGCAGCACTGCTATAAACAAAAACGTGCAAAGCTTCACCTTCTGTCATTTCTCTAACTATCCCTTTCCTCTAGTTCCAGCACAATGCATCGCATATGTAGGGGTCATCTCCTGAGTACTGATCTAAGATAAAAAAAATATGAATATACAGCTGGAAAACGAAGATAACATAAGGGAATATAACAACAAACATTTTTTTCAAATTATTTATTGCATCTTCCATGTAAATTGTACTACAATCAAAATATTCTATAAAAAAAAATTATAAATTAGTGAAGCTTCACTTCAAAACCCGGTCTACATATTTTTCATTTAAATTTCTATTAAATTTTTAATCGTAAAAATTTAAATCGTTTAAGCCGTAAAAACAATTGTCGTTTTTTGTTTATTTTACCCTGCAACGACTACCGTAAAAATTATAGACTTTTCATTTGCTTCTGCTATTTTTACCACCAAATAATAAAATAAATAATATAATAACCAAATAAGTAAATCAACTAGAAGTATAAAAATTTATATACTTTTTTTTGTTATTAATTTATGTTTGTTGTTTGGGTCATATGCATATATGCCGTATTTCGTATAGGCATTCAACAAAATTTGGTCAAAAAGCTAAAAAATCTCACATTCTCCACAGAATTCCTTAAAATTATAATTCAATCAATTACGAGAACTAAAGTTATGCTTGGCACTAGACGGAACTGCATAATTACCCCTGCATAATAATATCATCACCCCCCCATTTTGAGCAGTACGATTGTAATTTTCATACCCAATAATATCGTGACTCTTTCTTCTTTCAATTCTTGCAATTCATTAACTACAGGGTCTTCTCGTTGAAGCTACATCTGTCGAATTAGTAGTCATTTGTTCAGTCTGTTTTGCTAAATCACAGTGAACAGATATAGCATTCAACAACACGTGCAAATAATAAATTTTTTTTATCCAATAGGTGTTTTGGTAAGTATCAACTGGCTTTAATTTTCATGGAAAAATCATCTTCAGTGCTCTGGTCCATTTCTAAATGAATGTGTACGTGAACAAACATTAGACATTTCGGATTCGCTCTAGCTAGAGAAGTCGTGGCGGACATTTTAACGACGTTATATTCCACACTTACATACGTTTTTTAGACGAATTAAAAATTTCAATGATATCTCACACAGTTTGTTTTATTTAAATTTAAATATATGAAGCGTTTAATGAAAGACACTGTATAATGAATTTCTCAAAATTGTCGATAAGATGAAAAGCAATGTTCATAATTATTGCTAAGATACGACTACATATTTCCACATTTATACACATGTATGTAGAGATGAAATAATAAAATTGTAATAATGTTTGCATGTACACACAGTATAATTAAGAATAATAATGATAATAGTAATAATTTCTCTACAGGTTAGAAAATCCAATAAGTCGTAAACTGATTAAGGAAATATTCGGCCTTATTACGGTTGTCAACGACGACGTCGACACCAAAATTTGACCTCTCTCAAAGCGGTATGCGATAGCTTTTACTTAAAAATATTATTTAATATTTACAGAAAAAATCGAATTTTTGTAAATGCCAATTTAAATTTGAAAAGAGAGGCACAGCATATCAACGTAACAGGGGCTACATTTTGGTGTCGATGTTGACAACCGCAATAAGGCCGATTATTGTGTTCCATTATGATATACATACATACCTGTCAAACTATCCAATATGCAAATTCGCAGATATGCAGATTCGTTACCTTGGTCCTGCATTGGCCATTGTAGCAAAATGTTGAATGACTCTGAGTAACAGACCCGAGGGAAATGACTTTAATCAACTATCCAATAAATAGTTGTTTTTTTCAGTACATTGTCAAAGTATTCAATATGCACATTCGCTTTTTCCACTATCTATTATTAGTTTATGATGTATATATTGGCATATTGGATACTTTGGCGCGATAGAGTAGATAATATAATTTTGTAAAGGTGAATTTATTGTTTTCTGAAACAGTATTACTATATACAATGTCAAACATTAGTCATTTTTAAAGTGTAAATCAAAATGACTGTCATGTAATTTAATTTTTTTTTATAGTTTAATTTTATTAAATATTTATTACTGAACTTGAAATTAATTAGGCAAGTAAAAATAATAATTGCAATTTTTATTTGAATTGGAAGCGTTATTTTTTAAAACGGGAACTATGTCGAATATGAAACATTGAAACATATTCGCATATTTGAAACCGCGAATCAAGAAAAGTCTTTGATAATCAATCAGATGCAAATTGAAGAATGTTATTTTTTGTAAGAAAATAAAAACATTTATCTGAAAAATGTTATTACCATACCAGATAATATTAAATACAGTTCAAAAACTTTCACTTTTACTGACGCGCTGATATTGCGTTCACAATTGAATATGTTTTTTTGCTCCCCTGAAAAGTACCGATTTGCATACTGGATAGTTTGACATGGTAGGGACGATATGTCCTTTCAACCACATACAAATGCGTCGTTGTTTTTTATTTAACTAAATCGTTTTCCGATTCATCGATTTTTATATTGTATTAAATAAATTCGTTAAAGGGTTTTTAGCTAAAACAAACAAAAATTATTTATAGTTTTCATAGTTTATAAATATGCGACTATCATGGACAACTTAAAAATTCCAGAATTACAACGAATGGGAAAGAAAAATAAAGAGGGAATAACTAAGATACCTACCTAACTAGTAATGAATTTAAAACTTTAAACATACCTTCTCAAATTGACGATAATAATTTTTTGACATTCAACACTCTGTTAATGAATAGTTTTACAATTCTTCGCAATTTCCTCTAAAGAATAAATTTAGTACAAATGTTAGAAAATCAAATAATTATTATAATAGAGAATGTCATTGAAAATGGGTTCTTATTACATATTATTTATTAGACATGAGAAAATTCCAGTGTGCTTAGTTAAAATGATTTTTAACAAACAAATAAAATAAAAATGTGTTTAAAAAAAACTTAGGAGTGGTGTTTTTGTGTAGTGTTTTTGAATTGTGTTGCTTGAAGAGGAGGACAATTAAGTCCAATGTTATTTTTATGAAAAATTTAAATTTATAAAAAAACTTTTTTTTTTTATATAAAACTTTTCTGAATTAAAATCATCTTCGGAAGAAATATAGGTTAGAGCTTGTCGTAGAAAAGAAAAAATAAGAATGACACCCATAAGATAAATAAAATAAAAAATTGATTTTTTTTCGAATATTAATTTTCTCACATTATGGTGGTACATTATTTATGTAGAAACACAGATCTGCTAGAGCCGGATACATACGTTGTTCTTCTCGAGACAAAAACAATGATATATTTCTTTTATTCTACTGCAAATGCCAAAAATATAAAGAAAATATAAAAAAAAATTAAATTTTTTTTTCGAAATTGCCTTGCAAAAATACTTTATATTAGAGGGTGTACAGGAATTTTTGTTTAAGCTAATATACATATGTACATATTTTAAAAAATACTTCAATATAAAAAAAACAAATTTAAATCTGACTGCATTCATATTAAAACATCCAACGATTTATTAATGTTTTTTTTTGTTCTTTAAATTTACTTTGCTTTCCTGGAATCACAGCAACATCCGTAAATAAGCAATAAAAAGATAAAAAGTATAAAACAGCAGAAAGTACTTAAATTTATGCTGCGTTTCCTACGGCAGAAAGGACCTGCTCATAAGTAATTTCATGTATATACGTATATGTACATACATAAAAATGAATTGCTTATGTATTTAAAAAATAAAGAAGATACAGAAGTAGGGTTAATAAACAATGAGATTAACATTTTAAAACAAAAATTTATTTATGAAAACATTTGTTAAATGTGTTTTCTTTTTGTTTACATGGAAGAACAGGGAATATTTAATCAATTATTTCGCCGATAGCAAAGAAAGAATTATATTTGTAAATATTTATATTTATTTTTAAATGAACGAAAAAGTCTCAGGTCAAATACTCCAGAAAATCTTAGCTTTTAGTTTTAAAAAACATATCAAGTATTATTTTGTAAAGTATTATGTAAGTAAAGTAGCAGTATTTTTTATGAAATATAAAATTCCTGTCAAAAAAAAACTATGAGTGTCAAATTTTTTCTACCTCTGTTTTCCACCTTAGGAAATCAAAATAAAGTAAAAAAGACCAAAACAGTTCATGTGACAAATTAAAAGTTAATTTTTGTCAATCAGTGTTATAGGATTGAAATTTATGTTTCGAAATTCGCATCACATTGAAGTTTCCATACTTGGTTTAATTTTATGCAATAAAATGAAAGTAAAATTTTTTTAAAGAACAAAATATAAATAAAAGCAAAAATAAAAATACTATAAAATAAATATATTACAAATTTGCCTGTTCACAAGCACTTAAAGATATGTCGTCTTCTTTAATGACAAAGCATTCGACTGAGATTATGATGATATATTAGACAACGCCGCGATAATTTAAAAAGGAATCAATTTGAATAGTTTGTACTAATTATTATATTTTCTTTGTTTTTTTTCTGCATTTTGTGAAGAAGACTTTGGGAATTAATTATGAATCATTACACGGTCGAACAACGTACAAAAATAATTGAATTTTATTTTTCAAACCCACAGTCTATTGTGTTGACACAGCATGCATATCGTCGTCATTTTAATGTGCGCATTGCACCCACACCAGATTTAACAGCTCCTGACAGTTTTCTTTGCGGATATTTGAAAGAAAGAGTGTACGTTAACAAACCAAGAATCATACTCCAACTAAAAACCAACATTCGAAATGAAATCATGGCCATTACACCTGAAATTTTGCGAAAAGGAAAAATGGAAATGAAAATATGCTAAAAAGAGCACGTATGTGCGCAGCAGAAAATGGACATCACTTACAGGATATCATTTTTCAAAGCTAATCGCAAAAAATTCCCCAATAATATACTGTATTAAAAAAAAAATAATAATAATCGCATAAATAAAAAAGTTATAAACCATTTAAACCATAAAGCTCAATCTGCGCCATCCTGTATTATATTTCTAAATGGAGATTGACAATTTAAGCAATACAATAAATCATTAAGCACAGTAGTATAAAATGGTAAATGGTACTATGGTAGTAATATTACAATACATTACAATTTCCCCTTTTTTTTGCTTTACTGATAGTTTAACAAAATTACTTAAATACTTTACACAATTTATTTATGTATCGAAAAAATTAGAATAGGTAGCTGATTTTTGTGAACGTATCTTACAGAATTATTAACATTTATTTAATAAGTGTATTGACTAATTTGTTTATGAATAGTAAGTACAAAGTATACATATTATAAAGTCTTAAAAATGATTTCTGTAAAGTAATTTACCTCCTATCATGAAATTAGATTCAATCTTCCCTCCCGGTTTCTTGTATTCTTGTTTTTATATTAATATTCTTCTTTCGTAATATAATACAAGCTGTGTCATTGTAAAACAATAGAGTGATATAAAATTTAGTTTGAATCGACAAAGAGTTTAATACCTCATCTATCACACTCTTCTTTATTGTTTAAACTGTACGCTCTGACAAACCGTTACTTTGAGGGTGATAATTCTGCTGGTGAATTATTTAAACTTATATTGCGTTTTTCCGCAAATGATTTAAAATAAAGGGACGAGAACGGGGTATCATTATGCTTAACAATTTCCTTTGAACTAGCTAACAACATTTGATATAAACAAATATTTAACTTCGATAAACTTACCAAATGCGTCTATATAAATCAAAACCATTTTCTACCCACAGTAATAAAATGCAAATTAATTCTTTAAAATTAGTTATACGTTGTTTGTGATATTTTCCTTCCAAACTCTTTGTGTAGATTGACATTAAAAATATCTTGATATTTTCACCTATTCTAGGCCTCAAAACTGGACTTCTACAATACCATGATGATAATAATTTCTTTGGAATTGTCAATTTAGTCCTATAACAAATACAATAATTCTCTGTTGACAAACATTTGCCAACATTCTGAGTTTGATGGTATTTCCAATGGCCAAGTATGCCTTATCTAAAATTAAATAGCCTTAAACTAATAGGAACATAACATAACGACATTTGAAAGATTGCTTCCAATATCTTCTTCCGTTCCATTTGCCAAAGGCTATCGTGACATTGCGGTACGCTGCCTTACGTTTCGCTGGATGATATTTAAAATCATAATTCGAAATTGATAACGTTACAGCCCATCTTTGTAATCTTGACAAGTATACCTGATGCATCTTTATTCAAAATATGAAATCGTTATTGCTGGTGATTTCAATGTTCCTAACTTATCGTGGCTCCGCCATTCGAGCCATACGACTCCAGAAGGCCAATATGTTGAGCTATTCGCAGCGCACAACCACCTTGCGCAATTAGTGAATGAACCAACACATATTCCGTGTGTTGACGGGCACCAACACAACACCCTCGACCTTTTTCTCACTTCACACCCTGACAAGTATGAAATGAAAACTAGCGCACCTCTCGGAAATTCGGCTCATTGCACCATTTCTGCCTCCTTTTCGTTTGCGGAACTTCTTAACGTTTCACGGCCAGCTACGAAACGTTTAAAATATATTTTTGAAAAGGCACGTTGGGCTGAGCTCAACGATTTCTTTCGGCATTTCAATTGGAAGCTCTGCTTCCTTGACAATGACGTCAATGCCATGGCAGAAATGGTTGAAAATATAATATTGCTCGGTATGAAAATGTTCATACCATCGAAGCAAATTTCGATTAAACCCAGACAGAAGTCATGGTTTAATCAGACGTGCAGACGTGCAGACTTGCAGTCAGATCAAGAGAGGAAACATTTAGTATCTGGCGGTATGACAAAAACGCGGATACTGATGCGATGCGCAAAAGGGCGAGATCTTCGTGTGCCAAAGTGCTAAGACGTGAAAAGGCATTATACGAGCAGCGTATTCGCACCAAAGTTCTTACTGCCCAACGGGGAAGTAAAAGCTTTTGGTCTTTAGTAAAAAGAGTGAAGGAAAATGCTAGTTCTTCAATTCCGGCTCTTTTGAAGGATGATCAAATATTCACAGACCCGGTTGAAAAAGCTAACCTCCTAGCTGAAATGTTTGCAGGTAATTCTCACCTGCCGGAGAGCAATCAACCACTGCCCGCACCCGAACGTGTATCCGTAACTATGCCAAAGATATACTTTCGAGCTCGTGCAGTTAAAAGGGTTCTAACGAACCTCAACATAAACAAGTCTCCTGGACCGGATGGAATTCCTGCACTGGTCCTGAAGCAGTGTTCTTCGACGTTATCACGTCCCTTGGCAATCCTGTTCAGCACTCTGTACTATACAGGTCAATTCCCATCGTGCTGGAAGGTTGCAAATGTAACGCCGATCCCAAAAAAGGGTGAGGCAAGCAAACCTGAAAATTACCGCCCAATCGCAATCTGTTCCGCGATTTCCAAAGTGATGGAAAGTATGGTGAACTTTCACCTAATGAAATATTTAGAGTCCAACAATTTACTGAACGACCGTCAATACGGCTTCCGTCGAGAGCGCTCTACGGGCGACTTACTAGTCTTCCTCTCGGAAAAATAGTGTGATTCTATTCACCAGTTCGGCGAAAGTAAAGTCGTCGCTCTGGATATTTCTAAAGCATTTGATAGAGTGTGGCATGGGGCACTTCTGTCCACACTTATTGCTTTTGGTGTCGGTGATATCTTCTCTCGATTTATATCGAGTTTTCTCAGGGATCGCGCTATAAGAGTTGTTATAGACGGGATCTCATCTAACGAGTATAAGATAAATTCAGGGGTACCGCAAGGCTCCACTCTTTCTAATACCCTATTTCTAGTTTTTCTAAATGACCTCCTATGTCAAACTTCCAACCCTATCCACTCTTTCGCAGATGACAGCAGCCTTTCTCACTCATATTCATTTAGTCGTAGACCAACATCGACTATGATCACTTCGCTGAGGCAGAATATGAGTGACTCATTGAATTGTGACCTCATGAAAATATCGCAATGGGGTCTGGCAAACAGGGTCGATTTCAATGCTCAAAAGACCCAATGCAGCAAACTCCGTATGAGGGACCATTTCCCGTTTTAAAACGTCACACAAAATATTTTACCGTAAATGTTAAAGGAAAGAAAATGAACATTAGTTTGGACCGTTTGAAGGCAGCATTTATTTTAAATCCAGGAAACCCTACAAATGATAATCACAATTGTAATAGACAACCGACACACAGCGAACCACCAACTAACGAATCATCAGTCAACGAACCACCATCCAAGGAATCAACAGGCAACGAGCTACGTCTAAGGGAACCAGCTAACATTCTCCTCGATCCTAACGGCGAACCAAGGATTATCACTTCACGTTATGGTCGTATGGTGCGATTTTGCCTCAACCGGAAGGGGGAGTAATGTGGCGTACGTTCCTACACATACGATCTGGCAACAACAGTAATTTGTAGTTTCTGGCAACGCTAATTTTTGTTAAGCGTGTTGTAGAACATTCTTTTTTGATCGACAGACGCTTAAGTCTTTTTTTGTAGAAATTCTATCGTTATTAATAAATAAATAGTTTTGTTAAGTTAATTTAAGAATTAACTACATTTGTCTTATTTGGATCTCCCGCGCCATCATCGTGAGTAAAAAATAACATCCACACAATGTTGCCGACGACATTAATGTTAAATCTCAAATATTTTGTACCATTGTGGCAGTAAAAAATGTATCACTTTTTAAAGGTAAACCTTGTGAACCAGAGTCAAACAAATTAAATCGGATTTTTTTGTGTATTCAAATTGACGTTAAGTAATTGATAGAATAGTTACATAATTGTGAATTATATTATAAGGAATATTTTTCCTGAATTTCCCACAGTTTGGTGAAAAAAGGTACCAAAAATTAATAATTTTAGCAATTTTGAGGCGCTAGATGCTGTTTTAGGGTAGTTTGTTATACACTTTTTTGTTATGAATAATTGAAATCGCCACAAGTCTTGTATACACAATTTGCATTTATCTCTACATTCTATATACATCCACGTACATGAGAATTTCATTTAATCTTTCTGTTTTATTTTATTTAAAGCATTTTTTCTTGAAATCTTGGAAATTTTTAAAGGAAGTAACACAAAACGTAGGAAGTCAAAGTTATGACAACAAAAAATTGCTATAGAATCCGATAAAAGTTTTTTCTCTGCATGTAATTTCAAAGTATTTGTCATAGGATTTGTAATTTGTTTCTACGAAATTGATGGAAATTTTAATTTTTTTTTTGTATTTTGAAAAACAAACTCCTTTAGGAATTAAATTATATTTAGTGGCAGTAATTGGGTTTTTCTTCAATTCACATCTAAAGTTTAAATAGTTAAAGCTAAAGATCAGAAATTCGAATTATCCTTTATATATCTGGAGTTAATTATATTAGCGGAAAGGGATAGTAGAAGAAATGACAGGAGGTGAAGCTTCACTATCTTATGCTTCACTCTGCTTTTGCACGTTCATTATTTATAGAAGTTTTGTAGCGCCTTGATGTCAAGAAGACGTATAAAATTTTGAAGTTTCTTTTTAGTAGTCTTTTTTTAAGTAAGTATTTTACTTCGCCGGTGCTAAACAATACCGTCGTAGGAGGGCGTTCTGATGTGATTGTGGGTTGCTATCAGCTGAAGCCGATATTGTTCAGTGACCAGTGACTATGGCTTCGCCAATGAATCCTACCGACAACAACTGACACACACAGACACACTAATGCACATTACAAAATTGCGATATTTTTTTTTTTATAATTTTAGTCTGAAACTGCGGTTGAACTCAAGTCTGTTTTGGTTTTGGTTTTGTAGTCAACGTGCAGACTACTTCAGCCATCGCTACGTTTTGATGTGCTTATGCATTCTTTACAGCTAAAGCAGTTACTGTTCAGTGACCAATGACGATGACAGCAGAAAAAATTTTTATAAGTCTGAAATTAGGGTTGAACTCAGGAAATTTTTTGGTTTTGTAGTCAACGTGCAAACTACTTCAGCCATCGCCCACCTCAACTTAGGATAATGTTACTTTTTAATGCTAGGTCTAAGAAAATTATTTTGTATATTGTATGCCTTGCCGAAATTATTCAACTACATTTTGCATTTAAAATACAGATACAGATGGATCTAAATCTAAAAAAACACATATTATACGTATTTTTTCTAAACTATGTTCCAGAGAAAACAGAAATTGAAATGTAAACCGAAGAAGGAATAACTTCATTACGTTAATATTCTGCAACCGCTATCTCCGAATGCACAAAACCTAGGAAAATAAAAACTTTTAAGCCATTAGCGCTTTAAAAACGCAATATTTAGCATAAAACTTTATATATTGGCTACACTGCATATTATCTGCAACTTTGTTACTTAAGAAAACGTAATTTTCCGAAATTATCGATTATCTTATTTTTTTAGAAAGAAGATTTTTTCAAAAAGTACTATTTTTTTATTTTCGAATGCACCTTTGGCCAGACATATTAAATGTTATATGTTTGAATGCTTTCGGGGGTCACAACATTGGTAGCCTACAAATGGTATGCCAAAGTTAACTTTAGCGAAGGAATGTTACCAACATGCCGTAAACTTTATGTAACAAATCAGCGAGTACGAGGCTGAATAAAACCATTCAACATAAGAAATGGAAGTTTCAATTGAAGCTGAGTTCAATTTTATAACTTTATATGTTTTTTATTTGTTTCCTTTTTCTTTATTTTTTCTTTAATATATTCACTATTGATGCTTTTGAAAACCTTGAGAAATATATTTTAAGTGAAATTTATATATACACTAGCTGACCCGGTCCGCGTTGCTGGCCCTAAGCAAACATTAGTGTTGTATTACCACACGATTTATTTATTTAAAATAATAAAAAGCAAAAAAAATAAATATATTGTATATGTCATTGGTGGTGCAATATGAAAATTGGATTTTGACGCGCCCCTCCGACCGCAGACCGAAAATCAAAAATCTGACTTCACAGTGTCACCCGCCTAAATATTCTGAAGATTTCCATACGTTACATACATACACACATCATGTTTTATATATATAGATATATACGTATATATTATCAGAACTATGAAAAATATTCTAAAGTGTTCACAAAAGTTGTAAAGAATTTTGCTATATTTTTTAGCTTCAAATTAAAGTTTTTAATTCCTTGTAGTTCTAGCTTGTTATTTCAGAGTCTGGTAACACTGCTCACTCCAGACTAAAGTGACTTTTGTCATTCCCGTACTAGATTTATACGTACGAGTTATTTACCAATAACACTATTTCCAAATGTTGAACTCAATACAATTGTATGGTAACATGAAAAAACTTTCCATATGTTTTTACAAATAGACACATGTTTACAAAACTACTTGATAGTAACCCTGCCAGTACACATTCCACTGACTGCATGTCACTACCAAATACATTTTACAATCGAAAAATTATTCGAAATAGTGGGATCTATTGCCACATGCCATTGTAAGTTCATTTTAAAAATGTCGTCGATGACTAAACATAAACGTAAGTAGCGAATTTGTTTATCACTTCCATCATCACACCCATATCTTTTGCAATAGATTCAGACCGTTCTTTAAATCATAACGTCTGTATAATTTACTGTTCATATTCTACTTAATTGTTAACAACCTCTTATAATTCGTAATAAAATCCAATGTTTAACAATGGTTTTTCAACAGCTTTTTTTAACAGTAACCGTTATTTTTCTGATGGAATTTTTTAAGTTTCTTTAGATTAGTTCATTTGCAGTTTTGCTGAAAATTTTTAAAAAAGCACGCATAGAACACCATTATTGGTAAAAAAGAACATAATGCTTGCAATTGATAATGGTAAAAAGAGAATTGAAATTGTTTAAAAATTTCCTGTCGATCCTTCAACGCTTTCATCAATTATGAAAAAAGGAGAAAACATAGAGAAACGTCTTCAGGTAGAAAAGTAAAATAACAAAAAGAAGCTGAATGTTCACAATTAAAGAACGCAGTGGCGACAGTCCAAACCGCTGTAAACCGTTTTTTTAATTTTAACCTCGCTTAGTCGGAATCCTTTAATTTCGAAAACTCCTGTAATTCGGAAAAACTAGCTAGTCCCTTCGATTAATAATTAACGGGATTCTACTGCATATTATTCGTAACAAAATGACACATATCATATACGCATATACAGTGTATATTACATATATGTGTTTATTTTTAAGTTTTTTTTTTTATTAATTTCTTTTGTGTGGTTAAGCTATCCTATATATTCATATATATTTTATTGGTACTAATGCCAACTCATTAGTAGACCATCAACCAAAATCGTGAAAGAGCTAAGAAATCTCATACAGTCGAACTTCTCTATAGCGAACTTCTCTATAACGAAATCTTCTCTATAACAAATAAAATTCGTGAACACAATATTTTTGTGAGTATTTTCATACATTTTGATCTCCCTATAACGAACTTCTCTATAGCGAAATTCTCTCTGTAACGTACAATTTTTTAAGACCTAAATAGAATTTTTCATAGTAAATAATCTCTCTATTGCGAAATTTTTAGCAATCGATTTTTTGCATCAATTTAGTCACATATGTATGTATTAATAAAAAAAAATAATGTGTTCATGTAAAAACAATTTTTTTTGTCTTAATAAATATATTTTCTACATTTTTTTTGTATTGGACACGGAAAATAATTATAAACGTAGATATATGTTAGAAATGTTACATATAATTAATACACCAATTACCAACAGAATTAATTTTAAGGCAGATACAGCAAATGTTGCTCAAAATTATAGACATTTACTTAATAATAGATTAAATATATTATAATTGTATTTGTAGTTTTTATTTTTATACATAGAATTACATTTAGAGACAGAACAAAAATTATTAGAACTATATTCTACAGGTTATTATTAAAAAGATATAGACAAAAGATTTTTATTATTATTATCATTATTGTTATTGTAATTATTGTTTTTAAATATTTTATTATATGTAACATATTTGTAAAAATGTATTTTGGATTTGGTTCAAAAACAAATTTCAATACAAAACCGAATATTTATACCTATTTCAAATCCAGAATATATTTTTATGAATATGACTTTTAATATTTTTATGAATATGGCTGTTAATATTTTTATTTTGAATTTTAATTGACAAGAACTTTTCCTACATTGTGAATTTTAAAAAAATATTTTTTTATTATAAACAAAAACCAATTTTCCTGAAGAAGCTACACAAGGAGTAGCAAAATATCGAATCGAAATAAATATTAAATATATTAAAAAGACCTTAAACTTAAATAATTAGTGTTATTAATATAAAAAGAGGTAAAAAAACTAGAAAAATTATATTTTCTACATAAAAAAATGTAGTCAAAATTTTCTGCAGTTTCTCTATAACGAAATTTCTCTATAACTGCTACGTTATAGAGAAGTTCGACTGTATGTGTACATGTCAAAAATACATTGAATTTTAGGAAAAGTTTTTTCTGCCTCTAATGACTTCTTAAGTCCACAGCAATCACAATTTCCGCTGGTTCGCAGGCTGGTTTTTTGTTACCCCGTTACGACAGTGCTACGGTGAGGCTGATTAAACACACTAACGTAGTGTCATTCATACGATAGGCATTTTCAGTCGAAAGCAGAGACACCTCTGCCTTAACAAAAAGTTTCTTAGACAAATTTCGATACAAAATTTGATAAATATACCTTCTATAAATCAAAAAAATTTTATGAATACGGCAGTTAAAGTCTATTTAAAAAAATTTTTATTTTCACAAACATAAATAATGAAACACATATGTAAGGTATGGTAAAGCTTTACTATTTCATTGTTTATTTAAACATGAAACCAAAGATGGCACATAAAAAATTTTTATTTCTATTTTTTTGTTAATTTTCAATTTTTAATTTTTAATTTAAGAAATATTTGGCTATATATTCTCTTCAAGTTTTGTTTGTGGTGTAGGCGGACGTCTTAATCCTCTGATACGGGAAGATGCTATTGTGTTTTACAATTAAGAGTCACAATTAATTAGTCACTGGTTTCATTGCTAACCTGACTATTTCCTTTATTATCTTAAAAGTACTTATGTACATGAGGAATTATTTGGATTAGTGCTGAAGTAGCAAGTAGGTGGGTTCGTCATGTGCTTTTTGTGATGGTTTTTCCACTCACCGCGAAACGATTGAATTAATTATAGATGCATCGTTTCTATTCTTTTTCTTTTTTTTGTGTTTCGTTGCCATGTTCATGAAATATTTTGCTGGTGGATGATTGTAATTGAATTGAATTGAATAATTACAAAGAGGTTTTCCTTGTGGCAACGAAGGATGTTTGTACACAATTGATTCGAAATAGAAGTTTGAATGCATCAAAGAAGGTCAATGACTAATTGCTGTTTTAATTGTTTTTATACCATTGCAATGGTTTCAATTTGCTTGAAGACTATTTCTACTAATTGCATACACAAATGTAAAACCTCAGATTGGAAACTATTGTACATATTTTCACATCTGTACGAAAATTATGAATTTAAAAACAGTCATTCTATTTTAATGTAAAATTTAAAAATTTACACGTATTCCACAACGATCAAGAAAATAACTTGAAAACGATTGCCTCTTGCTGTCCTATAAAAAATGTTTCAAAAGAATCTTTAAAATGTATGATAGTATATTGCGAGTAATGTGATGTACAAAATAATTACGCCTCAGCAGAAAAAAAAATTAAGTCATTCTTAAAGTGACATTCATATTCAGCTTCTAACGGATAATTATTTAAAATTTGCTGTTCTTAAGATACATATTAATAAAAAAATAAAAGAAGAATTAAAACTTTAGCTTAAATCGAGTTTAAAAATTAATCCTAGGAAAGTGGAAAATAAGAATTAAATAAAAAAATTTGTGAGATATGGGTCTCTGAACAAGACATAAAACTAAATTTAATAAAAAATTAATAAAAGTAATTTTACTATTTTCATACCTTCACGGAAGCAAGAGAGCTTCATCATAATCAAATAATTTGCAATTATGAATACTGCTTCCGATTCAGTAATTGGCGCAAAAAAGAGAACATCCCGCAAGGATAACTCATAAAATTCATTGGAAATTATCCACATTTGCATTACTTGCGGATCACAATATTAGGATTTTCTTTTTCTTCCTGGTAAGTTCTTTTTTTGTTGCGGTATGGAATTTTAATAATTTTATTTCTTGTTTAATCCCATGCGCAAATTTTATAGGAATACAGGACTTGCCCACAAACAGGATATGTTTAGCAAATATGGATATTTTAGGAGCTATAAATATATCATTCTCTAAGAATGACTTCCATTTCTTTTTTGCTGGTATGAAGAAATATTTTAATTACACACAATGCAAGCCAATTCCAAGCCAAAACAAACATAAATTTTGTGGTCTGCTTTCGATTTCTATAAATTAATGAAACCATAAATCATTAATAAATAGTGAAAAAAGTAAGCTTCCATTCATACTTAAATTTTTTGATGGTTCCAAAAATACAAATAACTATCAAAAATTTACGGAATTTTAACATAATTTAGTTTTATTTCCATTGCCAGAAGCGCAGAACCATTTTCCAAATGTGACAAAGATTTAACTTTTCCAAAAACAACAAAATCAACCAAAATCAACAAATTCAAAGAAGTCAGTATACCGTATAGAAAATCAGAATATTATTTTCGTCTTACAACTTATACATTGACACTAAAGAAAACGTTTGGCTTTAACAAGCAATGTACGAGAACGTTTGACTAAATTATTTATTATTGAAAAAGGACACAGGACAGGAAATTTTTTTTTGCAAAATAAAGAAGGGTAGTATGTGGAAACACTTAATTAAAAGTTTAGCCATTCCTACAGTAAATTTAAATTATTGGTATAAGCACAAAAGCCACATAATAACCAGTAAATTATTTATGCTACGCTTTCATATTGTTTTGAAAGCAACATACAATTTTCATGGTTTTCCTTTCTAAATAAATACCTTAGCGACCTTTCTATGCTACAACTATTTTTGCTTGTTATACAACACAAATGTTTTCAAGGTTCAAAGTTATTGACCCCCAAATTAATACGGTTTCAAATTAGAAAATATAAAATGAAACAAAATAAAAATCTAAAAATTTGTTCAACACATCTCTTTATTAAAAGTTATGAATGCTATATTCAGCATTGACGAATCTTCTATGTCATTCTCCTAAAGGAATGCAAATTTAATAGCATGTTCTTTTGAGAGTTACACTGCTGCAACCCAAGGATATATTTTATTAAAAACGAAACATTATCACATGTCATATCTTATGTATTTGTCAACTGATAACTTGTAAGAAGAGTTGTAGAAATTTATTGTTAAATAAAACCCATTGAAATATAAACCCGTGTTCCTAAATTCTACTTCAATATAAAAAAGGGATAAAAAAGTAGCATCCGGGAAAATTTGAGAACAAATTATTTTTGTAAAATATATTAAAAGCGAAATAATCGGAAACAGCACAGCAACAAAAAAAAAAAGAAACATGTGCATCAACTACAAGTTCTGCTTCAACGACGGGAAGTAAAACATTAATTTATACAACAGCGTTTTTACTTCATGTTTAATTAGAGGCGTGTTTTTGGTAATAAAGCAATTTTTTAGTTCAACTTCCATATATACGCCTGCTCAAAAATAGTGAATTGATAAAGAAGTTTGAGTCACATTTATCAAAAAAAAAAAAATATCAATACTGATGGCTGATGAATTTTGCTACATTAAGAAACTGGAATAACTTTTTTTGTAATGCATTTTAAAAATTGTTTAATTAGTCTTAAAGATAATTGAATTTAAATGCTGTTGATGCAAGTACGGCGTATTATCGCTGGAATTGATTATTTTAGTTCAGGCACATTTGTCGGTTGCGATTTGTACACTTTTTGTCTACAATAACCCCACAAAAAAAGTCCGGGCGGTTTAGGTCAGGCGACTTGGGGTCCCACGGAAGGTAGAGTTGCTAGAAATGACCCTGTTAGGATATTTTCAATAATATTCAAAAGTATATTTTTTATCAAATGTATACTGATATATTACCAGACGGCGATACATACTATTGGGGGTTACTAATGGTATAATTATTAGACGAGTCTTAAAGGTTTCTTTCACCAAATATATTTAAAAACACTTTAATTTAATTAAAGATCTTTATTTAAATTAACAAATTTCCATTTTCAAACTTAAAGCCCTTATGACAGTGCAGTTTTTCTACTTTGTTAAAATTTTGGAGAAGAGCGAAAATATATTGGAATGCGAAAATTAACCATTTGCAAACAGTACAACCATATTCAGGTAAATGCAAAAACGCCAAATCGTCCACTAGTGTCATCGATTAAAAATAAGTAACTGGCAAACAAATTTAAAAAGTTTCAACTTATTTGTTATATGTTGACAACTTAGCGATTTATGCACAATGTCTGCGATTTAGAGTTTTTTACCGTACATTTTTCTTAACCGTTTTTTTTTTTAATGAAAATATGGAGGCAATACTAAAAAATGTAAATATTATATCGTATTTGTTTCTTTCTAACATTGATGTCCCTTTCTATCAATTTTATATTAATTAATGAAAAATAAATACAGTCTAATACGGGTTTAAGTAATGAAACACAAAAAAGTGTGTAATGCTTTGATTTATTGTGCATTTATACTACATTTACACCTAAGGGAAATATACTACTTACGAGATTTCTTGCAAATATATGTAGTTGATTTTGACTAGATTTCCCATATGTAATGTAACAAAAACAAACACAAAGATTTTAGTGCGACTTTATTTGTGCTGCTCGTTCGGCAGTCAAGATGAAACTAAAACTAGCAAACTACATATTTCATATTTCAAATATATTTCACAGCTTTACAATCGGCCATTCCTGATTATTCAGCGTCCTCGCTGACATCATCTTCATCGTCAAATGGCGGATGTGAACACCAAGGCTTCAACCCATCGGAAGCATATACGGAACAATAGTGACGTTGTTTTCTAGCACCTTAGATATTTGAAACGGACCCTTAAAACGAGGCTCCAGCTTTCTAGATGTTCGAGTACTAGGAGCTTCATTCGCCACAAGGACTAAATCGCCAACACCATATCGTTTTGGTACAGCATGAGTTTTGTCAAACCTTATTTTCGCCTTCTCGCGATATGCAGTGATGTTTTGTGCAGCTGTTTTGCTCTTCTCTTCGAGCTCAGATAAGCGTTGTTCTGAACCTCCGATAATCTGTCACTTATCTTGTAATACAGTAACCAATCTATTGCCTAAAATATCTCTCGGATGAAATCCAAACAGTAGTTGATTGGGAGAGCAACATGTTGAATTTTTCAGATCATTAATCGACCATTGAATTTTCCGTAATTCACCATCCCAGTGACGATCATGTTATGTTGATGGTAATAACAATAATAAGATAATAATAATAACAATAAGAGGATTGTACGATTCATGCGCTCTAACAGTCCGTTCGCTCTAGGCGTGCGTACCGTATTGAGAACGCGCTTAATACAATGTTCATCACAATATTTTGCAAAATCTTTCGACGTGAATGCCGTTCCACGATTACTGATTAACTATTCTGGCATTCAAAAAACCTAGATATTTCATCAAGAACCTTATGTTGCTGTACTAGGTACCGCCCTGATGATAGTGTACTTTGTAAACGCGTCTATGAAGACCAAAATATGTTCATTCTGCTTGCCCGATTTAATGAATGGAATCGGATCAATATTACTAAAGTAATATTCTCCATCTTTAGTACCATTTCACGATGTAATAATTTCCTTAAACGCCCTTGATCCAAAACAAACATCTTTTGCACATTTTTGTCTTTCGCAAGTAGCATCGCTGTAATTTTCTGAAGTTTATCGTCTTGAAGTTGCATGCTTACTAGGCAATCACTCTCACTTATCTCTGTTTTGTCGATTTTTACAGTCGCTGGTTCGACATTTGAAGACTCCTGATATGGACTGCGACTCAATGCATCCGCATGAGACATATGCTGCTCAGACCGGTGTTCGATATTACCAGTCCCGTCATTCTCAAAATGAAATTGACCATTCGCTATAACACCTCTCACCTTTTTTTCCATAAAAACATTCTGACCTATCAAAATATCAGCATCCAGCAAATCGTCCTCTGCAACATAGAATATGGTTTTTATTTCAACATTGTCAACCTTTATTTCAGCCTCGATGAAATGATAGGCTGACTTTCTAAACTCATGTTGCTTTGTAGTAATACATTGCATCGTGTTCGTAAATGCAACCGTTTGGGCTGGGCGAAGATGTATCAGTCAGTCAGTCAATAACGTTACTCTTTAATATATATAGAAGATTAGTCAAATTTTACATATTTGTCTTTAGATAAAATACAAAGAGATGGATGCTTTTTGTTTTGGCTGCAGAATTTGACAATTGCAGACACTAATTTCCAAATCATATCATCAACATTTTAAGTATTTCTTAATCGACGGCGGCTACAACGATCGCCTTCGTTCTCTAATAGTCAGCTGTTAGATTTACAATTGGATATTGTATATTCAGAGTAAATATAAACTATGGTTTTGAACGTTGTATATATATTAATACATTTCATGCAAATGTGTATCTGTATATTTTGTTTGTGTAGTGTAAAAATTTACTACTTCATTTTACAAATGCAATGATACAAGACCATTTGCACTGGAATGTGAATTCCGCTAATGTATTTTTTTCCTATTTGCAACACTATTGTATTTAATATGCAAGAAAAAGCAAGAAAGATATCCAAAAAAATTTAGATGCAAAATAAATACAACACGCAATACAATGGCGACGCAAGAAGATAAGTAAGCGAATTTTCTTATAATTTAAGATATTTCTATTGTACATTCACTTATTTACTTATTTACAGCAAAAAATGGACACATAATTACAAAAACCTATTAATAAATTCCCGATTGGAAATGGAAAAGCAATTTCGTGAAAAAAAGAAACTCGCGGTGTACTATGGGAACGTGTTTTGCAAAATATTAAGTCCATAGATGACACGTTCCCTTTTTCACGAGACGACATATACCGAAAATTTTTAAATTTCATGGTGACGTATAAACGTAATACAATAGTAATACAATGTATATAAATGTTCCTAAACGTTTTCAGGGTTGCAAAGTATTAGTATGCAACGTATTAAAAAAGTAATTACACGATGTATCAACTTGGTTTTAATACTGTATTGATACATTCTAAATATACGTTTAGGAAGTCAGCCATACAGCTTTCGTAGACCACCACAAAAACCTTTAATGACCAAGGAACATGGTTAAAGTTCACGGGAAATTTTCTTCGTAGCTGTTTTACGAATCATGTTGCACTGGCTACCCGTATTTATGAACGCGCTTAGTTCAATTCCGTTTACACAGACTATACGCGTGAATAAATTTTGCTGAGAAGTAGCAGTGTGAACAGCCTTCAGCGGTTCGACAGATTCGTATTTAAACTTGTGAGTTTCGAAATCCCCTTTGGCTGTATAAGTGTGCATAGCGTTGCTTCTCGACGGCATGTTTTGGATATATTCGGAAAATGTTTCGCGCATTTCCCGTAAAGATGGAAATCGCATCGCTGCTGTGGTCGCTTGAAGATCTCGATGCCTAAGACCATCACGAATGTATTTTATTATAGCCTGATCGCTGAGTTGAAATTTTCATCCAAGAGGGGATATTCTAAAGCAGTAGTCCATAATCCCCTCATTTGATTGTCGGTGGGCATGGCATAGCTTTTTATGCACTTCTCTTTCGTTTAATTTTACTCCAAATGCTTCGGTTAACATCGTTGACAATTGCCGCCAATTTGCGAACATATCAACTGAGCCATCTAGCCACAGCTTCGCGGATCCCTTTAATTTACTGTATACTGCCAGCATTAAACTTTTCTCCTCCCAACGATAAGCGGCCATAGCAATATTTACGCGATTAACAAACTGATCGGCGGTGAAAGATTTATAATCGGTTGGGTTAAATTCCGGTATCGTTTCAGCTTTTTCCTTTACTGAATAAAAGTTTTGAGAGGCGAAATCGTTCCCTTGACCCAATACCAAATCATCTTTTTGCGGCAAGGCGTCACCAACATTTGATGACGCAGCTCGATTTACATTTTTATCCCATGATGTCATTAGTTGTTGCATCATATTACGTAATTCATCAATTTGCTGCTGCATGTTCGTTTCTGGACTTTCAATTTCATCAGACCCGGTATCTGAGATCAATCGTTGTATCAGTTCATTTTTATTACTCGTACTCGATAAATTACGATCGCGCAATATTCGTTTTAAATCTTCCACTCTTAGTTCCGAAATTTTCATCATTTTTGAAGAAAAATACTGTGCTGCTTCTGTTTTTTTTTTGATTATTTAAAAACAACAGCTTGAATTCTTGTAGACATGACAAAAACTTTTACCGTACAACCCCAATAAATAAATAGTCTGGCTGACACGCACACCACAACTTCATAGCTTAATTTGGCACCTATATACAATTTTTAAAAAATTACAAATGCCAGGACTGCGCGTACATAGCGACGACAACAACACTGAGTTTATAATGTTCTGTGTATCAAGCCGATTAATGTACAACAGGGACGACCGCGCAAACACTGCGACAACAACAACGATTGGTTTTTTTTTTAATGTCGCGACGATTGCGCACACACAAAACTTTTTTATCCTTTCTTATGTATCAAGAAATACTAATGTACTACCGCGACGAATGTATTTATGTCTGTTAATAGGTAACAACAAAGTTCTTTATCCCACTTCTGAACTGTAATGAAACAAACACAAAGATTTTAGTGCGACTTTATTTGTGCTGCTCGTTCGGCAGTCAAGGTGAAACTAAAACCATAGGCTAACTAGACACGACATATCAAAACTAAAACAGAGTTTGTATGACTAAAACGGAGATGTCGATTGGACAAATTTAAGGAAGTGATAGCAAATCTATAAATCATAGTGCTATCTCTTACATTTTGTCCAATTGTCAAATTTCGTTGTGGACATTTATATTAATAATTCCATTTAAAAAGTTTAGATTAAATAAATAAAAAGTTAAATGTTGAATTTCTTAATAATAAATATAATTTTTAAATAATCTTGTGGTGTAATTTTGTGTGTGTGTGTGTGTTTTTATAAGCATACACACTTAATTGAAAAAAAGGTTTTTGTTTGCTGAAAAAATGTAAGTACTAAAATAAATATTATTATAACATTTTATATTTGTATTTTATATTATTGTAATTGACAGGAGTGGAAGCTGCATAATGGGATGCACGGGAGTGGATAAAGTGCATCGTTTCCCGAGAGATGCAAAAAGGTAAGTCTTTAAATTTTTCTTAAATACATAAGCAATATGTATGCATATGAAGTTTGGGCGTATCCAAAGTTTAGGGCACCCTCCCGGATCCACAAAAAAGTATTCCACCCTATACAAAATTAAAAAATAAGAGGAAGAAATAAAATAAAAAAGTGACCGGAAACCTTTAGTTTCCGAGTTATGTGCCTCCGAAGTTCCATTCCAAACTTGTGAATAAAGGGTGTATTTTCCATCGAATATGGGCAATATGGGTATCATATTGAAAATATATTTCAGAATTTAGTAAAATTGTTAATAAATTCTGAAATTATTTATAAACATAAATTTCCAAACGTCGGCTTCGCTAACAAAACCTCTGCATGAAATTTTTTAAATTTGAAGCTTTTGTTAGCAAAGGCGGCAGTGCGATATGTAAATATATTTTTATATTTGGCAATGTATTATATAGCTGTAGTCCCTTGTAGAACAGCGAGCATTGCTTTGCATTTTTCATTGTCCACTGAATACTAAAATCATCTTTATTCCTTCTGTGGTAAAGGTCGAAAAAAAATCAACATTATTTATATATTTTTGTGATTTTAAGTGATAAATAATTTTTTTTCTATTTTCATATACCACTATTGCCGCTGAACGTGCCGAGAATTGAAATAATCTACAATCACTGGGTTGACCCTGGTAGGAATTACATCACTTCCTGAAGGATGAGCACAGGTAAGTCTTTTTTGTTTGTTAAAATCATATTATTGTAAAAAAACTTATAATTTTTTTTATATATTTTCAGACAGTACCAATTTGTTCATCCAGAAATGTAAAAGCTACCACAAAAATTCAAAATTCAATTAAATAAAAAATGTGTAAATTTAATTTTTTATTTGTAAATTTTATTCAAAAATCATTTAAGTGAAATAAAAAAAAATATGCACATAATATTGTATTATTCTTTTGTATGTGTTTTCATTAGTTGCTTCACATTATGGTATGTTGTAATTGCGAGAGATAGTTATGACGTGTTACATTGCAATTTATTTGAATACAAAGCAAGCAAATTACAAAGCAAATCAATTACAAATAAACTTTTAATACGTGTTGTTTCTAATCGATAAAAGCCTTTCTCATCTATCCGTTAGGTAAATCGTCGGTGACCGGAGGGAAGTTTAAAGTCATGTTTCTTGGGATGAGAAGATAGAGTTTTACCATTCTTAAAGGCTTGTTCACAACAGCGACAAATTTATATGAAAGTAGTGTTTTTATGTATTTCCAGGTAGTGCTAAATGAACGAAAAAAATAACATTATATTTTCATAACAAATTAATTAATTATGTATATAAAATATGCATAACAAAAAGTTAGTAAATGTACGATGAGTAAAAAACAGTTTCAATATTTAAAAACATTAACTATAACATAATTTATTTACGTTTATTGTATAAAAACAATGGTATTGTTTTTAAAGAATTAGAAGTCTGGAAATTCACTTTTAACTAAGGTTGCACTTATGACCAGTCCACTGATTTAAAAAACGAAACTGCATATATCATTGCTTATTCTTTTGCATGCTTTTACTTTTTTTTACCATAACAGAAATAATTCAAATAAATTATCTAGTACAGCACTTACCCTTCGTAAGGCTTGAAATGTTTTAACCGCATAAGTACATCCCGGTTCCTCACAACGATGAACTTCCTGGCTATGTATCAACTGAACATGTTGATTAAGGTCGGATTCCCGCACACATAGGTAATCGCATTCCATACACTTTAGATGACGATAACGAACATGCGTGGCTAAATCACTGGCAGAAGAAAAAGTCATATCACACATGTCAAATTCTCTTGCTGGAGCATTACATCGTGGAATTTAGGCACTGGTATTCCCGTCATTTGATGGTGTGTGGAATAATTTGTAGGTGGTGCTGAATATGGTAAACTCATTCCAAGCGGTAAGCTTTGAGGACCAAAACCTGCTCCAAATGCTGAGCCGTACATCATATTCTGATGCAATTTCCTTTTAATATATTTTCACATTCAATGAAAGGCGTCCATTTGATTTGCTGCACTGATGCCTGTTAAAGAAAATGTGTGATATTGTGAAAAATAGGTTGTTTGAAATCACTTTATATATTTAAATAAGGTACTTACCAATTGCTTAAAAGATAAACCACATTTTCTTGCTAAAATATCAAGTTAATTCACCATAATTAAATAAAGTTTACAAAAATTGTGCTTTTTGCAACAATTTTGTCAACCAAAAATTCTAATAATTTTTTGAACAGATGTTCAACACAGCAATCTATATTTGTTGCTTCTTATACATTGAATTCCCCATTCCTGTTCATAACTTTCGGTTTGGTCCAACAGCTGATACGGGGCTTTTACAACTGTCACTTTTGAGAACTCTGTTTAGACCTCTGTGACTAAAACTAGCAAACTACATACAATTTCATATTTCAAATATGTATATTTCACAGCTTTACACATAGAAAACGAAATCTACTTTCTTACTAGATTTAGACGAATCTCAAAACGGGAAAAAATTTTCTAAGTCTGGCAACACTGATGTTCACTTTTCAAAAGTTAAGAATGGAAAACATTTTTCCAAATCGGTTCCGAGTCCGAGTTCTTAGGTAACAAATTCACAGAAATGCATAAGTACCAACTTAAGTCCATTACCAGTCTACATACCAAATTTCAGCGAAATCTACCGATTCATTTTTAAGTTATCGATTAGAATTATTTTTATCAAAAAGAGAAAAAGTATGAAGAGTACTAATTATTCCGTTTTTACCCAACAAAAAATATTCTATATTTTAGTATGATCGACCCTTCATACGTCTGCCAAATTTCACGCAAATCCTTTAAAAATGAGTATATGGTGATGAAAATGAAAAACGACATTTAAATATAAATTGAGATTTAATTAGAATTTGTGAAATAGGCTCGCTCATAGCTATCAACATTCAGGCCTGGCAAAATTGCTCCTTAAATTAGTCAGGTACGAGGACATATTTCAGCCCTAACTCGCGAACGAATCATCCTATTTTCATAAACAAAACACCAAAAGATGCGTAACAAAATTATATTTAATTTAATTCAACATAATTTTTTCTATATTTCTCGTTTTAGCATTATACAAAAATTTAAAAAGGGAAAAATTTTTTTTCTTACAAAATTCGTTTATTTTTTCCGTTTAAAAATGCAATAAAAAATAAAAGTAAATATATTATATTTTGTACATTTTCGAAAAGCTAAATACGTCAAAAATAAAATAAGCTATAAATCATGAAAATCGATTAACAAATGCGGATGATTTTATTCTCAATTTACCTCAGGTACCCAATATTGAAAGAATATGTGTGCAGTCAACCTTACATATGGTGATAGGATTGCGTTAGCTTAGCAGGCTGGTAATGGAAATAAAGTGTTTTGTATATATCTTGGTATTAAAAATTTTTTTGCAATTGATAAAATTTTTTCAGCTGCTTCGGATTTATACATCAATTAAATATTTTTCAAATTGCAATGAAAAACTAAAATTTTTAGAGCAAATGTAATTTATCTGTTTAAAATAACACAAATTTTTTGTTAGTAAATTATAATTTTTATTTCAGAAACATTGTTAAAATAAAAAGTACCTTTTATTTAAATAACATTTCTTTTTTTATTTTTTTATATTATCATTTGAAGTTTCTCGCCAAATCGACCAACAAAAATCTACAAGCATTCATTCTGATGGCTTGACATTATAACACTTTTCTATATGTAACATATCTTGGTGAAATATTTCACCATGTTCATCTGATACAAGACCAAGATTTTCCGGAAAAAATCTAGATGTGAGTCCAAAAAATTTATTTTAAGAGAAATATACATTTTAGAGCTTTGTAGGCAGAAAGCAGTTCTTCGATAAATTCATGGTAGTTTTCAGCTTTTCTGTTTCCGAAAAAACTGTGACACACATTCACGACCGAAAACCGAAAACTGATTTGAGTTTAGCACATCAAAAACCATATAGTCCACATAATTATATTTAAAGGAGAGCCAAAAAGTAATTTTTTGCAGAGCAGTGTAATATGTTACCCTCGAACGCCAAGAGATAGTGTAATGTTGACGAATTAATTTTGAAGCTAAAGGAAAGTCATTTTTTATTATTTTACTTCGCCGACGCAAGGTGGGCTAGAATAGGTTTTCTTGGATTAATTAAAGAAAAAAAATTAAGTATCGTCAAAACTGGTTGTACCCGGTTAAAGTATATAAAATTCTACATCGCTTGTCTGTAAAATAAATATCAAAAGTGCTCTGGTGTTTTTGTAGTGAATATTTAAAGACAAACTTTATTGAAATTTGTGTGCAAAAAAGGCTAAAGAAGTGAAAACTTTCGCGTTGTAAAATTTTATTTATTTGAAAAGTAAACAACTTTTCTCTGGAGCCATCAACTTCAGGTTATTTTGGAAATATTTCGTTAACATTTATGTATCAAATTATGTGTGAAAGTGTTTTAATTTTTGTTATTTATATTGAAAGTGCAAAAAAATTTAAATTTTTATATTTTAAGTGGATATATAGTTATTATTCGTGTCCATTCGTGCCGTAATTTGTAGTTTATTTTATAGATATAGATATTTTATAGATTGCTTAGAATCCTCTATTGCTTTTACTCCTGGCCAGACTGCAAGACGTGGTCGAAAAGAAAAAAGTTTTACCAAATCAAGTGATTGGAGTAAAAATGTAAAAAAAAGGTTTAAGGGACACCATATCATTCCCTGTGTTACTTCATGCTGCACAGATTAAATTAAAAACATCAGGTTATGTAGAGAAATCAAAAGGGTTGCGATCCATAATATGGATATACATATTATATCAAAATGTTGCAAAGGCATAAATTAAAAAAAAAAAATAAAACAACCACTACCCTCTGTGAAAATGCCGAATAGAAAAGCGTTAGCTGTTTTTGTAGAACCTCAGCTAACTCGACATCAATAGAATCTAGTTAGACAATCTACTCTTGACATATTTCCCAAGCTGAACAAAATATATTTATCAGAATCGATTAGCTTTAAAATAAGCAAGACTTCCGTTGAAGTAACTTTACAAGCTCTCCCTAATCTCACAGCAGAGCGTCTAATAGAACTTCAAGAAACAGCTATTGACACTTTATGCAATACGAAATTGAATCTAGTATTATATTCAAAATGGGGCTTTGATGGAAGCTCTGGCCATACCTCATACAAACAAGCCTTTCATGGCTCTGATGCTAGTGATTCATCAGTTTTTTTAACTACAATTGTACACTTAGGCTCATGATGGAGGAGAGGTTAATTTGGCAAAATCCACGACCTTCTTCAACTAGATTTTGCAGACCCTTGAAAATTTCATTTGCAATTAGTAAAAAAACAGAGTTGCAGAAGAAATACAAAATTTAGACTGTTCAACCGTAACGATTGCAATCGATTGGTGAGAAAGTTGTACATGTCCTCCACGAATTAATTTTGGCAATGGTAGATGGAAAGGTTTGCAATGCCATTACAGAAACCAAATCAACACAAAAGTGCTACTTATATTGCGCCACTAGTAAGGACTTTAATAATATAGAAGACATGATCCAAAGACCTGTACATGTAGAAAATTTAAGATTTCGCCTTTCCATTCTTCATGGTTGGAGTAGATTTTTTGAATGTCTTTTGCACGTTGCAAATAGAATACCTTTAAAAAAGTGGCAGGCTAGAACTAATTCTGAAAAAAGGACAGTAGCTGAAACAAAAATTGGATTAGCCAAAAAATAATGAAAAATTAGCCGAACTTAGCTTCCCTGATACCTAAGATACTATAACAGATAGAATAAAAATTTTACAAGCATATAAATGCTGCAGAAAAATAATATAATAATAATAATAATATTAAAATAAAATAAATATATGTATGTACTTTTTGTAGGTAAAACTAATAATAATTTTTGGTACTTCTCTTTGCAGCCATATATCTCCCAAATTATTGGACATAGAGCAATACTTTTTTCTGTAATCTTTTCTTCGAGTGTGCGAGGTTACTTTTCGA
Organism: Dexiosoma caninum; assembly: GCA_963924685.1. Lineage (NCBI taxonomy): Eukaryota > Metazoa > Arthropoda > Insecta > Diptera > Tachinidae > Dexiosoma > Dexiosoma caninum. The sequence continues at coordinate 57,812,224 of OZ004729.1, forward strand.
AATTCGACAATATATGGAGTAAAATTGTACCTTTGTACTTTTAACCCATTTAAATAGTGCTTATGATATATATATTATTTTTTACTATATTGAAACACCGCCATGATATGAGTATCAAAGTAAGGGGATTTTTGAAGGAAGCACAAAATATAATGAAATCTCTGCAAAAATAATATGGCGGACGACAATTTTTTTATATATGTACTTCAATGATATGGGTACAAAATGAAAATAATGATTGAATAGAAAACCTAAAAATAGAGTGAAATGATACTTTTCACCAAAACTGCGTTTTGGACCTTTTTAATTTTTTTGAAAAAAGACTTTTTATATAACTACAAAAGTATCCAAGTTTGAGGCAGATGGCTTACCGTAACAATATATATATTCAAAAGTAGACGAGATTATATAAGTTGGTGTGGGGGTAGCAAAGCACACCGGGTGTAGCTAGTAAACTAATAAAAAACAAAAAGCTGTTTTTGTGTTTTGTGGAGCAACGACGTTATAAATTATATAATTCATAGCGCTCTAATTCGCCGGTATTTGATCAATTAAATGTGTTAAAATTAAGTTCTACTGTATCACTTCACCATCTGCTGGTAGACATCTTATTGCCTGAGTGTTAGTTCTTTTACAAAATGAACGGTTTTCTGAATGTCTATTAATCTCCGGCGGTGCTGTTAAATTTCGATTACGATTAGGAATCAACTAGATTACATTTTGAAAAGAATTATACTGATTATATAATTCTCTTTTAAAGAATTTCTGATTACAAATTGATTACGATTACTAGTAATCGAAAAGTAATCTGGATTACTGGACATTACGGTAAAATAATCAAAAACAATCAGAAGTAATCAAAAAATAATTCGATTACTTCTAAAGATTACTTTTGATTATTTTCAAAAATTTTGAATTTGAAAATTGAATTTATTTTGAAAAAGTTCTAAAGAAATTTTTAAACGACTAAGGCCCAAATTCACAGTCATTAGTTAATTATTAGTAAACTAAAATGGTAACTATAACTATTGTTTAACTAAAGGGTGGTTAAATTTCAAGGGCTGATGTTGATTTTGAATAAAACACAAACTATTTAGGAAATTATTGTAATTTTATTTTATTATGATATATTGGTATTACTCAATTATGTATGGAACAAAATATCGGCCAAATGGGCGCCGCGACCACGGCAACAGTGGATGATAAATTTTCGAAGAAAATCATCTTCAGTGATGAGGCACATTTTCACCTCAGTGGATTCGTCAATAAACAGAATTGCCGCATTTGGGCGAATGAGAATCCAAGAGTGATTGTCGAAAAACCAATGCACCCACAAAGAGTGACTGTTTGGTGCGGTTTATGGGCTGGCGGCATCATCGGGCCGTATTTTTTCCAAAATGAGGCCGGTCAGGCAGTTACTGTGAATAGTGTTCGCTATCGTGAGATGATAACGAACTTTTTATGGCCCGAATTGGAAGATATGGATGTGGACGATATGTGGTTTCAGCAGGACGGTGCCACTTGCCACACAGCTAACGAAACAATGGCTCTTTTGCGCAACAAATTCAATGGCCGTGTTATCTCACGTAATGGCGATGTCAATTGGCCGCCAAGATCATGTGATTTGACACCGTTGGACTTTTTTCTTTGGGGTTATTTGAAAGAAAAGGTGTACGTCGATAAGCCAGCAACAATTCAAGAGCTAAAGGATGAGATAATTCGGCACATTAACGGCATAGAACCTCCATTATGCCTCAGGGTCATCGAAAATTTGGACCATCGGATGGAGGTGTGCCGCCGTGGTCGCGGCGCCCATTTGGCCGATATTTTGTTCCATACATAATTGAGTAATACCAATATATCATAATAAAATAAAATTACAATAATTTCCTAAATAGTTTGTGTTTTATTCAAAATCAACATCGGCCCTTGAAATTTAACCACCCTTTAATAGTTCATATTCACAGCGTATTGTTTAACCCTAGTCGGACTGAACAGGTACAATTGTACCTTTTTCCTTTTTAAATTTTAATAACTTTTTTTTCATAAACAACAGAAACCTGGGATTTTGTGACATCTTAAAATATTAAATTAAATTTAAAGTTTTAAATTTTCAGAGAAAAATCTTGAATTTTTGCCCATGATTTAGGCATTTTACTAAATTATACCCTTAAGAGACTGAATAGGTACAATTGTACCTTCATATATAATTTGTGAAGAAAGACTAAGATGGAAATAGAAAATACTTTTTTATTATAATTATTTTATTATAAAACTTTACTCAATTATGTTACATGAAATGCATGTTGTATTCTGTAGCGAGTGTTCATCACAAACGGGTTTAACGCAAATCATGCATGATTTTCTGGTCTATCGTTGTTTTCGTTTTTCCGGGGTGCATACATAGCACAGTTTTCTCACCAATATTTGGTTGTCTTTGACCATCTTTTGGCTTTCCAGTATAAATTTGACCATGCAATGGGTAGGAATTGACTGAATCACAAGCCCAGAAAATTGTTATCCCATACTTAGCTGGCTTAGTAGGTATGTACTGTGTAAACCTGGTATGGCCTCTAAATGGAAATAATTGCTCGTCGATAGTGATACATTCATATGGCTTGTATGCTTTTTCTAAATTGCTGTTCATCATAGTCCAGATGTCATGAATTGGTGCAGCCTTATCTGATTCCAAATGCTGTACACGTGTATTTTCGTTGTCAAAGCGAATAAATCTGAGCTTCATCTTGAAGCGATCTAGGGTCATTACAGCCCGTATAAGAGGCAGTGCATCAGCCTTCCATAAATCAGTCAATTTATTTCTGTTATCTCTATGAACGCCAGCTGAGATAAGAATACCCAAAAATGCATCGAGTTCAGTTGCAGTGAAGGGCTGAAACTTTTTCTGAGATGGCTGTTCAGAGGAATTATGAAATACTTGTCCCAACTTATTATTGAAATTATCAAAAATTCTTTTAGCTTTCCGATTGCTCTCTCTCTCAGTATAATATCACACATTTCCGGAGTTATAATAGACTTGAAAAGATCCTTTTCAGTCAGTAAGGAACTACTCGATATAGGCCCACCTCTTTGCCGCAAAACGTGTGATGTGAATTTACTTTGGTAACTCTATATACTTAAATTTAACGTATATTCGGTTTGAAGTTGAATTTGAAATTTGCAGTTAAATATTGTTACAATGTAAAAACCACTCATTTTAGTAATGAGTATTTTTATTTGTGATTCTAGGCGTACTTTTAATATAAATTATATTATACCTTCACTAACAAATGTTATATTTCTGTTTATAAATATATGAAGGTACAATTGTACCTGTTCCGTCTTTTAACGGTGTAATATTCTTCCGTTCGACCAGGGCTAACTAACATTCTAAGTATAACCAAAGAATGGTAACCGTAACAATCTTTGAATTTTCAATAGTTTTTGCTTACATTTGTTATATTATTTCTTAAAAATAGATAAAACAAGCACGCGATCATCTAACTTTACCGCGCAAGATATTGAATTGCTGCTAAAATTGGTGCGGGAAATCCAAAGTATTATCGAAAATAAAAAAACTGATATTATTATAAATATATATATATTAGGGAGGGTCGATTTGTATGGAGGCAAAAAAATCGCAAATTACAAGGAAAATCGTATTCTAAGGATCAAAATAATAAACTTTGCCGAAGGAACCATACCTCTACAATGTATGTTGATGTCCCGACTTTTGACCCGAAGGGTCAAATTTTGCAAAATCTCACTTTAACCCATTTAGAGTGTCTCAATCGAGTCAAAATGTATAACCGACTCCCACTAACTTTGGAGGGCCGACCCACCTATGCCAGTGGCATACCCCTGGAACCACCCCTGGGGGGTTCCCCATACAAACATTTAAAAAAATCTCCATTTTTGGCACTTTACAATCAGCGAAATGGCTATGTTTTTTTATTTTTGAAGTTTATTTTTCTCTTTAGAAATTTATTTAGTCAGAACAAATGTAAATGAAACAAGAATCTTGTGTTATTTTTGGGTTAAATACTGGTAATCCCTGATAGCTAAGTAATAAAATATATCTTCCATGTGTTTACAATATGTAGCTGTATGCAGTAAAGAGCATGCCTAAAATCAGGTACGCATATGTACTTATATGGCTTACCAAGGCCGGTAGATTATTACGATTGTATGCGACAACTCGATCTTCAAGGACTCCCGAAAACATTGAACTGGATGAAAGCAGTTTACGTGAAAATCCGCGACTTTCAATACGGAAGAGAGCAGCCTCACTGGGACTTCCAAGAGCGATTATTCAAGAAAATTTTAAAAAGTATCTGAAGTTCCATCCTTTTAAAAGAAAGTGACTTTGATTTACGCAAATATTTTTGTGAAACAATGTTGTAAATTCCATTTTTTGGAGCGACGAGGCTCGTGTAGCATTCGCTTTAAGGTGACATTCTATGAAACGGAGATGTGTTCAGTTTTTTTTTGAAATATATACTCTATAGTTGTAAAAAGAGTAAACTGATATTCAAAAGATAATTTGTATAGGAGAACACATTGAAAAGATACAATACTGGTATTGCATTCTTCTGAAAAAAGTTACAAATGTATATACATATATTGATACTTTTTAAAATGTCACTATCAAGCTGTAAAAATTAAGTAAAATTTAGTACATTTAGAATTTAGAAAATTCTGCCCATTCGAAACGTTCAAACCGATTTTAATGTAATTTAGAACATAGATGGATCTGCATCTAAAAATTCTCAGAGGTAATGTACATTTTCAAAACTAGAACCAGGAGGGCGATCGGGGAAAAATTTCGGCCTTTCTAAAACTACATAACCGATTTTGAAGAACTTGGATGTATTTGAGTTTAAAAGATACATTGACAATTGTGCAACTCCGGGAAGGTTATAGGCTATTACTTTCTTTAAAACTAGCACCACGAGGGGCAATTTCCACGCCAGCGATACCACCTAATCGATTTTAAGAAATTTAAATCTATTTATGTTTTTGCGCCTAGAAGGAAACATCTACTACATATATATTTTTAACTAGAACCAGGAGCCGACGTAGGGGTAAGATATGTCTCTCCGAAACTTTATAACCGATGGAGATAATAACGGGAACGAAGCTGCGGCTAAAAGCTACTTATAAATAAAATCTTAAACTTCTTCTAATTGTTGTAGTATTGCTCAAAGGTACATATCTTTTTCAATACCGGGATTTATCTTGGAATCGGAGTGGTTGCGTGTGGCGAATGTCTGATCTCCGGGTGTGAACGGCTTCTGATATCACGAAGGGCCTAAGCTCTGCCCTAAGTGGGGCGTCTCCTTCGCTGAGGGTCCGCCACCTAACCTATTCCTTTAGAGACTATTAAACATTTGCTGCGAAAGTTTTGAATGGTAAGAGAGGGAAGAGTATTAGAAAAGGGTACAATATTCTAGGTGTATGAAAGTAAAAAGGAATGAAAAGAGGAAGGAAGTAATGCAAAAAAAAACTATAAAACTACAAAAAAAGCTTCAATATCTGGAAACGACCTCAGTTTCAAAAGTGAATGTAAGAAAGTTTCTGCAGCAAACGTTTCATAGTCTAGACGAGGACTAAGTATTCAGTATGTAAAACATTCGTAAAAAAAATCTTTTAAGTTTGTACATTTGAAATATGGAAATTCGAAAGCATTTTCTTTGGTTTGGAATTTTAGAGCCATGTTACAGAGTTCAATTCCGTTCGGAAATAGAATTCAATCCGTGTTGTCGTTCTTTAGTAAACGAAAAACGAAAAAATTTATCAGCATAAAATCACTTTCAATTGCATGAACGGAATTGTAATTTTTACTATACTAAAGTTTAAAAAACTATTTAAATACACTTTTTTCAATAAAGAACACTGTTTCTCATTTATTAATTCACAGTTAGTTTAAAATAAGTTTTTTGTTTTATTTTAAATTTTTTTTAACAATTTATTGGTGCTCCAGACCAAAAATTAATTCGTTTGGAATGGCAACTCCGGATTCAAAACCAATCCGCACGGAATCTGTAACAAGACTAATAGTGTACACCTTGGCACGAGTTAACAGAACTAAAATATTTAAATTGTATACAGAATGATTTAATTTGGCACTTATCTTCAAGATCCGACTGTAAATGCCAAAGACATAACGAAAGGTTTTAAAAGGCGACCCCTACCCAGAGCAAAAAAAAATTTTTTTTATCGAAATTTGCCTTCCTATAACATATTATATTAGAGGATGTATATCGCGATTTTTTAGCTGTAATGTAGATACAGATTTACTTATCGCATTTAGTGCTTTTTATGACCGAACATTGCGTTTTGTTCTCAAAAAGTTAGTATCACTGGTAGCAACGTATTAAAAAAGAAGAAACCCACATAAATACCTCATCTTCAACATTTTGACATTCTGTAATGATGCTGTTGATATCTCGCAGTACTGAAAAACTAAAAATTTAAGCGCTGACCAAACAATTCACATTTCTATTATATTTTACAATACAATATAAACCATCTATAGTAGGTCACTGCATCTAACGATAAAAAGTTGTAAAAACTTTTAATGTCATTAACTTTCTTTGGAAGGTGAATACTGAGGAGTCTCGTTAAATATATTTATTGGTGTTGAAAAAACACTTTTTAGCCTTTTTTTAATATCAGTTTTAAATTTTTTTTTTTCAATAATGATGTTTTATGAAGTACTGCAAATATACTATTTTCATACTGCAACGATTTAATTTGTGTAAAATCACGTTTTTAAAATCAAGTATTTTTGATTTTACATAATACAGATGAAAGTCGTTACATGTCATTTGTAACACAATAAGTACCAATTTCGGTAATTTATAAGTTTTTAGCAATTCAACTAAATCTAAAGGACCGTGAATTTTCCGTGACCGGGATGACCAATGGCACTACGCACGACATCCACTTTTTGGATTTGGGAATGACTCACTTCAGAAAATGTTTGTGTGATTGTTATAATATTTGTTTTGCTTGTTCATAAATTGTAGAAGAGCCGTTGAAAAAATTTGATTATCGCTCCGCAATATGAAATGATTAAATTAATAAGGGACTTTAACGACCTTCTGACAAAAGATGAAGACCAAAAGCAATATGTCCTGCAATATGTCCAAAAGCAAATGCCGAGCATTATATCCTGACGTTGCAAAATCTAGTTTAACAAAAGATCTAGAATAGTACATAACTATGTAAAATTACCAACTCATGTAAGTACTACGTCTGTACCTTTTCTGTGTCTGTTTTGTATGTATTATATACCTGGTTTTTATATTTTAAAATAAAAAATGTCAAAAAAAAACCCAAAATGTATCACTTAATAACAAAATATACGAAGTATGGGGCTAAACGCTGTTGTAACTCGGTTTACCTTAAAATAACAACAATTATATATATGATATAAATTTTAAAGAACAATATTAGCTTTCATTTGACATATTAAGCGTGTTTTTATTATTTACAGTTCTGGAGTTATGGCTCCATATGTCAGATTTTTGGCCAAAAATATCGATTTTTCCAAATTTTGAACGACGAGCGGCATGGGTAAGCGTTGTTTAATCGAGCTCAAATTTTGGCTATCTCAATATCTGGAAAGGGGAATCGTTTTGTGGGGTTAAGACCAAAAAAATTCTGACATTTTTATCCCCTCATATAAGATCCGTTCACTCTATTCAACATGTAATTACACTTGTGATTACCAAATTTAACATCTCGCTTAATAAATAGATTACTTAGAATCATAAAAAATGGAACCTTTAAATTTCAAATAAAATTCATTCCAAATATTAAATTCATTGTTATATTCAATTGAACGAAATATGTAAGACAATTTTCTTTTATTATAGATAAAAATAAATTTAAGTGCGAAAAGTTGATGATATTAACACACTCAGACAGGATTGCCTAACAGAAATTATATATAAGAACCAAATACATACATTCATATGTATATAAATATATACTATATATGTATGTATATGTCCTAAACAATGAAACAATCATTCTTTTAACTTTATTGCAAAAACAAAATGCAACAAAATTTTAGGCAGAATTCAGAATTTTAAACGTTAGTATACTTTGTATTTTATGTTGAGTGAGTAGTTACCACGTTGACTGTCGAACAAGAAGATACTCAGTTCAAGACCTGGTTAGACCAAATATTTTTCAGTTACCCCAGTGAACCTTCGTCGGCGTTTGAGCAATAAAACGTCGGTGAAGTATAATAATTGATATGATGGCTCTACTCTACCTTAAAAATGTATGTGTTAACAGAAAACCAGACATGCAGCACCTCTCTTTTACAAATTTTCCAAAACGCTCAACTCCTGACTTGTGCAATAAATAAGCTTTCTGCCAATGTATCATTTCAGCACCTGTCTCGTCACCACAATATCCCTTTCCAACTAGTTCCGGTGCAATACATTGCACAAGTAGGGGACATCGCCTGAGCAATGGTCCAAGAAAAGAAAATATGAGCTCAATTATTAAAACAACTGAAATCATAAAAAAAATATCTCACATTTTTCTGATGTGCATTATCGCGTCTTTGTGTGTCAGTTGTTGTCGGAACGTTTCAGTAGCGAAGGCATAGTCACTTGTCACTGAAGAATACCGGTTTAAGATGATAGCAATCCACAATCACATCAGAACGCCGTCCTTCGTCGGTATTATGTAGCACCGGCGAAGTAAAATAATAATAAAAATGGCTACTAAACCGAAGCTACAATACTGCTATAAACAAAGAACGGGCAAAAGCGGAGCTGTAAGATAATTAATTAAGCTTCACCTCCTGTCATTATTTTTATCATTTGGTAATTTTTTTCATCTTAATGTTTTAACAACGGAACAGTCAACACGTCAACAAAACATTGGCTCATGTCGCATTTTTATATTTTCTTACTTCGATAAAATGTTTAATTATTTCTGATACAAAGGAAGAGAAAAAATAAAAAAATTAACTAAAAAAAAAAACAATTTTAATTACAATAAAACTCAATATTGAAATATTTAAACATATTTTAATTATTACTTTATCTTACATAAAAACGTATATTATTTGGTTAGACACGCGTTTTCTATATTAAGTGAGCGGTATGTAATGTAAAAATTCAACTTAACAATTCAAAGTAATAAAACCGTGTTTATCGGGATCTTCTCGCGGAGGCCATAAAAATTTACTACTGATCCATAAATGGGAACCGTTTGCTTAGAAAAATGGAGTGAGTCAATATTAATCAAGTGAGTGGTCGAAATGTAATGTTACTTTGCAAAAATTTCGTTTTTAGTCCTTGGAAATTATTGTAATTATTATCATTAATGGGATTGTTTTTGACTTGATGTTTTAAATTCTAGATAAACGAATTCATTTCAAGTTACTTAAGCATTCTCGGTTTTATCACTTCTTTACTTAGTTCTTCTTCTGTCACTTGTATCACCATAGTCTTTGGGTACCCTTCAGTTTGTTAATAGTCATCTTCATGGTGGGTTTTGGGGCATTGTTTGCCACATTTTCAGTCAGACAGATATAGCTTTGCATTTTGGTTTTTGGTGAATTCTTTGAATAAATTTTGTAGTCAAGACAGATTTCAAATTTTAAATTGTTGCACAAAATGTTACGTAAGTTTAAAAACGTTTTCGTTTTTTGTTTGCAAAAGTATGCTCCCAACTTGAAGCCACAGTTTTTGAGTGGGCCATATTAACTTCGAGAGGATAGCTTTGTCATCCCAGCTCAGAGTTCTGTTTATGTAAGTATTTATTTCTAGTTAAACCGTAGATCAAAGTGTATCACGAGCTATTTCAGTTTTAAATGATATACTGATACCTTAATGTCTAATTGGAATGGAAAGGTATGCTTTACTGCCATATGAACACATAGTTATTTGGCCATAAACGGGTCATGTTATTTCTCAGGAGAGGTCTCATAAGTATACAAAGTGAGGTGGTGAACCCTCGCCAAAGGAGAATGCCCCACTTCGACATAAGTATGCAATGTATGCAATGTATACTGGTTGGAAATGGATAGTGTAGAATATAGACAAAAAAAATAGAGAGCTTAATTCCAGCAGAAATCTGAAGTTGCATATTTTATTTATTTGTAAAGCAGAGTTGCTGTATCTCCGGTGTTATTTTTACGTATTAATGTTAGTATAGACATCTCAGAAATGTTTTTTAAAGCACTGTAGGATTACCGTGCTAAAGACTTAAGAGCATCTCTTTCCATGTCCACTATTATTCACCAAGGCGTTAATAGAGACATGTAATCCTGTGAATTTTCGTACATTCATCGATAGAAAAGATAGAGCAATATTTATTTTCCTCGAAAATTCCTCTTGTAAATTATACAAGTCGATCAAGTGTTTAATACAATTTATGTTGATTTTTTTTTTTTTCATATTCAGTATTGCGGTTCGAAAATTATTTCCTTGACTTATCACAATATTATTATATATATATATATTGCAATTGTGTATATTAGTTAAATTATAATAAGGGTCCCCATGAAAAGGCTTAAAATTGACATTTGTGCAATTGGGCATATATGCGAAACTTGTATCATAAAGCCCTCTTTTAAATTTTTGCGCATCTTTCAAAAGCCAGTGCCAGTTTGTAAGAAACTTAAAATTTCTAAATTTCGATAATTCTTTGCTGGGATGTTACCACTAAGTTCAACCCCAGTTTCAGACACATAAATAAAACATCTCACATTTTTTCTGCTGTGCATTGTGTTAGTTGTTGTCGCAAGGTTGTGGCGAGGCATAGTCACTGGTCACTGAACAGTAACGGCTTCGGCTGTATCCAATCCACAGGCACATCAGAACGCTCTCCTTCGTAGGGTATTGGATAGCACAGGCGAAACAAAATAATTAATAAAAATGGCTACTAAAACGAAGCTTCAAAATTTAGTAGGTCTCCTTGAATTCAGAGACGCTACAACACTGCTATAAAAACAAATAACGTGCAAAAACAGTGTTTTAAGCTAGTGAAGCTTCACCTCCATATTCTGAGTGCTGGTCCAAGATAAAAAAAAAATTTGAGGATATTACAAATTTTTAGTCATAAAATAAATGCAATTAGAAGAATTGGATTACCTGCAGTATAATATTGACTCTTAAGACTCTTCAAGTTTAGTATACAGAGTGATTGCCGTTATAAATCAGTGAAAAATATTAGAAGTCATTCCTTTGTTGAAAATATACTTGTTATGTTCAACACTTTCAATATACAACATTTATATTTTCTAATAGGCTATGAAAATTGTTTTATATTGCATATATTACATTTTTAATTTTTTCTATATCACATATTCTTATTCAACATTGTCAAACACATAGTTCATTTGTAAAAAATTAAACATTTTTATAAAAAATAAAATCTGTTTTAAATAATTATAAAATATTTTCATCAGGTTATGGGGCCAGCACAAACTGTTTTGGGATAAAGAACTATTATTGAAGAATACTAAGTTGTGTAAGATTCTAAAGATGGTATCTTCGTCATTATATCAAATTGAAAAACTGGATGAGAAGAATTACGAGACATGGAGTTTAATTACATTACATTACATTACAACCAAATAACCAAATAAAATGCTCTGCTTTTGCACGTTCTTTATATATAGCAGTGCTGAAGCTTCGGTTTAGTAGCCATTTTTATTATTATTTTACTTCGCGGTGCTACACAATACCGACGAAGGAGGGCGTTCTGATGTGATTGACGATTGTTATCAGCTCAGCTGAAGCCGGTATTGTTCAGTGACCAGTGACTATGCCTTCGCCACTAAAACCTTGGGACAACAACTGACACACAAAGACACACTAATGCACAGCAGAAAAATGCGAGATGTTTTTTTTTTTCTCTTTTTTTTATAATTTTAGTCTGAAACTGGGGTTGAACCCAGGTCTGGTTTTGTTTTGTAGTCAACGTACAGACTACTTCAGCCATCGCCACCCTTGTTAGATTTGTCGTTAACAACAAGACCAGATATATTACATTCGGTAAATAAACTGGCTCAAAGAAATGCTGATCCCTATTTGGAACATTTTAAGGCAGCAAAGCGTATTCTCCGATATTTGGGAGAAACTATAAATCTGAAATTAGAATTTAAAAAGAAAATGAGCAATTGATAGGCTATGCCGATGCAGATTGGGACGGATGTACAACTGATAGAAAGTCGCATACAGGCTATGTATTTTATCTTGGAAATAGCGCAATATCCTGGGAGTCGAAAAAAGAACCCACAACAGCTTTAAGCAGTACTGAAGCTGAATATATGTACATATGTAAATATCAAACGCTTCGAAAGAAGCAATATACTTAAAACGATTGTTACAAGAAGTAGGTTTTTTCAAAGAGGAAAGCATCGAACTTATCGTCGATAATCAATGTGTTTTCAAATTAGCAACAAATCCTGTGTTTCATAATAGAAATAAGCATATTGATATAAAATATAACTACATTAGAGAAGTCGTTAACAAATAGGAAATCTGTGTAAAATCTTGTCCAACAGAAGAAATGATACCCGATATATGCACCAAAAATTTAAATATATGTATGTAAACATAGAAAATTTGTTAATTTAAATTTAAATAATAAAAATTGTTAAATTTAAAATACTAATATATGTTTGTAAAAAATATTCATTCATAGGAGTATTGAAAATATACTTGTTATGTTTAACACTTTCAATATACAACATTTATATTTTCTAATAGGCTATGAACATTGTTTTATTTTTCATACAATACATTTTTAATTTTTTCTATATCACATATTCTTATTCAACATTGTCAAACACATATATAGTTCATTTGTAATAAAAATTAAACATTTTTATAAAAAAGAAAATCTGTTTTAAATAATTATAAAAGATTTTCATCATTCTTAGGAACTACTTATGATCTATTTCAGAAAAATCAATAACTGTATATTTTCTAATTCTCACAAAGTTATTAAAATCCAGAAAATTAGTAAGAAAGTAATTTTATTCTACAAAATTCATTTATGTACATATGTGTGCTTATTTATATATTTGTACATATTTATAAAATATTTGAATTAATTATTTATTTAGTCATAAAACAAATGAAGTATTACCAAATACAATACCATTGCATTTTGATAAAATAAATTAAATTAGGTTTTTTGTAGAATTGGAACTTATCATTACCCGCTTCTTATTAAAATCATTTTTTACCTAGAATATTTACATATTTCATTTTGCACCCAGCTGTATATCATACAGAAAGCAATGAAAATCTATAAAAATTCAAAGAATCTTAATAAAAATATTATTTTATGACAAATAAATTTCTTTTTCATTTTCTTATTCACCTCTTTATTGGCCATTTCCTATTAATTCCAAACTCATAAATTACTTCGGAAATATTTTGAAGAAATACTTGATTCATTTAAAAATATCTGAAATATGACGACATCACAAGAATAAAACTTAAACTAAAACTTGGAAAAACTTTTTGTTAAACAAATACAACTGGTGCCATATAAATAGAGATAAGCCAATAAATTATTTCCAACAGAACAAACACTAGTTTAATATTCACAAGAAAACTGTTTAACAAGAAATAACAAGTGCCTTTGGTTGCTCAGATTAATGTCTGGTGTTAAGATTTTTATGTAAAAATGTGCACACATGTTGTTGTTTTATTTCTATTAGCACGTTGATACGCAGTTCTTATTTGCAAATAAAAAAATAACGAGAATAGCGTTTTATTCCAACGGGAGAGGGCGAACGCTCTACACTATAAGAGTTGACCAAACATCGCCATCTCCAAGTAGTATTGGAGGTATTAGAAAATTTAGAACACATAGGGATTGCGTTTCATTAAGTTAAGAAGAATTTTGAGAAGGATAAATTAGTCGCGTGGTATTGGATATTGAAGGAAATGTCAGACGGTGCATCTGCCGCAGACTTTGAAGATCGAAAAATTGTGATATTCTGAACATCATTTAAACGATAGTAAACGTGATGTTTCGCTGATCATTCTGAAAGTTGAAACCTGCAGCATTTTTTAGCCATGATTTCTCTTTTCTTAAATCGAGCTTTCATAAATATCAGTTTATGGCAGTTGTTATATTATATAGGATCTCATCAAACGAGTTTAAGATTAATTTATAGTTATCATTTTATAAGGCACAATATGAATGAGTCATTACAGAGAATTTGGTACCAATCAATGAGAGTGGTCATGCGAATAGGGTAGATTATATTGCTCGAGCGGCAGATCTATACCCAATTATTTTAGGTCATATGTCATTATAGGAGATATAGAAATTAAAGAATATTAAAAAAATTACAGAAATTTACCAATATCGCTTGGTTCGTTGCGTTCGAATATTATTTTGAAACCAAAACCAATGGCAACAACGGCTCTTACAATTATATCTGTAGTATAAGTTTTTTCGTACGGTGAAATTGTATTGCATGGTTCTATTTCATTTTTGGCATTGGTCTTATTATGAATATTTTCTGTATCTCATAGTTCCTACATGGGCATACTGGATCATATTTGTAATGCATTAAAAATTAAAACTTTACACATTACGGAAAAAACTTGCAGTAACCAATAAAATTTCACTTCTTACTGGAAAAAGTTGCAGTAACCAGTAAAAGTTTACTGCATTACTGCTGATAAAAATTCAACCTTCAATAAATTTTGATTGATTACAAGAAAAAAAATACAAAAAAATATACATATTATATCTCAAAATTATTTCAAAATAAAGAAATTAGTTGTCAATAAACTTTTTTTATTAAAATTTCCCAAAAATAAAAAACATCATAAATATAAATATAAATATAATAAAAATAAAAAATATCCGTGAGGAAATATATATTTTTTGGCTTGGTATTAAAATTAATTTTTGGTAAAAAATTTACGTCATCGCTCCTTCGTTATAAAATTCGCGCCTTCAGATTTTTGCTTAGAAATACCGTTTTATATTTTCTTCTTGTAATTTTTCATTTGATCGGGATTTGTAAATTTTGTAATTTTGTTAAAGCATGTGGCAGTTATTTACAGAATAAATCATGAAGGTATTTTATTCTACCGTTTGGGTGTCCATTTTGCACAAACATCACACGTTTATAAAAAAAATTACAATTCAATACCCAATTGAATTTAAGAAACCGAATTCTATTCAATTGTGGTTTGAGTATTTAAGACTAATATTTGCATAAAATTTACACCAAATAATGGAATGAAAACATATTAAGGTGTAAAAGTCTGTGAAAACAGCATGTTGTTTTCAAATTATAAAATGTTGTACTTTAATGATGTATGCAGAGATATGCCGGGTGGAGAATAATAAATTAATTTGCCAAATTGTGTGCACTGGCTGACTGATCTATTAAATAAAACGTTCAATCAATAAATGATTAATTTGTTTTTGCTCATCAATGACGCACAGTATGCCAATGTTTTCTTAATGGAATATTTGACTTTGAAACATATAAAAAGGACATGCTCAGTGTTAGTTGACAAGTATTTTTGATTTCTTTCTTCAATGTGGTGAATGTTGCTAGTGATGGTTTAGCTCCATATGTGTAACAAATTGCTTCATTAATGCAACATAGGAACAAATGTTACAATCAATTCATTGAATTTTTTAATTTGTCTTTTGGAAATTACAAGATTTTCTGAATCATTGGATTTAAATGAACAAATGTTTAGCTAAAAATTAAAAATGGAGATTAAAAAGTTTTTCTGAAATTCTTAATAGCTGTACAAACTGCTGGCATTTATGGACAGTGCAGGGTAGCTGATACATTTTGTTCCATAAAAAATGTTCTATAAAAAATGTACAATATTACCATTACCATACAATACACCATTATGTTTAAGAATTTAAAAAAAATAAAATTTAACAATACCAGAAACTAAAAATTTTTAGCACAGATGATCTATTTGCTATTCTCGGAAAATTATAATGGCAAAATTCGAAATCACCTGGAAAACGGCTATGCAATCGTATGTTTTTTTTTTATTTAACGCATTAAGGCAATGATACGAATAATTATATTTATCCGTTTCAGAAATTTCTATGATTTTTGATATCGATTTGTTTATTTTGCAGTTAAGAGAATATTTCTGTATGTTTTACAATTAGAAGCATATTTAAAACATTATTCTGAATTAATAGAATATATTTGACGTTCTTGGGTATATTTTGACTTTGAACGTTTCAAAATGCACAAAAAAAAGTAGAACAAGATTCAATTAAAAAAAACAGAGAAAAACAAGAAAATTAAAAATTAATAGATACTTTTTTAATCAGAAAAATTAAAAATTTTTTGACAACTTTATGGCATTTGGATTGCAAGGTTTAAGAGAACACCAATACCAAGAAAAAAATTTCACTGATCAAAGACTTCATTGGAAAAAATTAACTATTATTTTTTGGTGTGCTTCACGGAGAAAGCAAAAAATTTTTATTTAAATTCAAACCCACATATAGATTTTCATCTTTCATTAAATTTATTTATTGTTCCAATATCGTTTATCTAATTAATTTTAAATTTTTTCCTTAGGATAAGTTTCAGAAATTCCAGGCAGCCAAATTGAAAATATGTATTTTTTATTTATTAACGTCACCTATCTATGAGGTTTGTTCAAACGAAAATGTGAATATTGTTTTCTTCCATTACAATGGCGTGGTGCATCATGAGGTCTTGCCAACAAATCGTACGGTTAATAAGAAATACCGCTAGGAAGTTATGCAACGTTTGCGTGAAGCAATACGGATGAACCGATCGGAATTCTGGAAAACAAATCATGCATTCTGCATCACGATAATACAGCAGCTCACAGAACAACGCTTGGTCGTGATTTTTGGCCAAAAACTACACCCTAATGCCTCAACCACCTTTTTCGCCAGATATCGAGTTTTTCCTATTTCCAAAACTGAAGAGACTAATGAAAGGAAAGTGTTTTGCCACAATTGATGAGATAAAGTCAAAATCGAAGAACAAGCTGATGGCCACACCGAAAAGCAAATTTCAGAAGTGCTTCGAGGACTGGAAGAAGCGCTGGCATAATTGCATTACATTTGAGGTGCATTACTTTGAAGGGGACAAAAAGGATAAATAAATACTTTTCAAAAAAAATTGGAAATTCTCCTTTTTTTTTATCTGGGACCAGCACTCAGGAGATGACCCTTAACACATGCGAAGCACTGTGCTGGAACTATAGGAAAGGGATAGTAGGAGAAACGACAGGAGCTGAAGCTTAATTAATTATTTTACAGCTCTGCTTTCTCACGTTCTTTGTTTTTATACTCGTAGCAGTGCTGAAGCTTCGGTTGATTAGCCATTTTTATTATTATTTTACTTCGCCGGTGCTACACAATACCGACGAAGGAGGGCGTTCTGATGTGATTGTGGATTGCTATCAGCTGAAGTCGGTATTGTTCAGTGACCAGTGACTATGCCTTCGCCACTGAAACCTTCCGACAACAACTGACACACAAAGACACACTAATGCACATCAGAAAAATGCGAAATGTTTATTTTTATTTTAAAATTTTAGTCTCAAACCGGGGTTGAACCCAGGTCTGTTTTTGCTTTTGTAATCAACGTGCAGACTACCATCCATTGTGCCATCGCCACCCTCTTTTGAACAGACTATATACATTTAATTTCCACTCTAAATTTGTTTAAACTGGAGCAAACTGTATTTAAAGGGAAATGTTAATTTGAACTGTAATAGACAAAGGTTTTTATTTCAAAATCAATATTTTATTTTCTAAATCAATCATCCAAAAAAAGGTCGCATTGTCTGAAATTTAAAATATTAATTGAAGTACAATTTGTATTGGAAACAGAATTTGAGTCGTTTTTTGTTCATTTAAAAAAAATGTATTTGATTTGTTGCATAACAACTATATTTTATGTTGAATTCCGAAATTTTTTTGTAAATATTATTTTCTCCGTTTTTACTGCGCATAAAATATTTTTTTATGATTATGTGATCGGCATTTTATATTTATTACAGGCCAATTATCGCTGATATTAAAATTCCATTATAAACGTCGCTTCAATAGTGATATTTTGGACTTGAAATTGCTTCCACTGTATCTCAACTTATTAATTTTTTTTATCTGGGACCAGCACTCAGGATGTGACTCCTACACATGCGAAGCATTGTGCTGGAACTATAGGAAAGGACAAACGACAGGAGGTGAAGCTTAATTAATTATTTTACAGCTCTGCTTTCGCTCGTTCTTTGTTTATACTCGTAGCAGTGCTGAAGCTTCGGTCTCCCGTGGAACGTCGTCCACGGAAGCCATATTGCCGGTCGTTAAGTAAGCTATTGGACTCCAGATGCTTCACCAGATGGATTTCAGCATACACTGCTTTACTTAAAAAATGGTAGAACATATTGCGATTGGATGATAATTTTCAGGGTTTCTTAGATCTCCCTTATTGGAAATCGGCGTTACATTTGCAACTTTCCAGCACGACGGAAATTCGCCTGCATGGTATAGGGTGCTGAAAAGGATTACCAGAGGACGCGATAACGTCGAAGAGCACTGCTTCAAGACCAGTGCCGGAATTCCTTCCAGTCCAGGAGACCTATTTTTTAAAATTTTTTTTTTATATGGGACCAGCACTCAGGATATGACTCCTACACATGCGAAGCATGAGGTCCGCAAAAATCCTTTTAACTGCACGAGGTTGAAAGTATATATTTGGCATAGTAAGAAATACACTACCGGAAGAGGGGAGTGGTTGATTGCTTTCCGGCAGGTGAGAATTATCTACAAACATATTAGCTATTTCACCGGATCAGTGAATATTTGATAATCTTTTAAAAGAGGCGGAATAGAAGAACTAGCATTTTCCATTACTCTTTTAACGAATGACCAATGCTCGTACAAAGATTTTTCAGGTCTTAGCACTTTGGCACACGAAGATCTCGCCTTTTTGCGCATCGTATAGGCTTAATAGAAATTTGCTTCGATGTTATGAATGTGTACATTATTATATTTCGGACCATTACAGCCATGCATTGACATCATTATCGAGGAAGCAGAGCCTCCAATTGAAATGCCGAAAAGAATCGTTGAGCCCAGCGTGCCTTTTCGTAAATATATTTCAAACGTTTTGTAGCTGGCCGTGAAACGTTTCGAAGTTCCGCAACCGAAAAGGAGGCAGAAATTGTGCAATGAATCGAATTTCCGAGAGGTACGCAAATATTCATTTCATAGTTATCAGGTTTTGAAGTGAGAAAAAGGTCGAGAGTGTTGTTTGGTGTCCATCATTTATGTCATTTATTTACCATAACAAACGTTATGGGCCCAGGGATTACTGAGATTTTCTTTATATTCCAAGTGTTTCGTTATAACATTAATACAACATGCCCGATTCATTTCAGCAGTGGACAGCATTCTAACTCAAAATATTGAAAATGCAGCGCAGTCAGATTGGAACGAAGTTAAGAGACTAAAGAGATACCTTAAAGTGACCTTTACATTTCTGTTAAAAGTTGGAGATACATTTTACGGAAGTGAATTTATTGGATATGCCGCCGCTAACTGGGCTGAAAATTGCCGAACACACAACTGGGTACGTTTTTCTTTTAAACGGAGTCATGTAAACGCCAAGATTGTGTTGCGCTACCATAAACCGATGCGGAATTTATAGCTTTCTCTGATGCCTGTAACTTCGTAAAAACCATGTTGAAAGAAAATTCCTTAAAGTGCGATTTTGTCCAACCGAGGAAATGTTAGCTAATTTATTTACACAGGGTCTACTTAAAGATCGATTTATTGGTTTCAGGCGAAGATTAAATTTGGTACACACAAATTGAGATTGTAAGTTACTCTGTTGTAATTTTACTACTAATAGGACATTGTGCAAAGTCTGATTCCAGATGCGACCAGATTGCTTCAAGCCATATAAGATTCTCTTTAGCAAACATACCTTATTAGGGTTATTTTCATCGATAAACCCAGGCGGCTGCCTTATATAAATTTCTTCTTCCAATTTTCCGTTTAAAAATGCACTTTTAGTGTCAAAATGATAAAAGTTTTATTTTTAATAGACCGCCTTTATTAAAAATAGAACTTTCTAAACAAGCAAACAGGATGCCGTCTGTAGTATACTGTCTTCAATAAAGTTTTTGAGAAAGTAAATCACTTGCTTCTTACAATATAATTGATGAAATTAAGGTAATTCTTGTACATATCCAGCTATTTAGCGGATGCAATCATATACTTTGAAAAAGGATGCACCCATCAAAAAACATATAAATGTTCTCTTGGAGGTTCCACTGTTAGCCACACACATTTTTGACTTGAGCGCAAAAATAAAATATTATAAAGAATTTTCCATCTGCTAGAAAAAGAACTTCGACGAAGTCGTAAACGATGTAGATTTTTTGTGTTATGAATTTCGCGGAATTTTCATGACATTGTTTTTAAGGAGCATTTTAATTTATGTATATAAATTTTAGAAAGCCAGCACGTTTTTCTTAAACTATAAAAATTATGAATTGAGTTTACATTAAATCTAGGAATTAAAACCCCTAGATTATAATGATTGATGACAACTCTTTTATAAAGTAAGAAAGTAATGTCGTTTACTGTAATTGACATACATGTAACATTAAAGTAAATATATATGTAAACATATTCTTTCGAAAAAATACTCATGTACGATACAAATAGAATTAATCCGCATAACGGACTGCAATAACTGCCCATGACGGATTAACATACTAATAAAGTAGTTGAAGAAACATTTATTTTTCACAAGTAATTCGGAATAAACAGCAGCGAGCGCAAAAATACAACAAAAAAAGTTACCGTTTTCTTTTCGCATAAAAGTTTCCTCAAGATTTTTACATTTGTTAAATTTATATTGGATGATTTTTGCCACGATTAAAACTCAAGAAAATAAGAAATCTCCTCTCTCATGCTTTTGTAAAAGATTATCTGAATACCAATTAAATTTTGTGTTACTTAAGCCTTTTTCAGTCTTAGTGTGAAATTGAATTTTAATTTTTCGTTCTATTTTTCATTTTGTTGCTGGACAAAAGGACAAATTTACTTTAATTTATGTATAACAGAGCGAAAAGTTATACTTTAAGTGAAAAATTGTTTTTAAATTATTGTGTTATAAATAATAGCAGGGTTAAACACTGCTATTAGATTAAGCACATTAGCTCCAACATTTTTTTGTAATGTCAATAACTTTTGAACAATATATTGCTTTGAGAGAGACCATTTGGCCCAAAGAATATTTCAATTTATTAGCATACAAAATACGAAGCTTTTGTTCCTTTCACATACACAAAAAGTATAATTCTTTGAAATAATTTTTCATTAACTTGTTTTTCGGTTTATTATGCAAATAAAATTTTTGCAAGTGGAACATTTGTCCGATTTAGCCTTACGGCAACAGCAAATTCCCAGCTTTAGTAGACGCAATATTTGATTAGCTCGCAGAAATAGAAGACGATCTTTATATTTCAGTCAATAACTTCGTTCAAAACTGTTGTTATGGTAATCTGCTTTGTTTCACCATATCCGCATTAGGCAAAAAAGTGGTAGTTTTCGTAAAAACTTTGGTCCTATTAGATTTCGATCAATCGGTGCCCACGAAGCATCAGAAAACAGGATATATGTGTTCAAAGCGGATATATCTAGCATATTTCTAAATACAATATTTGGGTATCGATTTGTTTTGCACTTTGTAGTGTTCTATGCAATATGCTAAGCAATATTGTTACTTTTTTCTTATAGCTGTGTAAGACACCAAGATCACAATGTCACAGAAAGCAAATGCAGATTCATATAATGGAATTTTTTTCATATTGGACTAGCACTAGCACTAGCTGGAACTAGAGGAAAAAGTTAGTTAGAGAAATGACAGGATGTGAAGCTTCTTTATCCTACAATTCTGCTTTTGCATGTTCTTTGTTTTACAGCAGTGTTGAAGCGCCTCTGATATCAAGGTAGTAGCCATTTTTAGTAATTGTTTTACTTCAGCGGCGCTACACAATACCGACAATGTAGGGCACTCTGATGTGCCTGTGGATTGCTATCAGCTGAAGACGGTACTGTTCAGTGACCAGTGACTATGTCTTCGCCACTAAAACCTTCCGACAACAACTCACACAAAGAGACACTAGTGTACATCAGAATAAATGCGAAATTTTTTCATGCCTTAGTCTGAAACTGGGCTCGAACCCAGGACGTTTTGGTTTTGTAGTCAACGTGCTAACTACTTCAGCCATCAACACCAGCAACTTTGTTTTAAGAGTTATTTTGGTGCACTACATAAGAAGTTTCCTTTCCAGTAATTGTTTACTAAATCAAAGAAAGAAAAGAAAGAGAGAAAAAGAAATTGTCGTCTGTTACATTTTTGCCCCTTTAAACCTTCTGTCAATTCCATTACAACGAGTTGTCCTTGGTTCTGTTTATGCTTTACATTTTTAGGTTTTCAAAGATATGGCTGTATTTTCCAGAATCTACCGACAACCAAAATTTCAAACCATACAACAAGTACAATAATACAAACAAGTTGGATGCTTGAGATAGTGTAGAAATATGAACAAAAAGGGTTGTCAGTTCAATAATCAACGGTTTATAATTTGCATGAAAACATTCAATTAAAATACTTACGAAAATAAGATTAATTTAATATGTATGTAGTTTGGACCAAATGGTCTCCGAATGCACTATTCGCATATTTTTTTTAATGTAACAGCAGCGTTAAGTTCATAGTAAATTTATCACAATAATGTGAGAAATAATTTTATTACAATGAAGAAAAAAAGAACAATTAATCTCCGACAACAGTTGAGTAGAACACGTATATACATATTTTCTATACCAATCCACAGAGATCTGTTGAGCTGATCCTCCATAACGGCAGATATGCTTCAAATTGGTATGAAAACCTACGATAATTTAACACAATAATTTAACAATAAAATTAATGTTTCTCGGAAAAAAAGATTGAAGATAGAAAACATAAATATGATAAATCATGAAAATTTAACTCTAAGAATTGCTTGAGGCGTACTCTCTGTATCTTGATCTTGGCTCAGACCTGATGGCCAGTGTTAGCTCCGCTACCAGAAGGAGACGGGTTCGATTCCCAGCCCGGCCAAGGCAAAATGTTTTTCTGATTTTTCTGAGTTGCAACACACTCTTTCGTTGGTATTTGAGTAATAAAACTTTGTCGAAGTAAAATAATAAGCAATGTAACTTTACTAAAAAACCATAAGCGATACATACTCGTACATACGTGTGCATATGGTAGTCAGGTGTGGACACATAAGGTAAATTCATAGGACGATCCTTATGGATAAATACACAAGAAGACATACTGCCTTCACGCGGCGGCCACCGTTAACATATTCGAGTCTGGGTCTTTCTAGGAAATCCCACCTACACCCAGACTGTGGATTGTCGCAGAGGGTGCCGATGGCTGAATCAGTCTGCACGTTGACTATAAACAAAAACAGTTGTGTCAGTTGTTGTCGGAAGGTTTCATTGGCGACGGCATAGTCACTGGTCACTGAACAATACCGGCTTCAGCTGATAGCAATCCACAATCACATCAGAACGTCCTCCTTCGTCGGTATTGTGTAGCACCGGCGAAGTAAAATAATAATAAAAATGGCTACTAAACTGAAGCTTCAGCACTGCTATAAACAAAGAACGTGCGAAAGCAGAGCAGTAAAATAATTAATTAAACTTCACCTCCTGTCACTTCTCTAACTATCCCTTTTCTATAGTTCCAGTACAATGCATCGGATGTGCGGGGGTCATCTCCTAAGTGCTGGTCCAGATAACAAAAAAAAAAGTATGGAGTGAAACGTATTTCTTCCTCGAGACCAATATTCGGTCATGGTTAAAGCAAAAACCAACGATATAAGGGGCTGGATCATTGCGTAAATCAACCCGTGCCTAGGATCAGCTTGGCTAGAGGCCCCCTTCAGAAAATTCACCGATACCTGAACTGCGAAGGCGGTCGGCAGGCGGATGGTACCATGGTTCCGGCTACAAACTTGGCGGACTCAGACGTGAGTGAGTAAGGGGCGGTTATGATAGGGACACCGCTCTGGCCTTGTCAAAGTAATGTGGAAAGCGGTCCCGGGAGGGAATCTACCCAGAGGAGGAGGGAATTTTTAGTGGTAACACCACTCGACTCAGATGACGATGGTATCTTTAAGTGCGAAGGCATTTTCAACCCTATCTCACACGCCAAAAAAATAAAAAATTTTTAAATTTTTATTTAAAAAATTTTATAAGCTTTATGTCTATTATACTTGCAGGAAGTTCAGGGAGAAACTATACAAAGTTGCAGCGAAATATCGATAAAATGGTAAGAAAAATAAAAGAAACTGTAAAAAACTTAAAAAATGTTTTAAAATAGAAATAATTATAAAAAGTCGAATAATTTATATTAATAATATGTTTAGAGTTATTCACTAAAAAGAAACTGAAACAGTTTAAGTTTCTGTAATTCTTACCAACTGATTAAAGCTTGTTGCAAATAAGTCATAGAATAATAAAAATATAATGAAATAATTCAACAATGTACATGTAGTACATGAAACTATATGTTCTTATGTTGGCATTCCAAAAATATTATAAAAAACTCTGAAAAATTCGTTCACGTTTTAGAGTAGTCAATGTAAAAATAAATGTTTCACGTTTCCGACCCCTTCATATTTGCGGGTATTCAAGTTTTCACGAGTTCTCTGTAAGTAATTCATATTTTTTTATACATATTTTCTTATAATTGAATTAAAAAAATCGTATTTAAAGTGTGTCGTGATAGAATGTGATATGATTGTAATACAAAAGAGTTTATAAAGCGTGGCATGTCATTCATGAGATGAAAGCCATTGTTTGGACAGTGTTGTAGCCGCATATGTCAATGCCTACGTTGCCGCGTGGTCATAATAAAAGAATGGGATAATGTGTCCTTCTAAAGCTTATTATAAAGTTTTGAGACGCGGAATTAGTCCATAACCCATCGTGGTCCTAGTTTGGAAAAAATTAATAGCCTATGTGGCTTTTTAGACTCAGATATATTCAAGTATTAAATTTCATTAAAATCGGTTAAATAGTTTTGGAGAGGCAGAAATTGCACAATAAACAATCTTCCCGGACGTCCACAGAATAATTGCACGGGTAAGCGGTATGGCCGCACATAAAATATGAAATATGATTAATTTTTATGTATTAGATTTTATTTCGACGAAGAAAGGTGCTCAATGTAATTTGTGGATTAGTATCAGCTGAATCTAGTATTGTTCAGTGACCAGCGCCTATTGTCTCCGCCACTTCCAACTCGACAGACAAAAAATTCTGGAATTGAAATAAAAAATTGGCTAGATTTAAATATTATTAAAAACTATATTATTTAGCTAAGGAATTAAATCTGTAGCTGGGAGGTAAATTACATCAAGTCACATTTTTTTCAAAATACGTTTTTTATACTCTTCAGAATTAATTTTTTTGACTTTGGTGTAGTTTACCGCCCATCTACAGAAATATTTAAAGATTTCTTCACTTAAAATTTATTTTTTATTTACATATTTGTGTGCGCTTTATATATAAAAATAGTGAAATTTAAATTTGAAAAGTTCACTTCATTTATAGATTTTAAATACCTTTTTTGTAATATAAACCAGAATTTTGAATTGAATTTGGAAAATAGAAATTTTGTCATAGTAGAAAGTAAAATAACAAAAAGGTTAGTTTAGTTATACTCAATTTTTTAAATTTGTTTAAAATGCAATAATAACGTAAAAAAGGTGAAATAAAAACGACTTACTAAATAGTATATTCGCTGAAAAATATTAAAATTTAACTAATGTTGTTTTGTCAAAAGTCCACAGAAATATTTTATAAACTATGTACCTTCATACGGTTGAACTTTTTTGTATGAAACATTTGTTCCTAATTTACAATTAAACACACATTAAAGTAATACCAAGATATTAAAAAAAAAACGTAAAAAAAAATTTTTATAAAAAAATTTTACAGAACTGGAAATATAAAATGTTTAGATTTTCCGTCTAGATAAAATCTAGACATTTTTTAATGGCTAGAAGCAAAAAAAAAACCGCCAGATGTAGCCGGAAAATGGCTAAATTGACAACATTGTTCGCAACTGAAACATTCTGACACAAAGATACATTAGTCGCCACATACTATACATTTAATTTAAATTTGTTCGTCTTTTAATTATGTTTAGGCTCTAGAAATCTTTTTGCCATTTAAAAATTCTCTTAGAACAGATAACGGGAAGAAAAATTCACATGAAACAAAATTTCATGGGAACAAAAAATTCCACTTTTTATTAACGTTAAGGGTGATTATTTGTCGACACAATAGTTATAAAACTTTATGCAAGAAATTCATAACTATTTCAGAGCTTGAAATTAATTTAAATTATAAACACGTATTATTCGCATGACATTTCATTCAAATACTACGTGAGTCCTTTATATTTTTTGTTGTAACAGAGAAACTGTACTGACTTTGGAATGGCGTTGACTTCATTATTTTACATGAAGAAGTACAAGTACAACAAAACGATTTCATTTCAAATTAAATTTTTGGTTTGTTGAAGAACCACTTGACCCCAATTGTAAATGGTGATTTGTGACAATACTGTAATTTGCTAAGAAATTTAAATATATAATTGCCTGTTTAGTT
The DNA here is from genome assembly GCA_963924685.1 of Dexiosoma caninum. Taxonomy (NCBI): domain Eukaryota; kingdom Metazoa; phylum Arthropoda; class Insecta; order Diptera; family Tachinidae; genus Dexiosoma; species Dexiosoma caninum. Next base: position 57,838,963 of record OZ004729.1, read on the forward strand.
AACAGGCGGTATTTAACAGTATTTGATAACCGACCAATTAGAGTTCCATTATAATCCGGCTACTTAATATATTTCCATTACAAAATGTTGTGTAATTAAAGTTTTTTCTTTGAACTAACATTGCTTATAATAATATATGATTCTTATTTCGAAATTGTGTTTTTTTCCCAAAAAAAATATACAGTGGTGGAAAAAATAATAGAAACAAGGCATTTCTTGACTAATTTTATAAAAAATTCTAATTATTAGCAATTGTTTTGAGAAATTCCTATTTGTTTCTATAATTTATTCATTCAAAATAAAAATCTAGGTGCTGATGGCGAGTAGTCAGCGTGTTGGCTCTGCAACCAGAAAGACCCAGCCATGTCAAAGTAGAAAAAAGTCTTTTCTGGGTTTTCTTCGTCGGTATTTGAGCAATAAATGGTCGGCGAATTAAAATAATAAATAAAATGGCTATTTTCTACCCTATCCCTCTCTCTAGTTCCAGTGTAATGCATTGCATATGTAGGGGATAGCCCCTGAGCACTGGTCCAAGATAAAAAAAAAAAAATCTAGCCTAAACCTCAAATTTTATTCATCGGGTTGAAATTGCATTGGCAATAGAAACTATTTTTTTTTTTTTTTTTAGATTAAGATTTGCACACATTTTGTAAATTTCTTCTTGAAAGATCCAAAATTAAAATAACATAAAAAAAAAAAAAAAAAAAAAAAATTTACTAAATTGAGGAAGAAAAAAATAATAGAAACAGAAAACAATTAGTTATTAACAATATCAATTAATAAAAATCAATTAATATATACTTAAAATTAATATTTTGTTGATGCTCCTTTCTGTTGTATCACTTCTTTCCATCTTCTTGTCCTTTATGTAGCTTCTTCAAAAAAAAGAAGAATCTACACAAAAAAAGTAGCGAAGTATTGAAATAAAAGTAAATAGTATATAAAAAAAAGTAATAGTCAATAAAAAAGACCTGCAGCTTAAATAACTAGTTTTATTAATATTAATGAAAAAATATACATACGTACTCAAGGTACCCATGAGATAAATAAGTGAACGTGAACAAGCTACATTTACTTACCTTAATAATAATTAACAAAATACGACTAACTGATCAGTCTCCAAAATATTTCTCCATTTATAAACTTTGCTTCTCAGTTAACAGTAGCAACTTTCGAGAGTTACAGTACGCTCTCAAATGACGATCTCCCTTATATTTTACTTACTGTTTCCATGCCTGGCATAATTTTTATCTCTGACAATCCATTTTTACTTTTACACAATTATTGCATATATCGCAACAATATTATTTCATATATGAAATTTTTCATCAAGTTTATGAATTAATTTCGTTTATGTTATGTAATAATGTCATTATATCAATGAAACATTTACATTTTATATATGAAAATTTTTCATTAAACTAAAAAAAATAGTTTCATTACATTTACATTTACATTTCATTACATGCACCTAAATGATGTTCATAAATGTAGTGAAATATTTTTCTTTGATCCAATGAAAGTCTTCTTTGGGGGACTTTTAATGCCAAAATTGATTGTATGAATGGCGAGTTTTTTTAGTTCAATACGCTTCGCTACACCACTACTTTCCCAATTATACAATGCCACACAGTTTGTGTATTGATAGGTAATTTTGTCACCTGTTGTTCATGCAATAATAAGTTTTCATCTTCTTCTCTAGAACGATTTAATTCTTCTTTTAAAAAATTCTACTTCGCAATTTATTATATTTATTAAGAAATACATATATTACAAGCTTCTCCGCAAAGTTAAATGATAATGACATGACAGCATGCAGATTTTAATACTATTTTTCTACACGTTGGAGTTCACACTTTACAAATTACCGTCTACATAAAGATGGTTAGCGGCAATACCGACTGTAACACAATCAGTGCAATCAGAAAGAAAAAGTGAAGAATAGAAAGCATTCATATAACTGATATTAATTTTGTTGGTGCTGTTTATGTCAATTTATCAGTATAAAACCTGTTTTGTTTTTCATCGCACATATTACTATTATTTATTTCTTTATTTAGTTAATTTTCTATTTCCAAGAAAATTATCTTTTTTAATAATTTTTTTGTATTTTACAGTATTTTAATGCGCTTTTTTATAGAGAATTTTTGAAGAAATATTTGTATGATTTAACATTTTTAAAGTCGTGTGGGAGGAAATGGCATGCATGATTTTATGTATGCACGAGTGTAGTATATGTACATGTGTTTGGTTTGGAATATACTATTCTATGCCGCAAACATCATAAAAATTATGTAAGAATGTAAACAGATTTAAAGAGCGTTAAATCAATAAAAAGACATGACATTCAAACCAACTTCTAAGTTTTTGTTGAACACAAAAAAAAAGAAAAGTATTTGAAGATTACATGCTGTGACTTATTGATCATGCGCTGCAAAATCTTATTCGTGAATGAATGTCATTGCCGCGGCATGCCGACTCGTACTGAATTAAATTTATACAATATATAATGAATACATATAAAAATAATCTTTATATATATATATATGTATATATATACATAAAAGATACATACAATGACCTCCATACATCTTAATGAAAGGAAAATATTTTATTTCAGTTGCAACACAAAAACAGTATTTTCATTTCTTGAAGAGTTCTAAAAAAATTTTTAAAATCACTGAAATCATATTAAATTAAGTTTACATACCCAGTGCAAAAAGCGCTCCCAAAGAATTCAATAAGATCCAGAACTTGTTATCTAAAAGTAGTGCAAAATCAGAGCAGTTCTACTTCTTTTTACACAGGGCTATCATTGTCGGAAATTTTCTTTTTTGATGCCGATTCATTAAATTCAATGTAATGATTGTAATGCTAAGTAAATCTGTCCTTCTTAAGCTTTATTTAATCGGATCAATGGAACAAATTTTTTATTATTTCTACGGATATATGAAAAGTTGCTTATCGATTCAGGTTACGATAAGTTTCAATTCTACAAAAATTTAAATTTAATTTATTTTATCTAAATGTATTTGAATTGTATTTTTTATTACTTAATTTTTTACTTTAAAGAAATAATTAAGTCACTTCTTTCATACATACATACATATGTATAAATATGTAAATAAGCAAATACTAACGAATTTTTTAGAATAAAATTACTTTCATAATAATTACCTGAATGTTGTCCTTTACAACTTCCTGAGAAGTCGAAAATGTACAGTTATTGGTACATCGGAAGTGGTTTCTAGAGAATGGCAACGAGCTCGTTTACAACGATCGAAGAAAGGTCGCAGCCCACTTGGGTCGAATTTATTATGGTCCCATTGTGTTACATGTTGTGAAAAAAACTTTCATGTGTAGTAATGATACAGACAAGAGTCTCTGTTTGGAATCGAACTGATAAACTAGCACACTAATCACTAGACTACCAAGGCACCCTATAACGATCGATTTTTGGTAACAAATTTTGCGTCATTTCGGATGTTGGATGTGGTCTCTGAGATAGTCTAAAATTGCTACCTTGTTAGTATAGACATGACCTCATAAAACGAAATAGATCGGATGACCGAGGCGGTACCATTTCTTGAAAGTGCAATTGAAAAAGTTTCGGCATTTCAAATCACCAAGTCCTTGAATCAAAATAATCTAGAAGGATTTCTTACTATACACTCACGGTTGCTATGTCTCCGTCGCTTCGACCGGTGTTCGAAACTGCGAACTGAAATATATATACTCTAGCATACTGGTAAGTCGTAACTATTACGAAAAATTGAGTAAGTGCTCTTTAAGTTCTGACCACCAACTCAGAATTTCATTGCTACATACATTTTAATTATTTGTAATCGGTGTTTCTTCGAGTAATTTACCATGACGATAATGTTACCTTTACTCAATATTTTGTCATTGACAGTTAACTCACAGCTATGATATAGAAGTCGCAATGTAACACCAAATGTTAGTCCCAATTGTCATATGCATTTAATTGTATGCATTATATTGATAATTATGTATATGCATTTAAATTAAATTTTTTTATTCATCCGAAGATCAAGTTTGTTTTCTGGATTTGACATAATATTATACACATATATTCTGCGAAACTCTTAGCTTGTAAGGTATTTTCAATGTTGAAAAGAATTATTTCATAGAGTAAGTTATCGCTGATATACATAGTCGGTCGAGTATTGTAAAAATTGGCTTTTTTAAATTACTTTTTTCCGTGATAATTCGAAGTGAAAAATTAAATCTAAAGTAATGAGTAGTTAAATACAAAAAAAAAAAAGAAATACAAATGCAACACAAGAAATAATTTCTCATTTCTCACACACGAGAATAATTTGTAAGGGCACAATATTGTTGTTGTATTTTGTTAGCAACACAATATACGATATTCGGAAATATAGCAGGAGTATATAAAAACGAAAGACACGCCAAACAAACACAGATCATGTTGGGTTAAGCCTAGGAGAGTATATCACGGTTTTTCTGGTGAATTCCAATCTCTTCATAAGGAATATGACGATACAAAGCGTATTATACGAGTACTTACTTCATACGTTGCATCAAGAAGATTTCTTTTCGGAAATATTGACTTTTGTAACACAAAACATAGATCGGTCTAACACATCTAAGAGACAATGTGTTCTCGGTGGGGAGAAATCGACTGTAACCTTACGATTCTTCGCCACAAGGGCAAAATTTAGGGAAATAAAGTTAGCAGTCGTGACCAGCTCCAATAAATGTACTATGCTAAAATAAGCACCGAAACCTGCTTTCTAAAAATGTGCTTGTGCTGCTTTTGTGTTGTAGCCGGTTAAAACTTTACGCCAACAAAAAAAATTATTCTCGCCTCGGTTGCATAAATGCTCTCATTTTATGCTAGCACAATCAAAGCAAATTCACAGCAGGCAGTATCGACAGATCATGTGAGTTTTTCGCAACTGCCATTTACTTTGTTTATATTTACTGCGGTCTACTTCTTGATTAAAAATACAGTGAACTCGTGAATATATGATCTACGGGTGTTCGCGTTTTCAAATTTGTTCATGTGTTGAAAGTGAAAAATTGAGAAAATTGCGAACAACTGTTTACTCCCACATATTAACTTATACCAAATAAATCAAAAAAGGTATTAAAAGTTTGAAATTTTTTTGTCATATTTACATACATAAATATATACATATGTACATATACATATATTCACTGTATTAAAAAACAAAACAAATGTTTGAAATTATACACGTGTATATTAAATGTGTAAATTTTTCAATTCTAAAAGAACAGAATCAATATTGATTCTGTAATTCCCACCAACTGAATGAAAATTGTTATAAAGAAATTAAGATAACACAGAAAAACAAAATAAAACTTCTTTTTTGTTGCATAAAGTTTTTCTACTGTTGTTTACTAATTTGGGTGCGCTGATTTCAAATCTACCCTCGAATTTTTTGTAGCAGCTCTAGTTAGTGAGATACAGGTACCGTCTTAAATTTACATAAGTAGTCGATAGTTTCTATCAATAGCGGTGTAACTTAACTAGTTCCTTTATAAATTTCAGTATGTCTTCCTCAAGAAGGACGTATTTAAATAATCCTGATTGTTTTTGTGTTATTTGTGGAGAATATATGTTCCAAAAATTTCGTTTAAATCTGTCGGACTTTGTGAAAAAGGCATACTTGGACTACTTTGGGTTTCCGTTGCCGTCAAACGCTAAACCTTGGATACCAAGTTTGGTATGTAAAACATGTATTGAATCTTTGCGACTGTGGGCAAACAAAAAAAGACCCACTTTTAAGTACAAAGCTTCTATGATTTGGCGTGAACCATCCAACCATCATGAAGACTGTTATTTCTGTGTAACGAAAATCATAGGAATAAACCATAAAAATTGCTCTAACTCCAAACTTAAAATCTGCCATAAGACCAGTCTTGAGTATTAGTGACACATCAACACCACAGCACCTATGTACATCTTCGTAACATGCACACCAGTGCAGCGGATAAACCGAAAACGACGACAGTGATTTTGATTGCTACGGTAGTGCCCGGCCACTAAATCAAGATGTTGATAGATGATAAAATTTTCATCAACCATATGACAGCTGTCGAGAAATGTGCATGGGAAGTGAGGAATTTTTTGGGCAATAGGAAATGTGACGGCTACATTCAGCACGTTGAACAGTTGCTGATACAATCCCAACGGCTTGGATGCAACATGAGTATTAAGCTTCACTACCTTCACAGCCATCTAGATTATTTTCCTGAAAATCACGGTGACCTAAGCGAGGAACAAGGAGAGCGCTATCACCAGGATATTCACACTATGGATGAGAGGTATCAGGGGCACTGGAATGAACATATGATGGCTGATTATTGTTGGAGCATTCAAAATAGTACTCAATGAAAAATCCTGTAACTTCATAACTTCAAAACTAGAGTTGCTACATGAAAACGGCATATATTTTTGAAATCAGCGTGGAAAAACTATTCAAATTCATGTAAAAAATCTCATGCAACATACATGCTGTTTTCCAGTGTAATTATTGAAATAAAATTAATTAGTTCAACAAAGTATATGTACTATATCTAACCAAATTAAAAATACAATTCAATTCCGCACAATTGACCTCGTTTGAGCTTAAAGTCCATACAACTAGTTTTACGAGGCGGTTAAAAAGAGTAAAATCAATTTATTTATATGTTTCGAGTAGACACATACAACTGATGAAGCACGTTTACTTTCTATTTTTGAACGCATCGTAGGGGTAGTGTTTATTCGTTTGTCCTGAATACACGTGTCTTCTTTTGGTCCGCTGGTCGATCGCACAAATAAATTCAAATTAGAAAAAAAGTAACTAAAACAATCAACTGAAACTTAAATACAAAAAAACAAAAATAATTACATTGTTTTTTAACCTTTTTTGTTATAATGGCAATAGATTGTTATAATAATAATTACATCATTAAAGAAAAAAAAAGAGAATACCGCTATACTAGTGAAGAAAAACATAAATCAACAACAGAGTGACAACCAAAAAAAAAACAAAATAAATCTGAAAAACTGAAATAATTTACTTACTCAAACTGAACTGAAATTTACTATACAAAAAACAATAATAATTACAACAATAAAAAAAAAGAGAAAACCGCTATACTAGTGACGGGCGAGAAAAATAAAAATCAGTGCTGACACTACCAACCAGTGCTGTCACTTCGGGTCACGGTGACCGGATGAGGTTTTTCATGGCCTTTTTTCGTGGCATTGTGCTAATTCCCTTTACCATACCCGACTAAATCTTTTGCATTGTTGGTGCCATTGTGTTGGTTACTGCTAGACTGTTTGGTGATGAAGGAGTAACACTGATCACCGGCAGCCGTTCAAGCAGCGATAAGCTCAGTGGCAACTACAATACAAAAGATAGATATTTTATTTAAATTTTCTCGCGTTAATCATGACAGGCCGATTCAGAATTGCCTTCTGCAACATACGTGGTCTAAGGGCAAATTTCTTCTCTGTCTATGCTCACGTTTGTCTCCATCGGCCGGATGTTTTCGCCTTAAGTGAAACCCAGGTGTCTGAGGATGCTGACCCACAGGATTTTCACATACCTGGGTATCACCTCCTATCTCTTTTCTATCTACACAGGGGCCTTGCAATTTATATACGCAATGAAGTTGTGTACCAGTGGCAGCAATCTTTAGACACGCATGATCCCGAATTTAGCTGTCTTTGGGTTAAATTAAAAATCAGGGCACATCTTCTGCATTTCGTGTTTCTTTACAGAAGCCCAAACACGGAAAGGGAGAAAACTATACAGAACTTCGATGCCCTTTCCGACACTATATCGGGGATCCTCGAAAATTACCCGAACAGTGAAATCCTTATTGCTGGTGATTTCACTGTCCATAATTTATCGTGGCTCCGCCATTCGAGCAATACAACTCCAGAAGGCCAATATGCTGAGCTATTCGCAGCGCACAATCACCTTGCGCAATTAGTGAATGAACCAACACATATTTCATGTGTTGATGGGCACCAACACAACACCCTGGACCTTTTTCTCACTTCACACCCTGAAAAGTATGAAATGAACATTAGCGCACCTTTCGGTAATTCGGATCCTTGCACCATTTCTGCCTCCTTTTCGTTTGCGGAACTTCGAGGCGTTTCACCGCCAGCTATGAAACGTTTGAAATATATTTACGAAAAGGCACGTTGGGCTGAGCTCAACGATTTGTTTCGGCATTTCAATTGGAGGCTCTGCTTCCTCGACAATGATGTCAATGCCATGGCTAAAATGGTCCAAAATATAATATTGCTTGGTATGAAAACGTTCATACCATCGAAGCAAATTTCGATTAGGCCTAGACCAAAGTCTTGGTTTAATCAGACGTGCAGACTTGCAGTCAGATCCAGGGAGGAAGCATTTAGTGTCTGGCGGAATGATAAAAACGCAGATACTGATATGATGCGCAAAAGGGCTAGAACTTCGTGTGCCAAAGTGCTAAGACGTGCAAAAGCTTTGTACGAGCAGAGTCTTCGCGCTGAAGTTCTTACTGCCACACGGGGAAGTAAAAGCTTTTGGTCATTCGTTAAAAGAGTTAAGGGAAATGCTAGTTCTTCTATTCCTTCTCTTTTAAAGGCTGATCAAATATTCACTGACCCGGTTGAAAAGGCTAACCTCCTTGCTGAAATGTTTGCAGGAAATTCTCACCTGCCGGAAAGCAATCAACCACTGCCCGCATCCGAGCGTGTATCCGTAACTATGCCAAAGATATACTTTCGGGCTCGTGCAGTTAGAAGGGTTTTATCGGACCTTAACATAAATAAGTCTTCTGGCCCGGATGGAATTCCGGAACTGGTTTTGAAGCAGTGCTCTTCGACGTTATCGCGTCCTCTGGTAATCCTTTTCAGCACCGTATGTCTTGCAGGCGAATTTCCGTCGTGCTGGAAAGTTGCAAATGTTTCGCCGATCCCCAAGAAGGGAGAGGGAAGCAACCCTGAAAATTATCGCCCAATCGCCATATGCTCTACCATTTCTAAAGTAATGGAGAGTATGTTAAATTTCCATCTTTTGAAATAACTGGAGTCCAATAGCTTACTTAACGACCGGCAATATGGCTTCCGTGGAGGACGTTCCACGGGTGATTTATTAGCCTTCCTCTCGGCAAAATGGTGTCGATCCATCCACCATTTTGGCGAAAGCAAGGTAGTGGTTCTATATATTTCTAAAGCATTTGACAGAGTGTGGCATGGAGCACTCTTGTCCAAATTTATTGCTTTTGGTGTCGGTGATATCTTCTCTCGATTTATATAGAGCTTTCTCAGGGATCGCGCTATAAGAGTTGTTATAGACGGGATCTCATCAAACGAGTTCAAGATCAATTCAGGGGTACCACAAGGCTCCATTCTTTCTCCTACCCTATTTCTTATTTTTCTTAATGACCTCTTATGTCATACTTCAAACCCTATCCACTCTTTCGCAGATGACAGCAGTATCTGCCATTCATATTCATTTGATCGTAGGCCGACATCAACTACGATCGCGGTGACCTCACGAGAATATTGGAATGGGGTCACGTGAACAGGGGCGATTTCAATTCTCAAAAGACCCAATGTTGCATGCTAACCCATCGCCGTATGCACGATCACGCTGCCACATCTGTAATAATGGGTGGCATAAACATTGAGGAATCAGAAGCTCTTGGCATGAAAATTCAGTGTGATGTCCGATGGACTGAGCACATTTTTCAGGTCTCAAAGGAAGCATTCAAGTGCCTAGGCTTTTTAAGGCGGTGTAAGACATACTTCACCCCATCTGATCTCCTTACTATTTATACCGCCTACATCCGACCGAAAATTGAATACAACTCTCATGTATGGGCCGGTGCTTCAAAGACTATTTTGAAGTTACTCGACTGTGTACAAGAAAGGGCGAAGAAACTCATAGGAGACAGTAGGGTAGCCAACTCTATTGACTCTCTTGAGCATCGTCGCAACGTGGGGTGCGTTTCGTTGTTCTATCGTTACTATAATGGGAGGTGTTCTAATGAAATCAGGGAACTTGTTCCCGAAACCCGATCATTCGCGCGCACGACGCGATCATCATTAAGAGCGCATCCATTTTTTGGCGATTTGACGGCGACTCGCACTATGCATTACAGGGAAAACTCGTTTTTTGGCCGAACGGCACGTATGTGGAATAGACTACCCGCAGAGATGTTTCCTGTCACTTTTAGCTTGGGCAGATTTAAATCAAATGTCAATAAACACTACTCCCTCTACCCTCCTTCCCATAACCTAATTTCCTAGTTCCAGCATAATGCATCGCATGTGTACGGGTTATCCCCTGAGTGCCGGTTCAAGACAAAAAAAAAAAAAAAAAATTAAAACTTTCTTATAGATACTTTTTTCTGTTATTAAAAATATTAAATGCATTGGCATCTAAATTAATTCCATTAAAAGCTAAATTTCACTTTCTATTTTTGTAAAATTTGTACTTAGCGCTAAAATATTTACACTGACTAAACGCATGACAAGCGTTGCATGTAACTTGAATATAGAAAAGAATAGACCGCTTACAAAGTATGAAATGCATGAAACACGCGAGGCGTGGTATGTACATATAGCTTTATGAAGTCCCTCTTATTCATTGTTTTTTCTTCGCCTGGCCTTGGCAACAGTAACAGTATTGCTACCAATTCAGATAACTGAAAATTAAAATAATTAGAATCCAAAATAAGCGAGTAAGACTTAAAACTATTACCTAATAGACCATGTATCAGCTAAAATTTTTATATTTTCATCCAAATTATCCATATAAAAGGATGCTATAAAATATTCCATAACCAGAACTGCCAGATAATTTTTTTCAGAAAAATCGCCTGTTACTGTTACTGATAAAGTATAAAGAAATGGACGTTCAAATTTAAACAAACGGACAAAATATAATACTGTTGATATTTTTTTATAATTTTATTAAAAAAACATATTTTTTTTATTTATTTATTTAAATGTACTTAGGGATTAATATCCTTATAGACTAATTATAATATATGTCGCTATAAGGTCGCTCAAAATTTTTCTTTTGATATATGTATCGGGTGGTTAAATTGTAAGGGCCGATGTTGAATGTGAACCACACCTAAACGCCAAGCTTTTTTCCGAATTTTATTTGACATTTCTCTATTTCAGACTTACTCAATTTGAACCATGGAGAGATACACAATCCAACAACGTGGCAAGAAATGGCAACAGTGGATGATCAATTTTCGAAGAAGATCATCTTCAGTGATGAGGCACATTTTCACCTCAGTGGATTCGTCAATAAACAGAATTGCCGCATTTGGGCGAATGAGAATCCAAGAGTGATTGTCGAAAAACCAATGCACCCACAAAGAGTGACTGTTTGGTGCGGTTTATGGGCTGGCGGCATCATCGGGCCGTATTTTTTCCAAAATGAGGCCGGTCAGGCAGTTACTGTGAATAGTGTTCGCTATCGTGAGATGATAACGAACTTTTTATGGCCCGAATTGGAAGATATGGATGTGGACGATATGTGGTTTCAGCAGGACGGTGCCACTTGCCACACAGCTAACGAAACAATGGCTCTTTTGCGCAACAAATTCAATGGCCGTGTTATCTCACGTAATGGCGATGTCAATTGGCCGCCAAGATCATGTGATTTGACACCGTTGGACTTTTTTCTTTGGGGTTATTTGAAAGAAAAGGTGTACGTCGATAAGCCAGCAACAATTTAAGAGCTAAAGGATGAGATAATTCGGCACATTAACGGCATAGAACCTCCATTATGCCTCAGGGTCATCGAAAATTTGGACCATCGGATGGAGGTGTGCCGCCGTGGTCACGGCGCCCATTTGGCCGATATTTTGTTCCATACATAATTGAGTAATACCAATATATCATAATAAAATAAAATTACAATAATTTCCTAAATAGTTTGTGTTTTATTCAAAATCAACATCGGCCCTTGAAATTTAACCACCCTTTATATGCACTGTCTAAAATATGCGGTTTGGTATCATAGATGCAGTCTTAATTTTTTAGCTCGATCCGATGATGCCTTCTTGTGCCTATGGGTACCCAAAGTACCCGATATTATGAGAATAGTACATTTAATCATATTTTTATAACTATTACGTAGAAAAATTTAATCCGTTTGGTAAAAAACTATTTTTATTAATTTCAAAGATCAGAGCTCGATTATTAATATATAGTGCGGTTTTTGTTAATTTATGAGAGCGGATTTGTTGTCAGATGGATATAATAATATAATGTTCAACAACTAGAAGTAAGAACTGCTTATCTAACTCGTCGTGGGTCAAAGAGCGTATTAAAACGAAATACATGTATAATAGTGTTTGGCACCGAACAAAAGTTAGAAGCACACATAAATGTAAAGAAATATATGTTGGTTGCTTTTGAACAGTACGCTGTATGTTTGATGTGTGTACTTTCTGAGCCTTGTAATGGAGGACTTTTAATTACATAATGAAACTACGTTTCTTATCGGGGTTTTTTTTTTGAAAAGCAGGGAAAATTTTTATTTTTTTTAATGAAATATTAAGCATTAAAATTTGCATATATATTTTTCATCGTATTTTGTCTTGTGATATTTATATCAAAGTTCGAATTAAATTTTTTTTATCAAGATTAATAGTTTTTATCATGACTAACAATTTTCAAACCTCACTCGACATCTTAACGATACTTTTGAACAGTTTATTTTTGTTTAACTATCGTCATTTGAGATATTCTGTATGTTCAGTGATGGCTGACAGATTTGGGGTACTTAGATTACCTTTAGGTGAATCAGAATCGAGTTTTAGTACACAACAATGGAAACTAGAAAAAACCAACTAAATTTTTTATGATAATTGAATAAAACGGTATATAGAAATTTCATTACCCCCTAATTCGACGCTTAAATAATGGTATATTGAAAAGAATTATCGATTACGCACATAGTTAAATTAACGTCATTTTAACGGATTGAATTTGTCTTTTAAAAACAAATAATCAATATTCCAAGAAAGAATGCGTATAATTCTCCTATCATGCCCTACTCGATATGTTATAGATATTCATCTGAATTTTTATTTAATAATCTGCTTATCAGAACGAAATCGTAAATGAAAATAAAATTGCCGACCGGTCGGATCTCTTCGTTCTAACGACAAATAGCCGAATTCCAGGAAGGGTTTTAAAGTTATTACGACACGCTTGTTTAATTCGAAGATAAGTTTAAAAGAAAAATTAACATATTGTAAGGTGATACAATCGAATTTCGGGCCCCACGTTGGGCGCCATTTTATTGTAATGATTATAGTGGTTTATTATGTTGCAAGAAAAAAACCTATCCTTTTGACCAAAGGAAAATAACAAAAATTGAATAACAGAAGTCGGTGGGACCCGTCTAAGCCTCTAGCTGCAGTGGTTGGGGAGGTTCTTGACTTCTGTCAGAGCAAAACACCATTACGATATTATTATTTCAGAGTCCCGTATTTCATATAATACACGAACAAGAGTCAAATTACAGAATAACTGTTGCCAGAATAACAACACACAAAAATAATTAATACTACTAAAGCTCTTGAATATGGAAATTTAACTGAGATATTGACGTCGAATTAGTAACATATTTGTGGAGTTTAATGCGCTCAAAACCCGCCCTTACCTTTGTACCTCTAGGCGCGAATAGTTTTAGAAGTACCCTTTTCAAACACTTTTCCTTCAACCCCCTTTATAGGATAAGCTCAAATAAAATTACTCCATATTAACAAAATTTATTATGTACACTCACTCAAAATCCATTAATTGTAAGTCTTAAAGTATATATAAAGTTGTCCTAGGTTCTAAACATAGGTGTAAGTTAATTCTTAACTTCCAAATAATATTTTTAATATATATAATAAAATTTAAATAAATTGGGCTAAAAAAATCCTCTAAAAGATTTATAAATTCAATAGACCACGCTCTTAAAATTTATAATGCTAATTTAATGACGTAGAGCAAATTTCAAGTATCAATTGCCCTATGTACATAAAGATAAATTCTTCTCTGTCTTACATATAATTATTTCGTATCTAAATGCCCTTCTATTTAATATGCTTGTTATTATTTCACAGTTTCTTTTTTTTTTTGTTCTTGTTCAATCCCCGTTTTCAATGGTTCTCAAACTCGCGTTACAATTATTTTCAACTGTGGTTATTTGGTGACAAAAAGTAGTATTAAAGAAGAAAAAGCAATATAATGAGAGCAAAATGTAATCAAGATCAAGAATGTTTAAAGTTAATTTTAATTGTTTTTAATATGTGTATAGCTAGGTGAAAAAAATAATTAATATAATTAAAAAAAAAGTAAACCAATGCCACTTCAAAACAAAATTTAAAAAAAATTTTTTTGAATGCATAGATTTTCTAAGATTTGCCAACAACAACTAAACAATATTGATCTTGGTTTTGCAAGAAAAAATTTAAATAAAATGTAATGAGTCTGTTCGTTCAATTTCGGATTAATTAATTAATTAATTTAAAATTAATAATTGCGCATTACTTCATACTTTTTGGCATGCAATTCCTACCGAGAATGAACGAGCAGAAATCTCGTAGATAATATGAAATAATATAGAATTTACTTACTTGCAGTAACTGGGAAAGCTTTCCAAATCGCCGCTGGTGGTCGTTGATACAGATGAATTAAGTTATATATATGTATGTATATATATATTATATATAAAATGGACTTGACCTTTTTTTTTCTTTTTTGGTTATAAATTTTTTCTCGCTTGTTTTTTTTTCTATCTTGGACCAGCACTCAGGGGATGACCCCTACACATGCGATGCATTGTGCTGGAACTAGGAAATCAGGTTATGGGAAGGAAGATAGAGGGAGTAGTGTGAATGGACATTTGATTTGAATTTTCCCACGTCATAAGTGACAGGAAAGACCTCGGCAGAGAGTTTGTTCCACATACGCGATGTTCGGCCGAAAAATGAGTTCTCCCTGTAATGCGTAGTGCGGTTCGCTGCCAAGTTGACCACAAATGGATGTGCTCTTAATGATGAACGCGTCGTGCGTGTGAATGATCGGGTTTCGGGAACAAGTTCCCTGATTTCATCAGAACACATCCCATTATAGTAACGATAGAACAACGAAACGCAGCCCACGTTGCGACGATGCTCAAGAGAGTTAATAGAGTTGGCTACCCTACTGTCTCCTATGAGTTTCTTCGCTCTCTCCTGGACCCGGTCGAGTAACTTCAAAATAGTCTTTGAAGCACCGGCCCAAACATGAGAATTGTATTCCATTTTCGGTCGGATGTAGGCGGTATAAATGGTGAGGAGATCAGATGGGGTGAAGTATGTCTTGCACCGTCTTAAAAAACCGAGGCACTTGAATGCTTCTTTTGAGACCTGAAAAATGTGCTCAGTCCATCGAACATCGCACTGAATTTTCATGCCAAGAACATCAAGAGCTTCTGATTCCTCGATGTTTATACCGCCCATAATTACAGATGACGCAGCGTCATCGGGCATGCGTCGATGTGTAAGCATGCTGCATTGGGTCTTTTGAGCATTGAAATCGACCCTGTTTGCCTGACCCCATTGCGATATTTTCATGAGGCCACAATTCAAAGAGTCACTCATATTCTGCCTCAGCGAAGTGATCATAGTCGATGTTGGTCTACGACTAAATGAATATGAGTGAGAAAGGCTGCTGTCATCTGCGAAAGAGTGGATAGGGTTGGAAGTTTGACATAGGAGGTCATTTAGAAAAACTAGAAATAGGGTATTAGAAAGAGTGGAGCCTTGCGGTACCCCTGAATTTATCTTATACTCGTTAGATGAGATCCCGTCTATAACAACTCTTATAGCGCGATCCCTGAGAAAACTCGATATAAATCGAGAGAAGATATCACCGACACCAAAAGCAATAAGTGTGGACAGAAGTGCCCCATGCCACACTCTATCAAATGCTTTAGAAATATCCAGAGCGACGACTTTACTTTCGCCGAACTGGTGAATAGAATCACACTATTTTTCCGAGAGGAAGGCTAGTAAATCGCCCGTAGAGCGCTCTCGACGGAAGCCGTATTGACGGTCGTTCAGTAAATTGTTGGACTCTAAATATTTCATTAGGTGAAAGTTCACCATACTTTCCATCACTTTGGAAATCGCGGAACAGATTGCGATTGGGCGGTAATTTTCAGGTTTGCTTGCCTCACCCTTTTTTGGGATCGGCGTTACATTTGCAACCTTCCAGCACGATGGGAATTGACCTGTATAGTACAGAGTGCTGAACAGGATTGCCAAAGGACGTGATAACGTCGAAGAACACTGCTTCAGGACCAGTGCAGGAATTCCATCCGGCCCAGGAGACTTGTTTATGTTGAGGTTCGTTAGAACCCTTTTAACTGCACGAACTCGAAAGTATATCTTCGGCATAGTTACGGATACACGCTCGGGTGCGGACAGTGGTTGATTGCTTTCCGGCAGGTGAGAATTACCTGCAAACATTTCAGCTAGGAGGTTAGCTTTTTCAACCGGGTCAGTGAATATTTGATCATCCTTCAAAAGAGCCGGAATAGAACAACTAGCATTTTCCTTCACTCTTTTTACGAAAGACCAAAAGCTTTTACTGCCCCGTTGGGCAGTAAGAACTTTGGTGCGAATACGCTGCTCGTACAAAGCTTTTTCACGTCTTAGCACTTTGGCACACGAAGATCTCGCCCTTTTGCGCATCGCATCAGTATCCGCGTTTTTGTCATACCGCCAGATACTAAATGCTTCCTCTCTGGATCTGACTGCAAGTCTGCACGTCTGCACGTCTGATTAAACCATGACTTCTGTCTGGGTTTAATCGAAATTTGCTTCGATGATATGAAAATTTTCATACCGAGCAATATTATATTTTTGTTTTACTTTTTTTCTTTTAACTTCTCTATGTGTGGTGATCATGCTACTTTTATCAAATAGAAAAGCTTCTCTTTTTTTTTCCTTTAAATTTCTACGCCCTATAAATTTTGAATTCTAATTATTATAAATCTTCTCCTCTTTCAGCTCTCTTTTGGGTAGACCTATTATACACTTCGGAGAAACTTCACGCCACATAAGCAACCAAAAATACTTCCAAATTTATTTTCCCCCTTTCCACGGTGACCTTCTCTTAAAAGTTGTATACTCTATTGTCCCAATAGATGTATGTATGTATGTATACAAGTTCTGCTACTAAAACAACAATTTGAGGTTATATTAAAGTGACGTCTGAAGTACCTTTCAGAAAATTTACCTTTTTGGGATCTAATTTAGGAAATTTCTCCGGATTACCTTTATCCCCGCAATCCAAAGTTTTTGATGGGATTTTTTTCTCCTTAGAAAATTGGATACCTTTGAGGAATTGGCACTACAACCGCAATTTGTGTGGCCAAAAAAATTTGATTGCCTGAGCCTACCTTTACAGGGATTTTATTAACGAAATTTATATATTTGTTCTTCTTGTTTTTTTTTTGGCAAATCGTATTCCTGACTCTTTATTGCTGTAAAATATATCACCAATTAGTTCAAGAAAATTATCTACAGTTTTTCTTCCCTGAAATTATATTACCTGTATAATTATCTTGATGTCCTCTGATATCCAATAGAAACTGCGAATTCGCACTGCCAGGTCATGTGTCAACTTTCGAAAGAATGATGGCGTACAATTTTTCAACCAAGTAAGTTCCATTAAAATTTCGTGGAAATTTCTATATACCGTTTTATTCAATTATCATAAAAAATTTAGTTGGTTTTTTCTAGTTTCCATTGTTGTGTACTAAAACTCGATTCTGATTCACCTAAAGGTAATCTAAGTATCCCAAATCTGTCAGCCATCACTGAACATACATATCTCAAATGACGATAGTTAAACAAAAATAAACTGTTCAAAAGTGTCGTTAAGATGTCGAGTGAGGTTTGAAAATTGTTAGTCATGATAAAAACTATTCATCTTGATAAAAAAAATTTAATTCGAACTTTGATATAAATATCACAAGACAAAATACGATGAAAAATATACATGCAAATTTTAATACTGAATATTTCATTAAAAAAAATAAAAATTTTCCCTGCTTTTCAAAAAAAAAACCCCGATAAGAAACGTAGTTTCATTATGTAATTAAAAGTCCTCCATTACAACCTTGGAAAAAAACAAATTTGAAATTAGAATCATATTAATAAAATAAAAAAGTTAATCAATATCCACCTTAGCTTGTCTTCTTCGATAGTTTCTTCGCATTGAATGAATCGTAGTTTGATTTAATACCAGACCATCAGAATTTATTGATGTAGAAGCTCATCTCTTAGTTTATGTAGAATGGCCATAGCATTTGCTGTAATAATATGCATAGCATATCTTGTAGAAAGCTTGCATTTGTCAATGCTTTCTAACATTCTGTCATCAATAAATTGAATTGCACGGCGAGAAGCAGTCTGTATCTTATTAATATTTTCGAAGACATTCTCATTATCTGACAGATTTTGTAAGTCATTGCATGACTTAGTTCAACATCTCATTTACTTTCTGTGTCTCCTGAAATCATCGTGTCTAATTCTGCTAAAATTATTTCCTAACTAATTTTTTTCAGAGAAACAGAATAAATCTAATAAATAGTGAAATAAATACCTTTAGCTTTATACTTGGCAACACAATTATTTTGTTTTTTCAATCAGTTCTCTCGTGGCGATGGCACGATGGATAGTAGTCTGCACGTTGGACCTGGGTTCAACCCCAGTTTCAGACTAAAATTTTTAAATAAAAATAAACATCTGGCATTTTTCTGATGTGCATTAGTGTTGGTTTGTGTGTCAGTTGTTGTCGGAAGGTTTCAGTGGCGACGGCATAGTCACTGGTCACTGAACAATACCGGCTTCAGCTGATAGCAATCCACAATCACATCAGAACGTCCTCCTTCGTCGGTATTGTGTAGCACCGGCGAAGTAAAATAATAATAAAAATGGCTACTAAACCGAAGCTTCAGCACTGCTGCGACTATAAACAAAGAACGTGCAAAAGCAGAGCTATAAAATCATTAATAAGCTTCAGCTCCTGTCGTTTCTCCTACTATCCCTTTCCTTTAGTTCCAACACAATGCTTCGCATGTGTAGGAGTCATATCCTGAGTGCTGGTCCCAGATAAAAAAAAAAATAATTGTGATCACACCAAGCATCAGTCCTGCGCGATCTCTCCTTCTATGGAGCACTGAAAAATCTTTGTCTTCTGTTATTTGAATTTTTTTGAAGCATTTGTAGTTGCGATATCAAAACCATAATTTTATATTTCATCACATAAATCTAGCTCTTTTTTCATTGTTGGAATGAGTGCCCTCGTCCAAGGTTCCAGTGTAATGCCAAGATTGTATTTAACTTAACCATGTCTTTTGTTCAATACGCATTTTGGAAAAAAATAATTGAAGCACTTGCTTAATAGATTACCATCGTAAGTTTTTATTCTTAATCACTGTACTCTTAGAAGACATATTTCGAACAGTAATATTCTACTATATATTTTTTTAGTACTTATTTGTGATTAAATAATAATTTGTAGAACTTATGACGTCAACGGTTTAAACATTATATAAAAATTAGCAAAACATGTATGTACGTATAAAGTTTATGACTAATGACCAACATTTAAGAACAAGATAATCTTATTTTACATTATATTGACATTTAAAAAATAATCAATCAATATATAAAAGTCATTGAAACTTTTACATAATCTTCTCAATGAAAATTTTAAATTTCGTTAGAAAAAAATTGGGAAGTGGCGTATAATTCCGACTTGACCTAAGAGTATAAAGTTGACTTTTTTTTCAGTAAAAATTCCGAACGAATCAGTTGTTATTGGCAGAATACCAAAAAGGGTGTAAGTTTCGATTTCATGTTTCAGGCGAAATAAAAGGATTGCTTTAAAGAAATTAAATTAAATAAAGATGTGAATGGTAAAATTGAATTTGCAGTGAACCAGTGGCCACGAGTACAACTGATATAACTATGCCAGTTTGAATTTTATTATGTTATTTTCATACAACAAATCGTCAAAATAACGATAAAGTCGTCAAATCTGGCAGACTAACACAAAAAAAAAACATTTGTCAACATTTTTTAACCTCTATTAATAAACATTGTTAATACCAACATCCCCAGGTTAAAAACATTATTGTATATAAGCATTGCATATATACATTTGGTTGTGAACTTTTGATAATTCGTTTTAAAAGAAATACAAATGTGACAAACAGGAAACATTTTCTTCATTTAGTTTATATTTAACACTCTCCATGTGCGCTTCAGAAATTAAGAGAGAAAGAAGTTAATAATAAATTGCGTAATTTTGTGTAGGTAGATTTTCTTCAAACATTGTAAAGACAAACAATAGATAAATATGGACATTTCCACATAAAAATCAACAAATAAAAACGCCATTACTTCTGGTCCTTATTTCAGTGTTTCTTGTAATTTCTAATTCTTTTTTATTTCTTGGGTTCTTTTATTGTTGTCACATCATTTTATAATAAACTATCTACACCCGGCGTACTTCGCTACCGCAAACCAACTCATCAATTTTGCCTACTTTTATATAGATATTGTTACGGTTAGCAATCTGCATCAAATTTGGATACTTTTATATCAACAGTCTTTTACCAAAAGAATAAAAAAGTACGAAACGCTGTTTTGCTGAAAAGTCGCCATTTCACTTTATTTTAGGTTTTCTTAACAATATTTTTCATTTGGTACCCATATCATTGAAGTACCTAAAAAATAGTCGTCGCCATATTGTGTTTGGAGAGATTTTATTATATTTTATACTCCCTTCAAAAATCCCTTTAATTTTACATCCATATCATGGTCGTGTTTAAAAATAGTGAAATATGTACATATGTGCTTCATAAGCACTGTTTAAAGTGGATAAAAGTACAAAGGTACAATTTTACTCCATATATTTTCGAATTTCGAAAAAGTAACCCCGCTCACTCAAAATTTTTTCTACAAAAGTAAAGATTACAGACAAAAGTATTGTTCCATGTCTAATCCTTTGGCAGATATAGATATGGCTGCAAAGAGAAATATCAAACATTTTTTTTAGTTTTACCCTACACGTTCGCATATTTTTTGCCAGCATTTATATGTTCTTGTAATTTTTATTCTATCTCTCTTAGTTTCTGTGATATTAGGTTATCGATTTTACCCGGTTTTACTCCCTATAAAATTAGAATATCCAAAAATCTGTTCTTAGTGGATCTAAAGATGGAAAGAGGAGTCTCCATACCAAATTTCAACCGATAATGATGGGTGGGCAGACACTTTGCCTTTGTTCCCAATTTAAAAAAAAACTAGTAGATCTTTTCCATACGCAAAAGTGATTTTGCAAATTGGTCCACAAACGACAAAGTTATTTGGTAATGTATTTTTTTGGTGGCCACAATTTTAGTGGACCTTTTTCATATGCAAAAACATGTTGAAAATTGGCCCACAAATAGCGAAGTTATTTGATAATAAATTTTTGATTAAAATGGACCATCATTCAAATACTTTGAACAATTAAAAGAAGTTAAAAAGTATATTAAGAACACAAGCACAATAAAACCAAGTTTGAGGGTGGCGATGGCACGATGGGTGGTTGTCTGCACGTTGACTACGAATCCAAAAACAGACCTGGGTTCAACCCCAGTTTCAGACTAAAAATTTTAAAATAAAAATAAACATCTCGCATTTTTCTGATGTGCATTAGTGTGGCTTTGTGTGTCAGTTGTTGTCGGAAGGTTTCAGTGGCGAAGGTATAGGCACTGGTCACTGAACAATACCGGCTTCAGCTGATAGCAATCCACAATCTCATCAGAATGTCCTCTTTCGTCGGTATATAGCACCGGCGAAGTAAAATAATAATAAATACGGCTACTGAACCGAAGCTTCAGCACTGCTACGAGTATAAACAAAGAATGTGCGAAAGCAGAGCTGCAAAAATAATTAATTAAGCTTCACCACCTGTCGTTTCTGCTACTATCCCTTTCTTATAGTTCCAGTATAATGCTTCGCATGTGTAGGAGTCATCTCCTGAGTGCTGGTCCCAGATAAAAAAAAAAACAGGTATCTTCATTGGTCCGCACATACGGAAATTGGTAAAAGATGACAATTTCATGCAACAAATGAAATTTGGAGAAAAAAAATACATAGAATGGATTTATTTCAGTGTGTGAAAATTTTCGTGGAAACACAAACCGTGAAAATTATGAGCAGATAGTAAATAGTATGCCTACTATGTGAAGGGTTGCAGAATGTCAATAAAACTACACTATCTGCATGCTCATTTGGAAAGATTTCCATAAAATTTAGAACAGATGAGTGAAGAACAACGTGAACGGTTTCACAAAGAAATATTAAGAATTGAACAGCGTTATATAGGAAAAATAAAATTAGTACGCTTTCTAACTACTGCTCGTCTTTAAAGCGCGATACTGACAGCAAAGTTTATAAAAGCAGAGAAAAACATGTCGTTTGTCAGAAACCAAAAAAAAACAAAGCATAAAACAGAGCATAAGTCTTTTATTTTTTAACCGATTTAGTTGTAATTACCATTTTAGAAAGCTAATTTATTGCTCTTTTTTCTGAATAACAAAGATATATATTGTTTGGTATCTCATAGAGAAGTTAGAGCCTGAGCAAAAAAATTTTTTTTTTAAATGTGCTTTTTTTACACTTCAACCACTATAACTTAGCAATTATTTACAAAAAGTATGCGTTGTTTGAAAGATAATTTCAGATCCTTCAAATAGAAGAAAAAATTATAGAAATCGGTTGGGAAACAAAGAAGTTAAGACTCTTTCAATTTGAAACTCTAAAAAAACACGTTTTTCACTACATTTACCGTTATAAAATCACTTTTCGAAGTGTCCTAAAAAAACTGAAGGCATTTTCGTTCTCTATGGATTCCAACAAAACAGAATTGGTACATGAGAACTCCTGCATAATTTTGCTGTACCACAGTGTAATTTTGCAAATTTGTCCATAAATGGCGAAGTTATTTTATAATCAATATATAGGAAAATTGAAATGCCATATCTCCGGAACCACTGTGCCGATTTTGTTTCATATTTTTATAACATCACGATTTCACATAAACCATCTACATCCCCAACTTACCCTTAAATTTTGGTTGCAATCGGTCGACCCGTTTCCGCAGTTAGTGGTGACATCAAAGTGTACACTTCTTTTTATATACATATATACATTAAACAATCTATCTATCAGGTATGTTCTGTAAACCGAATCCGCAAAAATTTTCCATCAAATGTACTATCTTCCCAATAAATGACTAATGAAACATGAAAAAACAATTTCCAATTTTTACTTGAAGTCTTTTTTTTATTAAATTAAGTCAAATTATATACTCTGTAATAGATTTTAATACAAAATGATCAATTTAAAAAATACTCCAATATTTCTCGATGTTCTGGTTAAAGTATGCAGGTAAAGTAGATGGATTGAATAAAAGCACATTTTCACTATCTTAAAAAATCACTTTTAAATAAGAATAAACATCATTTGGAACAAATTTTCAGTAGCTTAATTTTTATACAGCTGATTCTTTTTTATATTGACGTTTGAAAAATCTTATTCGAAAGCAACTTCGAATGTTGGAAATCGTGTGATTTTTAGAAATTAGCATTTATTCGGTTTTGAGAAGTCACTGGATTTTAAATCGACTCGGTTTACAGAACAGGGCGGTATATCTATATATAAAACACAAAAAAGTTTGTAAAAGAAATTTATAGATTGGGTTGGACCGGTTTTCAAACCGCTTTGAAACCATTTTCGCATTCTTGTCTTTTAAAAAAAACCGGTTCAGGGGACGTCAGTTGGGTGAAAACAAAATATATAACCGATGTTAAACCCTAGTTGAAAATTGGTTTGAATATTTATGGTTAGGATTGGAAGGTTGATAGTTTCAAAGCCTATAATCGGTTTTAAATCCGGGTGAAAAACCGGATTTTTTCATTGTGGGATTTTGATGGACTATTTTTGTTGCGGGCAAGGAGTTCGTTTTGGTATTACCAGCTTATAAAATACTAGCAGATAGTCGGCATATATTACTACGTTACATAAATTTTCAAATGACAGTAAAAAATGATAAATAGTAGATATATTTTTAATTTATTTGCCACATTTTGATATATCTGTAAACAATTAACAATAATAAGAGGCGATTTCTAAAGCTTTGGTATTCGCTAAAAGTAATTTTAGATCTAATTAAATTGTGACGCAATTGTTGCACACATCTACCCAGAAAAGTGAGTGCGTTCACTACGAATTGGTATTTTCATGACTTCTTTAGACTTCTTTATCTGAATGCATTTTTAATGAAATTTTAAACGTAACAAGATTATCACTTTTGAACTCATGGAAAATACATTCAACTCTGCCGATTAATTTGTATGAACAACTCCGTAATTGTAAGTATAATATAAATTAATTTTTAAAAGTTTAACAGGAACTCATTAGCCCATGCTAAAACGTAAGCTAATAATGGAACATGCACTCATTTAAATAATGAGTTGTTTTGTTAATGTAAACACATGCTCGCCAATGACACCCCTATGTTAAAAGCATGAGTTCTTCAACTAAGTTTAACCAGTTCATTTGCAATAGATTCCATGCATTAACTATTTTTTTTGCATGCTCTTTTTAGCTGGGTATGTATATGGATTAATATTTATTTATTTATATATATTTTTGTATCATTTGAAAAATTGAATATATCTCTAATCTCTAATCTATCTGCTAGTTTATTACAAGATTTAAATCCACACTGCAAATATCGCAATTCCTCACACTTTGTAGTATTAAAATTTAATTTTGTATTTATTACATTTTTCCTTGAATTTATTACGGTACGGCTTTATTTTATTCTTGTTAAAATTTGTGAATTTAAAGAAATTATTTTCTTTTATCCAATACAAAGTTGTGTATGTACACAACCAATTTATAGAAAATAAATTATGATAGAATAGAAAAATGGTAAAACAAACTGAAAAAAGAATACAAATATATAAAAAGGCCAAATTGGTGTTACTTTACTATACACCGTAATCTTCTCTAAGTCATTCGTAATAAAATTCACAAAGACGTGACGTGAAAAGGCAACCGAAATTGGTAAAAACTGTTGTAAAAAAGTCATAGAAATCAGTACAATTTGACTGTTAGAAATTATTTTCAAGAAATAGACAATTTTTCTGCACCCCAACTAACAACACTGACCAAGAAATCTTTTATCCAATATAACAGATGCAAAGAGAAAAATGGGAAGCAAAAGAAATAGTTAATCCAAGGATTCTATTGCAAATGAACTGGTTTAACTTAGCTGAACTTTAACATATGGGTGTTATTGGAGAGCTTGTATTCACATTTAGCAAAAGAACTCGTCATTTAAATGAGTGTTTAGAACCACAGACTTTTCCGTGATTTGGTTACGTTTAAGCATGGGTTAATGAGTTTCTGTAACACAAATAAAAATTTTTTAAATCTACATATGCGTTAATCGGAAGTGTTGAATGTGTTTTCCATAAGTTCAAAATGAATTCAAATAAAGAAGCCATCAAAATACGAACTCATAGTGAACGCACTCACTGTATTTTTCTGGTACTCGGTAGTGTCGATAGTTTTTTTGCGAGTATCGATTTTTTTTGCCTGGATTAAATATTTGAAAACAATCGATCATTTTGGCTACTATCGATAATATCTGCCATTTTAAAATTAAAATTAATCTTCTTTATAAATGTATAAAAGATTTATTTATGTAGATTCAATACATTTTTGTCCCCTCGTTAATTCGTATTTTTTTTGAACTTCAAAGTCTGAGGACACCCCTATAAGTCGTATTTAATTGGGAGCTGATTAAATTAAAACTATTATAAATTTTATTTTTTAGCTTGAAGGCGCTTAATCGAAAACTCCAGTAATTCGTAAAAATTCTTGTCGCTTCTATTAAGTATTAACGGGATTCTACTGTATATAAAAACAAATAAATATATTTTCTGAGCAATCAGCACTTAGACACTATCAAGTATTTTAGATATATCGATAGTTTTTTTTTAATGTTTTGATAGTTAATACTCCATATATATCTATATATACTTTGAAACTATTGAAAGTTTTCTATAGGGAAAGTATCATTAGTATGTGTAGAAAGTGTTATCTATCGAAAACGCAACATTTTTGTTCAAAAAGGAAATCGCCATTAAGTTGGTAATACTGTCAGTCAATTACTGTACTTATAACGTCTCCAATTTATGCATAGGTTTTATGATAATTAAATTTCCCATTTGGGCTTTCTCCGATCATAAATTTTATTCGTTATATAATTCTCATATAGTTTCAAGTATTTGCGTCTAATATTATAATTTTAAACTTGGCAATTAAAAAATAAAACTACCCCTTTCTATTCCTTATGGGGTATTTATATATGTATATTTCTTGTGATGTTGATTAAGAACGAGGCTAAAACAGGATATTAAAAATGCTAATTAGGAATGTAGCCATGTAATCGACTTTCTGTTGCTTGAAGAATTTAACATAATACTTCAGGTAGTTTAAGCAACTGATTACTATGAAACTTTGAGCTTTACAAACGGTATAATCTCACGGTAAGGCGGGACCACGCTCTTTACTGTATTAATTTTCAATATCTAGTTAGATACATAATACTAAAATAGAAAGATTTTTGTTTTTTATTTATATTTCGTTAATATACTTTGTATTGTTACTCCGAATGTAAACAGTGATATTTTGTGTAATTTTAACCTTTAGCTGAAAAATAAAAAATTACCCAATTTTAACATAACATTAGATTAAAAATATATTTTTTTTAGCTGCTAAATTTTGATACTTAAATTTTTATGTGCGTATTTTCGTATCAAGACAGATAAAAATTTGTGTAAAAATTTAAGTTTTGATTCAAAACATGTTATGGAAATACACTTTATTGTGTATTTATTATTATATATTTATAATCTACGAGGATTTAATATTTCGTATATATAAACCACATTATTTTTCTTTTAAGTTTTAAAATATTTTTTAATTTTAGGATATATGTGAAGGTCACGAATCGTTGCTCTGATTTTCATAAAACTTAGCTTAGTATATAAAATACAATAAATGTGCAAAATTTCATGAAAATATAATTATTTTTCTATATCTTATGACATACTTTCTTTTCAGTATATATAGGAAGGATGAAAATCCTTACAACTAAATTCGAGATATTTTATTTTTTGTTATATTTCACCAATTATAAAAGGTTTGCTATATTTCAGGTTATTACAACACTCATTCTATTTTTGGCCTTTCGTTATATGAAAACGTCACACTGTGCGGCACCTATTACAAAAAATTAACGAATTATAATAAAAACTTTTTTGCAAAAAATGTAGAGTTTTCAAATAATTATCACCAAAGAGTTAAAAACAATTAAAATATTCGTGTGTGTATACATTTATAAAAGCTTCCTACAGAACTGTTGGTTTGAAAGGGTATCGTGTTTCTCTAAATTTTTAAATACGTGCTAATATTCTAAATTAAAGAGTTTATACGCTTCTTTCATTTTCATCGTCCACAGATAAAAACAATGCTTTTTCATCCAATTTTCAATCCAATTTAATTTGAATTTTGTTTTCACATGTATAAAAACAGGATATTGTGGCACAAATTTTATCCAACTTTACCATTTGCTTTTTATGTACAAAATATATGTTACACCCTCCAATATAATTTACACAAATAAATGTAAGAAAAATATATGTATGTATATGGCAGTATAAAGACTTTCTCTAATTCGGTGAAAATTATTAAACTGTAATAATATCAAGATTTAGGCTAAAATAAATTCAAATGCTATTATCAATAATAACAGAAAGAATATTTTGATTGTGAGATAAAACTTAATACTGAACACTTACAATAGTTAATCTGTTATTATTAATGTATTCACATGTTCAGTCACTTCATATCTGTTATTATAATTGCTTGCGAGTTTTGTAATTCTATATTCAATTTTACCAAAAATATTATGTATGTAATGATCACCATTCATTGTAATTACATATCATTTTTAACAATTAGACTTGAGCAATTCGGGGTATCTTTATCTTAAGCTGTTTTCTCTTCAACCAAAAAATGCTGCATTTTTTTAAAAATCCTTACGTTTGGTATTTTTTCTTTAAAACTGTTTTGCCCTGAGAAAGGGTAGTATATTTTATTCAACAAAATCACACGTAGTATTCGTGAAATAAAACACATTTTACACCCCATATAGTTCTTGGTAGCCCTGCATTTACAAATCTTAGTGATTATAGCAAATACGTATTATCATCGAAAAAGTAAAAAATAAGTTCGAATGTCTGGTAAGTTGTTTGACTATTTATACACATTTGAAAAATGCTGTCAATAAGTAAAGTTCTACCAAAAATTGCTAAATAACTATACGCGTTCAGTATTGCAGTATTGACAAAAAATATTATCAAAGAATTTATTTTTAAAAAAATATTAAATTATTGTTTAACATTACTATTAAGACGTGTTTTTGTATAGTTGAGTTCCTTTTTATTTCTTATTTTTTTACAAATACAATCTTCATAACTTCATTCATTTTAATGCGTACTAGTAAATTAATAAAAAACTCGTACTTGGTAACATTGTTTCTTCATAGGCATTTTACTTGCCGCAAGTGCGAAAAAGTTACTTGCAAGACAATGTTCAACACAATGCAAAAGTTTATAAATCGCTTAGCATAGGTAGAGTGAAAAAATTTAGTTATAAAATAAGGAAAATTACATTTATATTACTTTTTTTATGGAAAAAAGTAAGATAATATTATATTGATAATGCTGCTTTGTCA
Organism: Dexiosoma caninum; assembly: GCA_963924685.1. Lineage (NCBI taxonomy): Eukaryota > Metazoa > Arthropoda > Insecta > Diptera > Tachinidae > Dexiosoma > Dexiosoma caninum. The sequence goes on from OZ004729.1 coordinate 57,867,917, forward strand.
GTGATATCAAATGTAAATGAAGTTGGTGTTAGAAAATTGTTCTCAAGAAAAGAGTTCATTAGAAAAATAAATGTTAAAGAAAATATGGATATTGCCGCAATCGTATATTTTCCAAAAGTGCAATAAATCAGTTATCAATTTAAATACAGGCGATATTTATATAATCGAAAAAATAACAAAATAAAATATATATAAACGAAGAAGTTCTGAAATTTTTAAACCCCCTTGGTAACTTTTGGGCCACCTTATAGAAACAGTGTTGCAGTCTGTAACTAATTAACTTTATTAACTTAATTATTACGAATTAAACATTAACTCTACCTGCTGTTTTTTAGAGCAGAACTTTAAACTAAAATAAACCAAAGAAAAATATTTTTAATATCAATTAAAGTGGCCTTTTTGAGTAGTTTTATGTCATTAATATTTAAATATGAGTTGCGCCCCGCTCCAGCTGTGGCGGGCACAAGGCACATTTGGAATTGCAAGACTACATAAGAAGTATTTGCTGCCATATTTCGCCAAAAAATCCTCAAATGTTTTTTTCCAATTGACTCTGGACTTAAGATCTTTTCTTAGAATCTCCAATAAAGTAGATGGCCACATCTCCATTTGTGGAGAACGGCATCGAATTGATTGAGATGGGTCTTTTTTAATGCTTTGCTATACAACGGTTATAGCTTCTTCTTGGGTAGATTTTTGCCATCGTATGGCATATGGGATTCTCATTAACAATAAACGTGGTGCGAAAACGATCCATAGTTATTCCATAGTGATTATAATTAGAGATTATGATAGCCGATTTCGACCACGGACGAAGTATACAATAAGTTTGATGAACACAACCATTCTTTAAAAAAAAATACGGCAATTTGCAAGTATTGTTCTCATTTACTGAGTCTATTCATGATTAAATGGTCCAACGAAACTAAACAAAGTGAAACAAACTGCCGTTTAATAATTTGTCAATTAAAGCGCCATCACCAACCCAAAGTGATGGGCCAAATTTATAAGAAATGTAATTTTCATCTTTAGTTTACGTCAAATATGACTTCACAATTCGAGCACCTTCCAAATCTGTATATTTAATAAATTTTCATTTACATTAAGTAGTTTTAGAAGATGCAGTTTAGTTTGGACAAACAAATGTCCAAATGCTGACTGGGTATGCCGTAATCTTATTATAACCTGCAGGTATGTGTGCTTAATTTAGTTTAACGGATTAAATCGAGATTGTGTGATAACACTTACCACCGCCTAAAATCACAGTATTTATGTTAACATACCTCCTTACTTGCGTTTTCTTCAATTATGAACTGACAAACATAAATACGGGTTCTCTTACCCTTAACATAAGCATAGCAATAAGTGATTTGTACTGTTATTCTGACGACGTTTTTACTTTATTGGGAACATATTTATATCTAGTCTATACGGTTGTAAAGGGTATGCGAACACGTATTTATGTCAGTTCGTAATTCATCTAAGAGAAAAAAAGTTTTATCTTATCTTTCGGATCATCCCCCTAAAATGTGTCGATTGGCTAGAAAATGCGATTGGCAAAGTTTCAGCTCAATCTGATAATATTAACACGTACCGCATTGAGGTTAAAGTTACGAAAAACAGCGGTTTTAAAAAAAATTCTATTTTTTCGTTCTTAAAATCGAAACCATTTCTTTAGGAATGTAACTCAAGTCGTATTTAATAGGAAATTTTATTCTTATTAATTTTGAATTTACTAATTTTTTTGCTAAAACTGTCAGTTATCATTTATCAGGCGAAGTCGGTAAAGGCTTCATAAAAAGGTTTGGTAAATTTTTATTGCTGCGATGACTTTATTTTACCTATTGCATTAGTTTTTTAAACAACGAATTAATTTTTGTTTCAAATCTGTTCTAATAGTTCCAAAGTATCAAGAAGTATGAGTTCCACAGTATCAATGAGTATGACCTCAGGGCAGAAAAACACAATTATTTTAATTGGTCACTCGTCTCATCAAATAAGTGGCAGTAAATTAACTTTTAATTGTCTAGTCTTACGTAATTTATTTTATAATATGCGCCAATTTAAATGAAACAATAAAGAAGTTGCTAGACTTAGAAAGCTAAAATACCAACCAAAGATGTTCAACATTGTGTCGCAAAGCTAATAAAACTGAAAAAAATGGAAAAAACTGCAAAAAAGCACTCACAGATCAGCAAGCTGCACTCAAACTCAAAAAGAGGAGGAATTCAAGTCAAGATATGACGACCTATTTGACATTGCTCGTCGACATGAAATCTGTTAATGCAGAACGACGAAAAGACTTGAGGCAAGCAGCAGAGATGGCAAGATTTGAAAAATCAAAAACAAATATAGGTGAGTTCGTGTTTTTCAAAAAATATTCGTTTACTAAATATTAACATTATTAACTAACACTAATATTTTATATTTAGAAGGTGAAAAATATTTTGAACTAGAATCTACAACAAGTATTAGCAACACATCAGAGAAACAGCAGCCGATGCAAGAAAATACAGACACAGATTCAGAAGCAGGACCAGAAATAAAAAAGAGGACGTATTGTCGAGATATCGAAGATATTATTACTGAGAAATTGTCTCTATTGTTGGATAGATGTAGTATTTCTGATAGAGATGCGGTGCTAATTATAGCAGCCACAGCAGAAGCATTAGGGCATGACCCACAAAATTTTGTTATAAGCAGAAGTTCCATACGAAACCGCAGACAATAATTTCGACAACAACGAACTAATTTGATCAAAACTAGATTCAGAAATTTCGATTTAGAGGGTGCTGTTGTGCATTGGCATGAAAAATTGCTTCCAGAGCTCTTGAGTAAAGAAAAAGAAGAGAGGCTAGCGATTTTAATTACTTATGGCGATGAAAAACAGTTGATAGGGGTTCCGGTCCCTGAAAATAGTGCGGGGATTACTCAGACAGAAGCTGTATTATCAGCAATTGAGCAGTGGGTAGCAGCTGGAAAAATTCAAGGAATGTGTTTTGATACCTCGGCAGTAAATACTGGTCGCCATAGGGTAGCCTGCATTGTGCTAGATCAGTTATTAGAGAAAAATCTTCTTTATTTGGCATGTCGCCACCATATTTTAGAATTTGTTTTAAAAGAAGTTTTTAAATGCAAAATGGGCAGATCTAATGCTCCTCAACCAGAAATTTTTCGAAAATTCCAGACTGAGTGGTCTAAGCTAGACAAAAATAAATACAAAACAGGTATAAAAATTTCAAATTATCTTTTTGAACAATTAAAAATTCGCCAACCCAGGGATGATTATAAAGAATTCATCCAACTCTGCTTAATTTATTTACGATGCCTACCACAGAAGAAAATTACTTTTAAAGTACCTGGAGCTATTCATCACGCCAGATGGATGGCAACGGCCATTTATTGCCCCAAAATATATATTTTAGGAATCAATTTTCATTAACTGATTTAGAGAGAAAGGCCATTCAAGATATTTGCTTATTTATAATCAACATTTTTGTAAAAGCATGGTTTAACGCACACAAGCCCACCCTGGCCCCATCCACGATCTACAATTATTAAAATTTTTAGTTCAATATAGAATAATTGATAAAGAAGTTGCAGACAAGGCATTGTCTAAAATAATTAACCACCTATGGTATCTCAATTCGGAGCTGGTTGCCTTTTCATTTCTCAATGATACTTTAAAAAAATGTGAAAACAAGCATGGTTAGAAAATTATGGGCCGAAGAAGAAAACGATGAAGCTAATGCAGATAACAGGGATCTCAAAGCAAAACTTAATTTCTAAGAAGTTGATCATTTGCTTGACACCGAAATTGATTATTTTGTTTCTTCTCAGACTCTAAATTTTTTTAAGAGATTTGAAATCGATACATGTTTTTTAAATACTGATCCTGATGTATGGTGTGAAAATCAACATTATTTAAAAGCTAAAAAAAGGAGTGGACGGTTTAAGAGTAGTTAATGACACAGCCGAGAGAGGAGTAAAATTAATCCAAGACGACAGTTTTTATTATAAGTTTTATCTGAATGAAGGCATCTTTTTCCGGACTCTTCAAAAGCTACCGTATGTAAGCCATTACCACCATAAAATGTTATTTTTTATAATTATAATATTATGATATACAATTCAAAATTATAATTAATAAAATATTAACACTATAGATTTATTAATAAAATTGTATTTAAAATAGATATAATTTATTATTACAACCTTCTTTAACATTTGCCTGGAAATTAATATTTGAAGATATTCACGACGACATGAACTGATAAATGCTAAATGTCACTAAATTTATCAGTTTAATAAAAAAAAATTATTAAATTCAAAATTAAAAAGAATAAAATTTCCTATTAAATAAGACTCGATTTATATTCCTTAAAAAAATGGTTCCGACTTTAAGAACGAAAAAATTAAATTTTTTTGAAAAACCGCTGTTTTTCGTAACTTTAAAAATTATAATTTTGTTAATAATAATCTGAAACTTTGCCAATTAAATTTTCTACCCAATTGGCACATTTAAGGGCTGATAAGCTGTTGGAAAATCAAAAATTAATTTTTTTAAACCACCCTAGTGGTCTTCTTACGACGTCAAAACTATAAAACATTTTCCTTTTTCTTGAAATTTCGAATAAATCTTAAATAAAACGTCAGCTTTTCATTCGATGCTTATTGTTAAGACAAAAAAAAACAATTATTTTAAATTAAATTTCGCAAAAATATACAGCCAACCACATATAATCAGTCGGTTTAATTTTTTTTTATTATTAAATATTTATTTGTACAAATATTCAATTACATCAGTAAATTTGCCTCAGCGTTTTTTAAGCATTATTGAGCAAACGTTGGCAAACAATTAAACTACTTTATCCAAAAACCAAGGTAATTCTAAAATTAAAATAAAATATTTCTTCAAATATTAAGAAATTACATCAAAAGCGCTTCAAGTCTTGAACATAAATATTCTTTGAGATATACTTTAAATATTGAAATTCTATTGCAAGATTTTAAGTCGTTCGTTAATTCATTATAAAGGGTGGTTAAATTTTAAGGGCCGATGTTGATTTAAAAAAAAAACAAGAAATTATTTAGGAAATTATTTTCATTTCTTTTTATTATGATAATATTCGTATGGTTCAATTATGTATGGAAGAAAATATCGGCCAAATGGCCGATGGTCCAAATTTTCGATGACGCTGAGGCATAATTGAGATTCTATGCCGTTAATGTGCCGAATTATCTCATCCTTTAGCTCTTGAATTGTTGCAGGCTTATCGACATACACATTTTCTTTCAAATAACCCCAAAGAAAGAAGTCCAACGGTGAGATAACACGTCCATTGAATTTGTCACGCAAAAGAGCCATTGTTTCGTTAGATGTGTGGCAAGTGGCACCGTCCTGTTGGAACCACATATCGTCCACATCCATATCTTCCAATTCGGGCCATAAAAAGTTCGTGAGATGATGAGAGCGAACACCATTCACAGTAACTCCATGACCGGCCTCATTTTGGAAAAAATACGGCCCAATGATCCCGCCAGCCCATAAACCACACCAAACAATCACTCTTTATGGGTGCATCGGTTTTTCGACAATCACTCTTGGATTATAATTTGCCCAAATGCGGCAATTCTGCTTATTGACGAATCCAGTGCACCTTTTAAGCATGTAAATGCAAGTCTTTATGCATAATGCTCGTCGTTAATGAGCGTGTGAGGTGCAATTGTTGGGCATTTGTTGGACACTATCGCGAACAGCAGCAATATTTTCTGCAGTACGAGCGTGCACTGGTGTTTTCACACCTCCTACAGACCCGGTTTGCTCAATTTTTTGCACGATTTTTCCGATTGTACGCACATTTGGACGATTAAATTGACCGAAAAAATCACGAAGTGCACGATATGCACTTTGATTTGAACGCCCATTTTCATAATAAGCCTGAATAACTTTCTCGCGTTGCTCGATTTCGTATCTTTCCATGGTTCAAATAGAGTTACTCTGAAATTGAGAAATGCCAAATGAAATGCAGAAACAAACTTGATGTTTAGGTCTGGTTCACATTCAACATTGGCCCTTAAAATTTAACCACCCTTTATTTAACTCCACTCATGTAGTCAACGCGTTATTTTGATTTTTCTAATCTACATCTTGGAACACGTAAATTAGAACTGTTGCGAGTACCAAAATACATTTGGTTTGGTTGAAAAAAAATGGTCCGATGTCCAATATTGTTAACGGATTTAAAAACATAGTTAAGAACTTGATAGTTATGTAAACCATAAACTGCTAGGATCGTTTTACATATTTTCCTATATACTGAAATTGTTGAGTAGGTTATATGCAAATTAGACACAATCTTTAGTACCCTATTTTGTAAACGTTGAAGAGATTTAAGATGAACCTTTTTGTTGTTATACTCATATACAATAGCCAAGTAATTCAAACGAAACTGTGTTAAAGCTTGATATATCATCAATTTCGCCTTTACATTTAGTTTGCGGCTTAGCTTATAAATATTCCTACTGCAGGTGTTATTTTCTTTACAGACTTGTTGTATACAGATCGCAATTCAAGTTAGATCAGCAAACATATACAGTTGACCCCATAAGCCAAGATTTTGTAAGTCATTCAAATATACCGAACACAATAAAGTACCCAATACTGCCTTGCGAAACTCCATATTCCACATTACCAAAAAAACTTTTTGCGTTATTTAGTTGAACATACTGTTTTCTGTTGGTAAAATAAGTATTGAATAGTAGAAGCTCACGGCTTCGGACTCCATTACATGATAACTTTTGCAATAAAATTTGTTGATCAACTATATCAAAAGCCAGTAAATCCTCCATTCAGACTATTGCAACTAAATTTTACAACATTCAGGACGGCATCCTCCGTACTACAACCTTTCCTAAATCCAAACTAATAATTATATTGAACATTATTCTCTTCCAAAAAATTTACTTTATGGACTTTGAATATATCTGTTTAAATAGAGGAGTCAATCATCTTATTGAAAATATCAACCAGTGTTGGCAAGATCTCAATTGCATTCCTTAACGAATCTGGGTGTTACATTATCATAGCCAGAGCTGTTGTTATTGTTCATATTCAATATTATTTCCTCTATATCTTCAGTGGCAACATTATGTAATGAAAATCTATGTTGTAATAAAGAAAGTTATCAAAAAGAAGTTATTGAAGCAATCATCGCATAATTTAAAATTCTTTGGCCAGAATAATCGTTCAGAATTAAATCATTCTTTCTAAGTCGGCCAAGTGTATTTTTAATAAAATTGCAGCATTTCCTTGGATCATTTTCAGTTCTAGCTAATCTATAAATATCATAGTAATCTCTAAATTATTTAACTGTTGCTTTAATCACCTTACTAATTCTTTTCAGCGTATCATTATATTGACAACTTTCCAACTTTCTACTTTTAACTAGCAACTTTTTCTTCCATAAAATTAATTCCCTTAGATTTTTATTAATCCAGCGTACAATTGCGAAACGTAACTATTTCTTACTGGTATTTACAATAGTGCTTAATAGCAGCTTCCATATTATAAATCAATTTGTTTAGCTAGCTTTGAAACGCTTAAAGAATAAGAAAGAATACTTTATTGGTAAATGCTGCTGCACATAATTCTTGGCTTCATCATAATCATAGTATGTTTTAACAAATTCCTTACGATGTTTAACTAAAGTTTTATTTTGAAATTTGCAGCTAAAGTAAAGTAAATAAATCTTTGTTTAAATAGAAAGTTTCCACTAGAAGCAACCATTTCGCTTGTTTTTTTCAATGACACTCTCGGTTAGCTGAACTTTTTCCCATATTCTTTGAATTCAAAATTATATTTTACACACACAATCTGCGAAGCTTCTTCCGCTTGGCTGCAGAAAACACCCAGGAACTACGGAGGCACTAGAAATTATCGAGAATCAACTCTAATGCTAATAATTAATTCTGTTAAATCAAGCAATAAAAGTCATGTTACCGCTTAAATCACAAAATGTGACAACATATTACTCACATATTATTTAAGGCAATTTCAAAGACCATACATATGTACATACATACATTGTTACATGACTATATATTATGCGCGATACCGGTTGTGGTCATTTTTCTCATGTATTTCGGTTTAATATTTTTTATACTCGATAATAAATAGTACGCAATAAAAAGGTAATTTATCACTATATGATACAGAATCAACATTGAAGCATTCACCTCTACAGTAAAATACATTGTTTATTAATGTGGCACTTTAAACATTTTCCGGTCATACTTACTCATGTGTACAATGAGGCAGGATTTAGAGAAAATTATAGAACTTTGTTGTAATTCAAAATCTGCCACATGTGAAAGTTGTGACATGCGACTTCAGAAACAGATACTTAGCAAAGTAATTAAATGATAAGCATATAAACTAATTTAAAGTTTGAATGGCACCAATAAAATTTCAATTTAAACAAAAAAAATGGCAATAATGAAAAACCAACGTCATTTGTGAATTTAACTTTAAATTTTTATACTTATTTTTTAATTTATGTTGTGTCCCTGCTAATTAAACAGAATTTATTTGAATTTATTTTTTATTATATTACTAGTTTATATTGTTTTAATCTAATTAAAACTATGAAAATTTAAGAAAAATTCACGAAAATAGCCATTTAAAAAAAATTAATTTTTCAGCTATAGTGCAATTTTTTTTTAGTTTTTTTACTTCCTGTTATGAGGAAACGGTAAAAATTTACGAAAACAGAAAAAAACCCAGAGGCTACATTTTAATGAAACAGTCCAGTCATTTTTTGAAGAAGACTTGAATTAACTATTATAATAAATTTTGTTGTCAATAAATAAAGTTAAAAAGTGTACTTTTTTCGATGTGTTTTTGAACATAAAATATGGTCCTTTTGAACCGAATCTATGAAATCATACAAAGAAATTAATGGGTTAATTATTAGAGAAAAGCCGACAACAATGTGCAAAGCGAAATTTAAAGAATAAACGAGCATAAAATCAAACAAAAATATACAAAGAAAAGAATACCCAGCAAAAAATTTGACTTTAGCATAAAAAGTACTTGCCACATAATGACTTACTTTTGTGCTTGCCAAATTTAACTATTTGATTACTAAATACATTACACAAAATTCTAAATATCAGAATTATTAATTCAACTGTTTTTTTATTATTTATATTTGAATGTCTGAAAATATTTTCAAAATTTATAGTTATATAGAAGAAAGTATATAAATTTCTAAATTACATTCTTAATTATTTTAAACCAACAAAGTAGTGGAAAGGGATAGTAGGAGAAATGATAGAAGGTGAAGCTTCACTATCTTACAAATATGATTCTGGGTTCCAGTGTTGTAGCGTCTCTGATGTCAATGAGATGTATTAAATTTTGAAGCTTCGTTTTTAGTAGTCATTTTTAGGAATAATATACTTTACTTCGCCGGTGCTTCACAATACCGACGAGGGTGGGCGTTCTAATGTGCCTGTAGATTGGATACACCTGAAGCCGTTACTGTTCAGTGACCAGTGACTATGCCTACGCCACTGAAATCTTGCTTCAGCAACTGACATAAAGCCACACATATGCACATCAGAAAAAATGCGAGATGTTTTTTAATTTTGGAGAAATAAAACAAATATATAACAAGTTCAAAAAACCAAATATTGTTTTATTTTAATAATAAGTTCACAAAAGTAAATAATTTAAAAACTATTGGAATCTTTAATTTTAAAAAATGTTCATTCGAAATACGTTAAGAACATTATTTTGTTGAGTTAAGTAAAATATTTACTAGTCCTTAAAAATATTTTTGTATTAAAATGTGTTTTATGTATACAAATAAAATTAAACTATCTCGAACATAATGTCTGCTATTCGAATTTGGTTCAGAATGCTGAAATAGCGGCACTTTTTCAACTCAAAGAATAAAAAAGTAAATTTACTTATAACAATTTCCTGTGTAAAAGAATAACCACTTCACACAAGAAAAGACTAATGACTTCTCAAAAATCAATGAAATAAAACTATGTGGACTAAATGGTTTTTGGTGTGCTAAACTCAAATCCGTTTTCGGTTTTTCTCCATCACGTAGGGTTTTTTAGGGATGGGCGTGGCAAAATTTTCCATTAAATTAATGAGGTACGAAGACCTGAGAACGACTTATCCGATTTTCATAAACAAAACACCAAAAGATGCGTAACGAAATTATATTTAATTTAATTCATCACATGTTTTTCTATATTTTATTATTTTAGAATTATTCAAAAATTTAAGAGGGGAGACATTTTTTTTCTTACAAAATTCGTTTGTTTTTTCAGTTTAAAAATGCAATAAATATAAAAAAGGAAATATTTTCCTTTTTGCAAATTTTTCCTTTTATTTAAAGGAGGATTTTTTTTTTTTTTTTTTTGTCTTGGACACGCGGCACTCAGGGGATGACCCCTACACATGCGATGCATTGTGCTGGAACTAGGAAATTAGGTTATGGGAAGGAGGATAGAGGGAGTAGTGTTTATTGACATTTGATTTAAATCTTCCCATGCTAAAAGAGACAGGAAACACCTCTGCGGGTAGTCTATTCCACATACGTGCCGTTCGGCCAAAAAACGAATTTTCCCTGTAATGCGTAGTGCGAGTCGCCCTCAAATCGACCACAAATGGATGAGCTCTTAATGATGATCGCGTCGTGCGCGCGAATAACCGGGTTTCGGGAACAAGTTCCCTGATTTCATTAGAACACATCCCATTATAGTAACGATAGAACAACGAAACGCACCCCACGTTGCGACGATGCTCAAGAGAGTCAATAGAGTTGGCTACCCTACTGTCTCCTATGAGTTTCTTCGCCCTTTCTTGTACACGGTCGAGTAACTTCAAAATAGTCTTTGGAGCACCGGCCCACACATGAGAGTTGTATTCCATTTTCGGTCGGATGTAGGCGGTATAAATAGTGAGGAGATCAGATGGGGTGAAGTATGTCTTACACCGCCTTAAAAAGCCTAGGCACTTGAATGCTTCCTTTGAGACCTGAAAAATGTGCTCAGTCCATCGGACATCACACTGAATTTTCATGCCAAGAACATCAAGAGCTTCAGATGAGGCAGCGTGATCGTGCATACGGCGGTGTGTTAGCATGCAGCATTTGGTCTTTTGGGAATTGAAATCGACCATGTTCGCGTGACCCCATTCCAATATTCTCGTGAGGTCACCTGTTAGCGAATCATTCATATTCTGCCGCGTCGCCGCGATCATAGTTGATGTCGGCCTACGATCGAATGAATATGAATGGCAGATACTGCTGTCATCTGCGAAAGAGTAGATAGTGTTGGAAGGATGACATAGAAGGTCATTAAGAAAAATAAGAAATAGGGTAGGAGAAAGAATGGAGCCTTGTGGTACCCCTGAATTGATCTTGAACTCGTTTGATGAGATCCCGTCTATAACAACTCTTATAGCGCGATCCCTGAGAAAGCTCTATATAAATCGAGAGAAGATATCACCGACACCAAAAGCAATAAGTTTGGACAAGAGTGCTCCATGCCACACTCTGTCGAATGCTTTTGAAATATCTAGAGCCACTACCTTACTTTCGCGAAAATGGTGAATGGATCAAACCCATTGTTCCGAGAGGGAGAACAATAAGTCTCCCGTGGAACGTCCTCCACGGAAGCCATATTGCCGGTCGTTAAGTAAGCTATTGGACTCCAAATATTTCATAAGATGGAAATTTAGCATACTCTCCATTACTTTAGAAATGGTAGAGCATATTGCGATTGGGCGATAATTTTCAGGGTTGCTTGCCTCTCCCTTCTTGGGGATCGGCGTAACATTTGCAATTTTCCAGCACGACGGAAATTCACCTGCATGATAGAGGGTGCTGAAAAGGATTGCCAGAGGACGCGATAACGTCGAAGAGCACTGCTTCAAGACCAGTGCCGGAATTCCATCCGGGCCAGGAGACTTATTTATGTTGAGGTCCGATAAAACCCTTTTAAGTGCACGAGCCCGAAAGTATATCTTTGGCATAGTTACGGATACACGCTCGGATGCGGGCAGTGATTGATTGCTTTCCGGCAGGTGAGAATTACCTGCAAACATTTCAGCTAGGAGGTTAGCTTTATCAACCGGGTCAGTGAATATTTGATCAGCCTTTAAAAGATACGGAATAGAAGGACTAGCATTTCCCTTAACTCTTTTAACGAATGACCAAAAGCTTTTACTTCCCCGTGGGGCAGTAAGAACTTTAGCGCGAAGACTCTGCTCGTACAAAGCTTTTGCACGTCTTAGCACTTTGGCACACGAAGTTCTCGCCCTTTTGCGCATCATATCAGTATCTGCGTTTTTATTATTCCGCCAGACACTAAATGCTTCCTCTCTGGATCTGACTGCAAGTCTGCACGTCTGATTAAACCAAGACTTTGGTCTAGGCCTAATGGAAATTTGCTTCGATGGTATGAACGTTTTCATACCAAGCATTATTATATTTTGGACCATGCCATGGCATTGACATCATTGTCGAGGAAGCAGAGCCTCCAATTGATATGCCGAAAGAAATCGTTGAGCTCAGCTCAACGTGCCTTTTCGTAAATATATTTCAAACGTTTCATAGCTGGCGGTGAAACGCCTCGAAGTTCAGCAAACGAAAAGGAGGCAGAAATGGTGCAATGATCCGAATTACCGAGAGGTGCGCTAATGTTCATTTCATACTTTTCAGGGTGTGAAGTGAGAAAAAGGTCGAGGGTGTTGTGTTGGTGCCCGTCAACACATGAAATATGTGTTGGTTCATTCACTAATTGCGCAAGGTGATTGTGCGCTGCGAATAGCTCAGCATATTGGCCTTTTGGAGTTGTATTGCTCGAATGGCGGAGCCACGATAAATTATGGACTTTGAAATCACCAGCAATAACGATTTCACTGTTCGGGTAATTTTCGAGGATCCCCGATATATTGTCGGAAAGGGCATCGAAGTTCTGTATAGTCTTCTCCCTTTCCGTGTTTGTGCTTCTGTAAAGAAACCCGAAATGCAGAAGATGTGCCCTGATTTTGAATTTAACCCAAAGACAGCTAAATTCGGGATCATGCGTGTCTAAAGATTGCTGGCACTGGTACACAACTTCATTGCGTATATAAAAATCAAGGCCCCTGTGTAGATAGAAAAGAGATAGGTGGCGATACCCAGGTATGTGAAAATCCTGTGGGTCAGCATCCTCAGACACCTGGGTTTCACTTAAGGCGAAAACATCCGGCCGATGGAGACAAACGTGAACATAGACAGAGAAGAAATTTGCCCTTAGACCACGTATGTTGCAGAAGTCAATTCTAAATCGGTCTGTCATGATTAACGCGAGAAAACCTAAATGAAATGTCTATCTTTTGTATTGTAGTTGCCACTGAGCTAATCGCTGCTTGAACGACTGCCGGTGATCAGTGTTACTCCTTCATCACCAAACAGTCTAGCAGTAACCAACACAATGGCACCAACAATAGAAAAGATTTAGTCGGGTATGGTAAAGGGAATTAGCACAATGCCACGAAAAAAGGCCATGAAAGACCTCATCCGGTCACCGTGACCCGAAGTGACAGCACTGGTTGGTAGTGTCAGCACTGATGTATTTTAAATGTCGTTCCGTCACTGGTAACGGGGCTTTTCCTTTTCTTATATTTGTTTTTTGTGTGTAAGTTGTTGTTGTTCATTCGTGTATATTTTTGGAATACTTTATTTTTGTTTTGTCTCCAGGTTTTTTCACTGTTTAATTGTTATAGTTTTTGTATTTTATTTTCAGTTTATTGTTTTTGTTAATTTTTCGTGTAAGTGAATTTTTTCAGTTGTTTATGTTTATTGTGTTTTTCTATTTGTCACTATCTTGTTTATTAATTTTTTGGCACTTGTTCTGTTTTATTTTTAATGTGAATAATAAATTCGATTCCCGTTTCAATTTTATTTATTTGGACCAAAAGAAGACGCGTGTCTACCAGAAGAACGACTAAACACTACTCGCTGCTGTGTACTGTTATTTTAGTCTCACGCTTTGTTAAAATCGTTAAGTTGGTAAGTGATTCCATCAAAAGTGCCAAAGTTCCAAACAGCAAGCGAATATACATAAATTAAAAAAACATATAGATCGCATTAACTAAAAAATTTTAAAATGTTTAGTACAACCAAAAACTATATTTCTTTACATTTGAAAATCCAAATACTTCATGGAAAGAAAGGAAACTGAATAATATTAAATTGTTGATGAAGTGCGATATACATACATATATATCGATCAAACAGTGATTGAAGGAAATAATTCGAGCAATATGGGACAGTTATTGAAATTTTTTTTTGGACCGGCACTATGGGGATGTCCCCTATACATGCGGTGCATTGTGCAGGAAGTAAGATATAAAGTTTTGGGAGAAAGCATAGAGGGTGTTTATTGACATTCAATTTAAATTTTCCCACGTCAAAAGTGACAGGAAAGACCACTGTGGGTAGTCCATTCCGCATACGTGGTGTGCGGCGAAAAACGATTTTCTCTGTAATGCGGAGTGCGATTCCCTGCCAAGTCGACCACAAATGGATACGCTCTTAATGATGAACGCGTCGAGCACGAGAATAACAGCGTTTCGGGAACAAGTTCCCTAATTTCATTAGAATACATCCCATTATAGTAACGATAGAGCAACGAAACGCACCCCACGTTGCGACGATGCTCAAGAGATTCAATAGAGTTGGCTACCCTACTGTCTCCTAAGAGTCTCTTCGGTCTTTTCTTTACACGTTCGAGTAACTCCAAAATAGTCTTTGAAGCACAGCCCCATACATGAGTGTTGTATTCCATTTTCGGTCGGATGTAAGCGGTATAAATGAGGAGATCAGATGGGGTGAAGTATATCTTACATCGTCTTAAAAAACCCAAGCCACTCGAATGCTTCCTTGACCTGAAAAATGTGCGCAGTCCATCGCACATCGCACTGAATTTTCATACCAAGAACTTCAAGAGCTTCTGATTCCTGGATGTTTATACCGCCCATAGTTACAGATGAGGTACTGTAATCGGGCATGCGTCGATGCTTAAACATGCAGCATTGTGTCTTGTGAGCATTGAAGTCCACCTTGTTTGCGTTACTCCATTCCGACATTCTCGTGAGGTCACCATTTAGCGAATTATTCATATTCTGCCTCATCGCCACGATCATATTAGATGTCGACCTACGACTAATTGAATATGAATAGCAGATACTACTGTCATCTGCAAAAGAATGGATAGTGTTGGAAGTTTGACATAGAAGGTCATTAAGAAAAATAAGAAATAGGGTAGGAGAAAGAATGGAGCCTTGTGGTACCCCTGAATTGATCTTGAACTCGTTAGATGAGATCCCGTCTATAACGACTCTTATAGCGCGATCCCTGAGAAAGATATCACCGACACCAAAAGCAATAAGTTTCGACAAGAGTGCTCCATGTCACTCTCTGTCAAATGCTTTGGAAATATCTAGAGCCACTACCTTACTTTCGCCGAAATGGTGAATGGATCGACACTATTTTTCCGCAAGGAAGGCCAATAAGTCTCTCGAGGAACCTCCTCCACGGAAGCCAGATTTCCGGTCGTTAAGTAAGCTATTGCACTCCAGATACTTCATTAGACGAAAATTTAGCATACTCTCCATTACTTTAGAGATGGTAGAGCATATGGCGATTGGGCGATAATTTTCAGGGTTGCTTTCCTCACCCTTCTTGGGGATCGGCGTTACATTTGCAACTTTCTAGCACGACGGAAATTCCCGTACATGCGATAGGGTGCTGAAAAGTATTGCCAGAGGACGAGATAATGTCGAAGAGTACTGCTTCAAGACCAGTGCCGGAATTCCATCCGGCGCAGGAAACTTATTTATATTGAAGTCCACTAGAACCCTTTTAACTGCACGAGGTCGCAAGTATATCTTTGGCATAGTTACGGATACACTCTTGGGAGCGGTTTTTTCGGCAGGTGAGAATTACCTGGAAACATTGCGGCGAAAAAGTTAGCCTTTTCAACCGGTCAGTGAAGATTTGACCATATTTTAAAAGAGTCGGAATAGGATAACTAGTATTTTCTTTTACTCTTTTAACAAATGACCAAAGGCTTTTACATCACCGTGGGGCAGTAAGAATTTTAGCGCGAAGACGCGCTCGTACAAAGCTTTTTCACGTCTTAGCACTTTGGCACACGAAGACCTCTCCCTTTTGCGCATCATATCAATAACCGCTTTTTTGTCATTCCGCCAGATACTAAATGTAATTTGATATTTCAACTGAATTAGATATATGTATGTATGTCTGATGTGGAACGCAAAAATGAGAAGAAGAAAGCTAAGAAAACTGATTTCAAATAAAGTAGGTATAGTATCTACATTAGGATACGATACGCCTTACCTGTGTCGTTTACCTTTATGATAGACTTTTTAAAACAAACTGAACTATTTGTTTTATAGATATCTGCATGCCCCTCTATTATTATAGATTAGATTTTCTTTTCAAAGCAATGGAAAAGACTTTTTCATATTATACATAAATATAGAGCTCGTCACATTATGACAACTAAAGTGCACGCCTTCCGGTTACGTTGGCAAAATATATTTCTTCAAAGTTTTTTTCAAAGCATTTATAGGGGGCGTTACGGTATTATTTACCCAGTTAATATAATATATGAATATTAAAATGATGCACATTTTTATTGTACGCATTATGTGAATATAAGAGGGTGTTATCAGAATCACAATCGCTGTTAACACTGACAAAAGCAGTAGAGTAATAACAAAATCATACTTCCACTTCGTATGTAATAAAATATAATTTAAAATAATTTGTTTTGGTGCTAAGATTTGTTAACATTAAAATTCATGTGAATTACGTTCGCGTAAGAATTCTATTTGGTAAAAATATTATATACGAATTAAAAAAAATTAAAAAAAAAAAAATTCATCAAAACATTAGTTCATATTCAATTAATTCTTTAGACTGCTTTAATTCAAAATTCATATTTCTTAATGTTTCTACTTTTGCATTTTAAAGAAATTGTATGTTCATTGGTGTCAACAAGGTGACACTTTCAGAATAATATTTTAAATAAAATGACTGTTTGTTTCATGGTCCAAGTTGGTAAAAATTTAAATCTATTGTTTTCGAGTAGCAAATACACATACAGTCATAGAAAATAAATAAAATAAAGACAAATAAAATAAGTTGACAGAATCCTGTTCTATCACGCGCACTGCCAGTGAAATTATAAAATGGCCTTGTTTGTGATTGAAGCCTTCTGAACATTAAGGATAGGATAATAAACACGTATAAATGCATTTTGAGTTAGTTATTGGTGAACGGAAGTCGTCTGAGTAGTCAGTATGATTACTCTACAGACAACCCGACAACGTCAGGCCTAAAATTGTATGTGTTTATGATAATGAGTGGCGAAGGCTGGGGTAGTTAGCACGTTGACTACAAAACCAAAAGTTCTTGGTTCGAACCCAGTATCAGACTAAGTCATAAAAATAATTCTCATTGTTCTGATGTGCATTAGTGTGACTTTGTCTATGTTGTTCTAGGAATGTTTCCGTGGCGAATCTAGTCAATGGTCACTTAACACTACTAATCCACAAGTAACATCAGAGCGTCCTCCTTCGTCGGTATTATGTAGCATCATCGGCGAAGTAAAATAATTAATAAAATGTCTACTACATTCAGCTTCAAAAATTTAATGCGTTTCGTATATCAGATGCGCTGCAACATTGCTGTGAAAGCAAAAGCGAGGAAAAATATATCGAGCCATTGGTGCAATACCGTAGTAATTCAAAAAATCGTGAACTGAGAAAA
Organism: Dexiosoma caninum; assembly: GCA_963924685.1. Classification (NCBI taxonomy): domain Eukaryota; kingdom Metazoa; phylum Arthropoda; class Insecta; order Diptera; family Tachinidae; genus Dexiosoma; species Dexiosoma caninum. Next base: position 57,885,787 of record OZ004729.1, read on the forward strand.
ATGCATTTGAAGTTTTGAGCCATCTTTTTGATAGTATTTTCGTTTACTAAAGTTATTTTTTTACATGTTTTTAAATAAAGAGACATGTTTTTCTGACAATGTTTTCTGTTTGTAAATTTCTTGTCATAAAGGAAATATTTCATTATTGCAAATAAATATTCTTTGAAATAGCTGGAGGCAATAAAGACATTTGTAGCTGTAGAATCTGAACAGTTAGAGTTCCTTTAGATATATATTTCCCCAAAGATCATTTCTGCATACCCAGCTCAAAAAATTAAAATTTTGAGTTACTACGGTATTGCACCAAAGGCTCGATCGATATGTCTAAATTTTAACGAATTTTATCATTTTATAGATATCTTTGAGAGTAAAACGAAAAATATTTTACAATTGAATGCTTAAAAATTGTGTTACATCTTTTTGTTATATCTTTACGATTTATAGAAGGTATATTGGTAGAATTTTGTATGGAAATTTGTGTAATAAACCTTTTATAAATAAAAAACTAATTTTATGAATACGGCATAATATATATATAATACGTTCTAATTCAAAACTTTTACAATGTACAAGCTTTCAACCACCATGTATATATTTTGCAGTAGGGAATCTTACATTCACGCTGTAAAAGGCATAGTGTCTAAAAGCAGCTTTATGACTTTCACGTAAATTAGCGACTGTTTGACTACTATTTTAAATTGTCATAATTGTTTGGAACATGATTTGCAGAAGTCATGTTGGCATTTCGGTTGCAGTAAAGAAGTTTTATATGAAAGGCTATCAGTTAAAATGTTTACTTTCAAGTTTTGGAAAAGAATGTGATATTTAATTTCGATTTCTACCTTATTTTAGACTATAAATAAATTAAATTAAATTAAAATAAAAAATATGCTTCTTTCAAACCATAAAAAGAACATTGTGAACATTCCCGTTGCTACATGCAAGTGCAAGTCCGAAAAACTCAATCCACTCATACTTTTTTACCAATCCAGTCACATTTTTCGAACTTGTAAATAAAATTTATCACTTGCGGCAAGTATTATGACAAATGAAGAAACAGTGTTACCAAATACGACTTTATTAAAATGAATGAAGTGTTGATTAATTGTATTTAAAAACAAAATAAAAAGGACAAAACTATACAAAAACAAGTCCTAAACAAGTAATTTTAAACAATGGTTTTGGAGAAAAAAATTTGTTTTAATATAATATGTTTTTAGATATTGCCAACACGGCAATACCGTACTTATAGATATTTGACCATTTTTGCTAGAACTTTACTTGTTGATAACATTTTATAAATTAACTTGCAGTATGCTGTGTAACCACTCTAAAAATTGTTGTTGTTTTTTGACATTTTTTCTGATTTTCGATATTTATATACTACTTGCAAGTAATTACTTGCATGTGGCAAGGGGGGGTTAAATAAAAAAATATTTAAACAAATACAATCTTTCTATTTAAAATGTGCTTCAAAGCTCTTTACATTCAATGATTTCATGCATGAACCATGTGATAGCAAATATCCGCAAAGTTATTTTAATTTTTAAATTACATTAAAATATTTAACAAAAGTTCTTAATTAGTTACTGATGAAAAATTTAAATACAATAATGTTGTTTTCCATTATTAAACTGACGGTAACTCTCCAGAGTGATGTTCAGCTACGCTGATGTTTTCCATGTTGGATGGGAGTTATTACCGAAATAATTTTTGATAGTTTTTAAAATGTTTACTCCATTAAATTTTTCAATAAAAGGAAATAAGATCCACTGGTTTTCACCACCTAAATAATAATTAGGATTTATTTTGCTTAAAGAAGTTCTTTGAGATTTGCCAGTACAACTTTAAGTTAAAAGTGACAACGTTAAAATTATTAATATTTTGATCACTAATATTTTTGTTGTTGTTTTAGATATTTACATTTTGAGTTTACATTAATAGTTAATAATTCGAGTAAGTGAGGCTGTTCTCTACCCCAAGTTTATTCCACTCTATTCGACGCCGTACGGGTGCTACCATACATTACAACAGCTCAAATTTAAGCCTTTGATACCAGCGAGGACTCCACGTGATCGTCTGCGAATGGATGTGCTGTAAATTGAACGTTCTGACATTTCCTTTACGAATCGTTCCCAGATATAACATTTAAATAACACTTTCAACAAAATTAATCTTCCACTAAGTTTAAATTCTTTCATATTAAAAGCATTTTGCTTTATTTCAATTTATATTATCAAAATGGTTTCAAAAAAAGAAAACTTTGCAAGATTGTGCTCATGTATTCTCTATGTTTATCTTAAAGTTATACGGCGGTAGAAAATTCAGTCAGAATACTTACAGCTAAAAGAGTCGGTAATGACATTGTTGTAAACCATGAAATATTTAAATTAATAATACGATTTGTGCGCAGAATCATCATGCGCACCAGTTGTTTGAATTGATTAGATTCATTGTACCACTCACAACTGTAGAATGCATACGGTATTTTCGCACTCTGTTAAATAAAAGAAATTAATTTTATTTTATAAATTTTAAAGTAAAACGGACCTCGTTAGTCAAACGTTGACTATTGTAACAGTAAAGAACGATTTCGTAGCCTGCTGCCATAATATATAAAATCATGCGAATTAAAGTAATTTTATTCGATCCCTGGAAACAATTTAATATTAAAGTTTAATTAATTCTTCCTATATATATTTATGTATGTATATATATGAGTGTGTAAGTGAATTGTAATTATTCTTAATATTATAAAAACTTTAAACAAATATTACTCGTATATACTCTTATTACATTTGCCTTCATGCACACACTATGAAACCTATATGCACATTTCGTTGGTGTTAATGCCAACTCATCAGTAGACCTTCAACAAAATTGTGAGATTTCTTAGCCTTTTCAGTAATTTTGTTGTAGGTCTACTGAGGAGTTGGCCTTAGCGCCAACATAAGTAACAACTTATTTTTGTTAATATTTTCAATTTAATGCGTTATCTTCCCCGTGTAATGTTTTTATTTTTTAATTTACTTTTTTCCCTCAGTTTTTATTAAAAACAAAACTAAAATGTGACAACGCTAACTAGGGGATACATAGAGCTCTTTTTGCAGTTACAAAATATTCACCGCCAAATATGGCAGCTTGGAATTTTTCAAGTTCACTATAAAATTTTGCAGAAAGATAAAGCTGACGTTAGCTTATCGGATAGTTTTAGGTTAAAGGAATCTTTATAATCGATATAAAAATATATATATATATATTATAATATTTAATAATCGAAAAATATTTATCAGTCTGACAAAATTTTGCTTTAACTATTGAAAAATTATAATAATGTCGCATAGCGGTTTCTTTTTTAAAATTATTAATTTTTCCTTGGACTAGTTCTCAGGGCATGGCCGCTATGCATGAAATGCATTGCACCAGAAGAATTTTATATAACTGTAAGCAAATAATGTGGAGAAGAGAAAGTTGGTGAAGTTATAGAGAAGAATATAATGTGATTTTCTATTTTACATATTTTTTTAAATTGCCCACGTTTTATTGCCGAATTACCGATTAGATCTCGGTGCTTTGTGCGGACTTTTAAAGTTCATTGGATGCATAAATTAGCCAGAAAGAAAAAACTCTTTCCGAGCAACGCATTCGCACTATAGTTCTGACTGCTGCTCGGGTTCTAAGAGCTTCTGGCCATTCATTAAAATAGTAAGGAATGGCCGCAGATTTTACGTTCTAACACTACTAAAGGATGACCCGGTTGATAAAGCTAACCTTCTAGGTTGACTATTTGCAAGTAATTCCCACTTTCCGAAGAGTAATCAACCACCACCAGACACCTGGTGCGATGGAATTCCAGCACTAGTCTTGCAGCAGTGCTCGTCGACGGTTGCGCATCCTTTGGCAACCCTCTTCAACACCATGTACCATGCCGGTATATTTTCTATGTGTTGGAAGGTTGCCAATGTAACGCCGGTCCCAAACAGGCAGAGGTTAGTAACCCTGAAAATTACCGCGCCATCGCAGTATGGGCGGCACTCCCCAAAGTGATTGAAAGTATGGTAAAATACCATCTTGTGAGGTATTAAGAGTCCAACACTTTACTCAGCGACCACCAATCAGAAAAATATTGTCGCTCAGTGAAAGTAAGCTTGTGGCTCTCGATATTTCCAAGACGTTTGACAGAGTGTCGCATTACGCACTTCTGTCAAAACTTGTTGGTTTTGATATTGGTGATGCTTTCTCTCGATTTATATCGAGTTTTCTCAAAGGCCGTACTATACGAGTTGTAATAGATGGGGTTTCATCAAAGGAGTTCAAAATAAATTCACGAGTACCGCAAGGTTGCATACTTTCTCCTACTCTATTTTTAATTTTTCCTAACGATCTTCTAAGTCGAACTTCAGATCCTATCTACTCATATTTAGATCACAGTTTCATATTCATTCATATTCTTTCGATAGTATGCCCAATATGGCGATTATTAGTGCCATGAAGGAGAATAAGAATGACACCTTGAGTGGGGTTATATAAACAGGATCGATTTTAACGGCCGTAAGACCCAATTTTCTTACGCACAAACGCATGACTAAAAATGATGCGTCATCTGGAATTATGAATGGTTTGGGAATCAGAAGCTCTTCTTGGCTTGAAAATTCAGTGTGATGTTCGTTGGACTGAACATTCAAGAAGCATTCAAGTGCATAGGATTTTTAAGGCGGTGTAAGAAATATTTCACTCCATCGATCTCCTTACTATCTCATGTATGGTCCGACGCTTCAAAGTCTATTTTGAAACTTTTCGACCGTGTACGGTAGAAGAGGCTTATCGATGACGCTATGGTAGGGGTGTGTCTCGCTGTTTTATCGCTACTACAAAGGTATTTGCTCTAATGATATCAGGGAACTCGAAACTCGAACATTTTTACGTGCAACAACATTATCCTCGAGAGCGCATCCATTTGCCGTCGATTTACCAGCGAGTCGTACTACGCATTACAGAGGAAATTAATTATTTAACCGTCTGTGGAATGAACTCGCTGCCGTATTCTTCTCTGTCAGTGCCGATATTGGAAAGTTCAAGTTAACAAACACAAACTTGAACAAACACACAAAGTTTAAACACTACTCCCTCTATCCTCCCTCCGAAAAATATGCATATATAGACCCCATCCCCTGAACACTGCTTCAAAAAAAAAAAATTTTAATTATGCATATATTTTTTTCCTTATTTAACATTGCTATTAGGTTTGGATCATTTTGATATTTTTTTAATATCTTTACGCTTTCACTACCGAAACTTTTATTTTTAAATTTTATTACTTCTAAGAAATTTTTAATTGTCTGTGATGGAAAGGAAGATAAAAAATAGCAAGTTACAACTAAAAATTATGAAATATTCACAGAAGAAGATTACTTTTTTGGGGAAATCATATGACTTCAATATGACCATTTACAGAACAGTCCAATTTTACTTTAAGATATATTCTTTCACACGCAGTCTTTCAATTTAAAATATGGCGGTTTCGCCATTTTTCAAAGTATATATTGGGCATCACTACATATGACCTAATTTTTCTGGGAACATATAGATAATGCGCCTAAAGAAATTTGTAAATTTTGAAGCGAATTTCAGATACTTATTTCTAAAATACTGTTACTTTACGGTGCAAGGTTTGCGAGTGCGCCAAAACAGGGCAGAGTAGTGTAAGAATTAAGCCCTACTCTTTTAATTCACCGCCTGTCTCTTGTAGGCATCTTAATTGGGTGACTCTTACTTCTCTACAAAAAGAGCAATAAATTGTTTTCGAAATTGCTTCTAAGTGATCAGGGAACATGTGGGCCACCGTTGTCATAATTTAATATTAGGGTTTCATGGCTGATCGAAGTGGTCTTCACGCTGACTATAAAACCAAAAATTTCCTGGGTTCAACACCAGTTTCAGACTCATAAAAGCATCTCGCATTTTTTCTGATGTGCATTTTTATATATTTGTGTCATTTGTTGTCAGAAGGTTTCAGTGGCGAAAGCATAGTCACTGGTCACTGAACAGTAACGGCTTCAGCTGTATCGAATCCACAGGTACATCAGAACGCCCTCCTTCGTCGGTACTCTGTCGCACCGGCGAAGTATAATAACTACTAAAAAGTGCTACTCAAAACGAAGCTTCAATCAGAGATGCTACAACACTGTTATAAAACAAATTACGTTCTATCCCCTTCCTCTAGTTCCAGCATAATGCACCGCATGTAGGGGTCATCTCCAGAGTGCTGGTCCAAGATAAAAAAAAATAACTCAACTACGATTGATTGTTAGATCTACTTTTAAAAGTAACCATTCATTTGTCGACACTTACCACACTGACACTCATTTTAAATAGTACAATGCCCCATATAATTAAGCTCAGCAGAAATTGCGATAATATTACATGTCGGTAAATATTGTCCACAGTGAGTACGTAGCTAATAAAAAGGAAATATATTTGTTTCTTTTCAGTCTAGGAACACATTAGAAATGAAGACAAAAGAACTTACTCGCAAGTGGTTTGGTGTGTCCTAATGCAGTAACGCAGATACTCGACACGTCTTTCTTTTGGTACTTCAGTAGAAGTTGAATTTTCTATCAATGTGTTTAATACTTGAATTAAACCAGTGCCATGTACGCACAAAACTATGAAAACTCCATCAAAACTCGCAGCACCTACAAATTATAAATAAAATAAAAAAATTTTTTATATCAATATTTTTGTTTTATATTGAGTATTAAATAATCAATTAAAATCGTAATAATTTAATATAAAAGCTCTATAACTTAATCGAATATCAAAATGCAAAGATATTAATGTCATTATTAATAATCAAAATAATAAAAATAACTGATTATTAATAATTAATAACTGAATTACTATTCATTTTGGAAGAAACCCTAACAAAGGTGGTATTCCTCCTAAAGATAATATATTGAATTCTTAAAGAAAACATTTCAGCACATTTCGTTTCTACTGTTGAGCATGAAATACATATATTATTGTGTTTTTAAATATGTAAATTATTGATCTATAGAACATAATGGTTGGTAATTTTACTTTTAATTATTGCAACTCACACATGCCGGCAATATAGTCTGCACAACCACCAAGGAACATCTGAATATGATAGTATGGAAACGATAATCCTTTATCTTCCCATATGGGATACATCGATGGAAACGCTAAAAGTATAATTGGGAAATATCAGTCATACATACATATCTTGTGCATATCGTTTTTGTCAAATTTGAACTATAATTTTGAAACTCTTTTCGAAATTACCCTAGATTTGCAAATAACTACCAAAGAGGGAGCTGTGATGTACATTAGCGCAGGCTGTTGCGTTATAAAAAATTTTTAATTTTAACAATTAAATAAAACGCGCGAGAATTTCTTATTTATCGCACTCGTTTATCGGAACCCATTATAGCCTTTGTTACGCGAGCTAGTTGCCATTGTTGAGGTGGAGTGTTATCTTCATGGACTATGACAAGATGACCTTCAATTAGGTTGGGCTGAGACTTGAGCCATTTTGTGACAGTAGATAATCTCTAAACCACGACTTCCAAAATTGTTGTTTCAAATATGAAACACGCTGCCAATGAGTGAGATGACCTGGCTTGTTAATGTCGAATGATTCATCAGGCGTTGCCAATAATGTTGAGCCGATTAAAAAATGTTCTGGTGTTAAAACTTCACCATCATTAGGGTCATTCGAACATGATGCAATAGGGCGTGAGTTTAGAATGGCTTCAACCTCGACTATCAGGGTTTGTAACTCTTCAAATGTAAGATGTGGCTCGCTGAGATTTTTAAGCAAAAGAGCTTTGGCTGATTTGACGGCAGCCTCCCATAGGCCGCCAAAATGTGGAGCTCGAGGAGGAATGAAACAAAATTGAAATCCCATTTGATTTGAATAAGTTTTTATTCCACATACAACGTCTTTTTGAAATAACGATGTTTTTAGGTTGGCCAGTTTATTAGAAGCTCCAACGAAGTTTGTGGCGTTATCGCAATAAATCTTTTGGGGCACTCCTCGTCTTCCAACAAATCTTTTTAAACACAAAAGAAAGTTGTTTGTCGACAAATCAGACACAAGCTCCAAATGTGTAGCCTTTGAGCTAAAACAAACAAAGACTGCGATATAAGTTTTGTAAGGTAATTTACCACGAATACGATGTGTGCATAGAAACGGGCCAAAAAAATCTACTCCTGTTGTTAAGAACGGCCGATGAGCTCGAAGTCGGTCAGCAGGCAAGTTGCCCATAATTTGTTCCATTAATTTTGGCTTGTAGCGAAAGTAGTGAATGCAATTTCTAACTACTTTTCGCACAACATCTCTAGCATTAATAAGCCAAAGTTTTTGACGTATGATGCCCAGTAAAACCTTTGGCCCAGCATGGAGATGAATACGATGTAAGTGCTCGATGTATAATACTATAAAGCGATGATTTTTTGGAACTAGCGCAGGAAATTTAGCATCGTATGGAATAGGAGCTTTCGATAAACGCCCACCAACACGAAGTATTACCACGCAGCACTTTCCAATTTTAGTATTGTGCGAAAATGGTGCTAATTTCTGTAAGGATGGATTACCAAGTTTTGCCTTTGACAGAGCAATAATGTCATCATGAAAGTTATGCGTTTGTATATGTGCTATAATGCGCCAAAACACATGACTTAGCTCGATCGGGCTAGTTTCAGATGCTTCCTCAGGCGTCAAATTACGGTTCACTGGGCATCTATTAAAAATACGAAAAAGAAACGATATTATTCTAATTATTTTGTAATAAGAGGAATGCTTCTCTATTATGGCATCAATTGTTGATGGTGTTACATCTATACATTTGAAGACAGCTGCTCTTCTTTTTTCTAAAACTTCTGAGTTAGAGAAGTCATCTGTTTTGGGCCAAGTATACTGACTATTCTGAAGAAACCCAGGACCAATAAACCATATTGTTGTTGGAAGCTCTTGTGCGCTGCAACCTCGCGATACGATATCTGCTGGGTTGTCTTTGGATGGTACATGTCTCCAGTAAAACCCTTTTGTGTTATTTTGGAGTTCTGAAATACTATTACCGACGAAACAATTTAGAGTTGATGAGTGTAAATTGAGCCATTGGAGAACAATTTTGGAATCTGTCCAAAACCAAACTGACGATATGTAATTTTCCATTTTAAATTTTATTTTATCCCACGTTCGACTTAGTAGTAAAGCGGCACATAGTTCAAGACGAGGTAGTGATTGTGCCTTAATCGGAGCTACTTTAGATTTGGCGATTAGTAAGGATATTTTGTATTTTCCGTGTACCAATACTCGAAAGTAAATACAACATCCGTATGCTCGTTCAGAGGCGTCTGCGAAGCCATGGATTTCACCACGTACCTCTGAGGATGTAAAAATATATCGTGGGACTTCGATGTTTTTTATATAGGGCAAGTCATCTTTTATTTGACACCAGAACGATTTCAGTTGGCCAATTATATTTTCATCCCAGTCAAAGTTTTGCAACCAAAGCTCTTGGAGAAGAATCTTACAGCGTACGACAATTGGACTAAGTATTCCAAGTAGGTCGTAAATTTTCGAAACATGAGACAAAATCGATCTTTTAGTTGGTTCTATGAAGGCTGGTAAATCAAAACGATAGCAAAATATATCCTGATTTGTTTTCCAGGACATTCCCAAAGTTTTGGTGATATCATCCGTTGAGCTCTTAATTTTTACTTCTGAGTCTTTAGTTGAGGTAATGTCAAGCCGTTACTGTTTCATTTTGCTAATTCGAGCCCATGAGACCTTAGTATGTGAATTAGTTCTGTTTTCTTTAACAGTAAAGTTTCCACATCCTGTGCACCAGTTAATATGTCGTCGACATAGAGATCTTCTCGCAATGTTTTAGAGCCGAGGGGAAAAGATGAGAGATATTTATCTGCAATGAAAAACAAACTGCGAATTGCTAAAAACGGTGCTGATGACAATCCATAGGTGACTGTGTTAAGCTGAAATACTTGGAGCCTTTCGTGCTTATTGTTTCTCCAAAGAATTAACTGGAATTTCCGATCGTGCTCATCAATTTCGAATTATCGATACATTTTAGAAATATCTGCTGTTAGAGCAAACTTATTCAGCCGAAAAGAAAAAAGTGTAGTGATGAGGTCCTGCTGTATTGTAGATCCAACCATAAGAACATCATTTAAAGATATATTTGACGAACTACGAGCTAAGCCATCAAAAACGACACGAAGTTTTGTGGTAGTGCTTTGAGGTCGAAGAACGCAATGATGAGGAATGAAAAAATGTGGGCCTTGTAAGGAGCGATGATATGGCGTCATGTGTCCCAGAGACATATATTCATCCATGAATTCAACATACATAGACTTCAGTGTAGAATCTCGATCTAACCGCTTTTCAACTGATAAAAACCGTTTTCGTGCCATTACAAAAGAATTACCAAGCAGCTCACACGATTTTTTGAATGGTAATCGCACTTGAATTTTCCCACTTGATTTTACTACAACATTTTCAACGAAATGCTTTTCACATGCTGATTCTTCTTCAGTGAATTTCAAAGGCGTTCTGTTATACTCTTCAATTTCCCAGAACCTTTTTAAAGTGGAGTCAATAGTATCTGTGGCTATTTCGATGGCTAAGTTACAAGTTAATGGAGCCGTTTTGGATTGGCACATACTATTGCCCCCAACAATCCAACCAAAAACTGTATTGACGAGGCAAGGCAGACCATGTCCTAGTGAAATATGTCCATCGAGCAACATACTGAAAAATATCTCTGTGCTAATTAACAAATCAACCTTTTGTGGCTTGTAAAAGAGTGGATCTGCTAGTTCTATATTTTCGGGTAATTTGAATGTCGAAGTGTGTACGAACTCAGCAGGCTGTTGAGCAGAAATCGATTTAGTTACGGAAAAAGTTGAAGACAATTGATAGGAGCTAATTCGCGATTTTATTATAGTATCAACTGAAAATTTAATTTTTGTATGCAACCCGCCAATTCCGGAAACATCTTGACAGTTTTGTTGAAATTTAAGTTGTAATCGCTTAGCTACTTCCTCAGTGATAAAATTAATTTCAGAACAAGAATCAAGAAGAGCTCTTACCGGTTGAAAGGAACCAAAGTTATCTTTAATTAGAATTACAGCAGTTGGTATTAAAGCTCTTTTGTGTGAACGAGTTACTAAGGAAACTGGATTACCTATATTTGGTAACTGAGTTTGTGTGGCATTAGCTTGGGGAGACTCAGCTCGCACGTAAATATGGAGAATTGTGTTATGAGCTGCCTGACAAACTCGACAACGACTTTTGGAAGGGCATTTTGAAACTACATGACCTTTTCGAAGGCAGTTTATGCAGTGCCCATTACGTTTTATAAAACTAAAACGTTCAGAAACTATGAGCGATAAGAACGAAGAACAGGTCACGAGAGAGTGCTCATCACCTTTGCAATATGGACAATGCGTATTTGTAGTCGAATTTACAAACGCCCGACGAGTAGAGGTTGGCTTTGGTTTTGTGCCAGTATATACGTTTTTAGTATTTTCTAGTTTTTTACCATGACTTTCTAGAAATTGACATCGATGGCTCAAAATTTCATAGCAGGTGTCCCAAGACGGTAACGATTTGAAATCCAGTTTTTCATCATAATTTTGCCTAGATGCATCATCAATTTTCGACAACACTAAGTGAATTATGATTGCGTTCATGACATCGAGCTCCGAACCAAGAGATAAAAGTGACCCACGAATTGCAGAAACTGTATCGATAATGTTGCGAAATGAAACACTATCACCTTTAGACATCTCTGAACATTGACCAGAGATGTAATATGTTCCAGGAAAATAAGTACCTTGTTGTCATAACGCTCCTGTAACCTCTGAAGAGCCTTAGGGTAATTTTCATCAGTTACTTGGAATGGTTCAACCACTGCAAGAGCTGACCCAGACAAGCAATTGAGTAAATAGTTGAACTTATCGGTTGCAGTTATTAATAAATTTTCATGAACCATGTTATTAAATGTTGTAATGAATCGTTTATAGTCTGCATACTTTCCATCAAATCGAGGTAATTTCAATGAAGGCAAACGAGTTTGGTGAGAAAGTCCTATCGATGAATTAGCAAAGCTTTGTTCCAAGGAGGTTGAACAACGAGTATTATTTAAAAACGACAAAAGTTTTGCTTTAGATATAATGTAAATTTCTTCGAGATCGCTCCTTGCCTCATCTGTAGGACAAATCTTTTCTATCTGACTTTGAGTGTGAGAAATTTGCTTGAAGTACGCTTCCAAAATTTCCAACCTACATTGCAAGATTGTTGCATCTACTTTTCCGCCATCTTTTTCGATTTTTTTGTGTAGGTTAGAAATGTTTCGTTTCATAGTGGTTCTTTGTTGTTTTAATAAGAACAATTCTGAAACACCAGAGGTGTTTGTCTCAAGTACCACGTCATTGGTCGCCATTTTAATTTTAGATGAAAAGACTTTGGCCTAAATTTAGTGACACACTTGATATTGTTAAATTTTTATTTAAGCAAATTTTAAATTTTTACAACTGTTCTTAACTATTACAAAATATTATATTGAACCACTAAACGAGAAAAGAAAACACTAATAAAAATGTGTAGCAAGTGGTCCGTTATAATATTTACAGCAATAGCAATACATTATACATTTTTTGCTGATGATTAACAATATTAAGGCGACGTTAATTGTTAAAGACCAAAGAAAAAAATATTATACATATATTTAATGAAAATTATTTAAATGAAATAAACCTAATAATTAATCATCTGCGATCTTATCCGACACAGGCAATAATGCATATCAGAAAAATGTTTGATAACTTCAACACGACGTGAATCCATGATTATCGAGCTGTATAATCAATGCTCTACCACTTCAGGCAACAGATGACTTAGGTTTTCGTATTTGCCAGCATACCATCCTAGAACATTATACCGATGTGTTTATTATTACACCGTAGGGGTTATCGAAACAGACCAAGACTAAATCGGCTCCATTTAAGACCCCATTCATATCCCAATTGGTAACATTCAACTGACGACGCACTGCTGTAGTCGCTGCCTTAAGATTATGATCGGAATAACAGCTCAAAAATAGGTGTTATTATATTAATTTGTAGTACGTATCAATATTGTTTATTCATATTTTAGACACCCTAAAATATATTCTTAAATGCATGAATTTTGCTAATGAATATTATTTACAGTGCTCATCTGTATACAAAAAATACTCAATAAATCTATATATATGTACATTGTAAATATGGAAGCGGAAGTTTATGTGGGAAATTTTGAAATATTAATGAGTTATGAAGCAATAAAAACTTTTGGTTTGAATTTACTTACGTAGTTTGGGATAATAATTTGGAGTTCCTCTTATTCCGTGATACAAATTGATAAATAAGGCCGCAAAAAAATAATTGCTTATGATGGCTGAACAGGCACATATATAAAATAGTAATTGATTACGAATATTCTTCCAGTTATTCTCCATAATATCGTTTATTATGAGTTTCAATTTTTTTGAAACCAAGAAACCTGCATGGTAGGATTAAAAAATTTTAAATAATTGTTTATTTCTCAAATGAGAAAATTACTTTTGAATATACCTTTTTGAAATATTTCCATATTTCTTATAATTTCATGTGTTTGAGCTTGGGTGAGAAGAACATATAATTTTCGTTGGTAAAATAGATAAAATATCATTTTAATTATCGACACTATAGTTTGCAGAGCAGTACAGACACTCTATTATGGAAGAAAATAAAGAAGAATATTAATTACGGGGAAAAAAATTGTTTTAAAAATGCAAACTCTTTACTTAATTAAACAGCAGATATACATAAATTTTCCACTTTCCACATGTGCTTCCAATGACTGTTTTACGAAGTAAATATGAAGCAAAATAATAATTTCTATAGAAAAAATTCAAAATTCTCTTTAATTTTATCTGGGTTTAGCGGTTTCCTTAAATCAGTGTTTAAATTTACTAAAATTTTTAAGATGCTGAGAAATTCCGAGCGCTTATTTAAAAACTCCAAAATAATATCGGTGAATTTCCAAACAGAAGAACCTAAATAGCCTTAAAAAATGTTTATTTTTATACAAGAAACGGTTTTCATTCAATGTAAATCTCTTTAAATTTAATAAAAGAAGAAAATTTTATTTAAAAAATTTTTTTAATTTATTTCAAAATACTCGCAATTGTTTCTATATTTTTTTCCGTTTTGTTTACTTTTCAGGGGACCGGTCGTTTTAACATGGCGATGTCCTACGGAGGGGTTAATTGTTATAGCACCGGTTATATCTATAGCTCCGCTCCAAATGATTATATTAGAGTATTAGTTCAATATAACTCTGTTTTAATTATAAATACATAAATATGCAGTTTGTAAAAAAAATGTTTTCAAAACTTGGAAAAATTAAAAAGTTTAAGAGAAACTCTTAATTGCAAGTAAATTATATAACTTTTATTAAATTTTTTTCTTCATGTATTCAATTGAAGATGTTTATAAACACTTTGCACAAAAAAAACAAAATTAATTTAAATAACAAAATAATCATCGTAACTTAAAAAATACTTCCAGTTTCTACGCTGTAAAATAAATGTTTTCAAAATTGTGTTAAATTTAATTAAATTTTTTTCTAAATGGTAAAAAAAAAGATATCAGGGTGCTAATACTTGGTGTGCCCTCCTTTAGCTTTAATTACAACTTCTAAGCGTCTAGACATTGAATGGATAAGCTTTGGTATATCATAATTCTCAGGTATTTTTTCCCATTCTTCTTTAATAAATGTTATTTGTTTTTTGGTGACCTTTTTCCGACTTTTTGTCTTTGGGTGGGCCCATGAATTTTCTATAGAGTTTAAGTCTGGGCTTTGTGCTGGGCTATCGATCACTTTTGTACAATTATATAACAACCAGGATCTACAATTATATGCCTTATGCTTCGGGTTATTATCCTGCTAAAATTTATATTTGAGCTTTTCTGGGTCAACAAAACCGAATTTCCGACCACTTGCACTCAATTGCTTTTTTAAAATGTTTAGATAGACTTCTTTGGTCATTATATCCACTAATATTCTTATTTCGCCAACACCCTTGCTCGAAATACAACCCCACACAATAACGGATAGTTTACCGAACTTTACAGTGGGTATTATATTTTTATTTTCTAAAGCCGTCAGGGGTTTTCGTGAAACTTTTTGAGGTCCATCATTGTAGTAAAGCATCACTTTCGTTTCGTCACAAAAAATAACATCATCCCAGTGCTCCGGAGGAAAAGAAATGTGTTCAACGGCAAACTTATACCTTTTTTCAATGTTTACTGCGGATAGCAAAGGTTTTTTCCTCGCAACTCTTGAAGAGTATTTATGGTTTTGTAGCACATTTCTAACAGTCTGTGAGCGGTACTTACTCCACATTCATTACTGATGTTAAGTGCAATTCCTCTAGTGGATTCTCATCAATCATTTTCAAAATTTTCTTTTCAATTCGCCGAGTTACTTTTTTTGGTCTTCCTGGTGTTTCTTTTGGTTCCAGTCTTTCTTCTTTTTCAGCACGGTTAATAACATTATATACCGTCCTTAGGTTAAGAGAGAACATTTTAGCAATTTCTCTGTGAGATTTTCCTTTATAGTTATCAAAATACACCAGTTGGGTAATGTCTTTGTTCAGTCGCTTTCCTGGCATAGTTTATATATAATTGGGTAATCATTTGTTTATTCTATGAGCTTAATTTAATGAATAAAAGATAACTGCTACTCTTAGCGTCCGTATAAAACTATTATACGCAATACATATGCAAAAAACGAACGGTTCTTTCTTGTCTTTGCATTTTTGAAAACATTTTTTTTACACTGTTTAAAGTATGCAAAATTATTTTGTAGCATTGTTGTTGTAATATGTTCATAAATTTTGTCAAAGTTTCGACGCCTGCTTGTCGACAACACACAAAACAACAGTTGTAAAAAAAAAAATTCACAAATATACTGATATTGTTGTTGTAAATATTTATTTAAATTTAAATTCTTCAAAAATTTTTGTTTTGAAAACATTTTTTTTACAAACTGTATATGTATCTCAGTTTTATTCTCTTTTCTGAACGTTTCAAAAACATGGATGTTTTACTAAAAACTTTTGATAGCAGTTACGTGATAAATCCTGTTTTCACACAGTTAAACACTCTTTGTATTAATATTTTTTTACTGATCATGAACAAGGCTTTATGAAACAATTAGTACAACATTTCCAGCAGAGAAAAAGTAATGCTTTAATTTTTTTCGTATTACCTTTATGTCAACAGCAGAACAATTATACGTACGTCAACAGCAGCATACCCGGGTATGCACATAGAGTTTATATGGAAATTGTTTGCGTTTTAAAGATTCTTTGTTGCTAAGTGTGTTTGTTTTACGTTGGCTATTGTGTTTTTGAATATTTTGATAACTGTTTTTGTTTTTGCTTGTGAGTTTTGTTTTTTGCTTGACCATTAGACAGGGCATCATTCAAATAAGTTCTAATAAGATTTTCAGTCGTTACTTTTAGCTGGTGATATATGTAGGTGCATAGTTTTCGCGCAATAAAAAAATTTATATACGCAAAAATTACAGACGGTGACTGGCTAACTCGACGACAATTTAGTTCACTGGGTTATGAAGACAGAGAATTAGAGGAATTAGTAGCAGAATATAGTGATGATGAGCCATTAGCATCTGAGGGATTCTGGATGATAATGAAATTAATACGACATCAGATTAATCTGATGTAGAGCCAATTCAATTACCAGAATATAACCCGGAAGATGAAAGTGAATCTGATGAAGAACTTGGTGATACTAAAGATTTGTGGGAAATGACCTCACTTCCATTGTACCGTGCTTCCATGAGTGTAAGAATATTTTGGCAAATAAGTCGTTTTATACGTTTTGATAACGGAAATGCGCGCCAGCAACGCAAGCAAACCGACAAAGCAGCAGTGATATCAGACTTTTTTTTTGATGCTCAACAGCAATTTACACACCAATTATGTTGCAGGCGCTAACGCCACTGTTGCTGAGCAATTGTATCCCTTCCGTGGAGGTACTGGTTTTACGCAATACATTCCGTCAAAACCTGCCAAATATGGAGTAAAAGTGTGGTGGGTATGCGACTCCATTTCATCTTATCCGATGAAGGGACAAATCTACACGGGAATGGCGGCGTCCGGTGAAAGAGAAAAAAATGTTGGAGAAAGAGTGGTGAAAGATTTGTGCGTCAATCTCTTCAGCGGAAGTAGGAGAAATATTGTATGTGACAGTTTATTCACTAGTTATAACTTGGCAAAGAGTTTGATGATAGATAGCAATTTGTCGATGTTGGGTACTGTGAATAAGATGCGGTTATTTGTGCCATCACAGTTTTCTCAATCGAAGGGACGTGCAGTGGAATCCACTATATTTGGTTTCTGCAAAAACATTTCTATGTGCTCCTTTCAACAGAGCATTATACCACCAAAGTACAAGGTCCAAAAAAAAAGCCAGTAATGATATTGGAATATAATAAAAATAAAGGTGGCGTTGATTGCATGGACAAATGCCTGGCAGAATATTCTACAAAACGTCGCACAAATAGATGGCCTTTGGCTTTTTTTTTATAATATTTTATGTTATGATATAATAATTTGTGTTATGTTAGTTATGTTCTCTTTTGGTTCTGTTTTGTTTGCAAAATAAAATTTTGTTTGAAATTATATCAAAATATTTGCATGTTTTTTCCTATACATACCCAGGTATGCAGCTGTTGACGTAAAGGGTATATATCGAAATATGACCATATATCTAGTCCAAGTTGTCCAATTCCACTCAGATCTGTGTATATAATGTAAAACACTTTTTTTTAGGATATCATGAAATCTCAGATAATTCTGATAACTACTTTCGAAGAATATATCGCTTTTAAAACGCAAAACATACCCGGGTATGTTGCTGTTGACATAAAGGTTAATGAAACCATATGAAAGCAGAAGAATCAAAATAAGAATGGTAGAAATTTAAAAAGGTGATTTTTATTATTTTTATGTCAGAAAAAGTTTATATTTAATTGTTTTTTTAGTCTGAAATTTTCCTGTAAAACGAAGTTGATCGAAATATTGAAACATGCATTAAAGAAAAATTGGACCTTAATGCGAATTTTTTATTATAATAATGCAATAACTGTAATATTTTTATAGAGATTGACAAGGTATGCTATCATGTAACATTTAACCGTATGTTTTTTTTAGTATTTAGCTGGATTCTGATTTTTAAAAAATGGATCCCACCACCAATATTTATAAAAGATAACTTTTAATTATATTGTTGTTTGTTGTTGTTTTATTATTTGATATTTCGTTAACAGCTTGTTAACATCATCAGGAATAATAGGAAATTATAATTTTTTGAAATATAAGAATATTGATGTTAACATATCGAATAATAAAACAAAATAAAATAAAAAAAGACCTCAAGCTTAATAAATATATTTAAAAAAATATAATAAAAAACGTCAATTAATAATATAATTGAAATTAAAAAGGAGAGCACATTAATTAATAAAAAAAGAATAAAATTGTACAGTCAAAATCAGCTATAACGTTTTTAAATTGGAAAAACTCTATACTAGATAATAAATAAAATTTAAGTGTCTATCTATGATTTTAATATATAGTACAATGTTTTCTCAAATGTCTATAGATATTTACACGATATTAAAAGATAAACCAACGTTTTTAAAATTTTTGTCCGTCTGTCTTACTGTTTGTCGGGACTAATCTCTAATCTGTAAACTACACATTTTTTCTAAAAAAGTGCCCCAAAGCTATTAGGAGTTAACACATGACTCTCTGAAACTATCCAACCGATGGAGATAACAGCGTGAGCGAAGCTGAGGGTAAATACTAGATATAATAAAATAAAATACTATAGCAATTTAAAAAATTTATAATCAAGGGTATAACAGAAAATTGTTTAAATTTTAAAGGCCTATTATATTTTGTATACTTAAAAAGTGTTACTAAATACATTTTTACACGTGCATACATGCAAAATGTAAATAAACACAAAGCAAAAGAGCAACAATCTCATTTTAAATCATTTATTTCTGAGATGGGTACAATCAATTTGAAAATTTCGTATTTACAAAAGGATTAAAAAAAGTATTTTAATCTAAAATTCTTTAATAAATCCAGAAAACATTGCTTAAAATATGTATATTTCACATTAACTGAATTTATTTTGGGAATATCTCTTTATATACATATGATTCTAATTTTAAAATTGTGCTTTTTCCTTTAAAAAAATATATGTAAAATTTATTATTACATACTTTATGATATTCCTATAAAGTATTTTTTACAAAAGTAAACTCAATAACTGAGGAGGAAAGCATATCCATATAGTACTATTTCGCTAATGCTCAGTTATTGAGTTTACTTTTGTTAAAAATACTTTAAGAGAATATCATAAAGTATGTAATAATAAATTTGACATATATTTTTTAAAGGAAAAAGCACAATTTTAAAATTAGAAACATACATATATATGTATGTATATTTCAAATATTGTTTACAAATTTTATGAATACCGCCACTGATGTACCACACACATTTATTCAATAGTGCTAAAAAGTTTTTTTAAGTGTTCACAACCAATTGTATTTAATTATTTTTTTACCTCTAACATAATTGGCAGGTCGTCAATGTAACGTTTTGCGTAAGACCAATGTCCATATAAAGAGAAGATGCTGCTAATCGTTAAAAGTAAATTTATACTGAAAATAAGAAAACATTCATTAAAATTTTTAAGAAATTTTTTTTTTCAAGATCTACGCGAAAGTGTTTTTCCCAACAATTGGAAAGAGTATGGTTTTTGAGAAAGTCTCTAATACAATCAATTCACGATCTAAAGTTGCAAATACTTTTCAGGCAATATTTCATTTCGTAAAATAAAAAATTGCATAATATTTAAAAATGGTCGGAAAATATCGAAAATTCGACATTCAAATGTCGGAAGTATCGATCAGATATATTTAAAAAATTTGGCAAATATTATTTTTACTATTACTACTAATATTTATTTATTTATTTACTTGATATCAAAATCATTTAAATATGAAATTTGAAGAAATCCGGGAAGACTTTCGTATTGGGGGTGTGTTTATCCGGTATACGGAGTTGTTTGGCACTGATCTAAACGACGATCGACATAACGGGACCCAGGGCACCCAAGTTTGCATATTCTGTGGAATTGGCAGTTTGCTAACCTATATAGATTATACAAAAATAAGTTGACCTATCTTTGGTCATTTTATAAGTCGACAACCACTTAACCGATTTAGCTGGCAATACATCCGTTGGAAAATCTACTATCAGTGAATAACATCGAAAAATGTATGATGGTGTGCTTTTCTTAAATGTATGTAAATTCATTTACATTTTCGTTATGAAAAATATATTTTATCGTTATACAACGCAAAGCCTCTCCTTGCGCGCGTCATTTGAATTCTTTAATTTCTGTGTGTTTAATTTTTGTTATGTAAGTCTACATTGCGATCATTCGCATTTTTTAATCATTGATTTGTAATCATTCAGTTCAGCATTCCAAACGTTTAAATGTATAGAGTTTAAATTCGGTATGTAGATGTTTAGTTCTACTAAGAATATAGAATATTCTTATAATGGGTGCAGAAAAGGGTAAAATCGGTAACATTGTATCTCCGAAACTAGGAGAGATAGAATACAAATTCTGTAAGCTACAAATGCTACAATTAAGTGGACACGTGTTTCGTAGCTTTTCCATATATGTAGTTTTAGGATTAAAATCAAAAGAAATCGTTATAAACACAATATGACGGATTACTATTTTTTACCCACTTCCATGACAATGGTATCAAATGAAAGCAGTTTTTGAGAAGAAAACTAAAAATAAATTGTAATGGATACCTTTCGGAAAAACGGCTCTTTTAAAAAAATACTTTTTTTATATACCTTTGAAAATGTACTTTTTTGAATTTGTTTTTTTAACTGAATTTTTCAAAATGTGTTTTTGGAAAACTTTACGTTTTGGGGAATGTACTTTTTAGAAATGTAGTTTTTATAAAAATTTATATCTATAAAAAGTGGATAATATTAGTCCACTTGTAATATAATATATATATTAATAGGCAAACACTTTTTTTGTAATCTCTATTACATCCGTACTATTGCGCTGACTTTGAAAATATATATACAAGAGTTTAGGACTTTAGTATATGACTTTAAAGTTATTACTCACACCATTAAACAAAACACTCCTCTTCTTATTATATGCAAGTAAAAACAAATCCGAATATACCTTTGCTCTACGTTTTATAAAGCAAAGGAAAAATTTAGTGATTCAAAGAGTTTTTTCTTCTCTTTAAGTAAATAAAATAATAAAGCCATCCATACATACTTAAATATCCTGTAACATGCCATTATAAATGCCCTTACCTAATATTTCTACTGAAATATAACTTTCTAAAATTGTTCACACAAGACTACTAATGCACTTACCCAATAATGTATAAACACCACGAAATACCAAGGCAACATGTATAACCGCTAAAAAAGCTCTTATCATAATTTTTATATTGAATAAGTAGTCAAACCAAAACGACGTAACGACGCAAAGCGCAACGTAATTTAGCGCTTAGCTTTTACGCGGAAATAAGTAACCTAAATTAGAGTGTTAACGTTGCGCCAGAAGCAGTACTGTTTATTCACTTCGATTAATAAAAAACTCTAAATAGAAATAAGAAATAGGGATAAATTACTAAATTGATTTGAAAACAACTAAATTGTCATTACTTTTCAACAGTTTTATTTTTTTTTGCATCCAACTTCATTTCTTTATGCGCTGTAAAAATTGGAATTTCCAATTGCAATGCGTTGACTCCGCGTTATTTCGGTTGGTTGCATACATTTTGTATGGGCATGGGAAATTTTGACAGCGCTTTGCTTCGTAATTTAAATTGGTCTGTTTATAGAAATGCATCATTGTTTGAGAAATAAACCTTTAAAGAGTATCTCTACAAAGCTGTATTTTTCTTGGGAAGTACAAATTATATTCTGTTGTACAAATGAAAAGCATAAACTTTCTTAAGCAAAAAAAAAAGGAATGTACAAGTATTTAGTACGAAAAGGTAAAATTAATATTTCTAATATCAATTTACTTGTATATACATATATAATCCATTTATTCGTCGGATTGTAGTTTGATCGCATACCATATTTAGACGACTGAGGTACGAAGTATTTATCTCGTCGAATTGTATTTAGTTTACGATAGTTAGCCGATTGATATCCGAAGCGTATATATCAATGGATTGTAGTTTGATTGAATGCTGTATTTAGCTGACTGAAGTCTGAAGTATTCAGGCATTGAGCTCGTAGGATTGTATTGAATACCGAACCAATACAAACGTAATGTGGCGAGCACCACCCGAAGGATATATTCAGCCTTCGTGTGTAGCCGTGTTGCGGGAATAAACCCACTAACAATGAAGCGAAGTATTCGCTTCGTTGGTAACAAACGACTGCAGTGGTGCCAAAGGAAGCAGACCTTTGACAGAGACGGACGGACTGAACATACGCTGCAGTCGGCGTAGCTAGCGAATGTCTACCTATTTCCTTAACTACTAATCCAAGATATATTTATACAAGGTACACTCGTCTCAATTCTCTCCCAAAAAGGTGTATTTATTTTGTCAAAATCAGTTGGTCGTTATCAGCACACTTACAGTGAACTCGTGAAAACGTAAACACTTATTTTTATATTGAGGACACTGGAACATGAAGAAAGTGTAACTGTCCTAAAAATATTTTTTTGTAAAAATATATCCATTGAAGGGAATTGAGTTGCATTCAGTGCTGCCACGAACAAAAAATAAATTCCAATCAAATTTCCGAAAGAAGTTACCAAATGAAAAAAAATAACTTGATTTTTAAATTGCGTTTTTTAAACTATAAATTGTAATTTAAAAATGCAATAAAATTAAGATCTTTCCCATGAACAAACTAGTTCTATTTAAAAATAAAATTTAACAAAAGATTGTATGTTTTTCCCAATTAATAACAATAACAAAAAATTATCTTATATATAAAACAAACCAATAAAATAGAAAATATAATTTTATTACATTTGGAAATCACACTTGCTATTTTAAAAAATATTTTTACCAGACCGTATATAATGTGCAATCGATTTTTCTACAACCCTTTATAATTTTGTACAAAATTTTGTTCAAAAAACTATTCGTTCAAACCATTTTTTTTCGACACTTAATATCAATTCCGGTTCCATGTTGGAAAATCTCAGTAAGTTCTATTGAATTAAAATTTTTTCTTCATTACCGCCTGTTGAATTTGGAAAAGGTAACAGTGACTGTTCTAAAGCGATTTCGGAACTAGATATAACTTATTGCACTTCTTTTGGATGGACATTGTGCAATAATAATCAAAATTATTTTGATTTTTTCGAATATATTTTGCCAACTTTGAATATGGCATACACATTGGCGATATTATATATTGTCCAATACCAAAAATTCCAGAATTATATTGCCAATTTCCGGGCCGCTTTACTTGTAAAACGCAATTTCATATACATACAAAAAAGTTTTTGTAAAAAAATAACCAAAACAAAAAAAAAATTCACATCTACATATTGGAAAAAAATATGACCAATTGTGGTCATATTGCCAACACTGTAGCTCGTTTCTGTATTTTTCGCATCGTAAAATTCCTCGCATGGAACGAGGGAATTGTAACAAATAGAGTGTAAATTGAAACAAAACAGGTTTTTTCTCACACAAGTGTTTCTGTATCTTTACATTGCGAGAATTAACTGTCATTTAAATAATATTCCAACAATTATTGGAAGGATGTGAGAAAAAGTGTTTCTGTACCAACGTTTTGCGAGAAGTTTCTCATGAGAACTGTTAAAACAAGTCACATTTGAAATTGTTGCGAGAACAGTAAAGTTTAGAAATTTCTAGAAATATTTCGTACGGATTTTTTTAAAATAATAAAATAAATAAAATAATATGGAGTCCAAATCAGCTGAAAAGGTGAGTAATAATTTGTTTGAATTAAATTTATTATGTATGTATATAATAATGTGTTTGTAAATTATTTCTTTAATTTAGAAAATTGAAAGAATATCAAAAGAACAAAAAATAAAGGTAGTGGACTACATGTCATCGAATTTAGAATTTGCTAGAGGTCAATTTGATAAATTGAACGCAAATTGTAATCCCAAAGAGCAATGGGAGGCACTAAAAGTGTATTTAAACTCTTTGGGTGGGAGTGAAAAGAGTGTAGAACAGTGGAAAAAGGTATGATTTTTCGGTATGCTTATAATAACAGATTTTAGTAACAGATTTAACTTGGTGTTTTCACACCCTCCGACATGTAGGGACTTATCTCGTTGAATAATGCAAGAGCTGCGTCCCTGCTCAAACGATATAGATTCCTGAATCGTTGTTCCGGAATGCTGAATGGCTCAGTTGCATCCCTTAGTTGATGGCGATAAAGCCGCAGCATATTTCGCTGATTAAGCTTTTCAGCTGTTATTATTGCTGCACTATACATTTTATTCGAATTTTTACTATATTTTTCCTTTATATTAATTCCAATTTTTTTTTAACTTTTCACTTTTCACTGTTTACTGGTTTTTCTTTTATTTATTTCTTTTGTTGACGTTTGACTTGAATTTGACACTTAATTACTGGAAATATTCCAGTAACAACAGAATTTGTAATGTCTGTTTTCGCATTCAAATGCAGAAACACTTTTTTCTCACAAATAGAGAAACGATGAAATTTTTTGTTTCACACTTCATGTGAGTAAATTTACGATGCTAGAAATACAGAAACGAGCTACTGGTTGTATATTTAATTTGGTTATTTGTACTACATCTACTTTGTTGATTTAATTCATTTTATTTTTATTATTCTCTTTATTTATTGTCATTCATGTGGTAGAAATTACAGAATCAATACTGTTTCCGTTCTTTTAGAATTGAAAAAGTGTATACTATTACTGCTATTCTATTATCGTGAGTTCACTGTATTTCCAATCAATAACTAGACCACAGTAAATATAAACAAAGTTTGACAAAGTAAACTACAGCGGCGAAATACTCACATGATCTGACGAGATTACCTGGTGTGAATTTGCCTTGTACCAATCATTACCATTAACTACCCGCCCAACTACTAGCAATGCACACGACTGACGATTTTAATATGGGGATGACATTAGCGGTAGTCAGTTTCCTCCATCTGCATAACCTTTTACCTGTGATTTCACTAATCACATGTGATATGCGATTTCACTGGCACTGCTTTTAGAGGGAACATTTTTCTTCACAAATTTCTTTTTCAATATTAATAAATTTTTCAATTAAATGATCTTTTTCTTTTTTATGTTACGTTTTAATTGACGTTTTAATGCTGTTCGTAATCGAAAAATGTTGAGTTATTCTAACGAATTTAAAAGTCCTTGCCAAATCAATTAATTGTCATGTACGTTTTAATTATATTCCGACATATAGAGATTTTGGGAGCCGATGCTGACTATATTTCGATGATGCCAGTATGGATGTATGCATGTGTGTGTTTGGCTGTGTTTACGCATGTCATAACATAAGAACGCGTGAACGGATCGGAACGAAATATGTCGCATTCGAAAGATATTGAGTTCACTTAAATGTCGTGAGATAATAAACCGATTCGGTGCGATAGATTTCAAAATCGTCGTCGATGTGTTTTTATATAACTGCCACCATTGCTCATGCTTTTAACACATCACGTTAAAATTCTTCAAATTATTGCGTGACGAAACGCAAAATTCAAATTATTGATGGTAGGGTAGGAAGACTCCTTTTATTTAAATTTATTCCGTGTACCGAATGACATTAATTTTAAGGAATGTTTTCCATGCGAAACTTCGTATTTCGGTGAGATTCACATTAACGACTTTCAACTTGTCTAACGTGGACTGTCTATATATTTTATGCACATGGATGTATGGATGTAACTTTTCTTTCATTTTGTTTTTTTTTTACATCACTTTTTAATTGTAAAACTTAAATATATATATATACATATATATATACATACATTTCAACATATTATAAACAATACGAGAACGTCATACTTACATTTTAAGCGAGTCTTTTAATAACGACGGGCTTTTTAAATTCACACCTAAGCCCAATGAAATTCTTATTAATTCCCTGATTTTTTGGTAATTTCGTTTTCTCAGTTGTTCAACTTCATTATCTGACAACATTTTGTAATTTATCCGTACGAAATAATTTTAGCAAATCTCTGCGAGTAATTAAAGTGTTAGAAACTTTATGACTTTTCAATTAACTCTGCTTTACTATAAATAGCAGTCGATTATTAAAATTTATTAAATTATTAATTGGCCAATAGTCCCACATGTCTGCGTGAAATATGAAAAAAATTGGAGTAAAATATCTCATGTTCATTCTACTAAATAATATAAAAGGCAATCGAAGTAGAAATAAATTCTTACTCGTATTTAATTCAGGTACATTTTAAATCAGACCCCATACGTGTGTATGAGCTTATGGCTGCCTCGAAATGTAGGCGTTCGTTTCATCCTATTTTAATGAATTATTTAATTTCATCCTCAATTTCTTTAATAACAAATGCCTAGAAATAAATACGGAATACTTGCTGAAGGCTAAAAAATAATAATAAAGTAAAAGTAAGAAATAGGAAAACAGCAATTGAAAAAGTTTAAAATTTGACTTGGATCTTCTACGACATAAATTTAAAATGGATTGGTTTACTTCAATTAGTTTATACTTAATTGTTCTTCTACAAACGGAACGTAATTTAAAATATGTATGTTTGTATGTACATGAAATTTTATTCTGGTGAAAGTTGGTACGAGCCTCTAGAATTACCAGCAGCGGAAAAGAAAACATCATGCTGCTAGCGCAAAATTAAATGAGAGGAGAAAATTAGTTTTTTCGATATATTCGAATCATATTTCATTTAATTATTTAACAAATGTCAAAAATTTTTGGTTTATACTTCCACATGTGTTTAAATATTATTTCTCTCCGCACTGTCAAAAGTTGTTTACATATTTCGTACACAATTTTTGTTTCACAGATTTTGTAAGTAAAAAGTTTTACTTAAATTTTCCTGCTCAAACGTGTTCTTCTTTTCGCTTTTGACAGTTTTGAGATTTTATTACAGAAGCAAAATACACGTCGGATTTTGTTTTTGTAGAGTTGCATATACTTGAATAACTATACTTTGATTCTTCTTAAATGCTTCTTGTCTAGTACCATATGCTGCCATCAGGTTGTGTATCGAAGAGCGGCCTCACAGGTGAAAAAACTCCTGCTTAAGTGAACCAAAATAAGAGTGGCGGTGGCTGAAGTATTTAACACGTTGACTACTAAGCCAAAGATACTGGAGTCGAGCACACTGTTCGACAAAGTTATAAAATAAAATCTTCAATGGCGAAGGCATAGTCAGTAGTCACTGAACAGTACCGACTTCAGCAGATCGTAAGATCAGAGCGTCCTCCTTTGCTGGTATTATGTAGCAGGTCGGCAACACAATAAAAAAATTAATAAAATGGGTATCATACACTGATTTAGAAGTTAAATGCTGTGTCATGACATCACAGGCGTTGCAACCAGTGACGGAAAATTTTTGACACTATTTCATGTTATGGCACACCATTCCGAAGTTTGGATCTATTTTATTTATTATTTCAATTTAATTTTCATATTTGTTTGATATATAATTTGGAAATACTGTTTAAAAATTTTGTGGCCTAACGCAATTTGCCATTTTCAGTCATAGACCATCGTAATATATTGCTCAAAATTTAAATTACTGACTAAAAGACCGTACAGAAAATTTGTATTAATTGCAAAAAGGGTACAAAAATTAAAAATATATTGTACTGGTAGTTAAATATTCAATGAGTTGCTGACTACATTTGCATTTTCATTGATGAAAGAACGGACTGTATCGAAATATTTTTCAATAATTTTCTGTATTTTTAACTTTAGCAAAAGTTACTGAACTCAATTTTTAACCCCTTTATAAATAATAACTGTTCGGTAAAAATGGGGAAAAAAATTGCTTTAAAACATAGCCAAAACTAAAAATGCGATTGTATTGGTAGGAAACCAACCCAGAAAACACAAAGTCTTTCTAATAAAACAAACATTTTTTAAATTGTCTAAATAAGTTTCCGAATAAAGAATTTTTAATTGATAGTACCTT
Source organism: Dexiosoma caninum (assembly GCA_963924685.1). Classification (NCBI taxonomy): domain Eukaryota; kingdom Metazoa; phylum Arthropoda; class Insecta; order Diptera; family Tachinidae; genus Dexiosoma; species Dexiosoma caninum. The sequence continues at coordinate 57,914,162 of OZ004729.1, forward strand.
GAAACTGGGTATATTGCGCCATTTGAAGTTTCGTCACCAAGAATGATATAACTCAGGAACGGTAAGAACGGATTCAAAACTTATTTTGCCAAATTATTTGATTTTATAGATCTTTCAAACTTTTCTTTGATTTTTTTCATTTTCATAAAAATTTTAGAAGTTCTAAAGCGTTATTTGTAAAAAGTCTGTGGTGGCTCCGCAGTACTACTAAAATTGCGATTATAACTTTTTTTTTTATATATCTTGGATCAGAACAGAAGGTCAAGCTTCACTATCTTACAACACTAATTTTTGCACGTTATTTGTTGTTATAGCAGCGTTCTAGCGTCTTTGATGTCAAGGAGACGTATTAAATAGTGAAGTTTCGGTTTTAGTAGCCATTTTTAGTAATTATTTTACATCGCCGGTGCTATACAACGAAGGAGGGCGTTAAGATGTGCCTCTGGATTGGATACAGCTGAAGCCGTTATTTTTCAGTGACTATGCCTTCGCCACTGCAAACCGTCCGATAACAACTGAGACAAAACCACACACAAATGCACATCAGAAAAATGCGAGATGTTTTGATGAGTCTGAAACTGGGGTTGCACTCAGGAAAATTTTTCGCTTTGTAGTCAACGTGCACACTACTTTGACCATCGCTACTCTCGATGTTATTGGTTGAACTTTGTATAGATTAGACAACAATGGTAAGTCACTATTACTTCAGGAAGTGCAAAGTGCCAGTAATTGGACAGTAATTTTCATATTTTTTTATTATTTCCTCCGAATGCAATGCATTCCACTGGAACTGGGCAGGAATAGTGTAGAGAATAGACATGTGATGAAAGTGGGAGGAAGATAGAGATTAATTCTAGCATAACTTTGCAGTTGCGTGTTAATTATAAATCAAAGTTTTTTTTGGCGCATGATTTTTAAGCTAAAGGGAGCAATTTCATTTATTGTTTTATACCGCCGATGTTTTATTTTCTCTAATATCGACGAAAGAGAGGAGGGATCGGAGATCAATGTTTCATAGATAATGCGTTTCCAAGAAACGCATAAGAAGGAGTGGTCTGATCGTGACGTCAGATCGAACTCTCATTGCAGATAGTAATATGGATTTCGGGAGCATGGAGTATGACAGCAGTATTTTCATCGATGGATGGTTGTACTTGGTGTCTTCTGTGATTATATGTAACTCTCATGGGTGCTACGCCTAGGCTAGTACGTGTCTCTATACTAGGCAGATATTCTCGGATAGATCCACGCATTGGATCAATTGATTGAGACTCAAGTGGAGGGGAAGGAGAAGCTCTTGTCAATGTGTCTGTGATTGGACGCGTGCAGAGGAAGGACATCTACTTTGAATTGAAGGTATAGACTGTCCGCGAACTCAGTCAATAATCTCACACTGTTGTGGGTCATGGAGATACCGGGATTAAGAGGAACGTGGAGATGTTCTGTGGACCGGATCTCAGGGAGGAAGACATGGACGTCTGTCTAATCCAAGAACCTTGGATACGGCATCGTGCACAGTGCTAGAATCTATGACTTGTTCTGCACCCACTCAGCGTTTATTCTAGTTAAGAAGACCATCAATGCCATCTTCTTGTCTCTTTATATCTCTGATGATCTAGTGGCGGTCCAGATTGAACCGCTGGCACGCTAATGCTTTGTGATAGCGTATATGGCACACGATCGGTGCGCGCCTCCTGAGAAGGTGCTCCGCCTGGTGGAATACACGAACGAAAGTGCTAAATCGACAAAAAAAACAAGTATGTTCTACAGATAAAAAAGGCTTAGTTTTTGTAACATTGGTTTTTATTAATATAACTAAAGGTACAGTCGTAAAGAAGCTCTGTGTTGAAGACCAGTACTCGCATCATCGCAATTATTTTTTAAGTGCGGTAAGGCTTGTGTTTTGCTGTTTGGCCGTCGAGAGTTTTGTGTCTCGCTCGCACTGGTTAATTGATTCACAACAACTAACTGTATCGCTTACGGTTCTTAATGAATTTTCTTTAATAACCAAGTCAATGGGGTCAGGCAAACAGGGTCGATTTCAACGCTCAAAAGACCCAATGCAGCATGCTTACACATCGACGCATGCCCGATGACGCTGCGTCATCTGTAATTATGGGCGGTATAAACATCGAGGAATCAGAAGCTCTTGATGTTCTTGGCATGAAAATTCAGTGCGATGTTCGATGGACTGAGCACATTTTTCAGGTCTCAAAAGAAGCATTCAAGTGCCTCGGTTTTTTAAGACGGTGCAAGACATACTTCACCCCATCTCATCTCCTCACCATTTATACCGCCTACATCCGACCGAAAATGGAATACAATTCTCATGTTTGGGCCAGTGCTTCAAAGACTATTTTGAAGTTACTCGGCCGGATCCAGGAGAGAGCGAAGAAACTCATAGGAGACAGTAGGGTAGCCAACTCTATTAACTCTCTTGAGCATCGTCGCAGCGTGGGGTGCGTTTCGTTCTTCTATCGTTACTATAATGCGATGTGTTCTGATGAAATCAGGGAACTTGTTCCCGAAACCCGATCATTCACGCACGACGCGTTCATCATTAGGAGCACATCCATTTTTTTTTTTTTTTGTCTTGGACCGGCACTCAGGGGATGACCCCTACACATGCGATGCATTGTGCTGGAACTAGGAAATTAGGTTATGGGAAGGAGGATAGAGGGAGTAGTGTTTATTGACATTTGATTTAAATCTTCCCATGCTAAAAGTGACAGGAAACACCTCTGCGGGTAGTCTATTCCACATTCGTGCCGTTCGGCCAAAAAACGAATTTTCCCTGTAATGCGTAGTGCGAGTCGCCGTCAAATCGACCACAAATGGATGCGCTCTTAATGATGATCGCGTCGTGCGCGCGAATAACCGGGTTTCGGGAACAAGTTCCCTGATTTCATTAGAACACATCCCATTATAGTAACGATAGAACAACGAAACGCACCCCACGTTGCGACGATGCTCAAGAGAGTCAATAGAGTTGGCTACCCTACTGTCTCCTATGAGTTTCTTCGCCCTTTCTTGTACACGGTCGAGTAACTTCAAAATAGTCTTTGGAGCACCGGCCCACACATGAGAGTTGTATTCCATTTTCGGTCGGATGTAGGCGGTATAAATAGTGAGGAGATCAGATGGGGTGAAGTATGTCTTACACCGCCTTAAAAAGCCTAGGCACTTGAATGCTTCCTTTGAGACCTGAAAAATGTGCTCAGTCCATCGGACATCACACTGAATTTTCATGCCAAGAGCTTCTGATTCCTCAATGTTTATGCCACCCATTTTTACAGATGAGGCAGCGTGATCGTGCATACGGCGGTGTGTTAGCATGCAGCATTTGGTCTTTTGGGAATTGAAATCGACCCTGTTCGCGTGACCCCATTCCAATATTCTCGTGAGGTCACCTGTTAGCGAATCATTCATATTCTGCCGCGTCGCCGCGATCATAGTTGATGTCGGCCTACGATCGAATGAATATGAATGGCAGATGCTGCTGTCATCTGCGAAAGAGTGGATAGGGTTTGAAGTATGACATAGGAGGTCATTAAGAAAAATAAGAAATATGGTAGGAGAAAGAATGGAGCCTTGTGGTACCCCGGAATTGATCTTGAACTCGTTTGATGAGATCCCGTCTATAACAACTCTTATAGCGCGATCCCTGAGAAAGCTCGATATAAATCGAGAGAAGATATCACCGACACCAAAAGCAATAAGTTTGGACAAGAGTGCTCCATGCCACACTCTGTCGAATGCTTTTGAAATATCTAGAGCCACTACCTTACTTTCGCCAAAATGGTGGATGGATCGACACCATTTTTCCGAGAGGAAGGCTAATAAATCACCCGTGGAACGTCCTCCACGAAAGCCATATTGCCGGTCGTTAAGTAAGCTATTGGACTCCAGATATTTCATAAGATGGAAATTTAGCATACTCTCCATTACTTTAGAAATGGTAGAGCATATTGCGATTGGGCGATAATTTTCAGGGTTGCTTGCCGCTCCCTTCTTGGGGATCGGCGTAACAATTGCAACTTTCCAGCACGACGGAAATTCACCTGCATGATAGAGGGTGCTGAACAGGATTGCCAAAGGACGTGATAACGTCGAAGAGCACTGCTTCAAAACCAGTGCCGGAATTCCATCCGGGCCAGGAGACTTATTTATGTTGAGGTCCGATAAAACCCTTTTAACTGCACGAGCCCGAAAGTATATCTTTGGCATAGTTACGGATACACGCTCGGATGCGGGCAGTGGTTGATTGCTTTCCGGCAGGTGAGAATTACCTGCAAACATTTCATGTAGGAGGTTAGCTTTATCAACCGGGTCTGTGAATATTTGATCAGCCTTTAAAAGAGACGGGATAGAAGAACTAGCATTTCCCTTAACTCTTTTAACGAATGACCAAAAGCTTTTACTTCCCCGTGGGGCAGTAAGAACTTTAGCGCGAAGACTCTGCTCGTACAAAGCTTTTGCACGTCTTATCACTTTGGAACACGAAGTTCTCGCCCTTTTGCGCATCATGTCAGTATCTGCGTTTTTATTATTCCGCCAGACACTAAATGCTTCCTCTCTGGATCTGACTGCAAGTCTGCACGTCTGATTAAACCAAGACTTTGGTCTAGGCCTAATCGAAATTTGCTTCGATGGTATGAACGTTTTCATACCAAGCATTATTATATTTTGGACCATTTTAGCCATGGCATTGACATCATTGTCGAGGAAGCAGAGCCTCCAATTGAAATGCCGAAAGAAATCGTTGAGCTCAGCCCAACGTGCCTTTTCGTAAATATATTTCAAACGTTTCATAGCTGGCGGTGAAACGCCTCGAAGTTCCGCAAACGAAAAGGAGGCAGAAATGGTGCAATGATCCGAATTACCGAGATGTGCGCTAATATTCATTTCATACTTTTCAGGGTGTGAAGTGAGAAAAAGGTCGAGTGTGTTATGTTGGTGCCCGTCAACACATGAAATATGTGTTGGTTCATTCACTAATTGCGTAAGGTGATTGTGCGCTGCGAATAGCTCAGCATATTGGCATTCTGGAGTTGTATTGCTCGAATGGCGGAGCCATGATAAATTATGGACATTGAAATCACCAGCAATAACGATTTCACTGTTCGGGTAATTTTCGAGGATCCCCGATATATTGTCGGAAAGGGCATCGAAGTTCTGTATAGTCTTCTCCCTTTCCGTGTGTGGGCTTCTGTAAAGAAACCCGAAATGCAGAAGATGTGCCCTGATTTTGAATTTAACCCAAAGACAGCTAAATTCGGGATCATGCGTGTCTAAAGATTGCTGGCACTGGTACACAACTTCATGGCGTATATAAATTGCAAGGCCCCTGTGAAGATAGAAAAGAGATAGGAGGCGATACCAAGGTATGTGAAAATCCTGTGGGTCAGCATCCTCAGACACCTGGGTTTCACTTAAGGCGAAAACATCCGGCCGATGGAGACAAACGTGAACATGGACAGAGAAGAAAAAACCACGTATGTTGAAGAAGTCAATTCTAAATCGGCCTGTCATGATTAACGCGAGAAAACCTAAATGAAATGTCTATCTTTTGTATTGTAGTTGCCACTGAGCTAATCGCTGCTTAAACGACTGCCGGTGATCAGTGTTACTCCTTCATCACCAAACAGTCTAGCAGTAACCAACACAATGGCACCAACAATGCAAAAGATTTAGTCGGGTATTGGAAAGGGAATTAGCACAATGCCACGAAAAAAGGCCATGAAAGACCTAATCCGGTCACCGTGACCCGAAGTGACAGCACTGGTTGGTAGTGTCAGCACTGATGTATTTTAAATGTCGTTCCGTCACTGGTAACGAGGCTTTTCCTTTTCTTATATTTGTTTTTTGTGTGTAAGTTGTTGTTGTTCATTCGTGTATATGTTTGGAATACTTTATTTTTGTTTTGTCTCCAGGTTTTTTCACTGTTTAATTGTTATAGTTTTTGTATTTTATTTTCAGTTTATTGTTTTTGTTAATTTTTCGTGTAAGTGAATTTTTTCAGTTGTTTATGTTTATTGTGTTTTTCTATTTGTCACTATCTTGTTTATTAATTTTTTGGCACTTGTCTGTTTTATTTTTAATGTGAATAATAAATTCGATTCCCGTTTCAATTTTATTTATGTATTTGGACCAAAAGAAGACGCGTGTCTACCAGACGAACGACTAAACACTACTGTGGTCAACTTGGCAGCGAACCGCACTACGCATTACAGGGAGAACTCATTTTTCGGCCGCACATCGCGTATGTGGAACAAACTCCCTGCCGAGGTCTTTCCTGTCACTTATGACGTGGGAAAATTCAAGTCAAATGTCCATTCACACTACTCTCTCTATCCTCCTTCCCATAACCTGATTTCCTAGTTCCAGCACAATGCATCGCATGTGTAGGGGTCATCCCCTTAATGCTGGTCCAAGATAGAAAAAAAAAAAAAAAAAAGTCGCTTCTTCCTAAGCGAATACTTAGGTCGATTTCAGTCAATCACAAAACAATTTTAAATTGCTTTTAATACTATATTGGGTATATGGTGTTAGTCACTTCGTGCATTTTTTGCAATTATATTTTGCAAATTTATTTGTAAAGTATAAAATAAATAAATAAAATAAACAGTTTACATTTCAGATATCCGTATATACATACATACATACATATTTTAAAAATTTTTATATTTTAGGAAATTTAAACTTGATTTTATCATATTTTGCACACATACATATGTATATAAAAAAATTATTTTTGTTTTAACCATTTTTGTATATAAAATCCACTTTTTTAACACTGGTCCAACTAATAAGGTACCTCTTTCATTTTGAAATTGCTATAACTTTATATATATATCGTGTGGTTAAATTGTAAGGGCCGATGTTGAATGTGAACCACACCTAAACGCCAAGCTTTTTTCCGAATTTTATTTGACATTTCTCTATTTCAGACTTACTCAATTTGAACCATGGAGAGATACACAATCCAACAACGTGGCAAGAAATGGCAACAGTGGATGATCAATTTTCGAAGAAGATCATCTTCAGTGATGAGGCACATTTTCACCTCAGTGGATTCGTCAATAAACAGAATTGCCGCATTTGGGCGAATGAGAATCCAAGAGTGATTGTCGAAAAACCAATGCACCCACAAAGAGTGACTGTTTGGTGCGGTTTATGGGCTGGCGGCATCATCGGGCCGTATTTTTTCCAAAATGAGGCCGGTCAGGCAGTTACTGTGAATAGTGTTCGCTATCGTGAGATGATAACGAACTTTTTATGGCCCGAATTGGAAGATATGGATGTGGACGATATGTGGTTTCAGCAGGACGGTGCCACTTGCCACACAGCTAACGAAACAATGGCTCTTTTGCGCAACAAATTCAATGGCCGTGTTATCTCACGTAATGGCGATGTCAATTGGCCGCCAAGATCATGTGATTTGACACCGTTCGACTTTTTTCTTTGGGGTTATTTGAAAGAAAAGGTGTACGTCGATAAGCCAGCAACAATTTAAGAGCTAAAGGATGAGATAATTCGGCACATTAACGGCATAGAACCTCCATTATGCCTCAGGGTCATCGAAAATTTGGACCATCGGATGGAAGTGTGCCGCCGTGGTCACGGCGCCCATTTGGCCGATATTTTGTTCCATACATAATTGAGTAATACCAATATATCATAATAAAATAAAATTACAATAATTTCCTAAATAGTTTGTGTTTTATTCAAAATCAACATCGGCCCTTGAAATTTAACCACCCTTTACAACACATACTTAAAATTTTCTGGCATTTTAAAACATTTAGGGGTAGCTATATTTTTGAGATTTTAAAGCAAAAACTCAACTCCTTGTACTTGATATAAAGCATAAACTATTATACGCTCTTGAAATACTTGTGAAGGTATAATTGTACTTTCGAAGACTTTGTATGAAGAAAAATTAATAAAACGAAGTAAAGATAATTTTTTTAATTGTTTTATTAAAGTTTCATCCTTTTTTATTCAAAAATGAGTATATTTATTGCATTTGTTGTCAAAAAATACATGTTGTAGTCTGCATTGAGTGTTCATCACAAATAGGTTTTATGCAGTTTATGCATGTAATTTAGAACCTGCTTCTTGATTAATTCTACTGCTAATGCTACTTGGATTAATAAGAAGCAGCGTGTGATAAGTTCCAATTATACAAAAATTCTAATTTAATTTAATTGATTTTATCGAAATGCAATTGAATTGTAATTTTTATTATCACATTTGTTTTACGATTAAATAAATAATAAAATAAAATGTTTCACACATATGTTCGAATATATACATAAATAATCAAACATAAACAAATTTTGTAGAATCAGTTTTATATTAATTTTCGGGATGTTGTTCTCAATAAGAAAATATACAGTAATTGAAGTAGGAAGTGGGTCAAACGTATTTCTGAAATTTTTTTCTGGTCTTGTTATTTTAATCTTCTTCATATACCAATTCGTTTTGGTACTTTTCAGATGAACCGATTTTTTTAACAATATCGTCATATCGGATAGAGTGGCAGCAAACGCTGTCTAATTCTGCAGCCTCTCTTATACGTATAACAGAACACAATATTTCTGTGTTCATTTTAGTTCTAAGTTTGCTGTAATTAGGACCAATTAAATGTATAAACGCTTCACTTTTGCGTTTGAAAAAGGCAATGCAAAATTTTAAAACTATGTATTTCAAGGGGTTTATATTAATGGAATTTATAAAATTGTGTAGAATTCGGTTGAATTATTTTTCGTATGCCATATCTGTTCAGTTATATACATATTTCATTTATAAATTAATTTTCAGTAGAGGCAAAAAACTATTTTTTTTAATATTAACAATAAAAATTAAAAACAATTATGTCATTGTAATGAAATATGTACATATAAGAATTATATAACCGCACTTCGTTTCACAATTTTTTCAGTTATTGTCGAAAAATTTTCGAGTGAGTCCCTTTTAATTTATTTGTTAATTTAATTTCATAAATATAGTAAGAAAACGTAACATAACAGCACAATAACAGCCGTTATAACACAAACACAGGCACAACTTAAAATTTTTCTTTTTAGTTGAAGCAAAACTCATATGAATTGAGCTGACATTAAGGGACAACTACAAATATTTCTCTTTAGCTGAATATAAAGCTTTATTACAAAGAGGGGTAAAACTATATTTTATTTGGCGAAAGAATAGAGAAAATGAAGTGAGATTTTTAAAGCGGCTGGATATGACCACTGTACTCGTATATGGTTTTCTTGCAAAAGTGACAATTTAAAAATTTTTCGTTAAACATTCAGACAAAAGTGCTCCAGCACTTTTTTGGAAATTCTTAATGCTAAATCAGAAGAGAAAGTGCTAAATCTAGCCCTAAAAGCGTTAAACTGGTAACCCTGGATGCAAGTAAAAACAAAAACATCAGAGACCTCGCAACTTTGCTTTATAATTAACACGCAACTGCAGAGTTGTGCAAGAATTAAACTCTATCTTCCTACCATTCTCACCACCTGTCTATTCTATACCCTATCCCTCTCTCTAGTTCCAGTGCAATGCATTGCATATGTAGGGGATAGCTCCTGAGCACTGGTCCAAGATAAAAAAAACAAATATATGTACCTTTGCTTTATAAAATTAATATCAAGCCATACATACAAACTTAAATATGTATGTAGGCGTTATACAGGGTGGCCCATAACGAGCGAAGGTGTTTGAATCCCTTATAACTTTTTTATTATATTTTTTATTATTGTTTTTTCTTTTCAGTATTTTGTAAGGAATTTAAAATGCAACAGTACACGAGTGAACAACGTGCAAAATCGTTGAACTTTACTTCTCAAATCAACGATCCATAGTTTTGAGTCAGAGCTGCATATCGTCGTTATTTTAATGTGCGGGTTGGACGTTCAGAGTCAACAATAAACCGTCTCGTTGCAAATTTTCGACAACAAGGGGCAGTAAGGAACCTTCCTGGTGATGGCAGACGATGAACCGTACACATGGAATGTTGTACAGGAGAGTATTCGGGAAGAAGGAGAAACATCAACCACGAGGCCTCTCACGAGGGTCACTGCAGAGAATTTTGCATATAATAAGAATGTTTCTATACAAAATTTAGCTTGTTCAAGAATTGAAAACGACAGATTACCAGCAAATACTTGATTATGCAATTTATTTTCTTCAAAATGCAGAAGAAAATCACGATTTTATTATAATTTAATTATGAGCGATTAAGTTCATTTCTAATTGAATGGGTCCGTTAATATGGAAAACTTCAGTGTAAGGGCTACGGAAAATCCAAGAGTGGTTCAAAAGCGAGAATTACACCCGCTTAAGTGTACCGGATGGCGCGGTATTTCGTCGTAAAAGATAATTGGCCCATCAATTTTTGAAAGTGAATACGGTGACGTCGTTTTCACCAATGGTGTTAAATATCGGACAATGTTGGACAGTTTTTTAATGCTACGCAGGCATGGTTCCAACAGGATGGAGCAACAGCGCACACTGGGAGACTTAATGGCTCTTTTACGCGACATCTTTGGTGAACGAATTATTTCCCGTACAAACGATTTTAATTGGCCTACGCGTTCACCGGATTTAACCGCTCCAGACTGATTCTTTTTTTTTTTTTTTTTTTTTTTTATCTTGGACCAGTGCTCAGGGGCTAATCCCCTACATATGCAATGCATTGCACTGGAACTAGAGAGAAGGATAGGGAAGAAATAGACAGGTGGTGAAAGTGGTAGGAAGATAGAGCTTAATTCTTGCACAACTCTGCAGTTGCGTGTAAATTATAAAGCAAAGTTGCGGCGTCCCTGATGTTTTTTGACGCATTATTTTTAAGCTAATGGATCCATTTTATTTATTATTTTACTTCGCCGACGTATTATTGTTATTTGAAAGGAAAAGTTTATATTAATAAGCCTAGAACAATACAGCAATCATTTTACTAGTATATATAGAAGAACGAACTTAAAATAATTTAATAGAAAGTCATGAAAAGCTGGACACTCGTGAACGCTTTCTTTAGCTTTCAAAAGCTTTATAGTTTGGTTGGGTCCATTACTAATATGTATAAGGTTTTATCCATTCAAAAACAAACCCAAAATATTAAACATAAAGCTTTCACAGTGCTTTCCTTATATAAAAGTGCTGAATTTACAAGAATAGCCTTTTATCTTCACGGATAAGATTTTCCGGCTGTCGTTTATAGTGTAAATATTTCAAACTACATATATTCCATTTTATTTGACCTTTTTTTAAATTTATTTTATTAATTAATTATTAAGCTGAAAGTCGTAATTTTTTCATTTTATATATAATATTTATATTTATTTTCTGAACTGTTAACGAATTATCGAAAATAAACACAAAAAATACAATTATAAAAGAATAACGTCCTCGAGGTTAATAATTAAATAATAAAATAAAATATTTCATACCATATTTAAATTTAACTTATTTATAGCAAAATATTGTTTCTCTATTATTTTATTTCATTTACTGTACTAAAACTGTGCACTTAGTGAATGCCAGAATCAGTTAAAAAGAAAATTTTAAATATTTATTTATTTAAAACTGACTGAACTGAATACTTCTTGAATATTGTGGTGAATGAGGGTGGCGATGGTTTAAATAGCCTGCACGTTGACTACAAACCAAAACATTCCTGAGTTCAACCCCAGTTTCAGACTCATTAAAACATCTCACATTTTTTCAGATGTGCATTTGTGTGTCAGTTGTTGTCGGAAGGTGGCGAAGGCATAGCATAAGTCTTTTATTTTTTAACCGATTTAGTTGTTATTACCCTTTTTGGAAAGCTAATTTAGTGTTCTTTTTTCAGAATAACAAATATATATTGTTTGTGTTTGTTTACACCTCAACCACTATAACTTAACCATTTATTAACCGATTTACAAAAATTATGCCGAAGAAAAAATTATAGAAATCTGTTGGGAAACAAAGAAGGTATGACTCTTTCAATTTGAAACTCTAAAAAAACACATTTTCACTACATTTACCGTTATAAAATCACTTTTCGAAGTGACCTAAAAAAAATAAGGTATTTTCGTTCTCTATGGAGTCCAACAAATCAGAATTGGTATATGAGAACCCCTGCATATTTTTTTTCTCAACTTCTGTATCATAGTTTAATAACATGTTATTTAATTTTTACTTTTATCCAGAGTTATTACGGTACCGATTTTACCCATTTTTACCTTGTTGGACCGTCGGCAAAATTTCCAAAAATCTTTTAATAGGATATTTTCATTAAGAGCATTACCAAAGCGCGTAGTTGAAATTTTATAGCTGCTGTCGGTAGGATTGGTTAATCACTTAGAAATTCTACCCTTTTCTATGAATAGATACATACTTATATACTTTAAAAAATCTTTAATTCAATTCGTATTTAATTATAACTTCAAACGTTTTCTACTTGAGTAAAAAAGCTGACAACACTTTGAATTTAAAAATAGAAATAAAACTAAACAAAAACCAAAAAAAAATGATTCGTCAGGCGTCGTAATGCAACTTTTTCACTCCGATTTCTTTTCTACACAGCTGACTATCAAACAAAAAATTTGCTTGCAAAATTTGCATCGTTTATTGCAAGGTGTAAATATGGTCTTAATTAAAGAGCAAAGTTGCGGCGTTTCTGATGTTGATTTTGATGCATTATTTTTAAGCTTAGGGGATCTATTTTATTCATTATTTTATATCGCCGACGTTTTAGTGGTCAAATCTTTTGCCATGTTCAAAAGAAATGTAAGTGCAAGTCTAGAAAATGAATTTTAGGGAACATATTACATTTTCGAGCTTTACAGACAGAAGTAAATTATTGAATGAGATCTGAGGCGTTACAGCTTTTTCGTTTCCCAAAAATTTTTGACATACATTTACGAAAGTCTGTATGTTCTCGATTCCACTTCACTCATTTTCATTTTAAAGGTACGTCTTGCTTATTCGTGCAAATTTACTTGTGAGATATTAAAAGGCTTCACTATTCTTGTTCAGTGGTTTCACAAAGCTTTTCTTAGCTTAAATGAAGAGCTGATAGAAGAAGTTTTTCTTTATCAATTAAAGTTTGTTCCAAGAAATTTTTTTCGTAAGGAATCGTTTTTTTTATCCTATATCCAAGCGTTATTGTCACGCATGTACAAAAATAATTTTTATGCAGTTAAATTTTCTTTAAGCCAATATCTTTAAGTTTTTAAAAAATTCTTACAAAAGATTTCCGGCTGAAAATGCTTGGTTCGATAAATTCCGAAAATAAAATTATCAAAAAATCTATCTTTCCAAATTAATTTTAAACAACTAAGCCGATCAATTTCAAAATCTATCCAACTATTAAACTCAAGAAGAAATGTTGATTGCTAACAAAAATTGTGTGATTCTTTAAAGTGATATCGTTGACGAAAAATCACCAACAGACTTCAAAAATGTATCGGATGCCGTAAATTAAAAAAAAAATTTGTAAAATGGTTTGAAAGATATCGATGAGGTAAATTTCGGAAACAAATTTTTATTTTCAAATAACTCCGTAGTTTTTGTCAAAACGATTTTCGCTACGCATTAATTTTTCTGGACTTAATACTGTGTCAAAAGCTGGAAATTTGTAAATTTGTTAAGGATAAGTTTCACCAATGGGATACGAAGTCAACCGATTCCCATATTTTTAATAATTAAATATTATTGTCTACTCACTGTATTCCACTGTTGCAAAACTGTAAATTATTCAAATAAAAGTTAATTCCAATATTCTTTCTTTTATTTCTAAACAATTTCATTCTTTTAATAATATATATATTTTTTTCTATATTCTCATAAAATATTATATATCTGTTTATTATAATTAAAATGCTTACAATTATGAAAAACAATAAAAAAATAAAAATGTGAAATTTACATAATGAGGTCAACTTTTTGGTTTTTATTTAACTAGTTATTCAATAAAACATTGCAAAAAAATTGTTTCAAAATATAAAAGTGTTAATTAAAATTTAGTGCTAATCTTCAAATTATCTATTGTAAAGTTAGATAAATTTTAAATAAAGTGCCTTAAAAAATATCAATTTCTTATTTGCTTGTTTATTAAAAAAAACTGTTAAAAAAATTTAGTTTTTAACTTTTACTCGTACATATAAAATATGAATATTGCTGTTTTGTTTATGTTGTCTAGTTTTTGTTTAAATAATTTCTTCAAGTCTTCATTTTTAAAATTAACTTAATTTTTTTGTATAATTACAATTTTGTTTAGAAATAAATATATTTTTACATTTTAGTTTTTTCTTGTTTTACGATATATGTAAGCATGGGACACGTTTCGATTAGAATGATTTCAATTCCGCAGTAGCAGAGCTTTCTTTAGGTACAGAGCGTTTTCACCTATTTCTGCTGAATCTTGCTTTCTGAATTATAAGGCGACAATATTGTGCACAAAATAATAATAAGAAGAAAAAAATGGTTAATGCCATTAGATGAAAAAAATCAAACAGATTTTGATAACTTTAATAAGTTCTATACTTAGGTATTAAGCAGATAGATGCCAGCAAGCTACAAGCTACAATCTGTCGAAATGAAAAACGATTAATTAGTCGATCGAATGGCTACACGACCATTGTTGTCTCTGTCGTTAACTTAAATTAATATCTATATTTGTGCGTGTTATTGAGCAGATCTAGTGTTGGCAATAATAACAAATTATGGCAAATAAATGATAATTTGAAAATATTTTATTTTATTAAGAAGAGGGTAAATAAATAAATATATTTATGTAAAACACATCACTTGTTCGAGTATTTTCATGATCTACTATACGACTTGTTAAAGATAAGGTTAAAAATTAATTCAGATTAACCGCAAGATTCTTTACGTTGTTCTACTATACTTTTAATTTTTCTCAGCAAGCTTTCGCACATGACAACATTATTTATCAATCATATTGTTTTATAAGGACGTCTTCTGTGATCAGTGAAAGAAATTATAACACTGGGTAGTTAATCATATTGTGACATACGGTAAAGATAATCATGCGGGAAATGCAACTTCATCAGTAATCAACAAAACTTAATTCTAACTTAGGAATCCCATTTCTATGGAAACTATGGAAGAGATAATCATGCATAATTTTTACTCCCATAGTAATTGTATTCCTTATAGTTAACAATTAACAGAAGACTCAGATGTCCGAGGTGCACAGCGACGTATTCATGTTAGTTGGTAAGAAATATTGATTCTTTTAAAGTGCACGCGTAAATTTTACGCAGATTATCTTTCTTGTGTTAATGCAAAGAGTGTTGAACCGGACTTATCACATAACATGTATCAAAAGTTTTTAGTACAAATTCTTTTTTTCAATCGTTTATAAAAGAAAATGCAATTGAGATATATATATACATATGCATTTATGAATAAAACATGGTTTTATGTTATGGGATCGTTTGGAACTATTGCTATTGGCATTGGTTCTATATTAGTTATTCTGAAATACACCTGGGTTGGTTAATAAGTCCTTTACTGCGACAGGTTTCTTAGAAGAAGTTAGGTCAGATTGAAAAATTCGTTATATAGGTTGTATATAAAGCAATCACCTCACACACATCACAAAGTGCTTAAAAAATAACAATCAACCCCTTCACCATGTGATCGGTTTCCTTCATATAAAGGTTTAAACTAGCACCGGTTTAAACTAGCACTGACTGGTTTTTGGGTTAGTTCCATTCCGCCATGAGGCCATGGGATAGAATGTGATTTACACCGTGAATCGGTATGCTGTTTTACAGTAACAAAAATTGAAAATTACAATACCTATTATAAACAATAGTAATGTTGTCTTGCCTCTTTTCGGGGAAGTTTTTTACTTTGGACTGTTGGTAGTACGTAAATTTGTATAACATCACCGTCGAACTTGGCAGTACACTATTGAAAAGTACCAATTATTATAAAATAAATATTTAATTGTTTTATAAAAAAGATTTTGTGTTTATATTTTAACGTTGAAAATTATTTGTTTTTCGTTTTCTGAAGATGCAATCTACGCCATTGAAACCACTTCGAATCGGAATTTAGTTCTGTGATAGGATTGAGAATTATTTTAATCTTTTTCTATTTAAATTAGCAACTATATATTTCAGTTTGGCTTTGGTTGTGTATATGTGTTTGTGCATATGTAAATGTGTGTGATGACGTTTTAATACAAATGGAATATGGGTACAGAACAGGCTTAAAATTTCAATGAAGACATATTTTTTTTTTTTTTTTTTTTTTATCTAGGACCAGCACTCAGGAGATGACTCCTACACATGCGAAGCATTGTGCTGGGAACTATAAGAAAGGGATAGTAGGAGAAACGACAGGAGGTGAAGCTTAATTAATTATTTTGCAGCTCTGCTTTCGCACGTTCTTTTGTTTTTATACTCGTAGCAGTGCTGAAGCTTCGGTTTAGTAGCTATTTTTATTATTATTTTACTTCGCCGGTGATACACAATACCGACGAAGGAGGGCGTTCTGATGTGATTGTGGATTGCTATCAGCTGAAGCCGGTATTGTTCAGTGACCAGTGACTATGCCTTCGCCACTGAAACCTTCCGACAACAACTCACACACAAAGACACACTAATGCACATCAGAAAAATGCGAGATGTTTATTTTTATTTAAAAATTTTTTTTTTTTTTGTCTGAAACTGGGGTTGAACCCAGGTCTGTTTTTTGGTTGTGTAGTCAACGTGCAGACTACCATCCATCGTGCCATCGCCACCCTCATATATCATATTAAAATATAACACCCTACAGTGCCAGGCCAGCTTTAAAGATCTAACTAACGGAGTGCTTAATTTCAAGAAAATATATTTTTTATTATTATTATAAAAATATATATTCAATTTTAAGAGCTTAAAAGAGTTATTACGTTGGAAACTTCTGTGCGGAGATGAGTTTAAATAGATATTTGGACAGTATATGTATATACCAAAAGTTTATTAGAAAAGTTAATTACTACTGCGTTCTGTCTCCGAGGATAGATATTGTCACATTGTCAGAAATATATTTCAATATCACTATGGGAGCGGAAATACTGAAAAGACTTATGGACAGATTACACAGGTCAACAAAATCAGTTTTTTTCTGTGTGGTCTAAGGTTTCATTGTCAATTTGAATGCATATGGTAATCCAATTCAATGCCTATAAATTACTTTTTTTCGATTGACTCTGCTTCTCGAGATTTACCGTTATATAGAGAAAATCGGAGGTTGGACCTTCGATAGAACTAAGAAAAACACGGAAGGATCGGGAATAAAAGAACCTTTAAATTATGTTATTAAATATTTTTGTTATTACAAATGACGTGGTGCAACCTCAGCTTTTTTCTACATAAAGGTAAATCTTGAGAACCTGAGTCAATCCAAAAAAGTTATTTATAGGCATTGAATTAGAGTACCATATGTATTCTCAATTGACTAAGAAAACTTAGGCCAACAACTTATTAATATTGTTATTAGTCGATTAATGAAGGATTTATGTTTAATATGCACCCACATATATTGTAGATTTACTTAACAATGTAAATAAGTGGTATTGAATAAATTTATAGAGTTTATTTAAAAATCATTTGGGAATATTTTCTTAATATAAAAGCTGTTTGAATAACTAAATGGATGGAAGGGAATATGATTATTTTAAGTTTTGATAAGGATCAAATGTACAAGTTCTTGAAAGTTTTTGCGACATAATAAATGTCTGCACCTCGAACTCCTTAATAATCCGTAATTATAACTTTAATCCATTTGTTCTAAGCTTTGTTGAGGATTATTACCCACTCATCTGACTGGTGGTAGAGAAGTTGTTAAATTTCATAACACTTGTAAACACCATCCAAACAGAGTATGGTTTTCAAACAGACAGTAACAAAAAGAGTTACTAAATGTATAAATAAATTGTTTATCTTTTGTTTATTTAGCATGAATGTACGCATCTGACATCTGTATTTTAATTTATTTGTATAGATGTGACTTCTCTGATATGTTTCTAAAGAGCCTAAGAAATCAGATGATGAATAATAATGATTCATACATATATGTATGTATGTATGTACATAATTATTTTCGAAATCGCCTGCATATTTAATAGTTTATTGTTGTTGTAAAGAAATTTAATCTTAATTAAATATATTATCCTTTATTTATTTGTTAGCTTCTGGTAAATTATTCAAAGTAAAGTAATTCTTTAGTAATTCAACAGCAAATTTTTAAGATAATTTTAAGATAATTTTAAGATAATTTTGTTATGCTTTTTCATTGGAATGTACTATTCGATCGTTCTGTGGTAACAATTATTTGTTAATTGGACAATAATTTGTTGAAAAGTAATAAATGCCTTTTTGTGTATTTTGAATTTTTTTTCATTGTTTTTGCTTAAAGCGTATAATAAAATTTATTTCATTTAAAATGGTTTTTTTATTTGCAATTGCAGCTTTAGCATATAAAAAATGCAATATTTGCAATATATTTAAGATTGTTATTATTTTTGTTGTTAATATGAGTTTGTAAATTCAAATTTATCGCTAATAAACATTTAATTGTAAATAAGCTTATTTTGTTTAATTACTTTAAGTTACACTGTGTAGTTTAATTAGTTCAATTAAAGTATTTGCAAGCATATTTTTTGCTATTGCTTGGTATTGTATTTTGCATTAAGGAAATTGGCATAAATGTTTATAAATTTTGCAAGTATTATTAATTAATTTATATATGTTTGCATTTTCAAGGTACAGCATACAATACAAATTTTTGTTTTTTGTAAAAAAAAAATTAAGTTTAAACGATTATCTTTTCAAAGTGGGTTTTGTTTTTTATTATTCTCTATTCTTTTTGTTCTTGTTTTTGTTAAGTTTGCAAAAATTTAAATTCCCTAATATGTGTTTTATATTGTTTGTATAAATGATTATTAACAATGTTTATATGCGGTTAGGAAATTATCAAAAAAAAATAAGAGTATAAATTCGAAATTATAGATGTGCAAATATAAATTATACAGATATCGATTGACTAATGTTTCCTTAAATCTAAATATTTGATTGCAGTTGCTCTTATATCAAGTTCCCATGGAATTTTAACATTTGGAATGATCCCTCTTTATAACTGCACATAAACCGGAATACTCAATTAAAGAATTAGCAGCTGTTGTCAATGAATACTATACTTCATGTTCTAAAAACATGATTGGCAGTGGAATTATGAAAATAAAAATAAATGTCTTTAATGACTTCTAGGGTAGTTGACATGAGTAGTGCAGTGCAGGTGCTTCTGGTCCAAAATTATAATTACAGAAATATAAGGAGTACATATATGTGATGTCCTGTTTGATGGGTCAGGTGATATCTAACTTTAAATTTTGGACCAGCAGTACATCGTTGCTGTACTTATTTGTGAGAAGTTTTCACATCGCAATGTGTGAAACAAAAATTTCCTCCGTTTCTCTATTTGTGAGTAGAAAGTGTTTCTGTATTTGAGCGGGCATACAGAAGACTTTAGTTCCAGAAATCAAATGGCAAATGCAAATAAAACGCCAACAAAAGAAAAAAATTAAGTACCAAAAGGCAACCAGCTAAGGTAGGTGGTTGAAAATACTAACAAAGCATTAATTAATCCAATCTTAATCTTCAGATTAAAAACTGCTCACTGAAAAAATTTTTTAAATTGAAATTTGTCCCAATTGAAAACACTACATATATAATGATCAAGTATATTTTTCTTTCAATACATACGTAGTATATCATATATTATATTAATATACAGTTATTGGTTAACTCCCAAGTGAAAAAAGTGCTTCCAAGGAAGTCTATAATAAGCCATCGGGCTTACAATTTTTCGCTTACTTTTTTTGATAAATTATTATACTTTTAACAAATTGATGCCGTATTATGATCTTTACCTTTTAAATTCTATTCTGATATTAAAACGATTGTTATCTAGTTATAAATTTAGGGTTACTTTTAATGTTTTAAGAATCTATGTTTTAAATCTATTGTAATATTCTTTTGGCCAGATGAGGGCTTTTATTATTACAAAATTCTGAAATAAATAAATAAATAAATAATTTAACTTTGCAATCCGAAAGTAGTACAAAATCGGATTCATTCTACGTCTTCTTACATAGGGTTGTCGCTGCCGGAAGTTCCCTTTTTTGATGGCGATTCATTGAATTCGCAGTAACGCCCGTGATACTAAGTAAATCTAATTTTTTAATCAGAGAAATGGCACTAATTTCTTATTACTCTTACGCAGCTATGAAAAGTTGCTTATTGCTTTGCAAATTATGATTAGTTCCAATTCCACAAAAGTTCTAATTGAATTTATTTTATCAGAATGTAATTGAATTTTATTTTTTATTACTTCGTTTTTTTACAATTAAATAAATAATAAAGTCAAATGTTTTATATATACATACAATATACATATAAATAAATATATAAATAAGAATACATTAAGGAATTTTGTAGAATAAAATCATTTCCATTTTTATTACCTGGATGTTGTTCTTAATGACTTCGTTAGAAGTTGAAAATGTAGTTATTGATATTTCGGAAGTAGACCAAAAATTGTTTGTAAGGAATGACTTATAATCAGAGGTTCGGTTCCGAGAACCGGAAATCGGAAAAAGCCAGAATTTATAACCAAACCGTAGCCGTAACCGGAAAGAACTTTCATTTCGGTTGTATTTTTTTAAACAAGAAAAAAAATTACAACTTTTATATGGTTTAGCTGCTGTATGTATTCATTTCATGTTGTGCTAATATCAGTAGATCTGTAATCAAATTCTTGAAACAGCTAGGAATTCCTTATGCTTATACAAGAACACCCAAAAAATCTTTGAGAAGTCGAAAATACATAAACAAAACAAACCAAAAAGCTTCTTTAAAAATTTTCTTTATACAACAAATATTTTTTATTCGAATTAAATCTATTTAATTTTTCTAAAACTTTTTACAATTAGTAAACCTTTGGTTGACAATGATTGTATCTAAAAGGCAAAATTAAAAATTTAATTTTTTTTAATACAATTATGTAACTATTTTTTTATTTATTCAACGGGAGCCAAAATTAATTACTATTATTAATCTATATCTGTTATATGGTGTATATGTACATTTCATTTGGTGGTAACACCAAAATCGTCCGTAGACCTTTAACCTTTAATTAGGCGCATTAAGAAAATCACACAATTAAGCGCATGGGGTCTCACGTGACCCCAAAGTTTATTGCAAGTGATGGATTACAAAAAAATAAAAATTAATAAGTTTTTTTAAATTTTCAGAGTTATTTATATTAATAATGCATAAAAAACCAAAAACTTAAAATTTTTTCATTTAAAAACATAAATAAAACATAAAACATAAATAAAATTCAACACTGGTTTTTTACAACTATTTTAACAGTTATTTATAAAAAAAATTAGTCAGATACATCAACAGGTTGTGATATTCTGCATCCAACTCAGAACATGAAAACATGTTTGCTGACAAATGAATTTAGCACATTTATTACATTTTGTTGAAACTTACTTAAGACTTAGCACTATCAAAAAAAAACTTACACTATTAGTCGCATGGGGTCAACACGTATTAGTAAAGCGACACGTATGTACGCTTTAACAATCTAATCGCAACTAATTTATGTGCTCTTTTTAAATGTATGAAGCTATAGAAAAAACAAGTTCGCTTCGAACATTTTACCGTATCAATTTTTCAATTTTAATTTCTCCTGACCCCATGCGCCTAATTAAAGGTTAAACAAATTTTTAAAAAAACTCAAATTTAATATGTTTATACAAGAACTCCCAAAAAATAGCTGATCACAACGAAATAGACAAACAAGATAATTTAGTCCGATTTCTTGTATCTATAAACATATGAAAAAAACTTTGAACCGAAACAAACCGGTTTCGCACCAAAATAATATTGAAAACCGAAACGTAACCCGAAACGATAAAAGTTGAAGAACGAAACCAAAACGGGAACACATTAAATTGCAGTTCGAAGCTCTGCTTATAATATTTCACTCGGTTGAATCAAGTTTCTAATAATTTCTAAGTTATTTTTACTCTAATATATATTGGTTTGCATAATCTGTGCAATTGTAGCAAATTTCGAACTAGTACAAAATTTACAACATTTTCTATTGTTGGACGGTGTTCGGTGGTATTTGATTTTAAAGGCGGCGACAACACTCATTTAAAAGTCTCTTTATTGTAATTAATTTTATTTAGTTTAAACGACAACAATATGAAGAGCACTGACTGAAAGAAATATTCCGATATACATATATATTTATATGATTCCATCGAAAAAGCGCCGATTTTTACCGTCGCCAAAAAATCCTTCGTGCATATATATATGCGTATTTAAATGTAATTTTTAAATTTTACAAAGCTTAAAAAAGTAAAAAAAAACTTGTGTTTTATGATGAGCATTTCTGTCAGATGAGATAAATGCAAAAAACTTGATCCATTGACGTTTTTTTACTAATACAATTATATTGTATAGCAATTAAAAAAAAATTTTTAATTAGTAAAAAATAATAAAGTAGCAAGTATCACATATATCAACATATACAATTTCACATTTCTTTGAATTTTTATTAGCTTAGATTTTTATTCTATCCATCAATAAAATAATTGAACTATACTTATTTTTTTGACAATACACTGACAACAAAAGTCGCTTTTCAGAGACTTTAAGAAGATGGCAATCCAAGCACAAAAACATAGATTTTTAACGTGAAAACAGAAAAATAGGGAGAATATCAGCACAAGGTATGTGAAATAATTTGGTAAACATATTTTATAATAAAATAGTTTCCTGTCCACCTACACTGTCATGAGGCTATGCAGCGATTTGGCAGAATAATTTATAATCATTTGAAAACCAAAAAATTTTAAAAAAGATTTTCGAAAATTGGGGCAAAGTCAATAAATTACTATAGCGGGAATAAAAACATATTCAGGACATATACATTAATTTTCAATTGGTATAAACTAAATGGAAAAGCAATGGAATGGAGAGCAATCGTTATTTTTTTTTTTCTAAAAAAGTCTTCTATTTAAAAATATAAAATTGTGAGACCATCACCGACACAATGAAATTATCCATAGCTGGCAGAAAATGCAGTTACTTATCGATATGCAGTCCAATTGGCTTCGAACATTTATATTACTTTTGCTTTAATTGGCCTGAATTCGGTAATTTTTCAAACAGCGTACCAAAAAACTTAGAAGAAAGTTTACGTCACTGCGGCCGTTCAGAAGGTTTTATAAAGTTTAAAAATTATAATTTAAAATAATATAACTGCTGTGAGCAGTTATTCTCTGTCCGATGTAATGCAAAGGCGGGTTATATGGTACACCTCTAGGACATCTTAATGTTAAATAGACCACGCATTCGGTTACTCTTGGACCAGCTCTTTGTGAATTACACTATCATGCATATATGGACTAGTCACGTTATCTGTAGGGAATTCATATTTTTCTCTCTTTTTTAAAAAAAATTTACTTAGAATAAGTGTGACCATTTTTGTATGAAAAATCATAATTTCGGGGTTATAGATACGTCCTATCGTTTCTTCGGGAACATAGAAGAGTAGTGTAAGTCGACTTGAATGTTTAAAAGTTATATTGATATTGTACTGAATTTTAAAAAATTCTTTAATAAATGCAATAACGTATTTTTATAATAGTAAGAACTCTGGGGAAAATATACTTTAGCTACCCCTCCGTATTGCCATACAATATCAAAAGTAACTTTTATTCTATATATTTAACAGACTGTTCTATTCTCTTTTGAATAACTGCTTTCAAAATTATATTCTTTTTGAGGAAAAAGAGTTATTGCTGCTTCCCTGTGCAATAGGTTTTTTGAAAAGAAGCTGGGAAACTTAATGTTTATTTTTATTGATATAAATTATGCGACCTCTTTTATTTTATTATAACTGTTTTTATTTAAAAAAATGTTTAAGCTTTAGGTCTTCTATTTTTATTTAAATTTATAAAGAAAAATAGAAAATAGAAAGAAAGATAGAAGAAAATATAACAGACCTAAATCTTAAACAATTTTTATAATAAAAACACTTAATGTTTATTGGGAAAAAGAATGAAAATAAAAGAATAAGATAAAAGGAAACGCGAATAGTTCCAATATGTTATTCCTTTCATTCAAGAACCCCTTGTGAAAAAAGTGGTCGCCAGGTCTCCCGTTAATAGTTTGATATTGAATTTCTTTTCAAAAGAACAAAAATTTATTATATATTTAAATTAAAAAAAAAGGTAAAAATGCACGAATACATTTATAAATTTACGTATTTCAGGGAACTTCTCGCAGATCCCCTAAGAAGTCACGCAGGAATACCTCATTAGGGAACGCTTGTCGTACAGACTGCATTTAATTTCGAGACTACTTACATAATTAATGCATGTGATGTAATTTTTCCTGTTTTTCTTTTCTTAAAGAGTAAAAAATACTCTTTGAAATACTCTAATTTTTTCATGATTTATACCTGAAGCAATAAGTAATTATGTATGGCATATTTATGTAGTACTTCTTATACATATACATGTTTTGTAGACTAATATTAGATTTTTTATTTCAATAGATTTGCATTTTATAATAAAGTTAATAATAATAATAATAATAATAACAATAATGATTTTATTATTGTTTTTGTAAATAGATTAATTATTTTGTTTGTAATAGGGATTTGAATTTGTTTGAGTGTATAAAGAATCGATGCTTTTTATTATATTAAACAAGTAGTTCTTTGTTGTAGAAAGTGTTCTAGTATTATTATTTAATCATTGAAATTTTTGTTATAATTTGACTATATATAAAATATTTGTTTAACTTTTTTGCTGTTGTTGTTTTATTTTTAAATTAGCTTTTTGGTTGTAATTTTTATAGGCTTTTGTGGTGATAAATTGTGTTTTGTTCGTTTGTTGGTTTTGCTTTGGGTTTATAATTCCGTCTTAGAGATCTTTTTGTTTTGATTTGTTTTTGGTTTCGAAGTGTATAATAAATCAATGTCATGGTATATTCTGTAGAAATAATTACGTTTTCTAATTATTTTAACTTTAATTACATACATGTATAAAAAACAAAAAGAATAACATTGAAGCTGTACAATTTTAATATAATTTGAAGCTTAATTAAACTGATTTGTATTTTACAACTTTGATTCTGTTCTTTGCATGCGGGGATTTTTCTTGCAGTAGACATATGTATGTGCAATGTAGATACATATGTTGCATGTTTCTTTTTTATTCGTTAAATAAATGTACTTTAATATGTAATTTTAAAAATAAATTTATTAATCAGATTAAAATACTGTTCATTGCTTTTTCATATTCAGTTTCTGTGCAAGGATATATACACATTTATAAATATTTTTGGTGCGTTGTATCTTTTGTAACCGCCATATGAAATTGTTCAATACGATTGGCACTATAAGAGTAGTAATGTCGAATATTTTTGTGCGAGTTAAAAACACATATTTTGGGTGATTGTTGTTGAATTTATTATACATTTCTGTCCAAAGATATTTTTTTATTCGCATTTGGCTTTGTGTTTTTTTAATTGCTACAATTTCGATTAGCTTTTATTCCCTTGTGCGTCTGCAGGTTCATTTGAGTTATCACCTTGTAAAAGAGATCGGTTTTCATCACTTGAACCGCCAGCATCCCCGCTAGCATCGTTACCACTGTCAGCTGCTTCACTGCGTAAATTAACATTAGATGTAAATGTTGTTTCGGAATCTGTGAATGATATATCTTAATATTAATAAAATTTAAAAAAAATTTTTTCAATTAATTAAAAAATAGTGCACTAATTAAAATTGTCATATTTCACACACATAAATGCGCGTAAGAAATAAATAGTAAAGCTGACTATTCAATCAATCGGCGTTAGCCTATAATTGTATGAATAGGAATGGAAAATGCTGCCGTCATCTGCAAAATAGTATATAGGCTTGAAGCTTTGATAAAAAATGCCATTAAAATTATAAGAAACTAAACCCTTTCAACCGCATGATCTCGAAAGTATAGCTTTGGCATAGTTATAGCCACATTTTTGAGAAGAGACTTTCTGGCAAGTAAGAGTTGAAGTCAGGAGGTTAGCCAGGAGTAAAGCTTGAATTTTTAAAATAGAAATAATTATATCAAATAAAAAGGTCGAATAATTTATATTAATAGATTTAATATTTTCTTAACTTAAAAAAAATTGTTCTTGTGGTTTACGATGTTTTTGCAATAACCCCTTCATATATACGTATGTACAGATTACGTATGTTAACATTGAAATATAAAACATTTACATATAAGGTTGGGTTTTTGCGGCTTACGTTATGGAGTAATGCTTAATTTATTCTAGTTTATTTGACGTTTTTTTTTTAAATTTATTTTATTATTTAAATATTAAGCTCGATGTCGTTAATGTTTTATAATTGTATTTTTTGTTTTTATTTTCGAAATTTCGTTAAGTGTTTGTTAACATCATCAGAAAATATATGATTTAAAATTTTAAATATTTTCAATATGCAAAAATTTTTTTTTATAAAAATGTTACTAACGCCCAAATTCACAGTCAGTAGTTAACTATTAGTAAACTAAAATGATAACTATTGTTTATACTTCATATTCACAGTGTATTGTTTAACTAACATTCTCAGTATAACCAAAGAATGTTAACCCTAAAAATCTTTTAATTTTCAATATTGGTGGCACTGTTATAGTATATGAATGAAAATGAATAAAACAAGCGCGCGCTCATCGAACTTTACCGCGCAAGATAGTGAATAGCTGCTGAAATTGGTTCGGTAAAACATAAATATTCTCGAAAATAAGAAAACTGATATTACTATATATATATATATATATATATTATATTATATCGGATCGATGCGATTGTGGGGGCCTGTTCCCCACACACCCTCCACTGGGCGGCGAACGTGGGTCCTACGACGAAGAGGTGCCACCGCCCTTTACCGGGGGGGAGCTGAGGGTTGCCGCCGCTCTTAAGACGGGGAAGGCCCCTGGCCCGGATGGGGTACCGTCGGAGGTGCTGAAGATCCTGGCTGAGAGCAGGCCGGAAGCATTGCTTCCGGTATAAGATGTTTGTTTAGTCCAGGGCGTCTTCCCAAGACGCTGGAAGACACAGCGGCTCGTGCTTGTTAGCAAGGGTAGGGGCGATGCGACCCAGCCATCGGCTTATCGGCCACTTTGCATGTTGGATGGTGCCGGCAACCTGCTGGAGAAGCTACTGCAAAGAAGGCTGGCGGAGGCCGTGAGGATGGCTGGGGTGCTGTCGGATAGACAGCATGGCTTCAGACCTGGCAGGTCAACGCTCGGGGCGATGGCTGATGTGGTTGGGTGCTTCGAGCGCGCTCAGAGTGAGAGGCGCTATTATCCGAAGCGCATAGTTGTCCTGGCTACACTCGACGTTCGGAATGCCTTCACCAGCCTACGATGGGCTGATATTCTAGAGGCGCTACGGGGGAGGTTCCGTAATCCCGGATACTTGTTTAGAATTCTCCGTAGTTATCTGGACGATCGGGTGCTGTTATACGATAAGCCGACGGACTGGAATCTGACCTACGATGGGATCTTTGGGGTGGAAATGCCCGAGGATGCTCAGCTCGTGGGATACGCGGATGATATAGCGGCGGTGATCTTGGCGCGGGATATGGATGACGCTAGGAGAAAGCTGAACCGCGTCATGATTAGGACCCGGATGTGGCTTGAGGACAACGGCTTTGAATTGGCCGGGGAGAAGACCGACGTGATGTTGATGACGCGGGAACACATACAACTAAGCGTCGGCATGCGGATAGGGGATGTGTCTCTGGTTACCCAGAGTGCGATAAGGTATTTGGGCGTCAGACTCGACTGTAGGCTGACTTACTGGGCCCAAATACGGCATGTGGCAACTAAGGCAGCGAAGATGACTGGCATGTTGAGCAGACTCATGGCGAATGTCGGAGGTCCGACACAGAGCAAGGTGCTCGAGGCGGTACAGTGGACGGCGGCCCTTAGGGTTGCTTCGGCTTACCGCACGGTCTCGGGCGCTGCGGTCCTGGTGATATGTGGGGAAATACCCATAGACCTCTTGGCGCGCGAGTGGTGGGAGGCTTGGAACTCGAGGGGGAGGGCCCTGGTGTTGGTGCTATTGGTCTGAGACCCCAAACTGTCCGGCGATGGCGGGACAGGTGGACCGCGGCCACGGACGGCAGGTGGACGGCGAGGCTCATTCCCTGCGTGGAAGTATGGATTCGGAGGAAATTTGGGGAAGTTAAATACTTCTTGACACAATTCGGGGCACGGTTACTTCCGAAAGTACTTGTACCGGATGGGCAGGGCAGATGGTCCCGACTGCATTTACTGTGGTATTACGGATGATGATGCAGAACACAGTTTCTTCGACTGCACCAGGTGGCATACTGAGAGAAGTGCAATGGCGCAGCGGGTTGCGTTTTCGCTCCTGCCACCGTGATAGGGAGGATGCTCGATTGCGAGGACAATTGGGACGCTGTGGCGCAGTACGTGGGATACGTGGCGCCGGCTGCGGACTTGGCGGAGCCAGACGTGGGTGAGTGAGAGTGGTCCTGATTGGGACGTGGCTCTGAGCCTTCCCGAAGTAATGCGGAATGCGGTCCCGGGGAGGAATCTACAGGAATCTAATAATAATAGCTGTAATAATGATAATAATATTAATTATATTATTAATTGACCTTTTTTATTATATTTTTGGAAATATATATATTAATAATTTTCAACATTTTCTAAATTTCATTTATAATAAAAAAGTAAGTAAATAGTTAAATTACTCATAATAAATAATCACTATACTTAACAACCATATATAATTAATTAATTTAATATTAATTTTTTTTTTGTTTTTAGGGGAAAGATGGGAAAATTCGTTACGCATCTAACATGAACCGTCGCCCAAGTCGTATACCGGCTAAACACCCACCTTTACAAGCTGAGGATACATCGGCCACATGGGTACCGCTCTCGCATTACCTCGTGGTAGGTCCCCTCAGAGTGTGTACGTATTTACACTTCCTAGTTCATTGCCTACGTCTAGGAGCCCAGTTTTCCAAAGTGGTACGGAGTCCGAACACCGCGTCCAAGTCTCGTTTTTTCGTCCGGAGTACATGCTCGACGAAGTCTGCTACCGCATTCCAGTTTGCTTCGCTGCTCATCATCTTTTCTACAATGTTTCGGACGTTATGTCTCCCGCCAGACCTTCCATTTGTGAGCGTCCTTCTGCTCGTCGACAACATTTAAAAATTGTATGCTCCACGTCGTAATTTAATAATAATATAATATAATAATTTAATAACAACAATAATGATAATAACATTATTTAATAATTTTAAACATTTTTAATTTTAATTATATTATTAATTTACCTTTTTTATTAAATTTTTTGATTTTATTTATATATTTTATTTATTTATTCCTGATGATGTTAACTGTTGGAAATATAATTTGATCATTAACACTTTGCTTATTCAACATGTATATTTACATAGTTAGCTTTGAAATATGTTTTTTGTAGAAAAATTTTATTGAATATAGATAAAGAATTTGTCAACAATAAAAGTCATACATGTACATTGTGTTTTGTACATTACTTTTTATATAAGAACTTTGTGCATTTATAATAAAGGGTTTGCATCACCACCACTACATTTCAATAGTTAACAACCTGTTAACGAAATATCGAATAATAAAACAAACTAAAATAAAAAAAGACCTCAAGCTTAATAAATATATTTAAAAAAATATTTTGCAATTTTATTTTAAGTTACAATCAGTTCAAGAAATAACTAAATTACGGCTAACAAATAATCAGTACAAAAAATTCAATTATATAACAATAACGACCTGGAACTTAATAATTAAATAATAAAAGTAACGCTTCATTTTTACACATTTCTGCTGCTAAACGTTGTGCTGATTTCTAAAGTATAGTATTAAGCGAACTCATTAAATTTTAAGCTAAGTGGAGCCACTTGATTTATTAATTTGTAGTAGGGTTAGCCTCCACGACTTTGGGGCTAGCGAGTCAACACGCCAACTACTTAGCCAACACCACCCTATTTTACTTAGTAATGAATGGTACGATTAATCGGTTAATATTCGATTATTTTGCAGAAATTAAAAATATGTTGAGATACACTTGTCTTGGACAAATGAATGGAAAATGGGAATTCCTTCAGCCGAAAATAAATTTCCCTTAAATAACACAGACTATTGATGCCAATACTTGCATGGTACGGAGTAAAAAAACTTTGGAAAATGCATGGGAAACTTTAGTTATGGAGGCTTTGCTTCTACAATTTTAAACTTCCCTTCCATATAATTTACAACCACAACAATGAAATTAGATACATAAGTTATGAGTATAAGTTAGATTATAATTAATTTGAGAATCTTTTTGGAATTTTTAAATCCAAATTTGTACGAAAAACAGGGCAGTATTCAACATTTAATATTAAATTAAAAATGTTAGCATACCAGTGGCATTTAAACAACTCAAAACTTAACCGATTCTCTAATTCTGTTATACGTAGTGAAGGAGACTGCACCCAATATTAATATTGAAAATTATTTTTTTACACATTTTAATTATATTTTATGTAAAATATTTTTGCATTAATTAAGTTTGGTATTTAATTGAAATATTTTTATTGCTGCTAGAATGAATATACATAACAAACTATTTCAGAAATCTATTGGCTTAAAAATTTAAAAAATATGATTCGTCGAAAGCGTAAAATTTTTAAATTTTGACCACTCTTTCTTCCACCAATTAAAATTATTTCATTGCCATTTCCAAATCGCCCTCGCATACACGTATTTCATTGGATCGTTGTGGATTTTCTTCAACTGACAAGACAATAAATAAAAACACATACCAAGCTTACGCAAAGCAAAACAATAAACAATTACTTAGGCTGGAAACACATATTCACAATAATACAACAATACTAAGAGAAAGAAACGATAAAAGTAAAGATAATTATCTCACAAATACTGAAGCAAATTGAAATTAACCGATTTCTGGAATATTCTACACTAATGTCGAAGTTGCTACCTAAATATAGAACATTCTACCATGATCAATTATCAAATGTCTGGAGTATAAATAAGGCTGATTGTGAGCAATAGAAAATCAGTTGTAATAACACGCTTGAAGCGAACGCTTAAATTAAGTGCCTGAAAGTAAACTAATGTTTCCGAATATTATTCAATTAAAGTAGCATTGTGAAGAAATTATTAAGTAACAGGACAAATAAATTTAAGCTTATCAAACTAAATTATACATTATAGTAAATAAAAGAATACACGTTTTAAAAAGTAAAACGTAATAAATCCGGGTTTTATTTGGCAATCACGAATTCAAGTAAAATACACGTTTTAAAAAGGTAAAACGTAACAATATTCTTTATTATTGGTATGAAAACTTAGTAATTAAAACAATTACATGGTGAATTTTTAGGTTTAGGACATTATTAATTATAGGTGCAGGGTGCAGACTTTATTCAGTGCTAAAATTTTTTGTTGTATTTAGCAAAACTATAATAAAAAAATCTTCTCAATACAGCAGTTACTGTTTTATATCTGTGGACTTGTGACAAAACATCAGAAGTGAAACTTTTTAGGAGATCGAAAAAACTATTGAATTAGTCACTTTTTATTTCGTCATGTCATTTCGTTATTTTTTACCTTTTAAAAATTCTAAATTTAGTATGACTAAGCTAACTTTTCTGTAATTTTACTTTCTACTACGAGAAAATCTCCATTAAAATTAAGCCTCACAAATTAAATCAACACAAAGGTCAGATAAGCTTATTATTTTTTGTATATTGTCTCAAAAATTAAAATTCATAGAACGCCGCTTTGCATTTACATTAGCGATTCTTAAACTAGTTTGATATCGTAAATAAGCTCCATAAAGTATGATGTTTACACTAGCGTATTTGATAGTTAAGTAGTTTATCTCTGGCAATTCATAAAACGATTGTCTTTAAATTTAAACGTAATCAATGTATTTGATTATTTCTCAAGTTTGTTAATTTTATAAAAAAATTTTTCCTTTACTAACGTGATTTTTTCTTCTGTTCTTCGCAGTTTTCATTCTAAGTGTAACTCGCGTTGTCAAACAAAAGCAGAGTAAAAATGCAAATGCACTATAATCAAAGCGTCTTGTGAAGGTTTTTTTTCGATTCAAATACCAAGAAATTTTGCTATCTCGAATTATGATCTTTTGTCAAAAGTTTACAGATACATATGTATTTCAAGTGAATTTTTCTAGAAATTAAGGGTTAGTCTCGTACATAAAATAATAATTAAATTTAGTATAAACGTGACATTTAAAAAAATGACAATTAAAAAAGCAAATAATCGCATTTGCAGAAAGAAAAATTTTTACTACCATTGTAAAACAAAAACTTTATTTATTTGGTTGCTGGAGTGTTAGAGTTAGATTAGAGACATGCGCTTAATTTTTGCGTGTTTTAACGGTGATCGCTATTAAAATGCAGCATCAAATATGACTGGTGATATTTTGAAAGACAGTAACGTAAAACAAATAACGTGTTTTAATTTAAATGAATATTTGTTGCAAAATCAATGCAATACGTAGAGAATTGATGAACAGTATACTACTTACCTAAACTACTGTCTCTATTGGTGGAATCGTAACGGTTACTATCATTGGACATATGAGACGTTGCGGTGGAACGAGCCAGGAGCGGTTTAACCTGCCGTAGAGCTTGTTCTTCTGGATAGCGTGGGGTTTGAAATTTGGTCGGTTTCGTTTGTAGATTAGCCAGTGCTGAGGTTTGTTGCATTAGATTTCGATGCCTGAGGGGTGGTGGGGATATTGATTTTGCTAAAACGGAATGAGGTAATTTGTTCGGCGAATAATCACTGCCAGATTCTCCCTGTATATGAAAATAAAATTAAATTCTTTTAATTGAATAGGACAGATATTGTGCAAGTATTTACCAAAACCGTGCCATTATCTGATATTCCGGAACCAGACATATTGTCTGCTAACAAACGTTCACTTTCGGGATCTGCTAGTACACGGGAAACATCCGATTTGTTCTTCAATATCGACTTTGAACGTCGGTGATGTTCCAAGTTTGGCGATGCATCTATTGATTCTATCGATGAGGAATGTTTACTTTCAAATTTTGCTAAATTATTGAAGCAAGCCACAACACCAAGAAATGTATATACACATGATATATATGAGTAGGAATTATTTATAATAAACATATTAAATACATTTGCAAGCATCTAAAGTTGTGAAATAAGCCCTTCATATTTTGTACAATAAATTTACTTAAAAATTTTAATTTTTAATTAATTTTTAGCTTTTAACATATTATAATTTTATAACAGCATATTGAAAGAAATAACTAATGGCGAATTATCTAACAAAAAAATACTCAATGACTACGATAGTTTTCCTTTCGCCAAAGATCTGTAACCTCCTAACAAATTTTAGTTCCACAAACTTGCATGCTCATGATTTATCTTCAATTAATTATCTCCGCTTAACTGGCGAAAAGTCAACATACACTTGTACATAACGGTATAATATATGTGATTTCTCTAGAAACATACGAGTAGCTCCAAATGACACAGAGTACAGTTTAGCTGTCCTTTTAGAAATAGGTGCTTACTGATAGCATTGGAGTACATTCCATTCCCAACAGCCTCATTTAAAATCGGACACTATGCATCTGACTATTCATCAGCTGCACCGGAGGAAAGTTTTAACGAATGTCACCCTTCTAATCATGATGTTTAGGTATATATGTTACATATTGTAACTATTCAGTATTTACAGAATCTCTCTGCACTAAACTTAGTTTAGATTGATCCTATATTTTTTTAATTTTTTTCTAATTTTTTTTTGTTTTGACCAGTTCTCAGTGAATGTCCCCTACGTATGCAATGCATTGCAATATTTGTTACTTTAATTTATTACTAATTTATAAGTACATTTCATGTGGATCAGGATAGTTTGAACCATCACCATTCAATTACAGATTTATTTTTAAAATTTTGGAGTTTGCTGCATATTGAACCGATGAAGAAAAGTCACGATCAGCAATAAATTTCTGTGTAAAAGAAGTAAATTTGTAGAAATTTTACACTTACTCGGACCTAATCTAACTTCAAATGTCATAAAAATACCCTTCCGAGAAAAGACCAACATTTAACCACGTCATTTTAATTTAACTTTACATTCATTATTATTTCCTTATGAAAATTTATAAAAATTTTATAAAACGAATGTGTATGAAAATTTTATATATAAACGTTTTATACCTAAATATTACTATATAACATCTTCTACATCTGCCATACATATTTAAAAAAATTTATTATTAGCAAAATTACTTACAAAACTTACACAAAAAACACTTAACGAAAACAAAAAAAAGAGTTATTTAAATAACCTTTCGTTACCTTTGGGTCCAACATTTTGTATACCAAACAAGTGTTGATTTATTAGTTTTGTGGCAGTGGCTAAACTTTTACCCGGCATAAAAGATGAACGTTTCTTTTTGCCCGTACTATTGGCTGGACTGCTTTCGCTTCCCAAATTTTCGTGCGATTGCCTTGAATCGTCGAAATGTGCTCGTGGTTTTGAAGATAACTGACCTATTGTAGTAACGGCATGTGGCGGTAATGCTACGGTAAAGCTTTGCTGGAACCGTGTTTTACGGTGTTTTGGCACTGGATTTTCGTTGAGACTTATGTGACTACCACGATCGTGAGCATCAAAAACATTAGCATAAACATCATCCATGGGACTTAGACCGCCGGCTGCCAAATTGCGCAAAGCCGTATCACCAGAGGTGCTTTTCTTGACATTAGCTCGTATTTGGGTAGAGGAGTGGGTGGGAGGTAGTCCTACCATATAACCTGTTGTTGCATTGCCAGTCAAATCTTTTTCCAGCGGATTAATGTATAAATTGTCCATGTCGATATCTATCGCACACACTTCGTCGTTAAAGTCAGATGTTAGATCGCCTTGTGACAAAAATGGGTGGGTTTGACAACTGGCATACGTATCGGAACTATCTACACTGGCCAGATCGGCATTATTGTTATTTATATTCAAATTATTCAAATTATTGTTACTGTAATAGTTCCCCTGTGTTTGCGGTGCACTTTGTTGGCTTGTGCTCATTGACAGCAGATGGCAAGTTCCCAGAGATGTTGTATTGAAGTTGTTGTTATAATTGTGGTTAAAATTGTTGATAGGGTAGCCGATAGTACTGCTGGTTATATAAGGTGGATATCTCAGAGGCATATCTAATGGTAGCGCAATTGTCGATGTTGTGGTGCCGTACGATGACGATGTCGATGAGGATTGAGAGATCGGCGCCGCGTCGATGGCACTGTGCTGCACTGGAGCTCGAATAACGTTTCCGCTGCCAGCAGAGTATAAAAGTTCCGTTTCTGTCGTACCCGTCGTGGCTGTCAATATGCCGCTTAGTAGTTGTTGCTGTTGTATTTCGCTTGACACATGAAGTGCAGTCGATATTGTAGTGATAGATGGCGCCGGTGCCATAATTGATGATGTTGTCAACAAACCATATGGGAGGGTTTGTTGTAAATCACGATTTAGTGCTTGGCGCATTTCGTAACAAATCGGTTTATGGAAGTCCGATGTTGGAAGTGAGATAACACCTTCGGCATCGGTGAACTCCTTGAAATCCTATAACAGAGAACATTTATGATTTCAATTTTTAAAAGAGAAAAAAAAACAACATTAGCGTGGTTATTATTTACTATATATTACAATTAGCACATTTACACAAAGTTTAGCGAATAATATAAATGCAGGAGTTATAGTCACGGATAATTAGCGTTACAGACATAAATGTATAGAAGTTAAATAGCTATAAGTCACAAAATTTCTGTAGCACTAATCGTTTGTACAGAATGCTGATAATTATATTTCCAAAAGAAATTCTACTTCTTTCATATTTTATGCACTTTTAGGTTGTTGTAGTAAAAAAGTGTTTGTTAATTTTTATGTATATTTAAACAAAAGTGAAAATTTGCACATTTTAGAGTTTTATTTGGGGGCAACTCGATATATTTCTCTTTAGTTGACTATAAAAAAGCAATTCTTATATCAAGAAGGATACAAATGTATGTTTGTTGCAGTAGCTAGATATGACCATTATATATAGTTTTCATGCAAAAAGTTTAAATTGAACAATTTTGAGCGGAACCAGTGCGATATATTTGTTTTTAATTTTAAATAAAGTTTTTTATAAATGAAAACTGTTTAAACAGTATGTTGAACTATGTGATACCTGTAAAATGTTTGCCTTATAATAAATTATGTTGTAAAAATATTTAATTATTTAATAATAAACTTTTTTATATTTAAATTAATAATTAATTTTTTTTTGAGAACTGCAGTATTCAAAACTTTTATGAGGAATTGAAGTCACAAGCATAATTTAGATTAGCTGATGAAAAAAGTAATGGAAAAGAAGCAATTATTTGCAAAATGCTAAACTAAGTGGAGAAGTAACAATAGCCAGTTTGTTTGCTGCAAATTAGTTACAATAGTAATGCGATTCACTAACTTTTAACGATTCGTCATCAGTGAAAATATAAAGACTGTTTAACTGTTTGCGTCAATGACTGTACGATAGTTAGTTAAAAACCAGAATCAATTGAAAAGAGGATTATATAAAAACCAAACAAAGGCTTCGTATTTAGCACAAAGTCAAACAGTTTGTTAATCAATTTATTTTATTTATTCTTTAGTTCTTCATTATATTAACAAAATTTAAACAAATGTTTTTGTTTTCGATTTATCTTAAAACAAACAACTAAAAATGGGCTATTATGTAGTTAACGAAACAATTGTTAAAGAAAACGATGACGAAAATTGGTAAAAATATGGTAGTGAATGCCAAAATTGTTTATTTTAGAGTTAAGTATATTTAAACAAATAATTATCCTTAAAATTGTATAGAGATGACCTTAACGCTTCACGCGAGTCGCATGCTGTGCTTGAAGTCGATTGGATCTTATGAACAAATTATAGTGGGCACCACTGCTTTTTTTTTATCTGGGACCAGCACTCAGTAGATGAACCCTACACATGCGATGCATTGTGCTGGAACTTTAGGAAAAGGTTAGCTAGTGAAATTACAGAAGGTGAAGCTTAATTAATTATTTTACAGCTCTGGTTTTGCACGTTCTTTGTTTATAGCAGTGTTGAAGCTTCGAATTAGCAGCCATTTTTATTATTATTTTACTTCGCCGGGTGTCACTTCTTTGTGTGTCCGAAAGATACACTAATGCACATCAGAAAAATGCGAGATGTTTTTTTTTTAATGATTTTAGTCTGAAACTGTTTTTGAACCCAGGTCTGTTTTAGTTTTGTAGTCAACGTGCAGACTACTTCAACCATCGCCACCCTCTTTAAACTCATTCACTTCAAAATGATATTAACAGTTAAATTTAAGGAAAAAATATTCGACGCGTACTAATTTACCAAAAAATATTTTTCACTTTAAATTTAAAACTTAAACTGATTGACCCGAAAATTAGTTTAATCTTATACACATATGTATTAGAAGGTTCTGTGAGACATCTCATTCAGTAGGCACACTGATTTTTTTTATTTATAAAATAAAATGAGCAAGATCGATTAGATCAATGTGTTCATTAGTTTTATTTTAATAACATATTGTTTCACTTTATCCAAATCATGATCCAAAGTTCCCGTTTGCTTCTATAAAATACACAAAAGCAGTGCTGCCACGCCGTATAATTTTCGCTTTTATACGCTAGCCACGTGTAATTTAAAATTACACTATTTACACAATTTTATATATTTCTAGTATATTTTTATTTATTTATTTTTTAAATTTTTAAAATAATACATATCTCTATTTTTCTTAAATATTAGTGAAATAATAATTTCTAATTTTTTCCCCCTTCAAAGTGTGTGTAAATTAAAAACTTTAAACGGATTTTCTGAATAGAGATTTTTTGCAAAAAATCGGCATGGCAGCGAAATTCTTCAATAATTGTTTTGCTTTGTTTTGTTTTCCTTATAACTTGTTTTTACTCAATACAAAGTTTCTAAAACTTTTAGTCTTCATTTACTTGGTTTCATTTGTCTCGTTTAGAAATTAATAAAACAAAACAATCAGAGAGATAAAATGAGAGACGAAATATGTTAATTTTATAATTATATAATTATATAATTAATTTTGTTAAAAAAAATAAATGACTCTTTAAATTTTTCATTCGTAAATGTGGCTCTAGAAGTTAGTATAGCTGGGTTAGCCCATGTTATAGTGAATCGCACTACAGAAAAGTAAACTAATAACGTATGAGCAGTATACAATAAATTCATGTGATGCATATTGCTCATACGTAAGCGAAACTGTATTTGAACAGTTAGCTTTGCCACTGAAAAATTGTCTATCCGACCAAACTTGTATATAAAACCTACCAAAATCATTTGTAACCGACCAATTTTTTAGAACATTTATGTATTTTAAAAAATTATTTTTATTTATTTTTATTTAAATATACTGATGAGTTGACATTATCACCAACGAAATGAAGGCATATAAGAGCTAAAAATCTACAACAAATACAAATTTTTTCATATGTATTTTTGATATAAAGTGATTTTTATTTGATAAAGATTTTAAATTATGCAATAAATAACAAAAAAATATAACGCAAAGAAAATGTACGTAAAAAAATTTATTTAATAAAGTTTATAAACTAGAATTATTAACTCAAAATAGTTCGTTTTTATGTGAGCAATTTTCACTTTTTAGAAAGATACTTTTGCTGACCACATATAGCGTACATTATTATTTTACATATGCTCTTAACAAAGCATTGTACTGTTAATTATTTTATTTCGACGTTATTTCTAAGCTCAAAACAAGGGTTGAAAACTTGCGTTCAGCTTTTGTGATTTAATCCGATTTTAATGAAATTAATTTTATCCCAAAATAATCAATGTATAATTATTCTGAAAGATTCATTTCTGTGAAAAAGATAAAGTAGATTTCCTTAAACCGACCAATATTAGGGTTAGGCTACCATCCTACCAAACGAATAATGTCCGACTTAATTTTGTCGAAAAAGACCCACAATGTCAACGCTGATAACAGCCATTTTCATAAAAAAATCTAAATTTAGCTTTGAGGAACATATCAGTTTACATAGGCTTTATTAAGCCCAACAACCCGTTGTTAAAGAAACGTATACATAAACATTGTCTTAACTGATAAATTTTTAATTAATTTTGTATTTTTATTCTGGCAATGACGTCCTCAATTTATAAAAAAAAATAAAAAAATGTTTATATCATCTATTATATTATATTAAATAATATTAAACAAATTCTCACGGAATTTTCTATAAAACTTTTTTTGTTAATTGAAAAAACGATATAAAGGAAATTAAATAAATTGTAAAGAAATAACACGATTTGTTGTTGTTGCACAAGTTGTAGGTATTCGAGTAATGACCTTTCTTGCATTATTTTCAATCTACTTACATCTCTAACACATATCTTATATTTACATTATTTGATATTTTGTTGTAATAAAATAATTAACTGAATTAAAACAAAATTATGGAGAAAAAAGAATGTCAAAGAATTGAAGAAGAGGCCAATATTTTCTATCAAAAAACCGATATCAATTAATATAATATTTTCTTCATTGTGAAACACTGACTCTTACTAACTCTTTTTTTAAATTTAAAGCATTTTATTTAATTTGTTGTTTTGTAAATAAATAATTATTTCACTTTAACATAGCTTTAAAATAGGGTCGAACCCGTGTTAAACTTCGGAAGTCAATAATGCTCTACTGAATACATGTTAAGCAGCGAGCGTTTCTATACACAACTTCAAAGAATTTTGCTTAATAAAAGTAAAAACCTTAAATTTTTATATACAGCTGTTTTTATTTAGGGGCCTTACAATTTTTTTTTTTATATTTTTTTTAATTAGTAATTGGGTGTGTTACTTTAAGTTTAAGTACGCCAAAAGCCTAAAGCAATTGCTAAAATTGAGTTATTTGTCTGGTCCACTGAAGTTATTTATACACTTTCATCAAAATAAGTCATACAGAATAATGAAATCAAAACAGCAGCTGTAACAGATCTCTGCCATTGGCGATGGCTGAATCAGTCTGCACGTTGACTACAAAACCAAAACAGACCTGGGTTCTACCCCAGTTTCAGACTAAAATTATAAAAAAAAACAGCTCGCATTTGTCTGATGTGCATTAGTGTGTCTTTGTGTGTCAGTTGTTGTCGGAAGGTTTCAGTGTCAAAGGCTTAGTCACTGGTCACTGAACAATACCGGCTTCAGCTGATAGCAATCCACAATCACATCAGAACGCCCTCCTTCGTCGGTATTGTGTAGCACCGGCGAAGTAAAATAATAATAAAAATGGCTACTAAACCGAAGCTTCAGCACTGCTACGAGTATAAACAAAGAACGTGCGAAAGCAGAGCTGTAAAAAAAGATTCAACGCCTGTCGTTTCTCCTACTATCCCTTTCCTATAGTTCCAGCACAATGCGTCGCATGTGTAGGAGTCATCTCCTGAGTGCTGGTCCCAGATAAAAAAAAAACATTTGCCCCAAACTACAAAAGAAAAACTCTAGTAGTTCGTATAAGACTTTAGCGAACTCCATATACTCGTGGTTTGACAACTTAAGTGAAGGTGCCTTAATTTCTGAATATTTCCATAAAACAGCAATTGAATAATAATTGGAGATAAAATTAATTGTTCAATTTACAAACTAGCATTGACTTCGCCTGTATTGTGTAATAATTTTAGCATATAGTATTGCATTTATGCTGTTGATAATTTTCACACAAAATGCGTTATAAATATATGATTGAATTTTATATGGCTTTGAAATAGTTGTATTGAGGCCAGGTGTGGGAATATTCTATCTTCTAAATTAATTTGGAAATATCTTTTAATTATATGATAACTCATACAAGAATTTAAATTCTTCTTAATGATAAACATATGTTCTTTATCTTTCAATTTAATTTTTAAACTATACTAATTAAAATTGCTTATCACGAAAAACTTATTAACCATTTTCCGAGTTTTAGATTTCTTTAAGTTCTTTTCCGAAAAAATGTGTTACTTCAAAAATGCAACTCGTTCCTTTCTGATGATGTGCTCCTTAAAAAGAAAAAAATGCTACATATTCAACAACACGTCTTAAAAATCAAGTGAACATTTAACAATGCCGCCAAATCACATGTATCTCTTTGAATCACTTTTTTTAGAAAAGAAAACACCATAAAATTCCCATACCTGTTCAATTTCATGGTATCAAATGAAAAGAAGGTAAGATTTTTTTTTTGTTGAAGAGGAAACATAAATAAAAAAATTTAAATACGGTAAAATATCGAACTACAATTTTTTGGCCCTTCACTAGCACGTCTTCTTTTTAAGCGATGAAGTATAAGACTGAGCTTGTGAATTGAGAAAATAAATTATCCCACTATTATATGTACAAAAGTTTTTTTTGCGGGACGTCCTAATCTTCTGCTCTATAATTCCTGTTATTTTTAAAGCGAAAAATTTATTTCCTGCTCGATTGAATGAAATTCGAGTTCTCTCCATACGCTATCATTTTTTTTTATAAAAATTTTATAAAAAAATATTTTTCACATACGAAATGTTTAAATGGAAAAAAATTAAGCAAAAAAAAAATAAATACAAATATAGTCATAGGATTTTTATCTACTCATTTTTAAGATATACAATTTTATGAACTTTTATACATGATAGTTACAAAAATAATTAATAAATAAAAGTAAGGAAATAAAAATTTTTTGTAAAGTTTAAAGCTTATGGTTTTGCTTACTATTTTTGAGAAGGCAAATTTATGAAATTTTGTGTTATTTTAAACTCTTTTGTATACTGATGCGAAAGCGTGTATATGTTACATGTTGAAATTTTTCAAATTAAAAATTATGAAGAAAAATTTAGCAACATTAGTAATTTTCAAAATAAAACGTGCAATATCAATTTAGATTTTAAATAACTACTGTTTAACTGTACAGATGGATATGTTATAAATTATTGGAAGGAATGGATTAACCCATTTTGTCCCGGTGTGCCAATATTGGAACGATTTCATTTTTCTTTTAAAAGTCTGTGTAGTAAGTTTTTTATTCAGCTTCCACTTTGAGGGTTTTACTGTTATATTGTAATCAAAAGATTGTGCAAGTTTTTACTTTAACTAAGTCATTGAATAGTGTTCTATAAGCTTCTGGAAGTAAAAATCTTGTTCGAAGAAAATGAGATATAAAAAGTTAGTATATTTTTTAGTAATATAAAATTATTTCTTTTAACATTTTAAAAATTAATTTTCACATTTACTTACATATGTGCTTTAAGTATTTGTAAAATTTGTAGAAATCAAAAAGTGAATGTTTGATGATAAAAAAAGTATCCGTTTTTTGGAACACCAGACTAATGAATTTTTTTTATTGGACCGGCACTCTGGAGATGACACCGACACATACGGTGCATTGCGCTGGAACTAGCAAATAAGGTTTTGTGCGAAAAGGTAGAGGGAATTGTGTTTATTGATATTCGATTTGAATCTTCCCGCGTCAAAAAGCCAAAAAACGAATTTTCTCTGTAATGCGTAGTTCGAGTCGCTGCCAAATCGGGTTTCGA
This sequence comes from Dexiosoma caninum, assembly GCA_963924685.1. Classification (NCBI taxonomy): domain Eukaryota; kingdom Metazoa; phylum Arthropoda; class Insecta; order Diptera; family Tachinidae; genus Dexiosoma; species Dexiosoma caninum. The sequence continues at coordinate 57,956,988 of OZ004729.1, forward strand.
AAACAAGTTCTCTACTTTCATCAGAACACATCCCACACGTTGCCACGTGCTCAAGACAGAAGGCTACCCTACAACCTCCAATGAGTTAATTTGTCCTTTCCTGAACACGGTCGAATAACGTCAAAATAGTTTTTGAAGCAACGGCCCATATATGAGAGTTTTATTCCAATATTGGTCGGTTGCATGCGGTGAAATATGTCTTATACCGTCTTAAAAAGCCAACGCACCTGAATGCTTCCTTGAGAACTGAAAAATGTGCTCAGTAAATCGAACATCACACTGAATTTTCATGCCAAGAACATCAAGAACTTCTGTTTCCTCTATGTTTATACCGCCCATAATTACAGATGAGGTAGTGTAATCGGGGATGCGGCGATGGGTAAACATGCAGCGTTGGGACACTTGGTCATTGAAATAGACTTTGTTAGCGTGACCGCATTCCGATATTCTCGTGACGTCACCATTTAGCGAATTATTTATATTCTGCCTCGTCGCCGCGATCATAGTCGACCTCGGCCTACGATGAAATGAATATGAATGGCAGATACTGTCATCTGCAAAAGAGTGGATTGGGTTGGAGATTTGACATAGAAGGTCATTAAGAAAAATAAGAAATAGGGTAGGAGAAATAATAGAGTCATGTGGTACGCCTGAATTAATCTTGAACTCGTTAGATGAGAGCCCGTCTATAACAACTCTTATAGCGCGATCCCTGAGAAAGATATCACCGACACCAAAAGCAATAAGTTTGGACAAGAGTGTTCCATGCCACTCTCTGTCAAATGCTTTGGAAATATTTAGAGCCACTACCTAACTTTCGCCGAAATGGTGGATGGATCGACACCATTTTTCCGAAAGGAAGTCTAATAAGTCTCCCGTGGAACATCCTCCACGGAAGCCATATTGCCGGTCGTTAAGTAAGCTATTGGACTCCAGATACTTTATAAGATGGAAATTTAGCATACTCTCCATTACTTTGGAAATGGTAGAGGATATTGCGATTGGGCGATAATTTTCAGGGTTGCTTGCCTCTCCCTTTTTGGGGATCGGCGTCACATTTGCAACTTTTCTGCACAACGGAAATTCGCCTGCATGGTATAGGGTGCTGAACAGGATTGTCAAGGGATGCGATAACGTCGAAGAGCACTGCTTCAAGACCAGTGCCGGAATTCTATCCGGACCAGGAGACTTGTTTATGTTGATGTCCGCTAAAATTCATTTAACTGCACGAGCTCGGAAGTATATCTTTGGCATAGTCACGGTCGAGAGTGGGTAGTGGTTGGTTGCTCGGCAAGTGAGAATTACTTGCAAACATTCCAACTAGAAGGTTAACTTTATCAACCGGGTCAGTAAATATTTGATCATCTTTTAAAAGAGGCGGGATAGAAGAACTAGCATTTTCTTTATTTCTTTTAACGAATGACCAATAGCACTTACTACCACGAAGATATATAGATATAGGCGAAAATTATGAATTTTGGAATGATTTAAGTAATGCAGACGCTTTTATAACTCCTCCTAAAAATTGTATGGCTAGTGAGAAAGATAGTGCATATGAAAAAGGTGAAGCAGATATAAACCATCGCAGTGGACCGCAGTTAGAAGCCCAAGCAATAGCGACATATATATCAAGAAATGACAATGCTCATTATTTGGTTGAAGAAAGTGATGAAACCAATGAAGATAACATTCCACCTTATCAGCTTTAATAACAAATATACAGTCGTAGAAGGATTTATAGAACTTGGAAAAAGAAATTGATTTGTATTAAAGAATAGGACCGTTTATTTCAGAAGCATTGGAAAACGTATCGTCATATATACGTAAATGTTTTGTGTTATTTTTTGATTAAGAAGTATGCATATTTAAAAAGCATTTTTATAAAATATGCCAGGTCTCAAGGTAATCCTTCTTTCGATATAAATATGCCCGATCTCAAATGTAATTTATCAATACTGTTGTTATTGGGATATTTTAATTTACCAAGTTGGCGAATGTTATGGGAATGTAATACACAAACGATAACCAATTAGACGTATTAGGTGTGAACAAATTAAGAAGTACACAGATTTTTCGGACAATTATCATCTTGCAGAGAATGACCATTTCCTATCTTAAATAAATTAAATAATAAAATAAGCTAAAAATTATGTAAAGTGTTTTATTTTGTCCATGTAAATGTATCCTTAAAGATGATAGATACCCTTGTGCTCAAAATCACACGGTTTTTTAATTTTTTTTTTTAAAATTCTTTCAGAAGGTATTACTTTATCGTTTTTTAAGTAAAATAACATAAGAGTTTGCATATCTGAGAACAAAAATTAATTCGGGAAAAAATGGGTTAAAAGACTTAGTCAGAAATTAAATACCAGTGGTATATGAAAATATTTCGAAATATTTTATTGTAAATTTTTCCGGCGTATTTAAACTGTTAGTATCGATCCAAGCATCCACAAACTCGTAGATGACATGATTATCGATTTTGTTTTTATACTGAATATACTGAATATATTTGGGAAGAACTAAATATATATTTGGCAGTTATAGTTCGCTCCAATGTAATCATATGTATGTATGTTTTGTGTGTAAAACCTTTATTAACTTACCTCAAGTGTTGTTTTTACGTTTTGTATTCTTGTATTTATATTTTAATAAATAACAGTGTAGGAAAAAAATATATTTTTTATAACATAGATAAAAATAACGAATTCAAGCATAATATACATGCAACTGATCAGTTTACACATCCATGTGAATTACTTCTAAAAGTACTTTTATCAATGTTATGAAAACATTTGTTTGTCTTTTGACATAGTGCAATTACATATTTGCTCTAAAAATAAAAATAATAGCGGAATTTATAATATAAAAATTAATATGGAATACATTGAATGCATCCCTTATGGAATAATTTAATATTCTCTGCTATCGGTTTCCTTATCGTTATTTAAAGTATAATTTGAAAAGCTTATGAAGCAAAACATACGGTTTCACCAGTGCAGTTAAACAACTTTCTAAATATTCCGAAAAAGACTTTTTTGTGATTTAAATAGATAAAAGGTAATTGAACAAATTTATTTATAATCATTCATTAAAATTTTAATACAATGTAAACATATGTAATGTATTTTAGATAAAAGGAATGAATTCACGAATTTAATATTTTCAAAAAATTATTTTAATTCCATTTTTTTTTTAGTTTAGTAAATCATTCAATGACTTTTTATTCAAAATGAAATTTACTTACTATCTTACTATCAAGAAATAAGCAAAATTATTCCTCTAAAGCGATATCTGTAGGAGGTAATAGAAATTTGCGTAGATATTGTCTTTTTTATTTCCACTCTTTTTAAGGGAAGTGACACTTAGGCAATTAAAATGTATGCCAAGAATGTTGATAGTGATACAGTAAGCTTTCATTCTTACACAGCTTGTAACGTAGTTTAATTTTTCAGCTGAGGTATGACTCAGTCCGTCCAGCTACCTGTCAAAGGTCTACTTCCTTTGAAATAAAATTTGTGTATCCTTAGGTAATTAGATATATGAAACCAGTTTTATTCAACGAAACTTACAACTACTTAGCGATAACTTAAATGTACATTGTTAGTCGGTAAACAGATGCCGCTGTGATGATAATCCCGTGTTGACCGGTAATCGGAAAAATTACTCCTAAATACGATTAGTACGATTGTAAGATGTATTCGGAACCTCTTACAATGGGTGCAACTACTGTTAAAAAGGTAATTTCTACGATATCGGTAATTGCTCGCCTTTTCTTGTTCAAAACTGGTTTACTTATTCAATATAAAAAATGAACTTCATGAGAATTTATGCTGGTTGTACATGTTAATTATTCATTGCGTTTTCATGCGTTGTTGTACTTTTTCTGGTATACCGTTATTTTTATACACTATTGGGTAAGCGTATCAGTAGTTGTTTGTGAACAATTTCATAAAGTTGTAACACATTATATTTTAATTGGAGTATTAGGTAAAGGGCCTTGGTAACGGCACGTTACAAGCTGTGCTCTTGTGCGTTTTGCAAATTTGTTAAATGAGATGCATTAATATTTAAGCATTATCTTTTCATAAAAATCTCCAGAAATTTCTGTTACAACATGAACATAAAAAACATTGAATGATTGCTGGTTTTCTAAATGAGAACGCATATTTCCTTTTTACTTTTACATACATATATAAAATAAAAAATACAAATTCTTCTTGTCTTATTATAAATCCTACATAGCATTTTTTGTTCGTATCTAAACAAAAAATTTTAATTTTTTTAACCTTGTCGTAACGAATGTTCTAAGATATTTCGGTATGTTATCAGAAATCAGACTTGCTATAACAAATGCATTTAAACAATTTCAGAGAGTTCTGAAAATATTTATTTCGCTTGCATTTTTAATGAGAATTTGTGGAATTAACGGTCATTTTAACAATGCCTGAATATTTTATTTTTAACAGAAAATTAACTAACTTGCGGTTTGCTTAAGAGACAAAATTTGTTCTATATTTTGCTGTTTCGGATTTTTTCACAAATTAATGGAGAAAAAAATCTTTTTCATGCACAATTCGTAAATTTATTTTTGAACATACAATAAAATATTTTAGAGAAACATTTTATAATTTTTATAAAAGCTACAACTCATATGAATACAAGTATTCTAAGATATAAAATTGTTGTTTCGCAATGTTTGTCTTAAATATCCTTTGAAATGGCATGACCGATGCTTATGAAATTTTTTGTGTGTATATTCAGTACGTCTGAGAATAAGATGCAAATATTGTAACGTTGTAAAAAAAATTTCTTTTCATTTATGTAATTTTACCTAGTAAATTTGCAGATGTACGAATTAATAATATTTCTAATTTACTAGCTATACCCGCTGTGTTTCGCTACCGCGCACAAACTTATCTAATCTCGCTCGCATTTGTATAGATATTGTTACGGTAAGCCATCTGCATCAAATGTGAATACCAAATCAACCAAAAAATAAAATATGTAGGTACAAAATACAGTTTTGCTGAAAAGTATTCATCTCACTTTATTATAGGCTTTCTCAACCATAAAATAAAAATTATAACTACTATTTAAATGGATTAAAGTACAAAGGTACATATTTAATCCATATATTTTTGAATTTTGAAGAAGTAAGATCGCATATTAGAAATTTTTTTAGAAGAAAAGATTACGGAAAAAACCTTTGTTCTATGACCAATATTTTGGGAGATATATGGTTGCAAAGAGAAATACCAAAATATTATTTTTTTTAGTTTCACCGACATGTATGGAAAGAGTACGAAACACATGATCGCTTATTTTTCAGCACCATTTATATGCTTTTATAATTTTTATTCTATCTGCCTTAGTTTCTGAGATATTATGTTACCGATTTTACCCGTTTTTACCCCTTAACATTAGAATATCCAAAAATTCCTTAGTGAAGGAAAGATTTGAAAAAATAATTTTGGAAATTGGTTCACAAGCGACGAACTTATTTGATATTAAATTTTTAAAGTCGGTCACTAAGCCCCCACCCCTTCGAAATTTCGACAATAATGGACCTTATCCATATGCAAATATAATTTTCAAAATTGGTCTACAAATGGCGAAGTTATGCTCGTTTATACTATATAAAATCTGTTAAAAACTATGTGGAAGGAGTAACTTAATATAAAAAAGAAGGAGTAAAAGTCGGCGTAGTTGGAAAAATAGCCTATAATTCATTCAAGGGTCCCTTTTAAATACTGTGAAAATTTCAGGAAGATCGGTCCATCGGTTTGGTCACCTATAAGGTACAAACAAACAAACACACATTCTGCTTTATGCATATGGATATATATGATAAATAGTGCTTTTGTTGTTCTTAAATTTTAGAAAGTGTTCATAATATGAATGAATATGCAGTAGAAATTTCGCGTGGAGTTTAATAATGTCTATGAAATTTTATGTTTTTACTAAGAATATTTTGGTATTTGAGCATTAGCGTTCAGTTTTGTATATAAATTTTAATTTTTAACCCTGGTCGAACGGAAGAATATTACACCGTTAAAAGACGGAACAGGTACAATTGTACCTTCATATATTTATCAACAGAAATATGACATTTGTTAGTGAAGGTATTATATAATTTATATTAAAAGTACGCCTAGAATCACAAATAAAAATACTCATTACTAAAATGAGTGGTTTTTACATTGTAACAATATTTAACTGCAAATTTCAAATTCAACTTCAAACCGAATATACGTTAAATTTAAGTATATAGAGTTACCAAAGTAAATTCACATCACACGTTTTGCGGCAAAGAGGTGGGCCTATATCGAGTAGTTCCTTACTGACTGAAAAGGATCTTTTCAAGTCTATTATAACTCCGGAAATGTGTGATATTATACTGAGAGAGAGAGCAATCGGAAAGCTAAAAGAATTTTTGATAATTTCAAGAATAAGTTGGGACAAGTATTTCATAATTCCTCTGAACAGCCATCTCAGAAAAAGATTCAGCCCTTCACTGCAACTGAACTCGGTGCATTTTTGGGTATTCTTATCTCAGCTGGCGTTCATAGAGATAAAAGAAATAATTTGACTGATTTATGGAAGGCTGATGCACTGCCTCTTATACGGGCTGTAATGTCCCGAGATCGCTTCAAGATGAAGCTCAGATTTATTCGCTTTGACAACGAAAATACACGTGCACAGCGTTTGGAATCAGATAAGGCTGCACCAATTCATGACATCTGGACTATGATGAACAGCAATTTAGAAAAAGCATACAAGCCATATGAATGTATCACTATCGACGAGCAATTATTTCCATTTAGAGGCCATACCAGGTTTACACAGTACATACCTACTAAGCCAGCTAAGTATGGGATACAAATTTTCTGGGCTTGTGATTCAGTCAATTCCTACCCATTGCATGGTCAAATTTATACTGGAAAGCCAAAAGATGGCCAAAGACAACCAAATATTGGTGAGAAAACTGTGCTATGTATGCACCCCGGAAAAACGAAAACAACGTAAGACCAGAAAATCATGCATGATTTGCGTTAAACCCGTTTGTGATGAACACTCGCTACGGAATACAAAATGCATTTCATGTAACATAATTGAGTAAAGTTTTATAATAAAATAATTATAATAAAAAAGTATTTTCTATTTCCATCTTAGTCTCTCTTCACAAATTATATATGAAGGTACAATTGTACCTATTCAGTCTCTTAAGGGTATAAGATAGTAAAATGCCAAAATCATGGGCAAAAATTCAAGATTTTTCTCTGAAAATTTAAAACTTTAAATTTAATTTAATATTTTAAGATGTCACAAAATCCCAGGTTTCTGTTGTTTATGAAAAAAAAGTTATTAAAATTTAAAAACGAAAAAGGTACAATTGTACCTGTTCAGTCCGACTAGGGTTAAAAATGAATATATATTTTAGTATTTACATTTATGATTTTCATACATAAAATTTTACCTTTTTATTCATAAATTTTCCATTTTTATCACAGCTTTATTTTCTATACATAAATTTTCGATATTTGTACCTAAACTTGAGATTTTTATGAAGAAATTATAAAAATCAAAGCCATTATTTTCAATTCTATCTATGTATGCCCACGTTTGCATGCATCGGTCGGATGTTTTCATTTTAAGTGAAGCCCAGGTGCCTGAGGGTGCTGATCTATAGGATTTTCCCAAAACTTTCGTGTTTTTGTTTTATGTTGAATTTGCGGCTTTATTTAAATTCACACTTTGGGACCTTATTGCGCGGCGCCGTTACCGAAACCCATTCATTTCCTTCACATCTTTTAAGTTACGCATTACGCGTTACTCATTTCTGAGAAAACTTTTCAGCCGAACAGCGTGTATGTTGAATAATCTCCATACATAGCTCTTTCATGTCACTTTCAACTCAGGTGTCCCACTACTCCCTCTAGCCTCACTCCCATTACATATATTTCTAGTTCCTAGATAAATTAAAAATTATATAGCGATAGAATAGCGAGGCATACCCCACATTGCGCCAATGCTCCACTAAGCCAATTCTTCCTCTCATGTACACGAACGAGTAGATTCCGAATAGACTTTTGAAAAACCCGGTCCATATCTGAGAACTATACTCCATTTTTACTCGGATTTAGAATATATACATATATAGTAAGGAGATCAGATGATGTAAAGTATTTCTTACAGCGTCTTTAATAACCAAAGAAATGAATGACTCTTTTAATTCGTGGTTTATACACATCAATTTTGTGTTAAGTTTTTGGGAGAGCGGAGAAGAGAAAATGGAAAGGGTACACACTTGATGGTACCGTTATATTTCTTTAGGAATATGTAGTATTGTAGAATAAGGACAATTTGATGGAAAATTGTTTTCATGTATGAACTCAAATGCATGTTCAAAAGAATATTGAACAAAAATTTATGAATAACTCAAACATGTATCAGCACGAGCGCATTTGATATATATTCGTAACTGTTGAAGCGTTAGTTTATAATTTTTGTTTTATTATGCCATCGAATTGAAACGCATACACTTCAAGAATATGACAGAGTACGCATGCCTTCGCCACTGAAACCTTCCGAAAACAACTAACACACAAAGGCACTAATGCACATCAGAAAAATGCGAATTTTTTTTTTTATTTTAGCCTGAAACTGGGGTTGACGCAGGTCTGTTTTGGTTTTGTAGTCAACGTGCAGAATACTTCAGCCATCGCCAACCTCTTGCAAAAACATTTGTTAAAAAATTTTTTAAATTTTTCTTACAAACATATTACACATTTTTTTTTTATCAATTTTACTATATTAATTTTTTTTTAATTCTTTCTATGTTATTATTATTAATTATTTAGTAGTAAGATCAATCAATTATTCTGATGCGGCTTGGAGGCATTGCCTTATTTGCTTGGACAAACGCTGTGTTCTACACACCAATAAGTTTCTAGCTTTAAGCTTAAACTTTTGTATTTCTTCATGGCTTGTGTTAGTAGCAAAAATAACAGTTGTCTTTTCGATACGCCCAGTAGCAACCGTTAAGTCTTACGACTTTGTTGCAAAAAAAAGTAATGAGATTTGGTGTGACTGTCATAAAATCTAAAGTAATATTACATTTTGCTTTCACAATATCACACTTCAACTAAATTCAAAAGTATAATTAGAAAAAAGTATATGACTTTTTTGTTGTTTTGTTAATTTCTTTATTAGCGTTTGCACTTGTACAAGACTGATAAACTAAAAAATTTTATTGTTTTGAAAAATTTCTGAAAACGATGATGTCTTATGGGTGTCAAATGCATTAACGTATTATTTGTTATTTTCATAACACATTGCATTCACACTATCATACTTTGGCATGTCTTCATACATAAAATATTATAGTCTGAAAGGGCCTTTAGTGGAGTTTCAGAAAAGAGTAACACATCAAGTTGTAACATTTATTGACTATACAGCTCGCTTATAAGGAATTACATTTGCTTTAAACTGAATTGTTTTAATGCAGTGATGAAAAAGAGCATATAAAAATTGACTTCATTATGCATTTTTTTTTTTGATCACCTGCATATTCAATGCATTGCACTGGAACTAAATGGAAAGAGCTTTAGTGTAGAGAATAAAGAGGTGGTGAAAGTTGTAGGAAGATAGAGCTTAATTCTTGTTGCCACGTCTCCTGATCTTGATTTTGACGCATTATTTTTAAACTAAGGGGGCTATTTTATTTACTATTATTGCTCAAATACCGGCAAAGGAAGTTGCTGTAGCGCAGAAAAATCAGAACAAAATTTTGACTTGACCGGTCCAGGAGTCGAACAGGGGTCCTTCTGGTTGCAGTGGGAGCACGTTGAGTTTTATTGCACTTTGAAAGAACTGAATGCTATAACATTTGGTATAAAAAGGACAAATATACATATATATTTGACAAACAAACATACATAAGTATAGTGGTGCAGTACCACTCTGGTGGGTATTGGTAAACGGTGTACATAACGACCTTTGGTAAAGCGAAGAGTCCTTATATTGAAACTAAAATAAAATAAAATATTAAAAATGTTGAGTTTTGTTTGCAATGAGTGCAGTTATAAATATATATTTATTTAAATTTAAGTGTAATAAAATTAGAGGATCTTTTTAAATAAAAAATATTTAAAAAAGTTATTTAATTTTTAAATTATAAATTACATTACATTATAATTAGCTGCTCATATGAATAAACAAAATAATTTAATTTCCTCGTACTTAAATTTTTTTTTAATATATATAATATAACAATTTTTTGCTAAATGTTTTATTTGTTAGTGGTATAAGAAAGATTTAACAAAACTTTTTTGAATTGAATTTTGCATGTCTTTTATTTATTTAGTTTTGTTTACTTCTATTTTCAATAAACTTTTTTACTACAATAAAATCTAAAGCATAAAGTACTACAAATCAAAAGACATAACGAACCAACTATTTTATTAAATTTATAAAATTTACTTAAAATATAAATGTATTGTTTAATTCAAATAAAAAAAAATAAATTTTACTTTAAATTGAAGACCAACTAATTTATAATTGAATGTATTGATTGTGTCGTGTGTATGTAAATATTTCAACAAAATGTTTTGATTTATGTCGATATTAAAGTTCAAAAATTTCAAAAGTTAATTTTTTTTATAAAAATTTATTATTACAAATATATATGCACTATTTCTTAATTACGTTTCAGATAATTTTCTAACAGTTTCTCTAATCGTTTTAAGGAATTTATTTTCATTATATTCAAATATTTATTATCTAATAAACTTATTAAGTGTAATTTGTATTCTTGTCAGAACTGTTCAAATTCACTCTTTATTATTCCTATCAGATAAATTAATTAGTTTTCATTGTTAAATACTATTCGATCGTAATGGAATACATTCGCCTTGACATCTCTGATATCCCTTTAAAAATAAAAATAAATAAACAAATAAAATTAAAATCATTGTTTTCAAAACACAAATAAATAAACATAAAAACAATTAACAATTAATACGTACATATTAACAGTAAGTCCCGCTTCACATTACAAAAATTTTCTTTAGTTCCTTTTAAAAACTACTTTATTGTCTAAACACTGAAGTCATTTTTATGGAAATACATTTTTTGTTGGATTTTTTTTACCATTACTTTTTACATTTCCGTAATAAAAGTTGTGTTTTAAATAATAAATTTTGGAGGGAAAATAAACTTAGAATTTTTGAAAGAAAACTTTCATAATGTGAACGGAGAGTTAATAAAAAAAAATTATAATAATAATTTACATTAACATTTGTACATTTAATCCAAAATGTTGTAAATAATAAATGAAAAAGAGAATTGATAATAATTAAATTAAATTATTAATTTACTTTGATAAAATAGAGATAACGTTAGAGGTTTTTATTTTATTATTATTCAATGAATTAATTAATATGCGCTTAATAATAATTGCTTACACGTGCCAGTGCTCGCTTGCAACCAGTGAATTAGTATTATACCGGAAATGTAGTTTGAAGAACTTAAACGTTCTTAAAAATTGTAACTCTATCTTTAAAATGCAGTCGAGGTGCAAAACTTGTGCTTTTCTTACATTATATACTGAAAACAGCCTGATGAACAACGATACAAAAAAATTAATTTAATAATTTCTTCTTTAAAACACGTTTTTATATATTACATTCATAAATTAATTTATGATCCCATATTGACGATTGCCACAATAAATATAAAAAGTAATATTTAGCAATAATTTTTCATCGACAATTTCTTAAAAACATTTTCATATTTATAAACACCATTATGATCCGTTCCTTTGCATCGTTTTCATTTTGATATTTTTGTTGTCAATTTTGTTTATTTTTTATATTTGTTTTATATACACATGTGAATAAAATGCTTTACTACATTGACATTCAAATGCAGCAAGTGCCAAAAAATCAATTTGTTTAGAAATTGTTGCAAATTCAACTGCATATTTCTAAATTGTAAGTGAATTGGTGAACAATTATGAGAATATTGAGTTTTTCGAACTTGTACATGTAATGTTACACTATAACGCTAGACATGAAGAGGTGCATACATTTCACAAAACGTGAAAATATTTTTAAGGTTTCAATTTGCTTTTAAAAAAAAATAAAAACAACAGCGGTCATATGAAATTTATTTCTTTATAAAACTAGTGTTCCTTTCTTTTTTTAGCATTTACGTCGTCTCTTTGCTTGTTGCTTTATTCAATAAGTTTTCCTTTATTATTCAATTAGTTCTCCGTCATACAGACGAACATAGAACAGACAACAGAATACATACTTAGTGAAGATATTTAATCGATAGTAAAACCAAGACGAAATATATTGTGATATTTAGTTTTTTATGATAAATTTGTTTAAAAGTAAATACTTTTTTAATCTTTATCATTGTGGTTGCAACAATAAATTATTGTTAAAGTTTTTTTTATAAAATTATATATTTTAAGTTTACTTTCCTGAAGGTGTTCGAAATATCGAAAATTTAAAGTATTATTATTATAAGTCTACAAATAATAACATTTCTTTTTATGAAAATCATTTAAGAAAAATCTTACCAAATCGACGACAAATATGGCCCTTGGGAAGTGTCCTCTCCCCACAACTGTGGCTAGTTGTTATGGACGCGCTACTGTTTGAACTGAACCGACATGTGGTTAAGGTTCTGGCTTCTGCTGATAACATAGCACTACTTTTGTCGCGACGCTTCCCTGTACGTTCAGCAAGATCATAGAACATTTACCCTCCCTCGCCTTGGTGTACAGATTCTTTCTCTAACTATTGTTGCTTGTTAAGTATCTGGGGTATATTTTAGGGGAGACTTAATTGTTATCCGCGAAAAATTGCAATGCCTGATATGAAAAATACGTTCCTTTTTCTATAAAAGTTCTGGCTAAGTTTCAGAATATTCAATGGCACATTTAGAAGCACACTTATATTTATTTATTATATTAAGTGGATGTTAAAAACCTTAGCTAATAAAATAACATTTCAACAAATTGCACCGTTTATCAAATCATACTAAGCATTAATCGTCTACTTTCCAATGTGGCCAGCTTAATTCCGTGTAATCTATCAGTATATGTTTGAAGACTTATGTGAGATTTTCAGGTAGTATTGTTTCTGAACAGATAGAATGCACCAGCTCAACGAAGGTGGGAGTATGAAGAGAATTTTCTTAAGAACAGAAGCCTATCAGCCCACTATGATGAACGAATAACTGGTGTTAAATAATGATCGGATTCGATTACTAGTGGTGGTCGTAGCGTTTCACTTGTGCTTTGAGGATTAGTCTGAGTTGCGATGAGTTTTGTGGGAACTGTTATGATCTGGTGGAAGAGAAGACTGCACTTCACCTCATTTCGCAATGTGATATAGTGCCTGAAGCTACCAGAAGGAACTTCGCATATTATACATTGGCAGTATTGGATAAAGGTGGGGTTGAACAGGCTATTCAGATTTCTTTAGGAATCTGGACAGTTTAGTAAGGCAGCGGCACCTGTAAAATAATCCCGCTCTTGTATCCACTGCTTTCGGAGTATCACACATGGACTTAGCTGACGGACCCAAGCAACGCACTTCCCATATTTGTTTTTACGATATTTCTTGGGTCTGATTTGCAGCAACAATTAACAATTTTTAGATTACGATTCTTATGCGTGAATATGAATCTGTAACAATCATTCTTCCGCTTGACATAACATTTGGAATGTTGGCATAACTTATTAAAATGTAAAAGCTGCAATATAATTCCAATTGGCACATGTTGGAATACAAAGTTTTTTTTGAAAACCCGATATATTTTGTGCAAAAACACTAAAACTTAATATTAAAACTGATTTTCATACTTAAAAGTTTTTCCATTATACACTTTAACATTATCTTTATTGTATTGAGCTTTAAATTAATATAAATGAAAAATTTACAAAGAAATAATAAGAGAATAGAAATAAAATGAGTAAATAAAATACAACATTTTTACTTCAATGATGGCAAATTTTTTACAAAATTTAATAAACATAAAACCAAATTTACGCAAACATTAGCAAAATTTTTAAGTATTGAGGTACTATCTAGGAGTGTTAAAAAAAATATTGAAAATTTTTTATTTGATATTTTGTGACAATACCCATGTTAAGTCCAATAAAAGGAGAACTTTGAAGAGCGAAAAGTTGCATATATTATCCAGTTAATATTCAGATCCTCACTTTTGTATCATATATTAATTAGAAAAATTTTAGAAAAATTTTACAAAACATATAACAATATATATATTTACAACCATATTCATAACATATTCTTATTATATGTTTAAAGAGTTGTCATAGAAAATATTGTCATTAAAAAGTTGTCATATAAATCACTTTTAAAAGTTGTATTCATAAACGAATAGAAAAGCTCTATATCAGTTGAAGATTTTTAGTAATTTTATATTTACGTATAGCAAATCACTTTTTATTTTTCATAGGATACAGAACAAAATTACTCTATTTCATAGGTGACCACATATGTTTTGCGTATGTATTGTGTATTGATGGGAGAATTTTTAAGAACAATGACAGGATAAAGTAAGCGGAACGATTTTCTTTAATATTTAATCATATACTTTTTCTTGGACCCGCACTCAGTGGATGACCCCGACACATGCGGTGCATTATGCCGCAACTTTTTTTGGGAGAAAGGGTAGAGGGAGAAGTGTTTTGACATTCGATTTGAATCTTCCCACGTCAAAAGTGGTAGGAAAGACCTCTGCGGGTATTCCATTCCACATACGTGCTGTTAGGCCAAGATACGAATTTTCTCTGTAATGCGTAGTGCGAGTCGCTGCCAAATCGACCACGATGCGACCATGCGCAAGAGAGTCAATAGACTAGCCTACTGTCACCAATGAGTTTCTTCGCCCTTTCCTGTACACGGTTAAATAACTTCAAAATAGTCTTTTAAACACTGGCCCATACATGAGAATTGTATTCCATTTTCAGTCGGATGTAGACGGTATAAATAGTGAGGAGATCAGACGGGATGAAGTATGTCTTACACCGTCTTAAAAAGCCGAAGAACTTGAAAGCTTCCATTGAGACATGAAATATGTGCTCACTCCATCAAATATCACTATCGATTTTCATGCCAAGAACATCAAAAGCTTGTGATTGCTCAATGTTTATACCGCCCATAATTACAGATGTGGTAGCGTGATCATGCATGCATCGAGGCGTAAGCATACAGCAATGGGTCTTTTGGGCAATGACCCCATTCCGCGATCGTCGATGTCAGCCAAATAAATATGAATGGCAGATACTGCTGTCATCTACCAAAGAATGGATAAGGTTGGAAGTTTGACATAGACAGTCATTAAGAAAGATAAGAAATATGGAAGGAGAAAGATGGAGCCTTGCCCCTGAATTCATCTTGAACTCGATAGATGAGATCCCATCTACGAGTATAATAACTCTTATAGCGCGATCCACTAGAAAGCTCGATATAAATCGAAAGAAGATATCACCGACATCAAAAGCAATAAGTTTTGACAAAAGTGTTCAATCCCACATCTGTCAAATGCTTTGCAAATCTCTAACGACTACCTTACCTTTTTATCTTCGGCCAGCAATCAGGCGATGACCTTCACTATCATACAACTCTGCTTTTTGAACGTTCTTTGTTTTTATAGCAGTGTTGTATCATCTCTGATTTCAAGAAGACGTATTAAATTTTGAAGTTTCGTTTTTAGTAGCAAATTTTAGTAATTATTATACTTCGCCGGTGCTACGCAATACCGACGAAGTTAGGCGTTTTGATGTGCATGTGGATTGGTTACAGTTGAAGCCGTTACTATTCAGTGACCAGGGCTATGCCTTCGCCACTGAAACCTTCCGACAACAACTGACACAAGTGCACATCAGAAAAATGCGAGATAGTTTTATAAGTCTGAAACTGGGGTTGAACCCAGGCAATTTTTGGGTTTTTTCTTTTCTTGGACCAGAACTCAGGGGATGACCCCTACGTGAACGTAGTCAACGTGCAGAGAACTTCAACCATCGCCAAAATCGTGAATGGATCGCCACCATATTTCCGAGAGGGAAGGCAATAATTCTCCCTTGGAAAATTCAGCACACTATCCATTACTTTGAAATTGGTAGAACATCTTGCGATTGGGCGATAATTTTACGGTTGCTTGCCTCTCCCTTCTTGGGGATCAGCGTTACATTTGCAACTTTCCAGCGCTACGAAAATATGCTTCCATGGTATAGGGAGCTGAAAAGAATTGCCAGAGAACGTGATAACGTCGAAGAACGCTGCTTCAAGACTAGCGCCGGAATTCCTTCCAACCCAGGAAACTTGTTTATGTTTAGGTCTGCTAAAACTTTTTCAACTGCACTAGCTACAAAGTATATCTTTAGCATAGTTACGGATACACTCTCGAAAGCGGACAAAGCGGTTGCTTTCCAACAAATATTGCAAATATTTTGGTTGTAATAGTATTTCGCAATAAATTTGCTATTTATTTACTTGGTGAAATGGAAAAATTTTACCCTGTGAAATTTTTAAATAAAAAAATGTAAGGAAAATTTTCCGATTTCATTAATATTTGAAAATTAAAAGTAAGATTGTATACACAAAAACTCAAAAAAGATCTCCTACATTTATTTCATGGTAGTTTCGTAATAGCAAAATATGTTTCAAAATATTAGTTACATACTGTAATTGAAAAATTTCAACACTTCTACTAAGCATGTAGACTTGTCGCTATCTCATGGACGACTAAAATTAAGGAACATAAAATGGAATGAGGTGTGGTTTATGAACAACTAGATTAAGCCGGTACGATTCGCTACCCCACATCAACTTATCTAATTTCGCCGTTTTATATATGCAGTGAAAACTCTCATTGGCGGACACCTTCCGTCGGCGAAGGTTTTGTTCGCAAGGTGGAGATGTCCGTTTATTGGAGATGATATGAAAAAGTATGTTTTTGAAATTTTATTTCATATTAAATATTTTAGTTTTTATTAAACGAAAAAGTTACAAAGAAGGAAAAAATATTTCAAGGATTCAAATGCCGTGTAGTCTTCTTCTGCAAACTTCACTAAACGTCTAACTTCTTTTAAGGCTTCTTTATGAGAAGATATTCCGTTATTGTCGTCTTCTACGGTACGTGTGTCATGAGCTTATTTCCACTTCATCAATAGAAAATTCTATAATATCAGATTATGTTAGTAGATTTTCATCAATAGTAGTAAACTCAATACATTCAACATTATGTCTAACTAATCTCGTAAAAATAGATAAAGGGATATCATCTTCTGTATTTAGTTCTGCATTGTCAAAACCTTTTTTAAATCCTGCTTTACCAAAACAGTTCTTTATAGTTTCGAGTATTACTTTTTCTCACGATTTTTTAATAAAATATAAAACATCAAGAACATTTATGGCTTTCTTTAAGGTTTTCGCAGAATCATTAAATTCCATACTTGACAATAAATTTTTAAGATTGCAGTTCTATAGTATTTCGAATAACACCCTGATCTAATGGTTGGCAAACTGAAGTGGTATTGGTAGGCAAAAGAACAATTTATTAAATTCCCCCTATCACCCCTTGTCATAGTTTAGAAAATGTATATAGCCTATAAGAATTTTTAGACGCAAATCTATCTTTGATCTAAATTTTATTAAATTCGGTTTGAACATTTCAAAGGGGCAGGAATTTTCCCCTATCGCCCTCCTGATCCTAGTTTTAAAAAAGTAACACCTTATAACCCATATCATGGATTTCAAAAATACCTTTAATTGGATACCCATATCATGGCGGTGTATAAAAATAGGAAACAATTTACATTATAAGCACTATCTGCATGGGATAAAAGTACAAGGGTACAATTTTACTCTATATTTTAACCGTTTTTACCCTTTTTACCACCCTAATATTAGAAAATCCAATTCCAAATTCCTTCTTAGTGGATTTAAACATGGAAGGAGGAATATATATATCGAATTTCAACCGATAATGATTGTTGGGAGGGCATTTTATCTTTCCTCACCCCAATTTAAAATAAAATAAAATATAGACTAAGTTATTTAATATTCACCTTTTAAAGTCGGGCACTTCGCACGTACCACCCAAAATTTGGAAAAATATTTTAGTGGACTTTTTCCATATGCTAAAATCATTTTAGAAATTTGCCCACAAATGACATAGTTATTTGATAATCAATTATTTCGTCTAACAATTTGCGCCATTACTGCTATATTTTTAAACTTGGCTATTGTTATGTATGTTCATTATGGCTGTCGGATTGGTACATATTCCATTGCCCGATTTTTTTGTCGATTTTCAAAGCTTTGCTTCTGTTAACATTAATCGCTAAATTGGTGACCCCGACGTGATTGTATTGAACAAGCACGATGAACCCGGAGATAGAGGTAGAAGCTGAACGTTCTGCGGAGATTGCCGCAAATTGTTTTGCCCGTTTACAAATGCCACAATTCATTGAGGCTAATGTGGAAAATTGGTTTTATTTGTTAGATTTTTACTTCCGGGCAGTGGGCATTTCTCAAGACGAGCGGAAACATGACACGGTGTGCTCTTAACTCCCACCGAACCGTATAAGTGAATTTCGGCCAATTTTGGACAACGTTCCGCCTCACAGTAAATACGACTATTTGAAACAACAACTTATTGCTGTAATGGGCTCCTCGCAATAATAACGTCTTCGTCAACTTTTACATGAAATGCAACTTGGTGATAAGCGCCCAAGTCAATTGTATTATGAAATGTTGTTGAAAGCAGAAGGAATTTTAACTGAATCAATCTTAATTGATCTGTGGGTTACTCGTCTACCACCTTCGATACAGACGGCTGTAATAATGTGCACTGGAACGCCAAAAGAAAAAACGAAAATCGCTGATACTGTTTTCGAAAACATGGAATTTTTTAACGTTAATTGTGTATACCCAGCCACAGTGGAACCAAATATTGAGCAATTGCCTGTGGCTGTCAATAACTTAACCAATCAAGTACAGCGTATGTCAACTTCAGCACTGCCGGAGAATAATTCTAACCGCCGTAATAACAACCGTACGTCATCGCGTGATGCCCGAATTCTCTAGTATCCTACGACTGGCACCACCGGGTGTAACGACCAACTCTAAGGTTGTGCATCATATAGAAACTGTGGGTCCACCATGTTCAGCAAGAGTACGTCGTCTTACGCCCGAGAAATGGCAGCTGCGAAAAGTGAGTTCGATACGTTATTGCAGGCGGGTATATGCCGTCCCTCGAAATCTAATTGGTCTAGCCCGTTACACATGGTAAAAAAGCTTGATGGCTCGTGGCGCCCATGCGGTGATTACCGGGCGTTAAACGCAATAACGACACCAGATAGATATCCATTACCGTTTTTGCATGACTTTTCTGGAATTTTGTATGGCAGAAAAATTTTTTCGAAAATAGACCTTCAAAGGGCTTTTTATCAGGTGCCAGTCAACGAAGAGGATATACCAAAGACGGCAATAACAACACCTTTTGGTCTTTATGAATTTACACACATGACGTTCGGTTTAAGAAACGCGGCGCAGACCCTTCAGCGACTTATTCACGAGGTACTGCGTGGCCTTAACTTCCTTTTTCAATATATGGATGACATATGTGTAGCATCGGAAAATATTGAACAACATAAACAGCACCTAAGGGAAATTTTTAAGCGATTGCAGCAGAATAACCTCTCCATTAATATTTCAAAATGTGTTTTTGGCAAGCCAGAAATTGAATTTCTTGGCCATCGGGTAACAGCCGGTGGTATATCCCCTTCAAAATCGCGTATTGAGGCCTTCATGAAGACAAAAAGGCCTAGTACTATTAGAGAACTAAAAGGTTTTTTGGCGATGATAAATTTTTATAGAAAATTCCTCCCACATGCATCTGAGACTCAAGCACAGCTATTTGATATGACACCAGGAAATAAGCGTAATGATAAGACATGCTTATTATGGTCAGAACCAACCTTAAAAGCTTTTGAAAATTGCCGATTATTGCTAAACGATGCTGTGGCTCTGGCACATCCTAAACATGACGCTGATCTTGTTTTAGTTACGGATGCCTCAAACTTGGCGGCCGGTGCTGTCCTACATCAACTGGTGGACGATGAACCAGAACCTCTGGGGTTTTTCTCAAAAATGTTTTCTGATACTCAGCAGCGATACTCAACTTACGATCGTGAACTCACTGCGATGTATCTAGCGATTCGCCATTTTCGAGATTTGCTGGAAGGAAGAAATTTTTACATTGAGACCGATCACAAGCCGCTTACGTTTGCTTTTAAACAAAGATCAGAAAAGGCTTCACCGCGCCAAATTAATTACCTTTCCTTCATCAGCCTGTTTACTACGGATATACGCTTTATAAGGGGACAAGATAATCACGCAGCTGATCTCTTGTCCCGAATTGAGTGTATATCTACTGACAGCTTATATGGAGATTTGCAAAAATCACAGGAAAAGGATCGGGAGCTTCATAAAATGCTGACTGAAGAACTTCCACATTCCCTCATCCTTCGACCGATTTCTCTTGAGGGGCTTTCTAAACCTATCTATTGTGACACATCTCAGGGCCGTCTCCGCCCTTTCATCACCAGGGATTTACGAAAAACGTTCTTCGATATAACACATGGTCTATCCCATCCGGGTCGACGAGCATCAGTACGTTTGATGGTGGACCGATTTGTGTGGCCAGGGATTCGACGTGATTGCGCAAACTACGCGAGGATGTGTATTCCATGTCAGAAGAGTAAGGTGCAACGCCATTCAAAGTCTGAACTACAGAAATACATTGCATTTCCCGATTCGGTGTGCCACTTCACATTACATCAGATCAAGGCCGCCAGTTCACATCGTCTTTATTTTCTGAACTTCTGCAAAATCTTGGGCGTTAGGCACACAATGACAACGTCATATCACCCCCAAGTGAATGGGAT
The DNA here is from genome assembly GCA_963924685.1 of Dexiosoma caninum. Taxonomy (NCBI): domain Eukaryota; kingdom Metazoa; phylum Arthropoda; class Insecta; order Diptera; family Tachinidae; genus Dexiosoma; species Dexiosoma caninum. Next base: position 57,977,989 of record OZ004729.1, read on the forward strand.
AATCGAAAGATTTCACCGCACGTTAAAGGCAGCAATAAATTGTACTAATTCTACTAATTGGGTAGATAGGCTTCCAATCATACTTCTCGGTCTGCGCTCAACAACCAAAGAAGATATTGGTCGATCACCAGCTGAACTTGTATATGGAACAGTTCTGCGCTTACCTGCTGACATGTTGGTTCCGCTTAAACGGCAACGGCCATACGCAGAATTCGTACAACATCAATGTCGAATAATGCAGGATTTTACGCCAACGCAAACCAGCTGGCATATTAATGAAAAACCATTCGTACACAAAGACTTAAAAAGTTCAAGTCATGTATTTATACGAAATGATTCGGTAAAATGTGTGTGTCCCGCCTTACGAAGGGCCCTTTAAGATTATCCAACGGTATGTAAAGTATTTTATGGTGGAGGTCCGCGGCAGACACGTAAAAATATCTGTCGATAGGCTTAAACCAGCATACATGGAATCATCTGATATGGAGCAGCAATCGAGGTCACAGCAACAAAATTATCCCGAGGAAGTGACTAACGATGAGGATAATAGAAGCACTGAAAATGAAAAACCGCCACAAAATATTCATAGGTCTCAACGCACCAGAACTGGTCGAACCATTCAACTCCCATCAAGATTCCGAGAGTAGGTGCTAGATCCCTCTGGGGGGCCACTGTGGCGGATCAACCAGCTCTGTAACATAAAGGTCTGGCACCCCTTTTTCAATTAGCCACGAGACGTCAGATTTTTAAATAGAAAAACGATTATTCATTCCTTCGTTCACTTCTAAGCAATCAATACAATCCTTTTGTTTTTTCTTTAAAGTAATTTATATTTAAGTTTTGTTTAAATTTAGCAATACAAACTTGAATTAATAAAGGCATTGCTTCTGTTAACATTAATCGCTAAATATACATATGTACGTACAAGTGTATATAAATAAAAAAAATTTATTATTATATTATTTATTCTTGAACAATTCCAAGTTTGAATGCATACATACATACACGTACGTATGTATATATGTAAATACCAACAACTTTTTATAGTGATGGTCTTAAACAAAGTATTTTAAGTAAAAATCATACAGTTTCTAATTACATCTTACTACACTTATTGTGCTTAGGACTTCTATTGACGTAATATTGAGCAAGTTCGCCACCACTATTTTTTGATTTTATTGGGTCCTTCAATGGTTCCAATTGCTACCGGAAAGTTTCAGATTGCTTTGATTCTACTTCTGCAATGACACCCCAGGGCACGATCAACTCTTGCACAAATTATTGATACTGTTTCTTGTGTGAGGCAATGAAGTTCGACAGTATCGGAATGTACCAAAAAATATATCTGAATATTTCAACAACATTGTTGTAGAATCATAACTTTCCTCTCAATAATTTTGCTCGCCGTACATTTTAGAAAGCCTTATGTAGCTTTAAATTGTTCATCTGAAATGGAGAACGCATTTTCCATTTCGTTGCCGATAATTTGAGATCTGAGCTAAATTAATTTTCTTCTTTTATGTCAATTGCACTTACGTATTATTTTTACGTACAAGTTATATTTATCGATTTTAAATTATTAATTAAATCAAGTTGCTTTATTTAACATGTAAGAGCCTATAAATCATTTATGAGTACAACTTAATGCAATTTTACGTTATACGGTTTATAAACCTGCGGTTATGAATATGGCTGATAGTATATATGTATGCAGCATGTGTATATGTATGTATTTGTATATAAATACTTTTCATTTGTTGGACAGCGTTATTGATACAACAACTTTCAAAACAATAAAGGGATTAAATTATGTTCTAAAATGGGAAACTCAATATTTAAACGAAATAGCTTTTAGTGGAAAAAATGCAGCAATTAAAATACAATAGAGAATGAAAATTTTACCCCTTATAAATAAAAAATATCATTCGTTTTAGGATTCTATAATTTTTTGGGGAAGGCGGAGGACGGGCTAATTGTGTTATTGTATAATTTCTGCCATGGAACGTACACTCGCGATCCTGCAATATTTATTCCTTATTACATACAATTCATTCAAATAGAATCCTTAGTTTGTACCAAGGAAAGCTCCATCGTGATTAAAAACAATTCTTTTAATTAATTTCAAATTGCATTTCTTTTATTACTCGCACCCGCAGATGCCCGCAAGTTAAAAAGCGAAAAACTTGACAAAACCATTAACAATTAATGATAATTATGTCATTTACACACATCCATATAAATATATATGTACATGTAAAAATTTTGTGATGTATGTATGTGTATTAGGGTAGTTCATAGGCTGATTTACAAAAAAAAAACTTTGAATTTTTTTATGGGCCAACCGGAATATATATTAAGCACCGTGAAAAAATCACGTACGATTTTTTTAAAATTTTTCTATTAACGTTTAGGGGTCGCTACTGGCCCTTGAACATTGGCGTTTTTGAAAAAGCTCGCTGCCTTTATATACATATTTTTCCATGTGGGTTTGTATTAAAAAAATAAATTTTATGCACACCATTATTGAATATGCAGGAGGATAAAGATTTTTTAAATGCTCAGCGACAGGTAAGTCGTCATGGTAAAATAGGTAATGTGGACTCAACACTTTTAAGAATGAATGCGGAATACGAAAAATGGTATAATATAAAAGAGATTCGCGAAAATAAAATGAAGGAGCGTGAGAACAAGTTTATTGATAATATTAACAAGCGGAAAAACTTTAAATCAGGAATTTCTGATCTTTTTGTTTTAAAAAAAATTAAAAATATTACTGATGACACCATTTGTTTCGTCCAAAATCAGTTAAAAGATTTTCAACCTCGAGATGACTACAAAGAGCTACTGAAGATATCTTTAATATTCTTAGGAGGTATTCCCAAAACTGAAATGTCTTTTAGAGCACCTGGAGGTCTTCACCGGGCTAGATGGATGGCTAAAGCCATTTATTGTTTGAAAATTTATTTATTTAGAAATGAATTCAAGCTAACTGAAAGCGAATCAACCTCAATTCAAGATGTTTGTATATTTGTAGTAAGAATTTACATAAAGTATTGGTTTGTAGCCTTATCAGCAGTTTTGCGCGCCAAGAAATGATCTACAGCTTTTAAAGGACCTAAAATATTATGAAGAAGTAAATGAGTTGATTGCAACTGCAGCTATTAAAAAAATGTTTGGTCATCTTTGGTACTTATCAGAAGAGCTTATGGCATTCGCCTTATTTGACGACCAAGTTTCTGTTGATACAAAAAATAAGATGGTGGCCGCTTTAGATGTTGAAGGGCCCGAAAACCCTTTAAAACGAATAACATTAGATGCCAGTCTAATAAATAGCAAACAATTAGAAGATTTCGTTTCTAAAAACACTTTTAGATGTTTTAGCATAACCGGGATTTCATCGAATTTCTTAAAGAAGGGTGTTGAAGATTAGGAAGAAGATGCGGATTACGTAAATAGCAGAGACATAGTTCGTTCTATGAGAGTTGTTAATGATATAACAGAACGAGGTGTAGCACTCATGGAGGAATATAATAAATTACATACCAACAATGAAGAGCAGAAGCAGTTTTTATTGTTGTTGGTAAAGAATTTAGACAAAAGTACCCAAATTCAAATAAATCAACTTTGCTCCAATAATTATTTGTAAATAAATATACAAAACTTAATAATTATTTGAAGGTAAAAAAATATTTTATGTTTATCAGCAAAAATTTCATGAATTGACTGCTTTTAATTTACGTTAAAACATTAAAATCTTCTTTTTAATTATTTTATATTTTAGTTTCATGTAACCTATTTTAAGATTTTTATTTAAATATGAATTATATCCGATTAATTTTGAAATAAATCTTTTCAAACAATTAAAAATATGCCCGAAATTCTCTTATTTGCGGGGATCATAGTACCACTATTAAAATACACTCAGTAAATAATTAAAATGATGGGTGGGGAGGGGATTGGTTTTTCGGTCACGGTTCTTTTGTTATCATTTCCTTTAGATTAGAGACGAATCTGAAATATCTTTGTATTTAACGTTTTGAATTTTTCCTTTAATTTTCGTGTCCAAACCGAAGGACGGACCAGAGTTAAAATTGTCTCAAAAAGCGATTCTGACAAAAAATTCAACACATTTCTTTACAAATCTGCATTCAATAATGTTATGAATAAAATTTATATATTTTTTTTTCATTTTTTTAATACAAACCCACATGGAAAAATATGTATATAAAGACAGCGAGCTTTTTCAAAAACGCCAAAGTTCGAGGGCCGGTAGCGACCCCTAAACCTTAATAGAAAAATTTTAAAATAATCATACGTGATTTTTTCACGGTGCTTAATATATATTCCGGTTGGCCCATAAAAAAATTCAAAGTTTTTTTTTATGAACAACTCTAATGTGTATGCCTCTACTATACATATATACAAACTTTTGTATGTGCATAGAAGTATACAATTCATTTATGGAAATTTGCATAACTATCTGTGAATATATATGTATGTACATATATATTATATGTGTGAATATATATATGTATGTAAGTAATATATTCTGGCGCATACAGCCCTGCACATCTCTGCAGAAACAAGAACACCACAATATTTAGACAGATTGTTATGCGAATAGGGAGAGTACATAACGACAATGGTTTGTATGTGTTTGTGATTAATTTATGCAATTGTGTATACTTTTTATTGTTGCATGTGTTCATAATGTTTTAATATAAAAATAATGTGTTGTGTTTCATTACAATTACTTTTAATAAATTGAGACGGTTTTGCTCGTATTTGTGCTAATGAAATGTGTGTATTGTTCACTTCATTAAAATTGAAAAAGTGTGACAGAAAGTAGTAATTGCAAAGGCCGTAACAAAAGAACATCTTATAGTAATTTTTTTGTTTGTTTTATTTTAAATAATCTTAATTACCGAAAAACACTTAAATCTCTCAAATGTTGAGCCGATGTTTAAAGATTATAAGTTACACAGTTCAGCTGGCACTTAAAATTACATAATTCTTAAATTAAAATCCCAGTGATCAAAGTGCTTCCAAATAAGATCCTGAACTTGGGAACCGGAAGTATTTAGTACAAAATCGGATTAGTTCTACTCTTTTTACATATATTTTTTAATCAGAGCAATGTAACTCTTTTTGTATCACTCTTACGGAGCTATGAAAAGTTGCCTATCGCTTTGCTTTAATTCAATTAATTTATTTTCACCAAATGCGATTGAATTGTATTTTTTATTACTTCATTTGTTTTAGAGGATGACCCCTACACAGGTGATGTATTGTGCTGGAACTGGAGGAAAGGGATAGTGCGAGAGATGATAGGTGGTGAAGATTCACTATCTTACAAGTCTAATTTTGCACGTTCTTTATTATTTATACAAAGTGGCACAAAAGGAGGTATATGGTTTGAATTCTTCATAACTTTTTTAATTATTATTTTTTCTTTGTGTTTTTTCAGGATTTTGTGAAGAAGAGTTGGGGAATTAATTTCTGCCTATCCTTTCACCACCTGTAATTTCTCTATCCTTTCCCCCCCCCCCCCCCCCCCACCCTATCCTTTTCCTCTAGTTCCAGCACATTGCATTTATCGGGCCTGAATGCTGGTCCAAGGTAAAAAAAATTAAAAATTTATAGGTAGGTAAACTACACCAAGACACATTTATTTCGAAATAGGTTTTTATACTCTTTGAATCAGAATTTTTTCTTCTATAGGTGGGCGAGTTTTATCTAATGTAGTTTTCGGAATATCGAGCACTGGATTGAAAAGTACCAATTCCATTATGGGAGATAAAGAACGGTAATATTATATGACGTAATTTTATTAATGATATCATCGAAATAAAAAAATCATATTAAAGTTGTATAAAATATTCGGCGGAAGGCAATTTTTTAATACAGCGATTGAAGCATTTGTGATCTTCATACAAGTTTTTGCGATCTCCTGTAAAATTTTCAGAATGTGATATCGTGTAGTTTACCTCCCACCTACAGAAAGATAAACACCCTTCTGAATAAATAAAAGTCAAATGTATTAAATGATCCATACAAGAAATTGAGAACACGATATAAAAAGTCGTAACTCATTGTGCCTTGCGTCGCGTTGACCAATTTAAATGAGTAGTGCGATTCGCTGCTAATCGACGACAAATAGATGCGCTCTTAATGATGAAAGCGGTGAGCGTAGTAATTAAACGATTTCAATAGAGCAGATCCCATTATAATAATGATAGAACAACGAAACATACATCACATTGCGACGGTGCTCCAGAGAGGCAATAGAGTTTGCTGGGCCCTTTGAGTGTCTTCATCCTCATGTGTAATTTGTGCGCAATTGATATGAATATTATAATGAACATTATGTTTATAACAACATTTTTTAGTGCATATTTTTCCAATACGCATTTATTTTTGTATGTAATAGTGAAGTTACGATTTTCAGTTTTTAATATATGCGAATGAATTTTACTACTCGTACCATAAGTAGGACGTATGTATGTATATAAATTTCATATCATTTAACATTCCATTAACAGCTGTTATTTTCACACTCATTGTGCCTTATTTGACGAATTTACGCAACGCATTTTTGTTGATAAATTCGTCGTGCTGTGCTAAGTTCGTCGTTCTTTCTAGTTGTGTTTATATTGTGCTACAAGGTAGTTTGTGTCAACAAACTGGTATGTGTTATAGTTGGTCCTTAAGTCTGTTTTTTGAACTTGAACTTCCAGTTCAATTTGAAAATTTCTGTCTTCTCAATTTTAAGGAAGTGAAAATATTTTAAATAAGTGTTATAAGATGTGCGGCATATAGATGGCAGAATCGAATTATAATAAAATCTATATAATATCTAAAATAACAATTCTTGCAATTCGAATAAAAATATCTATGAAGGAGAATTCTATAGTAACCCTTGAAACTATAACCTTTGAAAAATTATCTTATGAATTATTATTTCTTAAGAAGACATTTAAAAGTTAACCTTTAGGAATTTGATTTAAGAAGAATTTCTTTTTAAAAATTTACAAATTTAGAAGCTGTATGTTTATTTTTAAAAAATTTCCATCTAAATATATATTTTTTGAAAAAAACATTAAAAACGGTGTTTCAAACGATTCAAATACAACTGGAAACTCCATCATACTTTCAACTATGAAAAATGTAAAAGAGCTCATTTAAATGACGCATGACACTGAACACCGATAAACGAACTGTTAAGCTGAATTTAAATAAGATGCGTTAACGCAGGGGATGATCCCTGCACATGCGGTGCATTGTGCCGGAACTAGGAAAGAAAGGGTAGAGGGAGTAGTGTTCATTGACATTTGATTTGCTTAAATTTTGAGCATTAGAAGTGCTAGAGAAGTTTGTTGTAACTTGCATTAAGACACTGTTTTATCTTTTTTGACGGAAATATGTCACTCGCCGATGAGCGCACGCGTGTTACGTAGTTTGATATTTGACTTAGATATTTGACAAAATTGAAATTTACAACACTAGGCACAGTCTTAGAAAGTGCACAAAAAAACTACTGTGGAATATAAATAAAGAAATTTTACTTGACTAACTGAAGCAGAAAAGAAAATCACTGAAAAACTTTTAGACATCGAAACCATCATTTCACTTTTCATTAATAAGTGCTTGTTTTTACCGTCAAAAAGAGCATAAATAAAACCATTATTTTCGACTGCTATCTCTATGCCCATGTGTATGTATAATATATATATATTATATAATGTTATTGTTTTCAATATACCTTTGATGTGCAAAAACAGCATTCAAATTCCACAGGTACATCTTGATCATAATTGTCCATGCGTTGATTTTGCAAATTTTCAAGCGCCACCTGGCGCCGCAACTCTGCCACTTCCTACAAAATGTGTTTTTTATGTCATTCTTTTATTTGCCTTAGTTTTAAGTATTATTAGATATTATATTTATTTATTTATGTTGAATAAGAATAAAAGAAAGAGAAATTGAAAATGCAGAAAAAAGGAAAACAATCACAAACGCACATTCAATAAACTATATATGAGCTCTTCATTGATGTCCATTTCTTAAAAAAATCCGATGAGTGTATTTACAGTACAAATTTATTTAAAATGTTTTAGCAAAGAACTGACTTGGCTCACTTTCAAAATGAAGGGCTCTTGTGGTAACATAAATACACATATACATATGAATATTCTTAAATAGAGGAAATATGCATATAAATGTAAATAATAAATACTGTATATTTTATAGATTTTAAGATACATTCTCTCAAATAGACATTGATAAAACAACTTTTATTTACATATACAAAGAGAAATATGTTTGTGTGCATGTTGTTACGTATATATGTACTTATCTGTTGAAAAGTAATTATGTAAGTATGTGCATCAAAGTATCTAATGAACTAAGGAGTTCTGTATTTATAAATTTATATCGTATGTATGCTAAAGCAAAGCATGGCTAACGTTCTATCATAGTGATGGTGTATAAATTGCGGCAATTTTTAATAATGTTGGTCCCACTGTATTTTAATGCGGTCTAACTAAATAGTCGTGAAAGAATTAATTTAACAAATGAAAGAAATAATTTAACAACAGAGGCCACTATATCTCAAAAATAATTGTATCAAAGTTATCTCAAAATTAGATTGCGGTTGTCACATTTGAAGACGATAACACAACACAACAAAATGGAGGTTTTTAAAATTTTCTGAAATAAAAATAACTTATCTTTAAGTATTTTTACCTGTTGATCATTAGCTTTTTACAACCACGTCTTGCTTTAAATATATAGTGACTTTTATTATTTGCATATTTTACACAATTTTTTTCTTATTCGGTCATTGTTTTGCGAACGGTCCTGGAAACCTTAAATTATGAATCCTTTCAAGTGAGTAGAGTCATATTATTGAATATATCACAATATATATCTGTTATTGCTATTCAAAACGTGTAGAAAATTAAATAAAATGTGAAGTTTATCTTTAAACATTGCAGGGCACTTTTATTCATTTATTTATTTCATCTCAATACATAAGAAGCTCATATGGCCAGTGATACATGTATTGATAGTTTAAAATGTATACTTAAATTCAATATATAAAAATTCATTCGTGAATTAAAGTTTTCACAAATTTAAATGTCTCATATAATATAATATGATTGTAATGTAAATGTAATTGTTTTGGTTATGGTTATGGGCCCCCCAGCCATATAAATACTGCCTGAAATAAGTAAGTTAATAATGCATATAACAAGAAAATTATCTGTCCATGGCCAATGTATATTTAACTAGAAGATAGACAAACATAAATCATATTATGTACTTCCCATAGATTCAAGTAACACTAAAATATTTTTTTTACAAGTACAGTATGAATAGGAAAACATTTTCAGAGTAGTTGGTAAGAGATTCCAAATACGGCAAACTCTTATTAAAAAGGATCGTTCAAAAATTGACAGATATATACGATGTATATAAATCTGGACATTTCGGGTAGAATGTATGAATGAAAAGTTACGAGCCAGTGACAGGCGGACCACTTCTCATCACTCTATAAAATTGAAGTATAAGTCGTGATATGACACAACTATTGAAATTTAGTTTTAAAAATTTAGGTAATACGTCGGACAATATGGATTTAAAATTTGTTTACAAAATATAGTTCGTTCTAATGTGTAGTTTGTGACAATATTTCTTCAAATTGAATTTTTCAGTTTTTAGGACTAACCTAGAAACACATAACTTTGAACATACTTGCAGAGCAAGCTAAATATCTTAATTCTAGTATATTCACCAATGTTACTCTATTCAAATGAAATTTATTTTTTTGTAGATTAATATTTTAAGGTTTGAAAATTGTGCAAATTATGCAAATATTAATGTCACTTGAAACTAGAGCTACTAGAAATGCATTGAGAGAATTTTTATCTTGCCACGCCTATGTGCACTGTATGCTACCCTTGTACAGAAGTTTCATAATCAAAAAGTCCGTGAAATAAAACTTTAAACAAATTGGCGGCTCTTTAGATTAAAAATGCATTCGTTAACTTTGTATATCTATCGATGTTTTAAATTTAATGAAAATCGGTTGTTGAGTTTCGGTGTGAAATATATTTCCCCTTACGCCCCTCCGTTTTCCATTTTTTATTATTGTCATCCTAGGTATCCTTCTGCACTCAGATAAATTATAATTTGACATTATTTCGCACCTCTTTTAGATATAAACTATAAAATATAATTATTTCTAAATTTTTACATTCAATTTCGTTACATTCTCGAGACTAAATCAGTCAATACACTTGGGAAAAAAACTTAATCGAAATTTCTTTTTAACACATATCCTCTTGTATATATCGAAATATATTAAATATGAACTTCTGCAATTTCTTTCATGCTATTGAAGTAGTGAGTATGGTAATGCTTAAAGGGAATGTCAGGTATTTTTAGTCCTTTCAAAGATGGTCTCAAAATTTAATAACAGAAAACAAAAACAAAGGAATATTCCTGCAGCATCCGCAAATATTTCTGAAATATTTGGAGAAACCGTTTGAATATTTCTTATTGACTTCAATTGTGGAATGGTTGGAATAATAAGCACTTGTTTTTTGATGAAATATGTGAAATAGAGTGTTTCATTTAACTTCCACTGTAATGATCAAAGAATTTGATGTCAATAAATTTTTTTCTGTGTATTGAAATAATAAAAGCGTGCATTTTTCAAGCTTTTTCTAAATAATATTAAGACATTTATACGTACTAGAGCGTTGTTAAAATTTGTATTCAAAAGGACGTGCTGATTAAAGATAAAAAATAAATAAATTTAATAACTTTATAATAGAACTTGATCATTTTAAAGAAATGGAAATAAATTTTGCAACTAAGATATTATAAAAAATATAAACATTTTATAAAATAATTAAGATGGCTTTAAGTAAATAGCTTTTTCATGTTCCTAAATTGAATTTTTGAATTTAATTTTAGAAATGGACTGGTATTCTATTAGACGGGTTTTTGGATACTAAAAGAAAGATATCTAAAAATAACATATGATCATCGCATTTAATACATTAAATCAAATACGTGGCAACGAGTTTTACGAAATGTAAGATTTTAGAGGACTGCGGTTTCAATGCTTTTCAAATATTGAGAGTTCATAGTCCTGTACAATTATTTTTTTTAATGCTCACAATTTCAAATTTAAATATAAGGACGAAAAATCTTTCTATTTATTAGATATCAGTGAGACGCACTTTATTAGCATGATAATTTTGTGTAATTTATTTTAGAATTTCCACACATATTTCTGCAACTCCACTAGTAGAGATACTATTGCGTACTTAGCGTATCTTACGAGAGGCTAATAGTTATTCTGATGGACTATTGAAATAAAAATCAAGTTGAAGCATTGCTTAGACTACTTATGCTAAAGTAAGTACAATTATACTTTATTCAGTCCAATTTGCAATGCAAAAGCACTGTCGTACTCTGATAACATATTTAGTACATTTTAAAATTTTTCAATTACATATGGTGTGCATCGTCAGTGTAGATTTTTACAGCCCTCACATCAATGAATTTTTTTTTGCAGAAAGTTTGCAGCCATGTGATATCATTTAATTATGAATGATTCGTAGCAAGTGTACATTCTAGTTTTAGGAATCTAAAAATTTGGTAATTATAATAATTGGTGATTAATAATTTTAATGATAATGGTTTTCGGAATTGGCTCCAGTTGATCACTCTACCGTAAATGGAAAATTTTTTAACGCTACTCTTCAAGCAAACACTTAACTAAAAATAATATTACATTAACTACAGTAATTAAAATGTTATGAGAGGACCTACCATCCGGATGCAAACTAAATTTAAATATTACTAATTCCTAACATGTGTACATCACATTTGGAACTTAGTATCGTATAGAAAAGGATTCCAAATGATATAGATACAAAAAGTTCAAACAGAAGGGAAGTATCTGCTATATATCAAGAATAATTTTGTACTGTACTGCACATAATTCTTAATATTGAGCAAGACGTTGGGTGTGTCGCAAAGAGTTAGTATCCCGAATTCTGGAGCAATGCCCACGCCTTCAGTATTATTATATTTTGATTGATTTCGAAACAAATTCTTAATATTCAAGAACTAATTTCTTTTCATCTTTCTGTTATTCTAATAATAAAACTTAATACAATTTTTTGCATGTTTTAGTACAATTGGAGTTTGGCTTAGACATTATAAAACAGATACCACAAACCATTTGTAGAAAGTTACGGCAACTCCACTATATCTTACACAATTTTGATGACTCTTCAATGAACATAGTACATGTGGATGAAGATATTCTGCCTGTTTTTACAAAACGAAACATAAAATTCGTTCGTGCATTTGTATTGAAAACAACAATGAAATTCAATAAAGTGTTTTTGTCAACTGAAGCCGGTACTTTCCACTGACACACTAATGCACATCAGAAAAAATGCGAGATGCTTTTTGACTTAGTCTGAAAATGGAGTCGAAGCCAAGACTTTTTTTTGCTTTGCAGTCTATTTACAAAAGATTATTTTTTAAAAGATACATATATTATTTTGAAGATGAATATTCCACACAATGTAACATACCTGCAGTGATACTAAAAGGGTCAGTTTTGTCACCCACATTATACCCAATATATACTTTACACTTCAAAATCCGAAAAGAAAACTCTGCAGCGTTAAGTATACATCAATCATCAAGCATACGGACACAAATTTGACATCAAGTCTTTTGATAGTGACCGCTTTAAAAAACATTTTTTGTATGAAATAAATAATGTTGCTTAAAATTTTTCACAATTTCGATCAGAGTACTAGACTTTATTATTAAATCTATAGTGCGCAATAGTCATGTGTTTTTATTACACTCGACGTTCGGAATGCCTTCAACAGCCTACGATGGGCTGATGTTCTGGAGGCGCTATGGGGGAGGTTTCGTATTCCCGGATACTTGTATAGAATTCTCCGTAGTTATCTGGACGATCGGGTACTGTTGTACGATACGCCGACGGGGCGGAGGAGCAAGACGATCACGTCCGGCGCGGCCCAGGGATCTGTGCTGGGCCCGGACCTATGGAATCTGACCTACGATGGGATCTTTGGGGTGGAAATGCCCGAGGATGCTCAGCTCGTGGGATACGCGGATGATATAGCGGCGGTGATCTTGGCGCGGGATATGGATGACGCCAGGGGGAAGCTGAACCGGGTCATGATTAGGACCCGGATGTGGCTTGAGGACCACGGCTTGGAATTGGCCGGGGAGAAGACCGAGGTGATGTTGATGACGCGGGCACACATACCACTCGATGTCGGCATGCAGATAGGGGATGTGTCTCTGGTTACCTAGAGTGCCATAAGGTATTTGGGCGTCAGACTCGACTGTAGGCTGACTTACTGGGCCCAAATACGGCATGTCGCGACTAAGGCGGCGAAGATGACTGGCATGTTGAGCAGACTCATGGCGAATGTCGGAGGCCCGACACAGAGCAAGAGGAGGCGGATTATGGCGGTCACGAAGTGGATCTTGCTGCATGGGAGCGAGATTTGGGGAAATGTACTGGGTGAGAAAACCAAACGCAGGGTACTCGAGGCGGTACAGCGGACGGCGGCCCTTAGGGTTGCTTCGGCTTACCTCACGGTATCGGGCGCTGCGGTCCTGGTGATATGTGGGGAAATACCCATAGACCTCTTGGCGCGCGAGCGGTGGGAGGCTTGGAACTCGAGGGTGGAGGACCCTGGTGTTGGTGCTATTGGTCTGAGACCCCAAACTGTCCGGCGATGGCAGGACAGGTGGACCGCGAACACGGTCGGCAGGTGGACGGAGAGGCTCATTCCCTGCGTGGAAGTATGGATTCGGAGGAAATTTGGGGAAGTTAACTACTTCCTGACACAATTCCTCTCGGGCCACAGATACTTCCGAAAGTACCTGTACCGGATGGGCAGGGCAGATGGTCCCGACTGCATTTACTGTGTTATTACGGATGATGATGCAGAACACACTTTCTTCGACTGCACCAGGTGGCATGCTGAGAGAGGTGCAATGGCGCAGCGGGTTGGCGGGTTCGCTCCTGCCACCGTGATAGGGAGGATGCTCGATTGTGAGGACAATTGGGACGCTGTGGCACAGTACATGGGATACGTACTGCGGAGGAAGAAGAGGGACCTCGATGCGCTGCTGCATAGCGGGGCCCCCTCTGACGGGGACCAGGCGATACGGGCCGGGGCCATGGCGCCGGCTGCAAACTTGGCGGACCCAGACGTGGGTGAGTGAGAGTGGTCCTGATTGGGACGTGGCTCTGGGCCTTCCCGAAGTAATGCGGAAAGCGGTTCCGGGGAGGAATCTACCCAGAGGAGGAGGAGCGAAGGCATTTTCAACCCTACCTCACACGCCAAAAAAAAAAAAAAAAAAAAATGTGTTTTTATTGGTATCATATTTGCAATCTTATAACTAAGAAATAAATAAATGCTCAAATGATCAAAATTTTAATATTTTTTAAAAATTTGCTGCAGATTTTGCTTCCACAATCGTTTTAGGTTTAAAAATATATTTTAGCTTAAACATCGAGAGTGTATTTGATAATTTCCCACGAATGTTATTTCTATTATTTTGTTCAAATATAAAATTTATATTTTGACAATCGAAACATTTTTAAAGGGCGACGGATTTTTCTGCCGCTTCAATGCAAGTAAAAGCAATTATTCGGCTTTGTAAAATAAAATTTATTAACAAATCTCAATATTCATTTGCAAATGTTTTTAAATTTTTATATGACGATTGATTTCACTGACAAATACAACCGAAGTTAGACTCGATAGTAACGATATTTATTTTGACTTCGAACCAGAAATGAGAGACTCTATTAACTTAAATGCCATTCAAAGGTGAAATAAAATATCTTCCAATGGAATGACGTGTGCGGCTATACTACGAGTTGCTGACTCCATGCTTCCTCAAATGGAAAGGACAAAAGTGGTAAAAGTTTCAAGTTATTTTATTTACATATACAGATGCATATTTACTATTTATTTATTATGCCCTCTTACAGATTCAAAAAAAAAACTAAAAAATTTTCCTGGGTTCAACTCCAGTTTCAGACTGGCATTTTTTCTGATGTGCATTTGTGTGGTTTGTGTCAGTTGTTGTCGGAAGGTTTCAGTGGCGAAGGCATACTCACTGGTCACTGAACAGTAACGGCTTCAGCTGTAGCCAATCCACAGGCACATCAGAACGCCGTCCTTCGTCGGTATTGTGTAGAACTGGCGAAGTAACGCAATTACTAAAAATGGCTACTAAAACGAAGCTTCAAAATTTAATACGTCTCCTGACATCAGAGGTGCTACAACACTGCTCAAAAAAACAAATAACGTGCAAAAAGCAGTGTTGGAAGATAGTGAAGCTTCACTTCCTATTATTTCTCTTACTATACCTTTCATGTAGTTCCAGCACAATGCACCTCATGTGTAGAGCGCATCTCCTGAATGCTGGCCCAGGATAAAAAAAAATTTACACCTTCAATTCCAGATCCGGTTCAAGAACCCGATATATCAACTGAAGCAGAGCAAACGACATCAGCGAAAAAGCCAAATCCTCATATTATTAGCACTGATGATCAAAGTAGACAATTAAAAAACTTTGTGCAACTCTTGTATATAGATCAAGCGCGAGTGCATCTGAAGCTGCTGAAATGAAAAAGGCACAATCCGTGGCGAACTCGGCACAACAAAGCCTTGAAGAGGCGGCCAATCATGTACGCACAATAACAGCAAATTTACAAAGCTCACAACAAGAAGTGTCATCTGCTGCCATATGAGCCCAGACTGCTCAGTTACAGCTCGTTGCGCATGATCAATTACTATTTGGCAACAGAATTGGTAGGCATGGAAGCAGTTGAGGGCGTTACTCAACCAAAAACAACATTTGATGTGTCAGCTCTTTTAGAGAAACTTAAGAGTCCTTGCAAGAAGTTCAAAAAATTCCTTCTCAAGCGACAAAACCACTAGAGAGTCACAAACTATAGCTCTTAAGTGCTTCAGACTATCAACGCTATCAATGTCGTAATCAAGTTTGATAACACATTTTTTTTTCATTTACCAATTTTTATTTTATGAAATGAGCGAAGGGTTTGCATTCCTTATAACTTTTTCATAATAATTTTTTTATTAATTTTGTTTGCAGCATTTTGTAAAGAAGACTTGGGGAATTTAAAATGGAACAGTACACAATTGAACAATTGAATCAACGATCCATTGTTTTTACTCAGGGTGCATATCGTCGTTACTTTAATGTGCGGGATGGACCCTCAGTCAACAATAAACCGTCTGGTTGCAAATTTTCGACTATAAGGGGCAATGAGAAACCTTCCTGGTCCCGGAAGATGATGAACGGTCCACGGATTGGCCTCTCACGAGGATCGCTGTAGAGAATTTTGCATACAATAAGAATGTTTCCATAAAAAATTCAGCATGTCCAAGAATTCAAACCAACAGAATAACAGCAATGGCTTGAGTATGCAATTTATTTTCGTCAAAAAGCAGAAGAAAATCATGATTTTATTCATAATTTAATTATAAACGACGAAGCCCATTTCCAATTCAATGGGGTCGTTAATACGCAAAACTGCAGGATATGGGCTACGAAAAAACCAAGAGTAGTTCAGGGAGAACCATACCCACTTAAGTGCACCGTTTGGCGCGGTGTTTAGTCGGAAAAGATAATTGGCCCACATATTTTTGAAAATGAGCACGGCCACACCGTGAACGAATTATTTCTCGTGCAAGCGATTTTAATTGCCCTACGCGTTCACCGGATGAAACAGCTCCAGACTGTTTCCTTTGGGGTTATTTAAAAGAAAAAGTCTATATTAATAAGCCTACAACCATACAGCAATTAAAAATAATATACGCGACGAAATCAACAACATTATACCTGAAGGTTTGCGAAACGATACGGAAAATGTTTTGGAAAGAGCACGAATATGCGAAGCAGGCCACCACTTGCGAGATATAAATTTTCATAATTAAATTAAAAATATTCTCCATTAATATACTGTACTAGCTGACCCGGTCCGCGTTGCTGGCCCTAAGCAAACATTAGTGTTGTATTACCACGCGATTTATTTATTTAAAATAAAAAAAAGGAAAAAAAATAAATATATGTCTATGTCATTGGTGGTGCAATTTGAAAATTGGATTTCGACATGCCCCTCCGCCTCCAGACCGAAAATCAAAATTCAGACTTCACAGTGTCACCCGCCTGAATATTCTGAAGATTCCCTGAAAATTTCATCAAAATCGGCCCAGCCGTTTTGGAGTCCATACGTTACATCCATACACACATCCTGTTTTATATATATAGATTTAAAATAAAAAAATTTAATAATAATACCTTAATTAAGAAGTTATAATATCAAAACCTTTCGGTCATTTTGGACTACCCTATATTTAGTGAAAATAAACTAGTGTAACTTTATATTCTGATACTTCAAATGATTATGTGCGAGAACTTCTTTTAGGAAACACATGGTGGTTACTTTTACAGCTCAAGTTTCGCTGGGATTAAGAACTTCTATTTTTAAAGACGACTCGGTGTATTACTATGGAAGGAGCACTAATTGGATATCAAAGGATTTCAAAGGTAATAAATCAATATTCCCTTCTGATAACATGGTATATTAGAAACATGCGCATTCAGAAAGATATCCTGATTGTAAAAATGTGTTTTCAAATATGTGACAAGATATTCAAAAAGTTGGAGTTGAAGCCACAACATCTCCAACTATATTTAATAATGGAGGATACAATCGGTTGCGAAGGTGGAACACACTTGCTATGAGCCGAAAACTAGCGACGTAACATAATCAAGAATGCAACCGCGGAATTATATTTTTGTCTACCTTGCGCTTGTTCCAATATAATGGCTCGATTATGAACCGCAATCGAATTTCAGTTGCATCACCAACTGGCAATCAGAAATTTTTAATTGCCAGAAAAGCCGTAAAATGCACTCGGAGCTAATCTGCATTACTTTTATTACTATTTTAAGCAACTGGCAATTGAACAAAAGTTATGTCGCCATCCAAAAAGGAGCCATAACTTTGAAATCTAATAATTATTTTGTTGAGACTCCACAAATAATGTTGAAGAAGAAGAAGCTAATAATGTTGTTTTAAAAATTTGTTTAAACTAACGACCCATTCCCACTCAAATTGCAAATGTTTGGTTGGTAATATGCATACACTAACAAGAACAAATGACTTTAGTATTCAATCGGAATACAAGGAGACCGTATTTCTGTTTCATTAAAAGTTTCCTAAATAAATTTTCTGTCTTGTTAAGCTTTTGTAAAGCAAAAAAAATCAAATTGAATGCGGAAGGTAGATTTTTTTTTTATTTTCGACCATTCATATTTTTTAAATCAAAATTGTTAAACTATTTTAACGACATAAATTTCAAGACTAGATTTCTACTCATTAACGGCCTTTTTTTTAGAAAACTAAATTGTATTTACATTGAATACTGAAACAACTTTTTTAATTTTATTGTTGCTTTCAATATTAATACAGGAATATTTTTCTGTTTTCTAAAAACAAGAAGTAAGTTTTTGTCGATAATAACTTCCAGTTCGCACTATAAAATTTTTATCTCAGAAATTCTAAATTTACTGGTGAAAGGGGAAAGAGAAGTAAGTAATCTTCTTATATAAGTTTCTCCGCTCTTTCTTGTGAACTCAGCATTTATGAAATAAAAATTTCATAGTGCGAACCGGGAGAAAGCGATATAATTTTCATAAATTTAATTTTATAATAATAATAAAGAAGCGAAAAATATTTTCATTGCATATTTTCGAAAATAAAATTAATCATTCAACAAATAACTTCCAATTAAAAATTTATTAAAATGTTTAATGTTATTCTTTTTGGTTGAGCATAACCGGTGCCAATGGAAAAATGTATTTTTATTCTTGTGTCAAATCAAACTAAAAAACTCTTTCCATTTAGCTTTTTTTTTGAACAGCCTCTAGTAATGTTTTTCAGCAACAAGACAGTACAAAGGAAGAAATAAGAGGAACAAATAATTGTTTGAAAAAATAAAAAAAAAATTGGGGTATAAAGGAATTTACAATAAATTGTATTTATTTAAGGGAGAAAAGAAAAATTTAAGTAAAAAATAACAATCTTAAGGTATTTTGTTATACCTCCTTGCTCCGGCCCCGTAAAATCTATAATTTGAAAGGGTGTTTTAAATTTTCAGCATTTTCATAATTTATTTTATTACAATTAGAAAAATTATTGATAGGCAATAGTTGTTTAAAATGAGGAATAAAAGTAAAAAGTCAAGTTTTGTTCTGCATGAGGAATAAACAAATAAAGGAAACAAAACTTAAAACAAGGAACAAATTTATAAAAAAAAAAAATATTCTCTGATACATGAATTTAACAAGGAAACTAAATAACTTAATTTAAAGGTAATTTCCTATGTATACCAACATGTATGATTATTCATAATTTTTTACAAAAACATTTTAA
Source organism: Dexiosoma caninum (assembly GCA_963924685.1). Taxonomy (NCBI): domain Eukaryota; kingdom Metazoa; phylum Arthropoda; class Insecta; order Diptera; family Tachinidae; genus Dexiosoma; species Dexiosoma caninum. The sequence continues at coordinate 57,997,550 of OZ004729.1, forward strand.
TCAATTACGACAACAAAATGTGTAAAATTTAAATGTGAAATAAACAACATAAACAAATATTGATTAAATGTAAATTTGAATTTAATTGTATGTTAGTAACATTTAAAATAATCCGTGTATGTGTGTGTGAGTGTGTCTACCTCTGTGTGCATAATATGTTAACTTTTATTTATATTTTATTTTTTTCAAAACTGTGCAGAAGTCGACTTGGAAAACTGCTAAAATTTTATAAATCAAATGTATTAAAATACCAAAATCCAATAATTCTTCTAAAAGTTAAATTTAAATAGGACCGCCCTATTTGTACAATTTAATTTTTTAAAAAATAAACTTTTTCATTATTAATTTAATGGAATAACTTGAAATATTTTTCGTAATTTAAATAACCACTATTGCTTTCGACGGTTTATTTATGTGATGAATAACATTTTAAATTTATTTGTTGTTTGTTTGTGTTGTTCAAAAGAATATATTTCTTACAGAGAAGTACCAAGAAATTCTGTTGTCTACTAACACCGATGGTATTTTGTATTAATTTCGTTTAGATGGTGTAGAGAACAGAAACAAATTTGTTGTAGCGCATTTTGTTAATTTAAAGTAGTAAAGCAAAATAGCGTAGCTTTAATTTTTAAGCTAAAGGAGATCGATTATCGCCGTCATATCTATTGGTCAAATACCGTTGAAGGAAGACGCTGCGACGTACATTAGCACAGACTATAAAACTAATCATAATAATTTTTGATGACTGAAGCAGGAATTTGACTCATTATATTCGGGCTGTAGAGTCAATACAGTCAAAACTTCAGCAAAGAGCTTGCTTGTATATATGAAATACATAACATTTTATTAAAGTTAGGAAATTTTAAGTGTGTCATATAGTAAATGGCCTTTGGACAATGGACGAAAAAAATAGTATCTATAGCGACTTCGCTTATAATTTTGAACGTTTAAAATTTAATATGTATGATGTAATTAATAAAATAGACCCGCCATGTTTTCAAAATGTGATTGACAATTTTCGTAAAGAAATCAGTATTTTGAGCTGTCTAATCCAGGTGTCATACCAGAGGGTTTAATGTCATGATCTTTAAATGCAGACTTCCATTCACCATATCCCTATCTTGAGATAGAGCTCTATGCGAACTTCCACCTGCAGAGTCCAAAACAACCTCCGGTGACTGCTGTCGAAGGGCAACAGCACATAGACAAGATCAAGTATTACTATAGCCATAAAGACCTGCAATAAGCAGTCCGTAATCCAATCTCTGGTTGGGATTCTTGGAGATCCCCTCTTCTGTCGTATTCAAACTTTAAAGGAAGTTTAGGGCGATGCATTACCTTCCCAAATCACAACGTACGACGTTCATCTCACCCCGATGGTCACATTAAAAGACAACTTGTGAGTTAAGTACACACAGGTTGCAATCCATAATCATAGTTATTTCCAGCCTATAATATACACTTTGCTGATGTGTTTCGAGCTGTCTAAACGCTGTGTTACATTAGAGAGATAAACTCTCCGGCGACTACTGTTGAATGGCAACAGCACCTAAATTAATAAAAGTACTATCAGGGCACATTTCACAAAAATGACGAAATGCACCGAATAGACCAAAAACTACTCTCCCTGCGTAACTTTAGGTGTCAACCACTACCACCACGAAGCCAAACCGCAATAAACAGCAACACAACTTCAAACTGTTCAAACTGCTTCAGCGAGCTCAGTGGTGGTACATCCGTCATTAAACCCGTACTTTGCAGAAGCTACTCAGGCGATGCATCACCTTCCTTATTATAATGTTTCACCGGACCAAAGGCACTGTATATACAAGTACGAACCTATCTATTTTTAAGGTGGTTGAAATTGGTCAGTTAATTGCATTTATAAACACGAACGTTCAAATAAACAACGAAAATACGTGATATATGCACATTTATAAGAGTGCAGGAAAAATACTTGACTTTAAGGAATTTTGGATGCTTTGAAAGAAGAGCTACTTTTTTCAAGTGGTACATCTTGAACAAAAATCATGGCTTTTCCAAGCGCTTTTCGGAGCAGAAGGAACAACAACAAGCATCATCTCTCCCACACAAAGCTACTTCAATCGAAACAGTAGTTTTTTCTGGGATCCTACTATTAATGTACATGTGAAAGGTTTCATGTTTCTGAGTTTAGATATTTGTTTAATTTATTAAACTTCTATGAAATTGCGGTGACTATGACGTATGATCAGATGCTCTGCTTCGGCAGATGGTAGACCTGATTGTTATCAGCGAGTACTACGGCCGGATACACAAAGAATTCTTGTTCGGAGATAAGACGGGTACAGCCGCAGTCTAGTTACCGGCTACGGCTATGCGTGCACTCGAATCAGTGGTTTCGTGCTGGTGAGCTGTTACCTCACTCCTAGCGATAGTGTGTAGCGGTTTAGGGCGAAGATGCTCTCTATCGGTAACGGTCTGAAAGGGAGGGGCGGATCCATTGTGGTTGCTGGTGATTTCAATGCCAGTGGGATCGATCTAACGACGAACACGAGGGGGAGGTGCATTTTGGACATGGTGGCCAAGTTGAACCCGGTCGGCATCGGTGAGAATTCACCACTCCTGACTTCACATCGGTATCCGAGGGGCTGTCTGGGATGTGCGTAGGTTGGAGGATGCTCGAGGACTATACTGGGAGTGACCACCAGTATATTGAGTTTCGGATTGTGTCGGGGATGAGCGCCGCGCAGGAGCTGGCGAGAAGGGGGAAGCGTTGGTGTATACTTACGAGATTGGACCGCGAGGCGTTCTTGGCTTTCTTTAACGGGTCTTTAGTTTCGAACGTCGGGGGCAACGCTGACGCCCTAGCGGGTGCTATGATCCGGCGCATTGTTCGGGGATTTGACGCATCGATGGCGACCTCTGTACTGATGGACGTCGGAAATTGTTGATCGCAGGTGGAAATGCCTCCACAATAGAAGGATATACAATAGGGCTAGGCTGGTCAGTCAGGCTCTGCTGGAGGCCAAGGAGTAAGCCGGTCTCGGCATTGCGACGTGTGATTATTGAGAGCAAGAGGGCAAAGTGGGAGGTCAGTGAGTGGAAGTGATCCATGGGGAGTCGCCTATAGGCTTGTGACAGGTAAATTTGGAGCGAACCGTGTTGGCGTACAATTGGACGGCGTGCGAATCGACGGGATCATGCGCGGATATTCCCCCCACCACCCTACGCTGCGCGGACATGGTTTCAGTCCGGCCACACGTTGTGTGCTTCGAGCGCCCCTAAGGTGGATTCTATTATCCAAAGCGCATAATCGTCGTAGATGGAAACGACCTTCAGAATGTCTTGAACAGAAAACTATGGATGATGTTCTGAGGATGCTACGGGAGAAGTTCTGTATTACCGGCTACTTTATGGGATTTCCCTGTAGTTACCTGGACGATCAGATACTGCTGTACAAAGAACTGGAGAGACGGAGGACCAGAACAATAATGTCCGGGTCGGTTCAGGGATCTTTGCTGGATCCGGACCTATGGAATCTGGGCTACGATGGCATCTTTGATGTGGAGACACCCGAGGATACTCACCTCGTAGGATACGTGGACGACATAGCGGCGGTCATCTCGGTGCGGGATATGAATGACGCCAGAGGGAAGCTGAACTGGGTCATGCTTACGACTCGGGTATGGCTTGATGATCACGGTCTGGAACTATCCGGAGAGAAGAATGAGGTGATGCTGATATCGCGGGGTCACATACTACTCGGCGTCGGCATGCAGTCCAAATACGGCATGTGGCGACTAAGACGGCAAGAACTGGCTGAGAGAACCAAAAAGCAAGGTGCTTGAGGTGGTACAGGCAACGGCGGCCCTTAGAATTGCTTCGGCTTACCGGCTACTCAAATGCTACTCAAAATTTAATAGGTCTCCTTGACTTCAGAGGCACTACAACACTGCTATAAAAACAAAGAACGTGCAAAAGCAGAGTTTATAGGAGAGTGAAGCTTCACCTCCTGCCATTTCTCCTACTAATCCTTTCTTCTAGTTCCAGCACAATGCATCACATGTGTAGGGATTATCTCCTAAGTGCTGGTCCAAGATACAAAAAATTGTGTATTTTATAACGTATCATTCCAATCAAAGTTTAGTTTAATTAATATTGTAATTTTATTTTTATTTTGAACCTAAATTTTGCTCTGATTTAATTTCACGTAAACAAAGTCAGGGCCAATTCCCAGTACAATAACAATTTTAATAATTATTACATGAATTGTTTATATCAAATACTTGGTTTTGAGAAACTAATTTCTTGAGTGTCCGTTATAGAAGTTAACATACTCTTATCTGCATATTAACTTAAAAATTTGCTATACTAAATACTGAACTTTTTAACATGTAGTAATTACTTTCAAACATAAACCTAATATCACTAGATATGTGTTCGAATGGCGCAATATATTCGTATGTATGTATAGTATATTGAAATATTTCATATATTCTTTTGCAAATCGTTTGAAGGTATTTTGTCTTGGTACTAGCTGTCGGCTAAATTTCTTAAATTTTTAACTTTAATTAGGAGGTTCTGGCGACATAAATTTATCAATTCGGCCGAGAGTTATCACTTTCGGGATTTCATTACTGTGTTTTATAATATTTTCAGCGAAACTCACATTGAAATTGCGGCATATATGTACGTACATATGTATGCAAAGATTTTCTACTACAAACGCCTTTCAGCCTATCAAATATTGAGCAAAATTAACGTTAATAAAAATAGAAGATAATTGCTAATGGGTAATTGAAAACTATCCAAGACTATTGCACAGTTTAATTTTATGTACATGAGAACAAGAATTTATTGCTGTGATGTGATGTTTTTGTAATTGAATGAATGACAGTTACCCGATTTGTATTGTTTGCATAAGTATCAAACAATGGTAACAATTGTTAATAAATGTCTATAAATTTTTGGTGTATTTTGTTTGTTTTATTATTGACTACATTTAACAAATATTTGAAAATAAATTATGTAAAATTTTAAGATAAACAGATATAGAAAAAGGGGAATGAAAACTGAAGTAAATAGTTTAGCTTTTTTACTTGTGAAAACTGTAGAATTTTTTTAATGTGGAAATAGATGATCAACATAAAAACATCTTAAGGTGATGTTTATGTGGCTTCATAACTTATTGGAACTTACCCCTGGTTTAATCATCATTTTGACGGGTATTATAGATGATGGTTGACCATTGTCATCGGCAGCTAATGAAGTATTGGCGGCAGCATCATCTGATCCTAAGGCAGATGTTTGTGGTTGTGACGATGTTGGGAGTGCATTTGGTGCATTTGTCGTAACTACATTCGAGGGTAATGCCAATGCCTCTGATGTAGTTGGCAACAACTGCTGCTGCTGCCGTTGTTGTTGTTGTTGCAACGCCTGCTGTTCACGTTTATAACTTTCCATGGCCATCATTGAGGTTTGACGTGCATTGGGATTTTCAAAGGAGTATGGTGGGACAGCATCATGATGATCAGGTACAGATGAAGAACGATGCTGATTATGACAACGTAAAAATAAAAACAGAACTTTTAGTTAAACAATTTCAAGTTGAAAATTTCTGGTTCCCTTTTTGGTATTGGGGAACAATTAAATATAGTTCTTATTATAATTTGCATATACATATATGGTATATAATTATTTTTTGGTTTGTCTGTCAATAATGCAACCTAAATTCAGAAACATCCGCATTAAAACAGTAATTTTATTTATTTTATTTTTACGATATAAATTCAAAGAATAGATATATGTAGATTAGAAAAAAGAAAAAGAAAGGAAGAGAGAAAAAGAGACAAATAAATGTAGAAGTGGATGCATACTTACATGTGAAACATTCGAGTTTCTTAGATTGGAGACATGATCATAGTTTTTATAGCAACCAATACCCGTTGTAGCCGGGTTTCGTCCACTGGTCGAATCACCTTCGGTACTATTGCCATCCGTCTGTGAGAGATTGTGCCCTGCGGGTAACGATCGTCGTAGCGCATTTGTTAAACGTTGCCAATTGTTTATGGATCTAATGCGACTTTCGCGCTTTTCTAATGCATTCGAGTCACAAAATTCAAAATGTTTGTTTGCATGAATTTATGTATGATTGTATGTATGTACATATGTATGTGACAAGATGATCATGTTAATTTGGGATTTCGATTTGTTATATTTTTTTGTTTACATGAACATGATGTTTAGTAAATTTTTGGTGAAGGTTACAAAATGAATTTCATGCACATTTGATAGTTTGTTTGTTCAATTTAAATTGTAAATTGTATTTATTATTGTTGTTGCATTTATTAATGTTAGTTTTGTTATTTGTAATGGCATTGAAGTTTTCATAATCATACCAGTCATACATTTAATCATTCATTATATCATTTATTAGTCGTATAAAATTATAATTTTTTTTTGTAATTTGCAATTTTATTAGAATCGGTTTTAGGTTTTCAATTTAATATTTTTACATTTAAAAGTATAAGGTTTTTTTGTAGAAATGGAAAATATTCCCAATATTTTGTTTGTATTTGTTGTTGTAGTTGTAGTTGTTGGTTAAATATATTTTGTAAATATCATTTTCATGCGGTCACATATTTGAGCCATTTTTTATTATTATATTTAAGTTTGTGCGTTTGTTGGTGTTGAAAGCATTTAATTGGACATACATATTGGGATTAATTGTTTGTTGGGCAGGATCAATTTTAGAAAACGTTGTTGGAAGAAAAGAAAAATGAAATTTTGATTGAATCCCATGGAATTCTTTGCTTCAATTAACTCAATATTTGAATATTTTTTTACACACGCAGAACACAACAAACTTACAACAAAAACATTTTTATTTACGTATGGTTATTAATGAAGTATATTTACTAGTAGTTGTAGTATTTCGTGGAAGTAGTAGTAGCTAAATATGGTTACGATCAAGTTACAAATAGGTATGCGAATATATTTAGCACGTTTTCATAAGATTTACATATCTTTAAAATACGATAAGAATACATTTACTAAAATACAAATACGATTATATTAATGATGATATTAAAAAAAATAAACACATATAACCAGATTAGTGACAATAATTTATGTTAGTAGTACACGGTTATTCCAAATAATAAAACGAAAATTACATACTAGCTAATGCCCAAAAGTAAATACTAACATGTAGAATTTTATTCTCCTTTATATTAGAAAGTTTAAATGTTGTTTGAAGGGAAATATATTACTAAACATATAAGAATCGTATTGGAAAACAATAAGTAGATTTCTTGTACTACAATACATTAATTGGCAATTAATATATTTATTGTTGCGAAATTGTTAGTATATCATTATCAAAAATTGCCTAAGTTTTCGAAAAAAAGGCGAAGCATTTATGGCGCTGAAAATCACACTATTTCTACAAGATCTCATTCGCTCATAAGAAGGAATGCAAATTCGTACGATTAAACACCAAAAATTAACTTTATTAGCCGGTTTAAAATCAACGTACTCGGAAATGAGGCCGTGATTTCCCTATCCTTCACAACATATTATAATCAAATAATTTAAATCTTCAAGATTAAAAACTATAACAGCAATACTCTGACGCAAAGCCTTCAATCGGTGATGGAGTGGGATATGGAAACACGTTAACTATTTTAGAGTACCTCCAGTTTTATTACAATATATCTACTTGACACTGCGAAATATCATGCTCGTAGGGACTCTGAAACATTCCTCACCCAGCGCATATTTGAATTGTAAAGTTAAAATATTGTGGTAATTATGTCTATATTAACAAATTATTTTTGTATAAAAATGGAACTTAATAGTTGCTTCTCGTTTAACAACAAAACACCGTTAAACATCTATTTGTTATACTGTATTGATGCATAGCGTGTGTTAATATATAAAGTATGCGAAGACTAGGATGGCGGGTTCGATTCCTATTATCTATCAAATTTGGTGTTACTGGCTTCGACGTTTATCATTGTTAGAAGATAAAAGAATGTCAAAAACTTTATCCGCATAATCATTCGAAACATAGTTTAATTTTAGGCGTTTTTTTCGGTCGATTTGTGTCGGCATACCCAATATTAGTATTGCACCCGTTTTATACTTAATATATACCTCCAGTCTTATTTCGAAATTCTAAATGGAAACAAAACTAACGCAAATGAAATTGCCGATCATCGGCACAACTTATCCTTTTAAAAACATATATGGAGTAATGGTGTTTGTTAAAAAAAAAATTTTTTAATTGGATATGTATGACCTCTGCGTGGCATTGGTAAACAGATGGTTGAATCTTCTATATATTGATAGGTAAACACGTTTTTCGGAATTCCTTTTACAGCTATACTTCTGCGCCGATTTAAAATATATATACATATATGGTTTTAAATATTTTTTGGCGCAGATGTAGCCAATCATAATTTTGTAATTTAATACTTCCTCAGCGGCGAACATTACATCTCTTTAACGGTGTTTGTATTCAATGAATGGTAGCATTCAAAGTGTACGACGGTAGTGTATGGAATTCTCAAAATGAATTGGTTCATCTTTTGTATTCATTTATGTATTCGAGCTGTATTCGAAATTGTATTCGAGCTGTACAAAGTATGCTGGCATACTTTATGTACAACTGAAAGGCTTTCACTCCACAAATGCGGCAATGTATTTGGAAACATATACTACGTATGAGAGTATATAAGATAGTGTGCATTACTGTCTTACATGTGTACATTAGATCAGCGCTTCGGTAATCGAAATTTTCGGCGCTGGGTTAGTATGTCTTTAAAATTATTACTCACAGCATTAAACAAAAAACTTCTTTTCTTATTATATGGAAGTAAAAACAAAAACAAATATACCTTTGCTTTACTGTTTTTACAGAAATAAAAACAAAGTAAAAATTTTGTGCATCAAATTTAATCTAGTATGAATAAAAATGTATGAAGAACTTTCTGTACAGCACAAATCTCCTGGTTAAAGAGCTTTTACATTATCGCGGCAGCATTCAGTTGAGAAGAAGCGACACTGGTATCCAAATGTATGCGTGAAATTGTTCACCTTAATAAACCAACTCTTGTGACGCTTCTAAAAAAATATGAAAGGGCACTCTAATTGCCGAAACGTTATTTGTGGCGATATCATTTTTAGGAAAATTTCCAAACTGTGTATTCAAATACGGAATAAACATTGCTTCAAGAATGTCGTTACTTTCTTTAGTACTTTAGTAAACGTATTGAAGACAATTAATCATTCTTAATTGACACAAATTAGCCAATGCAGTTGTGAATCGAAAATATCTGATTTAAATTAATCGTGCTGGAAATAATTAGTTAACAGTTTAACGGGTAATAATTTAATATACCATTGTCAATTTGCCGCAATAGTTAAAAGAAAATCATTTTCCCTTTTTTGTACTTTTTTTGTGCCGTTTGTGGAGACAAAAAGTTTTCTAAAATCATTTTCTATGGAATTGTAACAGCCCATAATAAAATATTTCAAGGCCCTATCTGCCCGCTTTTGGGCTGGATGATGTCAACTTATAGAATCCCAACAGTTCAATGCTCGGTGAAGCGCAGTATACTGTGGATTCATAATGTATTGATTTCAGTCCGTTTTTTTCATCATGGTTATGTCAACCTTATTAATACTTACACTTTGTCATTTATAAACTATTTAACAATTTGTGTAATAAACTATAGCAGATTTAAAAAATCTATTTGAAGTGTATGAAATTTTATATAAAAAGTTTATTCTCTATTGTTTATTGTAAAAAGTCATGTCTGTTTCGGAATAAAATGTATTTAAATTTAAAATGGATTTTAATTTTGTTTGAAAATGATTATAGCATATTTTTGTGTAAAATGATTTTGTTAAATGCAATGCCACTTGTATAATTAGTTGGTGTTATGTTGGTTGATATTCCATCAACTCACTCATGTTGAATTTCATAGAACAATTATAACAAAAAAATTATATCATTGAAAAATACTGTTGATCGTGTTATAATAATATATTATTATGAATTTATATTTAAAAAAAAATTTAAAAGTTCTATTAGAAAACTAACAAAAAAATATATATATATAAAAGATTTGCAGCCAGAGACAACAGAATTTTCTAATAAGTAGAGCAAAAATTTTGGACAGGAGTAAATATTAAATTAAAGTTGATCGATTACAAAGAGGGTATAAGAATTTAAATATATTTTTATATTGAAAAAAAGACAGAAGATTTCTTATATATACTATTTATATACAAACACACACGCACACTTATTAAAAAAAATTTTAATTTTTCTATTTTTATAAAGTATTAGTAGATACAGACAAAGCGAGTTATATGTAATTATGTTGTTAGTAAGACAAAGTATTTATTTCATTTAAATTAAGTTACATTTTGATGGTAGAAAGAAATAGAAGTTTTTAAAGTGCATGCTAATATTTCATTAGTTTCTTACATTTTAAATTATTTTCCTTTATTTCAATACTTATTGAAAGCCGGCTCTTCCTCAAAATATTATCAAAAATTTTATTTAAATAATTTTTTATAGAAAACAATAATGAAACACGAAAAACAATTTAAAGAAATTTTATTTAGCATGAGTATAGACATTTCGGTATACATTTTCAGCATTAGTAATATTCAATATTTATTTACGAAGAATCAAACATGTTTGTGTAGATTAAACATAAAGATAAGAAATTGTAAAGCGAGTAATTTTTTAAATGTTAAATATATATGTACATATTTGTGCAGTATCTTATTTGGAACCTCAGTTTATACAATTAGTTAAAATTTTTCAATTTTAATAGGCTGATAACACTATGCAACACGAAAAAATTGCACTGATAACCACTATTTTTTTTTAATCCGCTGTGGTCACCTAACTACAAAAATCTTCATTATTTCAAATTCTATGTAAAGTTTTTGTAAAAAAATATTTTTTTAAAATTGGGGTTTTTTGAAGAGAGTGCTTCCTACCTCTGGTCGAAAATTTGGTTAAACTTATTTAATATTATTATTCAATAGAAAAATTTTAAATTACGCCAGCTTTAAGTTTTGTTACTCTCATTTTTGTATTTAGCCATTAGTTTTGAAGTTATTGATGAAAAAGTAAAAAAAAAATTTTTTTTTTGGAATAATCACCAAATTTTTTAATTCAAAAAATTCATAAAAAATAGAAAGCACAAAATAGTTACCAGTTTCACTACTTAATCTTAAAGCTGATGTAATAGAAATAAAATAAAAAATCATAGATAAATGCGTGTTTTATTCCCGATTAAGTGAAAGTACCTGCTATTGAAATTTTTTATCTAAAATTTGTGTAGAGCCGAAAACGGTGGTATTGTTGGTTATTTCTGCCTGCGTGCATGCATATTTTATTTTCCTTTTTATTAAAAAAATTAAGTAAACGACAAATGGCATCTAAGAAAGGTATATAAAGGCTTTACTTTGCACAATCAGCATTAGTCAACAATTGAATTCCGAGGAGACAAGTGTTTATTTTAGATACAAAAATAAGAAAATTAGCGAAAAACTTCGAAAAATGTTGTGTAAAAATAAGCCAAATACATTTTGGCAAATTTATGACCAAGAACAAACGACACTATTTCTCAACTTCTTACCAAACTAAATACAAAGATTATTTAACATAATGGTAGACAACATTGACCAGTACTGGACACATAGTTCAATATGTGGGAATTACGGAGTTTTTGTAAGATATCTATCTTCATCGAACTCCCAATAAGTACTTTTAAATGAATTTTTATATATATGTATATATACATTTTCTCACAGCAACTTTTTCTCTACTTACAGAACTCTCCAGAAAATGGTTTTGGAAAATACATGTGATGGCCTTACCCCACCACTTCAGCTGGTGGACTGACACTTCCCGTTTTCCATCAGGATAAGAAGTTATATCTTGAAAATCCGTCTGATAGACCATAAGGTAACATTTTATCACCCCCTCAACTTTCATCATCCAGATGATCTAAGACCAAAACTTTATAATTAACTTGAACTCAATGATCTTATAAGAGACTTCGAGCTAACAAAAAAGAAGTAAGAGCTTTTAGCATCTCGCTTAAGAGAGCGAAACTTCATAGAAAATGACATCAAGTCAACTAAGTACCGGAACCGACAAAATCCATATGCGAATTTTATAAAATAAACGATAATATGTATTTCAGTTACGACATAAATTGTCTTTTTGTGAGGCTAGGCCAAAAATATGTCGCACGTGCGTGGCGGCTGTTTGTTGATACGATTAGTAGCAGAGAAAGCCTTAAGGCTGTTTTACTACATATTGGCAACGAGAAGCCATCTATACCCATTGCTCATGCCGTGAATATGAAAGAAACATCTGAAACTATGGCCACTTTATTAAGAAATTTAAACTATCAGAAGCACAATTGGAAAGTGTATTGCGTCTTAAAAATTGTTGTCATTTTAACAAAATATTGCTGTATTCTGTGCATCTGGGTTAGCCGAGATCGGGAAAATCACTATCTCACAAAAGTTTGGAAAACAAGATCCGAAAGCACACTAGGCCTTCATAATGTAAAGTATCCTGCATTGATTAAAAAGGATAATGTCATCTTACCACCACTACATATAAATCTGGGATTAGTTAAAAATTTTGCTAAAGCACTAAACAAAGAGTGTAGAGGCTTAGCTTATTTATTTTTTTTTTCTGGGACCAGCACTCAGGAGATAACTCCTACACATACGAAGCATTGTGCTGGAACTACAGGAAAGGGATAGTAGGAGAAACGACTGGATATGAAGCTTAATTAATGATTTTACAGCACTGTTTTTACACGTTCTTTGTTTATACTCGCAGCAGTGCTGAAGCTTCTTTAGTAGCCTTTTTTATTATTATTTTACTTCGCCGGTGCTACACAATACCGACGAAGGAGGGCGTTCTGATGTGATTGTGCATTGGTATCAGCTGAAGCCGGTATTGTTCAGTGACTAGTACTATGCGTTCCACACTGAAACCTTCCAACAACAATTGACACACAAAGACACACTAATGCATATCAGAAAAATGCGAGATATTTTTTTTTTTTAAATAATTTTAGTCTGAAACTGGGGTTGAACCCAGGTCTGTTTTTGGTTTTGTAGTCAACGTGCATACGACTAACCATCATGCCATCATCAACAACTCCGAAATTAATGGCTAAATACAAAAATGACTAAAGTGGCGTAATTAAAAATTTTTTGACGTATTGGATTACAAGATTGAATAAGTTTTACCAAAGTTACGAAAAGAGGTAGGCAGCAGCCTCTTGAAAAAATCCCAAGTTTAGAAAAAATTTTTTTTACAAAAACCTTACAATAGAATTTGAAATAAAGATGATTTTTGTAGTTAAGTGATCACAAAGGATTAAAAATAGTAATTATCAAAGAAAAAATTTTTTTTCTAATTCGTTGAATATTTTAATCGATACTATACCGGCAGTCAAAATTACATGTGATAGTTATATTCTAAGAAACAAACTAAATCAAAGAAAAAACTCTAATCGCACTAGTGTTGTCAGTTGTACCGATTTACAGTCTTTTGCAATAAAATCACACGTACCGAGCGGTTTTTAACATTTCCGTAAATTTATATGTATAAAAAATTTTTTAAGAAATCGTGAGTGAAATATAAGAAAAAAAATCTAAAAATTGTAATGAAGAAAAGTTAAGAAGATAAGTAAATATAATATCAATTGAGAATTCATGATTAAAAAATGGAAAAATTTTGTTTACGCACAGTTATGTTGTTATGCACAGTTGTATATTTTAGTATATTTATTGACAAAATCTATATCAAGAAGTTTCAATAGAATACCATACTGTTAAGCATAGCTAAAACTCTATGGACTGTTTAACCAAACTGACTCCTTATTTATTATATATATATATATATTGTTGAGACAGATACAATTTCAAAATGTTATTTTATACATTACATTTTGAACCATGTACATATGTACATACGAGTATAAAGCTTGAATCTAAACTAGAAATGATAATTATTCTATGGAAATTTCAATAAATAGACATACAGTCGCATTCGACTATGTCGACACAGACATCTGTACATTCAAAAATTTTTGACTTGAACAGTATGTAATACATATCAGGCAACAAGAATGCTGGACAATGTTATGGTGATTTCTTTTCTGAACAAATATGTTGCCCTTTCGATGGATAACATTTTCTACAGTTTGCCCACACCTTTAAAAAGTGATACATTTTTTACTGCCACAATGGTACAAAATATTTGAGATTTAATATTAATGTATACTTAGCGTTTCACTGTTTCTACGGTTTTTAGCACCATTTTATCAATAAAAATCGTCAGCAACATTGTTTTCTAATCATCTGCTATTACCTAGAACAAACTGCAAAAACTTTAAACCAAAAATTTATCAAAAAAGTTTACATTGAAATAAATAATAAATTAAACAGAATCTTCTTCCAACAAAAGTCTGACGGACTCTAGTCAAAGTGAAGAGTATATTGATTTTCATAATTCTTATTTGTATAAAAAAGTACTTCACAAAGATGTAAAAAAGGTTAGTATATCACCCCGACTTGAGATTAGAGGGTCAAATATGTTGCATATTTTGCCAGTTATTTGTGCAACATATTTAGAAAGGAACGAAATAGCTTTTTTTAATGTTACATATTTTTTAAAATGGAACAGAAACTGTAACGAAATGTAGCATATATGTAACATTTTTGTCAGAAAAGAAAACGCCATTAGAGTCAGATAATTCTGAAAGATTTCTGTTATTTACCTTTTTTCTTATTTCCTGCTGCTGGCTCGAGAAAATTGGCATTGACAGACTTTATGGAAAATATTTTTACATTCAAGAAGATTGTTTTAACTTCAAAAATTTCTAAATATTTTAGTTATGGGTACAAAATAGTTTCGACAATGCCCATTCGATAATATTTTACAACTTTATGAAGACGAGGTAGTGAGAAAAACGAACGAAACATTATATGTATGTACTTTTTTGAAGATATGTAGACTAAAAGATTACAATCCATTTAATGGAAATCATCATATGATTTGGCAATTTTTATAATTGATTACAAAATTTATAATTGCATTCATAATCGCAAATTGATTTTATGATTTCAATATGATGAAAACGATTGAATAATTTTTTAAATCAATTCATGTACTAATTTATTTAATTTCTTTAAGTACAATAAAATCCAGTTATTGCAATCAAAATTAAAAAAGAATAAATATGTTCATTCTCTGCAAATAAAGTCCCTTCTTCTAGAAATAAAACTGACTCTGATAATTTTAAATTGCCTACAATGTCAGAAGAACTAAACAACATTTAATAAAATGAATTTTCATTTACAATTGACATTGGCATCTTGTAATTGATGAAAGACAGCACACTATTTTATTTTTTTAATTCTAAATAAATATCATAGTTAGAAGCGATAATTCCAAAAACTGAGTGAAGAAAAATTTCAAGTACATGTTCCGCAAGGGAATCGTACGATACGATAACGCATGACTGACAAAGTGTCTATCACCGACGACACAAGTGGAAGCTTCAATGCCTGCTCCCGTTAATGAGGGTTTATAGCACACATTTTCATTATCTTTTCAGTAGTAAATTATTAAGCACTAGAAATTATGTAAATACATACGCATACAAATTTGTGTTAGACATTGAAATGTCGTTTACAACTGGCCCTATAGCGATAATACGAAAATTAATAAATAGCCTGCAAGAAATCGGTGGTAACATCTACACATTGTTTTAAATATCTGTAAGAAATCTTTATGGAAAATATTTTATATTTACATGTGAGCAAATATTGTGAATGACAGCAACATGTTAGATTTTCCCAGAGATTTCTCTTAAAACCGAACAAAGAATTTTAGGCGGAATATTTGCTTTAAAAGAACAACTTTTATAGAATTTCTATACGAATATGAAAATTGTTTCAACGTCTTACGAATGTTGAACAAGTTTGTTGACTGTGATATTTTAAAAAGCTGAATTTTATTTCGTGTCTACGCAATAGTTTTCGTTTCAAATGAAAAAAATGTTTAATTAAAGTGCAATTGAATTGACGGGATTTCATTTATTTTTTAAATATAATTATTATGACGACTATGTGAGATTTTCATAAATTATATTTTTTAATTAATAGCAAAAGTAAATAAAAACAACTTCAATTCAATAGGAATGAGATTACTTTCTGCTTTCTGTATGATTATGTATGTATCTACATATGTATGTACCCGGTGACGTTTTGAGCGACTTTATCATATTGATATCTTCATTTATGATTCCTTTTAAAAAACTAAATATTAAGGCGTAGTTTCTCTGACATATTCACTATAGATTCACCGTATAAAAGGAAGTTGAAAGTAATCAACGTTGTTTGTTATTATAAGATACAAATATGAACTCTGCTGGAATTTGACTGCTGCAAGTATTCGTCAACTCATCAGTTCCAGCACAATGCACGCATGTGTAGGGGTTATCCCCTGAGAGCCGGTCCGGATTATTAAATATTTCATTGTTTCTAGTTTCTCACTGCATTGCAGAATATTTAAACTTAGCTACATTGTCTGTTATGAGTGGATGTTTGTTCTTAGTTTGTGCTCAGTTTGTTTCTTTAGGATGGCCACGAAATACATAAAAAGTTTTATATATGTATATCGATGATATTGTGTGTTAGGACTCGCTAATACTTGGACGCTTACCGAACAAAGTCAATTCGGGTCATTTATGATATTTTTGGACAATTCCTTAAAAAATCATGTATGACGCCAAAGAAAGTTGAGCATCTGTCATTGATAAATTAACATTATCAGCATTCGCCACTGGGTATGTACACATATACTACATGAGACAATCTACGTGAAACAAACTCTTTAAAATTTACAAGTTTCTGAGTAAAAAATTTATAAATGTTGGCAGACGGAAAAATATTTTTGGATTATTACAAATTCACTTTAAAATAAAACTGTCCGATAAGTCACTGGCATGTTTCTACTTTCTGAAAGTAAAATGATAAATAGGTGAATAGTGTTGCCCTTTCACAACATATATGTATACACTAGTGGCAGAAACTATAGCAACCGAATTTATAACATCACAATTTTGTAAGTAGCTTTGCAAAGAGTACCAAAAATTTTGTCATAAATTTTGTGTTATATTAATTTAAATGCCTGCTTTCATTATTAACTCAAAAATATTTCAACTTTTATTAAGGTGGTACGAAATATTAAAAATAAAACGAATTCAGTATTTGTAATGGCAAAAACTAAAGCAACTGGAAATACAGGGTGTCTGGTAGCAGATTTATATTTTCGAACTTAAATAAAAAACGTAATAATTGACATAAAGTTTTATTATTTCATTTTTTAAAGAGTATGTCATCCAGATCCTTTTTTAAAAATTCCATGAATAATTGCTCTTGGAAGTCCCAATGAGGCTACTCTTTTCCGTATTGAAAGTCTTGGATTTTCACGTAAACCGCTTTCAACCAGTTCAATGTTTTCGGGAGTCCTTGAATATCGACTGGGCCTCTGCCGTGGGGCATTCAAAGCCGAAGCAGTTGCGCGTAATATCTGCACCCACGAACGAATTAAATTTACACTCGGTGCATCACTTATTCGCCGAACACCGAACAATGAACAAAAATTGTCGACGAGCAATTACGTAAGAATCATTACTCTTAAAAAATGTCTCCACAGCGAACGCGCGATGCTCACTCGACCACTGCGACGTCGTGACTTACAAATCCGTATAATCGATAATTCCAACGGCGCCATCCTCCCTCCGCACCGTTTATTACTTTTTAAAATATAAATATAAAATATAAATATAAAAAATATAATTTTGCCACCAGACACCCTGTATCTTATTGCAATAAGTAATCGTATTTTAGTAGTTAATGGCATAGCCATTATTTTTCAAGACAGCTGCACATCTTTGAGGCATTCATTCGATTAATTTTTCAAATTGGCTTTTTGGAATTCTTTCCCAAGCTTCTTTTATTTGGTTAAACAATTTTCTTTTATTACTGCCTTGGTATTTTTCGGTCCACTAATTTCCACAAGTTCTCTATAGGGTTTAAGTCAGGTGATTGTGGTGGCCATTTCAATATATTGATTTTTTTTTCTGAAAACCTCGACTTTACATGTTTCGAAGTATGGTTCGAATCGTTATCTTGCTGAAAGATCCATCTTATAGGCATATTTTCTTCAGCAAAAGGCACTATAGCATCTTGCAAAATATTTTTGTACAGGTAGCGGACAATGATTTCACTAATTTCATACAACGGCCCAATTGCATTGAATGCAAAACACCCACACACCATCACGTTTCCTCCAACATGCTTAACAGTTCCCTAGTGTACTTAGGATCTAAACGTATATTGAGAGGTCATCGAACAGTTTTATTTTTCGAGTCAGGTCTTTTAAGGTTGAATTTGGATTTATCAGAAAATAATACATTTTTCCAAACACTCCAATGCAAATGCTCCCTCTCAAACTCTTTTCTAACCTTGCGGTTCTTTGGGGAAAAAAAAGGTTTTTGAGCAGTTTTCCTCGATCGCAGTCCTGCTTTTACTGGTCTGTCTCTCACTGTCCTGGCGGTAATATTTAAGTCCAATTTATCAACAATGTCTTGGGATGATATAAAAGGATCTTTCTTTATTTCTCGGACTATCATTTGATCCTCTCGTACTGAAGTCTTACGTGATCTTCCACCGCTGTGACCTGTTTCAATGGAACCACTTGACAAAAACTTTTTTAGAAGTCGACAAATAATTGATTTATATATTCCAAATTTCTCTGAAATACCTTTCTGTGTCATTCCGCTTTTATAATGTTTTATTATTTCACTTTTGACCCATTTGTTATATTTATTTCTCGCCATTTTTATTCAACTTTTTACAGCGCAACTTTTACTACTTTAAAACTCTTAAAATCTCAATTAATTCAAACTTGTTTAAGTTTTGATAATAACAAAAACTAAAAGACCGAAGTTTAGTAATGTAGTATTCCATGAAAATCAACGCTTATAAAGAGTTGCTTTAGTTTTTGCCAACTACTTTGTCGTTAAATTAAAACAAAAAATTTTTTTTAAGAAAAAAAAGAAAGTTCGCAATTTTTTGTTTCTAAAATACCGACGATTTATTCCATTCTCATATTGAATTGAAATATACTGTTATATTTTAATAATTTAATGAGGGTGGCGATGGCACGATGGATGGTAGTCTGCACGTTGACTACACAACCAAAAAAACAGACCTGGCTTCAACCCCAGTTTCAGACAAAAAATTTTTAAAATAAAAGGCATAGTCACTGGTCTCTGAACAATACCGGTTCAACTGATAGCAATCCACAAGTACATCAGAATGCCCTCCGTCGTCGGTATTGTGTAGCACCGGCGAAGTAAAATAATAATAAAAATGGCTACTAAACCGAAGCTTCAGCACTGCTACGAGTATAAAAAAAAGCAGAAAGCAGAGCTGCAAAATAATTAATTAAGCTTCACCTCCTGTCGTTTCTCCTACTATCCCTTTCCTATAGTTCCCAGCACAATGCTTCGCATGTGTACGAGTCATCTCCTGAGTGCTGGTCCCAGATAAAAAAAAAAATAAAAAATTTATCCTAAACAGCCACAACAAAACTTTGTACATACTTTGAGCTCTTGCAATCAATCCCAATAACATTTCACAAAATATTTCATCTACTAAAGCCTAACTGAATCCTGTGAATCTTGAATGTTATGATTTTTTGTTTGTTGTTTGTTCTTTATTTCCGTATACCATTAAACAAACGTTTAGAAAAATTTACATTTTTTCTTTTGCTTCATAAACGGCTTCAGCTGTATCCAATCCACGAGCACATCAGAATGCTCTCCTTCGGCGGTGTTATGTAGCACCGGCGAAGTAAAATAATTACTAAAAATGGCTACTAAAAACGAAGCTTCAAAATTTAATACGTCTCCTTGACATCAGAGACGCTACAACACTGCTGTAAAAACAAATAACGTGCATAAAGCAGTGTTGTAAGATAATGAAGCTTCACCTCCTATAATTTCTCCTACTATCCCTTTCCTCTAGTTCCAGCATATTGCAACGCATGTGTAGGGGTCATCTACTGAGTGCTGGTCCAAAAAAAATTTTAGTTGATAATACTGCTTAATTTGACAAACAATTTAGCAGTTGATAGTTGCTTTTTTGTTGAGTTTGGTTTGGCTTACAAATTGTTGAATTTTTGCGTAGAAACATTCGTTCTACTTGTCAGACCTATCGTGCACTTCGTCCATAGTGACTAAATCTAATAACTATGGATCGTTTTTGAACACGTGTATTGTTTATATGCATCCCATAAGACGGCAAACAGTGTAAACCAAATAAACTTCACCAAACGCTTGAACAAAATTAACATCAATAAATTTTAAATTTATAAAAGATTTTGCGAACGAATTTCGATTCATTAAAGAAAATTCAACACCTGCCAATCCATATTTGACAAGTTAGTGGTGAAGGTGTGGTCAGCAGTCCACATTTTTTTTGTACGAGAATAGAAATGAGAGATTTCAGAACGATAACTATAATTAAGTTTCAGTGTTTTTTTTTTCCTTCTTTAGAATTGCTTCAGTTATACTTCATGATGAAACTTTCCAGAAAATAGGCGACGGATATGGCTGAAAAAATTGGTACGTTTTTATACAAAGTTCCTACACAAACTTGGTTCATGTAAAATACTATAATCTGTAGTTTATTTAATGAGTTTTTGGAAAAATAGTATTAAACTAGTAGTTAAATTTCTTTTCAAATTGATAATAATGCAAATGCCAAATTCATTAATGAAACTGAATATACGAGTAATAAATAAAATCGATAGCTTAAATATTGTCCGCTTCAAGTGGAATGACCCATATATCAATCAATGTTTATTGTTTATGTGTTAGTATTTTGTTCTTCCTTTTTTAAATTTGTATAAAAATTTATAATTATTTGAATTAGCTAATCATAAAAATATTTGCTGTATATTTTTTTATTCATTCCTTTTTCGTTTTTGGGTTTTTCTGTTTTTGTTCCGCTTTGACATTTAAGTTAAGAAATCATTTGCTTTCAAGAGAACATTATTTTCATTTATGTGATAAAACTAAAGTAAAGAAATTAATAATTACTCTGTTTATGACGAGAGCAATTACACTGTGATTTGTTGAACTCGACAACACCTATCAAAAAAATAGTATCACATCCCAAGTATTTCTTTTTATAATTAAATATTTATAAAAATAGGAAGTATTCAGTAATTTGTATAAAGCATTATCAAAGTAATGTCATAATTTAAATTGGCTGCCAATTTTTGTTGCTGGTGCTGTACCATTTATGTTCTCGATATTTAAGCTCTCTGTACACAGTTGTCAAGTATTACAATATTTTAAGATGTGGCAATATGGTAACAATGGAATGGCAATGGATAACTGACATTAGATTATCACGCTTGTAATAAATTTGTTAGAAAACGCACAATTTTATTGTCAGACTTTTGCTTGAAAAAAAAAAACAATATCTTTGTCCGCAAGATGGAGATGTCAGTTCAAAATAACGTAATAAAATAATTTTCTATGGTCATTATTTATAGAAGCCATCTACAATATTTCCAGTGGACATGTATACCCATTTCATATATATATAAATGTAATATGTAAAAAAATAATAATAATAATAATAATAATAATAATAATAATAAATATAATAATAATAATAATAATAATAATAATAATAAAATACATAATAATGTAAAATAATGTAAATGAATTCAACCCTTCGTAACTATTGCTTTTACACTATCGAAAACAAAATTTTAAAATTATTCAAAAATTTAAATATTCATGTGTACTTGGTGTTATGATATCTTATTGTACTATTAAATACAATGACTTTCGTTACGCTGTCGCGTTTAAATGTATAACAATATCCTTTGGTTTCTTGCAGAAATCAAATTTTATTTTTAAAGACGTGCGTCTAAAATTATCCATCCATCCATTACTCATACGAGTATTAAAAAGGCATTAAAATAATTATTTTTAAATTTCTTTTTCAATATATTTTTTGTTTTCAATAAGTTCATTTTAATTTATGTAATAAAAGGAATACTCAGGAGTTTTCTAAAATCATTGTTGCTTCTGTGATACATATTTAGTCGAATTTTTTCAGAAATATTATGTACAATTTAGAAGTATTTAGTAAGCGGTACATATTCTTCGGATTACTATTACAAAAAATATTTTTCAAGTGCTGATTTTATATATATGTAAATTATGATGTACTTTTTCAAAAGCTGATTTCAAAATTTCTGTTCAAACTAAAAGCTTAAATTGCAAAAAAAAAATACTTTAAACGAATTAAAAAGAGAACAAAATATATATATATAATTTTCATTAGCTATCTAATTTAGTTTATAAGCTCATTAGCAATTTAAATACACTAATTGGTTACGATGTCTAATTTTGGATTCGCAGCACTGTTTTTTTATTCTAAACATTTTTATTTTAGATATTGTTTCTTAGATTTTTACAGAATCACGATTTTATATTAGTTCTAAGGTTTCATTTAAATATTTAAAACTAAACTAAATTACATACATAACTTACATGACTAATTTCGCCTTTTGTTTAAATTTCTATGGAGCATCATCATTGTATGTGATATTTTATTTAATTATATTATTATGTTTAAGTATGATAAATAATTTATGTATATCGTTGGTGAACTTTACCGAATAAAGGGGTTAAATTTTATTTACATTTGGTTAGAAAAAACGAAAGTTGTCATTTAAGCTGCTACTAAAACGTAAAACTTTTCTGCTGTTCGATATCGAGATTTGTAATTTAATGTTATTTGAGTAATGTTTAAAACTACACGCCACTGTCTTATAGTTAGAAGCTGTTTATACAAGCTGACTAAAGGTGTAATATTCATGCTTGAAACATAGTAACTCTAACACTTGAAGTTGTAAATTTATGCCAGTCATTGCATTGGGCGAAATTTTTGACTTGAAAACATATTGAAAATTAGAGCATAGGAAAAAAATTTTTTTTTCTATTTTTTGTTATATTTCAGCAATTATAAAAAATATTTTAGAAAGGAATGCTTGATTCTGTTATGGCTATGTTATACGCAAGTGAGGCAATTACTATTATATTAATATAACCAAATCTATAGATTTTGTTCAGTCGGAAAATTATTAAACATTGGATCTCTCATAGGAATGAGTCAGTCATGACTCTAACTAAATAGTGTTAAAACATTGTTGTAGTTAATGTTGTTCATCCAAAAGATATTTGATTATTTCAGTCGTTCATATGAAAATGATTTTAAAATTTCCTTTCTTAAAAAAAACTATTTCATATTTGTCGAATTAGAGATCAAATACAAATGTTTGATAGGTCCAATATTTCATTAACTTTTTACTTATTAAATGTTAGAAATGGAATAAAAAGTTTTCTTTAACTTAGGGGATGGAAATTAATAAAAAAAAACTTTTGTCGCATGGGGATAGCTGGGAATTTTTTTATCTTGGACCAGCACTCAGGGGTAGCCCCTACAAATGAGAAGCATTGTGCTGGAACTAGAAGAAAGGGATGAAAGAGATGACAGATGGTGAAGCTTTTGCACTTTTTTTTTGTTTATAGCACTTTTGCACTGTTGTCAAGGAGACGTATTAAATTTTAGAAGATAATTTTAGTAGCCAATTTTAGTAATTCTTTTACTTCCTGGTGCTACCGGCGAAGGGGGCTATCTGATGTGCCTGCTGATTTTACAGCTGAAGGGGTAAATATTCAGTGAAAATGCTTTCAGCACTGAAACCTTCTGACGCCAACTGCCAAAAAGACACACAACTGACACAATGCACATCAGAATTGAAAAATAAGCCCTTAAGAACGCAATGACAAAATAATCATTATTTGTATATACTCAGTTGAAAGAATAATAATAACAATATTTTATTATTATAAAAAATTTATTCTGTGTCTTTTTATAACAATAAATATTTTGGGTTGTTCTTAGAAGGTTGTCAGTTCTATGAAAAACAAATTTAAAACGATTTTGTTTATGCATACAATATTTTCATCGAATTTAAAACTTACTAGTTGTCTGCTTACCAAAATGTTAGACCTTTTATTACATTTAAAACCAATACTCGATATGCATTTACTTTGCAACCGTCAATGCTGAAATGACTCAACGAAGATGAAGACAGCAGTTTATAGAAGGTCGATTACTATTTAATATGTAGTTAATTTAACAGTTATTTTAAACTTGTATTCCTTGCAGGAGTAATCGGTTTTAATTCACCATAAAGTTGCGGATACATAGAAAGTAAATAACTCTCCAATATTGCGAAATTCGGATGATAGTTGTTTTTTTTAATACTATTAGTATTTTTATTAAATATATTTATTATATGTTCGGTTCTTCCGTTGCGCGTATCGAGTTGATATACATATCGAGCCTTTGGTGCAATACCGCAGAACTCTATTTGAATTACTAAATTTTAATTTTTTGAGCTGGGTATGCAGAAATGATCTTTGGGGAAATATGTATCTAAAGTAAGAAGAAAGATTATGGATCTATCTCTACCTGTTCAGATTCTACAGCTACAAATGTCTTTATTGCCTCCAGCTATTTTCAACAATAATTATTTGCAATAATGAAATATTTCCTTTATGACAAGAAATTTACAAACAGAAAACATTACAAAACATGCCTCTTTATTTAAAAACTTGTAAAAAAATAACTTTAGTAAACGAAAATACTATCAAAAAGATGGCTCAAAACTTCAAATGCATTTTCCTCAGTTCACGATTTTTTGAATTACGACGGTATTGGACGGTAAATACAAAATATTAGTTTATATTAACCTATTCTTTAAAACGTTGTGGAGTGTACCATGTGTATATTGCATCATGGGCCTAAAATTTAACATCCATATCGTCATATGAAATCCAAAACCACTAAGTTAAAAAAAATTAAAATCATTTTGATTGACTATGACTATACATACAATACAATTGAATTTCGAAAAGGGTACATTTCGAATATTTTGACAAATACTTTTTTTTATATCAATGAGTTCCAAAGGCTTCCCTGCACCTATGCTTGAAAAGGGAACATCCTTGGCATCCCTTCTACTGCCGAAGTCATGGCATGTACACAAATAATTTCGAAAAATTCACAACTCTAAGAGATGTGCCCTTTTCGAAATTATTCTTTAAGCATATAGTACGTAAAAACGCAGCGCAGTACCGTTTTTTTTCGTTTTAGGCAAAGAGACGTTAATTTAGTGTTATAAGAGTAAATACAGATGACATTATTGATTTCAAGAAATGAGCTCAACTTAATTTTAAGACTAAACATTTATCAGTAAGAAGTTACAAAAAAATATACTTAAAAACCAAAAAGTTGATTTAAAAGTATCGACTTATCATGAGTTTGTTTTTGACATAAAAAAACCGGGTGCAGTTATTGCAAAAAATGAGATAGATAATGATATCTCTAAGGAAATCTTTGTTCTTTCTAGAGTAAAATGTACCTGCAGTAACTTACCAACCCAAGCTTATCGAGCTTATAGTATAGTAGTGCCAAAGTATCTATTAATTATCTGAAAATTGCAGATATTGTGAAATTGAAGCAATATATACCGGCAGAATTTACAGAAATTTATGATGATATACTGCAATGGCGATCTGCAAACGAAAGGTAGCTTCCTGAAGAAGATTTTTAATAAAAGTCTATTAATTATATTTAATAGAATTATTATCTTTTATTGATTGATACCTAAAATATGTTATTTTTCTTTAAATTGTGTATACTTAATACCAGTAACTTTCGATTGCTAATTGGTCCCAAAATATAATCCGTATATAATTTTCTGAAATATTCAGACATGTGCCCTTTTTGAAATTGTACATTCAATTGTTTTCAACATGTTATACTCTTAAAATTAAAAGCAACGTTCTTACAATAAAAATCTTAAACTTGTAACTGAAAGCGCAGAAGGAAGCTATAAAAATATTTTGACTTGCCCGTTAAATTTTTATATACATATAATTTGGGGTAGATTTTTTGATTTCATATCACCATATATTTTTTAGCAGATGACGTTTTTTATCTTAGTTTTTGACTTCTTACAGAAAATAAACTTTGGGGAACACACAAGGTATGCTAATAAATTATTAAATTGCTTTTAGTTTTCATATTTTACTTGTTTCGGCATTTTGGAAAGAAATATTTATTTTTAATCATTTTGCTATATTTATAAATGGAGTTTGAATGTCCTAAATCTGCCGTTCCTAAAAGGTGATAGATGATTTCCTGGGGGTGCTTAATAACTTTTCAGGGCCTGCTATAAACAAAAAACGTGCAAAAGCGGAGTCAAAAGAACTATCATCTCTCTCACTAACCATTTCCTGTAGTTCCAGAGCATCCCATGAGTGTCCAAGATAAAAAAATTTAGTCTTTCTACAATCTTTTAACTTAATATGTCAAAAGCAATTTATTTAATAAAAAGAACACCAAGCATTTTTCTAAAAAATCCATATTAATTTTGAAAATGTTTACATTTTCACTATATCCTAGCACTATCCCAGCAAAAAAAGAACTCGCAAAGAATTGAAAAAGATCCAGATATTTGTGATCTGGAAATAGTGCAAATGTTGATTATTTCCATTGAATTTTAGATAGACTAGTCCTTTCTGAATCTTCTCTTTTTGGCGACCATTCAGTGAACCGTAAGCAATATTCCATATGTCAAATATTTCGATTCTGTGATTGTGAAGATAGTAAAATAAGTTTTATTAATTTTTAGTTAAATTTATTTTATGCCTTTTTCAGAGACACATAACTCGGAATCTACAGATGACCGCAAATTTTTTATTTAATTTTTTATTTAATTTTTCTCATTTGCCTGTTTTTTAGGTTTCTTTTTAAAATCCGATTAAAGTTAAAGCTTTAACCCGTCTTTAAAATATATATATGATTAATCTGTTCCCCGTTGAGTCTCAGAATTTTTTAGCATGGACCTTAAACCGTGTGAAATATTCACATATTAATCCTTTATAAGCTATGAATACTCGTATATTATTCTATGAATATGTTCCCTAAGGGCGGGTCGCAGAAAAAAATAACATTGTATATTACCTTCTTAGCAAAACAATAGTGCAATCAGGTATTGAAGTGATAGCGTAGGAGTTAATACTTGCATAACTCTGCTCTAGCACATTTTCATAACTTGTAAAGCAGAGTTGCAACATCTGTGGAGTTAAGTAGACACGTTATCTTCTAAGCTAAAAAATAGCACTTATTATTGTTATTATACTTTAAAATTTGTTGATAACTGTTTTGCTGTATACAAAAAATATTTATCAAGTTATTTGGAATGTGTAGTTCCGCTATAATAACAAATTATGAAAGGAAGTCACCTGTTTGAACATTAACGACCAATCAAAAATATTTTTATTATCAGTTCACTAATGAAAGGCACTGCTGCCTATCGGAAGTAAATTATTTAAATAAATTAACCAAAATTTACCTTAATATGAAAGTTTCGTTTAAAATAATCGTTTAGTTTAGTTATGTGCTGTATGTATGTGTTTATATTTAACATGTTAACGTGTTTGTTGTGGGAGTCTATATGAACCACATACATATGTTTACGGTCTCAAAACTTAAAACTATATAAAAAATGTAAAAAGAAATTAATCAATTCTCTATCCACTATCGTCGGCATCACTATAAATGTTTTGATTTTGGGATTCACGCTCTTCTAGAAGACTACGATTCAATTCTTGTATACGGGCAGATAATGCTCTCCTCCGTGGTGTACCAAACGAAGGTATCGGTGGCGACTCTATCAATGTGTTTTTCTCGCCTACATTTCCACCATCCACATTTAGCAACAACAAAACAAAGTACATCATAATGACACATTAAAAATGATTGACATGATTGTGGAAATTATTTAATTTTCGTTTTAATTACGGTTAAGAATAAAATTAGTATATTGTTTTGCGATTGTATTTGAAATTCAAATTATAAGAGCGACAATGATATTGTGTTGGTGTTAGTGTGAGGAGTTTATGTGATATTTGTAGAGGTTGTGATTTTTTATTTTTTTTTTGTTCAGTAATTAAATTTAAATTTATTTGGTTTTTGAGGCAGGGAAAGAGATAAGAAAAGAAATATAATTTCACAAATTGTAAAATTAATTATTTTTAATAATATTTCGATGTAATATAATCATAGGAATTCTTGTAAGTTGTTTTAATAATAATAAGAGCAAAATTAATTACAATTGCTGATCATTGGTTTTATAGTTTGTAAATTATGTAGGTATATTAAAACTTTAAAGTCAACAAAATATATTTACAATACAAAAAAAAATAATAATAATAATAATACTTTTAACATTTCAAATCAAATTTATGCTAAAAAGCTTCGCGTTTATGTAAAATTTAGACATAATGCCAATTTGGTGAAAATAAAAAACAAAAACATTTAACAAAATTTTTTCTTCTAAGAAAGGAAGAAAACAAATTACACTAAGCAATTTTTTAATTATTTTAGAATGATTATATTTATTCCTTCTAGAAATATAACATTATTTTAACAGGATGTGTGTATAGGCTACTGCCGTAATATTGCTTAAGTGATTTTGTTTTAGCTTTAGTCCGTTCTATTCTTATTCTAAAAACGATGTTACTAAAGTTTTTCCAAATTGAGAAAAAAAAAACAATTATTTGAATGTGAATAACATGCACACTATTTTGTCTATTTTGCAATTGTCTTGTTTTATAGAATTAATTTTTTATTTAAACTATATACATAATTTCATAATCAGCACTTGAAGTTTGCAAAATACTTTTTTCTACACAATTACTAAGGAATGAGAGAAATATCCTGTAAACATTTTACACTTGAAATAAATAAAAAAATTTAATTCAAACACAATATAAAAAAAAAACCAAATATTACCCGTCAAAATTATAATTTTTATACAAACTTTTGACAAAATGTTATAAAGCTTAGCGAATAAAATTAATGTATTCACAATGTATAGTAAATGCTGTGGCGCTAATATGTCAAATATTATAAATAATTTTTTTTTTATTTCACCCCCTCCGTGTGGAATTTTTTGCTAGATTTTACTCCCATCGGACGCGTCCCCAGGTAGCGGTCATCCACGTCGTCACGGCGGAACATGGGACCAGTGCCTAGCATTTGCTGACAGGGCACTCACAATATCTTCGGCCGGTAGTTTTCGCGGGGACTGACTGTTAACCCGGAGAAGACGGAGATCTACTTGTTCACGAGGAGGCGGAAGACTTCTGAGTTTGAGCTTCCTGTGTTTCGGTACTGGACAATACGAGCAGAAAATGAGTCCAATTTCTGGCCATCTGAATATAAGGGTAAACGAAGAGCCTGATACGCTTGCTAGAATGGGGTCACATCTATCCGAAGCTTAGGCATGAACTCAAACAATGGGCGAGAGCGAAAAATGTGAGGCAGGAACGTAGGATCACCAGGGTACTATGGGGCGATACAGATCAGGAGAAGTCGAAGTAGTTACTAAGGCTTAGCAGGCCAACACTCAGAAGACTGGTTGGCTTAATAACCGGTAACACGGATATGAGGTCTCGCATGGACCTGGTAGAGGATATCAAATGTAGGGCATGCGAGAGAAATTGACGAGACACTGAAGCAGTATTTGTGGAACTTTCCAGTATTTAGTCAGATTAGGAGACAGGTTTTTCGCAGCACGAACATGCCGCATGTATGGACAACATTTAATACAGTATTTAAGAAAATATTGATGTAAATAACACATCAACCCATTAGCCCAAAACACGATTCCATGCAAATGGTCTGGCAGCAATTGTAAAAATTTGTAGTATGTTTTTACTCTGCACTTTAAAAATAAACATAGATACGCTGATGTAATTAAGTAACGGTGTAGCTCATTCTTTATAATTTCACTCCAATTGTCACGACTTACTGCAATATTGACAGCTGACATTAAAGCAGCAAGAAAAAAATAATTAATAAAGTATAACAAACATTTACAATTTAAGAAATAATCGACGGCGACAGGTGAAGAAAACCACAGTTTTCGTCGGAAATACAGCAGATGAGACCGACTAGATACACTTAATTTAATTTGAAATTGATATCATAAGTATGCAGTTTGTGAAATAACGTTTTCTTAGCTTTTTATGAAATGCTATTTTCTTGCATAGAAAGAAATGGTAAAAATTAATTTATTATGAATATTAATTTTGCTTTTAAAGGTCGGTTAGAAAACACTGTGGAAGAAAAGCCTGTAACTGTTAGGTAGGTTCTTATGACCTTCCATCACTAGCGACTTTTCTGTTTTGCAATATACTTAAATCAAAAGGGCTACTCACAACTGATGGAATATATTCGAATTACAAAAATTTATTCAAGTGCACAAGCTTGCGAAGAGGCTATTGTGGTTTTAAAGCTGAAAATCTACTAAATCAAGGAAATTTGTGAATCCGTTATTATTACAAAACGATAAATTCATGTATATAAAAATAATTATTACTTAATTGATAACACAGCCCGACAAAATTAAAAAAGATTTTTGCTTCTTTGACTTTATCAACTGATTCTAGTTAATTTGGGTGCGCTGAATTCAAATCTGTACTCAGTTTGTCTCTATCAGCTCTAATTTTCATGATATATCTTTTTATACCCACCACTGTAAGTGAGGAGGGTATATAACAGTTGTTATTTTTTCTTTTTGCACTCCAATTGCATATCGGAAGTTAGTTGCTTGAAGAAGTGGTTTATTGCAGTTGGCAAAGTTTATTAAAAAAGTGTTGATCTAAATAGAAATGATTTCGATTAGAAGACGGTGTAAAAATTACGCTGACACATTTTGTTATATTTGTGGAGAATACACCTTTAAAGAAAACATAAGACCTATTTCGGAATGTGTTAAAAAATCGTAATTAGATTACTTTGGAGTTGATCTTGGTGACCAAGATAAAAGCAGTGGACTCAAGGAAAACGAAATAGGCTTAAGTTTGGTGTGCCGATGGTTTGGAGAGAGCCCAGAAATCATTTGGGCGACTGTTACTTCTGTTTACTGAGTATTGCTGGTATTAATAGGAAAAATCGAAATAAATGGCAGTATCCCGATTTACCGTCAGCGCGCTGTCCAATTAACCATTCCGAAGATGTTCCCATTCCAAAACTGAATGATTCTTCAGAGCTGAGTTCGGAGTTTGAACATAATACCGCTAATGATCTAACTGATTGCGACAGTGTTTTTGAAGACACAGAAACTATTCCTCAACGTTTTAATCAATGCGAGTTGAATAACTTAATTCGAGATTTGGCCTTATCAAAAGAAGCGTCTGAAGTGTTAGCTTCGAGGTTAAATGATAAGAATTTGTTAGAACGTGGAACAAAAATAATTTATTACCGCACTAGGGATAAAGCTTTTTTAACATTTTTTACTAAGGAAGACAATCTGGTGTTTTGTAATAATGTAAATGGTCTTATGCAGGAAATGGGGCTATTCAAGTGTCTACCTAGCGATCGGCGCCTCTTCGTATACAGTTCCAAGAGAAGTTTGAAGTGCGTCTTATTGCACAATGGCAATGTGTATGCAAATTCCAATTGCGCACTCCACAACAATGAAAGAAGAATATAACAACATTGCATTAGTGATGAAAAAGATAAAATACCAAGACCACCAATGGATCATTTGTGTTGATCTTAAAATGGTAAATTTTCTTCTTGGACAACAGAGTGGTTATACTAAGTACCCTTGCTTTTTGTGTCTCTGGGATAGCCTACGAGAGAAAAAATGATTGTTGGCGATAAAAATATTCTAAATAAAGCTTTAGTTGCACGTGAAAAGATCGTCCTACCACCGTTGCACATCAAATTAGGACTCATGAAGCAGTTTGTTCAGGTTCTGAATCGCGATGGGGAATGTTTTGCATATATTTGCAGCAAAATGCCTAATCTAAGTAGAGATAAGATTAGAGCAGGAGTTTTTGACGGTCCCCAAATAAGGCAGTTTATGAATGACAACGATATTGAGAAGTCAATGACCGAAACTGAACGAAATGCGTGGACATCATTCGTGCAAGTTATAAAAAATTTCTTGGGAAATAATAAAGCTCCAAATTATGTTCAATTAGTGGAGAATATGCTGGATAAGTTCAGAGACCTTGGCTACAACATGAGTATTAAAATCCATTATTTGCACAGTCAATTGGACCGATTTCCCGAAAATTTGGGTAATTTAAGCGAAGAACAAGGAGAAAGGTTTCACCAAGATATTAAAATTATGGAGAATCGGTACCAGGGAAGGTCGGATACACATATGATGGCAGACTACTGTTGGAATTTGCAAAGAAACTCTAATCCGGCTGTTCATTCCAGATTGTCTCTTAAAAGAAGCTTTACATCCTGTAACTAGAATTATATTTATATTATGTTTTTAATGCTTTGTGAGAATTTTTTTTATTTTAATAAATCTGTATGAAACAGTTTTACTTCTTTGTTTTTTTTTTAAATTCCTATGAAAAAGTTTTACTTTTTAAATACTTAAAAAAGCTATATCATGATAGAGAAAAACTGATTACAGATTTGAATTCAGCGCACCCAAATTAACTAGAATCAGTTGATAAATTCAAAGAAGTAAATTGAGTGTTGGCCTGTGTTATCAGAGTTGCTCTAATATGCAAAAAAATTGTAAATTGGTTTTAGTTACCAAAATGATTTAAGCAATTAAAAAAATGATCCATTTTGCACCTATAACTAAAATGATTATGCCTATTATTGAAAATGTATATTTTTTTTTAATTAATGACATTTCAAGTTTTAATTAAGTAGAAATAAAAATAAATTTTTAATTAAATTAGCAATTTAATTGAATCAATCAAAACATTGTTTGACTAATAAATTCAAATTAAAATCAGTCCCAATCGCCTTTTTAGGGAAGTCGATCTTTAACTCGTTTTAGTGTTAACTAACTGTGAAAATACAATCAATTAAATTAATTAATATATTGATTAAATATTAACTAAAAACTTTAAAAGGTAACTGGAAAAAATGTTTTTTTCCATTTTTTTATTCAGTTAAAAAACTAATTAAATTAATAAATAGCATAATTAAATTTAAATATTAAGTCAAACATCAGTATTATTTGAAAAAAAAACGTTGTTACTTTTTCTGTGTTTGTTTCTTGCAATTGTAGATTTAGTGGACTACTAAAGATATACGATAGGGATTCTCATACTCGTCCTCCTCATAATCTTTGCAGATATATGCCATATATTGTTACGAAGATTAACGAATCCTGTGCAACTAAAATATTTTGTAGATCAAGTTTAATTTATCACTTTTTTTTATTAATTTTCCTTTAAAAATGCAATTGCATTGAAAAATTGAAAAGAATATTGAGGCTGGTAACAGAAAATGAAAAAATACGAATTACCTTTCCTCTCTCTGTGAACCAACTCTAGCTAAATTTTCAATACTTTTAAGTTTACGGGGAATCCCAGTAACATCCCAGCAAAAAATAATTATAATTTTGAATTTGTTTTATAATGAGCTTCACTATAGCTAATTTTTCTCCAGAACGAATTATTTTTGATAACACTGTTTTTGTGAAGATTTTCCTCACGTTTTTATCTCCTTATAACTTATTTTTCTCCGTAAAAAACCTTTTCTTGAAACGCAAGTGCCTTTTGAGATGCTAATAAATAATCTTCCTATATAGAATTCTTCAATAACGACTTATTTTCAATATGTGTCTTAAATGCATAATTTTATGTATTCATATACATTTTTTTGTATGTAAGCGACTCCTGATATAAAAATACACATATGAAATAAAAAGCACATGTTTACATGGATTACAATGTACATATTTAAGAATGACAGCATTTCTATAACGAAGAAGTTCGTCGGTCCCCAACTACGTTACAGATAATTTCAATTATGTTTGTTTTTTGGCTTCTTTAAAAAATCGAAAAAAAAAATAAATATTATAGTGTTCACTACATTCCCATACTTTACGGCATACTAAAAATAACTTTTGTAAGGCAATGATAATATGATCAATTGTACGAAGTGCAATGGTTGCGCCACATAGTCACTGCGCTGAAAAAAGCATTTAAAAGGCAATGCTCCAAAGTGGGGCATTGAGAACAAATATCATGCCATCCATAAGCAGGTTTGTAAGCGTCTGCTGCCTCAATGTTCCCTTATAAACCTTCTTACTGCGATACAGTAGTTTTTTCTAGGATTTATTTAATTAATATTGGATTTGTTGGGTAAATAAATAACCGATTTAACAGGTTGCGCATTCCGTGGTTTCAACTTAAAATAAACGCTTGATACTTCGGGAGGGTATCTTATGGATTCATATAATTATATGGATTAAATTATTTTCTTAATAAGTTTGTTCATATATTAAGAATTAAAAGAGAGAAACTGTTCAGTCATCCTGAGGCTTATAGAGAGTCATTTGTTAGTAGAAATTAAAAATTAACAATGATGTATGCATAAGTATCTATTTGTCCGTACGGTTGGCTACATGCAGGCTTAAGGTATTTATCAAAGCTAAGAAAGAAAATATTATCTTTAATAAAATTTATATTCAACATTTAACAAGAAAGGTGGCACGTAAAGGGCATTCCGTATTGAAAAACTCATGTTTATAATTTCTGTAAAAAATGTTTGAGATTAAATATAAGTACGGATACATTGTTTGTATGCTCTATTTCCGATTATTAAGAGTATAACATACATACATACATACATATATTTTATTTGTTATATCCTATCATATCTGTTGGATCTTAATGAAACAAAAACTCTATATTTAATTAGATCGATACCTAATGGGAAAAATTAAGTTAGAAATTACACAAGAATATATATATATATATAGCACTTGATAACTGGGAAAATAAAGGAGTAGTTAGCGCGTTGACTAAACAGCAAGAAGATAATGGAGTCAAGCCCTCATATAGCGTCTATGCTTGGCGAAGTAAAATAAGAGATGAAATATATTGGGTTAAAAATTAAGAAATCTATATAATACCAGAGATGCACAGAGATGAACACAAGAGATCAAGAGAGAGAGAGAGAGAGCAACTCTACTTTAAAAATTAAAAAAAAGCACAATTACAGAGTTGTAGAAAAAGTAAGCTCTCTATACTTGTTATCACTTCACCAACTTTCAAACTAGATCCGTTGAGCACTGGTTTAAGAAAAAAGGGATATAGAACAAAGTTTCAGTCAGCTATTGGGGCTTTTGTTTTATATGTAAGTAATACCAAGTTGACGTTTGCAACGTAAAAATCTATTTTCGTAGATTTTCTAAGTGACAATTTCAACGATACGACTTTAGTAAACAGCAACGAGCATTACTTATGTTACAGCTTTTGCCAGCTGGTCGCCGCTAACGTATACCGTTTTTACTAACTGAGGCTTCACCCCTTGGTATAGAAAAAACTCGTCTATGGAAACATCTCAAATTTAGATTCTAAATCATTGGTAGCCATTTGCTACCAATGAAGGCGATGAAGCTTAGACCAAAGTCATGGTGTAATCAGACGTGCAGACTTGCAGTCAGATCCAGAGAGGAATCATTTATTATCTGGCGGAATAACAAAAACGCAGATTCTGATTAGATGTGCAAAAGAGTGAGATGTGCCAAAGTGCTAAGACGCGAAAAAGCTTTGTACGAGCAGCATCGTCGCGCAAACGTTCTTACATCCCCACGGTGTAGTAAAAGCTTTTGGTCATTCGTTAAAACAGTAAAGGAAAATGCTAATTCTTTTGTTGCGCCTCTTTTAAAAGATGATCAAATATTCACTGATCCGGTTGAAAAGGCTAACTTCCTTGCTGAAATGTTTTCAGGTAATTATTACCTCCCGGAATGCAATCAACCACTGCCTGCTCCCGTGAATGTATCCTTAACTATACCAAAGATATAATTTCCAGCTAGTGGAGTTAAAAGTGTTCTAGTGGATCTCAACATAAATAAGTCTCCTGAGCCGGCATTGGTCTTGAAGCAGTGCTCTTCGACGTTATCGCGTCCTCTGGCAATCCTTTTCAGCACCCTATCGCATGTAGGGAAATTTCCGTCGTGTTGGAAAGTTGCAAATGTAACGCCGATCCCCAAGAAGGGTGAGGAAAGCAACCCTGAAAATTATCGCCCAATCGCCATATGCTCTACCATCTCTAAAGTAATGGAGAGTATGCAAAATTTTCATCTTATGAAGTATCTGGAGCCCAATAGCTTACTTAACCGGCAATATGGTTTACGTGGAGGACGTTCCACGGAAGTTTTATTGGCCGTCCTCTCGGGAAAAGGGGGTCGATTCATTCATCATTTTGGCGAAAGGAAGGCAGTGGCTCCAGAGTTTCCAAAGCATTTGACAGAGTGTGGCAGGGACACTTTTGTCCAAACATACTGCTTTTGGTGTCGATGATATTTTCGCTCGCTTTATATCGAGCTTTCTCAGGGATCGCGCTGTAAGAGTTGTTATAGACGGGATCTCATCTAACGAGTTCAAGATTAATTCAGGGGTACCGCAAGGCATCATAATTTCTCCTACCCTATTTCTTATCTTTTTTAATGACCTTCTATGTCAAACTTCCAATACTATCCACTCTTTTGCTGATGACAGCAGTATCTGGCATTCATATTCATTTAACCGTAGGCCGACATTAACTATGATCGCGGAAACGAGGCAGAATATCAATAATTCGCTAAAAAATGACCACACGAGAATATCGAGGGTCACGCGAAAAGTGTCGATTTGAACACACAAAAGACACAAACCTGCGTGTTTACACATCGCCGTATGTACAATCATGGTGCAGAGCGAACCTCTAAAAAAAATTATCGAATTACTTCCTTAGCAAAACTCTAGTGTTTTTTTGACAGTTTTAATTTTCTGACATAAGGAGGTACATTAGGGGTTAGAAACAGATATCTGATGGACAAATACTAGTCAATGGATATTCATGAAGAATATTGCGTTTCTAGAGACAAAAACATTGATAAACAATTTTTTAAGATCCGACTGCAAATGCAAAAGATATAAATAAAAGTTTAAAAAGGCGACCCCCACCTTCGTCAAAAAAAAATTATTAAGTAATAGTTATATATTCCAAATAATTTTCTTTTTATTATCAGTACCTGAGGATTTGTATCCAAGGAACCTTCAATTCCCGATGCACTAACAACATTTCATATGTGAAGATTACCTGAAGATATTTATCCAAGGAAGCTTCAGTTCCTCTTCTACTAACAACATTTCATATGTGCAAGCAATTCGGAAAGTCGAGAGAAATTTTCTGCAAGTACTCAGGAAATAGATACCCCATACGTGTGCCATTCATTGTACTGGAACTAAGGAAATAGGTCATGGATAGGAAGATGTCTGGTGTATTTTTTATTGTCTTTGTAACATCGCAATTAACACGGAACACTACTGCATGGAGTTTATTCCACATACGAACAGATCGACTAAAAAATGTATGTTCTGTCGAGGACAATCTTGACGCATATAAGAATGTGAGAATTTCGGGAAAAAGTTTTCTGATTTCATTGAAGCAAAGCATTGAAGATAAGCCACCTGTATATGGACGAAGAGATTCAAAATATGCTTAGAAGTAAGGATCCTTATATAAGAGTTGTAGTTCATTTTATGTCGGATATAAGCGATATATGTATATAGCAAGGAGATCAGATGTACTGAAGTATTTCTTGCACCGTATTAAAAAGACCAAACACTTGAATCCTTCTTTGGGAATTTTAAAAATATGGTCAGTCCAAGGAAAGTCACACTGAATTTTGTTGCCAAGAATATAAACCTCCAAAGTCCTTTGGTTTGTTTTTATATAAATATTTATAAAACATCTACACCGACATATGTTTATAATTTTAAGAATGTGTACTAGTTTATTCATATTTTTCCAATTCCATACAATTTTCAAATAATTTCACATGACATGAACAGCTGTTATTCTCGCACTAATTTTTTCTTCTTCGTTTGTTCCAAATGTGTTTATACCATCTGATATTGATGTGGTTCAAGTTGGCTTGAAGCTCCGTGTCAATTCTAATTTGGTCCAATTGATCATATCAATGCAGGGAGTCACTCTCGAAGTTTATGAAATTGATATCTTGTGGAACAAACATCCTGTTGCAAGAGGCAAATACCATTAAACACGATTTCGTTACATCGTACTTATAGATCCGACCGCAAATGCCGACTGTTTACAGGTATTATGGAATCATTTCCATAGCAAACCTCTATTGATTTTTTGCGATCTTTAACTTTCTTACATTAAGAGTTGTAAAAAACAGAGATCTGTTGAATAAATACAAGAACGTGATACTGGAAGGTAATGCCCCTTAGTGAAAAGTTATATTGGTAACAGGTAAAAGTGAGCGCAAATATATAAAACTCAATCACAAGAAATTATTTTTGTTGCACAAAATGTATAATAATGCAAAAAATTCAGGGTCAATTCTCTATTTGTTTACTTGATAAAATTTTTATACAACAAAATTTATGAGAGATTTTTAGATTTTATCAAGTAAACAAATACCAAATTCAGTGTTAGCTGCACCAATGTTTGAAAATTAAAAGTAAGAATTGTATCCACGAACACTCAAAACAGATATTTTTCATTTATACTTTTAAGGCTATTTTGTAAAAGCAAAATATGTCTTAGAACAGTTCTGTTACACACTGAATTCTGACTCTTTGCTGCCTCATGGGCGACTATTAAAGAGTATGAAACAGAATAAAGTGTGGTTCATAAACAATTGTTTGATGAAATGGGCTTCTAGATTCTATTAGAAATAAGTATTTAATTATTAAAATTTATTTAGTGCGATTTTTGAAGTTTAAAGTCGACTAAACAGGAAGCAATGCTGATTACAAAAAAAATCAGGTAGTTTAAAGTTATGAAATCATCAATAATACTTGGTCTTTGAAATATAGATATTAGCTTAAAAGCTTCACGAAACTGTGCGCGGATTTTGCTTTTGTAATGGAAAATGGGGAAATTCTGCGCATTTTACAAACATTGCAGGTCCCTTCAACAAGTAGTTGAAAGTAGTTGAAATCCTCATCGAAAGTAGCATTTGCTATTATCCTCTGGTAGTCGAGTGGTAATTCTGGACTTCCAGCCTTGTCACTAAGCCTATTTAAGGTTGTACTAAAATATACCAGAGTCTTCGCCAGGACTCGAAGCTAGAACCTCCCCACTGATAGACTTACACCACTTTTCGTAGGTATGTGCTCCAAAAAATGGGATATAACTCTCGGGTGTGGTGTGACCCTTCAAAGTTTATCTGAAGGTACGTGACCGCGTACTGCATGTGGCGAAGAGGGTTATCGTAGAGTCTACTGACTCTATGTGCGGTATGTATCTCATAGTTTTATCGCTAATTCAAGAGAATGTGCTCTAATGTTATCAGGGACCTCGTTATTTGTATTCTTTTAGATAAGACTGTATAGTTGCCCAATATGAATTAGCATCTCTGGTTAGACAATCACCCTTACTGGTGCAACCCTCTGACGTGATAAACATGAAGTACAACATCGACTGTAAATTTCCTTTTATTCTGGTCAATGAAGGATATGGTAGGAAACGGCACTACAGTACACCAGTATACCATGATCGGGCCGGTAGCATTTTGCGGGCTTAGGTAGAATAGGATTACGACAGGCGAAGCTAATGATTGAGACGGGATAGTTTCGATGCATTGACAGTAACAATCGGTGCAGATTCTGTGACTATGAAGCAGAGAGGCTTTAAACCACACAAAATTTTACCAATTGAACACCTTTTGAAAGATTATGACCAAAGGCAATCGTGACTTTGCTTAGGAGAGCAGCTCTAGATACGGTACTCTAGCACCTACATTAGAATAGATCGCTCTTTGGTCGCAGTATCCTTTATTTTCCATGGTTCCTTCATTCATTCCTTAACACGATATCCATTTGCAGTTGATCTTCAAGTCAACAAGTACCACTACCGTTATCCCTCTTCAAAAAAAATTATTTCCCTAATGCACACGTAGGGAACATTCCCCGATCACTGAAAAAAAATCTTTATAATTTCTATTGAAAATTCGACATCTCTCTGAAATGAAATATTAATTTAATTGTAATAATTAATTTAATGTAAATATTTTCCTATATTTTATTCTGCAAAAAAATCCTTTTTGAGAAAAATAGTTGTTACAAGATTTTTTTCCAGTAAATTATTTGTATGTTCGTCTAATCAGAAACGAGTTAATAACAATGTAATAATTTTGTAGAATACTTACTGCCTATCCTAGTAAAAAAAAAAAAATATTATCGTTGGGAACTTGATTTGAAAACAAAAACAAATTCATAAACAAAAAAGCAGTATTTGTGCAGCAAGTTTTGCTGTTGTTTTTTTATTTTTTTTGTTAAATCTACTAGCGTACATAGAGAAAATTGTTAAAATGAAAATATAAAAGGGAATTATATGTACAAGTGGATTTATATTTTTTAATTAAGTTACGTTACTGTATTATTAATTACTTTCGTATTTGCATGTAATTATGTGAACTGAATTTTATTGTATGGTGAGTTTATTGATGGGTGACGGAAAAGAAATAGTATTGTCTTCTTTCTGTGTAATGGTAATTGAATGTTGTGATATTGCCTATCTACAGAGCTTTCTTGGATCATGAGACAAGGTGATAGTTTCAAAAGTAAGAATATCAGACGATTTCGTTTGATTTCAAATTGTTTGTAATCACCTG
The DNA here is from genome assembly GCA_963924685.1 of Dexiosoma caninum. Classification (NCBI taxonomy): domain Eukaryota; kingdom Metazoa; phylum Arthropoda; class Insecta; order Diptera; family Tachinidae; genus Dexiosoma; species Dexiosoma caninum. Next base: position 58,038,468 of record OZ004729.1, read on the forward strand.
ACAAAATTTTACTTAGAGGTTGTTTGCCTACATTTGTCACCGACTGCGACTTCTTACATTTTGGATGAACAACGTTTGTTTGTTTGCTTCCTAAAAGTAAACACACAGAGAAATAGATAGAAAAAGGAAGAAAGAGACACAGACACATTTTGTTTTCTTTTTCATATTGTTCTTTTGTTTAGTTTTTGTCTTAAGTTGCATGACTTTTAAGAAAGACTTGGGGAATTCACAATGTCTATTATTAAGTCTTATTATTTTAAGTCTTATTATTAAGTCATATTATTTAAGTCTTAATATTTTAAAACAGTTTAAACAAATTGTTGTTGTCCTTCAAACAAAAAGATCATAAAATATACAACTTTTCGAGCTTCGTTTATTGTTTTGTCATAAAATAACAGTAGAAAACTGAGACGTACGCTGAAACACTCCAGTCGAGCCGGCAATAATATTTACAAGCCGGCGCTAGGTATAAAAATTAAAAAGTTATACTATTATTTATAACAATTATAAAATTGTTCACATTTTTATACCTTTACATTGAACTAAATTTTTATAAGGAAGAAAAAAAAGGCTCAATATCTAATGATATACAATTGAGAAAATGTTGATTCTCTAACTTATCTGGTTGGCAGCCACTTAACGTTTATCCAGTAACCGCAGTCGAAAAATTATTCATTTCATATCACTGGCAACAGCTGCTTTCGATTATATTTGTTTCAGCAATTTTGTATGCCAATAGCACAATTTTTTAATTTTAAATAAAAATGGAATTATTACAAGATCTTATTTACTGTCGAATTATTTTAGTTTCTTCATTTATTTATAGCATTTTGTAATCAAACTTTGATAAGTTTTTTTTTCCTATCAGCTGAATGTTTTTTTTGAAATAGCAGTCATATTTTTTCGTGTTATTATTCTTAATACATATGACCACGTTGTGAATACCCCAAATATTTAAATGTTTTAACTACATGGGTGTAAGCAAATTGACTGTCTGTCTGCTTTTAATTTGCATTTAATTGCTATAAATATTTGCAGATGTATTGAACATTTTCCTTTGTTCTCTGGCGGCTTAAGTGAAAAATTTGCGGGTGAGAAACAAAATAATGTGTGTAATCAGCTCAGTAATGATTTGACGCTGCTTTCTCTTATCTACTTAACTATTTTTTCATTTTACATTTTTATATCTTGAATTATCGCACTTAAAAGCGAATGAAAAGAAATAAAAATTTATCAAAGTGGGTGTAACAGCACGTTATTTAATGCTAAAAATACGATAATATACAATGACTGTTTCTATAATTTATTTCATTCTTCAAATAGAATGTTCGCATAATGTCGTCTTTAATTAATATCTTAAATACCGTGTCAATCAAAGCATTGCTTATAAAGATTAAACAAATAACTACTTAAGTTTGTCATTGATTTACTTAAGTATCTATAATTATTTTGTACATATAAAGTTAAATTAAATAGCGAATAAAAACTAAATTACACAATGTATCACATTTTTAAGTATCTAATTTGAGTAAAAAGAATTTGCGTTAACGAAGCAGTTTAGTACTTTGGATATTCTCGGTCTATTAGTTATAACATTGGTTTCTAATTGAACGTTATTTCCAATAACACTATTAAAATACAAGTTGCTCCAAGCTCTTTCTTACGCTTCTAACGTTTTACCTAATAATTATATTTACAGAATGTAACAAGGAGCACAAGCTTTATGTTCAATTCCAAATCTTATTTAAGGCAAAAAAAAAAGACTACGAAGACTATAAAGAATAATAACACCAAAAGATATACAATTAGTAGCAAAATTTTAGATACGATATCGAAAACTTTTTTAATCTATTCATTATTTTATATTGTATATAAAGTAAAATTTTAGAACGTTTTTACTTCTACGTATTAAACTGGTTACATTTATGTGCCTAAACTCAAACTTTCCCACAGAAATAATAAACAGTTTAGTTTATTCAAAGGCACAACTATAATTAATGTGCACTGGCTAGCTTAAGCAACTGTGGGAATATATGCAATTCATATATTAAATTAACTTTTCGTTAAGTTTCAGCAGCTACCGTTTGCTTAAGCAAAGTCCGAAAAAAAGCAAGTAAATCATGGTACAATTGCATTTTTTTTTTGTAAATTTTCAGCAATGTTGCTAGCTTGACTTACTACCTTAAATTTAAAAAATTCTACGTTTTCTACTCGTACATATCATGATGAAAGACATACATAAGCTTACAATTAAAAGAGTTTGGTTTTTGTTGTAATGTCTATTTTTCTTATGCATAAACTGGTGGATTCCTCCTTGTATACCCATTTCACAATTAAAATAAAAATTAGAGGAAAACCGTGCAGAACGACGAAGCAGGTTAATTTCAAATTCATCAAAATTATTTTATTTATTGCGGTCTAATTATTCCCCAGAATATGGTTTATGCATCCCAGAATTGCATGGTGTATCTCTCTAAACCAGTTTATCCAAAAATCAAGGCTAATATTTACAATGAACCAACCATTATTTCTCACAAATCTTTTCTCTGAAGTTAATTCAAAAACTATTCTATCGAATAATAATAGCCTAGCGTCAGTCTTCCATCCTCCTTGCACATGCACCATCCAATCCCTGCTTCACTAGATTTAAGTTCTAATTTTAAGGAAGTTTCCAATCAATGTGTTGGAAAAAGTCAAAGCATACTATGATAGTAACACTTTTGTGATACCTGCTGTAGGCTTATTAATGAAACAGCAGCTCCTAAAAGTTAGATAGATCTAAGACAGTGGAGAATTTAATACTGAATACAATAGAGAACTTATGGAGAAGTTTCGCTGTAGCCTTCTGTATATATTATATAGCACTCATAAGTTAGATATATGTTAGTGTTTGCACTAATGAGAATTAAGACTGATGCAATTGAACCTATGCAATTGATGCAATTGAACATGTTAAGTCACTTTTAGCTTGGGAAGATTTAAATCAAATGTCAATAAACACTACTCCCTCTATCCTCCTTCCCATAACCTAATTTCCTAGTTCCAGCACAATGCATCGCACGTGTAGGGGTCATCCCCTGAGTGCCGGTCCAAGACAAAAAAAAAAAAAAAAAAAAAATACAGTCGACTCTCAATAATTTGAAACTGAAAGGACCAAAAAAAATGTTAAAATAATCGCGATTTCAAATTATCAAGGGTTTAATTGAAAGCAAAGCGCATGCTAAAAGAATTGCGATACTAAAGCAGACGGATTAATTTACTTATTACATTAAATTTCTTGTTTGCTTCAAAAACACATTCACATTACGAGTTCAAATTATAGAACGTAGAAAAGCCAAACTTCAAATTATAGAACGTCGTCGACGAATATGACATGTCTGTATATAGAACAATAAATTATTATATTGGTTTTATTTTTTTTTTAATAAAACAGCATATTAAAATAATTTATATTACAGCACGCAGAGCTAGAAAACTTCAAATTAAAGCGCGTCTGCATTCAAGATCCAATAATTTAAAATTATATACCTTTTTTCCATTTATTCAATGTTTTTGAACGAAAACAATTTAAATTAACAAGTTTCAAATCAAGAACCAATTGTATTACTATTAGAACAAGTAAGCAAGTAAAGTCGCATGTGGTCCATTTCGCGAAAAATTTGTGAAAAAATTTCAATGTTTAGAAAGAAAAAAAGTGGGGAAAGCAACATGTTTAGATGAGATTAGGTAGCAGAGACCATCCCAGAAGGAGAACGCCCCACTTAGGCAAGAGCTTAGGCCCAAGGAACACTCAGAGCCTATGCGGGAATCGAACGCTCAAGTCCGGATTGATGGAACTAATGCTCATGCACTAGGCTACGGAGGCAACCCAAGCAACGTGTTTACTCCTCGCAAAATATCAATAACGCAAAATAGGCTTCACGCTTCTACGAAATGAGGAAGTTTATTATCAGGAACATTTTATAAATAAGATTTGTTTAATAACAGATCTCTACTATTGATCTTTCTGTTGTTAAGAAATATGTATTAAAAGTGTACGGTCATAGACTAGAAAGTACATTTTGCTTTCATAGTCGGTACAAAAACATAAAACGCTTTTTCCATACCTGTCCGAAACTGACCGTACATTCCGTACGGAATAAGATGTGTATGTATTTTTTGTGTATAAAACTTTTGGACAATGCAATTGAAAATATAGAGGACCGCGGATGCCAACTTAATTCTTTTCAGGATATATTTAGCTCGCATTACGTCAAAGTCGAAAAAAAAATTTATTGCACCAAAACTAAAAAATATGTCCAGTTTTGCTATAAACATATTGACATATCGATACACAAATTCAGCAGTTGAGAGGAGTGTTAGTATCACGAATTTATTCAAAAATTAAATTAAATAAGAGGAGATAATTGGGGTATTTACAAAGTCTAGTATTTAGTCGTATTTTCGTAATATTGTAATATTTTAAAATGGTTTAAAAACATTGTTGTTGGTCCTGATTTGTTGTAATTACTAGTAGAAACCGTCCCCGAAATGTTTAGTCGCCTTAGATAATAATTGTAAGACGCCGCTATTAACGTCAGTAAAAATTAACTTAATTAACGCACGGGGGGAGAGGCGCGCGTAGTTGGAACGTCGCGAGGTTAGACCACGGGGCGTTCTTGGCCGGTTTTGACGGTACTACGATTTTGGACTGTGGGGGAGACGCTGATTCCCTGGCGGGTGCTATGATGCAGCGCATTGTCCGTGGATGCGACGCATCGATGTCCCGTTTGTCGCGACGGGCGGGGAGGCGACCTGTGTACTGGTGGACGCCGGAGATTGCTGGACTCAGGCGTGACTGCCTCCGCAATAGGAGGGTCTATACTAGGGCTAGGCGGGCCGGCGAGGCTCTACTGGAGGCCCAAGAGTACAGGCGGTCCCGCGGGGCGTTGCGTCGCGCGATTATGGCGAGCAAGAGGGCGAAATGGGAGGAACTTCGAAGCGACCTGAACCGTGATCCATGAGGACTCGGCTATAGGATCGTGGCAGAAAAATTGGGCGCGAGCCGCGCTGGGGTGCAATTGGAAGGCGCGCGGATCGATGCGATTGTGGGGGGCCTGTTCCCCACACACCCTCCTCTGGGCGGCGAACGTGGGTCCTACGATGATGAGGTGCCACCGCCCTTTACCGAAGGGGAGCTGAGGATCGCCGCCGGGGCTCTTAGGACGGGGAAAGCCCCTGGCCCGGATGGGGTACCGTCGGAGTTGCTGAAGATCCTGGCTGAAAGCAGGCCGGAAGTATTGCTTCCGGTATATGATGCTTGTTTAGTCCAGGGCGTCTTCCCAAGACGCTTGAAGACATAGTTATATTTTTTCGTGTTATTTTACAACATACAACTTTATGACTACCTACTTATGAATACCCCAAATGTATGTTTTGGTTTAGCTTCTAAATTCATTGAATATTAAATAAAATTCTGTAAAGAGTTTTGATCTTGTGAACTAAAAAAGCAGAAGATTTTGCTGAATTCCGTTCAAAAATGACAAGTAAAATTCGTCTATTTCCAGAGGGTGGCGATGGCTGAAGTAGTTAAGACGTTGACTACAAAACCAAATGGGTGCCTCCTTAGTCTAGTACATGAGCATCAGTCTTATCAGTATGGTGGTGCGGGTTCGATTCCCGCTTAGACCCTGGGTGTTTCTACAGACAAGCTGTAAGAGCTTCGCAGCTTCCCTCTTTTTACCTCTTCACTATAACATAGTAGTGGAGAATCATTATTCATTCTCATAAAAAAAACTATGAATACTATCTCGTGAAAACTTGAATAACTGTAGCTCCTTTTCGTTTTCTGAACTTCGCGACGAGATGTCTTAAATATATGTAAGAAAATGTTTTTCCGGCAATTTAATTGGAAACTATGTTGACAATGACGTTAATTCCTTGACGAAAATGGTTACTAACGTAATTTTGCTGGGAAAGAAAATTTCCATTCCTTCAGAGCATATTTCGGTTAAGCCCAGAATATAGTCTTGGTTCAAACTGCCTCGAAGGAATTTAGTAAAATCGAGAGACGCGTATTAACAAAAGATGAGATACCGATTCGATGTGCAAAAGAGTGAAAACTTTATATTTCGGACTGGTAAGGCAGAAATAGGATCTGTACGATCCGATGCCTCCCACTAAAGTTCTGACTGTTCCTCCGGGTAGTAACAGCTTCATTCATTAAAAGAGTGATGAATAGTTCTACCTCCTTAATTTTAACACTTTTCACTGACCAGGTTGATAAAGGTAACCTTCTAATGGACTATTTGTAATTCCCACTTGGCGGAGAGCAATCAACCACAAAACGTACTCAAAAGAGCATCTGCGGCTATGCCAAAGATATTTATTCGAGGGCATAGTACTAAAATGTTTTAGCTGACCTCAACACTAGCAAGTGCAGTGTTCCTCGACGTTAGAGCATCGTTTGGCAATCCTCATTATCACTTCGTACCAGTACATTTCCAATGTGTTGATAGGTTGAATGGTAGTGTCAGTCTATACACCAGTTTCGCGAAAGTAAAGTGATGGCTCCCGAGTGCTTAGAATCATCTTCAAATGAGCTCAGAATTAATTCACGGGTACCGTAAGGTTCCGTAATATATCATGCCATATTCTTTCCATCGAATTTGAAACCCTATATTCTCTTTTGCATCTGACATTAATATTCTATGTCTCCCTTTTTATGCGCTACTACAACGGACTGAGCTGCACATACCAATTGATTATTTGACAGTTGACCGCAGAAAGAAAAAAAAACAAGCACAGAACTTTAAAGAGAAACTTAAAGCAAACATATTATACCAAAAAAAAATATACGATAATACGAAATCGAATAAAAAAAATTTTCCTATTCGTACTACAGAAGTGCCAATGCAAAAAACTTGCTTTTCGTACTATTGAAAATTCGTAAAAATTAAAGTACAGTCGAACTTCTCTATAGCGAACTTCTCTATACCGAAATCTTCTCTATAACAAATAAAATTCGTGAACACAACATTTTTGTGAGTATTTTCATAAATTTTGATCTCCCTATAACGAACTTCCCTATAGCGAAGTTCTCTCTATAACGTACATTTTTTTAAGACCTAAATAAATTTTTCACACTAAATAATATCTCTATTGCGAAGTTTTTAGCAATCGATTTTTTGCATCAATTTAGTCACAGAAAATATAACTGTAAAAGACGTTACATTTTCCACGCTTGCTACGACTGTCACATAAAAGAGAAAACAGTGGCATAAGTTTACACACCTACGTACACATACATACTACGTACGTACACAACAACTCAGTTTCAAGTGATTTTTGTATTGATCGGTATAAATTGAAAGATGGCAAAACGTAAATGTCATTCGTTAGAACAAAAGTGTCTTATAATATCTGAAGTTGAGAAAGGCATAAAAAAAGAAGGACATTGCTTTGGAGTTTGAAATTTCCCACACGACTCTCTCAACTATTTTGAAAAATAAAAACAAGATTGAAGATGCTAGAAGCTCATCTATTGCACATGGCAAATTTCGAAAAGCAAGATTCTGTGAGTATGCCGATGTTGACAAAGCTATGATTAAGTGGATAACAGCTGCAAGGCGTAAAAACATTCCTCTTTCCGGACCAATAATTCGAGAAAAGGCAATTGAATTTGCAGATTCATTGGGCCATTCCGATTTCATTGCGAGTGTTGGATTGCTTGATAAATTTAAAAAAAGACACAATATTGCTGGAAGAGTTGTCTGTGGAGAGAGCGGTGACATAAATATCCAAACTCGCAATGATTGGATTAATAACGTTTTGCCGAACATAATCGAACAATACGATCATAATGATATATTTAATGCAGACGAAACAGGCCTGTTTTATAAATGCTTACCATCCCGAACACTTGCATTTAAAAACGAAAAATGTGTTGGAGGAAAAAAGAGCAAGAATAGAATTACCGTATTTATTCTATTTATTTTATTTCTTATTTTTTATTCTTCTATTTTTTTCAGTTCATTTGACGCATTTTTGTTAGTTTATTGTAAAAAAACATTATATTTTTGGATAAAAAAAGTGGAAAAAGTAAGAAATAGAACATTTTTATGATTTTGCGCTATGAACAACTGAAAATGGTAATTTATCAATATTTTCAAGAAAAATTTGCTCTTTCACAAGGCCAAAACTGCCTGAATGAGCGTTCCAATGCTTTTGCGATGTACTAGAGAGTTCTTAACTATTGTCTTGGCTACAATTTTTGTCTTAGTATTGGATCGAAAATCTCAATGGTTTGGCTGTTATAGGCCAAAATATCCAAAAAAAACGTGACAAAAGTCTGATCAAGTTGTCTTAATAAATATATTTTCTACATAAAAAAAATGTAGTCAAAATTTTCTGCAGTTTCTCTATAACGTAGAAACGGTCCCCAACTGCTACGTTATAGCGAAGTTCGACTGTACTCATATTCAGTGAGAAAGTACTTTGCGAAAAAAAGAAATTAAGTGTACCCGTTGAACACAGATACTACACTAGTAATGATGTCCATTAGTGTGAATTTGTATCAGTTATTGTCGGAAGGTTTCAGTGGCGAAGGCATAGTCAATGGTCACTGAGCAGTAACGGCTTCAGGGGCGTACTGCTCGTCTAAGATGAAGAAAAAAATATTTAGCTCTTAATTCCAGTTATTTATTACAGCAAATGTGGATTTTCGTGGAGGCTTGTTGTAGGTCTTTTGATGATTTTTGCATATTTTACCTTAAAGAGAATATTTTTACATTTTGCATAGCATAAAGTGTGTTGAATAAATTTTTTATTCTTCAGCATGTTTGTCTCAGCGAAATAGAAATTTTTTCCAAATAAGTCTTTTGGCGCCTTTATTTCTTTTCGATGGGATTAAAAATGTTGCGTAAATTACATAAGATTCTATTCCGATAAGTTTGATTAAGAATCTAAAATAATATAAAATGTCTCACCGATATACTGGCTGACTTACATATATCAATTATCGACAATCAAACGTGGTGGGTTATTAATAATTGTGTGATGAGAGATGTGATATGACTCTTTTAAATGGAATCAATGCGTTCTCCGATGATTAAACAATTATAAAAGTAAATAATAATTCTAGGAAAGTTGAGCAACCTAAGCTTACTTTAGACGAAAAAAATAAATAAAAATAAATGACATCTTCTATGATACTTAACAAAATATTAGTTATAATATCACTTTTAATGGAAATTCTAATTAGGTATAAAATAAGAGATTCCATGACCCCCTTTTTAGAAATTTTTGAAAATTTAAATTTTATATTCCCGAATTAGATACTTAAATTACCGATACTCACAACGCATTTATTCGTATTCATTGCTTATCTGTTTACATTTTTACTAAAATCTTAAAATTAATTAAATAAAAATAAATTTATAATTACAGAGGGAACAAATAAATAACGGGAATTTCTATCATTAACTGATTTTTATACAAACTGAAATTGCAAAGTAGCGAAGAAATCGTAAATGGAAAAAAAAACTTTACAGAGAAAGATGGAAGCGCAAAAAAGGCGAAATGTATTCTTTCTACCATGATAAACGTAACGTAACGTGAATAAAAGCATTAAAAGTGTTGACAACACGGCAAAACCTCTATAAAAATTTCATGCAATTTTTCCAACTAAACAAAGCAAAGGAAGATGTAAAAAATGAAAAAAAAGTAAAAAATTATTAAATATTTTAATTGTTCGATTTTAATTAGATTTTTATATGAAAAATAAGCACATTTTTTTTAGTTTTTACATGTAACTGAAATATTAAAAAGTTTTAGGGAAAATGAAAGCCAAAGTTACAAAAATGGTAATAAAAAAGTTATATATTTTTTGATATTTACTATAGTCTTTATACGATTATAGTGATATTTGTATGGTAAGAGTTATAAGCAAATACTATGAGATGAGTTGTAATCAATTAATATATGCATATTTTTTTTAATAATTCAAGTTTGAATTCGTGAAGAAAAAAAAATTTTTTAAATACACATTTATTGCATTTCCATATGATTAAGTTGTTTGGTAACCAAAATGTGTATTTTTTTTTTAAATTTCTTTTTAAAAATTTGATAATAGTTTTTATAAACAGTTGTTGAAAAATGTTTAAAAACTTACCTGTATCAACTATGACATCGATGAGATCCATTGATTTGGCAAAGGCGTCTTTCAGATTGATATGATGGAAAGAAACAATGCTACCCTCACGTTTAGCACGATCGAGCGCCTCACGGCGTTTGAGCGCCTTCTCGCGTCTCATCTGATTCTTATAAAATTCAGCGAAATTGTTAACTATGATGGGAATAGGCAAAGCGATTACCAGAACACCGCATATGCAACACACAGTACCAATAACTTTTCCCAGTGCAGTAGTGGGATAGATGTCCCCGTAGCCAACAGTTGTCATTGTAATACCCGCCCACCAAAATGTTTCCGGTATTGAAACGAATTTTGTATCCTTTTCATCCTTTTCGGCAAAATATGCCAGCGAAGAAAATATGAGAACGCCCATAGCCAGGAACAGCATTAGTAGACCGAGTTCCTTATATGAATTCCGTAGGGTAAAGCCTAACGACTGCAGGCCCGTTGAGTGACGGGCCAGCTTAAGGATTCGCAGGATGCGCATGATGCGAAAAACTTGCACCACCCGGCGCACATCCTGGAACTGGTCCGTAGCATTCTTATTTGTTTCCAACAAAAATAAGGAAACAAAATAGGGGAGTATTGCCAATAAATCGATTATATTTAAGCCGCCTTTAAAAAACTTCCACTTGTCTGGCGACGCACTAAACCTAAGTATATACTCTAGTGTAAACCACGATATACAAACGGCCTCAACCATAGCCAATTGTGGATTGTCAGTTGGTGTACCCGTATCAACGTCATAATGTTGTAACTGTGGTAGGGTGTTCAACGTCAGGGCTATGGTAGACAGGACTATAAATAGTATGGATATCACAGCGATAACCTGCACACACAAATTGTTACATTAACAATAAATTTCGCACGCGCAACAGCGTACCAGGGCGATATAAAAATAGAGAGAGAGAGAGAGAGATACAAAGAAGTTAAGTTTGGAAACTTCAACTAAGCTTTTTATGTTTTGCATATTTCATTTTATTCATTCCTTAATAAAATCTGAAGCGAAAAAAATTTATATATTTTATGTATATTTTTGCATTTGTTAGAAAAATACAAATACAACTAAACGCTTAAGAAAGACAGTATAATTTAGCTAAAAATAAATTACAACTTCGAACAGACTTTTGGTTAATTACAATAATTATCTAACACATACACACACTTTTTCCTTCTAATTATTTTTTTCTAATATAAATCAAGTTTATAAAAAAATTTTACACTTCGAAATTAGTTTTGGCGCTGAAGATTGTTGTTGGTTACTTTGTTGCATCACATTTGCATGTTACCTTTACTCAGATTTAAATAAACTTTCATCGTTATTTGTATTGTTTTTGGAAAAAAATAAAAGTAGGTTAAGGGTACTTGGGTGAAACGACATTATTTTCTTTCATTTAATCTTTGGACGTAAAGCCATCATACATTTTTTTACGATGTTAAGATTTATTTGTAAATCAAAAGAAAATTAATAAGAAAAGTGTAAATAGAAATTCTTATATGATCTGAACTAATGAATTTGATTTTCAGTCAGTCGGGAAAAATTATTTTGTGAAAATGGGATTAATTGTTATTATGTAAGTAAGAGATCGTGTTATACAAAAAAAAAACAGACTAAATAATAGTGTTAAAGAAATAAACATACAAATGAGGTAAACACTATCAAAACAACTGATCAGCACAAAATTTTCATGAGAAATCTTTTTGTATTTTCAAATAATTCGACGTTAGAAAATTGTCTAAAAAAGAATAATTTCAGGTGGTCCAAATTACGTTACTTCAAATGCAGAAGCAGCACCACTTAAAGAAGTTATTTACAATTTTTAAGATAAGAATTTAGAAAGAATATTTATATTTTGCCTATGTACACAAAAATCCCTTTTAAACTTTATATGTTTTATCAATGTTGGTGGAAAATATGACACTTAACCGTAGAACACATAACCAAAAAATACCACACAAACACATAATCAATTTAGCGTGTACCCCATTGTAATTTGCTAAGCTCGCTATATAAAAATATAAAAGAAGCATATGAATACTATAATAATTTTAATAACATTTTCAATAGCTTATATACCATTAGAAAATAAAATGTCAGTAACATCGTATAAGTGGAAAAGAAACGCTTTTGTGCACTGCTCCGTTTTATAAGGGCTATAAGTCTACAAACTGATAAAGCAATCTCGGGTCATACTATAAGTCTAGTGAACATTTAAAAAGAAAATATTTCCTTATTGTGGCCGGGATAAAGTTTTGGAGAATTTGCGATGCCGTGAATTCTTTTCCACTGGAAATATATACCAACCAAGCCACATCTGTAAGAGAAAGCGAACGATTTGCTGCAAAATTCAGAGGAACCGGCCAAAATAGATGAATGGACAATTTTTCTACAACATTAGAGATTGCAGAGCAATTGCTGTCCTGTTGGTTGGAAAGTTCAGATAAAAAAAAAACATACATTCTGGCTGAAATGAAAGCGCATAAGGATAGATCAATCGCTCAGCGACAAAATTAAACAATGTGTTCTTATGTTCCCCATAAAAACAAAGCTGTAGTACTGCTATTGTCAATGCTGTATAAAGGCGTCGTAGGAGAAAGTGAAAACCGGAAGTTATAGAATTTTACAAGACCAAAGCTTGCGTTGACGTCGTAGATTAGTTATTCTCAGAATATAGAACAAAGCGAGCCACTGGCTGCATATAAAATGTACTACATGAATTGCAAAATAATACCAAATTCTGCGAACCAAAAAGAGATTTTTCTTCGACAAGACACTGTAGATATGTGCATGCACATTATTGAGAAACGGGCAAAGAACGTTCAAAAAACTGTGCAATTCACGATGAAAATACTTATTTACAGATCACTAGAAACTACTTGCAACAGCGCTCTATCTACATCAACTGCAGCAGGATCAAGAAAGCCTTTAACTGGATCTTGCTATTTATTCTACATTCCGGAGACAAAACGAAGAAGAAAAACACGTAAAACATGCAGCATTTCCAAGAAACCAATGTGCCTGAAACACTCGATTGCAAATTGTATCTCCAAGTTTTGCGACCGGAATAATTAATAAATTTTCGTACTATATTTCCCATTTTTATATTCGTGCTTCTTATTATATTAAAAAAATTTTAATAAAAACTTCACTATAAAATATTTAATCAACCTTCTCATGATAAAATTTTTGGATACACGGGTACCCCAGTGTGTTTGCGTAGGTAGCGTCTTTGAAAGCTTATACCCAAATATATGGTCCTATTTTTTATATATACACCCTATGCATATATTGATTCGTATACCCCATTTTAGACCCTTTTTTAATGCATGAGGCATGATTAGGGGGTTGTTTTTGGCCAAAAAATCGCGAACATATATTGATGTATGAGCTGGTGCATTATCGTGATGCAGAAGCCATGATTTTTTCACAATTCCGATAGTTTAAGCCGTAATGCTTCACGCAAACGTTCCATAAATTCCTTGTAGTATTAATTATTAACCGTACGACCTTTTGGCAAGAACTCATGATGCACCCACGCGATTGTAATCGAAGAAAACAAAATTCATATTTTCTTTTGAACAAACCTCGTGCAATATATTTTTCAGAGCAAAGTGCGATAAAAATAAAATTACATAATTTTTTCCTCTATGGTATGACAAACAGTGACTTCGCTAACAAAGGCTTCTTTTCATGAAAAATCTTCGAAATGACGATAAATCGTCACATCTGGCAGCCATGTTTGTTTGTTGAGAAAAAATAAATATAATTTGTAAAAAGAAAATTCTGAAACTTTATTATTCATATAATCCATATATTTTGCAAAATTTGGTGCAACAATGAAGGAAGGGATTACTGCAAAAGTTTTGCATTGGAAATACTTTATACGAATTTCTTCAAACATGTTTTTTCAGCCATAGCTAAAGAAGGAAAGTAAGCAATTTTTGACAAGTACGCAATGTCTGTCAATAAAAAGACAACCCCACAATGTGGGTGCTGATGGCGAGTAGTCAGCGTGTTGGCTCTGCAACCAGAAAGACCCAGGTTCGATTCCCAGCCGGATCAAATCAGAAAAAAAAATTTTCTGAGTTTTCTGTGCTACAGCACCCTCCTTCGTCGGTATTTGAGCAGCAATAAAACGTCGGCGAAGTAAAATAATAAATAAAATGGCTCCATTAGCTTAAAAATAATGCGTGAAAAAACATCAGAGACGCCGCAACTTTGCTTTGCTTGCCTCGTTACACTCATAGTCGTTTGGATAGTTTTGTGGACATACACGTAAAAATTTTTTTTCTTTATTTAAAAGGAGATAACTATTTAAATAAGAAATCAAGAAAACTTTTAACTTTTAAATACAATGTGCAACAAATGAATACTTTTGGAAAAACACACGGTCTAGATAGTGTAGATGCGATTTTATTACCAACGGGTAGTAAACTCCTATACTCAGATTGGCGACTTTGCTGTCCAAGTTTTTATGGTCCTCCAAAAATTCTGAGAATCAGGGGACCTTCAAAAATGGTATCATAAATTTTTGGCCAATAGCTAATTCAGATTTGTTGGCACCGCTTAACTATATATGGCATTAATATAGATAGGAATACATTTATTTTATTACATTTTTTTTGCCAAGAAATAGCTTTTTCTCATATGAATTATTCTTTTGTGAGTGCTTACAGAGCCAATACTTGAACAGTTAAAAATACAATGCGGCTCTCGGGTATACTTTAAAGGAATGTTTTGTGTGTTTTAATATTGGTTTTTTCGATGTGGAACGTTTTCAATTTCTGGTTTATCTATAAGAAAAATAAGTTTTTAGATCACAATTGGTATAGATTTTCTACTCAATGGTCTAAACAGTTCAAAGTTCCATTTCTGAAAATTTAAATTTTGTGCTGAGTCTCTTTTGAACTAGCTATGCGATATGTATACTGAAACAAGGTGATACAACAATTTAAGAGCACTTATTAACAAAATAAATCTTATTATTTTAAACTTTTCTATACCAGTGTTTTATAATCAACCAGAAGCTTTTCAATAACAAAAACTAAATATTGCCAGTTCGTAATTTTTACAATTTACACAATTGGAAGCATATTGTAATATCTCCATAGTAATACTGTACATCTTTAAAATTATTATGAGAAAAAGTAAAAGATTTTCCTGCATTGTAAATAAGAAATTCAGAAAAAAAAACTCTCTATTCTTTCTACAATATAACTTTCTATAAATTCACTAAAATTTATATTCATTTTAATTATAATTTCTTGGTTATTTTATTCATCTAAATTTATGCTGATTTCTCATGAAATTTTGTTGAGAAAAATGAATTCTGAAAAAAGATATATTTGAATATATTTTGAAAATGTTTGATATGTGATTATAAAAGTCTTTGGGCTAATAAAAGAAAAAGTGACACTATGAAAAAAATCATGACTTTTTTTAATCAAATGTGTATTTGTATGTGAATATTTCAAATATAGTTTACAGAATAATAAACTATTTTTCTTTAAGTGTCGACTAACAGTGGAATAAGATGGTGAAGAGAGTGTGTATGCTCTTGTTTGGTCGTATTCAAACTTGTTAAAAGGCAAATTACTTGTGTTTATAGACAATTATCGGACAGCATTAATTTAATATTAAAATAATACGGGTCCTCATGAAAATGTTTCAAAATCTCGCAAGCTGTGCATTTACACGCTCGCACATTAACTGTTATAAATTGTTTCAATATTCATTTACATAAAAAGTTAGTAAATTTGCCAAGTAATTTTGACTTGTGCTGATGCATGTACACTCAATAAAATAACTTACCATTATTTTTTTCGAAAAATTGTAGTTTAACTTATTACAAACAACAACTTCTTGTAATATTTGACCAATTACACAAATGACAATTTCAAACATTTTCATGGCGACCCCTCATATAAATAACTTAAACATAAAAAAATTAAATACATTAAATAAATCAAAGTAAAACATAAAACGGGAAAAATAACATTTAAAAGATTTAATATTACTTAATATTAAAACTGTTTTTGTAATTTCTTCAAATTAAAATTGCTTTGTTTTAAATAATGAAACAATTATTGACAAAGAGGAAAACTAAATGGGAAAAGTGAAAGAAACGAAAGTTAAAATTATTGTAAACAATTTTTAAGTAATTCATATCTTTGAAAGTAGACTATATCTACTTTAAACTAGAAAATATAAAACTACGCTTTCCGTTTCAAGTGTTTTGTAGCAGATATTTGCTATGTTTTCACTCATTTCTCAATATATATGTACATATGTATTAGAAATTATACTAAAAGGAAATACTGTCGTAAAATAAAAGAGAAGAAGGCGAAGGAGGAAGTAGAAGTAGTAGAGTAGGAGATTTATCTACATTTAAATTCCAAACTAAGGTGATGATATATTCTACAATTGAACAAAAAATAATACATTTTTCATTCAATTTAAAATATATGAAACAGTTCCATTATGGTTATGTATTTTTCTAATTGCAATCAAAAATTAATTTTTAACCAAATAAAATAATTGTAAAAATGTAAAATTTTTTGTTGCGCTTGAGTAAAAAAAAAACAAATTAATGGGAAACTACAACGAGCATCTACAATCCGGGTCTGCAGTCGATTTTTTTAATGGTATTTTAAATGAATTATATCGATTTTATGTCAATTGTTTGATTTTCTTAATTTAATTTTCTTTATAAATCAATTTTGTTTACATGTTTTCAATATACATATTTAATAATATTTTTATTTTAGAAAAAACAATAATGTTTTGCTTAATTGGAAGAAAGTGTTTAGGGTTTTGGTGATACTAATGTTCTGTTGTGGTTATATTGTTTTAGTTTTTTATTGTTTTACAAAAGAACAAAAAAAAAAATATTTATTTTTAGAATAAAGTACTCAAAAATAAGTTTTCGAATATAAAATACGAAAATATAAATTTTGATAGAAATTTAAAAACTAAAAATATTTGCAACTGTATTTTATGCAAGTTGGTGAATCCAATTATTATTAAAAATCAAAAACACAATTTGAATTAAAAAAAAAATATATAAAACTTTAAGCCACATTCGTTCATTTGTAACTAAAACACATGTAGAGGATAGAAAGAAGTAACTGAGGAACATATAATAATATAAAATTAGTTAGTTGAATAGAATAAATAGTTATGTTCTAGATACATATTCATAGAGTATGTAGATGGTAGATTATTTAGTATGTAGTATTATTTAAACTTTAACAAACAGCTCATTAAACAAATTCAATTAAACAACATTGACAAAACTCTTTCATTTTTAATTGTTGTGTTCTTTTTTATAACAAGTAAAAAATAAAAAATAAATCTGAAATACTAACAAAATTAAAAATTCAATTCTAAATACTAAACAAAAAAAAATAAATTCCGTAAAACAACAACAATTTGAAAAGTTTGTAACACCAACAATGCAATTAAGAAGTTGTAGTCTTTGTCGCTGGAAACACCAGATCGCAGGGAACAATTAACTGAGCAGTTAAGAAACGAGAATTATTATATAGTGATGGTTTCTTTTGTTTAAGTGCAAAATATTGCCTTCAAGGGTCGTGTCAACTATGACAATAGCAACAAGGATTGTGTTTGTTAAATAACCAAAACATAAAAAGCACGTTAACCCCTCTAAAAGACGGTCAACTCAAAAGTTTGCAATTTTCACTTTTGCAAGAAAACGGTATAATAACATCTGCCCACTGTAACAATCTTGAATTTATTCTTTTGCCAAAAAAAATTTAAATTATTTTTCCGAAAAACTGGCAATCATATTTATTTCCTTGGTAAAATAGAAATCGCAGTAAACTGAGTTCTTATAAAAAACACCCCTCTGTCATTATTTCTACCTGTTTTTCTGCATCATATTGACGAATGGTCAAC
The DNA here is from genome assembly GCA_963924685.1 of Dexiosoma caninum. Taxonomy (NCBI): domain Eukaryota; kingdom Metazoa; phylum Arthropoda; class Insecta; order Diptera; family Tachinidae; genus Dexiosoma; species Dexiosoma caninum. Next base: position 58,056,557 of record OZ004729.1, read on the forward strand.
TGGTGCTTAAAAAATCTAAAAAACTTTGCAGATTCCACAAGATGATTTTGATGTTCCTTATACTTCAAGAGTAAGGCATTACAATACCTTACAATTACGCAATGTTGAATTGCAAAGCATTAGGTATGGTGTTGGTTTACGTGCTACAGCTGGCATTACAACAGCTGCTTTTTTGGATGCTGGATTCATTATAGAAGAAGATAGTTACCAGAAGACGTTACCAGAAAAAGTTACTTGAGCAATAATTTACTGATCGATACCAAACATGCAACATTTAATGTATCTTTCATGAAAGAAGAGCACTTCTCTTTTTGCAGTGAGCCAGGTGGAAGATATCTTTACCATTTTGCTCTAAAGAAAGTCATAATGAAAATAACACCTTTTGCAGCTATTTCTACACATCTTGCCGATTTCTGAAAGAAGAACAACATTGATAAAAGTTGGCAAGCTATTGGTGCAACTTCTTCTTCTTCTACATGGTCGTTTGCAATTAAATTCTTCTGGGTGGAAGGACCTATCCACATTCTTCTGCATTTGAAGGTTCTAACATTTTGGAAGAATTGAGTAATCGATATTGTTTTTCTGACAGTTCTTGGTAGACATTTAGTAAAATGGTGCTCAAACACTATTATGATCGGAGGACCAAGAATAAAGGATTGATGGGGTCCAGAAATTAATTGCAGTAAGGAACGCCTGCAGTAAATTTAAAAGCAACCACCCTTTTATAATTAATAGACTGGTCAAAAAAAGAAAAAAATATCAGGCTGACCAAGCTTTATTCAGTGTTCCACGTTATAGTTACTTTATATACTCGTACATATAATTTTGCTAATTATCAGATCACGAATCTACTTTTCTTACCATTTTGTGATTATAGTAGTTCCGTTTTATATTCGTTTCTCTTCTCTGAAATCTCTTTTTCTAAGACGCATAATATGTGGTATATTATTATGAAAATAACACACCGCCAATTTGGGGTCAAATTTCCTTCTGACCACCTCATTTTTTAAATTATGCATTGCTTATGTGTCCATCTAAATAAGGATCTCTCTATGTTTTGAGTTTCGTTAAATTCGGTAAGATAGTTTCAGAGCGGTAGAAATTGCAACCTATCATCCCTCGTGATACTATTTCACAAAATCCCAACTTTTTGAAGGTTTCTTCGTAAAAAAGGCTTTCGTGTTACCTTTATCATGCCCCGCAAAAAGTGTAAGATGCATTCATGGACTTCGCCTAAAAATTTGTGAAAATCCAGGTATAGCGGAATTTCCCGGGGATGGGGCCATGGTAGATCGATTAATCGTCCCGGAAAATCCGTAGATGATGAATTTCTTCGAAATCCTTAAAGCCGTTTTCCGACACATCTTAATGTAATAAGATAAGTCCGCAACATTCACAGAACTAAAATATTAAGAATTCTTGGAAACACACAAATATATTGGCGCATATTCAGAAATCAAAGTCGAAACTAATAAAGCAGAAACGTAAACGTATTTCATAAATAGTTACAGGTCTTATTCATAATTCGCAACTGTTCTCAGCTGGTAAGAGCAAAGCAACTGTACATATAGCATGTGGGGAATATAAAATGTCTATAAAACGAAGACATTTAGGTAAAAAAGGGCAACACTATACCGAATATTATCGAGCTCTTTTTTTTAAGCATTTTGTTAATTTATGAATAAACCATTTGTAAGCCTTTTAAACTAATTGTGTCTAATTAACTACTTTTCATTTATATGCTTATATATATATATATATATATTTTATCTGGGACCAGCACTCAGGAGTGACTGTGCTTTCGCATCTGAAACCTTTCGAAAACAACTGACACAAAGCCACAAAAGTGCACATCAGAAAAAATGCGACATGTTTTTATGAGTCTGAAACTGGTGTTAAACCCAGGAAATTTTTGGTTTTGTAGTCAACGTGCAGACTATTTCACCCATCGCACCCATTATAAATTATGATTATAAATAAGTTTTCTTTAATAAAAAGGCAAGTGTACAACATTATATTATATTTTTTTTTAAATAAATTTATCCTCCTTTTTTCATAATTACAATAATTATGTTTAATAAAATTATAATAGTAGGGTGTGTTTCGTTGTTCTATCGCTACTATAATGGAATGTGCTCTAGTGAAATCAGGGAACTAGTTACCGAAACCCGTTCATTCCTGCTCACGACGCGTTCATCATTAAGGGCGCATCCATTTGTGGTCGATTTGGCGACAAATAGCACCGCGCATTACAGAGAGAACTAATTTTTCAGCCAAACATCGCATATGTGGAACAAACTCCCTGTAGAGGTCTTTCCTGTCACTTTTGACATGGGAAAATTCAAATCAAATGTCCATAAACACTACTCCCACTACCCACCTTCCCATAACCTTATTTCCTAGCTCCAGCACAATGCTTCGCATGTGTGGGAGTTATCCCCTGAGTGCTGCCTCAAGATAGAATAAAATAGGATTTTTTTCTTTTAAAATATTTTTATTAGACAGATATGTTTAATATTAGAAATTTTGATGTTATTTGAGGTATCTTTACAGAAATGCTGTAGAATGAAAAAAATGTTCTCATGTAAAAGCAAAATATATTAAGTAGGAGAGAATACAGATACAAAAAACCATCAGTATAAGTCAATAAATGAATTATACTGATGGTTTGCCGACACGTGAACAGGCAACGTAAGAGAATGCTGATAATTTTAAATTTATCCCACAAATTCCCAAAGACTGACCTTATACTTTATTAATTGCAAGAATGGTAACACGCAGTGGAAATTCTTCACGCTTACATTCATACAACAGATTGGATGAATTTCCTAATCGAAATAGTGACTACAATAACATTGCCATTAGCTTTTTCACAGTAAGTTTCGTTTGGAGGGTGGCGATGGCACGATGGATGGTAGTCTGCACGTTGACTACACAACCAAAAACAGACCTGGGTTCAACCCCAGTTTCAGACAAAAAAATTTTTAAAATAAAAATAAACATCTCGCATTTTTCTGATGTGCATTAGTGTGTCTTTGTGTGTTAGTTGTTGTCGGAAGGTTTCAGTGGCGAAGGCCATAGTCACTGGTCACTGAACAATACCGGCTTCAGCTGATAGCAATCCACAATCACATCAGAACGCCCTCCTTCGTCGGTATTGTGTAGCACCGGCGAAGTAAAATAATAATAAAAATGGCTACTAAACCGAAGCTCTTCAGCACTGCTACGAGTATAAAAAAACTAAAGAACGTGCGAAAGCAGAACTGCAAAATAATTAATTAAGCTTCACCCCCTGTCGTTTCTCCTACTATCCCTTTCCTATAGTTCCCAGCACAATGCTTTGCATGTGTAGGAGTCATCTCCTGAGTGCTGGTCCTAGATAAAAAAAAGAAAAAAAAAAAAAATTACAAATTTTGCTTTCATCTATATCTTAAAATTCATTAAAATCGGTATGAGAACTTCGGAGAGGTATATATGACCCCCTAGGTCTCCTCGCGGTTCTGTTTTTGAAAAATCCATTCCTTATGTGTCTATATAAATAGGAATATATCTGTGTTTTAAATTTTATTAAAATCAGTTAGATAGTTCCGTTGACGCAGAAATTGCCCCGTGCCACCAATTGTGGTGCACTGTTTCACCGTTTTATATTATCGAAAACCTTTGCGCAGCAACTACGAAGGAAGTTTTCTATTTCGTCCCGTCGTTTTCAATATTTAAGCATTAGAACAAACAACGATTCATTTACGTATGTAGTGTATTTTTTTAGCTGCATGCGAACTTAAAATGACAACATTTTATTTTTGGAAAGAATTTTTTTTTATTATGAATTTTTAGATAATTTCATGGCATTTATTTTTTCCAATAAATCTGGCTGTATGGCATCTAATGCCTCAAGACTTGCTGATATTTTGGCAGAAACAAAGTAATCCTGAGGCGTTATACTGCACGAACGATAGGACGAGTGAATATACCACTGCTGGAAATAAAGTTATCATGATTTTGCAATAAATCAATTATTAAGCGCGCCGTCTTGTCGTTGATGTTTAACTGATGATTTTTTGGGAACAAAATTTCTGTCAGCATGGCTCGATAGCGCTCGTCATTCATCGTAACGGCAGCTCCTTGCTCATTTCGAGAGAAATAAGGACCGATGATGCTGCCTGCGTGTAAACCGCACCAAACAGTAAACTTTGATGGATCTAATGGTGATTTGTTAACGCCTTGCGGATTATTTCGTTATAAATACGGCAATTTTGCTTACCGAATCGGTAATGAGCTTCGTCACTAATCACAATTCTTTAATCAAAATGCTCATATTTTGACGGTTTGAAATGAGACGAATAAGTAAAAAATGCGATACGAACGATAGTCATTTGGCTTCAATTGGTACATATAAGATTCTTACGTAAATTTTTCACATAGTCAAAAAGCAAAGACTAACAATTTGAGAACGACGACTAATTGACTTTTTGGAGTCTTCTGCAATACTATGCGATACTGCAGCAATATTTTTTTTGTCCTGTAGATGTATTTGGATCGAGAAGAATAAAATAAGTCCCAAAACGATCAATAACTGCACGAATGGCTTGCTCACTACACCGATTATGTTGACCGTAAAATGTACGAATGAACTTCGCGAACATATTTATTTTTTTTTTTTTAAGTAAATTTCCAGAATTTGAAAGCGCTGTTCAACCATTAGACGATTCATGATGACTTGCCAAATCTTACAGAATAGAAATGTCAACACAGTTTAACAATATCAGCTATTAAACCATTGTTATCGATATCGATAGTTATCATGCAGCTAAAAAAAAACAAACCGAATAAGGAGGGTGGCGAGGCCACGATGGATGGTAGTCTGCACGTTGACTACAAAACCAAAAACAGACCTGGGTTCAACTCCAGTTTCAGACCAAAATTATAAAAAAAAAACATCTCGCATTTTTCTGATGTGCATTAGTGTGTTTTTGTGTGTCAGTTGTTGTGGGAAGGTTTCAGTGTCGAAGGCATAGTCACTGGTCACGGAACAATACCGGAACAGTTTGCTGAAAGCAAATCACAACAGAACGCCGTCCTTCGTCGGTATTGTGTAGCACCGGCGAAATAAAATAATAATAAAAATGGCTACTAAACCGAAGCTGCAGCACTGCACGAGTATAAACAAAGAACGTGCGAAAGCAGAGCTGTAAAAAAAAGGTTCACCGCCTGTCGTTTCTCCTACTCTCCCTTTCCTATAGTTCCAGCACAATGCTTCACATGTGTAGGAGTCATCTCCTGAGTGCTGGTTCCAGGTAAAAAAAAATCAAACAAAATCAACTCGGGAAATTTTCATATTGTTTTTATAAATATTATAGGACTGTTACCATCATCTATTTAATTAGAAATTATTTCAATTGTTATAATACATACACAATTTGCGTATTTGTTGTCATTATTTCACCTGTTTAAAAGCTTTGGTGTAATTTATTTATACTATCAGTATGAAAAATACTTACAACAGTCTTAATATTACCATGTGAAGATACCTTTCGCTTAAAATTAGACAAATTATATTTTTTCTTACAAACATAAGTCTTAATAACAGAATCGATAGAATTTTTCAACAGGAATTTAGAGAACATATATGTAATGCTAAATTTAACTAAAATTTTTTGAGTGTTTATATACTGTAATTAATTAAAAATTGTATGGACCTATTAAAAAACTTTTGTTCTTTATGAAATTTATACAAATTCTAAAAGTAATTTTTTGGTTGTATTCTATATATAAATTAATAAAAATAAGGGGCTGTAGAAAGAAAATTAGTAAACAGAAATTTGTTGATCAAAAACACATCTATCAGACTTCTTCTGATCACTTTGATATATCGTGAATGTGATTTGAAACCACAAAAGTCTACAAAGTCTAACGTTTTCAAATCACTTGGCTATTTTTGCGACTATTACATGGCGACCGTTATAAAAAAATATTTAAATAAATTATTCAATGTTTTCTTTATTCATTTTCTTGAACAATTAGTTGTTTTATAAAAACAAACACTTTAAAATTTTAATAATACAGAGATGTATTTTCTGCTTTTAGAAATGTTATTTGCGTTTGTGATTTATAAGTCAGTTAAAGTAAGGGAACCACATGGTTTTTTGTCTTTTCGTTATGGTAAAGTCATACCACACAACACAATAACCTGGTGATTTACATAACAGCAGAAAATCATAAGGCTGATTTTAAAACGGCATGTGATTTGAAATCACATGATTTTCAGAACAGAAATGTATAGTTTATTTTCTTTTTTTATATTTTTTCGACATAGTTGAAATATCAAAGATAATAAGCTAAGTTTATTATTATTATATCCAAATTATTCTAAAGTTCGTAACGTGGCAGGCACCTAACCCATGTAAGAGACTCCTTGGGGTGGTAAGGTCACAACAAAGGTATTAGCAGCGCGAAAAGAGCTGCCTGGCTTTCAACGAATATGCCGCTCCTTCGACACTCAGTTCCCTCACTCAGCATCCAACGCGCTTGTCTTGTGGCCAGTATTTCGCCCTTTTCAATCCGTCCGTGTAGACCGTGGTTTGTAGTCATGGCCTATCTCGCCCTTCTCCATGTGAAAACATTCCAAGGAAACAAAAGGCAATTAAATGCACGTACGACTTTGAAATATGAAGTGATATTTAAATAGAATTCGTGAAATAAACTCTTAGTGATAATTTCAGAATATGCGCCATTGTTTTTATTCGTGCTGTTTATTTGACTTAATTTAAGTTCATTACTAAATATTGTGTGTAAAAAGAAAAGTAGGTATAGCGTTTTAGGAAGAAAGTGCCTTTTGTAAACGCTACTTCATAGTAAAATAAATATATATTTTTGGTTATTTTGAATATAATTAAACGACCGACGGATATCATGCAACATAGTGAGTGGTCATACTCTCTGACCAAAGTATGTATCACACAGCTGCCAATTGTGCTTTTTATTTAGATGCTTTTTCGCCAAAAACGTCATTGAAGAAAAAAACTTTTAAAGACAACGTCTTGAAATATGGAAAAAAAAAATATAAATTCCTTATTGTTTAATTATTGTTTTAGGGAATATGTAAAATTAATTCAAATCAAAATCTTATATATACAAGTTAACAAAACATTATTGGCTTTCTTTCTAATTAATTACATTTTTACAAAATTGTTATCGTATATAATCGAATTAGAAGTGAATGAAATTTTATTGTATATAGTAATTAATTGGAACAAATAACGACAATGATTGTTGGATTTTTTTAACATGATGAAATAATCCTAATATTTCCAGAAGATATTTTTACACACATATATGCATGTATGAATGATAAGAGGGTTTGTGGTCGTCCCTAAAAAAGATATAACTTTTTACAATTGTTTGAACATTTCAATTACTTTTCTTTTCTATTCAGTTTTTGTTTTTCTTATTTGCGTCCGCATCTACCATGGAGACCACTGTACGGAACCACGCAGTTTGTTCAGGGTATAAATTATGTTATAAATAACTAATTTTCTTCCTCGTTGAAAATTGTATGCATTTAACTTTTAAATGTTTGTTTTTTTTAATTTATTTCAAGCTCATCATCATGAGTTGTAGACTTGAGGTATCCAAATGATTTCAAATAATTTTTCTATTAAACACGAAATAATTGATTTAGTTTATTTTTGGTCATGTATGAAGTTTGCATACAATATCAAGTATTTGTAGAATAAAACATGCTGCCGTAAACTACTATTTAGTTCAATTATTAAATATTTGGAAATGTTAAAGGACTTAATAGACAAAATTAGAAAATTATGTCATACAAATTTGATATTCAAAACTTAATTCACTTATTTCTTCTTAAGCGATCAAATAATAAAAGCTTTTTTTAAATCATGTGGAAATCAGGAAAATAAATTAATATAAAAAAAAACAATAAATAAATTTTGTGCCATCTCTAATTATTAAGCATTCAAGCTCTAAATTTTAATTCAAAACTTAAAAAACTTTTTTACTTTGGCTGACATAATATCAAATCAGCTGTAAAAAAAAGTAATTCATAAACTTAAAGCTTCAAAAATACATTAATATAAATTTATAAAAATTGTATTTAAATTATATGAAACCAAATAATAATTTAATGTTCAAAATAGTCTCATAAAAAATTACATATACACATGTAAAAAAGAAAAAGCGAGGTGTTAAATACGACTGTAATGACGACATGCATGAGTGATACATATACAAACGCATGACATTGCTAATTACAATTATACAGTAACATCTACATTTACAACATTCATTTTTGTAATACACTTTTTTATTGAAAGTACTAAATATGTGATAAATAAATACATTCATATGTACATGTTTCATATGTAACGTGCAAGTTGTGCTAGTAATTAACGTTTAATGAACATCATAAGCATAAACACATACATTCTATATACATATCAAACGCAAATGTAGGCAATTAAATTTATTATAAAATTAAGAGAGAAGAATTTAATTAAATAAATGACATTCAAAAAGTTTTTGTGGTGACTTTCTACATACACATTCATCCATACATCCATACGTACTTCTGGTATATACGTGTACACAAACTTATATTCGTATATAATTGATCGTGTCTTTCTCTATGTGTGCTAGGAATCGTAATCGTGTTGGGGTAAGTGTTTGAGGGCAATTTCATACTCTATTGACGGAAATATAACCGAATAAATGTTTAATGTTTTTTTTTACCATTTGAACAGTGATAGGAATTTGTTAGTTTGACAAGTGGTAAGAAAGTATCTTCGGTTCCTTTCCCCATAGGGAAAAAATTATGTATGTAAAATTAACTGAAATTGTAAATTAAAATAAATGGAGATTTACTTCAAAACTTTAATTTCATTTGAATTTAATAAAGTTCATTTAAATTGTTTCTTTTATTTTCTTTACTTACTCTTACATAGGCCAATTTTGATTGCAACCGAAAATCCGTATTAATGTATACTTAGTTTTGGAAATGAATATCGCAACCAGTTTAAAAAAGTTGCTTAGATTTTTAAATGGCTAATTATTTAAAAACTGACTGAACGTAATACATGTTGAATAAACTACAGTCCGTTAATCTAATAATTTTATGTAATAATTTAATGTAATAATTACAATCTTGGTTAAAGGATACATGTTCTGAAAAATTCTAGAATATTACACACATGGAAGACTAAATTCAAGAGATGAATGGGAGGATATATATGTTTTAAATCACAAATAATGTCGTACATATACAAATCTATATGTATATATACATTTGTTCATTTTAATTCTGTCAAGTAAAAAGGAAGTGGCAATTAAAATCACTATAATATATGTGCAATTGGTATCTTTTCAGTTAGAATTATAAACATTGTTTGATCATTTAGGAATGATCAAAAAAACGCAAATTCTTCTATTATCTTTAAATTAATTATCGTGCTTATCTTATGTCTTGGGTGCATATTCTTAGAATTGCAATTTCATGTAGTATAAAAGAAGATCATCAGAACCGCAGGCGTCAACTATAACGATGATGGATATTGACAATAATTGAAAATGTTCTAAATTTTGTATCTATGCATAGACAACAAATAAAAATTTCATACTTTTTGTGTAAGAATAGCTGTAATAAGAATCGGAATTTTTATTTTCATGCAAAACAAAGTTTATAAAAAAAAACAAGATATTGGAGATTTTTAATTCAGTTATTGAGCAAAAAAGTGAAAAATGGCGAAAAATGAAGAAGTGGATTTTTGCTATTTATAAGGCACTGGATGCATTTTTCCGGGTAGATATGTTCCGATTTTTTTCTCCTATTCAATATCTACAACTTTGCTTCAGACACAAAAGAGGTATTCCGTGCGGTATACCGAGATATAACCGTGTTTAAATTTAGGAAAAGTGATAAAAATCCACCTTGAGCAAAAAAATTTGTATGGCCATTTATTTTAATGCAGCCATCTTGACAAAGCGAATGGTGCAGAAGTTCTTATTTTTGGGCTATTTTCACGTACAATTCTCAGAATTTAGTCCCAAAATCATGTTTTATACTGTGTTGTTTTTATTATTAATTCCCTATCAGTTTGATTCTAAATCGAATTTCAACATCAACAATTACACCTCACGTCTACTTCTCTTCTTTTTGAATCAAGTTCAGTTGGATTGCGAAAGTATATTTTGTTTGTTGTTGCTTAATTTTTTATTTCAGTTTTCTTCTTATATGTGACAAATATATACAATGTTGTCAACTTAGCACTTCTGTCTAATGTTTGGAAAATGCCAAATATTACAGAAAGAAATTTGACTTCTCATAAAACTTTATATTTTTTTAGAAAATTTTATCAACAATAATATTTTTCGCTTTATCAGAGTTGCAGTTGTGCCAAACCAAAACAACAACAATTGTATGACTTGTTTTTTAGTGTTAAAGAATCTTAGTTAATATTTAGCACGAAGTTTCTTATCACATTCTCTATGTGTATTTTAGCCAACCGAACACATTTTCAGCTTTAAAAAGAAAATTTAAATGTATTTAATAGCAAAATGGCTTTTGCATTCTTTTTCGACAGGTTTTGACTCCAAAAGTTGCCATCACTGTAAAATTTAATATAAAATAAAATAATAAATATAAAAATAAATGGAATCAAAAATGTTCCAAACAAAATTCTTGGTATAACAAACTAACAAATTTCTGTCACTGTATGTTACGATGATAATATGAAATAAAAACGCACTTTGTTAGAGACATTCAAAATTAAGAAGGTTTTAGAAATTGAAGAAAAATAAAATATTAGTTCACAGATCTTTAAAAATAAATTAAGATTATGAAACAAAGAAAGTGAAAATTATATATATATTTATAGACAAGGGTACTCCTTCAATACATAACTACGAAAGGATAGAAAACTTAAATGAAAAACAAATGAACATATAAATTTGTTTCTACTGGTTACAACGAATTGAAATTGGACTACTTTTTATGTATTTTATGGGTTCACATACTTTTTTCGATCTCACTAAAAAACAAACAAAATTCGAGACAAACCGAATGGAATTTTAGTTTCAATTTAGAAGCATTATTTTCTACACCATTCTTTAGTCATTCTACTCAGCAAACTTAAAAGTTTGAGTGAAATTACTTTAATTTTTTTTATATTCTTTTAACCATTTTTTCTTATTGATGTAATTTGGTGGGAGATTATCATTGTTTGATTTAAATTTTTTTTTCGTTTTTGTTAATTAATTTCATTGCATTTTATTATATTTTTTTTTTTTTTTGTATTTGGCTTCTTTTTAAATGATAGAAATTGAAAAATCATATGTAAAAGTTAATGTATGAATTTTAAAATAACACTAAACAAAAGAGACTTTGGAAGGACATTTATGTACATCAGTAGAAAAACATTTAGTAGTAGAGTAAATATTAATACCAGTTTTGCTAGTAACAGTAGAGTTAGTAGTTATTGTTGTTTTAGAATTTATGCACATCACAGTATACAGTTTTACATGACACTAACTAAAGGCATTTCTATCGTGTGTATGAAATACAAAAGTATAAAAATTAATAAAATGATCTCAAAAATAAAATCAACTGAAAGTAAAATTCTATTTGACTGTAAGTAAAATAATGCAATTTTTAAATTTACGAATATTTGGAAATTAAAGTTCAAATCGAAAAGAAGTTTGTGTTTATTTTTATTGATTTATGAAGTTCAAACAAAAAAAGGAAGACATATTTTTTGTTGTTCTGAATTATTTTATATTTAGTATTTTTGTTTTTTTTTTGAATACCTTACGGTGGTCTTTTGTAGGAGTTTGTTTATTAGTTATATAAATAATTTATAATTTATATATTGTTTATAAGTATTTTCAATAAATTTTATATTTTCGAACGTAAACGACGAAACGAAATGAAAATATACTGCCAAACGCAAGGAGAAAAAAAATAAACATAATGTATTGTATTTTCTATATATTTTTTTGTAAGGATATTTTAGTAAAAATTATATATCTTGTTATTGTAAAATGGTTCTCATATTTATCTTATTCTCAAAAAGGATGTGTTTAGGCGGTGTATTAGAAACTTAAAGATATACAAAAAGAAAAATTATTACCAAAAGAAATTTTTTTTCTAAACTTTTCTTTTAAACTAATTATTGATTATTAGTTTTTCTTCATACTTTTCGCTGTCCATTTGGAAAAGAGACTGCATAACATTAAAAAGAAATTAAAAAAAATCACAACAAAAGAAATACAAAAAAACTTAAAGATTTGCATTAAAGGTACAACTGGCAAAGAACTCTGAAAACTTTTCACTTTTCTCAAAAAAACATAAAATAATGGTTCAGGGTTAATGAACTTAAAAGAAAAATAAAATAAAAAATTAACCAAAGGAAGAAAATCCTAGTTGGGTTTTTGAGTATTGCTTACCAAATAATATTGCTGAAGAAAGAATATTTTTAATAGTGGCGACATCTATTCAAACCCTTTTTTTATAAATACAGTTAAAACCTTGTCAAGAAAATGTCAAAGTGTTTTTCAATGCCATCCTGTGGCCGGTGGTAAACCAAAAAATTAATAAGAAAAATGATGTAAATCTAATTTCGCTCTCACCTATACTAAAACAAAGCTTTGAGCTTTTGGGAATATGCGGGTTCTTGCCTATACTGAACATAAAAAACAAAGCTTTGAGCCTTTGTCGATATAGAATAGTAAAAAAGCATTTAAGGCAGTTCAAAAAAATTCCTGCATGTGGAATGAATCTATTTTAATTTCAAACGATATGGAATGTTGTAATTTAATCCCACCTTGGTCACAATTACAACTTAAAAATAGCTTTTAAAAATTCACTAACTGCCTGTTTCGACTGAAAAGTTCGTTTCTAAAGCTGTATTGAAAACAATAAAAAAATTAAAAAAAAATTAAATTTCATATATAGGAGTGTAAAATGGAGGTTTTCACAGCGCTGTAACAATATTTGAGTGTTACCGAAATTCAAGGTACTGCAACCTGAAAGTAAACAATGGAAGCTTTCAACGAAAAACTTAATAAATAATTTATTTACTGTTCATAAAAAACCTCAACAAAGTGATATATTATTACTACAAAACAAAACGGTGAAACGAATGTTACTCCCAATATCGTATTTATACAATTAATAAAATATGGTTTGAATATGTGTTTACTTTCCTTAACCATTAAAAGCTTTTAAGGGTTGCATCTGGTCTCATTAAGAATTAAACTGACTTCATTTAAGACTAACTGCCGCATTCATAAAAATTTTTTTTTGTTTATAAAAGGTTTTTTAGTTAAATTTCCATACAAACCAGAAAAAAAAATTATGAATCCGGCAGTAATAATTTGTGAAAGTTTAAAAGCATTTTGAATTAAAAATATAATAACTTTTACATAATACAAAATTTCATCAAAATTACTTTTAAAATGAAGACCACAAACCGTCTAATTGTGAACTTATCCTCCGTGTGACCATCTTGTTCGTACGGATTTGATCTTTACCTTGAAAATTCATTTATCTAAAGATATTATGAAAGTTTATACCACTCATTTGTTTAAATAGCCACTATAGTCTTTTTTAGCAGTAAGATTTGTTCAGCAAACATAAACAATTTTTTGTTTTACTTATGGCGTTTTCTTCGTAACGAAAACAGCATTGCATTTCTTGTCCAATTCATTTGCACATTATTGAAATCTATCAATGAAAAATATAGAAACTAAAAATTAAACAAAATACAAAATTAAAAATACTTTGAACACAAGAAGAAAAAATGGAAAATTGTGGGAGATGTCCCCAAATATGTTGTAATTATTTCCATTTCGGGTCACGGTATTTAAAAGCGCACCTAAAGGCATTTCCTAAGATATTGGGACAGTTAAAAAGAGGTAAAGGCCTTCCGTATTAAAAAATATAAAATAAATAAGCATTTAGTGAAGCAGTGAATCTTTATCAGATTATGCTTTGCGATTGCTAGTGCAGGTCTATTTTTGTTTGGCAATGCTCTAACAGATTTGCGTAAAATTTGGGACGTATTGAAGGTCTTATGGAAATGTATTACAACACGAATTTGGCCACTTCTCCCCAGAGATCTTTATATCATCAATAATTTCGAGGATTTCTATAGCACACCTGCCGCCTGGTCATATCGCTTATTGCCCATTCCCAAACATTGTTGCTTCATGTTGGAAATACACTTTTACCATCAAAACTCTGATTGGTTAACAAACAACAGAGCTTTGCAACGTCTCATTTGAAGAGCGTTTTCATTTGCATTTGTACTGTGTGCGGTGAATTTATTGGTTTCTTTTTTACAAAATTTCTTATTTATTGCGTTATTACTTTGGTAAAATGGGTTTGTTGTTATTGTTGGAAAAAAGATATTATTTTGCATTAAAAATATATTCATTTGGTTAATATTAAAAGAAAATATATTATTAGTTAATTTGCAAGTTAATTGATTTTTAATAAAATACTTAGATTAAAATTTTTGTATTAAGTATCTATCAAAAAGGCATACTATTTTTTTTATCAATAAATTTTGATTTATTAGTAAAAGGGGGAAAATTATTATTATTATTTAAAGAAAAGGGTCGGTGGTAAAAACACAAACTCATAATTAACAATAAACTAAAGCAACGATAATTATAAAACAACAAAATTTATACGAAATAATTGTATAGATGAAATATAAATGAAATGCGTATAATATGGACTAGTTGCTGAATATTTTTCTTCCAATATTGTCCCTAAAGCTGTTTGCCGCTACACTCACATATTAATTTAGTTTAATTAATTGGTTTTCTTCGTTTGTATCAGTAGAAATTAATTCTTGTATTGAGTTATTTTCTGGAAAAATAGTGGTACTGTATGCGAAATTATTTTAGTTTATAGAATATGTAATGCCAATTAAGTTTTATCTACAAAATATTGTAGCAAAAATTTAGATTGCCCTTGTTGTTTATTAGTACGGAAATTTATATAAAAGTATACCACAAAAATTTTAATTTAATAAAATTTTAAAATAAACAAAATGTTAAATGAAAACATAATGCAAGTTAAAACAAAATACATAAATTATATCAGATTTAAGACAAAATTATATATTCATACACCATTACAACATTTAAAAACATTGAACGGTTATATGATGCACACAAATATAAAATATTATAATATAAAACACTCGATTTAACATCAAAATGTATCATGTGTTATACTTTAAAGATTGCCCATTTCTTTCTGAACAGAAATATTAAAATATAGTTGCATGTTTTAAGAAACTTTTGAATAAAAAGTTTTTTTTTAAATAAATTTCAAAAGTACCTAAATAAATTTTTTATTAATATCGCAGTATGTGTATATCAGTAATTCGGAATTGTACTATACTATATTAAAATCGTGCTAACGACATAAATGAGATCGGTGTGGGAGTACACTTTAGTATGTAAAGGGTGGTTAAATTTCAAGGGCCGATGTTGATTTTGAATAAAACACAAACTATTTAGGAAATTATTGTAATTTTATTTTATTATGATATATTGGTATTACTCAATTATGTATGGAACAAAATATCGGCCAAATGGGCGCCGCCACGGCAACAGTGGATGATCAATTTTCGAAGAAAATCATCTTCAGTGATGAGGCACATTTTCACCTCAGTGGATTCGTCAATAAACAGAATTGCCGCATTTGGGCGAATGAGAATCCAAGAGTGATTGTCGAAAAACCAATGCACCCACAAAGAGTGACTGTTTGGTGCGGTTTATGGGCTGGCGGCATCATCGGGCCGTATTTTTTCCAAAATTAGGCCGGTCAGGCAGTTACTGTGAATGGTGTTCGCTATCGTGAGATGATAACGAACTTTTTATGGCCCGAATTGGAAGATATGGATGTGGACGATATGTGGTTTCAGCAGGACGGTGCCACTTGCCACACAGCTAACGAAACAATGGCTCTTTTGCGCAACAAATTCAATGGCCGTGTTATTTCACGTAATGGCGATGTCAATTGGCAGCCAAGATCATGTGATTTGACACCGTTGGACTTTTTTCTTTGGGGTTATTTGAAAGAAAAGGTGTACGTCGATAAGCCAGCAACAATTCAAGAGCTAAAGGATGAGATAATTCGGCACATTAACGGCATAGAACCTCCATTATGCCTCAGGGTCATCGAAAATTTGGACCATCGGATGGAGGTGTGCCGCCGTGGTCGCGGCGCCCATTTGGCCGATATTTTGTTCCATACATAATTGAGTAATACCAATATATCATAATAAAATAAAATTACAATAATTTCCTAAATAGTTTGTGTTTTATTCAAAATCAACATCGGCCCTTGAAATTTAACCACCCTTTATTAATGGCGTCACAACTGAAGGTAACAGCATAACTCCAAGGTATTGATATTTGAGTTTTCGTTGAATAATTTCATGTGTGTAATAATAGTATATATTACAATCTAATAGATTTTATAATATTACGTGTCATAGAAATACTTTGAATGAAATCAATATATAAATTTTGTAACATCACAAACTTTGAAACAAATAAAGTTTAGAACCCCTAAAAAAAGAAGTATAAAATATAGAAATGAGCACAAACTTTTAGTTTCCGAGTTATGTGCCTCTAAAAATCCAGGGCAAATTTGTGAATGAAGGAAGGGAATATTTTCCATCGAATATATGTATAATTTTTAAGCTTTTGCGAAGATCTACAATGTGACAGCGTAACGAAGAATGACATATTAATAAAATTTATAGTTGTAGATAATTGTAAACAGTTTTTGGCGTTTGCTGGCACAAAATTAAGTAGACCACAAAATTATCGGCTCGTAAAATATTTCTTTCAGATACGTCACTAAGAAGTTGATATATTTTTATATATTCGGCGTAGAATTTATTCGAATGCGAATGAAGTCAAAGTTAGAATTTATAATATAAGGACAAACTTATTGTACATTTACGTAGCTGCTAAACTATAACAATTCACACCTAACATATTCATACTGCATATGAAGTTTTAGATATTTTTTATTAAACTTATATAAAGTTGTTCTGAATTCTTACAAATTATGCGATAAATATTTATCAAAGTTTTTTTTTTGAATAAATTAAAACTGTTCCCTTCGTTGAAGTGAAATATAATGCTCACCCCGTTTAATTTAAAAAAAACTGCTACAGTTTTACAGACTATGTAGTTGGAATAATATTGCTTTATTTTATAAAATGCTGTAATAGCTTTATTACTCGTATGTCAGCACTTATATCATAAATTAGCATGTTTTAAATAAACATTTTTGTAATTTAACAAATACTGCCACACTTGAAATTAAAATCTTTAGTACTGAAATATGTTGTTCTCTAATAAAGCGACTAACCAGGCCATATGTAAATACAGTGATGCAAAAAAAAGATGCACGTCATTCGTGTTTCTTTTTCGTATGTTGACGAAAAATTGTTTACCAGGAGGCATACTCCGACGCCTACTTTATCTTATTTTTTGTACGAATTGCTCTTAAAACATGGCATAACCTATTAGTGTGACTGAAAGTTAAATTAATAGAATTAAGATGTTGTGGCTCTTTTATTTTGAGCTCTTTCGCCAACCTAGGAGCAGCAGAAGATTGATACCGTCTCATTTGGGGTTTAGAACCATTCCATTAACTTCGAAATTTTACATTTCTTTTCCCTACTATCCTGCGTAATTTACTCGAAAATTAAAATTAGTTATAAAAGCGATTCTATGAACTTTCGAAGATTGCCGACAATCGTTTTATCTTTTTGTAACTTGAGCGCACTTTAATGTATACAACATAATATCTTGTATTTTTTTATACAATTAAATAATGGAAATTCAAAAACAAAACTATAATTAAAAAGTTGTTTTTATTTTTGTTTAAATTCTATTGCTATTTACAGCAGCATAAAACAGCGTAATTGTTGAAGAATTTTTAAGCTGTGACAGCGATTTTGGTTTAAATTGTATATGAAAATATACATATATATATATATATATTGTCTTTACAATAGATTTGTTGATAAAAATTGTAAATAAGTTGAAGATTAATTTGTTAAGTTTTTCGCACAACAAACAACAAAGCAAAACAAAATTTAAGTTAATAATAAAATTACCACAATCAATAGAAATTAATATATAATTATTTATATATTTTGAGTAAATAATAATTTTTTGTGGAAGTGGTGAAGTAAGGCAGTTTTTACAGCGCTTTTCTGGAGAAAAATCAAATGAGACTTTTTTATGTTATTTTTTCCAAATGATTTTTTGTAATTTTTACACTATGCCAGTGAGCAAAATTGTTTTTTACATAAGTGCTTTAATTTAAAACGGTATGTTTCATGAATTGTTTTTGATAATTTTACTTGAAAAGAAATGCCAACCATTTTAGACATAGATTTCTGGCACTTCTTTTTATATAATTAAAATGTCATTTTCAAAACTAGTGTAAAAATTATTATTTTTTCAAATTAAATTGTGAAGAGATTGAATGATATTAAATTATATGTAAAAGAATACAAAACAAACTATGTATGTATGTATGTATGTATGTATATTATAAAAACGACTTAAAAAGAAATGTAAATAAAAAATAAAAATACATACTTAAAATAATATTTAATACATGTATTGTTCTGTTAATTTTCATCAATTCATAGAAATGTATAATCATCGAACTTACCCTGGCTGCAAAGCTTGTATTGGGTTTTTCTAGTAATTCCCACAAGTATTTCTGATATTCGGCACATTTACCTTCACCAAATTCCTCTTCGTCTCTTTGCCGGAGCGATTCGGCTTCTTTTCGCATTTCTTCGTGCACATTCTCCTTCCGTTGATGGTACTTGTGCTGGCAACACGACTCAAGATATAGTTCATCGACACCCCAATATTCGAGATCATCGCTGAAAGCCAGCACACACATTTCATCGACAATGTGTAATTTACCCGTACGATAGAAATTTAAAATAGAACTAAAACTTTTTGGATGACGATCGAAAAAGTATTCGTTGTCGATTAACGAATAGTCGTCGCACAACTCTATGATGGCCTCATGAGTTGTGCATTCATGGAGGCGACCCAGACGTGTGTGGGGCAGACGTTCAAGGGTGCGCCACAGGACTTCGTGCTTGACACCGCCCACATTGATGGCTACGCGACTGTTCATTTGCTTCGACTGTGCTATCATAAAAGGTTCTGGCGGCGGGATGGAGGACATTGATCTGGAATGTGTCCGTTGGAGAACGCCAGCGTTAATGACGCCCTGGTGCAGATGGGAAGTAGTGGGATTCGAATGTGTCGGTGAAGTAGTGGGGAATGGAGCATAGCGAACTTCTTTGCCAGAGCCCGAGGCTGTGGTGGTCGTCGTAATGGCAGTACTGCCGGGTACGGCAACCAGAGTGACATCGTTTGACCAGCCGACACCGCTCGTCGCACTATCGCCCGCCATTCCGCCAGCAGTGTGCGTAGTTGTTGCGGATGCGCTAACAGTGCTGCCACAGTCAATATAATCCATGTGGCTGCTAACAGCGGCGCTGGTATTGATACCGGTTCCTCGCGTGGCTGCAGAAATTTGACCAACGTTATAAGTAATACTGCCAGCTGTTGGGATAGATCCATCGCCGCCAATGTATGCACCACTTCCACCGGTTCCCATCGCCCGGATCCAATCGACATTACCACTTGTGTCGTAGTATGGTTGATTATCACAGCCGTCTCCGAAATTGGCCGTTGTTGTAGTTGATGTTGCACTGACACGTCCAAGTGTTTCGTTATCAATCCAGGTAGTGGGTTGCTGCTGTTGTTGCTGGTAATTAAATTCCTGTTGATGTTGCTTTTGTTGTAGCCTTTTGTTGTGTATGCTTTGTTGTGGCGGTTGTTGTTGGTGTTGCTGTTGATGTACTTGCTGCTGCTGTTGTGACTTACGTTGTACTGTATGTTGTTGCTGCTGTTCTTGGCTTGTAGCCTGTCCACCATGCAATTGTCCCACCATTTGTAATACTCCATTATTGTATTGGGTCGGTGGTGTTGATGCACCCGTTTCCCAGCGTACCGTTTCACGGTCTCTATCACGTTCGCCGACCATAGAACCGCTACATGTTGTAAAACAAGAATTTTATTATTATAATATGTGTGGCTTTATGCATATGCATATAGAAGTCTTGAAATAAAATCTAAATTTTACGATAAATTTGTAAGATGACGCTTTTCTTTTCGGAAATATATTTTGACATGGCGAAAGACATTTCTGTCATTATCCTAGAAGATGGCGGGCATATAAACAGTTCCCTTAGTTTTATATAAGTGCCGAAATTTAAATATCTCCCTACGAATTAAATGTTTCACATTAAATTCTGGTTAGGGATGAAACGATAGGAGTAAATACAAGCAAGTACAAGTATACTTTTCTTCAGAAACCAATACTTTACTGCAGAATACCAAGTAGGTATCTGTAAAAAGTGCCCGTATTTTCTAGTTGAAAATACATAAATTTATTTTTAGTGATTTCTAAAAAAGAAATTTTTTTACAAGTTTTAATTTTAAAAAGTTTGAATGCATTCATAAATACAGTAATTGCGCTATAATCAAAGTTTAGCATGAGAAAACCGCCACATTGCACTACTCATTTTCAACAACAGTTTCTTTCTCCAAATAATTGGCAGTGCTGTCGGTTAATGCTGCAGCTGCATACATATGTGTATAATACTAATACTTTTGAACCGATACCGTATCAAGTATCAAGTAAAAGAATCGAGGTCTTAGTGGTATCGTTTCATCTTTAATTCTGGTAATTGTACTAGATCTTACAAATTCGGAGAAGATCTCTGAGATATAACAACAACAATCAATCACTTAATAAATTAGCTCCGAAAAACGAACAAAGTTTTAAAACTTAAAAAAAAAAATTTAAATATAAAAAAAAATTTTTTAATTTACCGATGTAAAAATTAAATAGTAAGTTCCACATAACACATATTTTCATACAGTAATATTAAAATTATATATTATTTTGACAGATTTAATTTAATAAAGAAAGCTCCTGAAGAAGTTGGAAAAAAACCAACGAAACGTTGAGATTTGTTCAACATCAATAACATCCAAATAATTTGTTTTATTAACAACACAAAAACAAAAATTTACCAAAAATTCAGCTTAGGGAAACACCCGATTATACTAAAATATTTCAAATGGATTAAATTTTTGAACTTTTTGTGTATTTTTTGGAAGAGTTACAGAATAGGTTTTTGTTGTCACCTAATAGTGCTATATCATAATTGTCTCATGTCATTCTTGACATTCGTGAATTTTTGGGTGGACAGAAACTGCAGTACTCTTTCTTTTTTGGAAGTGATTGACCTTCATTTTACTACAATAATTTTTACGTGAAACAGGTATAGCAGTTTTACTAATTGCAGACAGTTTTCGATAAAGAGTGTTTTTCGAGATTTAGTTTCAACCATTGTTGCTCGACGCGGTACAGCGGACGTTGGCCCTTAGGGTTGCTTCGGGTTCCCGCACAGTTTCAGGCGTTGCGGTCCTGGTGATATGTGGGGAAATACCCTTAGACCTCTTGGCGCGTGAGTGGAGGGGGGCATGGAACTCGAGGGGGAGGGCCCTGGTGTTGGTGGTATTGGTCTGAGATCCCAAACTGTCCGGCGGTGGCAGGACACGTATACCGCGGAGACGGTCGGCAGGTGGACGGCGAGGCTCTTTCCCTGCGTGGAAGTATGGATTCGGAGGAAATTTGGGGAAGTTAACTATTTCCTGACACAATTCCTCTCGGGCCACGGATACTTCCGAAAGTACCTGTAGCGGATGGACAGGACAGATGGTCCCGACTGCATTATCTGTGGTATGACGGATGATGATGTAGAACACACTTTATTCGACTGCATCAGATGGCATACTGAAAGGAATGCAATGGCGCAGCGGTTTGCCGGGTTCACTCCTGCCAGCGTGATAGGGAGGATGCTCGATTGCGAGAACAATTGGGACGCTGTGGCGCAATACGTAGAGTACGTTCTACGGAGAAAGAAGAGGGA
Organism: Dexiosoma caninum; assembly: GCA_963924685.1. Lineage (NCBI taxonomy): Eukaryota > Metazoa > Arthropoda > Insecta > Diptera > Tachinidae > Dexiosoma > Dexiosoma caninum. Next base: position 58,078,651 of record OZ004729.1, read on the forward strand.
CCTCGATGCGTTCCTCCATAGCGGAGCCCCCTCTGACGGGGACCAGGTGATACGGGCCGGGGCCATGGTCCCGGCGCACAGAGGGTTAGAATAGCCTGTTTTCTTGGATTAATTAAAAAAAAATTTTAAGTATCGTCAAAATTTTTTTTTCCCGGTTAGAGTATATAAAATTCTACATCACTTGTCGTTAAAATAAATGTCAAAAGTGCTCTGGTGTTTTTGTAGTGAAACTTCAAAGTCAAACTTTATAGAAATTTTTGTGCAAAAAAGGCTGAAAAAAGTGAAAACTTTCCCGTTGAAAATTTTATTTAGTTTAAAAATTATTGCAAAAGTTAACAATTTTTCAATGGAACCATCAAGTTCAGGTTATTTTGCAAATACTTCGTTAACATTTGTGTATCAAATTGTGTGTGGAAGTGTTTTAGATTTAGTTATTTATATTGGAAATGCCAAAAAAATTAGCATTTTTATATTTTAAAGGGATATATAGTTATTATTTGTCCACATTCGTGTCATAATTTTTAGTTTATATTAAAGAGGACATAAATCTGTATTATATTGCAAAATTTTTCGCTGCCTTTTTGTGCCTTTTAGAAGCTATGCATTGTTTAATACAAGTGTTGCAGCAGTCAAATTAGCTAAAAATCACATTGATCTCGCGACTGCTGCTGTTGTGTGTTGTGTTTTGTTGTTTTTCATGTTACTTTTTTCTATTTATTTGTGCTTATTCTTTGTTTCAATAATATTTTGTTTTTGTTTATTTTAATAATATTCTTTGTTTTGACAAATAGTGATCGTGTTGTGCAGTTTCAAGTAATCGGGAAAAAGGGATTTTTGAAATTTTTTTTTGTATTAGCATTATTTTTTTTTTTATAGAAACAAGTTCGAACGTTGTTTTTTATACTCGTCGAAGCTTATTTGATATGATGAATTCAAGCGCTCAAACAATGAATGACAAGATGAAATTTTTAGCTGAAGAAATCAAAAAACGCACCAACTGCTCTGAGGATAATATGTGTGATTTTAATAAAAGAATTGATGTTTTCTTTTATGAATTTAAATCTAGGTGGACTAGAGCGCATAGAATGGAAATGAGGTTTATTACTCAAAATAAAATCTGGTTTTATATTTTTTTTTATATATTGAAGTATCTGGTTTTACTCTTGCCCCGACTGCAAAACGTGGTCGAAAAGAAATTAGTTTTACCGAGTCCAGTGGTTGGAGTAAATATAAAAAAAACAAGGATTTTAAGAGACACCATATCATTGTCAGAGTTACTTTATGCCTCACAGGTTAAATTACAAAGCGCAGGTTATGTCGAGGAATCAAAAGTGTTGCGAGGCATATATGAAAAGTGTTGCAAGGGCATAAATTTAAAAAAAAAGTTTAAACAACCACATCCCACCTTGAAAATATCGAATACAAAAGGTTTGGCTGTTTTTGTAGAAGCTAAACTAATACGAAATCAATACAATGTTGTTAGACAAGCTGCTCCTCAAATATTTCCCTCCTACAACAATATTCAAACTAAAAAAAGAAAAAACTTACCAGAATCGACCACCTTTAAAATAAGCGAGACCTCCGTTGAAGTAACTTTACAAGGTCTTCTTAATCACACAGCGGAGCGACTAATAGAACTTCAAGAAACTGTTATTGACTCATTAGGTATTACGAACTCAAATGTAGTATTATATTCAAAATGGGGCTTTGATGGAAGCTCTGGCCATAGCTCATACAAACAAGCTATTCATGGATCTGATGCTAGTGATTCATCAGTTTTTTTAACCACAATTGTACCACTTAGGCTTATGTTTGAGGAGAAGGTAATTTGGCACAATCCACGGTCGTCTTCACCTAGATTTTGCAGTCCCTTGAAAATTTAATTTACCAAAGAAACCGCATATATGTCAATTAGTGAAAAAAAAAAGAGTTGAAGAGGAAATAAGGAATTTAACCTGTTCAACTGTCACGATTGGTGAGAAAGTTGTACATGTTTTCCACAAATTAATTTTGGCAATGGTAGATGGAAAAGTTTGCAATGCCTTAACTGAAACCACATCAACACAAAAGTGTTACTTATGTGGCGCTACAAGTAAGGATTTTAATAATATAGAAGCCATTATCCAAAGACCTGTACATGTAGACAATTTAAGATTTGGACTTTCCATTCTTCATGGCTGGATTAGATTTTTTGAATGTCTTTTGCACGTGGCATATAAAATACCTTTACAAAAGTGGCAGGCTAGAACTGATTCTGAAAAAAGAACAGTAGCTGAAACAAAAAAAGAAATTCAGAAAAAATTTAAAGAGAATATGGGATTAATAGTTGACCAACCCAAACCTGGTTTTGGAAACACGAATGATGGGAATACGGCAAGACGTTTTTTTCAAAACGCTGAAAAATCTGCCGAAATAACAAAAATAGATGTTAATTTAATAAAAAAAATGCACGTGTTGCTTATTGCTGTATCCATTGGCCATGAAATTAATAATGAAAAATTTAAAATATATGCACACAATACAGGACGACTTTTTGTTGAAAGGTATCCTTGGTACAATATGCCTTCCACTTTGCACAAGTATTTTATTCACGGACCCGAAATTGTGTCAAATGCCATTTTACAAATTGGGCAGTTATCAGAAGAAGCGCAAGAAGCTCGAAATAAAGATTTTAAAAAATATAGGGAGTTTCATTCACGAAAGTGCAGTCGCGAAAAATCAAACCAAGACATTTTTAATATGTTTTCGATAACCTCTGACCCAATTATTTCAAGCATGCGAAAATTGCCTACAAAGAAGGTTCAAAGCTTGCCAGAGGAGGCAATTGATTTAATTGTACCTGCAGCTCCGAACAAGAACTATTTCAGTGATGTTGAAGTTGCTTATGATGATGATGATGATAATGATGATGATGTTGAAGTTGATGATGTTGATGATGATGATGATTAACTTTAAGATGTATAAAATGTAATGTTTAAGTTCTCATACTGTACTCCTTGCACTATATACCTACACTGATATTTGGCATTATTTAATAAAAATTATACTCAAATATACTTTGAAAACATTTTTTTTACTTATTTTAATGGTATTAACTGAAAAATAAAGAAAAATTATCCGAACATAGCTTCCCTGATTTGATCCAAGAAAACATGCTATTCTAACCCACTGTGCGGCGGCAGTCTTGATTGGGACGTCGCTCTGGGCCTTCCCGATGTAATGCGAAAAGCGGTCTCGGGAAGGAATCTACTCAGAGGAGGAGAAGGGAATTTTTTAGTAGTAACACCACTCGACGCAGATGACAACGGTCTCTGTAAGTGCGAACGCATTTTCAACCCTACCTCACACGCCAAAATTGTATTGTTGAACGTATAAAAAGATATTTCTTGTATTCTTCAAGTTTATGAGGATAAATCAGTAATATGGAATCAAAGACAAAATACAAATGCTACCATAATCATTTGAAAGTCACACAAAAGATATTGATACGTTCTTTGATCACTTCTCAAAAACTAATTAACTTTCAACGCAAAGACTGGTGCCACAGGATAGCTGTTACCGACTACCACAGGCTAGCTGTTACTGACTATGGAGAATATCGAGCACGCCATCTATTGTTTTAGTAAATAAGAAAGAATCAAGAAAACGTTAAAAAGGCATACGTATGTTATACGTACGTTATCTTTCTAGGGCTAAGAAATCTCCATACTAGTTTTCCAGCAGTGCTCTTCAATGCCAGCGTGTCAACTCTCTAAAGCACCTTGTACCATGCTGGTATATTTGCAACGTTTTAGAAGGTTACCAAGTAATGGCGATAGCAGGAAATCCTCAAAATTACCGCGCAATCGCAATATGTTGGGCACTGTTCAATGTGATGGCGGGTATGATGAATTGCCATCTTGAGAGGTAATTTGGGGTCCAACAGCTTACTCAGTGACGGCAAGTAGGCATAAGTTGCTCTATAGTAAACTTACTGGTTGTCCTTTCGGAAAATTTTTGTTAATCCATACACCATTTTGGCGGAAGTAGGGTGGTAGCTCTACATATATCCGATGCATTTGACACATTGTTGCATGGAACCTTCCTGTCAAAAACTGTTGCCCATGGTGTCGGTGACGGCTTCTCTATTTATTATACCAAGTTTTTTTTATCAAATGAGTTCATATTCTGGGGTACCGCAAGTTTCTGTACTTTCTTCTACTCTATTTTTAGTTTTCCTTAACGACCTTCTGTGTCGAAATTCAAGTTACATCTACTCTTTTGCAGATGACAGCAGCTTTTGCTATATATTAGAGAGTAAATTTATTTTTAACCGAACTGTCAGTAGGTGGAATAAACTATCTACAGAAGTCTTCCCCGTTGTAGGAAAGTTTAAGTCGAATGTCCACACACACACAACTACCTCTATCCTCCTACCTATAACTTATTTTCCTAATTCCAGTATAATACATTGCATTATTGCGAGAGGAGGAGGGAATGTTTTAGTGGTAACACCACTAGACGAATATAACGACGGCTTCTGAAGGTGCGAAGGCATTTTTAACCCTACGTCACACGCAAAAAGAAGAAGTGGCATACCCTTAGCACAGGTCCAAGAAAGAAAAAAAGATATAAACTTTCCGTTTATTACCAAAATCACCCAGCATGTGAATTTATTCCCTGAAGTACATCCGAATTAACTAGCGCGAAATAATTTTAGATATATCGGTTATATTTGTTTGACCCTAGAAAGATAATCTGCGTAAAATTTACACATGCACTTTAAAAGAGTCAATATTTCTTTCCAACTAACATGAATATGTTACTGTGTAACTTGGACAACTGAGTCGAGGCGTGGACCTTTCACGAGTCAAACACGCCGCAGTGATAAGTATTTCTAACTATGATGGATTACTAGTCAAAATTACGCTTGATTATCTCTTGAGTTTCCATAAAAATAAGATTCCTAAGTTAGAATCAAGTTTTGTTGATTACCGATGCAGTTATTTTGGTTTTGTTTTTTCTTTTTTTATAACAAATAAATTTTTTTCTTTTTTTTTTTTTCCTTATTCTAATCAAAAATGTAATTTCTTCACTCGACTTAAAATTTTCATTCACTTGTAATAAATATATCTTTAATTCTTGTGTTTCCATTTCATTTATAGAAAATGTACTCTAGATGAGTTTAATCGAAATTAATAAATAAATAAAATAAGATAATATAGCGAATTAATTAATTATCTTTACCGTATGCCAGAATATGATTATCTATCCAGCTTTAAGAAGAAAATATGCGCTTGCTCCCATCCTCAGGCAAAAGGGAAATGAGCAAATTTGCCGTAGATTATGGTGGGAAACAAAATCTTAAATGTGAGAATAAGGCTACTACGATCGTATTTTAAATTATCCTAATAAATAATACTTCATCGAACGATTTACCTGATTAAGGAAAACCAATTATGAATTAATAATGAAAACTCTAACTAACGTTTTATGAATTCGTGGTGTTTGAAGTTAAGAGAAAGGAAGATTTTATTTCACGTTCCTTTTTTTAATATTATTAAACATTAACTCACCGCTACATTTCATTTATTATTTGTTTTGTTTCTGAACTCCAACCATAAATTTATGAATAACCGTCGAATGAAAATATAGATTCGATAACCGCTGAGTTTTATTAAAAAGTTTATAGTGGTGAGGGCTGCTTATTTTTTCTTAAATCACAGATTTATTTTTTTATTATTTTGCTCTTCTTGTTGTTGTTGCAATTCCTTCTATTAGATGAAACAACTAATTTATTTATTTACTTTAACGACAATGTATAGCTAAACATTTGAGATTAAATATCAATAATGATATTATTATTAAGATATTATTAAGCTTAATAAATATATTTCAAAAAATATCAATAATGATATTATTTTTAAGTAACAGGCATTATCTACGTATTTATGTTGATATTGTATTGTATGTTTTTATGTATGTATGGACAAGTAATTGTGAATGAGGATTCACTAGTTATAACTTATTTCTTCATCTTTATGGCAGCCAACATTTTACGTTTCATTGGTGATTTTGTTATGTAAATTATGGAATTGGTCTGTAAAGAAAAAAAAGAAAAAATTATTTATTTTAGTAGTTATAAATATTAAATGCTTTATCGATTTAGTAATCTCTTGATCAATAAATATATGCTTTATATTAAAAAAAATATTTTACAAATTGAAAGGGGAAGCACATAGACAACATTAGACAAAACGCGCTAAATGAGTTTTGGTTACATTCGTTAACGTGGTTTACGCGATCGATAACATGCAGTCAGTCAAAATAACATGTGATAATTGTTAAGAAACAAACTAACTCAAAGACAAAAATGTAAATCACACTGAAATGGTTTAATTTACTTTTTAACTTTACACAAAAATTTAATATACTTTTTTTTTTTTTTAATTTTTTCTTTAATTTTGAAGCTTCGTTTTTACTAGCCAATTTTAGTACTGTGCTACACAATACCGTCGAAGGAAGGCGTTCTGATTTACCTGTGGATTGCTAGCAGCTGAAGCCGGTAACAGTGCAGTGACCACTGACTATGTCTTCGCCACTGAAACCTTCCGACAACAACTGAAACAAATACACACAAATGCACAAATTTTGTTAATGGGACAACATAATTATATCTGCAATACAAATTCGGGATCCGCCTTAATCAACTACACACTAAAATTGTGAATTAAGTACAGCTGCTACAATAAAAATAAAAAATACAGCTACATACAACAGTACAGCTACAACATTACAAAATACATGTTATTCTCCATACTGCATATTTTATTAAACGTAAAAATTTAGTACATATTTTGCATACCAACAATGTATGTTATCTTCGTTTTTAAAAGGGATTGTTAAAAAGATTATAAGAAATTAGTTCTTATATTGTTTTAAACGGGTTTTCTCTAGGTCATATTACAGCCAGTTAACTACATATATATAAATTAAGAATCGAAATTAACCTCTTTATACTGTATGACGTGATTTGGCAATAGAACTTTTGCTGTATGATACTGCAGCTAAGTAAAATTTTACCTTCCGAATTAACTATCTACGGAGTTGTTGGTAAATATATTATAATATATAATAATTTTATTTTACAATGCACACGTTGCTCTAAGGGTAAGTCCAATAATATTATACATTTTGATTTCATGTTTTAACGCAAATACTCTCTAGTGGATTGTTTTTATTTTGTCTCCAAAATTTTTGTAACGCATCGTGCTCCCTTAAAATATTTGAATATTATTCAAAATTTAAATGGTTTTTTACACGAACATTTCAGCCTTTCCTTTAAACAGATTAATGACATGTGAGTTACTGCAAGTGCATTGTAATTAGGAAATGTGTGCGTGTTTGTAGATGGCTGTTGCATGACTGTTGCTTTAGTGAAGGTGTTAATTAAATTAAAATGTTATCCTAACAACATTTTAAATATTAAAATTGTTGCACAATGTCATAAGCCATTTAAGAAAAATGCTTTAAAGTTAGAGAGAAATAAAAATATTTTGTATAAGAATGGAGATGTAACAGCATATTTAAAGCTGAGTGCGCATTAATTCCCGCATACTTTTTAATTTTTTATTAATCAAAGTGCTTTCCTTTAACTTAATTGTGTTCAGTGGTATATTCCTGTTGCTTGTGGTGCCTTTGGATAGTATTGGGATGGCACGGCTTAATGCAAATGGTCACCACTAATCTGGTTTTCCGACTTCGGTATCTCATACCTGTAATACACGAATAAATAAATAAATTTTTTTATTTATTTCTCACCTGATTATTAACGTTAATTTTCATTAATATTTTTTACTAATAATTTTGTATATCTCGGCTGATATAATTGGCATATAATATTATTGTATTTAGCGCACCCGATACAAAGATACAACGACCTTGCGAATAATAAATAAAAAATTAATTAAGAAAAAATTATAAAGAAATAGAAATCAATTTGAGGTATTTTAATAATATTTGATCTGGGTAATATGCATCAATAATGCGCCAGTAAAAATTTTGAGTCTTCTTTCATAAACCATAAGGGATACAAAACAACTACATTTAGCCCTTGAACAAGATGTTTTACGAGTTCTACATATATTATCAGCACTAAAACTAAACAAAGAACGTTCTTGCGACATTATTTAAATAAAAAAAGTGCAGTCGAAAAAAGAAAACAACAAAAAAAAAATTATTACGTGCCACTGGAAACAAAACAAAAGTGCATAGAAGATGTGTTGTAAGTACACACTTGCAAAAACGTGGGCAACCACAAGTAACACCCTTTTATTATAAAAATTTTCAATGTGCATATATATGGCTATACATATACCAATTGACCAAGATGTCAAAATACAATCACAATTAAAAATTTACAAAAATGTGAGTATGTAGACAATGGGTTTTTAAATTTTCACAGAAGGACATTCCCAAGGTAAGTTCAATTAATATATAATACTATGTGTGCATGGTGTTTGATTTTACATTTTATGTAGCAGAGAAATAATAAAAAAAACATATATATATAAAAATAAGTACGTATTTACATATGTATATGTATGTTATAATTTAGTAAAATTCACAAAAATGATTAAAGAATTAGTTAATTTATGTTTTGGAGACTTTGTTCTTAAGAGATTTATTCATACTGCCTGAACGAACAATAGGATATACATAAGTACCTAAGTACTAACTCCCAAAACGATGGGATCTTTGGGGTGGAAATGCCCGAGGATGCTCAGCTCGTGGGATACTCGGATGATATAGCGGCGGTGATCTTGGCGCGGGGTATGGATGACGGCAGGGGGAAGCTGAACCGGGTCATGATTAGGACCCGGATGTGGCTTGAGGACCACGGCTTGGAATTGGCCGGGGAGAAGACCGAGGTGATGTTGATGACGCGGGCACACATACCACTCGGCGTCGGCATGCGGATAGGGGATGTGTCTCTGGTTACCCAGAGTGCGATAAGGTATTTGGACGTCAGACTCGACTGTAGGCTGACTTACTGTGTCCAAATACGGCATGTGGCGACTAGGGCGGAGAAGATGACTGGCATGTTGAGCAGACTCATGGCGAATGTCGGAGGCCCGACACAGAGCAAGAAGAGGCTGATTATGGCGGTCACGAAGTCGATCTTGCTGCATGGGAGCGAGATTTGGGGAAGTGTACTGGGTGAGAGAACCAAACGCAGGGTGCTCGAGGCGGTACAGCGGACGGCGGCCCTTAGGGTTGCTTCGGCTTATCGCACGGTCTCGGGCGCTGCGGTCCTGGTGATATGTGGGGAAATACCCATAGACCTCTTGGCGCGCGAGCGGTGGGAGGCTTGGAACTCGAGGGGGGAGGGTCCTTGTGTTGGTGCTATTGGTCTGAGACCCCAAACTGTTCGGCGATGGCAGGACAGGTGGACCGCGGCCACGGTCGGCAGGTGGACGGCGAGGCTCATTCCCTGCGTGGAAGTATGGATTCGGAGGAAATTTGGGGAAGTTAACTACTTCCTGACACAATTCCTCTCGGGCCACGGATACTTCCGAAAGTACCTGTACCGGATGGACAGGGCAGATGGTCCCGACTGCATTTACTGTGGTATTACGGATGATGGTGCAGAACACACTTTCTTCGACTGCACCAGGTGGCATACTGAGAGAGGTGCTATGGCGCAGCGGGTTGGCGGGTTCGCTCCTGCCACCGTGATAGGGAAGATGTTCGATTGCGAGGACAATTGGGACGCTGTGGCGCAGTACGTGGGATACGTTCTGCGGAGGAAGAAGAGGGACCTCGATGCGCTGCTGCATAGCGGGGCCCCCTCTGACGGGGACCAGGCGATACGGGCCATGGCGCCGGCTGCGGACTTGGCGGACGCAGACGTGAGTGAGTGAAAGTGGTCCTGATTGGGACGTGGCTCTGGGCCTTCCCGAAGTAATGCGGAAAGCGGTCCCGGGGAGGAATCTACCCAGAGGAGGAGGAGGGAATTTTTTAGTGGCAACACCACTCAATCCAGAAGACGACGGTCTCTGTAAGTGCGAAGGCATTTTCAACCCTACCTCACACGTCAAAAAAAAAAAAAAAAAAAAACTCAACAAAACATTACTCTTGTTGTCCGCTATGTACAAATATAGGAACTTTCATTCATTTCTGTTTTGGAGATTTTGTTCATTGGGGACTTTCCGCCAAATAAATTGGAATAAAATCTTTAACTTGTGCAATTATATAATAAATTTTATTAATTCTACATGAAAGAATAACGATATTCATAGAGCATCAAAAGGTGGTCATACTCTTATATTAGCATAATTAAAATTGAGAGCGGGCAGCACAACTAATTATGTGCAAAATTATGTTTATGTATGTGTTTGTCTTAAAAATGTTTCGGCAGCTTTCTTAAAATTGTAATCTAAAATTTATTGGCAGGGAGGAAAATTTTGAATACTTAACGATATAAGTTTTTTCGTAATTATTGCTTGTATTAATTTCAGTGTATATGGGCATGTACTGTACATACATTAAGGTGCGCCTTATTTTTCATCTTACAAAATTATACCGTAACTCCCCCTAAAAATGTTATTCCCATCAAAAAATTGTTTTGTAAAAAATGAGGCTGATCACATATTGGCTTATCCGCCCTTAAAGTGCTATGAAATGACAACCTATGTTCAATTTCCACATGTGTTTATTTTGAGTTAAAGTAATGCAATCGTTGAGCAAAATAAACGAACAACTTTTCTTTTCTAATTCAATTATAAGAATAATGAAAGACCTAATTTCATTGACAATTTATATGTAAACAAAAATTATAACCTTCTAGATTTAAAGTGAAGTAAGTACAAAGTATATCAAAAACAAATTATTTTAATACTCCTCCTATTTGTGTATAATATAATTTCTATTTTTTACGTATATGATTTTAATTTAAAAAGTGTGCTTTTTGCCGAAAAAATATATGAAAGGTATTATTACATACTTTATGATATTCGTCATTTTTGTATAAAAGAAGTTTTTTGGTGAAGAAATAACACATGTGAAGCAACACATGATGCTGAACTTTGATGAGAATAATAATATATCTGGAAATCTTCGCACTGTTTTCACTTATATGAGTAAAGAGTCTAACGTGAATTCGCTGACACTAGGTAATCTGAATGGCGATTGACAAGGAAGGATTGCAAATAAGACTTTTACGATTGCTGCTTGTCCACAGAGTATAAGGATATTGAGGGATACGTATGCTGAAGTTTTTTAAGTTGATGTGGAACTATACCCAGACCTCATGTGCTATATTTATGAGACGCTTCCCTAATAAACAAAATAAGCTTGTTAGCTGAGATTGGACTAGAAACTACACACCTTATTAGACGGGGCTAACTTTTAAGACTGAAAGGGAAAGCGGATTAGTGAAGCGAAATGTTTGTTTACCAATATTATAATTAAAGATCTTAATTATGTGATAAGTGAAATAACGTGGTGTTATTTCCCTCTTATACTTCACCTCTCAAACCATATCTCTATCGACAAGTGTATCCTCTAAATGTATTTAAATTCCAAGATTTATTTCAAGGATTTGTGTTTAAAATCCATTGGTTAACTGTACTCCACTTAAAAATACACATATATATTTGGAAGGTTCTGCATAAAATAACATTTGTATTGATTTTGTTGGTATTGGGCATACATCACTAATTTAAGGGCAAATGGGCCACGTCTTCTTGTTATGCGATCCCAAAAATTTTTTTCCAAACTTATTTTTTCGATGTGCAGAACATTTGGGGAAGAAGTTACAACCGAAACCTTGCTAAAATGTTTGGCTCATACAGGCAAGACGCGCTCTTAAGTACATACATGCATGTATATACGCTTACAAGTATATGGATGCTTCATTTCAAATCGATAAACTCCACTTGGGAATCTCTTTTTGTTTGTTAAATTATCAACACAATTTTAATAAAACAAAAATCTCGGTCAATAAATAAGAAAAAGACACTTAAAAACTACAATATCTCTAATACGATAACATAATTTATTAAGATTTTGTAATAGAATAAACTCACTTTTGAATTTTTTCCAAAGTTGTTGCTCCAAGGAGTTAGTCTATTTGGCCATATTCACATACTTATGTGCAGGCATTAAATGCACGCAATAATAAACCATGCTGGTAGAAAGTGGCCAGGCGAAAGTGCACCCTCTATAAAATAAATTTTAATTTAACAAAAACATTTGTTAAATATATAATAATAAATAACAAGAAAGGGGCACTTGATTTTAGTTTTCCATTTTCTAAAGCACTTTCTTTGTTAAGGTAAGTTTTTTCCACTTATTATTACATATCTACGTTGGTGTGTATGTATTGTATATAAAAGGTTGTTTGTTACGTTTGAATTGAACTTAGTAAGTGGGTGTTATTTGAACCTTTTTCTTTTCTAACAATTTATTGTTTTGACGTCGTTGAAAATTCAAAGGTCAATTACTGCTATTTAATCAAGAAATATGTATATGTGAAATGAGCTGTGAAATAAAACTCATAGTCTATGAAGTCCTTGCGTGATGTTTTCAAAATTTTAAATATTATTACTACTAGATTTGTTGTCAGAAGACAATTTTGAAATGAATCGTGGATTTATAATAGTATAATAATGATACATGAAACCCTAAGAAGAAAATTCTGCTAAATATTTCCTTCTAACAGATTTTTTTGTTTTCCGGGCAGAAGGTGCACAATTTACCAAAACGGGTTCAATGTCACACGACGCTATAAAATGTTCAATGGATCAGTTTGATGGATGAAAATATTTTTATATATTCGGTCTAATTGTGACTGATATATGATATCAACAATTTTTTGGAATTTACACTAAATACTTTTCTTCGGTGTACTCCTATGTTTATTTTTTGTGCTAGAGGAAAACACTGAGGTTACATTGAAATAGCAATAGATAGAAGTGAATTTATTTTAAAAAAGTTTTTTTTTTAATTCCCATAACTTTTTACATGTCACTTCCTTAAAAATTTAAAAACTATATTTAAATTTAATTCTTGCAACTGCATAACACTTGCAACTTTAATTACTGTGTCCAGCGTTTTTAGTAAACAAATAAAGGCCATGTTCAATTTTAAAATTAATATAGCGACATACCGTTACCTTAATATAAGAAAACTCTAAATTATAATTCCCTTCCAATGGAGTTATTTGCATATTTAGATGATGAAAACTATTGGTGTGTTACAAGTGAATATTGCGTAGATAATTTAAAAACTACAGAATTTGAATTTTTCCGAATTATATTTCTTGGGTAGTACATTAATAAAGGCCTTGAGTGTTGTTATTTCTTTTAGACTCACATATACTTCCACTGTCTTCCAGATGGAAGTCTTCACTATTTGGAAAGCTTGCCAAACACTACGAAAATGACGTCGGGGGATTGTTACTAGTTTATTCGATAGCCAGCCGTCGATAAGGGAATTGTTGTCGCCGAGTGTCTGATCTCGTCTGGTCAGTCGGTGTAGAGAGGAATTAGTACTTTGCCGGGACACCGTTTCACTTGTATGGATACCGGGACACCATGACATCAGGGAAAATGATATTGCTTACGGTTTTGTGCCCGTTTGCTGTTTCAGGGGGACATATAGAGTATTTCTTCAGGGGGAAGGCTCAAGAAAGATGGAGTTCTATATCAAGCTGCTGCATTGCAAGAGCGATGTGGCAACTCTAAAACTTTGGGTCAGAGAAACCAGCCGATCGGGTAGCCGCCGATACAATATTTCAAAGTCGAGCCGCCTCCGATTTAAGTGAGCGTATAAGTTTATCCGCTGCATGTTCCAGCCACCGTTATCAACGGCTGCGTCACTTAAGTTCTTTAATTGTTATTAGTGTTAATTTAGAGATGTGTTTTTTTTAAATCATACTACAATTTCAACTATAATAATTATTATTTAACATAAAACATTTCTAATTTAAATATTTAATTTATACCAGGAATTACATATACATATACATACTCGTATGTATTCATTTATACAACTGTTTATATTTAATCTAACTTCTCTGTTTGATCTGTTTGTATAGAATTACCATCGATGTATTTGCAATCACATGATTTCGCGGTAATGGTTGCTAATTTTTGGATTGCAAAAAAAATTTAAATTTGAAATCAATGCGGTAGAAATGATTGATTCAAAATATTTTAAATCTATTAATATGTTATTTATTTATTTATTACTCCAATATTAATATCATATAAATATAATATTAATATATTTTTGATTGTTTTAAATGCATATATGCGAAAACTTCAGTTAAAGTATATTCATCTACTAGTAAACGCAAGGAAATCTGCACGGGACATAGGGTCATCGGAACGCATGCTGAGAAATTGGGCATTCCGTTCAATGCCCGTCGTGTACTATGTGATGATGTTTCCGAGAAGGATACTGCCTCACGGCAAAACTATTTATATATTCACCAATATCCATTTTGTCCCCTTCAAAGTAATCCTTCAAAGTAATAAGGTGGTTGAAGCATGATTAGGGTGTTATTTTTGGCAAAAAAAAACACGAACAGGTGTTGATGTGTGAGCTGGTGCATTATCGTGATGCAGAATCGATGATTGTATTTCCACAATTCCGATCGTTTGAGCCGTATTGCTTAAAGTAAGCGTTGCATAAGAACTCATGAAGCACCACGCCATTGTAATCGAAGAAAGCAAAATTCGCCTTTTCTTTTGAACAAACCTCGTATATATTGTTTAGAATGTCACTCTAACGCCAGTGGATATTATCTATCTACTCTCCAAACCAAAGGTGTTGATAATTAGGTCGATATTAGTGGAAAACACTTTACCGAATATTATGAACGTAACATTACTCAACCCATTTTTTTAAGCATATTGTCACTTTTTGAACCAAATATATAAAAATGCATATGTATTTTCAATATAATTTATTGCGTTTGTTTACATTTATTAAAATGAAAAAGGAATAAAAAAATAAGCATAACTTGATTTTTTTAATTATAATAAGTTTGAAGTTTCTTTTTTTAAATATTTTTTGGACCTACATACTACATATACTCTTATGTATGCCTAATCATGATGTAATTACTACAGCTTTAACAGGCGTTCGTGTGCATGTTCTTTGTGCCATAAAGTGTCAGGAAAATATTTTCACCGACAATATTTAGGTACAAATAAGATTTCATTTTCATAAAACACCGATTGTAATAGAATCACGAAAAATAAATTATTTATCACTTTTTTATTATAACTGCTGTTAAACAAATGTGTAGGTGTATGAGTATACGTAATTATTATCACAAATTTAAGCGAAGACAAAAGTATTCACCTGGCGATGTTATTTAGGCATAAGGGCTGATTTTTTTGTTTGAAAATAAACAATTTTAACAGAACATTGTTATTTTGGCTTCAAATTAGACAAATTGTATTTTTTTTTTACAAATTTTAGACAACAGGTATTGTTCAATCGAAATTTTTGACAACAATATAAAAGCTATATTGATTGAATGTTGTCTACTAAAGCTTTTATGAATAAAAAAAATTTATGAATACGGCATTTAGAGTGTAGTTAGTGTCAAAGTCGATTGTCAAGTAGAAGTCAAAGTCAGTTGATGTTGAGAAGTTGCAGTGTTGTGCGTACGAAAACGAGAAAACATAAAAACTTTCAATTTTATAGTACATTTTCGATTTATAAACAAGAATAATAATAAAGAATTTATTATATGCAAATTCGGTGTTTTGACATTAGTTTATTTTTTAAAGTTGGGTTATTATTATATACTAAGTTTTTGTTAGTGGGGAACTGTAAATGAATTGTGACTGACAGTCATTAGTGTGTAAATGGTAACTTAAATTCAAAATTAAATATTCAAATCGAATACGTAGAAAATGTATTATGAAAGTTTGAGGGAATAATATTGCTTGTTTATCCATTATGCCCGATGTAAATTGAATATTTGATATATGTACATTTAATATCAAATGTCATGTAAATGCCGAGAAATAGTAATAACGTTGCCTAATTTATGTGTATATCTTTATAAAAAATAAATATTCTAAATTGGTTTGTTCCGCTTAAAAAATGGAAATATTGCCGATAAAATTAGTTTAAGAACGCAACGAAATATAAATAAGGCAAGACGCTGATTTAATTATTACGTAACTATGATGCCTAGATATGAACGAACTAAAGAAATATACATATGCATACGAGTAAGTTACATACATATACGAGGGCTGTTTGATAACTCCGTGACAATGTGAATATCAAAATCGGCAAATAAGCGTTTTATTTTCCAACATAATCTCCTTTAGTATACCGTTTTTTTTTTATTCCTTCCAAATAATATGGTGTTCATTTTGCTATACTGACTTCAGATGTGTGCACTCGTGCATTGTCTTGATGAGCACCACTTTTTTTTCACAAATGTGGTCGTTTTTGCTTTAAAGCAATAACGAATCTGTGTAAAAGCTGTGAATAATATTTGACGTTCTACCCTTCTCTAGGTAATCTATGTGAATGACACCGCGTTCATCCCCAAAACCTGTGGCCATGACACTGTTGGCTGACAGACCACCTTAGACTTCTTTGGTGTCGGTCAGCCGGTGAAACCCACTGTTTTGATTGTTCTGTGGTCTCTGAGCTATTGTGATGGATCTATGTTTCGTCTACGGTTATATAACCACGTAAAAACTCGTTTGGATTACGGTTAAACATCACACAAAAATTTTTTTTTTGTTAAATACTAACTAAATGACGCAGCGGTCTCAGAATTTGACAGTAGTCTATTAATATATGTTTGTTGACGGCAGCAGTGTTGCATTTAAAGTTACTGCGAGAGAAATTGAAAAAGTCACGGAGTTATCAAACAGCCCTTGTATATACAAATGCATATCTATATTTTTGTTGGCGCAATACAATCGTTTCCAATGCAAGTAAAGCCATAAATATTTCGTTTTTGCACTTTTCCTTTCAATTTCATTTGGTTGACCTACTTTCCTAGACATTGAAATATTATGTAAAGCGGTCATTAATTTTGAAATCCCAAAAACGTTACCACACAATTTCTGCGGGTGTTTCTACCGATTTATTTATATATGATTTTAATTGTGCTTTTTCCCTTAAAAAATATAATAATAAAAATAAAAAATAAAAAAAATACAAAAAAAAAATAGTATTAGCGAAATAGTACTATATCGATATGCTTTCCTCCTCAGTTATTGAGTTTGCTTTTGTAAAAAATACTTTATGAGAATATCATAAAGTATGTAATAATAAATTTCACATATATTTTTTAAGGGAAAAAGCACAATTAAAATCATATATAAAGAGATATTCCCAAAATAAATTCAGTTAAGATTTATTTTTATTTAAATTTATTTCATTTATCATTAAATTTAACAATCAAAAAGGTTTCCAGGGCAGTGAAAATTGGATTATTTATAACTGATTGATGCGATTGTTTTGAAAAATACATTTATTTTTTCATAAAATCACACGATTTTAGTAAAATTGACAGCAATCGATGGATCTTTCTGAGGTTAAGAGCTGATTTGATTTAGAACTTCATTGACTTAGTAGTTGATGTAACATTTATTTGGAAAAAAATGTTTCCAAAATTTAATTTCCGAAAATTTTCGAAGCCGATCCTCCGCCCCTCCCTATGGTCATTCTACACGCATTTATGGCTACAACAGCCCTGTGCACCTTAGATTGCGCTTTCAGTTGCCATGAAAGTTTGCGATCCAAGGAGACTCCTAGGTACAATTCGTAACTTCACCACCTGTTGGCATATCGACTTGAAGCTTTTAATACACATTTTCTTATTTAAAAGAAACGACATTTTTTTACAACAACATTTATTTTTGCGAGTTTTTTATTATAAAGAGTAATTATAGTGATGACAGGAGGTGCAGGGATATACAGAGGAAAACTTCATATATTACAACTGAGCTCTTGGACATTTTATATTTAAAGCGGTGTTGAAATTTCTCTTTAAGGATACGTATTAAATTATGAAGCTGTGTTTTAGTAGCCATTTTCTAGAAAGCGCTATTGGAGTATTTTAAGTTCCTGTCGTTTCGATTCGAAACCTTCAGAAGAGCATTAATTGCTGATCAGGTGATTTTTTGCTATTTTGTTTTTTAGTTAAAAAATTTCTTGACATGCTAAAAATATTCAAACACTTATTTTGAAGTATAACTTCGCTGTGGAAACAACATTGAATATTTACAATGAACATTGAAATTATTAAGGGTTATAACAAAATAGCGATTTATTGTACGCATTAGATCGAAAAGGGTTTTTAAATTTGTGTGTGGAAATAAAACTAGTTAATCAACAGTGAGTGTGAATCTGAAAAATATCTTGATTTTTCTTCGTTGATAAACTAACACAAGTCTGGCGTAGCGCGTTTTGTTAATTTGTAAAACTGATTTTCTCCATGTCTATGGATATCATTATTCAATAATTACATAATATATCTCAAATTTCAATTTAATTTGTGGTAATTCCCTTTATCATTATTTAAACCAGCTTTATACATTCACATGACATTCCGAAAGTGCTGTAAAGTTTGGCATCAGGGGCATTGATATTGCTGGGAAAGGCCCAATGCTACTGTATGACTGTTTTAGATTGATCTTTTAACGGCTTAGTGATCATTTTGACTAGTGCAACCTTTTACTCTTGAGGGTAAATAGTATTTTCATAACTATACGAGGCAATTGAATTATCAGACCAGGTGCTTTATTAAATTGATAGTCTCGTGATGCTTAAATCGGTTCACAACTTCTTATATATAATATTTCCTTTATAAGAAAGAGTTTCAAGAATATATATAGTGGGATATAAAATGTTTAAACACCAAAGAATTTTTCTTCTTCAAAATTTTCTGTATTGAAAAAATCACACAAAAATCTCTGTATTGAAAATATTTTACTGTTCGCAAATATCAGCACACAAATTTATTGTAAAGGGAAATATTTTTAAATTGGAAATTTTAATATTCCATATCGAAATTGGACATGTATTTAACGAGGTGCACAAGAAAATCTTGAAGACATATTCAGGACAAGTTTACTTTTTGGGAAATGTATAATTTGGTTTATACGCAAAAAGAGAATACCAATGTATGTATGTGATCATATACGTATAATACAAATACATGTGCACACATTCATAAAAAGGACAAACGTTTGGCTTATATACGTTAACTAAAGAAAAATAAGAGCGTGGAATAAAATTAACTATTATTGCTTCATCACAAGCGTTTTTACTTGCCCAAACTATACCGAAGAAAGAGTACGGGCTATTTCCTGCAACAAGAAGAAGAAGAACATCACTCTCTCATTTACCCAATTTTCGAGTACGGAAAAGCTATCTGGTAAGACTGGTATCATGCGGACGCCCAATTTAGAGTAAAGAAACACACTAAATGTCGCGTCCAGAGTTCGGTTGATGTCAGTTTTATGACGACTCATTGTCAAAGAAATTCGTTAAATGTATAAACCAATAATTTGTACACTTTTTTATTTTTCTTTAATAAGACAACATATATATATATATATATATATATATATATATATATCAGCATGACGTCAAAAGATTTTTTTTTATCTGGGACCAGCACTCAGGGGATGACTCCTACACATGTGAAGCATTGTGCTGGAACTATAGAAAAGGGATAGTAGTAGAAACGACAGGAGCTGAAGCTTAATTAATTATTTACAGCTCTGATTTTGCACGTTCTTTATTTATCCTCGTAGCAGTGCTGAAGCTTCGGTTTAGTAGCCATTTTTATGATTATTTTACTTCGCCGGTGCTACACAATACCGACGAAGGACGGCGTTCTAATGTGCATCAGAAAAATGCGAGATGTGTTTTTTTATAATTTTAGACTGAAACTGGAGTTGAACCCAGGTCTGTTTTTGGTTTTGTAGTCAACGTGCATACTACCATCCATCGTGCCATCGCCACCCTGCTCTAAAGTTATGAGTAAGACAATGACTTTATACTTGTCTTTTCCAAAGTTTTAATAGAAGACAGTATAGAACTCGCTGTCGCTCATAATTTTGTAGAGGATGATTTCCCTTACAATGTTTTTAGAAAATCTAAAAAAAGAGGACTAATAGTGCATACATCGCCGAAGTCTATGTCGTCTACAACCATTTTGCCAAATGGGAAAATATATATGTACGTTCAGTCGTACATACGTATATATCTGCGTAAGTGGGAGAAATTTTATATATATTTCGGTATTTTACATAAATGTGAACCTTATGACGTGAGGGTCTTTAATATATTTACTTTAGTTTCTTTGAGATTACAAATTTAATACCTTTGACTGTCATCAAAATAATGTCAAAAACAGCATTTTCCTAAAACAAATTTATAAACCTCCAGATACAAATAAGTTATATTTTGTTCAAGTTACCAGCTTTTCATTAGAAGGTCTTAAAAATAAAATAAAACAGCTTTAACCACATTTACCAACCACATTTGGTCGGCAGTTTGTAGATGTGTTTTCTAAACAATGTGTTGAGGCGTTTTGATGTCTTAATGGAAGTGTTACTCAAAACATCTGACAGTTAACACAAATATTTTGCTAGCATGCTGTAAAGGAAAGCGATGCTCGTGAGGTATGTGACATTTTACATTTAATGTACATTTATTGAAGCCGGCGGCAAAGAAGAAAATTCGTGGTTGATTTGACTTACTTGACTTACTCAAATGCGAATTTTAACGTTTCTCGACGCGAGGTAGATTTGAATTGTGGACCCATAGTGCATGTGCATTAGTCTTATCAATATGCTAGTGCGGGTTCGATCCCACCTAGAGGGTCTAGGTGTTTCTACCGACTAGCTATAAGAGCATCGTAGAGTTTATGTTGTTTAAAAAAAATATTCATAGTTTCGATCTTACGCGGTTTACTTATATGTACTGTTTAGATAAGAAAAGAGGAATGAAAAGACGCGTAAGTATAGAGAAAAACTAAAAACATACCGAATTAGGTCAGAAATTAACCGTCGAAATATATAAAATATAATTAAATAATAAGTGGGTTTATTTAATTTAGGGGCAAATCACATGAATTTTATAAATATACGTAGATAGAATATAAACATTCTGCATATTCTTATACACATACATATATACAAAGAAACAATTTTAAAAATGGTGTAACTACCAAAATAAATTAAACAATTAAATGAATGTTTAATATTAATATTACACGTGTGTCGTACACCTGAAAGTCTTTTTGCGGCCGTTAAAAGATGCCATTCATCGCGATTATATTCAATTTCCATTGCAGACATTACGCCTTCAATATTGTTGCAAAAAACAAACATATCAGTTTCATTAAAGTATGGCATAAAATTTATTGACGTATTTCATATGAACGCTATATACCAGCAAATAAAAACTTCGTAGATCTGCAGCTAATACTTTTGCTTTGCTATTTGAAAGGCTAAGAGTCTGTACCAATGCATTTAAACATTTTTGTGAGATGAGTATTGAGCTTTAAGGTGTTTTATTAGCAAAAAAATCATCATCTACATAATCAAAGTTTCAGCTCCAGGATATGTTGTAGCACAGAGGTTATAATAAATGGTGCGAATGCTGACGGTACTGCTTTATATACAAAAGTTTTTCGCCTATATATATTTAATTTTAATATGGAACTATTTTATAAACGCAGCAGGTGGCGTCAACATGTTCACCTGGGTCCAGACAGAGCATTGGAATACCAAATTTCATTCAATTTCATTTTCCTAAAACGAAAATTCAAAAGTGTTTCTACCGTTTAACAAACTATATAAGAACAAAAAAAATAATTAATTTCTTTTCCGCATATTTTTTCAATTTAATCGCACACTATTAAATATCCGTTTTGCACATTTGTTTGCAAATGTTTATAACTAATCCAACCATATTTTTTCTTTCACATTCTACAGCTCTAAACAACAATAAAATACCCTGTTGTTATTTCTATTATTCACTTGTTATAGTTCTGCCCCTATAACTAAGTAAATTTTATTTTTTATCGGGAATCTAGTAAAAAAACAACTAGATTTTGCTCAAAATCTTGTAAGTACTAGATTTCATGCCAATGTAAATACCCAGCAGTCCGGTTACTCATTACAAATTGAAAGCCATCCGATTGTATAATATCATGTCAATAGGGAAAATAAAACGAAAATAGTTAAGCCCTTACAACTCGCATCTGATTCGGATTTGTCTTTTTCCCATCCAATTGTAAAGTTAAATGTTTATTAGAAATGAAGATCAAAACAAACACAAATAAAAATTTTGCATCGCATTACCATCTGATTTGGATGGCTTTGTAATGTATCATATTGTCATTTCGTTTTAATTATGAATTTTGTTCTTTTTGCTAAAGTAATTTTTCCGTTATTTTTTCTTTTTCATTTTTATTATTATTCCAAAGTAAAATTTGTATCAAGTTCATAAGTGTTTTTTAAAGTGAAGTGTTACCGGCATTTTTTGTGGTAATATTGTTATAAATTATTAAATAAAAATAATTAAAAAAGGTAAGTGACTGTTTTATTTTTATTTATGTGTTAATTTATATACATATGTATGTATGAAACAAAATTCCGAAATTACAAAATATTGAAAAAATGAAGTTCCTAATTTAATTATGCAATAGTTAAAATTCATACCAAGATCAATGGCATTCATATACATCTTATTGCACTCCGAATTCACCATAATAGTAGGACCCATCCAACATTCGCTTACAATGTATATTGTGTTGGACCCATCCAACCTTCGCTTACAATGTATATTGTGTTGGATACAGCTTACAGCCTAGGCCATCGCTGTGTAAATGTAAATAGAAATTGTATACAGACATTGGATGGGTCTTGCTTACATTGTCATTGGTCTCAAATCGAAGATGTATGTAGCAAAAAGTTCACTGGGTAGGCTATAAGGTGTTCGGAGACTTGTAGTAAAATTTTATGATAGAAATTTTCGTAGAAATTAAAAAAAAGGACAAAAAATACTAAGAAAATGTTCGTTGTAATGTTCAAAATATATCTTCTGAGCACATCGTATACCAAAAACGTAACTATCAACCGATTTTCAATGCCGGTTTACCGCAGAAGCGTGAAACTTAAAACGGCCGTAATAGCCAATGCGCGTATATCTTTTTGAGATCTCTAAGATGTGATCTATTGACAAGTGGTGAAGGCAGAGACCAGAGCTAAGCTTGATTATTTTTACAATAGTGCTTTAGCAGTGTCTCACAAGAGCAATTTGTTGTTCTGATCGGTGTTCGATGTCAATGGCAAAATCTTGAACGCGCAACCACTATCGCGCTATTTTTGGAATCAGCTCCTTTTTGGTCATAGCCGTTCTGACTGCAATACACACCTTCAACGGTTTTTTATTTTCGTATTATCTGAACCGCTCCAAACACTCAAAGATCAACTAGTTGATATTGAGCTTCAACATTATAAGACGCCAATACCGGTTCCGATAATAGAGCGTCTTTCAGCCTTTTAAACGCTTTCCGTTGAAATTCAGCCCATTGAAAAACTTTATTCTTTCGCAGTAAACCAAGAAATCGTCGAACTTCCATTATATTTTCTGGTGCATTAAAGTTGGCGATCGCATCAATTTTAACTTTACCTGGACGAATTTCATCTTCAGCTAACTCGTGCCTGAAAAACGATATGACGCGTTGAGAGATGTTGCACTTTTTAGGATTCAAAGTCAGATTTAAATCTCGAAGAATATCAAAAAAACGTTTCAGTTTCACCATCATTTTGCACTCATTTCTCGCTCCAACAAGGATGTCGTCCATGTAGTGAATCATATCTCTGGGTTGAGTTTTGTCTTCCAGCTTCTCCATTAAATTTTGAAACGCTATTGGGACGTTTATTGACCTAAAGTGCATTCTTTTTAACTTATGTATTCCCTCTGTAGTCACAAAAGACGTCTACTTTTGGCTGTGATGCTCTACTGCCTCCTGTAACATCTCTTCAATGTTTGGCATCGGATAGATCTGCTTTTTCATGTAACTATTAACCCTTCTATAGTCTACTCAAAATAGTTCATCACCATTTTTCTTTTCGACTAAGA
Source organism: Dexiosoma caninum (assembly GCA_963924685.1). Lineage (NCBI taxonomy): Eukaryota > Metazoa > Arthropoda > Insecta > Diptera > Tachinidae > Dexiosoma > Dexiosoma caninum. The sequence continues at coordinate 58,102,789 of OZ004729.1, forward strand.
TTATAGGACTGGCGTATTCCGACTCGTATGGTCAATTATGCCATTCTCAAGAAGCTCCCGTACGATTTCATTAACAATGCCTTTCTCCGGTTCAGAAGTGCACATAGGCGCTTACACAATTGGTTTGTCAGTATCGAGTTCGATATTTAATTCGAACAAGTTTCTCTTGCCAATTTCACATAAATTATGGGCAAAAATATCATTGTATTGACTTACCAACGTCAATTACAACTTTGCCTTAAAGTACGATTTTAGTTTTTTTGCACATTCTTTGTTTCATAGTAGTGTGGTAGCGCTTCTGATGTCAAGGAGGCGTATGTATTAAATTTTGAAACTACTTGGTAGTGGCCATTTTTAGTAATTATTTTACTTCGCCAATACCAATGAAGGAGGGTGTTCTGATGTGCCTATGGATTGGTTACAGCTGAAGCCGTTACTTTTCAGTGGTCAGTGACTATGCCTTCGCCACTGAAACCTTCCGACAACAACTGACGCAAAAACAAACAAAAGCACATCAGAAAAATTGCGAGATGTTTTTACGAGTCTGAAAATGGGGTTGGAACCTTTTTGGTTTTGTAGGCAACGTGCCGACTACTTCAGCCATCGCCACCATCGCAGATTCTTTCTATCATCATTGAGCATGATTCTAAATTACAAGGTAGACTCTTTACGACGGTGTTATATCAACTTCCATTGTCGATAAATGCAGAAAGCTGCATACTGTTCACGTATATTTTGCGCGGGTCTTCCTGACGGCGTACTTTCTGACAATCAATACAACGTGGTCGACGTTGCGGTTCGGGAAAATTATACGAATAATGACCCACTTCAAAATAATTGTAACATTTATTGTCTCTCTTTTCAGTAGCATCGGATTTTTCAGTCCCACCTTTTGATGCGTACGAGTAATTCCCGTATTTACCCGATAGCGTATTGGATAAAAACTCGCCTAATGTCTTTCGCATTTCTCTAAACGACGAAAAATGCATCGCGGCGGTGCCGAACTAAAGTTCGCGATTTTTTAAAACGTCACGGGTATATTTAATTATTGCCTGATCACTCAAATTATATTTTCTACCAAGCGCGGCACTTCTAAAACTGTAGTCGATTATGTTTTCGTTGGATTCTCTATGGGTATTTGGCTATTTCTTATGCACTTCGGCTTCGTTTTGTTTTGTACCAAACTCGTCCACTAATTTTTCTGCCAACTGTCTCCAATCAGAATGCACTTCCTCAGACGCGTTTAACCATAGTTCTACCGACCCTTTCACCTTACTGTACACTGCTAATATGAACGCTTCTTTATCAAAGCGATATGCTGGCATTGCTGCATTTATTCTGTTCACAAACTGTTCAGCACTCAATGACCCTTCGTCAAATTCGGGTATTTCTTTCACGGAATAATGTCTTCCACTTTCACATATACTCTCGTTATCACGTATTTGAGCTGTCGCCACATGCGGTCGACAGCTTTCGCGAGCTGCTTTTTGAATTACTGTCGATTTAACTGATGCATCATATCTCTCAATTCATTTATTTGAGTCTGAACATTTGGTTCAGCAGTTTTCATTTCAATTTGAACAACTCCAATACTTCAGTAAGACGCAAAATTAACTTGCTTTTATTACATGTGGTGGGTAGATTACGTTCGTGCAACAATAGTTTCAGTTCTTCTATTATTAATTCTGAGATTTCTACTAACAGTTTCTTCCCACTGTTTTTTTTATTTTCAAAACAAAATGTATTTCTTGTCTGGATAACAGTTAGTTTTTTTTTTTTTTAATTTACCTTCACTCTCTTGTGTTTTTTTTCTGTTCGTTTATTTCGGGTCAAGTCTGTTTTTTTAAATTCTATTTAAAAATCTAAAGAATAACAACAATTATTTATTAAAGGTTTCTTGGTTTTTACATACACATATAAGTTGCTATGCTCTTATAAAATAACGTACCGTACAGAAACGTAAAACAGTAATATTATCTTGGTTTTTTATTCAAACATGTATATTCCGCGCAGAGACAAATGTTTAGTTATTTACTTCAACCACACGCGCACACTTGCCTCTGATCCCACTTCTGATATGTACACTAGCGAAATAAAAAAATAACACAAACTTTTAAACGTAAAGGTATGTACACACGATTGTCATTTACTACTTCATTGACAGAAAAATTGTTACAAAATATGCAACAGCTGTGTGAACACACATGTTTTAAATGTTAAAAATCGGATCTGGCAACGTTTGCCATACAATAATCTGACAAACGTGTGAACAGCCAATTATTATTGGCAGAAAAATTTATTGTCGCAGATCTGTGTGCCAATGGAATTGTATAGTTTTCTTTCAATAGTGTGAACAGATTACCAGATTGTAACAATTTTTCATTGTGAGTGCATTGCCACCATATTGCCGTATCCTACAATATTGCACAATCTGACAATCGCGTGAACATCGCTTATCACAAATATTTTTTGAGACGTTGGCTCTCAAGGGTTCAAACTGTCTTATACAATGCAAAGTAAAATAAAGAGAGGCTTAATAATAAGAATTTATGAGTTAAAATGAAGTGAAATAAGTACATAAAACTGTTAGATTTTAGCTAGTTTTACAATAGTTAATTGGGAAAAAAAAATGTTTACGTTTTTGGTCAATGAAAAATATTATTAATAGCATAATTAAATTTCAATATTATATCACACATCTTTTTGTAATACAGTTTTAAGTACGATACCATCCTCCAAAACTGATGCAACATTAACTGCTATATTCATAAAAAATAATTTTGGTTTATAAAATGTTTAAAAATGGAATTTTTTATAAATTAAAAATAATTTTAGTAAATATGGCAGTTAATGGTTAAAATGTGTTTTTGAACACAATATACATAAATGTTTTTTCTTTAGAAAAAAGCGATTTAAATTTGCGTGAAAAGCAACAACAAAACGCATTTACTAAGTCATAAGTTCACGAAGTGTGGTAATACAACACTAATGTTTGCTTAGGGCCATGAACGCGGACCGGGTCAGCTAGTATATATATAAAAATTAATGTTTGTTTGTTTGTACCTTATACGAGCCCAAACCGCTGGACCGATCATCCTCAAATTTTCACACCATATAATTGGGAATCTTGAATGAATTATAGGCTACTTTTTTTTAATCACGACCACCAACAACTTTTTTAATTATGCTACTCCTTCCACTTGGTTTTTAACAGATTTAATAATATAAACGAGCTTAACTGCGCCATTTGTGGACCAATCGCTATGAAACTTAATGCATTTAGTCTGTGCAAAACCGTGAAAGTTATAGGGTTACTTTTTTTAAAACTAGGACCAGGAGGGCGATATGGGGAAAATGTCTGGCCCTCCGAAACGTTCAAACCGGTTTTATTGAAATTTATAACATGGATAGATTTAGAGTAGGACCAGGAGGGCGATAGGGGTAAAATTTCGGCCCTTCTAAAACTACATAGCCGATTTTGATGAACTTTAAAACTTGGATGTATTTGAGTTTAAAAGTACATTAACAATTGTGCAACTTCGGGAAGGTTATAGGCTATTAATTTCTTTAAAACTAGGACCACGAGGGATAGTAGGGGCAATTTCTACGCCAGAGAGACCATCTAACCGATTTTAATGAAATTTAAATGTATTTATGTTTTTGCGTCATATATGCTACATATATATTTTTGAAATAGAACCAGGAGGCAACGTAGGGGTAAGGATGCCTTTCCGAAACTGTATAACCGAAACTGTAAAAGCCAGTAGAGGTATTACTGACCAAATGACACTGTGAAACCCCCAAATATTGTGGATTGGTATCAGCTGAAGCCGGTACTCTTCAGTGACCAGTAACTAAGCCTCCGGAATTGCAATATTTCGACAACAACTGACACAAGGTCACATTAACGCACATCAGAACATCACACTTAACCAACTGCAACACAAAAGTTGACAAAATTTATTGCCGCACACTTTATATTCTCTGGTTAGATACCGGTAAATAATTATGACTTAATTAATAAGTTTGTAACAAATTCGTACTTCTAATACAAATACAAATAATACATTATGTTCACAAAGTTATTCAGGCCTTTTCATATGTATGTAATAATTAATTATAAAAAATTTCGACACTCATACTTCTGAAGAGACCAGCTACGTGCCAAAGTATTCTAGTTTTTGTTTTAGTTTACTTGTGTTTGGTTTCCTTTTTGGCAGATGAAATCCTAAATGGTTTAGTTGAGATAACATAACAGAGCTACTGACAATATTTAGGCAGAACACGTACAATCATGTTGATGTGTGTGTATGTTATCTAATTTTAGTTTTTTATTTTCAACAATGATTAATATATTCATGTGTATTGTTCATTGTTGCCAACTGTTTGTGTGTGAGATTGTGTGGAAAACCTCTTTGTGGAAAAAACAAAATGCAATCAAATATAAGATAAATTAAACTGCTTAATAAAGATTTATTTTTATATAATTTTTTTTTAATGTATTGTGTTCTCCAAACAGGCTGTAACTTTCTAATTCGATTAAAGTCGCCAATCGACTTACGTCATCGGAGTTATTTAAAAACAAGAATACAATGAATTCTACATTTTATTTAAATGTATTATTTTTTGCATCCGAATAAAAAGTCAACTTGATCGATGCATATCCACATTCAATTTGATTCATACATTCGAGAAAGATTACTCGTATTTACGACGAAGTTATAATTAACAATTATTATACATGATAATTGACAAAAATTACCATATAAAAATATAAATGATAAAAATTACCAATTTTGCTAGCCCGAGTACACATTGAACTTACACTTTATATTTATATTTATATTTATATGACGACATGTATTTGTATATCCAAATTTTTTTAATTGTTTACTGCTATGTGTCACCTTCTGTAGGAAAGGGTTAGTGATAGAGATAGAAGGTGTTCCAGATTAACGTGGATACCTGTGCATAGCGTCTAACTCCACGGTGCTATCAACACCGGGTGAAATTAAAACGTTCACAACAGCCCCTATGGGCATGTGAAAAGACAACTTGTGACCTACCAAGTACACATGGTCATAGTTAGCCTTATCTATAATAATACACCTTGCTAAGTTGTTTTGAGCGCTCGGTGTCACATCAGAAAGTTTTCATCATAAACTATTAATTCAGGGTTCATTTATTTACAACTAGCATTATATAGAGCTTAATGAAGTATGTTAATCGCTGTCAGCCTAAGATACTTTCCGTTGACCACTGTTGAATAGCAAAAGTACCTAGTTTAGTAAAAGTCATATCAGAACATATGTAGAATTATAAGATACCATATATCCAAAATAAACCAATAACTAAACTACCCGCGTGACATTGGGTAGCAACCACAGCCACTACGAATCCATTCCCAAAAAATCAGCACTAACTAGTATTGCTGCAGTCTCACCGGAATATGTAGAAACAGATCATGTTAATTTCTCTACTTCGATCTCGAAGAGTTGCCTTTCCTGTCATCTTCGAACATAAGGCGATGCTTCACCTCCCTTATTAGATTTGTTGACCTCGGGCCGATAGAGTATATGATAGTCAAAAGACTAACTATACTCATTCACTTGTGAGATATAAGGATACTCATCAGATTGCCGAACAACCCAAAGCCTTTCTAAAATTGCCGTTAGTTAAACTATCGTTTCTAGCAGCACCACGGAGAGGTTGCAGGATAGCCACATCTATAACTTTTCTCAATTGATGACGAGTCATTAGTAGACTAGAGATAGAGTAAAGCTTCATTATTTTTAGTGTTGCAGCGCCTCTGATGTCAAGAGACGCATTAAATTTTTTTCTGAAGCTCTGTTTAGTACCATTTTTTCTTACGTCTTAATTTTATTGGAACCAATAACGATATAAATTTCTATTTAATTTAAATGTGTGTTTACTCAACTTTATACTGCAAAATATAGCGACGATATTTCCGATAGATTATTTATCTATCTTCTATGAAACCACTTTAGCACAAATATGATTTTAAGAAGGTCACTTCTTCAAATTATATTTACACTGAATAAGCTTAATTGCCTGGCCCATGATGTCAATAGGTGTTTTTTTAAAATAATTTCAATTATTATTAGATTTACATGCAACAAATAGAAAAGGAATAAATTAAAAATGTAAATTTACTAAATAAAACATATAAGAATTATAAATAAATCTGGTCACTCTGTATAAGAAATATAAAATAATCCTTTTCAGTGCTTATCGGACGATGATAAATTCGTCGTTCGCGTCAGCTGTGTTTAAAGTACATTGTTCATATTTATTATTTTTTGCAATTTTGCACTAAAGTTTAATACCTTTTATAAGTTTGAGGGTGGCGAGGTTCAAAGTGGTCTGCACGTTGACTACAAAACGAAAAATTTCCTGGTTTCAACCCCGGTTTCAGACGCATAAAAACATTTCGCATTTTTATTTCAAAACATACCCAGCAAAAAAGTTAATACTGCGATCATTATGAATTGGTATTTTCATGACTTCTTAAGCACTTCCTTATCTGAATTCATTTTAGTGCCATCTTAAATATTATCAAGATTATCACTTTCGAAAACCCAGTCAACTCTGCCGATTAATGCATATGAACATGTGCAAAGTTGAAATTATATGTTACAGCAACGCCCTTTTTTAAAATCAGGCGTTCTTCAGATAAGTTGAACCAGTTCAGTTGCAATAGTTTTTTTATCAACTATTTCTGTTGCATATCTTTTTTGCTGGGGAAGAAGTAGATTCATATAATGAAGTTTTTTAGTTTTTCATTTAGTAATTCGAAAGTAGAAAGGGCTTTAATGTCATGAAACTCATAAAAACAAAATAATACTGAACGTTATGAATTCGCTGCTATATACATTGTTAATTTTTACCTTTTTAAAACGTGTATTTTAATTGAGTTTGTGATTGGAAAATAAAGAATTGTTAGGTCTGACCTTTTAAAACATGTATTCTTTTATTTATTACAATTTACAATGCAGTTTATTTATTTGTCTTCTTATTCAATATTATGTTCACTATGTTACTTTAATTGAATAATGTTCACAATCTCTGGTTTACTAAGTACCTGAACTTAGTTTAAATAACTTTATATTTTACTTATGTAAGCTTAATATTGCTGCATTAGTGTGTATGTGTGTTTTGCAATGCTATGTAGTTGTTAATTTTTTTGCTTTAAGTTCTGTTTCTGGTTAAGGGGTTGTCAACCGATGAATGCCCAGTAGTGCGATTCAGTAACTTTTAACGATTCGTTATCTATTAAAATTTAAAGACCGTTTAACTGTTTGCACTAACGATTGTGTGGATTTACTTACTAAAACTTAATTGGAACTTTATCAGTCGGTTAGGTGAAAATCTATTTCATAATGTATGACTGACTGACAATTCAACGAAAAAATGCCTGTTAAATTTAACCGCACTAAATGTGGCACTTAGAAGTATAAACAACACCTATGCATACATAGATAATAGTAATTGATAAATGTAAAAAATTTACACGTGTAAAAGTTAAAAAAAAATGGAAAAACAAAATTTGTATTTTTTCTATGTTTTTAATTTTAAAACCTTGAGATAGAAAAAAGATATCATGTCGTTATATTAGAGGCTCTACAAAAAACTTTTTAACATACATATATAAATATATATGTATATATAAACATAAGTATATAAATGTATATCTAAATATTTGCTTTGCTTGTAATGCTTGTTTTTTGAAATTTTCAAGCTGGACCAATTTGTTACTGAAGAAAATTCCGCCACTTCCTTTAACTACGAGTATAAAGGGTGTCTGGTGGCAAATTTATATTTTTAAATACGATTATTTCAAAAAGTAATAAACGGTGCGGAGAGAGAATGGCGTAGTTGGAATTATCGATTGTACGAATTGGTAAGTCACGATGTGGCAGTGTCGAGTGAGCCGCGCGCGTTCGCTGTGGAGACATTTTTTAAGAGTAATGATTCTTACGTAATTGCTCGTCGACAATTTTGTTCAAAGTTCGGTATTCGGCGAATAATTGATGGACTGAGTGTAAATTTAATTCGTTCGTGTGTGCAGAGATTCCGCGCAACTGGTTCGACTATGATTGGCCCACGCCCAGGGCCCAGTCGATCTTCAAGGACTCCCGAAAACATTGAACTGGTTGAAAGCAGTTTACGTGAAAATCCGCGACTTTCAATACGGAAAAGAGCAGCCTCACTGGGACTTTCAAGAGCTATTATTCATGAAATTTTAAAAAAGGATCTGAAGGATCTGGATGACATACTCTTTAAAAAATAAAATCCGCATTTCCATACCAACCTTCTTCAATGCTCTTAATAAAACTTTGTGTCAATTATTACGTTTTTTATTTAAGTTTGAAAATATAAATCTGCTACCAGACACCCTGTACAATCAATGTTTCTTCCACAAATGTTAAGAATTTTTTCTCTTTTCTATCATTATAGCATTTTTCGTAAACAAACACGAACAATATTCCATACTTTTTGCCTAATTATTTTGTTAAGTTGCTGAAGTGAAACTTAAATCATTAACTATCGATTAAATAGTGCTTGTTAAGCAAACCGCTAGTCATTTAATTTTCTGTTAAATATAAAATAATCAGACGTTGAGAAAAAGGCCGTCAGCAACTTGGTGTTAACGTTAGTAGCTAAAAGTGGCATCTCGCTGAAAATATACAAAAGGCGCAAAGAGGAATTTGTAAATAGCAAAAAAATGCTTCGTATTTAACACAAAAAAGAGATTTTTAATAAATTTATATTATTTACTATTTATTTCTTCATTATATTTCCAAAATGGAAGTGAAATTATTTGTTATTATATATATAGTTATGCAAACAAAATCAAAAGTTTTGGAAATAGCCATATGCTTTAATGGTATTTATGGATGTGTGTATGTTTTAGATTTCTGTTAAAATGAACTAAAAAATTGCTGCGGTTTAGTTAACGAAACAGTTGTTAAAGAAATTTAACGTTAACGACAATGGTTAAAAAAATGTTAGTAAAGAGCAAAATCGTTTATTTTAGGGTTAAGTATCTTTAACCAAACAATTATCGTTAAAATTGCATAGTGAATGGCACCACGGAACATTCTAATGACCGTTGTCGGTCGATTACTTTATAACGAAATACATTAATACGAGGCAAGTACCCAAATTGCTTTTCATAAATGTATTTCAGCAACAACCCAGCAATAAGTTTATGCATGGTTAAAGTTAAATTGAAGAGTAAAGAAAATATAAAAAAGAATAATATTACGTGTAAGTATCATGTTGAATTTTATTTGAAAAAATATATCTTTATAGGGAGCAATTCGGAGCGGCATTTATTGGCGGACAAACGCATCGAAAGAGATGCCAGTGAACACAGTAGAAGTGAGTGCTTTATCTATTAATAATTCATATATTCATAAATTTATTATTTTGCAGAAAAATTGCAGCAGAACTTCAATGCCATCTTACATCAGAAAAATATAAAACTTGTTGGAAGACCCAATGGAATGCATTAATAAGAAAATATTAATTGTCCATTATTTTATGTATAAGTATTTTATGATTTATTTTTTACAAATGTCAAAAATTTCTACCGATAATATATTTCTACAGTTCAAAAAAATGTAATTCAATGTCTGTTTTCTTTATGGTAAAATACCCACATCAATTTATGTATTTGGTATTAAGCTTCGAGCCGGAACCGAACCGAAACCGGAATTTGTAATCAAACCGTAACCGTACCCAAAAAACCGTAACGTATGGAAATGTTCCTCAGAAAAACCTTTGAACCGAAAAAAACCGGTTTCGCGCTGCAAATTGAGAACCGAAACGTAACCCGAAACGATGAAAGTATAAGAACGAATTCGAAAACCGGAACAAATTAAATTGCAGTTTGATGCTCTGATTATAAATATAATTTTTTTCATTTCCATTTTTACACATGTCATATGTTAAACACGTGTGTATGTTGTACGTACTGCAGTCGCCAAGAATGGAAAATTCTATTCTGCAAATAGAGGCATTTCTCTAATTTATGCGGTCGAAATTTAATCTATTGTTATTGAATTTTAGTAAAAGTTAAAATCAAACGTGAAAGAGGAATTCTCACCGAATAGGAAAATGTAAGAAATTTTGTGCAATTTGTCAAAATTAACACATTAACGGTAATTTGAACTTAACTGTTTTTGAGAAAATTCAAGACAACAATAGCACTTAAAATTATTAATTTTTAAAAGCGTCTAACATACGTTAAACATAGAAAGAAAAATAACTACTAAACGAAAAGTTAAAGTACTTTGATGGTATCCTCTCATTAAAGTGAACTTGAAAAAATATTGGTTTTTAAGTGTAGTATTTGGTATACTACTATCAGATCCCCTCATAATTTGTAAAATAGTTGAAAGTTTGAAGCCATCGGTAGCACTTTAAACTAACTACCTAACATAGACATACTACTCGTATATACTCATTGATAGAAGAACAGTAAAAACGAGAAAATTTAAATCATTTCTGTCAGAAACCATGGACCTTTTCCTGTCAACGCTGTCAAATCCAGTTGTTTTTATATCATAATGTGAATATTATATCTTAAGTACCTACCCGTCATGAAATATATTTTATTATCATTTAAAAACTTGTTTCTACCATTTAAGACCGAAACATAATTTTGGGCGCTTAAATTAGACAAATATCCCTATGTGCGCATGGCTGTTCCAAAATATAATTATCCAATTTTTTTCTTTTGGTTTTTTCTTCTTTTTTCTGAATAATTAAAATTAACAACACTTTGTTTAACAATTTCAACAAGCAAAAAGGAAAGACAACCACACCCAAGTAATGACTTGGAGATGAAAGTAAGTTTATCCTGCCGGCAACTCAGTTAACTTAAAATGAAGTTAAAACTAAATTTTTTACAACTGAATGGTAGTTGACACTTATACTATTTTTAATGGAGATAACTGACTATTTTAGCAATGCGATGACGTAGGAAGTAGTCATTTGTGCATTACTTTTAAACTAACTTAAAGTTAGTTACCCGAAAGTTAACTTATGAAAACTAAGCGACTTGAAGCCGACGTACTCTGTTTTGACAATGTGTTTAAATAACCCAGCAAAAACAAGCGTCGACCTGAAAGCAGGTTGGGGAGAGAGAGGGAGACCAATTTTCCCTTTCCAACCTGCTTCGGTATCACATGATTTTTGTTGGCAATGTTCGACTCAGTAGGTTGCATTTATATGTATCATGGCTGCGTATAAATCATTGTTTTTATTTGTATTTTATGTACAAAAATCACGTCTTCTTGATATTCAAAAAACTTACGATGGAATTATGTCTCTTCTATTTAAATTTTTTAGTATCTTAAATGCAACGATATCATGCCTATTTGAAATTAAGATTTGATAAAATTTAAACTGCGTGTTTTAATATATTTAATTTTATTTTGTTGAAATTTGTTTTTTACTTAAATTTAATTTGTTTTTTTTGTACTTGTAATGCAAAAATTTAAAAGTATTTTAATTTCACTTTTATGAAGAAAAAATAATAAATAAGACCACAAAAAATTTGCTTAAAAAGAAATTTAAAATATTTATTACACTTTTAAAATTACATTTGTTTTTGGTTTTCTAAGCCTTCTTCAAGCAAAGAATTATTCTTAGATCTGTTTGTAGACTTCTTTTTTAGAACATCGATTTTTAGCCTATCGTATTCCTTTTCTCAACTCTCCTTTTTGTTGGTGTATTCGCTCGTCGCATTAGGGAGGCACAAACAGAGATGGTCTTATCGAAAGCATTGACATATCATTCTTTAAGATCTGACTGCAAATACCAAAGACCTTCGTCAAAAAAAAAGAAAAATTTTTTTTCAGTGTTAGATACATATACTATGCAGTGTATTTTCGAAACCCTACTTTTGCGTTAGTTAAAATTTTTAAATTTTAAATAGTTTTACGCGTTAGTTAAAATTTTAACTAACAAGCAAAATTTTTGGTTTTTTTTCGAATTTGCCTTCCAAATTTACTTTATATTAGGGGGTGTACGAGTAATTTATTTTTTTAGCTACGGTCTAATGTACCGCATTGCTTGCTAGGACTCTTCATTAAGCTTTTGTATAAATTGGGAATAAATGAGCATATTTTCTGGACGTTATTCCCGGGCAAGTGTTTGTTTTTTCAAAATTGATTCATAGAACTACATACATACACTTATTGTTTAACTTTTTTTATACCCTTCACTTTAAGTGGAAAGGGTATATATAAGTTTGTCATTCCGTGTGAAATTTCTTCAATATTCTTCTCTGCAGAAAAATTTATATATTTTCAGAAATGTTATGAATAGAGAAGTTTATTGAGCCATGTCCGCCTGTCCGTCTTTCTTCGTTTCCGTTGAAATGCCGTTTTTGGCAAAATTAATCTTCACATAAAATTCGTTTTGTGTTAATAAGTCAGTAAGAGGCCTGAATCTTAGGGTATTTATATTCAGAAAAATCGGTTGAATAGTTTCCGAGCTACAGCCGAAGAACCACGACCACCTCGTTTTTTTACTTGAAATTTTAGTACAAAAACTTGAATAACTTCGAAACGGCCGGAACGACTTTAATGAAATGTTACATACATGGACTGCTTACTTTAAACATCATTTGCACCCGCTTTAAAATTCGAGATATGTTCAAAATACATATACAAAAAAAAAAATCTAAAAAACCTGATGTCCTTATGAAATATGCATTATTATATTATGAATTAGGCTAATAGAACAACATTTAAATTAAAACATACTTTTACTTCCATACATAATATGATTGGAACCACCATCAAAACTCCACTAAAACGTCATCCAGATACTCTATCATCGCATCCATCGAGACCGCTGAGTTCGTTATAACTTATTAATACCACATCTTAACATAATTTTCCCACTAATACTATCAAATACAGTAACACAAATCGACATTTTACCATATATGTATACGGTCTGATAAACCAAATACTTCTTTAGCACTCATAAACATAAAGCATGATGCCAGTTTTTAAACAATTTTTAGAAGCGAAACCTCCTCATTCTCCTTTGCTGATTTTAAAAATATGTACATTAATGCGAAAGAGTAGCATTGCTTTTTGAGCATTTCTATATGGAAATAATATAGTGATGTTTCTTTTACTAACCCAATAAAAAAAAATTTTAGTTTAAAGCATAGTGTTGCCAGAAAATAATTTTGTGATAGAGTCGACATATACATGATTATCCGATTTTTCTTTCAAAATATTTAAAATTTTACATTTAAAGAAAAAACAAAAATCTGAGACAAGTTTAGTTGAATTGATTATTAAAATAGATAGTAGGAAAGATTTAATTGTTCTTATAAAGGGAATTATTCGTTACACCAAAAAAATTTATAACAAATAATTTTTTTTTACAATTTCTGCTAAAAAAAAAACATTTTAAAAAATTTTAAAAAAGGTAGAATGCTTTCAACATGTACGTCTATGTGTGACTTTTAAATCAACCATTGAAAATGCAGAAATTACTATAATGACGGGTTATGTATGCGTTTTAATTTTAAAAATATATTCAAATAATATATGTATGTGTAAGAGATGCTAACTATTCAAAAACAAAATACGCCAACTGAGCAACCTAAAATATCTAAAAAGTGCTAAACTTTGAAATAAAAAACTTTCTATCGCTTTATGAATTATTATTCAATTTAAATTCATATCTTTTTTTTCGATGTATAAAATGTATAATAACTGATTTTTCATGGAAATGTATTTATTAATCCTTTAGTAAATGAAATGAATAAAAATATAAATAAATTTAATGAATTCGGCAGTAAGAATTTATTACATTAATGAAGAAAGCCTCAAAAAAACGAAAATACAGTTTTGCATAATTTTTTCCAGCAACAAATATGCGTCTCAAATTTGTACGACGAAAAAAAGTTTATTACGCCGTACGTTTTTGGAACAATAATAGTGTCTTCTTTGCTAAAAAGCTACCAAAACGAATATAGTATATGTAGATTCATTTGTGGTTTACGCCATTTTTGAATGATCAGATCTTCAAACAAAGGTTTACACCATTTTGTGCTATATTATTTCATACATGCTCAAATATTACTTAGATTTACTTAGATTACTGGTAAGTATTTCATACATACTCAAATATTACTTAGATTTTATGGAAGTAGAAGATCATAGAAGCATTTTTAAGACATAATTTTTGCTTGCTGCTTACTGATACCAAATGTATTTTTGCTAAAAAGCAAAAGAAATAGATCTACTTTACATACTATCTGCCGTATTGATAAAAAATTTTTTTATTTGTAAAGGATTTATTAGACATATTTTTTATGAATATGGCAGATAGTATGTAAAGTAGAGCAAACGATTGATGAATTGAGAAACAAAAGAAAAACAACGCATAAAAGTGAACCAAAACAAAGAAATAACTGCACAAAATATACTACACACTTTGATTTGGGGAATCCTGCATTACACTGTAGCTAGCTTGCAGTTAGACCATAAAAGTGAATTATAAGTAATTTTATGTGTAGTGAACTACAAATTTGCTGGCATGTTAGTCATAGTTATAGTTCAAATAAAAGCTTGTTAACAAATTTTGCTGAATACGAATTTTATATTAGAAATATTTGTATAGAGATAACACAAAAGTTTTACTGGAGTTTTAGAGGAGGTAAAATCAGCTTGTAATTTTTAAGTACGATGCGGCAATATTCATATTTTTTATCTTTTTCTTACTGATTTATCGAACACAAATCAAAAGAGAGTTTATCCAACTTTAATCTTTTCTTGAGAACTGAATCCACTTACGTTTTATATCACTAACAAACTAGTATTGAAAATATAATATTCTCTTCTGTTTATTCCACAAACAAAAGGAAAGCTGCAAAACGAAATTTGCCGTGTCTGAATAGAAAAGCAAGCTCAAATAAGAATTCCATTAGACTTGTGCAAGTAAACTTGCCTGCTGAAAATACAGTCTCATTTACTGAGAGAAATAGCTGTAATTGTAATTATTATCAGACGTCGGCAGGGTTACCACACAAAACGATTTTACGTAATTTTTTCATTTCCCCAAAATACCAATTGACCATATTTTGTTTAGTACCGCGTGTACTTTGATGATTTGTTCAAATAACTACTGTTTTCTCACCATATACTAATTTTTGGTATTACTTTTTTGTTAAAAAAATTATAATCGGTCAAGTGAAAGATTTGTTTATCATTTTATGAAAAAAAACACGACAAAGCCAGTAAGCCCTTATGACACTACATTTTTTCTGCATTGTTAAAATTTTGGAAAAAAGTGCAAATATATTGTAATGGGACAATTAATCAGGTGAAAAGAATACAACCATATTAAGATAAATGCAAAAACGTCAAATCGTCCACTAGTTTATGCCAAACAAAATTTAAACAGTTTCAACTTAAAATTGACGTTTCGAACTTAAAATTTTTTATATGTTGACAACTCAGCGATTTATGCTCAATGTCGGCGATTTTGAACTTATTTTTTGAACGTATATTTCTCTTTTTTTCAATTAAAATAAGGAGGCAACATTTAAAAAATGTAAATATTATATTGTATTTGTTTCTTTCTGGCTTTGCTGTCCCTTTCTATAAATTTTATATTAATCAATGTAAAATAAATGTAATGCCATACACAATGTACTGAATAGACAAGGAGGCAAATACACAACATATTTTCTTTGTTCTTGTAAAAATATAATTGTGAAGAAAAAAGTATGAATTTAAGAAGAAAGAAAATATTAAAATGTTAAAAGCATGAGCGAAAGAAAATGTTAAATAAAAAGTTTAAGTAATAAGAATAGGAGACGTTTATTACCCGGAAAAACGTTCTTTTAATACGTAATTTGAGAAAAATCGAATTAGTTTAAAGTGATAGGGTAGGACTAAGTTTGTGTATATGTAACAACATTTTGATTGCTGATTTGATGAATTTTAAACTGAAGGAGACGCACATATTTCGTTTCTACTCTGCTTTTAATTTACATCTTAAATTCTTCCCGTTTTACATAAACAAATTTAGTAATTCTCTAGCGGACGTAATAAAAGTTAAAATATTTAAAAAAATTAATTATATATTTTACTATAAAATTTTTTAGTATTATTTACTCCTAATAAATTCTTACAATTTCTTTTTTATAGCTTTTGCGATTTGCTTTTATTATTTGTTGTTGTTTACATTAGAAATGTGTGAAAAAAGGCAGTCAGTAGAGCACCACGTCTTCTATTCAAATAAAAAAATGATGCCTTAGTAATGACGCCATTAGATGCGAAAACAAATTCACTATTTCAAAATAGAAAATATTTTATAATATGCTGCTGTTCTTATTTCTGTTTTTACGAAATTTTTAGCTTGTGAATGTGGGTATTGGCTGTGTATTCTCCGTGGAAATAAGTTTGTCCTTCCGTTTGTTTTGTTTTGCCAATTTATTCGTAAACTTATAAGGTTCATTATTTGTTACAGGTTTTTGCAGGTGGGCGATTATAAGAGTGGTGAAATAGATTTTTCTACAAGCTCACCTATTTTGGCGTATAGACACTGCAATTAAAATCGACATTTCAATTGAACTTATCAGATCATTAAAATTGTAGGATTTTGTTTTATAAAACTAGACATATGTTTCTTTCGATAATTTATAATAGCCAATGCAACAAAATTCTTGACATGTTATTGTTGCTTCACATGATTTCTTTAACTTGTCGATTCACGCATATTTTCGAAAAAATTTTGCGATGATTTCATATTTGTGTGGTTATACGTAAATTATGCCAACTTAGATTTCGTGCGATATTAAACTAAATTCGTTTTTCTGTATTCCGAGAAATACAATTTCCATCAAATAGTTTTGTTCAAAAGGAGCTATATGGTTTGAATTCTTTATAACTTTTTTAATTATTATTTTTTCTTTGTTTTTTTTCAGCATTTTGTGAAGAAGACTTGGGGAATTAATTATGAAACACTCGAAATGAAATTGGCCATTACAGCCGAAATTTTGAGAAAAGTTATGAAAAATATTTTAAAAAGAGCACGTATGTGCGAAGCAGCAAATGGACATCACTTACAGTATATCATTTTTCAAAGCTAATTGCAAAAAATTCGTCAATAATATACTGTATTTAAAAAAAAAAAATTATAATAATCGCATAAATAAAAAGGTTATAAACCATTTAAACCATATAGCTACTTTTGTGCCACCCTGTAGATCACCCAAAAATAGAAACTTGTAAAAATATTGGAAGGAGTTTTAAAAATATTTAAACACAGTCTGTAGATGAATCCTAAGATTAAAAAGAAAAATATGAAATAAAAAAAAATCCGGTTAAAAAGAATCACAAATTTTTTGTAGCCCTACTCATTCTCGTATTCACTACTCAGTACTTATTTGAAGAGTGCTTAAAATTCTCCATGGCCAAATATTATTTTCATTTCACGTTGCACTTCATGTTCGAAATATGATGTATTTGGCAAAAGTCCAGAAATTTTTAAGAGTCTTTGGCCATAACAGAGAGAAACAGCAAAAGGCAAGAAAAACTTAATGCCATCACGAAAATGAATGAAGGGATGTGGTATGAAAATCGAAATTATAATAAAACTTTTGTACATACATTTTTAAAATCGCTATTTTAACATTTAATAATCTACGTTTTTGCTAAAATACACACATAAGTCAATGTATACCCTGCAGGAAATGACAAAAGTAAAATTGTACTGATTTGATATTGACTTTTTTTTTATTTCTGACAAAAGTGTAAATTAATTATAAAAATATTTATTAAATTTTTTAATTATGATTTGTTTAATTAAAATTTTTGATTGAAGAATATTTTTTTTTTATATATGAAAATATGATTTCTAAAATTAATTAATAATAATTAATGTTAATGTGTCCGTACCATAGCCATTTATCTTTATTTGTATTAAGTGCGAAATTCATCCTTTCAGCACAAACTTAAATGACACTTAAAAAAAATTAAAACAAAATTCTCTTTGATTATCATATGATTTTGACTAGTTGTTTGCGTTTTCCACATTTCTAAATAAAAAATATATTAAAACATATTCTTTGGTCTTTTAATTCAATTGTAAGGCATTTTTATTGCTTTTGTTTTTTGCCAGAAGAAAAATCCACTATTTATTGCTATTAAACAGAAGATTTTAATAACGGTGAAGATAGTTTTATAGTGCTGGCATATTTTTTAAAACTAAATATGAAATTAATTTACAATTGAAAAAATTACACTGTCGAATAAACTTAAACTTGTAACCCTTAAATGCCTGGTGTATCTTTAAAAATACCATGATTAATAATATACCTGCAACCACAGTTTTGTACCAAGTTTTTTCAAACATTTAAAATTTAAAATGAAACATTTTGTTCAGAACATTATAGCTATTCAGAAAAAGAATATGTTGTACTTACTATATCTACAAAAAAAATATATAATTTAAGTCAAAATAAAAAAAATTATTCTTAATTGACTAAATTAATTTTTTATTGTAATTTTTGAAAACTAGTAACTGTTATTGATTAAAAGAAAGAAATTCTAAATGGTTTAAAAATGTTTCTTAGAGATCTTAGAGAAATAAATTGGTTTGAAAAAAATCTGATAATCGGCCTTTTATTGGTTGTATCTTTAAATATAGATACATCCAGGCATATTCTTGATTTTCTTTATGGTTACTATTTATTTTTTTATAAATTACTTCCGAAAAAAAATTAAAGCGCAGATATTTTTTATTTACATTTTGACATAATATAAATTTTTTTTAGTGAAAATCGGTGACTTTGGGCATTTAAGGGTTAAGTGCTAATCAACGAACTATATATGTAAAGGCAGGCCTAAAATGACGGCAGGGGTTTGAGTTCAAAGAGCCATTGTGTCCCTCGCAGTGTTCACAGTGGCTCCATACTGTTGAACCATACTTGTGGCTGGCCTTAACGGCACAACCGTCATTTTCAACAAACGGTACACTTAAGTGTGTGTAATTCTCTCTGTTGAACTAGTTTTGGATTTTCCATAGACCTTTTTGCCTATTAACGAACCCTTTCAAATGGAAATGGGGTTCGTCGCTCATAATTAAATTATGAATAAAATCATGCTTTTCTTCTGAAATAAAGTTCAATGATTTTGGCTCGTATTTCAATTGTGTACTATTACATTTTCAATTTTCCAAGTCCTATTTATAGAATACTGAAAACAAAAAAAAAATATAATAAAAAAGTTATATGGAATTCAAACATCTGCGCTCCTTTTGGGCCACACTGTATATACGTTTAAATTTCAAGTGAAAAATTGGCCTTTAAAATTATAACGGGTTTTTATACAGGTTTTGTATAATTGTATAATTTAAAAATTTGTGGAGTAACCCGTTTGTATTACGGATTAAATTTAAAGGAAAGAAAGTTTATTAATTTACTTCGCCAACTTCCTGTGCATTGCACAAATACTAATTTACAATTTTATATTATGGTAATTGTATGTAAATTTATGATACAATTGTCTGTCGCAAAACATATATAGTATACTACTTTTACTGCCTAGCTTTAGAAGTTTTTGACAGTTTTTGATTGTTTCCAAAATTAGTCTGCTTCAAAATTAAGATGTTTAATAAATAGCTAAAGAGAATGCATTCATATTTTAATATGCTATGCATACAATTCAAAATAAATATTCTTTTCATAGTCTACATATTTTTAGCATTCAAATATTAAAAATTAAACCCATTAATAAATAACAAAAACTTGTGCTTATGCTCGAATTGGATTTCAATTTGTATAAGACAACAGAAAAACAAAATTTTAAATATTTTATTAATAAAATGAAATTATTACCATTTTTTCACTCCACTGTTTTGACTGTACAATAACAAATTTATTATGTTCTCTACGCCGTTCTTATTTTTATTTCAATAAATTTATATACATACATAGTTTTTATAGTTTTAAAATAATTTTGAATGAACTTGAAATACAAGCAAAATTCAAGAGAAGCGAGTTTTGTGTCACCTTAAATGTTCGCAAGTTCCTGAAGTATGAAAACATTATCTTGTGCGTAGTTTGTGGCATATTTTAAGTTATTCATTTTGTGCATCACACGCATTCGTATTGAATTTTTTACTTTATTTACAAAAATTGTTTGTTTGTGATTGTCTTTTCCTGTAAAATGTTAAAACTATGCTCAAATTATATGCTCTATTTCGACAAAAAAAATTGTATTTTTGGAATTATGGTTTTGTGTTTAAATTTAAAAAATGTAACTTACAAATTTTGCAATCTTTCGAATATTGCTGCATATTCTAAATATAAGTTTAACAGCCTGGCTCACTATGTCAGTCGAATTCGTTCATTCGCATAACAACATTCAAAACAAAAACAAAAATTTACCAACCTCCCCCCCCCTTTTTTTATCATGGACCAGCTCAGGGGCTATCCCCTACATATGCAATGAATTGCACTGGAACTAGAGAGAGGGATAGGGTAAAGTGATAGAGGATGGTGAAAGTGATTTGTTTTAACTATAAAGTCTTTTGCACCATATTCATACACTTTCACTTCAACGTTTGTCAAGAAAAAAAATATTTACTTTGACACCCAGTTGGAATTTTTGAAATTGTGAAAATTTCAAGAAGATCGATTCAGCCGTTCAGCTGTCCATAAGTCACAAACACACATACTTACATATATATGTACATACGAGAGCATACATCCAAACATATCATTTTTATATATAAGATTAGGTGCCAATATAGCCAGTTTATGGGAATTGGTGTATGCATTCTTTGGCGATATAATATTCTGTTTTATTTATTTATTTTTTATTAAATTTTTTATTCAATATTTAATTTAATAATACTGTTATATAGCTTAATTTTCTCTAAATACTAAATTCTGGGATCAGAACAGCTTTCTTTTGAAAAATTGTGTGGAGATTCTATTTTTCTTTACCTTATTTTTTTGTTTGCTTATACATACATACTGACATATTGTTTATATGTGCATATGAACAAGTCATATTATTATGTAAGTAAAACCTATTTAAAACCCCAACAACTACAAGTTGTTTCCAAGTAGAATAAGTAAATACTTTATATTAACTGAATTTATTTTGGGAATATCTCTTTATGTATAAGATTCTAATTGTGCTTTTTCCCTTAAAAATTATATGTGAAATTTATTATTACATACCTTATGATATTCTTATAAAGTGTGATAATATCATGAAGTATTTTATTACAAAAGCAACTCAATAACTGAGAAGGAAAGCATATCCATATAGTATTATATATATATATATATTATACATATACTATTTCGCTAATGCTTACTTAGCTCATCAGTGAAAAATCCACAAATTCACATACAATTTTTAAGGGAAAAAAGCACAATTAGAATCATATATATAAGTAAATACTCTTATAAATACACTTTTCCTTTAGTTGTTGGTAATTATTAAGATATGTTAACTAAATTATCTCTCCAGTATAATTTTTGACATTGAATGGAAAGGAAAACAGGGGAATATTATCGTTGTGATCTTAAAAATAATATTAAATAAACTTACAATCTTACAATCATAAAAAAACGCCAAACATAAAAATATATTAAACAAAAATAAAACACGAAAAGCTAAGCAGTTTAACTTGTTGTTTAATAGATTTTTAATTACACAGTATATCCCATGATTTTGGACTAAATTCTGAGCATCACGCACGAAAGTAGCTCCAAAAGTAAGAAGTTCTGCATCATTCGTCTTGTCAAGTTGGCTTCATTAATAACACTGTGCTACAGCAAAATTATGCAGGGGTTCTCATATACGAATTCGGTTTTGTTGGAATCCATAGAGAACGAAAATACCTTTAGTTTTTCTAGGTCACTTCGAAAAGTGATTTTATAACATCAAATCTAGTGAAAAACGAGTTTTTTAAAGTTTCAAATTGAAAGAGTCATAACTTCTTTGTTTCCCAACCGATTTCTATAATTTTTTCTGCTGTTTGAAGGATATGATATTATCTTTCAAACTGTGCATGATAAAAATGGACCAACATTAAAATACCTTGAACAAGTTTTTCCACGATTAACAGGCGGAAAATGAAAAGAAGGTATAAAGTATATTATGAACGCAAGCACAATAAGTTTTAATGAACAGATGTGTATAGTAATAATAGAATTTTGACTAATATTGAAAGTAAATAAAAAAGAAAAATTTTTGTAGACATTTAGTTGTGTAAGTACTGCTGATGAATAGAACCTCTGTACCAGAACCAATTGATGACGTCAACAAACTGCCATCGTACCACCATTTTCAAATAAAATGTGAAAGAATTACTTTTTTTTACTACTAGCGTTGTATTTGTAGTAGGTAATCCCTATATCTACAGTGGACTGAAATTTAGTAGATTTGATCTGAAATCTATTTCGAAATCTAGACCGTTTACATTATACCTTTTTGACATTTACCTAGATTTCATTTTATCACACAAATTTTACAGTATTGCATTTGTCATTTGGATGGAACAAACCACATGTATCAGCTATGCTATCACATTCATACTAATATGCATTTCAAGGTACTAATAGATTTGAGAAGATTTCGTACAAATCTAGTGAGAAAGTAGATTTCGTTTTGTATGGGAAATCTACTCAAAATCTAGTAGATTTGATCGAAATCGCGGAAGTACGAGAACGTTCATATGTTCATATTTATTTTCAGACATGCTTTCTTGTCTTTTAATTAATTCTAAATTAATTATAATCGACCAATAAGGATCCACATTACACCTCTTTTGTATCTATAGCTCCCTTTAGTATTTCACCATTAAAAAGTGAAAAACCTACTGATATTATGGAAAAAGTAAAAATTTTGTACGAGAAAGCCGACTTTAAATCATGCTTTAAATTTACCCTTGTTTTCATTAGAAGTAAATATACATACATATGTATGTATCTTAAAGAGAATTAAAAAAGCATATGATAAAGCGAAATTTTACTATGAAAAGTCGTTTTTATTTTCCACAATAGAAGAAAAGTAATAGACGTAAAGAGAAAAAGGCTTAAATAACATTCATTTGAAAGCCGAAAATATGTGGAATTCACATACAATAAAATTCCTTGCTGAAACGACGAGGAGAACAACAGAGAGAAAAAAAACAAAAATTATACGAGTATAGCAAAACCTCAACTGAAAAGAAATGCCTGAAATTAAATAAAATTTCTAGGAATAATTCCTCTAAGCATATCTCATTTACGTTTCATTCTCATTTCCCTTGTAATTTTCACAAACACTTGCTTATGAACGTGTTATATTTTTGGAAATATACATCTCTCTTGTCAAATTGAAATTATTTCTCTCTTTTCTAACATTTTGAACTCTTGACAACGCAAACGCAAAAAGGAGTTGTTTTTTAGTCTAAATAACTCTCACTGCACAGGAACTATGTAAGACAATGTAAAACTATGTAACACAATGTTAAATAAAGAAACAAACAAACTGGGAGCTAAAGTATCAAGTATGGAAGAGAAACACAAAAAGTTTTCAAATAAATAAAATTTTGTGAACAAAAAAACATTTTCCGAACACTAATTACTCTGTCGTAAACAAGTAATATAGAAAAGTTATAAAAATGGTAAATAAGTACTTGTAACCCAAACACAGCCACACAAATGCAAATTTGTATGTGTTCTATGTAGTAATAGAAACCCTAACAGAATTACAACTAAAACATAACGGCCAATTAGTGACGTCATTGAGTTTGTTTCCTTAACCCAATGAAAGCAATAAATAAATTCTTTAATACGTAACCGTAAATCTGCACTACCACACTGACAAGGACGACCTAGATTAAAAAAAAACTGTATTATGTTTGTATGTATGTATATGGGTGCAACGTGTCATGTATGTATATATACATATACACGTACACACATTTACCTAAATATGTATATGTTTAAACACTTATGAACTCTACTTGTAATAATATCTTTGTTGGCAAATATGTTCTTTAAAATAACTTTATTTGTTATATGAGTAAACGTGTATTAGAACGAAAATGTAATAATACTTTACATATGTATGTACATATAGCATATATGTACATAAATATACATATGTATTTGTATTTATTATTGCACCGTATCCTTACAATGATGAGCAATAGAAAATAGTGCGATTTCCAAATAACACAAACAAAAACAAAATATTTATATCAAAATATATGTACATATTTTATTATTTTTGATAACGAATATTTAATTTTTACATTGGTATATTTTGTGCAGTGCTTAGTGAACGCTGTGAAAAAAGGCACCAAAAGCAACACGGAACACAAAAGAACCAAATTTTTGGGTCGTTTTTGAAAATGTTTTGTGGCCATTTTTAAATTTTTTAAATTTTTCTAAATGAATTGTGGACTCAAAAAGAGAAATGAACGAAGGTCCCACAAAATATTGCTATTTACTATTACTTTGATGCTTTTGTCATACTACAACTCTACAGATATTAAGAAATTGAATGAAATGAATAAAAGCCGTAAAAGTTAAAAATTTTTAAAAATTTTTGGAGCCTTCGTCATAGTTTAGAGACTTTACTTCCTTGAAAAGATATTATTTTTGGGGTGTAATTTCATGTAATGGAAGTGAAATTAATATAATAAAGAAATTTAAACAGTTAATATTAATTTGTTACAAATATGAAAAGAATCGAATTAGTTGAATGGGATTAAATAAAATACGCAAAAATGTTTATATTATTTACTAAGAATTCGATAAAAGTGAATAAAATTATGTTGTTGGCTGCATAGTTAGCCAGAAGGTAGTGGGTTCAATCTCTGCTCCAGGCATGAAAAATATTATGATGTACATCAATGTCAATGCAAATGTACATCACAGCACCCCCTTTTGTATGAAATTGTAAAAGTTAAATAATAAACAAAATTACAAATGATTGAAAGAAAATTAACACTGCTTGCCTATATAGGGTGTCTCAGAAAAAATGCACTTTTTAATTTTGAAATAAAAAAGATAGTTGTGATTTTTTTTATTGGATTGTAAAGAAGACATGTTCCGATTAAGTATGGAATAAAATATCCGTAAAATGCCCGCGGCTCTGATGACTGGCCATTACTCTTTTCATTAAATTTTCCATGAGATTTTCACAGAGATGTAGCTGTATCTCGGCGATGACCCGTTGGATCTCGGGTTGGAGCTCAGGAATTGTTTCTGGTTTGTCCGCATAAACCCGAGATTTCACAAATCCCTAAAGAAAAAAATCTCATTTAAATAAAAATCAATTTAAAAAGTTTTTTTTTCCTGAGACAACATTTACAATGTACTCGTATTACAGGAAGTGTTCACATTATATGTATTTGTAAAGTGGAATGTAAGTTTTCTATACACATGTAATTTTATGGACAACAGAACGGAGTATATAATGTTTCGGAAATACATTTATTACCACCAATTTGTAAATCACTCTCGTATAAATGTATTTCATTAGAACGTTCTAGATTTTCATGGACTAATAAAACAAGAAACAAACATACAACTCACATACCAAACTTACGCACAAGAAAACATAAACTGACAAGCACACATTTACACTAATATAACAATAGTAAGATAACATAAACAAAAGATAAAGATAATTATCACAGAAATACAGATGTAAATTCAAATTAACGAATTTCTGAATTATTCTACGCAAATAGCTGGAGTATAAATAAGGCTGGTTGTGCGCAATCATGATGCAGTTGTAAAACACTCTGAAAGTAAACTGCATATTGTGGACATTATCCAATTAAAGTAGCATTGTGAAGGAATTATTAAGTAAAAGGACAAATAAATAAATTGTAGTAAATAAAAGAATACACGTTTTAAAAGGTAAAACGTAACAATTCGTTATTTTATTTTGCAATCACGAATTCACACAAAATACCCGTTTGAAAAATGTAAACCGTAACAATATATTTGAAATATTTAGCACTAAAATTTATGTTTAGCTAGCCCATAAATTAATTTTTAGCATAAAAATTGAAATAACTGCAGTTAATTTTCGCTTTCAAAAAAACCTGCTTTATTCAAAAACATCTGATGTCATATGCTTTGTTACTAAAAAATTTAAGTTTATATACACTGCTTATAGAGAAAAAAGAACACATGATATGTAAATTTTCTACACACATCTCATTTCATGTTAAATAAATTTTATATATAATTTTGACATAAATTTCACATCTCATCAAGAACAACAACCTTAAGACAGTTAATCTCAGATGCATTTCCAATTGAAAATAGAACTCGCACTATATCTACAGAATAACATGTGTCATATCTCTGTGAGCAGTGCATCAACTTATATTATAACAAAAAAAAATATTGATGTGTAAAATATAATCGGAATGTTTTTAAGAAATTGTATATATGAAAAATCAACTTAATTCATTTGTTATGAATAAATACGAAATAAGAACAAAAATGTAACTACTCACTAAACAGGCCTCCAAGATTTTATGAAATTATCTAACCAAGAATCAGACTATATTTTTCCGAATCTGACCTCAGACGGCAGGTTTTCGAGATATTCAAACCTAAAAGTGCAAAAAAC
This sequence comes from Dexiosoma caninum, assembly GCA_963924685.1. Lineage (NCBI taxonomy): Eukaryota > Metazoa > Arthropoda > Insecta > Diptera > Tachinidae > Dexiosoma > Dexiosoma caninum. The sequence goes on from OZ004729.1 coordinate 58,129,461, forward strand.
AATTTTTTGTATACCCTTGAGGTCTGGTAACTTCCAGAAAATTTTTTCTCAAACAGATCGTTACGGTAAAAGTGCTACTCCTCTCCTACAAGATCTTTGTTGAATATTTAAAAAACCTTAATTTGCCAATAAGAAGCAGTGATCACAGTCTCAAACACTCATGACTTAAGAACGCGTCAAGTCATTGGAACGAAATGTGTCGCATTCGAAAGATATATTTTTTGTTTTTTTTTTTTGGTGTGTGAGGTAGGGTTAATAATGCCTTCGCACTTATTCGAAGCTCAGAGGTATCGTGATGGTAGATTTCGAACCTCCTAAGCCGTTCAAGTTCAATATCTAACCATGTCTTAACTTCCTAATTAGATATCGATTGCTGATAATCTGACTAAAATGGTGTTATTCGTGCGAGATATGCGTTGAAAAATTTCGAAAAAAAATTTTTTTTAATAATATCAAAAGTTTCCGAAAATTCAAGTTTAGATATTTACCGATTTTTATAGACTTAAAAAAGTATGAAATGATGCAAATTTGACAAAAATCTGTAAAGTGGTTCGATAGATATTGATGTTGAAAATTTGCGAAAAAAATGTTTTGTTTTTAATTACCTCGTAATTTCTTGTGGACATAACCCTTACAGATTACTAACAAAATTTAATAAACTGATTGATTAAGAAAATATATATATATATGTATAAGAAGATTATAAATTGAGAAAAACAATAACTTTTTGCTTTAGTGCATTTAAATTTAAAGAAAAGTTAAATTGACGACAAAAATTGGTAAATATTGATTGGTGGTGCCCATATGAGATGAGGACTTATCTTACCCACCGTTTTCTCTTTTTTTCTTGCAGACGAAATTGCTATATTTGTGTCATTTAGAGGCGAAACACTTTTGTTTCACATTGACGCAACAGTGTTTTATAATTTTAACGTAATTGCACGGATTGCACACATTTCAAAAAAGGCGTCACAAAATGACAACAATAGAAATGCCAAGTGTGTGATCGGCATTACAAGGTTTTTAAATTCTGCAGTTTTGTTATATGGTCCCTTTTATAAACTTTCTATTTTAATGCTATGAATTCAACCTGTTACGGATGAGTAATAAAGCGACGTAGTAGTTAAATATTAGTTATATGTGCACACTTAAACATAAAAGTACTTCGCCGCGGTAGTCATTAGTGAGACTAGGAATATTCGTATATTATATTACATTCGTGGAAGCCAAATTCCAGCGAAATATTGAAAAAATACTTTAAGTGTAAAAGACCATAAAAATTTGCAACAAAACATATTGATTTTTGAAATTTTTTTCTGAAAATACTTTTGCCTTTAATTCAAAATAAAATTCTCGTTATAGTATATAGAGGGTGGCGATGGCACGATGGATGGATGGTAGTCTGCACGTTGACTACAAATCCAAAAACAGACCTGGGTTCAACCCCAGTTTCAGACTAAAATTTTAAAATAAAAATAAACATCTCGCATTTTTCTGATGTGCATTAGTGTGTCTTTGTGTGTCAGTTGTTGTCGGAAGGTTTCAGTGGCGAAGGCATAGTCACTGGTCACTGAACAATACCGGCTTCAGCTGATAGCAATGCACAATCGCATCAGAACGCCCTCCTTCGTCGATATTGTGTAGCACCGGCGAAGTAAAATAATAATAAAAATGGCTACTGAACCGAAGCTGCAGCACTGCTACGAGTATAAAGAAAGAACGTGCAAAAGCGAGCTGCAAAATAATTAATTAAGCTTCACTTCCTATCATTTCTCCTACTATCCCTTTCCTATAGTTCCAGCACAATGCATTGCATGTGTAGGAGTCATCTCCTGAGTGCTGGTCCCAAATAAAAAAAAAACATACGAAATATATTTCACAACCAGTATTAAAATAGAAAAATCTTATTTGTTCATATCACTTCTGGTCGCTTAAAAGCAAATCTGATTAACATAAAAATCGCTTAATTGAAACATATTTATAGAAAAATATTATTATTTTACCGGCGATGAGATACCTTGTAATGACGTCTCATTTAAATCACAATAGTATTTAATTAAGATTATTTATCTATATTTGTTATATGATTTAGCTGATCTCTATGCACATTTCATTTGGTGGTAATACCAAAATCTTCAGTAGATATATAACCATATTCTTAAAAAAGCTAAGAAATTACACTTGTGTATACAAGAACTCTCAACAAATATTTTGGAATTACTAAATTTAGAAACAAAACTACCTATCTTCTTTAAAAATTGTCTTTATACCAAATATTTCGGAATTACGGAATATACAAACAAAACAAACCGAATAGCTTTTGGATTTTTGAATTTTAACTAATATTGAATAATTGAAAGAATAGTTACATAATTGTATGTAATTATGCGTATAATTTCTTCTTTGTCGTTTACTAGTCCATATGTATCAATAAATTTATTAATGTTAACGATGAATTCGTTTAACCGAAACGATTTCCACTTACCCGAAATTCTTTTTATTGAAAATTTCACATAATCAAAGCAAAGTGTTTGTAATTTTCCATTTTCGTTTCACCGAGTTGTACTCTAAGAATAAAATCTCAGTAGAGCAATGTTGAGTTTCAGTAATAAAAGTTTAGAAGCTTTTTTTGAACCAGCACTCAGGAGATGACCCCTACACATGCGGTGCATTCTGCTGGAACTAGAGGAAAGGGATAATAGGAGAAATGATAGGAGGTGAGGTGATGCTTCACTATCTTACAACACTACTTTTTGCACGTTATTTGTTTTTATAGCAGTGTTGTAACGTCAAGGAGATGTTTTAAATTTTGAAGCTTCGTTTTAGTAGCCATTTTATTATTTATTTTACTTCGCCGGTGCTATACAATACCGAAAAAGGAGGGCGTTCTGATGTGCCTGTGGATTTGATATAGCTGAAGCCGTGGCTGTTCAGTGCTCAGTAACTATGCCAAGGTTTCGCCACTGAAACCTTGCGACAACAACTGACATAAAGACACACAAATGCAGGAAAAACGCGAGAGTCTGAAACTGGGATTGAAACCAGTATAATTTTTCGTTTTGTAGTCAACGTGCAGACTACTTCGACCATCGCCACCCTTGAAGACTTCTCTGCTTCAAGCCTATTGTGATGCGGTGTGTAAATAACAACATTGAACTACTAATTAAAAGTGCAAAGAGTAAAGTAAAAATGAAAATACGAGTTTGTAGCGGAAACCTTTGCTCTTAAATTTGAAATAGCAGCTGCCACAGATTCTGTATTCGACGATTATTGGTTCAGCTATTTGTATTCACGGTTTTAAAATCATTATTGGCCATGAATTCACCGAATTTAAGACAACTAATAAACATTTTTACAAAAACAAAATATACAAACTTTTTTAACTTTTTGACATTAAGGTAATTATTAACACACTATTCTTTGTTCCTTTAACCTCTAGGTTCACTTTACAATAATTTGTGCGTGCGTGAATGTTTTTGGTTTTCTTTTTATTCATTGAGGCAATAATTTTTAACGACTTGTAATTACATACCAACCGCTAATACAATACAAGGAAAACAAATTAAGAGATGATCGTAAAAGTCCTTCTTGCCAGCAATAAAAGAAAAATGTTACAAAAAATCAATATAAAAAAACTGAATTATTTGCAATTTAAACAAAACAAAATAGAAAATAAATACATTATAATAAAATATTCTTTAATTAAATATTCCTTAAAAATATCCGAATTTTAATTCTGAAAAAAAGAAATAGGATAGATTAGGTTTGGTTAGGTCCGCAGGTTGCTGGATGCAAAGGTAACAGCCCACTTGGGTCCAAATTATTATTACTAGCAACACAGACCAGAGTTTCTGCCTGGAATCAAACCTAGAACCCCCAACTGATAAACTAGCTTCCTACTCACTAGACTACCGGGTACTACCGAGAAAAAAAGAAATATTTTACAACTTAAAATGCCAATGACAAAATAAATGTTTAACCCGTCTCAATTCATGTCTAATTTTTCTTAATTTGTCGGCATGCCCAAACATTTAAATTTTCAATTAAGATTACATTTCGTAATACCAAATCAATTGAATTTTGAGTTTTTAAACGAGTTTTAATTACAACATATATATAATTGTTCTTTAAATGCAAAAAACGTGTACTAGAATTTTTACACAAAAAGAATTATTAAAAGTTCTAATAAGATAGAAAATTTTCATTTTTACTTTTGATTGCTTTTTTTTATGATCATAAATTAGACAAAATGTGCCTAGCAATTGTTCAAGTGCTAGTTTTTTTAAAAAATCATTATAATAATAAATCCAACACAAATTCAGTTGATTTACGGGTGTTAATTGGCACAATTTGCGCTGCCAAGTAATTAAATAGAGTGCTGTTAAATCACACTCTAAAGCAGCTCCTGATTTTTCTTCTTCAGTTAACAAGTAAGTCAAGGAAAGAGACTTTGCTATAATGATCGTTTTATGTATATAGGCAGTTAAATATCAAAAGTTATATTTAATTCCTATAAAATTTTTCTGTGGACATGTTACCCCTAGACCTTACTTCCTATCCATATCTAAGGTGAAGATTATTGCAGTTAATCTTGCGAAACTTGTTCTTTTATGAAAGGATTGAAATAAATAATTCTTCATAAAAAAATAAACCTTTTGTTAAAAAATAATATTTACGTAAATACGACGGTAAATCTTTGATAGAAATTGAGTGAGGTTAAAAGCGGCAACTTTATAAAATGCACTCAATGAAAAATGTAACACATAACATGCAAAACTGTTTTAAAATGTTACAAGAAACTGACCTCACAGCGATATAAACAAAAGATAAAAGTAATTAAATACTTTAATTATTTTACTATATTGACCTTTAATTTCTGATCTTTGATGTATGGCATTTGCTCTCGCATTTGTGGTCATGGTTAGCTCTATATATCCAAGAGGTCTAAACTCTTTGAACAGCCAGGAAATACAAAAAAGAAACACCAAATCACACAACAACAGCAACAACAAAAGCGACAACAATTAATCTATAAGACAATGTAATCATGATATCGCTACAGGCATTTATAGAAGATATATTGAATCACTCCATCATATTTTTCTATGTATTGGACATTCGTCGGTAATACCGCATGTCAGATGATTTTGGTAGCCTAAAATTTCGCAGCATGATATATATAATTTATTGAAAACTAAAGCTGTTTAAAGAAAATTAAAATGTTTACTTAACAAAGTATTATTTCCAGCTGTTCATCTATATAGCGTCACAAATTCGAGAAAACAACACTTGAATTTTGTATGGTAACCAGTCGTATTTAACATTAAAAGTAAAATAATGAATACGGCACTTCTGAGCAATTCTGTAAGACATGCAGGCAAAATGCATAGGGCAATAAATAAAGAAAATTGTTATTTAGTATCGTTGAGAGACAGACATTTCATAATTGTTAATACTTTTCATAACACTTTTTTTGACTAGTCTGTAAACATTGAATACTAATACATTAACAACTTTATTTCTCTATAAAACGAGAGATTATCAAAATCAAAATTTGCGTCAAACCCGAATTTCGAATGGCTTTAACTTGATTTTAAAGACATGTAATTACATATGTATACTCTTCACCATGTAATAGGATATTTTATTGGTTCAGTATTCTAACCAGCTTATAACTAAATGACCAAAAACTTCCGCCGAGATAAAATAAAGGTTTTCAATACTATGAATGCCTATAATATGGAACTCTTGCCATTTGGGTATTTATTCACGTTTGTCTACAATGGATAAAATTCAAAATGACAGAAGTAGGAAAAAATGACGCAAAATAGGCTATTTTGAAAAACCTGGAATTTGTGATTGTCATTTTTGAATAAAACAGCATTCAATAAACGGCAATATCGACATCTGAAGTTTCTCACTGTGCATTTATAAATATTTAGCAAAACAATCAGAAACTCGAAAGTCAATATATCAAATCCTACTGCTGCCATGAGAACTTTTCTGATTTGCTTTAATATCTATGTATGGTAATGTACATTACAGCGCACACTCCTCCGTCGGTATTTGAGAAATTTAAAAATTTCTGCGAATATGTAAAGCCTTATCTGTATTCTACGCTATTCTTTTCCAAAAAAAATATCACAGCAATTTCCTATTATTGGTAGGCATCTTAATTGTCTGAGTGTTACTGCTCTTAAAAAAATATAAAATATAAAATTGTTAATAAAATGTCACCGCAAGGCCAGTTCATAATCGAAATTAAACAGTGCCACTAATATCTTTTATTTCTTCATAAAACATTTACATATATGTTTTTTTATATTTTAAAAATGCTCTTGTACATACATATTTATTGGTAATAATTTATAGTTATTATTTATTGTTCTCATTCTTTTCTCATTTAAAATTTTTTTGTATTTTCATTCGAAAATAAATACAAACATATAATCATTATTCTCTGGAACCAATAACTTACTTTGTTGTACGGTGATGACTCTAACGCCCATTTTCACAATGTCTCATTAAAACTTAATTGGAACTTTAACAGTCGGTTAAGTAAAAATCTATATCACAATGTATGATTAACTTTTAACTGACACCATTTAACGAAAAACTGTCTGTTAAATTTAACCGAACTAAGTGTGACGGTAAGCAATATAATCGACACTTATGCATAGCTAATTTTAATTGATAAATATAAAAAATGTACACATGTAAAAAATGGGAAAACAACACTTACAGTTTTTCAATGTTTATAATTTTAAAACTTTGAAACAAAAAAAGAAATCTTGCTGTGATATTAGAGGCTCTACAAAAAACTTTTTAACATGTGTATATCTTCATAGTTTCAATATTTTACTTGTCTTACTTGTTTTTTTTAAGTTCCAAGCTGGAACAATTTGTTGCTTATGAAAATTCCGCCATTTCCTTTCAGTATACTTCAATGTTTTTTTTCACAAACATTAAGTTTTATTCTATTTTCTGTCATAGTATTTTTCGTAAACAAACACAAACAATATTGCCATACTTTTTTGCCAAATCTTTTTTTTAATAAGTAACTGAAGGATGGTGAAATTGAAATCATTAACTGTCGATTAAATAGTGCCTGTTAAGCAAACCGCCAGTTATTTTTTATAAAATAGTCCAAATCAGAGAACTAATTATTATTAAAATTACTATTTTTCAAAATAGCCAAAAAATTAAGCTTTTAGATGTTATACTCAGTCTGCTTAAATAAATTAAAAAATTTAAATTTTTTCTATTTTTTCAACATTTGGTACGTCAAAACTATTCTAGGACTTATTATAAATATTATATTAACGTATGCTTATCTATTTTGAATAGAACTACTAATTTTTACAACTAACCATTAATAATCGATTCGTAAATAAAAATAATTACTATAAGCTGTCTTTTTCAACTGAAATCTATTGTGAATTTTTTCGAAATTAATTTTTATGAGCTCATAATCGGCAAAAAAGAAATTGAATGAAATGTACTAATTTTTTTATACACAATCAGCCATCTTTGAAGAAAGACGTATTTGAACTCACATCCTAAATAATTTTTTTAGGTATGTAAATAACTTGGATTACAAAACGTAACGAAATCAGTGGTTTCATACCCAAAGCAACAGAAAATCCCATCCATTATCCCTCCGGACAGCCGAGGATATAAATATACAGGAAAAGTAGTTGCATTTTTTTTTATCTAAGGAGTGCGATTGTTCATTGCTCAAATGGATGTTTTTGTTGCTGAATAGTTTCAGATCATGCAATAACAATTTTAGCAAATTTTAAAAATTTTTTAGAGCCAACGCGCTAAATAGACTCTCATACTTGCATTAACTATTGCGTATAGATATTTATGTACTCGTAAGTTATTTGTTTTTTGGTGTTTATTATTAATCTTTTTTACTTATTTATTTTGTGTATCCCCATTATATGAAAAAATTACATTACCGAACCTGATGTAACATCATTTATTTTGAAAAATGAAACATTCTTTACATAAATAAAATACCTAATGCGAATAGATCAGTTTTGCTGTAAGTAATCTGTGTACTTACCAAAAAAGAAAAACAAGGAGCATACTTAAGTAAAAATAGTTTTGAGTTATTAATGTAAGATACTTGTCAGCAATATGTATTCCAAAACAAAATAAATGTAAATAAAAAGCCAACAAATATCGACATTTATACTCATAGAAAAGTAATATATGTATATCTTTTTCGCTTCCCAATTCAACACAAATCATAATCACGTTTCTTAAGAATTCATTTATTTACCCACACATGCTGAAACTCATTAATGACTTGTATGTATGAATTTCATTGATGTGCCAGTAAAGTGTTAAATATATCGAAAATATTCGATAATCACTCTGTTGAAAATATCGTTCATTTTTATGCGTTGTTTGAATTTTATTTTAAATAACATTAAAAATTTATGAACCGGAAAAGAAAATTAAAATATTAAATATTTATTTATTTTTTGTTTTTCGCGCTCTAATTAAGCTTGTTGTACGGGAAACAAATATAGTGAAATTTCGTAAATTTTTGTTTCCCAGGAATGAATTTGTTTTGTATTGACAAATATATTGTGAATCCAAATGTAAGTGAGTTCACTGGCTTTAATTTTGTTGGACCAGTCACCGGACGTTGCATATATGAAGTAGTTGGAAATGGACAGTGTAGAGAAGAGCGAGTAGAAGAAAGTAGAGAGCTGAATTCATTCACTCTGCAGTTACGTGTTTCCGCTTACAGTATATTGAAGCTAGGATCTTCAGATTTCATAGTCATTGCGAGAACTACTCAGTTAAATTAAATGAAAAATTGAGGAAAATAGAGTTCATCAGAGGAGAAACAACTTCACCACTAGTAGTCTAAAGATTGTTGGTGCGATTCCCACAAAATAGTTGTATTATTTCTATATCGTAGCTTATATTTGTTCGTAAATGTCATAATTTGGTATTCTGCAATTCATTCTTTTAGTTGTAATTTGAAATTAAGTTCGAAGTTAAGTTTTCCTTTTCTTTTTTTTTTTTTTTTTTTTATCTTGGACCAGTGCTCAGGGGCTATCTCCTACATATGCAATGCATTGCACTGGAACTAGAGAGAAGGATAGGGAAGAAATAGACAGGTGGTGAAAGTGGTAGGAAGATAGAGCTTAATTCTTGCACAACTCTGCAGTTGCGTGTAAATTATAAAGCAAAGTTGCGGCGTCTCTGATGTTTTTTGACGCATTATTTTTAAGCTAATGGAGCCATTTTATTTATTATTTTACTTCGCCGACGTTTTATTGCTCAAATACCGACGAAGGAGGATGCTGTAGCACAGAAAACTCAGAAAAATTTTTTTTCTGATTTGACCCCGGCTGGGAATCGAACCTGGGTCTTTCTCGTTGCAGAGCCAACACGCTGACTACTCGCCATCAGCACCCCCTTTATTTTGCAAAAACATATGGTATAGAATTTTGCAGTTTCGATACAAAAACAAATGTAAAATAAAAATTTCTAAATAAAGATTAACAATAAAAACATGGAAGATAATTAAACTTTCAGAAAAATATTTTATTGCAAACTACACTACTATATATTAAAATACTGCATTTACTGAAAAAAGTTGACATATACTTGTATTTCCATAAACGGTAGTGACTTGTTGTTCGAATATAATAATATTGTGGCAGACATGTTAAAAAATATGTTGTTTTGTATTTTGTTATTTACAAAGCCATGTATTTGTTTTCAAATAAGTTTTTTAAAATTTTTAACATAAATATATTAAACAAAGTTAAATTTGACTAATTTTAAATAAAAATTATATTATATATATACAACGTTTTACATGCAAATATTGCTTTTCATGTTTTTTAAAAATACATGTGGTTTACTCTCGACGCTAACTACAAATTGTAGACGCTAACTATAAATATTAACGACGGCGACTAAATTCGAATAAATGTGACCACGGCGGCACAAACATGACAGTCGGCTCTCAAAAAATAATGTATATTATGACTTAAATCTTTGTTGTTTACAAAAGAGCTCACCTTTCTTACCTTTTCCGTATTATTATTATTATTCATTGTTTTTCTAAACTAATCTACTACAATTAATTTAATATTTTATCTCACTGCGTTTTTAATTGGCAGTACAGTTGACAGTCGAGAAGGGGAACTCTTGTCAAATAAGTTTTGTAGAGACTCTTCTTTCCGCAAATTTGTGTGTAGTTTTCTCTCGAACAGATTGTACTCGCCAAAAATATTACAGAAACAATTTAGTAAGAAAAACGGATATTTACTTCCATTTATAGCATTTTTGCTTCAATTTACCTATTTCAGTTGGAAAAAGTCTCGTGGCGAGAGTTACAGACCATGGGCACAGGTATGTTTATTCGGTTTTAATACGAATAAAATTATTTGAATTCGTTTTAAAACGAAATATCAGAATCATTAATGTTTTTAAAAATTGTTTTTCTTTTCATGGCTCATTATTTTTTAAGTTATAAGACAAATTTTATTAATTGTTATACTTCGTCCACGTTTTCATTTTTAAATATCGACAAAAATAGGTGCGCACAAATATATCTGAAAGTAGATGCTATTGGAGGTTGGATTAAATCTGAGCTTTCGTATTTCGTCAAACCGCTTACTGTTTTAGCTAATAACTAATTAATTTTGTTTTTCGCTTTTTATTGGTAATATTTCGATTTCCTGATTTTATAGAATATCGATGACAACCTTCAATTTGTATCCCTCATATTAATTCGGCTTCTAAATTTTCTTTTTGTTATTTCAATCGTTATAAATGGGATGTGAATGCGATTGTCATTTTGGTTTTCCTCTTTTATATTTTGTGTGTGTGTTCATATTCTAGTTCTTCTAAAGTAAATTCAAAGTACGATTAGTTCAAGATTACATTTATATTTATTTAAAAAGACATACATCCATTCATCTCCACAATCATGTATGAAGTCCATACATATATACAGTGTAAACACATTAAGTATAAACTAATCGTATTCAATTTCCTTCAAGGTGGAGGTCGCGTTCTTGTGGACACTTTCTACTTAATTGATCACTTGGTATGCGACCCGCATGTATAAATAGAAGAAAGTACTGCATATGTCAGCAGTGTGGCATATATTACATTCATTAATAATGAATCATTATACGTGTTGCACATTCGGAATAGATTTCAATTGTATATGAAAAAATTACAATTTATAATTGTAACATTCTTTTGGTTACAGCATTTTGTGAGACGAGTTTTCGATCTCATACAGATAAATTAATAAAAAATATTTAATTTAAATTCTTCTTCTATACTATGTTTTTAATTATGTAACTATTCTTTCATTTATGTAACATTAGTAAAAATTAATTACAATTATTTATCTATGTTTGTTATATTGTTTACTGAAGATATTGGTACTAACACCAAATAAGATGTGCATATTTTTTTTTTTTTTGGGTGTGAGGTAGGGTTGAAAATGCCTTCGCACTTACAGAGACCGTCGTCATCTGCGTCGAGTGGTGTTGCCACTAAAAAATTCCCTCCTCCTCCTCTGGGTAGTTTTCTCTAAGGAACCGCTTTCCGCATTACTTCGGGAAGGCCCAGAGCCACGTCCCAATCAGGACGTGCATATAGACCAGCTAAACCAAACATAGATAAATAATCTATATTTTAATTATTTTATTATTTAAATCTTCTTTAGTTTACAAATCTTAAAAAGTACTTTCACTGCAATTTTTAATTAATATTTAAGCTTTACAAATCTTCTCAAGGGTGGCGATGGTCGAAGTAGTCTGCACGATGACTACAAAACGAAAAATTTCCTGGGTTCAACTCCAGTTTCGGACTTGTAAAAACATCTCGCATTTTTTCTGATGTGCATTGTGTGTTTTGTGCCAATTGTTGTCCCAAGGTTTCAGTGGCGAAGGCATAGACACTGGTCACTAAACAATAACGGCTTCAACTGTAATCAATCCACAGGCACACCAGAACACCCTCCTTCGTTGGTATTGTGTAGCACCGGTGAAGTAAAATAATTACTTAAAATGTCTACTAAAACGAAGCTTAAAAATGTAATAGGTCTCATTGACATCAGAGGCGCTACAACACTGCTATAAAACAAAGAACGTGCCAAAGCAGAGTTGTAAAATAGCGAAGCTTCACCTCCTGTCAATTCTCCTACTATCCCTTTCTTCTAGTTCCAGCACAACGCATTGCATGTGTAGGGGTTATCTCCTCTGTGCTGGACCCAGATAAAAAAAAAACATTCACTTGAACGATGAAAAATTGCCCGATAACTTCACGAATCCAATTTACAGCGGTACAGATCAAAATGTAACGTCATATCTCGTGTGAGGTTTTATAGACACATGCTATTTTCCATACACTGTTAGGGACTATAAAAGAATGAAATCTCTCGAGACGTGTTCATTGCACCATGTAGCAACGGTAGTTGAACGAACATATTGCTTTACTTTGGAGCACTGAATGTTGTGTGAGATGCACAGAGTGAAGTATTTCTTACGCCGTCATATAAACCGAGGCAGTTCATTACTACGTTCGAGGAGTAAAGTTTGTATTAGTTTATCTATCACAATACAGGATTGTCATATCTACAATATTGACGACTTCTCATTCTTTTCTATCTACAGTAACCATATTCACTTGGGTCGACCCACTGACTTTTAATATAACTTAACCATATTCACAGAACATTTTTCTTTGAATATTTGAAAAAAATTATATTTATATTTAAAAGATATTTATAATAAGAATATTGTTTCCTATTAGGTTTGGTTGCGCCTTCATACAACAATTAATATTGTTATAAACATGTTTTTTTTTTTTATCTAGGACCAGCACTCAGGAGATGACTCCTACACATGCGAAGCATTGTGCTGGGAACTATAAGAAAGGGATAGTAGGAGAAACGACAGGAGGTGAAGCTTAATTAATTATTTTGCAACTCTGCTTTCGCACGTTCTTTTTGTTTTTATACTCGTAGCAGTGCTGAAGCTTCGGTTTAGTAGCCATTTATTTTTTCTTATTATTTTACTTTGCCGGTGCTACACAATACCGACGAAGGAGGGCGTTCTGATGTGATTGTGGATTGCTATTAGCTGAAGCCGGTATTGTTCAGTGACCAGTGACTATGCCTTCGCCACTGAAACCTTCCGACAACAACTGACACACAAAGACACACTAATACACATCAGAAAAATGCGAGATGTTTATTTTTATTTTAAAATTTTTATGTCTGAAACTGGGGTTGAACCCAGGTCTGTTTTTTGGTTGTCTAGTCAACGTGCAGACTACCATCCATCGTGCCATCGCCACCCCCAAAGAGAAAATTAGGACAAAAATGTAATATCTTATACAAAAGAAATGTAAACAGTGTCAAAGTTACAATAAAGAGTTAAATTTAATAAATACATTGAGATTAATTAAAATTACTCCTTTGCTCCCGAGGCTTTACAGGTTTAGAGAGTGGATCTCTTAAATAAATGCTTAAAAATAACTTAAAACTGCTAAATTAAATAAAAACGAATAAAATATATAAATTAAAGTAATAAAATAATAAAAAATTCAAATAAAAGTGATATTAAAAACAAGAAGATCGTGAATAAAAATTATCCTCTCCGTGTGCTCTAAACAGTTAGTGACAGGAAATTTCATCTTAAATACATATTCAAATCAAAAGATGCACTGACTCATTTACTTAACGAAAAGGAGATAAATAATTAATATTAGACCAATTCGTTTTTAAAACCATTTTATAAACACAAAATAATTGAGAAGTTAAATTAAAATTAAATAGAAAGTAAATTAAGGATTCTCATGTCAAGGATTGTCATGTTATAATATCGTAATCATCTGATATTTTACTTTACTTGCCACAACAAATTCACTATTAGTTGTTCGCAAGCGAATTTGATAAGGGAAATTTAACAATGTATTGTGTTATGTCTGTTATTAAAAGCATAAAAAAATTGTGAAAAACGAAAGTTTATCGGAACTAGAATTGGAAATGTTGATTCTGCAATATTCAAAATAATTTTTTTTGGTTGGTTATGATAGAGGACGTACATATTTTATGTGACTCAGAATCGGTGTCGAATGTGTTAAATTATACAAATCAAAATCTGCTTGGTCAGAGGGTTTGATGTTTTACATACAAGGGATGTGGCATCGCATCCACACTGATCCATTGAGCATTGAAAATTCTTTCAAGATGTGTTTCGCATTACAATTCAATAATGTTATCTTTTTTTAAATTATATTGTAAAATGATATCAATTCACAGGCACATCGAAGGCCTCCTTTGTCGGTATTGTGTAGCACCAGCGAAGTGAAATAATTATTAAAAAAGGCTACTAAAAACAAAACTTTAAAATTTAATACTTCTTCTTGACAATAAAAGCGCTACAACAGTGCTATAAACAAAAAACGAGCAAAAAGCAGATTTGTAAACTACGCTCTCACAATCGCAATATGTGGGGGCTGGTCTAAGATAAAAGTAAAAAATAAAAAAATAAGATTAAGTCAACAATAAGTAACAGGACTTTTAATTGTGTTTGTTTGTTTTCTTTTTTCACTTTTAATATTCACACAAAAACTTTTAGGTATTTATGAGCACCAAATAGATTTTTACGGTTTAAATGATGTTTAATGAATTTCTCCGTTATTTACAAAAGTCACCTGATATATTAAGACTACCTGAATTTGCCTTGGTAGTTGGTTTTAAAACCAACCAGAAGTGACATGTGGTGAAGATATAGAGAAATAGAGATATTAATTCAAGATTTTTTTCACAATTTATAAAGCAGGTTTGCTGCATCTCAGGTGTTATGGTGACGCATTTCTTTTTAAGCTGAAGGAGAGCCATTTTATTTATTATTTTACTTCATACAAACATAATTAAAAAATTGTTGGTCTGATCGAACCATTGATCTTCTTGAAGAATCAACACGGTAGCTATTCAGCGACACGACCCACTCATTCTTCTGTGGTAACTAATTATTTTTTTAACAGCTCCCGCAAAGTTATAGGAAGTTGCTCATAACAGTATTTTTTTATTATTTTCAAACCTATAAGTTTACGACATTTTGTTACTATCCCAACTGTCAGTGATTCCACTTACGGCAATTATGAATTAAAATGTCTTGAATATTTATAAGAGCACCAATTTAAAATTTTAAAATTAATGTCGTTTTAATGAAAACTAAAAGCAAACAAATGAATATAAAATCAATATTACAGCATCTGCTCAGATATGTATACAAAATAAACTATGCTTTATATTAGTAAATCATGTTACTGAAAGAAAAAATAAATTTTAGAAATGCACAAATTAATTCTTTTACTTAAAGCAAGCAAGAACTCACACTCATATGTATTTCTACACGCACAAATAGTTTTTACATCAATTGCCAAATTAAAAATAAAAGGAAAACAATTTTAAAAATGTTGATATGCACTGAAAACGAATGTGAGTTCGTCATGTGTTGAAAGTAAATATATTTTTTGTGATGAAATTGTTTCATATTTTCTCTTTTCTTCTTCGTTCCGTACATTGAATCCGGAACTGTAATAAAATAAAAATAAATATAAAGAAATTTATTGTTGTTGCAATAAATAAATAAAAAATAATATTTATTTATGGATTCATACAACCATTCAAGCAAATATCCACCCACAAATTAAATACTTTTGCAATGGCTTTAGACGGTCTTCGTGCGATGATGCATGCAGTGAATTGTGCACATTTGCACTGTGTTGCGTTGTATTGTTGCAAAACCATAAATAAATTCTTGAATAAAGTACTAAAATACAAGTGACCTTCTTCTTAAGCTGCCCAGTAAAAAACTGTATGCGTACTTGCCGTATTTTAGATATGGAACACAATTAACTCATTCTTCCACTCTTTATTTGGAAAATTTATTCAAATAAATATCGTTGAAGGCATACACTAAAAAGTTAAAAGCAAATGAGTCCAGAAATATCGTAGTCAGAAAAGCGTTTAAATGGCCGCATATTTACAAATCGCAGAATATATCCGTTAGAGGAGTAGAGTTAAAAATAATCCAGAATAGAATAATAAATCTAAATAATCATTTAATCTCAGTATGATCATTAAATTCGTTACTTAGATTCTTTGTCTTTCTGATAATTGATAATCATTTTACTCCTCTAAAGGAGACAAAGGTCGTTTCGTATCAAATACTTATTGACTAATTTTGTCCCCCATAATAACACCTTCGTCTTATAATAATCTGGACGTTTATTCACAGTAGAAAGTTTCATAAAAGGTTATGTATGAAATCAAATTTCGAAACTGTGTCCTCAATTCTTTTAAACTAAAAATTTTATAAAATTTTAAAAAATAAAATTAAGAAATAACTAATTTCTATAGAGGGAATCAGTTATTTTGTGATCAAATGTCTGCCATATGTTACTGAACTAACTGAAATAAAAAATTTTAAATTACGTGAGCGGTACTTTGGGAAGAATTAACACATATTTTCCCAAAGGGTATATTCACCGAATTGAACTCGTTTTTAATTTTGCGTGATTGAATTTATAAAAAATTTTGATTATATTTCAGAGCTTTTATTAGTCCTACTTTAGAATCTTATTTCGTAATGGACAACGCGCAGCGGTTGAAATTTTTAAATAAAATTTCTTTTCTTTTCATAAAAAAATTCTCAATGTCTGGTGTTGCATTTTACAAAATTAGACTAGTTGTTTTTTATAAATAAATAACGTAAGTTTTAGTTGAGTAATTTTTTTTTATTTATTAATGTTATTTCTTTTCTATTCTTACCACAAACAAGATTTCGGTTGATGTCACGCACACCAAACTGATGGACAGATTCTGGAAAGAAATATAATAGTAAATAGATTTTTAACAGAGATGTGCGAGTTTATTCTAAATTTTATTTTAAAACTTGTGATGCATTCGATTAAAATTCTTGAACAATTTCCACTGAATTAAAAAAAAATGTTCATTCTATTCTTGTAGTCATTTTGACACCTGCAAAAAATACTTGAATCTAAAAATTACAATAAAAAATTATTAAATATCATTAAAATATTAAAATTTTATTTTTTTGTTGTTAGACGAGAAAAACGAAATTTGTTTACTCAGGAAAATGTACAAATGTTACACATAGATAGAACGCCTTATTAGTCTCATCTCATTTTATTTTTTATCAAAAGGAAGCGTAAGATACGATCAATTAGAGTTTATTTATTTATTTATTTATTTATTTACATACATCTATGGATTCATGATCCTTACAAATGATATAATGATATACAGTACATAATTAAGAGTTTAAAAATACAATTAAACTAGATTTGACACTATCAACATTAAGCGAATAATCAATATGGTTATACAATTTATTAAATTGCTTACAAATTCTTAACAATGGTTCCGAATTAGCATAATTTACTCTGAAAACTTTAACTGCAAGCGGATAGTAATGACGTGTAAATCGTGAAGGAACATTAATAAAGATATTGCTAATCAAAAATTCAGAACAAACATTTCCTTTTAGCAAATTTAAAACAAAAGTAACATTAAGCATAGTCCTGCGACTCTTAAGGGTCGGCAGCTTTATCAAGGCAAGTCTGCTAGTATAAGGTGGGAGATCCAACGGATTCCAGCGAAGCCCACGTAGACCAAATAAAAGAAACTGCTTTTGAACGGATTCAATACTATTGATATGAACCATATACGTTGGATCCCAAATTATTGAGCCGTATTCAAGAACAGGTCTTACCAGAGATGTGTACAATTGCTTTGTAATGTACGGGTCGGAGAACTCCTTTGCCCATCGTTTTATAAATCCAAGAAGACCGCGTGCTTTAGCAACAGTAGAAGAGATATGTTGTATAAAATTTAACTTGGAATCAAGTAGAATGCCAAGGTCGGAAATAATATTTAAATTGTCTAGCGAGTAACCATTTAAAATATATTTTACGCTTAAGTTACGTCCACGGAAGAAGCTCATACATTTACACTTTTTATGATTTAATTCCATCAAATTACGATTACACCAAGAGCTAAATGCATCTAAGTCCTCCTGTAGGTAGTGATGATCAGCATATTTTCTATAGCTTAAGAAAATTTTGACGTCGTCAGCATACATTAAGACATGACAAAACTTCAATATTTTCGGTAGATCATTTATAAATAAAGAAAACAAGAGCGGCCCTAAATGGCTACCCTGCGGCACACCAGACAATACAGCAATCGGCTTAGAATAACAGTTTTTAAAATGAACATTTTGAGTTCTATCAGTCAAGTACGATTTTATCCACTTAAGACAGTTTAATGTAAATCCCATTGAGTCAAGCTTTTTCAAAAGTATTTCGTGATTAACCTTATCGAACGCCTTGCTAAAGTCGGTATAAATAACATCAGTTTGCTCTTGTTGTCTAAAACCACGATGAACAAGTGATGTTAACTGCATAAGATTTGTAACAGTTGAACAACCTTTACGAAACCCATGTTGGAAAGGAGACAATACAGATGATACTTGATGAGAAAGAATGTCAGTACTAATTTTTTCAAAAAGCTTCGGTAGAGTGCTCAGTTTAGCAATGCCTCTGTAGTTTTCGATATTATTTTTACTACCATTTTTGTATAATGGAATTATGAAAGAGGTTTTCCAAACCTGCGGAAAACATCCAGTCCTTATTGATTCATTGAAAATAAGAGTTAGTGGGGTCGATAAAGCTTCAGCACATCTAACTAACAGACAACTCGGTATTCGGTCAGGACCACAGTTAAATGAAAATTTCAGTTTTTTTAAGGTATTAACTACGGTAAGTTCATCAAGAAGTGGTATTGAAACAGGTGGATATGGTAATTCAGATAGTGGATGAGAATCTGAATCAGCAATCTTGACATCAGAATATGTGGACGAGAAGAAATCCGCAAACAAATCACAGATTGCAACATCATTATCGGATTCAATATCATGGTAATTCATCACAGAAGGAAACGAACTCGATCTTCTTTTGGAATTTACGAATTTATAAAATGTTTTAGGATCACATTTTAAATTTTGTTTGACTTTAATTAAATAACTGTAATAGCAGGAGCGATTAGCTGAGATGTATTGAGCACGAGCTACAGAATACTTGGCGTAATCAGCAAAAAGTCCAGAGGATTTATATTTCTTGTAGAACTTATTCTTTTTATTTTTTATAGCAGAAAGAACTTTGGAATTCCATGGCGGGCCAGAACGATTAGAATCAAAACATTTAGGAATACATTGATTCATGTACAGATACATTCTTTTGTAAAACGTGTCAACCATTTTGTTAATATGTATTGAATTAGTATTTAAAGCAGCATTCGTAAAAAGGTTCAACCAGTTTGTATTAGACAGAAGCTCATCAAGCCTATTATAGTTTGTTTTCTTGAAGCAAAACGATTCTCTTCTCTCTGTTTGAAATGATGACACAGAAACACGACTAGATGCAACAGAAATTTCAATTCCAATTGTAGGATGATGTAAGTCCTCAGGCAAAGAGATCGGGTAACAGCGATCAATGGAGATGTCACTCAGTACATTTAGGAATATTAAATCAAGTAGTCTCGAATTTGCGTTGTATAAGCCATTTAATTGGCAAAGATTCAAGTCTAGAAGAGAATTAACAAAATCCATATGGTAAGCATTACCTCCAACCATTCTCGGAATGAAATAATTAACTTCAGAAGAGAAGTCCCATGATAATAAAGGCATATTAAAATCGCCAAGAGCAATAACGTAATCGTATTGATTTGCGGCCTTAACAACATTCCCAATAGCTGTTACATGTTTCATGTAAACCACTTCAGGTGAAATTGGAGGAATATATGAACAGGTAATAAACATTTTCATATGTTTTAACTTAACTGCAACACCAATAAACTCGATGTCATACAGACCTTCACTATAAAGAACATCAGAAGATAGACGATTAGAAACTGCAATCAGAACACCGCCACCTTTGATAAGATTACCACGATCGCGTCTATAAATTTGATAATTTCCGCAGAAAATTTCAGTATTGAGTACATTATCGACAAGCCAGGTTTCAGTAAAAATAATAACATCATATAAAAAATCAAAGCTTTGGTTGTAAATTGAAGGTAATTTTGTATTTAAACCACGAACATTTTGGTAAACTATAGACAATTTATCAGGTAAAATATTTAGTTTTTTGAAATTGTCAGATTAGACGATGGAGCATTAATTTGTGGTAGGTGGACTATATCAGAAGGGACGTTTTCACTATACACGTATTCACGTATAAGTGCGTTCTTCGGCCAAAAATCTGGATTAACAACTGAATCAAAATTTTCTTCATTAACAATAATTTTGAAAGAGGATTTACGTCTCTGATTAGAGTACTTAAATTTGTAGACGGATAAGTCAATATCATTACCAATTTTGAAACAAATATAACGTTTAACAGCATCGGTACTTGTATTAGAATCAAAACGAGCAGCAAAAATAATCCTTTTTGGTGGAATAACCTTTAAAGTTGGAGCAGTAGAGGTATTATAAGCAGGAACTGATGGGTTTAAATTAGTAGGAATACAGCTGTTTTGCAATGGTTGTGGTGAAACTAAAATTGTTCCCGAAGATATTTCACGAGTTTTAGTTGAGCTCGCGGTGCCACATACGGAAGGAACTGATTCAACAAAATCATATGATGGAGTTAATACTGGAGTGGTTACAAGAGATGCTCCAGAAATATCGCTTATTTCAATAGAATTAGGTTTAGATACCAGTGAACTTGTTAATGTTTTCTTCTTTCCTTTGGGTGAGCACGGTGCCTTATCAAACAGGTTCCTGTAATTCAAAAATTTAGTGTTTAAATTTTTCAAATCATTACCCAATTCATCCAATGTACTTTTAGTGGATTTAAAAAATTTATAAAATTCCACATCAAACAAAATACAGTTTTTACAACACCAGCGGAGTCCCTTGTTCTCATGCAAATTATCCACAGTGCGTGCAGATAAGTCAACGCATTTTGCATGATAAACCGATTCGCAAAGCCAACAGGCAACCATAACATCATCGGACTTATTGCGACACTTCGGCTTAGAACAGGCCATAATTAATATATTAGAAGCGATGTAAAAAGTTAAATTAATTTAAAATTACCAAAGTATATGTATGTAGACAATTTGTTAAACAGCACAAATATGTAATAAATTGCTTATATTGCTTTTGTTATTTAAAGATTATTTATTGCACCAAAGATAATGTTGTTGTTTCAACCAAAAAGTATGTACACTGTTTAAAGTAATTTAACAGTTAATTTAAAGTTATTGTTTGTGTAAATTCTTTGTAAGGAATTCCAATTGCAGAGCACTATGCATAATATGCAAAGAAAATTCAGTTGTTGTTGTTAAAAATAGATTTAGTGAGTAAAAAATGACTAAATCTTTAAGCAGCCAAAATGTATTTTATCACACAATTGAATAATTAAATTTGAAATTATAATGCACAATAACTTCAATAAAATCAGATAGATTTAATTAATTTATAAATTAAAAACTCAGCGCACAAAAATTTTCAATCGAATCGGAACAGTGTTGTCAATATGAACATTAGAATGGTGATTCTTGATCAAATGTTGTAAATAAGTTTTTAGAATCATACCCAAATCGTGTTAATAAAAATCGTAAATAAAAAAGGATTTAATAATTTGTCATCAAGCTGTCCTGGGCCCTTGATCTTTTGCAGTTACGTTATCAATACGCTTAAATTTATGCATATAGTGTGCATGCCTTCAAACAATAGCATGTGCTCAATCACTGCGTGCGGTGAATATGATATTTTTGATTTAGAGCGAGTTATATTTTCAAGCGACAAAACATGTAACTTCAGCTATTTTTCTTAAAGCAAATGCTTCTGGCAGCAAACATTTAATAAATTTTTGTAATAAAAACTAATTTTAGTACAAGTCAATAGCAAATTTGCATTGGATTTAGCACATAAGTAACTATACCATTCATCTGTTTTCACGTTCTGTCAAATGTACGAAAAATTCCAATATATGGACAAAAAAATTATTAATCTTACGTAAAGTCGTTTGTGAAACGGCAGCAAAGTTTTGAAAGTAGAAATTTTTGACATTTGTGGAAAATATGTACATGTATTAAGAACTATTCTGAAACAATATTTATATAAATATAATAATACGAAGACTAATTTCTAGATGATGGAGAAACTTTGCTATTTTTCGGCTACAAAAATTGTTTATCTTCAAAACGGAAATCATTGTCTTCTCTCCTGTTCCATCTACTGAATGATACATTAAAAACTTGAGTATTTTTATGAAAGAGAATTTCTATTTTCATCAAGTTCATCGCTACCAAAATATTCTCTAATCGTTCCTCTAAGTGTTTTTTTTAGCTGAATGAGAACTATCGATATCGATAACTATGGTTTGACAGATGAGAATGTAAAAATGTGTTCAAATTTGTGTTCAGTAAACTTTGGCGAAAAATCATGAGTCGTTTTACGGCAAAAAGTGAATACCAAATAACTTCGTCGTTTGTGAACAAATTTTCAAATTTAAATTTTCGAATAGGAAAATTCCGTATAATATATTTTTTTTAAATTTGGAGGGAAAGGCAAAGCGTCCCTGCACCCTCAGCATCGGTTGATATTGAGTATGTAGACACATTTTTTCATGTTTAGATCCACTAAGAAGAGATTTTTGGCTATTCTAATGCTAAGTGGTAAAAAATGGTAAATACGATAACTTAATATCTCAGAAACTAAAACAGATAGGATAAAAATTACAAAAGCATATAAATTATGCTGAAAAATAAGCGGACATGTGTTTCGTACTCTTTCTAACAAGACGGGGTGTCGCAAGTAGCACCCATGGTGCCGTTTTATTACCCTAGCCACGTAGAAACCAGAGGAATTCACAACCACCCTATGGCGTTTGTAAGTCCGTCAGATCCAACATAGAGCACCTCCCCAAATTCTCAAAGAAAGTCGACCAAAGAATCTCAGCTCCACCAAACTAGTCCGTGGCACTCACAGAGATAGTGCACAACAGTCTCAAAGCCCTTACACCGGGCATTAAACATAATTCCCGTAATACTACGTAAATCATACCGCGGCCACCATTTTGGTACCCATATAATTGAAGTTGGTAAAAAAGAGTCGCCCGTGGTTTACAAGTAGTAGAAAATATGCATCACAAACATTATTTAATTGGGATAAAAGTAGGATCGTACAATTTTAATCCATATATTTTCATATTTCGAAAAGTAAGATCGCACAATGGAAATTTTTTTTGGAAGAAAACATTACAGAAAAAAGGTTTGTCCTATGTTCAATAATTTTGGATATATATGGTTGCAAAAAGCAATACTAAAATTAATTTGTTTTTAATTTTACCCTCTATTTTCTGTAAAATAAGTGATACCAGTTAATTGTGAATGAAATCAGAAGTTATGTATGGAAATATGGCTCATTTTATTTGTAACACATGCGGGTATCAAAATTAATAACAATATTTCATATTCTGCTTATTTGACATTTCTAATAAGTTTTTGAAGATATTTCAAATGTTTATACAAGAACTCGCAAAAAATAATTGAGAATTACTGAATATATAAAGAAAACAAACCAAATAGCTTCTTTAAAAATTTTCCTTATACAACAAACATTTTATTATTAGATTTTAAATATACTTATTTTTTCTTGACAAGTGTTTTTTTCTCAAAACATTCTCAATATCTCGTAAGGATTTGCAAAACATGTATAATAAGAAAATTTAAAAGTTATTTTAATGTAGATCTTCCGTGTTCTTCTTAGTTCTATCGACGAGCTAGTTCTCGAGTTATTGTAACCTCCGCCTTTTCTATATAACGCTAAATCTTAAGAACCAGATTCAACCCAATTGACTCAGAAAACGCAGGCCAATAAATTCTTGTTATCTGCCTATTTAAAAATTTTATTAATTGCATAAACTGAGTTTCGAAATAAGACATTGTATGTGGGTAACAATTAATATAAAAAAATGTTTTTTTTTTAAATTCACACGAACAATTCAGTATATATAGTAAGGAAAAATCAAATAAATATAGTAAAGTTTTAAGTTAAACAAACCTCGCTAACAGAAAATAAAATTTATGGTGTTGGTACTTGCATAAAACTAGTCAAGTGCGATAACGGAAGTGTAAAATAAGAAATATTGTGTTTAATTCTTGAATATTTCGCTACTCTTTTGTATTTTTTTTTTTTTTTTTTTTTATCTAGGACCAGCACTCAGGAGATGACTCCTACACATGCGAAGCATTGTGCTGGAACTATAGGAAAGGGATAGTAGGAGAAACGACAGGCGGTGAAGCTTAATTAATTATTTTTGCAGCTCTGCTTTCGCACGTTCTTTGTTTATACTCGTAGCAGTGCTGAAGCTTCTTTGGTAGCCATTTTTATTATTATTTGACTTCGCCGGTGGTACACAATACCGACGAAGGAGGGCGTTCTGATGTGATTGTGGATTGCTATCAGCTGTAGCCGGTATTGTTCAGTGACCAGTGACTATGCCTTCGCCACTGAAACCTTCCGACAACAACTGACACACTAAGACACACTAATGCAACATCAGAAAAATGCGAGATGTTTATTTTTATTTTAAAATTTTTGGTGATAAAAAACAATAAAACTTTTTTCAATTTGAAAATATATAAAATATGACGTTGACAACAACATGTAATTTGATAATACTTTGTGACTTGGCTAAATGTATGTACATGTCGTTAGGTGAAATGCAAAACCACCTAACTAACATTATTACTATTTTATAGGAAAAAGAAAAACTTTTTAATATAATACAGATATTTGTAGTTAAATTTTTTTCATTTTCGCTTATAAAAAAGGTTACTTTTATTATATAATTATAAACATTTGAAGAGACATGAATTTTCTGATAAGAATCAGAATCAATCAAAAAATCCTTTTGAAAATTTTCGTTAGTAGTAGTGCTAGTTTATCAGTTGGGGGTTGTAGGTTCGATTCCTAGTATCACAAAAAACACGTGAACAAAAGACAAAAAAAGTTTAAAAATGAACATAAACAATTAGAAAATGTTACACAGCTCCCAATCCATAAGATTTTTGCTTATTAGACAATAAGAAAAAATAAAAATAAAAAAGACAAAAGCTAATCTGAAAGTTCAATAGAAAACTAATCTACATACGATTCTAAATATAAAAATGTTTTCATTTTTAAATGCAGAACATGAACCACCTGATGGATGAATAAGATATAAACACAGAATTTGTATGCATTTTATAACAAAAAATACAGATACGCGAGCATACTGTATCAAACAGAGATACACACACATACACATCTGAAACGTATAAATTTGTTTACATATCATACATATCTGTGGACTTTTGATAAGTGAGCTTTTAAAATATTTCAAGAGAGCGTTGCGTGTTTTTTACGTTATTGTATGCTTTTTAAAGATTTTTTTTCTTATTTTTTATCTTGGACCAGCACTCAGGTGATGACCCCTAAAGATAGTGAGAGAGATGACAGGTGGAGACGTATTCAATTTTGTAGCGTTTTTTTTAGTAGACTTTTTTTTAGTAATTAGTTTACTTCGCTGGTGCTATACATTACCTACAAAGGAGAAGGCTCAGATGTACCTGTGGATTGGTATCAGCTGAAGCCGGTACTGTTCAGTAACCAGTGACCAGTGACTATGCCTTCGCCACTGAAACCTTCCGACAACAACTGACACAAAGACACACTATTGCACATCCGAAATTGAAACTGGGGTCGAATCCAGTTGTTTGTGGTTTTATAGTCAACGTGCAGACTACTTCAGTCTTCGCCACCCTCATTTAGTACAACTACGCTAACATGTCTGTAATTTTACTTCAAAACAAAATCTTTATTAAATTCAAGATAACAAATTAAGATAACAGCAATATCTCATAAACTGAAACTTATAGAAAGACGATGATTAGTATAAAATAAGAGTATTGTAAAGTTTTCTTTACTATTAAATACTATGAAATTTTCTTATCACTACTTATGATCTTTTGTCAATATTCCACAGATATGTACCTATAAATGTATATATTTCTTAGCCAAAACAATTGAAGAAAAAACTACCTTTCCAGGAGGTTCATGAGTTTAGCATTCTTATTCTGAAGGAATTTTAATTTCCGTCCGGAAAGGCGAACACTTTTTTTAATTTATGCAATGTTTAAGAAGTTGATTAGAAAACCGTACAAGGGGAGTTGATGGGGAAGGAAAAAATGTGCAGTAATGTTGTCACGACTTGCAAGAAAACTTTACAAATTATACTCTTCTATCAAAAACCAAAGAGGAGCATAGAAAAAAAATTTTTTTTTCTTTTTTAAAAATTCTTTCAAAAATTTTCTACTGATGCAGCTGATATTGATATTGATAATATTTAAGTCGAAGTTAGAAAGAAAACTGGAAAGTAGAAGCTGTCAACCACAAATCATAACAAAACAACTAAAATGATTAAAAATTGTCATTAAAATTATCAAAAAAATTTAGCTTATCTCAACAGGTTTGTGACTATACGGAAGGCGAGCTTCGATCGATTATTAGATGTAGAACTTTAAATTTTACTGAAGAACAATTTATCTTAATTTGCAGTAAATGCTTAATTAGAATTAATCACATTAGTCATGCCCACTAAAATACTTACAAATGAATTAGAAAAGAGTTATGAAAGCAGTTTATTTGACTAA
The DNA here is from genome assembly GCA_963924685.1 of Dexiosoma caninum. NCBI lineage: Eukaryota > Metazoa > Arthropoda > Insecta > Diptera > Tachinidae > Dexiosoma > Dexiosoma caninum. The sequence continues at coordinate 58,156,261 of OZ004729.1, forward strand.
TACAATTTGAACATAGTATATGCATGTACTTAGATACATATAAGAAAATGCAACAATTAATTATGCAGTAAATAAATGGCTTGGAAAAGAAAAACATTTTATTCACAAGAAAACAACCATTAACAAAAATAATAATATATAATAGTGAACAAATAATGATTATTTATCTACGTTTGTTATAAGATATGCCGGCATATATATACATTTCATTTGGTGCTGATACCAAAATCGTCAGTAGACTTTTAACCAAATTCTTGAAAAAGGTAAAAAAAAATTGTTACATAATTGTAAACCAATAATTATAATTGTACTTTCAGAAGGAGTTTTCGTAATAATTAATTGCCAAAATTATTTTTTGCTCAGCCAACATTTTTTTCAATAAATAAATCTACCACCTGGCTATACATCGTCGTCCCGAAGTTATCACAAAATTACAACATTCAACACCCCAATCACTACATCTGTCCAAAATTGTGGACGTCTTTTATCGAAAAACTTGTGTTATATAAATTTTTGAAATTTTAAAAGCACTTTCATAAAAAACTTTTTTTATGTGATGATAACTTCAGAATGTCAACATCTTTATGCACGGGTGAACAACCACCAAATGTTGCCTTCACAGACTTTTAAAGGTTCTGTATTTTTATACGGCTATACTACTCGTAACACAAATATAAACAACGAACGAATAAGAAACCAATATTGCATAATGTTTCCATTAAATCAATATCACTCTCACTCTCACTCTTTCTTCTTCTTCACTTTTTAGTAATAAACAAAATCAATCGGAATCTGAAGACGAAAGAATTTGTTATTGGAATAACTCAAAAACTCGATTTCGATTAAGCAAACAACTGAAGAATCATTTAAAATACCACCAATATTGGACTGTAACTCGGCTTCACTCGCTCGGGATGAACTAACGTGGCACCCATGCACATTTGTACTAAAGTTTTTCAACAGAATATAAACAAAGAACTGAAAATTTTAAAAATACAAATTTTAATGATTTTCTACATTTTTCAAACATATGCATACATATATTGCAAATTTTAATTAAATGAGAGCAACTGCATATGGTCAGTTTGTTTGTTCGTTACAGTGCCACCGATTATTCTCGAACTAGAGAATGCACTGCTTGTAACCGTGTTATTGTAATAGAAAGTGTCAATAAAATCGTTATTTATTTCATGCTCATGTAAATTTCTCCAGGGTCCTCTTCTAACCTACAGAATGTTTTACAACAGTTTGCAGTATTTGTCCGCGTATGTGTGGAAATTTGTACGTGTTTTCCACAATATTATATTTTCATCGCTTTTATTGTTTTTCGTGTCATAGTTTGTTTTGTTGCAGTTTATGTGACATTTGTTGAATTGCGTCTTTAATGTCGGCAGCCTCCATGGATTGCATAGTTGCTGTGTCACCACTACGCCAACAAATAAATAACATTTCATTTCATCTTCGTGTGTCATGGGGGATTCAAATTAACTACAAAAAATTTTATTTATGCAATAACTAGTAAATATAAATATTAAATTATCCTTCAAATCCAATTATGAACACTTAATGCGAAAGTAATTATTTTTCATTAACATTTTTAACTACATTTTCATCCAAATTTAAAATTAATTTTTTTTTAAATGGTGATTTAATATTTCTTCAACATAAGTAGATGTACACATCCATATGTATATACTTAACAATTTCCAAATAAAAATTATTCATAAAAGGTTTTAATTATAGATATACACCGCAAATCTTATACTTGTCTGCTATTTATTATACCAGAAAGTTCTTTATGAAGGGAAGAAAGAATCAAATATTGCATTAAATATCACTAAAGCAGAATTTGTGGCATTATCTACGGCTGCGAGGGAAGCCGAGGGAACTTACAAGTATATAATATATGAAATGTATATGTATATGCAAATAAACACATATACATATATATATATATATATATATATACAATTTTTTCTTTCTTTGAAGACTAATTATGATACCACGTTTAAATACCAATATTTTGTTGTATTTTTGATCTATTATTGAACTGAACTAAAAGAAATACTTGATTTTTATGTTATATATATTGATTTATATATATTGCATAAACATTTTTGGAAAAAAAGTTAACCTATTTAAAAAATAGAACTAAAAAGTAAAAAATAATAAAATTTTAGGTTTGTATGCGTTGCTATTTAACTGCTTGAAATCGGTGCGAAGTAGTAGGAACAAAGTTTGTATTGTTATTTGCTACACAAAAAATTCCAATGTAAATATTAACATTCACATTGATATGAAACGACCAAATTTCAAATTTACTTTAAAGCAAATTGGTTCTATATTTTTCGTAGTAAAAATAATGTAGCACAACATTAAATATATAAAATCCCGTTTTGCATTAAAATTTAAGATTTATCACTGTAAATCAATACAGCAAAATTCAAGATTTTCAGACAAATATATAGTTGTAGTTGTAGATGAATCAGGTAAATTTAATATTAGGCAATGTTAAATAAACAATGACAAATTTCAAATCTAACTTAAATCATTTGGTAACTACTTTAAACAGTTTTTTGAGTTTGTATACTTATTAATTTTTGAAGACTTAGCTTTCTTAGCTTTTTGAAAAATTTGGTTGAATGTCTACTGATGAGTTGACATTTGTATCAACGAAATATACATATAGACTAAATCGCTCCACCCAGTAATAAGGAATTCCAAAATTCATAGCTGTGATAATGTGTGGGAAAAAGTAGAGGGAACGTATCGCCGATTTTTTTCAAACTTAAAGCTCTTAAAGAGTTAATCTGAAGGAGCATATCATGGGATAGTAATGCGATCAACGGGAAAAGATTATTTTTTTATGTGTATGCGATAATTCATTGATAGAAAAACTGTCATAACGCTGATGTAATTTGACATCAAAGTCAAAACCTTTTTATACCACACACAAATTGTCTTCCTCGCTTTTTTAAAACATCAAATTATTTTCTTATAATTGAAAAATATTTTTACTTGTAGGCATTTTTTTGCATGATAAAAAAAAAATTCAAAATTTGTTTTTTAAAATTTATTAAAGGAACAAAAACTCAATAATAAAGTAAAATAAAATTTTAAATTAATTCAATATTTACATTACATATAGATATATTTTCAAGCTTAAATAAAAATCGTAATAATTGACACAAAGTTTTATTAAGAGCATTGAACGATAGAATGGAAATGCGGATTTTATTTTTTAAAGAGTATGCCATCCAGATCCTTCAGATCCTTTTTGAAAATTTCATGAAAATTTGCTCTTGGAAGTCCCAGTGAGACTGCTCTTTTCCGTATTAAAAGTCGCGGATTTTCACTTAAACTGCTTTCAACCAGTTCAATGTTTTCGGATCGACTGGGACCTGGCCGTGGGGCATTCATAGCCGAAGCAGTTGCGCGGAATCTCTGCACCCACGAACGAATTAAATTTACACTCGTTCCATCACTTATTCGCCGAATACCGAACTTTAAACAAAATTGTCGACGATCAATTACGTAAGAATCATTACTCTTAAAAAATGTCTCCACACCGAACGCGCGATGCTCCCTCGACCACTGCGACATAGTGACTTACAAATCCGCACAATCGATAATTCCAACGGCGCCACCCTCCCTCCACACCGTTTATTATTTTTTGAAATAATTGTATTTAAAAATATAAATTTCCCACCAGACACCCTGTAGATACGTACATACATATGCATATATTAAAATAAATCAGTTTTGATAAATAAGTAATATTTCTTTGTGAGGCAAATTCATAAAGTACGAAATTAAGACCAATTTAAATTTCCTTTAGCTTTGTTTGCTTTTCCCTTTGCATTTCGAAATAAGTGTATAATGATTCACACACATCATGTTTGACATGTCAAGTCTTGATTATTGTGAAGAGCGGGGAAGAGAGAATGGAAAGGAGTACAGACTTGATGGTACCGTCAAATTTGTTTCTCTCTCTCTTCTTTTCTTAACCGCGATATTGTAAAACAAGCGAAACTCGACGCAAAAATGGGTTCATGTATGAACGCAAATGCATATACAAAAGCAAATTTAAAAAACTGATCTAACGAACACCTAACTAAAGAATAATGTGGGTATTATTTAATTGAAAAAAGTTATCAAGTTAAGCAAATCACTTTAATTTTATATATCTATATATATACATATATATATGTATAGCTGGTCTATATGTACATTTCATTTGGTGCTAATACCAAAATCATCAGTAGAGCTTTAACCAAATTCTTGAAAAAAAGGTAAGAAATTTTATGTCTTTATACATAAACTCCCAATTTGCTGGGCTAATAATGAACTCCTTTTTTCAGGTTTTTTAATGTTCCAGCTTTTACCCATAAATGCAATAAATACTCGTATATCAAACTATTCCTTTCTGATACGCTTGTGCAAGTTTGTTTGAATATATTTTTCTAAAGAATGAAAACAGCGACAACTATTACAGGAGCCCAAAGTCATTGCAAACACATTTTATTTAAACGTTTAATCGAGCAATTAAGTACTCGAAATTTGATGCAATCGATTTTTTTTTTGAACCGGCACTCAGGGGATGACCACTACACATGCGAGGCATTGTGCTGAAACTAGCAAATAAGGCTTTTGGGGGCGTAGGGTAGAGGAAGTAGTATTTATGGACATTCGATTTGAATTTTCCACGTCAAAATAGCGTCTGTAATGCGTAGAGCATTTCGCTGCCAAATGGACAACAATGCATCCCATGCTGCGACAATGATCAAGAGAGGTAATAAAGTTGACAGCGTACCGTCATCAATGACTTTCTTCTCCCACGGTCGAGTAACTTCAAAATAGTCTTGGAAGCACCGGCTTATACATGAAGTATGTCTTACATCACCATAAAAAGTCGAGGCGCTTCATTGCTTCCTTTGAGACGTGAAAAATCTGCTCAGTTTATCGAACATCACACTGAATTTTTAAGCCAAGAACATAAAGTGTTTTTCTCAATGCTTATACCACCCATAACAGATGAGGCTGCGTTATCACTTTGTAGAGAAATACAACTCAGACAAATAATATACCTACCAATAACGAATTGTGTGTTACTTTCTTTTATGAAAACGTGTAGTCTGTATTGAGGAGAGACAGTGATATCTTAAGGCTTAATTTTGGTGTTGAGCGCTTTGTTAATTTTTAACATTATTTTGAGCGTGGCGATGGCTGAAGTAGTCTGCACGTTGATTACATAACCAAAAATTTCCTGTGTTCTACCCTTCCAGACTAATTGATAAAACTCTCGTATTTTTCCTGCTGTGCATTAGTGTGATTTTGTGTTAGTTGTTGTCGGAACGTTTCAGTGGCGAAGGCATTGTTACTGGTACCGTCTTCAGCTGTAACTAATCCACAGGCATATCTGAACAAGGAGGGCGTTCGGTATTATGGAGCACCGGTGAAGTTAAATAACTACAAAAATGGATATTCAAACGAAGGTTAATACGTCTCCTTGATATCAGAGGCTTAACTTTCTGTCATTTCTCTAACTATACATTTTCTCTAGTTCAAGTAAAATGCATCGGTTGTCCAAGATAAAAAAAAGCAAAATTGCAAATTTTATTCATTTCCTAAAAACACTCGTGCACAATATAATGAAATAACTAACGATCTTAACAACATTTGTAAAAAATTTATGAAATATAAAGAATTTCTTGAAAAAACACCTTGCTCTCCAAAATGAAAAAAACCGTTTGGTCTTTCTGCTACTGAAGTTAGTGCTCATGTTGTTGTAACTGCATCTGATACTTTGTTATTTACAGCTTCTAACCCATCAATTGTTTGCCCTATTATATCCGATAAAAGTCCTTTAATTTCATCCGATTCTTCTACTATATCAACTAATACTGCACCACCTGTCTCGACATCACTCTCTGTTCCAGTCAATTTAAATACCTCTGTACCTGTTTTCAAACCTTCAAACAATACACCTATTCTTAGGGTTATTTCGCCAAAAAAGACGATTGGTTCCAGAAATGATGTTACTGTATTCAAATTTAAATATTCAGAACCAATATCGAGGGTGACTCACACTGTTGACCTTCATCATCCTATATTCGAAATTGATATAATAATATTGGATAAGAATAATAAGGGACTCCGTGCTTGCTGGTGAAAACTTAGATACTATTGTATCAAACTTCTAAACGATTTTGTATTAACATTATCTATCATCTATTAACATAACTGTTCCTAAAATAAGAGTATACTATAGTAATGGTCCTCCATGGAATAATCATCACTTACGGAATGATAAAAAGATGAAAAATAAATATTTCGTCAAATATAAAAGAACTGGTACACCTGTTGATTTTCGAAAATATGCTGTAGCGAGATCTAATTATAATATTGCTAATGAAGTTGCTTACAATAATTATATAAATCGTATTAAATCAAACCCTAAATCATTTTATAAATTCATAAACTCTAAGCGTCGTTCTTCTGGTTATCCCATGCATTTAAAGTATGGTTCTTCAATTGCTGAGGATGACAGTTCAATAAGTAATATATTTGCGGACTTCTTTTCCACCAATTCTTATGATAATATTATATCTTGCCCTCCTGCTGCAACTCATTCGTCTGTGATCTCCTTTCCCTTTATAATTACTGATACAGTACTGTCGAACGTAATGTAATTGAAAAACTTATTTTGTTCTGGTCCTTATGCCATACCAAGTTTTATCCTTAGAAATTGTGCAGCCTCACTATCTGCGTCTCTTCTTTCTTTATTCAATATATCTATTGAAATATCTTATTTACCACCATTAAGGAAGGAATCATACATAACTGCTTTATTTTAAAAAAGAGCAACAGATTTGATGTATCTAACTACAGAGGGATTGCAAAACTTAACGCAAATCCAAAACTTCTTGAGAAAATACTTACTAAGTACCTATATCATCAAATTTCATCCCTTCTATCGCCATGCCAACATGGTTTTCGTAAGCTTCGTTCTATAACAAATAATATCTTAGAGTTCATTTCAGTTGTTAATGCTGGTTTTTCTAATAAAATGCAAACTGATGTGATATACATGGATTTTAGTAAGGCGTTCGATAAAGTTAATCATCATCTTCTGTTACACAAACTGTCACTTATGGGTTTTAGTGACGTTGCACTAAAATGGTTAAAATCTTATCTATCGGAAAAAATTCAACAAGTCAAATTTAGAAATGTCATATCTAAAAACATTCAAGTACATTCAGGTGTTCCTCAAGGCAGGGCTCAATTTTGTTCATTTTGTTTATCATTGAAGTTTTTCCAAATTGTGTAGATTCAATCTACTGGAATAAAATGTTAAGAAATGTAAGCTGATATCATTTTTCAGGCACAACCCAATTGACACTTCCTATTGCATTGATACTGCTGTTTTGGAAAAGGTTGAAACCATATTGGATCATAGACTTACCTTTCATGATCATATTGCAATAATGGTAAACAAAGCGAATGGAGTACTTGGATTCATGAAACGCTGGTCTAAAGAATTTCGGAATCCATATATTACAAAACTTTTATTTACTTCACTTCTTCGATCAATTCTTGAATATGGATCAATTATATGTGATCCATGCTATTCTATTCATATCAATAGTATTGAATCAGTTCAAAAACAATTTTTAATTTTCTGTCTCCGTGTACTTGGATGGAACTCCTATATTTTACCGCCGTATCATAGCAGGCTTGCTTTGATTAAATTGCCTACTCTGAAAAGTCGACGATCAATGCTCAGTGTTTTATTTGTTCTGGGCCTAATACGTGGTAATGTTGATTCTGAGTACCTCCTTAGACAAATAAACTTCATTGTTCCTGTGAGACCGAGCCGTAATTTTCAACTTTTGGGATTGAAATAATACCGATTTGTGTATGCTAATAATGATTCTTTTCGTCGTGCATGTGATAACTTCAACAAATGCTACCATATTATTGACTTGTCCGAAACCAATCAAAGTGTAAGGAGGAATTTAACTTTATATTACAATAGCAGAATTTCTTATATTGTAAATAATACTCTGTTTTTGTAATGATCATTTATTCAGTAAGGATGTAAAAATCTATTTATGTTCTTAAATAAATAAAAAATGAAAAAAATGTTGACCCCTGAACCATACCAGCTGGGGAACCTTTTATGTTTTCCTTCCGCGTTGTTCGTAGGCCCATCAAAATAAGTGCTAAAAATTTTGTCCACTGATTTTTATCGTGACTCAAAACAGCTGCCATTAATGTCCTATGTCACCTTTCACTGCTTGGTATTACAAAAGATTTTAGTCGAATTTCGAATGCAAGTTTATGTATGTAAAAGTTTATAGTGGCGAGGAACCGCTTTAGCTCGTTGGCTTCTGTTGGCATTTTATACTTTAGAATACCCTGAAATCGCTCAGGCAAAGGTTGTATCCCTTGAGTTTTTACTTTGAGCCCAAGAAATAGGATCTTTACTTTAGAAAATATATTATTTCAATAAAGGTTTGTGGTAATGTTCTGTAGGCAGGGAAGTGGATAACGAACTGGCACTGTTATGGCGTTGAGCGCACGATAGTCGCTACATGGGCGCCATGTTCCATCTGATTTTCTAAGCATGTGTAACGGGCTCGACCAACAGCTACTCGACGGTCTGAATTTCGCGCGGGCATATAAAGACTGGAAAAGTCGTTGTTTTAATGTGGTGAACAACCTAAAATGGAACCAGCATTTCCTGTTCTACAAGGAGAGCTCCTGCGAGGGGGAAAGTGGACTTGTTCAGAACCTACGGCGAATTTAGTACTTTACGCAGTACATAGGTAACTAGTTGAAGAAATTTCTCTATTGTTCTTTAACTTTTATATAGAGATGTACGTTATGGTCTTAGTATAATTTCGTATGAGCATATCGGGGCCTCTGGAAAGGTGATGCATCGCCTTGTGCTTTTCAAGAACTTGAAAATGACTGAGGAGGCGACACCAGAGATCTGAATTATATTGTTTACGGTCTTTGGCTGCTTAATACCAGCCCTTGTCTAGTTTTTTTCCACGGGAAACCTGTTGCCCGCATAGCTACTGCAAAGTACGGGTTTAATGACGAATGTACCACCACTGAGCTCGCTTGAGTTTAGTGGACCAAGTCTTCATGGCTACTCCACGGGGTTTAAAGACTGGTGATAATATGGCTGGGTCTTCTAGTTGAAGACTTTGTCGGAGGGTACATCGTGTCCATCCCGAACAGGTTGAAGTTGTGTTCCGGTTTTTTGTGGTTGGCTTCGTGGTGGCTGCGGTTCAAGTTAGCGGGGGGAGTTGGTCTGTTCGGAATATATCGTAATTTTTATGACATTTGCCCTGATACGACTTTTACTAATCTAGTTTCTGTTGCCACTCAACAGTAGTCACCGGATAGTTTATCTCTCTGATGTGAGAGGGTTTAGGTAGCCCGAAACACCTTAGGAAGCTGGAAATAATTATGATTACAGATTGCAATCTATGTGTACCCAGTCAGTGTCTAGTTTTCTTTCCATGTGCCCATGAGGGCGGTGTTCACCTTAATTCACCCAGTATTGAGAATACCATGTGGTTGGCCCTTCGGGCAGGTACACACGATAATCTTGATCACATCTGTACAAGGTGTAAAAAATCTTTAAGATTCCAAATGATATAAATAAAACATTCCGATTTATATAACAGTTTCTGCGTAAGATTTAATAATACTAACTTTGTAATGAGACAAATACAATGTAGTAAGCAAATAAGAATTAAAAGTAATAAAATAAGAAGAGAAAGCAGATAATTTGAGTAACATTAAATGCAAGAATCGTGGAAAAATTTATGTTGGTCATAGTCGACCTGCGTACATCTTTATGTTTTTCACATCCTCTTTTCAAAAACTGTACAATATAGAACCGAAACTATAATTCCGATTAGAACTAGAGCGAGAAGAGCAATTCTTATTTTCGGTATTGCACATCCTCGGCCCCCCCCCCATGACATGATGTGAAAAACATAAATGTGTACGCAGGTCGACTATGACCAACGTGCTGAATACAGCTTTAACAATTTGGCCGCTATTAACTATTACAGTTTGGAAGTTGCAATTGCAAGATCAGTTACGAAGATTAATTTTTAATTGCAATTCTTATGTTTAGTGTAAACAAAGAAGAATAACGACATTCGGTGCAACATTTTTCTTGTAATGTACAAACCATGCGTTCCATTCACTATAGCAAGATATATCCGAAATTTAATTTTTTTGCATTCTTTGATAGAATATTCCATGAATTTACGACTCATTTTTGTTCATTTAAAAATTAATTTTCCAAATAAATTTTATATTCAAATCTAAAAGGAAAGAATTAAAATTGTAGTAAAACATCATATTTTTATTATTAAAATAAAATATTGTATCATTCGTAGAAAATCAAAAATTAAAATATGAATTTATTTGTTTTTACATTTAAAATAAATTAGGCCATACTAAGTGAAAATAAGTACTCATTTCCTCTGAAACGCCATAAATGTAAACAAATAAAATTTTGGACAAAGTAATTCCAAATACTACATACTATTTCGAAAGCGAAAATATATTCAAAACAATTTTCAATGTATTATTATTGTGACGCTGATAAATGGATTCTTTTTTTCACTCAGTTATTCAACTAATCCATGCATTTTATATACGAGGTATGAATCACAAAAAGTTTGCAATAAAAAAGTACCAACATTTTAAGTTTTTATTTGTTTTTATTCTTTTTTTTTTTTTTTATCTGGGACCAGCACTCAGGAGATGACTCCTACACATGCGAAGCATTGTGCTGGAACTATAGAAAAGGGATAGTGAGACAGATTAGGACTTTACTATCTTACAACTCTGCTTTTGCAGGGTTTTTTGTTTATAGCAGTATTGCAGCGCCTCTGATATTAAGGAGACGTATTTTAATTTTCAAGCTTTGCGATAGAAGCCCCTATTAGTGATTATTTTACTTCGCTGGTACTACACACTACCGACGAAGGAGGGCTTTCTTATGTGCCTGTGGATTGTTTACAGTTGCAGCCGGTACTGTTCAGTGAATATGCCTTTGCCACAACACCTGACAGAAAGCCACACAAATGCATATCAGAAAAAACGCGAAATGTTTTTATGATTTAGACTGAAACTGGAGCTTGCTCTGCATAGAGGTTGATTTTACAACCGAACCTCTTCAGCATGAATTGCTTAGTGTTTTTAAAATTTTTTATTGTACTAATTATGGTTTCGTTCCATGCCAAATTTTTTCTGCATGATTATTTTTTATCATACTAGACAAAAATTCTTATTTGAAAGCAGCGAGTGAAGAAAATGTCTAGAATATTTGAATCTCGTACCGCTAATATTTTCTTTTCTCTTTTTTCTTGCCTTCAAACACAAACACATTTAGTGTAGTACTTATGACATTTTCAAAAACACTTAAAAGCTTAAATCAAGCATCATTCAAATTAGTTTACACAAAGGATTTTGTTCGCATGAGTACTAGAGTATAGTATATACAGAGTGCATTTGTGTGCGTTATTTACATAAATACATTTATGTTCACATAATTTCGGAATTTTTTAATGGTTTTACGAACTATTCGATTCTCGTTGTTTTAAATATTAAGGAATCCAAGGAAAAGTTAAAATTACCAAAAGCAAGAACTAGAATATCTTAATTCCAGTCTGTGGGATGCAAGAAACTTTGAACAGATAGAATTATAGAATTGTAGAGAAATAGGGCATCTATGTCAATATATAACGCAATGCAATTAAATTTACGATAAAATCGAACATAGTTAAAATTACATTGTGCACCTATACATTTTTTACATTTAGCAAATATTCTGGGACCTGGAAAACTATTCAAACTAACAGTAGATTCAAATTAGCGAGTTTCAAATTATCCATAGTCGACTGTATATACATATGTACGTACATATATTCCAAAAGCTTTGAAGCCACTTTAAAATAAAATAATATTATATCCATTTATGTTTCAAATTAACGGTTATTCAAACATTGGAAAATTTTACGGTGTCCTGTGACTTAACAAATCGAATTCGAGTAGAATAAATGTAGAATTGCAAAAGATAAAAAATATTTGCATTTGATTTATTTATAACCCTTTTTTTTGTAGACATCTAAACGGCTGAAACGATTTTCTTTTAATTTTCACAGTATCGCTGTGTATATCTGGAAGGAACTATATGATTTATAAATTTAAAAAATTCCAACTGGGCGTTACCACACCCATACAAAGTAAATATTTATTTTTGTATATCTTGAGAACGGTTGAAGTCAAATTTTCTGAATATGCTCCAAATGACTTTGTATTTAAAACAAATCATCAGTCAAATACTGGGAGGTATAGGACAATGGTGGCGATGGCACGATGGATGGTAGTCTGCACGTTGACTACAAAACCAAAAACAGCCTTAGGTTCAACCCCAGTTTCAACTTTATGGTCTGTACAAATCATCTGTGAGAAAGTGGGCTGAATTGGACAAGTGGGCGTGGTACCTCCCATACCACCTTAACATTGATATCTGTATATATTGAATACTACTTCAGCGAAATCTTCTAAGTTTGGTAGAAATGAAATATACCTACAGAGTTGAAATTCCGTATACGGGAGAGTAAATAATGGGACAAATATGAAAACTTTAAATTTTTATCAGTGGGATATGCTGATCCTTTTTTGGATATGGCACTCCCTCTTTATATATCAATAGAGCTGAAATTGAGTATACGGGTAGGCACTCCGAAGGTAAGAAGACAAGGTAAAACATAGATAAGTCCGCATCTAGATGGACAAATAGACTATATATTTTTCCAAAGATAAGACCACGACGTGTGGTAGGGAGCAATTTCTACTTCTACTTTATTTTATCAACGGGAGTCATAATGAATTAGTTGTGAAATGATTTAGAAAATTTAGTAGATGTAAATCAGATAAAAAAAATACTTGTTGCATAAAATAATTTTTGTAAAGACTACATGGTTTTTTTTTTATATTTTAGAAATTCTCACACATCTTTTGGCAGGTTTTGTATAAACATGTGAGATTTTTTATCTTTTGCAAATTAGTAGCACCGAAATGTACATATTGGCAATCTTAATCATTCAACGAGTACATGTAAATAAACGAATTTATTAATTTTTCATTTTCCATTTTTATAAAAGTAAAATATTTAATGTGACTCAAATGAAAATGTATTTCTTCAAGCAGTTCCAGTAGCCAAACTTAAGGAAAAGCGGAGAGCGTTATTTAACTATCAAAAATTCATATGTAAATACAATTTATATGGAGGAATAATAATAACGGATACGTCAACGCTGAGCGATTGGAAAATCCAATATTGACAGTGCGTCAACAAGTAAAGTAGGTTACTAAATTTACTTTTATTTATTTGTCCTTTTACTTAATAATTTCTTCACAATGCTACTTTAATTGAATAAAGTTCACAATCTTTAGTTTGCTTTCTGGCACTTCATTTAAACATTTGCTTCAAGATTGTTTGTACTATTGCATAACGATTGCCCATAATCAGCCTTATTTATACTCCAGACACTTGCCACTAGAGCCTTTTAGAACATTAAATTTTTGTCTAACAAATTTGACATTTGTGTAGAATATTCCAGAGATCTGTTAATTTTAATTTACATCTTTTTTTGTGCGATAATTATCTTTATATTTAGCTTTTGCTTATGTTATCTTACTACAGTTGGATTAGTGTGAATCTGTGTTTCTCAGCGTATGTAATTGTTTATTGCTTTGCTTTGCGTAAGTTTGGATGTGAGTTTGTTTATTCTGTTGTCATTCGATGAATATTCAGAACGTTCTAATACGTATAAATGACGGTGATTCACAAATTGCAGTCCATAAATGTATTTCTGTATGTTAAATACTTAAGGTATTCTTTGAGCAGCAGCACCTGAGGAAAAGTGAAAATCTTCAAAGTTCAATTTCTTTTAAAATTTCGTTTTAAAATAAACAACCGTAAGCTCGTTATGTAAAAAATTTATTTTAAAGAAATCTATTTGTAATACACGCTGTGCAAACAAGCTTTAATATCCTGCCATCATTAAGTCTAATCGTAAGGAACCAGGTACTAATTGTCTTGCTTTCATTACTACATTTAAAGTGAATGTACTTACGGACGTACATACATACGTACGTACATTCATAAGTATTTACATTTTTAGGTAAGTAAAAGTAACTAGAAAGACTTTTTAATACATTTACGTCCCATAAAGATGTCATCCTCTAACAGGATGTGTTTAAACCTTCCGGCAACTTAAAAGTATAGGTGAGTGTTTTTTTTTTATTATTTATGCACTGTGATTATGGTATTTAGAAACTGTGCTCTTTCCTGTCTAACCGAATATTTTCTTTAACGTCCACAGATGTTGTTGCAAAGAACACTGTATGTAAGTATGCAAAAATAAAAACAAAAAATTACAACTTTAGGATTGTAGATGAATGCTTAAAAGTGGTTTGATAAAAACTTATATATATGTATATATGTATATATACCGATGCATAACCGCCAAAAAGACGTAATGCCCAAAATCCAAATTTTGCATGGGAAGTTTTTCTTTCAATATTTACATATTCATATTTATAAAAAAAATGCTTATTATTATTATTATTTTGACAATCTCTGATTATATTTCTTTAAAAAAAATTTTAATTAACTAACTACCGGTTTGCTTAACAGGTACCATTTAATCGACGGTTAATGTTTTAAGTTTCACCATCTTTCAGTTACTTAACAAAAGAATTCGCTAAAAAGTAAGGCAATATTGTTCGAGCTTGTTTACGAAAAATATTATAATGACAGAAAATAGAAAAATGCTTTTATGTTTTTGGTAAAAACACTGAAGGTATACTGAAAGAAATGGCGTGATTTTCAACAGCAACAAACACTGTTCCAGTTTGGAAATTTCAAAAACAGAGCGAAACAAGTAAAATATTAGTCTATAAAAGATATAAGATATACACATGTTAAACAGCTTTTGTAGAGCCTCTAATTTAAAATTATAACCGAGGAAAAAATATAAATGTTGCTTTTCCTTTTTTTTAAATTATTTTTGACGTGTGCATGTGTGCGAATAATTCTCATATGTACCTAAAACAAACCGAAAATGTGATTAATTGAGAGATCAGATCCTGGAAATTCTTCAGCAGGGTACAAAATTCTTAAATCAAGAAAAAATCACAAATTAAGCATTTTTCTATTATATTTTGTATTCTTTTAATTCTCAAAGATTTTATGAGAGTTTTTGTATAAACAAAATTATTTAGCTTTTTCAAAAAATTGGTCTACTGATGAGTTAGTATAAGAATCAACGAAATGTACATATAGACTAGCTTAACCATACAACAACTGAACACGTTTAACAAATTCAATAAAGTCTTTTAATCCAAAAGTTAGTTCCTGAATCAAGCGACTTTTAGACTTCATTTGACCCCAGTTTTTCTTCAATCAATCTAGGCTTATTGCAAGTATGCATTTGTGGTTAAATATGGCTAAAAGTAAGTATTTAGCGCTAGAAGAATCCAGACTTGCATGAAGAATTCTGTAATTGATTTAAGAAAATACGTACTTTTGACACCGCTTGGGATTGATTTACGCACAGAAGGATTGATTTTTATTTTGAGTGTACATACACTGAGCGTTAGCATCATGTTAAGAAAAGTGGATAATGTCACATCCATCTGAATTTACTTATAATCTTACAAGTATTTTACATTCTTTTCACGCTGACCTAATATGGTAGTGCGACAACTGGGCTACGCAACCAATTTAATAAAGTACCCTCCACACTCATAACCTATTAGAAAGCTTCTAACTTGATAAAAATGTATGTTTAACAAGTTTAAATTTGGCTGATATGCAAATTTTACAGCAGAAACTTGATAAGTTGGTATTTTCTAATGCATTCTTTTTAATGGCTTCAATTGATGTACAACACATTTTGTATTTCCTTATGTATATTGTAAGTATCAAAAATATGTTTAAAATTTAACACGAAGTTGAAGACTGTGTGCTAAATAGACAAACTAGTGGGTTGTTCTCTTTTTTTCTTTTCTTTTGCTCTTAAGGCTTTATAAAGATGTCATGATAAAAATGGATAGTAGAGAGTAACCAGCAGCGTGTACTATGCTTGCTTTGTTATTATGGTGGTTAATAGCAAGTGGATTCAACTTTCTTGATGATTATGTCTAATATTTATATAGTATGTATACAGTCGAACTTCACTATAACGTAGCAGTTGGGACCGTCAAATTTCTACGTTATAGAGAAAATTCGTTATAGAGAAACTGCAAAAAATTTTGACTACATTTTTTTTATGTAGAAAATATATTTATTAAGACAAAAAAAATTGTTTTTACATGAACACATTATTTATTTTTTTATTAATACATACATACATATGTGACTAAATTGATGCAAAAAATCGATTGCTAAAAACTTCGCAATAGAGAGATTATTTAGTGTGAAAAATTATATTTAGGTCTTAAAAAATTGTACGTTACAGAGAGAACTTCGCTATAGGGAAGTTCGTTATAGGGAGATCAAAATGTATGAAAATACTCACAAAAATGTTGTGTTCACGAATTTTATTTGTTATAGAGAAGATTTCGTTATAGAGAAGTTCGCTATAGAGAAGTTCGACTGTACTGGCATATGTATAAACTAGTACCGAATGAAAACTGTGAAAATGTTGATTACATTCTTGGTGAAGCACGAATGAGACAGAACGCCGTAAATATTCTACAATACAATACAATAGATAAAATTGAACATTTTATTCATAGTCGTATTGTCAAGGGTTGATAATGGACAATGATCAGCAGTTGTATGTCTTTTTATTCAATTTTATTATTATTATTATTTTTTTTAAGTGTCAACGGAAGAAGAATATGAAAAAGAGTGTTTGAGAATAAATTTTGCTCATTTCATTCATTTGCCAATTATGAGTTATGGCTGTCGCGATTGTAAATTTTGTTTGCTGTTTATTACGCTATGGAATGTTACCTCAGGATATATAGTTATGAGAGTATTATGTTCTGAAAATAGCTGTGAGTAAACTTATAGCAATATTTATAATAAAAGAAAAAATTATTTAATTTATCATTAGGCAAAGTTCGAAAATTGTCGGAAGTTATGTGCTTGATTAACAATAAAAAAATAGCAAGGCCGCTGTAATTTATGGTTAGTAAATTTGATCGGTAATTATAAAAAATCATTCAACAAAATTTAAAATCTATTTTCATTAAAATAATACGAATATAATGCTGAGATTTATATCTACTAATATGACCAAACAAAACTAATGATGAAGGTGTAGCGGTTTTTGAAAACAGCTCCTTGTTCCTTTCTTGTGGTCTCTGGCATCGTAATTTACTTTTCATTTCATTTGTTCCCGTAGTAATTAACACATGTAATTTGCCTTTTTAGAATTTTCAAGACTTTTACACTTATTATACGTATGTACATCAGTGAAATTAACCAGTTAAAATATCGGCTGCGTTATGGCATTCATTTAGAAAGAACTATCCGTGAATTACATCGATGCAGTTGCTGGTACAACTGTTCGATCAAATTAATCTAAATTTGTTTGTGTATCCATCACTTCACTGGATACAGAGTACTTGTGCTCATTAGAAATACGTTTTGGGAAAAATTGTTTTGTTTATTTGAAAGCAAAATTATACTATCTTTGCCTATTTTATTGTTTCTTGTTTAAAAGAAAACTGACTTCACCTCAAGCCGTCAAGTAAACTAAACTATCCGAAACTGAGCAAAAAACTATACAGCATGAGATAAATTGAGTGCAAATCACAGAGATTTAACGGAAAATCGAATCGATACAAAAATCTGATTAATTATTTTATTCTAAACATCCTCACACAAAAAAAATCGTAGAATAATAACACTTTTTAACGTATACTGATGTGTTGTAAGTAGTAGTAGAAACCGGCGCCGAAATGTTGAGTCTTAAATAGGAATGAAACTAAAAAGCGCATATTTAAATTGAATATATATTTAAGTATTAAACTTATATTCTAATGCATACATATCGTCAAATGCAATTCAAAAAGGCTTTAGTTACAGAAATTTCAAAATTTTTACTTCTTGTAAATTTGTTGAATGTAACTTAAGGGCTACAGACAATAATACAAGTTTTACGATTTTTATAATACTTTGTGAGAAAGAAATTTACTGAGATTTGGTACGACTGCCAAAAAATGTTTTACTCCCCTCCCTACCTTGCAAGTCCCTACACGTATACCAAATTTCAGCTCTATGGCTATGTGAAGAGTGCGCACCCGTACATCAAATGGGAGTGCCACATGCACTTTGGAATTTTTGAGTTTTATATAGTCTATAGAACCTTCCAAATACACAGAGAGATACTGTGAAAATTTCAAGTAAATCGGTTCAACCGTTAAGCTGTCTATAAGGCACAAACATACATACATACATCCAAACATGTAATTTTTATATATAAGATTATTCGCCATTGCATTCATACTACTTCACTTGCACGAAATATGTTAATTTTTGACATACTTATTGTACCGTTTTTTTCATTTCGTATGACGATATGTACATTCTGTTACTGGCCGCCGTTCACACAATAAGGTGGCAGAGATCTATAACAGCAGCTGTTTATGTTTTTGAAATAACATATTAAGTTATGATGGGTGCTCACAACAGTTATATTTTTTCGTGTTATTATTTTACAACATACAACTTTATGACCTCCTTGTGAATACCCCAATTGTCTCTTATACAATACATTTTTTCGAGTTCTATAGTTGCTTTTTTTTTCTGACACATGATTGTTGTTGTTATGACTCATATTTTCTGTTGAGAAATGCTGTGTATGTGTTTTAATATCATCAACTTTTTCGCACTTAAATTTATAAAAATTACATATTTGTATGTATGTATGTTAGTGCCTTATGGACAACTAAACGGCTGAACCGACTTTATAGAAATTCCTCAGTATCTCTCTGTATATCTGGAAGGAACTATATATAGGCTACATATATATATAGGCAAAGTGCCCGCCCCAAAATTTTTTTCAAATAACTTCGCCATTTATATAGCAAATTTCAAAATTATTTGCGCATATTGAAAGGTCTACCAAATTCTTTTTTTGAAAATGGGGGAAAGGCAAAGTGCCCGCCCCAATAATTGATTATCACATAACTTCGCCACTTGTGAACCAATCTTTAAAATTATGCAAAAGGTCCATTATTGTAGAAATTTGAGAGGGGGCTAAGTGCTTGACTTTGAAAAGTGAATATCAAATAACTTCGTCGTTTGTGAACTAATTTCCAAAATTATTTTTTCAAATGGAAAAGTCTGTTAAATATTTTTTTAAATTGGGAGAGAGACAAAGTGCCCACCCACACATCATCGTCGGTTGAAATTCGGTATGTTTGGATTCACTAAGAAATAATTTTTGGATATTCTAATGTTAAGGGCGTAAATAAGGGTAAAAACGGGTAAAATCGAATATAATATCTCAGAAACTAAAATGATGCTAAAATGAAAACATATAAATGCTGCTGAAAAATAAGCGGGCATGTGCTTCGTACTCTTTCCATATATGTGGGTAAAACTAAATTTTGGTATTTCTTTTTGCAACCATATGTCTCCAAAGTTTTGGGCATAGAACAAATGTTTTTTCCGTCTTACTTTTTCGAAATTCGAAAATATATGGAGTATATAATTGTACCTTTGTACTTTTCTCCCATTTAAATAGTGCTTATGATGCACAATTTCTACTATCTTTAAAAAAATAGTTGAGAGAAAACCTGAAATGAAGTGAAATTGGTACGTTTCTGCAAAACTGCGTTTTGTCCCTTTTCTTATTTTTTTTGTTGATATAACAATAAAAGTATTCTCATTTGATGCAAATGGCTTACCGTAATAATATCTTTACAAAAGTGGGCCAGATTAGATAAGTTTGTGTGGGTAGCTAGTCTATAATGAAATAAAATTATCTTGCATATTTCATACAATTGAATGTAACAATGGAATTAATGGAATGAGGTTTATTTGAAATTTAAAGGTTCCATTATTTCTTTAAATTTTTAATGGAAAAAATAATGTTTTGTTAACCCATTAGCGCCCAATTTTTTTTTTTTAAGTTTTAAATTTATTTTCCAAAAGAATGGTACTAGACATGAGAAAAAAACCATTTTAAAATTATTTTATAATTTTCATATACTTTTTATTGCATTTTTAAATTTGTTCCCAAATGGCATTAAGTGTTATCATATCATATTATGATATTCTACGAAGCAGTGCACATGTATTCCTCGATCACATTCAACGCACATTCGTGAATTTTTTCTGCATAGAGCACATTGTTTTTGCTTTCCAATTGGAATTCCTGCTAAAACATGTTTATTTATTATCCTATTTTCTCTGGGGATTCGCACTGGGCGACCTAGCATTTTCGGGTCTGAAAGTTCTGAATCAGTGTAAAAATAATGTCGTGCAACCCTGCGAATAAATTGTAAGTATAGCACTTTTTCGTGGCATGTATTATAAATAACAAATGCGTTATACATACAGATATCCAGACAGTTTGTAAAAAGCCTAAAGTACCACTTTTTCCCCTTAATTTTAATTGAATATTTGTTGACATGCCAGTCTAATTTATCCACACCTCCCATATACTTATTGTATTGAGATATCAAATAGGGCTGAAGTACTTCTATATATTTTTTATCCTTTTTACTATATCTCTGAACAGATTGCATTGGATTGACCGTTTGGTGGTTGGTGAGCACTTTTACGCATCTGTTATCATTCCAGGAAACAACTAATACTTCATTGTTTTTATCGAACCTATAATCAATTGCTCCCCGAGGTTGTTTTTTCATGGCGTCATCATTTTTTATTGGACACTTATTGATTCGATTGAATCTTGTGGTACCAGTAGCGCGCATATGCTTTTTATTTAGAACTGATATAAGTCGGAAGCTTGAGAAGAAATTGTCGAAATAAAGCTCATGGTCTTCAGGATTTTTGAGAAGATTGATCATTGAAGTAATTACCTTTTCACCTAACGTTGTTAAATTAAATTGCTTTAAGAAATGACCTCCGTAATAACGTACCATCTGCTCATCTACTGACAGATGTTTTGAGAAAACATTTAGCTTTAGAAAGTTTTCATTGAGTTTTTCGAACAGTGGTTGAATTTTAAAATCTTTTTCTAGAACACCATTGCGTATATCCTCGTTGTTGTTAAAGTGCAGGAATCTTTTAATTTCAAGGTATCTGTTTCTGGGCATACAATTTCTTACTCTCTGAATATCGATGTCTATGGTAGGACGTAAAAAATAAGATGCCGAGAAACTTGCGAAAGCAATTAGGATAAAAAGAAAAACTGTGAACGTTATTCTGGTGCGCGTAACGAATACTTTCGTCAACTATGTGTTGCACTAGTGTATTATCAAAGAAAAATTCAAAAGTCTCAAACGCCTCTGCATGTTGAAACTTCTCTTGAATTTTTGCTTTATATTCTGAGCAGCGTTCAGAGGATGAAAAAGCCTGTGTGTAACTTGCATCTGAATGAATCCAACGCGATGTTGAGATTTTGCTGGTACAATTTTCATCCTGACATCTGTGTCGTTTTCATTGAAGTGTATTTCAACTTCACCAGGAACATCTGTAAGTTTCACAACTTTATCAAGGTCATCTTTATCAATATCTTCGCAGTCAGTCAAATTATCGGGTTCCGGAGGCAGTTGCACTATATCAATCGCAGTTTCATCACTAAGGTCCTGATTGTCCAGAAGTTCTTCTAAAATACCTTCAATTTCGTGAAGTCTCAAAGCGCGTTTGCTTAACATGGTTTAGATCAACCGACCTCAACCTACATGAATAAAACATGGCGACCTATAAAATTTTCAAAATGTACAATGTTCCCATTTGGGAACAGAAAAAATTTACCTGGTTTAGCAAATGCAAAAGGCTTTGTGCACAGAAAACTAATTATTTTGTTCACTTAGGTTACGGAATAGCAGATAAAATTAAAAAACACTTGAACATCAACCGTTATAATAAATAAAATCAACAATGAATACTGGCAATTGAAAAAATATACCACTTTGGAAAATATTTGCTCTCTACTGAGCATACAGTTTTCAGAGATAACTAAAATTGTTACGATTGTATACAAAGGTATGTCAGCACCGTTATTTTGTTTTCATGTACTCGATATATTGTTATCTACAACTGGTATTACATTTTTTATGCATGTTCCCAAATGGGATCATTGTGCGCTAATGGGTTAATATAGATTTTCACCAGATTTTTGAGTCTTATTAGACTTATTATTCTTACATGCTGTGAAGTAGTGTTTGGTCGTCCGTCGGGTACACACTCGTTTTCTTCTGTGTCGCAAAAAAAAAACAGATAATTAAACAAAAACAGTCAAACAAATTCCACAAATAAATTTACACCAAAAAAAGAAAAGAATTAATACACAAAATTAAAACAATAATAAAACAAACATCGAAATATACCTAAAAAAAAGGAAAACTTACATACTGAGTGAATTAAAAAAAAATAAACTTCAACAAAATATAGACAACAACAAAACAAATGTGCAACAGAAATGTTACATAGAAAAACCGCTATACCAGTGACGGGCGAACGATATTGGACAGTGTTGGTATCGCCAACCAGTGTTGTCACTTCGGGTCCCGGTGACCGGATCAGTGCTTTTATGGCTTTTTTTCGTGTCATTGTACTGAACCTAGCCATACCCGACTAAATCTTTTGTATTGTTGATGCCATTGTGTCAGTTGCTGCCAGTCTGTTTGGTGATGAAGGAGTAACACTGATCACCGGCAGTCGTTCAAGCGACGATCAGCTCAGTGGCGTCTGCAATACAGAAGATTGGACATTTTTTTGGATTTTTCTAGCGTTGAACATGACAGGCCGATTCAGAATTGACTTCTGCAACATACATGGTCTAAAGGCAAACTGACCCACAGGATTTTCCTATACTTGGATATCACCTCCTATCTCTTTTGCATCTACACAGGGGCCTTGCAATTTATATGCGCAATGAGGTTGTGTACCAGTGCCAGCAATCTTTAGGCACGCATGATCTCGAATTCAGCTGTCTGTGATTTAAATTCAAAATCAGTTCACATATTTTGCATTTCGGGTTTCTATACAGAGGCCCAAATACGGAAAGGGATATAGTTTTATACAACTTCGATGCTTTTTCCTACACTATATCGAAGATCCTCGAAAATTACCCGACCTGTTGATTTCAACGTCCATAATTTATCGTGGCTCCGCCATTCGAGCCCACGACTCCAGAACGCCAATATGTTGGGCTATTCGCAGCGCACAATCATTTTGCGCAATTAGTGAATGAACCAACACATATTTCGTGTGTTGGCGGGCACCAACACAACACTCTCGACCTTTTTCTCACTTCACACCCTGACAAGTATGAAATGAATAATAGCGCACCTCTCAGAAATTCGAATCATTGCACCTTTCTGCCTCCTTTCCGTTTGCGGAACTTCGAGGCGTTTCACGACCAGCTACGAAACGTCTGATATATATTTACGAAAAGGCACATTGAATTGAGCTCAACGATTTCTTTCAGCATTTCAATTGGAAGCTCTGCTTTCTTTACAATGATGTCAATGCCATGGTCCAAAATATAATATTGCTTGGAATGAAAACGTTCATACCATCGAAGCAAATTTCGATTAGGCCTAGACGCGAGATCTTCCTGTGCTAAGACGTGAAAAGATTTGTACGAGCAGCGTCTTCGTGCTAAAGTTCTTACTGCCACACGAGTAAAGAAAAATGCTAGTTCTTCTATTCCGCCTCTTTTAAAAGATGATCAAATATTCACTGACCAGGTTGAAAAAGCCAACCTCCTAACTGAAATGTTTGCAGGTCATTGTCACCTGCCGGAAAGCAATCAATCACTGCCCGCACCCGAGAACGTATCCCATACTATGCGAAAGATATACTTGCGAGCTCCTGCAGTTGAAAAGGTTTTAGCGGACCTCAACATAAATAAGTCGCCTGGTCCGGATGGAATTCCGGCATTAGTCTTGAAGCAGTGTTCTTCGACGTTATCGAATCCTCTGGCAATCCTTTTCAGCACCCTATCCCATGCAGGCGAATTTCCATCATGCTGGAAAGGTGCAAATGTAACGCCGATCCCCAAAAAGGGAGAGGCAAGCAACCCTGAAAATTATCGCCCAATCGCAGTATGCTCTACCATCTCTAAATAAATGTAGAGTATACTAAATTTTCATCTTATGAAGCATCTGGAGTCTAATAGCCGACCGGCAATATGGCTTCTGTGGAGGACGTTCCACGGGAGACTTATTGGCTTTCCTTTCGGAAAAATGGTGTCGATCCATTCACCATTTCGGCGAAAGTAAGGTAGTGGCTCTAGATATTTCCAAAGCATTTGACAGAGTGTGGCATGGAGCACTCTTGTCCAAACTTATTGCTTTTGGTATCAGTGATATCTTCTCTCCATTTATATCGAGCTTTCTCAGGGATCGCCCTATAAGATATGTTATAGAAGGGATCTCATCTAAATAGTTCACAAGGTACCACAAGGCTCCATTCTCTCTCCTTTAATATTTCTTATCTTTCTTAATAACCTTCAATGTCAAACTTCATTATCCATTCTTTTGCAGATGACAGCAGTCTCTGCTGTTGATATTCATTTAATCGCAGGCCGAC
The DNA here is from genome assembly GCA_963924685.1 of Dexiosoma caninum. NCBI lineage: Eukaryota > Metazoa > Arthropoda > Insecta > Diptera > Tachinidae > Dexiosoma > Dexiosoma caninum. The sequence continues at coordinate 58,181,060 of OZ004729.1, forward strand.
ATCGAATATGATCGCGGCGACGAAGCAGAATATGAATAATTCGCTAAATGGTAACATCACGAGAACAGAGTCGATTTCAATCCTCAAAAGACCCAAAGCTGCATTCTTACTCATCGACGCATGCCCAATAACGCTACATCATCTGCAATTATGGGCGGTGTATACATCCAGGAAGCAGAAGCTCTTGATGTTCTTGGCATGGAAATTCAGTGCGATGTTCGATGGACTGAGCACATTTTTCAGGTCTCAAAGTGCCAGAATTTTTTAAGACGGTGTAAGACATACTTCACCTGATCTCCTCACTACTTTTAATACGGCTTATAGCCGACCGAAAATGGAATACAACTCTAATGTATAGGCCGGTGCTTCAAAGACTATTTTGAGGTTACTCGAGCGTGTACAGGAAAGAGCGAAGAGACTCATAGAATACAGTAGGGTAGCCAACTCCATTGACTCTCTTGAGCATCGTCGCAACGTGGGGTGCTTTTCGTTATTCTATTGTTACTTTAATGGGATGTGTTCTGATGAAATCAGGGAACTCGTTCCTGAAACCCGGTCATCACGTGCACGACGCGTTCATCATTAAGAGCGCATCCATTTGTTGTCGAATTGGCAGCACTACGCATTACAGAGAAACATAATTTTTTGGCCGCACAGCACGTATGTGGAATGAACTACCCGCAGAGGTATTTCCTGTCACTTTTGACGTGGTAAAACTTAAACCGAATGTCAATGAGGGTGGCGATGGTCGAAGTAGTCTGCACGTTGACTACAAAACGAAAAATTTTTCCTGGGTTCAACCCCAGTTTCAGACTCATAAAAACATCTCGTATTTTTCTGTTGTGCATTTGTGTGTCTTTGTGGCAGTTGTTGTCGGAAGGTTTTAGTGGCGAAGGCATAGTCACTGGTCACTGGACAGTAACGGCTTCAGCTGTATCCAATTCACAAGCACATCAGAACGTTGTCCTTCGTCGGTATTGTGTAGCATCGGCGAAGTAAAATAATTACAAAAAATAGCTACTAAAAAAACGAAGCTTCAAAATTTAATACATCTCCTTGAGATCAGAGACGTTACAATACTCCTACAAAAACAAATAACGTGCAAAAAGCACTGTTGTAAGATAGTGAGTCTTCACCTTCTATCATTTCTCCTACAATCCCTTTCCTATAGTTCTAGCACAATGCACCGCCGCATGTGTAGGGGTGATCTTCTGAGTGCTGGTCCATGATAAAAGGACGAAACACTACTCCCTCTATTCTTTCTCTTAAAACTTTATTTTCTAGCTCCGGCACAATCCACCGCATGTATAGGGGTCATCCCCTGAGTGCCGGTCCAAGAAAAAAAAAATATAAATTGAAAAGTATTTTATTTTGCCAAAGTGTAATTACTTCTTATTCGGTTTAAACTAATTAAATATTCGTATACAATTTACAAATTAATATACTTTTTTTAATAATTTTATATTAAAAAATGTTTTTAGGCATTCTACTATAACTTAAAGAATCCATTCAACAAGTACTTTCGTTTTTTAAGATACTACGTAATATATTTACTAATCTAGATGTTAAATTTGGTAATCACAAATGTAATACCATGTTCAAACTTATCGTGTTTAATTTCTCAATCGTATTTACCGTTATTACTGTCGATTCTAAAATGTTATACCATATCGAGCCTTTTTTTTTTTTTTTTTTTTTTTGGCGTGTGAGGTAGAGTTGAAAATGCCTTCGCACTTACAGAGACCGTCGTCTTCTGCGTCGAGTGGTGTTGCCACTAAAAAATTCCCTCCTCCTCCTCTGGGTAGATTCCTCCCCGGAACCGCTTTCCGCATTACTTCGAGAAGGCCCAGAGCCACGTCCCAATCAGGACCACTCTCAATCACCCACGTCTGGGTCCGCCAAGTTCGCAGCCGGCGCCATGGCCCCGGCCCGTATCGCCTGGTCCCCGTCAGAGGGGGCCCCGCTATGCAGCAGCGCATCGAGGTCCCTCTTCTTCCTCCGCAGAACGTATCCCACGTACTGTGCCACAGCGTCCCAATTGTCTTCACAATCGAGCATCCTCCCTATCACGGTGGCAGGAGCGAACCCGCCAACCCGCTGCGCCATTGCACCTCTCTCAGCATGCCACCTGGTGCAGTCGAAGAAAGTGTGTTCTGCATCATCATCCGTAATACTACAGTAAATGCAGTCGGGACCATCTGCCCTGCCCATCCGGTACAGGTACTTTCGGAAGTATCCGTGGCCCGAGCGGAATTGTGTCAGGAAGTAGTTGACTTCCCCAAATTTCCTCCGAATCCATACTTCCACGCAGGGAATGAGCCTTGCCGTCCACCTGCCGACCGTGTCCGCGGTCCACCTGTCCTGTCATCGCCGGACAGTTTGGGGTCTCAGACCAATAGCACCAACACCAGGGACCTCCCCCCTCGAGTTCCAAGCCTCCCACCGCTCGCGCGCCAAGAGGTCTATGGGTATTTCCCCACATATCACCAGGACCGCAGCGCCCGAGACCGTGCGGTAAGCCGAAGCAACCCTAAGGGCCGCTGTACCGCCTCGAGTACCCTGCGTTAGGTTCTCTCACCCAGTACATTTCCCCAAATCTCGCTCCCATGCAGCAAGATCAACTTCGTGACCGCCATAATCAGCCTCCTCTTGCTCTGTGTCGGGCCTCCGACATTCGCCATGAGTCTGCTCAACATGCCAGTCATCTTCGCCGCCTTAGTCGCCACATGCCGTATTTGGGCCCAGTAAGTCAGCCTACAGTCGAGTCTGACGCCCAAATACCTTATGGCACTCTGGGTAACCAGAGACACATCCCCTATATGCATGCCGACATCGAGTGGTATGTGTGCCCGCGTCATCAACATCACCTCGGTCTTCTCCCCGGCCAATTCCAAGCCGTGGTCCCCAAGCCACATCCGGGTCCTAATCATGACCCGGTTCAGCTTCCCCCTGGCGTCATCCATATCCCGCGCCAAGATCACCGCCGCTATATCATCCGCGTATCCTACGAGCTGAGCATCCTCGGGCATTTCCACCCCAAAGATCCCATCGTAGGTCAGATTCCATAGGTCCGGGCCCAGCACAGATCCCTGGGCCACGCCGGACGTGATCGTCCTGCTCCTCCGCCCCGTCGGCGTATCGTACAACAGTACCCGATCGTCCAGATAACTACGGAGAATTCTATACAAGTATCCGGGAATACGAAACCTCCCCCATAGCGCCTCTAGAACATCAGCCCATCGTAGGCTGTTGAAGGCATTCCGAACGTCGAGTGTTGCCAGGACAACTATGCGCTTCGGATAATAGCGCCTCTCGCTCTGAGCGCGCTCGAAGCACTCAACCACATCAGCAATCGCCCCGAGCGTTGACCTGCCAGGTCTGAAGCCATGCTGTCTATCCGACAGCCGCCCAGCCATCCTCACGGCCTCCGCCAGCCTTCTTTCCAGTAGCTTCTCCAGCAGCTTGCCGGCACCATCCAACATACAAAGTGGCCGATAAGCCGATGGCTGGGTCGGATCGCCCCTGCCCTTGCTAACAAGCACGAGCCGCTGTGTTTTCCAGCGTCTTGGGAAGACGCCCTGGACCAAACAAGCATCATATACCGGAAGCAATGCTTCCGGCCTGCTCTCAGCCAGGATCTTGAGCACCTCCGACGGTACCCCATCCGGGCCAGGGGCTTTCCCCGTCCTAAGAGCCCCGGCGGCGATCCTCAGCTCCTCCCCGGTAAAGGGCGGTGGAACCCCATCATATCGAGCCTTTGGTGCAATACCGTCGTAATTCAAAAAACGTGAACTGAGAAAAATGCATTTGAAGTTTTGAGCCATCTTTGATTTTCGTTTACTAAAGTTATTTTTTTACAAGTTTTTAAATAAAGAGGCATGTTTTGTAATGTTTTCTGTTTGTAAATTTCTTGTCATGAAGGAAATATTTCATTATTGCAAATAAATATTGTTGGAAATAGCTGGAGGCAATAAAGACATTAGTAGCTGTAGAATCTGAACAGTTAGAGATAGAACCATAATATTTTTTTCTTTTAGATATATATTTCCCCAAAGATCATTTCTGCATACCTAGCTCAAACAATTAAAATTTTGAGTTACTGCGATATTGCACCAAAGGCTCGATATGTTGACTCGGTTTGTTAAACACTTCAAACTGACATATTTTGTTTTTCTTTTCTTTTTTATTTTATTTTAGTTTACGTTAGGTTAAAAGGCAAACGATCAAGATGGAATGCTCCAAGTAGTGCCATAGGCGTCATTTTGTCACCTAAGTCCCGTAGAAACCAAACTATACAGTAGAAAAAATGGCAGCTCCAAATGCTTAATGCGAATCAAAAATTTTCATGTTCAAATCGGCTTATAAAAACAAAGAAATATATTGGTTAGTGTTTTTTTTGGGAGATTTACTAAAATATAATAAATTTTATGCATTACTTTTTCCAAAATATTTTATATCTTCAGAAAAATACATACTATTTACTAAAAGAAAGTAAAGCTTCCCTGAGTATCTGCATTATAAACAGCGAAATGCGTTTAAGAACTAAAACTAAAATATATTGCAAATAGGAGTAATATTTATTTGTTTGCTAACATTCAAACTTCTACTATTGGGATACGTTAAGGGCCATTAAATATATAAATTGTTCACAACTTATACTTTTCTTTCTTTTTAGTTCGGTTTTGTTCAAAATATAAATGTTATTTATTTTTTATAGCATTTGAGGGTGTAATATACAATATAATTAATAAGTATGTTGGCTTATTTATCAATAGTAAGAGTAGAAGTAAATACATAAATGGCAGCAGGCGATATTTTACAAAGAATAGAAATGTTGTCGTTGTTATAGCCACCTGCTAAATTTTATTTAATACAGCACTTGCATCAAAGCTCAAAGAGTTTGAACAAATACAGGCCTCAAAAAAATATACTTATGTATATCGCGTAAAAATATAAAATGAAATAAGTTTGTTTGTTCTTTCTCATTTCTCGGAACATGGAATACAACCCTCTTGTATGACTCTCTTGTAAAGACTATTTTCAAGTTACTCGTCCGTGTGCAGGAGAAGGCGAAGAAACTCACTATTGACTCTCTTGAGCATCTCGTAATTTGGCGCGTGTTTCGTTGTTATATCGCTACTATAATGGGATGTGCTGTAATGAAATCAGGGGACTTTTTTTTTTTTTTTTTTTTTTTATCTTGGACCAGTGCTCAGGGGCTATCCCCTACATATGCAATGCATTGCACTGGAACTAGAGAGAAGGATAGGGAAGAAACAGACAGGTGGTGAAAGTGGTAGAAAGATAGAGCTTAATTCTTGCGCAACTTTGCAGTTGCGTGTAAATTATAAAGCAAAGTTGCGGCGTCTCTGATGTTTTTTTGACGCATTATTTTTAAGCTAATGGAGCCATTTTATTTATTATTTTACTTCGCCGACGTTTTATTGCTCAAATACCGACGAAGGAGAGTGCTGTAGCACAGAAAACTCAGAAAAAACTTTTTCTGATTTGACCCGGCTGGGATTCGAACCTGGGTCTTTCTGGTTGCAGAGCCAACACGCTGACTTCTCGCCATCAGCACTCCCTTGTTTCGGCAACCCATTCATTCCATTTGTGTTCGGTTTGGCAGCGAATCGTACTACACATTACAGAGCGAACTCATTTTTGGACCGAACAGCGCGTATGTGGAACAAAGTCCTGCAGATGACTTTTCAATCACTTTTTACGTGGGAAGTCTCAAATCAAGTATCCATAAACACTACCCCCTCTATCCTCTTCCCCGTAACATAAATTCCTAGTTCCGGCACAATGCATCGCGTGTGTAGGGGTCTTCCCATGAGTGCTGGTCCAAGATGGGCATTTCAAAATTTTTGTCTTTTGGGGATTATTTGTACAGCTATTGAAATGAAATTATGAAAATATAAATGTGTATTTGTGCATTTCTACATGATACCAACGACCTATATCTGTGCACATACTATATTGAAAAAAATAACGGCTACTATACATCAATCTATAGCAATAAATAACAAAATTCTTTAAAAAATTTGTTGAAGTCCTACGTATTATGTAATTATAATATGTACATATGTATGTATTTATAATAAGCAAATAAAATAAATAATTGTAACAAATTATAACTTGTAGCTTGCTGCAGTATGTGTGTTTAATGCTTAATTATTGGTATATTGCTGTTTATTTTCTTCTGTTTACTAATGGAATTACTACTCGCTTAAAGTAAAAGCTTTTTCAAATAAGGAAACAATTAGCTAAAATTCCACTAGCGCACCATCCAATGGTAATGCGAAAGAGGTTGAGAAACAGGCCTCCAGCAACGCGACTATCCTGATCAGTGATGCCAGTTTAGCCTTATTGTAGTCCTTTAGACTCCAAATATACATTTTATCTACATGGCTCTTTTAGTCTTTTTATTTGAAATTTAGTCTCAAAAAGGCTACATTTGTTTCAAAATTTTTGATAAACCCATAAAATCATTTTGAAACATATTAAAAATTGTGATATTGATAATAAAAAATTTCAGTGCACTGAAGACAAAATTGCATTGATTGATATCCAAAGCCGAAAGCTTTTGAGTTATAACTGCACAAATGTTGAGTCAGCAGTTGAGTTATGGGTGGAGTTACGACAATATAAGAATGTACTATAAGAAAATGTATTTCTTGATTCAGTTAATGTAGTATTTAGTTATTTAGTATTACCTTTCAGTAACGCTGAGGTTGAAAAACTTTTTAGATCAATGAAAATAAATAAAATGAAAAAATAAATTATTTATATATAGGTATGTTTGTTATAAGGTTTCGCTGGTCTACTGTTAGAGAATTATGAAATATACCAGGAAAATAAACGAATTTCCTTTGTAATAAGTAGAGCGTTTCGCATACAAATCGACCACAAATGGATGCGCTCTTAATGATGAACGCGTTGTGCGCGGGAATGACCGGGTTACGGTTACAAGTTCATTTCATCACAACACATTCCATTATAACGATAGAACAACGAAATATACCCCACGTTGCGACGATGCTCTAGAGAGTCAATAGAGTTGGCTACCCTACTGTCTCCAATGTGTATCTTCGCTCTTTCCTGTACGCGGTCGAGTAACTTCAAAATAGTTTTTGAAAAACCGACCCATACTTGTCAGTTGTATTCCAATTTCGGTAGGATGTAAGCGGTATAAATAGTAAGGAGATCATATGGGTGAAGTATGTCTTACACCGTCTGAAAAAACTGAGGCAGCTTCCTTTGAGACCAAAAAATGTGCTCAGTCCATCGAACATCACACTGGATTTTCATGTCAAGAACATCAAGAGCTTCTGATTCCTCAATGTTTATACCGCCCATAATTACAGATGAGGCAGCGTAATCGGTCATGCGTCTATGCATAAGCATGCTGCGTTGGGTCACTTCGGCATTGAAACAGAGCCCAATATTCCATTCCGATATTCTCATAAGGTCACCATTTAGCCAATTAATCATATTTTGCTTCGTAGCCACGATCATAGTCGAAGTCGGTCTACGATTAAATGAATATGAATGGCAGATACTGCTGGCATCTGCAAAAGAGTGGATAGCGTTGGAAGTTTGGCATAGAAGGTAATTATAAGAATTTGGGTAGGTGGAATAATAGAGTCTTGTGGTACCCTTAAATTAATATTCAACATGATAGATGAGATCCCGTCTATAACAACTCTTATACAGCGATCCCTGAGAAGGATAGGTATAAATCGAGAGACCGACACCAAAAGAAATAAGTTTGGACATAAGTGATCAATGCCTCAATCTGTCAATGCTTTGGAAATATCTAGAGCCACTACCTTACTTTCGCCAAAATGGTGAATAGATCGACACCATTTTTCCGAGAGGACGGCCAAATAATTCTCCCATGGAACGTCATCCACGGAAGCCGTGGAAGCTGTTGACCTCCAGTGAAAATTTAGCATATTCTCCATTACTCTTGGGGTTTCTTTCCAGTCCCTCCTTGAAGATCGGCGTTACATTTGCAACTTTCCAGCACGAAGGAAATTCTCCTCCATGGTTTAAGGTGCTGACAATGATTGCCAGAGGACGAGATAACGTCGAAGAACACCACTCAATACCAGTGCCGGAATTTCATCCGACTTGTTTATGTTGAGGTCCTCTAAAACCCTTTTAACTGCACGTGCTTGAAAGTATATCTTACGAATAAAATCTCGAGAGCGGGTAGTGGTTGGTGGCTTTACGGAAAGTAAAATCACTTGCAAAAATTTGAGCTGGAATGTTTTTTTTTATCTTGGACCAGCACTCAGGAGATGACCGCAACACATGCATTGTTCTAGAACTATAGGAAATGGGTAGTAGGAGAAATGATAGAAGATGAATCTTCATTATCTTACAGCACTGATTTTTGCCGGTTATTTGTTTATTTTATAGTAGTGTTGTAGCGTCTCTGATGTCAAGGAGACGTATTAAATTTTGAAGCTTCGTTTTGAGTAACAATTTTAGTAATTATTTTACTTCTACAGACGAAAGAGTGCGTTCTGATGTGCCTGTGGATTGAATACAGCTTAAGCCGTCACTGTTCTGTGACCAGTGACCATGCTTTCGCCACTGAAACCTTCCGACAACAACTGACACAAAGACACAAAAATGCACATCAGAAAAAATGCGAGATGTTTTTATGAGTCTGAAGCTGTGGTTGAACCCAGGAAAATTTTTTCGTTTTGTAGTCAACGTGCAGACTACTTCGACCATTGCCACCCTCATTGACATTCGGTCAAAAGTGAGAGGAAAGACCTCTGCGGGTAGTTCATTCCACATACGTGCTGTGCGGCCAAAAAACGAATTTTCTCTGTAATGCGTAGTGTTGCCAATTCGACAACAAATGGATGCGCTCTTAATGATAAACGCGTCGTGCGTGTGATGACCGGGGCTCGGGAAGGAGTTCCCGCTTTATCCGACAGTTAGTATGCGATCAACTTTTAAAAGAGGTGGAATAGAAGACCTAGAAATTTTCTTGACTCTTTTTTGTCATGGACCAGCACTCAGGAGATTATCCCTGAGAGTCAAGAAGATGCATTAAATTTTTAAAACTTCTGATACGCCTGTAGATTGGTTACAGCTGAAGTTGAAGAGTTTTCTGTGCTATTTGTGTAATAAAACTGCGGCGAAGTTAAATAATAAGTAAAATGGCTTCCCTTACCTTAAAAATAGTACTTCAAAATTAACATCAGAGACGCTGCAACTTTGCTTTATAATTAAACAAGCAACTGCAGAGTTGTGATTTAAGCTCTATCTTCCTACCACTTTCACCCCATGTTTATCCCTCTTGCTTCCTAGTTCATGCATTGCATATAAATGAGATTTCCCCTGAACACTGGTCCTAGATTAAAAAAAATATGTGTATGTATATATGGAAAAAATACCAAACACTTGACCACTTATTTTTCAGCACCATTTATTTTTATTGTAACTGGCTTAGTTTCTGCGATATTTGGTTATGGATTTTACCCTTTTTTACCCCCCTAGTAGTAGAATATCAAAAGCCGTACGTACAGATGTAAATGGAATATTATTACTTCTAATATTATTATTACATTTTTACGTATATATAAATCAAAGATATAGACCAAAATTAAAAATATTTTTATATATACATATATATGTACTTTAGACCAACTTTTCAACGTATGGGATGTGCAAAAGTGTTATTTTTTCAGATCCCCATTTATTTCCAGATACGTTGTGATCTGAAGATATTTTTCTGGAGTATAAACCGGTCAGGCGGTTCGTATTTTATCGGTTAAAACAAACCGAAATCGGGTTTGCGATTTTATTTACCTATAACTCTTAAATTAAAAGGTTTACGTGATTAATCTGAATATTAGACTGTACCAATTTAGAGGAAAAAAGAGTGTTTCGTATGGGTCTATGAACTAACTCCCACAAAATAAGTCCCACTTTTAAAAACGAAATAAGTCCCACCAAAAATTGCTTAAAAAAATGAAATAACTCCCACGAAATAAGTCCCACTTTTGAAAGCGAAATAAGTCCCACCAAAATGAAATGATTTAAAAATTTACTTGAAATGAAATAACTCCCACTCAAAATGAAATAACTCCCCCTTGAATAATATATTTCTTAAATGAATTAAGTCCCACTTTCATAAACGAAATAAGTCCCACTTTTTCACTGTTTAATGCGATTTCAAATAAGAAGTATTTGGCTCTTCGAAAAAAACACACGTCGAATAATATGAATAATCAAAGCAGAGGAATAATAAAGAAAAATCGTATGCAAGCTTGCAGAAGGCTTCTTAATGGAATGGATATTACGAATTTTGATAGAGTTCCAGAATTTATTATTAATTCTTTTTTCGGTCAAGGAACGTATAGAGAACGCCTACTAGTAACAACGTTTGGATTCGTAAATGGATTAAGTACAGATCAATTGTTCTTATTATTAAGATGGAAACCGTTTCGGAAGGATCATCAGATTAAAATTATCGACCTTTATAAATGGCTTGAAGATCCAGTGCATGGTAGAGGGTATTATAGTTTTAACGTGGCATTGGGATTAGTTGTATTTTGTAATGGTGATATTAGAAAACATGGAACACGAATTCCAATTTCCTACTAAAAATATAATAAAACACATACATACGTAATTACGTCAACAATTTTTTTTAATATTGTTTTTCCAGTAGTTAAGTTCGGTACCTATTTGTACACATTTCTTTAAAGTTTTTTTATTATAGTAAGTATAAAGTAATTAATAACAAAAAAAGGAGATCCATGAGAGATAAGGACAAAAAATTATAGTTGTCCCTTTTACGAAATGTCCAATATATAACTTTTTGCATAAGAAAAAAATGAGAAATAAAGCCATAATGGCCTTATATTTCATGGCTCTATCGCACCCCTCCATAAAAAAATCATTTATTTATCAGATAAATATTTGAAGGGTTTCATGAACTTCTGCACGACAGAATGGACATACTAGTTTACTGGTTTGATCAATTTTGTGAGTTTGCATTGTAAGACAGCATTCACTGCAAATTTTCAAGTGTTTACAAGGAAAAAATAAGATATTTGGCTGCTTTATGAAACAAACCACGCACATATTATTATTAATTGTATTCTGGTTGGTTTCAATATCGTTTAACGACTCGTCTTTAATGTCCTCTTCTAAATATGATAATTCTTCAAAAAGATCTTCATCAGGCTCCATTTGTACAATTAAATTATTTTTTGATAACACCAGTTGGTCAAGGAATTTAGAAGGAGTTATAGTACCTTGTAAGAGATCATTCTTGAATTTCGAAATCATATCTGCTTTCAAAACACAGGACTTTTTAATACGCTTTTTTCCCACACTACCATTGGTATTCATCAATAGTTCAAATTTTCTTACTTTTTCAAATTCTTGCATCTGTAAAAATGCTACAAATTTGAAAGAAGTAGCCTTCTTTGGAATGCTTTTTCCTATGACGCTATTGTAAGCTTCTATTGCAGACGTAGTGCTGATTTCAGAATCGAAAACTGAAAAGTTATGTGGACTGATCTGTAATAATGAAATCATAACACCTTTTATGTAAAAGTGAATATTGTACCTTTTGCATCCATTGATTCTCAAAATATTTTATAAATATATATTTAGGGTTATGAAATAACTCCCACTTTACAAAACGAATTTATTCTCACTCAAAACGAAATAAGTCCCACTTAAAATAAAAACGCGTAACGAAATAAGTCCCATCAATTGACGAAATAAGTCCCACTTTTAAAAACGAAATAACTCCCACTTTCAAAACAGCAATTTTTTGTGGGACTTATTTCGTTTTTAAAAGTGGGACTTATTTCGTGGGAGTTACTTCATAGACCCGTTTCGTATAACCCCTAATATAACATATATTTGGACAGTAATTTAAAAATGTTTTTTTTCGGATGAATGCAGGAGTCGCCTTTTTAAACTTTTCTTCTTATCTTTGGCATTTGCAGTCGGATCTTAAAGAATGATATATCAATGTTTGCCTAATGCCTAATATTCTGCATCAATATCCATTGCCTTCCAGAATTTCCTTGTAGTATTTATCGATCAAATCTCTGTTTCTACCACCTTATTATAAAAAAAAAGTTTTTTTTTTTAAATTACTGTCCAAAAATACGTTATATAAGGGGGGTGTACGGTATATATTTCTTGATCTTGGAATTTTACTGGATCCAAAGCTAAATTTTTCTTCTCATATTACCTTGGCTGTAAATAAAGCTAGAGGTGTGCTTGCCTTTATAAAGCGCTGGGCTAAAGAGTTTTCTGACCCTTACATTACGAAACGGCTGTATGTGTCGCTAGTTAGACCTATTTTAGAATACGGATCAATCATATGGGATCCTCACTACAACTTTCATAATATTCGTATTGAATCTGTGCAAAAACAATTCTTGTTATTCTGTTTACGTGGCCTTCGATGGAGCTCCTCAACAAATTTGCCTTCCTATACGAGTAGATTAGCATTAATAAAACTACTTACTCTCAAACGTCGTCATACAATGTTAAATGTGTCTTTTATGGTAAACCTTATCAATGGTAATATTTGCTCCGAATTTCTGTTAAATTTTGTTAAATTTAGTGTACCTTGTCGTAGTATTCGTCATTATAATCCTCTTGTTATTAACTTTTGTAGATCTAATTATGCTATGGCTGATCCTTTTACGAGGTTATGCCGACAATTTAATAATTTGTCTGAATTTGTTGATTTTTCTCTAAATAATAATGTTATAAAGCATAAAATCATTGTTTTTCTGAATTCATAAATTCAATATAGTCATAAGTACATTGTTATTAGTCTGTAAGGATTATATCCATTGACTAAATTTAAATAAATAAATAAATGAATAAATAAATAATAAAATGGAATATAAAAAATTAAGCTGTGTTGCCTTCGAAGCGTGTTCTACTGCTATTAAGCGACTAAAAGTTCCTTTTAATAAAATTAAAAAGAATTGCGACGCAACTTTTATAATATGTAATTATTGCTTTTGAAAAAATCAACTTTTTGAAAAAGATACCTTTGAGCAGTACTACAACGATTAGAAGAAACATAAGATTTCATTTATTATAAAGTACCAAATTGGAGTTAATTTTTACAGCTTATAGAGATTAATTTTCTGTTTTTAGCACCTTAGAATACATAATTAAAAAGAAATACTGAACACTTGTCCGTTTGACAGAATGTCTACCTCAAGAGCTGGAACAACGTACCTCATTAGCTTCTTTAATAATAACTATTAAGGTATACAAGTGTTTATTATAGTATAAGTATGTTAAATATCGTAAATAAATAAACTCAAGTGAAAAATTGTAATTTTACACTTTTGTATTAATACATACTACATAGATTTTAGAGGATATTTAATTCAATTCGTATTTAATTGTAATTCAAAATATTTATATAAATACAAAATTTTTCCTAAAAATTAAACGACTTTTTCTTCAGTGTAAAATATCACAAGACTTGGAATTTAAAAACGAAAATAGAGCAACACAAAAATGAAAAAAATGCAAAAAGTAGTTTTTAATCCCGATTACTTCTCTACACCGATTACTGTCAAACAAAATGTTGCATGCAAAAGTTGCGACGTTAATTGCAAGGTGTAAATATGGTCATATAGACATGTATATTCTTCATTATTTAATAGAAAATTTAAAGCTCATTTCAAATAGGTGTTTATGCTACTTAATACTATTATTATATCGCGGAGGAGGTTTTTGTTCATTTGGTCATAACGGAGTCTAACAACAGCACGATCCCCTCAAGGATAATTTTGTTTCTTAAGCAGCAAGCTTTTACTTTTTGTATATTTGTTTAGAATTGAGAAAAAATTATGGAAAAGCGCAAGTAAATAAAGGCAAATAAAAAAGCGTTTTAGCGAATAGTGGTAGAAAGTAAGAAATTTTAGTTATTTAATTCAAAGTGAAGCTATCATTGATATTTTGTATGAAAGTAATTTTAAAATGATAAAAAAGTTATGCTATTATGCCAATTGTGCAGATGTGCGGAATGTGTATTTAAAAAATTAAATTGTATTGGATATTTCGAAATAGTGACAAGAAAAATTAATTATGAGCAGTTGAGTATTTGGCTTATAGTATAAAAGGCAGGAATTGAAATATAAGTCCTTTAAACGAGTTGTTTACTTTATTTTCATTCAAGGAATGAAAATTACTTTTAATTAATTGTCGAATTAAAGGTTCTCAATGGGCTATTTTTAATATTTCACATTTTCAAAACGTTCGTATAGCATTTTGTCTAGCCTCATTCACTATACTTAAATTGCATATATTTTTTTCATTTTATCAATTTACTGTCAAGCTTATCTCTAAGTGCTTCTTTTCTTTGCCGTTGCCAATACGTACTTAAATGTACATAGATTGTTTCAACAAAATCTAAAACGTTTACTCAAGTAAAGATTTTTACTTAAGAATATCCAATATTATTTGTTTTGGTTTACTTTTTCTGTTTTAAAAAATATTTTTTCACTTCGTATTCTGCAAGTCTACGTCTGAAGGAATGACAAAACATTCAGCATTATCAACATTAAATATCTTAAAAGGCACTAGAAAAGTACCCCAATAGTAATAACAAATACTTAGTAGTACGAATAATAATAATAATATTAATAATAATAATAAAAGCATAGCTATTTAAGTACATTTATGAACACTTGAATATATATGTATAACAAATCAACCTAAAATATTGATATTTAGAAAGTAAGAAGTAGAAGTAAATACATTTGTCGCAAAGACCTATTAAAGTTATTTGTTCGTCTCTGTTTCTTCTCATTTTAAGCTTTTCATATTGGTTTCGCTCACGGTCTGTGTTACACAATTTTTGCCATTTTTCAACCCTCTGGGTTCGTAATATATTGTAAGCAATTTGCTTAATTAACTTTAATGATCTAATATATTTCAAAATTCAGTTTTATTTATTTATTTATTTAAATTTAGTCAATGGATATAATCCTTACAGACTAATAACAAGGTACTTATGACTATATTGAATTTATGAATTCAGAAAAACAATGATTTTATGCTTTATAACATTATTATTTAGAGAAAAATCAACAAATTCAGACAAATTATTAAATTGTCGGCATAACCTCGTAAAAGGATCAGCCATAGCATAATTAGATCTACAAAAGTTAATAACAAGAGGATTATAATGACGAATACTACGACAAGGTACACTAAATTTAACAGAATTTAACAGAAATTCGGAGCAAATATTACCATTGATAAGGTTTATCATAAAAGACACATTTAACATTGTACGACGACTTTTGAGAGTAGGTAGTTTTATTAATGCTAATCTACTCGTATAGGAAGGCAAATTTGTTGAGGAGCTCCATCGAAGGCCACGAAAACAGAATAACAAAAATTGTTTTTGCACAGATTCAATACGAATATTATGAAAGTTGTAGTGAGGATCCCATATGATTGATCCGTATTCTAAAATAGGTCTAACTAGCGACACATACAGCTGTTTCGTAATGTAAGGGTCAGAAAACTCTTTAGCCCAGCGCTTTATAAAGGCAAGCACACCTCTAGCTTTATTTACAGCCAAGGTAATATGAGAAGAAAAATTTAGCTTAGGATCCAGTAAAATTCCAAGATCAAGAGATGAATCAACTAACTCCAACTGATGATCTCCCAAAGAGTAGTTAGCTGCAATTGAATTACTTCTAGAAAAGCGCATGCATTTACATTTCTTTAAATTAAGCTCCATCATGTTATGTCTGCACCATACAAAAAAGTTGTCGAGATCATTCTGAAGATAAACGTGGTCGATAAAATTATAAAAAGAATAAAAGATTTTAACATCGTCAGCGTGCATTAGTATATTGGCGAAGTTGATAACATTAGGAAGATCGTTAATAAACAGCGAAAATAGAATCGGCCCAAGATGGCTGCCTTGGGGAACACCAGATGAGACATATATATACTTAGAAGAACTGTTGTTAAAACGAATGGTTTGTTTTCTATCAATTAAATACGATTTTGACCAGTTTAAACTGTTATTAGTTACGCCGAATAGATCCAGTTTATCAAGAATAAGTTGATGGTTGACTTTACCAAATGCTTTACTGAAGTCCGTATAAATGGCATCAGTTTGTTTCTTCTGGGTAAATGCATATTTGACTAAAGTAGTTAAATGAAGAACATTAGTTGTAGTTGAGCACCCTTTTCTAAAACCATGTTGATAAGGTGACATTAACGATGCAGTGTGATGACATAAAAAATCGGCAAGTAGTTTTTCAAACAGTTTTGGAATGGCACTTAATTTAGCAATACCTCTATAAAACGTAATATCGGACTTATTACCAGATTTATATAGAGGTATTATATAAGAATCTTTCCACAATACAGGAAAATAGCCATATTTTATCGAAGCATTAAACAATAAAGTTAATGGTGTGGCAAATGATTCAGCACATCGCTTTAAAATGCAACTTGGAACTCCATCAGGACCATAATTAAAGAACATTTTAAGTTTTTTCAAGTTAGACAAAATATCAGTGCACTTTAGTGCAGGAAAAGATATCACTAGATTCGATGCAAGCGCATAAGGATATGCATTTCCATTATCGTAAACAGCATCAGAATAAGTACTGGCGAAAAACTCAGCAAACAAATCACAAATAACATCAACGTTGCTAGATTCTTGATTATGAAGTTTCATAACAGATGGATATCCACTGGATTTTCTTTTAGAGTTAACAAATGAATAGAAAGATTTTGGGTCCCGAACAAAATTGTTATTTACTTTGATTAAATAATCCTTATACAAAGCGTGATTGAGCGTAGTCAACAAACGAACCAGACCGTTTATATTATTTATAATTTTTGTTCTTAATGTTTTTTAGACGTGACAGCTGCCTCGTATTCCATGGTGGTCCAACTGAAGTGCGAACAAATTGTTTAGGAATACAAGTTTCAAAAAACGAGTAGATTTTATCGTAAAAAATGGTAATAATCGTATCAATATCCGTATTGTTATTTATCGGAATGTTGAAAATGTCACTTCAACATGTATTTATTATTAAATCATTCAACAAACTATAGTTAGTTCGTTTGAAACAAAAAACTTTACCAGCTACAGAATAGAAGAGCTAATTTCGATCGTAGGATGATATTAGTCTTCGGGCAGTGTAAAGGTTCCGAAAGAATAATAGTGCAATCATCAACATTATTAACAAACACAAAATCAAGTAATTTCCCAAAATCATTGAAGACACAATTCATTTGATACAGAGCTAATCCAAAAATATAGTTTAAAAATTCATCATGGCAGTTTCTGTTCTTTACCGGTATTAAATAAGGTGTATCAGGTGTATATTTCGAGATTGATGGTAAATTAAAGTCACCAACCACAAAAATAGAGTCGTTTGTATCAACATGTAAAACAACAGAATCAATGGCTTGAACATGTTTAGCGTAAACAGAAGAATCTGAGTCCGGAGGAATATAAGAACAAGTCAACAGCAACAAATTCAATGTTAGAAGGATCATTTACAATGACTTCAGATGGGTATAAGCAAGAAACAGCAATAAGAACACCACCATCTCTTCGAGCAGGGCGATTATATCTAAATATTTGATATTTATTGCAGAGAACTTCTGCATTAAAAACGTTATCACAAAGCCAGGTCTCAGTAAAGATAATTACATCATAGGTAAAATCATAACTATTTAGAAGGAGAGTAGACAGTTTAGTATTCAAGCCACGAACATTCTGGTACATAATATTTAAACGATCCTTAGAGGTAATTAGTTTTGTGGAACCAATAAATTTTCAGAAGGCGAATTTCAGACGAATTTTAAATGATGTTATACTCCTCGGCTCTGAATATGAAAATTTAGTGACAAATATATCGTCTGCAGCAACCAATTTGGATTTTATATAATAATCAACGTCTTCGATAGTTGTTTCATAAGCCAAACGGGAAATAAATAAATATCTTTTCGGAGGCAAAACAATTAATTGCTTAGGAGAAATTTTGACAGAAATAGAACTTAATGGACCCGGAACGGAAGATGATAGAGCGCCACTTTTAGACTTTTGGACATTATTCAACACACCAGATCCTGATGGACTTGGACATTGATCAACAACAAAATGTTCCTGATTTATTAACACCGTATTCATTGGCTTTACCACAGGTGTTGATAACGCTTCATTGTTGGTCTTTTGACCAGTATTTGCAAGGGTATTGTACGAATCAGAAACAATTTCAGGCTGATTATGGGTGATTAATTGTTCATTATAGGCTTTATTTTTATTTCTGGCGGATTTACGTCGTTTAGGAGAAGACTCAAAAGACTTGTATGACACATTGTTACATTGTTATTGTTTGTATGAAAGTTTTTATTTATTTTTGTTACAAACGAAAGAACGAAATCAATAAAAAGCACAGTTTTAAATGTTACTGTTGTATTAAAACTTTTGATAATGTACATAAACACTGAATCCAAATACTGTCCATGCAAATTTTTATTCAGATAAAAATATTCTTTTATTGTTTATGAAAAACACAAAGTACACAATGATTAACATTTACAATGTAAACGCAAAACAAAATTAAATTGTATCAATTTATCAAATTTAAACGGAGCTTAAAAAAAGCTACTTTCTACAATTTGAAATAGTAAAATATCAGAAATGGACAAAACACATTGTTGAGGTGACCATAATCATCATAAGCAAGTGTCTCAAATGGTATATTCTGTCAAATCTTCTTAACTATTGTTACAATACTTTTGACACAAAAAAGCTAGAGTCTAGGCGGTTGGGAAGAAATTGCTTCAGTCGTTGTTCAGCGTATTTAAAATAGTTAGAATCCCGCAAAAAAAATTTTTAACAAGGCAAACAAACTCAAAGTTAAATTTCGAAATTTAAATCCTATATACAAACCAATAGTTTAGCTGATATACATATGCACGTTGACTACAAAACAAAAACAGACCTGGGTTCAATCCCAGTTTTAGCCTAAAATTGATAAAAAAAAAAAAAAATAGCTGACATTATTGTGATGTGCATTAGTGTGTCAGTTGTTTTCGGAAGGTTTCAGTGGCGAAGGCATAGTCACTGGTCACTGAACAATACCGGCTTCAGCTGCTACCAATCCACAATCACATCAGAATGCTGTTCTTCGTCGGTATTGTGTAGCACCGGCGAACTAAAATAATAATAAAAACAAATGGCTAAACCGAAGCTTCAGCACTGCTATAAATAAAGAACGTGCAAAAGCAGAGCTGTAAAATAATTAATTAAGCTTCACCTCCTCTCGTTTGTCTAACTATCCCTTTCCTATAGCTCCAGTACAATGCATCGCATGTGTAGGGATTACCTCCTGAGTGCTGGTCACAGATAAAAAAAAAATTAAAGAAGCATGCTGCCCATCCAATGCTTTTCACAAAAAAAATATAAACTTTTATCCCCAATATGAAAGAAATCTCGTTATATTTACAAAAAAAATCCAAACTTTTTGAACGATGCATGGAATTGTAGGAAAACAGAGAAATATGGGCGGATAGAAATTGTTGAAAATTATGACTCTTGTGGCCTTCTATTATATCCAATGGTCAAAACTATAACCAGAAGGCTTTTTGGGAGATAAATTATACGAAACCGTGATACTAAATGCGGGTTTAACACGTTTTGTAGTCTTGGAACTATCACTTCCAGAGTATGCCAATCCCTTTTAGTAAATTGTTAGTTTTAGCTATACTATTCCACACCATAGCAATAGATGTATATTTTTCTTTTACTTTAGTATTTAGAATGTTTACTAGCCAATGACATTAATTTATTCACATTTCGTTATAGAACACATTTTGAACTCCGTTTTGACGAGCCACATTCGAAGTCACTTGAGCTTCAACTGTAGTCTATGTGTCTAAGAATAAGCAAATATTCTCATTTGGGTAGATTTCTTAAGTTAATACCAGTTATATTCAATAAACAAAAACAAAAGAATTCCATATCATAATGGTTTCGTAGCGAGACTTGCTCTTCTCTTATTTGTCCATAAACGTGGAAATCCAATGCACGTTTTACATGCCTTTCGAGGAATCTTTTTTTTTCTTTAATATTTAATTTCCTAACGCTGTTGCACTTAAACGGGATGCTTTAAAGCTATAACTCGTAAACAAGAGCTATTAGAAAGGAAATGATATATGGTATATAATATAATAAGTGACGATGAATTACACAGGTCAACAAAATCTAATTTTTTTTGTGTGGTCTAAGGTTTGTTGTCAATTTGAATACATATGGGACTCCGATTCAATGCCTATAAATTACTTTTTTTTTTTGATTGAGACTAGTTCTCGAGATTTACCATTACTCGAGAACAAGTTCTTCGACCGAACTAAGAAAAACACGGAAGTATCGAGAATGAACTAACCTTTAAATTACATTATCATTCATTTCCTTATAATATAAATCCTTTTAGTTTGGGATATATTCAGAATGTTTTGAGAAAAAAATCATTTTTTCAAGAAAGTATAAAAAACAATTTTTTGTTTTAGGTTTAATAAAAATGTAACATAAATCAAATCTGAAATGTTGTTATTAAATTTTGTACTGCCATATGTTACAAATAAAATGAGCCATATTTCATTAAAATCCATTCATAAATTCTGATTTTATTCACAATTAAAATTGTTATTGAGGTTAATTTTATTTGTTATTTTAAATTGATTATCACGAAACAGAAGTAGTTTAATTTTAATAAATTTGTTTTCAGTTGATAAGAAAATCATTATACGTGGAATTTTCTACTGTATGTGTTCTAAGGAAAATCTGTTTGTATGTTCCAAAAGTAGTCTGCCTTCATATGACGATCCCATCCATCTGTACGGGTAGTCTATTCCACATACTTTTTTTTTTTTATTCGGCCAATAAAAACTAGTAGTGATATTCGCTGCCAAATCTACCACAAATGGAAGACTCTTAATGATGATCGCATTGTGCGCGAGAATAACCGGGTTTCGGGTACAAGTACCCTGATTTCATTATTGTAAATCACACTGACAGACACTAGAAGAACGGAACAACATGCTATTTTCGCTACACGTCCAAAAAGGTGCTTCTTTTATATAAAAAAAATTACGCCGTGGACGGAATCCTCCGTATAATTAATTGAATTAAATTTTTTGGCTCAATACTTACATAAATAAATAAATAATTTATTTTTTATTATGTTTCACATACTCAATGACACTCGTGTAAAAAACAACTGTATTGTAAGAGGTTTAATTGTATCGGATGTTGTTACTGCTCTTGACTCCATTTTTCAGTTGTCAAATGGTGTGGGTGCAAAGATGGATGCAGAAAATATTGAAGATGCGTAGTTTATTCCTAATAAAAATAAAAATAGCTCGAATCAGAAAATACTATGGCCGTGAAGTTTTCATTTAAAGATAAATTGATGACAGCTAAGCCGAAATTGAAATCAATTAACAGAGATGTTTATATATACGATTTCCTAAGCAAAGAATCTTTGGAATTACATAAGTATTCGAAAACTCTTAAAAAGGGCAAAGTTTCCTACAAGAGAACTGATATTTCAAAACCCGAAGAAATAAAGACTGAAAATGATGTTGACCACTTACTGCTGAATGCTGCGACAAGAGATACTTTAGTATGTCAGCCACGAAACTATAATGCAGATGCTGAACAAGATGACAAGTTTGCTAATGTTGATGAAGATGATGATGATGGTAATAAGGCATAAAATTTTCAATAGTTCATACTTTTCTCTTCATACAAAATTAATAATCGGTATTTTCATAATACTTCAAATGATAATAAATACGTATATAATTTAAAAAGCTAATTTTTTAATATGTATAATAAGTGTAAACGCTAGAAGCATCCACAATGGCAAGCCTTTCAAAACTGCCAGATGGTATAGCAATCCCAGAGGCCTGGTTTGATGAAAAACTTACCCAGCTATATTCCATCAACGGATATTCAAGTGTTCATTATTGTAGGACTGGAGGCACTTCTTTGTATGAGAGTGACATGTTACCATTTAAGTGATCATTTTGTGGATTTTGTTACAATTTCAATTAAAAATTTTAGCATAAATGGAAGTTGTTTAAAAATATTATATATTTATCGTTCACAAAAGTGATTATTGATTTTGTTGATATTGTTGAAGAATTGTTCAGCTCTTGTACTCAGAGCTCATTAGTGGTAGTCGGTGGCACTAATGCCCAGTTTTTGACTTTGTAATTAAATCGAATTAAATTTAAGTGCTATTTAAATACGAAATTCAGTTTTTCAGTGGTACTTTTAGTGATATTTAAGTAGTATTTAAATAGCCAATGTTGCGTATTTAAGCTCTATTTAAGTTGCCATATGATTTCCATTGTTTGTTTTTGTTTTGCACAAACATAATGTGGTCAGGCAAAATGTTATTTTTAATTTAAAATGTGTGATTTCATATACACGCACATAAAAGTGTAAATATATTACAATATAAAAATGATATAAACAATGATTGTCATAGTTGTCATGCTTTGATAACGAGGCCATCAAGTAAAACTTCTATTGATCAGGTGTTCAGTAATGTTTTTGAGAGATTCCGTCGAATGTTCGCAAACGGGTCATAATATAATTTGCTGGAAGATTCAAGATAATTATGCTGCAAACAGCTATGTTAATATAATAAGATTTAGTTGCGACTATTAAAAAGTTAAGGAATTGTAGAATGAGATCTTGACCATGATTGAAAGTGTGTATGATATGTCAGTATTAACTGAAAATTTTACAAACTGTAATAACAATACTATTAGCGAAGCAACAAAAACTTCTACATACAAAAAGTCCTTAAGATTTGAAATTCCACCATGAGAAATTAAAAATTTACAAGTTTTAATACAATATAAACATAAAATTCTGGCAAAGCGAAGAAAGGCTAATAACAATAATTCTGATTTCTGAGAAGTTTGTTAAGAATATTAGGAAAAGTTGTCAAGCTGGCTAATAAAATTTTTAGAGATACAAATCTTATGGTGATCCAAAAAAACATGGAACTTTATTAACAATACGCTTGGCAGAAATATAAAAAAGGATCAGCTGATGACTGTTTAAAAGCAAATACTCGCAATCTACATATATTTTGTCCAGTCAGTGGTAGAATTAAAGCAACGAAATGAAGTACAGTCGAACTTCTCAATAGCGAACTTCTATATAACGAAATCTTCTCTATAACAAATAAAATTCGTAAACACAACATTTTTGTGAGTATTTTCATACATTTTGATCTCCTTATAACGAACTTCCCTATAGCGAAGTTCTCCCTGTAACGTACAATTTTTTAAGACCTAAATAGAATTTTTCACACTAAATAATCTCTCTATTGCGAAGTTTTTAGCAATCGATTTTTTACATCAATTTGGTCACATATGTATGTATTAATAAAAAAAAAAAATGTGTTCATGTAAAAACAATTTTTTTTTGTCTTAATAAATATATTTTCTACATGAAAAAAATGTAGTCAAAATTTTCTGCAGTTTCTCTATAACGTAGAAATTTGACGGTCCCCAACTGCTACTTTATAGAGAAGTTCGACTGTACTTACAGGAGATAATTGCAATTTTTTCGCTCTTTTTCATAAACTGCGAGCCGTATTAACTTTCAGTACTCTTCTGATGCTGATATACGCACAGTTATTAATAACTTGGACTTAAAGGAATCTATGATATGATAATATTTATAATTTTTGACACATCGCACATGAAATGCTAAGGTATTGTACTGCAGAGTAACATTGCATGGAATATGCATATTAATGATATATAATTACAAATTGTGGCAGCTGTTGGTATTCTATTTAAAATGAAAAATAAACTAAATTTAAAAGCAAAACTGATGATCTTCAAGTTTTTGATAAAAAGTCATATAAATTATATGACAATAATTCAGGGTGTCCGCCGAGAAGGTATACTACTTTTTTTGTTTACAATTTTTGATTAAATGAAAGAGAATGGATATTATATTGATAAATGTTTTATTTAATGTCGGCAATTATGTATGGAATACAATATCAGATAAATGTCCGCCTCTGTTAGCCTCACAAATGCGAGCCTTTTTGAGCACACTTTTCATGACATTCTCACACATTTCACGCGGTATTTCATTAATTTCATCACGAATATTTTGTTTTTAGTTGCTCAAGCATTTCTGGTTTGTTTGCATAAACCTTGCCTTTCAGATATTTCCACAAAAAGAAGTCCGGAGCAGTCAAATCAGGCGACCGTGGAGGCCAATCAACATCACCATTTCTTGAAATAACTTGTTGTGGAAGGAGGTCTCGCAGTAATTCCATTGTTATCCTGGCTTTATGCGATGTGGTACCGTCTTGTTGATACCACATGTTAATGAAGCCCAAAGCATGCAGTTGTGGTCAAATTTTTTCTCTGAAGACCAAGCTCCTGAGCACGGCGTCGAATTGAGGTTGATGGATTGCTTTGAACACTTTCTTGAGCAGCAGTAATGTTTTCAGCCGATCTTGCAGTACGTTATGGTCCATGCTTGGGGGTATCACCTAAAGACCCTCTTTCTTCGAAATCATTCACTACACGATAAATAGTGCGTTTTGTAGGCACGTTTTTTCTCCCAAAAATTTCACGTAACTTTCTCATCTTCACAGTAATAGTTGATTGATTTTGATAAAATGTTTTAACGATTAAAACACTTTGGTTTATCGAATATTTTTCTATAATAAATTTGCCGCGTGTCTACTTCACGACTGCTAAATATGAACTGTCAAGACTAATTTTTACTAAAATGGGCGCAAAACCTTCCCGGCGGACACCCTATATATGGATACAAAAGCACAAATGATTTAAGAATGATGCAATTTAATACATTATAAACTATCCATAATCTACCATTACTATATTCAACTTTATGATAATATTTGTAAGACTTATATGCCTATTTCTAGGTAATATAAGTATCAGCTATTAATATACATTTTTAAGTCCATCCACAAGATAGAATACCGTTCTATTAGTTTTTATCAAAATCAACGGTTTTCAACACGAAAAATGAGAGAAATTTGTGAGCTCCTACATGTAGATTGGAAACAACAAAACAGCAGATTGATTATATTGGTACTCTTGAATACATGAACTTGCCTATAAGCTTACAATCAATTCATGTAATATCATCGTTTAAAAAGAGTACTAAGGGCATAAACGAGTGTTTTTGAGAATCTTGAAATGTTTCTTTTTGTTTAATTTTCTAATATGTACATGTAAATATATGTATTTAAGTATATCTTATTTAGCTATGTTATATATTTATATGTTATATAATTATATTCCACATCTTGCCTCAACAATGCCTTAAAGGCGCAGAGGCCAAAATGATTTGAATTATAATTAAATTGAAATGTAAAAAAAGTAAAAAATAAAGAAAATTATGGTTTATTTTTATTTAAATTAAAATTTTTAATTAAAATTTTGTTTTATTTTTTTCTGTGTACGATCAAATGCAAAACTGCCCAGCAAAAACTTTGCTGGCAAAATAATGAGTTAAAATACCAATTATCATACTTCTACACTACTTATACTTTAGCAAGTACTGACAGCCCAAAAAACCTTAGCAAGGTGTAATCTCATAAGCAAAATAAAATTTCTGCCAAGTTTAAGTTCTTGCGTTTTATTTTTAAGTCTCTACTCACGTATTTTGCACAGTTTAACGAAAGCGCAATTTTCATAGAAACAATACAATTGTTGATTATAAATAATTATTTTGTGAATTAGTTAGTTTTTGTAGTTTAATGAAAGCATAGATACGTTTATTAGATGCATAACTGTACTTGGCATATCGTATAAGATCCGCTATACCTATAGAACACAATAATTTACGAACGACGATATGCTAATCAGCAACTTGTTCGCTAACGAAAGTGCAGAGAATGGTTGGAATTTCGAGCAATTTTGAAAACTATTGCTTTATTCAATGCGGAGAAAGTTCCTGATATTGAAAAGATCAGTAATATGGTGATTCCACTACAGGCTCGTATATCTATGGGAATTTTAAAGAATTTGGGCAAATTCTAAATGTCTATTTGCCAACTAAATGCGAAAATAGCTGACGTCTAAGTTAGTTATACTGCATTGCTTTTAACACTCATATGCCTACCAACAATGGTGGCATTGCGTGTTACACCCTTTTCTTCGAAACGGGTAGCGTAGAAGATATCAAAGGCTTTAATTCGTTATTATTTTATTTCACAGACGCAAATCAAAAAAGTTTTCATGGCAGCAGTAGTGTTGGCACTTTCCAGCTGTCATCGCGCTAACCGCACTTAGGTTTCAAACTCATTCAAATACATTGGCCAATTAGTAGCAACTCGTCCCTATACATGGATTGCAAACCCATATTATATTGCAATACGCAATAAGAAACTGTATCAGTCTTCAATATAGAAACAATTGGAGGTTGTCAGAATGTTCATAGAATCAATTACATTAAAATTCGAACAGACATTTCATCGAAATTTCACTGTGTCATCTGTAACATCAGTATCGCAAAATATTCTGAGAAATACTTGAAGCAGTTCCCTATTCCATTTCCCAGTTCGTAATATATATAGTCATTTAAAAAGCAAAAATTATTCACAGACAAGTGATAAAAGTGTTGTGAAAAGTATTAACAATTAGAAAAGTTAAATTAATGACTGCCTCTCGACGGTACTAAATGAAAATTTTTTTCTTTATTTATTGCACTGTGCATTTTGCCTGCATGTCTTACAGAATTGTGCCGTATTCATTCTTTCACTTTTAATTTTAAGTACGACTAGTTGAACAACAACCTGCATGTGTGATTTTCTGTAATTCGTGGCGGTAAGTATATGAACAGTTGAAAATAAGTACTTTGTTAGGTAAACAAAAAATCAAATATAAATAAAAATAGTAATAAAAAAATAGCAAAAAATTAAAATAGTAGGTTATGTTAAGTCGGCAGGTTGCTGGATATAAAGATAAGAAAAGGTCGCTGCCTACATGCTTCAAAGTTGTTTATGGTCCTATTGTGAAACCTGTTGAGAAAAAAACGTTCACGTGTTGTAGTGATACAGACCAGAATCTTTATCAGGAATCGAAACTAGACCCGCAAAATGATAAACTAGAGCATTAGCCACTAGACTACCGGCGCACCCGGATATTCTAAAGAATTACATCCTTTCAGATTATTTAAAATATGACTTTAGAGAATTACTTTAAGTTTTGTGTGTCAGTGTAGGGTCGTTCATCGGCAACTGCATTAATGTGAGAATCGGAGTCAGATGCTTTACTGCAGATAATTTAACTCGAAAATATATCTACGGAATAAGAAACACGTAGTTCTTATTCAACCCCAATTTTGTTCCTCGGACTTATAGATGTAAATTGGCGTGGGTATTTTACTCAGGTTTTGTGTGTTCTTACAGACTCTGAATCTGATAGTTAAGGGGAGAAGGGGAGGATAAAACTTTCTAATTTGTAAAGCAAATTTCTTATATCTCTGCTAAATTTAAAAATTTAAAAGACTTGGGAATTTTAGGAGAATTTGTGGGCCCTGCATTTTCGGCCTCTCTAGACCTAAGATCATAAAAACTTGTACTTTTTGTTTTCTTAGCTAGAAATACAAGTATACTGATTTTCTTTTTTTTTCTTGCACCAGCACTCAGGAGATATCCCCTACATATGCGGTGCATTGTGCTGGAACTAGAGCAAAAGGATAGTAGGAGAAATGATAGGAGGTGAAGCTTCACTACCTTACAAGACTGCTTTTGCACATTATTTGTTTTATAGCAGTGTTGTGGCGTCTCTGATGTTAAGGAGACGTATTGAATATTGAAGTTTTTTTTGTAGTAGCCATTTTTAGTAATTATTTTACTTCGCCAGTGGTACACAATACCGACGAAAGAGAGCATTCTAATAATCCTGTGGATTGGATAAAGCTGAAGCCGTTACTGTTAATTGACCAGTGACTATGTATTCGCTACTGAAGTCTTACGACAACAGCTGACACCCATATGGATATCAGAAAAAATGCGAGATGTTTTTATGAGTCTGAAACTGGGGTTGAACCCAGGAAATTTTTCGGTTTGTAGTCAATGTGCAATTTTATTGATATCGGAGGCAGGCAAGAAAATGTATGATTGATTTTTTATAAATAACCCCTTTAACTTTTCTGAACACTTTGAAATGATTTACGTGATAATTCATAACTCTTTTTCCGAAGCCACAGAACCAGTATGTTCGGAAAAAGGTATTGCTGTTTGTTCTCGATGATGTTCTCCCATCTTCTGCAAACCCCCAGAATTGTTATATAGTGAAAAGAGTTAAGAAAGTAATAGAATATTATACATACAAACATATTTGTGATAATTTATAATCAGCGTGAATATCATATACATAGATGGTGAAATTCGTATTGAACAGAACTATCCAATAAAAAATTAGATATCCGGTCGGGTAAATTTAAATTTTTTATGTCACACATTTTGTGTGTTTATCCATTTAAGTCCTATACATTGGTTGATTGTGTGTATTTTATGTTTGCATTTCTTTTAACTAACAAACCGATTTATAAAAAAAGTGTTCGTGTCTATAGCTGGCATATAAACAAACCTTCCTTTTTATTCAATTCCAAAGCAAAAATCCTCTTACATTTCTCATATGTATATGTGTATATAAAGTTAGTTTGCTTGGATACGTAAAGGAAAATTACATACATACTTATTAACTTTTGACATGAACTGCAATTGTAAGTTGCAAAAACTGTCAGTTTTTAAGTGAAATATATAGAATACGTAACTAAAATGAAAAAATGAACTAAACTTTTCTGAATTGAATTGAACAAAACAAAAAGGGGAAATAGAAAGAATTTGTATTTTCTGTTTTTTTTATTAAATTGTAGGCGTTCAAGGGAAATAAAAAATGTTTTTTTTTCTTAAGATTTAGAGTTGTGTGACGTTTTAGGGCTATTTCTGTCGTTCTCTTTGGAATTGCAACTTTTTTCTATATTTACTGGTACAAATGAGAGCAAACATAAGCAATTACGTCATTTAAATAAGGAGGTTTTCAGTTGAAGTTCTTCTTTTTGTATTTTTAGATAATCAAATATTAAATCCTTATTTCAGTTGTGTTTTTGTTTTATTTTTCATTTATTGTCAGATTATTGGAGCCAAATGTATATTGTTGAAGCGGTTTTTAGGTCATCATTTTAGGCACAAAAAGTTATGAAATATCCGATGTACAATCTATTATTTTTCTTATCTGAATTCGTGTACATGAGCATATTTGGATTGATAAAATAATTTTTATTGCATTTTCATGTGTCTATAAAATAAAATACATGAAAGGAAGCAAACTGAAACTTTTTCTTTAGCTAAATAAATTGTATTGAGTGGCCGCTTTATTATGGTGTCAACTCTGATCATCTTGCATAGTCGGCTTTTGGAACAAAAAAAAAGGTTTTCTTTTCAAAACACATCATTTCATCAAGTATTGAGTTACACTAGAGAAACAATTGAACTGATAATAATATTTCTGTCTGTCAATATTATTGTGGACCGATAACCTAGACTACGTCAACGCCCAAATGATATTTAAATATTAATGACATAAAATAAATTCATTTTGCAGGAAAATATTTTTATTTATTTTACTTTAAATTCTGTAACTCTGTAAAACTACGCGATATTTTTTAGAACAGTAAAAAATTGTGGGAATTAGAAAGTAGTTACGTAAGATAATGTTGTTCAACAATACAACAGCAATTCAGGCAATTATTTATTCTTTGCACTTCACTTTAGTGAACTGGCCAGTTGTAGATAAAAGTTAACAGTTTTTTGCAATTTTTTGGGCCACAAATAAGTTTTTTGCTATACTGTACTAACGCTGCAACTGTAATAATGCTCCACCATTAAATACTTCCTGCATCGCGAGTATATTAGCTCTTAGATGTAAAATACCCTTGTAAACCGTGTTGGTCTTGCAAATATTGTATAAATATTATACACAACAACAAAATGTAGTATTACAAAGAAATTTTCTACAGCGTTGTTTAACTACAATATGAAAAGCCGACACGTTCTTTATAATTACAAGTGTGTAAATATCTGTCTCTGAAAGATAACAACTTTTATTTCGTTATAGAAGAAAACTTCTTATGCTTTTATATATCCTAAAACTAGCTAGTTTGAAGCAACTGTGTATAAGTGCTCACCACTCTTGTCGCTACTTATTTTTCAGTATATTTACTGAGTAAATTTTATTTGCATACTTAACTCGATTTTAACAGACCATCATTCAAACCATACAAATCTGCTGAACTGAATTTTTCTTAAACCTTTTCCGAGGAACGATCTAGAGCATGTCAATTCACAGGAGCTACGCTACAGATTAACATACCCCGCATGGCTCTAGGATTCGTGGTGGTCACTCTAAACAACTACACACTTTATTTTGACACACCTTGTGCAGCAAAATACCGCCTACGAGTTGTGGCATTCCTGCTTCTTCGGTGATTTATTTCATCAAACAAATTGCCTTTGATTATCTATAATTTTTTTTGTAAATTATACGATAAAGCAAATGTATTAAAATGTATACCTTTTTTGAGGGTTGAAATATATACATACACATCGTGGCTCCAAGTTATAAATAAATCAAAATCGTTATTTTTTCTTGAAAAGGCGTATCAAAGGACACGTGTCTGCCTAATTTTATACTCTCCCAAGTAACAACAACGATCGTATCAACAAACTTCCGAAATACCCTAATCCAAATGCAAAAGTTAGTTAGAAATTTTTTTTCCCCTGTTAATTGTTTTTTTTTTCAATGTAACTTAGTAGGGCTTCTGTGATTTTTTATGACGATAGTGTACATTTGATAAAATGATTACGAAAAGAGTCAATAGGAAAATAGCAATATATTATAAAAATAAGAAACATGCTGCACACACAAACTAAAAAATTTAAGCTATTAAAATTAATAGATACAACGAAAACATAACCAAAAACAATACTAGGGGTTGACATACTTATTTCCTGTCAGACATTTTTTTGCTGAATTTCATTTTACATCTTCCTTCTGCTTTAAAATTGTTGTTTTGTGGTTACAAATTGTTTTTCTTCCATTTCATTTGTCTCTAATTCTTTTGAACTGCCGTAAGTAGAATAGCAAAATCAAAAATATAATTTTAATACTTACAGCACACATTTTCTTGAATAAAACATTCCCTTAACTAATTTTTTTGGGAACAAATTTACAAGTTTGGTGAATAAATGACATTTGTTTTTCTTTTCTTTTAGAGAAATAATACACAGGTAATTAAAATCAATAAGGTACTCTAAGCATAATAACTCGGATGTCATATCACTGTGTTAAAGAATGATTAGACTCTTACTGCCGTATTCATAAAAAATCGTGTCGATTTATATAATTTTTGTGATAAAAATTACCATTCAACATTTAATTTTTAAACTTTTTATAATTCAAAATTATTTTGATGAATATGCGTTGAATAATAAAATTTCTTTCACGAATGTATGAAATTTTTTTTTGTTTAGAAAATATGAAATTATGTAATTTGGTTAATTTGTAATTGCTATATAGAGCAACTTGAAATTACATTAAAATCATCTCGAGTTAGCATCACTGGACTTTGTACATGTTCAATTTAACTCGTAGTGATGCCAACTTTTCAAAAAAGGACTAAATCCAGTCAGACGTTACAAAAACCGCTAAAACGAGGTGAGTTTTAAAATGCTTCTTTTGAAAAAAGAAACATCAAAACCATTTTTATAAAACAATTCATTAGACCAAAATGTTTAAAAAAAATGTAACAGATTTGTGTTGGAGAGACTACATATTAAAAGAGGAATTAAATGTAGGATAATAATGAAATTTTAACCTTGTAATGCGTTGCTCGTGAACTGCTTGAAGTCGGTGCTAAATAGTAGCAACAAAGTTTATAGTCGTTGTTTATTTACTATGCCTTAAAGAACTGAAGCATTTAATATACAGTACTGATGTCTTGTTTTATAATATGTAATACGTTTTATGCATGCCATTATATACATACATACACTGCGTTTCACATGAATAGGTGCAGTGTTTTAGCAATCAATTAGAGCTTGCTGCTCTTAGGATAATTCATGCAGAGAATTATGTTGCACTTTTTATTAAAGTTTTAGCAATTGAGAAAAAGAGTATACACAAAGAAGACTTGAAAAAGTTCCGTTAAAAATTATATGTACTTCTTTTTATAATTTGCAAAGAAAATTGTGAACTATTTTTGCGTCAGTTGAATAGGTTCATATTATAAAACAATAAAAAATTATAAAAAAAAGCACGAAAACAATTAAGTTTTGTTTATTAATTTAATTTTTTATTCATTTTTAATAATGTGTACTTCCTCCTTTCGATAAAATTACCTCATAAATTCTATTTGGAAGGGAGTTATACAGTTGCGATAAATATTGTAAGGAAATCTGCGACCATGCCGATTTTATTGCAACAATTAGAGATTCTCGGTCATCAAATTGCCGCCCAGACTCGTTCACTTTCCGAGACACCCATCCCCATACGTTTTCCATTATATTTAAGTCCGGGTAGTATGGTGGCCATGGCAGCAATTGAACATTTTGTGCGCTAATCCACGTTTTAATAAGCCTTGCCGTGTGAATAGGAGCATTATCCTGCTGGAAAGTCCATGGGATGGGTCCAAACAAATCTTGAAATTTTGGAAACGCTGTTTGCAGAATATATTGATAGGAATTTGCTGTCATTTGGTGGTTTTAAATTCCAAGTCTATGACTCAATAGTACGATATCGCACCCCAGACCATAACACCACCTACTCGACTATGGCGACGGGCTGAAAAGCGTTCTTCCTTTCTCAAATCATGGAAATAGTAGTTGTAACCATCGGGTCCATCAAAATTGAACTTTTTTCGTCTGAGAAAACTACTTTATTCCACTCACTCTTCCAAGTCATGTGTTCTTTGCAAAAATTCAACCGTAATTCTTTACGTTGCTGGTTCAATGGTGGTTTTTTCTGCAACTTAATACGTTTTAAGTGTTCTGCTGTATTTAGTATCCTTCTAACTGTGGAAAGGCTAGCACTGGAACCACTTTTTGCTTTGATTTTTGCAGCAGAGGCACTAGAATTGGAGGCAATTCTTAGAATATTTCGCCTTCTGTAGCTGTTGTGGCCATTGTTTGCCGTCCCTTCATGTTTTTGCCATAGTTTTCTCTATTTCTTAAATAATTCCACACAACGTTAGCGCTTTTACTAATTTTTAAAGCAATTTCTCGGCCGGACAGACCTTGATCATCATAGGCGTCAATTTTTGCCTTCTCTTCCAACGTTAAAGATTTACCACGGCCCATTTTCAATTAAAATCGATTAAAAATTATTTTTGTGTTTTGTTTTTAAAAATTGCTGAACTATTTTGTAATTAAATTTGACACAAATGACCATACAAAGACATTTTAATCACTGCACCTATTCAACTGACGCAAAAATAGTTCACAATTTTCTTCGCAAATTATAAAAAGAAGTACATATTATTTTTAACGGAACTTTTTCAAGTCTTCTTTGTGTATACTCTTTTTCTCAATTGTTAAACCTTTAATAAAAAGTGCAACATAATTCTCTGCATGAATTATCCTGAGAGCAGCAAGCTCTAATTGGTTGCTAAAACACTGCACCTATTCATGTGAAACGCAGTGTACATAAATTTATTTTCATGTTTTTCTGATTTTGTATTTCATACTTGTTATTATTTGTTACTTTTTAGTTCTTTTTTTAAGATCGTTAAATATTTTTTCAAAAACTTTCGTCTTGAAATTTTTATTATATTCTTGACTCGCTTTTAATAAAGAAAACCTATAAAAAAAAATAATATTTGCCTAAGGTGAAGTTTATTACCCCGTTCGGCCCGTCATTAAAATGGGACCACACTGTAAGTGCGAGCTTTCCAACGAAAAAAGAATCATCAAAATCGGTCCATACAGTAAAAAGTTCTTAGGTAATAACATGAAAAAAATCGAATCGCCTAAAAACAAATAATACATTTCAATAAGGTTCATATGTACACATTTCATTTCATTTGCATTATTATTTTTGTAAATGTGCACATTGATCCACAAACTGTTAGTTGTTTCAGTATTGTTACATTAATTCATAAGACTTTATGGCTGCAATAAACGCAGAAATTTAAATTTACAGGTATTCAATTTAGATCAAAAAAATATTGTTCGCGTTTAGAGTGTGCCTCCTTAGTGTAGTGCATGAGCATTAGTCTTATTAATATTCCCGCCTAGACCCTGGGTGTTTCTACAGCCAAGCTATAAGAGTTTCGAAGAGTTTGTGTTGTTTATAAAAAAAAAAAAAAAAAATTTAACTAAAAACGTCTCTTAAAGGGTGCGATGGCAGAAGTAATCCGCACGTTGACTACAAAATCAAAAAGTCTTGGGTTGGAGCTCAGTTTCAGACTAAGTTATGAGTCACCGGTCACTCAACAGTACCGGCTTCAGATGTAACCAATCCACATGCACATCCGAGCGCCCTCCTTCGACAGTATTGTGTAGCACTATTGAAGTAAAGTAATTACTAAAATAGTTACTAAAACTGCACTGCTATTAATAAAAACGTGCAAAAACAGAGTTGTAAGCA
This sequence comes from Dexiosoma caninum, assembly GCA_963924685.1. Lineage (NCBI taxonomy): Eukaryota > Metazoa > Arthropoda > Insecta > Diptera > Tachinidae > Dexiosoma > Dexiosoma caninum. Next base: position 58,215,815 of record OZ004729.1, read on the forward strand.
CAATGCATCGCATGTGTAGGGGTTATCCCCTGAGTACTGGTCCAAAATTAAAAAAATATCACGTTGATTAATACGTTGCAATTGACAATTTATTTGGCGAATTAGAAATAAATCAGTCTTGCTGCATTTTCTTGGATATAATAGACACACAGAAAAAAAGAAATTAAAAACATTAAAAACAACAATGATTTTATATTTTTTGATGGGTATTAAAACAACTTTATTGCCTTTTGCTTTCATCTGTGAGTACAGTTGAATCAAAATGCAGTTTATATTGAAATAACATCACAAATCAAAATCATTCAAAGTTCCTTGATCTTGAAGTACAGGTTGAATAAATATGTTTTGAATTTTAATTCAATATGAACTAAATTTAAATAGCGCTTATGTAAAACTACGTGAGAATAATTTAAATGGTGACATTTTAATGTTGATTCAATATGATATGATTTTAATTATTTCTTTTTACTTATGACATTGACACGAGTCAAAATCAATTAGGATTGTTTATTAATGTTTGTTGTATGCATGTATGTATGCAACTGAACTTTCACAAAATTCTTGAAAAAGCTAAGAAATCTCATATGTTTATTCATTGAGAATTACCGAGTATACAAACAAACAAATGTTTTTCTATGCACAGATCTACTAGCGGAACTTTTTTTAAAGTAGTTTCGAACTAATTGGAGATTGATTTAAAATTTTTCTTCTGTTTATTTAACATTGGCATACGTTAATCTTACAGGATTCAATGTTATTTTTGTACGAAAATATTGCATTTTACTGTATTAATTTAGTAGATTGAAACGTCGTTTTATCCAAACTTAATTTTAAAATAAATAGTGATTTTATGTATTTAACATTATGCAATATTACTTTAACTGCAAAAAATATTGAATGACTTTGGGTTTTAGTATTTAAATTAATGTTAATATTAAATTAGATTATTATTTATGCAGAAATAATTTAATACAATTTAATCAATATTTCTTCACGTTAATTTTACATTGGAATTTGTTTTCCGTTTGTATAATTAAACTGTTAGATAGTGTCGGTTGTTATAATGAAATTATCTTTAGGAAAGTTTAACATTTGTGTCAACACACAGAAATTTTTTGAATGAAATTATATTTTTTACTTGTTTTCTTAAGCATTATTTTTCGTTATATGAATATTGAAATATATATATGAAATTCAAGGTCATTAGTTAACTACTAGTAAACTAAAATGTTTAACTAACACTTTATATTCACAGTGTATTGTTTAACTAACATTCTCAGTGTAACCAATGATTGGTACCCCTAACAATCTTTTAATTTCCAATATTGGTAGCACTATTATAGCATATGGTTTTTGTCTACATTATTGTATTATTCCTTAAAAATGGATAAAACAAGCGCGCGCTCATCGCACTTTACCGCGCAAGATAGTGAATTGCTGCTGAAATTGGTTCGGGAAAGCCAAAATATCATCGAAAATAAAAAACTGATAGTAATATATATATATATACTAGCTTTTATCCTCGGCTTCGCTCCCGTTATTATCTCCATCGGTTATACAGTTTCAGAAAGACATATGTCATCCCTACGTCGCCTCCTGGTTCTATTTAAAAAATATATATGTAGCATATGTGTCCTTCTAGACGCAAAAACTTAAGTACATTTAAATTTCATTAAAATCGGTTAGATTGTCTCGCTGGCGTGGAAATTTACCCTACTTTCCTCGTGGTCCTAGTTTTAAAGAAAGTAATAGCCTATAACCTTCCCGGAGTTGCACAATTGCCAATGTATCTTTAAAACTAAAATGCATCCAAGTTTTAAAGTTCATCAAAGTTGGCTATGTAGTTTTACAGAGACCGAAATTTTCCCCCTATCGCCTTCCTGGTCCTAGTTTTGAAAATATACATTATAATCCACAATCATATCAGAATGCTGTCGCTAACTTAGGCTAATGCTAGTTTTGTATCTATTTTTATATACTCAACTGTGTTTTATCTCTGGCGACGCATATTTGCGGCAGAAAATTCGTCATTCGTCCCAGTCGTGTTCCTACCATAATAATATTTTTTTTGCAACCGACAGAAACTTATGTAGTGTTGCCAATATTATATGAAAAGAGAGATAAAAATAGATTTGTTTCATTGAAGAGGAAATTATATCACAAATTTAAAGAATTATAATTATTCGCATTAGAAATTTAAATTTTATAAAAGTAAAATATTAAATTTACTACTTAAATATGAATTTCTGCAGTAACCAGACTTCAGTCTACAGTTACCGTCCTAACAGTAATTAAGTAGCCGACTACATGCCCAGGTAATAACGCGATATCATTAGTGATGATTTGAACTATTTTGAAGTAGTTTTACAATTTTTTCTCGGCAGAAAAATTTAAGACTTTATCTTTTGCTATGTTGAATGAACCGAATAATTAGCATTTTTCCTCACGTTCTTACTTGAGTAACCAACACAACTTATCAGTATTTATCATGGTGATAAATTATGGGCTTAACTTAAACACACACATACGCAAGAATACAACTTGACTGTATTGGTGACTGTGTTTGTGTAATTTTTCTTTGAATTTTTGTTTGAACAACAGTTGTACACATTATCTAACAGAGGCAAAACAAGCACAAATATAAAAGGAAAATTGCTTTTATGTTTCTTCTGTTGTTGTCTGTTTGTTTCTTTTTTATTTCCTTCAGTAAAATAATGCTTTGGTTTTAATTAATCTTTCACTTACTGCTGCTTTAAGAAAATTGTGAAAAAAAATTAGCAACAGCAAAACAAAGAGAAAACAATAAATAATTTTATGAGTTGCTATCATGACTCAATGCGTACAAGATAATGCGAAACAAAATGTAAATGTGTGTAATTGTGTTTACACATCCATGTATACCCTGCAGATAATGGGAATAGTCCACACATGTACATATGTATATATGAAGAGAACGTTGTCCACGGCTGCATTGTGTAGGACCAGGTTTATAACCAGTTCATTTGAAAGACAATGTGGGGGTGCTCCCCTGCAGATAATAGGGGACTACGTGTTATATGCAAAGTAAAACAATATAATAAAATAGAAATTTATTTTAGGACCTTTTTAATGGATTTCTTTTACTAAATATAGTTCATTGAAATGTCTAGTTTGAGCATACATTGATACATGGGGGAATTTTTCAAAGTTTTAAAGAATAACCTAAAGAACATCCTTGCAATACAAGTTAGATATCCTGATATACTCGTCTATGTAACTCTATTGAAATTACTGATTTTTTTTTAATTAATAGTCCAGATGATATTTAAGGTTTGAGGGGTCATTCGTAAAAGATTAAGCGAATAATACGAATGCAAATTATGCAAATATTAAAAATCACTATATATTTGAAAGTAGAGCTGGTAAAAAGAAGTAATGATCACCACTTCAAATTTAACCAAAAACAGTGCACAGAAGTCTAGTAAACGTTGGTGTGCTGTCCTGTATTATTCAGTAAAAAAATAATTAAATAAATAATTATTAATCCTGGGATATATTTAGATGAAAAATTATATGGACTAAATATTGACTTTAAAGTGGTGCTTATAGATTTCCACTCTTATATATCTTTCTAATTTCAAAATTATGCTTCTGCCCGAAATTTTGAAATTAGAATCATATAAATATATGATTATATATAAATATATAATATATATATACAGTTATTATATTTCCATTTATTTTCAAACTAAAAATTTCTAAAATTTTTTTGTACATCTGTTGTCAGCCGCCACCGAACTTAAATATCTGTCACTACGTGCCGCTAAAATGAGACGGCTGTATTCAATGACAGCAGGAGTCTTTTTCTAGAAATCTTCTTTTTGAAACAGCAAAACATAATCAAATATAAAAATGAAACGAACTGGCTATTACTTTTATATTTTTATTCAATTACTTTTTATTTTTAATAAAGACTTACCTTAACACATATTCCTTTTTTTGCTGGTGAGCAGTTTTTTGAATTGATTAGATTTTATTAAATTAATATCAATTTTTTATCTTTTTATTCATTTATTTGCTTTAAAAAGTGATGTTTTTTTTTCAAGTCACTTTGAATTTTTATTTTTTTTTTGTATGCACATATTTAATTTTTTATAATAAAGATAAGAAATGAATTGATTTCTAATTAAGTATGTATAAGTTTAGTTATGAAAGAATTATTTTTTTATCTAAACTACTGTATATGTTCATCTTTAATTACATTTAACAAAGCCAGCGATAAAAAAGCGTAGAGTTGTGTGCCAAGCTGTTTCCTTTAGTAATTTCTCACTTTTTTTTTTAAATAAAAATGAACAAGGACATATATTCTTTTATTATATTTTATATTTGCTTTTTTGATCTATTTATTTTTGTATATATTTATTTATTTATGTATTTTATTTCACAGTGCAGTTCCATTAAGAAGATGCTGTAAAATATCAAAGAAAGTATTAGTTTTGGAGGAAATGAAATTCACATAAATAAAGAAACAACGGTGGAAACGATTTTTATGTACATAATTTTATACAAATTTATTCATTTTCCTAATACAGTGAACTATTCATCTCTTTGTTATTCTTTTATTCTACATCTTCCGCTTGATTTCCATAAACAAAATTTATTTTGGCTGGAATATAAATGGGAATATTTAGTGTTCGAAAAAGTAAAAAAACAGACGAAATAGGAAATTACAAACATAGATGAATTTTAAATACAAAATACTTGATAGTGAAATGGCAAAAAAATTATAGTAAACCTCCATCTAGAAAATAAAAATTGTAAAATATTCAAACTACTCATATAAATGAGTAGAAAAAATTATCTATTCTACAGAATGTTCATAAAATTATGCTTTGTTTGTCTAATTAATATTTGGCGCTAGGTCCAATTTTCCCTTAATTTATTTTATTAAAAATTTCAATATTTGGACATATTCATGCAAATTATAGACTAAAAATTCGTATGCTACAGCTGATAGGACGCACCCTGTTAAAATGTGAGTAAAAATTTATTTTCTTAATGCAACACTGCAGATAAAATTAGTAAATCAAGGTCTTAACAATGTACGTGGATTTTTTAAACGCTTTTCACTTCTGTCTTTTTAAGTAAATGTGAGTACTTATATTGTCAGCGTAGTTGGCGCGATAACTCTGAAACCAGAACATCCAATGTTCAAATCCCCATAATATCAAACGTTCTTGTAGTATGACTATGATAACATCACTCTTCAGTATTTGAGCTCAGGCGAAGTAAAATAATAAATAAAGTTGCTTTCTTTTAGCATAAAAATAAATAAATCAAAAAAAAACACCGGAGACGTAGCGACTCTGCTTTACGAATTCTCAAAAGAACGCAGCTGCAGAGTTGTGTAGGAATGAAGCCTATAAGCTTCATATCCTTCTTAGAAATTCACAAACTGTCTCTCTTCTACACTATCCCTTTACTACTTATTGCGGTGCATGCATACATAAGAGACTCGTCAATAAAATTAGCATTAGGAAGAAATTTGACAAAGTGGCAACGTCCTTAAGGACATCTAGTGTACAGCATATAATTCCCATTCTTAAAGTGAAAAAAACTCATCATTCATGCTTAAATTATTGGCCGAACTTCAGGCACGGATTTCATTCGTATAAACGCAAATGGCGAGTAGAAAATTTATGTTTCAACAAAAAATACTTAAATGTTGTTGAATGGATAAATATCCAAATTCATTGCAATAAATCTATGATATATTAAAGTCCAAGAAAACAATATTTTCTTCACCAAGATATATAATATGTATGTCTATTGAAAACTTTTATTCTGCTGAAAAGAACTCTTTTACGTAACCTAAAACTTCGTGTGTTATGGACGAAGGGTAACTATTTTTGGCCGTTCTAATTTTAAGTATAATTACGTTGTTTGAGTTTTATAACGATTTTTAAATCGTTTCCGATTTTCGCATTCTTAACACTTTTCGATTTATCATTTCATTCCAAGTCAAATGTTTCGCGGTAGCTTGGATAAATTATTATCAACATTGTTACTTTGATTAGTGTTTATCTCTTAGAGATATAAATAAATTCAAAGATGTATCTAAGTTAGTCCCCTCTCTTTTTGCACATATGTTAAAGTGTACTATAATATATAATAACTAAGGAAAACCGTATTTGTTTGTTTTATGGTATGTAGAAGTGTATAATTACTGTCATCGATCTATAAGAAAACTGTCACAATTTTGGTTTTACACTTTAAAATAAAATTTTACAAAATTAAAACAAAATATTTTCTTTAAAAACAAATCTTTTCGGCATACCAATAAATTTATTTTTACAAATCAAAAAGGCAATATAAACAACGTTTAATCTATCTGAAGAAATGGTTAGAAAATATTCCAAAATTGGGATCACATTATCGTCGGAAATGTTTAAAAAAAAATTATACTTAATTTTTTTCTGGTTTTTACTGATTTAGTTAGTAATATATAAAAACGTACGAGTATTCACCTTAAAATATAGTTTTTATGTAATTGTACGTGGAATAGGCCATTGGTTTCAAAAATCTATTAGAAACATTTACGAATACAGATTACAGAAATTACTTGGTTTTAAAAAACCAACTCATCATTATTTTTGGATCCTATTGTCCAAAATCATGTTTATAATCACAATACTTCTTATTTTATTAATTTTTTATCTCTCCTCTTGCCCCTTTACATTTCAGGTGACGATATGTATTCATGAAAGCGTTTATTTTTCAGAAAAATAAAAACTCACATTCACTCGTCAATGTTGTTGCCATTTGCGCATTTTCACTCTTAGATTTAATGTTTTCTTTCGTTAAAAATGCTTATTGAACAGAAAAAAAATTAATTTGTTATGAATTTTGTTTGTTGTATAGAATGATTTGTTTGACAATAGCTACTCTACAATCAATGCAAGTAACTTGTCAGCTCAATTCTTTTTTTTATTTTAAATGTCAAATTTCATATATAAATTTAAAAGCCGATAATCATACATAAACATTCAATGACATGACATGATTCAAACGACATGATATTTAGGTTTGATGTCTTATGGAATCATTGATATATGTGCGCGTTTGATAAGGCGACAGGCGGACTGACAGACGGAAATCTTGAAATGGACTTAGATATCTATAGAAACCTTACCACCTAATGTGAAGGGTATAAAAAGGGCAGCTCAATGAGATTGTTTGTAGGACATATTAGTTAAAATCAAACTAAATCCAAAAATGCTTCTTTTATCTAAGTCTCTATTACGTAATTCAAGAAAAAGAATTGTTCGTTTACCATTCGACCAATATTTTTACCCCAAAAGAGGCCAAGATGATCTTTGAATTATGTCGTATAGCTATTAGGGGTATGTTAAATCCGCACGATCACTATCATAATATGTAGATAAATAGAAGAAACCCCAAATCTGCTCGTACATAATGGATTTATTTTTCATCCGAACAAAATAACTATGAATGAAGAAATATACTCACTAAGAACATTAAATAGCTGGCTGGAGCTGGTCGAGTTTCAAATAGAATTTAAAGTTTGTGATTTTCAGCCACCGAATTAACACTATCAGGATCGATTAACTCTTTAATTTTTTTAAGAGAAATAACAACGCATACGTAATTAAGAGACCTATCGAGAATGATGTTATTGTATGCTGTCGTCTTTGGAAAGGGATAATGTAGAGAAGAGAGAATTTTTTTTACACAACGCTACTGTTGTCGATTTTTTTCACAGTAGCTGTGAATTTGATAAGCGACACTAATACACATCGGAAAAATTATATAAACTGACATTGATTTCAAACCCACTACTTGTAGGCTTAACGCGATAACTGCTTCAGCCAAGAACATCTTGTGGCTAAGAATGTAAATATTTTCAGTATCGCGACATTTTTAGCAAAAGAAAATAAATGATTTATTGTAAAATCTATTCATACAAAAGATTTCTATTCCCGGTGAGTCACAGTGAACTAAAACAATGCTAGATCGTTAAAGCCGGTGGTTTTTATTTAAAATGAAGTCGAATGTTCATATCCTAATCTCACGAGTAACTGATTTACAATATTTCGAATAGTTGGCAACTCTTGATACTACTTTTTATTATACATACGTGTATTCCTTTAATTACTTGCATAGTTTTTGAAAAGTATATTTTAACAAACGATTTACAAACCACTTCAGGCTGAAATTTAAATTTTTAATTCTCATTATTTTCCTAAAGCATATCTGTTGCGAAAATATTTGAAGTCAATTTTCTCACTGACTTTGCACATTTTGCTTTTACAAACTGCAGATTGCAGATTCTCCAGGTAATCATTTGTACTCAATTGACTGAACAACGTGCCATTTTTCAGGGTGTAACAAAAATTAAATTGAAGGGTCGGGGCATAAAATGATAGAAAAATCTTTTAACTATTAAGTACACACCAGACATGAACTGTGGAACTCGCTTTGGTTTACTTTATATCCTTTTTTTTTATCTAATATTTGTAGGAAAATCATATTTAAATTTTCTTACCAAAAATTTATTCACAAACAATAATGTTTATTAAAAGAAGTTAAATTTTTTAAATATATCACTCATACATTTAATTTCAGTAGTTTTCATCACTAAATTGTTAAATACGTTTTATGGGGAATTTGCAATTTTAATTTTAATTTTTGGTTGTAGTAACCTTTTCTTTTTAGTTTTCATAGATTTTGTCAGCCCTACATATGTATATACATATATATACATTCATGTAATTTCTTTTATTTATTCACTAGTGTTATTAAACGCTCTTGACTATCTGACGTGTTCGTTGGAACTATTTGCAATAATTTGAAATGCTTGATTTCAAGCCTGTAAAACAAAAAAAGGAAAGCGCAAAAGCATGAAAGCTAATATTGGAAAACTCATTTTAAGAAACATGAAAACAAACTCTCTTTAGAACTCTTTCTTTCCAAGTCTTTGTTTGCAATGAACTCTCTTTTTGCTCCTTTCTACTTTCACACACTTTCTATGTTTTGTATAATGTACTGTCTTATCTGCCATATTGGGTGATTTGTTATTTTAACGCTTTTAGGAGTTGAAAATATTTTGTTTTCGATGTTTATTATCAATTTGACGACTAAAAGATGACAAATTTCCACCTTTACGGAAGAATGTGGAAGGACCGTAATTTGTTGTAGAAACTGTGACATCTCTAGAATTGCACCTGCAGAATCCCTCGTTTTAAATCTGACATTTTTGTCAAAAAGTATACAAATTTACTCCACTTCTTTTAAAAATTTCTTAAAAATGTGGAAGTTTTTGGTCACTGGATTCAGAGTATAAAATTTGTTTTTCTTTTTCAGAAAGAAAGCTGCGAAATTCTTTCAGCATTTCCATAAATGAATTACTGTCCGTTTTTGCAAATTTTGTGCCGAGGTTTATAAGATTTATCTAAGTATGTCAAAAATCAAAGCGTATTAATATTTGATTTGTAAGTTTCTATATAAAAATGTTCTCTTTAGCAGAACCTATGACCAGGGTTGCATGAAGAAGACAGAAGAATAGTGTTAAATCGCCAAAAAATAAGTCAAAAAAATAAGTCTAAAATGTTTTATAGGTTAAAAAAAATGTGCTAGTTTTTGTGATATTGATTTTTAATACTATAATATTAAGAGAAAGAATTTACATTTCAAATAACTGTACATATTTTAAAAATCTTTATCATTTGGGGAATTTAAAACAGTTTTTATCATAGTTTACACACATATATAATCAAAAATTACTTTTGTTGTAAAAACTTTTGTATATAACACGTATTTTGTTTAATATAAACACTAATTTTAGTGAGAAATCTCACTCTACTAACAAACAAAATTTCGGAGTTGCTGACCTATTTTTAAAGATATTATTGTTCGAAAGTGCACGTTCATTCGTACCATGTATTTGGATGAATTTTTTTTCATATGAAAGATATTGAGTTCTACATTTAAACGAATCGGAATTTGCAACTCAAAAGCAACACAAATATTACCAAAACAGCAATTTTATATAACGCCCAGTTTCCCCTAACAAAAGGTGGGCGCGGAAAAATTTTATTATCGGAGATTTTACATTATGTACTCTATCCGCCTACGTAGATTCGTGCAATTATCTGAAAAATCATACGAGTTTTTAAGAAAAACATCGTCTGACTGAAAAACAATTTAAATGTGAAAAATGAAAACGTATTTTTGTGAAACACCAGGTCAACAGAAGCTGGTAGCAAGTAGATTTCGTGAAAAATTTTTCTTGGAAACGTTATAACTCGGTAACCGTAAAATCGATTTCTATAAAATTTTCACCATTGGAAGACTGAAGATCAGGCCACACAGTGTACTACCTTTGCCCCAGGTGCAAAAATGTTAAAATGTACAAATTATTATAAAAAACTGCTAAACTAGCATTTATAACTTTTTTTGATAAGCCTTAATGCTAAATCGAAAAAAGTGCTAAATGTAGCACTAATCGTGCTAAACTGCCAACCCTGGCTGTGTCTTATTCACACTGTCTTTTTTAAAGTAACAAGTATTTCAGTGTTGCCAAAATGAATATACTTGAATTATATTTAATCGTACAGAGTTTCTGTGTTTTAGACGTTTTTTTTAAATCTCCTTTTTTACAGCAAAAATCGGGAAAGCGAAATTTTCATAATTATGACCAAATATAATGTCAAAATGCAAATTTGGTAGCCCTGTTTGTTTTCGCTTTCATTTCGCCCTTTTTTCTCGCTCTTCCCCTCTCTTTTAGCTTCCGGAGAACAAAGTTCTTTTTAAATGTCCTGCAAGCACTGAGTATTTTATGAAATTCTGAGAGTTTTCTTCATTTGCCGTTGTTTTAAATTTAATTTGAAAAAATAAAAAATGAAGTACGAAGGTCGCACGAACCACTAACACTCTGACAGAAAACGGACAAACTAATTTATATTCAAACACATACGTAATAACAACAATTAAATAAAATGTATAGCTTTTGTTTTATCATCATGTCCCATATTCACTTTTTCACTTTACTGTTTATGTTTTTTTTTTATCTTTCAACTTTTCATTGCTCTAATGTGAAAAGAGTATGTTTAGTAAAAGTGTTAGTGCCGACTGCGTATGCATTTAAAAAAAATATTATGTGGCTCTGTGTTTGCATTTGTGAGAATGGAGTAAAACTTTATTCATTTTTCAAAGTTCTAGTTTTCCGTTGTTTTCTTGTTGCTTTTTAAATAATTTGCTTTCTCTAAACCCATTTTTTCCGTCAATGCGTTCGTTTTCTCAACATGTTCTATTAACACTGACCTACATTATCTTGAAAAAAGTTCACATTTGAAATACCTAATTCTGAAAGTTTTACACTATATTTCATTTTGATACAATATTTGTATTTTACTTGGCTGCTTTTAGCTGAACTTTCAGAATTTTAATCTAATTTCGTGACATATGGATGTAAAACGAACGGAATTCTTAAGCACCCTCAAATAATACTAAAAGAAAAATTAAATTTATTTTATTTTATTTTCACTTTAATAAAGTGGGGGTGGTGTGAAACCGGTGCACCGTACTCTACTGGACATTCTAATAAATGTCGACTCCACTTATTAATTGCCTACAATTATTGGTGTTAATTACGTTTTAAAATCTTTTGTTAAACTTAATGAGGTCAGCATCATATTTATTTTTTCTTTCACCTATTTTAAACATATCCGGTATTACCATTAAATAAATTTTTACCTTTAAAAAGTATATAGAATTTGGTAAACTTTATTAAAATTTTCTAAAGAAAAATTTTATGTAAACTCGAAATTTTTTATGAAAAATTATTCATATAAAGGTTTTATCTATTTTCCTTTGAATAATGTTATAATTTTAAAATTATTATCAAGTTTTTTATTATCAAAATTATTCTCTGTAGTATCTATAGATAAAATCTCGAAATTATAAATTATTCCAATAAATTCTGTTTATTATTAATCCAGTCTGTATATTACATTTCGTTGGTGATAATCCCAACTGCTTAGTAGATCTCCAATGAAATTTTTTTTTAAAGGTTCGAAACCTCAAAGAAACTGACAACGACTTTGAACAAAACTATAGGTAACGTTTTATTTAATTACATTTAATTAAATACAGAATATCTCAGAACAGATATTATCTCAGCGTATCGATTACAAAATAAATACGTTCTTTATGAAAACAGTAGCTATTAATTACACGGTCCCAAGCAGAAAAATACAATACAAACGTTGGTACAGCATTTTGTATGGTGTGTGAAGTATTTGCAACACGTAAAACAACCTACTCTTACAGTGCTTTGATGACACTTAAATGATAACATTGTTCAACAGTCCCCCAATCATTTTTTATAACCATGGCTGATAACTGAGAGGCCTAAAAATTAAATACTTTGCCAGTAATAGCAATTTGTTTAATAAAACACTTTCCCAATACATCAAATCGAAAAACTACAGGCTTGTCCCAAAAAACCAAAAAATAAATAGAAGATGCAGAGCCAATAAAAATAATTTTTTTTACATAAAAAACAAAAAAAAAATACAATATAATTATTAAATTCTATATAATTGTCGAGGGTGGCGATGATCGAAGTAGTCTGCAGGTTTACTACAAAACGAAAAATTTTTCCTGAGTTCAACCCCAGTTTCAGACTCATAAAAATATCTCGCATTTTTCTATTGTGCATTTGTGTCTTTGTGTCAGTTGTTGTCGAAAGGTTTCAGTGGCGAAGGCATGGTCACTGGTCACTGAACATTAACGGCTTAAGCTGTATCCAATCCAAAGGCTCATCAGAACGCCCTCCTTCGTCGGTATTGTATCGGCGAAGTAAAATAATTAATAAAAATAGCTACTAAAAACGAAGCTTCAAAATTTAATACGTCTCCTTGCCATCAGAGACGTTACAACACTGTTATAAAAACAAATAACGTGCAAAAAGTAAGATAGTGAAGCTTCACCTCCTATAATTTCTCCTAGAATCCCTTTCCTCTAGTTCCAGCACAATGCACCGCATGTGTAGGGGTCATCTTCTGAGTGCTGGTCTTTTCGACGATTTCATCTCGACTTGGAACTGCTTGAGTAAAATATCTGAAAAAATGCATTTGATGGCATAAACCAAATCGTACTTGCTGAAATGCTTTATCTTGGATTTTTGCAAACAGATAATTATATATTGCATATATTTATTTTGTATTTCATACATAGTAATTATATTCAACAATATACCGATAGAATTCCAGAGAAAATTACTCGATTTGAACGATTTAACAAACTGGAAACACAATTCCCATTTTTCTTATTTTATGGTGGAGCAATTATTTTGAGTAATGTATGAGACAGTAAAAAGTAGAACAATTTTGTATTTTTCTTTGTTGTTGTTGTATATTGACATCAAAAAAAATTAGCCACATTGTTCCCACACTACGCCAAACATTAGCTAAAAAGATTTGTATTATTATTATTATGCCTCGGTATTCATATCCTAGGTCTCAGGGCATGAAAATACATAATCTTTTCTATCCACCAGATAATTTTATTAATGTAGGTGCTCCGATTTCAGAGTTATCAGCTTTTAATTTTGAAAATAGTCTCAGGTATTTAAAATCTATTTCGAAATCAACAATAATTCCAATAGCAGAAGTTTAAGGGGAATAATATTTCATTAAATTTTCTGAATACAAATCTGACAATATTTTCTTAAAATCGAACATTTATAATGAAGTCTGTTGACTATCCACTAAACTCCAAACATGTACATTGTGCGGATCTTGAACCAAAATAAATATGGCATACAATTAGAAATGAATTAGATTTAAATTCTATTCTTACCAATTTTCAAAATAAAACAATTGCTACCACTCTTTTACATAATAAAGTTCGTTTGAACCTAATAAATAATTAAACAATGTTTATTATTATCGGCTGGCGCTCAATGGTTTGATACACTTTTAAGATACAACCAAGGCAAGTTTTTCATATCTTTTGAATGAAAAATATGTCTTTGCATTGTTTTAAATTTTTTTCCAATATACATAATATATTTTTGTTACACCTTTCATAAATTTGCATCGAGTATTTTTCCATAGCATATTATTTTTGAAAATACTGTATTTTTTTGAGATTTTCCTCACATTTTTATCTTCCTATCACGAATTTTTCGATGGCGTATTTTTCTCTATAAAGAACCTTTCCTTGAGGCACAGCTTTCTTTTTAACTGCTCAATAATCTCCCTATAACGAATTCCTCAATAGCTGCGAAGACCTTGTCGATGAAGTTAGATTTAAAAGTCTAAAACAAACAGAAATCATTACTTTTATCAAAATTTATCTTAAATGCATAATTTTTTCATATAAATTTGTATGAATGTAAGCAACGCTAAGTTGAAATAACAAGCAAATGTTCACATGGAATACAATGAAGGTTTCTCTATAACAAATTTTATATATATCGTTGAAGTTCGTCGCTTCCCACTAACAGTATGTTTAACTGTATTTTCCACAGTCTAGTCAAACTGGAAACGAAAGGACTCCCTTTACATGACAATTTATTCGATATAGAAGACGTTAACGAAAAATTTCAAAATATTTACAATAAAATATTTATTGAAAAACTTAATAAGGTTTTTGATCGTGGTGTTGGTCGTCAAACATTGATCGAGTTTATTTGAATAAAAGGGAAATCGATGAATGTATTCAAACGCTATATCCATGTGAATTGATGGTATTTAAGTATGCGCCAGTAACATTGGCCTCGTCGGTGAAGCTGAAGATTGTTCAAGGAACGATGACCAGAAATATAACTAGAACTGTGAATCTGTCCGAATGCTGAAATAGTATTTAAGGGTTGTTGAGGAATGTTCCCTCAGTTTTTGGGATGTAGTTCAACTAAAACTTAAACTTCAACTGAACTTAAAATTCTGTTTTTAACATTGATTTTTTTTTTACATGCACTGTCCGTTTAAACTCTAGTTAGGATGGTTAAAACATAAAAGCTGTTAAGCTATACGTAGTACATACTACAATTTTATCATTTATATCAAAAACCAATCAAGCAACGAAAAATCCAAAATTGAGTTATTCGATGATTATCGTAAAGCTAAATATCGTTTAATACAAAAACAATCAAATACAGTCCCTATGTGATGGTGAAACAAAACCGAAAATCTTTGTTTTATGTAATGAAAGAGATTAAATGGGGACGCTGGGCCGGTTTTTCCGCTAAACGGCGAGTTTTTTTTAGCGTTAGGTCAATGATTTATGCAGCTCTACTTGGGATTCACAGTTGTGTCTGACTTGCATTCTTCAGGTCTTAATTCACTCTCCTGAACAATCCACTCAGTAAGTGGCACTATTATACAAATCATTAAATACATAACATAATTTATAATTAAAAATAATTTTTTATTAACTGCGTCCATTTTTTAAAGTAAATTTTTTGTGCCAACAACATTAGTCGAATGAATATCCACGGACCTTCATTTTTTAACTCACATGTCATATTAGACAGTTCGTGCGATTGTGTAGGATAGTGCCTCAGGGCCTTTACTTTGCAATTTTCAATTTAATAAATGTTTCTTAATTTTGTTAATGATGAATGTAGTGATTACATTTTATTATTAATCATGTCTAATTCTTATGAATAAAAAAAATATTATATTGTTTTCCACGATTGTTGTAGGTCCCTCAATAATCATACTTTGTTGGACATAAAATGTTTTATGAGAATATTTTCCATTGACCTACAAAGAAAGCACGAGTCTATACTGACAAAAACTCATTTCAGGACATATATATGTATATATATCTATGATAATAACATTGAACTCTTTCAAATGTTGATTTTTCATTTGAATTTCAAGTCCATAATTAAAATTCAAATATATTAACTGAATTTATTTTGGGAATATTTATTCATATATACGATTCTAATTGTGCTTTTTCCCTTATAAACTATATGTGAAATTTATTATTACATACTTTATGATATTCTCATACAGTATGAAAAATATCATAAAGCATTTTATTACAAAAGTAACTCAAAAATTGAGGAGGAAAGCATATCCATATAGTACTATTTCGCTAACGCTTACTTAGCTCATCAGTGGATTTTTCCCAACGTCTGAATATTTTTTTTTTTTTTTTTTTACTTTTTTTTTTTGAGTTACTTTTGTAATAAAATGCTTTATGATATTTTTCATACTGTATGAGCATATCATAAAGTATGTAATAATAAATTTCACATATAGTTTATAAGGGAAAAAGGACAATTAGAATCGTATATATAAAATTAAAATATTTTGTACGAAATTTATAAAAAATATCACTGTTGTAAAAGTAATTTTATGACTGCTAGGCAGTTTTCTTTAATTCACTCAAAATCAAAAATTGTTTGCTTGACTGGTTTTTGAAAGAAACGATTCAATTAAGCAAATGTTTTTGCCATTACAATAGCATTATTTTACACGGCAGCAATTTTTTTTGCTTTGTTTGGTTCGTTTTCTTTGTGATATTTGGTATTTTTATTAGGAATTTTTAATGTTGCCATATCTTGTTTTCGTACAATATATGGTAATATCTATAATTTTACATTTCTTAAACTATCACTGGAAAACTACATTGCGGATTAAAGGCAGTTAAGATTTTGTTCAAGTTAAGTTAAGTTTGATTGAGAACATAAAAACTGGTGTTTAATAATTAATTTGTTGTTTTTTATATACACATTTACTGTGTTACTCGATAATTTCTCACTTCAATTTTTACTTTGCCTTTTTTCTCATCAATCACGAAACACACTTATGTCAAATTAACAGATGGAAGCGGATGGGTTGCAAAACAGTAATTCACTGGTCTTCACAGTCAATCTTTAAATAATTTGCTAATCCTAATACGTGATGGTTCTCTGATTTCTGTATTATTTTAATTTTAGATGCAATGAATATGACGAGTTAAAACCTAAAACGCGTGAAATTCCTTCTCTTTGTTGATAAATATTGTCTGTTAAAAATTCCACAAAAGATTTAGTTTCTGTGTACATCTGAAAATACTTTTATGAGTCAACGTTGTTATAAATTTCTTTTCATCTGAATGAAATAAAATATTTTATGTTTTCCCAATGGCGGCCTATAAAATATGACATCGCCGATAAGAAAAATGTTTTTTTTCGAGTTTTTAATGGATTTTATTTGTTTACTTTAAATTTTCAAAATGTTCTCATCGGAAACAGATTGTTCATTTTAAAATTAAAAACCACAGCACATGAATAACGAATCAAGTTCAAACAATTACAAAATCACTTTAGCAAAGAATGATCATTCTAAAAATAATTTCAAATATATTTAAAGTTCTTTAACCAAGAGATTTTTAGAGTGACCTTAGAGAAAAACAGCAATTAAACAGTACATTGGTAAAATGCATTTAGCAGAGGTGGACATCGCTCACGCGAATTTGTTGATTGTCAGCAAATTTTGCATAGAGGAATTGACATTGTGTGATTTGTGAGAAGAAAAAAGTAATTTTAGTGATAAATATTTAATAGACTTTATTCGTTAGTCAACAAGTAATTTATACTGACTGTAAAAATGTATTTAAAAATAGCCCGACTATAAGTGAAAATGAAATTCACTAATCTAACAAACAAAGAACACGGGTTCTTCTCCGGACTGAATATAACAAAACTTTCATGTTTGGTAATACAACACAATGATTATGAGAACATGCAGTTATATGTAGGAAATTCTTACGTTTTTTTGTCAGGTTTATATTTACATTATGATCAATTTAATAATTATTATAAAACAAGTTTCTTCTAAGAGGAGTAGAAATCAATCAGACAAATAATGTTTTTAATAAATCAATGTTTAGGATGTCAAACTTGTAATTTCGATACATTTTGGGCCTGTTCCACGATGTCGAACGATAGTCGAACGACATATGTCCATAATTAATCGCGGTAGCTGAATCTATGTACACATTTATGATATTTCTCAGGAGTGAGAATTTCAAAAAAAAATTTGTAGTGAATATATGAGATGATATTATTCTCCTTAAAATTTACAATATTTGCTTACAAACGTACATGTGATGACCCTGCACATACGTTGCATTGTGCTGGAACTAGTTGAAAGGCCATAGTGAAAGATATGACAGGTGGTGAAGCTACACTATCTCAGATTTCTGCTTTATGCACTTTTTTTTTATAGCAGTGTTGCAGCGCCTCTGATGTCAAGGAGACATATTAAATTTTGAAGCTTTGACTTAGCAGCCAATTTTTCAAAATTATTTCACTTCGGTGGTGCTACATAATACGAAGGTTGGCGCACTGATGTACCTGTGGATTGTAAGCCGGTAATATTCAATGACTAGTGACTATGCCTTCGCCACTGAAACGTTACGACAACAAGTGACACAAAGACAACTACTGCAAATCAGAAAAGATGCGAAATATTTTTATGACTTGGTCTGAAACAGGGCTCGAACACAGTACCTTTTCGATCCAGTGAAGTGCAGACTACTTTGCCCATCGCCATCCTCAAATATCTGACATTTGACATAGTTATTGTTCGTTTACAACAGCAAAACAAAAATCGTTAATTCTCATATGCAATTTCTCACTTGCGAATATCAACAAATAAAGTAAATCTTGGCATACATAAACGACAAAACTAAAATATTTTCTAGTCTCTCACGCATGAATGCAAAGAAACAGTAAAATTCGAAACGTTCTTATTCGTGCTCATATACGAACTGCGAGAGATCATTTCGATGTTGTGTCTAAAACACACTGGTCGAGAGCTATTAGTGATATGATGAACTTTGTAGTGCTTTTATCACATCATGAAAGTCGTGGATTAACATTTTTCATTATCAAATACTTTTCTTAAAGACGGATTTCACAGATGTGTGCATGTTAAAATATATTCTTTGGTTCTATTTAGGTTTTTCCTTATTTGAACGTAGCACCCCATACAGCAACACTGTATTTATAATAATTTTGCAAATAGAGTTCTTCGCCATAACAGAAACCCAAACTTTTTTCTTTACGTCAAATTTGACTCGAATACCCGTAATGTAAAAAAATTTATGAAATATTTTTTTGCAAACATATTTGTTTAAAAAACCAATGTAGCTGTTGTAATTTTAAATGAAACAAAATTTACCCGAAGAAGTTAATTGGTATATGCATTAATGTAATTAATTTATGAATTTGTATTCATTAAAATTAATTAATATATGGCAGGTGTTAAAAATGTATTAATCGATTAGTCTAAAACCGACCACGTATTAATCGATTAAATTAAAACTGGCAAATAAGTCGATTGAATAAGCGATTGTAGAATAAGCCCATTTAATAGAAAACGCCTTTACGATATGTTTTCAATATGTAAATATATGAAAAATTTAATTTAATTTTCGAAGAATTTAAAGACACCACAGGTTTATTCTTTAGCCAGGTGAAGACAAGAGGAGTTTACATTTTGTTCACTTTCGCCAGCATTGCAGTTTAATTCCTATGCTATTTTAGTATTTCAAGTTTAAACAAAAAGATTTTACTAAAATAACGTATTACATTTCAAACATTTGTAAACTTATGAAATGACCATTTGACAACAATAATTCAAAATCAATAACGGACATGTGTATACGGGGATCATGTGACAGCTAAATAAATAAATGTGTGTATTCTACAACAAGCAATAAATTTTTTTTAAGTTCTACTAATAATGAAACACTTTTAAAACAAATTGATTATGTGTTTCTTTAATATGACGTACAAAAAAACTAAATACGTATGTATATCGTTGCTAAAAATTCAAAGACCCTTAAGGAAATTTAAGAATATTTTTACGACTTGCATTGCAAAAGAATACTAATGGCTGTTCTTTTTAAGTTTGTTCGATATTGCAATAGCGATACTATAATGTAATGGAACATAATGGAATCATTTGCAGTTGCGGTTTTATAATGCATGATTTTTGTTCGCTATGTAGCGCTTAGAAGCATTATTTTATGTATCCAAGAAGGCAAACGCACAAGAAACAATTTTTTAAGCATTTATACTGCTATAAACAGGGTATTCACTTACGTTAGCGCATTTCGGTAGCATTTATAAGCATTTGTTATTAAAAATGCAAAGTATTGCTTCCGATAGATTTTACTGCTTCTAAATATCGATAAGTTTTGCTGCACCCATCGATAGTTTTGCAGACTATTCACGCTGTATGTTCCGTTTATGTGTTATACTGGCAGCGTAAGTCTTGCGATTAATGAAATAATATCTGAAAGCTTTAAAAAAAAGGTCAAGAATAGCTATTCTTGGTAGCTATTTATAAGATGTGATTTTTAAAAAACAGTTGCGAATGTCTCTCCCTCCAGGCAGAACAAAATTTTCCAAAATTTAATTGTTTGTGGACACTCAAAAAATGTATCTCCCAAAATACAAAAATATGGTAGAAAAATTATAACTAATTTAAGTACATGAATAATTTTGGTGCCAAATTTTTGAATTGATTGAAAATAGATTCAAAGTTGGCGTTAGAGCTATGAAATACAACTTAAAAATATGTATAAATTTAATTACATAAAGAAAAAATTTTATGAATAACACATTTGAAATTACTTCTGTATATATAATGAAGCATTTAGCATTTTAGGTAACGATATTTTGCTACAATTTTTCTTATAATTTGCAAAGGTTTGTTCTAAATTGTTATTGTTTTTACTATTTGTTGATTTATGTAGAACTACCAAGACCATTTGAATGTCTGTTAATTGTATTACAAGCACGCTTATTTTAGTTAAATAAATTAAAACTAAACAAAGCAATGAGGTAAGATTTCCAAATCGGTGAACCATATTTTTAAGGTCAGTTGTCTTAGAACTAAAAGAATTATGCTATTCTTTTATATTCATAATTATTCCTTATACTATTTTATCTTTTATTCCCAATTGTAAACAATTAAATAATAACTGAATTTATTTTGGGAATATCTCTTTATATATGATTCTAATTTTAAAATTGTGCTTTTTCCCGAAAAAATATGTAAAATTTATTATTACATACTTTATGATATTCTCATAAAGTATTTTTTATAAAAGCAAACTCAATAACTGAGGAGGAAAACATATCCATATAGTGCTATTTCGCTAATGCTTACTTAGCTCATCAGTGGATTTTTCCTAATTGCTAAATACAAATTCAAGATTCTTATGTTTAAAATTCAACTAATCAATCGAGAATTGAAGTTGAATACCGAAAATAAAACCAAAAATCTATAAACAAAAACATAACAATCCATGAGTTTACTTTCGGTACATTAAGTTATTGTGTTCTATGTGCAAAAAATCGAGCATATATATTAAAAATGGAGCAAAAATATGAAATATAAAAAATTTTGCGTATTTTGTTCTCTATGGATAACCTTCCATTTTATTTAATTGTCTCATTAATTACTTTTCTGCAATTTCACATTGCATTTAAGAAATGTAATAAAACAGAAAATTAATAAAAAAACATAACTGTCTGTGCTATTTGGAATGAGGCACATAGTGATCGTTCAGGTAATGACATGGCCACTACAATTGTAAAAACTTTAGACCAGATAGCAAACGATTTTAAGAATGTTAAGCATTTCATATTATGAAGTGATTCCTGTGTATCTCCAAATAGAAATCAAATTTTCTCAACGACCCGTTCTAAAATGTTTGATCAACCAAAAAAATATTATAACAATCACACAAAAATTATCTGAACCGGGTCATTCCCAAATCAAAGAAGTAGATGTTGTACACAGTGCCATTGGACGTCATTTTAAATTACAGAAATTTACGGTCTTTTAGATTCAGTAGAATTACTAAAAACTTTTAATTCACTAAAAATGGTACTTATTGTGTTACAAATGACATGTAAAAATTTTCATCTGTATTATGCTAAATCAAAAATACTTGATTTTAAAAACGTGCCTTTTGCAGAAATTAAATCGTTGCAGTATGAAAATAGTAATCTTTTTGCAGTATTTCATAAACATCATTATCGCAAAGAAAATATATCAAAACCTGTAATAAAAAAGTCGAAAAGGGGCGTTTTCCACACTAATAAAAATTTATTAATGAAACTTCTCATTATTCAGCTTCCAAAGAGAGGTATACGGGCTCGTTTTATGGCATTTTTCATCACTTCGGCGAGAACTTCGGGCGACAGATTCTCGCACTCCTGTCGAATGTTGTCCTTGAGGGCTTCCAGGGTCTGGGGTTTGTTCACGTAAACACGGGACTTCAAAAAACCCTACAATAAAATCTGGAACGGTTAAATCGGTCGATCTTGCGGGCCAGTGCAAATCGCTAAAACGAGAGATGAGGCGACACGGGAACCGCCTTCAGATTATAGGTTGTGGCTCGCGCAGTGTGTTCCATTGCTCCGTCCTGTTGGAACCACATGTCCTCCAATCCTAATTCGTTCAATTGCGGCAGAAAAAACTCTGTTAATATGGCCCTATAGCGTACACAGTCCACTGTTGTCGTTTGAATAGCGGCGTCCTCGAAAAAAAATGGCCCGATGACTCCTCCAGAGTACACAGCGAACAATGCAGTCACTTTTGCGGTGTAATGGCTCCTCGTGCATTACTCGTGGATTTTCGGTGCCCCAGATGCTATAATTTTGCTTGTTCACGTATCCGCTGAGGTGGAAATGAGCCCAACGCTCATTGAGATTTTGGTCGAAAAATCGTCCACCTCGTCCTCGAGATTGAGGATGGCTTGGGCGTGAGTTACATTCTACATAGGTTGTATTCTACATCTGTCTAGTTCACAAATGTCAAAACAGATTTCACAGTGGCCGCCATTTGCAAAATTAAGAGCATCTTCCAATAAAAAAAAACAACTTTTTAAATTAATTCGCTAACAATTCACAAACTTCACTGTCATTACTACAGCAAATGTTATTTATACTAAGATGTTTGGTTATATGCAACATGGATACTAATAATTCGTGTTGCATATTATTATGCAAAGTTGTTTTTATTAAGTTCATTATAAAAAATATTCTATATCTATGTGTGTATTGCTTGTTAGGATAGTAGCATATTGAGTATTGCTTCAGAAAGTAATTTGTAATGAAATGTTTCGGACCATGATGGAAACGATATACCTTTCCCCAAGAAAATCCCCTATCCCCAAACGAAATTGCTCCTCCCCAAAAAAGTTTGCAAATAACCAATACTGGCAGCCCTTCTTTTAGCAACGTTTCCAAAAACAAACAATTATTTTGCAAGTTCAACACCAATTTTAGACTCATAAAATCTTCTCGCATTTTGCCTGATGTGCATTTGTGTGTGTGACCTTGTGTCAGTTGTTGTCGCAAGGTTTCAGTGGCGAACACTGGTCACTGAACAGTAACGACTTCAGCTGTAACCAATCGACAAGCACATCAGAAAGCCCAACTTCGTCGGTATGTATAGCACCGGGTAAGTACATATAATAAATCATAAAAATTGCTACTACAACGAAACTTCTAAATTTAATACGTCTTCTTGAAATCAGAGGTGCTACAGCACTGATATAAAAACAAAGATTGTGCAAAAAGCAGAGCTGTAATATAGTGAAGCTTTACCTCCTATCATTTCTCCTACTATCCCTTTCCTACTATCGAGTTCCAGCACAATGAATCCCATATGTAGGTTATCTCCTGAGTCCTGATAAAAGGTCGAAGATAAAAGGAAAATATCATCTCCTTCAAGTGTTTCATTTATTGGTTTTCTTTTTTAAAAACAACAAAATAAGGTATTCAATCTGTTCTCTAGCACACATTACCATATATTGCACTTGAGTTTTTGGGTTATTTGACACTTCTTAGTTTTATGTAAAATGTGTCGCAATTATGACTGATTGTTGCGTTAATTTTGTGTCGGCTTTACTGACATATTGTGCGCGGTACCATATCTCTTTAAACTTTTTAACAATTCAGATAAAATTGCGACATTCTACATACTGGTGTTAGTCAAAAAAATGTTTGTAATATCAAACAATATGACATTTAGAATAAAAAGCTTTAAATTCTCAAAATCTATTAATCTTATAAATTTGGTTTGTAACAGTTAAGTCATAAGAACTTATCGTACAAACAAACACACACACATATACATGTAAAAATAGGCATGGATTTGAAACATGGTTATCTGATTAAAGCTGTTTACGAAAATAAAAAAAAAGTTTTTAGTAAGTCTAGAAACGAATTAATTTTCTTCATACCTAATTAAAAGGAAACTAACAGATAAAAAATAAAAAAAAACAAAGTTATTCAGCAAACCTACAGTTCGTTATACCATAGAGAAGATAATCACTGGACCCAGAAAAATGCCGTTTATGGAGAAAACCCCTAGTTAGCTAAGCCGCTGTGCGTTATACATATAATTAAATTTTTTTACATTTTTCTTGGAGATGCAATCGGGGAATAACCCTACCCATGCAATGCTTTCTGCTGGAGCTAGGAAATAAGTTTTTTTTTTGCTGGCAGGAGATGCAGTGAGGACATACCCCTCTGGGTTTATGGGCATTCGATTTGAATCTTTCCAATTCCAGAGTGAAAAGAATTGCGATGCGGTGCGTAAATAAGAGCCGTACCACATTCGCTCGATTGGAATACTCGCTAGTGCTGCCACGTAATATTGCATGGCTATGGATAAAAGTAGCTCTTATTTTTCTTTATTTACTCTCCACCATGTCAGTGGGTCGACATCATTTGCCACCGGTTTTGCACTAAATACTCCGCTATAGTTTTTCAATTAAGAGATGAATAGAATAGCTTGGAAACTAATCTGAGAAATGTTCAGCAGTGGCATTGAAGTGCTAAGTCGATAATTTTAAATTCAGTTATCGGAATGGGGAAAGGGAGATATTGTTCAATTGAGGAATATTGGCGCTGATATCTATATTTGTATTCGCGAATATTAAAATTTTGTGTTCGTAACATCACTAATTTGTATACAAATTATATATTAATACATCAGAATATATAACAATTTAATTGACTTTTAAATGTTGAAAAACGAAATGATTGCAAATACGGTAATTGATATGATAAATTTTTTTGGTAACAATTTACAATTTACTAATAAATTTTAAATTGAAACTCATTTTCGATTTTTTCTATGTATAAATGAATTAGTTGGGATGCTTTGACAACTTAATATTTAAATTAGAGGAAGAAGTCATACAGCCGTCACCGATTCATGCGGCTTATAGCGGTTGAAATTTTCCACAGAATCATGTGACAAATATCGGCGCAAAAAATGTTCCGTTTCATGTCAAATGTGAAGCTATTATTAAATTTTATGTTTTGAAAGCGTTTTGTGTTATTAAAGTTTTTTCCTGAAAATTAAAAAAAATAATTAATTCTTCCGACTCAGAATCAGCTGATTTCAAAATAGATATATTACTTCTTGGGAGTTCCAGCCAAATTCTTTTCACGCGAACAATAATTTTCATTTGTTGGCTATTTTGCATTAGTAAGAAGAAAAGTGGACCAGGTACTATTAAAAAACAGTTATTTGTCAACCAGAATTTTAAACTGATTTAACCAATAGTAGTATAATTTGTTGAATATTTAATTTTTGTTATATTATTTTACAAAATAAAAGACTGTAAGAATTTTTTAAGTATATGTATATTTTTCAATAAATAATTTTTTAATAGAAAATTCTAAAAACTATTGCCTATTTTGACAGCAGTCGGCTGTCGCCCTCTTGTTCAAATCGATAGCTCGATATATGAGTAGACAATCTGAAGTAAAAATCAACTATATATTTTTAAACACATACTAGTACATCCATCGTCTAGTGCATAAGCATTAGTCTATCAATCTGGTGGTATGTGTATGATTCCCGCTTATACCCTTTATGTTTCTATAGACAAGCTGTAAGAGCTTCGAAGAGTTTGTATTTATGTTGTCTAGAAAAAGAAAAAGGTAATTTTTCCGCATGGAAATTCATTAAAAATATGTATCTAAGTATGTGTATATGCACACTAAACTAACAAATATAAAAGCAGTCACACAGAGTGCTGAAGACGTTTCCTTCTCCTATATGGTTGACTGTTTGCATGTTGGTCTTTTTTATACGTCATTGTTTTTTTTGTACATTATCACTGCGACAGTAAGTGGCCATATTATAGAAAGTTTTGTCATCCTGCGTATCTAATTTAGTAAAATAAAATGTACACACAATGCGAAAAGTGCAATGGTGCATGTCAAAATTTCCTTAAACACTTATTGTTCTTGATAATCACAGCATATATAACTTTTATATAGACGTACCATGTCATGCAAAAGCTTACAGATGGATAATTTCCACAAATGCCAAAGACAATTATAACGACAAATGTATGATCAGAAGCGGTTAGTGTCGGACTATATGTTTACTATATCCCTCATTTGCTGCAAGATATATACACCAGCTATACCCGATTTGTAGGATTATTCTCTATTATCAATTTGGAAAATTTTAAAAGTCTATGTCTTTTAAGTTCTTCGCAATCTACTACTTTATCTTCCAATCTAATCCATTTCATGGTCAAATTACGTTACTTTTATCGTCTATAAGTCAGTCAGTTAGTCAGTCAGTAAGTTAGTGCTGTCATTACGTAT
Organism: Dexiosoma caninum; assembly: GCA_963924685.1. Lineage (NCBI taxonomy): Eukaryota > Metazoa > Arthropoda > Insecta > Diptera > Tachinidae > Dexiosoma > Dexiosoma caninum. Next base: position 58,242,483 of record OZ004729.1, read on the forward strand.
TGCATAAATTGCTTGGTCACAGCCTGTAGTCCATGATAGATAAAGAATTTTCCAGTTAAAATTTATCATCTATTAGCGGTGCTATATTTTCGGTATCAGCGTTGTTATTTTTAGTTTTTGTTTTTAATCCGTCTGTTTTTAGTGTTCTCGAAAAGTCCGTTTGTACATTTAGCGGGTCAATAGAAAATAAGTGTTTTTTTTTAACTTAACAGCATTAGTTTTGAACGTTTTTAATTATTTTCATATTACTGCCATTTATCACGTTACTTTACACATTGTCGCAAAATATGTCGGCGTTTTGTTAGAGATCTCACAAGAACAATTCGACATTTGTTCCAATATCCATAATTCGTGTAGAATTTAGCTTCGAATTGTTTTTATTTATAAAGTCTATGGATACGTAATGCTTACAGGCCATGACATTAGGCATAATACATAAAATTTACATTATTAAATAAAGAAATATTTAGAAACAAAATACGTTTTACTATATTATAATTTAGAGCAAAATCAAATTGATGATAAAATTTATTGTTAAAAGATCAAAGTTATAATAATTAGCCCTGAATACTTGAAAAGACAGCGGATAAAAATTTTGAGTAGGACATGATGGAACATTAAAGGATATATTGCTTATTAAGAAGTGTAAAAACTTTAATTCCATTAAGTACAAGCATGTCATTTAACATTTGGAAGAGTTGCTAATGCCAGCTTGATACTGTACGGCGACAGATTAAGCATATCCCACCATAGTCCAAGAACACAAGATAACAAAAACTGTTTGTTACAGATTCTGTTGTACTATTATGAACATTGTGGACTGGGTTGCAAATAATTCCGCCATATTGCCTAATGGGTCAGAGAAGTATATTGTTGCTTAGTAATATACGAATTCAGCGTATTATAAAAGATAATGATCAGCACGATGATTAAAAGTTAAAAATATTTTGGAGTCCTCAGCATTTCATCATCAATGCCGAATTATTCATGCACGTCTATATATATATTACAAAATTTCTTCAGACAAGTCAGCCTGAATTTTAGTCACAACTACTCATACAACAGTGGTAACGAATCTGATGCGAAGTATGCAAATAGTACAGAGTGTATGAAGGAATTCTAAAACAAATGTTCACGATATCATCTGGTCTTTGCCACAAAATAGTATACATATTCGCTTACAGAAAGTTCTTTTTGCTCTCCACCGTATGCAAACTTCTGTTGCACTGTGTATAATTTAAAGAACGTGTAGCAAAAAGATAAATGAAGCAAAATATTAGATTTTCATTTATTTTACCACAAATGGTTTTACAACTGTGTACATACTCGAACATTCCCGTTTCATGCGCTTTTACCCTCTCAATTAGTAAGTGGTAAACGTAAATACCACCCGTAGTTTAAATGTTGTTCCTCTTTTATTTTGATGTTGGGGATAAATGTTTCATGGGCAATACAAAAAGGAAAACTTTATCCACATTTTCATTTACGAACGCACTTCTACAAAAATGAGAACTGGAAAGGAGCTTCGTTTTAGTGGTTGTTACTTGCCGTTGTCGTAGGTGGAAATCAGTGTTGCCAATAGATTATATATATAAAATATTATATATTCAATTTGTATCAAATTAGGATTTTCATTATTAATTACAATGAAGATATGGACGCATATAAGCATCTAAAAAAACTATTTAACTGATCGAAAATATATTTCCCAGTAAGATTTTTTTTACGGTCTAATATTTTATTTGTTATACATTTAAAACATTCCGAAGGAAAATGTTTAGAACGATAGAATCGCATCGAAGTTAAAACGAGTTAATATTCAGCTAGATTAACACATAAAAGAATAATGTATTTTCCGTACCCCAGAAAATGTGATCTTTTCAACCAGCAATTTTTTAAATGGTCAAATTCAGTTTAAAAAAATTCTATCAGGTCAAAAAAAAGGTCAATACATGTCTAAGAGATATTTTAGTTAAATTTAAGCTTCAAATATTCAAAGGCTCATCCTGTAACTGTGTACATGCATTTTGGTAATTCCACTTTAGCTGAAAAAACTGCTGATATTTTCATTTGTAAATTACAATTAAATTTAAAAAACAGTTTTGAAATTCACACACAAAATGCTCATGAGAGTCCGTTTTGGCAAACTTTGCAAGTGGAGATATTTTAAAAAGAAAAAACTAGTTTTTGGAAATGTTTTAATAATTCCATTACGCACAGTTTTCTTATTTTTAGGTGCAATAGTGTGCTACGATTTAGGAATGATCACCATATTGGGGTTTTTTCTATCTTTTAATTCAAAAATATATTGCCGTCTTTGCACTAGAGCAAAAGAAAGCATGAAAGTCGATACTAGTGAATACGACAATGATTTAAGAAACGCAATTAATATTCAATTAGATCTGTTCATTTCCAGAAACGGGTATAAAAAATGAATGCATTTTTATCAACATTAAAAGCTTTCATGTTACTGATAACTTTTGGTTCGACATAATGCATGATATGTTTGAAGGAACGGTGTTTATGATGCCTGCAATATTTTGAAACGGTTATTTGGTATAATAACTTGATCATCCCTGAATAGTAGAAAACAGCTTTTCTAATTCCGAGAAATAGAAATTGGAAATAACCCCTCTCCGTTAAGCATGGCCAGAATAAAGGCATTTAGCTTGTAGCTGTAGCTGAAAATTAATGAATTTGTATTAAAATCTAAATGCTCTGTGCAAGATTTGACTGCTTGTCTTGTGTCAGTCTTGTGACTTAATTAGAGAAATTCATAAAATTTATGTTTTAAATATAAAATAGTTTAATAGCTTTCCTATTCATTCATATTTTATAAACAATGCAAAAAACTTATAAACGACCAAAAAACTTTGTATTATTATAATTATTTACTATTTTCATTATATCCTATTTTTATAATTTTTAATAAAATAAAAAATCATAAAATTTATTTTTAATTTATGAATGGTAAGAAATATATGTAAGTATTTTCCTTTGTAGTGGAAAGGCAAAAAGTTGATGGCCGTTTTAAAATCAAAACCGCTACCATATTAAAGCCAACCTGAGCAACAATGTTCAAAAATGTTCATATATATTTGATTTGAAAATGTTAAGGTATGTACACACGATTGTCATTTACTACAATATTGACAAAAAAAATATTACAAAATGTGCAATAACCGTGTGAACAACAATTTTTGTGTGGCAACATCATCACAAAATGTATTGTCGGTGCATAGTATGCCAATAATATTGTCACAATTCTGACAATCGTGAGAATACCCTTCATTTCCATTGACATTACAGTCATTTGTATGGTCACATGTGCTTTATTTAGTGCACCGCAAAATAACACCATTAGCAGATAAATATTTCTGTTGGCAATACAGTCCATCAATATTTAGATACAATGTTAAAAGTTGGATCTGGCAACGTTTGCCATACAATAATCTGACAGCCGTGTGAACAGACAATTATTATTGACAGAAAAATTTATTGTCGCAGAACTGTGTGCCAATGAAATTGTATGGTTTTCTTTCAATAGTGTGAACAGACAAATTACCAGATGGTAACAATTTTTCATTGTGAGTGCATTGCCACCATATTGTGGTATCCTACAATATTGTACAATCTGACAATCGTGTGAACATAGCTTTACTTACGTCAATAAATGCAGAAAATATTCGATTTAAAGACGTTCGTTTTTTGTTTAAAGATGCCAATTTTTTTACATAATTCCGTGCATTATTAAAATAGCATTAAATGAATTCACTTTAATTTTCGGTATACGTTGTTCTTATATTGAACATTGTTAAATATATAAATTCCAACTTTATCTGCTTTTCATAGGTGTTTTTTTGTGGAATTGAGGCTGGATTTGTTGATTTCCTGCCGTTTTTTCTAAGAGTGTACATTTGTTTTGCTGTATGAACGGTAATGATGAACGGGATGTTTAATTTAACTACCTTTTGATTGATGCCACTTTTTGTTATTATTTCTCCTGTCTTATTTTATTCATCATATTTTCTTTTTTTTTTGTTCTCTATACAAATATGTACTCGTATGTACCTCCGGAAGTGAATTAAATTTCCTATGGCTTTACTTTTAAAAGTTTGTTCTTACACATAAATAATTTTTGACGTAATTGCATAAAATATTAATTGGTAATTATTCTTCAATAATCTTAAGTCCATTTTCTTTACCTACACCTTTACTTTGCGTTTTTGAGAGCTTTATACATTTGGGAAAGTTTAATTAAACTTTGAAAATGTATCAGTGATAAATACAGAACATAATTACAGTAAACGAAAAGAAATGATACAAATAATAAACATACCATTAAATAGACGGATTAATTACAAAGCTGATACAGATAATATTTCACTAATATAAAGAAAAGATAGGAATTATGTAATTATAGTGAAGATTTAGAAAAGCTTTTTTTATAATATATATGTATTTTTACTTTTATCTTACACACATTTATGTATATATATCTATGTTAGATTTTAGTAATTATTTACCATATTCATGGTAATTTTTTTAAATTCACAATATATTTTATTGTTCTTGTGAATTTTGTAGAAAAAAAAAATTTTTAAACGAGAACCTATTTTCTAAAGAAGCTTTACAAAGAAGTAGCGAAATATTGAATTCATAAAAATAAGAAAAATAATACAACATTATTGACCTTAAGCTTCAAGAATATTGTGATTTAATTTAAAATAAAATAATATATTTTTCATACTTTCACTCTATATTTCTAAAAGGAAGTACATATTTTAAACTGGTTGGTTTCTTTTCTATATCTTTCTACGAACAATTTATTTTTACAATTTTCAGTAACAATTTTTCATAATAAATTACATTTACGTTCGACAACTTCTTGTATTTTTGGACCCGAATCAATTTTAAATTTAAATGTATATTAAGTTTTTTATATGTGATTTGCGTATGAAATTGATTTATGATTTGCGTATAATTGTAATTTTTTGAATAAAGAAATTTTTTAGCTAGACGTATGCCTACTCCGATTTTGATAAAACTTCGTCAAACTTTTTAGTGTATAACATTTAAATATTAAAAATTTTTGTTTTCTGTATGATGTTTTTAATATAAGGATATATAGGTATGATGCGTATCCTTGCACAAATTTTTCAAAGTTTTATATGTATCGTTCTGTGATAATGTAAAGTGAAAAGAATACCTTTTCAGAAATACACAGATTACGATTACCGTTTAAGTAATGTAAAAGTGTTTCATTCCAGTTGTAGCCGTGAAACTTTTATATTTATTTATGTTATTGAACTTTAAATATCAAAATAAAATAAAATGAAATGAAAAATAAATATAAATTCACATAAATAAAAACGCAAAATGTCTTTATTATTTGATTTAACTAATGGATTTATCACACGAAATAACCAATATATCAATTAGCTATTGCAGCTTTGCACCAAGATTTTCTTTGGGCTGTGTATAAGATGTAATCGCTTCCACTTGCTATCTTAAATTAACAATTGCGTCGCGTGTTTGTTCTGCTATTCTGATTTTCCACTTTTGAGAAACTTTTCAAACTGTGATGCTTCATAAGCAATTTCATTGCTCGTGTTTGCTGGCGGATTACTTCGACGCCTCCAGTTGTCGCAGAAATTTATTTGCTTGGCACTTGATATACTAACAGTTTATATGCTAGCAGCAGTTAATATGTTTGCAACATAGACCAAATTTGGCAGCCGTTCCATCTGCGTCAACCGGTTCAGAAATTGTTATTGTTCGAAAGAACACGTTATTCTAAAGGCTAGAGTGGGTTTATCCGACTTAATCTATTTATGCCGCTCGTTTGTTCAGCTTGTTTTGAATGAATATATTTTTCACCAGCATCAATTGTAAAATTTATAAAAAAAATTTTTTTTTATTAAACCACAAATAAGAAAGTCACTAAAGTGATTCCCATATTTTTGCCATTTCTATCATCATGGTTTTTACTAATAAATTGGAAGTGTAAATACTTTTCACATTAAAAGTTTTTCTAACTTGTTTACACTGTTACATAAAACTAGAATCAACAATGCGGTGCAACTGGGAAAAAATTTTGTTTCATTCCATTTGATTTGTTCATATGAAAACAATTAATTTTTTTTTTCATTTCTTCACTGAATGCGAATCAGAAGCACTATGAAAATATGAAATATGTTACCATTTTACATTATCACAGAACGACAATCGACACCCCGTTTGCCAAATTTTAACTTTTTCCAAGAACTTAAATTTTAGGCCGCTCGTTGTATGAAAATACCATACTGTGGGATGGCTTAATATAAAAAGGGCGTCGCTAAAATTTTTGTTTTAAGCGTAAAAAAGCAAGAAAGACAATAATAAAACACGAAATATTAATGAAATAAAGTAGCTTTAAATATTTTAAGTCATTAGCAGTTAGTCTCAATAAATTTTGTATGAAAGGTATGCAGGGAAGTGGACTATTGAAAACACTATCTCGCCGAAAATTCAAATAACTATTTTTTATATAAATCCTCCGTAATGCAATATGCAAATTAATGTTCTAATTGAAATTTTTGAAAAGTCTCCAATTTAAGTGTCGTCCATTTTGCTGTCAGAGTGTTCACAAAAAATACCAACCTGCTACGTACTTCACATCAAAAAAAAACCGAAAGTACCTCCATGACGAAAATATATTTTGTGGCCACAAGTATACTATTTGGGGGTGCAAATTGTGGGCGTTCGAATAAATTAAGAAATGTTGTTAAACTTTTTTTATTTTTATTGGAATAGTAATTGCATTTTTCATTGTTACGAGTCATTTAGTATTTATAGGAAAGTTTTGTTGTTCGTACATGTCATATAGAATACATTTATGTATACAAATTGAAAATATTGTATATTTATTATCACAAACCTAAATATTGATTGATTTTTTTTGTTTTATTTTCTATTACCCCAACTACTTCTTATGCATTCTTTATAAGTCAAATTTTTTTAATTTTTGAATTGATAAAAGCAAAAGGAAATTATAATACGAATAGAAAACCGATGAATAATTTTAATACAATTGGAAGATAAAGAAAATGATAAAAAAAGAAAGACTTATAATGCGGCAATGCGTTACAGAACCATAATGTATTTGAGTGAAATGCTAAGTGATATGTGTAAACAAAAATTTGGTAAATTTCTCACAGTTTAAGTTGTAATTTTCTTCTGTTGAAATGCTTTTGAAGAATATTGATTCCAAACACGTTACATTTATTTGATTTCTTTACAATTCTGTAAAACACTATACTTCAATTTTCTCTTCAGAATTTTTTTTTTAATACAGAAATTTTTATTTTATTTATTAATTTTTCTATTTTCACAGTTTGCACAATAACATTATTTCATCACTTGATAAATCGCAATTCTTAAAAGGTTTCATTGGCTTTGAATAACTCAGATTAGAATTCATTCAAGTTATAAATTAAAATCAGAAATTGCTTCAAAGACCTTTAGGATTCTTGATAAGATTGTCATTTAAATTAAATTATATTTTTATAAATTCTATTTTGTGTGACAATTTACTTAAGATTGATTGTACTTCTTCTTTTCTTATTTATTAAATTTTACACATTTTACTTGAATCTTTTTTAGAATTGCGAAAAAAAATTCTTTATTTAGTTGCCACTTAGTATATATTTTCACCCAGTTTCAAGGTAATGCCAAAAAATAATAATAAAATACAATTTTATTTGGGCGCTTTCAGCGCGTACGTACTTTCGAATCGATGCGTCCGTTTTCAACTGTGGCCGTTACTCCACTGAAAAGTGAAATTATTTTCCAATGAAAACTCTGCATTCGTCAAATGCCTTTCTGTTAATTTTTCATTTTGCTGTCGATTTTCCTCTCTACAGAGCGAATGCTTTCAGTTCATACAAGCATGTGCGCACAGTGTTTATATTGTGTTTTTATTGTTGTTCAGTGAATTTTCACCAACTCACAAAATTTCCTTCCGCTCTGTTTGGATTTACTTGTTTTGTTTTTGTTAGTTTAGCTTTTTTTTCTTCATTTTGCTCTTTCTTTTGGTGATTTATTCTGTGTACATGTGTGTTTACTTTTACGTATTTTGTGCGTTGAGCGTTCATAAATGTTTTACTGCCAGTGTAACATGTGAAAAAAAGCTTTAAAATCATTTTCTTCTTTGCTTCACACATATTTATAAGTTGTTTATATTTTGTGGTAACTTTTTTAGCTTTTATTACTTTTAATTCTGCTCATTTCTTGCAATTTTGCTTTTCCTTTTTCGTTGCTCTAAATATGACTTTTTGGTGCGATTTTTTCAGTAGTGTCGATTAACTAAAAAGCTGATTACGACCAAATAGCTCAAAATTATAGAGTAAATTGCATTTGTAGAATTAGTTTCTCACAGTTTGTTTGGTACTTCACAATAATTTCAATAATGGCATCTCGTTTTATAAGTACGTATAACTAAAAAGCGGTTAGGCGGCTAATAGCCAATCGATTATAGACTTTCATCAGTTATGTATTACTTGCATTGCACTAATTATTTCAGTTATAATCGAAAATACCGTTTCCAGTTAATAAACAAAATATATTCAACTGGAAATATTTATCTTAGCATCAAACCTAAATATGCTAAAAAATCAAATTTAATACTGGCATCTCTACTGCTGTTATTCTTATTGTGCTGTGGTGAGTACGGCTATAGACATCAACACTTAACCTCTGTTTAGCCAATACGTAAACCGGAATAGTGTTCTCCTAATTAAACTGAATTTTTAGGAATTGCCGCTTAGTTTGAAACTTAAGCAGAATTATCTGCTTTTTGAGATACATAGCGGAAGACGAATTACACAGGAGCCATCCGTATTGTTAAAAAAAATCAAATTTTAAAGAGAAGCGAAATCATGTAAAACATAATTTCTCGATTTACAAAGTGAAATTGTAAAAATAACTGTAGTTTTCGTAATAGTAGAAACATTTTTTAATGACATTTTATTTCTTACCAATCACGTTGCAAATCTGATGTAGTATCGCAAAAATGTAACGGTAATAAAGTTTCTAGAATTATTTTTTTTCAGTTTCCAATAATAGAATAAGAATTTAAAATTAGAAATAAGTATATCCAGCGTATGTTGGTATTGATAGACTTTGTTTACTTGGAATGCTGAATGCTTGAATGTTGCTGAAAAATTTGCGGACAAGTGTTTGGTATTCTTTCCACATATGTATGTATTGCTAATGTTTAAAATTTCAAAAAAATTTAATTTTAATATTTGTATCTCTCTAATATTTGTATCTCCGTCATCTTTTCTTCTACAAAAAATCGAAATTCATTCTCAAATAGATGTAAATGTATGATGTAAATATTTTACTATTTTTAACCACCCCCATGATATGGATATCAAATTAAAGAAATTTATTTTTTTTCTTTTTTTGGCGAGTGAGGTAGGGTTGAAAATGCCTTCGCACTTACAGAGACCGTCGTCTTCTGCGTCGAGGGGTGTTGCCACTAAAAAATTCAATCCTCCTCCTCTGGGTAGATTCCTCCCTGGAACCGCTTTCCGCATTACTTCGGGAAGGCCCAGAGTCACGTCCCAATCAGGACCACTCTCACTCACCCACGTCTGGGTCCGCCAAGTTTGCAGCCGGCGCCATGACCTTGGCCCGTATCGCCTGGTCCCCGTCAGAGGGGGCCCCGCTATGCAGCAGCGCATCGAGGTCCCTCTTCTTCCTCCGCAGTACGTATCCCACGTACTGTGCCACAGCGTCCCAATTGTCCTTACAATCGAGCATCCTCCCCATCACGGTGGCAGGAGCGAACCCGCCAACCCGCTGCGCCATTGCACCTCTCTCAGCATGCCACCTGGTGCAGTCGAAGAAAGTGTGTTCTGCATCATCATCCGTAATACCACAGTAAATGCAGTCGGGACCATCTGCCCTGCCCATCCGGTACAGGTACTTTCGGAAGTATCCGTGGCCCGAGAGGAATTGTGTCAGGAAGTAGTTAACTTCCCCAAATTTCCTCCGAATCCATACTTCCACGCAGGGAATGAGCCTCGCCGTCCACCTGCCGACCGTGTCCGCGGTCCACCTGTCCTGCCATCGCCGGACAGTTTGGGGTCTCAGACCAATAGCACCAACACCAGGGTCCTCCCCCCTCGAGTTCCAAGCCTCCCACCGCTCGCGCGCCAAGAGGTCTATGGGTATTTCCCCACATATCACCAGGACCGCAGCGCCCGAGACCGTGCGGTAAGCCGAAGCAACCCTAAGGGCCGCCGTCCGCTGTACCGCCTCGAGTACCCTGCGTTTGGTTTTCTCAACCAGTACATTTCCCCAAATCTCGCTCCCATGCAGCAAGATCGACTTCGTGACCGCCATAATCAGCCTCCTCTTGCTCTGTGTCGGGCCTCCGACATTCGCCATGAGTCTGCTCAACATGCCAGTCATCTTCGCTGCCTTAGTCGCCACATGCCGTATTTGGGCCCAGTAAGTCAGCCTACAGTCGAGTCTGACGCCCAAATACCTTATGGCACTCTGGGTAACCAGAGACACATCCCCCATCTGCATGCCGACAGACAGTGCTGAGCATCCTCGGGCATTTCCACCCCAAATATCCCTTCGTAGGTCAGATTCCATAGGTCCGGGCCCAGCACAGATCCCTGGGCCGCGCCGGACGTGATCGTCCTGCTCCTCCGCCCCGTCGGCGTATCGTACAACAGCACCCGATCGTCCAGATAACTACGGAGAATTCTATACAAGTATCCGGGAATACGAAACCTCCCCCGTAGCGCCTCCAGAACATCAGCCCATCGTAGGCTGTTGAAGGCATTCCGAACGTCGAGTGTTGCCAGGACAACTATGCGCTTCGGATAATAGCGCCTCTCGCTCTGAGCGCGCTCGAAGCACTCAACCACATCAGCAATCGCCCCGAGCGTTGACCTACCAGGTCTGAAGCCATGCTGTCTATCCGACAGCCCCCCAGCCATCCTCACGGCCACCGCCAGCCTTCTTTGCAGTAGCTTCTCCAGCAGCTTGCCGGCACCATCCAGCATACAAAGTGGCCGATAAGCCGATGGCTGGGTCGGATCGCCCCTGCCCTTGCTAACAAGCACGAGCCGCTGTGTTTTCCAGTGTCTTGGGAAGACGCCCTGGACCAAACAAGCATCATATACCGGAACCAATGCTTCCGGCCTGCTCTCAGTCAGGATCTTGAGCACCTCCGACGGTACCCCATCCTGGCCAGGGGCTTTCCCCGTCCTAAGAGCCCCGGCGGCGATCCTCAGCTCCTCCCCGGTAAAGGGCGGTGGAACCCCATCATCGTAGGGCCCACGTTCGCCACCCAGCGGAGGGTGTGTGGGGAACAGGCCCCCCACAATCGCATCGATCCGCGCGCCGTCCAATTGTACCCCAGCGCGGCTCGCGCCCAATTTTCCCGCCACAATCCTATAGCCGAGTCCCCATGGATCACGGTTCAGGTCGCTCCGAAGTTCCTCCCATTTCGCCCTTTTGCTCGCCATAATCGCGCATCGCAACGACCCGCCACCGGCCACCACAAAGGGTCCGGCCATACCAGCCAGAGCGTCCTCGATAGCGGCCATCTTCGCCCTAAATCGCGCCACGTTATCGCTAGGAGTAAGGTAACAGCTCACCAGCACAAAACCGCCGATCCGAGCCCACGCATAGCCGCAGCCGATCCCGTACCGCGCAACCGCGAGTTCACCGCCGCCAGGTAGCCAGAGCGCCGCCGTACCCGTTTCGTCCCCGAGCCAGAACCCTCGGTGCATCGGACCGTATTGTTCGCTGATAACAACCACGTCCGTGCCCCTCTCGGCAACCATCTGCCATAGCAGAGCATCCGCCGTCCTGCTCCTGTGCATATTCGCCTGGAGCACCCTCATCTGCGGGATAGCGGGCAGCCCTTCGAGCCCGGCAGGTGGTCAGTCCTACCGCGCCCCGCCCCCGAGCACAGAACGCACTTGGGGACCGCTGTGCAGTCCCTCATCTTATGTCCTGCTCCTCCGCACCTTATGCACAGTTGCCTCCTGTCTGTCCCAGTACACGGGTTTGTCCCGCCCCAAAGCATCGATAACACCTACCGACACTCTCGGACATCCGCATCGCAGCCCTGATCCAACCGACACGCACGTAGCCAATATCGATCAGTTTCGCGGCGCCCTCCACCGACAAAGTAACGTACGCCCGAACCTGTTCGCGCACGTCCGGTGCCGTCACCCTCACGCGTAGCTGCTCTTCGCGCCCGGCGAGCAGACCACGGACCGCCATCTCCACCTCCTCCACAATTAAAGAGATTTTTGAAGGTTGCATAAAATATAATGATTCTCTGCAAACACAATATGGACGACTATTTTTAGCCACTTCCATGATATGTGTATCAAATGAAAAAAAATTTTTAGAAGGAAAGCAAAAACTGACAAAACTGCGTTTTGGAAAAGGGACTGTTATATAACAATAAAAGTATCCAAATTATATATAACAATATCTACACAAAAGTGACCGAGATAAGTTGTTAGATAAGTTGGTGTGGTGAACCGCTGCAATGAATATTACATATAAGATGGAATGGAACATTTGTAGGATGAAACTAGTATTTTTACTTTTTCATTATTTTTTGTTGGTTTTTTTAATCCATTTCAAGTTCAAAAAAATTAGTGCAAAATTTAAAAAACTTTTATTTAGAAAGTGAATTTGAATTGGAAAGAATTTAATTTGTATTGAAAATAATTTAATTTGTAAGGAATAACATTTAATTTGAACTGAAAAATTGTTAATTTGAAAGTAAAAATCATATACGACCTGTGTACATAAAGTAAAGTGACTTCATATTTTTATGAAAAAATATTTATTTACTCATCAGTATTTAATATTTATTTTGTCCCTTTAAGATACAACGTACTTGGGCCAACGCTTTTTCCTATCCTCAAAGCACTTCTCATAAACAATTTTTAGTATAGCTTTGAGTGATGAAGTTTTTATTTCACCAATCGTTGCATATCTCTGTCTTTTCATACGTCTTTTAAGTTTCGTGAACAGGAAGAAGTCGCAGAGTCCTGAAGCACGATTGTCGTATTGCTTGTAAAAGATTTTTCACAATCTGATCAAATTCAAACTACGCAGACACACGTCTCATGCCCAAAACATCCGATAAAATTGCATGATACGAGACGACTGATATGTCAACATCCTCAGCACCTTGTCTTTTTTTTTTTATTTTTTTATCTGTGACCAGCACTCAGGAGATGACTCCTACACATGCGAAGCATTGTGCTGGAACTATAGGAAAGGGATAGCTGGAGAAACGAAAGGAAGTGAAGCTTAATTAATTAATTTACAGCTCTGCTTTCGCACGTTCTCTGTTTGTTTATACTCGTAGCAGTGGTGAAGCTTCGGTTTAGTAGCCATTTTTATTGTTATTTTACTTCGTCGGTGCTACACAAGGAGGGCGTTCTGATGTGATTATGGATTACTATTAGCTGAAGGTTTTGTTCAGTGACCAGTCACTATGCCTTCGACACTGAAACCTTCCGACAACAACTAACACACAAAGACACACATCAGAAAAATGCGAGATGTTTTTTTTTTATTTTTATAATTTTTAGTCTGAAACTGGAGGTCTGTTTTTGATTTTGTAGTCAACGTACAGACTACCATCCATCGTGCCATCGCCACGATGGTAATTCGACGATTTTCAAAAACAATATTCTTCACAGCTTCTCCGTTATTTTCTGTTGTTTATGTGCTGGGCGTCTAGGCCGATGTTCGTCGTCAGCATTGTCTCTTGGCCACTTGCAAACATTTTTCTTTCTTTCAACATTTCAAGTGTTCTAGGCCACTTCATTGCATTTTTCAAACTAAATTTTATACAAATTCTTTGCTCCATTTTCTATAAGAATAACAAATCGCCGAGAACAACAGAACACGTCTAACCTTTTTATCTATCAGAAACAAACAAGGTAGGTATTTAGCACTGTGAACATGTGTCCAACACAACAACAAAAAATCTATAATCGAATGTACGTTGCCGCGAAATTTGAAAAGTCGCCTTACACACCTCGTATGTGCATTTTTTCACCAACTTTATTTTTTGCAATTTTTCTGCACTGTATTTTTGTGTTTAAAAATTATACTTGATTACGAATAAATGCAGGTGTGTGTTTGCACTAGTTGCAAATGAATAGCAACTGTTGAAAAGTCTTTTTTTGTCGTTGCGTAACTAAATCGGTATTTAGTTAATATTCATTTAAATTTAAGTTGTATATAAAGTAAAGTATCGTTTTTCAGCCATAAATTTAGATTCTCATTTAAATAAGATAAAAGTTGGTTTTAAAATATAACAATATTTAGCAATGGCATTATGTGATACAGAAAAATTGTAAAATTAATGAAAAACCCTTTGTAACAACAACTAACATATACATATGTATGTATATAATATATTTTATTTTTTTTTGTATTTATTTAAGTAGTCTATGGACTATATCCTTACAGACTATTTAAAAAAAATTTAACATGTTTATATGTATATACAATAATGATGAGATTAAAATAATTTACAATATGATAATGATATTAAAGTATGTTTTACATTGAAACAAGAGCAAAAGTAAAAATAATTTAACAAAAACAACAACATAGTTTAAAACAAAATGATGAAATTAAAACATTCAACGAGTTAAAAATGTTATAATATTACGTTCTACTTATATATGTGCTTATAAATCTGTAGAGCAAACCTAATAATTGATAACAATAATCAAACTACGTATTTAAAAACAATATAATATTACGTACATATAACAGTATCGATAGAAAGAGAAAAATCAATTAAGTTATATTGGTTATTAAATTTTGACGAATAAATTAAGTGTATATAAGAATAAAGTTTGTGGTTACACGTAACGGGATATTGAAGAATAAATTGTCTAAAAGATAGTTGCAACAAACAGTTCCATTAATCAAATTTATAAGAAATGTAATATTAAGCATAGTTCTTCTGCTTTCCAATGTTGGTAGTCCAATAAAGCCAAGTCTGGTTTTGTAAGGCGGAAGATGCGTATAAGTATTGGTGAACATATTACGTAAGCAGCATAACAAAACGTGTTTCTTCACAGATTCGAGTCTATTACAATGGATGTTATTCTGTGGATCCCAAATTACTGAGCCATATTCTAGAATAGGTCTTACTTCCGATGTATATTTGTATCGGTGAATTCCTTGGCCCATCGCTTAATGAAAGCAAGTTCTCCACGAGCTTTATTACATGTCAATGGGATGTGTTGAACAAAACTTAACTTAGCATCCAATAGAATACCAAGATCTATAATTGAATCAACCCGTTCCAGCTGATAACCATTCAAAAAATAGACCTTAACGTCATCAATTCTTCTTGAAAAGTGCATATGTTTGCAATTATTTAAATTGAAATCCATTATGTTAGTGCTACACCATAATTGAAAATAGTTTAGTTCCTTTTGAAAAACTCTATGATCATCATCTACGTTAAAGTTATGAAAAATTTTCACGTCGTCAGCATACATCAAAACATTTGAATATTTAATTGTAGTTGGAAGATCGTTTATAAATAGCGTATATAATATTGGAGCAAGATGACTGCCTTGGGGAACTCCTGAGTTTACATTAATATATTTAGAGTGTGTGTTATTAAAACTAACACGTTGATGCATTCCAGTTAGTTATATATTAATCCAACTCAGACTCATGTGGTTAAAACCCATTGACTTTGTCGATCGCTTTACTGAGGTCCATGTAAATGGCATCAGTGTGTTGGCCAACAGTAAATCCTTTGTTTACTAAACTTGAAAAATGCATCAGGTTGGTAGTTGTTGAGTAACCCTTACGGAATCCATGTTGGCAAGTAGATAATAATGAAGAAACTTGATGTAGAAGTGATTTCGAGATACATTTTTCAAAGAACTTTGGTATGGCACTAAGTTCTGCTATACCTCTTTAGTTTGAAATATTAGACTTTCCAAAATTTATTAAAATATCCATGTTTTAACGATATATGAAAAATTATGCCTAAGGGAATTGCAATAGCAAGCGCACAATTTATAAGTAAGCAACTAGGCACCCCACCCCGTCAGGACCACTACTAAACGATGACTCAAACGTTTTGAAGCAGTTGATAATATCAGTAGTGAATATTGGTGGAAATGATATTGATTGATTTTGTATTATTTCAAATGGGTAGCAATTTTATTTTTCATAATGAGAATTTGCGAAGGTACTGCCAAAGAAATCAGCAAACATATTACAAATGAGCAAGTCATCACTTGAGTTTTGTTTCATATATTTCATTACATTTGGGAAACCAGTGACTTTACGCTTTGAGTTGACAAAGCTATAAAATGATTTTGGATCTCTTTGAAATCTTAATTTCATATCATTTAAATATTCTTTATATAAACTCATATTCAGCCAATTGTAATCAGCTCTCGTAGCAGCATATTTACCATAATCCATTACTAAATTTGTATAATTTATAATTTTTGTTCTTTAAGTTGTTTAGTCTAGCCCAAGCTTTAGACCTCCATGGAAGTACATCATGTTTCTTTCTTAGAAGGAATTATTTTAGTTTTAAAATCTATATTTTACCTTTGAATAAAAAAAATTTGATTTGAATAAAGAAAAAACTTACGGATGAAGTTCGAAAATACCAACGATCGCGTTGGATTGAATTAAAAGTCAACAGATAATATTTTATCTGTTTCATAATTTAAGAATTAGAGAAGCCAAACGGAAATCTCGTATCCAGGGATATTTATTTTATGTACAAATTTAGAAAAAATACAAAAAATCGATCATTATAAATTCAACAAACTAACGACTATTGTTATGTTTTACTATGTGTTATTATAAAAAAATAAAAACTTATTTCAAAAACATGTTAATAAATTAAATTTTTACATGTGTAATGTACATGGGGGTGCTGATGGCGAGTTGTCAGCGTGTTGGCACTGCAACCAGAAAGACCCAGGTTCGAATCCCAGCCGGGTCAAATCAGAAAAAAGTTTTTTCTGAGTTTTCTGTGCTACAGCACTCTTCTTCGTCGGTATTTGAGCAATAAAACGTCGGCGAAGTAAAATAATAAATATATATATATGCTTTATAATTTACACGCAACTGCAAAGTTGTGCAAGAATTAAGCTCTATCTTTCTACCACTTTCACCACCTGTCTGTTTCTTCCCTATCCTTCTCTCTAGTTCCAGTGCAATGCATTGCATATGTAGGGGATAGCCCCTGAGCACTGGTCCAATATAAAAAAAAAAAATTATAGTTCTTTTGAAATTAAAACGCAATATATTCAGTAGAACTATAATTCTGTTAATTTATTTATTTAAGTATAATTCTAAAATATAATTATTTAATTTATTGTTGAATCGAACTTCCTAAAACTGTAGCAGCAAAAACCACACACGAGGAATTATTTTCTGTTTTCTTCTATCTTGCTTCTTTATCGAGCTGGCAAATTTTATATCTCCACCATTTGACAAGTACATATATAAATTTTAGTTGGATAAATGTATCAATAATCTAATGTAAATACATATATATGTTCCCTAATCTCTTTTTTCGCAACGAAAATGTGTGATTCAAATCAGTAAATAACATTTTTAATTATAAGCTTGCATTTAAAAGAAATTCTAAAAGTTAAATGTGATTAAATAACTAAAAATTTCCTTCAAACTAAAATTCAAATTATCTATATTTCGAATGAATCACAGAAACTGTCCAGACCTTTATATTTTGTTACGTTACATATGTATGTAACTATTATATGAAATGAATAGTTTTGTTAAGTTTTTTTTTTAAAATACATGCATACAATAAAGATTTTTTAGTTAAATATTGTTTATTTAAAAAATGTAGATATTAAAGAAAATAGATGCCGAAATCCCGGGATCTTAGGATCAGTATTTTCAAAATACCGAATCCCGCGATATTTAAAAATCAATCCCTATTGGTATCCCTAGTTAAAATAGACTTGGAAATCCCGAATAGTATATATGTTCAAAAGGAAAGTGAAAATAAAATAGAAGACTCCAACAATTGAAATAAAATCTTTGCACTTGGAGCTCTGATGTACCAGCAGTTTAAGTTAATCTGTAAAAGAACTCCAAAACTCGTCCGTCGTGTCTTTATATACTTGGACAAAATACACTGGTGTGATGATTGTTTGCATTTTATTAATTATTTGCACTATAATAACTGATATTGATATAGAAACATTATATTTTTCAAAATATCTAATTAAAGGAACAATTTACTTCTACGCAATTTTTTTTGTATGCAATTTCCCTGAAAAAATCAAGTGAATAAAGCAAAAAAAAACAGGAAAATTTCAAGGAAAAACATCGTTTATTATATGATGATTTTTGTGTAGCATTCACGGAAAGTGAATCATGGTTGCAATTTTGGGAAAAACGAATATATTTCGAGGGAAAAAGTATTCACCGGTGAATAAATTTGTAAAATCCTTGTTGCAGAGCCAACACGCTAACTAGTCTGCTCTCAGCACACCACCGCTTTTTTTAATTTGAAATAATATAAGTACATAATTCTTTTAACCGGTATTTTATGTTGCAAAATTCGATGATATTGCAGAAGATATTAAAGACTTATCAGACTTTATAAAGTAAATCACATTATGGTATTTCTTTTTTATTCTTGACTTTTTAAACGAATTTTGTTTGCAGAAATTTGTTGCTCCTGGCAACACTTTTTATGAGTTGATATCGATATCCGTCAGCAAAGTAGTGAATATCCTCTGATTACAAGTCCACGAAAAAAAACGTAGTTCCACAAATTTTTTTAGTTTTGTTAATTTTTTTAACAATATTAGTATCACTTCTATTTTTATTTGACCTTTAGTAAAATTTTTTAATTATATTTATTTTTGAGCGATGGTCTTTTTTATGAAAAGTTTTTTAATTTTTATTTATTTCTCAATATTTCGCTACCAAATAGGTAGCATCATCAGGAAATAATAATTTGTATTCTTTTTTTTTTTTTTTTAATACAAATTAATATTTCCTGACGATGCTACTTATTTGGTAGCGAAATATTGAGAAATAATTAATAATTAAAAAACTTTTCATAAAAAAGACCATCGCTCAAAAATAAATATAATTAAAAAATTTTTTTAACAATTTTATTTTCACGAAACGATTTTAATGAAATTTACTCCGAGTATATAACTATGTGGACTGCTTTCTTTAAATACCATTTGGAGCCGCTAGGTAGCGCGAGATATATTCAAAATACACAAAAAAAAAACTGTGAAATATTCGATTCCTTATGAAATATGCATTATGAATTATGAATCAGAATGAGAGAACAATATTTAAATTAAAACATAACTATATAAAAACATGATTCGAATCACCAACAAAAATTCCCCAAAAACCCATCCAGACACTCTTTCACCTCAGCCATCGATACCGCTGAATTTGTTATAACTTAGCAAGGTAATAGCTTGTCACAATTTTCCCACTAATAGACTTAAATACACTTCAGAAATCTAGTAACGATCCTTTTTAGCAATACATATAAAGATATTTTTCCATATATGTATACGGTCTGATGATACAAGTACATCTTTAGCACTCATAAACAAAACACGGTGCCAGTTTTTACAAACAATTGTTCATAAGTCACACCCATTCTTCTTTGCTTTTTTTTTATTAATATGAACATTCATACGAAAGAGTGAGATTGCTTTTTGCGAATATCTGAAAAAAAAAATATAATGTTATTTCTCTTACTAACCCAAAAAAAAAAAAATCTGATTTTGGCGAACAATGTTGCCACAAAATAATATTTAGATAGAGTCGACATATAGATGATTATCCAATTTTTATGTATATATGTTTATAATTTGATAACTTAAAGAAAACACAAAGAATTGAAACAAGTAAAGGGTGGTTAAATTTCAAGGGCCGATGTTGATTTTGAATAAAACACAAACTATTTAGGAAATTATTGTAATTTTATTTTATTATGATATATTGGTATTACTCAATTATGTATGGAACAAAATATCGGCCAAATGGGCGCCGCGACCACGGCAACAGTGGATGATTAATTTTCGAAGAAAATCATCTTCAGTGATGAGGCACATTTTCACCTCAGTGGATTCGTCAATAAACAGAATTGCCGCATTTGGGCGAATGAGAATCCAAGAGTGATTGTCGAAAAACCAATGCACCCACAAAGAGTGACTGTTTGGTGCGGTTTATGGGCTGGCGGCATCATCGGGCCGTATTTTTTCCAAAATGAGGCCGGTCAGGCAGTTACTGTGAATGGTGTTCGCTATCGTGAGATGATAACGAACTTTTTATGGCCCGAATTGGAAGATATTGATGTGGACGATATGTGGTTTCAGCAGGACGGTGCCACTTGCCACACAGCTAACGAAACAATGGCTCTTTTGCGCAACAAATTCAATGGCCGTGTTATCTCACGTAATGGCGATGTCAATTGGCCGCCAAGATCATGTGATTTGACACCGTTGGACTTTTTTCTTTGGGGTTATTTGAAAGAAAAGGTGTACGTCGATAAGCCAGCAACAATTCAAGAGCTAAAGGATGAGATAATTCGGCACATTAACGGCATAGAACCTCCATTATGCCTCAGGGTCATCGAAAATTTGGACCATCGGATGGAGGTGTGCCGCCGTGGTCGCGGCGCCCATTTGGCCGATATTTTGTTCCATACATAATTGAGTAATACCAATATATCATAATAAAATAAAATTACAATAATTTCCTAAATAGTTTGTGTTTTATTCAAAATCAACATCGGCCCTTGAAATTTAACCACCCTTTATAATTGAATTGAATGCATTAGTGAACATTTTTAAAATACATAGTAGGAAAGACTTAATTGTTCTTATAAAAGAAATCATTCAAAAAAATTGATAACAATTAAATATTTTATTTTACAATTTCTGTTAAAAAACATTCTACAAAATTTAAAAAAGGGTAGAATGCTTTTTAACGAAAGAAAATATTAAATCTGATAGTGAAAATCCTAGAATGGCTACAATGACGGGTTATGTATGCGAGTCAATGGCCATGAATGTGAGTTTTTATTTTAAAATTATGCTCTAATAAGTATGTGCTGTCAGAAATGGTAACTATTCAAAACCAAAATACGCCAAGTGAGCAACCAAATATAGCTGAAAAGTGCTAAACTTTCAAATTATAGCATTTTCTCTTTCATTGTGATTTATTATTCAATTTATTAGTTAACTGCCGTATTCATAACCTTTTTTCTGATGTACAAAATGTATAATAACTGATATTTCTTGGAAATTTATTAATTCTTTAATAAATAAAATTCATATTTTTTGATATATATTTATTAAGCCTGAGGTCTTTTTTTTATTTTATTTTGTTTTTATTATTCGATATTTCGTTAACAGCTTGTTAACATCATCAGGAATGTTAATGTTAACAAGCTGTTAACGAAATATCAAATAATAAAAACAAAATAAAATAAAAAAAAAGACCTCAGGCTTAATAAATATATATCAAAAAATATAATAAAAAAGGTCAATTAATAATATAATTCAAATAAAATTAATAAAAATATAAATAAATATTGATGATTTCGGCAGTAAGAATTTAGTATGAGAGAAGATAGCCTCAAGAAATCGAAAATACATTTTTGCATAATTTTGTACGTGGGAAAAAATCCACTTACGCCGTAAGATTTTAAAACAAGCTTTGCTGTAAAGCTACCAAAAACGAATATATTGATGCATTTGTGGCTAACGCCATTCTTGCGTTATCGGATCTTTCAAACAGAGGCTTACAATATTTTTTTCTGTAAATATTTCATACATATAAAAGAAAAACTCAAATATTACTTAGATTTTATGGTAGCAGAAGATTCCGCAAATAGTTTATTTTTACTAAATACAGGAAATCCAATCAATATAATCAATATAATGTTTATAAGTAATCACAATACTTTTACTTTTATTAATTTTTTATCTCTCCAGCAAAGTTATAAAATTTTAAAAATTGCCCTTTGCATTTCAATAGGTATGTATAAAAGTATATTTTTATAATTCTTAAAATAATAAATACTCACATTCACTCGTCAACGTTTTAACATTTTCACTATTAGATTTAACATTGCCTTTCGTTAATTGTAAAAAAGAATTTTAATATGATATTATTTTATCTCATCATTTTTTACTGGCAATACTGCTCTTCAAACTCTGATTTTTTATTGGGTTATTAAAAAAAACAAAATGGGCGTTTTCAATACTGAAATGCTGAAAAATATTTTGCAAGGCAATTGATGGAAGAATTTTTCAGTGACGCATAAAGAAATCGACAAGGTTTTCATTAAAATTTAATCACAACGTAGTTTTGGTTTTAAAAAAATTAATAATAATGAAGTTCGCACTAAACTGAGCATTTGTTTATTTTGCAAGATAGTAAAAATGTTAAAAATTTGACTTTTTAAAAATTTTAAGCAATATAATGTATTGAAAATTTTCCGACTTTACATATTTCATGATATAATTTATATAACAATTATAAAAGAAATAGAATTCAGTGTCAACTGTGTCACTATTTGCAAATTTGAATTAAATATTTTATCAACGAAAACTCAAGATCTTCTACATTTATGATTTTTATGGCAGTTTCGAAAGAAATATTATTTCCTCCACTGTTTGGGCAAAAATATCAAACCCAGTAACTTAGCTTGTTTATCCCTCTCTGCTCATGAAACACCAGTAAAAAACAAATAAAATTTGGTGTTGCTGTTAAACAATTGTTTTTTTATGAATGCTTATGTTCATATAAATATGTATATAAGTTTTTCCCACTCATACAAGGAGCATATGGCATTCTATATGTCCATAATTTTGTTGTTTTATTATACCGTGTAAATACATGTATACATATTTATTGCTGAAAAAGCTCTTTCGACTTTTATTGGCATTAGTCACACTGGATTTTATGAGGTCAGTGAATGTAGTGGTAAATGGCATGGTGTCGAGTGGCAAAAATTTTTTAATGAATTCGAATCCGATGTGTCTCTCAGAACTTGCGTTTGTTTCTTTTTACCTGTCATAGAAATTGATATTTTGTAAACACATTAATTGGGAAAAAGTCGAAATTTTTTTTTTTAATTTAGAAAACAAACATTTATCTTATCTCATCTAAGGACACAACATTTTTGCCATGGTATAATTAAATGAAATAAATAGTTTTGTTAATTTGATTTTTTTCGTTGCCGAATATAGCACTCTTACTTGTTAATTTTTATCTTAACTTTTCTAAATGAATTTATATCAGGCTGACACTCAATTCGAACCCTATTTCAGTCATTCAAAATAATTTTTTTTTAAATTACCTCACTTTTTTTCGTTTATATTTGAGCGATGGATCGTTGGCGAAGTAAAATAATTTTATGCCCACAACAACTAAACAACAACAACAAAAGTCGATTTGGACAAATGTGCAGCGGTCATTTTTATATTTCGAATCGATGCTTAATTTCAGCATTTATTATTATTTTTTTATTGTAACACTGTTCTCAATAAAAAATTAACAAACCCTCCCCATTTTCTATATAAGAGAAGTAACGCACAGGCGATTATTGCCTACTACTAGGTGTTACTTTCTAAAGGAAAGATAGAGATAGAGGTGACAAGTGGTGAAAGGATAGAGAAAAGAAAGCTCCATTATCTCTACAACTCTGCACTTCTTTATCAAGGAAACGTATTTAATTTTTAAACTGTGTTTAGTAGGCATTTTTATTAATTATTTTATTGCGCCGAAGATGCTAAACAATACCGACGAAGGAAGGCGCTCTGATGTCAATTGTGGATTAGTATGAGTTGAAGCCTGTTGTTGTGGTACTGTTCAGTGACCGGTGGAGAATATGGCGTCGCTACTGATACCTTCCGACAAACCAACACTAAAATAGCACTTCAGAAAAATAAGCATTTTTTATGACTTAGTCAGATGCCGGTGTTGCAGGACTTTTGGTTTTGTAGTAGTCTATTTTATCATATTCTTTTTAAACATTTCCACTTTATTGTTCCGCTATGAAACCAATTTGCTGCAGTTTAAAGGAGGAGAATAAAATGCAAAGTTCTATAAGAAAATTAATGAAAAGTGCAAAGCATTCTTCGAAAATCTATATCAATATTAAATATGTAATATATAGTAGAAAACTTCCATGTGCCCTGAAGCGTGACACAAAGTATTCTGCACGTTGACTTCAAAACGAAAAATTTCCCTGAGTTCAACCACAGTTTCAGACTCATAAAAACATCTCGCATTTTTTTCTGATGTGCATTAGTGTGGCTTTGTGTCAGTTGTTGTCGCATAGTTTCCGTAACGGCTTCAGCTGTATCCAATCCACAGGCACATCAGAACTCCCTCCTTCGTCGACATTGTGTAGCAGCGGCGAAGTAAAATCATTACTAAAAATAGCTACTAAAAAACGAAGCTTAAAACGTTAATCCTCTCCTTGAAAACAAATAACCTGCAAAAGAGCAGTATTATAAGATAGTGAAGCTGCACCTCTACTATCATTTATCCCACTATCCCTTTCCCCTACTTCTAGCATAATGCACCGCATGTCTTAAGCGGTCATCTCCTGAGTGCTGCTGGTCCAAGATAAAAAAAAAATGGAGAAGAATCAATTCCATTTAAACATATTTCATATATTATTTTTTTAAATTGAAACGTTTATTAAAATTTTATTACTGAAATTCCTCAATTAAATACCCATTTATTCCCAGCAAAAGCTTTGAGTTAAAATACAAATTATAATACTCTCCACTACTTCCACTTTGGCTTTTTAACTAATTACTTTAACATGGCGATGTAATTGCATGCAAGTACTTAGGAATGGCAACTTCTAAATGCCATTACGCATAAGTTATTCTATTTTTTAAACCGCTAAAGTCGATCTTCTATGCCATATTCTGTAATGTTATCATCACTTTATTCTGCACCAGGTTAATTTATCATAGTTAATTTTTCACAATACAGTTGAATCGCAATAGAGTGAACTAATTCGTGCAATGCCTGTTCACTCTATCGTAAATGTTCACTATAAAGAGTCTATTAAAAAAACTTTTTTTATTAAAAAAAATCTATAAATATTTATTAAATATTATTATTTACAATGAAGTAAAGTAATTGTTAAGAGTTTTTTGCCTTGTATAAGCATTTTTAGCACGTTAGGTCGCGCAACTGATGCAAAACTAAAATGTTTTCGTAATTTTTTGTGTTATTTTCTGCTAAGTCAATGGCTTTTTCAAAAATCTTCACGGCCATTGGAAATAAACTTTCAGCACTGTTCCATGCCCCTATGTTATCAGTACTAACACTTCCTGCAAATATAAAATTTATTGTACATTTTTAGTGGATACTAGTTTGGATTACCAGTTTGAATTTTTTTTTGCTTGTTTGCGTTACCAATGACTAATGGTTTTAATTTATGGAGCACAATGACGTTCGCGCATGCCATAAAACTTATTCTTGCTTTCTGAATTTTTCTTCCTGGTATTGTTTTTTCATGTGCACAAACAATGGACTTTTCGGGAAACATTTTCCAAAAGAGACCAGGTTCATCCGTATTATATATTTGCTTTTCACAAAATCCATGCTCTCTAATCATTTCGTCTAGCTTTTTTTTAAATGGATGAACGGCAGATACATACATCAGAGGAAAGCTTTTCTCCACAAATTTTCAAAAGTCCTTATCTTGCTTTGAAGCTCTGCAGCAAACATGCGCTTGTATTGCAACCGGCCTTTTTCTCAGAAATCAAATGGTTTAAAAAAAATGCTGCGATTCTATTGCGATTCAACTGTAATATGAAAAATATATAATCTATGCTGAAACAGAAAATAACAAAAACCTGTTGAACTTTTGCTAATATAAAAGGTGGGTCACCTTATTAGAAGATGCTCTTATTTTAGCAAATGGCGGCCAATGTCAAATCTGTTTTACTATAGACATTACCTTTTAAATAACCCCAAAGAAAACAGTCTGGAGCGGTTAAATCTGGTGAACGCGATAGCCAATTAACCTATTATATACCACCGGTCCTTTTTTGGACCAGTAACTTTATGATCGCATATCTCAAGGTTTACAATAATTTATTTGATCTGTTTTCAATTAAATAAAATCTGAACTAATTTTTGAAATATCTGTAGTAAAATGATTTTCTAAAGATTTGAAAAATTTTGGTAATAGGATTTAAAAAAGAATAGTTTTAACACTTTTTTCCAATTAAAATATATATGTATGTAATAATTAAAATTTTTGTTTCTTATTTTTCATTATTTTTAGAGCCTAAATACTGTATTATAAGAAACGACGAAAATCAATTTGCATATGACACATTTTCTTATTCTTAAATGCCCACAATCCCTACAATAGAATTTAAAAATTGTTCTGAATTTCAAAACTGTTATTTTCACAATAATTCTGGCAATACTTCGTTGAAGATTTTCTGTGCGTCATTTATATATTCTTTGTAGGCTCTAAATCTCCATTCGAAAGTGTTTCTTTATATTTTGTTAATTCCATTATATCGGATATCACAAATTTTAACAAATACATATGCAAATCGGAACAATGCTGCAGCCAGTATTACAACTATTGAACTACGTAGATTTATTGGAATTTTATACTTGTCGGGATATCATACTTTACTACATATAGACTAATATTAGCTTACTAAGACCGAATTGGGAGTTCCAATGATAAAGCAAGTCATAAGCCAGAATCGGTTTAGAAGAATTAACCCATTATTGCCCGGTACCCGAAAACGTGAACTGATTTCGCTGAAACGTACGTTGTAAAGGGTGGTTAAATTTCAAGGGCCGATGTTGATTTTGAATAAAACACAAACTATTTAGGAAATTATTGTAATTTTATTTTATTATGATATATTGGTATTACTCAATTATGTATGGAACAAAATATCGGCCAAATGGGCGCCGCGACCACGGCGGCACACCTCCATCCGATGGTCCAAATTTTCGATGACCCAGAGGCATAATGGAGGTTCTATGCCGTTAATGTGCCGAATTATCTCATCCTTTAG
Source organism: Dexiosoma caninum (assembly GCA_963924685.1). NCBI lineage: Eukaryota > Metazoa > Arthropoda > Insecta > Diptera > Tachinidae > Dexiosoma > Dexiosoma caninum. The sequence goes on from OZ004729.1 coordinate 58,269,632, forward strand.
CTCTTGAATTGTTGCTGGCTTATCGACGTACACCTTTTCTTTCAAATAACCCCAAAGAAAAAAGTCCAACGGTGTCAAATCACATGATCTTGGCGGCCAATTGACATCGCCATTACGTGAGATAACACGGCCATTGAATTTGTTGCGCAAAAGAGCCATTGTTTCGTTAGCTGTGTGGCAAGTGGCACCGTCCTGCTGAAACCACATATCGTCCACATCCATATCTTCCAATTCGGGCCATAAAAAGTTCGTTATCATCTCACGATAGCGAACACCATTCACAGTAACTGCCTGACCGGCCTCATTTTGGAAAAAATACGGCCCGATGATGCCGCCAGCCCATAAACCGCACCAAACAGTCACTCTTTGTGGGTGCATTGGTTTTTCGACAATCACTCTTGGATTCTCATTCGCCCAAATGCGGCAATTCTGTTTATTGACGAATCCACTGAGGTGAAAATGTGCCTCATCACTGAAGATGATTTTCTTCGAAAATTGATCATCCACTGTTGCCGTGGTCGCGGCGCCCATTTGGCCGATATTTTGTTCCATACATAATTGAGTAATACCAATATATCATAATAAAATAAAATTACAATAATTTCCTAAATAGTTTGTGTTTTATTCAAAATCAACATCGGCCCTTGAAATTTAACCACCCTTTATTTTGGTTCTAATTAAGGTATATTTCATGTTTCGAGAGAATATAATGATTGGTTCTTGGGATCTGAGATGGTAAGTTTACTTACCAGTGGGCCGATACGTATAGTGTTTTTGGTATAATATCAGGAAGTAAACTCAAAGTAAAAAGACATAATTTAAGTAAAATATATTTATTAAAATATTAAAAATTCATATTGAGACATCTAATAAAATAAAAAAATAACAAATTTTCACACTTTTCAGAATAATTTTGATTTTAGGACTTATTCTAAGTGTTTTGAATATGATGGAAAACAATTTTGATGCAGACGTATATTGCATATTTGACATTCATATGGTGTGTGAGTATGGCAAACTACGCAGCGTCTTGGATTTCCCGAACGTCTTGTTATACAGTGAACTGGTTTCTTAAGGTTTTGTAATTTTAGCGAAAGCTCTGCTGACGATAATCTTAACATTGAAACTTTTTCATTGTCGGATGGTTTTATCGATAATAATAGTTCGTTCACAACAGATGCATGAAGTTGTAGCTGCGATAAAGGTTTAACTTTCTCATTTGTTGATACCAGCATATTTAGTTTCCATGCATTAACCATCATATTGCTAAGTAAATTTATAAACAATGGCCACCACCATTTTTTTGACCGTACAGAAATCCGATAATTGGCCAAAGCGTTGTCGTGTAGGTCAACTCCACCCATGTGCTTGTTGTATTGTGCTATTGCATGAGGAACTTTAACGTTGATATGCGTTTTATTATAACGATTATAACGTTTGGCATTTGATTTTGTGTCTATTGTGTCATGATTTGTGAGCACGGTAACAAGTGCCTCCAGCGTATGGCCAACACCTCATTTGTGTGGTCAAAAACAGCTGCACTATCTCCATTTATTAGTTTGTCTGGCAATTTGGCTCCACCGATTCTATTTTTTCGGACAGTTCCGGTTAAAGTATACACATTTTTATACAAAATTAAATCTAAATCATGTGGATATTTAAATAAATGTACCTGTAGCAAAAAAATGTTCCGCGCTTAGTAAACACAGTAGGTGATACGATGTGAAAAAATTGTCGAAGTATATGCTATGACAAGACGGAATTTCTATAACCTTTAACAAACTTAATACTGTATCAGCTCCTAATCCAACGGACTTATTATAATTTGATGATGATCCACCATAGAGTTTAAGATGGTACATGTATCCATTTGATGAAGTCAGGCACCATGCTTTAAACCCAAAACGAATAGGTTTACGAATGTTTCATAGAAATTCAAACTGTTAGCCAGAATAAATTAGATTTGTAAGTATACATAACTAATGTAATGGAAATAAATAATAAGAAATCGTTGATAATTAATAGCCGATAATAGCCGCTTAGACAATACAGGTCGATTTGCCAAAGTTCGCCCATTAGTTGATGCTCTCAATAAAAATTGTATGGAGTTGTGAATTTTTAGCTATTTTGTATCAATTGATGAGCAGGTGATTCCTTATTTTGGGCGACACTCGCGGGAAACCAATCAGTTTTGGTTTTAAATCATTGTACATGTGCTCTGAAAGTAGATATATATTCTACAGTATTTTATATGGTGTATGTGTACGTGTACTATACGAGATATTCGAATGGCGAAAGCTCCGTTAAATAATCTAAAAAAAGCAATCGCGGAGAATTTTAATTTTTGATTATCGTTTTGAAGTCACAACGCAACTTCTATAATACGACAGTGAGCTAAACAGTGAAGATTTTGATATAATCACCAATCAACCCCGAGTCAACGAAAAAGTACAATCAATTATAAGAAGCGTTGAAAATAAATATCGGCGCTGTAAATTGTGTAAGAAACATAATGTTTTTACATACAAAAAGTGCAATATATATTTACAGACAAGCTGTTTTTATGAATACCATAAATATTAGTAATAAATTCAATTGAATAAAGCCTAAGGCAATATATTTTCGTTCAAAAATATCAAATTTTTTATTTTTTTTACTGTTTTCGGCCAGAAAAATATTCTTCTTTGGGGTCTTAATAACACCGTCCTGCAAGAGATTCAAAAAATTCCTTCGTTTTAGAGTAGCAGCCAATAATGGGTTAAAATCGCTTGTAAGGGAAATAATTCTTCCAACAAAGATGTCGCGTAAAAGACCCATTGCTTCCCTCGCAGAGTGAATTTTGTATTTAAACATTCTTATTGTATGCAGAATTCTCTTCAGCGACCTTTGTGAAATGCCAAGTTGTAGCGAACGTCTCCTGGTTGATGTTTCTCCATCTTCCCTTATACTCTCCTGTACCCGTTCAATATTGTCATCCGTGTCCACCGTTCATCGTCTGCCGGTACCAGAAAGATTCCTTACTTCCTCTTGATGTCGAAAATTTGCAATCAGATGCTTTATTGTTGACTCTGAAGGTTCAACCCGCATACTAAAATAACGATGATATGCACGCTGAGTGAAAATAAAGGATCGTTGATTTGAGAAATGAGGTTCAAGGATTTTGGCACGTAGTTCAATTGTGTACTGTTCTTTAAAAAAATAGTGAAAACTAAAAAAAAAATTATAATAAAAAGTTATGAGGAATTCAAACACCTTCGCTCATTTTGAGCGACCCTGTATATATAGATTAATAAAATTTTTATTTGATCAGATCATAATTGGATCATACACTAGTTTGAGCTTTTTATTTCAAAATATTTTTAAACTTGACAAACAGTTGAATTTCAAATGTTTGATATATTGTTAAATAGTGCCTTAATTCGCGCCATTATTTACATATGAAATCAAAATGAACTAATGATCGAAAAACATACCGGCAGTCAAAATTACATGTGATAATTACTAAGAAACAAACTAAATTAAAAACAAAAATTGTAAGTTACTGATTGAATTTTTTACTTTTTTTTTTAATGCGTCATAAAAATTTAGCTACCCGAAAATTAAAATAACATGTTAAACCACCAAACTTAGTTTTTGGTTAGAAATTTAAATAAAAATAAAAAAAATTTAATTAACCTTGCTAGCCATTAGTGAAATTTCTGGCTAAAGCCACATGACATCTGAGCGAGTTCAATGTATTTGAAATGCGCCATATTTGGTTTTCTTTCTCACGCCATTCTTATTGCGTGATGTCGATTCTCTAAAAGAGCATTGCACTTTCCACATTATTTATTAAAAATTGTTGTATAGCGGTTTTACTAAAGAGTGAAAATGTTTAAAAATGGATACTAAATGCAATACACATTCATTCCATTGCAATTCAAGTATACGTAATATATCAGAATTTATGGAAAAATCGACATGTTCCGATGTTTTAGGCTAATTTAGTTAACGAAAATCAGTATTAAAAGTATTTCTACATTTAGATATAGTAGAGATTTTTTGTAAACTAATAAATACAGTTTGGTAACTGTAACACATTACCTAGTTTTGCTGAGATTTTGCCTAATTGTTATTGAATAAAATAAATTCGTTAGTGACACCAGCACGAAGAACTTTACCATACCTGGTTTGACAATCTATTTTGAATAAGTTGGAATTTTAAATTTTGCTAAGTTTATTGAAATATAGCAAATAAACTGGAAGACTTAATTAAGGCATTAAATTTATTTAAAACTTTAAGTAATCAAATCACACAATACAAAAATGAATGAAACAGCTGACTTACTAAGACAATAGGTACCGGCAAAAGAATATTAATATTAAAATATATGTACGAATTTATCGTTTTTATTACTTTATTCTCAGCTGATATTAAAAAAAACAAAAAATATGTAGAGATTTGCCCTCAACACTCTTAGTTAATTCATGGCACATGTGCCGCTGTTTCTCCAAACCAGTATCAGTGAATCTATTGTTTCTAAAAGCTGGTACTTAGAGTATTTAATTAATCGGATATTTCTTTCAATCTTTGCATAAATTATACGAAGTTACATTTTATTTAACGACTTACATATATTTTTTTTCTTCGTATAAATTCATTTCAGCATTTAGAAACACATAAGTTATTGTATTAACAAGGGGTCATGCAGGTGAAAAATTTAACATACTATGTGCATCGATAGCCAAATGTATCAAAATGAGGCTTGTAATTTAAAAAGAAACAATAAACGAACTTAAAAATAAGCAACTTCAGGCGTATATTCAGCGATGGCTGAAGTAGTTTGCACAAAAAGTTCAGGGTTGGTGTCCAGTTTCAGAGTAAATCATAAAAATGTTTTCACATTTTTTCTGATGTTCACAAGTGTGTCTATGTGTAAATTGTTGTCGGTATGTTTCAGTGCCAAAGGTACAAAGTCACTGGTCACTGAACAGTACCGACTTCAGCTGATTCCAATCCACAGGTACATCAGAGCGTTCTCCTTCGTCGGTATTGTGTAGCACCAGCATGATAAAAATGCGTACTAAAACAGAACTTCAAAATTAAAATACGTCTGCTTGACAAAAAAACGTGGAAAAGCAGAATTGTAAGATAGTGAAACTTCACCACCTTTCGTCTTTCTCAGTATCCCTTTCTTCTAGTACCACCAGAATGCATCGCATGTGTACGTGTCAACCCCTGATTGCTGGTCCAAGACAAAAATAAATAAAATTTATTTTAGTTTTTGTCTTTCATTTTCTGAAGAGTGTGTAATATAGAATTTCATAACTCAATCTTTTTATTGAACAAAAAAAAATAATTACTATAAAAAAATCATAAAACAAAATATTTATTATTTCAAAAACATAAAATAAGATATTGACATATTAAGAAAACCCAGCATTCTTCAAAGATTTAAGAAGATTTCATCGCAATTTCTATGTTATTTTATATTTTTATTTTTTGTCCACTTTCTTTTTTGGAGTCTGCTCAATTCCGATTTTTAGGTCGATAGTTCATTGTAATTTTTCTATAAAATTTATAGAAACTTTTATTTTATTTGTTTTCTGCAAAATTTTTGCAATTAAGAACGCAAACCTATAAAACAAGAATTCTAATAAAAAAATGTAATGTGCACTTTTTCCACACGACCTGCTCTGAAGGTATTTCTGACGGTTTGAGCTTATTTTATCTTGTTATATACGCGTTTCCACTATTTCTCAGCCTAAAAGTCTCCGATTTTCCAAATGAATTTTTATTCTTCTACCTCTATAGCACTTATCAATTACTTTCGACGTTTCACTTCATTAGTAACTTCCATTAACTGACTGTTTATAATTTAATTTTGAAACCGATAAAGTTCATAATTTTAGCCGATTTGGTGTTTGAGCAATGTAATAGAGTAGTCTTAACGGCAAATCGCAAAAAAAAGCTTTTACAATTTTGTTTGCGGCCGCCCTTCAAATTGCTCTGGTATAGCCAAAAGATACCTTTTTTAGAGGCAAGGTGTAATAATGAAAATTTAAAAAACAATTAAAAAAAAATACTTACTCCGCCAACCGCAACCGTTTGCATACTAAATGAAATGGATGCAAAATTTTGACACCTGATACACATCAAATTGAATGTCATGATGTACACATGATATATTTTGATAGATGCAGGAAGGCATGAACCCTGGATCTTCTAACTGTCAATGAGTCAATGTGCTAACTACTCGACCAATAGCACACTCAATTGAGCAGTAATAAATCGGTTAACCGATTAACTCTTAATCAGTTGAAGGCTATAATCTCCTCATGCACTCTATCTAACATATTGTTATCTATACCCCCATCTGAATACCTGTATCACTTGTCATGTTATTTGTATAGTTACGTGTTCAACACCGCCAACAAGCACTTAAATAGAGTTAATGAAATTTCAAAAAAAGTTGGCTCAAACAATTGGCTAACACATTCAGTTTCATTTGAAGATCGGTATAGTAAACATTGACTTGCGGTTAAAAAAGAAAAGAGATGATTTAAAACGCAACTAAAATTATATGGAATCAAAAATAACGTTAAAACACATCACAGCGTTAGACAACAACGTAAACTAAATAACGCGGAATTTTACGTGGAGTAGGCGAGTGTTCAAAAAACATAGTTCAAAGAAGAAAATATTGTATTTGAATTGTGAAGTACGTATGTATTTTAGTGCGATTGTGTGAGTTGATATGTGATATTGTTTTCGAAAAACAACGTGTTTAGATTTTAAATAAAACCAAATTAAGCTTGTTCAGATTTACTGCAAATCGTAAATTAAAAATTTTCTCACATTCCCGTTTTAAATTTCCAAATATTACTTTATTATTCAAAAAGTAGGCTCTTCATTTCAACTTAACAAAAAAATATATACTTAGATGTAAATACATGTAAATAAATAAGTGATTGTATGTATGTTCATATATTAAGGTATCTTTAAAATTCGGCATTTATTTAGATCAAATAGGCTGTTAAAAATCAAGTAAAATCTTGGCTAATTTCTAAAAAAGTTGTTATAAAAAATAAATATAAGAAGCAAAAGTAAGGAAAAGCCAGTTAAAATTTCTAAACATCGAATCATTTGCTTGTTCTTCTTTAATATTCAATGTTAAATTGTTGACTACGGTTTGCTAAAACAACGGTAAGTTTCAGTTATTGCCAATCAGTTGTTACCGCATAGTTGCATACTTTAATTGACATTTTATTGTTATGTTATGTAAGAAATACATAGCGCTATAAAAATACTATTTTAATCTACATCTTCATAAATAATTATTTTTTCTTTGCAAATGTGTGTCAAATTTACTGGTCACGTGACTTGTAAAAAATGGAGTGGTTCAAAAAGTTATATATTATGTTTGGTGATAGAGAACATATATGATGGATTTTCATATCAATTAAACAAATAACTGCCACTAGATCCGACTGTACTACCGGTCAATGTTCTCTGAGTAGTTAGCGTGTTGAAGATTCACAGTTCAAATTTCCGGTAGACCAAAAATTTTTCTGATGCTAACAGCACACTGCTTCGTTGATATTTGAGCAGTAAAACGTAGGCCAAGTAAAATTATAAAAAGAATGGCACTACATTAGTTTCAAAATATCATTCTTTTCATTTCACCACCTGTCTCATCTCCAAACATTTCCGGTCCCATTTCCGGCAACTCGTGGAAGTTATATATGAGAGCCATCTGGGATGTTTTCGTTTAAATGTGGTTTAAAGTTAAAATGCTGTTTCTAACAAATCCAGTGCACAAATACGGATGCACAGGATAGACACAAATTTTGCCCATTAAACCGAGGTGATAAATTTTGCCCACCTATGACAGATGTCCGCTTATGGGAACGGACCGCCAGTAATTCTTTAACTGTATATTTGATTCATATTAGTTGCGTTCTAGTAAGCAATAAAATTATGAGAAAAATTTATTGAAGATTTTTAAATTTTCACGTAATAAATCTATTTAACTTTAAAATTTTATAATAATGTTTCAACATCCTACTACTGAACTGAAAAAAAACAAATTATTCTTTGGTAAACCTTTCATATTCTCCATTTAAACTTCTTCTGGTAGCGTCAATCGGAAATGCTTCTGGAAATGTTATTAAATTCGTTACTATTATTTATTGTATTCTACTTTAATTTTCTCCTTACACTTAAAAAATTTCATACATTCATGTGAACAGCATTGAACTTTCTTCACTCGAATAAAAAATCACTATGAGCCTCTAATATTAACACACTTATAACTGCTTTTAATTGCCTCTAATCAATTTTATTTCAATATTATATGGTGTTTAAATATTTCAGATCAGAATAATCATTAACACACTGACTCATGTCTTTTAGAAAAAAACAATAGTCATTTGAAAATCATATGATCCAGGATGACATTAGACTACTATGTAGTCTAACATCTTTTACAGGATATTGTTATAAGAATGTGTATAGATGCTCGCTGGCCTATAAGAAATATAAATCAAATGTTCAAAACGTTCACTTAAAAACACTGCTGTTGGGCTTGGAATATATTAGTCATTTTTGATTTTAATTTCACTTTCACTACCGAACGGTTCAATATATCACCTTAAAATATTGGCTGCTTCGTACTTTTATATTTTATTACTTCTACGAAATTTTTGATTATCTGTGATGGAAAGGGAGATAAAAAAATAAAAAGTTACTAATCTTTGGTTTAAGACCATTTTGACCCTCCATATGGAAGGAGTTATTCTCATGAACAAAACTTATAACACAAACAAAACAGCAGTATGAACCAAAATGGTACCATAGTTAAGATTCGGAAGTTTTATTTAACCTACAGCAGGTTTACAAAGTTTAGGTATTAATTGATGACTTTTGAACCAGTTATGCAGCTATTAAGATACTTTTTTATTTTGTAAATTTATTTTATAAATTAGGCATCCGTGCCAGATTTTCTTGAGATACACATGGAACAAAAGCGTTTTGTGTTTAGTTCTGACTAGAGATTGTCGTTTTCAGGAAAATGGACAAGAGAAAACACAAAATGATTTTAGGTGTACAACATGATTTTCCAGTAAAGAAAAAACTTAACATGAGATGAAGATAATTAAAAACTGTAATTTGAAAAAAGCAATGTTGAAACTGAATATTATTATAATATGTAGTTCAAAATTAAATGAAAGCGATGTAATAAATATACCTGTAAGTTCCGCGACTCGTGATTAATCGTAAGCAAACGCCGCACTAGATTATTGAGCACAAACCTTGATCTGTTACTGTTTCTCAACAAAAATGCGTAAATAAAATAAAAAATATAAATATATAAAAAATATAACGTAGCATTTGGTGCTAAGCTGTCGACATATGTAAGTCGTTGAATATAAAAAAAAGGATTTTTGTTATCAGATTTGATTTCGTGCGTGTAGCGAAATTTTTAAGGTGATTGCTTCTTAAGTATTGAACCATCTTGATATCCGTGATATCACAATAGCAGAATGCCAAAAATAGAAGGCTTTTAATTTAATTGCAACCGCACATAACCGGTCAATCTCTTCAAACTTTATAAACTGAAGACGAATTTATAACATATGAAATGAAAGTTTTCAGTTTTGAGTTCCTAATTGCTAATAGCGTTCATGTCCGTTTATTATTTTCTAATTGACATTGCTGCTTAAATTACTCTATATTAAATCATTTTACTAGAGTAATTAATTCTAGAACACACCTTAAAGTAATAGTAGACAATCATACGAGTATTAATAACTGCATATCAAATGAAGCAAAAAAAATATATTTTAAGTCTTAAGTCACTCAACGATCCCGGATTAAGAAGTGATCACATAAATGTTGTGCTATAATTGATATATTTTACTATGTATGTTTTATATATTTTACTATACGTATATGTTTCCGTATGAAAAAATCGTAATAAAGAAATAACATTACAATTGATTTAGTACAGATGGGCATAAAAATATAGCAAGTATTACATAAAATATTCAATCTAAAGCGTTTGAGTTTAATAAACTGGTGGAAAGAAAATAAATATTAGAGTAGGTACATGACATATGAATAATCAGGAGTGGAGGGACGAAATAATTTTAGTTATACGTATTTAAGCGGGTCCATGAATGTATATATTTATATTATCTAATGCTGTTACAAGGCATTATGTATATCAAATGAAGCGTTTATTGAAAATAATTCTGTAATTTATTTGGCATTTTCTAAATTAAATTCTATAATATGACCATAAAATACAGATTTTTTTTTAAAATAAAGGGTGTATATACCAAGACGCCTAACCAAATAAATTTTGCTTTACCAACAGGCAGCTGAAAAGAGAGAGAGAGTACAAGCAGCGTTACCGTCGGTGCTACTAAAATAGCAATTTGTTACTTTTACTGCTATACTAGTTTGCTACTTTTACTAAATGCCCTCAATCGAATGTGATACTTTTTGTAATTCTTGTCACTTTTTTGATACTTTCTACTAAATTGCTGCAGCAATGGCATAATTCAAAAACATGTTTAGCATACTATGAGAATGGGCATTCCATTCAATGACTGGTGTAGGAGCTGTTTTTATACCATTTATAAATTGTTATTTAAAATTTTCAATAAATTGCACAAAATATGCTGAAAAAGGATATTTTGCTGTAGTTATTTTGATCTTTTCTTAAATCTCCTTTGGTGGCACTTTTTGGTAGATATCACCTTTTCTTGGTACTTTCTGCTAGACAACGTACAGGAGAGGATGGGGAGGATTTTTGGTAAAAGTACAATAGCTGCTTCTATTGAGATTAGAGCATCTTAGTAATGTGCGGTGTGTCGGTGTTTTATCGCTATTTCAATTCAGCGAATCGTAAAAGGCATTATAGAGGAAATTTGCTTTTAAGCCGAACCGTTTCTAAAGGTTAAAACGGTTTTAACTTCGGTAACATCATGTAGCTACGGATTTCACCTGGATTTGTAAAAATGGAGTTCCCATCATTTCCAACATTACCCATATGCCATTTTTTCTTATCTCGAACTATTTTAACATTAGGTTTTAATGGGAGCCCAAGCACTTCATTTGAAGGTCATAAATCGCAGAAGTTGATTTTGTTTAGTAGCCGTTTGCGCCCTCACCGACAATATCTTCGATATTCACTTGCGCTGAACTTGTTCTCTTTCATGGTGACAATACAATGAGATTGTCATGAATAACTCTACTTACTTGCGCAATTGTCACGAATTTAAATTTTAATGTCAATAAAATTTTAATTAAAAAAAACTGTGTCATGATGGCGACTCCTACTGCAGAGTTGAAAAGAAGCAAAAATAATTTGTTATTTGATGTTGTGTGGATGCATTAAATTTGTAAGCTATATTTTTCACTATATTAGTGCTTAAATATCAGAGACACTTCAGAAAGTAAAGTTTCGATGAGACGGTATTGAGTATTGAATCAAAGTCTTCTGGTTGCAAAGCCAACTCGCAAAATATTAAACAAATAGCACAATGCACACTTAACTCGTTTAAAAATCGCCAAAAAGCATCGCAAAGCTTCACACAAATAAGTAAATTATGATTGTGGTGATATAGTGATCTTTCAAAGGTCCGCAGATGCTAAACGATGAAAAAACAGTCATAGAACGAACAATAATAAAATGACTGGCAATATTATCATTTAGAAGTCGAATACGATTGTTGGCTACTAATAATCATCCAATGTTTGCTAAAGAGCTTAAACGACGATTCACTCGTTCAACAATCGTCTGCACGATTAAAAGAAATTATCGCAGTCGGCAAATAATCTTCCAAATGTTATGTTGGCAGGTAGTTCTACACAAGGTGCTGGGTAGAAATGTGTGTGTGTGAGTGCAATTCAGAACATTTCTATTTTGTTTCTGCAAAAGAGTTAAATGAATTGGTACTGAGGTAGTGAAAACAATTGCTGAAAATGTTTAAAGGACTTAATTCAAAGCATATTAATATTAAGATTTATTATATTATAATATTAAATATTAAAATTATTTATTATATTCACAAATTAAAATTAACCTAACATAAATATGAATTGTATTATATGAAATTATATCTTTAAAAATTTATATTTGTGTCATGGAGGTTAAATGTAATATAGACAATTCTGTGAACAGGCAGATTAGGGTGGAATTCTGGGTTTATTTGACTACGTATTTGGCGACCTGTGTATGTAGTTATAGCAGGTGGATGAATTGTCTTCAGTCCGCTGTAGATTTACTACAGTCTCTCCCAGCTACCCTAACAAATTTGGCTTTTATTCTTTCGATTCTGGGTGTAAAAAGCGAAATAAATATTAATGAAATATTAAAATGAAAACATTTTTAAATCATTAGATTTCTATTAGAAAATTCAAAGGTACATGCTTTCTTTTTGCCCACAGCAACTTTTCTGCGTTTACATCATCTGAATTACAAGCAGTCATTAACATTCGGTTTCATTTTTAATTCCTCTTAAACATACAATAGAAAAAAAAACAATTATTTATGTCAAAGTGGTCGAAAAAATGTTTTTAAAAGTTGTTTCTAGAGAAGTTTACTTTTGAATGCTGCTCATATATAAATATGTAATATGAATGTGAATGTTTGTCCTTCACTTTGAGAAGTATTGCAAAAATCTTGTTTACAGTATTTCAAACCATTTAAAGTATTAGAAATTAAAAAAGATTTATAACCCTGTAAATAATTTTAATGCCAGCAGTGACGCCCTATTATGGTGACATAAAAAAGCCAAGATAATGTTTTATTGACGGTTCCATACAATCTGTATATTATTATATTTTTAATTATTAAATTATTTTGCTGGATAGTTTTGTTTTTACTTTTTTATTGATGGTATTTTAATGTGTTGCATTTGTACATCCGGTTTCATTTCGTGCAAATTTAGTGCAAGATTTTGTTTAATTTCCCATGTCATTTTTAATTTGCATGTTTGATATTCAAATTAAATTAATTAATTTTATAATATTACACCGCTGTATAAAATTATACTGTTACAAAAACACCGGATTATTTTAATTAACACCGCATGTTTAGACGAAATGGAAAAATTTTAGATATTTAAAAAATATGGGTTCGTCTAAAAAGAGATCAGCAATGAGTCAGTTATAAAATTCAACTACATTGTACATTGCACTCATACCATATCTACATCTGCATGATTCATAAATCACCTACGTATGGCTTATAAGTTTTACGAAAATAATCATAGTAATCATAAGTGGTTCGAGTCATTCAAGTTATCTATTACTGACCAACAGTGTGACCTCAACCATTATAAAAATGTAATGCTAAATAAATGAAGGTTAAAAAAATGTTTTGAGATTTTTCAATACATTTTAGTTCGAAATGGTGAGGGTGGCGATGGTCGAAGTAGTCTCCACGTTGACTACAAAACGAAAAATTTTTCCTGGGTTCAACCCCAGTTTCAGACTCATAAAAACATCTCGCATTTTGTCTGATGTGCATTTTCGTGTGCGACTTTGTGTCAGTTGTTGTCGCAAGGTTTCAGAGGCGAAGGCATAGTCACTGGTCACTGAACAATAACGGCTCCAGCTGTATCCAATTCACAGGCACATAAGAATGCCCTCCTTCGTCGGTATTGTGTAGCAGCGGCGAATTAAAATAATTACTAAAAATTACTACTAAAAACGAAATTTAAAAATTTAATACGTCTCAATGTCATCAGAGACGCTACAACACTGCTATAAAAACAAATAACGTACAAAAAGCAGTTTTGTAAGATAGTAAAGTTTCACCTCCTGTCATTACTTCAGCAATCGCCATCCTCAATTTACTCACTGTCGCATTATTTTCAATTAATTTTACAGTTATATAATAAGTTCTAACTAAAATGAGCTCGGAAATAACTTAATTATATAGTTTACCAGCTGACCCGTACACGCGTTGCTGTAGCTCTTATAATAGTTTTATTTTTAAAAAAAATGTAACATCGTCTACAACGCTACCTATTGTATAAAAAATGACTTACAACGTATTCTCAGACCGACACAAAATTTACACCAAGCCATTTCGGAAGAGTTTGGTTACAACCACTGTGACACGAGAATTTTATATAAATAGAATTGAAAACACCGCTGTCTTATTTTAAGTTATTTTTTGGTGTTTTGGCCACATATATAAAAAATCGAATACTGTGAGCCCATATTAATGCGGTCGCGAGGGTATGAATAAATATTAAGCGGGAAAACCGGAAAAATACTCTTGAAAAAGTATTTCATGCTGAATACGTAATCAGATAAAACGATAAAAAATTTTATAGGGGCATATTTATTTGTAGATGGGTTAACTTGTTTGGTAAAATTGGCTTAATTTGTAAAGCAGGGCTACATCCTCTCTAGTGCTAAGTTTTTTTTTTTTTTTTTTATCTAGGACCAGCACTCAGGAAATGACTCCTACACATGCGAAGCATTGTGCTGGGAACTATAGGAAAGGGATAGTAGTAGAAACGACAGGAGGTGAAGCTTAATTAATTATTTTGCAGTTCTGCTTTCGCACGTTCTTTTGTTTTTATACGCGTAGCAGTGCTGAAGCTTCGGTTTAGTAGCCATTTTTATTATTATTTTACTTCGCCGGTGCTACACAATACCGACGAAGGAGCGCGTTCTGATGTGATTGTGGATTGCTATCAGCTGAAGCCGGTTTTGTTCAGTGACCAGTGACTATGCCTTCGCCACTGAAACCTTCCGACAACAACTGACACACAATGACACACTAATGCACATCAGAAAAAAGCGAGATGTTTATTTTTATTTTAAAAATTATTTGTCTGAAACTGGGGTTGAACCCAGGTCTTTTTTTTTGGTTATGTAGTCAACGTGCAGACTACCATCCATCGCCACCCTCATTGCAGCATTTTGTTTATAATTTAAGTTACCTCGTTTTCATTGTTCAAAAAAAGCGGTGTATTAATGCACAGCAAAACAATTTCTGATGATTGCTGAAAAATTGCGTTATAAAATAACGTTAAAGTTTCAAATGAATAGAGCAAAATTGGGCAAGAACTGCATAGTGCTGCGTTTTCAGCTGTGTTTTCACTGTAATACTATCTAAAGCTAGACATTCGAATAAATAGTGTGCCAGCAGTTGAGCTTCTGCAAATATAATTTCAAAATATTTTAAGATGATATCTTAAGTTTCTAAAAGTTGATACTTCATGCTACAATGGTAAATAGATATATTTGGAATTAAACAATTAAAATAAAATTAAGCGATTAAACTAACGGTTATCATGTTACGAAAGAAACCGATGTTTTTGGATGGCCCAATTTTACCAATATCAGTTATTTATATAGCATCTAGATAGGAATGAAAAGTAGATTAAACTGTAATTACGAGCACAGGACGGGAAGAAAAGTCAATTTGCGATAAACATTAACCGATTTTAAAAATGGCAGAAAAAATTATAACGGTAAATGAAAATAATTCTGAAAGTGTTCCTCTCCTTTGCCAAGACAGTTTCTTTTATTCTTGAATCGGTTTATTTTTCTTGGACCAGTGCTTAAGGGATATGCCCATTGAGGTACTAATTTGAAAAAGACACTGTACTGTTTAATTCTTTCACAACTCTGCAGTTGCGCGTTTTTATTCACTTCGAAAATCAACCTTGTTACATATCTAGTATAACGTTTGTGCATTTCTAAGCTTTATGAGAGCTATTTTACTCCGCCGATGTTTTAACCCATTAACGCCTGATGGGCAGAAAATACTTAATACTTAAAAATAGAGGCATTTTTGAATTGCCACTAAGGGTAGCGACGACAGAGGTAGTGAACACGTTGACTGCAAAACCAACAATGCTGGTGATCCGTCTGCGACTAAGTCATAAAAGTACTTCGCTTGTGGATGTTTATTATTGTGCCTTTGTATCAGTTATTGGTGACGGTATAATCACTGAACAGTACTGGCTTCAGCTGATACTAATCTACAAGAGCGCCCTCCTTCGGCGAAGTAACATAATTAATAGAAATGGCTATTAAACACAGCTTCTCTGATAGTAAAATTGAATACGTCGCCTGCCCTGCGACCTGGAAAAGTATAGTTGTTAAAATAATTATAGTTTCTTCTGCCTATCCATTCACTACCATCTCTATCAGTATCCTTTTCACATAAAAGGTAAAACCTATTAGTAGGCAATCATTGCCTGAGTTTTACTTCTCTTTATAGAAAAAAATAATTGAACAACACTTACGAGAAAATTTAAAACACATGAAGTGTAGTCGAACAATTTAACTACATCCATTCGCTGATTGTATGCATCTCGAGGTTTCTTTTTCATCAACTTTAGATCTTCCAGCACTGCGTCATTACTCCGATTTTCCCGCACAATGCCTGTTGCAAAGTAAACTTTTATCAAAAAAGTGTGTGTTTGGATCTTATGAATCATTGAAAACGAAGATAAAAAAATACCCACATGCCACAGGTTCTGGTATCACAGATAAAAAAGTTATAATTGCAGGTCAATATAAATACTCTAAATAAAATCGGGCAACGAATTCGTGGGTCATACAGTAATGGGTTAGTGCTCAGAAACCGACGCAGGTGGCGCTGTTTCATAGACGCATCAGAAAATTTTGCTGGACGGAGCTCGATGATTCGTAATGCATACCACTAGTTTCTTCTTTATGCATTTAATGAATATTCAAAGGTATTTTAAAGTTTTTCAAAATGATACTGCACTTTTTAACGGCAGTCTTTAATATACTTTTGCAATTTAATTCTGCAATTGTTTAAAAATGCTGGAAATAGTAACGGAATTCACAATTCGTAGTAAATTACTATTGTAGAACTTGTAGATCTTGTAGCTTTACGAAATCAATCAATTTTCTTGCTGTTATACTACACTCTACTACGAACCGTGAATTCCGCTAATATATTTATCGGTGGCCTGGTTTGTTCTTGGGAAAAGTGCAAACCGTTTTTATATAACTCATTTCGTCACACAGCATGAACACGACCGCTATTCCCACAAAAACTAGGAAGTTTTCAACAGTGCAAAAATAGAAATAAAAGTAACTACCGAAATACAATGAACAACACACACACAAGTATCTGCTGATCAAGCAAGTTTTATCCAAAGTAAATTAGCAAATGAAATATATTAAGTTCAAAAACACCAACAACAACAATGTCAGTTTTAACTTCAAAATAAATCTACAAACAATCAGTGAGAAAAAATTATCGACAACAAACTATTAAAAAGTCAAATTCAAACAATGGGCGACGACTGACAGATTCGAACATTTTTATTTGAATTGCTTCAAAAATCAATCCATTAGGTTACAACTCATTTTGAAGACTGGCACGTGTAATATACCGCCGATCATGTCCCAGTTATTTTAATTTTTTATTTTTTAAAGGCCTCGAAAAGTATTTGTCCATTAATGCATTACAAAGTAAGTTAACAAGGTTCCTGTGCACAGTGTTCGGGAGCAAAATTTAGTAACAAATTTAAAAATTTTAATTTTAATAAATTTTATTCCTAATTATCTTGAATTTAACTTAAGAATTCTATTAGAAAAAAACAAATTCAAATAAAATATTGTGGGTTTTATTCAAAATGCACGTCGAAGTTAATAAAACGTGCGGCGGAGTGCCTTAACAACAACTTTGATGATGAGCTCATGATGAGCTTTTATGTTATTTTTAACCGAAAATTTTCCAGAAATAAACTTGTCGATATATACTGTGTTGCGTTATTTTCTTTACGGATTTGGAAAGCAAGATATGACGAAAATGCTTGTTTTATTTATTTATTTTTAAGTATTGTTTTATTATATTAGATATGCAATACAAATTCAATAAATTAACCCTACGGCCAGTAATCGGGTACTCGTCTAACTTTTTCAAATTACAAATGTTCGTAGTTTTTTCAATTATGAAGATATATCTCTAAACCTTCAAATAACCGATATTGAGGTCTTTATAGACATTAAAAAAGAAAAATAATTATTATTATTAAATAAATCTATGACGAAAATGCTTTTACATTCGACACCTACGAAAGTCAATGATCGAGTACCCTGGTACCCGTATTTGTTTTTTCTGCATCTTACCACTCTTTTATTTATACATGATTTCAAAAGCATTTTTTTGTTATTTTTATTTTAATAATATTCTTTTATTTTAATTTTACATTTTCATTTACATTTTGTAGTCTTTTCAATATATACTTATGTCTGTGAGAACCAGCTTTGCAATATTTTTTTGGAGAAAAACTTGCAATTGGAAAAGAAATATTTTTTTAAGGAAAAAAACATTTTTTTTAATTTTAGCAAAATTGCCATTTGCATAAGCATCAATTATACGTTTACCACGCAGTCTTTTTTAATTCTTTATACATTTGCAAATACACGCGTCGCAGTCACTGGTACAGCAAAAATTATATTTGAAAAATGCAGCAATGTCGCCATATATGATAGAAAATATTATTACTTTTTGCGAATTATTTTAAAATTTTGAATTAAAACATCGGATCCTCTGCGCTGATGCCAATCCCATTGGTCAGAAATAAAAAAATCAAAGTCAAAAGTTTGCCACCAAATGTGGCATCACATTTCTTTAAAAAAAAAGGTTTTAAAATTTATAGTTAATTTTGTCTTTTCCCATTGGACTATTTAAGAATTGGTCCAAAAAAGAGAGAAAGTGAACAGTTGGTTTTTGCAGTGTGAAAAATGAAGTGTATCGTTAAATTAATTAAAACAAAAGAAAAAAAATTCTTTGTTGAAATAAATTAAAATGAATATTGAATTTTTTTTTTTTTTTTTTTATCTGGGACCAGCACTCAGGAGATGACTCCTACACATGCGAAGCATTGTGCTGGAACTATAGGAAAGGGATAGTAGGAGAAACGACAGGAGATGAAGCTTAATTAATAATTTTTGCAGCTCTGCTTTCGCACGTTCTTTGTTTATACTCATAGCAGTGCTGAAGCTTCGGTTCAGTAGCCATATTTATTATTGTTTTACTTCGCCGGTGCTACACAATACCGACGAAGGAGGGCGTTCTGATGCGATTGTGGATTGCTATCAGCTGAAGCCGGTATTGTTCAGTGACCAGTGACTATGCCTTCGCCACTGAAACTTTCCGACAACAACTGCCACACAAAGACACAGTAATGCACATCAGAAAAATGCGAGATGTTTATTTTTAATTTAAAATTTTAGTCTGAAACTGGGTTTGAACACAGGTCTGTTTTTGGATTCGTAGTCAACGTGCAGACTACCATCCATCGCCACCCTCATTGAATTGAAAGGTATTAACTAAATTTTAAAATAATTACAATGTGTTTAGCTTGTTGTCGATATATTTTAAAATTAATATTTTTCCATTTTCATTGTTAATGTTCGTTCGTTCATATAATTAAATTTCAACTAGAGTTTTAGTTGTGTTCCCAATGGGAGTTTTTTGGTTGATTAGATAATATTTCAAGATTGGTAATATCAGCTATCGTTCAAAAAAAGCGTTAAATAATTGCGTCGCAACCATAGCAATTATAGTTGACCAAAATTTGAGTTATTAACTTTTAAAAATATAATGACATTTTATCTTTCAAATAAAAAAACTGAATTGAAAAATATAGCATATTTATTTTTATATAGCAATTTAAAAATTGCTTATACTAAAGTTGCTTTTTAGTAACATCCGCCCTTAACTTTTTTCTTATTACATAGTTAATCTTATTTAATTAGTTAAAATTTTTTTTTAAATTAATCTTGTAAAAAAGTTGTTCACATATGAATTAAAAACAAGTTTCGTACATTTTGTTTTTGAAGTTTTTGTTTACGTGGGGTGAATGTGGGTCATGATGTACGAAGGGGTGGTCCGTGGCAGAAGTTTCACGATGATACCTGCACTGGAAGTATTTTCACCGTGCGGTGGTGAGAACATACGTAAATGTAATTTTTAATATAAAAGTGATAAGAAGTATATAGGGGTATCAGGGTACCCGGTCATTGATTAACGTATATATTTCTGTTTTTTGACAGTAGGGTGAATTATTCAAATGTAAAATAATATGATAACATTCGTTAAATTTTGGAATGGATTATTATTAACATAAACATACATATGTATGGTATCAAAGGCTGATAATTTTAAAGTTACGAGTTACTCTGTTTGGAATGCTAAAGTGAATTTTACGAAGCAAGAAATCTGAATTAATGCAAGTATGAAACAGACACTTAACCCAGAATAGGGCGATCTAAAGATATATGTAATCATTTCGTAAAGTAGGAATCGGAAAATTCCTTGAACCATCGCTTCAAAAACGAAGTACACCATATGCTTTGTCCGTGTGATCACGGAAACTAAGCCTTTGAAATACCAAGATCAGTAATATTGATCACTTTTATAAGCTTTTCATTATTAATATAACTTTATTACAGTTTATTAATTTTGTAGAATGACATATGTTTACATTTTTTAGTATTCAGTTCCATTATATTCTTCTAATGCCATTGAAGTAGTTTGTCAATATACGATAGCAGAAAATATGATCATTAGGATCTTTTTAAGTTTTAAAAAATTATATATCGTCAGCATTAAAGTCATGATTCACTATTCTTATCTGTCAAATATGACATTTGTGTCAGAAAAGTAAGGTAGTGTGTACTAAAAATGCATCTGTGAGACAGATTGTTTTGGCAAGTCATTCGATTTGGAAAAGTTTATGAAAGTTTTCATGCGATTTTAGCCAAACAGCTGAGAATAACGGTGGCAATAAACAAAATAAACCCAAACAATGGACACAGGTATAAAGTAGTTTTTAATTATACATATTATTGTATATATACATAATTATTTTTATAATGGTGCGGCACTTACAACACTATTTTGAGGAGATTTTTTAAAGTCGTTTATTTCACTATCATTCCTCTGTGAATGAATCGTGTGGTTGTGCAGGAAAGGAAACTGAGCCTTTAGTACTTTTGAATTGAGAAAAACAACTGTTTGTCAAATATTTTTCAATTTGAACAAAGTGTGACCAGTCTGTGGGAACTATTTTTTTCTTTTTCATTGATAGGAGTGGCGATGGGAGAAGTAGTGTACACGTTAATTACAAAACCAAAAAGTCCTGGGTTCACCCGAGTTTCAGACTAAGTCATAAAAACATTTCGCATTTTTTCTGATATGTATTAGTGTATCCTTGTGTCAGTTGTTATCGGAAGATTTCAGTGGCGAAAGCAAAGTCACTGGTCACAGAAGAGTACCGGCTTCAACTGATACCAATCGGATCGGCGATAATGCTATTTCTGAATAATCTGAAAGGGATGGAGAACAAATTACCGATTAAAGTGTCATATCACGAATTCGAATTTCAGAATATATATGCATTATCTTAATATATTTATTATTTCCTTGCACTCGCAAATAACTCAGAACATTAGTTGTCAAGCTTAGAATCATGTTTTACACATATCCAAAAAACTTCAACATAATTTCAAGGAACTCAAATGTTTCCGAATTTAATAAATTTAGAACTTTTTAAGCCAATTTCATAAGCTTCCTGCAATTGATGTAATTACGGAAACCTGCAGCCTTATTCTCTAATTCTCGTAGCTAAAGCTAAATCTCGATCGCTAAAAAGCTAAAAATATATTAGGGCAAATATTTTAGCTATATCTCTAAATTAGTATTCTGTAATATCAATCGCTTAGCTAAATTTTTACATTTTCGCCGTAGCTAATTTGCTATCACTATACTTATCCTTTCCCACTGCCTTTATAAATTGCTGTTGAAAAGAGACAAACATATTGTTATAGTTCTTGACACTTCATATTAGTGTTACCGCATTTTATGATTTGAATTCCTTGTAAATGATTGGCATTTACCCACAAAAGACTTTTAAAATATATAATGAAGTATGTATTTATAAAAGTTATTATGAAAAGAATACCAAATTTTTTAATTTTCCCAATATACAGACTTACATACGTATGTATTTGAATAAAAAAAATTTATAAATTAAATGTCGTGTTTACCAATGAGATCATCAACCGACGAAAGTATGGGAACATATTTGAAGATGGCAACACTTCTTGCTTATAGTATTTATATATTTGGCAAATAATAAAAATTGTTGTGTCTTATTTTTTTAGACAAATAAAATTAAAATAATTCACTTGACTTCTTCTTGCCCAACCACAGATTCTTTCGCCATAATTCCAACTATTCTTTCATCTAACTCTGTCAGATTATATTTTTGAGCGCCATTTATGCCGCTTCTTTCCAATGAGTTTTTATACTCTTGGTACTTCTGTTTTGCTTTACTTCTGCGAAATTATAAGAAACTGAAAGCGCTCACATCTCCAAAGAATGGTAAGAAAATTACCTCATATTTGTCCATGCCCTCTCCCAATTTTCCCCATTTTTTAAGGCACCTCCCAAAGCGTTAAGCTTTTCTGCCAAGGCATCCCATTGCTCCGTAAGGCTTTTCACCCCAGTGGAGTTTATAAATCTAAAAAAGATTTTTGTTTTACTTTATTGGCTTTTAGTTAGTTAAACTCCTTTTTACCTGTCGTGGGCAAATTCGCGGTGCTCCTCCAAATATTGTATTAGCATGAATTTTAGTTCCTTAGTCACCCGCTTAGTGACTTCTTCCATTGTTTTGCTAAAATAAAAAAAAAATTTCCAACATTGTTCAATTAAAATCCATTTGTGTATTACTTACTTTTTAGCAGCTTAAAATTTCCGTCGCTAAAAATTTTAACTTTAAATAAAAAACTACCGCTTATTTGGCGTTAGAGAATACAAAATTAGAAAATTTTAGCGATGACAATGAAAGCTAAAATTACGGCGAATTGAATTTTAAGACGTTGCCAAATTAAGCAATATACATTACAGAATTCTACCTGTTGCTAAAAATTGCTAAAACAACTTTTTAGATTTTTAGCGATGGAGATTTAGCTTTAGCGAGTTACAGAATAAGGCTGCTGGTATGAAACGAGCAATATTAATTGTATACAAAAATATTTTCCACACTATAATTATGAATAAGAGTGAACTTTTTTCGGATTTTATTGCGATTGAACTTCCAAAAGTAATAAATTATGTCGAAACTATTACTTGAATATCTTAATTACTACTGAACTCAGTGGAAAACTATCAAAAGCACGTAGGAAAAATGAAAATGAAGCGTTTCTTTCTGAAAAGTTAAGAAGAATAAGTGAATTAATAAAGAATAGTAAGGAATATTATTAGGCAATTTGGAGGTGATACGAAGATGACATGGCAATTGCAATAATATACTTGGGAGAAATCTCCAAAAAGGTACAGCACATTTCCTTGCAGGATGGTAGACTTTTAGCAACGGAAATCTATAATGCAAGGGAGTATAACATAATTTTGTAAATAGAATTCAAAACCTTATGATCAGTATTTTGACCTAGCCTGATCATGACATTAACTCTTTGAGAATTCTACGGGCAAAGGACATATTAAATTCCTTCTTTATATATAAAAGTGCAAGTTACGCCAGGAATGAATTTATGGGGTAAAGATATGTTTTCTGCAATTATCGCGAACTTATCGATAATATCGATATGCTTAGAACAGTATCTGTATTGGTGATTTGCGATAACTTTATGATAAAAATCCAATTATCTGAACACCTGCAAAGTAACGGAATACTATTCGGTGGTGTGGCATCAGTTTTCTTTGATTTGCAAAGGCAAATAATCTGGTTGATCAAAGAATACTAATTAAAAAATTAAGATTAATTGACTTCTCTAATAATTCAATTAAATTATTGATGTAATCCATCAATACCCAATAATCCATCAATTAACTTACAGATTGGAAATTCTGAAAACGATGGTGGCATGTCATAGTGTTCTCAGACACGTCCATGGACATTATTTTATGATAAAAGGTGACTAATGTCCATGAATATAATATCCAAGGACCCTGTAACATGCCAAAAAAAGCGATTTTATAGATGTCAATATGGAGTTCCGGTTTTTTTTTAATGATATTGGGAATATTCCTTTTAATGGAAGACTATTCAAGTTCGCTGAGGAAATTTGCTTACTTTATTCTTACAGACATGTTCAGGTATTACAAACATAACTCGAATATGATGTTGCGATACTATCAGAGTTTCTTATTATTAACAAATCGATATTGAATGCTGGAAAAGCCAAATTTATTGCACTCCGTCTTTACATTTTGACTAATGATTATGTTAATGGAGGAATCAGATGCACTAAATTCTTTAGGAATAGTTTTTAATAATAAACATCAATGTGATATCCATATCGAAGTTATTAAATATATTTAATATATTGACGTGGTATTTTCCCTATGCAATATTCAGCAGTAGTCACCCATTATATTAATGTCCCATCGACCTTGATACCTTCTCTCCATTTCTTTGATGATTTCCTCTGATGTCATTGAGGCGTATTAAATTTTTTAAGCTTCGTTTTAGTCGCCATTTTTTTAGTAATTTTTTTACTTCGCCGTGCTACACATTACCGACGAAGGATGGCGTTCTGATGTGCTGTGGATTGGTTGCAGCTGAAGCCAGTACTGTTCAGTGACCAGTGACAATGCCTTCGGCACTGAAACCTTCCGACAACAACTGACACAAAGCCACACTAGTGCATATCAGAAAAAAATGCGAGATGTTTTTATGAGTCTGAAACTGGGGTTGAACGCAGAAAATTTTACGTTTTGTAGTAAACGTACAGACTACTTCGACCATCGCCACCTACATGTTGAACTTGGAACATGGTCATTAAACCATTAATATCGGAACAATAGACTAGCTTACCATCTTGAGGAAAATAAGGATCAAAATATTTTTCTCTATTTCTGTACCAAGCGAAAGAAGTTACAGCTGTCAATAAGTTCTTCTTTTGCAGTCTGGATCCTAGTAACTCAGCAGATTCTTTTGAGAGTCCCAAATCATGGATCAGGTCGTTCAATTTAGCTTGTGGAAATTGTTGAGGTATACTGTAGTCGCCAATTTGAAACCCGTCATTGGAACTTTCTTCTGATTCTTTTCCGGATGATGGCAAATCGTCTAGACTTTGGTGATCTTATGGCGTAAGAATGCTATTTCCATGAGAGATTGGGCGGAGTGCAGAATCCATGTTTGGGTAACTAATTTCTTTTTTATTTTTAGTAATATACCCTCGCAAATTGCACTAACAAAAATAACAGTCACCGCTGTTTTTTCGAGCCTCTCTCCAGTTCATGGGAACACCAAAACGAAAAGATTTAACTTTAATTTTTTTTTTTTTTTTGACTTGGACCGGCACTCAGGGGATGACCCCTACACATGCGATGCATTGTGCTGGAACTAGGAAATTAGGTTATGGGGAGGAGGATAGAGGGAGTAGTGTTTATTGACATTTGATTTAAATCTTCCCATGCTAAAAGTGACAGGAAACACCTCTGCGGGTAGTCTATTCCACATACGTGCCGTTCGGCCAAAAAACGAATTTTCCCTGTAATCCGTAGTGCGAGTCGCCCTCAAATCGACCACAAATGGATGCGCTCTTAATGATGATCGCGTCGTGCGCGCGAATAACCGGGTTTCGGGAACAAGTTCCATTATAGTAACGATAGAACAACGAAACGCACCCCACGTTGCGACGATGCTCAAGAGAGTCAATAGAGTTAGCTACCCTACTGTCTCCTATGAGTTTCTTCGCCCTTTCTTGTACACGGTCGAGTAACTTCAAAATAGTCTTTGAAGCACCGGCCCACACATGAGAGTTGTATTCCACTTTCGGTCGGATGTAGGCGGTATAAATAGTAAGGAGATCAGATGGGGTGAAGTATGTCTTACACCGCCTTACAAAGCCTAGGCACTTGAATGCTTCCTTTGAGACCTGAAAAATGTGCTCAGTCCATCGGACATCACACTGAATTTTCATGCCAAGAACATCAAGAGCTTCTGATTCCTCAATGTTTATGCCACCCATTTTTACAGATGAGGCAGCGTGATCATGCATACGGCGGTGTGTTAGCATGCAGCATTGGGTCTTTTGGGAATTGAAATCGACCCTGTTCGCGTGACCCCATTCCAATATTCTCGTGAGGTCACCTGTTAGCGAACCATTCATATTCTGCCGCGTCGCCGCGATCATAGTTGATGTCGGCCTACGATCGAATGAATATGAATGGCAGATACTGCTGTCATCTGCGAAAGAGTGGATAGGGTTTGAAGTATGACATAGGAGGTCATTAAGAAAAATAAGAAATAGGGTAGGAGAAAGAATGGAGCCTTGTGGTACCCCTGAATTGATCTTGAACTCGTTTGATGAGATCCCGTCTATAACAACTCTTATAGCGCGATCCCTGAGAAAGCTCGATATAAATCGAGAGAAGATATCACCGACACCAAAAGCAATAAATTTGGACAAGAGTGCTCCATGCCACACTCTGTCGAATGCTTTTGAAATATCTAGAGCCACTACCTTACTTTCTTTTGACCACAACCTAAGTTCTTCCCTAAACAAACTCTATAGGGGGCCCAAGATTTGTTCTGGTCACCTATCTTCACACCAAAATAAGCAAAATACACGTTTTCAACAAAGTCATTAATACTTCTTGTTTTTTTTACTACAAATTCACCACTAAAGTAGCAAAAACTATCAAGACAATTTACATAACCTCTTGAAGTCATTTTTGAAACTTATGTTGCGAAAGTTTTAACAGAAATAAATAAATAAAAGGGCATGCAAGGCTGCGAGCACATTCGAAATTTCAGTATTCTCTCATCATACTTACTATGGAAAATCCCGATTTCGATGATTGAAGGCTGACTAATTTTATCGTTATGAGTTACTAAATGTATTGGTTGCGTCTATAAAACATAACACTATTTTATAATAAGTTGGGATTAATAAAAAAAATTTCGGCAATAAACGCCGTTTAACACTTTAAGATAAGCAATCCCATAGTATTTTTCGTTTTGCGTAAGAACCTGGAATTTTTTTGATAATTTTTCCGAATTCAGCAACCAAAAATAAATGGGAATTACCTATTATTTCAAAGAAAGAAATTTGGTCGCAGTTATGTAATCTATGGTTTTGAAAATAATTCTGGTTTAAGGTGGCCCCAATCTACTCAAAATTAAGCTTTAAAATTAGCTTTCAGGATACCAGTGAGATATCAGACGTTGGATATTTTCAAGTACATGCAGTTAACATACTGCGCTCTAAATAATGCCAGTGAAGAAATTTGTATTTAAAACTATAAAAAATATAGGAAACTCTTCTATTTCAGTAAAGCAAAATTTACATGTTTTAATAAAGATTTACCGATTTACCACGTATTACGACATGTCAAAATATGCTGGAGAAACTATAAAATCTTATCATGTAAAAGCAAAATGTATCGAGTAGGAGAGAATACGGACACAAAATTTGACACGGGATCTGTAAATATTAATTTTCTAAACCATTTTAGAAACTTATGTATTCTCATCACACCAGAGGTGTATTTTAAAGTAACCATTGGCAGACTTTATGTTATTTATTGAAGGTGTTAACATTTCTATACAATAATTACAAAAACAACCAAAATCAACGAGGGAAATATTCATATTGTTTTTGTAAATATTGCGGAAATGTAACCATAAGCTATTTACTCCATACAGGAAACCCGAACAAACAATAATAAGGAATGTAATAATTATATTTTGTGGTAAAATTGGAAAAAATAAGTGTTCTCTATAAATATCAATAGATTTTGTTGAATTGGAACCTTTTGCACCAGTTAAGGTAATGTTTTTGATTTAAAATTATTGAAATTGTTATAAGACAAACGCACACTCCTTTTGCTTTTTGGTTTAAATTAATTTTCGTGTTTTTATATTAATGTTTTTGCCAGTATTTAGTTTTATAAGTACACTTTTTTATTGAAATTGGCAAATTTTTTGTTATTAACTCAGCTGTTTGATATCTTTGCTTTCATTCTACTTATAGTATACGTGTAAATATGAAAAATACTTACAACAGACCTTTGTTCTCTTTTCCTAAATACGGAGAGAATTACATAATATTTTCATTTTACAAGGTCGTAATACTTTGTATTACCATGTACAGGCACCATAAATGACATCGAAAAACTTCTCCCATAAAGTTCAATATTAAACAAACCTTATTTAAAACGTAGATTCTACATATATAATTATAATTATGAATTTTAATTTTAATATTTTCTTTAAATTTTTTTTTTTCTCAATTTTTATTGTTACAGTAACATTTACATTTTTACAATAATTTAATTTTAATTTTTATGAGATCAATTCTTAATCAAATTTTTCTACTTAATCATTTACAGCAATGTTTTTAATAAGTATGTTTTTATTTTATCATTTATACATTTATTTAGGGAAAAAGGGGTATCAAAAACCCTATAAGTAGAGCAGTAATGTCAGAGGGTAAAAACAAGGGATAAACGTTATCAAACTAATGCATTGATGTGTAGATAGCTAGAGTATCTACAACCATTTTTAAAGTTTTGAGACAATATATTAAGTTTATCTTTAACTAATTTTATGTTAGACATAGAGTGCAAAGTTTGTGTGGAAAAATGTATTGGCAAATTATATATCATTTTGAGTAGTTTATTTTGACATATTTGTAGTTTTTTAAGATGACACTCAGAGGTGACATACCAAGCAGGCGCCGCGTAAAACATTATATAATGGAATATAGATTTTAAGATAAGAAGTTTGTTGTGTGTATTTAGTTCAGACTTTCTGTTTATTAACGGGTACATTATTTTAATTGTTGTATTAATTTTGTGTACAATATATTTAATATGTTCATTAAATAATAGTTTTTTATCCAGCATTATACCAAGATATTTAACCTTGTCATCCCATGGAACAGAGTCGGTACCAACAATAATGTTGGTTTGTGGTAGAAATAAACTTTTTCTTCTTCTTGTAAAGAAGATAGACTGAGTTTTTGAGGGGTTTATCTTTATTTTCCATTTCTTAAAATAGTCGGTAACTATTTTAGTTGATTCCTCCAAAGTGTGTACGATATCTTCCGGTAATATTTCTGAACTGAGTATAGCTGTGTCATCTGCAAAAATAGATGAATTACATCCATATAAAGCTGGAAAATCATGCGTAAAAAGATTGTATAAAATTGGAGATAGACATGATCCTTGTGGACATCCAGCAGGAATATCATAGTTCTGTGAACAAATATTTCCAGTATGAACTTTAAATGTTCTGTTTGATAAAATACTTTTTATTATTTTGACAAGCGCAGGATCCAGTCAAATTGTATATAGTTTATGAATTAGGGCATCATGCCAAACAGAATCAAAGGCCGCTTTTATATCCATTAGGACCATTCCTGTCGACTTACCTTCATTGAAGGAGTTCTTGACAATATTTCTTATTCTAACAAGAGGCTGAATTGTGTTGTGTTCCGAACGGAATCCAAACTGTTGTGGCGGTAAAATGTTGGTTTCTTCCGTGAAACAAATTAGTTTTTCTTTAATAATTTTTTCTAGTATTTTAGACATTGTGTTTAGTAAGCTTATTTATATTTTTCATGTAAATAGTGTGTAAAGAATATGTAATATGTAATATGCCTAGTTACCATTTTGTCTTTTTAATGCCAACTTTTGGTGCTGAGGCTTCAAATTATAATTTGCAATATAATTATTTGTTATAAGAAAATAAAAAAATAAAAATATGAAGTCAAATACTTAAGTCAACTACATATACGTTTTTAAGCCAAATATCGATTGTACAACAGCTAGGTATGTATGTCTTACGAACCTGACTATAGAGACAAGATCATTGTGATGATTAACACAAGAAAATAACATAAACACCATCCATATGTGGAAATTGTTTTTGGGCAACTTTGCCTAGAGTTTGTTTTACTTTTGTTGCTAATGTTAGTTTTATTCATTTGCATGAGAAGTTCGCAACTACTAGGCGTTGCGTTTTACAAAATAAATACTTTAAAACCAAGTTTTTTACTTTTATTTAAATGCAGACACTGGAAATTTAATGTTAATTTAAATTTGAGTTTGTGCTGTTGGCTGAAGTAGGTAGCGTCATGATTTATTTTTAATTGAACCAATGGAACAAAAACCGCTGTTAGTACACTTCCTTTACAAAAATATGCTTAAGCGATTTATATGCGAGTTGTAAATATGGATTTTTCTGAGGGATATAATTTAGGTATTTTGTAGTCACTACGTTGAATAAATACAAAAGCGGATGAATAAGTCTGTAACTTTTTGAGAGAAATACGAGCTTTTATAAAAAAGTCATTTTTACATCTTGTACAACGTTTCTCTACTTTTTTCATCCCTGTTAAAAAATAAGATGTAATTTTCATTGCCTGTAAAGGTATTAATTATCAGTTTAAGACTGATTATGTACATGAACTGTAGATTTCGCTTATATATGTATGTATGCATTTAAAAGAATCTAAAATATAAGATTTGTTGATGTCATCAGAAGTATTACATTAACGGATGGTATTTTATTCACGAATTATTCCGTGCAATTATTTTTCGATGTATAAACATTTAAAATTCTAAGCAATATTATTTTTAACTGAATTTTATATTTAACTGATGCATAACAAAATAAATAGAACTAATTTTATAAGGGGTTAATCTGTTAAAACGCTTTTTTTTAACGGAACTTGTGGTTTGTTTTTGGTACGGTAAAATATTTCAAATCTTAAATAGTTTAGTGGAAGCATATGAAACTTTGTAGCTTTTTGAAAAAGTTATGTATAACGTCTATGGACGAAACAAAACTACATTAATAATAACACTTATATTTTATTTATTTGTTTATATATCCCGTAGTCGAACTATAAAAAAAAGCAAAGTCAAAATCAGAAGGGAATGAAAAATCTGTAATTTAACGGAAGTCGTAGCGTGTTTATTTTTACGTAAAAATAAAGAAATTAAAGGAAAATTGTTTCTAACCATTAAAAATTAAATTAACTTTTCGTTAAAATTAAAATTAAAAATGATAAGACCGGTTTTTACGTGAAGTTTTATTTATTTTAAATTGCAATTTCGGTGAATTTTATTTGTTTGTGAGATGATTTCATAGTTGGAGTAAATTCCTTTGCGCGCAAACATTTCTTCAGGTTTGCGAACAAAATGATTCATTGGTAGTTGGTTTCTTGCCATGGAAAATGCATCCATATGTGCAAAATAGCGAAAGAAATCGTCGTTATCGCCAAATCGGTGAATATACTAAAGCAGAATAATTCAGTATTAACTAATGCTTTTAGCATATTATAAAACATCAATGTGAATAAAAATAAAAGTTTTACAAACAAATTGTACAAATTCTAAATTTTGTTCTTTTGCATAAATTGTTTTTTTAAATTTAAAAAAGGTTTCTTTTTTTACTTTTTAAACAAAATGTCATTATGAAATTCAAAACAATTTGAATTTTTACTTTTTAAATAATCTTTAGAGAAGAGAGTTCCTTGTACAGATTCATTTTCCAGAGAATATCGATTTTGTTTTAAGGATGTGGAAAGATTATAATTTGCTGAACAAACTTTGACAGCACTGGAAATTTGACTGTAGATTCGCCACGTTTTAAGTCTGATTTTGTTTTTCTAAGATTTGCAAGTTTACAATTATTAACTCTCTGAATTGAGAGTATAAAATGGTTTTTTTTTTCAGAAAGAAAAATTTCACGAAAAAATTGGCCTTTTAGGAGTAAAAATCGGCAAATCGCACTTTCATATGTTATAAATCTTACCAAAATACGGAAGGGTATTTGACAGCGTATGGCTCTCACCTCTTTCTAAAAATTTTGATAAAGGTTATACTTTTCTATTTATCAGGGATGTGTTTTTGTGTATGCAACCAAAGAAAATAACAATACAACAAACAAGTCATTTACTTCTAAACGGTTTTGTTCTTAATACTTATACTTTTCTTTTTATTTAAATTGTGATAGTGTGAAAGCAAAATGTAATATTAGTTTAGATTTTTTGGCAGTCGCACCAAATCTCATTAGATTTCTCTCTCACAAAGTTTTATAAAATTCGTAAAGGCCAAGCCACATAGAATCCGTCATACTTTGACTTCTCCAACTGACAGCTAAATTAAAATACATGGTTTCTTATGAGACTTGTCACATTCAGTACGTCTCCGTCAAAGCAAAGTACGAAAGTTGGCCAACTTTTACCTTTTTACGTACGTTGAGTACTTTGTCAGCTATGAACAGCGTTGCCATTGTAGGTTATTTTCAACCAAAATTGGTTGATTTTTTTTTAAGGTGGAGATGTGAATATTTTTTGCATTTTGTTTACTTTATCCAGCCTAAGTAATACGTAAATTTAACTTGTAAAGTTTTAAAATCAGGTTTTATATTGCGAAACGTTGTTAACACCCTTTGGTTTCATTAAAAATTGTTTCTGTTGTAAAAAAAAATTTAAAACTGCTGCAGCAGAAACAAAACTAAAAGAACATTTGTATTTAAATACAAAATAGATAGGAAATTATTTGTACGTGTTTGTTTGTCTTGAATTGAAATGGTGTATGTATGTAATGTTTTTATATATATTTTTTTAATTTGTGACTATTATAAAAGAAATTGAAGGCTTAGTTTTATAAAGTAAAACGTATTCTGTTATTTTTTTTTATTTTTTAATATTTTAACGTGGTAACGCTGGCTATGAGTTGAGATCCGTCGACAAAGTACTCATTGTGCCATTCTCTTCCGTCGGTACGTTAAAGTCCTTTGAAAAAGTCAAAGTATGACGGATGGCGGATTCTATGTGCGCCGACCTTAATGCTAGGAACGCAATTGGAACGAACATCGTCGTGCTCAATGAATTCATCGATAAAAGTTCGTTGTGTAAATTCGTTGTGTGCACGTAAAGAGAGCACCACACTTAATAATACTTTTAGCGAATGATAACCCACAAGAAGTAGAAACCTATTGTTTGAGGAATCGCCGTTTCATATGAACCAGTTCCATCAGTAGAGATAGAAATAGTATTTGCTAAATGTGGGATTCTTTTGGTCAGGGATGACCGGCTAAATTTCCAATCCTGTAGAAACCTCGTGTGCGCCTAGAGTAGGGGTAACGGTTATCGTACCGTTAAATTATCCGGTGGATCATTATATACAAATTAAACTACTTTCTAAGCATCTCTTATAAGTGAAACAAAAAGAATAAATTTTTTTTTTTAAGTTTGATAACGTTGAACGAAAATACTGTGTTTTATTTTCTCTTAAACAGCAAGATTTACGACCGTGGACTCAGAAGAGCCATCCAGCGATAGATCATAAATTTAAGTTTCATTTGATAAACATGGTGGAGCTAATGTAGATAACTAAAAGTATTAAAAATAAAACTGATTACAGAAGAGTAACAAGAGATATAATATTAGATAACTGGGATAGAACAGGAATTTTTCTACTGAATTTAATTAATAAATCTTTAGAGTCGGGAATCTTCCCGAAAAAATGTAATACTTCTCGGATTACATCGATAGAAAAAATAACAAGACACTAATATAGTATGTATGTGAGGAATACAGACCAATAAACAATTTGAACCTCAACTTGAATGTTATATGGGGAAGATATTGGCTACACTTCTTGATTTTAGGAAGGAGTTTGAGACGACTGACCAGGAATATTCTTGTGAAGAAACTTCATGAATATTATGCATGGGTGGTTCAAAAGGAGCGAAGGTGTTTCAATTCCTTCAAACTATTTTATTCGAATTTTTTTCTGTTTCAGTATATAATAAGATTTTTAATCCGAGCCAAATAAAATACCATATGTCTGAATGCCGAACAAGAACTGCTTTATTATCTTCATTTCATGCATATAGTGGTTGTTTATACATACTTATACATACATACATATACAAAATAAGATTATGACTTTAAAAAAAGAGTATAGTGTGTGAAGCATAATACAATGACCGTTAGTATATAATTTGTGTGTTGCAAAGAAACTAAAATATGTATGTATATGGTGAATACACATTAAAATATAAATATGTACATGGTATTAAAAATAACACAATGTCTGTTAACTCATAAATATGATACAGGGTATTACAATAAAACTAAGGTATAGGGTAATTAAAAAAATATGTCATATATACATATTGCTGCAAGTATTTTGTAAAGAAGACTTGGAGAATTTAAAATGTAACAGTACACAATTGAACAACGTACCAGAATCAGTGAACTTTATATAGGTAAAAAGGGCTACGGAAAATCCACGAATAATTCAACAGTGAGAATTGCACTCACTTATGTGTACCGTTTGGTGCGGTGTTTCTTCGAAAACGATAATTGGCCCATATATTTTTGTAAATGGACGCGGTGTCGACGTTTCCATCACTGGTGTTAGATATCGGACAATGTTGGAAAATTTTTTAAGGCTAGCCGTCGAAAACCATCCGCAAGTATGTTTCTAACAGAATGGACCCACAGCGCACTTTGCGATTGACAAAATAGCTCTTTGAACTCAAACCATTTCGGTCATTTTGGGCCACCATGTACATGATAAAGAATTAGAATAAATCATATTTGGAAAATAGAAAACAGATCACAATGGTGAATAATATTGAGTTAAATCTGATCCCACAGGGATTGATATTGGGACCACTATTATTTATATTATATTATATGTATGTATACTATATACATACATATCTTAATGGTATTCAGACAATATTAGAGAAGTGTGTAAGAATGATATATGTATGCTGATGATATGTTGATTTACACGGAGCCCGAAACAGCGTAAGAAGATGAACAAATTAAAATTTAATGAAGGGAAAACAAAGTTAATTGAAGTCAATATATACAATGATATAACATTCAGAATAAATAACGTTACTATAGAAAAGGTTAATAGCCTAAAATACTTAGGTTTTATAATAGATAAAAAGTAAAATTTTAAAGAGCATATAGATGTAGGCAGATCAGAAAGAAAATCGTTTTTTTGGAAGATTGAGGAATGGAGTATCGGGGATGACAGCAATTAGTATTAATAAACTACATTTCGAATATGGAGCAACACATGCTGCTCAGAAAAATAAATTAAGAGGTGGCAGTCTCTACAGAATAAAGCAATGCGGTCGATACTAAAATGTTACCGTTCTACATCAAAGCATTGCTTTTGCTTCCGGTATATGATGCTTGTGTAGTCCAGGGCGTCTTCCCAAGACACTGGAAGACACGGCGGCTCGTGCTTGTTAGCAAGGGCAGGGGCGATCCGACCCAGCCATCGGCTTATCGGCCACTTTGTATGTTGGATGGTGCCGGCAAGCTGCTGGAGAAGCTACTGCAAAGAAGGCTGGCGGAGGCCGTGAGGATGGCTGGGGGGCTGTCGGATAGACAGCATGGCTTCAGACCTGGCAGGTCAACGCTCGGGGCGATTGCTGATGGTGTTGAGTGCTTCGAGCGCGCTCAGAGCGCGAGGCGCTATTATCCGAAGCGCATAGTTGTCCTGGCAACACTCGACGTTCGGAATGCCTTCAACAGCCTACGATGGGTTGATGTTCTAGAGGCGCTACGGGGGAGGTTCCGTATCCCCGGATACTTGTATAGAATTCTCCGTAGTTATCTGGACGATCGGGTACTGTTGTACGATACGCCGACGGGGCGGAGGAGCAGGACGATCACGTCCGGCGCGGCCCAGGGACCTGTGCTGGGCCCGGACCTATGGAATCTGACCTACGATTGCATCTTTGGGGTGGAAATGCCTGAGGATGCTCAGCTCGTGGGATACGCAGATGATATAGCGGCGGTGATCTTGGCGCGGGATATGGATGACGCCAGGGGGAAGCTGAACCGGGTCATGATTAAGACCCGGATGTGGCTTGAGGACCACGGCTTGGATTGGCCGGGGAGAAGACCGAGGTGATGTTGATGACGCGGGCACACATACCACTCGGCGCCAGCATGCGGATAGGGGATGTGTCTCTGGTTACCCAGAGTGCCATATGGTATTTGGGCGTCAGACTCGACTGTAGGCTGACTTACTGGGCCCAAATACGGCATGTTGCGACTAGGGCGCCAAGATGACTGGCATGTTGAGCAGACTCATGGCGAATGTCGGAGGCCCGACACAGAGCAAGAGGAGGCTGATTATGGCGGTCACGAAGTCGATCTTGCTGCATGGGAGCGAGATTTGGGGAAATGTACTGGGTGAGAGAACCAAACGCAGGGTGCTCGAGGCGGTACAGCGGACGGCGGCCCTTAGGGTTGCTTCGGCTTACCGCACGGTCTCGGGCGCTGCGGTCCTGGTGATATGTGGGGAAATTCCCATAGACCTCTTGGCGCGCGAGCGGTGGGAGGCTTGGAACTCGAGGGGGGAGGGCCCTGGTGTTGGTGCTATTGGTCTGAGACCCCAAACTGTCCGGCGATGGCAGGACAGGTGGACCGCGGACACGGTCGGCAGGTGGACGGCGAGGCTCATTCCCTGCGTGGAAGTATGGATTCGGAGGAAATTTGGGGAAGTTAACTACTTCCTGATACAATTCCTCTCGGGCCACAGATACTTCCGAAAGTACCTGTACCGGATGAGCAGGGCAGATGGTCCCGACTGCATTTACTGTGGTTTTGCGGATAATGATGCAGAACACACTTTCTTCAACTGCACCAGGTGGCATGCTGAGAGAGGTGCAATGGCGCAGCGGGTTGGCGGGTTCGCTCCTGCCACCGTGATAGGAAAGATCCTCGATTGTGAGGACAATTGGGACGCTGTGGCGCACTACGTGGGATACGTTCTGCGGAGGAAGAAGAGGGACCTCGATGCGCTGCTGCATAACCGGGCCCCCTCTGACGGGGACCAGGCGATACGGGCCGGGGCCATGGCGCCGGCTGCGGACTTGGCGGACCCAGACGTGGGTGAGTGAGAGTGGTCCTGATTGGGACGTGGCTCTGGGCCTTCCCGAAAGCGGTCCCGGGGAGGAATCTACCCAGAGGAGGAGGAGGGAATTTTTTAGTGGCAACACCACTCGACACAGAAGACGACGGTCTCTGTAAGTGCGAAGGCATTTTCAACCCTACCTCACACGCCAAAAAAAAAAAAAAAACATCAAAATCTTTTATGCTGAATGCTCTAAAAAGGCTAAATATAAAACAGTGGCTAGAATTGACCACCATAAATTTCATCAAAAAAAGTAAAAAAAGAGATGTACCTGATGCCTAATTTAACTAATTTACGGAATCCAAGTCATTTTAGAATGCAAAGGGCAACTACAAGTTCGTGACAGAGACCTTTATTTCATAAGGGAATTGGGCTGTACAACATATTGCCATATAATAAAAAGAATGAAAATAATATGAATGTGTTTAAAAAAAAAATTTTATATTTCATAAGAAAACAAGTCAGAACTTGTAAGTTATTATTTTCAATTATATAAAGGGTGGAAAGCAGTTTTTAAAGTATTGTAAATATTACTAATTAAAAAAAAATAGGGAACAAAAAATATGTACATGGGAAACAATTTGCTATTATTTTTGTCTAGGAGATAGCACTGTGCGCGGTTACATGTTAATAATTTGGAAAACATGCCGCTAATGTTAATATGTTAGTGGCCGAAGGTATTATAGATATTTCTACATTGAAAAATTTTTAACACATGAGGTTAGATAATTATGAAACGTCAAAACATCTCTCATTGTCTTGTTATGACCATTAATTAATTTGTTGTGGGCTTCGGATGGAATTTCAAGAGTAAATTTTAGAAAACTGGTGTTGCACCATGAGTTTAGGGAATATACCACTTTATATTTAGATGCGTTCGTATTGGATTTTATTTTATTTGGATGAGTCTTCAATTATATTAATTAATACCAACAGATATAATTTATTAGTATACGGTTGTTAATAAGATTTACTAATTTCCAGTCAGTATTACCCAATATGGGCGATTACAAATATGCTTTTGAAAACATGTGAATTATTAATGAAAGAGATTTTAATTTATTGTGACGTATAATAACTTAATAAGCCACTTCTCATTACATTTTTCTTTATTTCTTTACAGGTGCTTTATGCTCGTAAATAATACAAATGCTGATACAAAACTGCAAGTGAAGACAATGAAGAGTATTATCCGTTATTTTTCAAATTATAATGGAAGTAATTTTATTTATGTGGTAAGTTTTGAAATTTTTTGCAGTAAATACTTACCATTATTTACATAAAATATGCACAGAATAAATTTAAAAATATACATTTAAATGATGTAGAGCAGGTGTTCACATCAACGTTTTTTGTTTTCTTATTAATTTTTAAGCAATTATTCGATAGGTTAGGCATATTTTATATACTTTCACTCTATATTTCTAAAAGAAAGTACATACATATTTTAAACTGTTTGGTTTCTTTTCTATATCTTTCTACGAAGAATTTATTTTTACAATTTTCACTAACAACTTTTCATAATAAATTACATTTACGTTCGACAACTTCTTGTATTTTTGGACCCGAATCAATTTTAAATTTAAATGTATATTAAGTTTCTTATATGTGATTTGCGTATGAAATAGATTTAAGATTTGTGTATTATTATAATTTTTTGAATAAAGAAATTTTTTAGCTAGAGGTATGCCTACTCCGATTTTAATAAAACTTCGCCAAACCTTTTAGGGTTGCGATGGCACGATGGATGGTAGTCTGCACGTTGACTACAAAACCAAAAACAAGACCTGAGTTCAACTCCAGTTTCAGACTAAAATTATATAAAAAAACATCTCGCATTTTTCTGATGTGCATTAGTGTGGCTTTGTGTGTCAGTTGTTGTCGGAAGATTTCAATGTGGAAGGCATAGTCAGAGGTCACTGAACAATACCGGCTTCAGCTGATAGCAATCTACAATCACATCAGAACGCCCTTCTTCGTCGGTATTGTGTAGCACCGGCGAAGTAAAATAATAATAATAAAAATGGATACTAAACCGAAGCTTCAGCACAGCTACGAGTATAAACAAAGAACGTGCAAAAGCAGAGCTGTAAAATAATTAATTAAGCTTCACCTCCTGTCGTTTCTCTTACTATCCCTTTCCTATAGTTCCAGCACAATGTTTCGCATGTGTAGGAGTCATCTCCTGAGTGGTTTGCCTGGCTAGTTCCATACCGAGGAGTGCTTTGGAGAGGCGAGTCGCGTCTAGGTTGGAACTCGATTCTTTGGTCAGATGAGCGTCCTGGAAAGCATTCCGATCATATGGTCGTGTGTTCGCTCATAGACCAAAGTAGTCATCGACTGGCTTTCGACAGAAGGTTCGAGATCATGTTCCCTAATCACTGCGAATGGGTTTCGGGTGGGTCTTCTGTCGAGCACAGCAGTCTGATGTGGTTTACGGACGGGTCGAATACTGTCTCAGGTATGGGGATTTTTCTTTTAAATCACTGTGTGTTTTGGTTATCTTCAGCGGGGCGTTGAACAATGATCTGCTCCGGAATCGTTGGCAAGGAAGTTGGGTTTTCTGTCAGGTCACTGTTACCTGAGATATCATAGCAATAGGTTACGTCTCCTGGATGAGACGGAGTGTGGGCTCTGTTTGAAGGAGGATGACACCACATTGCATATTTTATACAGCTGTATTGCGTTTACCAGGAACAGACTGCATATTTTCAACCGGCGTCAATTGTATCAGGGAGAAATCAGATCTGAATACAAAATCAGATTTACTCGATTTCATTTGAAGGGATATTCATTTTTTCATGGCTATGGTAGGACACAAAATTTCAATCCCACAAAATATTCTTTTTCCGAAAAAAACCTCCATAAAAAGTACAGGGTGTCTGGTGGCAAATTTATATTTTTAAATACGATTATTTCAAAAAGTAATAAACGGTGCGGAGGGAGGGTTGCGCCGTTGGAATTATCGATTGTCACGATGTCGCAGTGGTCCAGTGAGCATCGCGAATTCGCTATAATGACATTTTTTTAAGAGGAATGATTCTTACGTAATTGCTCGTCGACAATGTTGTTCAAAGTTCGGTATTCGGCGAATAATTGATGGACCGAGTGTAAATTTAATTCGTTCGTGGGTGCAGAGATTCCGCGCAACTGCTTTGGCTGTGAATGCCGTTTACGTGAAAATCAGCGACTTTCAATACGGAAAAGAGCAGCCACATTGGGACTTCTAAAAGTGATTATTCATGAAATTTTAAAAAAGACTATTTAAAAAATAAAATCCGCATTTTTATTCTATCGTTCAATGCTCTTAATAAAACTTTGTGTCAATTATTACGTTTTTTATTTAAGTTTTGAAATATAAATCTGCTACGTGACACCCTGTACTTTTCAGAAGTCACTTTTTTTTGGTCTATTGTGCTGCGTGTTATTCTGACACCGAACAGTTTCATTGCAATAGCTAGTTAATGCTGTTCAATATTTATTGTTATTAACTTTCATAAAATTACAAATTTATTCGTCAAGTTTTTAATAAAAAATTTAATGAACACGGCTTTTATTTCAAAACACTAAGATCTTCCAAATCTATTATTATCATTAAACAAAATTAAAAGAATTTACTCTAATGTTTCGAGTAAATTACTAACTATATCGTATCGTAGTTATATTATTGATTTATGAATAATACATACATATATGTATATATTTTCAGATATTAGTTTATACAACACTTTTTATTAGTTCAACAACTTCATCACCGCCACCGACTTGTGGTCTTTATGGAGCACCACCATGTAGATTTTTACCTGCACCGCCTGGCCAGACTCCTTCATGTGCAAGACCAGGTAAAACATATTGCGAACACATAGACAACTACCCAACGTAAGTATTTTATTTTTTTAATCCTTATACTTTAACCTTATTTTTGTAATAATATTTTAAGCTTAAAAGTTTATTTATATTTTCTATTTTTCGGTTAACATCTTCATGAAATTTTAATCATTTTAATCTTAAAATATAGAAATATGTATTGTAAGTATTTTATTTTAACAAAAAAAATAATACAAAAATTTAGCTGCAAGTACATACACTAACGGCCGCAAATATATCCGGTTAAAAAAAACTTATCTCTCTCTACATGATAACAAAATGTAAAACAATTATAACTCCATTAATTTATTGTTTTGTATATTAAAAAATATAAAGAGGTCAGTGGAATAACGAATAGCTTAACGATCTTTTGCACTCTAGTAAAAATCTCTCAACTGTTTTTCATATATACCCCAATAAGATTTAACTTAACTTAATGGTCAGTACAAATCATTAGTCAGAAAGTGGACAGAATTGGACAAGTGGGCGTGGTACCTTCCATATCAAATAAATATTGATTTATGTATATCTTGAAAGTTTTAAAGCTAAAATTCATCATTTTGGGTCTGAATGACTTGATCACAAAATACCCAGAAGTGTCTG
This sequence comes from Dexiosoma caninum, assembly GCA_963924685.1. Taxonomy (NCBI): domain Eukaryota; kingdom Metazoa; phylum Arthropoda; class Insecta; order Diptera; family Tachinidae; genus Dexiosoma; species Dexiosoma caninum. The sequence goes on from OZ004729.1 coordinate 58,311,058, forward strand.
CCAGGTGTCTGAAAAAATTTAGAATCAGTTTTTTTACTCAGTAACTGTTAGAAAGGGACAAATATACAAAGTTCACTAAAGAAGAAAAGTAAACAAGACAAAAATACCATAAAGTGAAAAAATTTGTAAACATAAGCCACAATTTGAGCATAAGCACAAATTTATAATTTCTTGTGGTTTTATTTGTTTTAATTGTCTTTTGTGTTAATATTATACCAAAAAAAAACATAGTGAAGCTTGTTTTGTGTTTTGTGTTAATATAGCAAAAAAAAACATAGCGAAGCTAAAAAAGTACCGAAAAGAAATTGGTTGTGCATAATCCAATTAAAGTGATTTTGGGATTTTTTGGTACCTATTTGTTTTATTAAATAAAATTAATTTTAATACTTAGCTTCATAGCACAAATTTAGAAGCAAAAGAGACAAAAGAACCCAAGTTACTGTGCGAGAGAAACAACAAATCAAAATTTCTGTACCTATGATGTCTCTGTTTCTGCTCGCTCGCAGCTTGAACTGACACTTCTGGGTGTTTTGTGGACTTGATAATAAATTTTTTTTGCGCCGGACACTTTCATTATAGCTACAGAGCTGAAATTCGGTATACGGGAGAGTAAATAAGGGGAAAATATGAAAATGGCAATTTTTATCAGGGGGAGTAAGCCTGTTCATTTTTGCATGTGGAACTGCCATTTGATGTACATACGTGTGCGCACTCTTTATGGAGGCAGACAGATTAAATTGGGTTTACGTTTAGGCACTCGCTTGATGGGGAGGAGAGATCCTTCTGGATGGATAGATAAGACTACGACGAGTGGAAGGGGCACATTCCGCTTTCCCGAAACTAACTAACCGATTACCGGAGGGTGGCGATGGTCGAAGACTGCACGTTGACTACAAAACGAAAAATGTTCATGGGTTCAACCCCAGTTTCAGACTCATAAAAATATCTCGCATTTTTTCTGATGTGCATTTGAGTGTCGTTGTGCCAGTTGTTGTCGCAAGGTTTCACTGGCAAAGGCATAGTTACTGGTCACTGAATATTAACAGCTTCAGCTGTATCTAATACACAGACACATTAGAACGCCCTTCTTCGTCGATATTGTGTAGCAGTAGCAATGGCAATTGTCTACGAAAATTAATGCCACCAGAGATTCTACAGACAAACTAAAAAAACGCAAGAGCAGAGTTATAAAAGAATTAAGCCCTATTATATCATTTCACCATATATCTTTTCTATACGATATGCCTTTCTAGAAAGAAGGTTACACATAATCTCACCATTCTTAAGTAGTTTATAAATTGCCTCAGCTGCACTTCTCTTCCAAAAATGCGAATACTCACATAACAATAAAAACAAATTAATTAATAATCGGTTAAAATTTATTCATATATTTTTTTAAATTTAGAAGAAGTAGATCCATAGACAATGTGAATAGTAGCAAAGGAAAATTTTAACGTCAATTAGCTACAGGTTTTATTAATTTTTCATTTAAAAAATTTTACGAACAATATGCTGAACCTGATCAGAAATAAAATTTTATCAACGTGTACTGCAAACCAACGTCATACCCAGCAAAAAAAAGAGAATTTATTCACTATGAATTGGTATTTTCTTGACTTCATAAGGACTTTATATGAAATAATTTTTAATGCCATCTTAAATGTAAACAACACTATCACTTTTGAACTGATGGAAATCACATTCAACTCTATGGATTAATTCATATGAACAACAGTTGTAATTATTGTTTAAATAAATTTTTACATTGATTAATTTGCCGATGGTAAAACGTAACCAAATCATGGAACATTCATTAGTGCTAAGGGCGGTTTAAGTGAGTGCTTGTAAAAAGTTTATGTCTTTAGAGTGAAAACAAAAAATTCAGTATATTTAAAAAAATATTATATTATTTTTTTTTCTTGAACCGGCACTCAGGGGATGACGCCTATACATGCGCTGCATTGTGCCGGAACTAGGAAATATGGTTTTGGGAGTAGTGTTTTGTTAAATCTGAACACATGTCGGCCAATGCCACCCCCTATGTTAAAATCATGCGTTCTTCAGCTAAGTCGAACCAGCTCGTTAGCAATAGAACCCAACCATAAAGTATTTATTTTGCATGTCTTTTTTTCTTCTGTATGCATGTAAAGGGTGGTTAAATTTCAAGGGCCGATGTTGATTTTGAATAAAACACAAACTATTTAGGAAATTATTGTAATTTTATTTTATTATGATATATTGGTATTACTCAATTATGTATGGAACAAAATATCGGCCAAATGGGCGCCGCGACCACGGCGGCACACCTCCATCCGATGATCCAAATTTTCGATGACCCTGAGGCATAATGGAGGTTCTATGCCGTTAATGTGCCGAATTATCTCATCCTTTAGCTCTTGAATTGTTGCTGGCTTATCGACGTACACCTTTTCTTTCAAATAACCCCAAAGAAAAAAGTCCAACGGTGTCAAATCACATGATCTTGGCGGCCAATTGACATCGCCATTACGTGAGATAACACGGCCATTGAATTTGTTGCGCAAAAGAGCCATTGTTTCGTTAGCTGTGTGGCAAGTGGCACCGTCCTGCTGAAACCACATATCGTCCACATCCATATCTTCCAATTCGGGCCATAAAAAGTTCGTTATCATCTCACGATAGCGAACACCATTCACAGTAACTGCCTGACCGGCCTCATTTTGGAAAAAATACGGCCCGATGATGCCGCCAGCCCATAAACCGCACCAAACAGTCACTCTTTGTGGGTGCATTGGTTTTTCGACAATCACTCTTGGATTCTCATTCGCCCAAATGCGGCAATTCTGTTTATTGACGAATCCACTGAGGTGAAAATGTGCCTCATCACTGAAGATGATTTTCTTAGAAAATTGATCATCCACTATTGCCGTGGTCGCGGCGCCCATTTGGCCGATATTTTGTTCCATACATAATTGAGTAATACCAATATATCATAATAAAATAAAATTACAATAATTTCCTAAATAGTTTGTGTTTTATTCAAAATCAACATCGGCCCTTGAAATTTAACCACCCTTTATAAGCATGCTAAAGCTGGAACACCATAAACGGCGACCCGCACTGACTTAATAATATAAAGAATTTCAAGACGAATATTACTTTTTTTGTTTATTTTTATGAACATATAGCAAAAATCTTTTTTTATCTCCGAACATTTGGACATACAATTTTAGCTCCACTTGCCGACAGTTGGAAATCACTACTAATACGTTGTTCATTTATGTTCTTTCATTTTTAATAAATTTTAAGTGCCATCACTGATTAAAAATGTAAGAAGAGATATGAGACAATGTATTTGTGATTTCCAACTGTAAATTTCCTATAGACGCCATAGCTGACGACGTTTAACTGTTTGCAGGATTCAGTAATTGTTTTACTACTTTTTTCAGGTCTTTGAATTCATCTTTCAACTCGGATACAGATGTTTCTTTGGTTTCCACAATCATTTTCTCGTTGTCACTATCGGCCTAAGAGTCTATCTTTTTTGTCTTCGAACATATTTTCTCCCACTAAACTATTGCTACGGCGAGGCATTATTCAATTCAATAGAATAATAACAAGTTATAAAATTGCGGCAGCAACTGGTATGGCATGAATAATAATAAACCTTTTAGATTTAATAGTTGGCACGTTTTGTTATCTGCAGAAAACAATTAAAGTCCATATTAATCAATACATACAAAATATATTACTTATACTTATTCTATTCTAACCACGATACCGGCTCCAATTCAAATGATCGCTGCGATCTACGCAACGAAGCGACGGTAACCGCGATACCGAGTACTTCCAATGTAGAATAGAGCTTATTTACATTTACAAAACAATAAAAAAAACTTGAATTCATTATGTATCCAAAATTGTTATCCGTTACCATTTACTTAAATTTAAATGCTTAAAATCAATTTATAACAGAGCCATTTTTGCGTTACGTTCCTTGACCTATTGAACATAAGCACACATCCAGCACTTCTTTTAAAATTAAATATCTGTGTTTTTTTTCCTAAGTTGAATAAATTATAATTTATTACTTTCAATATTTTTCATTTAAAAATAAAATTTTTATAATCAGAATCCTAAGATTGCTGCCAAACATAACCGGTCTTTTAAACTGTCTCATAAAAACTCACACGCGAAGCTTCAAACGCCCAAAATTGTTTCGCAAAATTCATTTACGTTCGAAAGATTTATTTATTACTTTTTCACAAATATTTTTTTGAAGGCTTAGTTAGTGAGTCACACTATTATTTTCAATTAATTTTTAGTTTCTCTTAATGGAAAAAAAATTGTTATGAAATTTGTGTTGCTTGTATTGTTTTTGTTTTCCATTGTATTAAAACTTTTAATTTGCTCTAAACAATTTTCAAAATTTAAATACAATAATTTGTGAAATACATGTGTTAATTTTATCAATATTTTTTAATACTAAGAACAATAAATTGACAAATCGATTGAGGGTGGCGATGGCACGATGGATGGTAGTCTGCACGTTGACTACGAATCCAAAAACAGACGTGGGTTCAACCCCAGTTTCAGACCAAAAATTTTAAAATAAAAATAAACATCTCGCATTTTTCTGATGTTGCATTATTGTGTCTTTGTGAGTCAGTTGTTGTCGGAAGGTTTCAGTGGCGAAGGCATAGTCACTGGTCACTGAACAATACCGGCTTCAGCTGATAGCAATCCACAATCACATCAGAACGCCCTCCTTCGTCGGTATTGTGTAGCACCGGCGAAGTAAAATAATAATAAAAATTGCTACTAAAGAAGCTTCAGCACTGCTACGAGTATAAACAAAGAACGTGCGAAAGCAGAGCTGCAAAAATAATTAATTAAGCTTCACCTCCTGTCGTTTCTCCTACTATCCCTTTCCTATAGTTCCAGCACAATGCTTCACATGTGTAGGAGTCATCTCCTGAGTGCTGGTCCTAGATAAAAACAAAATAAAAAAAAAAAAAATGCTATAGGGACCCATTACAGTAAAATATCTAAAAAATTAATTATCATTAAAGTTAATCGCTCGGGTAGATAACCGAATTTCAGCGTTCTCGTGTCGCTACTTATCTGCTAACTTTTATTCTTGTACTTAAGCTCATCAATATTCGCGTCATTATTTATATATGTGTGCATTATTTTACAAAAAATTGTCACAAATAACGCACACAATGATAAATTTTGAAGCTGAACATTGTCGTGTAGCATGCGCTGTATAAAAAGGAGATATAATATATATATATAATAATAATAATAAACCTTCTTGACATCAGAGACGCTACCACACTGCTATAAAAACAAAGAAGTGCAAAAAGCAGAGTTATAAGATAGTGAAGCTTTACCTCCTGTCATTCCTCGTACTATCCCTTTCTTCTAGTTCCAGCACAAAGCATCGCATGTGTATGGCTCCTAAGTGCTGATCCAAGATAAATAAAATTCCATAATGAAGACTACATTTACGATAACTAAAATTAATTAAATCAAATAGACAATAAATTTCGAGAAGTTCAACTGTTGATCTCAAAGGTGGGGGATAATGTTGGCATCAGCATGGTTGAAATCAACAATTGGAGCTATGATCATATTTCGGAAAATAACGAAGATTTCAAAGTTTCCGAAAATGAAAATGATGGGTCAATTATACAGGAAGATGTACTACAATCGAAAGTGAGTTGCAAACAACATCAATACCGTGATAAAATGTTTTTAATATAATAAATATGCAAATCAAATCGCAGACTTTGTAAATACGAGCACGAAAATTATCAAGACATATTACACAAGGAAAACAACAAACAAACCTTGACTGATGCTTAAAAATTAATATTTTTTGCGCGCGAAAATATTAAGAGTTACTGAACTTTTAACCAACCAGTACATAACGTAAATTGGCTGAAAGAGTGACATTGCTCTTGGTGAATTTCTGTATGGAATTAATATATTGTTGTTTCTTTTACTAAACCAATAAAAAACATGATTTTGACGAACACTGCTGCCACGAAATAATGTTGAGATAGAGCTAAGTATGTACTATTACATATGTTTATAATTTTACATTTAAACAATGAACTGACACAAGTATAATTGAATTGATTGTATCAGTGATCATTATTAAAAAATATAGTAGGCAAGACTTAATTGTTATTATAAAAGGAACCATTCACTATACAAAAAAATTTACATTTTTTACAATTTCCTTTAAAAAAACTTTATACAAAATTTAAAAAAGATAGAATGGTTTCTAACGAAAGGAAATATTAAAGTTGTCAGAGATGCTAACTATTCAAATCCAAAATACGCCTACTGAGCAACTTAAAATATCTAAAAAGTGCTAAACTTTAAAATTACAGAATTTTCTGTTTCTCTATGATTTATTATTCAATTTACAAGTTAACTGCCGTATTCATAAACTTTTTTTAGATTTATAAAGTGTATAATAAGTATTTCCTACATTTAAATAAAAAAGTATAATATTACTTAGATTCGCAAATAGTTCATTTTTACTAAAAAAGCAAATCCGTTTGAAGAGTAAAAAAACATTAAGTTACCATAGAAAATTTCTTATTATGAAGAAATCATGTTTATAAATAATGACAATACTACTTATTAAATTAATTTTTTATCTCTCCTTTAAAGTTATAAAATTTGCAGATTTGCACTTTAGAATTTCAATATGTATGTATGGAACTATATTTTTTTAATTCTTAAAATAATAAAAACTCATATTTACTCGTCAACGTTATTCCCATAAAAAAGAATTTAAATTTATATCAATTTATTACTTGTTGCCAGATTTTTTATTGTGTTATTAAAAAAAAAACCACATGAAATGAATACTTTTTTACAATTTACGAAAGGCAATCGGGTATGTTCTGTAAACCGTATTCGCTTAATTTTACTGGGTTTAAAATCTAGTAGATAAGTTCGGTTGAAATTAAATTGAAATAACTATCTTCCTAATAAATAACTGATGAAACTTAAAAATACAATTACCAATTTTTACTTGAAGTCTTTCTTTTATTAAATTAAATCAAATTATATATTCTGTAATAGATTTTAATACAAAATAATCAATTTGAAAAACACTCCCATATTTCTCCACATTTTCACTAAATTCAGTAGAATATCACTTTTAAATAAGAATAAATGGTAAAAATAGTAGTGATTTTTCAAAATTTGTATATATTTATATACAGATATGTATAAAATGTGACTTGTTTCTGGTTGCTATAAGTGAAACGATATTTTAACAAAGTTATATACTGTCGCCTTCTAACATTAGCAAACTTTATTAAAACAGATGTTAAAAAAACTCTTTTCTAACATGAAATGACATTTGTGTCTCTTCAATCAAAACGAGAAGAATGAAAATTATAAATATTTATGAAAAAATATGGCAATAGTATGAGAATGTGTTCGCCAACATGAAATCATGAAAATTTAAACAGCAAATCTTAACACAACGTTTCAAAAAGAAATGGAGAATGTAAAGAATCTCGGCCAAAAAGCAAAAACCCATAAAATCCGCAAAATCACTTGAAAACGTTAAAATATGCAACATCAGCAATATTCAGCACATGCTGCAATTTGTTCTCCCTAATCATCACAAAGTAGAAAAACGTTATCTTCTGTTATATACTAGGCAATTCTTAAAGATTTGTCACCTTTTATATAAACATGTGAGATTTCTTAGCTTTTTCACGAATTTTTCAGACTTGGAATTAAGTACATACTTTTGGTGGATTACCAACTTAATGATTTTAATAAAGTGTGAGATTATAATAATTGATTCTTGATTCATTAATTTTTCTTATTCTGTGAAATGGTTAATTAGGGTTGGTGATTTCTCGCACTTTTTGACTTCCCAGAAAGCGGGAAATAAAAAATTAATAATGAGGATTTTCCACGAATTATTCCGCGTTGTCGACAGATATTCATTTCTTATTGACATGTATTTTGTATCTATTTATTTAACAAATGTTTAAGCAAAACTGATATTTACCGCCATATACCCATATTTATAGCATGTACGGATAGGGTAATGATTTTGCACCACTTAGTGTCTATGTATTTACCCGTATGTATGTTTGCAAATACCCTGCAAATAATATTGGACTACGTAGTCTATTTTAGCTAAACATGGTCCTATGTAATGCAGCCGTGGACCATGTCATTGAAAACAACAGGTAATTTGTGTACTAGAAGTGTTCATACTTTTCTTCATATTTACGATTACTCCGTTGCATTAGGTGCTCCTGGTATCTCTGAGGTGCTAAAGGGAGTAGTTACATAGAGTAGTGTTTGGTTTAGTCCAGTGGGTTATTGGGTCCACCCCTAGGAGATCGTAATGTTAAATAGACCATGTTTTCTCCATACATTTGGGTTAGTCTTGGACTAGTCATAGTCCTCTTTGTACTCTTTTTATTTTTGTTTGTCGTAAATAGTTTTCTGAAAACTTTTTTTTTTCCCCTACAGTAACAAATAAAGAGAAAAACTCCTCTAATTCGTATTATTTTCTTATTTAACCTCGATGTACCGAAACTCTGTTACATCGAAAACATACGTAATACATAAAAATTTATGGTCCCTTGAGATTACAAGCTATTAGGATTCTACCATTATAGCAACACTTGAAGCGCATGGATAGAGCGGTAAATACATGCAAAGTAGACGTTGCATACTCTTATTAATTTGAAATCCCTATTATATGAACTTTTCCTTTTTATTAGCTAAAAGTTGCCAACTCTACTTTCCATTAATAATTTGTCTAAACTTATGAAAACCTTATACTTTTTCTTTGTACAAAATAGAATAAAGTCTGTTTGATAAAACTCCCTACTAAGAAAAGCGTTCGAATCATAAATTTGATGTTTTATTTATTGATATTTTAAAGAGAAAAAAATTAATGAACAAATTTAAAGCTAAATCAAGAAAAATAAATAAAATATGAAACTTAGCACTTTATTGATCTTGGATTCCAGATATCTTATTAAACATCTCGTACGCAAATGGGGTTATGAGGCCAAAAATTTATTGGTTGATGAAACGTGGGATAATTTTGAAACAGTTGCGTGGCATGACACACCAGTATTTTACGATCCAGCATACATATTTACGCAAAGGAAAACTAGCAGCAAAGAGAAAGATTTTAATGGTTATAACTATGAAATGCCGTCCTATGAAACTGAGAATGAAAACGTAAACTACAATAACGATCAATATCGTTACGCAAAGCCGCCATCTACTGAAGGCCCCACGTGAGTAATAATTAGTGTGTTTTTCTTATTTGTTTTATAATTTATAATTACTCACCACCAAAGTAGATAAAACTTTGATATTTGGTCGATTTAATAACTTTATTATTTTCATTTCACTTTTCTGTTTCCTTAGATATCTTTTGTACACATCATCATCGGGCCAACGTTTAGACTTTAGTAAAAATCAAGTATCTTCATTTAGTACTAGTACAAGCAAATCTACTCCCAATAATCCGGCGCTGTGGCTGAAGCGTTTTGTTCGTGACTTAAGTAAAAACTCAGCAATAACTCAAAGTAAGACACCCTCACTTATACTTGATACCACCGAAGGCTCCGAAGAAAACTCTACTTCGGCACGTGATGTATCTTTAAATATGGATCTCTGGGAAATTGTAGGAGTGAACAAGGGCTCAAAATCGCGAACGAAACGTCAAAGTCCTGGACGAACTACACTATGTCAAACAACATCCCAATTTATTACCCCTCAAGCAGCTTTAAACAGTAAAGGTAATATGATCAACTATATGATACACATAAAATACAAAAGATCTAAAATAATTATATTTTTAGGCAATTGGATGTTTGTTGTAAATGAGGCCAGTACAGCACGCCAAACAGTTAAAGCCGAACTATGCGCGTACGTATTCTTGTCTTTCTCACTTTCTCCCCATCACTTTCTCACACGACATGATTATTTTTGCTTGCAGATCAAACACTTGCACAAATCTCTGTCAACTACCCAACGGTTATAATTCCCGCTGTGAACAAAAATTTATACAGAAACGATTGATAGCTTTACAGGGAAGCGGACAGAATTTGTACACGGACACATTTTGGTTTCCAAGCTGCTGCGTGTGCACAATATCAGCCAGTTAGAATCTAAAGTGCTTTAATGTTAATTATTTTGTCATAAAATTCTTAAATAATTCATTATTATAAAATTTTAGGAATATATTTATATATTATAAATTAAATTAACTCGAAACTGAAACTTTTATTGGCTAACTTTTTATTTATTGACACAAATCCGATAACTGTTTAATTATTTCAACAGTAAATTTCACGCGTTTTATATACTTTTTAAGACTCTGAATTTTTATATCCTTCACTTTAGGTGAAAAGTTAGTGTATATATAGGTTTGTTATTCCGTTTGCTTGTACCAGTACTAAATGAAGATACTTGACGGCGTTTGTTCGTACTAGTACTAAATGAAGGCACTTGTTTTTTACTAAAGTCTGAACGCTGTAGAGTTGGGTTCATGAGTTCTTTGAAGTGCGCGCTCTTTTCAGTTCAGCTCTTTTTGGTGAGGTGGTTCTTTTAGTTTGTTCAGTAGCTCAGTAGTATCAGTTGACTTTTAGCTCATTTGATTTTGATACTCAGTTGAATTTGTCGCTCACTTGATTTTATTTTTTAATTGACTTTTTAGCTCATTTGATTCAATCAAATACAGCACCAAGGCAGCTTTAATCAGTAGTAGAAAGAGAAAATATGTTTTTGGTGCTGAAATTTGTTATTTTAGGGAAATTTGTGAAATGTTTTACATAGGCTAATATAAATATATAAAAAATTTTAATAAAATTTAGATTATTATTATTCAAGTATCGAAACTTAAATCAAATAAATACAAACTACAAGACAGATATTTATTTAAGAAAAAATAGTGTTTGGACTAAATCGCCAAAGACGTGAAATATTCGCATCTGGCATCATACAAATTTCTATATTTATCAAGTAGGCGCCACTCTACAACAAAACAATAATACCAAAAACAACAGCCATTTTGTTTGAGTAAAAGTCATTGAGGATGTCAATAAAGGGTGCTTTAGACGATAAGATTTGTCGTACGTAAAATGAGAGAGAAAATAAAATGAAATTCCATCCGTATTTCAAAAAAAGAGAGTAAAAATCGAATGGTTGTTTTCTGGCTTTTACACCATTGCACATTAGGTCAAATGACTACTTTTTCTGTGTTAAATTAATTACGACTACATTATAAGAGTAATCGAAACAGTTATTATATGGATTATATAATTATGGATGGTTACAATAAAAAAATGGAATTTAACCCATAACTGACCAAAAATTAACCCTCTAGCACCCATTAATTTAAACACAGTGTATAGAATTAGTTAATTTGTTTTTTAATAATAAAATATTTATTAATTGTTTATATCCAATTCATTTTGTAAAATTAATTCTAAGGAGGCTTCTTCAATTTCATTAATTTCGTCGTCTTGTTCGTTATGGTGAAGTTCTTCTGTTGGTTCGCAGCAACATAATAGTTCAATTGCTTCAGGTGGTAACGTGGAACGTGTTCTTTTTTGAATGCGTCTGTTTTGCATTTGTATAATTCTTTCTGCTGTATGCGATAGAATAGATTGAAGAGGAACATTCACAAGGTTCTCTGCTGCTTTTGTACCCTCCGGACGGCATTTCATTTTCGCGGCAGTTATTTTACTATAATGAGGATATATATCACAATTCCTTAATTTGCTTTCCTGGCGTATTGCATTATACTGCTCATTAGACAAATTATGTTCAAGGAGGAAGGCTAAAGCCTCATCCGCAGTAAATGGAATTGGCTTCTTAGGATGCTCGTCACAAATTTTACGCATTTTTGATGGTCTTGTTGGACTTTGAATACTTTCTTTTAGTATTGCAGCCAAATCGGTATCACCTTCTTTACGTGCTGATGTTGCTGCTGCACGAACGAGAAGACTTGTATCAGCTTTCACATTTGAAAGCTCTGCCGCTTCTTTTCTTTTCCAAATTCCGATTTTTCGCTGAATGGTACACGAGGACGTCCAACAGCGCCACTTGTTGCCTTTTCTAAAATGCCATCTACCACAATGTTTAATTCAGCATTTAGCCATGCCTGGTTTTGGCTTTTGAATACATTTGTCTTTCTATGACACTTTTTCCACTTTTGTTCTAGTTTTACGCAGAACAAATTAATTTTTTTTGTAATTTGTTTCACCATTTCATCAGAAATCGACGAGCTTTCAAGTTTGTCATATACGTGTTTCAAAACGGCATCAACTTTTTGTTTTTTTGTACTTTCCTTTCGCCATACTTCAAAAAGATCAATCTTTTTTATACAGAGGTTACCTAACAAAAAGAGGCATTACTCGCAAAACGCAAAAAATCGCAATTTTTGATAAATACAAAATAACTCACTAGATAATATTCTAATTATTTTGTGCTATTTGAGAGTGGAGAAATGGGGTATATTTTTTTAAAAGCTTTCAGAATATAAACATTTTATAAAAATTTAACTATTTATAGATGTTTACGCTAATGAGTTATTTATTAAGTATAGCGACATATATATAAAACAGTTAAAATTAAAAATATATCTACTTACTTGGCTCTTTCTTTTCCATTTTACTCTAATAAATTACCACAAACACAGTCCGAGATATACGCACTTAAAGTTGACACAATTATAGAAAAAATTTAATCAGTTGACTTCGACACGCTGCTGTATAACGGTTATTTATATTTACTCAAAGCAAAAATCACTTTTTTTTATTCTGAAGTCTTTAGAATTAAAAAACAACAACAACAATAGTAAAACTGCAATAGTAAAAATGGACTTTCGCACAGAAAAATGTGTCGTTTGACCTAAAGTGCATTGGTATGGATAAAATCAAGTAAGATGAAAACATTCTCATTTAATTTAACTACAGCTGTTTGCTTGTTTCCGCAGGGATGGAGTTCTTGTGCAATTGAATTTTTTTTTTTAATAACCTTGAAAAATATTTTTATAACTTTCGAATATGTTATTTTCGTGGTCAAAATTTTTAGTGTACTTTTAAAAAATATACGTATATTTTTATAAAATTGTGCTGTCGTGGTTTAAAATGTACATTTTGATTTCATAATTGGTATAAATTTATGAAACCAGTTTTCTGGCTTTCTAATATTTGTTTACATAAAAATGCATCCCTGATCTAATGGTGTGTGTTGCTTTTTGAAAAATTTTAAAAAATCAAGAGAGCGATATGACTGTCATCTTTTCATCCGTATTTTCTCTCAAAATCTTATAGTTTCATTACATCCCAGTGAACTTTTTGCATTTACACAGCGATGGCATAGGCTGTAAGATTTATCCAACACAATATACATTGTAAGCGAAGGTTGGATGGGTCCAACACAATATACATTGTAAGCGAATGTTGGATGGGTCCAACTATTATGGTGAATTCGGAGTGCAATAAGATATATCTGAATGCCATTGATCTTGGAAAGAATTTTAACTATTGCATAATTAAATTAGGAACTTCATTTTTTTCAATATTTTAATTTTTTATTGTTATATATATTATTAATATATATTAAATTAATTATTATAATATGAGAAATAAAAAATAATTAATTAATTATAAAAGTTAAAGAAAATAATTGATAAAGTAATACATATGTATAAGTGTGAAACTTTGACAAAACACTTTAATTCACTTTTAATTCACTTTTGAAAACACTTATGAACTTGATACAAATTTTACTTTGGAATAATAATAAAAATGAAGAAGAAAGAATAACGAAAAAATTACTTCAGAAAAAAGAACAAAATTCATAATTAAAACGAAATGACAATATGATACATTACAAAGCCATCCAAATCAGATGGTAATGCGATGCAAAATTTTTATTTGTGTTTGTTTTGATCTTCATTTCTAATAAACATTTAACTTTACAATTGGATGGGAAAAAGACAAATCCGAATCAGATGCGAGTTGTAAGGGCTTAACTATTTCCGTTTTATTTTCCCTATTGACATAATATTATACAATCGGATGGCTTTCATTTTGTAATGAGTAACCGGACTGCTGGGATATTACGTTTAGACCATCCGACTTGTGCTCTTCTACACAAAAATTTGACATGTCGTAACTGCTCTTTCAAAAATAAACAATAGCAAGAAAAACATTAATTTCATTTATGTACGCTTTAATTGCTTTTGCAACCCTCTCTCAAAATACAAAAATTACTAAAATTGTTAATTGCCCGCTCTCTCAAATTAAACAAATGAGTAAAAATGATTTAGGCGCGCATGAAATGTAAACAAATTTTGACATTTACGATGTGTGAAACATAAACGAGCAAAAAACAGACACCTGATTAGTTGATTCTACTGGATAAAGATTATGTGGTTGTTACTTAAGGCCGCTTTAAACGATAAGATTTGTCGTACGTAAAATGTGAAAAAAAATAAAATGAAATTCTATCCGTATGTCAGCTTCAAGCTGTCAAAATGAAAATACTCACGCTTATATGGACTAAACCAACTAATAGTTGTGAAATAAAACGAATTTTTTATTATTTGAAACTGTGAATCACAGCGTTTTGGGGTTTATTTACATTGAGTTGTTTTTATTGGTTTTGTATGAATATTAATAAAAAAAAGTATAAAAGGATGAATATAGTATTAATTTATTCAGTAAATTGCAATAAAATGAAAACTATTTCAATATTATGTTTTGAAATATGAGTTATTCTTTTTCTATCAGGCTTGTTCTGCAAATCACTTTTTGTCAAAGTGATTTGAAATCACTGAAATAGTGTTCTGCACACAAAAATTTTAATAATCTTGTGATTTGAAATCGTCAGCTAAATGACTGACGATTTGAAATCACTTGCTTATTTTTTCTATGTATTTCGTTTACAATTTAATAAACCATAATATTTTTCATGTGATTTGTTTTCTATTTATTTTTGTAATAAAATTGGGTTTGCTACATATAAAAACTTAAATATGAGCAAATTTGTAAGAACACGGTTTTTTTGTGAATAATTGTTTTGCTTTGCTTGGAAATGTCGTTGTTTACATTTTCTTTTTAGCAGTCAGCTGGTTAATTTTTTCGAACATGTTTTTGAGGTTGCCAAAGTAACACAGTCTTTATAAGTCATGTAAATATACAGATACGTGTATTTTACCATCATGTTCTTTATTTCATACAATCTATATATATTGTTTTACAAAAAATTTAGTAATGGTCAATAATTAAATTATTTTTGTGCAAATTTATAAATAAGTAAATGCGAAATTTAAATAAATTTCGTTAATGAAAACACTGGCAACTACGCAATTGTACAAACATACGTAGGTATTTTGTTGTGCTAGTAAAAAATGTATCCATAGGATTTGAAGAGTGCCGCAAATGTCGTTTTTTAACAGGCTCTTTTTTTAATTGATGCTTTTTTAAAGCAATTATTGATAATAAAGTAAATAGCTAAAAAGGGCTACGGAAAAACCACGAATAATTCAACAGTGAGAATTGCACTCACTTTTTTTTTTTTTTTTTGTTGACTTGGACCGGCACTCAGGGGATGACCCTTACACATGCGATGCATTGTGCTGGAACTAGGAAATTAGGTTATGGGAAGGAGGATAAAGGGAGTAGTGTTTATTGACATTTGATTTAAATCTTCCCAAGCTAAAAGTGACAGGAAACAACTTTGCGGGTAGTCTATTCCATATACGTGCCGTTCGGCCAAAAACAAAATTTTCCCTGTAATGCGTAGTGCGAGTCGCCGATCAAATGAATATGAATGGCAGATACTGCTGTCATCTGCGAAAGAGTGGATAGTGGATCTGCGAAAGAGTTGGAAGTATGACATAGAAGGTCATTAAGAAAAAGAAGAAATAGGGTAGAAGAAAGAATGGAGCCTTGTGGTACCCCTGAATTGATCTTGAACTCGTTTGATGAGATCCCGTCTATAACAACTCTTATAGCGCGATCCCTGAGAAAGCTCGATATAAATCGAGAGAAGTCGTTAAGTAAGCTATTGGACTCCAGATATTTCATAAGATGGAAATTTAGCATACTCTCCATTACTTTAGAAATGGTAGAGCATATTGCAATTGGGCGATAATTTTCAGGGTTGCTTGCCTCTCCCTTCTTGGGGATCGGCGTAACATTTGCAACTTTCCAGCACGACGGAAATTCGCCTGCATGATATAGGGTGCTGAAAAGGATTGCCAGAGGATGCGATAACGTCGAAGAGCACTGCTTCAAGACCAGTGCCGGAATTCCATCCGGGCCAGGAGACTTATTTATGTTAAGGTCCGACCTTTAACCGACCCTTTTAACTGCAGGAGCCCGAAAGTATATCTTTGGCATAGTTACGGATACACGCTCGGATGCGGGCAGTAGTTGATTGCTTTCCGGCAGGTGAGAATTACCTGCAAGCATTTCAGCAAGGAGGTTAGCGTTTTCAACCGGGTCAGTGAATATTTGGTCAGCCTTTAAAAGAGACGGAATAGAAGAACTAGCATTTCCCTTAACTCTTTTAACGAATGACCAAAAGCTTTTACTTCCCCGTTGGGCAGTAAGAACTTTAGTGCGAAGACTCTGCTCGTACAAAGCTTTTGCACGTCTTAGCACTTTGGCACACGAAGATCTCGCCCTTTTGCGCATCATATCAGTATCTGCGTTTTTATCATTCCGCCAGACACTAAATACTTCCTCTCTGGATCTGATCGCAAGTCTGCACGTCTGATTAAACCAAGACTTTGGTCTAGGCCTAATCGAAATTTGCTTCGATGGTATGAACGTTTTCATACCAAGCAATATTATATTTTGGACCATTTTAGCCATGTCATTGACATCATTGTCTAGGAAGCAGAGCCTCTAATTGAAATCCCGAAAGAAATCGTTGAGCTCAGCCCAACGTGCCTTTTCGTAAATATATTTCGAACGTTTCGTAGCGGTGAAACGCCTCGAAGTTCCGCAAACGAAAAGGAGGCAGATATGGTGCAATGATCCGAATTACCAAGAGGTGCGCTAATGTTCATTTCATACTTTTCAGTGTGTGAAGTGAGAAATAGGTCGAGGGTGTTGTGTTGGTGCCCGTCAACACATGAAATATGTGTTGGTTCATTCACTAATTGCGTAAGGTGATTGTGCGCTGCGAATAGCTCAGCATATTGGCCTTCTGGAGTTTTATTGCTCGAATGGCGGAGCCACGATAAATTATGGATATTTAAATCTCCAGCAATAACGATTTCACTGTTATGGTAATTTTCGAGGATCCCCGATATAATGTCGGAAAGGGCATCGAAGTTCTGTATAGTTTTCTCCCTTTCCTTATTGGGGCTTCTGTAAAGCAACCCGAAATGCAGAAGATATGCCCTGATTTTGAATTTAACCCAAAGACAGCTAAATTCGGGATCATGCGTGTCTAAAGATTGCTGGCACTGGTACACAACTTCTTGCGTATATAAATTGCAAGGCCCCTGTGTAGATAGAAAAGGGATAGGAGGTGATACCCAGGTATGTGAAAATCCTGTGGGTCAGCATCCTCAGACACCTGGGTTTCACTTAAAGCGAAAACATCCGGCCGATGGAGACAAACGTGAGCATAGACAGAGAAGAAATTTGCCCTTAGACCACGTAGTGTACCGTTTGGTGCGGTGTTTAGTCGTAAAGAATAATTGACCCATATGTTTTGAAAATGAACACGGTGTCCCGTTTTCATTAATGGTGTTAGATATAGAACAATGTTGGTAAATATTTTAAGGCCTGCCGTGAAAAACCATCCGCAAGTATGGTTCCAATAGGATGGAGCAAGCCACAGCGCACACTGCGAGGGTCACATTGCTTCTTTGAACTCAAACCACTTCGGTCATTTTCGGCCACCTTGTAGTACATTTACACTCCACTGAAATGTAGCAGATTTGATCTGAAATCTATTTCTAAATCTAGACCGTTTACTGTTGAAGAATAAATTCCACTACTGTTTTTAGAATTATGGCAACACGATTGCATGATACATTAATGCGTAACAAAATAAAGAATAATATTCATAAGTTGTAATGTATATACTTTTCTAGCTCGTAAGATTTTTATTTCCTTCTTCTCCAATAAATGGTTTAACTGTAATGTTGTGTTTGATTTCTGCTGCGCACAAAGTCTACCAGAAGGTGAGAAAAACTCTAACTCTAAGGTTATGGGCCCAGGGCATATAGTAAAATATTAAAAAGCTTTATTTTGGAAAAAGGATAAAAGGAGTAAATAATATAAGCAATGAGTTTATATCAAATCGATAAATTAGAAGAAAAAAACTATGATGCGTGGTGTATACACATGAAAAGTGTATAGATCAATTCTGGCTTCTGGGGAGTTGTTAGTGAAAGTGATTTAATAGCAAATGCTACAGATGGAGGTAAATGGATTGTACAGGATGAAAAAGCGTTAGCCACAATAACGCTGTGTATAAGTGCAGCTCAATTGGCGCATATAAAAAATAGTAAAACCTCGAAAGAAGCATGGGATACTTTGCAAGAAGTGTTTCGTCCATGTGATCCATGAAATGGCTAGAAGTATGTTAGCTCACAGCGGTTTGAAAGAGAACTTGTGGGCAGAGACTATTTCGACTGCAGCATACAATAGAAACAGATCACCAACAAGTTTAATAAAAGGCGCCACACCTTTTGAAGTATTTACAGGTCGTAAACCCTCTGCAAGTCATCTAAAAGTTTTCGGTTCGACTGCTATTGCGTTGGATAAAACTCAGCATAAAAACTTTCAACCTGAGCAAAATATTTAAAATGGTTGGTTATTCGCTTACATCGAAAGCATACCGCTTGTTTGATTCTATGACTGGGAACGTAGTTGAAAGATGCGATGTGTATTTTGATGAATCTGATAAGAGTAGCAAAATGATTGATATCAGTGAAGTCATGGTTGATGTTGGTACAGAACATAATTCAAATGAAAAAGGCGACGACAGTTTTAGCGACGAGCAGAATAAAAGTTTTAGCAGCGATTATGAAAGCAGTGAAGAGATAAAAAATGAGGAGGACTTGTATGCAGAACGAAGAAGAGAATGAAGTTCCGAAGAGAAGCAACAGAAAACAGCACGAGGAAGACCTAAATTATTACGAAATGGTAAGCCTGGCTGACCGAAAAAGATTTTTCGCACGCTGAGTACAATGCAAGAGGTATTAGATAAAGATGTCCCAAATACGGTCGCAAAAGCGGTTAATGGTGAGTATAAGAATGAATGGAAAAAGGTTATGCAGGAAGAGTATGATCAATTGTTGAAGAGCAAAATATGGGATATTATACATTATCCTGACGGAAAGAAAGCAATTCACTTACAAAACATATCGATATTAAATATAATTTAATTACAGATGTTGTAAAAGGTAATTTCTTAGAAAAAAGACATATTCAAACTAATGATATGGTAGCTGATAAGACAAAGAATCTAGCCGAGATTAAACATTGTAAATTTTTAAATCAGTTAGTCTGATGAATTGAAATTTATTATTTTAAAAACGTATTTTTTCAAATGTACAGTAGTGGACTAAAGTAGAAAAAATTTGTTTAAATTTGTTATATCTTATTTTATTATAGAAATTTTAAAACAAAAATTTAAAACATAAAACTTAAACATTTTTTCTTCCATAAAAACTTAAATAGAGCACACTATATCATTAAGAGATTAATAAAGGAAAGACTGCAAATTTTGA
Source organism: Dexiosoma caninum (assembly GCA_963924685.1). Lineage (NCBI taxonomy): Eukaryota > Metazoa > Arthropoda > Insecta > Diptera > Tachinidae > Dexiosoma > Dexiosoma caninum. Next base: position 58,330,832 of record OZ004729.1, read on the forward strand.
CCGCTTTTATCCAGTATTATCCATATTTGAAATTTTTGACAAGTTTTTCCTTTAGTACATTGACCAAAGTCCTTTGTTCTTTAAAACACATTTTATTCGAGTAGGCTTGCTTTCCACCTGATTTTTAAAAGTTTGAGGTGGAATATTAACCCATTCCGCTGAAACTCTTGACCAAAGATCCTCTAAGTTGGTCGGTACTCATTCGTATTGGGAGAGTGTTCTTTTGACAATTGCCCACAAATTCTCGATGGAATTCAAATCGGGGCTTTGAGCTGGCCACGTCATTGTGTGGAATTCTTGTTCAGCAACCCATTTTTGCACAATTTTTGCACAATTTTTGTAGTGTGTTTTGGATCTCCATCTTGCTGCAAAGTTATGTCTGTTGCAGAATAAGCGCACTCTTCAATGAAAATGGGCAAAATTTTCTGCAAAATACTTAGATAGTACTCCTTATACATTATTTCTTCTATTTTAACTACAGAAAAAATGTCCCACCAAGAGAAACATTCCCACACCATAACACTCCCACTACCGTGTTTCACCGTTTGCTTGACATGGTGTCGCTGAATGGTTTCACCGGGCCTCTTTCAACAATATTGTTTTCCATCAGATTTGAAACGATTAATTTTTCTTTCATCTGACCAAATTACGTGTTTCCAGTCATCAGATGTCCAGTTTTTATGTGTTTTCAAAAATTAATCCGAGCCTTCATATTCTTGTCCGCTAGTGCAGGTTTCTTTTTTTTTTACAGCAGACACAAGTCCAATTCTGTGTAAGGCCCTCCTTATTGTACGGTCACTTACCAATTTGCCCAGAGCCTCGGCAGCCAGTTTTGGTGTTCTGGCATTTCTAGTTATCATATTTCGTTCCACCAAACGAACATCTCCGTCAGAGAGCAATCTAGGCCTACCTCCTTTGTTAGCAGCCACAGCATTTTTCTTACAAGGATTACAGTTCGATGGAAAACGTTTAGCTTTTCAGCGATACAACGGCATGAGTCACCTTTTCCGCTTAGTCTTACAATTTCATCTTCAATATTCTTTGATATATTTATCATTTCTTTGCCGTTCTAGTAAATAATGTTCAAATATGTGTACGCCTTTCAACTTGTTATTTTTTAATGAAACAAAACTGCAGTTCTTCCTACATAAAAGTACAAAAAAAATATCCAATCTAACGGTATTTGGAATGTATGTACAAAAAGGACAAAACTGGATAAATGCGGTTATAAAACACATATGTATGTACTTTTTTCATGTTTCTTTATAAATATCATTTATTATTTTACTTATATAGAGTGAAGATAGTACCAGATATACAATAGAAAAATTACATTTCGATATCACGAATTGAACAAAAGTGATAAATACAGTTTTCAAAATATTCAATTATATAGCCACTTTAGTCCACTACTGTACATATATAGAATTAAACATGATGAAATTAAAATTTTTTTGGTTATTGCTAACATGCACTCGTGTTGAGGAGGAGTGTTGAAGAATAAATTCCTCTACTGTTTTTAGAATTATGGCAACACGATTGCATGATACATTAATGCGTAACAAAATAAAGAATAATATTCATAAGTTGTAATGTATATACTTTTTTAGCTCGTAAAATTATAATATTCCTTATTCTCCAATAAATGGTTCAACTGAAATGTGTTTGATTTCTGCTGCGCACAAGGTCAACAAGAAGGTGAGAAAAACTCTAACATTTACAATACAGGTTTTTGACATATAGGTAGATCTTATTTTAAGACACAAATTTTTATTTCATATTTAACGGTATCAAATGTATCAGCTACGCTATCAAATTCATATATATATGTACATACTTACCCTAAATGGTTGTATTTTTTGGTATCTACATTCATATATAAAGCTGAATGTGTGTTTGTTTGTTTGTGTATTAGTACCTTATAGGAGCCCAAACCGCTCGACCGATCTTCCTGAAGTTTTCACACCATATAATTGTGACTCTTAAATGAATTATAGGGTATGTTTTTTAATCACGCCCCTTTACGCCTACTTTTTAATTATGCTACTCCTTTCACATGGTTTTTAACAGATTTTATAATATAAACGAGCTTAACTTCGTCGCGATGAAATTTGGTGCATTTACTCTGTGCAGCTGTTATACGGTATTACTTTTTTTAAAACTACACGGTGGCGCAGAATGAGCTATATGGTTTGGATTCTTTATAACTTTTTTCTTTGTTTTTTTTCAACATTTTGTAAAGAAGACTTGGGGAATTAATTATGAATCATTACACGATCCAACACAGCACATACTGCAGGTGCCTCAATGGCTTTGTTAATGGACATATTCGGCGAACGCATTATTTCGCGCACAAGCGATTTTAACTGGCCTCCACGTACACCAGATTTAACAGCTACTGACAGTTTTCTTTGGGGATATTTGAAAGAAAGAGTGTACGTTAATAAACCAAGAACCATACACCAACTAAAAATTAACATTCGAAATTAAATCATGGCCATTACACCCGAAATTTTGCGAAAAGTTAAGGAAAAAAAGCACGTATGAACGAAGCAGAAAATAAACATTACTTACAGAATATCATTTTTCAAAGCTAATTGCAAAAAAAATTAACAATAATATACTGTATTAAAAAAAAAAATTTATAATAATCGGATAAATAAAAAAGTTAAAAACTATTTAAACCATATAGCTCGTTCTGCGCCACCCTGTGTTAGTAGCAAATATAAAAGTTGTATTTCATTTCGATACGACAAGTTGCAACTGTTAAGCCTATTTCAGACTACAATACAAGTCTTACGACTTTCATAAGACTTTGTTGTAAAGAAATCTAATAAGATTTGGTGTGACTGTCATAAAATCTAAAGTAATATTACATTTTGCTTTCACAATAAAACACTTCAACTAAAATCAAAAGTATAATTAGAACATGGATAGATCTGCATCTAAAAATGCTCATAGGCTATACACATATTTTCAAAAGAAGGATCAGGAGGGCGATAGGGGGGAAATTTCTGCCCCGATTTTAATATAATTTAGAACGTAGATAGATCTGCATCTAAAAACGCTCATCGGTAATATACATCTTCAAAACTAGGATCTGGATGGCGATAGGGACGAAATTTCTGCCCCTCCGAAACGTTCAAACCGATTTTAATAAAATTTTAAAACATAGATAGATCTGCATCTAAAAACGCTCATAGGCTATATACATTTTCAAAAGTAAGACCAGGACGGCGATACGGGGGAAATTTCTGCCAAAACTTCATAGCCGATTTTGATGAACTTTAAAATATGTGTTACGTATATGTAATACTGGGCAGATCTCAATTACTTTTGGCCCACTTTTTTTACGTTACAAAAGTGAGTATATAAATAGTATTTTTTACAGATATGGGTATTTAACTTTAGAAGAAGCAACACAGTATTTGGAGGAACTCTTGTCAGACGAATAGAAAATGTTATAGAACAAGTGGCCATAGAACCGCCGAGCGCTAACTGTTTGCCATCCAATGAAGACTCTGGAAATAAAGATGGTAGTGGGCTTCCACAAAATTTGCCGAAAGCTCAACTTATACAACATTGCGAAATTTCAATTCAAAAATCCGGATGTGCCGAAGATGAACTTCAGAATGTAGACGACGAAAACTTGATGCTGGAATAAGCATTGCGACATGTTATGAATAACTATTCTACTAATTTCTATATTAACTGCATTGGGTCTACCGCTACTATACCGTGTAGTGTGGAATCGGTTGACGGATGACCATGAGCACTCAACCAGATATAATGGCTAAATCACTTTGTCGTCGAAACAAACGAAAAGAAAAGACGCCTTTTTGCAGAATTGAACTGTCGATCGCATCCAACGTTCATGTTCAAAAAGTGTGAACCCAGTGAACTGAATAAAATATAAGGAGTTGTGTATTACTTTAATATTTTTTTTTTTAATTTTTGCTGGCATATACATAAACAATTTTTTGATTTATTAAAGGTATATTAATTTAATTTCGTATGAAAATTTGTCTATTAAACATTTTATAAATCCAAAAATATTTTTATGAATACGGCAGTTACTTTTTAAAGTTTGGTTTGTAAAATATATGCGTTTCATTTCGAAAAACGAAAGGCCAAAATTTTTAATTTTTGGCAGGTAGCCTTTATAGTTTTCAAGTTTATTTCATTTATGTATTTTTTCATATTTTTAAAAACACAAAGTGACATTGCTAAAACTGAAGAACAACAGCACGAGAAACATATCGAGCATTTGGTGCAATACCGTAGTAATTCAAAAAATCGTGAACTGAGAAAAATTCATTTGAAGTTTTGAGCCATCTTTTTGATAGTATTTTCGTTTACTAAAGTTATTTTTTTACAAGTTTTTAAATAAAGAAGCATGTTTTGTAATGTTTTCTGTTTGTAAATTTCTTGTCATAAAGGAAATATTTCATTATTGCAAAAAAATATTGTTGGAAATAGCTGGAGGCAATAAAGACATTTGTAGCTGTAGAATCTGAACAGTTAGAGATAAAACCATAATCCTTTTTTCTTTTAGATATATATTTCCCCAAAGATCATTTCACCATAGCTAGCTCAAAAAATTCAAATTTTGAGTTACTACGGTATTGCACCAAAAGTTCGATATGTACTCGTATACATATGTTTTTATTTTTTATATATAAAAAGGTATTTTTTTGATATATATTTATTAAGCCTTAAGGTCTTTTTTTATTTTATTTTGTTTTTATTATTCCATATTTCGTCAACAGCTTGTTAACATCATCAGGAATAAAATAAAATAAAAAAAGACCTCAGGCTTAATAAATATATATCAAAAAATATAATAAAAAAGGTCAATTAATAATATAATTATAAAAAGGTATTTTACTTTTCCAGAAAATTTTAAAAATTAGGTGTACTACCAGTTCCACAGACTCGATATTTCGCTAATGTTAGCCGAATCGACAATAAAAATGTTTTTGTGCAAGCAGCGTTAATGAGGCAGCGATGAGTAACATACTTAGTACCTGGTGATATATTTCATGAAACTGCCATAAAAAGCATAAATGTAGAAGATCCTATTTCAGTTTTCATGGATAAAATTTTTACTTTTAATTTACAAGCAATGGTGCTGTTCACACTGAATTTGCTAATTGTTTATTATATAAAAGAGAAAAATTTTTTAAACATATTCTTCAAATGCAAATTTCTAATATTTTTCAAATTTTAGCAAGTGAATAAATGACAAATTCAGTGTGAAGAGCTTTATTATAAATTTTTTTTACAATCAACACAGTTTCTTCTCTTAAATTTTAAAGAAAAAAAATGTTGTTTTATTAGCATGCTACCGTAAAATTCTTCCATCTATAGAGCATTTCTGTATTAAAATCAATTTAAAGTTGTTTTTTCTACTAGGGCAATAAAGAAGAGTTGAGTTTCACTACCATTATTGCCAGTAAATAATGATAAGAGAAAGTATGTCGGTATATACTTATGTATGTAGATGAGTATCCGCTTTATTATTTATATATGTAATTTACCATTTAAGCATAAAACAAAGAATTGCTCTGACAAGTTACTTTTATTGATTGTATACGTGACTGTCGCGGGTGGCGATGGTTGAAATAGTCTACACGTTGACTACAAAACCAAACATTTGCTTCGTTCAACCCCAGCTCCATACTCACAAAAACATCTTGCATTTTTCTGATGTGCATTAGTATGTCTTTGTGTAAGTTGTTTTCGAAACGTTTCAGTGGCGAAGGAATAGTCACTGATCACTGAACAATAACGGCTTCAGCTGTACCCAATCCTTCGTCGGTGTTATGAGTTTGGAATGATTTTTACAAACTATTATTATATTCAAAGATATTGATGAGAAGAATACAAAGAATTCAAAGAATTTATTACAGTTACTTGACAAATTACGTATGTATGTATATAAATTGCATGTAGTATATACATACGTGCATATGTATATCGCAATTTGAAGAGTATGTACTGAGCAAATGAGTAAGGTAAAAAGAAATAATACACAAATTAAAAAATACTGCAGGGAAGGACTGCAGTTAACATCCTCCCCGCGTTGGAAAGCTCTGGCTTTCAACTAAGTTCTTTTCAATTGGTAACACAGCCATTTTTGTTACGGCTCGCTTAACTGTTTTGCCACAGGTTTGAACTACTGCCACGCGTACTACTCCATCTTGACCACAGATTGTATCGATGACACGTCCAACTTGCCATTTAAGAGGTGGAAGATTATCTTCCTTTAACAAAACTACATCGCCCTTTGCAATATTTCCAGATCGATTACGCCATTTTGAACGCTCTTGCAATATAGTGAGATATGCCGTGCTCCACTTTCTCCAAAAGGTTTGCTGAAGAAAGGAAATCCTTTGCCATCTACTTAAGTGAGAAACATTTTCATCAGTAATTTCCGGTTCTATGGTTGAAGTTAACGGCGCTCCAATTAAGAAATGACCTGGGGTGAGAACGTTAAGATCATTTGGATCTTCCGAGAGTGGGCATAATGGACGAGAATTTAAAATTGCTGAAATTTGATAAACTAATGTCTGCAGGTCATCTAATTTTAATACATTTCGGCCAACAGTTCGATAAAAGTGATATTTCGCCGACTTGACGGCCGCCTCCCAAAGGCCACCGAAATGAGGAGATCTGGGTGGAATAAACTTCCAATTGATATTATTATTGAGGCACTCTTGTTGAACTATGTCCAGATGTGGCTGGCTAAAAACCAGGCCTTTTAACTCCTCTAGTTCGTTTTTGGCTCCGATGAAGTTTGTGGCGTTGTCCGACCAGATAGTTTGCGGCTTTCCTCTGATGGAGATAAATCTCTTCAATCCACATAAAAATGATTGGGTTGACAATTCTGCTACAAGCTCTGGATGTGAGGCCTTTGTGGGAAACAAATAAAAATGCAAATGTAGGCTTTTACTGGTGGTATATTTCTCACACCAGATTTGTAATAAAAGGGGCCGCAAAAATCAAGGCCTGTCGTGTGGAATGCTCTGCACGGTTGGACACGGTCTCGAGGTAAACTATCCATTAAGTGCTGTACGAGTGTTGGCTTCAAACGAAAGCATTGAATACATTTCGATATAATTGTACTTACAGCCTTTCGTCCACCAAGTGGCCAATACTGCAAACGAATTGTAGCAATAAGACTCTGTGGGCCAGAGTGTAGTAGCCTTTGATGAATGTCCATTATTGAATATTGCGTATTAACATGTGGGTACCCATTTTTAGATCGAAAGGTGTTAAGGGACCCAACTTAGTTTGATGGTTGAGAGAGAATTTTAAGATAACAAATTTGTAGACATATCCGAATATGCGCTGCATTTTGGTAAAAGAATTGTGGTATTTGCAATTCACTGACCAATCATTAAGACGGGTGGTGATTAGTACTGTTTGTGTTCTTTCTGGCAGATTAATTACCCAATTTGAAAGTTTTGGCCATGTTGTGTGTTTTTTGCTTAAAAACTCGGGTCCCCGTTTCCAAAGTTTTGATGATAAAACTTCCTCAGGTAAGGCACCCCTTGATAAAATGTCTGCTGGATTCAAATTAGTTGAAATATGATGCCAGTTCATTTTGTTCGTTAGCATTTGGATGCGACTTACTCTATTAGAAACAAAAACATTGAAGTTCGACGATTCCTCCCGTAGCCACGAAAGTACAATCATAGAGTCAGACCAGCAATGTGTTTCATACGTCGTGGGGTAAGAAATTTCTATAGACTTTACTAACTCTGCTAACAGCAAGGCTGCCGATAATTCTAGCTTTGGAATTGTTATGGTCTTCAAAGGTGCTACTCGAGACTTCGAACATAGTAACTTGCATTTAATTGTTCCATTTAATTCAGTACGCACGTATACACAAACGCCATACTCTACCAAGCTAGCATCACAAAATGCGTGTATTTGTACATTTGCGTTTGGAACTAAAACGTAACGTGGAAATTCTAAACTGTCTACTATGTAAAATTTAGAAACGAAATCGCACCATGCCAAATGCAAGGATTGTGGCAGACTCTCATCCCAATGTAGCTTATGTTTCCATAAAGCTTGCTAAAATTTCTTCGCCTTTGTGATAATTGGGCCAACAAGACCCAACGGATCGTAGATTCTGGCGATAAGCGAAAGTATTGAACGTTTGGTTACTGTACTGTTATTCGTTGTAGGCAAAAATGAAAATATAAATTTATCCTCTTTTGGATTCCATGCTAAACCTAAAGTTTTTAAGACGTTAGTACCATCGTGAAATTTTAATAACTGCTCGCAATCTTCTGATGCCACATCATCTAACACCGCAGGTTCATTAGAACACCACTTACGTATCAGGAAGTTACCTGATTTAAGCAATTTTGCAACTTCCCTTCGAATTTGTTTTGCTTCATCAACTGTGTCGGCTCCGGATATCATGTCGTCAACATAAAAGTTTCTTTTAACTATTTTGGCACCTAAAGGAAAATTAATTTCTTCGTCAAGCGCCAACTGATGCATAACACGAATTGCTAAAAATGCCGCTGGCCTTGTGCCGTAAGTAACTGTGTTCAATTTATATGCCTTCAGTTCATCATTGGGACTTTCTCTCCAAAGAACACATTGTAAATAGTCATCAGGGTGTGACACTCTTACGCATCGGTACATTTTGCAAATATCGCCGCTAATGGCTACCTTAAAGAAGCGAAAACGCAAAAGTGTGTTAAAAAGTTTTGGCTGTATTGTTGGCCCAACATAAAGAGTGTCGTTTAATGAAAAGCCCGATGATGTTTTCGCTGAACCATCAAAAACAACTCTTAGTTTTGTGGTCGAGCTATCAGCCTTGTGAACACAATGATGAGGAAGAAAATATGTAGCTTCACCAACTTGTGAAGAAATTGGAGACATGTTATTTAAATGTATATAATCTTTCATAAAAGCTACGTACTGTTTTCTAGTTTCTGGAAACTTACGCAATCTTTTTTCCAAGCCTTTAAAACGATTTTGAGCTTGATTGATATCTATAGATTTGATTTTAGGTAAACTTACGGAATATTCTCCAGTGCTCAGTCGAATTGTTGTTTTTTAAAAAAGGTTTTCACAATTTACATCATCATTTGTATATGTAGGGGAGTTAACAAAATTATTCTCTATCTCCCAAAAGCCTTTGATTAAGTTTGCCATATTATTTTCTTCTTCGCTATTATTGTAGCGACAGATTGCAGCAAGAGACGAGTGATTTGATGAGCTAGATGTACCACCAGACACTACCCATCCAAAAACAGTTTTTTGCAAAATAGGTACGTTTTTGCTAAGGCGAATTTGCCCCACACACATATGTTCGAAAAATAGACTAGCGCCAATTAAAATGTCCACGCGACCAAATTTGTAGAAATAAGGATCTGCCAATTTCACATTTTTTGGAATATTCCAACTGCTGACATTGGCATTGACGTTTGGTTTGTAATCTGTAATAGAAGGCAAAATAATGGCTGAAAAAGTTGTTGTAAAATTTTCATTTTGTGATTTGATGAAAATGTCGACTGATTTTTCAGCAACAAATGTGCCATCTCCTATACCATTAATCATGGTGATCGATTTGTTTGTTTGGAGCTGAAGTTGATTTGCAAGGCGATTTGTAATGAAATTCAACTGTGATGCTGAGTCCAAAATGACACGGCAGGGAATGAAAAAACCACCACGACTTTTCACTAATACAATGGCAGTGGCTAATAAAACGTTAAAGCCTGAAGAAGCTGTGAGAGTTTCGTGTGATATATGTGCCGAAGACGATACGAGAACCGATTGCTGTTGTGATGTTAGCTGATCTAGTGGGGATTCATCTGTAGTTTTTAATTCATCACTGCAAAAGGTACATAAAGGCACAGCCGATGTGGATGTTACTAAAACATTTCTTCCGAATGAAGACCTATTTGAGTTCTGGATAGAAGATTTTACTGGCACGCTGCTGTCAATTTAAATTTTCTCTAAAAACCGGCATCTTTTATCCAAGAACATTTCAAGAGATGCCCATATAGGAAGTGTGTCAACAGGCATATCTTCTTCCCACTTTGCCTTTGACTTAGCATCAAGTTTCGAAGTAACAACGTGTACGAGAAATCCATCAGCTATCTGCTCCTTTGTACTCATGGTTTGTAAGGCACGCATGTGAGCATTAAGCTTGTCACTCAGTTGACGTAAACCTAGACCCGATCCTTTATCTGCAGTCTTTAACTCAAAGATTTCTTTAATGTGAGCCTGAAATGTAACTAATTTATTATCGAAACATCTTTTTAATAATTCAATGGCCTTATCATAATTAGCATCGGTTGGTTCTAATGACGAGATGGTATCTAATGCAGCTCCGTTTAAGCACGAACGTAAATGTTGAAATTTTTCGATTTTAGTTATGTCATCCTTATCAACGACAGTACAAAATATAGCGAAAAAATCTGGCCAACCGATGTATGACCCGCTGAAAGAGGGTATTTTTAATTCCGGCAATCTTGACCTACGATAAGGTGAATTGATCATTTGTGTTTCATCAAGGGAATACTGGCGAAATGTTGAGGAGCGCCGGGGTGGCTCCGCACCTATAACACAATTGAGCTGACGTGTAAGTTTTGCCTTTGCTTCAAAATAAATTTGTAAGAAGTTAAGCCTTGTACTGGCTTCAACAGTTTTAGGATCCAATGCCTCTAGGTTGCTTTGAGCCTGGTCAAAGTTGTTATGAAGGTTCTCGACAAATTCGAGACGAACTGAAGTCTCAACAGCATCAAACTGCGTCAACTGAATCGAATTGAGGGCCACATTTAAATTTACCAATTGCCTGGTAATAGCAGCAACTTTATTTATATAAACCAATACTTTCGGATTGCTCCCAGATGTTTCTTCCTCAATGTCGCTCATGATTAGATTTTAATTAATATGCAAGCGATTATAAATGAAGTCGTACTATCACGTCGGGGTCACCAATGTTATGAGTTTGCAATGATTTTTACAAACTATTTTCCAAAAAAAAAGAGTAATATGAAAAAACGCTCCAGAACTGCGACTTGTTTCTTTGCTTTATTTTTCATACTAGGCTTAAAGCTATTCAAAGATATTGATAAGAAGAATACAAAGAATTCAAAGAATTGATTGCAGTTACTTGACAAATTACGTATGTATATAAATTGCATGTAGTATATACGTGCATATGTATATCGCAATTTGAAGAGTATGTACTGAGCAAATGAGTAAGGTAAATAGAAATAATACGCATACTTAAGTACATAAATATAATATTAAAAATACTGCAGGGAAGGACTGCAGTTAACAGTCGGTATTGTGTAGCACCGGCGAAGTAAAATAATTACTAAAAACGGCTACTAAAAACAAAGCTTCAAAATTGCTTTAACACAAGGACCGTGCATATTTGTAAGATAGTGAAGCTTCGCCTCCTGTATTTTCTCCTACTATACCTTTCCTCTAGTTCCAGCGCAATGCAGCGCATGTGTACGTATCACCTCCTGAGTGCTGGTACAAGTTTAAAAAAAATTGTAGGAAAGAAATAATATTAAAAATATCTAACACCAAGGGTATCTAATCTAGTAATAGTTGAAGATGAATCTGAAAGTATCCACGAGAAACTTTTATCTCTAAAAACAAAAATTAAATACCAGAAGAATTGCAAATTTGCGTCTAAGCTATGTTTGAACGAAATACTGTAGCATGAAAATGAGAATCTCATGGATATTTTTTTCCAATATTTTCAAAACTATAAAAACCACAGTTACTCTTTTAAAATATTTTTATCGATTACAAAACGTGAATAATAAACGCGAAACCTATTTGAAAAATGCTTCTACTGTCGCTGAAATGAGTTCTGTATATGATAAAAACTTTTTCTTAATAACTTTAGCCAATTTAAAGAAAACTAATAGAAATTTTTAATTGTGCTTAAGACATAATGGTCTAATCTCTGACAATAAATTTCACATTAGCGAAAACCTTACCAAAGTTAATTTTCAAACATTATTATTCGTGAAAGATTTGTCAATATTCTTCAGACTTTCCATGGACATATACATACGTCATTATTGGAGGTAATTTTAAAATATTTTCGGCCGATTCTTATCTGATAAATAATCTTGAGTCACATAATACACCTGATGCTTCGCATTTTTTTCGCCCTCTTCTTTATAAGCGATATTTCCATTGCCTTACTTTGTGATCAACTTTCTGCACTCTGATTTTCCTGCCATGATCTCATTTCTAACGCGTACAACTTTCGTCTAGATGTACCTCCGCAGGTTATTACTTACGGGATCTTAGGAAAATTTAATATATTTCTTTGCAATATAACGTTACCTACAGTACTATATTGCGGTTCCAGTGAGAACAAGGACCGTAGATAGAGGCAGTAATCACTGGTTTCCTCTAGATGTTAAACGGGCGATCGTTCATGAAGATTTGTATACTCGCTTTGGAAGCGTTGTAAGTCCTCTGAAATGCCTGAGTCATACCGAATCTCGCGAATGAAGACTGTAGAAAGGTTAATTCTGTGACACTGAGGGATGCATATCCACTACTGATTATAAATGGAATTTTGGCGAGATTACCGAAGGCGGAGTACATAACGAGCCTTAATTTGAAGGACGCCTTTTAGCAAATACCTCTTGACAAGTCCTCGAAGAATTAGACAGCATTTACCGTTCCTGGTCGCCCTTTGTACCATTACATGCCTTTTGGCCTTTGTAATGCGCCCCAGACTATGTCTAGGTTAATGGACAAGGTGGTACCAGCGGAATTGCGATCGGAAGTGTTTGTTTATCTGGATGACTTACTGATTGTGTCGGATACATTTGAGAGGCGTTTGCACGTGTTGCGGGAGGTGGCTCAACAGTTTCGCGCGGCTGGACTGACATTGAATGTGGGGAAATCGAAATTTTGTGTACGTGAGGTTCATTATCTAGGGCATATAGTTGGGAACGGGGTAATTGGCACAGATCCTGACAAGATTTCGGGCATTGTGGATTTTCCACAACCGAGATCTGTGAAACAACTCCGAAGATTTGTAGGTATGTTCGGCTGGTATCGGATGTTTATCAGGAGTTACGCCACAACTATTGCACCTTTAACAGATTTGCTAAAAACACAATGTAAATTCATATGGAGTGAAATGGCACAACGAGCATACAGTGACTTAAAGACCATCTTGACAACCACCGCCTTGCTGCATAGTCCTGATGTTTCTAAACCATTTTATATTCAGTGTGAAGAGGTTCCCATCGCATTCATGTCGAGGAAGCTCAACCAAGCTCAACGTAATTACTTGGTAACCGAAGAAGAGTGCTTGGCAGCAATGGTGAGTCTTAAAAAGTTTAGAGCTTACGTGGAAGGGCATGAGTTTACGATAATCACCGATCATGCATCGTTGGCAAGATGGGCTTTAAAGCTACAGGGCTTTAATTTTAAAATAGAACATCGTAAAGGCAGTCGCTATTCTATGCTACTTTTGTTCCGCTATTAAAAAAATGGAAACTTAACTCCACTCTAGAAACAATAAACTGAAGATATGTATGGACATTAGGGGTGGATTTTAGGGTTAATTTTATTAAAAATAGCACTTTGTATGGGAACACCCTTAAGGAGGGCAGATGTTGGTTAGGTATGTTTACAAAAAATGTAGGAGAAAATACTAGTTGGAGTCGGTCTTACATTTTATCCTCCTAAGAGCGACCCAAGGGTAGTTATTTAGTTTTTCGTGGATTTTGGCGCGTTTTCCCCTACCTTTGAGCCCGATGAGAAGGCATTTACAACCATCCCACCCCCCTAATTTTTTTGGCTTGTGCATTTTTTTGACAAAATGTACAAAACTAGGGTTTCTAGCGTTTCGAAATCAAAAAGTTGTGCCCAATCCCATCCTTAATGGACAGTCAAAAACTCAAATGATTGATATATAAGAAACTAAAATGCTTTAAAGAATTGACAATTTTTAAATTACTTTTTCACTACGCTATGAATACTTATTAAGCTAAGGTCATTATAATTAAAAAAGGAAATATTAATATCTGATTTTATTTGAGTTACTTTTTTATTTTATTTTATTTCTTATAATATTTTTAACAATTTTGTAATAAAAAGAATTTCACAGTGGAAACAATTGATTTTCTCCACTACGAATTTCTGGAATTACGACGGACGACCGAACGAAATCAATTCGGTTCAATAAAGATGTTTGGGACAATTGCTTAAAAAATTCACGCATGACGCCAAAGAAAATTCGGCACTTGTCATTGATAACTTGACATTGTCAGCATTTATCACAATGAATCATCATGAATATCCCCACTGGGTTAATGTGACTTTTAATAATAATTTAAGTTCGTTGCGCATATGGTTTGAGAAGGTATGATCATGTTTCTTTGTATGTGAACAGAATATATGGTAAGGGGGTTGATTTGAAGGTAATGATTTTGATGCTAATGCATAAAATTATATAACCTAAGCATATTTATGCAGGATTGAATTTTACGATTTAAATACCAATTCTTTATACATGCAATAAATCTCTGGAACAATGTTCCCTACACCTCTCAAGTCATAAGTAATGCACATCATTTCATATTTGGGGTATTCACAATGTCTGTTATTAAGTCATAATGTCTTAATATTTTAAAATACTTTAAATAAATTGTTTTTGTGCTTCAAATAAAAAAAATCATAAAATAACAGTAGAAATCAATTCACTCATACTTTTAAAATTTGAAGAGAATTTGTTTTCAAATTCTCTGCGCAAGTTTTGTTTCAAATTAAGAGCAAGACAATAGCTGATACCATTATTGAACAGCGAAGCCATCTTGATAAATAAATATGCTTTTAAATTGTTAAAAATTTGCGTGCATCCTACGATATAGCTATCAATATACAAGACTTTTGAGAAGCAGAATGTGTAAAAAATTTTAAAGCAAAAATTTAATGTGTTCCTGCAAGTGATTGATATGCAAGTGAGCAAATTTTATTTGTGTAACTTATCTGGGTTAACGTTTATTCACTAGCTGCAGTCCAAACAATTATTCAGTTAATATCACTGGCAAGAGCTGTTTTCGATTATATTTATTTCAACAATTTTGTGTGCCAAAAGAACAATTTTATAATTTTAATTAAAAATGGAATTATTACAAGGCTTACATGTAAGCTCTTATTTACAATATTAAAGAGTCGCATTATTTTAGTATCTTCACTTGTTTTTAGTATTTTGATATCAGCTGAAAGAATTTTATTAAAATTCGCACTAAATTATGATGTGTTGTTCATAGAAGTCATATTTTTTCGTGTTATCATTTTAAAACTTGTGACTTCATTTCACTACCTTTTGAATACCCCAATTATCTGTCAATTTTTAAGACAACTTTACCAAACTGTGAGAATAATTCTCTTTTGATTACTATGGTGGTATTATTTCACTACTATTCTAAATATTCTTTGTATGTATCGGACGTTTTTTCTCCTGTATGATCAATTTCATAATTTCAGGGCATTTATTTTTTAAATGTAATTTTCGGCATATGTCCGCCACGGCTCGTTCAGTACATTTTTGAATAACTTTTTCCAATAACTCTGGCCATGTGGCCCAATGCTTCGAGAGTTGCTGGTTTGTCTGCATAAACCTTAACATAGCCCCATAAAAAGTACTCCAGAGGCGTTAAATCGCATGAACGACAAGGTGTCTATTGAACTGGAAATAAAGATGGCACAAAATTGATTTTGAAATAAATCGATTGTTAAGCGCGCTTGTTTTTACTTATCATCTATTTATATCAAATGATATCTTAGTCTAAGTCTTAAAGTATAACTGTGTTTATATATTTTTGAGTTTCTTACATATATTAGTTGTTTTTCCTTTTTACTATTGTCTAGGAATTTAATGTTTGTTTAGGAGATTGTGTTCACAGTCTGTACCTGGAGTGGTGTGTTATATTCGTGTATTACTTCACATTTGGCTGGCCTGTTTTCCAATGCATTAATGATGGAGTTATCTGGATTCTTAATCCTACATATGAAGTTTCTGAGATAATCTTTACATTCATCAATACCTTTGAATTTTTTCATTACATTTTGCTATTCTAGAATCCAGAAATAATTTTCCATGCTTGTATGCAAGTGGGTAGAGATTACATAGTTTACATTTCGTTTTTAAAATTGGACACTTATAGAAAGTTTTAATTGCATAATTGAAATAACAAACATTTATTTTGGCGTTTTCTAATATATTTATTATAAGTAAATCTAATATCTCGTTAAATATTATTTGTTCAATATCTTTTAAATTCAGATTTCTTGAGTAAATGTTACCGCTTTTTCCGAAATTATTCATAGTAGTGATAGATGTTAGTTCGTTATATACTTCTCTGCATATTAAATGTGCTGAAATTGATTCAGGTTTAATATTTTCAAGAATTTTTTCACACGCGGAGTTAATTTTCTTTTGTTTATTATTGTTTTCTATTAACATATTTAAACATCTCTTGATTTCGATCAAGTCATTGTGATCATGTGTTCCGGTAATAATTTTAAGGCTGATCTTAAAAAGTTAAATGATCGTTTAATTGTGAAGATGTTAGGAAGTAATTTCGACTTTAAATTCTCTATTCTATTTATCATTATCGCGTTTTGTTCTAAATTATATGCAGACCGTACTAGTTTTTCATAAGGTGTTAGTATTTTTGAAAGATTGGTTATAGGGTATAAGAAAAATTTTCTGAGTTCAACCCGAGTTTCAGACTCAGAAAAACATCTCGCATTTGTGTGTTTTTATGTCAGTTGTTGTCGGAAGGATTCAGTGGCGAAGGCATATTGACTGGCCACTGAACAGCTGTATCCAATCCACTGGCACATCAGCACGCCCTCCTCGTTCGGTATTGTGTAGCAGCGGCAAAGTAAAATAATTATTAAAAATGGCTACTAAAACGAAGTTTCAAAATTTAATATGTCTCCTTGACATCAGGACGCTACAACACTGCTATAAAAAAACAAATAATGTGCTAAAGCAGTGTTTTTTTTTGTCTTGGACCGGCACTCAGGGGATGACCCCTACACATGCGATGCATTGTGCTGGAACTAGAAAATTAGGTTATGGGAAGGATGATAGAGGGAGTAGTGTTTATTGAAATTTGATTTAAATCTTCCCAAGCTAAAAGTGACAGGAAACACCTCAGCGGGTAGTCTATTCCACATTCGTGCCGTTCGGCCAAAAAACGAATTTTCCCTGTAATGCGTAGTGCGAGTTGCCGTCAAATCGACCACAAATTGATGCGCTCTTAATGATGATCGCGTCGTGCGCGCGAATACCCGGGTTTCGGGAACAAGTTCTCTGATTTCATTAGAACACCTCCCATTATAGTAACGATAGAACAACGAAACGCAACCCACGTTGCGACGATGCTCAAGAGAGTCAATAGAGTTGGCTACCCTACTGTCTCCTATGAGTTTCTTCGCCCTTTCTTGTACACGGTCGAGTAACTTCAAAATAGTCTTTGAAGCACCGGCCCACACATGAGAGTTGTATTCCATTTTTGGTCGGATATAGGCGGTATAAATAGTGATTAGATCAGATGGGGTGAAGTATGTCTTACACCTCCTTAAAAAGCCTAGGCACTTGAATGCTTCCTTTGAGACCTGAAAAATGTGCTCAGTCCATCGGACATCATACTGAATTTTCATGCCAAGAACATCAAGAGCTTCTGATTCCTCAATGTTCATGCCACCCATTTTTACAGATGAGGCAGCGTGATCGTGCATACGGCGGTGTGTTAGCATGCAGCATTGGGTCTTTTGGGAATTGAAATCGACCCTGTTCGCGTGACCCAATTCCAATATTCTCGTGAGGTCACCTGTTAGCGAATCATTCATATTCTGCCGCGTCGCCGCGATCATAGTTGATGTCGGCCTACGATCAAATGAATATGAATGGCAGATACTGCTGTCATCTGCGAAAGAGTGGATAGGGTTTGAGGTATGACATAGGAGGTCATTAAGAAAAATAAGAAATAGGGTAGGAGAAAGAATGGAGCCTTGTGGTACCCCTGAATTGATCTTGAACTCGTTAGATGAGATCCCGTCTATAACAACTCTTATAGCGCGATCCCTGAGAAAGCTCGATATAAACCGAGATAAGATATCGCCGACACTGCTTCAAGACCAGTGCCGGAATTCCATTCGGGCCAGGAGACTTATTTATGTTAAGGTCCGATAAAACCCTTTTTACTGAACGAGCCCGAAAGTATATCTTTGGAATAGTTACGGATACACGCTCGGATGCGGGCAGTGGTTGATTGCTTTCCGGCAGGTGAGGTGTTGTAAAATAGTGAAACCTTCATCTTCATTTCTCCTACTATCCCTTTCCTCTTGTTCCAGCACAATGCAACGCATGTGTAGGGATCATTTCCTGAGCGCTGGTCCAAGATAAAAAAAGAAGTTGTGTCCTGATAAACATATACGGGGTCAGTCTCTATCATTACATATTTTTTGTCTTTTAAATCGATTAGTTTGTTGGAGAAGGCAATGGAGATATAAAGTAATATTACTATTCCTTTCATTTTTGTACTCGTATTATTTCTTTATGTATAATTATATTTTTATTTGTAACTACTTTTTACATTTGTCTCTTTTGCGATATGTTTTGAATATTTTCGTACATTCTTATTGCGTCGGTGCGTTTTAGAGAAGATAATGTTTCCTCTTTGATGTTCCTACGGTTTTTGTTGTGAAATGTCAGCACTTTATTTTGGTTTCCTTCAATTTTTTGTTTGATATCAGGGTGTCCTCCCCGATTGAAAAATACGTCCTCGGGTTTCTCTCCGGTGACTGAATGTATTGTTTTGTGGTAGTTTCGAACTGCGTTAAAAATTTCGTCTCCTGGGAAAGAATTATTATCTTGGGTTAAAACTCTTGTGAGTTCGATCAGCCTGGTATGTGTGCGTTCAACTTGACCGTTTGTTGTGAAATTAAATGCTGGGAGTTACTGTATGTTCTATTTGTAGTTTATCATAAACCTGTTTCAGACATATACTCGTTAATAATGATTCATTATCTGTCATTATGAATTTGTGCATGTTTTTTTATTCATAATTTCTCGTAGATAACAAAATTTTAAGTATTTGTCGGTTGTGCTAATGAATATTTCCGTTTCCGTTCATGTAAAATAATTCTAAGTGTATGTGTTCACCTACTTGATTTGGAATTCGTGCAGCCCCAATTGGCTGTTTGTTTGGTCTCCTTTCGTACTTATATTTGTAAGACAGATGTCACAGTCTTGTGCGTCTTTTTTACACATTGGTCGTACAGTTGGCCAAAAGTATGTTGTCAGTATTTCTTGTACGTTATTTCGTTAATTCCTGTATTCTCATCTGTGTATGTATTACAATTTCTTTCTGTCTGTCCGTCTTCCGTAATTTTTTTGGCTATGACAATTGGTACATTTGGAAAGGTAGAAATGATATCATCCCCGACATGGCATAAAGTTTGTTCTTCCATCCTTATAGCATTTGTTACTTTTGGGTTTATTATTTTGTTTATTCTGTTTAGTAATTCGTAATTGGTTGAATAGAAAAGTGTGTGTCGTGCATAGGAGAAAATATTTTGTGAAGATATTAATCTGTACTAAGTTTTGTAATTATTTGATTTTTAAATGTATTTCATGTCTGTTTTAGGCGTTTCAATTTTTCGCTTGGCGAACTTTGAGCTGAGTGTTGTGAACAACCCGAAGTGTTATTAATTTGCTGGCGGGATAGTGCATCAGAAACAAAATATTGGTTGCCTGTTTTATATACCAAATATGGCATTTCTTCGATGAAATTTTTCCATCGTTATAG
This sequence comes from Dexiosoma caninum, assembly GCA_963924685.1. Taxonomy (NCBI): domain Eukaryota; kingdom Metazoa; phylum Arthropoda; class Insecta; order Diptera; family Tachinidae; genus Dexiosoma; species Dexiosoma caninum. Next base: position 58,350,688 of record OZ004729.1, read on the forward strand.
TTTAGTGTTGTGTATTCAAACGATCGATTCTGTTTAAGGAATGACTTTATTATATCTTAATGAGTAAGATTAAACCTAAGAGAGTAATACCAATTATAAAAGCAGTATAACATTAAGTAAAGATGAGTAGGTGCAAAAATACATAATGTTAAATGAATGAAGTATGATTACACATAACACTTCCCCACTAAAGTTAAGTAACGAGATATTAAAAATCAATATTCGAATATATATTAGAAGAATTCAGATATTGTGATAAATTGATTTAAAAGAAAAACATTTTGAATGACGATATAAATTAATTAAATTATTCAACATGTTTTTGCAAACGTAAAAATAAATAAATTCAATTACTTTATACATGAAGTAAATACAAAGTTGCATTTGATATGTTTCCATTTGAAGAAGATGGTAATTCTGGTGGTGACAAATCTTTATTAAGAATTGGACTTTCTCCTATGCATGCTCTAATCTGATCAGTGTGTCTTTTTATAATTCTCCCAGTAGATAGAGAGCACTGGTATGAACGTAACTCAGTTTTTTCTCTAATTCTCGCAGGTGCCCACTATTCTTTATTTGGATTAGTGTAGTCTCTAATAAAAACATTTTGACCCTTCTCGAATAATACTGATCTGTTTCCCTTATAATTTGAAATACTTGCCATTTCTTTTCTCACAATTCTCTCCTCCATAGAGGGTGGTTTTATAAAATTAATCTAGTCCTAATTGATCTTCCAATAAAAATTCCAGCGGGGCTTTCTTGTGAAACTATGAACCGTGTTATATAGACCATTAAAAATCGATTCAGTATAGTCAAATCAATAGTCAAATCTCAATCCCATTAGATTCTAAATTTGCATAAAGAGATTTCTTTAAAGTTTTTACGAAAATTTCAGCTTGGCCATTTGTGGCCGGATGACCTGGGGCTGTTAATGCGTGTTTCATTTTGTTTTTAGAAATAAAGTTTTTGAAATCTTCAGAGACAAATTGTCTGCCGACAAAGAGTTTCTCTAAGTTTTGTAATTACAAAACTTGAAGTGATTTCTTTGGTCTTAAAAACTTCTACCCACTTCTACCCGAATATGCATATATTATTATAAAAAAAATTATAATTTCTGATGGGACCCGCAAAGTCTACGTGTATACGTTGCCAAACAGAAGTCGTAGGACACCATGTGTTATGAGTTTGCAATGATTTTTACAAACTATATTCCAAAAAAAAGAGTAAATGAAAAAACGCTCCAGAACTGCAACTTGTTTCTTTGCTTTATTTTTCATACTAGGCTTAAAGCTATTTAAAGATATTGATAAGAAGAATACAAAGAATTCAAAGAATTCAAAGAATTCAAAGAATTTATTACAGTTACTTGACAAATTACGTATGTATATAAATTGCATGTAGTATATCCGTGCATATGTATATCGCAATTTGAAGAGTATGTACTGAGCAAATGAGTAAGGTAAAAAGAAATAATACACATACTTAAGTACATAAATATAATTTTAAAAATACTGCAGGGAAGGACTGCAGTTAACACCATGGTATCAATATACTCTTCTCAGGACTTGCAAGAAGCCTTTGACACGGAATACAGGATTTGACCAATTTTTCAACATCATTATCCACATTAGGCCACCAAACGAAAGATCTAGCCAATGCCTTCGTTTTAACTATTCCGAAATGACATTTATGTAGCTGATGAAGAAGATTTTGTGGTATAAGTACCCTATGACCCCATAAGAGACAATCTTGCTCTACTGTTAATTCAAAGCCTTTTGTTATAAATGCCTTAAATTCTTTACCTTCCAACTCATTTACCTATCCCATACGAACAAAATCACAAAATTTAGGAAGAACAGGATCACGCCTGGTTTCTCTAGCTATGTCCTTAAAATCAAGATTCAACAAATTATCTTTTTCTATATAATTAATAAACGTGCCTTCAATAGTTTCACTACTAATTTTTGACTTTAATTGAGGCAACCTTGATAAGTTGTCAGCTTCATTCAAATTACCTTTTACATGCTCAATATTATAATTGAATCATGAATGTATGATGGGCATCTTTGAACACGTGTAGCTGCCATTACCGGCAAGCCATTTTTTGGACCAAATATTGAAATCAAATATTTATGGTCATTTTTAAAGGTAAAAATATTTCCAATTAAATTTTGTTTTAATTTTGTAACGCGAAATACAATTGGCAAAGCTCCTTTTTCATGCGCACTGTTGTCAAAAATATCGGTAATTTCGGGTTGAAGTGAACCAAGACTTTATCTGACGTGATTTCTGCCTTAAGTAGAGATGAGTACGTGCAATAATACATAATGTTAAATGCATAAAACAAGATTACACATAACATTTAGTGTTAATATTTTTATCTGATATAGAAAAAATAAGTGACTGGTGGACTGTAAAAATGTTTAGGTCTGCTGTACTATACAGGTAATTTGTTAACTTTTGAAATGACCAAACTATCGCGAGAAGTTCTTTTTCATTCGTGCTTTTTGTAGTTTTGTTCAGTTTGGCTAAGAGTCCTGATTGTAATAATTCAACTTGTGCCTGTAATATGTCTTTAATTCATTTATTGCTACGAGTGCTGGTTCATCATGCAAAAGGCGGCCAATGTCAAAAGAGTTTTGACATTGGCTGCCTTTTGCATAAATAAGAGCATCTTCCAATAAGGTAGCCCACCTTTTATATTAAAAAAAAGTTCAACAGGTTTTTGTTATTTTCTGTTTCAGCATAGATTATATATTTTTCATATTGCAGTTGAATTGCAATAGAGTGAACAATTGGTAATATGAACTACTCGATATTACGCACTAACAATTGTTTTCATTAGTTACTCTATAGAGTGAACAATACCAAACTCAATAGAGTGAACTTTTGTTTTTCTAATACAAAATTGACAAAAGTTGCAAAAGTAATCGTTTTTTTTTGTATTCACTTGTATTCTACATCTGTCTAGTTCACAAAAAATAAGAGAATCTTCCAATTGGGTGATTTCTTTTGGCCCACCTTGTATAATAGCACAATTGTGAATTTTAGAATTCGAAAAGGCTGAACCCACACATGAGAATTTACAGCAATTCTGCCGCTCATTAGAACACATACGAAATCGTCACAACGATGTGGTACAAACAATGGCACAGGACGTCATCGAAATGAAAGAAACTCAAGGCAATAATGTTGATTCGTCTATGGAAGCATCGATACTATATTTTCTAGATCGTCTCTTTATGTCAAACATCAGCATACGCATGTTAATCAATCAGCACACTTTGTTATTTGGCCAATTTATTAGTGATCAAGGTCGACATATAAGTTGTTTGGATCCTGCCTGCCAGGTATCCGCTGTTATTGCTGATGCCTATGAAAATGCCCGCTTTTTGTGTGATCAATATTATTTGACCAGCCCTGAGATAGAAATTGTTGAACACGACCAAGTCACTGGCGAACCATTACCCATACGCACCGTTTATATACCATCACATTTGTATCACATGCTTTTCGAATTGTTCAAGAATTCAATGCGTGCTGTTGTTGAGACGCACGATAATGAGAAATGTGATAAGTTATCACCCATTAAAGTATTAATTGTACGTGTCAAAGAAGATATTTGTGTTAAGATCTCCGATCAACGTGGTGGCAATCCTCGTTCTGAAACCGACCAACTTTTTAAATACATGTACAGTACGGCACCCCAGCCTTCCAAATCGAATTTACATACTGTATCTTTACCTGGCTATGGCTATGGTCTACTCATATCACGTTTATACGCTCGTTATTTCGACGGTGATATTGTACTCTTGTCTTGTGAAGGTTATGGCACAAAAGCCATAATATACTTGAAGGCATTATCTGACGAAGTCAATGAACTACTGCCTATCTTCAATAAGACCAGCTTAAAATTCTATAGTGCCACGGTGCCTACCGGTGATTGGTCAAATCAGGTAAAACAATCGAAAAAGAAGCGGGACGAAATACATTTGAAATATTCAGAAAAAAATCAATTGAAAAGACAAACTGTGTTAAATTTAGAACTTTTTAAAGTTGAACCCAAAAACCTGCAAAGAAACTTTTCTTTTCAAATTTAGAAAAATTAAAATGTTTGTATTGTTAAATTTGTGTTAAGTTTGTATAATTGCCTTTTGTTGTAAGTTGTTTAATTTCGATCTTATATTTTGAGCTTTAAATTAACTTTTTTCTATATATGTATGTAAAGGGTGGTTAAATTTCAAGGGCCGATGTTGATTTTGAATAAAACACAAACTATTTAGGAAATTATTGTAATTTTATTTTATTATGATATATTGGTATTACTCAATTATGTATGGAACAAAATATCGGCCAAATGGGCGCCGCGACCACGGCGGCACACCTCCATCCGATGGTCCAAATTTTCGATGACCCTGAGGCATAATGGAGGTTCTATGCCGTTAATGTGCCGAATTATCTCATCCTTTAGCTCTTGAATTATTGCTGGCTTATCGACGTACACCTTTTCTTTCAAATAACCCCAAAGAAAAAAGTCCAACGGTGTCAAATCACATGATCTTGGCGGCCAATTGACATCGCTATTACGTGAGATAACACGGCCATTGAATTTGTTGCGCAAAAGAGCCATTGTTTCGTTAGCTGTGTGGCAAGTGGCACCGTCCTGCTGAAACCACATATCGTCCACATCCATATCTTCCAATTCGGGCCATAAAAAGTTCGTTATCATCTCACGATAGCGAACACCATTCACAGTAACTGCCTGACCAGCCTCATTTTGGAAAAAATACGGCCCGATGATGCCGCCAGCCCATAAACCGCACCAAACAGTCACTCTTTGTGGGTGCATTGGTTTTTCGACAATCACTCTTGGATTCTCATTCGCCCAAATGCGGCAATTCTGTTTATTGACGAATCCACTGAGGTGAAAATGTGCCTCATCACTGAAGATGATTTTCTTCGAAAATTGATCATCCACTGTTGCCGTGGTCGCGGCGCCCATTTGGCCGATATTTTGTTCCATACATAATTGAGTAATACCAATATATCATAATAAAATAAAATTACAATAATTTCCTAAATAGTTTGTGTTTTATTCAAAATCAACATCGGCCCTTGAAATTTAACCACCCTTTATATCAGTAATTTTTTTCCACATATTAGATGGATTAAAATTAGTTTGTAATGTTTTAGTACATTATTTAGTTGCATTGATTTGTAGAGCCTAATTTGATATTTTAAGGGCTTTTTAAATGATTTTTGTAATGTTTAAGTTTGGTATATGCATGTTTTATTGTGTTATATTCTATGCCAAAAAAGCAAATATTTTTAAAAATAATTATTTAAGTTTACATTCCAAAATCTTTTTAGTATGAAATTCTGTTTATTGTTTAACGAATTTATGGAAAAAAAATTTAAAAATACGTGTGCATGTATATAATTAATTGAAAGAACTAATCAAAATGAGTTCTTGTTTCAGTAGTTTTTTGCGTCATTCGAATAATAAACTTCTTAATTGGTGGTGTAACTCCTAGTAATGATCGCAAATATAATTTAATATTAAATTTTTAGGTTAGAAAAACCATGTGTAAATAATAGGATCCCAATCTTACCAGTAAGCGTTTTCTTACACAAAAATTGGGTAAATGAGAGAGGTTTTGAGATAGTAATGTTCTTGTTGTTTCTACATGAATCAGCTTGTACTGTTTCTGCGGTCTAGTTTGTACAAGAAGAACAAGCAAGCAGCTGTTTCATAAACTAACGGTAATGATGTAAAAATAAATGTTTCCAAACAGTGAAAAATGTTGAAAATTTATATAACATATAAAAACTTGCAACGAACAAATAATAGTTAATTTTATTTTATGATTTAATTAAAAATTAGTGAGGGTGGCGATGGCTGAAGTAGCACGTTGACTACAAAACCAAAACAGACCTGGGTTAAACCCCAGTTTCAGACTAAAATTAAAAAAAAAAAACATCTCGCTTTTTTCTGATGTGCATTAGTATGTCTTTGTATGTCAGTTGTTGTCAAAAAGTTTCAGTGGCGAAGGCATAGTCACTGAACAATACCGGCTTAAGCTGATAGCAATCCACAATCATATCAGAACGCCCTCGGTATTGTGTAGCACCGGCGAAGTAAAATAATAATAAAAATGGCTACTAAATGAAGCTTCAGCACTGCTATACACAAAGAACGTGCAAAAGCAGAGCTCTAAAATAATTAATTACACTTCACCTCCTGTCGTTTCTCTAACTATCCCTTTCCTATAGTTCCAGCACAATGCATCGCATGTGTAGGGGTCATCTCCTGAGTGCTGGTCACAGATAAAAAAAAAAAAAAAAACCAAAATTACAAGTAATATTATGATCTTTAATTTATTATTTCAGCAAATGCGCGATTGATATCCAGATCCTTTAATTAGCCAGGTTTTACCCAATATCTTGGAATACGTAGGTGTTTTACGTATTTAGGTTCTTTTCGTGGAAGGCAGAGACGATATGCAATGAGATGCGAGGGTGACTCTTGAGGAAGAATATAGTTATAAATCTCCCTAATGGAGTATTTATAATTCAGGGTTGATTTTTTTTTTGTTTTGAACTTTATTTACAATATATCAATTACAGATAATTATATTATTATAATAAGTAAATTTTATGAAGTCGCTAATATTAAAAATTACTGCTGAACTCCTTTGAGAACAACAATATATTCATAAATATAATAAAGAATAAAAAAAAAAATAAATACTCTACACTATGTATTTACATATATACAATTAGACAATACAAATTTCTACACATATATGTACATACATACATATATGCATATTAATATATAGTCATTTCCGAAATGGCAAATCTTGTACGTGATTTTTCTTCAGTCTACGAACTTCATTGGTATCATCTAGCAAAGTAATTGCCAATACGTTGCTGTGATTACTTAACCTCTCTAAGTAGTTTCTTCTAATATTCTGAATTTCGTCTTTGACCGTCAAAATTGATAAGTCATCATGAATGGCTTCGTTAGATATAAACCAAGGAGCATTAATGATACAACGCAATGGTTTAGATTGAAACCTTTGTAATATTTCTATATTGGAGTTACTGGCTGTGCCCCAGAGTTGTATGGGTTGATTTAAAATGATAAATATTAGTTTCTAGATTGTGGTTGATTGGCTCTCTTAAGTTCATATAAATACTTTTATGAAATAACAAGTCAATAAGAGATATGTTTTAGAATTCAAGACCTTTAAATTTTTTTATTAGCACGAGTATTTATAAATTTTGATCGCTCGTATTGAATTAACTTTAAATTTAGCAAGGTTAGTATTTATTACATGTCGCGATGAATAAATTGCGTGTCTCATATATTCATTAGGCGGTCTTTCGATATTTTTTTAGTAAAAGATTTTCGAAAATTTTGACAATCTAACACAACACGTTTTCTACTAAACCGTAAGTGGTGCCCAGATTATTCCCAGTGGTTTACGGTTCTAGTTCGGTGCCTGTATATTCACCAGCTTTTTTAGAACCACCGCTAGTGCATCATAATCTACTTCGCATGATTTTAACTGTTGAATTTAACATGGGGATGTACTATGGAGGTGGCAATTGACCCCCACCTGCATTACCTTTACCTACCAATGTGTATAGCCGCGTAGACCTATACACCGCACTACCCATAAATACATCTATTGTGCTAGTCCGTGGTATTTAGTGTAGGGTATGGTACTAGTGAATGCGCTACTTCTTAATTGACTGCAAAATTTCTAGTACTTGATGACTACCTCCTTAGTTAACCTGGTCGAGTAAATTATAGACACAATTATTTTTTAATTTTTATTAGAAAATATATTAATTAATTTTTAAAACATATGTAGGTAGTAAAAGAAAAAATTAAATTAAAATACTAAGTTCATTTCTTACGATTTTAAAGTTATATTTAGATAATTGGATTTTTAGATTTATTTTCTGAAGTAATTTCGTAATTACTTAATTCCAAATCACTGTCTTCATTATTTAACGCTTTGCGCTCTCCAATTTTGCTAAAAGCTTCCATAAAATCATCAACTTCTTTTTCTTTTAAATTTTTTCACTGCCTCTAATTCCGCACTTTCTTTATGTATATTATTAAATTTGTCTAAAAGCGTTTCGCATTCTTTTTTATAAAGGCTTCTGATATTTCTTTGACTCATATTTACCTCCCTCCGTAAAGAAACTTAAAAAAAAAATTTTAAACTTTTCGCCACAAAATCTCAGTTACAACTGAAATTCTTTGTTAAATTCTTAATAAAGATGAAAAAAAAATGTGAGTCCGACCACAGGGGAGATGTGTAAACATCTAGTAATGAAATATTTTTTTTGTTAGTAAATTTCTTATTAAAAGTGCAAAAAATCTTTTTAAATGTTATTAAAATTAAATGTTTTTGTATTAATTTTATTTATTTGTTTTTATTTGCCTACGATAACATAATGTACGACAATTAGTGAAAATTAGTAGCTACTACTACTACTATTGCGCACTAGATGGTGCTAGTGTATTTCTATGTAGCTCAAAGTTTCTCTGTACTTCTTGTTGTCCCTATGATTACACTAATACACTCATACACAGCTCACACCGCGTTATTACAATCTTACTCAAAATTTGTGATTGTATTGTGAAAAAGATTTTTACCCCCTAGCGTATAGATGTTTACACATCAACAAGCGTTGGATTATTTACTTTTGTTAGCAATGCTTTTTTTGGTATTTTCTAACGGGATCCTTCAACACATTTAATTCTTGTAGTTACAGAAATTTTGTTTTATACATTACCTAGTGCTATAGAATTAGCTAGTGAATAGTGCTATCAGGTTTTACAGTTTAACTCATAATAATGGTGTCTATAAAAGCGCAGGTACGACTGGCTATACCATATCATTAACGCCTATTATAAATTGAGTGTAATGGCTAACTGTTTTAGTAGTCATTGGTGGCAATTGCTTTTACTTAGGCCACTGGGTTACTACTCGATTATGAATGTATGTACATATGTAGTTAAACAAAGGGAAACTTATATTAATTAATGTCTACATTACAGTTGTGTCGTTCAGCTCTCAGCTAGTTCAATTGAACGATTCAGTAAACTGAGCGAAGTGAGCGCTCATTTTTTTTGGTGATTTTAGTTCACTGAAGAGTGCTTCATCAGTGGTACTACAACTAAAAAATGTTCTTACATAAAATATGTATGATGCCAGATGCGAATATTTCACAGTGGCGATTTAGTGTAAACAATATTATTTTCTTAAATACATTTCTCTCTTGTAGTTTGTATTTATTTGATTTAAGTTTGTTACCGATAAAGATAGTGGCTAGAAAACATTATTGAAAATGACAAAATGGATTTTAATTTCAAAATGCATTAACATTTTTACGAAAGACGTGATTATATATAAATATTTATATATATTCGTACGCATGTATTAATTTATTTGAACGAATTTTTTAAACTTTACGCTGAGTTACATGATCAAGTTTGTCTTTAAAATTTGCTACACATACTGCTTGGCAAAAGTCACTTAAATTGACGTAGGCTGCGCGCAGTTTTAAATCAATTTTATTAAATTAATAAATTGTTTCACCTATATGACGGAAACTCAATAAACTTCAATGTACTTAAGGCCAATTTTTGACTTATTTATATTTAAGTGATATTTAAATAAGAAATTCAGTTTCGCACTTCTCCTTCTATGATAATGCAATCGTACTTAATTAGCCAATCTGACGTACTTAATCTCTATTTAAGTCACCATATGATTTCAACTATTTATTTTTAGTCTGCACAAACATCATGTGGAGAGACAAAAAGTTATTTTTGTTTAATTTCAAATATACGCACATAAAAGCGTACATTTATTACAATAAAATAAAAAGATTGCTTGTTAATTTTTTAATAAGCAATCTTTTATTACTTTTCAAAAATTTTGGACCACACAATGCCATAGGTAAATAGCATTGTATTTAAAAAACTACATATAATTTCATAGTGATACCGTACTTTTAAACACGAACATTTAATTAGTACTGAACAACTGATGTTGTATTTAAATTTAATTTAAGTCAAAAAACTGGGCATTAGAATACCTCTAAAAAAATCAAATTTGCGCATTGAAATTAGTGTACCCAAGGTAGATTAATTAGGTATTTGAATTCTTTAGCCGGACACTACCATTAGGATTAACTCGTTGATCTGCTTTGAATTCGTTCTTTAAACTTTAACACACCGCCATTTTTTTTCGAAAAGATTTCGTGATAAAATTTTAAAGTGTTTTTATTCATTGGCAGAAAAAAGAAAACGGAGCGAAATTTGGCTGCATTTTACCCAAGATGCAGACAATATAAATAATGCAAATTAAGTTTGAGTACAGCTGGAGGATCTAAAGGAATATTATCGCGTCTATGGAGGTAAATCATCCCCATACGACTTTTTTTTTCTTGGACCGGCACTCAGGGGATGACCCCTATACATGCGCTGCATTGTGCCGGAACTAGAAAATAAGGTTTTGGGAGAAAAGATAGAGGGAGTAGTGTTTATTCACATTTGACTTAAATTTTCCCACGTCAAAAGTGACAGGAAAGACCTTTGCGGGTAGTCCTTTCCACATACGTGCTCTTCAGCCAAAAAAACTAATTTTCTCTGTAATACGTAGTGCGGTTCGCTGCCAAGTCGACCACAAATAGATGCGGTCTTAATGATGAACGCGTTGTGCGCGTGAATGACCGGGTTTCGGGAACAAGTTCCCTGATTTCATCAGCCCACATCCCATTGTAGTACCGATAGAACAACGAAATGCACCCCACGTTGCGACGATTCTCAAGAGAGTCAATAGAATTGGCTACCCTACACTCTCCTATGAGTTTCTTCGCTCTTTCCTGTATACGGTCTAGTAACTTCAAAATAGTCTTTGAAGCACCGGCCCATACATGAGAGTTGTGTTCCATTTTCGGTCGGATGTAAGCGGTATAAATAGTGAGGAGATCAGATGGGGTGAAGTATGTCTTATACCGTCTTAAAAAACCGAGCCACTTGAACGCTTCTTTTGAGACCTTAAAAATGTGCTCAGTCCATCGAACATCGCACTGAATTTTCATGCCAAGAACATCAAAAGCTTCTAATTCCTTAATGTTTATACCGCCCACAATTACAGATGACGTAGCGCAGTCGGGCATGCGGTGCGAAAGCATTGGGTCTTTTGAGCATTGAAATCGACCCTGTTCGCGTGACCCCATTCCGATATTCTTGTGTAGTCACCATTTAGCGTATTATTCATATTCTACCTCGTCGCCGCGATCATATTCGACGTAGGCCTACGATTAAATGCATATGAATAGCAAATACTGCTGTTATCTGCGAAAAAGTGGATAGGGTTGGAAGTTTGACATAGAAGGTCAATAAGAAAGATAAGAAATAGGGTACCCCTGAATTAATCTTGAACTCGTTAGATAAGATCCCGTCTATAACAATTCTTATAGCGCGATCCCTGAGAAAGCGTGATATAAATCGAGAGAAGATATCACCGACACCAAAAGCAATAAGTTTGGACAAGAGTGATCCATGCCATACTCTGTCAAATGCTTTGGAAATATCTACGCCACTACCTTACTTTCGCCGAAATGATGACTGGACCGACACCATTTTTCCGAGAGGAAGGCTAATAAGTCTCCCGTGGAACGTCCTCCTGGGGATCGGCGTTACATTTGCAACTTTCCAGCACGACGGAAATTCGCCTGCATGATAGGTAACGTCGAAGAGCACTGCTTCAAGACCAGTGCCGGAATTCCATCCGGCCCAGGTGACTTATTTATGTTGTCGTCCGTTAGAATACTTTTACCTGCACGAGCTCGAAAGTATAATTTTGGCATAGTTACGGATACACTCTCGGGAGCTGCAAGTGGTTGATTGCTTTCCGCCAGGTGAGAATTGCCTGCAAACATTTCAGCCAGTTTTATATAGTTTTCTCCCTTTCCGTATTTGGGCTTCTGTAAAGAAACCCGAAATGCAAAAGATGTGCCCTGATTTTGAATTTAACCCAAATACAGCTAAATTCGGGATCATGCGTGCCCAATGATTGCTGGCACTGGTACACAATCTCATTGCGTATATAAATTGCAAGGCCCTTTTTGTTGATGGAAAAGAGATAGAAGGAGATACCCAGGTATGTGAAAATCCTGTGGGTCAGCATCTTCAGACAGCTAGGTTTTACTTAAGACGAAAACATCCGGCCGATGGAGACAAACGTGACCATAGACAGAGAAGAAGTTTGCCCTTAGACCACGTATGTTGCAGAAGTCAATTCTGAATCGGCCTGTCATGATTAACGCGAGAAAAGTCAAATAAATGTGTATCTTCTGTATTGTAGTCGCTACTGAGCTAATCGCTGCTTGATCAGATTTAGTCGTGTATAGTAATGAAATTTAACACAATGACACGAAAAAAGGCCATGAATGCCCTGATCTGGTCACCGTGACCCGAAGTGACAACAGTGGTTGGTGGTGTCAACACTGTCCAATATCGTTCGCCTGTCACTGGTATAGCGGTTTTCCCTTTTTTTCCTGCTTTTTTCTTCTATTCTCCTAGTTATTTCACAGTTCAATTGTTATTGTCCCTTGCCATTCCATTTAAGTTTATTGATTTTTTGATATTTGTTGGTGTACATATGTAAACTATTTAAGTTCTTTTTTTTTAAGTTTATTTTAACATTAATAAGGTAAACACCACCGATTGCCGCAGGTACATCAGAAATGGAAACATTTGAACAACCTTCAAAAAGCCTATAAGCTCAGTCACAGCAGAGGTTGACACAATTTTTTTTGTAATCCTCCTCTGGCTCGAAAAGTCGAGCAAATTGTTGGCAAGTTTTAAAAATGCTAGTGAAAAGGTATCATGCTTTGTGAATTGTAGACGAACCTGAATTCAACAAGCTTGTTTTTTCCTAATTAAATAATTTATAATTTAAATAATCGGCATGGTGAAAAAAAAAACTTTTTTATTTCGTTTGACCAAATTGAACACAACCGCTTTTATATGCTGTTACTTTGCAAGTATTTTTTAATTAGGTTTTTTCTTATTTCTATATATGTATGTATGTAAATTGTAAATATTTATATAAATGTGAGTAGATCAGACCGTTAATATATAATAAGATTACAGCAATCCAGGGTTTGCAATTCATTATAATGTTGTTATTATTATTAGTATTATCAGTATTATTCATGACCCAACAGTACAAATATCAAACTGTCGAGGTTACACTTTACCAACTCGTAAGACGATTTCGAATGTCATTTTGCGGAGTATTTACTGTGAAATTTTAAGTTCAGTGAAGTCAAATCTCCAATGTGCTGTAGCGAGTTGCCTTACAACTGATGGATGGACATCACAAACAAATACAAGCTACGTAGCCGTTACTGCTTATTTCATAGATGCAAATACTGAGCATTTACACACACATTCACATTTACTTGCATGACATACGGCTGACAACTAGCTAAATTTTTTAAAATCAATACCAACGGATTTTGAAATTAAGAATAAAGTAACGGCGATCGCAAATGATAATGCTGCAAATATTACTGCTTCTACTCGCCAATGTCAGTGGAGAGGAATTGGATGTCTTGCACACACGCTAAATAAAATTAGAAAGAAAATTAAGAAATTAAGAAAAATGCATTAATTTTGCCAGATTTAAAACTTAGACAAGATATCGTCACTAGATGGAATTCAAACGCTGTTGGATACAATATATGAGCTAAAAGAAGCAGTTATTTCAACGCTCAGTTTAATTCGTCCCGACTCGATCCTTATCTTCAGAAGACTGGAATCTGATGAAAGAAAAAACCTTTTTATCAAATAACAAATGAAATTTCAGCGGAAAAGACACTTTTTAACCACAAAAAAATCTAAAAATTTTCCGTTACTGAATCAACGGGGAACGGAACACAAAATACCAAAGCTGCCAAACGGTCAAAATTTCGATTCGAATCGAAATGCAGAATAGGAGTGATTAAAAACGTCACTTTCTTTTCATTGAATTATTATCAACGGGCTCAGTTTTATTAGTCTGTATTTATCGCCTTCAATAGAACATAAAAAGGAGCAGTCTACATAATAAGCGCTAGTAAATGTTTTGAAATTAAACGAATATTGTTTGGATAGTTGAATAATAGTAATTTACATTTTATTAAAATTTTTTATATATTTATATTAGCCTATATACAAGATTTCACAAATTTCACTAAAATAACAACTCCTAAACTGCCAAAAAAATGCTAAAGTTTTAAATGTATTATTTTTTTGTTAATATTACCTAATAAATTATTTATTTTTCATAATTCTTCACTATAAACACATATTGCACATCACTTCAATGAAACAAATTGATTGAAAAATAACAATAAAATATTTATTAAACAAAATATATATAAAACAAATATATTTCAGTCAAAATATGTACATATGTACATTAGATTGGCCGCGATTTGTTCGGGCAATTTTTCAAAACGGTAATATCAATGAACACCAGACAAAAAAAGTTTAATTTTTTATCTAAAAACAACATCGGAAAAGTTTGAAGCTGATCTATGAATGATTAATGGACCCACAAATTGGTATAAGTTTGGTTTAGGTTTTATATTTTGTTAAATAATTTTAAGTTCTTTTATTACGTTATATTAGCAGCGACATAACAGTTATAAGAGAAATTACGAAAAGTTTATAATTAACCATTAAAATTTATCAATTCTAATAAAAATTATTTTTAACCATTATCGTAAGAAATATTTCTTTTTGGTTACCGCAACCAATATAAACGAAAAAAAATTTTTTTGGGTTACGAATAACTGTTTTCCCATCAAAAATACCTTATATTATTTTAGTATGATCCAAATTGTAATCGTCTGCCAAATTTCGTGCAAATTCATTAAGAGTTTACCGCGTGATGATCGAACAAATATCAAAACACACAAATATACAAAGTTTCTCATTTATAATATTAGTATATATTTTTTTTTGCGTGTGAGATAGGGTTGAATATGCCTTCGCACTTACAGAGACCACCGTCATCTGCGTCGAGTGGTGTTACCAAAAAAAATTCCCTCCTACTCCTCTGGGCAGATTACATCGCGGGACCACTTTCCGCATTACTTCGGGAAGGCCCAGAGCTGCGTCCCAATCACGACCGTTCCTTACTCACCCACGTCTGGGTCCGCTAAGTTTGTATTCCATGATCCGCGTCAGAGGGGCCTCGCCTTGCAGCAACGCATGGAGGTCGCTCTTTTTCCTCCATCCCAATTGTCCTCGCAATCGAGAATCCTCTTTATTACGCTGGCAGGAGTGAACCAGCCAACACGCTTCGCCATTGCATTCCTTTCACTATGCCATCTGATGCAGTCGAATAAAGTGTGTTCTGCATCATCATCCATCATACCGCAGTAGATGCAATCGGGAGCATCTGCCCTGCCCATTCGGTACAGGTACTTTCGGAAGTATTCGTCGCCCGAGAGGAATTGTGTCAGGAATCCCCAAATTTCCTCCGAATACAAAGGTTGATTACATTAGCTAAAGTTATGATGCCTTTCGCCATTGCTCCCTGGGCTGAGCATAATTTGAGAGTAAATCTCTTAACTTAAACTATTCTTAAAATTAAATAAAAGTTTACTTAAAATTAAAAACAAAACACACAATAAATAAGAAAGACAAGATTATAATAACAATAATAAAATAATATAATAAAACGTTTGATTATTCTAACTAACCTCTATGTCTGCCCTGTATACTTTTTGAGAAAAATTTATGTCGCAAAGAAGTGGACACATGAATCGATGATGCAGTCTCATTCAATTAACCAATATAATTTTTATTTAACCCAATACAACGTTTTTCACTTTTTAAAATATCTGATATTAACTTATTTTCATGACAGGAAGATTTTTATGTTCATTGAATTTTAAGAGTTTATTAAAGTATACATGTAGGTATTTATGTTATCTTTAAAAACAATTTCAATATTGCCGATGTGAATTCTTAATTGTTTACTCTCAGGAACAATAAAACCTCTACACTTGCCTGAAACATTACTTATACAGATAGCCTCACCCTTCGAGATATTTATCTTCACGCCCCAATCTGCATATTATTTCTTAATGGTTTCTAAATCATGTGACACTTATTTTAAAACCAAACGAGGATATTAGTTATGAGAGCAAACAAGAGAATCATTAGCATATAGCAAACTGATGGAATTCGATCCTATGTGGGGAAAGTCATGCATAAATATTTTATAGAGGTGGGGAGCTAAAATCGATTCTTGAGGAACAGCACAGTAAACATTACCAAGCCCAGGTAATAAATTTTCTATTGGAAAAGAAACTTCCGAATAATTTTATAATAAAAAGATCAAACCCCAATTGAATCATTTTGTAAATAATCCCATTGTTGTAAGCAGGATCGAAAGCTTTTCCAACATCTAATGAAAATGCTACTGTACAATTTTTAATCCGAAGGTGCCTTACAATGTCATCATGAAATTTAGTAATGCATCAGTTGTTTAATGAATTTTCTTAAAACCAAACTGTAAATCAGAAATATAAGAACCAAATACGCCAATTTCCATTTTATTGAAAATCAACAAAAATATATTTATTTATTCATTTATTTATGTATAAAACTATGTATTTTGACACAGTAAAAATATATAACGATTTTCTAAAATCAGCATGTTGCCATATGGCGAAAAACCTTGTTTGAGTGTACAATGTGGTAAAACACGATTTTTTTTTATGTGCGACTTTCATTAACATTTTGTTTGCTACTATGAAAGAGAATGAGATTGAAAAAACTCTCATTCATATTGAAGACTCCGATATTGAAGGCTCAGATATTGAGAAAGTAATGTTTTACAAGATTTGATAGAAAATTTTGATAAAAATTAATCATTTATATATAAAAGTTTTTAACAATTTAAAAATACAATAATTGATTTATATATTCAACTGGTTCCTCTAAAGAGCGTAACTAAAAATTATTCCATTTTCAGTCTTTGCAAGGAAACTATATACAGTGGTCTGTAAAAATTTAACATTAAATTCTGTACTCTTTGGGCAACAAAGCTACATTTGTATCCTGCTTTGAGATATAAGAATAGAATATCCTTTAGAGCCAAGAGAAATATATCAACTAAAGCATTTATTTTAAGTTGTGCCTGTGTTTATGTTAAAAGTAATTTTATCATTATGCTGTTATACATTGTTTTGTTTCTGTATTTATGAAAGTAAATGAACAAATAAATTAAACAAATTCACAATGAAGGGGAATCACTCAAAAAACTTCTTATAGTTATATTTCTGAATCATTTGATAGAGTGTGGCATAGGATTTCAAACTTACTTCCTTTACTGTCGGTGATATCTTCTCTCGATTTACATATATCGAGCTTTCTCAGGGATCGCGCTATAAGAGTTGTTATAGACGGAATCTCATCTAACAACTTCAAGATAAATTCAGAGGTAGCGCAAGACTCCTTTCTTTCTCCTACCCTATTTCTTTGTTTGTTTCAACTTAACTCAAAACTTCAAACTTATAACCTTATCCACTCTTTTGCAGATGACAGCGGCATTTATCACTTATATTGGTCGTAGGCAAACATCGCGGCGCTGAGGATATAAGTGATTCGTTGAATAGTGAACTCACAAAAATATCGCAAAGGCGTCACGCAAACTTGACATGAAGATTCAGTATGATGTTCCATGGACTGAGCACATCTTCCTTGTCTCAAAAGAAGCATTCAAGTGACTTGGCTTTAAAGATGGTGCAAGACATACTTGAAGCCATCTGATCTCCTTACAATTTATACCGCTACTATTTGTGGTAGCACTGCGCATTACAGAGAGAATATTTAAAGAAAGCAATTTTTTGCCTCTACTGAAAATTTGTAAATTTTGAGTTGACTCCCTTTAGAGGATGTGTAAATAAAAGCTTCGATTTAAAATAATGTTGTATTCCTTATTATTTGGCAAAATGTTTGTTAGAAAAGCAATGAAGCTGATTTTTTTTTATTTTTAATGTTACTAAATGTAAAACAAAATTTATAAATGCGTATCTTCTTAATTTTGAATAATTGAGGATTTGTAGTAGAGTTATTAAAACGAAACATATTAAAAATGTGCAAAGGATTGTGGAACTTTATAATTCTATAGAGCTAAAACCGCAACCTAAACTTTAATTAGTTATCAAAAAAAAAATGTGATCTGAGTCTGCAAGCAAAATTTTTTTAAAAATTCGGAAAAAAAATAACAGATAATGTGTTACATTATAAAAATATGTCCTCACTTTCTTCTACACTAGCCACATATGTTGAAAAAAAATTAAATAAATAATTATGTACATACACACCATTTCAACTACAAAGAAACAAAACCGAGCAAATAATTAACTATATATTTTAGATTTAAATACTGTGTTATTTTTATTGATTCTGCTACAGCAGACTTGAATTTTTTGTTACAACAGAAACGATTTTTAATAAAAACAAAAGGGTGTGAACAGTGTTGCGGAGTGAACACGATGTAAAACCTGATTTTAAAACTTAACCAGTAAAATACAAAAAAAATTTACACATTCAGTATTATTTATGCTGAAGAAAGTAACCAAAAAGCCAAAAGATTTTCACATCTCCACATTAAAAAGAAATTTAACCATTTTTATTAATATTTAGTTTTTTTTTGCACAGTTCGTGTGAATAAAAAAACAAATAAAAATGTCGCTAAATAATGAAATTTTAATAGCAATAATGACAAGGTGTTTACATAAAAAAGATCAACGGCGCATATGGTTGAAGGAGTGGTTTCAAAAAAGAAGCCATGAAAATTTATTATAAGAATTAAGAATGCCGTCAATGATCGATTTTAGTAGTTTTTTTGCGGATGGATTGTTCCAACTAGGAGGAAGTTCTTAGTTTAGTCGGGCGTATAATTAAACAAGAATTAAAGGTAATGTAAGATGATATTTCGGCTAGCCTTCGGTTATCAACTAACAAAACTTATATATATGTATAATAATTATTCTCCATGAATTTATAAAGCCAAGAAGAAAGCCGGGAAGAAATTTGTTCAACTCAACTTTCAAAAGAAAATACAAAAAATTTTGTATATCTGAGTTTTCTGTGCTACAGTACTGTACTTCTTCGGTATTTGAGAAATTAAACGACAGTGTATTAAATAATAAATAAAATGGCTCCCCTTAACTTAAAAATAATGCGCAAAAATTAACATCAGAAAAGCTGCAACTTTGCTTTATAATTAACACGCAACTGCAAAGTTCCTATCACTTTCACCACCTGTCTATTCTCTGCACTATCCCTCTCTATATATATTGCCAGTGCAGTGCATTGCATTTGTAGACGATTTCTCCTGAAGACTGTTACAAGATAAAAAAAGATAATAAATGAACAACACTTAATAATGTCCTCCTCTCACATTGGCGGAGAAACGAAAACAAAACAGAATCGCGTGTAATTTGTGTTCATAACAGCAAGAGTGTTGTGACTATTTCTCCATTATTTTGCCATTGTATCCTAGGTAAAGTTCCTATGTGCTAAAACAATTGTCAATTTATTTTAATTTTGTTTCGATATAAGTTCTTTGAATAGAACATGCAGCATAACAATTAGAAACTATAATATTTTTCCTTTTATATTCTAAATTTTCTACAGGCTTACATTTTTTAATTACCTTCCAATTGTTTATATCCTTATTTGCCAGTGCTATACAGAATGCACGCATCCTTGTTTATAATTTATTTAATAAGCTCTTCGTTTAACAGGCATTTATCGTTGAAATTGTAGGTCGTCTCTTTGTTAGTACGCTCACCACTAAGTTGCAATCAATTGAGAATTTTTTTTTTTGAACCAACACTCAGGGGAACACCCAGTGTAGCGGTGCTATTATGGATCAAAGATTCCCGACCTTCGTGAAGGCTCTGGGGAGCTTCACTAAAAACATCAAGTTTAAGACTGGTCTGGGTAAAGTTCCATTCGATGTTCGTACTTTTACAATTCTCGTTTGTCCATATTTGCCTGTGAGCTTTGAAGTTACAATGCCTCTTCTCCATTGGGTACTGTGAAGGTTCTCACCGCATATAAAAAGCACGTCGTTCACCTCTAGTGGATTCTGAGATGTGAAGCTTCCGTATGTCTGGTTAGTGTTGGTAGATACTCCCGAATCCACCGTCGCCAAAATTGATTCTTGACCTGTTGTCTAATTCCATACTGCTTTCTCGGACATGTAGGTTCGACATCACCAGGTGCGTGTGTGGAATTAGTTGTATCCAACAGAAAATGATTAGGAGTCAATGGATTTTCATGTCTCAGTGGTACATGAGTGAGAGGATGACTATTTACCACACTCTCCGCTTCTATAAGTTCATTACAAAATTTCGAGCTTAGGAGCAACTCTTTTTTGGTGTCACGTTACCAATTCGCTTTTAATATAGTTATGGTCAAAAATATTCCTCACCTCCAAATCCTTCACCACCTGCCCCAACGAAGTTTGTCCCCATGTCTGAACGTATTTGACCGGAACACCTCTTCGGTTAATAATATTACAGATAAATAATGCTAGCGTCAGTAGGGAAATTGGTCGCTAGTTCAATATGGATTACCCTTATCGTAGGCATATAAAAAGAGCTACCCACTGTTTCTCTCGTCTGTGTCCGAAAGTTACGAATATAATGCCAAAATGATATAAACCAGTGTATGTAAAATGTCTCACATATTGTTGATGACGGTTAATTAACAATTGACCCATTAATTTCCTTTCTGGGTTTGAGCGGTTATTTTTGTATAGTGAAAAATTCGATTTTGCGCGTATAACTAATGCTCGTAATTCAATTGTATTGACTACAAGTTCGTTATCACGCACTATTCGAAGTTCATACTTCATGCTTCTCCAAATCTTAATACCCAACCAATGGTCAAACTGATTTCAAATCACTGAAATGGTCTTCTGCACACAAAAATTTAATAATTGAAATCACTTGCTTATTTTTTCTATGTATTTCGTTTAGAATTTAATAAACATGCTATAATATTTTTCATGTGATTTGATTTCTATTTATTTTTGTAATAAAATAGGGTTTGCTACATATAAAAACTTAAATATGAGCAAATTTGTAAGAACACTGCTTTTTTTGTAAATAATTGTTTTGCTTTGTTTGGCTATGTCGTGGTTTACATTTTCTTTTTAGCAGTCAGCTAGTTATTTTTTTCGAACACGTTTTTGAGGTTGCCAAAGTAACACAGTCTTTATAAGTCATGTATATATATATAGATACGAGTATTTTACCATCATGTTCTTTATTTAAGACAAACTTTATATATTGTTGTACAAAAAAAAAAGTAATGGTCAATAATTAAATTATTTTTGTGCAAATTTATAAATAAATAAATACAAAATTAAAGTAAATTTCGTTAATGAAAACACTGGAAACTACGCAATTGTACATACATACGTAGGTATTTTGTTGTGCTAATAAAAAATTTATGGTTTGTCCCGCAAATGTCGTTTTTTAACACGTTCTTTTTTTTAAGTGGCATTTTTATATTCTTTATTTCATCTAATATTTTGTTCACAATGCAAAAATATAAGCAAGTAAACAAAATCTGATGTTTTCTCGTGTTTTCGAAAAATTAAAACCATGACGAAAAATGTAAAATCGCGTGATTTACAGAGCAACTTCAAATTGTCGGTGTGGTTTCAAAACGGTTCGTGATTTCAAATCACGTGATTTGCAAAACAGGGCTGTATTTAATTTTTCTAAAGCTTTTTAATTTTTTAAGTTTAATTTTGACTAACGTTGAATAAATGGAAGAATATTCACATATTTCTATTTTGTATTTTATATTAATTTTTTGTTTGTTTTTTTTAATATTTTTAAAAGTTGTTATTATAGACTTCTTTAATAGTGTTCCCTGAATTTAAGATAGAGCTTATTCCCTTTTTTCAATTAATATGGTTTTGTTGGTTTTTCTTTCTATTAAAATAACGTAATAAGCTTAAACCTGCCAAAAACCTATAAATAGCGTTAATTTCATGATGAATCTTTTTTCGGGATTCATAAAAATCAGTTGAATGTCAGAAATGATATTCAAGATCAACTGCAAATTAATAACCACACAGTTTCTGTTAAATGGCAACACTTTTAACATAATCACTTGCATATATTTGAAAAATACTTGTTATAATAATTTATTTAATAAACATATTACCTTTGCTTTTTGATGTCATACTCTTATAAAATATTTTTTTCATTCATTCGATTTTCTTATTCTTTTAACTTTCTGTATTACATTTGTTATTAATAAATGCACTACATTTTTGTATATGAAAAGAAACTTGTGATCATCATTATTTTCCAATAGGTTATGGGCCCAGTCTAAAGCAAAGATGGGTAGAAGATAAAGTTTCTTTTAAATTAATTAATAAAAAGGCGTGTGTCGTTTGAAATACAAATAGAAGAACAAATTTATTGGTGAAATTAAGAGGGAAGTCTATATTCAATTGCCATGTCGTCAATATATCAAATAGATAAACTCGATGAAGCTAATTACGCTACATGGAGCGTGCAAATGAAGAGTATTTTAATACACAGTGATCTATGGGGCATCGTTTGTGGACGTGAAAAGAAACCTGAAGGTATAGAATTATCTGAGGCTTATGAACGAAAAAATGAGAAAGCTTTAGCATCCATATTATTATGTTTGAAATCAAGTCAACTGAATCAAATTGAGAGCTGTGTATCAGCGCCTGCGGCTTGGCAAAGATTACTTGAAATAAATTAATCAATGGGTCCAGATAGAAATATAATGCTGTTCAAGAAGCTGTTATATATGTCAATAAATGATGGTAATATAAGTAATCATATAAATGAATTTTGTTTTTTGATAGATCAATTAGCTGATATCGACGTTTTGATACCAGAAGAAATGTTAGTAATACTATTACTATCGAACTTGCCTAAAAGCTATGAATCGTTCGTTATTGCTATGAATCTAGAGATCCTTTACCTAATCTTTCATCATTAAAAGTGAAGCAATTAGAAGAAGGTGCATGACAGCAGGAAGTTTATAACAATAATGATAATGGCAATATAGAAGTTTTAAATGTAACGAGAGCAAATGCTAAGTTTGATGCCAAAAACCAAATGAAAAATAAAATTCAGTACGACCGCAATAAAAATTCGACTAAGGACAAAAAGTTCTACCAGTGTGGTCGTCGGGGACATTTTGCAGCTAATTGTTGGCAAAAATATAAAACGAATAGTCAAGGTAATAAGCACGAGTTCAATTGTTTTGTATTGTTAGCAGTTTTGAAAAATTTAAGCAATACTGACGGCATCGTAGAATGGTGTGTGGACAGCGGTGCTTCCTCACATTATTGTTATGATAGAAATCTGTTTGAAGAATATGAGCAATACAGTGAAGTTGTTTATTTACCCAATAACAACAGCATGAAAGCCATTGGTCGTGGAAAAATAAAAATATATATCAATAAAAATATTATAATCTTGTGTATTCTTAACTCAAAAAAAAGGTTGTATTGAAACTCAACTCTAGTTCTTCTCTCATCAAATCTCTTCATTAGAATAATCTTTTTGTGAGTAACAACGTGTCAATACATAATCTCATCTTTCTTTTTTAAGGGCGGCGAACAAATAATGGGAAATAACAGAGTTGAAATATTTAGGTCAATAAACATTTGGAACCTATATGTGAAGTATGTGCTAAATCTAAAATAACTGTGAAACCTTTTGAAAATTCAGCGTTTAGAGCAAAATCTTTATTGGAAGTTATACACAGCGATATTTGCGGGCCAGTTAATGTGCCATCTATAGCTGGATCTAGATATTTTGCTACGTTTATCGGCGATAATTCCCGTTATACTTTGGTATATTTTCTTAAAAATAAAAATCAGGAATTCAATGCTTTTAAAGAATACAAGTTATTAGTCGAACAACAAACTGGATGCAAAATAAAATGCTTAAGGACAGACAATGGCCGGGAGTACGTAAATAATGATTTCAATACATTTTTGTCGAAAAACGGTATGCGTGTTTCAAGATTAATGTGGATATCTGCCCTCAACAAAATACAGTGTCTGATCGCGCCAACAGGAAATTTCTTGCAGAAAAATTTTGGGCCGAAACTGTTTTAACATCTGTATATTTACGTAATAGATCAATTACAAAAGTTTTAGGTAAGAAGACCCCGTTCGAAGCTTAGCATGGTGTTAAGCCATCTTAAAGTATTTGGAACGAATCAATTGCATTAAACAAAACGCAGCATAAAAAGTTTTTGCCTAAAAGTACTGAAATGGTGATGATTGGTTACAGTGAGCAATCGAAAGCTTATAGGCTATACAATCCCATCTCAAGATAAGTCAACGTAAGTCCATACGTAATTTTTATATAATAAGATTCAGACAGATGAGCCAGGTAGTATCGAGTTTGGGAGTTTTTTATAAGAGGATAATAAAACTTTAGTTGAGAATGAACTGCCACAAGAAGACAACTCAACAGCAAATGTTAATCAACAATCTGAAGGAAATTAACTGATAGCTGTAGATGAAGAAAATATTTCAGAACAAAGAGTTGAAAATTTTCCCAGTCAATTACCAAGAAGAAGTAAAGGCCGTCCCAGAATATTAAGAACTTGATGCTTTGGTCGTCCAAGGAAAATAAATAACACGGTAAATTCAATCCATGTACCGGATGATGTAAATGAAGCTTTGTGGGGGCCTAATTCCAAAGAATGGAGTGATGCAATCAAACGTCAGTATCATTCTTTAGTTCAAAATAATACTTGGGAGTTGAGTGACCTACCGAAAGAACAAAAACCTGTCGGGTGTGAATGGGTGTTCAATTTAAAAAAGATAAAGAAGGCAATTTAAAAAATTTCAAGGCAATGCTGGTCGCTAAGGGATGTAGCCAAAAATATGACATAAACTATACAGAGACATTTTTGCTAGTGATTAGGTATGCCAATATAAGATTGTTAGTAGCATTGGCAGTTGAACATCAGTTATATATGCATCAAATGGATATTTCATCCGCTTATTTAAATGGTGAACTTGAAGAAGATGTTTACATGGTGCAACCTGATGGATTTATCAATGAAAAGTATCCAGATCAAGTTCTCAAATTAAAAAAATCATTATATGGCCTAAAACAAAGTGGTCGAGCATGGTACAAAAAATTTAACATCCTTTTAAAAAAGATTGGATTTGCACAATGTATCAGTGAGAATTGCACGTACACTGAAAACACTGGTGGTATGATTAATATTATTGCTGTTTATGTTGATGATTTAATAATTGCCAGTACATCAAAGACAGATCTCAATAATATAAAAGAAGCTAATTCGAACGAATTTAATGTCATAGACGGTGGTCCACTAAATCAGTTTTAGGTATGGAATTTAACAGTAAAGAAGAAACGGGTGCAGTAGAAATAAGCTAAAAGCAGTGTTTTAAAAATTTATTGAATGCCTTTGGAATGGAAGATTCAGAAGAAGCCGTAACTCCTTTGCAGGCAGGGTTTCAACCATCATGTGCAAATACTGACTGCCGAAAAGTAGAAGTTGTAGAATATCAGCCTATAATAGGTGCATTAATGTACTTGGCGATTACCACACTACCAGACATTTTATATTCTGTGAGTAAACTTGCTCAACGTAATACTGATCCTCATTGAGAACATTTGTCAGCAGTGAAGCATGTGTTGCGATATCTGGAGAAAACAATAGATTATAAACTGCACTTCTTTAAGAGTGGAAGACCTATAGTTGGTTATGCAGATGCAGACTTGGGTAGTGATGTTATAAACCGAAAATCTTACTCTGGTTTCCATTCGTTGAAGCAAATTGCGTGTTCGCTTGGGAAGCTAAAAAAACAAAATGTTGTGGCTTTAAGTAGTACAGAAGTAGAGTACATAGCTACATCCACCGCAGCAAAAGAAGCTATTTATATCAAGAATCTTCTCAATGAATTAGGCTTCAAAGAAGATGGTCCATTATTATTGAATGGTGACAACCTTAGCGCACAGTGTTTGGTTAAGAAGGCTACGTACCACGTAAGAAGTACACATATCGATTTGAAGTATCTTCACATACATGATATTTATTCAAAGGGATTAATCAAAATAGAATATGTTCCTACTGAAGAAATGTTGTCAGATATGTTTACTAAAAATTTATGTAAAGAGAAACAAGTAAAATTTTGTAAGAGTATGGGATTATATTAATATGTCGACCACTGTGCGCGAAATTATCGTATGTTACAAAAACTAAATTTCACAGGAGAGCGTTTTTATTCGTCTTTTTTTTATTTGCCTGACAGCAGTAACTGTCACATACGATAAAATGTACATAGTGTTATCTCCATAACTATAACAATTATCGCTATAATACTTTATCTGAAGATGAATTAATGGATTTAGAACCATTTTGCATAAAAAACTCGATTTCGAAAAAAGTGTAACATACGATAATTTCGCGCACAGGGGTCGATGTGTTGATAGGTATTGTTAAATGGCAACACTTTTAACATAATCACTTGTATATATTTGAAAAATACTTGTTATAATAATTTATTTAATAAACATATTACCTGTGCTTTTTGATGTCATACATTTGTTATTAATAAATTCACTACATTTTTGTATAAAAAAGAAACTTGTGGTCATCATTATTTTCCAATAATTTCCGACAATGTACCTTCATAAAATAAAAAAAGAAAAAGGAAGATATGTGCAGTTAGTTCCTCTTCGAAACGAAGAATGCCAAATATTTTTTGTGGAAAGTGCCAAAAAGTTGTGACTCGTGCTTTATATGAAAGAATTTACCTCGAAACTCATGTTCAATTATTAATTTAATATCTATGTTATAAGAAACTGGAACACTGAATTGAAAAAATTTGCAATATGTTTATTATTAACTCTTTAAAAAACCATGCCAATTAAAGGAAAGCTACGAAGTGTTAATATTTCGTTAAGGATTAAAAACCATGTAAAAGATTTTCTTTAAATTTTAATAAAAAAAATAACTAAATATAAATAAAAAATCTATTTTCCTACGTATTTTTGCTCGTGACGTGTTTTATAGTCAGTTAAATTATGTCGTAGTCAAAATGACGAAGGATGACGTTAATGTACAAAAAATAAGGATGATGGTATAGGGTTAAGCAATATAATTTAGTCTTCACACAAATTTCATTTACTCAATTTAGCTTCTCAATTTGCATTTAACAACTGGAAAAAGAACAACGTTTTGAGGTATAATTCGCTGGTCATCTCTTTTATCTATTTGCTTTTTTAATTTACTATTTTCACATTTGAGTTGCCATTGTGCAGAATTTTCACTGTACAGACTTCCCTGCAGCGTTGCCATTTCTCAAGTTTTCCCTAATTTTTCAAGGTTTTTGAAGTGTCGAAAAATTGTTAAGTTTTTAGTTTTAAAAATAGGTTTTTCTGAAATTCTTTCAAATTTTCAAGTTTTGTTTATTAATTTTTTATTTACAGATATATGACGAAAATATTATTTGATGTTGCCATGAAATGTAAACTTTTTTATATATTAGATTTTATAATTTCTCAGTATTAATTGTGTCTAATCCCTCTTTAAAACAACTGTGCTGTATTAAGAATATTATAGTGTTTTATGTATGTTTTTTTCCTCTAAAAAGTTTTCGATTTCAAAAAAGTTTGGATAAATATTTAAAGAGAAGCATTAAGGACGAACGAATATTTTCAGTTTTTGGTGTTATTAGTGTAGGTTTTTAAAATAAAGATAGTGCTTTATTGATTATTATTTATAAAATAAAGATATTTTATTGTACAGAGCTTTAGTGAACTATTTAATTATGTTATATTATTTATTATTCGTGCTTCCGTCGTAGTCAACGTCCAAACTTGTAATGATCTAAATTTCGTCTCGTCTCTGTCAATTTACTCTCACTCGTCAGTTTTATATATAAAATACTCGTTAATCCTAATACAAAGTCGAATACTGAATAGAGTTGCTAAAAAGAGTGGCCACTTCTAGTCAGCCGTCTGTTGTCAATAATTCCCACATTAGTTTTAAGCAGCAATACAAGTGGAGAAAATAGCTTAGAATACACTA
This sequence comes from Dexiosoma caninum, assembly GCA_963924685.1. Taxonomy (NCBI): domain Eukaryota; kingdom Metazoa; phylum Arthropoda; class Insecta; order Diptera; family Tachinidae; genus Dexiosoma; species Dexiosoma caninum. The sequence goes on from OZ004729.1 coordinate 58,378,895, forward strand.
TAGACACATCAGAGGCTTCAACAAAAGCTAACAATCGTGAGATGAATTTGTTGTTGTTGTTCAACTTTTTTTTGTTTATCTTATTTTGAATTCAAAATATATATTTTTATGCTTTTTTCTTTATTTGTGGAAAAGTTTTTTGTTGAAAAATTAAGTTTTTTTTTTAAATATATGGTTACGCTGCTTCCCAGTCAAAATACTTTGTATGTATTGCTCAGTAACTTAATTAACATTTTGTATGGATTATTGAGCTCAATGCTGGAATTTATTGCGAAAATCTCAATAAAAAATTTTATACCACATATTCGTTTTAAAAATATAATTCTGAATAGATGCTTTTTATCTCCAGATCGCATCTACAACGGTATATTCTCTAATGATAATAAAATTCCTGTTTGCTCTATACGCCACCTTAGTCATATTTCCTTGCAAATAAACCGGGTCTGTAGGATATGTGAAAACAACAGTGCATGCTCGTACAGCTCGTACTACAGAAAATATAGCTGCTGTTCGCGATAGTGTGGCTGAAGAGCCGTCCACCTCAACTCGTCGTCGTGCCCAACAATTGCACCTCTCACGCTCGTTGTTGATGAACATTATGCATAAAGCCTTGCATTTAAACGCTTACAAGGTGCAATTGACTCAAGAACTAAAGCCAATGGTCAGAATGGTGGCAAGAAATGGCAACAATGGATGATAAATTTTCGAAGAAAATCAACTTCAGTGATGAGGCACATTTTCACCTCAGTGGATGCACCCACAAAGAGTGACTGTTTGGTACGGTTTATGGGTTGGCGGCATCATCGGGCAGTATTGTTTCCAAAATGAGGCCGGCCAGGCAGTTACTGTGAATGGTGTTCGCTATCGTGAGATGATAACGAACTTTTTATAGCCCGAATTGGAAGACATAGATGTGGATGATATGTGGTTTCAATAGGACGGTGCCACTTGCCACACAGCTAACGAAACAATGGCTCTTTTGCGCGACAAATTCAATGGCCGTGTTATCTCACGTGGTGGCGATGTCAATTGGCCGCCAAGATCATGTGATTTGACACCGTTGGACTTCCTTCTTATTTGAAAGAAAAGGTGTACGTCGATAAGCCTGCAACAATTCAAGAGCTAAAGCATGAGATAATTCGGCACATTAACGGCATAGAACTTCAATTATACCTCAGCGTCGTCGAAAATTTGGACCATTAGATGGAGGTGTGGCGGCGAGCTCGTGGCGGCCATTATGCCGATATTTTGTTCCATACATAATTGAACCATACCAATATTATCATAAAAAAAAAATTACAATAATTTCCTAAATAATTTGTGTTTTATTCAAAGTCAACATCGGCCCTTAAAATTTACATACACGTAGAGCAAAATGGCATTAACAAAGCAATAAAACAAATCTAAAATTATAAAAAAAACAGTATATTCATTTGAAGTAAAATAAAAAATAAAAACTATTCACTGACCCGGTTGAAAAGGCTAACCTCCTTGCTGAAATGTTTGCAGGTAATTCTCACCTGCCGGAAAGCAATCAACCACTGCCCGCATCCGAGCGTGTATCCGTAACTATGCCAAAGATATGCTTTCGGGCTCGTGCAGTAAAAAGGGTTTTATCGGACCTTAACATAAATAAGTCTCCTGGCCCGGATTGAATTCCGGCACTGGTCTTGAAGCAGTGCTCTTCGACGTTATCGCGTCCTCTGACAATCTTTTTCAGCACCCTATATCATGCAGGCGAATTTCCGTCGTGCTGGAAAGTTGCAAATGTTACGCCGATCCCCAAGAAGGGAGAGGCAAGCAACCCTGAAAATTATCGCCCAATCGCAATATGCTCTACCATTTATAAAGTAATGGAGAGTATGCTAAATTTCCATCTTATGAAATATCTGGAGTCCAATAGCTTACTTAACGACCGGCAATATGGCTTCCGTGGAGGACGTTCCACGGGTGATTTATTAGCCTTCCTCTCGGAAAAATGGTGTCGATCCATCCACCATTTTGGCGAAAGTAAGGTAGTGGCTCTAGATATTTCAAAAGCATTTGACAGAGTGTGGCATGGAGCACTCTTGTCCAAACTTATTGCTTTTGGAGTCGGTGACATCTTCTCTCGATTTATATCGAGCTTTCTCAGGGATCGCGCTATAAGAGTTGTTATAGACGGGATCTCATCTAACGAGTTCAAGATCAATTCAGGGGTACCACAAGGCTCCATTCTTTCTCCTACCCTATTTCTTATTTTTCTTAATGACCTCCTATGTCATACCTCAAACCCTATCCACTCTCTCGCAGATTACAGCAGTATCTGCCATTCATATTCATTTGATCGTAGGCCGACATCAACTATGATCGCGGCGACGCGGCAGAATATGAATGATTCGCTAACAGGTGACCTCACGAGAATATTGGAATGGGGTCACGCGAACAGGGTCGATTTCAATTCCCAAAAGACCCAATGCTGCATGCTAACACACCGCCGTATGCACGATCACGCTGTCTCATCTGTAAAAATGGGTGGCATAAACATTGAGGAATCAGAAGCTCTTGATGTTCTTGGCATGAAAATTCAGTGTGATGTCCGATGGACTGAGCACATTTTTCAGGTCTCAAAGGAAGCATTCAAGTGCCTAGGCTTTTTAAGGCGGTGTAAGACATACTTCACCCCATCTGATCTAATCACTATTTATACCGCCTACATCCGACCGAAAATGGAATACAACTCTCATGTGTGGGCCGGTGCTTCAAAGACTATTTTGAAGTTACTCGACCGTGTACAAGAAAGGGCGAAGAAACTCATAGGAGACAGTAGGGTAGCCAACTCTATTGACTCTCTTGAGCATCGTCGCAACGTGGGGTGCGTTTCGTTGTTCTATCGTTACTATAATGGGAGGTGTTCTAATGAAATCAGAGAACTTGTTCCCGAAACCCGGGTATTCGCGCGCACGACGCGATCATCATTAAGAGCGCATCCATTTGTGGTCGATTTGACGGCGACTCGCACTACGCATTACAGGGAAAATTCGTTTTTTGGCCGAACGGCACGAATGTGGAATAGACTACCCGCAGAGGTGTTTCCTGTCACTTTTAGCTTGGGAAGATTTAAATCAAATGTCAATAAACACTACTCCCTCTATCCTCCTTCCCATAACCTAATTTCCTAGTTCCAGCACAATGCATCGCATGTGTAGGGGTCATCCCCTGAGTGCCGGTCCAAGACAAAAACAAAAAAAAAAGTTATAAGATACATTTTATAAAGTTATTATAACAAAATTAACTTCTTAATTTTAGATTTAACTTAGATAGTAATTTTTGTCTTTTTCAGATCTAAAATTTAATAACAGTTTTATCGGAAATTTTTTCATTTTGGATTTTTACTTTTCTCTTAAATATGTTCAAATGTGTTTCAAAAATATTTAACAGTATTGGTAACTGATTCCGCAAACCTCTTTGTATTATATTCGCTGTTTGGAACTGAGCCTGCAATATTGAGTTTTAAAATTTTATTGTGAACAAGTTATTCTGTATGTATTGAAGAACTTTTATTTTACTAAATGGAAGAACCGAAAAATTTAATTGGTTAGAAATCTTGGAAAAATTCTTAAAATCTGAGAATTCCATTTCTATAACCTTAATTTTTATTTTATTTGTTTCAACATTTTTCAAATAATTAACAAGTGACAAAATACTGTGAATTTCTAAACGTTTCAGATACTTGTCTAAAGCATTGTGAACGTAATCGACTTCCTGGATTTGTGAATGACCAGGCTCAGAAAATTTTTGGATAATGCGTTTGATCTGTAAATGTTCTGCCAAAAATTTTAAGATTGCTGTAGACAATATTTGATTTTTATTTTTGGCAACGCACGATTCACTCCACATAACTATATTTTGTATAGTTGGATGTTCTATTACCAAAGTATTTAGTATTTTGTATATACAACTACTTATTTCGTTACCTCCACGACTGTTATTAATCTCGTCCCAAACGCAACAATAACTAAATTTTTCCTTATTGGGAAAAATAATTGTAGCAGTCATATTGTAAACATTTACTTTTCGCTTATAGTAAAATGACGATGCAAACCCTTTGAAAACGCTTTGCAAATCAAAATATACAATAACAGAAAAAGGGTATTGATTTCGGCGATCTGTGTCACGTTCTCCTTTAAGGCCATTCGTTTCATTTCTGTGAATATTGAATTCATCAATTTCATCCTCCGTTGGATCTTTAATTGAAAATTGTACGTAACGGTCGCATTGGTCTTTTCTAGGTTTAATAAAGGACAAATTAAAATTGTGGTTGAATTGATCTCTATAAAATTTTTCTGAAACGGGTTTGGAGGGTTGTTGTTACACGTAAAGTGCATACATCTTCGCATTAGATAAATCGGCACTTAAATATTGTCTGCTGCTTGATGCGCGACAGTAATGAGAGTCAACTGTTGGGAAACTTCTAATATGTTGTCTCATTTGTTCCACTCTTTCATCTTCGATGAAATTCTATCTTTTGTTAGCCTTTTTTTTAATGGTATTGGAATTTCTGAAGATTTGTCAACCATATTTTGAAAACAATAGTATATTCTTTTTTCTGATATGCTTAGAGTATTTAGGAAAAAGAGTTTGCAGACTCTATGAATTTTTTCATTGCTAGCCAAGGAATACGAAAATGTGTTTTGCTTTTTATATGACTCCATAACACGCCTTCTTTTTAAATCTTCCTTTTTGATAAACTTACAATAAAATATTTGCTTTTCTTTATCGGTATTGCTCTGTCGGTTTCAGAGAAATTTTGGGTGCATTTTGTATTACAAGTTGCTTTAATTTTTCGAGTTTTCCAACTTTTCCTGTTTGACTGCAATATTCCTTTCCATGCTGGCGCAATTTTTTTGCGATATTCTTCTTCCAAGTTTCTAGCTGAAGCCGTTTTTTTCGTGATTTCTCTAAATCTTTTTTCTGAATATATAAACTCTTATTAATAGTATTAAGAGCCGATAGCCACGCCAGCTAGTGCTCCTTGACTTTGTATTAGATATATAATTTATTATAGGTCTAATAAAGAATAATAATAATAATAATAATAATAATAATAATAATAATAGTATTAAATTCGTGCCTGTCTACTTCCAATAAAACAACTTTCATCTAAAAAATGTTTGTAATAGAATTAATATATGTACGTATGTAAACGAAAAGCCGATTATACATTGATACATCTTCAACAGTTTCTTAATCACTTTTTATTTTTTTTATTTATTTGAATATGTTTTCCATGAGTTTAAAATTAATAATCTTATTAATATTTAAGATTGGCATTAAAAAGGAATTTCAAAAAAAGATATGGAACCGCTTAAGAACTCTTAAAAATACCAATAACAAAACAGGGTCGATTTCAATGCTCGAAAGAGCCAATGCTGCATGCTTACGCATCGACGCATGCCCGATTACGCTGCATCATCTGTAATTATGGGTGGTACAAACATCAAGTAATCAGAAGCTCTTGATGTTCTAGGCATGAAAATTCAGTGTGATGTTTTTTTCAGGTCTAAAAGGAAGCATTCAAGTGCCTCGGCTTTTTAAGACGGAGTAAGACATACTTCACCCCTTCTGATCTCCTCACTATTTATACCGCTTACATTCGACCGAAAATGGAATACAACTCTCATGTATGGGCATGTATAGGGGTCATCCCCTGAGTGTCGGTCCAAGTTAAAAAAAAATAAATAAATAAATTCTTTAATTTTATCGATGTTTTTTAGACTACAATACTAAAATAAGAAAAACAGAATTGAAAGCATTTCAGGAAATTTTTGTGCAAAAAATAATAAAACTTAACTCTTAATGTCCTGATATATTCCTTTGAGCTGAAAAAAAGCCGTTCTAAACAAGTTTTGTTCTACGATTTTGGCTATATGTTACATTCGTCTGACAGAATTAAAAATGTCATAGTTGTTGCTAATGGAAATGAATTCTTGCTATCAGATGGAATGCATTCGGTATAAAGGATTTAATTCAAGTAATTTCTGTTATATATATATATTGTTGTATATGAATATTATGGTGGAACTCACCGAAACAATTTTTTTGCACTGGAAAGGCAGTGAACCTTTTTACGCGGTGTATGTACCTTGTACATCGCACATGCGATGCATTGCGCTGGAACTAGGAACATTTAATTTTCTTGCCTTTTAAATTTTTCTTGCCTTTAAATATAATCATTGTCAACTAATTGTCCACTAATTGTAAGAAATATTTACAAAAATTAAATATATTTAAATCTAATAATAAAATGTTTGTTGTATAAAGAAAATTTTTAAAGAAGTTATTTGGTTTGTTTTGTTTGTATATATCGTCATTCTCAAATATTTTTTGGGAGTTCTTGTATAAACATTTGAAATTTCTTAGCTTTTTTCAAGAATTTGTGTTAAGATCATCTGAGGGTTTGGGTATTGACGCCAAATGAAATGTGTATATAGACCAGCTAAGCCGTATAACAAACATAGATAAATAATCGTACTGAATGAATAACTAATAATTAAATACATAATACGAGTAATATGTATATTTAAACACTACTTTTTATTACAGGTCTCCATTTTTTAGATTTATTTAGTTTATTGTAAACAGAATTCCCAGCTGTTTGGCTAAAATCGCATTAAAATTATCATTTAACACTTAGATGACCATCATGGTCTGGGTAGACAATAATTTAATTTTATATGCAATATCTGTTTTTGTAGCAAAAGGTTTAAAAATCTAAGGTTATAGTTTCTGTAAGTAAATTGTTTAGAAGCGAATAAAACAAATTTGGAATCAACTGCGTCACATTAGGGGACAAAAAAAAACCAGCAATAAAAAAGTGCACTATATGGTGTGGCTGGACCAGAGATTACCTTTATGAATTAATACTCTTACATCGACAAAATTTAATTTGCGAATTTTTTTAGTCTCTTTTATTCGGAATGAAAAATTGAAACTGATAAAGTTTCGGATTTAGAAATTTTTGACATGGTAGTTAATAAATTAGCTAAATTTCATGGTCTGCTGAAAATGAAACGGCTAAAAATGGAATTTTCTTCGAATATGATGATATAGGAGAAAAAGATGCTGAAAGTGGTGAGACGTTTTCCAGCAAAGCAGGCATATTGTGGAAAGTAAAACCACCATCAGCTGGTAGCCGACTAGCACACAATCTGCCTGTTGCTATGAAAACTGGTGCATCTCGAAAATTTCTACCAAACGCGGTTCAAATTTTCAAACCAGATATGGCCAATGTAATTGTCAGGGAAACAAACAACAAAGCAGCTCTGTTTTAACAAATCCTAAAAGCAAAAACTTGGAGAGTAGGCCCATAACCGAAAATTTGATTTCTGAATTTTTTGGTTTTTTTGGTCAAGGAACTATGGGTACCGTATCATCATGATACACATATATAAGGCTACGATATCAAGAAAACGCTTTAAATTCTTGCTACGCTTTGATAATGCAACAATCGTACAATACGTCAAGAATTGAGTAAATCAGCTGCCATAGATGATATTTCGTTAATGCTGGTAACTAATTTAGAATCGTCATTTGGGTGCGGTATTCAATCATGGTCTAGAATATGAGGTGCACTTAGTGGTGAAAACAACAACAGATAATACCTCACCGTTTGGAGGTCAAGTACTTTGATAGACGTCTAACGTGGAAACAGCATATCGACGTGAAATTAATTCAAATGAAACTAAAAGCAACTCAACTAAACTGACTTATCGGCCGAAATACTGTTCTTAAACTTGATTGTAAGCTTTTGCTCTACAAAGCAATCTTAAAACCAATATGGCGAAAATTCAAAGGTGTCAAAACAAAATACTTAGAATGATTGCAGATACCCCGTGGTATATAAAAAATTCTAATATACACAGGAATTAAATATTCCGATGGTCAAGCAAGAGATAACAACATACGCAACGTCATATCTAACCAAACTCGAAGTGCACCGAAATATTTTAAGCGAAAGAGACTTCATTCGATGGAAGAGAAGGGATACTATTTCCCTTGCGCAAACGTAATACTTATTGTTAGTTCAGTTGGTTTTGAAGGTTCAATAAATAATGTATATGAAGCAAAAAAAAAAGAGTGGTGAAAAGGTTATAGAATATCGTAGGGTTAAACGGGGTACATAAAAAACTTTGGCAGAGAGAGACTTTACCAAATATTCATTATAGACCAGTGGTGTTCAAAAATAAATTGGAGATGGATTGGTGAGAGAATTTGCCCAGCAAACATAATGTCAAACGTTTAAAATAAGAAAGAAAATGCCAGCTATATACAACTTATTAAATGAATGTAATTTAAATTTAAAAAAAAAGATAAGAGCATCAGGGACCATAAATAGCAGTTATCAATTTCAATAAATAATTTTAGAACACTTATTTGGGGGGAAAAAAACAAAAATAAATTCATATAAAACAGTTTTTTTTGGCTTAAATATTAGACTAAAAAGTTTAACCATCTGTCATTATAATTTTGAAAATCGCTTTGAAAATTTTAAATTAAACATTCGATGTTAATACTTGCATGTCAATTGCGAAGTAGTAAAATATTTTTTAAATTCAACGAGGTCAATTTTATTTCGTTGCTTGGAACAAACGTTTTTCATGTCTGAAAATATTTGTTCGCATAAGTAAGTAGTGGAAAAAAATGATAAATATTTTAAATACATTTTGACTGGGGACATATCGCAACATCTAAATTTTTCCAAAACTCTAGAGTTCTAATTTTATCGAAATCTTTTACCTCAGATCTATTAGCTCTGATTGAAACGTGTTCATTACCCGCTTTTAATATTTTGTAACATAAAAGGCATTGAATGTTTTGTTTCGTGGCGATGGCACGATGAATGGTAATCTGCACGTTGACTACAAAACCAAAAACAGACCTGGGTTCAACCCCAGTTTCAGACAAAAACTTTAAAATAAAAATAAACATCTTGCATTTTTCTGATGTGCATTAGTGTGTCTTTGTGTGTCAGTTGTTGTCGGAAGGTTTCAGTGGCGAAGGCATAGTCACTGGTCACTGAACAATACCGGCTTCTTATTTTTTTCGTATTCAATTCTAATTGAATCCCGTGTATTTATTGTGCTTCGTCGAATAAGAAACAACAACAATGCTTAATAAATTTCTGAAAAAAATTACAATAACCATCCACATGTGTATTCATCGCTTGCTCAACCACAAAGTATACAGAGGCGTCAGTTCAAAGCAGCGAACGAGCAGAGAAAGAGACATCATCAAGAAATATGCTGTCTCTTTTACCCCCTAACTATGTTCCGTGATTCCTAAGATCACTAAAATGTTATTTTATTGGCTTATGCACAACAAATTTCTTTTTGGTAATTTTTTAGCTTCGCTAAGTTTTTTTGCTATATTAACACAAAACACGATTAGAACCACAAAACATCATTAAAACAAGCTGCACTATGTTTTTTTACTATAATATTAACACAAAACACAATTGAAACAAGCTTCACTATGTTTTTACCTATAATATTAACACAAAACTCAATTAAAACCAATAAAACCACAAGAAATTATAAATTTGTTCTTATGCACAAAATGTGGCTTATGTTTACATTTTTCTTTTGTTTACTTTTCATCTTTCGTGAAATTGTATATTTTTCTCTTTCTCCCCCTATTTGAAGAAAAGCTGATTTAAATTTTTTCAGACCCCTAGCTGACACTTCTAGGTATTCTATGTGCTCAACGACGACTGAACGAAACTTTTTAAAAGAGAATAACAACTGTCTGTGTAAATTTTTCAACAAATGTTGTATGTGGCGAACATCACTGTACTAGTGTGTTATCTCCCACTTCCGGATATAAAAGTATTTCTGAAGTTGGTTGGGAACTTGACATAATCACTTTAGTATTACCATTGCAATTGCGTATATGGTTAGTATCTTGACTAAAAGTTTTATTGTAGCTCACCACCAACTGGTAATTTCACCTAATATCTTACTAATTATTATAAATAATAGGCTGCCAGATTCAACGACTTATAGTTCTTTTGCCGATTTTTTTTGCAGTAGTTCTAAATATGGAAAATTTATGCATGTTATATCGACGACATCGAGAAATAATGTAAATTTTTAGAGGTTTTTTGTGGCGGTATAAGGTGTTAATTATTTTAATATTGACAGGACGACTTAACTCTTTTTGTGTAAAATTTACAACTACCTAAATTATAAATGTATGTACATACTTACATATTTTCTCATATGTATATCACACTAGTGAAACGATATAGACCCTTAACCATACTCAACAATAAATTGTATTTTAAGAATTCTAAACTATAATTTTTTTATAAATCCACTATAGACGAATGAACCAACCAAAAACTAACTTTAAATTTAAAACCAGTTGAAGTTGTGGATTGATTCATTTGTATTCATACATTTAGTATTCATACCTACTAAGGTGATCAATTATTCTATTATTTAATATAACCGGTTTTCTAATAGTTCGAAAATTTAACAAACCGTTGATGGTTTTGCAAATTCAGAAAAAACCGGTGGCATTGCAAGTATTACGCTGTCATTAATTAATTTTATTAAAGAATAGTGTTTAACAATTCATATGTTATACAAATAATATTATAATGAAACTAAAAATAAATAAAAAATTTTTGTACTTCAGATACTATAAATTTTTATAATATTTATACTTATGTTTTTCGTACAAATACAGTCAGGTATGTATGTACTATGCACACTTGTAAGAGACGATTCACTACTATCAGGTGTGTAATGAAAATCGCTTTCGATCCAAAAACGGTGTCAAATCGAAAAGAGTTGTGATGGTATCACTTATTTTCTTTTGTTTTTTTTCTTTTTTTCGTCGTTAGTCAAATCAAATTCGATTTCATTTTTCATTCTGTTCTATAAAGTTATCAAGAAAAAAACAGTGTGATGGAAAACGAAAATTTACTGTTTTAACTGTTTTAAAATCGAGCACACTTCTGACAACGATTTAAAAAACAGTGTCCAAGAAGAACACATGTTGAGTAGTATGAAAAACAGCCACTGCTGGCGTATTATTTTTCATCCAATATTCGCATAACACTTTTTCTAAAACAACTGCAACCATCGAATATGAATTTTAAAATGTCGTTCTGTGCATTACCACAACAAAGGCTTTTCTAACCAATCTCTGAAATTTTCCTTCGGATAGGAATTTAATGTGACTGCTAACTCGATTACAAGTGGAATTGATTTGATTAAATTTTTGTAATATCCAAGCAAAGCCTTCCTTATTTAAACGAAAATATTTTAAAAAAACACAGGTCAAGTTGTTGAAGCTTCTATGCAGAGCTCTTAACTATTTTCCGGCATTTAATGGATTTAATGTGTCCCTCAACGTTTCTATATTTCTCTTTAAATATCCAAATTTGACTCTACAAGTTTTTTTAGTACATATACCTTTTTTTATAGAGCTGGCAGTACCAAAATAATTTAAAACAAATTTCCAATTTTTTACAACTTCTCTTATCATAAAAACGCATGCTTAGCATCACATTTCATTCACTCGTTCGTATCGTAAATCAACAATTCCATTTATAACATCTGCGAATTTGTTGTACCGAGCCTTTGGTGCTATACCGTCGTAATTCAAAAAATCGTGAAGTGAGAAAAATTCATTTGAAGTTTTTAGCCGTCTTTTTGATAGTATTTTCGTTTACTAAAGTTATTGTTTTACAAGTTTTTAAATAAAGAGGCATGTTTTGTAATGTTTTCTGTTTGTAAATTTCTTGGCATAAAGGAAATATTTAATTATTGCAAATAAATATTGTTGGAAATAGCTGGAGGCAATAAAGACATTTGTAGCTGTAAAATCTGAACAGTAGAACTATAATCTTTTTTCCTTTAGATATATATTTCCCCAAAGATCATTTCTAAATTTCTGTCTTAGTTAAATTTTATCGACCATTATTAAAGCTACTATTGTATTATGCAAAGGCATAAGGAATGGAGTGAGCACGCTCTCCTCAACCACGAAGAGCTTGGTTAAACACTGACATGGCCGCTGATGAGTATTGGGAAAAAGTATTTAATTTAAAAAATGTTCTTAAATAAATATAAAAATAAATTTATATGATATCATTTAGTTTACAATATTCATTAAATATGAAATAAAAATGTTATGTCAATAAATGTTAAACGTTAAAAATGGATTTTCAAATTTTTTTCACAATGTATTGTTTTGGGAAAAAATGTATCTTTTTAGACACTAAAATGTATCTTTCTCGAAATTTTACTGGTAACACTGAAATGCATGCATAGTACAGTGTTGCCAGAATGATGATATTTTTGATGACTTTTTAAACAAAATATGATTTGATGATTTTTTTTTTCTCAAATTATGATTTTTTATTTCAAGTGTGTACAACTTTCATTGTAATTGTACTACAAAGTGAAGTGAAATTTGGTGTCAGCTTGTTGTTGGTTGCTTTTATTTACTTTACACTTGTTACACTTGTAACACATATGTGTATGTTTCACTTCAACCTAAATTACGACGCAAAACGCAATGTAATTTAGCGCTTAGCTTTTACGCTGAAATGTTTAACTTAAATTAGAGTGTTAACGTTACACCAGAAGCAGTAATCACTCTAAATAGAAATAAGAAATAGAGATAAATCACTAAATTGACCTGAAAACAACTAAATTGTCAGTACTTTTCAACAATTTTATTTTTTTTACAGCCAACTCCGCTTCTTTACGCCTGTCGAAATGGGTAAAAGTTCATGTGAATATTTATTTTTAATTAATTTGCTTATTATTAAAAAATAGATTGCATATAGAATAATATGAAAATATGAAAAAAAAATAATTATTACGATTTTCTAATGAGACTTTTTTCTATTTCCAGATGAAATAGTCAGAAAGTCGGCCCAAAGAAATGAAAATAAGCAGTGGAAAAGAGCATCGAAGACTAAAGAACAGAAAACTTCATCAAAAGCTAAAACTCCTTACTTTCGCGATGTGGAACGTGAAAAGGATCGTTTAACGCATTTATATGGCGACAAGCATCATTCAACAAGATTTAAAAGCAGAGATGATAAGAGCACGAAATCCGTGAAAAGCACAAAAAATAATTCAAGGATATTTAAAAATAGCATTAATCCGAAACCTCAACGAAAGCAATGTTCAACTCCTCAAGTTGTATACGTACCTATTCCCTTGGTAATGGCAAACCCTTTAATTCGATTTACTCATTTCCCGGTTTCAATGCCTAGTGTGACGCCACCCATGCGCCTTCATGGGTATCAATATTTTCCTTACTCACCTATTCCTCGACCAACGTACGGATACACTACAAATAATTATGGCAATCCTCACAACAGAATTGGTTAATTGGTTTTTTTTTGGTATTTGAAATAAATAAATTGTGGTTTTAAGAATAATAATAAAAATAAAGATATCTGAGGGGCAAATTAAATAAGATATTTTGATTTTTAAAGCTGACATAGCTTAGTACGCAAATTATTACAAAGTGTATTTACAGATGTATATGACACTCTACAAAAATAAAATACGACGTGTATTTGGTTTCTGTAATAATATATTCAAACTGTCCAAACATGCTGCCCACAAAAAAAAAAAACGTGTGCAAGGAAAAAACAAAAACATAACATTTTTGTATCTTTGGAGTGAAACAAACTAAATTTTTTATAAAATTTTCTCTATTAGTTACAATGGAATGGACTTCAATGAAACCAGGGAAGTCGTTCGCGAAACTAGAACATTCTTACATGCGACAATATTGTCCTTGAGAATGCATCTTTTTGTGATCGATTTACCAGCCAAAGAAAAATAATTATAGTTACATTCAACTACGGGTAGCGGAATCCTTAAAAATCAAATCGAACTGAGAAATTTGTAAAGATAAAAATTATGCAAAACGTAACACTAAATTCTTCTGAAAATCTTGCTTTAAATGAAATCAAGACCAAAGTTGTATTAAAGTATTAAAGAACTAATTTTGAACTGGTGAATTTTAGTTTTAAAAATTGAATCAACCTTATTTCCTTAAGTATTAAATATGTTCAAGTACTTTTTTTATTTAAAAATTTCAATAACACTTATCAGTTACAAAATCTGTTGATTATTTGTAACAAAAAAAGATGTACGAAAATTGTAAACAATTTTTGACAGTTTGGGGATGAAATAATATTCAATCACCTTCGAGTTGTGAAAGTATTGAGTATGTATTTGGGTATTGAGTACACAATCCCGGATAAAATTTTGAGTCAAAAGTAGTTACTCAATATTTTCAGAGTGGTATAATATGTATAATATAGATACATAATAATACAACCATGATAAGGGCATTCATGGAATAAAAAAGCCATACACAAAAAAATGCAGTGGGAAAAATTAATAATAAAAACTAGCACGAAAAGGAATAAATTGTAAATTAAATAAATTGCGAAAACAATTATTATATTTAAAAAAAAGATTAAAAAAAGAATCGTCTTGTGGCTTCACTTTATCGAAATAAATGGCGAACGTGCAAAATCTAATATTTTCAAAAATAGTACTTCTTACAAAGTTTTTTTTTATAAAATATATTTATTTAAAAATTTTCAAAGAAGGCATTGTTTGATTTTTTTCATGTTTCATTAATTATTTTTTTTATTCCAGCAATAATTTATATTAATTTTATTTTTATGGCATCAATGTCGATAATTCTAAAAAAAAATAAAGTAACTTTAAAAAATGTGTAGATCAAAGTATACTTCTGGATCAGGAGTTTTATCTCAAAAAATTGTAATTTTATTTTTTGTGTAGAATGTAAAAGGAAGAGTCGGATGTGTTTTACAATTTCATTGAATCGTTTTTATATGACTTGCAACCAAAGAAAAAGTATTCAAGAGTTTCTACAATAAAACATAAACTTTTAAATATGAAATTATAAATTTTGTAAAAGGTTATGTTACCAAAATTTTTTTGAAATTCAATTATGTGCAAAATAATACGCTACATACATACATACATATCGTAGTTCTCAAGTTGAAAGTCCCTAACTCAAATAATTGTAACTCTATAAGAAAAGGAAAAAACATAATAGAAAATGCTATTATTATTATGCCATTATCAAAATGTAAATGCTTGTTATTTTTTAGACTATTGCAATAAATGTTTGTGACCAGGTGTATTTGTGTGAAACGTATTATAAGAGTTAGGGCCTCTCCACTTACGACCATCGATATGTATGATTTGATTGTAAAAATTCCACTTAATTTCCTATAGCTTCTGGAAATAAAATATTCATAGAGGGCGGCTCAAAATGACCGAAAGTGTTTGAGTTTAAACAGCCATTGTGTCCCACACAGTGTGGTTCCTGTTGGAACCATACTTGCGGATGGTTTTCCATCTGGTAGTCTTAAAAAATTTTCAAACATTGTCCGATATCTAACACCAGTGATAGAAACGGCGACACCATATTCATTTTCAGAAAAACATGGGCCAATTATCCGCACCAAACGGTACACTTAAGTGGGTTTAATTCTCGCTCTTGAATTACTCTTGGATTTTCCGTAGCCGTTTTTGCCTATTAACGAACCCATTTAATTGGAAATGGACTTCGCCGCTCATAATTAAATTTTGAATAAAATCATGATTTTCTTCCGAAATAAAGTTCAACGATTTTGTTCAATTGTGTACTGTTTCATTTTAAATTCCTCACGTGTTCTTTACAAAATATTGAAAACAAGAAAAAAATTGTAATAAAAAAGTTATAAGAAATTCAAACACTTCGCTCCTTTTATGCGACCATGTATAAAATAAAAGAAGAATTAGTACTATTTTTATTTAACGATAACAAATATTATAATATATAAAAATATTATATATCGTCACCTTAAAGACAAAATAAACTATCTGCAGTTTTCAAAAGTTTACATGAGAGGGAAGAAACGTTACAAAATTTGAACTATTTGCAATATTGAAACGAAAATTACATATTTTGATTAAAATGAAACCAGAAATATATATCGGTTGAGAAAATGTTGCTTTTCTAAACACAGCTTATGTTATGTCACTTAGGTTATTTGGAATTGCAAAAATCTGAAACCAAATAATCTATCAGCAGTACTAATTAGTATGAATATATAACAATTTCTTATACATATGAATATTCTATACATTAAATAATAACAGTTATAGTTTCTTTGACTGGTTTAAGCAAAAAAAACTACTTAATGTTAATTTAAATTACGCTATGCAACAAAATTATACTTTTATCGTGATTTTTTATTTTTTTTTAGTGAGTAACGCTCCTCTAGGTACAAAACTGTCGAAATTCAAATTCTATTTTTAGAATTTAGATTTTCTTACTTGCGGGACCCAAATGAGTGTTATGAAGTTCGCAGCAATTAATCCAACCTCTTGCCATAGTATCCGAAATTCCGAGGGTTGACAAAAACATCTTACGGAACACTTGATAGCGCATTGTTTTATTATATAAAAAAAATGCTTTTGAGTTTGTGCGTCGGGAATTTTTTACACAATTTCTCTTTTTAGTGAAAATTTCAACACTACTGGTTACATACATTTTCTTCTAGTCCCATGACATTTGCCAAAAACGTTCAAATATTGCCTGACGTAAATTTTCGGAAAAAATAGAACAATGTCTATTCGAAGCCCTTTCACAACATTTTGAAGCACCCAGGTTTCATTTCTCTTGGCTTTCCGTAAACGATTTTGCCTTTTCAAAAACTTCCATATCCCTTATCGTTCATACGATTTTTCTTTCTTCCTTCTTTTTTGTTGATATTTTTAGGAACTTTCACGTTTTCCTCAAAACTATTTTCGATTATAGAACACATTTTGTTGCATTTTAACACTTTTTTATTTTTTTTTCACTTCTAACAATAAATAAAATTTAATAAAACACAAATAATAACAAATCAAATGTAACTTGGTTTAAAAAAAAAAGTAAATTAAATAAATAGTTTCTTAGGTTATTTGGTTTCAGAAAATTTTACACTTGATAGGTTATTTTGTAATACCTTGGTCATTTGCGTTATGATATAAGGAACAATAATCCATAAAAAACCCAATTTTGAAATTTTTGCAGATAGGTTACTAGGTCTTTAACATGCCGATATACATACAACTAAGTTTTACCCGCGGCTTCGCTCCCGTTATTATCACCATCGGTTATACAGTTTCGGAAAGGCATATCTTACCCCTATGTCGTCTCCTGGTTCTATTTACAAAATATATATGTAGTATATATGTTCTTCTAGACGCAAAAACATAAATACATCTAAATTTCATTAAGATCGCTTAAATGGTCTCGCTGACGTGAAAATTGCCCCTATCTTCCCTTGAGATCCTAGTTTAAAAAAAAGTAATACCCCATAATCTTCCCGGAGTTGTACAATTGCCAATGTCTCTTTTAAACTCAAATAAATCTAAGTTTTAAAGTTCATCAAAATCGGCTATGTGGTTTTGGAGAGACCGAAATTTTCCTCTTATCGCCCTCCTAGTCCTAGTTTTGAAAATGTACATAGACTATGTGAATATCTAGATGCAAATATATCTACCTTCTAAATTTCTTTAAAATCGGTTTGATTATTTCGGAGAACCAGAAATTTCCCCCCTATCCCCCTCCAGGTCGTACTTTTGAAAATGTATATAGTAGAGCCTATGTGAATTTTTGGACGCAAATCTATCCATCTTCTAAATTTCATTAAAATCGGTTTGAACGTTCCTAGTTTAAAAAAAAAGTAATACCCTATAACCTTCCCAGAGTTGCACAGTTGCGATTGGTCAACAAATGGCAAAGTTAAGCTCGTTTATATTATAAAATCTGTTAAAAACCATTTGGAAGGAGTAGCATAATTAAAAAAGTAGGCGTAAAAGTGGACGTGATTAAAGAAAACAGTAGCCTATAATTCATTCAAGAGTCCCAATTATATGATGTGAAAATTTCAGGAAGATCGGTCCAGCGGTTTGGTCTCCTATAAGATACAAACAAACAAACACACATTCAGCTTTATATATGCCAAAAAAAATATAAAAAAGTTTTATTGGGTTGATAGTCGTACATTCTTTTTTTAATTGCTTCAATAACTACATTTAATAAAATTTTTCAACTATTTTTCATTGTTTTTAATAGATTAATTAAGTGTGGTGATGGTCGAAGTAGTCTGCACGTTGACTACAAAACGAAAAATGTTTCCTGGGTTCAACGCCAGACTCATAAAAACATATCGCATCTCTGTCAGGTCGGTTTTCGGTTTTGTAGTCAACGTGCAGACTGCTGCAGCCATCGCCACCCTCAATTAAATAAAACGCAAAATTTTGCCAATTATTCAAAATATTTTTGCATTTGTACATGTTTTTCATTATATCAGACAACACAAAAAAGTACATGAAATTTGTTTTTTAATCAGCCGTATAAACAATAAGTTGCAATATATTTTTATTTGTCGAGGTGGAATAATCAAGAAAACACCTTCGGGACTGCATATTAGAGAATTTGAGACTATAGAGCGAGTCCACAGTAACACTTCACAAGGTTTAACTAGTAGTAAAGTGTCAATTGGAACAATAAATCAAATGGTATATCAAATAAATGTTAAAGGGTTTAAGGGTTAACAACTTTAGACAGAAAGGAGACAGGTGATGAAGTTATAGAAATATGTACATAGGTCTCAATTTTGCAGTTCCGCGGTTTGTGAATTTTCAAACACATTTGTTGGCATTAATTTGGGGGTTTAATTACTTCCACAAAGTAAAAATTTGCATACTTACATACATTTTTCGAAGCCATCTAAACCCAGAAAACTGAATTTAATACTGTGTATGGCTAGGCTATTATTACTAATTCAGTTAAATTTATATTACATTTTTATTAAATCAATTTTCAGTAAAATTTATTTTTATTCATAAATTCAAAGCTCATTTAGTTAGAGATTTTTGCAAGTACATACTTACGTTTTAAGTCGGCTTTTCAATCATTTTTAAGTTTTGAAATTAACTCTGACGTTGCAAGTTTCTACATTGAAAGTAAATATACATGCCTTATACCCAAAATGTCTTTTAGTACGTACGACTTACGCTTGAGTATAAATTATATTTCTGTACAACAGGCTAAATTTACAAAAACAAAAAAAAACAATGAAAAATTAATTCACAATCAGTGCTGCCACTTTGACGGAACACATTTTGTAGTAATTGCAAAATTTCCTAGTTTGGTTGGTTTGTTCAATATTACTTTTTTTGGTGAAAATTGCCTTTTAAAAAAATAAAAACATTTAAAATCACAATTTATATATTACCTTTTTGTTTTTATTTTTCTATTTGATATTTCGGAAACCATCGGTTAACATCTTCAGGAAATTTTTATTATTTTTATATATATTATTATTTAATAGAATATTAATAACACTAATTATTTTAAGCCTAAGGTCTTTTTATATATTTTATATTTATTTCAATATTTCGCTACTCCTTTGTGTAGCTTCTTCAGGAAAATTGGTTTTTGTTTATAAAAACAACACTAAAAAAAAGGTCAAAAAACTAGAAAAATTATTTAATAGAATAAATATAATATATTAATATAATAAAATATAATAGAATAAAAAATAATAAAAATTCCCTGAAAATGTTAACCGATAGTTAACGATATATTCATTAGAAAAATAAAAAATAAAACCAACCTTTAAGCTTAAAAGATTATATATAAATTGTTATTAAAGGAAATAAGGTTAAAAAAAGTATTAAAAAAATAATAATGATAATAATAATAATAAAAAAAATGGCTACTAAACCGAAGCTTCAGCACTGCTACGAGTATAAACAAAGAACGTGCGAAAGCAGAGCTGCAAAACAATTAATTAAGCTTCACCTGCTTTCGTTTCTCCTACTATCCCTTTCCTATAGTTCCAGCACAAATCTTCACATGTGTAGGAGTCATCTCTTGAGTGCTGGTCCCAGATAAACAAAAAAAATAAATCAGTTTGACGGCATTAAACTTTCAAAGATTTTGGAAACCCTATTTTTACAAAATCATTAACATTTTGTGTGGCCAGCTAAAAATATTGTTACGCTTTACCTTTACTTGATTAAATTGTAAAATAGAACAATTAAAGCTTCAGTTAGTAAAAACGTAACACGTTCGCGGCGATCAGCTGGGAAAATCTGTAACATAAGTAATGCTCGTTGCAGTTTACTAAAATCGTATCGTTGAAATTTGTCACTTAGAAAATCTACAGAAAATTGTTTTTTACGTTGCAAGCGTCAATTTGGCATTACTCACATATAAAATAAAATACTGAATTGCTTGAAGTGTTACGTTTTTAATAAGCGACACCTAAAATTTAACGATACCGAAAAGTCTAACGTTGGACGATACCTTTTTACTAACAAGACCTTAACTCCCAGTTCAAACTCTTCTCAAATGCTTCTCTCCCCTCTCACTAATAAATTCAGAATTTCTGAAATAAAAAGTTCATAATATGAACTGGGAGTAATTGTTACGCTTTACCTTTTAAACCGTGTAGTTTTGTTTACTATGATTTATAATTTTATTTAACTTGCTTCTATTTATTTGATCTCTTTTGCAATAATTTGTTCACACTGTACTTATTCAGTTGACTATCACCTGCTTGCTTTAAACGATGCTTTTAACACTGTTTTTACAACTGACGTTTACAAGAGATGTTTCCTGAACTTCTGCTAGTTCTTCCATCCTGTATATCCTGTTTTTGCTCAGACTTCATGGTAAAGGAATTGTATTCAGCATTTATATAAATATTTACGCTCTCCTGAAAAATTTGAAAATTGGGCTCAAAAAATTGAGTTTTTTTGTACCTTTTTTAAATGCATTTATTTTGTTTTCTCTGTTATTTCAATAAACATAAAGTCTGTTAACTTTTAACGTAAAAATAAAATTTTTTGTCTAGTAAACAGTTATGGCAGACTTTAGCGGAATTTGGCTGTACTTGGTGAGAACTTAGTTAGAATTTTTTTTTGGTTATGGCAACCCTCCTCACAATTAAGGGAAGCATGACTGCAAAAATATGTGCAAAATTGACAAAGAGAAGTGACGCACAGGTGTGTTTATTCTTCTACGGATTCAAAAACTCATTGCCGCTAAATTATAAAAAATAAACAAGAAGCATGAAAACAAAAAGATATTTTCTGTTGCTGGTTTCCTTTTTTTTTAACTTCAAGCGCAAAGTTAAATTTAAAGTTTTTCTTCATTCACACAAGATGTTTACTTGTTGTTCTAATTTCAAGACGGAAATAATTGAAGTTTAAATTTATGCTGAAGTTGCAAACACAAAAATTACAATAAATGTAAAATGAAACAAACAAGCCAGTGTTATTTAACAATTGTTCTTATTCGAATAATATTTGTACAAATATTCGAATAATTTCCTTCTCTTTGTTGTTTAAACGTAACACATTTTTAATTTGAGAAATTATTTTCTATTTTATTCGACCTCTTTTTCTAATAATAATTATACCCAGTGAAAAAAGTGCGTCCAAAGAAGTCAGTACGATCCTGAACTTGTGATCCGGAGTAGTGCAAAATCGTATTAGTACTACTTTTTTTAAACGGCTTGTCGTTGAAGAAACTTCTTTTTTTCTCTGCCCATTCTTTGAATCTGAAGTACTACTCCCGATGCTATGTAAATCTACTTTTTTAAAGCTGTTTTTAATCAGTGCAATAGAACTAATTTTTTATATGATTTTTTTAGAGCACAGAAAAAGCAAATTGATTCTGCTCTTGAAGGTGAAAGGTGAAAGAACGAACAATGAGAAGATGAATTATTGTTTAATACTGTTCAAGTTTTACACACGTCAGTTTGGTGCTGAAGATGGTAATTACAAAATAATACGTCACGTATTACAGATTGCTCTGATAAACAGGTCATGCAATTAATCATACAAGATACACCTTTTGGCATGAATTTGGGTACCATACATAGCACGCAGTGCTTCAATGAAATAGCTATGTACAAGAAATTAATGAAAAAGACACTCCAGCTGAGAATTATTTAAATATAGGTTTTTATGCGGCATTTATTGTGACTGACAAATATGACGTATTTACACAGTCTTCAAATATAAGACAATTGGCCATAATTCATGATGAAAATCTTAAGTTTTAAGTTTTTAAAATATATAAAATATTATAATATAATAATATTTATTACATTTTTATTAAAAAATAATAAACCACAAACATTTTATAGTTTTACTTCTTCGGTATTGTCCAAAACAAACAACCAGGAAACAAATAATAAATATTTGAATCACATGATATTCAGAATTAAATGTTTTTGAAAGTTGTCTTAACTTTATTCTGAAATGAAAACTTCATATTTTAACTTTAAGTAATGCATTTCATTTTAATTAATTAATTTATGAAGTAACATGGAAGTGGTTACAAATGAATTCTAATTCTGTGGAAAGAAGTCAGTTTTATATTACTTATCTGGATGTAGTTTTTAATAAATTCCTGAGAAGTCGAAAATATACAGTTATTGCCATTTAGGAAGAATTTCAAAAGTACTTTCTTCAGATATACTTCTAATATTTTTCACTTAATATAACCAAGCTCTTACTCTTACTCTGTTTCCAAATTTTACCTAATGCATTAAAAATATACGCTATAAAAAATTAATCAACCTTAAGTTCAATTTATAAAAAATAAATATTAATTATAAAATATTTCAATATTTCGGAAATATCGTTGATTTTTTCTTAGATGAATCAATAACAACACGCCAATCAATGCGATTATATTCAATTTTCATCCCAGTCATTAAGCGTTCAATATCGTTGCAATAAACAAACGTATTAATTTCATTTACAGAAAAGTATGGCATAAAAATTTCTTGGCGTTTTCGAAAGCAGTGACATGAACGCCATGTTAAAGTAAATGAAGACAATTAGACAGTTTTTAAATCCGTTTGCATTTGCTACTTTTTGTTTACTATAATTCTTTTTTATTAAACCACTCAGATTTCCTATCATCAAATATTCAGCCTTATTATGTTAGGCGTTCTCCAGGCGAAAGTCATGCGTTTTTAATACATGGCAGCGTTGTTTTATTTTTAACTTACACTAGTGATCAAGGTAAATTCCTTGCAATGGAAATAGATAGAGAGAGGGATAGTATGGAGAATAGGCAACTGGTAAAAGTGGTAGGTAGATAGAGCTTAATTCTGACATAACTCTCCAGTTGTGTGTTAATTATAAAGCAAGTTGCGGCATCTCAGATGCTAATTTTAGCGCATTATTTTTAAGCTAAAGGGAGCAATTTTATAATAATAATTTTTCGTATTCTATTTATAGAAAATAATAAATATATAAAGGCAATAATTTACATTTACTGGTAACGACACACTGTGGAAAAAACACGAAGAACGCTGATGATGAAAGTGTAGCTTCGTTCGAAAACAGCATGAAGTTCCGTTCTTTTAGTGTTTGTCAGTGTAATTTATAATTTTGTCTTAATTTAGCCTGTTTCTTAGTAACTATCACATGTAATTGTATGCCATAAATTATTTATTACTGCAGGTCTTTTTTCTAAAAATTTTTCATATTATTTATTTTCTATATTTCGCTAACCCTTGGTTAGCATCATCAGAAAAAAAAAAATTTTCAATAAAATTATTTAACAAACATAAAAACATAAAATCAAAATATTTTATAATATTTGAAAAAAAAATTTTTCTGTCAATTATGTAAAAGTATTTTGAAAAAATGTTTCTTTTCTTTTTATAAAAATTCAAAATAACTCAAATTACATATGAAATACATATTTAACAATTAAAAATGGAACAACGAAGAACAAACTTAGAGCTGGAATAGTACGCCATAAATCAGATTTGAAAACTTTTTATAAAAAAGACATGCAGTGCTAAATAATTTATTGCATACAATAAAAATAGAAGGTCAAGTAAAAAGAAGAATTAATATCACATGTAATTTTGACTCCTGTATGTAACCGATCACTAGACTATTTAAAATTTAAAAATTTTCTAGCGAATCCTATACCTATAGTCGTAACACATTATAATGGTTGCGTGCGATCTTATAAAATGGTATAATATGTACGAGGCTCAACGCATTTTATTTATTATTTTACTGCGCCGACGAAGGAGGGTGCTGTAGTATAGACAACTCAGAGAAAACATTTTTTAATTTACCGGGCTGGAAATCGAACCCGTGTCCTTCTGGTTGCAGAGCTAACACGCTAACTTTGTCACCATCTGCACTCCAATATACTCAACACTAAAATTTTGTGTTTGACACCAACTACGACACGGCAAACACAATAAGGGTTATTGTGGTGGATTAAAAGTAAAGTGCAAATAATTTCTATTTTTTTTCTTTATGTTTGTTTTAGATTCTGGGTTGTTATTTTTATGATATTTTATCATCATCCCTACATAAAAGTAAAATTAAACCCAGACCGCATTTCAAGTTTCTGGTTATTTTGGTATTAAAGTTGAATTTTGGTCTTAACTGTGTTCGGACACTTATAGTAAAATTTTATGGAAAACAATTTTTTTAGAATTAAGATTACTTTTCGAATTTTCAGAAAGTACAATACAGACCAATTCTCTGAAGTGGTAGAGAGTTAATATAGACTAATCAAATGTTCTTTCTAATAAATCTTGAACAAATCGTATATCACAAACGTTAGTATCGCACGATTTTCTACGTCGGTTTACTATACAAAGATGAAACTTTAAAACAGCCGCACAATGAGTTTCAGATGTAAAATTTTAAAACGCCGATTCTATACAGATTTGATGAATCCCTTCTACTATTTCTACTTCAGTTGGGTGAATTAAAACATTTTTAATATTGTTGTACAGTGGAATTGTTTGTGATCCTTTGTACTTAAAAATAAAATAAAGAAAAATAATTAGTTTGTTTTGCAATTTACATATGTAACAAAAATCGGCCTACAATATTAACAATGTTAAACAATTTACGTGCTTTGTCTTCGTTTAACCGAACATAATTTAAAGCATTTGTACCACTTTCATTTTTACCAATGTCAGAACTTGTACTTTCGGAACAATTGATAAAAATATTAATCATATAGATAAAAATTTTACAGCATTCGAATAATTAAAGAAAATTGCAAAGCAATTCGGTTGTTCGAACGACACAGAAATTAGAAACTTTTGTTCGAATAATTTCAAACTCGGAAATACCACAAACACTAAATAGCACATAAAACATAATCGGTTGAGAGCAGAGCTGTAAGAGATTGCTATCGATTTAATTGCAAGCACATAATTTGATTATGATTAATGATTGCAAATTTTTTTATTGGATTGAAAATCGTAAATTAATTTCATGATTTATAATTTCAATTTGAAATCATGCAATGAACTTGAAGAACGATTGTAATCTAATTTCTTTAACTGTAACAGTAAATGAAATCAAAATTAAATGCGAATCATAATCTTCGTTCTCTTCAAATGAAATTCTTTCTGCTAGAAATAAAACTGGCTCTGATAATTTTGAATTGTCCACAATGTCAGTTCTTGGTCAAAATGTTTTACATATATGTACATATGTATGTATGTATGTATCTTATATAAAAATTACAAGTTTGTATAGATGTGTGTTTGTGATTTAATGGGTGAACCGTTAAAGTTTCTTTATTTGCTCCGAGTAACTTAATGGTCAGTAGAAGTCATCAGTCAAAAAGTGGGCGGAATTATAAAAGTGTGCGTGGTACCTCCCATCCAAACTAAATTGAATTCTGTATATCTTGAAAACTGTTAATTCAAATTCTTCTAAATGACTTTGTAAGTAAAAATATCAAACATATGTTTTATATTGAACATTTTTTTAATTTAAATAGCTTGTGATTTCAGGAGATTTGATTGAAGTCGTATGATTTCAACAAAAATTTAATTGCAATGGCATGTTTTCAACTGTGTGTCTTTGTGTCAGTTGCAAAGTTTCAGTGGCAAAGGCATATTCTCTGGTCGCTGAACAGTAACGGTTTCAGCTGTATCCAATCCACAGGCACATAAGAAAGTCCTCCTTCGTTGGTATTGTGTAGTAAAATAATTACTAAAAAATTGCTACTAAAAACGAAGGTTCAAAATTTAATACGACTCCTTGACATTAGAAACGCTACAACACTGCTATAGAAACAATGAACGTGCAAAAAGCAGTGTTGTAAGATAGTGAAGCTGCACCTCCTATCATTTCTCCTACTATACCTTTCCTCTAGTTCCAGCACAATGCACCGCATACGTAGGTATCATCTCCTGAGTGCTGGGCCAAAATAAAAAAAAACCATTACTGCATTCACATGATTTTAACTAAAAATTTATTGCAATTGAGTTGATATGATTTCTAAAAATATTATTTTCAAAATGATTGCCATCACAAAAGATTGCAATTTGAATAAGATTTCATTTCGAAATCTGAAATCAAAGAATAAAATCAATTTGAATTCAATCACTATTGATTGCAGTTTTTTACAGCTCTGCTTGACAGGTAACACAGTCATTATATATTGCACACCAATGACATTCATAAAACTTTTCACGCCCCATTAAAACAAGAAGAATTCAATTTAACTTTGAATGTGGAAATGAAGTTATAAAAATCGGAAATATCGCTAAAATTGACAATAAGAAATCAAACAATTCCCTAAAAGCGGAAATTTACAACAATAACAAAAAATACAAAGGAAAAAATCAACGTTGCAGCTGCTGCTTTAATAATGAAAACTCGTTTTATTTTACAGCTACATTGTGCAATCCATACGTGCATACATACGTATTTTATATTCATGTATTTTAATTAGTTTCAATCTATTCATAAACATGGAAATACCCAACTGGCAGTTTTTCGCAATTATAAAACCAGAATACAATTTGATTTTCTGATCACAAGATGTTTTTGTCGTTATCTTACCCGCGACCTTTCTTGATGATTTATTTTTAATTATATCTTTCACTTTTAGTGTAAAACGGGTATATATGTATAAGTTTGTCATTCCGTGTATAATTTCTATAATATTACTTTCTGAAAAAAATTTATATATTTTCATAAATGTGATGAGCCATGTCCGTCTGTCCGCATGTCTGTAGAAACCAACTTTCCAGCTAAAAGAAAAATCACACAGCATTGTTTTTTTACTTGAAATTTTAGTACAAAAACTTCCATAACCTCGAAACTGCTGGATCGATTTTGATGAAATTTAGTCTGTCTAGGTAAATAGGTGATCTGCTTCCTTTAAGTATCATTTGAACACGTATTTCTTAAACGCCTGTTCGATTTTTACAAAGTTTGGTACATATGCTCAGTTATACATATGGACAATCGATATGAACCCAAAAATGTTGTCCGTAAGACCGGTTTCAAGAAATATGTTAAAATCCGGTCCGCATAAACGGTTGAACCGATTTTTATGAAATCTGGTTTGAATGTTCGGATAGGCACTTGACAAAAAAAAAGTTGTTCTATGTTACCAAACTCGAAAAATAGGTCAAAATCCGGCCAGCCTAAACGGTTGAACCGATTTCCGTGAAATTTGGTTTACACGTTGAGTTGGTATTTCATATTAAATAGTGGTCTGTAAGAACTGTATCGAAGGACTTGATCTAAAAATTAGGTAAAAATCCGGTATTACTAAATGAGTAGGCGGAAATTTTTACGAATATGACAGTAAAGGGTATCTAGAATGCGGCACAGCCGAATATAAAAAAAGCTCTCTTACTTGTTTTTTATACTAGTTTAGAGTAACTTTCTTATGGTATACATATATAGACTTTTTCGTATCGTTTTTTTTTTTCTTAATTATCAGTTTTATTTCATTTCACTTCTGAGTTCGAGTAGGAGTGATATTAGTTTTCAGTCTTTCAGATACGCAAAATATAATTAAAAATAACGAATAAAATAAGAACAGCTTAAACGCCTGGTTGCTCAATTTGCGATTGTTTTACAATTTGTTATTGCATTTTAAATCTAACAATTTTTATCACTTTTTGATCACGAAACTAATCGAAGAAGACTCATCAAGGTGATTTTTGGATAAAATTGTCCAAATGCTTACAAAAAGTAAAGAAAAATAAATGATTTTTTTAATGCCATCTATATGGGATATTATAACCCGGTCGCTACATACATCAACTAACTCCACTTTTTCAAAAATCTTTAATTTTTAATGGCAAGTCTATTGGTATATTCATAGTTATAGAATATGATATTATTCTTTTAAAGATTTGGAACTTAATTTGCACCACAACGTTTAAATAATCCTGCCTTATACATACGAGTATAATAAATTTCGGTTTGACAATAAATCACTAATACTAATTCTCATATTCATACTATGTACATACATACATATGCAGGACTATTGATTTAATAACAAATAATTTTAACGTTATTATTATTACTCCAATTAACTTTTGTAGAAAATCTATAATAAAAATCTAATATATTTGACCTTTAAAAATAATTTAAAAAACTTTTTTATAAAAACGACCTACAGTGCGAAGTAATCTAATATATTTATTAATATTAATAATAAAAATTCTAAAAATATAAACACCGAATTTAAATTTAACTCCAATAGTATTACAATAAATATCACGTTACTGACAATCAAACTGTTGCCATTCTTTGTTATTAATTATAAAATAGTTATCGCTTAATGGAATCTAAATTTTTTTTAAATTTATGTTAGTAAGGGTATTTTAAAATACAGTGTTAATTTCATCGACGATTTTACCAGCTATCTGTCTTATGGAAATACATATGCGATTTCTACAGTAATTCATATATCGACTGCTGTGTTCTATATTATCGTATAAACCAAAAATAAATGTTACTTCCAAGAGACTTAATGAGATGTAAGTATAAATATATGCATGGCGAATTTACTAAAAATAATAACGCTTTCATACCTTCATCGAAACCGCATTTCCAGCTAAATTTATGAACAAGTATAGCCCAAAGAAAGTAGCGCTTCGTCTTCAGTCTGGCACACACGTGTTTTCTTGTGGTCCGCTGGTCAAATTTAAAAAGCCATATTCATAAAAATATAAATGTGCAAACAAATATTACCGGAAAATAATAAAACGAAAACAGTTGACAAATTGGATAACTAAATCACATAAGAAATAATAAGAACAATCAACGAAATATGCAGTGAATTAAAAAAAAAGGAAAAACAATAAACTTCAATTAAAATTCAATAAAATACGAACAATAAAAAACCAAAGTGCAACAGAAGTAGTTACATAAAAAAAACCCCGCTATACCAGTGACTGGCGAACGATATTGGATATTGGCCAACCGGTGTTATCACTTCGGGTCACAGTGACCGGATCAGGGCTTTTATGGCCTTTTTTCGTGTCATTGTGCAAAATCTAATCGTCGGGATTGTATTTGTATTGTTGTGCCATTGCGTTGGTTGCTGCTAGACTGTTTGGTGTTGAAGGCGTAACACTGATCACCGGCAGTCGTTCAAACAGCGATTAGCTCAGTGGCAACTGCTATACAGAAGATAGACATTTAATTTGACTTTTCTCGCGTTAATCATGACAGGCCGATTCAGAATTGACTTCTGTAACATACGTGGTCTAAGGGCAAACTTCTTCTCTGTCTATGCTCACGTTTGTCTCCATCGGCCGGATGTTTTCGCCTTAAGTAAAACCAAGGTGTCTGAATGAGGTTGCGTACAGTGCTAGGCAATTTTTAGGCACGCATGATCCCGGATTTAGCTGTCTTTGGGTTAAATTCAAATTCAGGGCACATCTTTTATATTTCGGGTTTCTTTACGGAAGCCCAAATACGGAAAGGGAGAAAACTATGTATATACAACTTCGATGCCCTCTCCGACACTATATCGGAGATCCTCGAAAATTACCCGAACAGTGAAATCGTTATTGCTGGTGTTTTCAATGTCCATAATTTATCGTGGCCATACAAATCCAGAAGGCCAATATGTTGAGCTATTCGCAGCGCAATTAGTGAATGAACCAACACACATTTCGTGCGTTGACGGGCACTAACACAACACCCTGACAAGTATGAGATGAATATTAGCGCACCTATCAGAAATTCGGATCATTGCACCATTCCTGCCTCCTTTTTGTTTGCGGAACTTCAATTCTTTTCACGGCCATCTACGAAACGTCTGAAATATATTTACGAAAAGACACGTCGGGCTGAGCTCAACGATTTCTTTCGGCATTTCAATTGGAGGCTCTGCTTCCTTGACAATGATGTAAATGCCAGGGTTAAAATGGTCCAAAATATAATATTGCTTGGTATGAAAACGTTCATACCATCGAAGCAAATTTCGATTACGCCTCGACCAAAGTCTTGATTTAATCAGACGTGTAGACTTGCAGTCAGATCCAGAGAGGGAGCATTTAGTATCTAGCGGAAAGATAAAAACGCAGATACTGATATGATGTGCAAAAGGGCGAGATCTTCGTGTGTCCAAGTGCTAAGATGTGCAAAAACTTTGTACGAGCAGCGTCTTCGCGCTAAAGTTCTTACTGCCCCACGGGGAAGTAAAAGCTTTTGGTCATTCTTTAAAAGAGTAAAGCAAAATGCTAGTTCTTCTATTCCGCCTCTTTTAAAAGATGATCAAATATTCACTGACCCGGTTGAAAAGGCCAACCTCCTAGCTGAATGTTTGCAGGTAATTCTCACCTGCCGGAAAGCAATCAACCAATGCTCCCGAGAGTGTATCCGTAACTATGGCAAAAAGATACACTTTCGAGCTCGTGCAGTTAAAAGGGTTCTAGCGAACGACAACATAAATAAGTCGCCTGGGCCGGATGGAATTCCGGCATTGGTCTTGAAATAGTGCTCTTCGACGTTATCGCGTCCTCTGGCAATACTTTTCTGCACCCTTTACTATGCAGGCGAATTTTCGTCGTGCTGGAAAGTTGCAAATGTAACGCGGATCCCCAAGAAGGGAGAGGCAAGCAACACTGAAAATTATCGCCCAATCGTAATATGCTCTACCATTTCCAAAGTAATTGAGAGTATGCTAAATTTCCATCTTATGAAGTATCTGGAGGCCAATAGCTTACTTTACGACCGGCAATATGGCTTCCGTGGAGGACGTTCCATGGGACACTTATTAGCATTCCTCTCGGAAAAATGGTGTAGATCCATCCACCATTTCGGCGAAAGTAAGGTAGTGACTTTAGATATTGGAGCACTTTTATTCAAACTTATTGCTTTTGGTGTCGGTGATATCTTCACTCGATTTATATCGAGCTTTCTTAAGGATCGCGCTATAATATATTGTTCTAGACGGGATCTCATCTAACGAGTTCAAGATTAATTCAGGGGTACAACAAGGATCAATTCTTTCTATTTACCCTATTTCTTATTTTTCTTAATGACCTTCTATGTTTGATATAACCCTATACACTCTTTTGTAGAAGCCAGCAGTATCTGCTATTCATATTTATTTAATCGTAGGCCTACATCGAATATGATCGCGGCGACGAGGCAGAATATGAATAATTCGCTAAATGGTGACCTCACGAGAATATGGGAATGGGGTCACGCGAACAGGGTCGATTTCAATGCTCAAAAAACCCAATGCTGCATGCTTACGCATCGACGCATGCCCGACTGCGCTACCTCACCTGTAATTTTGGGCGGTATAAACATCCAAGAATCAGAAGCCCTTGATGTTCTTGACATGAAAATTCAGTGCGATGTTCGATGGACTGAGGACATTTTTCAGGTCTCAAAGGAAGCATTCAAGTGCCTCGATTTTTTAAGACGGTGTAAGACATACTTCACCCCATCTGATCTCCGCTTACAAAACAGGAATACAACTCTCATGTATGGGCCGGTGCTTCAAGGACTATTTTGAAGTTACTCGACCGTATACAGGAAAGAGCGGAGAAACTCATAGGAGAGTGTATGGTAGCCAACTCTATTGACTCTCTTGAGCATCGTCGCAAAGTGGGGTGCGTTTCGCTGTTCTATCGTTACTATAATGGGATGTGTTCTGATGAAATCAGGGAACTTGTTCTCGAAACCCGGTCATTCACGCGCACGACGCGTTCATTATTAAGAGCGCATCCATTTGAGGTCGACTTGGCAGCGAACCGCACTGCGCATTACATAGAAAATTCTTTTTTTGGCCGAACAGCACGTATGTGGAATGGACTACCGGCAGAGGTCTTCCCTGTCACTTTTGTCGTGGGAAAACCTAAATGTCAATAAACTCTACTCCCTCTATCGTTTCTCATCCGATATCCGGATGTGGCTTGAGGACCACGGCTTGGAATTGGCCGGGGAGAAGACCGAGGTGATGTTGATGATGCGGGCACACATACCACTCGGCGTCAGCATGCGGATAGGGGATGTGTCTCTGGTTACCCCGAGTGTCATAAGGTATTTGGGCGTCAGACTCGACTGTAGGCTGACTTACTGGGCCAAATACGGCATGTGGCGACTAGGGCGGCGAAGATGACTGGCATGTTGAGCAGACTCATGGCGAATGTCGGAGGCCCGACATAGAGCAAGAGGAGGCTGGATATGGCGGTCACGAAGTCGATCTTGCTGCATGGGAGCGAGATTTGGGGAAATGTACTGGGTGAGAGAACCAAACGCAGGGTGCTCGAGGCCGTACAGCGGACGGCGGCCCTTAGGGTTGCTTCGGCTTACCACACGGTCTCGGGCGCTGCGGTCCTGGTGATATGTGGGGAAATACCCATAGACCTCTTGGCGCGCGAGCGGTGGGAGGCTTGGAACTCGAGGGGGAGGGCCCTGGTGTTGGTACTATTGGTCTGAGACCCCAAACTGTCCGGCGATGGCAGGACAGGTGGACTGCGGACACGGTCGGCAGGTGGACGGCGAGGCTCATTCCCTGCGTGGAGGTATGGATTCGGAGGAAATTTGGGGAAGTTAACTACTTCCTGACACAATTCCTCTCGGGCCACGGATACTTCCGAAAGTACCTGTACCGGATGGGCAGAGCAGATGGTCCCGACTGCATTTACTGTGGTATTACGGATGATGATGCAGAACACACTTTCTTCGACTGCACCAGGTGGCATACTGCGAGAGGTTCAATGGCGCAGAGGGTTAGCGGGTTCGCTCCTGCTACCGTGATAGGGAGGATGCTCGTAAATATGAAATCGGAAATGGCGGTTCTCTCGTGGTATTTTTTTTTACCACGTGCATTCTCCAGTCAAGAAAGCAAAAAAAAACTTTAGTAACTCTGTTAACATATCAAATTCAAATGCCAAAAATAAGTCTAATGCCTGTGGTACCCGTTGCAACGCTAAAGGCCATCAATTGTGCAAATATCGTGAAAGCTGACTGAGAAAGAAAAAAAAATTCATTCATGATTTTCAGCAGTCATTGGCCAACAAGGTTTATGAGTCGGCCCGATGAACAGTTTATATTGATCTTCATGCTGTGCACATCCTTTTTTATGAACAGTGTTCTCCATTTTTCGGTTTCAAAAGTATAGTTAAATAAAACACACATATGATTTCCATGAAACTTTTATTTCATTATAATACTTGGACCTTGGATTGTCTACAAAATACAA
This sequence comes from Dexiosoma caninum, assembly GCA_963924685.1. NCBI lineage: Eukaryota > Metazoa > Arthropoda > Insecta > Diptera > Tachinidae > Dexiosoma > Dexiosoma caninum. The sequence goes on from OZ004729.1 coordinate 58,412,501, forward strand.
TGTCACTTAAATCACATTCTGTAGATTGCTCGCAGGAGTCGACTTTTTTTGGGGTTGGTTTGGATCACTATTTCGCACATTTTGGGTGTTATCTCGGTGATAACTTGACGAAAGTTGGTTTTCAAATGCTTCAACGTTAGGGGATTATCCGTATAGACACTGTCTTTGACCTAGCCCCACAAAAAAGTCTAACGGCATCAAATCGCCGTGTTCTGTGGTTCGTGGAGCCGTCTTGCTTTAACCAAATATTGTCCAGATGTTAATCTTCAATTGCATTCTAAAAACAAGTCGGTTATCATACGGCAATAGCACTCTGAATTGACGGTAACGTTTCCGCCACACTTTCAATAACAGAAGCGATATTTTCGGCAGTGTACACATTACGATGAAGATCAATTATCTTGCCAATTCCCTCCACAGTACGTCGATTATAACTGCAATAATCACTCCGTAATACTCGAAAAGTGGCCACGTATGTATGTACCACCACCTGTGTAAAGTAAGTTTTAATTATTTTACGCATTTTCCATCGTTAAGCAATCCACATTCGTAAATGGCAAACCTGTCACTAAATAAATAACAGTTCACATGACAGATATTTAACAGCTGACAGCCCTGAAGGTCCGGCGGTTTTGAAACCACTAAACGGATAACCCTTTACATGAAATGTATTTATATATTGATTATTTACGCAAACTATATATAACTCAAAACACATAGTTTTACAGAAAACGAGTTTAAACCTTTCCATTTGCATGAAGAAGAGGAAAAATTAAATTTTTCTCGCGAGAAGTGATTGCGCATGAGAAGAAAACGAAATTACGATTTTTGTGCATTATTAAAATCAATTATTTTGAGTTAACACTTTATTTGAATTAATAAACGATATGAAAGTACACATACATTCATCTTATAATCTGTGACCTTTCAGGATTTGAAGCCAAATTGAGAACTTGTTAAAACCGCGTTTTGCAAGTTGAAAAAAGCTGTTGAGGTACAAAACGCCAGATGTTTTTTCCTCAAATACGTCGGTGGTGTAGCAGTGTATCATAGCATCTCTCTCTGCAAGGATCTTGTTGCTATTAATGTTATTGTTTCTGGTGCTGTTATGCCTTTTCTGTTTCCACTAGTTTAACTGATCGGTCGTCTTTTCTCACTTTCGCCATCTTCGCATGCGTTCCAAAAGAGCATGTGTTTCATGTTTTGGCTGCACATTATTTTAATCGTTTAAACACGTTTTTAGCACAACTAGCAACCAAGTGCAATGCTTAAATTGAATCAACAAAAATAGCCTCACACAACACTTGAAGAACAGCAAGTAACTTATGAAATCCATACGAATAAATTTTTTGAAACTTCTTGTTCGAATAGTTAAAAATATAAATGCAGAAAGTAATTACTGATTCTTTTTTTCAAGCAAAAGTGTAAAGAATTTCATTCCCAAATTTGGAGATTAATTATTCTTCTTTCCTTTATTCTAATCAAAAGTAATTTTCACATTATTGTGATGAATTAACTATGAACGTAAACACAACTAAATATTCATTCATTCATTCATTTGTAATTTAAATTTATTGTTCTGCTATAATGCCATTTTACAGTACTTTATACTATGCTGCCTTAATAAATAATGTGTAAAGTGAGAGTCATCAAAATTAAGTCAGTATACGTTAGTTAATGAATTAAACAAAACATTTGTGGTTTACACAAGGTTTAAAAATTAATTATGTAACTCAAATTTTTATTAGATATTTTATAAAGAATGAACAATTTTTATGAATACAGTAAAATACAGAGTGGCCAAAAATTACCGAAAGGGGTTTGAGTTCAAAGAGCCATTGCGTCACTCGCCGTATGCGCGGAGTAACCAGGAGTAAAAAGCAAACCAATTACAACAAGATACGTACTCGTGTATCCTGGTAAAGGAGAACTTACCAAAAAAATTAATAAATAAAATTAAGAAAATACGTATAATAAGAGTGTACTCGTACATACAAATATATTTACATAAGTATGTAGTATACGAAAATATTGTTGAAGGCAGGTGGTTTTGAAAGTATTTTTTTTTTGTTCTTCTTGAGTTCTCTAAGTGTATGGGAGTATTTTTTATTTCGCTACGAGTACTACTCTATGGATTCAGAAGAGAACTTGAAATTTTATATGAAAAGAATGAAACCGAAAACAAGTAAATGCAGAAAAAGTTCTTAAACAAGAAGTTCAATAAACTTTTATGAATGTTTTAATTCATGCATAAGCACATACATACTCGTATAATTACATTTTTTTTCTCTTAATTTTCTTGTAAATAGAAAAAAAGTAATACTTAGAAGGATATTCAGCAAAACAGCGAGTCCTAATAGAAATGTAAATTGTGTCATACATATTTATGAAAACCGAAAATAACATATACATATGTATACGTCTCCTTGTCATTGGAGGTGCTGGAACACTGCAAAAGCAGACTAGTATAATAGTGAAGCTTCAGCACCTGTAATCTCTCTCACTATTCCTTTCCTCTAGTTCCAGCACAATGCATCGCATATGTAGCGGTCCAAGATAAAAAAAAATTATCATTGCTTCATTGCCTTAAAGGACTGCTTTTTAGTAAGGGAATGTACTTAAATTTTTTCTCTTGTATTGTTAAGACCGCAAAAACAAATATGAATTTTTTCCTATACATTATTGTTCTTGTTAAGGCATGTGCTTACCGTAAATCACATTCATAAGGCACAGAAAGAAAATACTGCTTCCAACATTTTATATATATTTTTCTGTGGTAGTTTAAATAGAAAATATTTACAATAAAATATTTTTCTAAAGGGTTAATTGCCTTTAATTATTTTATTGTTAATCATTATTTAGACATTTGTATTTGGTTAAATTTGGTTGTATGGCAACTCCAAAATTTTATACATAAAAAAAATTACTGCGAAGACCTAACCCTCTTAATTTAGTGTGCTATTTAAAATTTGTGTCAGGTGATAATTAAGGAACACTACTCTCAAAGCAAATTTAATTGCAGGAGGTCCTTATTTCTTATAACACTCATTCGGCATGAATCCAAAAGGCTTATCACAGTTTAGTGTTCTGTTGCAGTTTGTACGAGTGTTGTTAAGTAGGTTTTTGAAAAATTATTACAGCGCCAAAAAAATCTTTGCTATAAGAGAGGTACTTTAAACATACAAAGCAAATTATATGTATTACCGCGAAGAAATAGTAAGAGCTAAAACGTAGATTTGACTGGCGACCGTTTTTTTTATTCTTTATTTTATAATTGTAGTGCACTATATCGAAGATCTTCGAAAGTTGTCCGAACAGTGAAAGCGTTATTGCGATATTTCAATCTCCATAATATATCGAGGCTTCGTCATTCGAGCCACACAACTTCAGATGGCCAATATGATGAGCCGTAGTGCACAATCTCCAACATAACACTCTCGATCTTTTTCTCACTTCACACCAAGACATCTATGAAATTAATATTAGCGCACCTGTTTGAAATTCATATCATTGCACCATTTTTGCCACCTTTTCGATTGCGGAACTTCGAAACGTTCCACGGCCAGCAACGATACGTTGAAATATAGCAATCTTTTTCAGCACCCTATACCATGCAGGCGAAGCAGGCCCAAGCGCAATATGTTCTACCATTTCTATAGTAATGTAAAATATGCTTAGATCTGGTGAAGTATCTGGAGTCCAACAGCTTATTTAACGACCGACAATATGGCTTTCATGAACGCTCCACGCGGGACGATTGGCTTGAAAGAAAAGGTATCATAACCGAAACAAACGCCTATTTGCAGAGCCTTCAGAAAACCTATTATTTGGAAAGAATATATAAATCTATTGACTAAATGTATTGATTTAAAAAGAGATTATGTTGAAAAATAAAATACTTATTTGTCAAAAAAAATGGTTTATTTAAATAGTGAGAGAGTTATCTAACAGCCTTTGTACTATCATGATTCACATCACTATAGCAGAGTAGTTTTCAAAAAATACTGCCATAACTAAAAAAAAGTCTGACGTGAAATTTTGCTGGAGATTATAATTTTGAGAAAATTGTGTTTCCGTTTTTTCATTTGTTTTCTTTCTTTTAAAAATTTCCTACATTTAGAGAATTTAAAAAAATTTGCCTTTTTTCCCGCACTCATTTTTTAAAACAAAAATCCGTAGTGTAGGGAATGTGCCTAATAGTTAACATCACTGGTTCGCACTATGTATGTATATTGGAAAGTACCTACCTAGCTACCTGAAAAGAGCTGCAGATAATGCGTTCTTAAGAGAAAAAAATAATAAGTTTTTCTAACTCAATTATGGGGAATGTCGAAAATTTAATTCAAAATTTAAATCTTCCGTTAATTATTGCCCGTTATTCATTTCCCATCCAACAACAAATTTGAAGGTGAATACTATTGTATTTTATCAATTTACAATTTACAATTATATATTCCCTCATTTATGTATTTGAGTTTTTTAATACTAAAAAGGATGTCACAAATTATTGTCATTTAACAACGCAAAACGATCAGTTCTTTCTTTTTAATTCCATTGCTTCAGTTTTTATTGTTTTTATCATTATTTGCTTTAACTTTTACGTTTTAAAATTTTGATGAATGGAATAGCTGCCTGGCATGCATGGTTGGTTCTGCATGTGAAGGTGTATGACCATGTCATTCATATGAAGAGACAGAGCCAATCGGGTCGTCAGCGTAAAATTATGACATTAAATGTATCATTTGTGAGTAAATTAACTCTGATATTTGTGAATTACAGATTGTCTAAATGAATTCTGTAATAATTTATAACATCAGAACCATTCAAGTTCATACCAACCATCATCTATGTAACACGAAAAACAATCACTCAATTCAAAAAATGTTCATACAATTCTTAGCACACAATCCACGTACTCAATTGAGCAGATCTAAGAGCTGCTTTTCGCATTTTAATAAATGAATTTAGTTTATTATTTAATTTACCATAATGCACAGTGGGTATCGTGAGAACATGTTTTTGCATATTTCACTTCTTAGAGCATATTAATGCTAAGAGCAGTTTTCTTTAATCATTACAGAAGGGAACAAAATTAAAATGTTTTGTGTTGCATTGAACTTTATAGAAGTTGTTTACTAATTATATGTTGCTGATTTTAAACCAAAACCTTGATTTTTTTTTATCAGACCACATTTTTAAGTTACAGATACTAATCGGAATCTTCAATTCTTTATTAATCAAAATCAATAACAATGCCAGCATAGGCCATAGGCGGTTACAAATTTCTCCTAACAATATTCTTAGATATTCTAAGATAATTTTTGAAAACTGTGTTACTTTGATATTATACGTCAATATTTTGCAATGGGTATGTCAAGAAAATTGTATGTATGTATGTCTAAAATCAATCCCAACAATTTTCTGAAAATATGTGGCGAATGCATTTTTCAAAATTTTAGATTAATTGTGTTAAAGTTCGTTAACCAAGTATAGTTGACTACTTTGGAATTACCATTGAAAAACGTGAATTTTGACGTGTTGTCACAACTCGAGCAGCATGATTCTATAAGAGCTTTAAGACGCACTACCTATGCTCACAGCCATTTGTATTGTTTCCCTGAACATTTTGGTGAAATTTTTTTTTTTTAATTATAATTTCTAATGTTGTAAGGAAATCAGTGTTTTCCAGCCGAGGGGTTTGCTACGGAATTGGTGGCTTCTTCTATGTCAACTGTTTTTTTAATGGTTATTTAATCAGACTTCATATTATTTGTCCCTATAAACAAAGAAATAGTGCCGGTTATTGTAATTATAATAAACAGTCTTTTGTACGCGCCCTCAAGTATACTTTAAATCTAATAAGGTGATCAGACCGGTTGGAAACCGGTTTTTTCAGTTCTATTGCTGTCGATTTTTTTAATGTTAATTTCTCGAATGTTAGTGAATCCTGTGATTTCTCAATGAAAAAAACGGTCAATCGAATTTATTTCGATTTGTTTATCACGACCAAAAAAACAAACTTTTTTATTGTAAATTTTATAAATAAATATTTCTATTGTTTTCATCTTTGCATTTCACACAATTTAATGTTGAGTATAAAACCAAAAAATTATATCTTCAAAGAAAATTTCAAAATGTTTAATTCAAAAATTTTGCATATGAACTTTACGACATTTACAACAGAGGCTTGATATGTACATATATACATATATGTATGTGCATATACATATATAAGTATATGTATCGTTAAGACTTTCTTTAACAAAATAAATTAAAACAGAACGTAAGTGCTGCATTTTTTTTAATAATAATTTTCCGAATTTGCAACACCGTAACCGGTTTTTTTAAATATTTAAATATTCGAAAACCGGTTTCTTAAAAACGTCGAATAATGGATCACTCTAATATCTACATATATAAACATATATTTATATTGTATTTGTATTTTAGTACTATTTGACAGGCACGGAAATAAATTCCCTTTTTTCAGTTATTTTTATGTTATTTTTATGTTATTTTTAACAATTATTTTTACCTGTAACTATTATTGAAATTATTGTTTTTCGTTATTTTATTTCCATTATTTTCTTTTTTTTTAGTTAATGCTAACCGTATTCATATATCGTACCTATATAAATCATATATATAAATAATACTCGTACTTTCTGACACACGGTTTTTTCTTGAGAAAAAACAAACAAGTGATTTAAAAAAAAATTTTCTTTTGGTTTATTAAATATTTAAGAATGTAACACAAAAAAACTATTCAAAATGGCCAACATTTGCCCTCCAATACCACCGAAGTCTGACTGGCCAATCGTCTATTATATTACGCACGACATCCATGCGGAAATTGTCCACTACGCGGAGTAGTGCGCGCTTAACAGATTCCAAATTTTTGTGGTAAGTAGTGCAGACCACTTTTTCCCAAACGTTAGCTTAGTACACCTTTGCCGAAGTTTTAACACTTTAAGGTGGGGACTCCCCGCCATACCATCACAGAAGCATAATGGTGACCTCTCTGAAGTCTAGGAACCAAATCATTTTCTTGCAGAGATGACTTGACATAGACTCCACAGTAAAAATTTTCTCATCAGTAAATTTAATTTTTCTGTGGCCTTTATTGGCGTACTGGCGAAACAATGCTTTTTATTTTTACTTGCGTTTTTCTGTTTAACGCCGCCGTTAGTAGATGCTCTTCGTGTCCTTTGCAAGGTCGAAGTCCCAAGTAATGCGAAGAAGGGATACCTCCGATATACTCATCTCCCGCACCAATATTTGCTGCTTTCAGAGTGAATTTTGGATAAACTCGATTCTGTACAACTTTGACGGCTCTGGGAGTTCGCACACATCACGGACGGTAAGCTAGTCTAGCAGTATCACCAAACAGTTTCACAGCACGATAGAGAAAACTACGACTTCCCCCAAGCGGCTGCAAAATGTCTCTACTACTAGGTATATCCTATTAATAACACGAGGGCTGTTTGATAATTCCGTGAGTTTTTGAATTTCCCTCGCATTACCTTTATATGCAACAATGTTGCCATCAACCACCATATATTAGTAGACTGCTGTCAAATTTTGAGAAAGCTGCGTCATTTAGTTTGAGTTTGACAGCCATTAAGATCAGACAACGTAGGGAATTTTAAGAAAAATGGAAAGAAAATGAATTTCATATGTGATGTTATATAGCCGTTATATAGCCGTAGACGAAACATGGATCCATCAAAATACTCCCGAGGCCAACCAACAATCAAAACAGTGGGTTTTACGGCTTGAACGTACACCAAAGAATGCCATGGTAGGTCTATGAGTCAACAAGGTCATGGCCACAGTTCTTTGCGATGCACGCGGTAGGGTAGAACGATCACCGGCCAATATTATTCAGTGCTTTTAGGCAGCATACGTGCTCTGTTCAAAAGAAAATGTAAATTTTGTTTTCTTCGATTACAATGGCGTGGTGCATCATAAGTTCTTACCAAAAGGTCAAACGGTTAATAAGGAATACTTCAAGGAAGTTATGTAAAGTTTGCGTAAAGCAATACGTATCAAACGATCGGAATTGTGGAAAAAAATTATGGATTCTGCATCACGATAATGCATTAGCTCGCCCATCAATGCTTTTTCGTGAAATTTTTGGCCAAAAACAACACCCTAATCATACCTCTACCACCTTATTCACAGGATTTGGCTCCTTGCGACTATTTCCTATTCCCAAAACTGAAGAGACTAATGAAAGGAAAGTGTTTTACAATAATTGATGAGATAAAGTAAAAATCGAAGAACCAGGTGATGGCCATACCGAAAAGGGCATTTCAGAAGTGCTTCGAGGATTAAGAAATGGCTGGATGGTAAGAGATTTAAATCAAATAAAGAGGTCTGTTAAATTTCCAACTGGGTATACTTTTTATTACTTGTCTCAATTAGTCAAATTCGTATGCAGTGGTCAATGCACTAGTTTCGTGCATTAAAATAATAACAACAAATACATAAATATAATGCAAGTTACCGCTACTCGAGACAGTCATTGTAAATCAATGTAGAAAAAATCAAGAATTTTGGACCAAAACTTTACAGCTATCAATATTAACCGCTTAATAAGACAATAATTGAAAACCTATGCATAAAAAACGTAAAACTGAGTACCCAACAATACTTAAAAGTTGAAATGAATTTTTGTTATCATTAAGCACAGTCCATTTAAAACCTTTGAATAAATAAGTTCTGAACAATTTGTGAAGGAATAATTATTTAACGATAAGTGATTTAAGTTTACATAGAATTCAATTTTGGAATTTGGTAAGTCATCAAAGGGCAAGAAAAAGCTCTTGTCCGCAACAAGGTCATAACCGAAACAAATGCCTAAATAAGAAAGTTTGCGTCTTTGTATGTTTATTGCACCATTACGCGATAACACTTTCATGGATTTGCACAAAATTCTGCAGAATAGTAGAATATGGTCCAGACTAAAATATATAAATAGTACTTTTAAGGGGTAGAAACGGCAAAATATTGGTACTTTTTTTTAATAAAAATAATGCTCCTGAAGAAGTTGGAAAAAAACCAGCGTTTAAAAACTTCTGATATGTGGAGTTGCTTTGTCTACTACTTTTGCTACTGCTACTTAAAATACAAGGAGTCGAAGTCAAAGAAAATTAAAAAAACGAAAAGTTCAAACAGTTGTAGTTGAAGTATAATACAAAAACAAGAAGTCGCAAGATGTCGTAGTTTTTGTATACTTTAAAAATATAAAAGTAAACACAACGTGGTACTACAGAAGTTGACATGTTCGATCATTCTTATGTTTGACTGACTACAACTTTTGATAAATTCCGAAGTTAAAGCATTAAAGACATTGTGTGTTTCTTCTACAACTTCTTCAAAAGTTATACCCAAAAGAAAAATAAGAATTGAAATTAATAAAAAGCAGTTACTTAGATCATATATTGGACTGGTAACCGAAGATTGCATTTCTTTAAACATTTTAAATGCCCCTAATAAAGTCTACAACAACTACGACTTCTTGAATTTTTCGTTTTTTTGGTTGTACTTCAACTACAACTGTTTGTACTTTTCGTTTTTTTGGTTGTACTTCAACTACAACTGTTTGAACTTTTCGTTTTTTTATTTTTCTTTGACTTCGACTCTTCGTATTTTAAGAAGCATTAACTTAAACAACAGATTGTGTTTGCGTAGTGACAAAAAGAGAAGTCGAAAAAATAGAAAAAACTTACGACTTCTGCTACATTGACTGCAGTTTTTTAAACGCTGAAAAAAACCAACGAAACGTTGAGCAAATAGACGTAATAACATCCAAATAATTTGTTTTTATTAACAACAAAAACAAAAGTTTACCAAAAATGCACCCGATTATACTACAAACAAAACGTTGGTCAAATAATGAAAAAACTAACATAAAAATAATACTAACTGATAATGGTATTTTTTACATTTCTGTAAATTTTTTGCCTCAGAAGTCGATTCGGAAAAATTTTTTTCTTTCGATTGCGCATTTCTCAACTTGGATTTCAACTTTTTATTTTTGGAAAATGGGCAGTGTATCGCCCTAAAAGCAGTTTTCCACTTTTTTTTTTATTTTTATACATTTGTAAATACACTGGGCACCTTTGACTAACTTTAGCAGAAAAAAATATTAAAAGTCGGCAGCGGTGTTGCCACATACGAAAAAATGTATTTTATTCTTTTGTATATTTTTCCAAACTATAGAAATACATTCGCAGTTTCTCATAAATTTTCCCAATTTTGTCGTCCGAGTGTTATACATATAATCATATGAGCAGCTAATGTTATAATATTATCTATTCTGTTTTAAAATTCGTTCAGGAAGAGAAGAAAAATAATTAGAGCGTTTACACTGCTCTGTGACAGTCCATTCACAATTATGAACTTTTTTGTAATTAATAAATTTTCATTCAGATTCTAAGTTTTATTATTCAACATATATTATAATAGATGATATGACATGCGAATTCATAGTTTATTACTTTAAAATCAATATTGGAATCCATATTTTGTCAAAAGCTTCTTTCAAATCTATTAAGCAAGCACGTACTGTTAGGGATTTATTTAAAGTCTTCTTTACAAAATACTGAAAACAAAAAAAAAAAACAGAAGTTATAACAAAAAAGTTATAAAGAATTCAAACACCTACGCTCTTTTTGGGGCACACTGTACTACCTCAGCTTCCTTGCAAGCATACGGGAAGTAGGAGCCGTTATGTTGAATTGAATATAATTATATAATTATTTCTTTTACTTATTATTTACTATTATAATTATTATTGGATTTATTATCAACATGTTTTATGAATTTTCGCTACTACTGAATTTGTACTGTTATGAATTACAACTGAACAACCCTCGGAACACATTCCATTGTTACAACTTTATTAATAAAGAATTAAACACATATTTAAATAATTGCTCAATATGCTTATTGTGCAAATGGTAAAAATTTGCATTGTTACAATTTTGTTAATAAAGAATTAGAATATTTAAAAAATTTCACAATATACATAGTTACATGCATATTTAAAATTGTTAATTAATATTAAGGTAATTAGAATAATGAAATACAAATGCTTAGTGGGCATTACTAAGTTAACGCCCAATGTTTATTGTTAAATTTTTAAGAAGGAAATAAATTGTTAGGTGTCTTAAGTTTTAAGCAGTCAAGAAGAGAAATTTCATAACAATATAAATAAATAACAAATAAAAAAGCTTAACAGTACGATGTCAAACGCAATTCGTCATACCTTAGGCTAATTAGAACGATGGCGTGGGTTGTAAGATTTATTGAAATAAAATGTATGAGAAGAAACTTCAGACAAACAGCTATTTCTATTTCTATTTTTTATAGACATCCGCCAATTTAAGAAAGGTGAAGCTTTACGAAAAGGGTAATCCCTACATGGATTAATGCCATAGAAAGATCCGATGGTATCTGGAGAGTGAGCGCCCGTTTGAATGTAGCTACATGGCTGCCGTATTATACCATTCATCCTATAATATTGCCACCCGATCATGATGTAACATTTTTATTAGTTCGATGGTTTCACATTAAACTAGCGCATGAGAATCATGAAGCCACGATTTCAGAAATAAGACAACGTTTTTGTATGTGGAGAATTTCTCGTTAATTGAGGGATCATTTTTAAAAGAAGTGGATTGCGGAATATTTACCAACATTGACCCGGCGTAAAAAGTGGTATAAATTATCTCGAGTTTTAGAGGCTGGCGATTTTAGGCTGATATGCGATATAAATGTTCATAGGAAAATGTGGCTTAAAGTTGTTGTTCAAGAGGTGATTCCTGGTATGGACAATATAATACGAAGAGCTGAAGTCGAAACCTCACGCCGAGTTCTGTTCCGAGCAGTATTTAAGCTGGTCATCCTAGATGTAGCTGATGGTGAACTGGATTTGTTCACAGATCAGTGAATGTTGTAAAGTATCGGCTGCCGTTATGTTTAATTGAATATAATTATTTCATATACTTATTACTTTTTTATCTCGGACCAGCACTCATCAGATGACCCCTACACATGCGGTACATTGTGCTGAAACTGAGGAAAGGTATAGTAGGAGAAGTAATAGGAGGTGAAGCTTCACTATCTTACAACACTATTTTGCCCTTATTTGTTTTTATAGCAGTGTTGAAGCGTCTCTGATGTCAAGAAGACGTAATAAATTTTGAAGCTTCGGTTTTGTAGCCATTTTTAGTAATTATTTTACTTCGCCGGTGCTACACAATACCGACGATGGAGGGCGTTCTGATGTGCTTGTGGATTGGTTACAGCTGAAGCCGTTACTTTTCAGTGAACAGTGACTATGCCTTCGCCACTGAAACCTTGCGACAACAACTGCACAAATGCACATCATAAAAAATGCGTGAAGTTTTTATGACTCTGAAACTGGTGTTGAAACCAAGAAATTTTTCGTTTTGTAGTCAACGTGCAGACTACTTCGACCATCGCAACCCTCTATATTTATTATTGTATTTTTTATCAACACTGTTTTAAGTACTTACTTTGTTCACTTTGTTCATTATTCATTATTTAATGGCTATTATTTCAGAAATAAAATACGCTCACTGACTTACGCTTCTATTTCCTGATTAAATTTAACGAGTGTTATATTTCAAAAAGCTCAACCTGAGATCGCCGACACATAGTAATGGAAGAATTCGTTGGACTGTGATAGTAGTTATATTGCATTCATACCGATTTTTTCCATTTAAAAAATTGAAGAACCAATTTTCAATTTCAGCCTAAAGTCTATTTTTCTATATCGATTTTCTTATGCGAATGCACTGATTCTAACAGTGTTCTTATTACATTAAGTTTTTCGTTCTCATCCGCTACTAATATATTGCTGTCATTTTCTAATGTGTTGGGATCTATTCCCGCTTTTCTAATATGTCTGGTGGTGCGATCTAGCTTATTCTTCCTCTTCTTCTCTTCTCTATTCTTTTTCTTGAATGGATTCACAATGAGGCACAACTCTTCTGAACATAACATAACAATAAAATATTTTTATTACTGCAATACTAATACATAAATACTTTTGACTTTTGTTTTAATGAGCTGCTTTTTGGAGGTGCCGTGCTGAGTAGTTAGCATGTTGACTCCGGACTCAGAACATACACAGTATAAATTTTCAACAGAGTTGTATCTGCTAAAAGGGTGTTCTTTCATCCGTATTTGAATAAAAAAATATCGGCGAAGAAAAATAAGAAATGAAATATCTTTTCTTTAGCTTTAATATGAATGATCCAACATAACACCAGAGATGTACAACTGCAGAGCTGCGCACGAATTGAGCATCTATCTACTTATCACTCCACCACTTGTCTTTTCTCTACACTCTCCCTTGCCATACGTAGGCGACAACCCCTGAGCACTGGTAAAAAAATAACTGATTGCACCTAATTTTATTCGATTGTGCAAAACACATTTCTCTAATTGTTTATTGGTTCACGTGCCTGCACGCAAACACTCAACTATAATCGCAAGATTACGTTGTGATAATACCACCTACTCAAATGATTTCTAATCTATAACGATAGATCATCCAGTACATGTTTGCGCAAAAATCTGTGTGGGTATGCGTGCAAACCCGAGCACTGGAAGATTAGTTGGAAAGCCGTCTCCTCCCTATTCCGTTCCCAACAGCTCCGAGGGAAGGTGTTATGGCAAAGACTCAAACTACCGAAATGTCTACCGATCTCCCAGTTTTCTTTCAATACCACGAGCAGCCATTGATGCTTTTGCGATCCCTATTCAATATCTGATACGAATGTTTATCGGAGAACCGTTATCACAACTTCGTTGCAATGCCTCACGTACTTACTCCATTACAATAGCGAAGGTAATGCTCCATGATACCGTTTCTTGCTGACACAGTCCTGACCTGTTCATCTCCCCGCGCATTGTCGAAGACGTATGCCGAAACGCAGATGAAAGTAGTGTTAGTCTGACTTCCCAATCTGGATAGCACATCTTTGCATTGGCTCACAAAAACCGAAGAACTTTTATACCTCATCTGTTCCTAGAGAAAGCTGGTCTAAAATTTCTGGAGGACCGAAAGTTATGCAGCAGCACCATGTTTTATACCTGTCTATGGAAATGAAGTTTAGTATAGCCCGTAGCGATTCATTATGTAAACGATGCCGGGCATTACCCAAGGACCGAAGGAGATCTGTTAATGAGAGCTCCATTTAATGGCTAACTATCCATCAAAGTTCTGATAAGTGCTCACAGCTACCCTAACCTTAGAGTGGGGGAAATAGGAAGACTAGGAGAACGGTTTGTTTTACCTCTGGCTGTGAAGGCCTGTATTTAGCCATCCCTAGGCAAGATATCCATAGTAGAAACATTGCTCGCGATGCGCAACATACCGACACTTAAGCCTTCAAATCTATACCAGATCGTCTACCATGGTGATGAAATCACTCAAACGCAATCGATGAAATTGACTAATAAAGTCATTGGCAAAATCATATTTTCATTACAACTTTAATTTTGCGCGTATTAATAAACGTGTACTTTTATTTGGATTCTTGAAAAATTTTTAGCAGGTAAGGAACTTTGGCATTTCTTTGTATATATTGGGCATTAATACTTTATAGTCGGAATTTTAAGACGACCTGCGTAGAGTGTTGAGCGGTGCAGTAGTCGGAAATAATTTACATCAGTCAGTATAGTAGGTTAGGTTAGGTAGGCAGGTCGCCGGTGAAAATAAGAGCCCAGCCCACTTGGATCCAATTCATCATGGTCCCGTTGGTCTAAAGAAGAAGAGAGGATATAGAGTAGACGGAGACGCACGCCGCGACGGGAGCCCGCACAATCCTTCTACATTCCCAAAGCGGGCGACCCGCCTTCACCACTTCATCTCAAATCTCGTTTCCCTGCATTCTCCTCCCCGTACTCACACCAGGATTACCTCGGAGCGCCTCTCCTCATTCAACGAAAAGCGGCACGATCGGACAAGGTCGGATGCGCCATCCGATCATTTATACAATCTGTTAGAAACTTGTATGGTATATTAAAAGGACGAGTTTGAATAAAAATTGTTATTCAATTAAACATAATTTAAATAGATTTAAATGTAATGAAAAAATACTTGTATAAAATAATTTTTCCAAAGTCTACTTAATTATTCTCAAAGAATTTTTATATAAAGGGAGAGTTTTTAGCTTTTTGAAAAATTGGTCAAAGTCTACTGATGACTTGGTATTTTTTTTTTTTTGTTTTTGGCGTGTGAGGTAGGGTTGAAAATGCCTTCGCACTTACAGAGACCGTCGTCTTCTGCGTCGAGTGGTGTTGCCACTAAAAAATTCCCTCCTCCTCCTCTGGGTAGATTCTTCCCCGGGACCGCTTTCCGCATTACATCGGGAAGGCCCAGAGCTACGTCCCAATCAGGACCACTCTCACTCACCCACGTCTGGGTCCGCCAAGTCCGCAGCCGGCGCCATGGCCCCGGCCCGTATCGCCTGGTCTCCGTCAGAGGGGGCCCCGCTATGCAGCAGCGCATCGAGGTCCCTCTTCTGCCTCCGCAGAACGTATCCCACGTACTGCGCCTCAGCGTCCCAATTGTCCTCGCAATCGAGCATCCTCCCTATCACGGTGGCAGGAGCGAACCCGCCAACCCGCTGCGCCATTGCACCTCTCTCAGCATGCCACCTGGTGCTGTCGAAGAAAGTGTGTTCTGCATCATCATCCGTAATACCACAGTAAATGCAGTCGGGACCATCTGCCCTGCTCATCCGGTACAGGTACTTTCGGAAGTATCCGTGGCCCGAGAGGAATTGTGTCAGGAAGTAGTTAACTTCCCCAAATTTCCTCCGAATCCATACTTCCACGCAGGTAATGAGCCTCGCCGTCCACCTGCCGACCGTGTCCGCGGTCCACCTGTCCTGCCATCGCCGGACAGTTTGGGGTCTCAGACCAATAGCACCAACACCAGGGCGGCGATCCTCAGCTCCCCCCCGGTAAAGGGCGGTGGCACCTCATCATCGTAGGATCCCTGTTCGCCGCCCAGCGGAGGGTGTGTGGGGAACAGGGCCCCCACAATCGCATCGATCCGCGCGCCGTCCAATTGCACCCGAGCGCGGCTCGCGCGGGACCGACTGATGACTTGGTATAAGCACCAACGAAATTTACATAGAGACTAGCTTAACCATACAATAAATATATACATACATATATAGTACATAAATAATAGAAAAAATAATTTTTATAAAAAAATTGATATCCTATTTATCTGAATGTTAACCAATGATGGAACCTTAAATATTATTCATTTACAAAACAAAAAGTACTCTCTGTATAGTTATTATCATTATAAATTTTATGCTTTTACCTAGTTTCACTTTGCAATAAACAGATTTGAGAGGACCCAATAATATATTTTTCTACTTTTGTAAATTTATAGAACAAAATTCGTTCCTCTTATCTCTGCCATGTATTTTCTTTTCCATATTTAATTCACAAAAAGAAGGTAAATTAAAATTTCTCAAAAAATTATGTTAATATTCTTGATAACTTTTATACCCCAACAAGTAAGGAAGAAGGTAACACATTAATTGTTTAGAATGCATTTTTTTATACACTATATAAAACAGTAGTAGTAGTTGCATTCTCTCCTTCCTCAAATAAAATAAAGAACAAGGAAAACTTTTAAGAAATAAAAGTTTAGTTTTTCTTAACTTAATGGGAGTGATTATGGCAGTACACTGAAAGAAACGTGCAAACGGAAACAAGCACTCGTAATGGCAAATATGTTAAATGAACTTTACACTACACTACTACACAGAAAAAAATGTCAATTTCTTATTTCTAATTAACAAATTTAATTAGAATATTTTATCAATTAAAAGTGTATCAAATATGAAGTAGACAAAATTACAGTTTATTTTTATTTAAATGCTTATATGATTGTTTAGTTCAAATATGACACTCTTTATACATATAGAAATTAATACCCAACAAGCTTTCGAATTGAATTCAAATATTTCTTTCTAAATATTTAATGAAATTTGTATTATTATTATTAAAAATTTATTTGCAACTTATATCAATTAAAACAATAATAATTTAATTGATATTGTGAAAATCTAATATATAATTTTTAATTGACATCACCATTTCCAATTAAAATGTAGTTTTATTGATTTCTGTGTACAAGTGCAAAAGCATTTACTTATGCTCTTCTCTCTGAGGTTTTGTAACGTTTCTGTAACGTTTATTGTTTTCCTTTTTTTTCTTTTATCGAACCAGTGCTCAGGGAAGGTCTCTTACGTATGCAATGCATCGGAACTAGTAGGAAAGTTTGGTTAACCAAAAACTGGTCACAGTGTCCAGTCGCAGTCAATCGACCATCTTTTTCCGCCTACAGGGTAAAACGAACTTGATATGCGTCGAAACACTATTTTTAGATAATTTGAGTTAACCCCTCCTTAGCATAGACGGTCGGACCACCGTCTGAAATTTAAACTTTTATGACTTCCTCAAGTCAATATGTTTATATGTTTACATATATTAATATTGCAATCTGAGTTGAGTTGAGACTTCTTAAATGTTTTCATACAAAACAATTGTTTGTTTTTGCTAAGAACAGTTGTGGCTATCAATTTCGCATATTTTTTTCGACTTTAGAACTCATCCGACTCCTAACCAATGTGAGGGATCACCACCTGGATCCACAGAAGAGATGTACTGAATCCGCCCCGTTGAGGTATCGCAGCTGCGCCAGAATGCATTGTGAAGGAAACCCAGCCTATCGCATGGCCGGCGATCGCGCAGTGGGGCGTTAACAGCGCAACAAGCCGTGAGTTACTCCTCGCGTACCTATTAATGATCTGGTCCGTTTGCTTATCGCCGAAGCGTGGGGGCCAAATTTTAGCATAGGCCTATGGTGGCCGTATTTTACTAGCATACTCGTGGAAATTACAAGAGAAAAAACGAAAATAAAAAAGAAAAACCAAACTAGCTGAGAATAAGAAACCTCTAGTCCACCCTCTGAGGGGACTAAGGGTTTCCCGAAGCATGTTCTTGGACTCAATTCCAAGCACATCTGCAAGCGCGGGTAAAACAGGTTCCAAAACACGGGTGCGCCGGCAGCGAAACTTCCGGTCTTGCCGAATGCATCAATCAAAACACATAGCGCCAAAACAGGGGTTAGGAAGAAGCACGTGGTTTCGGCTGTGGTAAAACCAGCTGACAGCCAGGCATCCAGAACGAGACGCCTTAAGAGAGACGTACCGCGTGACAGTCGGTATGCCTCTCGTAAGGCGACCTACAGGCTGGTCGTCGTCACGTCGAGCAGCTCGTCAGCAAAACGGCCGTTGCCCTATCCAGGGAGGAGAAATCTTCCTAGAAATGGGCTAGAGCTCATCTCGCAGTAGTCAACGTAGGGGCGGTAAAACCGGTCCCTGGACCGAAGCGATAGAGTTCGAGAAGTCGATGAGACGCTGAAGGCGCCGCAACGGTAGGAACGATAAGGAAGGTGCTCGTTATCCTGAATCAGGAATCACTGCCATTACTCCGGGATAGGCAGGGAATGGTCTTTTATGGCTTCATGGGGATGAGGCGCTGATTGTACCGGGGAGATAACAGTGGTCAACCAGCGGAGCCGCCAGTCGGGGAGTCGCAGAAAGAGTCGGGTGGCGTAGAGGTCGGAGAGGCAACAGCCCCTCGCTATCAGAGTTAAATCAGGTTGGAGACCTCCTGGGGAAGTTGACATTCGCGGGAGACGAGGAAGCTCAACTAAACGAGGTAGAAATCCAAGTCAATTACGACCACGACGCCTAAGAGAAAGTTTTCTACAGAAAGGGGAGGGCGAGGGGCATTACAGTGAAATTGGGTGCCGACGCGAACGCGCATCACCGTGTCTGGGGAGCGCGGCACGAATGAGAGAGGTAAGTGTATTTTTCATTTCTTATTTGACGGGAATCTGGAAGTTCTGAACAGGGGTTCGGAGCGGACATTTGTGGTCTCAACCTCCGACAGGAGGTGCTTGATATTATGCTTGTCAGTTCCAGACACTCTGACTAGGCCCGAGGATGTCGCGTCTCCTCAGACTGTTCCTTCTCTGTCCACCGTTACGTAGTGTTTACCATTGAAGGGGAGAGGGAGGTGTCATGCTGTTTAGGAACGGGGGCCGGACCGATTTGGGGAGTAGGATCGCGTTCCTCGTCGATCGACTGGCGCGACCCCCGAACGTGGGGAGAGTGGCCGATATTGAGGGAGCATTGACGCATTTGACTCGCGCCATTATGGAGGCGACTGCACTGTTTTGTGTGCATTCTGTGAGGAGCACGAATTGCAGGCCGCATTGGTAGATCAGTGAGATCGCCGAGTCCCGTGGGGCTTCTAGTAGGCTCTTCTACGAGGCGAAGAACACTATAAACTGAGCACTGTATAAGTCCTCAGTGAAGAGGTTCGAAAATTGTATCAAGAGTGGAAAGTGCAGGTTCTGGAGGGAGTTTTAAGGTAACGTGAAGTCCTTCTCTACCACCAGTGATGTATTTCTCTTCCGTCCTATTTTATTCTATCCTACGTCTACTCTACTCTATCCTCTCTCTTCTTCTTCACAGGTATCACAACGGAACCATGATAAATTGGATCCCAGTGGGCTGGGTCCTTTATTTTCACCGGCGACCTACCTACATAACTTAACCTAACATGCATCAATAACGGATCTTTTCGTAGGTTAATATGTACAATGATACTTCTCGAAACTCAATATTTAGTGGGGACTGGAAATACAGTAGCAATAGGTGCAATCCATGGTATCAAAAAGTGTAAATTGTGGTTCATATATAACAGTAGCTCGCGATTAGGAATAATCTGACCCAGGTGCTTCCTCGATACCCTTTAAATATTTCCTAAGAGAGTAAATGAGGGTGGCGATGGCTGAAGTAGTCTGCACGTTGACTATAAAACCAAAACACCTGGATTCAACCCCAGTTTCAGAGTAAAATTATAAAAAAAAAAAAAAAATCTTCTCGCTATTTCTGGTGTGCATTAGTGTGTCAGTTGTAGTCGGAAGGTTTCAGCTGATAGCAATCCACAATCACATCAGAATACCCTCCTTCGTCGGTATTGTGTAGCACCGGCGAAGGAAAATAATAATAAAAGTGGCTACTAAATCGCAGCTTCAATACTGCTATAAACAAAGAACGTGCAAGAAGCAGAGCCGTAAAATAATTAAGCTTTACCTCCTGTCGTTTCTCTAACTATCGCTGATCCCAGATAGAAAAAAAAATTTACTGAGTTTCTAATTATTGCATAAGAAGTTTATAGCATACCTTTAGTCAGGATTTATTTTGGGGCGATCGCACAGTGCTCGCCGGTGTATAGACCCGGCGGCCTAAAATACTTCCAGTATAGGTATCATCGTAAAACTTCGGTCACGGCTTTACAAGTTATAAGTGCGTCAGAACTATTAAATGGTAAAATGAGAGTATTTGATGATATATACCCCGTACCCTACCACCAACCTTCGGCCAACGTAAGAAAAAAAATTTACGAAACTTGTTTGTTTAATTCATATGTTAACACCTTTTTTACAAAATTAATTTTAAAAAATAAAAATATTGACTACTTAAATATGAAATAATATGTAATCAAAAAAAAAATGTTAAGAGGGGTTGCTACTAAAAAGCAACTTTAGTATTAGCAATTTTTAAACTGCTATAAAAAATTAATACGCAGTATTTTTTAATTCTGTTATTTTTTATTGGAAAGATAAAATATCGTTATATTTTAAAAGTATATAACTCAACTAGAATTGCCAAGGATGCCACGCAATTCGGCGATGCTTTTTTTTTAATAACAAAATCGCCCGCTTTAGTCTATGAAAGATAACGCAAACATGGGCAGCTGATATTACCAATTTTGGAATCTTGGAATACTAACGAATAAAGCAATAAAACTGCCATTGGAGATTTGAGGGCCGAACACAACTAAAACTATAGTTTAACCTTGTTTTATGAGAAATATTGATGCCACATTTGGTGACAAACTTTTGGCTTGATTTTTTTTATTTTTGGCCAATGGGATCGCCCACAGTGGATCGCTGCTGTTTTTTATTTTTTGCAACCATAATTCGTGTTAAATAAACTAATCACATGAACAGAAGTGGTATCTGATATCTTCATCACAGTTGAGATTGAGACATCTATATTTTCTACCATTATTAATCGTATATTTTCAGTGCAGTATTTATGAGTCTTTGTCACATAACAGAATTGCACATCGTGACAATACTAGGAAAGTGATCACAAGATCCAAACATTTTATATTGTTTTTTTCGTATATTACACTAAATACGGGTGAGTTCTTTTTCTTTGTATTAAATATGTATAAAAAATTATTCCGTTATGTATTATCATTTCATTTTTATACTTGATACAAAAACCATTTTCCTTCCTTGGCATCCACATCTGAGAGGTATTTTCGTAGAGAGCCAGTTTTTTGGAAACTCGATTGCCATCGTAGCCTGTTAGCCGTGCACTGTGTCAATTTCTCTTGTTTTTTTGCGTAAAACCTGAGTTACTGACAACATTTTATAAAATGTGTTCTATCGATTGATTGAAATTTTTTCACCTGGTTACATAATCGGGTTGTAGCTTTAATTTGGGCATGTATATTTTATTGGCCACCTTTCTAATGTTCCTATTGCAGTTGATCCTACGCCGTAATCGTAGGTCAATGCACGCGCAAACGTCACTTCTGTTGCTTTGTTAAAAACAAAACCTTGCTACAGTACAATGAAAATTATAGGAATGAAATTAAGTGAACGGGAAAAAGTTTAAACTGAAAACAATGCTAATGGAAAGATTTTGAAATAAATACTGCCGCAAGTTATTATGACATTGCATTTGAACACAACTCCCAAAATTCTGACAAAACTAAATCCTTTGAAAATGATTAACAACTGAAAAAATAGCGAGGAATCTGCTATTTCGCTTGATTTGATGTTCTTCTTTTTAATTTATTTGAGTTGTTGTTTCTGTGTTTTTATACAAGTTTGCTGTTGGCGTTACTGTGAATTCATTTCATTGTGCTTTCTACAAACGTTTTTTAATTTTATTTCGTTTTTGTTCTTAGGGTTTTGCCTATAGTTGCAATTTTGCAATGCGCCTGCACCGTAATGTGAATGTGAAATGAAATTTGTAAATCAACTTCATTTGCATTCAGTACCTCTGATGGTTTTTACATTTATATTCTATGTGTTGTTGCCTTCTGTCCTATTAATGAAAATGTGTATTCACAACCAGTAGAAATAAATGTCACAAATAAAATGCCCTTTATGATGTAATATTTTATTACAAATAATTTACAATGCTTCTGTAAATGTATTTAATTTATAATAAATGCCTGTATTTATACATACATACATACATATATAATAGTATATAGATTCGCGACAAAGTATAAACAATAAGCATATACTATTTTCGCTAGCAGAGTACATTATCACTTATATTAACACACACATCAACGCTCAATTTATTTTTTTTTAATCGATTTTAGATAAATAGTATCGCGTATCAGCAAATTAAATTTCAATTTTAAATATTTCGAGCATACATGGTTTACAAGACTTCGTAACTCGATAAATTTAAGAGGTATAGGACATTAGACAATATTCAAAGAAACAAACGACCAATTTAACACCAATGACAGTGAACTCGCGTAAAATGAGCAAATATTTATATTTATGTCCTTTACGTTTTCAAATTTGTTCATGTGAGCGAATGTGAAAATTTGAGTACAAAACTGCAATGTTAGTTTAGCATCTAACAACAAAATCGAAACCAAATAGTATTTAAAATCGACAACGCGGACAACCGACATTTGTCGAAACCAATGTTGGTTATACCTAGAACCCGCCCGGAGGCCGGTTATATGAAGAAGCTATGTTTGCGAAGCCGGTGTTCGATATACCATAGAGGAGAAAATCTTAAAACACGGCCGAAGTCTAGCTATGCAGACGACCTAATGCATTTTGGTAACATTTTGATTTAATTTCTTATTTCTTTCTTCTTCTTTTTGACCTTATTTCATTTCTGTTCAGTGCTCCGATTTTGGGAGCTATTTCATTCATTCCATTTTAAGTTATTCAATAATGAAATAACTCCCAAAAAATAGGATTTATTTCATTTTCGGTTTGGGTACTATATCATTTTCTTTGGGATTTAATTAATTTCTTCAGTGTGGGACGGGCTTCATTTATTTTGGGATTTATTTCACTGGGTGTTATTGCACCGGTACTTATTTCACTTGGGTGCTATTTCACAGTGCCAATGAAAACGCAAACGACTACATTTTTGAACTCTCGTAAATGAACTGTCAAAATTTTGCTGTTCAATTTTGCATTTAGTAAAACAACATGCCGTCACAACTTTGAGGGTGGCGATGGCTGAAGTAGTCTGCACGTTGACTACAACACGAAACACTTCCTGGGTTCAACCCCAGTTTCAGACTCATACAAACATCACGCTTTTTTCTGATTTGCATTAGTGTGTCTTTGTGTCAGTTGTTGTCACTGAACAGTAACGGCTTAAACTGTAACCAATCCACAGGCACATCAGAACGCCCTCCTTGACATTACAGACACTGCAACACTGCTATAAAACAAAGAACGTGCAAGAGCTGAGTTGCAAGAGAGTAAAGCTTCACCTTCTGTAATTTCTCTTACTAACACTTTCCTCTAGTTCCAGAAGAATGCATTGCATTTGTAAGTGTCATCTCCTAATTGCTGGTACAAGATTAAAAAATAAATTTTCCCAAAAATATTCTAGTGTTAACTTATCACATGTAGCATTTTCTGAAAATAATCTAAGCAATTGAGTCGTTCGCCTATCTTAAGGCATTTTGAAAAGCAAATTGCAATTTTTAGACACAAATTTAAATTTTTTGTATTTTATTTTTATATTGACGTTTGCTAAAAATTGTTATGCAGGTAATGCAGATTTCCCCTGCATCAATAATTCTTGAGTTTGCTTTTATAAAAATTCATAGAGTATGTAAAAATACATTTCATATATTTTTTTTCGTTTATTTAATTTCTATTACATGCACCTTTAGGATTAAGTAGTAAAACTGGCAACTAAATGGTGCTTTATAGTTTTTATGAATTAAAAATTTTTTTAATTTTTCAAAAAAAAAATTTTTTTTTCTCACTTTTCATAAAAAAAAAGGATAGTAACAAGATTTAAAACTGGCGTCATTTAAAATTTTTTGCCGTATTGCATAACAAGATTGAATAAACCTAAAGTCTAAAGTTACGGGCAGATGTAGAAAACAGCCTTTTCAAAAAAACCCAAATTTAAATAAAAATTTTTTTTACAAAAACCTTACCATAGCATTTGAAATAATGATGATTTTTGTAGTTAGGTGACCACAGCGGATTAAAAAAAATAGTGGTTATCAAAGTGCCAAATGTCATTGGTTAACAAATAGTTAGATAACAGCTGATTTGTAAATTATTATTAGTACTTTTGATAATTTTTCTAGTTTTTTGACCTTTTTTTTATATTAATAACACTAATTATTTTAAGCTTAAGGTCTTTTTATATATTTTATATTTATTTATAATTATAAACAAAAACCAATTTTCCTGAAGAAGCTACACAAAGGAGTAGCGAAATATTGAAATAAATATAAAATATATAAAAAGGCCTTAAGCTTAAAATAATTAGTGTTATTAATTAGTACTTTTGTTTTGATATCATCTACCATAATATAATATATATATATATATAATACTAGCAGTTGTTTTATTTTCGATAATATTTTGGTTTTCCCGAACCAATTTCTTCAGCAATTCAATATCTTGCGCGGTAAAGTACGATGAGCGTGCTTGTTTTATCTATTTTTAAGAAATAATATAACAATATAAACAAATACCATGTATGATTCTAATTTTAAAATTGTGCTTTTTTCCGAAAAAATATGTGAAATGTATTATTACATACTTTATGATATTCTCATAAAGTATTTTTTATAAAAGCAAACTCAATAACTGAGGAGGAAAGCATATCCATATAGTACTATTTCGCTAATGCTTACTTAGCTCATCAGTGGATTTTTTCTATTTTCTAATATAATAATATATAATATAAAAATAATTCCTAATATACAAAAACCATATGCTATAGCAGTGCAGCCAATATTGAAAATTATAAGATTGTTAGGGTTACCGTTCTTTGGTTCTACTGAGAATGTTAGTTAAACAGTACACTGTGAATATGAAGTATTAGTTGAACAATAGTTATCATTTTAGTTTACTAATGATTAACTAATGACTGTGAATTTGGGCCTTAGACTTTAATTTGAAGTGCTTCTTTCGAATTTAC
This sequence comes from Dexiosoma caninum, assembly GCA_963924685.1. Lineage (NCBI taxonomy): Eukaryota > Metazoa > Arthropoda > Insecta > Diptera > Tachinidae > Dexiosoma > Dexiosoma caninum. Next base: position 58,437,889 of record OZ004729.1, read on the forward strand.
AGTGAAGATGACTTTTAAAGTAAAATAAAAAAACATGCATCGAAATGAAATATAATGCAACCGCATTTGCTTTTATACTGAAATTATAAAACTGAATACATATATGTATGTATGTGTAAAACGAAATAATTTTGTTATACACTTGTTTACATACATACGCTTGTAAGAGAAGTTACTTCGTTGTAGTTCTCAAAATATTTTGGGTGCTCATGTGGGTTGCATCTGCAGTTTTAACACCCATTATACTTTAACACTTCCCTTTAAACAAATGTTTCGTTTTAAAACTAAGTATATTTACAAGTTTTTTCTTTCCTTCATTTGTTCTAAAATTTGTGCCTTTATAATGCACACAGTGCTCTGAATATCAATGTACCATTATGTATATACATATGTATGTATGAATGTACAGTCAGCGTGAAAAGGAAGTGTACAACTTGATTTTACATTTAAAAGCTTTTATAAAAACCTAATTTTTTCCATATCAATACCTAAAAAAAAAGCTTTTTTTGTACTCTTACAAAATACAAACAACAAATATAATTAATTCAAAACAACAAAAACAAAAATACTTAATTTTTAATATGCCAAAAGAAAGTTTACAGTTTATCGAAAGTTAAAAGAAAATACTGTCTAATACTTTGTTTGGCTTTCCTTAATTTTTAGAACTTCTTCTTAAGGTTTCTAGTCTCCTTGGCATTGATTATACCAATTTTGATGTTACTTATGTTGCGATCTTGGAACACTCTTCCTGCAAGATTGCCTTTAGAGAGTCCTTACTGGTAATATTTATTTACCTTATCTGTCTGACCAAATGTTCCACCAGGTGTTCAATGCGATTAAGATCAGGTGACTGTGGGTCCAACTGTTTTGGTGTATGATACAACAACCATTCTTTCACAATTTTTGACATTTGCTTCGGATCGTTGTCCTGTTGGGAGATCCATGTTCGGTCTAAGTTTAACCTTCTTACGCTAGGTTCCATAGTAGCAAGAACAATCATCCACACAAAAATAAATATTAACTGTACATTTTTTTATGTAACTAGAAAAATAGTATTGCAATTCTTTGTGAGTACACTTTCTTTTGACGCGTTAAAAATCTAGTATTTTTGTTTTTGTTGCTTTTGAATTAATTTTAATTTTTATTTGTATTTTGTAAGAGCACAATAAGAGCTTTTGTTAATGATATTAGAACTAGAAAAAAGTTAGGTTTTTATTATGTAAATAAAGTGTTTTAAATGTAAAATCAAGTTGTACACTTTCTTTTGACTCTGACTGTATGTATATGCCTCGCGTATTGTGCGTGATAGAATCTTATCATTTATGCCTGTTTTGGTTAACATGTGCTTGCACAATTAAAATAACATCCATTTTTTTTTTAATAAAAAATGCAAAAATGTTTAAAAATAAATTGTAAAACGCTTGCGCCATTTACACATACGTTACATATGTACGTTCGTACGTAATTATGGGAAAGGATGTATGTACTAATATACTCGTGCATTAGGGGGGTTTAAGCTATCGAGAGATATTTATTTATTTTGTTTCAACTTGTTGAATGTGAATAAAAAAATATCGGCAAAATCGTAATTACCAACAAAGGAGCGCGGGATTTTTCGTAGCTGGGATCACACGACTGCAAATACACCAATCCGACCAAATTTTTATTGCTGAATTGATGCAAAATAATAAACTTTGTTCCAGTCAAATACTCTGCAGTCACACGATTGTTCTATTTTATAAAAATTTTATTGCCTCAAGTTTTTGAAGATTTTGTGGCATGCCCGTGAAACAATTGTTCTGACTTGAGGTCTGTTGTGGTAGTTTTTAATTATCCGATAAAAATTATAAAAAAGGAGCAGAAATTGCGAAAACTTCCAAATAGTGATAATTTTAAAATACTTTTCGTATTTAGGTTTATGAACACCATTTTTACCAATGTTTCATTTGAACTATTAAATCGTTGGGTCGTCAACATTAAGAGCAATGCGAAAAATGCTCTTCCCACTGAAACTCTCCCTTATGTGCACTTGCTTGTTTATTCAAAAGATGTTTTTGCTAATAGTGTAGATAAATAAAATAATTAATATCAAGAGAATATTCAAAATAATTATTATCGTAAATAGCATTCATAAGAGTTATGCATAAGAGAAAAAATATTTATTGATAATAATACGAGTAGTTATTAGCAATAAAAAAAGTTGTTAATTGAATATATTAGTTATGTCCAACAGATATTTATTTCCATTACGTAATGATAATTACTATCTATTTCTAACAGTAGTTCTTAAAAGTGATAATTTTTAGGTACCTGAAAAATTATCATAATTATTATTTTGGGTCTTTGAAATTATCGTCTGCGTTAAATATTGAAGGAAAATGGCTTCAATTGCCGTGCGAGAACACAATAAATATTTTTGTATTTGTGCATTTGATTGGGACAAATAAACACAATATTGTTGTAGTTTGCCGTAAGAGCCAATAAATTGTACAATCACATGTTTGGCATATAACATATATCATAAAGATATTATGAAAAATGGAAAATTATTTTGCAGTTTGCAATAGCGGTTTTCTTAGTTAACATTTTTTTAATTTTTTTGAATTTAAAATCAGCTGGCAAAAGCTGTAACATAAGTAATGCTCGTTGCCGTTTGCTGCCATATTATTTTGACAACCGTCTACATTAGAGACATAAACAGTTTGAACACAACGAACAATTTTGTAAATGACATACGTTGACAATCGTACACATTATAATGTTTGCTTGCGATGTCACAAACATGGCATAATGTGTACGAGGCTTTACAGTGCTCTCGGGACAACGTTAACACCACATTACGTCGACATCCCTCAATGTAACCACTGTATGAATAACACTGTATACTCTAAAATGGTGACCAAACTACAAAGGTGTAAAACTTCAACTATAAATGAAATAAAATGTGAGCTTTAATAACAACTAGATTAACCCGGTGCACTTCGCTTCCAACACACCCAATCATGTAGTTGTCCAGGCTAGGTGTTGTGTCTTACTTAATGCCAAACTTAATCATTAGTTACTCAACCTCTAGTAAAATTGAAGCGAGATGGCCGACATTCATAATATAGTTTTTTAATCATTATCAGGATCTTTGATTGATTTTTATCACATGAAAATTACACTATATAGTGAAACACACATCCAAACATCGAAACATAAAAACATTTACATTTATAATATTAATAAGACTAAAATGGATGTGTATGTACACACATACATTCCTTGCATATAATTAGTTCGGAATTTCGGGGTTATCTTACTTCCATAAGTATAAATATTCATGACGCTCTCGGGTGATAAATAGTTTTGCTTTTTTTTGTTATTTTTTTATTTGTTATTTTTTGGATTTATGACCAGTTTGCTTTACGAAAACAGCATTCAACTTATACACCAAGTACAACGAATCGTGAAATTGACATTAAGTTTGCGCATTCCTAAACATCAAACTCGCATATTAATTTAGTAGACTTTATCATTTAATAGTTAGCACGTTGACTCTTACGCCAGTACAATCAATATTTTTTCTAATGTACTTTAGTTTCTATGTTAATGTGACCAAGCCCAAAGGTATTTCAAAAAGATCGGCGAAGTAAACTGACCCAAATACCTTTTTTTTGCTAAAAATTAATATATCTTCTTAATAGCTGAGATGCTGCAACCGCTTCAGAAAATAACAAACGACATCATAGGAGAGTTGAGTAAAAAGTAATCCCTACTCTATTGCTTAAGTTATCAAAAATCGTCCACCACTGTGTGATAGTGTGAAGAAAACTCCAACTTTAATATTATTCGTTCCATTCTGAGCCTCCTTAAACTGCAGTCGTGCAAATAGTTATTGGTCTGAAGACTCTATGATTTAAAATTAAATAGACTCCGAAGCGATTTGTTTAAATTTCTTTTACACTACACCTCCTTTGAATGCTTTAAATATTTATTAAAGAACGACAACAACAGCAAAACTATATGTAAAAGGCGTGTATCTTTTCAATTGCCGATCTAAATAAAAATAGAAATGAATTGAAAATATTTTTAAAATGGCTTCTTTACTGGTTTTATTCAAATTTATTTTTTACATCTCCAGCATATAAAGGGTGGTTAAATTTCAAGGGCCGATGTTGATTTTGAATAAAACACAAACTATTTAGGAAATTATTGTAATTTTATTTTATTATGATATATTGGTATTACTCAATTATGTATGGAACAAAATATCGGCCAAATGGGTGCCGCGACCACGGCAACAGTGGATGATAAATTTTCGAAGAAAGTCATCTTCAGTGATGATGCACATTTTCACCTCAGTGGATTCGTCAATAAACAGAATTGCCGCATTTGGGCGAATGAGAATCCAAGAGTGATTGTCGAAAAACCAATGCACCCACAAAGAGTAACTGTTTGGTGCGGTTTATGGGCTGGCGGCATCATCGGGCCGTATTTTTTCCAAAATGAGGCCGGTCAGGCAGTTACTGTGAATGGTGTTCGCTATCGTGAGATGGTAACGAACTTTTTATGGCCCGAATTGGAAGATATGGATGTGGACGATATGTGGTTTCAGCAGGACGGTGCCACTTGCCACACAGCTAACGAAACAATGGCTCTTTTGCGCAACAAATTCAATGGCCGTGTTATCTCACGTAATGGCGATGTCAATTGGCCGCCAAGATCATGTGATTTGACACCGTTGTACTTTTTTCTTTGGGGTTATTTGAAAGAAAAGGTGTACGTCGATAAGCCAGCAACAATTCAAGAGCTAAAGGATGAGATAATTCGGCACATTAACGGCATAGAACCTCCATTATGCCTCAGGGTCATCGAAAATTTGGACCATCGGATGGAGGTGTGCCGCCGTGGTCGCGGCGCCCATTTGGCCGATATTTTGTTCCATACATAATTGAGTAATACCAATATATCATAATAAAATAAAATTACAATAATTTCCTAAATAGTTTGTGTTTTATTCAAAATCAACATCGGCCCTTGAAATTTAACCACCCTTTATAAATAAATAAAAAGTGAATTGAATGGATGATATTTATTTATACGATTACAACTCAGGGTGGTGATGGCTGAAATACTCTGCACGTTGACAACAAGACCAAAAAGTTCTGCGTTCAAGCCCAGTTTCGGACTAAGCCGAAAAAAAGTAAAGGCGAAGTAAAATAATTACTAAAAATGGCTACTAAAAAAGAAGCATCTAAATTTAATACATCTCTTTGACATCAGAGACGCTACAACACTGCTGTAAAAACAAATAAGGTGCAAAAAAGCAGTCTTGTAAGATAGTGAAGCCTCACTTCAACTGACGTTCCGAAAGAGTCTGACATTTAAAAGTTTCGTAAACATTACAGTTGAGCAAATTCTTATCTTTTTCCTTAAATAATTTCATGAGAAAGCTTTTTATTCTCGAAAATTATCTAAATCTATTTATATAAAGCTGAATGTGTGTTTGTTTGTTTGTACCATATAAGAGACCAAACCGCTGGACTGATCTTCCTGAAATTTTTACACCATATAATTGGGACTCTGCAATGAATTATAAACTACTTTTTTTAATTACGCCCACTTTTACACCCACTTTTTAAATTATGCATCTCCTTCCACAGGATTTTATATTATAAACGAGCTTAACTTCGCCATTTGTGGACCAATCGCGATAAAGTTTGGTGCAATTAGTTTGTGCAACTATGGGAAGGTTATAGGTTATTAGTTTTTTTAATACTAGGACCATGAGGGCGATAAGGGGAAAATTGCTGCCCCTCCGAAAAGTCCAAACCGATTTTAATGAAATTAAAACGGATAGATTTGCGTCTAAGGATTCACATAGGCTGTGTGCATTTTCAAAACACATTACCAGGGGGGCAAAATAGGGTTAGGAAATTTCTGCCCCTCCGAAATGTTCAAACCGATTTTAATGAAATTTAGAACATAGATAGATTTGCGTTTATAAATTCACAGTATTAGCAGGAGTGTTACAGGGAATGCATCTAAAAACTTATATAGATCATGTATATTTTCAAAAGTGTGACCAGAAGGGGATAGGGGGAAAATTTCTGCCTCTCTAAAACTACAAAGCCGATTTTGATGAACTTTAAAATTTAGATGTATTTGAGTTTAAAAGACACATTGGCTATTAATTTTTTTCAGAACTAGGACCAGAAGAAAGTTGGGGGGAATTTAAATCTATCTTTGTTTCTGTGTCTAGAAGGCCACATATGATACATATATATTTTTAAATAGGACCAGGAGGCGACGTAGAGATAAGATATGATTCTCCGAAACTGTATCACCGATGCAGATAATAACTGGAGCGAAGCCGCGGGTGAAATAGCTAATATATAAAATTAAATAATATTTATATCATTTAAAATATCACTGAACACGCATATTTATGTGTCGTCTTAAGAACACAACAATTATTATCCAATGTAGACTTACTTGTTTAAAACGCATCAAGGCTTATTAAAATCAACTTCAAGCTCGTTAAATATTTATCTATTTCCACCACCTAAATCACAAACAATTGCCACAATTCAAACTCACTGCCACGCTGCTTCATTGCCTTCTATATATTAATTATGTTTATTTTTGTCATTTGACAACAGTAATTACGTTTCCATTAAAACACCCAAGTGAACACAATCAGAGTCAGATTGCTCGCGATCTAAAGAGGATCCAAAAACATCATTCGCAACCTTAAAAACGCCCTTAGACGGTACATTGCCTCCGAATTCGGATAAGGAAAAGACACAAACCGGTATGGACAGGTACGTAATAGTGACGAAAAGGAAACGTAGCCCGAAATCGGCCAACATCGCATCTCAACATAAGGTAGCTAGAGATTCGGAAACCGCTAGCGTTGCTTCTCAAAACCGATTTGCAATTCTGGGTAATGACGATAACGTCCCTACGACCTCGGGTAAATCCCCAAAACCACCCCCAATATATCTAAGACAGGCAAGCTCGAACATTATAATAAAAAATTTAATAGAAACTATCGGTGAGAACTCTTTTTACACCGTGCCGGTAAGACGCGGTAAAATCAGTGAAACGAAAATTCAGGTCCTAACAGAAGACAATTATCGAAAAGTTGTAAAGACGTTTGAGGAAACAAAAAAAAAGCTTTTACACTTATCAGCTTAAAAGTGAAAAAGGCCTTCAAGTGATCATAAAAGGTGTTGACCCCAGTGTTGCTACAAAGGAAATAAGTCTAGGCTTTAAGGTAAAAAATGTAATAAACTTAATAAATAAAGAAAAGGTACCACAGCCCATCTTTCGTGTCGAACTTGAGCCAGGTAAAAAAAAATTAAAGAAGGGTGAAGTTCACTCAATATACATCGTGAGATATCTGTTGCATCGTAGGGTGACAATAGAGGAACCTTACAAGAGATCAGGACCTGTGCAATGCCAAAACTGCCAAGAATTTGGCCATAGTAAGACATACTGCAAGCTACATGCTGTCTGTGTAGTGTGTGGCGACCTACATAGTACAGCAAACTGCAAAAAGCCAAAAGGTGACCCGAAGGCCAAAAAATGCAGCAACTGTGGCGAAAACCATACCGCAAATTATAGAGGGTGCAGAGTCTACTCTCTCGTTAGAAGCTCGTCAAACCAGATACGAAATGTTGCTTCCCGAACACAAGAACAGCTCGTTACCAATGATTACCCTCAGCTACCGACATCAAATAATCAACAAATTTCATATGCGAACATTCTAAAAGCAAATTCAGCCACGCCTCTAACGCACAGTGCCCTGAAGACAAACAATAACACCCCAAACATTAGCTCCAAGCCTACAGTGCAGCCACAACCCATAAATTCCAGCCAAATGGAAGCCAAAATAGAAATGTTGGTGCAAACAGTTCAAAATTTCGTTAATACCATGTTGCCAATGATGCAAACACTGATAAATATGCAAACTGCGCTTTTGCAGGCTGTAACAAAAAGTCCATGAACTGCCTAAGGTTATGTTTCTGGAACGCTAACGGCATACGCCAACAAAAAAACGAACTTGAGCACTTCCTAGCGGATCACCAAATCGATGTTATACTCATTGCCGAAACTCATTTAACACTTAGAAGTGTTTTTAAGGTAATAGGCTATACATTTTATGACGCCAAAGATCCCCGTGGTAGAGCATGTGGGGGCTCAGCTATATTAATAAAGAACAGAATAAAGCACTACTTAGTGGGTGCAGTCAGCAAAGACTATCTTCAAGCAACTTCGATCTGTCTTGAAGAATTTTTCAAAGGCTTAGTTATATCGTCAATTTACTCGCCTCCGCGGTTTTCAATTGCTGAGGATCAGTACTCTGAATTCTTTAAATCGTTGGGCAATAGTTTCCTAGCTGCTGGCGACTTTAATGCAAAGCACACGTATTGGGGATCACGCCTGATTACCCCAAAAGGTCGCGTTTTATACAACGTAGTTTCCAAAATGTTTTTGACGGTCGCCTCAAGCGGACAACCAACATATTGGCCAACTGATCGTAACAAAATACCTGATGTCATAGATTTCGCAATCACAAAGGGCATTGCAGCTAAATCTATTCTTGTTGAATCTTCTGTTGACTTATCATCAGATCATTCACCAACTATAATTACAATATCACTCTCACAAAACTCACACGCGACTGAGATAGCTAAAAAAATAAAAACATACACAAATTGGTTGAAATTTCGCAAATACCTTGCTACTCACTGCTGTCAAAACGTATTACTTCGTACACCAGACGATGTAGATGCATCTCTTACACAACTGGACGAAAGTCTCAAGCTGGCGGCACAGTACGCTATTATTAATTCACGCAAAATTAGGCAAGACAAAATTTGCTCCACAGAAATCGAATTATTATTAACTGAAAAAAGAAGAGCTCGAATAGAGTGGCAGCTTCATAGATCCCCTCAACTCAAAAGAAAACTAATAGAGTGTACCAAAAAGCTAAGAGAGATGTTACAATCCAAAAAAACTGATTATTTAAATGAGTATCTTAAAGGTCTTGATGCAACACCGCAATCCGATCATTCACTATGGCGTGCTACCAGATATCTCAAAAGACCGGTTATTCGTAAACCTCCATTTCGAACCCCAACTGGTGATTGGGCAAGAAACGACACAGAAAAAGGCAAGTTGTTCGTCGATAGTTACGGATGCAGCAGTTTCGATGAAGTTTAAATTGAAAGACGTCGAAGAAGCTATCGCCAACTTGAACCCTAAAAAATCTCCTGGCATCGATAAAATTAGCAACAAGATGCTCCAAGAGCTCCCAACTACAGTAGTTAAAAGAATTCTCCACATCTTCAACGCGATATTGTGCATTGAATATTTTCCATCTAAATGGAAGATATCACTAATAACTATGATACCTAAGCCAGGTAAAGACCACACCAGAGTTGAGTCCTACAGGCCAATTAGCTTTTTGCCAAATTTATCTAAGCTTTTTGAAAAATTATTAGCTATCAAGTTAAATAAAATCATTAGCGAAAAGCGCTGCATTCCAGACCATCAGTTTGGCTTTCGAAGTAAACACAGCACAACTGAGCAAACACATAGACTTGTGAATGTTATAAAGCATACCCTAGAAGAAAAAAAGTACTGCTCAGCCCTCTTTATCGATGTTTCCCAAGCTTTTGATAAAGTGTGGCATAAGGGATTAATATATAAACTGACCCAGTACCTTCCTGAAAATATTTGTAAGCTACTGGAAAGTTACCTGCTTTGTCGCAAATTTATTTTAAAACAAGGTGATTGGCTGTCATCACCGCAGCCGATTGAAGCTGGAGTTCCCCAAGGCAGCATATTAGGTCCATTGCTGTACTTGATATACACCGCAGATTTGCCAACAGTCGCGAACATCCATACCTCAACTTTTGCCGTTGATACAGCTTTCTTAAGCATTCACGAAAGTGCTGACGAAGCATCTCGTCGCCTACAGCACCAAACTTTGCAGCTGGAAAGCTGGCTAAAAAAATGGCGAATCAAAGTTAATGAGAATAAGTGCGTACATATAACCTTCACCCTGCGCAGAGACACATGTCCTCCTATTCTGATCAACAACCAATTAATACCTCAACGTTTGGATGCAAAATTAACTCAAATGAAATTAAAAGCAACTCAACTAAATTGGCTTATTGGTCGAAATTTTGTGCTAAAACTGGACTGTAAGCTTTTGCTTTACAAAGCAATTTTAAAACCAATATGGAGCTATGGTATCCAGCTATGGGGCACTGCCTCAGCTTTCAATATAGAAAAAATTCAAAGGTGTCAAAACAAAATACTGAGAATGATAACAGATGCGCCGTGGTATATAAAAAATTCTAACATACACAAGGATTTAAATATTCCGACAGTCAAACAAGAGATAACAACATACGCAACGTCATACCTAACCAAACTCCAAGATCATCCAAATATACTAGCCCGAAATATTTTAAGCGAAAGAGGGTTCATTCGACTGAAAAGAAGGGATACTCTTTCCCTAGCCCGAACGTAGTAGACGCGGAAATAAAACTATACGAGCAATAAATAATTTTGTACAGCTAGGCTGTACTTAATAATAATTAGCAATTAGTTCTTAAGATTTGAATACTTATTGTTAGTTCAATTGATTTTGAAGATTCAATAAATAATATATATTGTGTAAAAAACAAAAAAAAAATTTGACAATATATTGGTTGCTTCCATTTTGCCACTAAAAACCTGTTAATAGAATATAAAAACTTTTGTAAAGGTGCTTTAAATTGTAGATGTATCTAAATCACCCCTCAACAAAGCCACTTGGACATAATTAACTGGTTTTAACAAAGAGTCTGTTGGCTTGTCAAACTTAAAACACATAGCTTCTGCGTTTCTGACATGTCATTAGCTGAAGACTGGCTTTAAAACACTTATACTCGTAGATACATCTAATTTTTGTGCTCATCTCTGCAAAGTTCTTGCCGAGGCAAGTTGAAAATTTTTTCGTTTTAAGAATCTGTAAGCTTAAGCATTTTTACAGTATAAAGTGATTGAGTGGGCAATATCTGATTCTGTAAACTTTTGCCTTTTGTTACCGTTTTAATTTTTTTATTTGTCCTTTCAGTGAACTGACGCCTCAGTCCCTTCTGCAGATTTGCGTTTGAAAAACTCAACATCTTAACTATTTGAGACAAATTTTTAATAGTAGTGTCAGATTGGCATTTTTGCGTTCTATAATTATAATTATAATTAAATTTTTGAGAACATTTTAAAAACTTATTGATATGTCGATCAGTAAGAGGACATTAACTCAAAAAATATTGTAAATAAATTCCCAAACTAAATTTTGCTTACTACGATGTATTTGAACTTTCAAATTATTTTAAAATGTAACCACAAACAGTTTTTGACCTCTACTGAAAATTTTAAAGATTTCAATTAATACACTCATGTTGATGAAGTGCGATATGTACATTTCTAAATTTTTTAAGGAAAGTTGCAAAATGTCTTCTTTTGTGTCAGTGTAGGTTTTTTCATTCGCTCTTTATATGGTAATGCTTCTGTTTCAGTTGCGGTAAGACTGGTCTTTATAGGCGAGACTACTGAATTTTTTTTTTTTTTAACCAGCATTCAGGAGATGACCCCTACACATGCCAAGCATTGTGCTGGAACTAAAGGAAAAGGATAGTTATAAAATGACAGGAGGTGAAGCTTCACTATCTCACAAATCTGATATTGCACGTTCTTTGTTTTATAGCAGTGTTGAAGCGCCTCTGAAGCAGACGTTTGGTAAGATCTTGGACAGACTGAGTCATATCTCGACTGGAATAGTAAACTGCATTACAACTTATCCATAAGCTCTCTTTCTAGAATTTTCTTTTAATCAATTAGAAGTAAAAATGTGATGTGAATCTCAATGTGATTTTATATTTCGATATAGCAAAGAGTTGAATAATAGGATTAATAGGTGATAAGTCGCTTTGCCGCCAAAAACTTTTGTCACACAGCGTACTGATAGTCAAAAATGACAACTTATATTTTATTTGAAATGTTATCGATTAAAGTGTCCGTATTGTTGATAATTTGATTTTATTGTTGTATTGAAAATTGTTTTAAAAAGAGCTAAAGGCAAAAAGAGAAGGTCCGCGTAGGAAGCGTATCGTGTAACTTTAAATGCAGATAACCATAGGATGCGTACAAAGAATGAAAAGCGTATAATGCGTTAAGATGTCAGCAAAAAAAGTTACAGCTCTTTTTGTCTCATTAAATCTTTTCGCAATAAAACACTGTAGATGCAATACCCCCAATTGGATTCCTTTTAATATAAATAAAAATAGTTTTAATTCCCGATTGTGGATTTCAGCTGTTGTATTTTCCAAAGGGTGAAATGGTATATTTTAATTTCTATTTATTGATAATGTGCCTACCAGATTTTGTTTGATTTTCAAGGAGAAAGTTGTAAAGACGGAAGTTTTTCCACACAATGTCTAAAATATGTATGTTTGTCATTACACCAGAATAAATCGAGAGCATTATTGAAGTGATTGATTTGGAAGAAACTGCAAAAAATTGGTTGCTTTTTCCCAATGTGTAGATGTGATTTTTTTTTTGTTTTTGGTCTTGATTTTTTTTCCAAAAACTTTTTTAATGTACATATATGAATTTGATTTGTACTATCAAATCGGCTCACCATTTTCAAAATAATTGTGCAATTTTTCGTATTGTACAATATCTAATATCGCCAATCTGTATACCATATTCAAAGATTTTCAAAATACTTTTGAATTTTCTTTCATATCCAAAGAAATATAATAAGTTATTTTAGTTCCTCTTCCAAATTTAATAGGCGGTAAGAAAAAACAATCCAATGGAAGTTTCTGAGACCATCTTATTTGATTACTAAGATTTTCCAACATTGAACTAGAAAGTGACATTGATGTATCAGAATTTTAGAATAAAGTGTTGGAATACAAAAATGTGAAAGAATATTTTCAGATCTTGGTTTAATAAAAACAAAGTTCAGAATTTCTCATGATTTTAAGACTATTAATAACATAATGTATCAAAATAATTGTCCAAAAATCAAAACATTGCACATTATATACAGGGCGGACCAAAAGTCACGCCTGCGTGTTAAATTTAATCACTTTTTTGTTTATTATTATTTATTATTGTTTTTTTGCAGTGTCAGACTTGCCACTATCAGGAAGACCGAGAATAGTGCAGAACCAAGTGAACATTAATTTTGTACGGGACAGTGTTGAGTTGTGCGCAGAAAATAACGAGTTCATTAACAATTTAATAATGAGTGATGTAGCTCATTTTCATCTTAATGGATATGTAAATGAACAAAATATGCGATTTTGGGGTTCTGCAAACCCCAGAGTTGTTCGCCAGCGCCAATTTCACTCGCTCAAGTGTACGGTATGGTGTGGAGTGACATCAGAAAAGGCCCTATACCTACTTCTTCGAGAATAAATTTGGTAATGCAGTGACAATGAATGGGGACATGTATCGTACTATGATTAATAATTTTGTACGCCCTGTGACAGACAACATGATGGAGCAACAGCACACACGGCCCGTGCTACAATTAGTCTTTTAAATGAAATTTTTGAAGACCGAATTATCTCAAGAAATTCAGAATTCAATTGGCCATCACGTTCACCAGACTTAACTTCCACTGATTATTTTCTATGGGGTTATCTCAAAGAACGAGTGTATGTTAACAAGCCCCAAACTATAGAGAAGCTAAAGCACTACATTGAAGCTGAGATCAGGGCAATAGAGCCTGAAACTTTCCGTGTAGTTATGCAAAACACCTGTTTAAGAGCCCAATTGTGCATCCATGAAAATGGTGGTCATCTCTCTGATATTATTTTTCATAATTAAAATTTAGATCGCACAAAGCTAATATTATATTTAAAAAATAAAAAAATATGGGCTAGCTAAACCAAACAACGAACTACATTATAACCGTAATTCATTTCAATTCAAAGTTTAAAAAACAAATTTTAAAAATTTGGTTATATTTTTCTCATTTTGTAGTAAAGTGCTAAAATGTGTTGTATTAGAATGCCTTCCAGCGTTTTATTATTAATTAATTTCTTTATAATTTTATGATCATTTTACAGATATATGTATTCTACAAGAATTGGTTAACAATACTTTTCAATTCTTGATCATGTTCGCCAATCCATTAACACAGGGTGGACCAAAATGACTCTAAATAGATAATAATTGTGGTGATGGCTAAAGTACTCTGCACGTTGACTACAAAACCCAAAAAGTTCCTAGGTTCAACCCCAGTTTCAGACTCATAAAAACATGTCGCTTTTTTTCTGATGTGCATTGGAATTGAATGAATTTGCATTGAATGTCTTTGTCAGTTATTGTCGGAAGGTTTCAGTGGTTGCGATGATCGAAGTAGTCTGCACGTTGACTACAAAACGAAAAATTTCTTGGTTTCAACACCAGTTTCAGAGTCATAAAAACTTCTCGCATTTTTTGTGATGTGCATTTGTGCAGTTGTTGTCGCAAGGTTTCAGTGGCGAAAACATAGGCACTGGTCTCTGAACAGTAACGGCGTCAGCTAAATCCAATCCACAGGCACATCAGAACGCTCTCCTTCGTTGGTATTGTGTAGCACCGGCGAAGTAAATTAATTACTGAAAAAGGCTACTAAAACGAAGCTTTTAGTTATCGCTTGATACAGAAGTATTTATTATTGAACAAAAACTCTCTACTGTTTCTACATGATGAAATACTTTTAATACCGATATTTTAGTAAGCAAATTAGCCCGAGATACCGGAACATTTTTATGTAAACTCTGATACTTACGTCCAATAGAATCGGAAGTCTGTTACATTTAGTATCCATTTTTAAACATTTGCTCTTTATATTAACGCCTAAAGCTATAAAGCCTTTCTACATCACTTTAAAAGAGAACAATAAAGAGCAATAACAATAATGTGAAAAGTACAATGCACTTTTCAAGAATTCAAATCACAAAATATGAATGTCTCTCCCGGTCCCAAAAAACTATGGTTAGCGTGTTATTTTTATATCGTATAGATGATATTTCGGATAGGTAAATTTTTATGGCGCATTAAAAAAAATTCAAGTATTTCGGGTTCTCAAAATATACTTCAAAATATTTATGCTTTGAAGATTTTTAAAAACAGAACACATGACTCTTGTGTACATTTCCACACCCATCTTCATCTGGTGGAATGATGGGGATGTTTTCTTATTTATAGATATTTTTATTAAAATGTTTACGTATTAATTTTATTAAGAAAATAGTGACACGAGTATGCGCACACATGTTGTAAACCATCAGACACTTTATTTCAGCGGCTGAAAACAGGCATTAAGTTTTAAGACAAACTAAAAAAAGATAAAATAAAAAGACGATTCTAGTACACTGTAAAACAAAAAATTTTTATTTTCTTTTCATACGTATTAGCGAAGCCATCCAATACTTTATTTCTCTATATTTTAAATTAAACTTTAAAGATGAGCAATGAAAAAGCTCCAAAAATAAAAGAAGTTTCAAATAAAAGAAAAACTAGACTTGATTTAAGTTCTGCAACGAAACATTTAAAAACACAATTTTCTTTCAAAAGAAGAATGTCATGAAGAAATTGTAAATAAGATCAAAAGGAATCAACAAAAACAGATTAATTGGTTAATTTTGAAAACAAACATTTAAAATTTGTAAAAGTCACACAATTTCTGATCAAGAAAACCGCTCAAAAAGGTGTAGATGGACCCAAACGTTTGATCTAATGGGATGAAAATTCTGTGTGACCATCGAGTTGAAATTGCATTGGCAATAGAAACTATTTTTTTTTTTTTTTTAGATTAAGATTTGAACACATGTTGTAAATTTCATATTGAAAGATTCAAAATTAAAATAACATAAAAAAAAAATTTTTGTTGTTCAGTAGAGATCAGAATTAATCGTTTCGTCAGCTTGTAGCAGATCATAATTAAAGTTCTCTTCAAATCCCAGCAAATACTCAACATAACTTTGTTTGGCTTTGAAGTGGTTTGTAGAGGGTTACCGGTCATTGACCATGATTCTTTTCCTAAGTAACGTAGTTAGATTATGTTGCGTTCAGCATGGTACCTACATTTATTTTTAGATCTAAGACTTGAACTGTTATTAGGTCTATTCGTTTACTTTCCGAGTAAAATGCAGTAGTTGAGTAAATTTTATTTAATTTAAAAAATTACTCTCAAAAATGTCTCTATTCCATACGTTTAGAATAGAAAAATTGCCAAAATTTTTTTTTTATTCAAAACAGCTGAGCACGGTGTTGTAAAAATATGATATGTGTTAACTCCTTAGTACATAGAAGTTCTTGGTATTTCATACAATCCGTTTTTGTAATCATAAATTGTAGAGAAATGTATTTAAATAGAAGCACTGCTTAAGGTTTTAAACTATTTAATTTGCTGTATGAATATTTAATTTGTTTCTGTTTAAATGTCGAGCGAAAATACATCAATACCAATTTTTAGTAATCGGTACCCTAATTAATATGCTGTAATAAGTACTGAAATATATACTAGTTTTTGTATCTGTAAGGAATTAATGTACATAAAACAATTTATAAGAAAAGTTAAACTGGATTTTGCATACTTTATCAATTACACAATACTAACATTTCAATTGAATATGTACCTATAGCCTTAGAAATTAAACATTTGCTTTCAAAATATTTGCAGGATTCTAGTTTTTCTACTCCATTTGGCCACTTAATAGTTTTCTTAGATAATGAAGTTATAAATAATGTAACTCCCCAGCAAAAAAAAACCATGCAAAAGAAATAGTTTATGTATTGGTCGTATTACATATGAACAGGTTCAACTTAGCTGAAGAAGGTATGATTTTAACATAGGGGTATCATTGACGAGCACGTGTTCACATTTAACAAAACAGCTCGTCATGAGTGCTTCGAACCTATGAATGTTCCATGACTTGGTTATATTATAGTATGACTCAATGAATACCTGGAACACATCTAAAAATTTATTTATATTATAATTACAACTTCGCAGTTGTTCATTATAGTGATAATCTTGTTAACTATTAAGATGGCATTTAAAATGAATTCAGATATAGGAGTGTTTAAGAAGTCATAGTGACCCAGATAAATTGAAACAATCCGAGAAAACGCTAAAGCTACAAGCTTCAGTACCAACAAACCATAAAAATTCTGGCATATGCAATTTTTCAGATAGTCTGGTCAAAGATTTTTTTTTTTTTTTTTTTTATCTGGGACCAGCACTCAGGAGATGACACATGCGAGGCATTGTGCTGGAACTATAGGAAAGGGATAGTAGAAGAAACGGCAGGAGGTGAAGCTTAATTAATTATTTTACAGCCCTGCTTTCGCACGTTCTTTGTTTATACTCGTAGCAGTACTGAAGCTTCGGTTTAGTAGCCATTTTTATTATTATTTTACTTCGCCGGTGCTACACAATACCGACGAAGGAGGGCGTTCTGATGTGATTGTGGATTGCTATCAGCTGAAGCCGGTATTGTTCAGTGACCAGTGACTATGCCTTCGCCGCTGAAACCTTCCGACAACAACTGACACACAAAGACACACTAATGCACATCAGAAAAATGCGAGAAGTTTATTTTTATTTTAAAATTTTAGTCTGAAACTGGGGTTGAACACACGTCTGTTTTTGGTGTAGTAGCCAACGTGCAGACTACCATCCATCGTGCCATCGCCACCCTAAACGTCGCAATCGAAAAATCTTTTGCTTAAATTTTCATATAGTGATATTGACATTCTAAATGGTGTCCGAAAGTCCGCACCTATATAGTCAAGCACCATCTCATGGAAGTAAATTGGTATCGACGTTGTATTGTATGTATTGGTATTACGTTGTATTCTTTCATTCCTTAACAGTATATCAATATTATATTTCATCGCTATTTGTTAACTTTCAAGGATCATTATTTCTTCTTCATCTTTGCTTTCAGGTGATGTCACCATCAAAACAGTAATTGCATCGAACACTACACAACTAATTTTTGTTTCTTGCAGAATTACAGCTAAAAGGATGTTTTAATATCCTTATACGTACTATATATTTTTTTTTATATTGGACCAGCACTCCGATGACCCCTATACATGCGGTGCATTGTGCTAAAATTAGAGGAAAGGGATAGTAAGAGCAATCACAAGAGGTGAAGCTTCACTATCTTACAACTCTGCTTTCGCACGTTTATTGTTTTCATAGCAGTGTTGCAGCGTCTCTGATATCAAGGAGACATATTAAATTTTTGAAGCTTCCTTTTTAATAGCAATTTTTAATATTTATTTTACTTCGCCGGCGCTACACAATACCAACGAAGGAGGGCGTTTCAATGTCCCTGCGGATTGGTTACAGCTGAAGCCGTTACTGTTCAGTGGCTAGGGACTATGCCTTCGGCACTGAAACCTTGCGACAACAACTGACACAAAGCCACACAAATGCACATTAGAAAAAATGCGAGATGTTCGTATGAGTCTGGGGTTGTACCCAGGAAAATTTTCCGTTTTGTAGTCAACGTGTTGCACCACTTGCAACAATGTGATCCATTTTAACTTTCCAGTCAGTCGCATGGACTGCTAAACTACTTAACAACACTCGTACTGCAAATATGTACAATATTTTAATTTCTACCAAACAATAATACTGTTCTTATCTTCACATAACTGTGGAATTATAAAAAATGTATAGATAAAAAAGTGACAATACGTTTCTGCTGATTCTAATTACAGTGCCAGCTCGCTAATCCGAATTAATGATTGGAGACCGTGATTCGGATTAACGAGATATTCGGATTACTGGATGTGCTGTTATTATGTAATATAATTCACTATATTCGCAAATAAAACACAAGCCAGAATGTCAAACAAATTTATTTTATTTTTATTAAACAAGAATGAAAAAATTTAACTTTTTTAAATATTATTTTTTTAACATAATTTGTGATGTAGGTTTACTGTTCTTTCAGTGCACATACTTCCAAAGTTTTGTTTCGCATTTCCTTCAGCATCAATATGTAATCTGTTCCTTTGCCTAATCTATTGAAGTATTTAAGGCCTGATTCTGAACTACGACACGAAGTATTGTCAGAGTTAATAATCCAGCTAAGAATTTCATACTCAGAACATCTCACGTCATTATTGCGGTGAAATAAATTGGTTATTGTGCGAAATTCTTCTGTTTCTTCAACACAATCATTCTCATTGTCTCAAAGTTTACACTGGAACCTTATTGGCGAATTTAAATATTCTTGAAAGGATAGTAAGAAGAATAATTCGTTATGTTTTTAATATAAGATTATGTGAGCATGATACTGTGTCCGACCTGTTACCTAAATTTTTAAAACTAAATTTCAATAGTTATGTCATATCACGATTTATACTTAAATTTTATAGAGTGATGAGAAGTGGTCAGCCTCTGTCACTGGCTCGTAACTTTTCATTCATACATTCTACCCGAAATATCCAGATTTATATAACTCGTATATATCTGTCAGTTTTTGAACGATCCTTTTTAATAAGAGTTTGCCGTATTTGGAATCTCTTACCAACTACTCTGAAAATGCTTTCCTATTCATACTGTACTTATAAAAAAAAGATTTTAGTGTTACTTGAATCTATGGGAAGTACATAATATGATTTATGTTTTTTTTTTTTTTTTTTTTTTCTGGGACCAGCACTCAGGAGATGACTCCTACACATGCGAGGCATTGTGATGAAACTATAGGAAAGGGTTAGTAGGAGAAATGACAGGAGGTGAAGTTTAATTAATTATTTTACAGTTCTGCTTTCGCACGTTCTTTGCTTATACTCGTAGCAGTGCTGAAGCTTCGGTTTAGTAGCTATTTTTTATTATTATTTTACTTCGCCGGTGCTACATAATACCGACGAAGGAGGGCGTTCTGATGTGATTGTGGTTTGCTATCAGCTGAAGACGGTATTGTTCAGTGACCAGTGACTATGCCTTCGCCACTGAATCCTTCCCACAACAACTGACACACAAACCAACAATAATGCACATCAGAAAAATGCGAGATGTTTTTTTTTAAATTTTAGTCTGAAACTGGGGTTGAACCCAGGTCTGTTTTTGGTTTAGTAGTCAACGTGCAGACTACCATCCATCGATCTATCGCCACGTGAATACACACTGGCCATGGACAGATAATTTTCTTGTTATATGCATTATTGAGCCCATAACCATAACCAAAACTATTACAATTACATTACAATCATTTTATATTTTGATAACAACTATTTATTACTATAAAATGAGACAGTTAAATTTGTGAAAGCTATTAACTCACGAATGAATTTTTATATATTGAATTTAAATATACATTTTAAACTATCAATACATGTATCACTGGCCATATGGGCTACTTTTGTATTGAAATGAAATAAATAAATAAAATAATTTAAAAATTTAAAAAATTATAAAAAAATATAATTGAAATTTTCTCAATGAAATTATAAACATTTTTAATTTTGTAATACAGTCGAACTTCTCTATAGCGAACTTCTCTATAACGGAATCTTCTCTATAACAAGTAAAATTCGTGAACACAACATTTTTGTGAGTATTTTCATACATTTTGATCTCCCTATAACGAACTTCCCTATAGCGAAGTTCTCTCTGTAACGTACAATTTTTTAAGACCTAAATAGAATTTTTCCCACTAAATAATCTCTCTATTGCGAAGTCTTTAGCAATCAATTTTTTGCATCAATTTAGTCACATATGTATGTATTAATAAAACAAAAATTAATGTGTTCATGTAAAAACAGTTTGTTTTTGTCTTAATAAATATATTTTCTACATAAAAAAAAATGTAGTCAAAATTTTCTGCAGTTTCTCTATAACGAATTTTCTCTATAACGTAGAAATTTTACGGTCCCCAACTGCTACGTTATAGAGAAGTTCGACTGTAGTTATAATATATCATTATATATCTTAAAAATCAATACATATTAAAAATAAAAAGAATCACTCGAATATAGGTAGAATGGGATCAACAAATTATTACCATACAAGGTTTTTTTCCTTCCATAATTTACTTTGAACAAAGTAATTAAATTTTTCGTTCCTTCCATATCTTTTCTATAATAATTTCAACCATCTTCCAAATAATTCCTACGTAAAAAAAACTTTGGAATGCGATGGACATCATTGTTGCGAACGATTTTGAATTATTATTAAAAACAAATAATTACACATAACCAAAATGGTCTTATCGGTAAGCAATTTATAGTATTTAAAATCAGATTTTGTATTACCAAATATTACAAATAAGATTATATTATTTTAATTACAAAAAGAATATTTCATATATATGTATGTATGTATATTCCCAAAAGCGAAAACTTCTGTTCTTAGTACAGGTGAGGACGAAATTAGCTTTTTACAACTTTTTAGCTGTCTTTCCTTATGAATATTTTTCTGTCCATTGGACAGATATATTTCCTGATGATGTTCATAAACTGTTAACAAAATGTCGAAAAAAATTACAACAATATAATTTTATAAGAATAACGACCTCGTGCTTAATAATTAAATAATAAGATAAATAATAAAAAAAATGTGAAATAAAACATGTACAATGTGCACTATACTAGTATATGTATGTATATCTATAGATATTATTTCTGGTTGGGTAGGACCGATCTAAATCTTCTTTTTTAATGATTATTACATACATACATATGTACATATGTACAGATTTACAATGTACATGCACATATCTCTAGCTTAAAAATTATTCCTTCTGGCATGTGTTGAAAATTTTCGATGGTTTTTTTATGACAATGTGGTATACTCTAAACAGATAAATGATTTTCACATATAATAACTAAACTTATACGTGCTATTTACGCACAATTAAAGTGAAATAATTGTTCCCTTTAAGTATTTTGAATCAAATTCGTTGATAGCACTGTTTTCAGAAAACAACAAAATCAATTATAATAAACATGGATACAATTTAAATATTAATTTAAAAAAGATTTATTAAGTAAAGACTTAATAGGAAAAAATTTAACAATTATTTTTTCTGTGCATATAATTATTGGCGACCTACAAAACAACCACAGAGATTGTGGGAATGATGTCGGTAACACAAAGCTTAAGAGATAAAAATAAAGTATACATAATAACGATGTAAATGTAAACTATACGCCTTAACTTTTAAAAAAATTATTTTCCTCTAGTTAACTCCTTTATTTGCTTATGTATGCTTGCCGCCCGATTTAACGTTGTAATGAAAAATAATTCTGCTTAAAAGCAATTCAATATAAAAGCGATTGAGCTTATGGCACATTAAACAATTCTGAGCAGTTTATTAGTATATTTTCAATTCTCTCAAAATATAATTACTATTTAAAAAACACAAACTGCAAAAAGCTTAATAATAATAATTTAAGAGATTTAAAAAACGTGAAGCGTCACTCAACAATAGGAATCTTAATAACTCTGAAATAGAAATTTATTTGATAAGAAACTTGATAAGCCCAATCTTATTATCAAATTTTTGAACCGAATTATAAGAAAAATTCTACTGTCACGTCCTACACTCAATTTTCTCAAAGTTGATTTAAAATTAATGAAGTAAATTATAAATGATAAATTTTTGCTGCAAAGAAGTAAAGAATTGACTGAAAAACATTTAACGGGAAAAATGCAGACTTTAAGTTTGGGGAAATCAGAAAAAAAATTCATGACAAAAGCAATGAATATAAAAACTATAAAAGTGTCACGTACTGAAACCCTTGTTCTGGGGAAGTTGAAAATCGATAGATAACAGATGATGATTATGTAACAAATGACCATGAACAAATACTTAATGTATTCGGTTCATATTACTCTAATTAAGACATTGATTTAAATAACTAGTTACATATTGAAATTAATACTTATAACGGATCTGCAACTCTCTAGTTCCAGTGCAATGCATTGCATGTGTCATCTCCAGAGTGCTGGTCCAATTTAAAAAAAAAAATAATTATAGAGCGTAGAGACAAAAAGTTTTAAATAAAGTGCTTCGGCGATCATGATGCCATTAAAATAATTTCACATTACCAAGGGGACCAAATTAAATGAATTCTTTGTCAATTTATTGAATGTTGTTGGAAAACAATTCAAATGGCCGTGCCAAACAAATTAAAGAGTATCAAATTAGCAAAAATTTACTGTATTGGGAAAACCCGGTTAGCGCGTTTTGAACCAGTCGAATAACCGATATCCCTAATAACAAATAATTCTTTCTTTCTTTTTTTTTAATACTTTTTTTTTAACCTTTTTTTATTTTAAGAACAATCTATATATTATATTTTAAGCCCAAAGTTTTTTTATTTTTCTATATATTTCGATATTTCGTTAACCATCGGTAAACATCTTCAGGAAATTTTTATTATAAATAATAATATAAATATAATAATATATAATAAATATTAATTCTTCTTTTTATTTGACCTTCTATTTTTACTGTATGTAATAATATTACTTAGCAATGTAGGTCTTTTTTAAAAAAAAGTTTTTTAAATTATTTATTTTTGCGATATTTCGCTAACCCTTGGTTAGCATCTACATATATAATAAATAAATAAATATATAATAATATAAATACAATCGAAATATACAGAAAAATAAAAAAACCTTTGAGCTTAAAATATAATATATAGATTGTTCTAAATTCTTACTTTCCACTAGCTTAGAAAATCGCAAAAGTAGTGGTAATTCTTAAAAAGATTCACCAACAAGACTGAAAAAGTTGGGACCCATAAGTATCCTGCCTAGCATCACTAAAATTTTTGAAGTTTGCGTAAATATTATTCTATTAAGATTCTGTTATTTCGACATGTTCTGATTATTATCTACGCATAAAAAAAATTTTAATATTTTTGGATTATAAATTCTAGCTACAAATATGAAATACATACATAAATACATACATATGTATGTATTTAAATATTTACTTAAGTATTGATTTGCAAAACTTTGTATTAGGAATTATAATTGTTTTTCATTTTAATTTTAATTAAAAAAATTTTGAATTTTTATGCAGTATAGAAGAAATAACAATTTGTTCCAGATAATGTTTACGAATTGATATCTGAACGACAGTTTTAAGTTAACAGTATTCGTCTATGGAATTCAATACCGTCATCTGTACACTTCGTAAGTAACACAACCGAATTTACGAAATGTATTTTTAACTTTTATGGCCAAACTTAAAATTTTATAATATATAATTAGTTCCTTTTATTTTGGAACGTTATGTAGACAGTTTTATATTATATGAAGACACAGAATTTAATGTCAAAGATATTACACCTATATGAATAATAAAGTTATTTCAAATAAAATTCATTGCGAGATAATACTAGAGTGAATGTAATTGACATTAAGTATACAAAAATCGTTACCTTATTATAGAAAGGACCTAACTAATAATGTACTTTACAGGAAAAGTTTTTATAAAAATTTAAGGATTTTAATCGCGATTATATTTTGAATTTAGTTTCTCATTAAATTCTATAAGAAATTTTCTGTTAGGAACACACCAACTTCTTTTTATCAATTATGCGTCAAAGTTATATCTATGTACATATATGAATATAGACAAACCACGATTAAAAAAGAAAAATTAGTTAGGTCCTTTCTATATTAATGCAACGATAAGTAAGTCATTTTGTATACCTTCTCAGTATAAAATATGTTAAACTCTTAATAGAAAGAAAAATAATAATTCATTTAGTTCTACCCATATAAAAAATACGAAATATCATTCACTTTTGGTTTTTGCTATTCTTACTTGCGCATCACAAATTATATTTTATCATCATTTGGCTCTTGCTTTTTTTGTTTTTGCTTCTTCTTCTTCTAAGTAAGTAAAACCACTCGTGATTAAGTTCTTTACAAATATTTTATGGGTTCATTATCCTTTTGTATTCGTTTTCTTATTGTGTCTTTCTTTTCTGCATAAACTTGTGTGTGTTTGGAATCATTAAGAGTTCCTAAAAGTAGGCTCCACTTTATATTTTCTTGGCGTAGGTCAGTTAAATGGCTTTGAAGTTGTAAGGATATGTGTTTGTACATCACCAACTCATTAAAATGCGTAACCACAGGAGAGAAACACACAACAATACATTTACACACCCTAACTAGAAAATGAAAGGCGAAAAAAACACTCACACAAATCAACCCATAAACACACGCACACACACACGCGCGCAAGCAGTTGTCTTTTAGCCATCAAATGAAAATCTGCTTCGTCGTTCCTCGTTTTAACATTGACTCATTTTATTATCGTCTGCTTTACTTCTTGCTATGAGATGGAAATAAAATATTTGAAACCGAATTAGCAATTTCTACTTTGAATCATTCATAGATTTCATTTTAGTTGACCTTTCGTGAACAAGCCTATTATATTTCCCTAATAATGTAATAGACAAATTTTCATACAAAATTCAATCAATATATCTATTTCCGAAAAAAAAAACTGAAAATCGATAAGAGCACTCTAATTTGAATTTCTAACTATACATCAAAAGTAATATATATATTGGAAAAACCAATCGTGCTTGTCAATTCCGTTAGTATTTGCAAAGACTTTTATGGATGGCGCAAAAATTACCCTATAAAATTATGTGCGTTAACATCACCACATCTACAGTGAATTGGGGTTTTTTGAATTCTTAATCTTACTGCAAGAAACTACAAAGCTGTTTGTAGCTTTTGACTGAGTAATTACTAGTGATGTTACGAATATTCGTATTGATCAATATTCACCCAATTTATGACATTCGTCAAATTCTAGGGAATACTTTGGGTATAATTGCAAAACAGCTACAT
Source organism: Dexiosoma caninum (assembly GCA_963924685.1). Taxonomy (NCBI): domain Eukaryota; kingdom Metazoa; phylum Arthropoda; class Insecta; order Diptera; family Tachinidae; genus Dexiosoma; species Dexiosoma caninum. The sequence continues at coordinate 58,463,789 of OZ004729.1, forward strand.
ACATACATACGGGAAATCCCCTTAATTTTTTTCTAGCATGAATCTTCTTTAAAGTTTTGGTGTTTTGTTTTGTAATTTAATTTATTCTTCTAGTTTATTCGTAGGTGTGTGTTGTGTACGCAGTGAAATTTTTAGATACATATGGTAAAATTTGCGTTTTAAAGAATTCAGAGTAGGAAATGAAAAAAATGCTTTGTAAGTGGTTCTCAAATCAGAGAACAATGTTTCAATGTCAGTACATATTTTGCGATCAAAGGTTATTCAGTTTTATTCCAAAATATATCCAAGCAATACAAGTTTCAATGCTAGTGATGGATGGATGGTATAAGAAGCGACGCCATAGAAAAAAATTATCTTCAAAACCACATCTTCTTGATCAAGTTGTGCAAGAGTGTAGAGAATACGTTGATATGTATGAGTTGACTCTTGATCAAATCTATAACGCTGATGGATCCTGACGGTTTATATTATCAATTGTCAGATGCAATGAGACATCGGCGCACAGACGAAAAGTGTTCAAATGCAAATGGAGCAGATTGGCAAATCGAAAAATCCACGTGCTCTTAATAGTTTTTCAATAATATAGTGGTATACAAGTCCTGTAAGATCGCATGGATGACATCAATTATCTTCATGAATTGGTGTCATTGTGAATTTATTCCATGTGTGAGCTAACATTACTAAATGAAAATGTTCATGTAAATGTACGATAGTATGTTTTAGGTTCAAGAATTTTTATCTTCAAAGGTGTGCCACAAAAAGTTATTTCACTTTTGGATAATGCAACATGTCACCTAATTGCGGAATTAAAAAGCGACGACGGTATAATCACAGCGGAAAATGTCAATTCGGTTTTTAAATTTGTTAAGCAAACAAATGCAGAATACAAATCGAAACAATTAGTTTCCATTTTTTGGCGCAACAATTCGTCGGTGGCGCAGCGTGAATATTGTCGCAGCTTTCCAACTGGACAAAAACTGCTACGTTTGGCTACTCACCTTGAAGAGATTTGGACAACACGAGATGTTCCCAAGGCTGGCCGGCTTCAGAGCAGCCAGTCTGCTGAGAATAACGCTATTGCCCAAGTTGTTGAAAAGAAGACCGGAACATCGGCCAGATAACGTGCCACGGAATTGAGTATTAGCCAGCGGTTCGTACGCAGAATTTTTGGTTTTGAAGATATTCCCTTACAAAGTGCAGAAAAAAATTACAGCAAAAGAACATCGGCTGATGACTTTTGTCACACGTTGTATAATTAGTCGAGGGTGGCGATTGTCGAAGTAGTCTGCACGTTGACTACAAAACGAAAAATTTTTCCTGAAGTGTACTTGTGTATGACTTTGTGTCAGTTGTTGCTGCAAGGTTTCAGTGGCGAAGGCATAGTCACTGATCACTGAACAGTAACGGCTTCAACTGTATCCAATCCACATGCACATCAGAACGCCCTCCTTCGTCGGTATTGTGTACCATCGACGAAGTGAAATAGTTACTATATACATACATACATATATTCCGTATATTATTTTAATTAGTAAAAAATTGTTTTTAAAAATATATACTGCCGTATTCATAAAATCTTTTTGGATTTATATAATGTATATTGATTGAATTTTGTATGGAAATTTGTCTATTAAAAATTAAAAAAAAAAACTTTTTATAAATACGGCAGTTGAACTCTGTGTGAAATGGAAACTAAAAGAAAACATAAACAATTACGAATTCAATCAATTGTAGTTTCAAGTGAATAAAAAGCTTCAAATAAAATATTTGGATATATCATTGTATGCAACGCTTTTTCATAATGGTAAAACAAGTAAATAGTGAATTCATCTTTCTCACATTTACTGCCTGACCCACTATATTGTTCGTTCGCTTAATTACAATCAAAACTAAAACAATATTTTAAATTTTGTTTTAAATGTAATTAAGCAGTCGAAAGTATAAGGACAAATAAATAAAAGCTAACTAATATATACACGTTTTTAAAAGGTAAAATGTAGCAATATGTAAAGCAATTCAATTGAGCAACTTCTGTTTCTGTAATTTATCTGGCTAGCAGACACTTAACTTTAGCTCATATCACTGGCAAAAGCTGTTTTCTATTAAATTAAGAAGTGTTTTTTTTCTTTTCAGCTGTGATATACATACATACATATGTATATACATAATTTGTAACTCGTTAATTTGAATCTAGCGATAATTTTAATTGTTTTCCAGGTCCCTTGAAAAACTTGACAAATTTTAAAAAATCTATGCAATTTGGTTCCTTCAGTAATTTGAATTGTATCTTAATTTTTAACGAAATATCGAAAATAACTTACGAACAATATAATTCTAAAAGAATAACGAGCTCGATCTTTATAATTAAATAATAAATGAAAGAAAATGTTCTGTTGTATTCAAGTTAACAGTTAATTTATCAACAATAATTAAATAAAAAATAAATAACAAAATAAATACTAAAAGAAGGGAAAATAAAATAGAAGATATTATTTTAAATGTTTTTTTTATGAAAAGAATATAATAAAATAAATTTCTTATAATGTTCCAATAACTCAATTCAGTGCTTTTTTCCGAAAAAATACTTTTTTTCTCTATTTTGGTTCGTTTTAAAAATTAAAAGTTGACAACGCTGAACTTACTTATGCACAGTATTATTTCTAGAATTATGTAAACAGAAATAGTAATATGAGAATACATATGATTTCTCAACAGGGATGGCAAATAGTGATTTAGAATTGCGTCAAACGGCTGCAAAAATTTTATGTATTTAATAATTTATTAAATCGATTAAGCAGACAATTAACGTTGTAAAATTTTGGAACATTTATTTACTATTAATTCACATTCATACAGAAGAGATAAGAAAATTTTAAAATATTAAAAGAATTATATAATCGGGCCTATTCCCGTTGGCGTTTTCGTTTTAATTGTCGTTTCTATATCGTTGTCGTTTTTATCGTCGCTTTGTTTCTAAATCTGTATTCTTGAAATATATTGAAACGACAAAGAGAAGTTATCGAAATTAACGATAAGAATGAATGAAGTATGGCAGCGCTGCAGTATTTTGTATCATTATTTTTGTTTATATTGGAAAATAATTTATATTTTAAAAGAAAAATAAAAAAATGAGTACAGAATTTTATTTTTCTAGTTCAAGTGAGGATGATGAAATAATGAACATAAATATACGTCGAAAAATTTTAAGACAGAATGTTAATATCTTTGCCATTCCAGATTCTGTGTAAGAAACGATATTTTGATAAGCATATACTGGTACTTTCATTAATTTTTTCCCGTTTAAGATTTGTGAATACATTTAGACTAAATAAATCTGCATTTCAATACGTCCTGGAACAAATCCGCTTCAGTTTTGTTGGTCATTAGCTTCTTTTTAACTTTAAATTTCATATCTTTCCATACCTTTAATTAAAATTATATATTTACTGCTAATTTAGTTTTACTTACTTTGTGCCAGCCGTCCGCGTCACGAACTGGAGGTCCAAGCGCATTTAATTTTCCCGCAATACCACTCCAAAAATGATCAAAATTTAAAGGTTTTATACCCTTCCGGAACCCTTTAGCATGTGAGGGATGGCTTTTCATTTGTGAAACCAAGGTTTCAAATTGCTTTGCTGTTGTAATTTTAATTTTTTTTAAATTTAATTTGAAATTGTTTTAAGTTCGCTGCTAATAATGGCGGTGACAAATATTGAAAGTTTCTTTGTCGTTTTTATCTTCGTTTCAAATTGAGGAATACATATACATTTTCGATAAATGTCAATAACGTCAACGGTGATGCCAAATTGTCGTTTTTATTTCGTTTTCAAATAAGAACGCCAACAGGAATAGGCCCGAATATCATAAACTAACTGCCGTATTCATAATTTTTTCTTTAATTGACACATTTTCATATATATATATATACATATATGAAATCGGGCAGATCTTTTATTTATAGTGCATTCAACTTTATCTAACTTTTAGAGTACAAACAATATTTTGACAATTCGCATTACTAAAACTGACAATTAATGATCTTAAGTAGGTGAAATTTTCACGTGGGACGTATTTTCTATTGTGTAACAACTTCATTATCTATATCTGTTTATACAAAAGAGTAACGTGGTCCATCATTGCCTAGCCTAACAGCTTGAAATTTATACTCGTAATTTCTGAAGATTTGGAAACTGGGATATAAATAAAGATTTTAGACAATTTGGAATATTCTTTTTCTATGTACTTTTCTATACATATATGTATTTGATGCCAAATAATTGATTACAAAATTTTGTGTAGCACGCTAAAAAAATTAAAGTAATTTTGAGAGTTGAAGTAGAAGAAGAGTTGAAAAAAGTTCTTTCTATTCACAATATAAAAAATTTTATTTTCCGTTTGGTATGCTACAACGCTTGGCTTTGACGTTTTACACCTAATTACAATTTTTTCCAAAATAGTAAACAAAAATGTTTTATTGTAATTGAAGAGAATTGAATGAATTAAATAAAAACAGTTTTTATATCAATCGTCTTCGAAATAATTTTTTTTTTATATTTTGAAAATTATGTCTAATTGCCTTTATACAACTAAAAGACTTTCATTAGGGGTCACTTCTAAGATTATAACTCATATTGTTTATAAGAAGAAATCATTTCATGAGGATTTGCTTGGAAATGAAGTGTAATAAGTTTTAACATATTATAAACCACAATTAGCTAAATTTAAATCAGTACTAATCGTGTTTGCAGTTTTTAAGTGGAAGATATACCTCGAAAAATTGCCATACTGAATAATAAAAAATGGCAACTGCAGACTTTTATCAGACATGTTTGTACATTATGTATTTCAATATTTCAAGTGAGTATAACCCACCAACGTCGATTAGTTAAAAACACAATTAAAAGTAGTTAACTAGAGGGTGGTCCAGGGGGACGTGGGAGGACGGGCCAGTGCCCTGGTGCTGGCTACAGACTATGCGGACCCAGACGTGGGTGAGTAAGGGGCGGTACTGATCGGGACGCTGCTCTTGGCCTCCCAAAGTAATACGGAAAGCGGTACCCTGAAAGAATATACCCAGAGGAGGAGGGGAATGTTTTAGTGATAAAACTGCTCGACGCAGATGACGCAGGTCTATGTAAGTACGAAGGCAGTTTTAACATTACCTCACACGGAAAAAAGGGTGGTACAACCATAATCCACTATGTTAATTGTGAGTCATTTCTTAACGTCAAGTTTTTTGCGCAACTTAATTTGACATTTCTTTGTTTCAGTATTTGACAAATTCAATCATAGAAAGGTATACAATTGTTTAAGGCCTTTGTAAAAAATGGGCGTTCAAATCAAAATGCATTTCGGCCACTTCGTGACTTTCTTGATCAGCATAAACGACCAAAGGTGTCCACAATCGGGAGAATTGTGTACAAATTTCAGCAAATCGGATCTGTAGAAACGGTGAAAATAACTGTGCATGCTCGACTGATTGTTTCGTGCGGTTTGTTGGGTGGCGGCGTCATCGGGCCGTACTTCTTGAAAATGAGATCATACAAGCAGTTCCCGTGAATGGTGTTCGCTATCGCGACATGATAACGGACTTCTTGTGGCCAGAAATTGAGGATATGCACCTGAACGATATATGGTTCCACCACTTGCCTCACAGCCAACGAAATAATGGCTCCTTTGTGCGAAAAATGCAATGGGCGTGTTATCTCACGTCGTTGCGATTTTAATTAGCCGTCACGATCATATGCTACCGAAGCCGTGGCGGGCATTTGCCCGATATTTTGCTTCACACATAATTCTCATAGATCGTTCTATCATAATAAAAAATATTAAGATAATTCTCTGAAAACTTTGTGTTTTGTTTACAATTAACATCGTGCGTTGAGGTTGGACCACCCTTTACCACCGCAAAGAACTAAAAATCAGGAATAAACTTGACGAAATCTCTAACGTCCATGTTAAAAACCGCTCTTACAAGTTAAACTCTGCGTATACGGTTTACGTATAACGGTTGTATATAAGTTTGTCATTCAGTGTGCAAATTCTATTCATTTCTGAAAAAAATTTATATATTATCAGAATATATATGTATATATAATATATACAATATATGAATAGAGAACTTTATTGAGCCATGTCCAAAAACTTCCATAACTTTGAAACGCCTGCATCGAATTGGGTAAACTTCTTACCTTAAATACCATTTGGACCCGGTAGGTGGTGCTGCGATCAATATAAATTTGGTCCTCCTAACCGGTTTCAGCGATTTCGGTGAAATTGAGTTAAACGTTAAGTAAACTATTAGAAGTCATATACATAATTGTTTGAAAGAGTTGATCCGAAAGACTACGTCTTTAAAATCCGGTACTACTAAACGAATAGCGAGAAGAAAAGTGGTGCATCTACTCAACTCATTGTCCTACTTTTGAAAATATGTCCTATTCTTCTAAAAGAAAAAGGATAAGTTTTAAATTTCAACAACATCAAAACACGAATATAGAAACTTTCACGTTTATAATATCAGTAGAATGTACATGTGTACATACCTATAAAAAAAGTCAATCGTACCAACTTTACCATCCCAGGCTCTGTACACTAAATATGCACAAAAGCAATAACGAATCAACAAGAAATGAAAATAGTAGAAATATGAAATAAAAACAACAACAGCAACTACAAAAAATTACAACAATGTCGTTGCCTACAAAAAATATAAGTGATTTTTTCTTTTTGTTGTTTCTCCTCTTTTTACATTCTTCTTTCTGCTATTTTTTTCGAATTCCAGTTTTTCCGAAATCATGATATCAAAAGAGCAGATGTTAAATTTTTACATTTTATATGCTGTTCTTATTATTTTTGTTGTTGGCAGAGTATGAACCGTTTTTATTTTGTTGACTTTTTTGGCCATGCAGTATGTATGGTTTTTTAGTTCATGTGAGTATTCGAACTCACACATCCTTTCAAACTCTCATTTGCAGGATTTTTTTATAATTGTTGATGCATGTGTTTATTTTTATATAGTTAATTCTCTTTCCTTCTGTTTTTTTCCTTTATTACTTATTTCTTTTGTGGAATACGGTGGAAATATTCCTATGATAGGATGATTGTCCCATGTTAAAGAATTCCCTGTATAACGACCGATATAATGTGAGCACATTCGTAACATCGAAAAATTCGGTAAGTGGATGCTACGCGATCAATATTTGGCTTTGTGTGCGAAAAATAGTCACACATATATGTACGTTCTGTGTAATATTGACGAATAACAAAATGGTTTTGATATTCATCGTGCCTTATTGACAGAAAAATTTATTGTCGCAGAACTGTGTGCCAATGAAATTGTAAGGTTTTCTTTCAATAGTGTGAACAGACAAACCAGATGGTAACAATTTTTAATTACCACCATATTGCCGCATCCTACAATATTTTACAATCTGACAATCGTGTGAACATAGCTTAGCACAAAGCCAAATAATGATGCGTGTAGCATGCGCTTATATCGCGAAGTTTTTTAGGTTTAATTTTTATTATTGTATTTTAGCCAAACAAAAAATTACTCACTTACTCATATACAGTATAAAACTAGTATAGCTTTCGCTGTAGGTACATACATATAATGTAGTTAATGTAAAAAATTTGGCCGTTCTTTATACGGAGTTTCGTTAAAGCGAGATTTGCTTGTACATACTTATGTATGAATATATAATTCGCCTTCAGGAAATTAAAATCAACAGAGAAGATATTAACGCTGCATTAGATAGCTCTGGTCATATAATAAAAAGGCTTTTTACACTTACAAAGATAGAAATTTGTAACCGACTATGGCCTATACTGTCTAGGTTATGGATTCTGATTAATAAAGAAAGAAAGATGTTAAAAATGTGACATGTAAGTAGGTTTACTTTGTAACATCCGTCATTTTTCATATTTTTTAAGAGTGGAACTGTAAGAACATCACTACATGTGTACATATAAATAAGGTAAAATTCATAACATTTATAAATCGATTTAAATAAATCACTAATAATTGAAATGAATGTCATTCCACAAGTGCACAAACGATTCTTAATACAATACACTGAATTAATTACTGCAGAATTACATACATATGTACATATGTATATTGGGGATTGTAAACACTTTATTTCGCCAATTTTTGTGTTTCGAAGGTGTACTAATATGATTTCTATTCGAAATTTGCCAGCCCATATGATACGTATAGCGACTTACCTTCTCTCTGTACTATTAAAAAAATATAATTATTCATAGTATTATAATATCTTATAATACAATTTATTTATTTATTTGTCGCGGTCATTATGTACATACATACTTAAATATGTACATATGTATGCATATACAACGTACATATGTGTGTACAACGTATCAGAGTTTAGGTTTTTAACTATTGTATGTGTTTTATTGTAGGGTGCGGATTGGCTCACTTATATCCGTCACATCACTCGCAAATCCGTAACAAAGGGTTATTTTTATTGTGAGAACTTCAAAATTCTCGAAAGATGTTAAATGGAAGAAAATTAAATAGGAACATCTTGCAAAGAGTTTTTTCTACATTAATTTTATATACGAATGTACGAAGATGTTAAAATCTTGGAAAATTAATGAAAGATGTTTGAAACTTGAAAGAAATTTGACTAGTAAGAAAAAAACATTTAATAAATTATTTTCGAGCTTAAAATTTTAATTCTTAAATACATATACATACATATGTATGTATATGCGTATGTAGTGCCTCATTTCGAAACTTACTTTATTGAATTAGTTACAATTTTTAAATTTTTATATAATTTTTTCTCTTCTTGGTTTTTCAGTGTAAAAAATATTCGTGACATGTGGCAATGTCAAAAATACACAATACCATTTGCCCTTTCACCATAAACAGACTAACGTTCGCTTCCTAATCTTTGAATTTTATTATTAAAATTGGTGTATTTTGCTATCGTAAAATTTCCTTCAATGGGTACGTCAATAAACAGAATTGCCGAACTTGATGTGAAGAGCAGCCAGTTGCCTTTCGAGACCTGCCAATGCGCCCTGAAAGAACATTGTTCGGTGCAGTTTGTGGGCCGGCAGCATTAATGTTTGTTAAAAAACGAAGAAAATCGCAACATTACAATCAATTGAGCACGGTACCATGCGATAATTATCGACTTTTTTTTGCACAATTGAACTTGGTTGACTTCTGGCACGTGCCACATGCCACACGGTATCCAAACCTATTTAGAGGCTAGTTTAGTGAGCAATTAATCTTACGTTTTGGAGCAGCCCATTGCCCGCCCAGATCATGCGATTTGTCCCAATAAGGGTGGCGATGGCTGAAGTAGTCTGCACGTTCACCACAAAACAAAAAAAGTCGTTGGTATGAATTCAGTTTCTCACTAAGTCACTAGTCACTGAACAGTAACTGCTTCAGCTGTAACCAATCCTCTAGCACATCAGAACGTTTTCCTTCGTCGGTATTGTGTAGTACCGGCGAAGTAAAATAACTACTAAAAATGGCCACTAAAAACGAGGCTTCAGAATTTAATACGTCTCCTTGACATCAGAGACGCTACAACACTGCTATAAAAACAAATAAGGTGCAAAAAGCAGTGTTGTACGATAGTGAAGCTTCACCTCCAGTACAATGCACCGCATATGTAGGGGTCATCTCCTGAGTTCTCCTACTATCCCTTTCCTCTAGTTCCAGCATACTGCAGCGCATGTGTGGTGGTCATCTCCTGAATGGTGGTCCAAGATAAAAAAAAAACAAAAATCATAAAAGCATCTCGCATTATTTCTGATGTGCATTAGTTTGGTGGTAGTTGCTGTAAGAAAGTTTCAGTGGCGAAGGTACAGTCACTGGTCACTGAACAGTACCGGTTTCAGCTGTAACTAAGCCACATGCATATAAGAAAGTCCTCCTTCGTCGGTATTGTGTAGCAGCGGCGAAGTAAAATAATTACAAAAAAAAAAAACTACTAAAACGAATCTTAAAAATTTAATACGTCTCCTTGACATTAGAAATGTTAGTTTTACTAACGGCTAAGTGGGAAGGCCTGAGAACATTTTTCTATTTGTTCTCAAAACAATTAATGTATATCGAGTCTATTGACTTACGAAGTACGAATATGGACACTAGGTCAACAATTATAAATGGAATTTGGTGATGCAAGGGAGGGTCATAATTTTGCTATTGACTTTTCCCAGCTGACCGTGCGTGATTTAGTGGGATATGTTTTACAAGGAAGTATTGGAGAATACGATACCCTTTTTGTCGCAGGGGTAATTGTACTATTCCTATAAAAATTTACCGCATAAGGAATCATTTATGATTACGGGTGTAGCAATCCCGCGAACCTTAGCTAATATATACGAATATTTTGTAGATGAAACCTTGCATTCTATATCCGTAGAACTCATATGGAACCTACTTCTCTCTGGTATCAATGGAACAGGAGCTAGTGTATTTATTAAGGAAGTATTATTTATTGGTATGTATGTATCACATATGGAATACGATCATCTGATAGTCGATCTTGGTTAGTAGATTATTACCGCAGGGCGAGTCACTTCAATTTATTTTATTTGACTTTCGGGAAAAAGGTACCCGGTGGACCTCTGCTTGGATATAAGAGGAGTTTGTACAGCTCACCTTGTATTCCATACCCGTAAAACTCATAAGAAACTCTATATCTCTGGTATCAGAAGAATAGGAGCGTGTATGTTTTATTGAGTAAGTATTCTTTATTGAATACGCTGTTCATACATAAATAATGTTTTTACTACATTATTTAGGTTGTAAGTATAGGATATTGATCGAATTCTTTCTTAACAAATTAATAATATTACATCCCTCTTTGGGTTGTGATATATTTCACTTGTCTATATATCAGACTTCTCTACAAGTATAGATCTAATCTGCATAAGGTCCTTTTCGGAGGATACGGGTGTGGCAATCCCGCAGAACTCAGCTAAATGCCTAGCATTGCATGGAATTTCTTAAGGATTTCACGCTTTCTTGTTTTACTTTCGCTAAACTTGATTGCTTCCGAAGTCTCATCAAGGCCTTTGATGCTACGGGGATCGGGAGCCCTATCTGTTTCATTTTACGGATATACTGATACCCGATCGTTTGGAGTCGGACTGGTAGTGGTTGTGGTTGATTTATTTTAGAAACCTCATAGTATGATTTGTGAGCTATACTATGAACATGCTTATATGGTAAAACAATTTAGATATATGTGCTGTTACCAAACAACAGAACAAAATATAATAAATACATATTGAAATAAAAGTATAGAATAGCTATAAGGGTTTTAAGGCACGTCCAACACCCTCAGCAAGGAGGTATTCATGATGCCAAGAAGTTATGAATTAAATAGCTACTCATGATACAGGTCTGTGTTCTTTATTCTAACTATCACTTTCTTTTAGCTCCAGCACAAGGCATCGTATGTATAGCATGTTATGTGCTGAGTGATGGTCCAAGATAAAAGAAATGTGTGAGCCCCTTTACTAGTAAATAATAATTGAAATAATTGAAAAAGATTTTGTTAAAAAATAACCAAAACCAAAAGCAAAAAAATTCACATCTACACATTGAAAATAAAAATAACCAATTTTTGTTTGGAAATATTAAAAACGTGTACATGTGTATGTACTTCCACAATATATCGATTTAACTTCTTGGTTGCATTGTGCAACAAATCTTACACCAAACTAAACACCTGTAGCATCATGCACTTCATAAAACACAAATTCATAAATAACACAGGCACTTGTACTAATTTTGAAAATTAAATGACAAGTTGATGACTAGTGCTACTACTTGCATTTATAAGTGTATGTGCTTACGAGTATGTAAATATAATATGTGTGGATAAGAGATAACATCTTTAAGATATTGTGTTGTGATGTTGTGTGTTTCATGCCATTTCCTTCCTTTTGACCCGAATTATAATACACAGGTTGTGTCATAAAACTAAATGATGTTTATTTGTGTTGTTGAAAATTTTGTCTGCCAAATATTCGGTTGACGTCGGCAGGTTTCATCGAAAAACTAAATAACAAAAGGAAAGGCATCATCTTAACAATCCACAACAAAAGTACTCATTATCGTCTACTCAAGTTGATTTTCTTTTTTCAAATCTTGCTAAAAGCAGATGTTAATTTTTTCATTATTTTACAACACAAGGAAATTTTTGCTGCAAAAACAAGAAGTTATTTGTGAGAATTCCTTGCTGTGAGCGATTTCTTACTTTTGCATTCTGCACAGTGGTTTTAAAATTGGATTCTGTAGCCAAAATAGAAATGATGAGATGCAATTTCGAAATTGCAAAAGTGTAATGCGAGAATAACATGTAAATCAAATATTATTGACATCGGAGGCAGACTAGAAAATTCATGATTGATTTGACTTGGAATTACCCAAATGTGAACTATTTAAATGTGGGAAAAAGTACAAAGGTACAATTTTACTTCATGTACATTAGAAATTTTTTCTCGAAGAAAAGATTACCGAAAAAACCTTTGTTGTATGCCCAAAATTTTTGGGAGATATTTGGTTGCAAAGGGAAATACCAATTGTTTTTAGATTTATCCACATATATGGAAAGAGTACAAAGCATATGTCCGCTTATTTGTGCCAGCATTTATATGCTTTTATAATTTTTATTCTATTTGTCTTAGGTTCTGAGATATTATATTATCGATTTAACCGTTTTTACCCAGTTTTACGCCCTTAACATTAGAATATCCAAAACTCCTTTCAAAAATATAAACACAGAAGGAGGAGTTTACATACTGAATTTCAACAGACGATGATGGGTGGGCGGAATTTTCCCATTTAAAAAAAATAATTTTGGAATTTGGTTCAGAAACGACGAATTTATTTGATATTCACTTTTTAAAGTCGGACACTTAGCCCCACGCCTCTCAACTTTCGACAATAATGGAACTTTTCCGTATGACAAAATAATTTTGAAAAAAGGCCCACAAGTGGCGAAGTTATTTGATACTGACCGTTAAGTTACTCAGATCAAATACAGAAACTTTAACTTTAGCCGTTCGCAAGATATAATGAAATCAATATTTAATTTCTATCAGAGGTTCCCCGTCCACCTGTCCAATCCCTACCAGTATTTGACTGATAATTTGTTTTAACTACAAAGTCAATTGGACCATTTTCAGACACTTTCACTTCAACCGTTCTCTAGATATACAAAAATAAATATGCACCATGTATGGGTGTGGGAACGTCCAGTTAGAATTTTTGAAATTTATGTAGCCCATAGTTCCTTCCAGGTATACAGAGAGATACTGTGAAAATTTCAAGAAAATCGATTCAACCGTTTAACTGTCTATAGGGCATAAACATACATTTACATACATACACACATTCAAACATGTCATTTTTATATCTAAGATGTAATCATGCGACCGGAAGCCCGCTAATGTATTTTTTGTTTGGAATAATTAATTTTCACGCGTTTTCTGAATACGTATGTTATGCGTTTTGTACTTTGTACGCATTATATGCTTTTTTGTATTCAAGTCACATGCAACGCTTTTTATACGTTTTGACCACTGTCAGTGTCAATAATTTTTTTACAAAAATAGAAATTTAACTGGAGCTTTTAATAGAATAGAATATAATTAACTTTTCCTCCATTGTATTCAATATGAAATTTAACACAAAAAATTACACGTCAAAAAGATTGCAAAACGCTTGTGACTCATACAAAAATAGAGAGTAAACCAATGGACTTTGAGTTTTACAGGTAAGCGCTATAGTAATATTTCCTAAAATTTTGTGGTAGAAGTTGCATGCTTTTGACACGATCATTCTAAGCTAAATCAATCATGTAGAGTATTCATTATTGTATTGTACCATGTAGCGCTATTCGATTCGATTGTTGTTAAGCTGAATTTCTACCTTGCGATCTTCTACAAATTTGTATGACTGTGGCAGTATCCTCAGCTGATTTAGTGCTTACTTCGGTTAGTTCAGCATTTAATAATAAAAATGTAACACCAGAAGAAATTTTTTAAAAACCACGCGGCCATATTAGATAACAATGCCAGTATTAAGAACTATACTGAATGGCAATAAATTTGTGAGAAATATGTAGCCATATTAAACCCAAAGTACAAAAAGAATTAAATAAAGTTATGAAAGGTATGCTTTTGTTCTCGTTTTAGCTAATTCATAAAAAATTTATTTGAATTTTTGGTTAATGAAAACATGGTATTTTTGCTGACATGCCATCATTGATATTTACAACGATAACTCCGAAGACGTAAGAATTTGAACCACATTCTCATAAAAAGGAATACAATGTATGCATTATGGTATTAAAAAAATCCACACATAAGTACGGTGTAAACCGTTTGAAATTATATATTGCGAAAGCGTTTTTACTTTGATCTACAGTCCGAAAGTGGTGGCTTCAAAATCTGCTCCAGCTACCAAAAATTTTTCTGGGTCCTCCTTTGGCTTAAAATTGTGACGTCAACTAAAGACCAGATATGCGTAACAGAAAAGCTATTTAAGAATTAATTGAAACTCTCGTACTTCACAAGCCGTTTAAAAAAAATTAACACATTTATACAATATGTTTTCAACCGACTTCAAAAAAGGCGCAAGTTCCCAATTCGACGGTATTTTTTCTTTTCTTTTTATGTGTTACCTCTGCAGTTTTTACTGGGTGGACTGATTTGGGTGATTATTTTTCCATTGGAAAGCTCGTGCTGACAATGTGGTCCGATTTTAATGGCGGAACCATCGGGGAAATACAGCTTCCCCTGCACATAACTTTTTACTGGGTGGACCGATTTTGAAGATTTTTTTATTCGAGGGAATACCGCTCCCTCTTGACAAAAAATTTAATTTTTTTAATATGGTACGTGTTATTTGGGAAAGACGAAAATGGCTCTCCTTAGCTTAACAGGGAAACTTATATCGCTTCACCACGTATCTCTCATCTACAGTAGTTGTAGTGGATATACAAATAAAAATATATCTATTCTGCTATATAACTATTCTTTCATTTATTCAACGTTTTAGGTTTCAGTGTCGAAGACATAGTCACTGGTCTCTGAACAGAACTGACTTCAGTTGTAACCAATCCACATACACATCAGTAGTGCGATTGACTAACAAATTTTAACGACAATTGTTTGGTTAAAAACAGTTAACGCCAAAATTCACGATTCTGCTATTCACTAACATTTTTTAACCATTTGTGTTATCTTTAACAGCTGTGTCATTATTTATTTTAACACAAATCTGCAACACACACATCCATAATTTTTTTTTTGGACCGGCACTAATGAGATGACCCCTATGCATGCGGTGTATTGTGCCGGAACTAAGAAATACGGTTATGGGAGAAAGGATAGATGGAGTAGTGTTTATTGACATTCGATTTGAATCTTCCCACGTCAAAAGTGACAGGAAAGACCTCTGCGGGTAGTTCATTTCACATACGTGCAGTTCGACTAAAAAAAGAATTTTCTCTGTAATGCGTAGTTCGATTCGCTGCCAAGTCGACCACAAATGGTCTTAATGATGAACGCGTTGTGCGCGTGAATCATCGGCTTTCCATGATTGCATCAGAACACATCCCATTGTAGTAACGATAGAACAACGAAACGCACCGTACGTTGCGACGATAAATAGTGAGGAGATCAAATGGGGTGAAGTATGTCTTGCACAGTCTTAAAAAACCGAGGCACTTGAATGCTTCCTGTGAGACCTGAAAAATGTGCTCAGTGCATCGAACATCACACTGAATTTTCATGCCTAGAACATCAAGAGCTTCTGATTTCTCGATGTTCATACCACCCATAATAACACATGAGGCAGCGTAATTGAGCATGCGTCGATGCGTAAGCAAATACCATTGGGTCTTTTGAGCATTGAAATCGTCTCTGTTCGCGTGACCCCATTCCGATATTCTCGTGAGGGCACGATTTAGCGAATTCTTCATATTCTGCCTCGTCGCCGCGATCATAGTTGATGTTGGCCTACGATCAAAAGAATACTGCTGTCATCTGCAAAGGAATGGATAGCGTTGGAAGTTTGACATAGAAGGTCATTAAGAAAGATAAGAAATAGGGTAGGAGAAAGAATGGATCCTTGTGGTACCCCTGAATTAATCTTGAACTCGTTAGATGAGATCCCGTCTATAACAATTCTTATAGCGCAATCCCTGAGAAAGTGTGATATAAATCGAGAGAAGATATCACCGACACCAAAAGCAATAAGTTTGCACAAAAGTGCTCCATGCCACACTCTTTCAAATGCTTTGGAAATATCTAGAGCGACTACCTTACTTTCGCCGAAATGGTGAATGGATTGACATCATTTTTCCGAGAGGAAGGCTAATAAGTCCCCCGTGTAAAGTCCTCAACGGAAGCCATATTTTCTATTGGCCTCCAGATAGTTTATGAGTAGAAAATTCAGCATACTCTCCATTACTTTAGAAACGAATTCTTGTAACGCCGATTTTACATATTCAACTTTCCAGCACTACGGAAATTCTCCTGCATTGTATTGGGTGCTGAAAAGGATTGCCAAAGGAAGCGATAACGTCGAAGAACACTGCTTCAAGACCAGGAGACTTCTGTATGTTTAGGTCCGCTAACACCCTTTTAACTGCATGAGCTCGAAAGTATTTCTTTGGCATAGTTACGGATACAATCTCGGGTGAGGGCAGTGGTTGATTTCTTTCCGGCAATTGAGAATTACCTGCAAGCATTTCAGCTAAGAGGTTAGCCTTTTCAACAGGGTCAGTGAATATTTGATCATCTTTTAAAAGAGGGCGAATAGAAGAACTAGCATTTTCCTTTACTCTTTCAACGAATGACCAAAAGCTTTTACTACCCCGAGTGGCGGTAAGAACTTTAGCACGAAGACGCTGCGCGTACAAAGCTTTTTCACGACTTAGCACTTTGGCACACGAATATCTCGCCCTTTTGCGCATCAAATCAGTATCCGCGTTTTTGTCATTCCGCCAGATACTAAATGCTTCCTCTCTGGATCTGACTGCAAGTCTGCACGTCCATACATACCATTGAAGTATAAGTTTGTTTATTATCTATTTCCAAAAATTTTGATTTCTTTTGTATACAAATAAAAGAATAAATATTTTTACTTAAATTTGCAAAAATAATAAAGAAATAAAGAATAAATAAAATAAAATGATTAATAATCTGTTTTTTTCGTGTTAAATACGAACCATTTCTTTGTTTTTTTTTGTGCTTTTCGTATATTTTCACCGAGATGCCACTTGATTTCAATTTTTAACTACAAGTACAATCGTTACTACAAACAGTTAAATATTCTTTAAATTTTAACAGATAACGAATCGTTAAAAGTTACTGAATCGCAATACAGAACGCCGTTCTTTGTCGGTATGGTGTAGCACCGGCGAAGTAAAATAACACAGGTTAACAGCAAAAGTGGGCTTGAATAACCACAATTTTTTTTAATCCACTGTGGCAAAAAACATCATTATTTCAAACTCTATGGTAAGATTGTTGTAAAAAATTTTTGTTTTTTATTTTCGGTTTTTTGAAGAGGATGCTTCGTACGTCTGGTCGTAACTTTAGCAAGATTTATTCAATCTCGTTATGAAATACATTAAATTTTAAATTATGCCAGCTTTAAGTCTTGTTACTATCATTTTTTGAAAAACGTATATAAAGGGTTAGAAAAACGTATATAAAGGGTTTACTTTGCACAATCAGCATTAGTCAACAAGTGAATTCCGAGGAAACAAGTGTTTACTTGAGATACAAAAATAAAAAAATTAGCAAAAAACGTAAACAATTTTGTGTAAAAATAAGCCAAATATATTTTGCTATGTGTGTGGCAAATTTATGACCTAGGACAAACTGCACTATTTCGCAATTTCTTACAAAGATTATTTTAAAATAAAGGTAGACAACATTGGCCAGTGCTGGACACCTAGTTCAATATGTAGGAATTGCCGAGTTTTTTAGGAAATCTATCTTCATCGAACTCTCAGTAACTACTTTTAAATGAAGTTTTATATATATCTACACTTTCTCTGACAGCAACTTTTTCTCTACTTGCAGAACACTCAAGAAAATGCTTCAGTGTATGCTGTGGAGCGAAATATCAAGTCATGAATCTGATCCCTATTTCTGTATAAGTACTAAAAGAGGTTTTGGAAAACACATGCGATGGTCATCCTCCACCACTACCACTTCAGCCGGTAAATTTACACTTCCCGTTTTACATCACGATAGGAATTTATATCTTGAAAATTCGTGTGATAGACCATATGGTATGGCGTGTCACCCCTTCTACCTTCATCTTCGAGCAAGTGTAGCACATCAGATGATCTGAGAACGAAAATTTATAACCAACTTGAGGTCAATGATCTTATAAGAGAGCTCGAGCTAACAAAAGAGAAGTCGTATCTTTTAGCATCTCGCTTAAGAGAGCGAAACTTCTTAGAAAATTACGCCAAGTGAACTACGTACCGGAACCGACATAAGCGATATACCCATGCCGTGAATATAAAAGAAACATATAAAACTATGTTACACTAACAGGCCTCGAAGGCGGCTATACAAAATAGTATTGCTGTTTTCTGTGCCTCTGGGATATTCGAGATCGGAAAAATCCCTACATCACATAAGGTTGAAAATCAAGATCCGAAAGCACGCTAGGCCTACATAATGTAAAGTATCCTGCATTGATTAAAAACGACAATGCAATCTTACCACCAATACATATAAAGCTGGGATTAGTTAAACATTTTGTTAAAGCACTAGACAAAGAGAGTGGAGTTTTTACTTAATTAAAAACAATATTTAGAAATCTTTCATTTGCTAAAAATTTGTGAAGGTGTTTTCGACGGTCCTCAAATTCGAAAACTGCTTCTAAACCCTATCTTTGAAGAGTTATTATCACCAGATGAGAAAGCTGCCTAGAATTCATTTCGACAAATTATTTATAACTTTTTAATAAACATAAGAAGTCCAAATTATAAAGAAATCGTACGTGATTTGATTGAAAACTATTCAAAATTGGTAAACATTAATTAAATGAATTTTTTTCTTCATGTTTGCTTAATTTTTAAAATTTCTAATTTTAAGTGTAAAAATGATACTAAAAATACATTTCTTGCATTCGCATTTGGAAAAATTTTTTCGGAAAATCTAGGTGCCGTAAGCGACGAGCATGGTGAAAGATTTCATCAACAACTTAATACCATGGAGAAACGTTATTAGGGACTATGGAATGAAAAAATGAACTGATATAAAACGTGCAAAGGCAGAGCTGTAAAATAATTAATTAAGCTTCACCTCCTTCCATTTCTCTAACTATCCCTTTCCTATAGTTCTACCACAATGCTTCGCATGTGTAGGGGTGATCTGCTGAGTTCTGGTTCAAGATAAAAAAAAACGTTAGTCAAAATTAATTATTTTTTTTATTTAAACTAAACTGAAGATTTTGGTACTATTCCCAAATGAATTGTGCATATACACCAGCTAAACCATATAGCAAACATAGATAAACTATCTATTCTTTTTTACTTAGTAAAGGCGATTCAAGTATAAAAGAAAAGATTAACGTAATGAGACACTAAAAGTTGAAAAATAAAAATTTTAAAAATATTAAACCGACTTAAAAAATGAAACTAAAAAGTACAAAAATAATTACGTTCCTTTATTTTCACATGAAATAAACTAATTTAATAATTTTTCAATATTTGTGACCATATGGTCAGTGGCAGATTGTTAAGTTCTGTTTGCGGTTTTTAATTTTTCTATTGCTTTTATTTATCGAAAAATACAAATCTTCACATCATTAATTATATAGGATGAATTGGAAGTATAACTTTCGGGTATATCGTTTAATGTTTGATTTTTGTTTTTGAATTGTTTCATTTTCAATGACATTTTCATGGCGAAAAGTCATGATAAAATTGTTAAAACAAAAATGGTAAAACAAAAAAAAAAAATTGTAAATAATTTCGGGATTGGGATTTCAGGATTGTCATCCTTAGTTGTAGGTCTTCTGTTATCTGTTTGTTTGCCCTAGCAAAGATCATATACTTGTTGATAACAGAATAATTTTCATATTTTTGATAAGCGGTGATTCATAAATCGAAACGTTTCATTTATCATGTTGAAATTTAATTTGTCTTCACTGATTTGTCATCAGTAACAATAGCGAAAGGTTGGTCATTTTAATATTTGTGTTAACATAGTTCAACTCTTTACAGCTAGTAACCTTTCTCCCCATTATGTACTCTGTAATTCGGACATTTTAGTTATTTTATACCTCAATAATCCGAACACCGAATTGTTTGCATTGCTCTAGCACAAATATTCACTTTGCTATACTTTAAATGGAACATATATTTACCGTCAGGGTCCAAAGTGTTAAACTAGTGAAATGTTTCTTTGGTAAAATAATGCGTCGAACAAAGCAATTTCACTCCTATTTATCGTAACCTGTCATCCAAAATAGATGCATTAAAATGGTTTTTTTATCTGTCAATTATGACATGTGTGGTAAAAAAGTAAAGTATTGTGGACTGTAACTGCAATTGTGTGACAGATTTTTCTGACTTATAAAACCTTCAATATGGAAATTTCCCTACAAAATTCAATTATTTTACCTTGTTTTTAAAACTCAAAAATTTTTTATGAATACGGAAGTCAGTAAGTATTTCATTATCTGTGTAATACTACGTCGTTTTGGAGCAATTTTTTAAAGTCGGTCAGACTTTTGTGTACCCTGTAAATGAATTGTGCAATTATATAGAATAGTGAATCAGATCCTTTGGAGAAAAAAAAATACAAAACTTCTACAGATGAAAATTACCAACTAGATATTCGTACAATGACCAATGAATAAATAATTTACATAGATATATGAAATAAAACTTTTTCTAAAAAGCATTTACGTTCTCATTGACAATATTTTAACTTTTTCCTTTTTCACGGAAATCCGGACATTTTGATATTTCGGACAATGCTTAGTTTTTAATTGTCAGAATTATCGTGATATGCGGAGGAAGGCCGGACGAGGGCGGTTACAACCCTGGAGTAGTTGCCACGGAAACATCTCAGATGGATCCTCCCCTACGATACGAATGCCCACCACATGGCATGCGGGAGTACGGTCGTCAATGAATTTTTACTTTTGTATGACGTGTCTGTCCTAAACCTGTGAAATGAGCCGAATTTTGTTAATGCGGTTTAGAGAGAGGTCCTAGACCTTTTCCAGTCGAATCGTTTCGGCGGAGATCTCGGACTGTCACGTATCGTGAGATGTATCCATGTCGGACCATATGCACATAAAGTTCAACGTGGGCTTTCCTCGCCACAGGTAAGAATTTACCGAGATCGCAGTAAAACCAATTGGTATCTTTATCGCTTTGAGTTGGAGCAGAGTGTTAACAGCTTCAGAAGCGTATATCGCTAAGGGCGGAACTTGTATGTGAGGCCAACGGGCTTTTTGGAAACCTACGATGAGAGTTG
This sequence comes from Dexiosoma caninum, assembly GCA_963924685.1. NCBI lineage: Eukaryota > Metazoa > Arthropoda > Insecta > Diptera > Tachinidae > Dexiosoma > Dexiosoma caninum. Next base: position 58,485,320 of record OZ004729.1, read on the forward strand.
CCCACAGAGAGTGAATGCGCCACGGAAGAATGTTCTTTGGTGAAACAGTACACTTGGCTGCCTTCGCCGTAAGGCTAGGGCATGTTCAACAGGGCCAAGGTGACGGGGGAGTGGTCTTCCTACAGAATAGCTTTAAGTGAATATAATAAGGAACTGAGGAGGTTCAAGAGGGGTAATTGGAGGGAACTCTGCAGCGGGATTTCGAGTCTTGCGGCTGCAGTTAGACTTCAAAAAGCTCTCAAAAAGTTCTCAGACTGGCAAAGGAAGTATTCAATGAAAACCGGGTAAGATGGGCAATATACAATATATAACGATCATGCAGCCTGGAGGACTAACTCTATCAACTTCGAGGCGTGATCTCAGGTATGGTACACCGAAGGGTCCAAGCTGGAGGACGGTAGAACAGAGGCTGGATTCAACGAGCCTCGATTCAGAAAATCGATTCCAATGGGTGTATATACCGAACAAAAATAAAATAACCATTACTGAAATAAATACAAGAAAAACTAAAACGAAAAAAACTGTGCCTTTTAATTTTCATTTTCCTTTGGCCGGAATTAAAACTTTGTGGACTTGCTGAAGCCGGTATTGTTCAGTCACCTATGACTATGCCTTCGCCACTGAAACCTTCCGACAACAACTGACACACAAAGACACACTAATGCACATCAGAAAAATGCGAGATGTTTATTTTTTAATTAAAATTTTAGTCTGAAAGTGGAGTTGAACCCAGGTCTGTTTATGGTTTTGTAGTCAACGTGCAGATTACCATCCATCGTGCCAACCCCCCACCCTCTTACAAACACCGGCTCTTTCTGACCGGCTTTAGTTAGCGAAATTAAATAATTCCCAAAAATATGTAATAATTACTAAGTAAGAAATGAAACAAAATTAAGTAACTCCCAATGAAAAAAAAGGAAATAACTCCAATTTTTGTAATACAAAATCATTGGGAGTTATTTCATTGTATTTTGGGATTTCGGCAGTCCATATTGAAGGAAATTCCTCTACAATTTAATAAAATTTTGTTTGAAATTGCGATTCGAACTGAGGTCTGTAATTTGGCCCCTGTTTATTTTTATGTTTTTTTCAATTACTTTTGCCTCTTGGAAAGGAAATACATATTTGATCAATTACATTATCTGCTGACTTACATATATTTGAAATGATGCTCAAGTAATACTAATTAATACCTTTTATCGCATGCTCTTTGTTTTTAAATTTATTAATATAAATTACTAGAGCTTTTTATTTTTTATAATTATTTTTATTTAAAAATTCAAGCTTTAGGTCTATTATACTTTTTATTTTGTATATAAATTTATTTCAATATTTCTTTGCAGCTTTGTGTAGCTTCTTCAGGAAATAAATATAAAAAAAAGCATTTCTAAATTAAAAAGTTTTTAAAAATTTCGGAAGAATTAGCGAATATTTTATAACTACCGAGAATTTTGCGCTTTAGCGAGCATTCGCTTAAAGGCGAATATATGTTCAAGCGGGAATATGAACGGTATTACACACATTTGAAACACGACGCTACAAAATAACAATAAAAGAAATGCCAAAAAAATTCCGCTCACATAATTTCAAACGAATTGTCTCTTATAAGAAAATAACTCATATCAAGGCTTACGATACACGCAATTAAGATTAGCCAGCTATTCAACGTTGTTTTTGTTTTCAACAGCATAATTATTGCAAGTACTTGCAGCATTAAAAATAGGTTACCCAATGAACTAAAGAATATAATAAAAACATACATACATTTATGTACACAAAGTTGCATTCACATCCTACCACACATCTTCGTACTCCCTCCCAAACATACTGACCGAACAATACATTGTATTTTATTCTCTGCTTAATGAGCGAATGAAGGGAAGTGAAATCCCCTGTTGAAGTTTAACACTTGCACAAAACGAAATGGAGAATAAAAGTTTAAAAAATAAATGTATAATAAAAAAGTATTCGGTACTTTTTGCTGCAAATTTATCAAATTCACCAACAACAAACATCATGAATCATAGAAACGAACAGGGAAATGAAATGTGTAAATATCAAAATCATATAAGAGGGATTGCAATGTGCAATTAATGATATTAAAGAGGAATTCGTAATAAAAACATTTCAAAAGAAAGTGGAAACTAAAATTACAGAGCAGTAAATGAAAATATATACACACACATTTGAAAGAACAAAATTGATGAAAAAAATTTGTTCATTAAATTTTTATTTTACAAGCATCAAAATGAATATACAAACATTGGAAACAATGTGAAATTGAAACATTCAAATGCATTTCGCAGAAAATAATAAGCCAACTTAAACTAGTTGGCTGTGTGTTCCTTCCTCTTTTTCTTATAATAACACTCTCTTTCAAACGCACATACAGTTTGCAATGTCAAACATCATCCTGTATATAAAAGTCCACATTTTTGCTTTAGTTCGGCATATTTAAGTCATTATATTAAAGTTTTAATCCAATAATTTTCTTTAAAATGTGGCATTCAAATTCGAAATTCGTTAAGATATTTTAAAGTCTGAAATCAAAAACTAGTTACAAATATGTAGATCTAATAGGAATTCTCTTGAATGCGTGACATCACTGTATCCAATCGTAACATTTTGTGCCCATCCTCAGTACGTAATTACCGCCAACCAAACAAAAAGTAGAATATCCAACTTTATCCATAGCTATAACGAAATAAAATGCATGTTGCAATACCTGCCAGCGTTGCCATTTATAATCTACTTAAATAAAAACATTTTTCATATCCAACAAATATTTTGCACCCTGGATGATGCTTCAGTGCCAAACTGAACAATTTTCTAGATATACTGAGTGTCATAATTGCACTCCCATTGTGTATTCTGCCTTTTGTACAAATATATATGTATATAAAGTAATAAAAAGCGGAACATAATTGCCGGCATTCAGTTATTTAATTCTGATCAGTCATTCGATGTTTTTGCAGTAAATGAATTTTCGACATTTTCTTAAATCAATATTAAAAATAGAATGCCTGATATATGTGATAAAAAGTTAGCATTTGTGTAACCCTTATGTGAAAAGAAAGGTACCCCGGTACCTTTAGTTATTACGCAAAAATTTTTATAGAAGTTGATGACCCACATACTTGAAACTTCTTGAGAACATTTCGACAACAACTGACAAAAAGACCACGTTAAGTATGAATCTGGGCTTGAACTGCAGCCATCGCAATTAAAAAAAACAATAAAATACTACTAGTTGCTTGTTCTATAAGAAAGAGATAGTCGTAGAGATGACACGTGGTGAAGGCATAAACCGCAGAAAGTTTCATTATTTTTTCAACTATGCTTTTGCACGAATTTTTGTTTTTATAGCAGCGTTGCTGCGCTGCAGCGCTGGAGACATATTTCAATTTCGAAAGTGTGGTTATTTGCCTTTTTTTAGTAATTATTGTATTTTGCCGATGATGGTACACAATACTGGTAAAGGAGGGCGCTCGAACACAGAACCGTTGCTTTTGTAGTCAATAAAAATCACGTAGTCTACCAGCTGTGTTAAACGCTTTGCAAATCTACGCTACGTATATACTTAAAATTTTTTAATAACTAATTTTCAGTTTGGATTTAAAACATTTGAGTAGCTGGTAAACTCGTTACACGATTAACGAATTTTGGAAAAAGGCAAAAAAACAATGTGTGATATTTAAGTAATATTTACAACACCCATTAGATTTACAAGAGATGGCCACAGACAACGCACTTGGAACAGAAAGACATAAACTTAAAGTTAACCGTCGAGTTTTGCCACGGAACTTTTTTAATGCTAACTGCAATTTTGGCTCACATAAAAGCATACATCGATACAAATTATATATTTCTTCTCATTAAGCTCTAAAAGAACTGTCAGAGTTGTTATCTCGATTTTTTTGAATTTTTTTTTTCGTTATGCATCTTAGCTATGATTTTATTGTTATACTTTGTCGTTTCTACCATTCATTTGTCACATTATCTATTTCCATTAGTAGCAGACTTATTAATTTTATTTAAGATTATATTGAACTTATTCTTATTTCACAGCTCTTTATTAGTTGTCGACCACAGAGTTGGGTCCCACAAAACGTTTGCGCCATATCTTCATACTATTGAATTGAACGGATCAAAATATTACATTTGACTACTGCCACAGCTGTTATATAAAAAAATCGAAAGTATATAAATATCTATCTAAGTTGTCTGTTGAAACAAAAGGTGAGAAACTGTTTACTAGCGCTAGCCAATATTATGAGATGGAGAAACACTGTGAAATATTTTAAAAAATAGTATTAAGTGCAATGGAAGAAAAGTTAATTCTATTGAAAGCGTAATTTCACTTCCTATTTTTGTAAAAGAAATGTTAAACGATCAAAATGTTTACTCTGACAACGTAAGGTAAGGAGTTTCTTAAAATTCTATAAGACCCAAGAAAAATTATTATTTTTACATATTTATTTATTTTAATAATTTCTCTATATGTGCGAACAAAAAAAGTTGAACAGCTCAAAAGACGGTAACGCTGCTGGACACACATATATGGATATCTCCCTTTCATGTGCATACAGCGTTGCCAACTATTTTGGTCAGTTTTTTTAAGTGCAAAAAACTTTTCCAGTTTTTGTCCAAAAAAAATATTTTTTTTACAATTGTTTAAATTTTTTTACAGATTTCTGTTAATAAAAAAAAACTTTTTTTTTTAAATATATTTTTTTGGCCTTTGTTATGAGTCATTCGATGTCAACAAATTGTTAAAGTGGTATTCTGAATTGGCCATTTCGTCGAAATTTTCGTTTGCGCATCGAATATTTTTTCGAGCAGAATTTTACATTCAATGCGTATCGTATTTTGGTTGAGTATACGTAAAGTTTTAATTTATTTTGTTTTTCATATAGTAGGTTTGAAGTTGTAAATAGCAAACAACAACGTGAACGGCTGGTTAAATTAATAGAACAGAATTCGTAGATTTCTATGAAATTCAGTTATATCTTTCCCACCAGTTTTTGTTTGAATTTTTTTACACAGCAAATTCACTAGGTCTTGACCACCTTTAGCAGAAAAAATTTTAAAAGTGTTAACAGTTATAGTAACAGACATCCAAACATACAAACTTTTACAATTAAAATATTAGCTTATTAAAAGAAACTAAACAAAAATTTATAAAAATTAACAATAACGCTATCTCTATGGAATGCGCATCTTAATACATGAAATGGTCATGCGACCACAATCGAACATCGAAGATATTTCATAATAAGGGCCTTTATTTCACTATACTTTCATTTCTAAAATTATTAATTAAATTACTAAGTAACTTAACTTGTTGTTTTAAGTTGTAATAAATATATTTATCATACATTATCTACATATGCAATGCATTGCACTGGGAACTAAATATAGAGTGGGATAGTGTAGAGAATATAGAGGTGGTGAAAGTGGTAGGAAGATAGAGCGTAATTCACAACTCTGCAGTTGCGTGTTAATTATAAAGCAAAGTTGGGCACTCTATGATGTTCATTTTGATGCATTATTTTTAATTTAATGGGAGTCATTTAATTTATTATTTTACTGCGGCGTCGTTTTATTGCTCAAATACCGACGAAAAAGGGTGCTGTAGCAAAAAAAGAATCAGAAAAAAATATTGTCTTACCGGAATAAGTAAAATAAAAACAATTATTATGAAGTTTTTTCTCTTAAAAAAAAAATTGTTTTCTCCAATTGCAAGTTTTTCTGAAAAATATGCGGCAACACTGTGTGCATATGTCAGTGGGTATATTTTCGTGATGGTTATTTAGCATTCAAACAAAAATAAATAAATAAAACAATAAAAATAAGAACAACACGAACGCTCAACAAAACAAACGAAAGTTCGAACGAACAAATCATCTAGCAAGTGAGCGAGCGGGCATACAAACTATACAAAGAAATATGATAAATAAACGGTATGAGTGGCATTGAAACGGGGGTTGGTTTTCATTTAATCAAGCACGGCGCGAACAGTTGTAGTGTATCCTTCGAAGGGTGAAAAGTTTTGTTTGTATGGAACTTTTGCACCGTAATTGCATTTGCCAGCGGCCGAACGTTTTTTAAAACATTTTATATTTTAAATTAATTTTTCCTCTTTCTGTCAGTGTGTTTTTTGCAAAAAAAAAGCCGCCTTAATTCCAACCTCCACTCTTCTTTGTTTTGCATCACTATCATTGAAGTTGTTTTATTGCGTGTTATTTATAATTTAAAATTAAAAGGAAACAAGAAAACAAATAATAAAAAGCAAAACAGATTGTTAATTCATTTCCCTCGTTTTTATTACGCGTGTGAAAAATTCTTTTCAAATAAATCAAAAATTGTTGTTTAAAAGAAAAAGTAAAAAAACAAAAACGCAAGCAACACGAGAAGAAAGTGATTTTTAAGAGTGTTTGTTTCTGCAGCCACAGACTGCTTAATGAATTTAAAAAATTTAAATAAAAATAATACTATAAAAAAGAGGAAATAAAATATTTTATTAAAAAATATGCGTGTATACATATGTACATAAGTATGTATATTACGAATAAATATATTGTTTTAAATTTAATAGTAATAATTTAAGTGCTTATCATTAAAAAAAAGTTAATTAAATTAGTTTTTTTTTGGATTAATAAAATTAACTTATTTTCCTGTTTTCTGAATAAAAAAAGTACGAAATGATAAAATTTTATCAAAATAGTTTCCTTATTTTGTTATTCTGTTCTATATAACGTCGTAAAGTTTATTTGTCTTTCGGCTGCATACGATACATTTGGATTATATTTTATAAAAAAAATCTTTGCAAAACTTCGTTGGCAACCAGCTCTAACAAAAAACAAAAAATTAAAAAATTTTGGATTAAAATCGAACAACGGTTGGTATAGAATTCAACTAACTTTTACATATACGCATATACATATATGTGACAGCGCATAGAGAAAGGGACCTAAGGGTAAAAAAAGCAATTTTCACTTTTTTTTTTTTTGATGTGGACAACATCTGAGCATCGAATGAGACCGATCCCATGCCCCAAAAGTGTTCCCTCCCAGAGATATGCGCGTTTTATGAAAGTGAAGTACACCAAAGATACACGTATTTAAATCTTTAAAATGGCTCTCCTGATCAAAACCGGTTTTTACCCTTAGGTCCCTTTCTATTTTGCGCGTCACATATACTGCTTCTTTATAAATACAAAAATGTATTATTAAATTCTATTTTTAAGAACAATTTACTAACGGATGTTTTTAATAATTAAGGTAAAGCTTTATGGTAAAAAAAAACACGCATAAACTCTAATTTAATTGATATCACAATGTTAGAAGCCTAGAACATCAGTGTTACAATCGTTTTTATATAACATTTTCAATTTATTATACCGCATACAAACCGAGAATACTAAAATGGAATTAAAAATTTAAAGAATTAAAGATCATAAAAAATATGGGAAAATAAGATTAATAAATTGGCAGCAATCGACGTACATATCTTTCTGATGAGGCTGATTAGATTTTGAACTTATTCGGCTCAGTGAGTGCGAATGTGACATTTCGTTCCGATCCGTTCACACGTGCTTATACAATGTTCATCCGTCGTGTTTAAAATCTTTATATTGTTTAACCTCTAAGAAAGTCTATTTCAAGACGTTTTACCATACGTTGATTTGCTTTCTTAAACACTTTAAATTGACATGTTTTATTTTTGAACATCTCGTTAAAAATGTAAATTTCTTTGAAGTTACAAAATAAAAGTTCCATTTATAATGAAAATTATGAAAAAAATCGAAATATAATGGCAACTCTATTTTCAAAAATTTGTGAAAAATCGGTAAATTGCAATAGCGTTAACTTAAAAAGTTATCACTATTGGTTCGACAAACACAAGCTTGTGTGTAATTATCGTCCCAAACACTGTTGCCCACTTTTTACAGCTGTTCGCTGAAAATCGCCAGGAACCGCAAAAGATTTTATGTAGTGGAAACATATTTAAATTATGAAAATGAAGAAAAATTCTGTATATTTCCGCGCCTATATACATGCATATATATAATTTCAGTCTACCCTTCCTAAAAATTAACTCTTTAAAAAGTTATAATTTGTTTTATCTGCACACTAATTATTATTTACCATTCTACGATTCTGCTACAAAATATAATTATATAGAACAGTATTCCTACTTTAAATGCATACATATATTATACAAGGTGACTCAGGATAACGTTTACATTTACTTGATTGATTAGAACATAAGTTAGCCACTTCTGAAAGATATTTTCTTTTAAAATTACCCTTTCGGAAAATATTTTTTTCTTGGACAAGGGGTTGGGGGATATCCCCTACGTATGCAATACATAAATAGAGACTGTGATAGAGTAGTTGGTGAAAGTGGTAGGAAGATAGAGCTCAATTCTCCAGTTGCGTCTTATTTATAAAGGAAAGTTGAGGCATTCTGAAGTTATTTTTCACGCACTAGTTTTAAGCTATTTGCAGCCATTTTATTTATTATTTTACTTCGTCGACCTTTTATTGCTTATTTGATCTGACGAAGGAGAAAAATCAGAATTAATTTTTGAGTTGACCGGTAAGCGAACCCGTGTCCTTCTGGTAGCAAAGTTACCACGCTAACTACAGCCATCAGCACCTCCAATTAAATTTTTGTAAATCAATTCTAATACTGGCAGTCTTGCTCGAATTTAATTTTTGAACAACCCTTTCGGCATTTCCTAGCAATATGATCTCGTCCCGCCCAATTTTAGTTCAACCGATGATGTAACTGTTTTTTATCTTGGCTATTGATTTCACTGGTGCAAACTACGGTCTACAGTTGCCTATGTGCTGTCTGACCACTATAGCCTTCCAATAAATTCTAAGGGCAAATATAGAACTCCTTTTGCGAAGGCCTGATGTTTATAAAGCACGTGACCACACGATAAACATAGTACGTCATTTCTTTTATTCGTTTTGTCACCCACAGTATATAGGAGTGAAACATTTTATATATTGATATTTTGTAGAAACTAAACAAATGTTCTCCAGTTCAATGTTTAGCAGTCTTCGATTCGCCTGGACATATGTACTATGTACATATCTACACATGAAAAAACGCCCAATTTCAATATAATTTTAAAAAAGTTATACGTATATACATGTTATATGTATATACAAAATCAAATATTGAAATTCCTACCGTCAAGAGCTGTTTGGAAAATGCCAGATTTCCCATTAATCGCGAAATGGTGTTGTTTCTCGCAATTGTCTGTCAGAAAAATTTTATCGGCACTGATCAAAATAATGCATCATCAGTTTCGTCATCAGTTATTGCATTATGAAATAACTCTCACACCGTTGGAATTTACGTCATTTGTTTGGGAATTATTTAATAATTTCATTGGGGCTTATGGATTTCATAATAAAATTACTCCCAAACGAAATAAGTCCCAAAATAATGTCATATGGGAGTTATTTCATTTTATTTTGCTTTTTGGTTTTATTCTATTTGCTTTGGGAATTGTTTCTTCTTTTTTAGTAGTTACTTAATTTTCAATTATTTACAATTTTTTTTAAAATTTTTCTCCTAAATCTAGTTTACGGGCGCTTCCTAAATGAGAGGAAATTAGATACGGCGCCAAAAGCTTTTGTTAGCGAATCTGGTGTACGTTTTATCATAGAGAAAAATATCTTTCATACCGGTCAAAGGCCGGCTAGCGAAAATGGTGTTTGTTATATTGTTATAATTTTTGTTAAATAAACTTCATATTTACCTAGTGCATTTTGGTAACATTTTGACTGAATTTCTTATTGGCGGTTCTTTCGTTCATTTTGGGCCTTATTACATTTATGTTCACTGCTTCGATTTTGGGAGTTATTACTTCAATTTCATTGGAAGTAATTTCATAATGAAATAACTCCCTAAAAATGGGATTTATTTCATTTTTGGTTTGGGTACCCAAAGATTTCTTTGGGATTTCTTTTATTTCTTCATTTATTTGGGAATTTATTTCATTGGGACTAATTTCAATTGGGAATTATTTCACAGAGCCTAATTAAACAATTGCCAAATAAAAGAAAATCAACTCAAGTAAAATTCAAATTGATAAAAAAAGTGCTGATCACATAATATGTCCTATAAATATTAATTTCTTTAATTTAGAATCAAGGCATATTCACTAATTGCCTTCAGCAGATGTGATAGAGAAAAGGGCCACAATTAAGAGCTCTAGAACGATGACGATTAAAATTCTGAATACTCAATTATTATCTATATATTTATTTTTGTGTTTCATGCGCATGTAAAAAATAAATACAGGAGTATATGATAATATTTTATTTTATATTCCCAGCTGTTCTTTTGTAAATTTTGCAAAAAAGTTGGAAAAGTTGCAATGTGTTTCAACAAAATCGTTTTTTTTTATCTTGGACCAGCACTCAGGGAATGACCCCTACACATGCGATGCATTGTGCTGGAACTACGAAATTAGGTTATTGGAAGGAGGATAGAGGGAGTAGTGTTTATGAAAAATTGATTTGAATTTTCCCACGTCAAAAGTGAGGGTGGCGATGGCTTGATGGAGGGTAGTCTGCACGTTGACTACAAAACCAAAAACAGACCTGGGGTCAACTCCAGTTTCAGACTAAAATTATAAATAAAAAAAAAATCATCTCGCATTTTTCTGATGTGCATTAGTGTGTCTTTGTGTGTCAGTTGTTGTCGGAAGGTTTCAGTGTGGAACGCATAGTCACTGGTTACTGAACAATACCGGCTTCAGCTGATAGCAATCCACAATCACATCAGAACGCCCTCCTTCGTCGGTATTGTGTAGCACCGGCGAAGTAAAATAATAATAAAAATGGCTACTAAACCGATGCTTCAGCACTGCTACGAGTATAAACAAAAAACAAAGAACGTGCGAGAGCAGAGCTTTAAAATAATTAATTAAGCTTCACCTCCTGTCGTTTCTCCTACTATCCCTTTCCTATAGTTCCACCACAATGCTTCGCATGTGTAGTAGTCATCTCCTGAGTGCTGGTCGCCGATAAAAAAAAATATTAGAAAACAAATAAGATAAGAAAGATATGTTTTTTGATTGCTCAACCTTTTCTTGTCAGCACGCTTACATATTTGAAAGTAACTTAATTTTTTTTCCGTTTTTGCTAAATATTTGTTATTTTTATTTTGTTATTTTGTTCGATATCATATGCGGTGATTAGACCCCAAAGTTTTGGTTTTAAGAAAATTTATAATAATGCAGTTCGCACTGAACTGGGCATTTGTTTATTTTGCAAAATAGTAAAAATTCGACTTTTTAAAAGTTTTAAGTAACATAATGTATGCTTTCCGATTTTGCATAATTTATGTAATAATAATAAAAGAAATAGCAAATTCAGTGTAAACTGTGCCAATGTTTGATTAGAATTAAAAATTTTATCAACGAAAACTCAAGATTTTCTACATTTATGATTTTTATGCCAATTTCGTAAAAAAAATTTTAACAGCGTTACTTAAGCCCTTATGACATTGCATTTTTTCTGCATTCTTAAAATTTTGGAAAAGAGGAAAAATATATTGTAATGGCAAAATTAATCAGGTGCCATATTAAGACAAAACGTCAAATCGTCCACTAGTGTTATCGATAAAAAATTAATAACTGTCAAAAAAATTTAAAAAGTTATAACTTAAAATCTTTTATATGTTGACAACTTAGCGATTTATGCACATTCTTTATTCTTTAGCGTTTTTTTTAATGAAAATAAAATATTAAAAATGTAAATATTATATTGTATTTGTTTATTTCTGGCTTTGGTGTCCCTTTCTATAAATTTTATATTAATTAATGAAAAATAACTGTAGTGTCATTATCATATGGCATTCTTTATGTTCATAATTTTGTTGTTTTATTATACCATACTTGTATATACTTGTATACATATGGACTGCTGAAAAAGCTCTTTAGACTATTAGTAGCATTAGTAACATAGAATTTAATAAGGTCGGTGGATAATATAGCAACGAGCATGCTGTCGAGTAGCTGTGTTTTTTGAATGGGTTCGAATCATATGTGTTTCACAGAACTTGCGTTTCTTTTTTTGCCGGTTATAGAAATTGAAAATTTGGTAATTTGAAAAACGTCGAAAAATTTTTTTTTTAATTTACAAAACAAACATTTATCTTATCTCATGTAAGGGCGCAAGAGTTGTGCCCTGGTATAATTAAATGAAAGGTAGAATATGTAAAGAAAAGCAAACTTTTTCCGTTTCCAATATAATATAAAAATACCTTCAATAAAAACATACAGAAAGTCAAAGTAAGAACACACATATGGCCGGAAGAAAAAAATACGTGCATTCTTCTAATTCTACGTATTGAAATTTAAATATTTATTTACATATTACTAATATACTACAAATACAAACTATGTATGTATGTGGGTCTATGATCATATAACGCGTAGAAACATGCACTCACAAATTTTTAAATTTTGCACGAGGAAAATAATTTTCAAAATAGTAGTGTTTTTTTTTTTTTTTTTTTTATCTAGGACCAGCACTCAGGAGATGACTCCTACACATACGAAGCATTGTGCTGGGAACAATAGGAAAGGGATAGTAGGAGAAACGACAGGAGGTGAAGCTTAATTAATTATTTTGCAGCTCTGCTTTCGCACGTTCTTTAGTTTTTTTTATACTCGTAGCAGTGCTGAAGAGCTTCGGTTAGTAGCCATTTTTATTATTATTTTACTTCGCCGGTGCTACACAATACCGACGAAGGAGGGCGTTCTGATGTGATTGTGGATTGCTATCAGCTGAAGCCGGTATTGTTCAGGGACCAGTGACTATGCCTTCGCCACTGAAACCTTCCGACAACAACTGCCACACAAATACACACTAATACTAATGCACATCAGAAAAATGCGATATGTTTATTTTTATTTAAAAATTTTTTTGTCTGAAACTGGGGTTGAGCCCAGGTCTGTTTTTTGGTTGTGTAGTCAACGTGCAGACTACCATCCATCGTGCCATCGCCACCCTCAATGGTTGCAATGTTGTTTTCTAGTCGACTATAATGTTGGCAAATAATTAAATACAATAATTAATTGAAGCCCTAATTTTGAAATGTTTGTCATACGCTTCACGTGGCAATATGTAAATATTTCCATATAATTTTTGTGAAATAATTTGCGTATATACATATGTATATTTACATGTATATAGGTAAATATATAGTAAAGGTTAGATGAAACACTTATAGTTTTCATATTCTAAAAGTATTCACTTCAAAAAATTCAAATTTATAATTAACGAAAATACATATGTACATGTGTATATGTACATATATACATACATATCTCGATGTAGGAAAAAGTAAATGCTGTAATCCTCAAAACGTGAATTATTCACCACAATCAAAAAACTTGTCTGAAATTAGAAAAAAATCATTACTCAACATGTTTTTAAAAAGATTTGCTTTATTTAGTAAAAATAAACTATTCGCGGAATCTTCTACTTCCATAAAATATAAATAATATTTGAGTCAATGTATAAAATACTTACAGCCTCTGTTTGGAAGATCCGATCACGCATCAAAATATTCGTTTTTGGTTGCTTTACGGTGAAATTTGGTTTGCACGTTGATTTAGCTATTAGAAGTTATATATAGTGGTTTGAAAGAGCATAAAAATTCGGCACTACTAAACGAATATTCGGAAATTCAGAGTAATATGGGAAATAAAGTGAGCCAGTGAAGGGTATCTAAGATTCGGCACAGCACTATTAATTATTTGTTATAAATTTGTGTCTTGGACCTGCACTCATACCAAGAGGTTTTCTTTTGGAATACTTATTATTAGCTCAATGCATTATAGGTATGATACAAATAATATTTAAAAATAAATATTAAATTAAAAATCCGTTTTAAAATTCAATAAATTATTTCACATTTCCATGAACTCACTGTGTGTGAATATAAAAAAATTCTTAAGCTATCGCAAGTAGCCGGATGTACTGTTATTTAGGATAGAGTGTTTAATCTAGGAACCAATAAAGCAGATGTTCTTTATCAAATAAATAAAATAAATAATAAATTAAGTGGTGAAGCAGCAAGTCACTCGTTTTTTCAATCGTCTTAAGTCAAATTTCAATCGAAATAAATAAAAAAAATTTTACACAAATTTAAAAATTTCTTGGAATGAATTCTAGAAACAAATTTCATTATTGAAATTAAAAATATTGTATGTACATATGTATGTTTATATGTATCTACTCAATGTAGGCATATTTGTTAGTACATATGTATGTATATTGATATATTCTATGTACATATGTATATAAACATTATTACAAAGATACATGTGTACGTACATATAAGCAACAATCGTTTTCGTTCGCATTGAAAAGATACAGAAGAAGATACGAAGTTAATAAAAATTCGCGGAGTAGAAGAATCAAACTTTGTATGTTTAAGTATTCAACGGACATCTTTATATAAACAAACATGTTTAACTGCAAAATTAACAGCAACTTGAACAGCAACAAAAACAACAAAGGGACGGAAATTATTTGTATTAAAGCGAAAATTAAGAGGGCTTTTGTACCGCGAGAACACAGCGGTGCCAAACGTGACGATTTTTGTCAATTTGTCGTCTTTTCATAGCGCATATTCCAAATGATGATTTCTTGTTCGCTACCGTCGATACTTTGACGATTTGTATAGTATGTACATCGCTACTTCTTTATCAAGTAAGAAAAATTTGTTATAGAAAAACTTAATTAATAAGATTACAAGACGCTCGCGCAAAAGTAAAGATGGAAAGAAAGGGCAAGGAATTAACAAATTAGTTCTAAAAACATTAGTAGAGCTTCAACCAATTTTGGCAAAGGCTACTTAATTGTTTTCTGTTTCCATATTTGCCAATTCTCAAGTAATTTTTGGAGGATGTTAATAAACATGTGAGTTTTCTTAGTTTTTTTTAATTCGGTTAACATTAGAACCAATGAATTGCAGCATATGGAGTATCTTAACGAAACAAAAAATATAAACAATTTTCATATTTTAGAAAATTAAGTTTTAAACTGTTCGGCCAAATAACTTGTTCAAGGAATTAAATTATTAAATACACCACACACAATACGTCAATATGTAATTACAATGAATTGGCCAAAAGATGGGTTCAACCAAAATTTCAGACTCATAAAAATATCTGGCATTTTTTTTGCATGTGCATTTGTGGGCCAATTGTTGGGTCAATTATTGTCGGAAGGTTTCAGTGGTGAAGTCATTTTCACTGGTCACTGAACAGTAACGGCTTCAGCTGTAACCAATCCACAAGCACATCAGAACGCCCTCCTTCGTCGGTATTGTGCAGCACCGGCGAACTAAAATAGATACTAAAAAAATGGCTACTAAGATGAAATGTATAATTATATATAAAAGTTAATTTTTAGTATGGCGATTTTTTTTAACTCCTGACAATTTTAACTATTTTATTTCCAATATTTTCGATTTTTCAAAAAATATCCCTGGCAGTTATGATCGCGAGCACATTTTACTTGCTACAATTCAATGATCTTGTATACTGCAACAACATTAAGAAAGCAATAAATGAATTATAAATTTGAGAACATTTCTTTCTCATTTCTCGAAGGGAACGACCAAATATTCATTTTAAATTAAATAAATTTAATTATTATCAATTGGAAAATAACGCGATATCTACGATTTCAATGCGTTTCAAACTTTTTTAATTATGTTAAAAAATAAGTTCATCTAAAATTTAGTTATTCCAATGTAGTGCCGATGTCTTGTTCGTCGAAATAATAATTTCCAAAACACTTGCATGCCTAATGCGCGATCCAATTTTGCCCGTAACGCTCTATACCGAATCAAATTTCTACGCTGGCATAAACTGTTCAGGCAATAAGATAAAATAAGGATGTTTTAAAAAGTTTTTTTTTTGTAATTTGATTTTATTATAAGAAAAAAAAGAATGAGTCATATGAATTGCTAAAGGCGTAGATCGAGATATTTTCGGCCATCCTATAAGAAAATCTCACATGTAACGTAGCAGTTGTATGGAACCCACAATTTGTCGTTATCTAATGACAAAACCAAAATATTTTTTATATAACTTAATTGCTAATGGCGTCAAATTTATTCGCTGAGTTTTAAGGATAATGTCGTCACAAATGTAACTAAACTTCTCAGGATTATTTTTACACTTTCTTGAAATTATTTTAAAAATACATAACAGAAAACACAATTACCTTCTTCAAATAGTAAAAAATATGGAACTATACTTATGGTCTTTTCTTTTCAACCGAGAAATGCGTAATTTTTTTTTGAAAACATGCAGTTTGTTTATAAAATAAAGTAAATGGCCCTTATTTTCCAATTTTTGGGGAAAAAAGTAAGAAAGTAATGTATTGTTAATGCTGCTTTATCTGTGATATTAAATGTAAATCGTATCGTTGTTAGAAAATTGTTCTCAAGAAAAGAGATCATTAGAAAAAATCGTTTTAACTGGCATTCGATAAATCAGCAATCTGGAACTGTGTTTTTTGCTTACATACATGTTTATGAGAAAAGCAACTAAAAAATTTGTGAACACTTTTAAAGAAATATATGGAATTTACCGCCCCGTATCTTTTCCAAAATTGCAATAAATCAATTATGAGATTAACTAGTTCTATTTATTATTTTATTTATTCCAACAAACTTATTTTTCAAATGTTACAATTCTTGTCCAATAATAAATAGCATTAGTACAGTGGTGATAAGAGATGACATAAAAAGGTGTAATTTTTGTGGAAGAAACGAAATCACCATTAGAAACGGGTAATCAGCATTTTTTCTATTTTACTTTCTTTCTACTTGTAAATGTCGGAGAATTTTAAATCTGAACATACATATGACAGCACTGGCTGTAATACAAAAAAGTGACCTGATCAAATCAAAATAAATGTGGTGTTAGAATCAGTTGTAAGTAGATAATTCTAAATTAGTACGTACCTTATTTGTTACTAAATTTTGTTGACCAGTATTATTTAAAAACTATACGAGAATTTTAACCTTTAAAATTTAAGGACTTTCTTTTATAAATGCGAACAAGTAAATAATGATTGAATGAATATCTAAAAAATTTAATTCATATTCTTCTTTAAAATTAAATAATTTTTATCTATAGTATAGACTAGAAAGAAAGTATGTATATACATACATATGTGTCTACATATGTATGTACGGCTGTGCGTACATATACAATATGTGTGTAAATTTGAAGAACTCACATATAGGTGTATTTACGCACATAACGGAAAATATTACAAAAGAAATACAAAGAAAAAGTATTTTTGTTATTCTTTGTGTACTTTTTGTTCTAAATAAAAGGTTTATAAAAGAAACGTGCAAAGAACGTGCTTGACATTAAAGCAGTCACACAATGAACTACAAAAATTTTCACGAACGTGTGTATGTGTGTGTTTATGTAGATATTTCCATTTTACGTGTATATGTATGTACATACGCAAGATGTAAAATCATATGTATGGATAGGTTAATGGTGTTACAAATATTCGTATTCGTATCGTCGTATATTCACCTATTTCATGTTATTTTTATTCGTATTCGCCAAATCAAGCGAATAAAATACATACATACATAAAATATGAAAAATATATATATAGAAAATTTTTAAAATTGCAAAATTAAAAAATAAATAAATATGAAAACGTCAAATATTTTACTAGTGTTCTCGACAAAATGTAAAAATTTTCCACTTAAAATTTACGTTGCTTTGTTTGCTTAGCGTTTTTTAAAAAAGAAAGAGTCTCAGTTTTTTTATACTTGGATCTTTGTTTCTTTCTTTCAAGTCTATATCAATAAAATTAAAAATAAATGAAGTGTCATAAGGACTTTAGCTTAAGAGAAATAATCACCCTTATTCTACTTCTCGTTTTTTTTCCTTACTGCAAATCGGTATTCCAATTGTCGATATTGCCTTTTATTGATGACTGTCAATGTATGTTTGGTATTCTGTAAGAAAATCTGCCGCTGATGTTGCCTTTAATTGGCTTTGATATTGCCGTAGCTAGTTTTGGTATTGTGTTCTGTCGTGTTAAAAAAAAGTAGAAGTTACAAAATAAGAAAAAGTTTAATTAAAATGGAAAAAATTAAAATCACAAATTCCAAAATTGGAATTTTACTTTATTCTTTCCAACATCTGCCATATTGAATTTTATCCATTGTAGACAAACTTACTTCTCCATGACATCCAGAATCTTAGACAAATTCTTTGTCACCACGGCATGGGACAGACCATTCCATGTTATAATCATTTCCAAATATGCGATGGAAATGTACGGTTTGAGCCAAAAAGCGTAATGTCGCTGCCAATTAATTATGTTTGGAATATATGTTGATCTAGTCTCTTTTTCCAAACTAGGTTCTATTGTATCCAATACATGATTATATAATGTTTTATTCAGCCGAAAATAACTTTGAAATCTTAAAAACGTAACAAAATTAGTTACTGGGAAAATATGATTTTAAATTTATCATTTAATATACGCTCTTTCTGTCTAAGAATTTTTCTTTCTACAATTAATAATTTTTTTTTGTTCTTCGCCTCTGAAGTCAGAATCGGAAAGGAAAAAATTATATATTCATTAGGGTGGGGCGATTAGTATGGAAGGAAAAAAATCTTAATGAGCGCTTCGCGTTTCTGATTCTTGGGATTGTACTAAGCAAAAAAGTCCACTAGACCATACATCTACGGTGAAAATCGAGCTGACGCATTTTGACTTGATCAGACTTTTGTCACATTTTGTTGGATATTTTGGCCTATAACAGCCAAACCATTGAGATTTTCGAGCCAATACTAAGACAAAAATTGTAGCCAAGACAACAGGCAGTTTTGGCCTTGTGAAAGTGCAAATTTTTCGTGAAAATATTGATAAATTACCATTTTCAGTTGTTCATAGCGCAAAATCATAAAAATGTTCTATTTCTTACTTTTTATTCTATTTTTTTATTTATTCTATTTATTTTCTTTCTTATTTTTTATTCTTCTATTGTTTTCAGTTCATTTGATGCATTTTTGTGAGTTTATTGTAAAAAAACATTATATTTTTGGTGCTACACAATACCGACGAAGGAGGGCGTTCTGATGCGATTGTGGATAGCTATCAGCTGAAGCCGGTATTGTTCAGTGACCAGTGAACTATGCCTTCGCCACTGAAACCTTCCGACATCAACTGACACACAAAGACACACTAATGCACATCAGAAAAATTCGAAATGTTTATTTTTATTTTAAAATTTTAGTCTGAAACTGGTTTTGAACTCAGGTCTGTTTTTGGATTAATTAAATTAAAATTGTTTTTGAATTTTGTGTAGATTTTGAGTTTGCTATTTTCAAATTAAATGTGTTTCATTAATCGAAAGCTTTAATTTAATGTTTAATATTCTACCGAAGCAATTTCATGAAAGTTTTCGCTGAGCCTTGGACTCGAATAGTGACACAATCTGGTGTTTGAAAAGTAAAGAACTTAGTTCCTAATCAAAAATTTAGGACATTAAAAGCAGTGAAATATGGTATAATTTGCTATACAGTTTCTTGTGTATTGGTCACCCGCTGAGTGCTGCCTACAAAGCTTTTAACAACAGAAAAACATTATATTTTGAAAGATTAAGCTTTGGCTTTTATGTTTAGTGGCCTTAACAGTTGCAACTTGGCAATATTTCTAAACGTTATAACAGGTGTGTTTTTTTATTCTAAATTGGGCGCCCAGAAAGCGTTTTCTTACGCAAAAATTGGGTAAATGAGATAGGTTTTGAGAGAGTAAAATTCTTGTTCTTCACGCACGAGAACGTCCGTACTTTTTTTTGGGCTAGTTTGGGCGTGAAGAACAAGCAATCAGCTGGTTTATAAGTAAACAATAATGAAGTAAAATTAAAATTTTCCCAACAATGCAATGAACAAATAATAGTTAATTTTATTTCATGATTTAGTTTAAAATTATTTGGGGTTTCTTTAATTAACATGTATAAGCCAAATTATTGTGTTTTTGTAGATGTATGCATGTGTGAAGATTTGTAATTGTACATGGTCATATATGTACATTAGGTCTGTTCCAGGTGCATAACAAAATTGCCCGAACTCGCACAAATTTATTTTATTTATATATGTTTCTAATTTTAAAAATGTGCTTTTTCCCGAAAAAAATATGTGAATGTATTATTATCTACATACTTTATGGTATTCTCATAAAGTATTTTTTTTTTTATAAAAGCAAACTCAAAAATTGAGGAGGATAGCATATCCATATAGTACTATTTCGCTAATGCTTACTTAGCTCATCAGTGGATTTTATCTAATTTCTGACTTTTTTTTATTACACAAAAAATATTTCTATTTTAGATTTTTCTTCTCTTATATATATATATGTATATATAGGCAACAAATAAGCTAGAAATATTGTTCATTAAAAATATAATAGTTATAATATTATTAGATAAGGCTACTATATAAATTGAAAGTTATATTGCGCATAAATTTGATTATATATCTAGATCACTTCAGTTGCGAGAAATGTTCAACAACCTTATCTTTGAGTGAATTACGTGTAAGATAGAATGCTCTAAATTTATCCAAAAGCGTTCAAGATAACAATTTTTGTGCAATTTTGAGAGAAAATTAGGGAGTAAAATTTATCATTTTCTGTACAAAGTTGCACGACCTTTTTCTTTGTGTAAGTTCGGTTTAGAATTAAGTTATCGGCTGTTTTTTATTTAATTCATTTAATTAATCAGAAAATGTTCAAAGAAACGGCAAAAGTTTTTATTTAAAAATTTAAAAAAGAAGATTTTTCAAATAAATTTGAAATTGTAAGTACATACTTATATTTGTGCATATTTATCACTTTATTTAATAAAAAAAGGCTTTTACTTTTTTCAATTTATTTTCGTCCACATTTTACAGCCGTTGCCAACGATTCAAATATTTTGCTTTTTAAATATTATATATTTAAAGCGTCTAAAATCACTAAAATAAAATTTATTTGGGCACTTTTGTTATGCACGTAGACCAGACCTATTTTATGGCAAATTTTATGGTTTTTTGTGTTTTCTTACTTTTGTACATTTTTGTTTCTTATTGAGATAAATTATAGTTTACTCTCATTTTACCGAACTTTACCAGAAAAGTAAAAACACACACCTAATGCTGCAAAAAATATACCACTTTTTTAAACTTTATAAAGACTGAAACATTTAAAATTTTTATATATGTTTTGGTCTAAAGATTCTTTATTACTATTATTTTTTATCTTGGCCCAGCAATCAGGAGATGAGCCCTACACGTGCGATGCATTGCGCTGGAACTAGAGGAAAGGGATAGTTAGAAAAATGACAGAAAGTGAAGCGTCACTATCTTACAACTCTGATTTTTGCATGTTCTTTGTTTGTAGCTGTATTTGAAGTGCCTCTGATGTCAAAGAGAAATATTAAGTTTTGTAGCTTTGTTTTTAGCAGCCATTTTTAGTAATGATTTTCCTTCGCTGGTGGTACATAATACCGACGAAGGAGGCCACTCTGCCGTTACTCTTGCCGGTACTCTTCAGTGACCAGTAACTATGCCTTTGCCACTGAAACCTTCCAACAACAACTGACACAAAACCACAGTAATGCACATCAGAAACAATGTGAGATGTTTTTAGGATATAGTCTGAAACTGGGGTCGAACACAGAACTTTTTTAATTTGTGGTCAACGTGAAGACTACTTCCGCCATCGCCACCACTTAGTAAATAACTTATGTAAAAAGTGTAAATTGGTTTCGTAAAGAGGCATACTTATATAACAACATATGAGAGATTCTTAATCAATATCAATTTTATGGTTATCAGAGTGTGTAAAAAATTTTTATTGTATGCAAATATCTATTATTTTATATGTGAAATATAACAACATTCAATCAAATGTACGATATTAATAAAATGAAAAAGATTATAATTACGCCAACAAAGTTTTCTTTTAGTTGGAAAATGTTATTATTATTATTTTCGTATGCAATAAATTATTCAGCAATGCAGGTTTTATTTTTATAAAATTTTTAATTCATTTCGCAATATATTATATTTATATATCTATCTATGGCAAACTCGAATTTTCTTCCCTTTCTATCGTAAATTTAATACATATAATATATAGAAATAGATAGAAAGTGAAGAAAATTCGAAATTGTCATATTTAGATACATTAGTAATGAGAAGGGAGGGATAATATTTTGATGATAGATTGGTATAAGAAAAAAACATCATCAGGAAGCATTATAAATTATTATTCTAAATATCCTAAGAGAGTAGTTTTGAACACAGCTGAGAATATGATTAGAAGGATCCTTACAATTAGTGATGGTGAATTTCATTAAAAGAATATATTGGAAATTGGAAATACATACGAGTATATTAATGGATAATTATTTTTCAATAGAAATAATAAATGGTTTATTTAAACAATATAAGCTAATATCAACAACCATCTCACATACAAATAACACACACCCTAATTATATAAATCACGAACAAATATACCTGGAATATCACAAAAGGAAGAGCTAATATATGATAGAGCAAATTATAGAATAGTACATAAGACATACAACACTTTAGACAAGTTATTTAGTAAAACTAAAGATAAAATAGATAAACTAGATTGCTCTAATTTAGTGTATAAGATACCTTGTGGTGGGGATAGTGGAGAAAAGTATGATAAAGTTTATGTAGGCACAACAAAGAACAAACTTAGAACTGGAATAGCAGGCCATAAATCAAATCAAAAATATAGACACATTAATACTCTAAAAACTGCATTAACTTCACATTGTGCGAACTAGAATCACTTTCCGAAATAATAAGAGTAATATGATAATAAAAGTACCATTAGATAGAAGAATTAATTTTAAGCATATCGAGCCTTTGGTGCAATACCGTAGTAATTCAAAATTTGATAGCTCAAAATTATAGATATTTATTTAATATAATAGTAATTTTAATTTTTTGTATTATAATTGTTAAATATTTTATATGTAGTTTGAGTTATTTTGAATTTGTATGGAAAAGAAAAGAAACATTTTTTCAAAATACTTTTATATAAAAAATATTTTTCTTTTCTTTTCAAATTTTAATTTATGTTTGTTAAATATTCAAAAAAATTTATTTTTCTTGATTATGCTAACCAAGGGTTGGCGAAATATCGAGAAAATATATTGGTATATAAATTAAAAATTTTATAAAAATAAGACCTGCATTGCTGAATAATTTATTGCATACGATAAGAATAGACGGTCAAATGAAAATAAGAATTATTATTATTTATTAATCTATCATAACTACTATTAAAAAATATATACATAAACAGTTTATATATATATATTTCGAGTTATTACTATTATTAGTATTACAACAAGCATAAAGTAAATTGAGAATTAGCTTAAAATAAATATTTAAAAATTTTATTTATAGTATGAGGGAAAAAGATAGATAAACAACCTTGTAGAAATTAAAAGAATTTTTTACATAAAGTCTTCTATCAACTTCACAGTAAAGTTGGAGAAAAAGTTAAAATTAAAAATTTCTTATTAAAGCAGAACATTTTTTGATTTAAAATGAGGTTGAGGTCATATATCGCTTTTGCTATATATATCATCTGCGAACTTACATTCTCAAAAACATTCTCAAACACACAACTATAAATTTCTTCCAACCAAAACTTTAAGTCGATTTTTTACAACATAATAAAATAACAAAAAGTAAAATGTTCTCTAACTTTGCGCAAGGCCCCCAATGAACAACATCGAACATAAAACAACAATTCTCACAGACATAAAAAAAATATTCACAAACGAACCATCATCGTCATCATTCCACACTCCCCACCCATTTAGCCTTCGCCGACTAGCTGGCAAAAACAGAAAAATGTCTTAAGACGAGCCGCCACACATTATTACCAGGCATTTTTTAGCTTCCGTGGATACGTCTGGTTGGTATGTGTACAAAGACTATGTGTATGCGAGTGAGTGTCTGCTTAAATTTTTGAATTTACACAATATACAGTAATAAAACTAATATAAAAAATGTATAAAAAAGAAGTTCAAGTTCAGCATTTACTTGATGACGAGAAACTAAGAAAATAAAGGCGATGATCGCCATCTTTTATGATGATGATAATGATGATTTGGACGACAAGAAACAAATAGAGCTGGGAAATATAAAAAGAGGAAACTGATTTAAGAATGTTAGTTGAATATCTTTAACATCAATAGTTGACAATAACAAACAAGCAGATACATAGATGTTATGGGTTGTAAAAATATTGAAGTGGACTCCAATATTGAATAAGAAATTTATGAGTTGAGTAGTCTATATCGACAGATTTTGTCATTTATGCTAATGATAAGAAAAAGAGGCCGTCCACCAAAAAAGAAGGACATTTACCCCCCAAAAGAGGAAAATATTTTCTAAATAAACAAATAATTTAAAAAATCAACACCATCAGATATTCAAATAAAATAGTTTTTTATAAAAATAAAATTTTATTCAGCATAACAAATCAAAATAAGTCTGCTCTTAAAATTAATAGTGCCTATTATGTGTTACATAATTGGGGGATTCAAATGGTAGTCATAAAGTCAAATGTTTTCAAATAATAATACGAAATAATATAACTGCTGTGAACAATCCGGCATAATTTGAGTGCTTTTTAAAAAGAAATCATTCTGCCGGTAAGAAATATTTAATATCGCAGTGCTAAAAACCAGTGGAAAAACTAAAACAATTCGATTTTTTAAGAAACTACCCTTAAATTTTTAATTACTCCATTTTCAATTAAAATTATAAAATTATTATTTTGCTACACAAAATTGTGGAAAAAAATATAATCGAAGCAACTGTTGCCAGCTGAATATTTTTTTTGACGGATGCTATTACCTAAACGTTAGGTAGCTGCCAGCCAGATAAGGGACACAAATAAAATTTGCTCACTTGTATATATATTGTTAGATGCTGCGATTTTTTCTTTCTTTCTTACTTTTATGTTATAACCATTTATTTTAATGTAAAGGTATGAAAGTCTGAATGATATTTAAAAAGATTTTATTTTTATATCATTTATAAGTAGCTGCGTCTTGTAAATGTAATTGCCGGCTCGACTAAAAAGTTTAAGCGAATGACTCGAATTTCTTCGGTTATTTTAGGACAAACATAGCTCAAGAAGTCTTATTATTTTATAACTTTTTTCTTGGAAGCACAACAACAATTGTTTTAAAGTATTTCAATATATTAAGACATTATGGCACACCTTGTGAATACCCCAAATATGTACTTAAAAACTAACTTAACTAATTAATTTTCAGAAATGTTTTTTTTTCTTTTTGAACTTGGACCAGCACTCAGCACTTAATTTGATATCAGTTTATCTCATCATTATTTTCTGGTAACACTGCTCTTCAAAATTCAAATTTTTTTATTGGTTTATTAAAAAAAATAACATGAAAAAATTGTTTTTATATTTTTATCTTGAACCAGCACTCTGGAGATGACCCCTACACATGCGTTGCATTGTGCTGGAACTGGAGGAAAGGGATAGTAGGAGAAATGATAGGAGATGAAGCTTCACTATCTTACAATACTGCTTTTTTACGTTATTTGTTTTTATAGCAGTGTTGTAGCGTATTTTCAGAAATGTGCATTTCTATAAATTCTTAATACGAATTATCAAGTTTCATGAAGATTTTTTTACGCTTCCAATTCCAAGTAATATACAGGGTGGGCCAACTTCGACTGTCTGATTTGAAATGTTTATAAGGTTTGATTTTTAAACTTTTTTTATTCAGTTAGTCGAAGTTGACCCACCCTGTATTAGTCTCAGTCTCTCATTTCTTGAAATATTGAGAAAGTTCTTGGCAATTCATATCAAAATTATATTGGACTCAACTCAATAAGTTTTTTTATTTCATAGAAATTATTATTTTCTATTAAAAAATCGCACCAAAACAACACGCGTTGATTGAATGGCATGCGACCAAGATTTTGCTCTAATAGAGAAGATGAAAATGGCAGTTGCAGTAGTATATACACTGGATGATTGGGCTGCTTAGTTAACAAATAAGCAAAACGTTTAATGTTATAAGTATGTCACAAACACTGTGAACGGAATGCGGAAAGTCAGCTCGTTGCTCATGACTGAAATGACTCATTGAGGGAACACCTAGAATTTTCAGAACTGGAAGGAAGCGTGTATCGGTCGTTGAACTGCCACAACTTTACGAAGGCGGATTTCCAATAAAAGTTACTATTCATACAGCCAGTATACCACCCGTTTTTCCCTGCCACGAAAAAGAACGTAATATCCAAGAAAATGATATCAACACCGCAAATGGTGATCTTTTGTCAGAATACGAACGCTAAATTTTAAACTACAATATTCTGCATATTTGAACTCTTTTGCGTAAATAAACATATTTTTCAGTTATTTTTTAAACTGCTTTTTATTGTATATATTCTTTAATAAGAAAAGATGGTGTGTAATGTGACTAGTTTAAAAAATAAAAAAATAACTTAATCGTTGCCATGAAATAGTGAGAGTCATTAGTACATTTTAGTAATTTTAGTCAACACCTATAAAACGTTTTACTAGATTTCCATACTGGTATTACTTGATGCATGAAAAAGCATTTATTATATTTTTTATAGATTTTCTTTTGCGTGCAGCCGAATCTACATATTTTCAATACAACAAAAAGAAAGGGTAAAATATCGTTTGCAGCTGCAAAAAACGTCTATGCAAAATAAAAACTGTAGACGAATCGTTGCCAATGTCATGAAAGCATCACAAGACCATTCAATAAAAACGATAACTTGGAGCCAGGTTTTCTACAGGGCATAGGAGTACATGTGCATGTGTTAATTGCTTTAAAAACTTGACATTTGTGTACTCGTAGAATGTATACACTTTTAAATTTTAAAACGCTGTTGGTGCTATGTTTTTATGAAATACCTCTTGTTAGAATTGTATCTGTAAGTATGAGCTGAAATCTTGCTTGCAATCTCATTTTGATTCTATACTTCTATCCTCGACAAATTTCAATATTTCAATATTATCAGCTATGTTGTTTAATCTTAAAAATACTTACGAATAATTACATACATACATCCATGGCTGTTTATGTAGATATACGAAAAATTGATATACATATGTATTAAGTTGATCATCCCAGTATCTCGACCAAAAAAGAAAAAATTTATGTAAAGCATGAATAAATATTAACCTCTTTCTCCTCCTTGCTTTTAATAAAATTTTACTTTCAAAATAAAACAACAAATAAAAACTTTAACGAAATTTGAAAACGGTTAACTTTACAATTGTTAAGATTACGACATTTACAACAAAGGCTTGATATGTACGTACATACATGAATGTACGTACATACATGTATGAAAAACGTACTGTGTCTGAAGTAAAAATTTTTTATTTAAGTTTTAGTTTCATTATTATATATTTTTTGTATAATAGATGAAATGCTAAAAGTTTTCTTTAATGAAACTAATTAAAGAGAGTGTAATACTGGCAATTTTCTTTTAATAAAAAACCGGTCGCAGGGCTTTTGTGAATTTGCAAAATTGTGACTGGTTTTTTTAAATTTTGAAATATTCGAAATATTCGAAAACCGGTTTCATAAAAATGTTGAATAATTGCTCACCCTAATATGTATACATATTTATATATGCATGTACATATGTATGGATTTGTTTTCATATTCAAACATCTTAAAAGAGCATCCTTATAAAATCCGTTGTTGCAAAAAATAAAAATAAATAGTACAAGTATTGCTTGTATACGGTATTTTTTCTAGAAGCAGATAACTTTAAATTTCACTTAAGATTAGAGAAAACATATTCTTGATTTCAGTAAATTAATTTTATTGAAAATTTTGATAGCATTGCCGTACTGTAGCAGATCAACTATCTCGCACGTCAATATATTGTATACGAGTATATTGTCAAGAAGACAATTTATGTTTTTTTTATGCGAACATTCTCATCAAAATATTATTTCCATTTATTTCCCTATAAATTTTGAGTGTGATGAAAATGGTAAAAATGGGAATACAATTGTGAAATTTTTAATTAGAACTGCTACGTTATGCCAGGTTTCGTGATAGGTTGAAATCGAATTATTATTTTAATTGAATCTTCTTTTTTTTTCATTGAATCTTGATTTAACTTTTTTTTTTGTGGAGCTGAAATCCCAGACGAAACAAACACAACTTTTAAAGTAAGAAAAAATTAGTAAACGTTTATGAAATTAAATAAATTGAAATTTTTTTTCATCAAAATATTAAATAAATATTATAGGGCGCAAAATTTGTGCTGAAAAAAGTGATGAAAATAATATGCAGCAACAAGATGTAAATTGTGAAAAGTACAAAAGAAGAACGTATTCGCGCCTCTCTAACAAACTTCGTCTATCTAAATTTTAATTTCCAAAATATAAAAGGACAGTAACTACTCGTACTTCAACCGTTCAGTACATATTTGAACGTAATTTTCTCTTATTCCGACTACTACATTTATTTTCAACATTGTTGTGTTTCGTAAGTAAATAATCAAATATATTGCAACAAATCTTGCACTAAAGCTAAAAATATCATCAAGAAATATGTAGATGCATAAGCTTTGACTACATTTTAAAATTAAATTTTACTTTCCTGTAAATACAGAAATTTCAAGAAAGTACTTTCTTCAAGTAAAGAAGAACTACCAAATCGTCTGCCATAGAAATTGGTTCGATTGCTCTGTGCCGGCTTCTAAATAATAACCCATTATTTGGCTGTATTCGTATCTAATCTCTTGTACCCCCATGAATTTGCAAACTATCATATGTACATACCCACACCCCTATTATGAATATGAGTCAGGGTAGATAGTTTCAATTAACACGAGTGCATGCGCAGTATTAAAAAAAATTTGTATGCATGGATTTAAGTTAAAGTTAAAATTAAAATAAAAACTCTTTTTGTTGTAATCGAAAGTGTGCAGGGTTGTATAGTTCTATATTCAGTTGAATTCCGTTGTTCCTTACATATTCGCAATTACATGTGCAACACATACATGGCTTTCGAATTTATTAACCATTTAATTGCAAACCATTTCATTCAGGGTGTTTGGTCAAATAAATATCTTTTGGGTTCATGTAATCTCCATGCATCACGTCGTCAGATGCGTTATTTTCTTATATTCCTTTTTTTCTCTATATGCTATATAATTTTAAAAAACCCATTGCACATTGGTTCTATGATTTAGTAGATTATAAAAGCGAAATTAAATACGCTAGTTTTAATTACACAGCCATTCGCGGTATCTTAATCAAAATATTTAGTGACTAATATGGCTAATATTATGATGAAAGTAATTCATATCTTCGAATCGATCGATCCATGATTTTTTTTTAAGACCGTACAAGTTGGAAACTATTTATAAATAATCTCAACTCTATTAACCTGAAATACGTACTTTTGCCTGGTTAAAATAAAGAGTTTTTAGATTGAAAATTGGGGCACTTATAGTTAGTTCTGAAAACACTGACGGCACAAATTTGAGGAAGTAAATTTTTTTTCTTACTTTTCTCATATAATATATCGTAAGTAAAATGGGAAATGGCACACCCATAAAAATGTTATTATCATAGCTTCTTTGTGGACTTATTAGACTTCGGCACTCCGGTAATGCGATGTGGTGAAGCTAGGAGATCGGATTTTGGTTGGTGGAAAGGAGGCAGGCGGAGTAGTGTTTATGGACATTAGATTTGAATCCTCACACGTCAAAAGTGACTGGAAATACGTATGCGGGCAAATGGATGAGCTCGTAATGATGAACGGGTTGTGCGTATGAAAGTGCGTGTTTCGGGAACAAGTTTCTTGATTTCATTACAACACATCCCATTGAAGTAACGATAAAACAACGAAATAGAGTTGGCTACCCTATCGCACCCATAGAGTTTCCTCCATCACACTGAATTCTCATGCCGAGAGCTTCTGATTCCTCAATATTTATACCACCCATAATTAGAGATGAAAGAGCGTGATCGGGCATACGTCGATGTGTAAGCATGAAGCATTGCGTCTTTTTAGCTTGAATCGATCCTGTTCGCGTGACCACATTCCTGTGAGGTCACTATTCAGTGAATCATTTATTTTGTTTGCAGAGTAGATAGGTTTGGAAGTTTGACATAGAAAGTTATTTATACAAATAAGAAATAGGTAGGAGAAAGAATGGACCCTTACAGTAACGCTGAATTAAATTTGATCTCGTTAGATGAGATTTCGTGCATGACTATGCTTCCATGTCACCCTCTGTCAAATACTTTAGAAACATCTACAGGCACTACCTTACCATCGCGAAAATGGTGAATGGATCGGAACCATTTTTCCGAAAGGTAGGGCTATAATTAACCCGTGTTGTGTCCTCCGTGAAGTCAGTGTGTGATATGAGGCACTCAGGCGATAAAAGAAGGCCTAAACCACGCTCATGAACATTTATTATACTTTTTATCTAGTTCTATTTAAAAAAAAAAATTATTAAATTATGATTTGATTTGTTGGTTTCTAAATAAGGTGAACTGGAATTATTAATATTTTTTTACATATTATTACATATTACATATTATTCAAGCCATTTTCATAAAAAATATGCAAAATTCACTTGAGAAAATATTTTGTTGGAAAATCAAAATCGATTCGTAAGTTAAATATAATAATCCGCAATTTGAGGGAATGGTTGTTCGAAAAGTTTGGCCACAAATTGTCGGTACATGGCTCAAAAATGTAAAATCTCTGGGAATAATAACCACATCAGACAACGCTATAGCTTGTTTTAAAGGTAATATTTCAAGTCTCTTTTTGTTTGAAGACATTATTAGAATTGGATTATTCTATTTAAAAATGAGTGAAAATTTGGAACACTATCGTCATATTTTGTTTTTCTATTAAGAATGCGTTGCATGCTGCTGAAAAAGTTTATGAAGTTTACAGAGACGATACTATAACTAAAAAAAGCAGCAGTGATGTGGTTTGCTTGTTTTCGATGTGCTAATTTTGATGTTAAAAATGCACCTCGTTTTGGTCGACCAGTCATTGTAAAAGTCCATGAAATTGTGGACAAATTTAGCAAAACTGTCACATAAGCAACGTAGGAACAAGGAATTTATCCTCAAACAGTTATAAATTATTTAGAAAAGGTAACTTTAAAAGGTAAAATTATTTAGAAAAGGTAACACAAAGTAACTCAATGTCAAGTGCCACGTGCATTAACAGTGAAAAATTTATTGTACTGAATGTCCATTTCCGCGTCACTGTTTAAACGGAACGAAATCGAACCATTTCAGAAATGATTATGGGTGATGAAAAGTGGATCACTTCATCAATAAATGAGATTGAAGCAAGCAATTCAATAAAAACGGTCAGAATAATCAACAGAAAAGATGTTGCGTGTTGTCCATCCAGAGACGTATCAACTTTGCTTTATGAATTAATCAAAAGGGATACTGCAGATTTGCGGAAGCACGCGGGTCGAAGAAAAGTTCTTGTTGTCATTCCTACTCAATGGATCCGAAAGCTTGTTGATGTTAAAAATATGTGATGCATTACCATACGTTTCAATAATATACCATGTGACATCGCAGCTACAACAGATACAACATTGGAGCTTTTTATTGTTGCATTCCACACAAAAAAAATTCATAATATACATGAATATTTTATAAGAAATCTGCCAAAGTACCATTTTCCAATATTTATGAAATTTTTCATACTATTCATGAAAAAGTCTAAAAAATAAAAAATACTGGGAAAGTTTTATGAATAATTTATAAAAAATACATAAAGGATATGAAAAATTTCTTTCCATTTACATAGTAAATTTACCCATGTACGAATTCATAGTATTTATGATTTATTGCATATATATGAAAAATAGTGTTTTAATGTTCTTAAATTTTAGAAAGTGTTCATAATATGAATGAATATGTATGACAGATTGCATGAAAAGCTTCATAATGTCTATGAATTTTATATAAATATTTTAACATTTTAACATTAGTTTTAATAAATATTTTTGTACATAAATTTATAATTTTTATGAATATCTTTTCATGCTTTATTCATAAATTTTCAGTTTTTCTGTTTAAACTTAAAATTTAATAAAAAATTTTATATTTTCTTGTCATAAATTAATATGCAGAATTTTTTCGCATTAACATTTAAATAAACAAATAAACATAAAAGTATACTATATAGAATATATATAGATAAAAATAACTAAGAATACGTTCATTAATTTTTTATATATGTATATACGTATATGTATATGTATATTATTATAGTTACATATATTCTATATGCATTTAGTTTTGAATTTTGGTTAAGTCCATTGGCACTTTTTCCTGAAATTTTTACTTTTAACCCTCCATTAGGCGCGTGGAATTTACTCACGCGGTTAAGGTCGCGGACTACATTTGTAGTCCAACTTATTTGGCTGTTGTAATATTTTATAAAAAAAAAAATCAATATTTTTTTCCGATAAATGTTTATTTATATTGTTTTAAACGCATAAAATATATTTAGACATACGTTTTCTTTACGTTTAAGTTTTCATAAGTTTTATATATAGATGTAAGTAAAAAATATTCAAATATTTACTTTTATTGATTGTTATAATTTAAAAATAAGTTTTTCGCAGTCGTAATACATAAATTTTGTTGACATGTACAACAAAACATCTTAGTCTGGCCTGTGCAACACGGCCTTTTTGCACCTTCCTTTCTTACTTACTAGGATCCAATGTTGAGTTCCATCTAGTGTTACATCTTTGGGAGACGGTATCTGCGAATTCGGTTTACGTTTTTTTTCTGGATCTCAGTTTCGAGGTTTGGTCGTCGACGGAATGGAATATTTTTCGATGAATTTTTATATTTGAATAGTGAATCCATAGATTTTTTATTCCTGGTTGTTCTTGGCTAATTCTATTATAAAGAATCCAGGCATTGATGCAGGTCATATCTAATAGATGGTAAAATAATCTATTTGTCCACTTCCTGCTTTTCATTTCATTTTCATTTTCATTTGACATAATTGAGGAAAATGCTGGCTTAGTTGCTATATATGTCGATACCAGATTGAAATTTTGAAGGAAATAAATGGAATGCCGAAGGACTTGGTAGAAAGTCCAGCGAATAGTCTGGGGAAATAGAAGGTTCTGGTATTGATAAAGAATTTTCTTTAAAAACAGGAGATGTAATTAAGCAAGTTTTCATTTGAGGGATACCGGTATATTAGAAATAAGTAAATTTGTAGTAGGCTGTGCAAAAACAAAAGTGCAAAAAAACCAAGGAATATTCGCAGTTAGTGCGGAGTGCATACTGTATCTTTTAAGATACAACCATTAAGAGTAATATTAAAAATAAAGTTGGGGTCATATTCGTTTAAAACTCTACAATTAATTAAAGTACACTATAGTCCACAAAATTTATATATGTATATATTGGTTAAATTAAAAAGAACCATTATTAATAAAATGCGACTATAAGTTTGACTATTTTTAAAAATGTAAGAATTTTGAAATTTTTAGTTTCCCGTTAGCTAATTGCTCTTCATTAAAAGCTCTAGAATAAAAGATGATACTGTATGATACCAAAAAGGGTTCTAAGCAGTAGTTTAAAATTTTTCTTAGTTTTGCAAATAAATAATGAAATTACATTGTTTTTCCTGGTTATATCTTTAAAGATACAGTATACATTGAAGGGTTAATGCTAATAATATGATATTCACCCGATTTATCTTCAGTTATTTGGTACGATAAAAATGCGGTAAGATTTGACTTTTTCACAATAAAAGAAAATTGTACTGGCATCAGTTTTTACAAAGGCGGAAATTCTGAAGTTTTGTTTGTTAAAATAACCTTGATGTTTCACACTCATATATACATAATTTGAAATCAACGCTTTTCAATACATAGGATATTTTCTTTTTTAATTCTTTATTGAATTAGAATTATTTTTAAAAGTTGTTGATATTTTTGGAATATTAATTAAGAAATGTGCGAATTTTAACTCATATTTCTTAGCTACTGTTAGAGAAACATTTTTACGAGAAGTTATAACATGAGAGTACAATTTAAATTGCTTATGTTTCGTTTCATATTGAAAATTCCAAGTAAGAGGACCTGATTTGTTTACAACGCTTGGATAATGTATAAGAATGTGATATTTGGGCTTAATAGGCTTTTGGAATAGATACATGTATTTATGGTTGTTATCTTAAATTTTTTTCGCAGATTAGAACAAATTTTCCTATTATATTTAAGACTTAATAAATCATCAACCATATTTATGAAATTGAGAACAAATTCCCATACAACATCATTCAGTGGAACTAGGTCTCCTACAAATATTGGAAATAAATACGTAAAAGTCATCATTTGACGCCAGACATTTTAAATTTACTTTTTATCACTTCTGTAAGGAAAATTCCGTTGGGTCGATATTTTTCTTCAAAAATACCAAAACTAAAATATTTGAGGCGATGATTAAGTAATTTCAATTCAAAATAGCTTCTTTGATATACCAAATATAATAGCACTACTCCGAAATTATAGTGGCATATACGCTCAACAATGTTATGCATTATATCACATGCATAGTTATTTGTTGCGTGGAATGAGGGAATTTCATTAAAAATGGAATCCTCAACAACCGCGTTACTCCAGTCAAGAATTTGCTCTTCAGAAATTTTTGGTGTTCGAAGTAAATGTGCTTGCTTAATAGAATATTGCTATTCAATATTCGAAATTTTCAGATTAGCAACTTATACAAGGGTTGAAAGTTTTTTTTAGTAATTTTATGTGCACTATCCATTTCGATCAAATATGTACTTATTTCATCTAATGTATTAGATGGTAAAACAATAAAATTTTTAACCATTGTCTGAATATCTAGAACATCCTTTGTTATGTAAGTGCAAAATAAAATTAAGAAAATAATTTTTAAGTTAATTTGTTTTGTACTCACTATCATTATTACTATACAGTACTTCCGAATTGCGATCAGCACGTGCAATAGGATCAACATCAATATGGTTTGAACGTTCAAATTTCTTTGTTACGATTTTGTGCTTCCTTACTCAATCAATAAATATTATCAAACAATTGCTGACAACTTTCATATGTTTAAATTTAAATAAAAAGAAATGTATCTCACACACATCGTCGAAATTTTTTAATCCTAAACGGCTTCTATGGGTAGAGCGTATTCGAAATATTAAATTGTCAATGACTCCGGCGCATAAATCAGGCTGTATTGCACCGATGGCGTGGGTTCTGTTGGCTTTGAGGACCGCTGTGATTTGTGGCTTATTCGAATACACCAGCGACTTCAGAAAGCTCCACAAGAAAAAGTCTAACGGGGTCTCGGTGGCCGTTCACATTACCTCCACATGAGTTGACCATGCACTCAAATCGCTCATGCAGAATATCCAATGTGGTATGAGCTCTGTGGCACGTAGCGCCGCCCTGTTGACATCATATGTCGTTGGTGTCCAGATCGTCCAATTCAGGCCAAAAGAAGTTTGTAATCATCGATATATAGCGCTAGACGTTGACAGTAGTTGCCGGCAGCTCAAAATTCACACCAAACAGTGACTTTTCGGAATGCATTGGGCACTCTTGGATGGCATGTGGATTGGTATCGTCCCAAATTCGACAATTTTGTTTGTTCACGTAAATTTAGTAATGGGCCTCATCGCTGAAGATGATTTTTTTAGGAAAATTTGGGTCAGTTGCCAACTGCTCCAATTTTATTAATTGCACGTGTTGTTGAATGCTATATCCTTCAGTTGTGATTTGACAAAACATACTGAATAAATGATAACTAATTTGACAGATGTAGCAGCAACAAGATGCCCGTTATCAACTGTCAATGTTCGGAAGTCTCTGCTGGAAGAAACTGTATATGGTTTTAAAGATTTTTTCGGCACAGTCTTCATTTTATTGAGCTCGGTTTAGTACTTTAGTAGTAATATGACTTTAAGGTTATTACTGACACCACCTTACTCTTCTTATTAGATGCAAGTAAAAACAAAAATAAATATACCTTTGCTGTATGTGTTTTTGCTGAAATAAATACAAAGGAAAAATTGAGTGAATCAAATATAAAGAGTTTTTTCTCTCTCTTTAAGTAATCAAAAAAGAATGCATTATATTAACGCAATATTATAATAATTTTTATATTGGAGTGCATAATCAAAGTGTTAAAAAATTTATAGTAAAATTAAAAAAAAAAATGTCTTAAAGAATTTTTGGATTGATTTTAAATAATCACGTGAGGGTTGAGGGTAGCGAAGCGCACTAATTTAAACTAGTTTTTATTATTCACCCTGATTTGACTCGCGAAGAATAAATTAAAAAAATAGTTGCACAATATTGTATAATCTTTATTTTAAAATTATGAAGTTGAATTCATCTGAGTCTTTTTAATAAGGAAATTTTGTTCTTGAACTTTCCCGAATAGATATGAACAAGCCAATAATATTCTTAGGGAAGAGAGTTTGAACCAATTAATTTCGGTCTGTAGAGTTAGTTTCCAAAAATATCCCTCGTCATTCTGTTTTAAATCGAATAAAAAAGATGGCTGCTAAATCGTAAACTTTTATGTAAAGAAAATAATCATTAAATCAAAAATACGAGTATATAACTGCTGATGATTCGTCTTATTGGCGCTTTCACTTTCAACATGATTATTTCTTTCCATATGCGCATACAGTATTATCGCCTTGTAATACTTGTTCGGTCATTTTTTCTTATTGCATTCTCGTAGACAATTTTCTCAATTAATGTGTGATTATCTTGTGAAGTGACACTTTGCCATTTTTATTTTTTTATACAGAAAAACGGATGAAACAATGTAAAAATATTTCTACCTGTTCACAAAAAAAAAAAACATTGAAATATTTGTTATTCCTACTATGCGGTTCAAACAAATTTAAATTTTTTTGTCTCACGTTAAAAATATTATATGATAAAAAATATATATGAGTCGAGCTAACGATCGATTAAATACGATTTTCGCGGTATTAGTTCACGTACCACATAAAAGCCCCCTTGGTATAATGCTTTAAATTTAAAGAGATTCTCATCTTGATTTTTGATGGAAGAAATTTAGTAGATTCATAAGTACACAAAATTATGAAGTTAATTGCCATAGCGTTGCTTCAATATCTTGATCGTTGTGGTATGTAGTTGTAAACTAAAACACTGCTTTTGTAACAAAATAAAATTAAAACGTTATCTTTAGTCGATGGTACTCATATGTCCACCTTTACCCATTTATCCTGTTTCTCGGTCATTTTTATTATTATTAAATACCTCATTGCTTTTGCTTTATACTTAAAATACCTGTTTAATGCATGAAATATTATGTGATATCCTTTACTAAAGAATGCTTAGCACCATTTGCATCATTTAGCATTCATTATATGTTGATTTTGGTTTTCCTCTTCTTGTATAAAATGCAAGATGCACTTTTGCACATAAATTTGTTAGTATAAAAATGCCATGTACATATTCATAATTTCTTTCATATCATTAATGCAACGACACAGACATATAATTGAAGCACTCATACACGTATTTAATAGAGGGTATAAAGTGCATTAATTTAAAAGGGATAAAATGGTTGCAAGGTCTGTTTAATGCTGCTTTGTTTGCTGTAACGCAGTTGATGTTGCAAATTTGAAATAACCAAAAAAAAACGAAAAATTTGTCCTTATGACAGTACCACACTGACACGATGCACCACTCATACGTTTAAACATTTCTACTGCCTTAGTAAGGGAAAGAAATAATACACTTTTGTAATACGTACGAGTATGTATATATGCAATCATACTATAAACCTATTTAACCCACCAATAAAAAGAAAAACAAAGAAGAAAAGAAAAAATATCACTCACAGCTGCGCTAAAAAAGTAGTGCTGAAAATATGATCTGAGTTTTTATTTTATATCCACAGAGAAAGCAAAAATTTTATTTAATTGACTAATTTATAAAACCAAAACTATTTTCCAGTGAAATAGAAAATCGGCGATAATGACATCAAATACTACTGATTACTAAAATATATTTTGGGGTTGAACCCATGTGTTCCATGAAAAAGTAAATCATTTCCATACAACAGTTGCAAAAACTACAAGAGCATTACTATAATTTTTAAAGTTTATATTATATTTATAATTGACGTTTTTTATTATATTGAAATATATTTTATTATATTGAAAAATATTTTTATATTTCAAACAATTATAATTTCCTATTATTCCTGATGATGTTAACAAGCTGTTAACGAAATATCGAAGAATAAAACCAAATAAAATAACAAAAAAAAAAAACTTCGAGCTTAATAAATATATTTAAATTTTTAAAGTTATTAAGTTTTTGTAAAATAAAACCCTTAGAACCAAAAGGATGTGGCTAGGCAAACATTTTTTTATGTACGTTCGTGTATTAGCTAATGGAGAGCGATTGGTTTTATTATTTTACTTCGCCGACGGCTTTTGGTAACTCGACTAGTGTTCAACCGGATGACACTCGGCCTATAAAGTTCATGGCAAATCAATGTTATTGGTATAATTTACCGTTAGATGTCAGTAATACTTTTCTAAAAAGAAAACAACAGTTTATTGTAAGAAAGTTCAAAAAATTCGATCATAGGAAATAACGACATTAGAACGCAATTAAAAATAAAAAGTCAAGTTTAGTATAAATAAGAATTTAGTAGAAGATCAAAACAAATCATACTAATTGTACTATTATTTTTGCCGGAACTGTGTGTGCCTATTTACAAACGGTAGAAAATTCTGCATGAATGGGTGTGCAATTATTATGAATATTATGTACATATATGTAGAAAAGCGTATTTCAGGGAAGCTATTAGCATGGTACTTTTCTCAGTGTAGTAAGGGACGTAGTTACAGCAGCAGCATAAAGAATTGCATCATATTAAAATGAACTCATTAAATATGCAAAAGTTTATGCGTTTAATATTCGGTCGTTTTTTTGCAATCTTGTTTTTGTTGTTTTTTGCTCCTTGTGCTGTTGATATGATATCGTACTCCGTTAAAATGAAAGGGTTGCTGCACGCTTGAGTGATTGTTTGATTCTGTCGCAAGGAAAAATGAAGCAGACAGAAAGATGTGTGTGTCTCATATCGTTTTAGTCTTGCATACCGCTTTCTCTAAATATAACAATATTTTCTCTGGCACTTCTGAAAGTCGGAATAACAATAAAAAATATGCCGAATACGAATTTTGCTATATATCTCTGATAGAACGCCAGTTTACTTTTAAACGTATATATACTCTTCATTTTAATTTCATAACGGTGAAAGCAGCTATTTATAAACAGGTTGTTATAAGACTCTCTGATCTAGAATGGCCCAGTTAAAAAAAAGGGACCAATAATAGTAATAATGAAGATAAGTATAAATAATAATCAATATAAAGATTATTAGAAACTTGTATTTAAATGAAATTCTCCACACGCCTTAACTTTCAGCATTGTAAACGGGATAGAGACTCTATAATTCGTATCGAATCGAAAAGCTATGTAGCATATGTACAAATGCGTTTTTTCTCTTTCCGAATGTTTTAAAGTTATCTGTGTAGTCACAGGACAATTCTATTGCTTACATTTTTTTTAGAACTGCCATTAAAATGAAATACATGTGTGGAACAATTTTTATTCCTTGTACACTTTTTTAAGGTATAATTATAGTAACAATCCAGTGAAATTCAGGCAAAAATGGTTGCATAAAAAATTGTCAATTTAGTCAATATCAAATTAAATTATTTCCATCCAAAGAAATGGCGAGTATGGTGAATTAGCATCTTGTGAGGTATTTGGAGTTCAACAGCTTACTCAGTGATCACCAGTACGGTTTCTGCAGTGGTCGCTCTACTGGCTTTCCTTTCGGAAAGGTGGTGTCATATAGATTGACACCACCTTTTTATTTGTGGTATGGTATATAACTACTTTGGGGAAGTAAGGCGGTGGCTCTAAATATGTAGAAGGCTTTTCCCAGAGTGTGCATGGATCACTTCTGTCACAATAATTGCCTTGTAGTTGGTGATGACTTTTCTCGATTTATATATATTATTTCTCATACATCGTACTATACGAGTTGTAATTGATAGGGTCTCATCAATAAGCTCAGAATAATTTTATTTTCGAAATCTATTTAACCGAATCGGTAGTGTTTAGTCGTTCGTCTGGTAGACACGCGTCTTCTTTTGGTCCAAATAAATAAAATTTATTCACATTAAAAATAAAACAGACAAGTGCCAAAAAATTAATAAACAAGATAGTGACAAATAGAAAAACACAATAAACATAAACAACTGAAAAAATTCACTTACACGAAAAATTAACAAAAACAATAAACTGAAAATAAAATAAAAAAACTATAACAATTAAACAGTGAAAAAATCTGGAAACAAAACAAAAATAAAATATTCCAAACATATACACGAATGAACATCAACAACTTACACAAAAAACAAATATAAGAAAAGGAAAAGCCCCGTTACCAGTGACGGAACGACATTTAAAATACATCAGTGCTGACACTACCAACCAGTGCTGTCACCTCGGGTCACGGTGACCGGATGAGGTCTTTCATGGCCTTTTTTCGCGTCATTGTGCTAATTCCCTTTACAATACCCGACTAAATCTTTTGCATTGTTGGTGCCATTGTGTTGGTTACTGCTAGACTGTTTGGTGATGAAGGAGTAACACTGATCACCGGCAGTCGTTCAAGCAGCGATTAGCTCAGTGGCAACTTCAATACAAAAGATAGACATTTCATTTAGGTTTTCTCGCGTTAATCATGACAGGCCGATTTAGAATTGACTTCTGCAACATACGTGGTCTAAGGGCAAATTTCTTCTCTGTCTATGTTCACGTTTGTCTCCATCGGCCGGATGTTTTCGCCTTAAGTGAAACCCAGGTGTCTGAGGATGCTGACCCACAGGATTTTCACATACCTGGGTATCGCCTCCTATCTCTTTTCTATCTTCACAGGGGCCTTGCAATTTATATACGCAATGAAGTTGTGTACCAGTGCCAGCAATCTTTAGACACGCATGATCCCGAATTTAGCTGTCTTTGGGTTAAATTCAAAATCAGGGCACATCTTCTGCATTTCGGGTTTCTTTACAGAAGCCCACACACGGAAAGGGAGAAGACTATACTGAACTTCGATGCCCTTTCCGACAATATATCGGGGATCCTCGAAAATTACCCGAACAGTGAAATCGTTATTGCTGGTGATTTCAATGTCCATAATTTATCGTGGCTCCGCCATTCGAGCAATACAACTCCAGAAGGCCAATATGCTGAGCTATTCGCAGCGCACAATCACCTTGCGCAATTAGTGAATGAACCAACACATATTTCATGTGTTGACGGGCACCAACACAACACCCTCGACCTATTTCTCACTTCACACCCTGAAAAGTATGAAATGAATATTAGCGCACCTCTCGGTAATTCGGATCATTGCACCATTTCTGCCTCCTTTTCGTTTGCGGAACTTCGAGGCGTTTCACCGCCAGCTATGAAACGTTTGAAATATATTTACGAAAAGGCACGTTGGGCTGAGCTCAACGATTTCTTTCGGCATTTCAATTGGAGGCTCTGCTTCCTCGACAATGATGTCAATGCCATGGCTAAAATGGTCCAAAATATAATAATGCTTGGTATGAAAACGTTCATACCATCAAAGCAAATTTCGATTAGGCCTAGACCAAAGTCTTGGTTTAATCAGACGTGCAGACTTGCAGTCAGATCCAGAGAGGAAGCATTTAGTGTCTGGCGGAATAATAAAAACGCAGATACTGATATGATGCGCAAAAGGGCGAGAACTTCGTGTGCCAAAGTGCTAAGACGTGCAAAAGCTTTGTACGAGCAGAGTCTTCGCGCTAAAGTTCTTACTGCCCCACGGGGAAGTAAAAGCTTCTGGTCATTCGTTAAAAGAGTTAAGGGAAATGCTAGTTCTTCTATCCCGTCTCTTTTAAAGGCTGATCAAATATTCACAGACCCGGTTGATAAAGCTAACCTCCTAGCTGAAATGTTTGCAGGTAATTCTCACCTGCCGGAAAGCAATCAACCACTGCCCGCATCCGAGCGTGTATCCGTAACTATGCCAAAGATATACTTTCGGGCAGTTAAAAAGGTTTTATCGGACCTCAACATAAATAAGTCTCCTGGCCCGGATGGAATTCCGGCACTGGTCTTGAAGCAGTGCTCTTCGACGTTATCGCGTCCTCTGGCAATCCTTTTCAGCACCCTCTATCATGCAGGTGAATTTCCGTCGTGCTGGAAAGTTGCAAATGTTACGCCGATCCCCAAGAAGGGAGAGGCAAGCAACCCTGAAAATTATCGCCCCATCGCAATATGCTCTACCATTTCTAAAGTAATGGAGAGTTTGCTAAATTTCCATCTTATGAAATATCTGGAGTCCAATAGCTTACTCAGCGACCGACAATATGGCTTCCGTGGAGGACGTTCCACGGGTGATTTATTAGCCTTCCTGTCGGAAAAATGGTGTCGATCCATCCACCATTTTGGCGAAAGTAAGGTAGTGGCTCTAGATATTTCAAAAGCATTCGACAGAGTGTGGCATGGAGCACTCTTGTCCAAACTTATTGCTTTTGGTGTCGGTGATATCTTCTCTCGATTTATATCGAGCTTTCTCAGGGATCGCGCTATAAGAGTTGTTATAGACGGGATCTCATCAAACGAGTTCAAGATCAATTCAGGGGTACCACAAGGCTCCATTCTTTCTCCTACCCTATTTCTTATTTTTCTTAATGACCTCCTATGTCATACTTCAAACCCTATCCACTCTTTCGCAGATGACAGCAGCATCTGCCATTCATATTCATTCGATCGTAGGCCGACATCAACTACGATCGCGGCGACGCGGCAGAATATGAATGATTCGCTAACAGGTGAACTCACGAGAATATTGGAATGGGGTCACGCGAACAGGGTCGATTTCAATTCCCAAAAGACCCAATGCTGCATGCTAACACACCGCCGTATGCACGATCACGCTGCCTCATCTGTAAAAATGGGTGGCATAAACATTGAGGAATCAGAAGCTCTTGATGTTCTTGGCATGAAAATTCAGTGTGATGTCCGATGGACTGAGCACATTTTTCAGGTCTCAAAGGAAGCATTCAAGTGCCTAGGCTTTTTAAGGCGGTGTAAGACATACTTCACCCCATCTGATCTCCTCACTATTTATACCGCCTACATCCGACCGAAAATGGAATACAACTCTCATGTGTGGGCCGGTGCTCCAAAGACTATTTTGAAGTTACTCGACCGTGTACAAGAAAGGGCGAAGAAACTCATAGGAGACAGTAGGGTAGCCAACTCTATTGACTCTCTTGAGCATCGTCGCAACGTGGGGTGCGTTTCGTTGTTCTATCGTTACTATAATGGGAGGTGTTCTAATAAAATCAGGGAACTTGTTCCCGAAACGCGGGTATTCGCGCGCACGACGCGATCATCATTAAGAGCGCATCCATTTGTGGTCGATTTGAGGGCGACTCGCACTACGCATTACAGGGAAAATTCGTTTTTTGGCCGAACGGCACGTATGTGGAATAGACTACCCGCAGAGGTGTTTCCTGTCACTTTTAGCATGGGAAGATTTAAATCAAATGTCAATAAACACTACTCCCTCTATCCTCCTTCCCATAACCTAATTTCCTAGTTCCAGCACAATGCATCGCATGTGTAGGGGTCATCCCCTGAGTGCCGGTCAAAGACAAAAAAAAAAAAAAAAAAAAAAAAAATTATCTGACGTCGTCTAAGTGAGCTCAAAATTTTTTCAATGTGAAATAACTCGTTTCGATCCATGACCGTTATTAAGTTGTGAGATGTTTACATATACATACTGACATAATCGCAAAAATAGTATGAATTGACTCCCTC
Source organism: Dexiosoma caninum (assembly GCA_963924685.1). Classification (NCBI taxonomy): domain Eukaryota; kingdom Metazoa; phylum Arthropoda; class Insecta; order Diptera; family Tachinidae; genus Dexiosoma; species Dexiosoma caninum. Next base: position 58,529,439 of record OZ004729.1, read on the forward strand.
GTAAACGCTATTTTCGAAAATTGGGGTAAAATCAGTAACTTCCTATAAAGCGAAGTTCAAGAAATTATGTTTGTAATAAAAATGTGTGCAAATTTATTATATCTTACTAATACATTATATTAATACATGTCTGGAGTCATAGAAAAAAACATACCTTTTTCCATTTTTTTTACTAATTGGTTTTTTGTATTTTTATAATATTTATGTTCAAATCATATAAAATTTTTCAACTTAAAGGAAATAGATAGTGAGAGAGCTGACAGGTGGTGAAGCTTCACTATCCTACAACTGTGAAGAATAGACAAATAACTAATCTCCCCGCGTGACATTTTTTCTAAAAGAAAAAATGTTTTTTGTAAAAAAACCGAAATATATAATATTTGCGTATTTTTAATTAATTTTTATTGGCGAGCACGATGAATGGTAGTCTGCACGTTGACTACACAACCGAAAAACAGACCTGGGTTCATCCCCAGTTTCAGACTAAAATTTTAAAATAAAAATAAACATCTCGCATTTTTCTGATGTGCATTAGTGTGCCTTTGTGTGTCAGTTGTTGTCGGAAGGTTTCAGTGGCGAAGGCATAGTCACTGGTCACTGAACAATACCGACTTCAGCTGATAGCAATCCACAATCACATCAGAACGCCCTCCTTCGTCGGTATTGTGTAGCACCGGCGAAGTAAAATAATAATAAAAAAATGGCTACTAAACCGAAGCTTCAGCACTGCTACGAGTATAAAAACAAAAGAACGTACGAAAGCAGAGCTGCAAAATAATTAATTAAGCTTAACCTCCTGTCGTTTCTCCTACTATCCCTTTCTATAGTACCCAGCACAATGCTTCGCATGTGTAGGAGTCATCTCCTCAGTGCTGGTCTTAGATAAAAAAAAACAACTTTTATATTATATTATATGTAAAATCATACGTAAAAAGATAACGTAAAATATAACATTTATTTCACATCGCACACACAGATCGACTTAAAGTATTTAATTATACATATAGTACATGTTCTTATTAAATTTAATATGCCTTTCTTTTGTTTGTATAAGATTTGTGCAATTAAATTAATTTTTTAAGAAGTCTTTGGTACGAAAAATTCCACATCGAGTAGGAATTTCTAAACTGGGTCTAGTTTAAAATTTAAATTTATAAGAGAAAATATCCTGCCAACATTGGAAGTTGACACTGGTACTGACACAATTATATAAACTAATTTCTGAATGGTACTGACCCATCGCGACATTTTCTTTTAAATATCAATTGCCAAAATTGTCCAATACTCTTTTCTTCTAGTAAATTATAGACATTAAAATTACAGTACAATAACTCAGACCATTCATCCTTAATGTCTTCGATATAGTGTAGGTCCACGACATTCGGAACTAATAAAACCAAATCAGAAATGTTCTTCATATTGGCCTTAATTACATATTTGAAAATCATTGTCGAAGTAAAGAATAAATGCTTAGCAATCATATTGTATGTTCATGCTTTTTTTGTTTTATTCGAATAATATTGAAAAAATTTACTTGATATTAAAAACTGTTTTTCGAAGTAAAAATCACCAAGCCTCTCTTGTTTCTGCGAAAAATACGTTTTTGCACTGCTCTCAAATGCAAGTGACCGTATAATTAATAAGACACAATTCTAACTGGTGCTTCACAAACCTTAACACTTTTCTTCATTAATAGCGTCATAACTCGAAATAATATTATTTAGGTGAATGAAAACTACTCAGTAACTCTTAAGTTCACAACTAAAAATAGTACTCTTTAGTTGATGAAGTACAAAAGACACAAGTAACATAAAGAAGTGACGCAAAGGAAATTCCAGTGCTCGCTATATATTTAATTTGTGAACCGTTAAAAAAACATTTTTATCAATATTAAGTTGTGACTATTTATGATTGAATATGCGATATGAAAGTGAACCCAGCCTGTCGTTTTTATTATCGATTCCTACAATTTTAAATTTACATACGCTAATCTGCAAGTGCGTCGGAGGAGTTTCAAGTATATTGCTATTTCAATATTTGTCAGTATATAATATTTCAACCCTTGATTATTACATGATTATTGTAGAACTGCAACTAACAGAAATAAAAAATACAGCAATAAAAAGAATGCGACTTTGAAGAATTTGCGTAATCCCACAACATGCCACTCTTTACCTTGGTCAATGAAAATATTTTATATATAATACTTAAGCACAGACATATGTATGTACATACATTTATTATATTTAGAATGAATTTATATTGTAGAATGTGAATTCATGTACATACTCGTAGCAGTGGATATAAAATTACGGTTTGAGTGCAATATTATTTTTTTTTTTTAAAAAACTTATTTTTACAAGAAGTTATTAGAGGTAAAGTATCCTCACACTAATATAGACGATTTCGCTTTGCTCTAGGATAATTTTGATTCTATGTGTACTCAGAAGACATCGGTGGCCAAACACATAAAATGTTCATTTGTAATTATATATACATATATTAACAGCTTCCTAAACGAGCTAATTAATGGAAAACGGGTACGATGGGCTATTTCGATATTTGGTCTCCAGGATCTGATGCGGTATTTCCATACCATCTGCAACAGGGTATGAATTACATTGTCCATACTCTGTCCAGACCATACAAAAGTAGTCTATTGTTGGGACATATAAAAGGTTTTGCTATAAGAATGATATGATCTCTTGAAAAAAACACACTTATTGTTAAGGAAATTCAAAAGTTTTTTATTTAATGTGAAGTACAATTTTTGAGCACTTTTTCCACTAAATCAAGTCGTCTGTCATGAATGGCACGTTCAGTATTGACTTGTAAAGCTTGAAGAGAGTCTGGTTTATTTCGAAAGACCAATGACTTCAAATAACCCCACAAGAAATAGTCTAATGGTGTTAAATCACAACTTCTTGGAGGCCATTCAATATCACAATTTCTTGAAGTAGGCGAATCTCCAAACTTTTCTCGCAATAATTCAATTGTTGCATTTGCTGTGTGGCAAGTTGGCCCGTCTTGTTGGAACCAAATGTTGTCAAAATCAACTTCGACCATAAAAAGTTGGTTATTATCTATTGACAGTAACGGTGTTACCAGCTTCATTTCGAAAGAAGTACGGACGGTTGATTCCACCAGACCAAAAATCGCACTAAACTGTCAATTTAGGTGAATGTAATGGTTTTCCATGAATAATTTGTGGATTTTCTTCCCACCAGAATCGACAGTTTTGTTTATTTACCGCCTCATCGGAAAAGATGATTTTCTTAAAAAAATCGTTATCGTTTTCAAGTTGTTCCAAGGCAAAATCAGCAAATTCACGACGTTTACGGTGATCCAATGGCTTCAGTTCTTGAGTGAGAACAATTTTATACGGATGCAAACCGAAATCCTTTCTCAAAATCCGACAGGTTGTGGTTTGAGACAGTCCCAATTGCTGAGAACGTCTTGGAATCGACAAATTGCGGTCTTCAGCAACACTTGCAAGAACGGCAGCAATATTTGCATTACTTCGAGCGGTTCTTTGTCTTATTGGCACTTGAACATTATGTAAAGAAAACGTAAGTTCAAAATTTTCGACAATTCGACGAATAGCGAGCACACTGGGACGACCATAAAATGGCAAAAGCGCACGAAAAGTTGCAATTAGAGAACGATTATTTTGATAATAAAACTGAATAATTTGTAAACGTTGTTCTTGCGTATATCTCTCCATGATGCGATTGTAAAGACTACTGAATATAATAAAAACAAATGACAGATCATGACGTATTACAAATGGCCGAAACGTTACTTCAAAATCATATCATACCTATTGGAAAACCTTTTACTTGAAAAACGGGCTGTGGTGAAGGTTGTCTTTATTCCAAAAGGAGGCGAAACCCGAGCAATTGCGTAAATCATACAGACCGATAAGTTTCAGTACATTTTCCTGAAATCATTAGAAATATATTGGGTCGACACATAAGAGAGCTCAGCTTGGTGAACTGACCACTGCATCGGCTTCAATTTGCCTTTCAACGGGGTAAATCTACTGTGACTGCAATACAATGCCTTGTTACTGACATTGACAGAGCAACCAAGTCCAAACAAATAGCTCTGTGTGCGTTCATTGACATTTCGAGAGCTTTTTACAATACTTACTTCTCCATTAAGGATACAAAAGGCTGCCCTTGTAAGGGTTCTAGCACCGTAATCGATGAACTTCTCCACAAGCTGAAGGACCTGGGTTTTCTCACTCAAGGTTATGCTGATGCTATTGTGGTGTCCGTGAGGACACCATTTCAGACCGCATGCAGCAAGCCCTGAAGTTGATTAAAGAGTGTTGCGCGGGGCTGTTCATCAAGCCATCCAAGACAACACTAGTACCGTTCACTAGGATAAGGGGAATGAGACTACAATTTTCCGATGAAGCGAACTGTTTGCGCGTAACGCTGGATATGATGCTCACCTCCAACAAAAATCTTAAGAAGTTTACTACGAGGACAACGAGGGCATTCTTTTCCTGTACGAGACTCTTTGGTAGGACTTGGGGTCTAAATCCCAGAATGAACTTCTGAAAATTCAAAACGGTGTGAAACCCATAGTCACCTATACGTTTTGTAGGCATCTTAATTGGGTGACTCTTACTTCTCTAGAAAAAGAGCAATAAATTGTTTTCGAAATTGCTTTTAACTGATCTGGGAACATGTGGGCCACCGTTGTCATAATTGAATATTAGGGTTTCATGGCTGATCGAAGTGGTCTTTACGCTGACTATAAAGCCCAAAATTTCCTGGGTTCAACCTCAGTTTCAGACTCATAAAAATATCTCGCATGTTTTCTGATGTGCATTTTTGTGTATTTGTGTCAGTTGTTGTCGGAAGGTTTCAGTGGCGAAGGCATAGTCACTGGTCACTGAACAGTAACGGCTTCAGCTGTATCCAATCCCCAGGCACATCAGAACGCCCTCCTTCGTCGGTATTGTGTAGGACTGGCGAAGTAAAATAACTACTAAAAATGGCTACTAAAAACAGCTTCAAACAGGATCTCTCGTATGGTATACCAATCTGAAGGATGATAGAACAGGGGTGGGAATGAATGGCCCCCTATGTTCCTGGATATGAGCGGTATTACGGTATTGAAATGGCGGACTATCTGGCAAAACGAGTTGCAAATTTGCCCCTAATTGGCTAAGAGCCATTCTGTGGATTTACGAAAAGCCACACAAAAGAAATTCTTCGAAACTGGGAGGAAAGGTAATTCGCTGCTCACTGGCATAATTGTGCCCACCAGCGTCAGGCAAAACGCTTCCTGATCCCCAATAGGACAATATCAAATAGGCTGCTTTCGCTGAATATACCATTGTTGCCTGTGCTATCACCTTAATAAAATTGGTATCTCCGAGAGTTTAAGATTGTAATGTTGCGTGTTTTCTTTAAAAATTGTCAAATTTATAATATTTCCGTTCATACTATATGGTGCTGACCATTACCGCTGTTGTTAAATGTTAAACGTTACGATTAAAACTTTTCGCAAGAAGGGTGCCGCGTTTGCTCACAATCGATTACAAACGCTATCGTGTGACAACTTCGCATTGGTGTTTGGCGTTGTTCAACCGCAATTTTCACTTTTTTCCATTTTCTTTCCAAATCACGCGGTAGTCTGTTATAAATGTCTGTTAAAAATTAAAACTAAATGAAACGGTCTGTGCAAATTTCGACAGGAATCAATTGAGAACATTTGACAGGGGCAGTGTTGCCCTTTCAGTTTTAGGAGTAGTGAAATTGAATAAGTGACCCTCCCTCGTATATTAAATCTAAAAATTTGAAATGTAGAATGAGCAATTTCATTTCCAAGTGATCAATTTTAAATAAATTTTTTTAAATATTAATTAACGATTTTAACCATTCGTTTAATGTGCGAAAAGTAAATTAAATTTAATTATTTCCAAAAAGGTGACTTTAAGGGGTTTTTTTCTATGCGCATGTGTGCATTTATAAGTTGTTAGATTTTTACTTTTATTTAAGTGATTTTATGTACTATTTATTCCATCCACTTGGATTCAATGTTATTTTTACGGTAAATAAGAAAATTATGCAAAAAGAAAAAATTACAAATTATTGATACTCATATGCAAATGCATTTCTGCCATATTTTAAAACACTTACACAAACAAATTTATACATTGTATTTACATATGTATGTACATGTCAGTAACTCATTGATTACAGCTTTAAATAAGCTTTGCAATAAAATTTCACACAAAAACAATTAAGGAGCCCTCTTCTGTCTCCCATTTCAAAATAAATTTCTTGGCAAGGCCTGTTGTTCTTTTCGTAGTTTACTTTCACCTTGTAACATACATTTACTTTTTCTTTTACACTCAGTCAGCAAAGTATTTTCTCGTAAGCACACATACAGTCATGCGGAAATTTGTGTTCAAAAAAAAAATTTATGAATGAATTTATTTGTTTATATTTGGAAAATATTTACATATCGTCTTCTATGAAGAAGCTAATACACACATATTTACCCTTCATCTCCCTCCTCTCATAAGCTGTCAGGCAATAAAGATAATGTTGTTTTGAATGAACAAAACAAATTAATTTTATTTTTTACAGAATACAGACACACTTTGAATTACAAAAGCCTTGATAGTAATTTTTTGTTCTATAAATTCGATACACCAATTTGTCGAACGATGATATTAATATTGAGATGAACTTGGTTTCGATTTTCAACCTGTGGTTAAGATACGCCAGGCACTCCATACATAAATAGACTTCTTTTAGCTTGAATGCAAAACGTTTATTTGATTAAGCGGGCAAATGGATCAGTGAATATATATCGCTGCATATATGCAAGGCATTAGTTCGAGAATTTGGAAAGGGACCGGCAAGTCGTGAATTGATATGTAGCAATAAGTTTATTTCTTACACAACGCGCCTGTTGCACTTTTGTTGTGAATTTGTAAAGCAGAGTTGCTGCGTTTCTCAAGTTATGGTCAGCGTTGCCTTTTGACTTATTTCTAACAGGTGACTTTCGCATACTAGGAATATGGTTCTTTTATTGAGGCTTGAGGGCTTAGGTTAGAGTGCAGCCCACCAGAACCTTAAGTCCCAATTTGTATTACCACAGTTACCCCGTACTGTTCACATATCGCAGTAAGTCTGCAAGAATAGAATTCCACCTTTCCTGGACCTTCACCTTATATGTCCCCCTGCAACTGCAAACGAGACCCCCAATCCGAAAACACGACCGCCGAAGTCAAACTTTCCAGTGGAGATACCCAACGAGGAATTCTTGATGGAGCGCAGTATGGTCCCGAGAATGCTCTTATGACCAGAAATATATTCTTTAAAGAACCCATAAAAGCACTCCGAGACGAAAGAGAAATAATATTAAGATCTATAGACAAGAGTATCAGAATCGTATGAAGGACCTTCTAAGGACTCCCTACCATACAATGCAAGCATAGTCTGAAATCCAAAACAGCACCCAGATACCTAACGGTCGACGATAGTTGGCGCATTATTCATTACAATATCTGGTGTTGTTTTTAACTGCATGAGAACTATCGATAACTATGGTTTGATAGCTGATAATGTCAAACTGTGTTGACATTTCTGTTCAGTAAGTTCATAGAGCACTTCGTACATTTTAGATTGACATATCGTGATCGTTTTGCCCTAATTAGACGTGGTCAAAATTGTCTTTTCAAACGTTGGGTCCTAGAAAATTCCCAAACAACAACGTAACAATATTTGCGCAGAACGGCCATTGATTTTGTTCAAGCATTTTTTCTTTTCGACAGGACGCAACACTAAACTAATATCATAAAAAAAACATCTCGCATTTTTCTGATGTGTATTAGTGTGTCAGTTGTTGTTGGAAGTTTTCAGTGGCGAAGGCATAGTGACTTGTCACTGAACAATACAGGCTTCAGCTGATAGCAATCCATAATCACATCAGAACGCCCTCCTTCGTCGGTATTGTGTGGCACCGGCAAAGTAAAATAATAATAAAAAAATGGCTACTAAACCGAAGCTTCAACAATGCTATAAACAAAGAACGTGCAAAAACAGAGCTGTAAAATAATTAATTAAGTTTCACCTCATGCCATTCCTCTAACTATTTCTCTCCTATAGTTCCAACACAATGCATCGCATGTGTAGGGGTCATATCCTGAGTGCTGGTCCCAGATAAAAAACAAAGTTTTTTTTATTCCGTTGATTTTGTTTTGTAATACATGGTTATACATGATACATACAATGTATAATACATGTAATACATGATTATTGTTTGTAGGCAGCCACTAAATATCATCCATAAAAATTTGACGAAGTTTCTGTAGCCATTGAACATTGACCCGAAACAAAGGTTGTCTGGTTCGTTTTCCCCCAACCTATTAATAGTGAAGCCATTGATTAGATATGGTTGCATACAGCTAAATGTTCAAGTCATTTCGCTAAAATAGTGCTCCATAAGAAACTTCAGGGATTTTATTTTCAAATAAAAAAACCATGTTGAAAAAACCATAGTTTGTTATTTAAAACCTTTTGCTTGTTTAACTACCTGTTGTAGTAAGTAAAATAAACATTTTCGTTTGTGTTTTTACATTGAAACAACAACAAAAACTGTATAATTTGTTTTTGTTTTCAAAGACAGGCAGTAAAGCGTTCGAATGCACACCATTTGTGCAAAATAATATTCAATAAATAACCGCATTGTAATGGATAATAATTTTTTCTTTTGATATATTTTGATTTTTGAACAGCTTTTATCAACTTAGCGGTTACTCGTGAAGAATTGGTGTCTTCCATAAATTGGCAACAGTCGATAGTTACTTTTGCAAGCAAGATCATCAATTTCCGAAACACACACACTTATACATTTATGTAAAGTAGGTTTTTTTTATAAATACATGTACTATGTACAATGTACAGGGTGGCCCAAAAAGACCGAAGCGGTTTGAGTTTAAAGAGCCTCGCAGTGTGGAACCATACTTGCGGATGGTTTTCCATTGCTGTCCTGAAAATTTTCCAACATCACTGACGGAAACGGCGACACCGTGTACATTTTCAAAAAATTATCCAATTATCCTTTCCTACCAAACACTGCACCAAACGGTACACTTAAGTGGGTGTAATTCTCGCTGCTGAACTATTGTTGGCTTTTCTGTAGCCTTTTTTGTCTATTACGAACCCTTTCAATTGGAAAAGGGATTCGTCGCTCATAACTAAATTATAATAAAAATATTGATTTACTTCTGAAATAAAGTTCAATGATTTTGGTACGTTGTTCAATTGTGTACTGTTCCATGTTGAATTCCATAAGTCTTCTTTACAAAATACTGAAAACAAAAAAAAAATTATAATAAAAAAGTTATAATGAATTCAAATACCTTCGATCTATTTGGCCCACCCTGTACATTTACATGTGTTACTGTATTATGGTAAATATTTAGCAAATTCAGTACATACAGACTTGCAGTTGAGTGTAAATTTCTTTGCAGGAAAATACGCTACATTTGAATACAAAAAGGCAATGTCGACCATATAAATAAGGGAAACGAGGCAGGAACACGACAGCAACAACAAAATGTGAGTGAAGTAAAAAAGGTCGCAGGTGTGCGTATCTTTGTACGGTTTCAAAAAGTTATTGCCGTTAAATTGTAAATAGACCTGAAAAAAATATTACAACTTCTGTTCCCATTTTGCTGTTTTTTCCTTGAATTTTTTAAACTTGCAAAGCCAAACAAAATTAATTTTTTTTTATTTAAACATTCGTACATTTTGTGTTTTTCTTGTTCTGAATTTATGGAAATAATTGGACTTTAAATGGAGTCAAAAAGAAACAGAAGTAATAAAAAGTTTTATGATTTCTTTAAATTTAACATTGAAGATTAAAATAAAAGAATGAAAAATACAACAAACTGTCAGTAAAGAAACATTAACACAGTCATTAAAAATTATTGAAAATTGACAGGGATAAAAAAATTCATGCTTCATTAAAGAATCACCAATTCAATTACACAAGACCAAAACAAAATTATAAAATAATAACAAAAATCGCAATAATTGACAACAAAAATCAAGCTTTTGTTTATTAATCTTTAGAAAACAACAACAAAGCATAAATTTACAATATCAAAAATTAAAAAAAAAATATCGTTGCAGCTGCTCGTTTCATAATGAAAATGCATTTTATTTACAATTACTATTTATATACGCAAGCAAAACACACTGCAATTTGTAAGTACATACATACCTTTGTGCTTTATATTCATGAATTTTATTAGTTTCAATGTATTCATATACTTGTACATACAGTCGAGGACAGCAAAAAAGCACTCCTCCCAATTACAGGATACAGCGCTTCTAATGTGTTCGAAATTCTTATTAAGATTCTAAATTATCAGCAGGTTCACAGACATCAAGTTTACTTGATCAGTTTTTGTTAAATTTACTTGTGAACTTGCATTTGCGAAAATTTTTTTCTTTAAGGTTTGCTGGTCTTGGCTTTCGTGTCGAATATTACGAATAAGAGAAAAGGAAACAATGAAGTCGACGGTACTGTCAAGTCTGTACACCTGTTCATTCTTTTTCCCTTTTCCCACAAAAACGCAAGACTTGACGAATTAAATTTGATGTGTGTGAACAAGGAGTGTTCAGTTTAAAATCCATGTAGGAATATAATCTTCTAAGATGAAATTTCAATTGAATGCACTTGTGTTTATCTGAAGAAAATTAAATAAACTTTTATTGGAAAATATATATTATGTACATAATTATGTAAAAGCGATACGAAATATGTCCTAAAATTGTACGTATTTAAAAAACCAATTTTTAAATACATCAGAAAATTTTTCTGCAATCTCGTCCATGTATTTTTGAATAGAAGGAGTTATTTGTGTGACGTGGGTCTTCGCGTTCAGTTTCTTTGTTAATTTATTAATCTGTTTCCACTCTCCTTTTCAATAGAATAAGGTCTTTTGCGTCTGTTCTTTAGATGAATGGGAAATGCAATATCTTCTGGTATGCTTATTCGTAAGTTTATTTTAAGACTTCAAGTTTATAAAGCATAAGCAACATTTTTAGAAGAAAACCCAATTTTTTTAACCTTTATTCTGCATATACATACATACATCCATACATATTTGGTAAAATTTTTTCGAACATATTTTTCTTTAGCAACTCCATATATAAAATTAAATAGTTGTTAAAATTTGTACCAACGATAACTTAATGGTGAGGGACAGCGGGAATATTAATACAGAACCAACATTGACATTGCACACTTTGAAAAAAAAAAAAGAATTTTATTTACGGACAATTTCATTCATGAATTTTAAAAGTTTATATAAATTATTAATGGGTATGAACTAACTGGCAGATTCATAAAGATTTTTTTTTATTTAAAAAGGTTTAATAAACAAAAAAAAAACAGAAAAAAAAATTCAATTCTTATACTTTTTATAAATCCAAAAACTTTTTATGAATACAGAGACAAGTCAATATAAATTTATGCATATATATACTTTAAACTAACAAAAAATTAAATAAAAAAGTTAGAAAATTAATGTAAAACACTGCATAAAATTAATTTAATAAATTGTGTGCAAACTGTTTTGCACATAAATATATCCATGAAGGGGGTAAATAAGAATTATCAAAAGAAAGACTAAAAAATCAAAGGAATAATTTGTGGAAGCGCGAAAAAATGCGCTAAAGAAGGGTTTGCTGATGAATATAGGGATAGGGAAGGATGTACTTTACATTCATTATCCATTCCATTCCAAATATTTGCACATGACATACATATCTCTCGATGGGTTTTATAATACACTACATAAAGGATATACTCGTACATAAGCGTTGACGACACTAGGTCTACAATTAAAACTCTTCTAAGGAGGTCGTCTTAATAAATAAAAAAGCTATGGGCATTTTGTGCCAGCGATACGCAAATTGTCCCTCATTCTCTCGATTTTCGCAAAATTTATTCGAAAATGTCGTTGGCGACTTCGTGTCGTCGAGAATGCACTTGCAAACATTTCCAACTGGCATATAGTACTTGTATGCAATTATATACTTTACATTCATACTATGCATATACTTGTTCATGAATAAGCAAGGTATCTTTTATTTTTTAAATCTTGTTTTTTTTTTGTTGTAGGAAAAAATTGGGTCAACAAGCGTATGAATTTTGCAGGGCGAATAATCAAAAAATAAAAGTAAAACTAAAGTTGAATCAGAATTAACGAACGAACGAAATGCATGAAAATAATTTTTCTTTATCCCTTTTGGCCCCAGCACACTCTATCCTACATAAAAAAGCTGTATTTAACAAAATTGTACATTATTTATATCTACTTCCATCCAAACATCAATCCATCTAACCACCATCCAATTCATCTCCATCAGAGATGGATGCACTTAAATACACGTGCAATTAGTATTTCCTCTTTTGAATTCCATTACATGCTCAACCACACAGCACAAATACTCTCAAAAAGAAAATAAAAAAAAGTTGAAAAAAATTTTTTTGCATCTTTTATTTTATAAAACAATCGATAACTAAATGTGTACGTGTGTATGCATTGAATGTGCATAGCCATATTTATATTAGCATATATATATATTAGCATATATATATATATTAGCATATATATACATATTTTCTTACAGATGAACGGCTGTATAATTAATGCATACAACAAGGCAACATTCCATGAAAATGGAATATAGTATGAGCGCATTTTTTATGTTAAATGATTTGTGAATATTTATTATATGATTATTTTAGAACATATCTTGCTAATTCGTTAATATCAGGCCTGTTCTAAAAATCAGTTGATTACAAATTACATGCCATTTTAAAATTACATTTGTGATTTTGTGCTGTTAAGTAAATCACACAATATTTGTGTTGTTCGGTGTGATTATAACTCGACGAAAACACAAGAAAACATTTGATACATTTATTTTAACTGTGTCATAAATTACAAAAAGATATAACATTTTTAATAGCAGAAAAACAAACCAAGGATGCCAAAATGTACAAAAGTTTTATTTCTTTTGTTTTTTTAATTTGCCAAATTCAATTGGGTTATTCACAAGGTAGTCATAAAGTCATATGTTTTAAAATAATAACATGAAAAAATAACTGCTTGGAATAACACGCCATAATTTTTTTTTTTTTTTTTACACAATATATATTATTTATTGAATCTTCAAAATCAATTGAACTAACAATAAGTATTCAAATTTTAAGAACTAATTGCTAATTATTATTAAGTACTGCCTAGCTGTACAAAATTATTTATTGCTCGTATAGTTTTATTTCCGCGTCTACTACGTTCGGGCTAGGGAAAGAGTATCCCTTCTTTTCAGTCGAATGAACCCTCTTTCGCTTAAAATATTTCGGGCTAGTATATTTGGATGATCTTGGAGTTTGGTTAGGTATGACGTTGCGTATGTTGTTATCTCTTGTTTGACTGTCGGAATATTTAAATCCTTGTGTATGTTAGAATTTTTTATATACCACGGCGCATCTGTTATCATTCTCAGTATTTTGTTTTGACACCTTTGAATTTTTTCTATATTGGAAGCTGAGGCAGTGCCCCATAGCTGGATACCATAGCTCCATATTGGTTTTAAAATTGCTTTGTAAAGCAAAAGCTTACAGTCCAGTTTTAGCACAGAATTTCGACCAATAAGCCAATTTAGTTGAGTTGCTTTTAATTTCATTTGAGTTAATTTTGCATCGATGTGCTGTTTCCAGTTAGCTGTCTATCAATGTGCATCCCTAGATACTTGACCTCCAAACGTTGAGGTATTAACTGGTTGTTGATCAGAATAGGAGGACATGTGTCTCTGCGCAGGGTGAAGGTTATATGTACGCATTTATTCTCATTAACTTTGATTCGCCATTTTTTTAGCCAGCTTTCCAGCTGCAAAGTTTGGTGCTGTAGGCGACGAGATGCTTCGTCAGCACTTTCGTGAATGCTTAAGAAAGCTGTATCAACGGCAAAAGTTGAGGTATGGATGTTCGCGACTGTTGGCAAATCTGCGGTGTATATCAAGTACAGCAATGGACCTAATATGCTGCCTTGGGGAACTCCAGCTTCAATCGGCTGCGGTGATGACAGCCAATCACCTTGTTTTAAAATAAATTTGCGACAAAGCAGGTAACTTTCCAGTAGCTTACAAATATTTTCAGGAAGGTACTAGGTCAGTTTATATATTAATCCCTTATGCCACACTTTATCAAAAGCTTGGGAAACATCGATAAAGAGGGCTGAGCAGTACTTTTTTTCTTCTAGGGTATGCTTTATAACATTCACAAGTCTATGTGTTTGCTCAGTAGTGCTGTGTTTACTTCGAAAGCCAAACTGATGGTCTGGAATGCAGCGCTTTTCGCTAATGATTTTATTTAACTTGACAGCTAATAATTTATCAAAAAGCTTAGATAAATTTGGCAAAAGGCTAATTGGTCTGTAGGACTCAACTCTGGTGTGGTCTTTACCTGGCTTAGGTATCATAGTTATTAGTGATATCTTCCATTTAGATGGAAAGTATTCAATGCACAATATCGCGTTGAAGATGTGGAGAATTCTTTTAACTACTGTAGTTGGGAGCTCTTGGAGCATCTTGTTGCTAATTTTATCGATGCCAGGAGATTTTTTAGGGTACAAGTTAGCGATAGCTTCTTCGACGTCTTTCAATTTAAACTTTGTCGAAACTGCTGCATCCGTAACTATCGATGGAAGTTCTTCAGGGTCGCTTGGTGCATTGGGGGTGAAAACATTTTTTAAGTGCTCAACGAACAACTTGCCTTTTTCTGTGTCGTTTCTTGCCCAATCCCCAGTTGGGGTTCGAAATTGAGGTTTACGAATAACCGGTCTTTTGAGATATCTGGTAGCACGCCATAGTGAATGATCGGATTGCGGTGTTGCATCAAGACCTTTAAGATACTCATTTAAATAATCAGTTTTTTTGGATTGTAACATCTCTCTTAGCTTTTTGGTACACTCTATTAGTTTTCTTTTGAGTTGAGGGGATCTATGAAGCTGCCACTCTCTTCGAGCTCTTCTTTTTTCAGTTAATAATAATTCGATGTCTGTGGAGCAAATTTTTTCTTGCCTAATTTTGCGTGAATTAATAATAGCGTGCTGTGCCGCCACCTTGAGACTTTCGTCCAATTGTGTAAGAGATGCATCACTGACATATTAATGCTTGATATCTAAAAACTAATGAAGATGATATGAAGAAACTAAAATAGTAAATAATAATAAAAAGGTGGCTCAAAATGAGCGAAGGTGTTTGAATTCCTTATAACTTTTTTATTATATTTTTTTTTTAGTTTCAGTATATTGTAAAGAAAACTTGAGGAATTTAAAATGGAACAGTACACAATTGAACAAATCGTTGAACTTTATTGTTCAAATCAACGAGTCATTGTTTTGACTTAACGTGCATATCATTGTTACTGTAATAAGCGGGGTTGGACCTTCAGAGCCAACAATAAACCGTCTCGTTGCAAATTTTCGACAACAAGGGGCAGTAAGGAACCTTATTGGTGCCGGCAGACAACGAACGGTGCACACGGACGACAATATTGAACGGGTACAGCAGAGTATTCGGGAAGATGGAGAAACATCAACCAGGAGACGTTCGACACAACTTGGCCTCTCACGGGGTTCGCTGCTGAGAATTTTGCATACAATAAAAATGTTCCATACAAAAATTCAGCTTGTCTAAGAATTGAAATCGACAGATTACCAGCAACGAGTTTATTATGCAATTTATTTTCTTCAAAAAGCAGAAGGAAATCGTTATTATATTCATAATTCAATTATGAGCGACGAAGCCCATAACCAATTGAATGGGTTCGTTAATAGCCAAAACTCCAGGATATTTGCTACCGAAAATCCAGGAGTAGTTCAACAGCGAGAATGCGTCTGATTGACACAAGAGGCGTTACAACACTGCTATAAAACAAGAAACTAATTCCAGCACAATGCATCCATGTGTAGTGGTCATAACTTGAGTGCTGGCCCAATATAAAAAAATATCGCTAACTAATATATTATTCTTTAGAAGCGCTAAATATGTATATTAGTATTAAGTGAAGGTGGAACAAATATTTATGTTTTATTGAAATCTTTAAAAAGCCTTCATGCAGCGTAAGTACGTCTTCTGGACGTAATGCTGGATATATGCCGAATACTATGCCTATATTGTGCATTATTGCGACCATTTCAATAATGGCGTCACAAAATGATAACAAAATAAATGCCACCTATGTACAGTGCTTTAATCAACCGTTTATGCTTAACTATTGAAAAAACGAAAATTATACTAAAATCGCGATTATAGTCGTATTTCGTATCGCGATTTTTTTTAGTTAATGCCAGGAGGAAATTCAAACATAATGAATTCCATCCAAAGAAATTATACTAAGAAGAATATACACTAATCATAAAGCAATATAAAAATAAGAAAATGCTTTCTTGACACTTCTCGTTTTCCTTTTACAATTATAACAATAATAATTGCAGTACAAATTTTGTTTGCTTTTCGCTATTACAATTGTACTACAAAATTTCTTCAAATAAATTAATATTGTACCAGCTTGATGGTGTGGTATGTTTTTCGAGCTCGACAGCTAAATCCAATAATTATGATTACGTGCTTAGAAAGCGCGTTGGGCAACATTTTTTTTTTAACTTTTATAGACACCGGGTTGTATGCATAAAAATTTTGGTTCAAATATTTAGTGGTGCTACTCGGAATGTTGTCTATAATTTAAGTGTTGGAAATTTGAGCGAAATCGGGCAACGGTTTTAGGACACGCATCAAACTCAAAGGTCAGATTTATAAAAAGTTTAATATTTATTTGAAATAATTTGTGAAATTTGTTAAATTGTTACATTATGTTACGAAAACATGTAGATTTATTTATTTGAAATAAAGAGAACAGTAAAACATGTTTTTAAAATTATATTGTCGATTTCAATATAAACAAAGGAACAAATTTCTTCTATAGTTTTCTGAAAACATACAGTTAAGACAATCTTACATATTATCAATGAGACATATACATACATATATTTACGTACATACACCTAGTCACAAAACTCTACAGACGATTTAATTTCTTCAGTAAATTTTAATTTTTAAAAGAAATACAGCAACTTCTATTTTTATTTGACCTTTTTTAAATATTTTAATTATATTTCTTTCTTTATGAAAAGTTTTTTTAAATTTATTTTACTAAAAAAAACTTTTCATAAAAAAGACCATCCCTCAAATAAAAATATACTTAAGAAATACAGCAACAATTTTAAAATTTTTTTATTTCCAAATATCAACGGTCTTTATGGAAACTTAAAAAGAAAAAAATTCATGTGGTTTAATATTATTGAATGCAAAAAACTTTGGTGTAATTTAGAAAATACGTCATTAAGTTTTGCATCGAAAACTTCTGTAAGTCTTTTAGGCGTCCAAGAAACTAGATTTTCTGTTATTTATGCGGGAATATTTCTCATATTTCCTTTAAAATAATTTTTAAGTGGGAAATTGCCGAAGCTCTTCTATTCGTATATTTCCGTTTTATATCAGTTCATAAATGCCTGTTAAATACTTACAACAAAAAAATTAAAAGAATGTTCTTTATACAGGGTGGCCCAAAATGACCGAAGCGGTTTGAGTTCAAAGATCCATTGTGTACCTCTTAGTGTGAGCTGTGGCTCCACCCTGTTGGAACCATATTTGCGGTTGGTTTTCCACGGCTGGCTTTAAAGCATTTTCCAACATTGTCCGATATATAACACCAGTGATGAAAACGGCGACACCGTGTTCTCATTCAAAAAAATATGGGCCAATTATCTATTCTGGCATTATGTGAAAAAACCTTAATTTTTTTCTGAAATAAACTTCTTCAATTTTGGCACGTTGTTCAATTGTGTCCTGTTCCATTTTAAATTCACCAAATCTTCTTTACAAAATACTGAAATTCATATATGTATGTATGTATATATATAAATTTGAATTTTATTCAAAGTTAAATATTTAAAGAATAATTATGTATTAGGGTTGGGCGATTAGTATGGAAGGAAAAAAATGTTAATGGGCGCTTCGCGTTTCTGATTCCTTTTCCACTTTTTTTATCCAAAAATATAATGTTTTTTTACAATAAACTAACAAAAATGCATCAAATGAACTGAAAACAATAGAAGAATAAAAAATAAGAAAGAAAGTAAATAGAATAAATAAAAAAATAGAATAAAAAGTAAGAATAGAACATTTTTATGATTTTGCGCTATGAACAACTGAAAATGGTAATTTATCAATATTTTCACGAAAAATTTGCACTTTCACAAGGCCAAAACTGGCTGAAGGAGCGTTCCAATGCTTTTTCGATGTACTAGAGAGTTCTTAACTATTGTCTTGGCTACAATTTTTGTCTTAGTATTGGATCGAAAATCTCAATTGTTTGGCTGTTATAGCCCAAAATATTCAAAAAAACGTGACAAAAGTCTGATCAAGTCAAAATGCGCCAGCTCGATTTTCACCGAAAACGTATGGTCTAGTGGACTTTTTTGCTTAGTACAATCCCAAGAATCAGAAACGCGAAGCGCCCATTAAGATTTTCAAATCGCCCCACCCTATTATGTATGTTGCCAAATGAATTTATGACACATTCAAACAATAAGTAGCCATTTTTGTGTAGTTCATATTATTTTTAATAATTTGAAATCAAATGATATTCAAACACAGCTATTTCAATATATTGATGTGGCAGAACATAAAAAGTGTTTTATACTTATTTGCATTTAATTTTGTTATTATTTTTATCTTATCTGTATCCATTGAAAGGCAGAAAAGGCATAAAAAAAGATAACAACTAAAACTGATTTAATAGAAAATGCAAAAAGAAAAATATTAAAATTATTATTTACATAAATTATAACATCAGATAAAAGTTATTATAACATCAGCAAAAATCCCACATATTACGCCTTATATAGTTCATTATGATCTTGGGGGACGATTATTAAAATTAATTTTTTTTCCTATACGTATTCGCCAGCGCTAAATGACGCTCAATATTTTAGAAATTTAGTAATTCATTACAAAACATTTTCTATTATTGTTACTTTAATTTGCCGTATGTAATTTTTTACAGATAAATAAAAACAAGTACTGCAAAAATTCAAAACCCGACAATTTACTTGAAGGACATAATCGGGATATTCAAATACAACATTACAAATTTTAACTAAACCAAAATAACAAATTTTCTGAAAATTTACAAAATTTTCTCTTTAAAAACTATTACATAAAAATAAATGATTAAATTTAAATTTAGGGAGTAAGACAACAATTGTTAATTAAATAAAACAAAATATTATTGAGCAAAACAAGCAAACCCAAGGAAGATGCAAAAATAATGTAATTAAATATAATAAAAAAGCAATAAATTAAATAATTAATAAATTAAAATACACAAAACGCCACAAATTTAATTTAAATAACATTTTATGAAACCTACAAATTTACAACCCAAATAAAAATATTAAACAAAACTAAACAATCTAAAATCCAATGTTTTCTGAATATTATTTTCAAATAATACGTACATATACATATATTTTTTTATAAACAAAGAACAAAACAAATTAATTACTAAACAGGAGTACAAAATACAAATTTAAAAAAAATATTAGCAACGCAATAGTATAAATAAAACAACAACAACAAATTTTTAATAAAAAATAATATTTTAAACAAGTCTGATAAATTATTAAAAAATTAATGATATGAAAACTTTTTGGTCAAAAATACAATTGTTTTCAAACGAAAAACAGGAAAATACAAATTTTTAAAATTACAAATATTCTTTCGCAAGTATTCGAGTTCAACAAATTTAATCAAAAATAATATTTTATATACTTACAACAGTTAAAGTACAAAAATATTAAATTTTTTCAAAATTACCGTTATTAGCATAAATTAATAATTAAATATAAACAAATATAGTCTGCACAATTACAAATTTTCCATCAAATTAAATAAATTTTAATTAATAAACAATTAATGAAAAAACAACAACAACAACAATTTTACTCTAAACTTTATAATCATTTTCTTGCAAAATTAATCAAACAAAGTAATATTATAACGAAATACGTACAACATATTAAAAAAATTAGTAAATAATTTAATTAAGCTTACAAATGTATACAAATATTACAGTAGTGTTGTATTAACTTATAAACAACAACAAATTCCAAGTGATTTTACCAAAATATGCTTAAATAAAACCCCAAAATTATTTTGAAAAACTACCTCAAGAGTGTAAAA
Source organism: Dexiosoma caninum (assembly GCA_963924685.1). Lineage (NCBI taxonomy): Eukaryota > Metazoa > Arthropoda > Insecta > Diptera > Tachinidae > Dexiosoma > Dexiosoma caninum. Next base: position 58,549,802 of record OZ004729.1, read on the forward strand.
CAACAACAACAAGTGTACAAATATTTGAAACAAAAACAGTGAAACAAACTCTTTATCCAAAAATTAAATAAAATCAAAAATAAGCGCAAACAAAAAATAAACTAAAGCACAGAAGTTAAGGTACAAATTTCATTCAGCCACGATCTAAAAAAAAAAAAATATATATAATTTAATTTGTTTTTATTTGTTGAAAAAGTTTAACGAAGGATACTGAACGAAAAACAAAGAAAAAACTAGAACAGCATTAAGTTGTTGTTCAAAATAAAAATATTTCTGACTGACTCCCCCTGTTCCGAATGCTAACAACAGCGGCCATGCAACAGGGCAGACTTAAATGGCGTCTTCAATAGTGGCTCAATCTAGCGGCGGTACACAAGAAACGTCTGCGAACACTCTTCTGCATCACCATCAACACCAAGCCCAACAACAGCCAGAACAACAACTACAACAACAGCAACCCCAACAGCAGCAACACGTTACATCTGCTACTGCTTTAACATTGAACAATTTGCCAAATGCACACCTGCAGCATTTAAGCAGTCTAAGTCATCAATATACACACGCTTATCAAGCGTCTCCAACTACTGTTACATTTCAGTCTCATCATCCTGCACAACAGCAGTACCAGCAGCGTCACGTTGGCTACACGGCCCTACAACAGCAAAATCAACAACATACACAGCAACAGTTATATCAACAACATCAATTGCAACAGCAACAACATTGGGACTATTATGCCAGGCAGCCACCGCCCCAACAACAAGCAGATCAAGCGCAACAAACCCAACAGCCAATACAGTCTTCAACGCCCACTAGCACCAGCAATAACTCATCATCAAATAATAATAATAATAATAATAGCAATAATGTTACGGTGGCCACAAATGGTGCCAGTTCCATTGTCACAGTTGAAAATGAAAATGGTGCTAATCCGGGAAATATCAGCACTAGCAACACTAACAACTGTAATAACAACAACAACAACAACAACACAAATGCCAATTCAAACAGCAATAGTAATACCAATGATTCTATAAGTTCTCAAACTAACGGTTCCAACAATAATTATACACGCCCTTGGGAAATGGAGTCCAAAGACACAAACAGCAACTCCAGTTCAAATACCACACAACCAAAGAGTGGCTTTGAGCCATTTTCAAAACTGCCCTCCTTCTCGAGTCAATTCCATGGATTTGATCAGCTAATGGCCGATGGCACACCAATACCGCCCACAGCCTCCTCCAACACGGTAGCTCTAAATTCTTCTTTGAACTCCTTGCAAACTGTAGCCATGTCGCCGGCCAGTATATCAGTCAGTTCGCCAGGTATGGTGAGTGTAGGTTCGCCTCTTACCCAGCTGACCAGCTTGCAAACTAGTATAACGCCGCCTTCAACGGGGTTTGCACCGTTGGGTGCACCACCACCACCAGTGCCGCCCAATGTTTTTCATTCCCATCACCGGCCTTCGTATCCATTAATGCCAGCTACCTTGCCAGTCCGAGAAATGGCTCCGACATTAACCAGTTCCGTAACCAGTTGTTATAGCTCCGAGCATCTGCTGTATCAACCCCTAACACCCTCTTATGCTCCTCCCACACCAAGTGCATTGGTTCCGCCCTCTTTGCAAACAAACGCATCATCGCTGACCTTATCATCGTTGTCCGCCCTTGCTAAAAAGGAAAATTCCATGTCAGCATTTGATCTCAATACAAATTCTAATGGTTCCCATATGAGTGCCACTACATCCAATACACCAAATACAATAGGCACGCCTCTCGGCATGCATACACCTACACCATCATATGATGGCGCAAGCAGTTCATCAATGATGGATATTTCTAATAGCGGCGTGGGTGTTAGTAATGCTGGTTACAACACACCTCATTCGACCCACACCAGTACGGGATCTCATACACCACACACTACTCAGCCGTTAACGCCCACTCCTTCGACCACGACGCCTCTCAAGGCAGATAAAGTTCTAAACTCACCTGTGGCGAGAGTGGATGCCCGAAAGAAAGAGCGACGGAAAAATCGGGCTCATTCGCTGGAGTCCAGTGCCGATTCCGAAGCTAGTGCCATGGACGTGGATCCCAACAATCCCGGTCAAGTAGATGCTGTTTCAAGTACTGCTAATTTTAAAAGTCCCATATCTAGTTTAGGTATAGGAGACAGTAACGATGGCACCGGCGAGAAACAGGTAAATTTTAAAAATTTAAGAATCAGGGGAACAACGGAATGTCTTGTTAATTGAACGCAAAGTCGAAAATATGAAAAAAAATTTAATTTCTTTACAAATCATTCTCAGTATAATTAAAATTTCCAATGGTTTTATTTAAAAATATTCCTTTCTTAACATAAACTTGAGCTTCATGCACAGTACACAGTACACAGTTTTGTGTTAATTTCCGGTTGCCATAAGAAAATGAAATTCGGGTTTGAAATTTTTCTACACAAGTTTTCCGTTGCAATGTAGTTCACAGCTAAGGACAGCAGAAAACGTCATTTAAGTAATTTTTTAATCTGAAATTCAAGCAAAATCAGCAAAAACTTTATTTAACTTTTGCAATCAAGGGACGTACGCAGAATTTCAGAATTTCTGCAGTTATTAACACTCTCCAATTAGAACACACCACTACGAGCATTTGCATTTCTTTATTTGTGAATGAGTACATGTAGCACCGTCATCCATTCCATTGTTAACCTTGTTAATTAGTTGTTTAACAAACAAAAATCAATTGTGATCAAATTCTTATAGATGCCTTCTCACATTTTCCAGTCAAAAAAGAAACGAAAACGTTGTGGCGAGTGCATCGGCTGCCAACGCAAAGATAACTGTGGTGATTGTGCTCCGTGCCGCAACGATAAAAGTCATCAAATCTGCAAACAACGTAGATGTGAAAAGCTGACCGAGAAAAAGGTAAGAAAAAATATTTATTAAAAAAATATTCATTCATGGTTTCCCACAGTCATTGGCCAGATAAACAGGTTTCATTATGTTGCATTCTTTTCGCGTAATTTTTACAAACTCAGATTACAGTACACATATCCATACAGACCAGAGAGCTGCAATCTATAAAAATATTTTAGTAGTCAATATGGTATTCCACTGTTATACAGAAAGTTGCCACCCGAAAGCTGTTTCCGGATACAAACGAAAATAATTTCAAGTTTATGTTTTAATTGAATACGTTCTCTGATTGTTTTGTGAAGATCAACAACGGCGCAAGCAAGCATTCATTATTAGGCTGCTGAACATGAATAATTTTAATTGGTAGCTGATCGTTTCGCATCGAATCGAGCTTTAAGCCATCGGTTATGGTGCTATTACAACATAGCAATATAAGGAAATATTGCACAACAATGTAGCAACAACGGTGCCATAGTTTGGCAAAAATTCTTTAATTTACCTTTTGTATAAGTAGACTTCTTACTTTTTTGGCTCAAAAGTAAGTAGAAGTATCACTAAAGCTTTTGAAATACGACTTGACAGCGATTATTATTAGGGAAATGCACGGCTTATTCAATAAGCAATAGCGATGGTCAAAGTAGTCTGCACGTTGACTACAAAACGAAAAATTTCTTGTCTTCAACACCAGTTTCAGACTCATAAACTCATCTCGCATTTTTTCTGAAGTGCATTTGTGTGTCTTTGTGTCAGTAGTTGTTGGCAGGTTTCAGTGGCGAAGGCATAGTCACTGGTCACTGAATAGTAACGGCTTTATCCGTATCCAATCCAGAGGTTCATCAGAACGCTCTTCTTCGTCGGTATTGTGTAGCACCTCCCATCATTTCTCCTACTATCCGTTTCCTCTAGTTCCATCACAATGCACCGCATGTGTAGGGGTCATCTCCTGAATGCTGGTCCAAGATAAAAAAAACCATCCAAGTAGCATAAGGCGACTGATACGAACTTGAACTCACATTCATGCTCACAGGCAATATACATTTCCAAACTAGGATCAGGAGGGCGATAGGGGGAAATTTCTGTCCCTCCAAAACGTTCAAACCGATTTTAATGAAATTTAGAACGTGGATAGATCTGCATTTAAAAATGCTCATAGGTAATGTACATTTTTAAAACTAGCACCAGGAGGGCAATAGGGGAAAAACTTCAGCCTTTTAAAACTACATAGCCAATTTTTATGAACTTTAAAAGACACATTGGCAATGTTTTAAAAACTAGGACCACGAGGGAAGGTAGGGGCACTTTCCATGCCAGCCAGACCATCTAACCGATTTTAATGAAATTTAAATGTATTTATGTTTTTGCGTCTAGAAGGACACATATGCTACATATATATTTTTTAAATAGAACCAGAATGCGACGTAGGGATAAGATATGCCTTTTCGAAACCGTATAACCGATGGAGATAATAACGGGAGCGAAGCCGCGGGTAAAAGCTATATAACATAAAAATCAGATATTTCTTTTGAGTTCAATTCAGTATTGGATCAAAAATATAAGAGAATATTTATATTTCTGCATGATACAATAATTATTGTATCATTATTTAGGTATATTACATATGTATATATTTACATATGTGTATATTTATTATTTATTCATATAAAAGGTACTACAAGGAAGTCATCCGATGTCGTTTGGCTCTCATTTTTTTCTAAATGAAAAACATCGATTCTGTTTTTTGATTATGTTTATCTGAACCTTTAGAATTTTATTGGTCAAGTCGAGAAGATGATATCGGCCAAATGGGCGCCGTCACAATTGATTGCTATACGGGATCGTTTTATGGCATTTTTCATCACTTCGGCGAGAACTTCGGGCGATAGATTTTCACACTCGTGTCGAATGTTGTCCTTGAGGTCTTCCATGGTCTCGGTCTTGTTCACGTAAACACGGGACTTCAAAAAACCCTACAAAAGAAGTCTGGAACGGTTTGATCGGGCGATCTTGTGGGACAGTGCAAATCGCGAAAACGAGTGATGAGGCGACCCGGGAACGCCGCCTTCAGAATATCGGTTGTGGCTCGCACAGTGTGTGCCGTTGCCCCATCCTGTTGGAACCACATGTCCTCCAGTCCTAATTCCTGTCCTGGCCCGATGACTCCTCCAGCGTGAACAGCGCACCATGCAGCAATTTTGAGCGGGTGTAATGGCTCCTCGTGCATCACTCGTGTATATTCGGTGCCCCAGAAGCGATAGTTTTGCTTGTTCACGTATCCGCTGAAGTGGAAATGAGCCTCATCGCTCATTATGATTTTGGTCGAAAAATCGTCCACTTTGTCCTCGAGATTGGGGATGGCTTGGGCGCAGGTTACGCGCTTGTTCACTTGTATTCTACATCTGTCTAGTTCACAAATGTCAAAACAGATTTGACATTGGCCGCCATTTGCAAAAATAAGAGCTTCTTCCAGTAGTGATTTCTTTTGGCCCACCTTGTATAATTACTTAATCACCAGAAGAAACGGAACTATCATTTGCATAAATATCTCGAGAGTCCAATAATTTCATTAGATCATCGGTAATTACGAAATCATGGCTACATTTCTCTGTCCTTTTTAATGAGGATCGAATGTATAATAAAGAATTAAGCATTTTAATTCCAGTACAAATTCTTAGTTTTGCTTTAATTTTTTTCAAGGTCCTAAAAAGTCTTTCTATCTCAGCGTTACTAAAAGATAATACTCGATAGCTAAATACTACATAAACCATGTCGAGGAAAGAATATTTTTGTTGCGCATTCTTAAATTGTCGCACCTCTACCCAGAACTCAACTGTTGACTCAACATTTATGCAGTTATAACTTTAAAGCTTTCGCCATTGGTTTTAAATCTATGTAATTTTGTCTTCAGAGTACTAGTATTTTTCATTCTCAATATGACAATTTGTAATATGTATCAAAATACTTTTATAGGTTCAGCAAAACATGTGAAAAAAAGTTTGCCTTTTTGAAGGTAAATATAAAATAAAAAAAGCCATGAAGCTGAAACGTAAATTTCGAGTTTAAAAGTCTGAAAAAGGTATTCTCGAAAAGGCTAAAGGCTGCTCATAACAAGAAGCGGATAGTGCGAGTTTTGTTTACCGAATATTCAATGGAAGTTATACAGATCAAAATATACCTACTTACTCAACACTTCATTATTATTGCACACGTAACAACTTACAATGACATTCTAACTCGAAATTACTTTTTTGCAACATAAACTAGAAGCGTGAAGTTGTGCATAAGTTGAATCGTTTGTGAGCATAAAACCATAAAACTTGATTCAACAGGTGAAGCGTGTATGAGGTACATTAGTTCTAATGACTGTGATGGTTCGAATATAATTTTTACAGTCCTCTGATTCATACGTGTAGTATATTTTGTATTTGTGTGCTTTTAGGCTTTCTAGGTTTTACGATTTATGTCAATCGTATAAACGCGTTTTTCAAGTTAAAAAGTGTTGTGCACCTATAAAGCACCAGATGTTTCTTCCATCAATATGTCGGTGGTGCGGTGATGTGCATATTTGCTTGTTTTTTCAAGATTTCGTTGCCATTGATATTTTTGTTCTGTTGGAAATCTTGTTGTTTTTGCTCGTTTTATTTTCTTTTTGTTTTCTTATTTTATTTTTACTAGTTTAATTGATGAGTAGTCAGTCCTCTTCCTCGCATCTCCATCTTCATCAGCGATTCAAAAGAACATGTGTTTCATGTTTGGCATGCACATGCTTTTCAGCGTTTTAAACACGTTATTGGCCCGCCGAATAACCTAAATAAAGTGTGTAAATTACAATAACAAAAGTACCAATAAAAGTACAGCTGATATCAAATAATTAGTAGTTGGAAACAGGCAGGCATCCTTTTAGCAAATTTTCATGAAGCAAAGCAAAAAGTGATACAGAATACAAGAAGCAAAAAAAAAAAATCAATGGACGAAAAAAAAGTTTATAACTGAAGATCAAAGTTGGATCTCTTTTTGTGATATGTTCTTCTTTCCTTCTGTCTTTTATAGCTGTTATGTCCGTACTTCCGTTTGTAATTTGTTCAAGCAAGTGACATTAATTATAATTGTCAGCATCAATTTATAGTGAAACAAAAACGCGAAAACCAACAAAGACTTCATCAAAAAGATACAAAAGATCATCTTACGGAATTGTTGAAGAGAACTTTAAACTAGTTTTAGTTTCCTTCAACAGGAACATCATGTACATTTGATTTTAATTTTAATACTCGTACATTAACACAAGCACATGTATGCAGATACATACATACATAGTTGAAATCAGTACTTAAAATATTTACGCGTTTACAACAACAATTAAGATTTATCATTTAAATATCTTTAAAATTCCAAAAGGCTTTTAAAAAGATTTATGCTGAGCAGCTGGATTGTTACTGGTTTTTATTTATTTTTTTTTCAATTAATTTTTTCTTCAGTTTAAATCCTCCTGTCAGTCTGAGTTTAGATGAGTTGGGAAAATATATACTTTTAAACATCTCAGTATCTTAGCAATTGCTTATTTAAATAAATTTTTTATCATTTCAAATAATTCGAATGCATTATAATATCATTTTAGTATCTATTAGTTTTATAGCGTTAATATAATATAAATATGTCTATGACTCCTTAATTAATTTACTAATTTAGTAAATGTGTAATATAAGGGTTCGTTCAAAGAAACATGAAACTAACAACATCTAAAAAATAATTTCAAGAGATAAGTGATCGTTTACTAATAAATCAAATCATGAATAACTTAACTTCGATATCAAATATAAACAAATTGGTTAGTACCTGGATGTCTGCATAACGGCTTAAGGCAGTAGTGGTGTTAATATGGAGTGCATTTCGCCTGGAGTATTTATTTACCAAAAAAATATAAATTACAATAGATACGGTGCAATTATTTATATTTCTTTAAGACAAATCATAACATGTTGTATTAAATAATAAATACTGGAGAAGAGAATGTGGTGATATGTGGTGATTATTGAATTAAACTTCGTTGACTGTGTAGTTGCTATGAAGATTATCTCAAAGTAAACATACATATACTTTTATATTTTTCATGGAAACTATAATTTAAGTTAATTATTCAATCACTATTAATTTAATTTATCGAATAATATTGGACTCAATCTTCAATCGAATGGAAAATTAATTTATTGGTCAATAATTGACAGACCTCGATCTAATAAAGGCAATTCAAAAATCCAACCAATTCTAAAACTCTCTAAAAATCGAACAAACATACTAATATAGCCCACGCTTGCTCTATAGAACTAAGGATTTAAAAATGTTTTTAGTAGTTCTTCTGAACTGCCATAGACGAGGGTGTTGTTACATGAATAGTTAGCGCGTCGACTGTGCAACCAGAAAATACAAGAGCCGCCTATTCTGTGCTAACAATACCCTCCTTCTTTTTTGAAGTAAAATAATAAATTAAATTGATGTACTCTAGCTGGGAAATTAATGGTTAAGTAGAACACCAGATACTCTGGTTTAAAAATGCACACAAAAGTTTACAAAACCTTAAATCCCCATCTATCTGAAATAGAAATACTTATTTTGCTTTTCGGATTCAGTGAGATTTTTTGCTTTCGAAGGTATCGATGATTGTTCCCCCTGTTTTGTAAACCGAGTCGATTTAAAATCGAGTGAATTCTCAAAACCGAATAAATACGAATTTGGTGTTCTAAAAATCACACAAATTCCAACATTCAAATTTAGTGAAAATATGCTTTTATTCATCTATCTACTTTATATGCATACTTTAACAAGAACATGGAGAAATATTGGAGTGTTTTTTAAATTGGTTATTTTGTATTAAAATCTATTACAGAGTATATAATTTGACTTCATTTAATAAAAAAAAGACTTCAAGTAAAAATTGATAATAGTTTTTTTAAGTTAAGTCCAAGAGCACAGCCCAAAGTTGTCTAAGTAACGCGCCCCAAAGAATCTCAGTCTCGACCTAGCCAGACTCGGGCATTCACACAGAAAGCGCACAATTATCTTATTCTCCGGAGCGTCCACAGATCTCCTACACCGGCAATTGAACGGAATTCCCATCTTCTCAGTATGCTGCTGAGAGCCCAATGGCCTGTGCAAACATCTGTAAATCTTCTAATGAACCATTGTAGGAGTTGCCGAATTATACACCAATCATACCGCTGCCACATAGATCTTGCTATGGCGCAGTGAAGAATAGAACCCCAACTCTCCTGAGTATTTGTTCGAATAAAAGTAATTGAGGAAAAATTCTCCCATATGTTATTCGTCTTATGTTACTTATTGTGTCATAGAGCAATACTAATAGTAAAGACGTTTCGGTCTCTATGTAAACATAAACAAATTTTGATACTTCTGTCACCAATTCTTTAAAAGAAAATAGCCCCTAGATGGTAGTCGAAGATTTTTTTAAATACTGATACGAAATAACATGACTGGTGTGAACAACCTGCCGTAATTTAGCGTGCTATTTCAACATTAAGCCTTGCAAATATTTGACAACAAAATGCCAAAATCAAGTGAAAATGCTAAACTGACTCATATAAGTATAAACAATTTACGTATTTCAATTTAAATACATCTTTTAATAATGATGCAGACAATGAAAAATAAACTAATGAATGGTTTTTAGTAAATGGAGCTAGTTTGCTCACTAGACACAGAGAGGTCCACTTTGCGAACCAAAAACTAAACGTATGGCAGTAAAAAAAAAGAAAGTGTGGCAACAGCCGATTAACTCTAATGGTTTGAGTTCGACCTGAGGAGTTCATATATACCGAACTTGTAAAATGTGAAGACAAGTTCTAGCACAGCACAGCTACCAATCGATATGCCTTTAAAAATCGTACTATATCGGTTATGCTCTTCGTATGATTTACTTTTAAAACGCATCTTGCGTTTTGGGTATGGCTGCTAGCGGTACCTTTCAAAACGTACTTTAAAGAAACGAAAATTCTTTGTTCTGTGTTTTATGCCCATTTCAACAGAAAAACGTTACTTCAAATGAGTTTAGAGCAAATGCTAGGTTTGGTGCGATATTAACCGATATGAAAGGATTCTTCCCACTTTTCAGCAGAACATTATATTCTTTTCTTTTTAATAAATTAACATTTTGAAATCAGTGCTTTCATTTAATTCCAAATAATATTAAAAGAAATATGAAGTAAATATGTATGGATGTAGTATGTATGTTCACGTATGTACATATTTAATATGTACATAAATAAATATATGAAATCGCTTTTGTTTGTTTAATCCACAAATGCAACATATTGAGAGATCAAATAAAAGAAACAGAATGAAACTAAAACAAAAAAAGGAAACCGGCGAGCAGATGTTCGCAAGAGTTCATGACGGCAGACAAAAAAAACTACACAACAAACATAATGCCCTCAATGCAAGAGTAGAAACATTTACTAACTCACATACACAAATGTTTATGGGCAAACAATGGAAGCCACATACATACATACATACATACATTCTCATTTATAGACACAGATACAACATCGGCGTTCATGTGTTTGCCTGACAAATAATGTTTTATTAAGACAGGAGACAGATGGACAGACTTGAAATAAAAAAACACAATAAACAAAAATAATAAATATAAATATTTAATTGTGTGTTTGTGTGTATGTACATACATATGTAGGCAACATATAAAATCTCACATAGCAACTTATAAAATAATTAAATTATTTGTTTAATCAAATCATTAATTTATTTAGAAATCGTTTATTCGCTATGTAGTATGTTTTTGTCATAAATTGCCACTCTATCACATATAATATAAGACCGACAGCTGTTGCAACTATTTCTTCCGATTGTGAACATAAAATATAAAAAAGAAAACAAAAAGTACAAGTATATCAACCACTGCTTATGACTTTATATGATATATTTATTCTGCGCATAAGAGTGTACGTCCAATATTCAATATAATGACTCCAAAAGTAATTTCTATTCCCCTCTACTGACATCTTTCTAGTTACATACCTCCTTAAACAACTTATTAGTGTGAATGGTCATTTCATCAATTAAATCATCAGTTATAAATAAGCATAGATTTTGTTCAAACTAGTTCGCCCGTCTTCAAACTAATTCTGAGCTTGTGAATTCAGTATTTAAGTACTGCTTCAGAGAGTTCTATGTAATGATATGTTACGGTACCTTTTTGGTAAACTATACACCTCGTGGACCAGCACACAGGAGATGACCCCTCACATGTGATGCATTGTGCTGGAACTAGATAGTTGTGAAATGACAGGAGGTGAAGCTTCACTATCGTATAGCTCTGCTTTTTGCACGTTCCTTGTTGAAGCGCAACTGTCAAGATACGTATTAAATTTTTAGTAGCTATTTTTAGTAATACCGATGAAGGAGGCATTCTAATGTGCCTGTGAATTGGATAAAGCTGAGGCCGGTACTGTTCAGTGATGAGTGACTATGACTTCGCCACTGAAACCTTCTGACTCACAAGACACACTAATACAGATCAGAAAAATGCGAGATGTGTTTGTTTATAAATTTGTCGTAAACTCGGGTCGAACCCAGGAAATTTTTGACTTTGTTGTCAACGTGCAGACTACTTCAGCCATCGCCACCCTTTAAAAATTTAATTGAAAAATTAATAAAAAAAAATATTTATCGAATGGCCTTAATACGACTATTTCAATCCTATAATCAGAGCACACTTTTGTATGAAATTGTCCATAATCAAACGATTACACAATGCATACGCGTTAATACGAGCTTGTGAATTGAACAAATATTCTTATTATCCTTAACTTACCCCAGTACGAATATTGCAATTCTTATCGCTTACTTGCGACGAGCAAATAAACGCCTCGTTCTCTTTAATTCTGTGTTCTATTTTTACTCAACTAATAAAAAGTCAACACAGTGGCGCGTATTTTTTTTGTTTGTTTTTATTTTTAAACAACACAAACTCTACGAAGCTCTTATAGCTTGTCTGTAGAAACAACCAGGGTCTAGACGAAAATCGAACCCGCACCTCCATATTAATCAGACTACTTCTCATGCACTAGACTACGGAGGCACCCAAATATATGTATATAAATAGAACTAAAAAAATTGTTTGTTCATTTTTAACGTTTTTTGATATTTGGTGATGTTTTGGGATATTTTGAAATTTGTTTGTTTTGCCCCAAGGCAAAATATCTTTTCTAATTTCCTCGGTATCGTCGTATTCTTTTTCGTCATCATTGGGATGACTTCCACTTCTAAATGTATCTTCATCAGAGTTTTCTAAATATAGGATTCGTTCTTCAGTCGTATATCTTCTATTAGCCATTTCTGCAATTTTATTATATAAGTATGTATGTACGAACTTCTAAAATCAAAGAAAAAAAATGCACACTAATCTATGAATTTGACAATGGTATTTAAACTATTTGTTTTTTTCGCTTGAAAACTCATGTGTGATGCAAATTATTGCACTATGATCGATGTGTTCATAAGCGACTTATTGAACGTGGAAAAGAAAAATTTTTTTCTACGTCGGTGAGGCAAATAATAAAATAACTAAAACAAGATAAATATGTGTATATCTAAGTATTTATAAAAATTATATTTTATGGAATATATGCATGTTATTTAGTAATTGAATACAAAAAATCGGTGAGCATGGAGCATTCACAAAGTGTTTTAAGGGGACAGGGAATTTGTTAATATATATCATTCACATTTATAGTAAATGTAGGGGAGGCTGTTATAATGCCTGACGTTTTCTTGCTACAGTTTTGAATACGTTTACACCTTTGAAGCTTTGCATTCATTATAACTTTAAATTAAATTTGAAATCGGTATAAGTTTCAATGTAAACTTATAGCCAATAAATCTGTATTTGAAGTTCAATCTGATCAACTTTACATCCAATTAAATTGTCGACTTTAGCCGAAGAATAGCTCGTTATTTATCTCCTGAATATTACTATTTTTATTCATTGAACTAAATTTTTCATCGTTTTAACCATTTATCCAGAAAAAGATACGACCATGTGAGTAAATTGCAGTAGTATATTAAGCACCGAAACTTTTAAAAAACATTAAAGATATATTTTAAGTGTAACTTATATATACGAGGTCTCGTACATACGTATATATTATTTAAACCCTGAGAAAGTGATGAAAGAAGCAGTACAAAATTCATCATCACTATATGAATACGCTTTGATACACGCTAAAATTTTCCTTTTTGGATTTTATTCAACATCGAAATACTTGCTGTTGATGCGAACAAATACTTTGATTTTGTATCTTCTTCTTCATCAAAATAACCATGATTGAGCCAAACTAGCAACCACCCGAAATGATTGGTATCATGCGACACATGAATAAAATCATACAGCCAACAACAACCGAATGATTGAAAAGGACCAGCAAATATGTGTAGATTAATTTTTTTGATTGTACAAAGATATGTTGAATTATATCCCCATCACACTTTGTCGATATCTGCTAACGAGGTCTTTAATGCTTAGATAATTTGTCGTTTTGTTAATTTGTAAAGCAGAGTTCCAAAACATCTACAGCGATGTCGCAGTACTGCCATAACAAAACAACTTTTATTTCAGACTTTGTCAAAAAAATGTATCAAAAAATGCACAATATGCATTTGAGTCCATTTGGAAAAGTTTAGTCGGTTGCATTTAATATCTCGGTAGCTTGTTTTGCAACTGGATTATGCAGGAAAAGAAATTTTACACTTTTTAAGCTTTTTACTAAAGTAGAAAAGAATTTATTTTCTTAAGACTTCAGTAGACATTTCGCCGTATTTTGCGTAACGTATTTAAGTATTTCTTTTTGTTTCCTTTTCTTTTTATTCATATTAGACGGATCATTGAATTGTAACTCTTATCAATTTTAGCAATTCTTATTTCGTTGTGGCCAATACTTTTGATAATTCTTTCTCATGCTCTGCTACGTTTGGCGGTTTTAATATCAAAAGCATTTTTTATTTTGTTTTTGCATTTTGGTGTGCAGGTGTTTCGTTGAAAATATAAATAAAATAACTGTTTTCCAAGTGAATGCAAATGCTGAAAGTATGTACTTATGTATGCTCAATTGATATTAAACAGGGCGAATTATTTAAAAAAAAACAAAAATTAATACGGAAATAAACAAATTTTGTTCTGAAGTTAGTGATTAAAATAATTTTAAAATGTTAATGTGAGTGTTTTTCTTCTTTTTTCACTTCTTTTTATACACATTTTTTTGTTTTGACTTTGTGTCCAAATTTTTTCTCATGTTCAACCTTATTACCTTGTTGTTTGTAGAAGTTATAAATTGTGTATAGTACATATGAAGCTCTGGCACCTTAATAACTTAAGTCCTTAAACATTTTTACAACTAATTACACAAAATTGGATCATACTAGAAAATTATGTAGGCAATTTATATGGTTTTATAGTTTTTAATTGGTTGTTCTTCTTTTAACCGAATTATAGAGGGGCTTCTCAATTCGACTTTATTTATTTTTTTTAATGTCTTTTACCTCTTTTTACTGGCTGGATCTGTTTTGAAGATTCGTTTTTTATTGGAAAGGTCACCGTGTGGACTCGCTTTACTAGCGGGTGGATGAGGAAAATATAGGTCTCCCTCTTCAGAACTTCTTTTTTTATCTTTGAAGCTTCACTGTCTTTCAACTCTGCTTTTGCACGTTCTTTGTTTATATCAGTGTTGAAGCGCCTTTAATATTAAGGAGACATATTAAATATTTTTTAGCTTCGTGTTAGTAGACATTTTTAGTAACTATTATCCTTTGCCCATGCAGCACAAAAACGACGAAGGAGGGTGTTCTGATGTATCTGCGAATTGGTTATATCTGAAGCCGGTACTATTCAGTGACCAGTACGACGCCTTGGCCAGTTAAATCTTCCGAACAACTAATGCACATCAGAAAAAATGCGAGATGGTTTTATGAAACTGTGGTCGAACCCAGGGCTTTTTTTTTGGTTTTGTGGTCAACGTGCAGACTACTTCAGCCATCGCCAACCATTTACTGGTGGACTGATTTTGATGATTCTCTTTTCATTAGAAAGCTCGTGCTTACCATGTAGATATATTTTAATGGCGACAAATCGGAGGAATACAGCTCCTCTGGACAAAAAAGTAATTTTTTTAATAGTCAGAAATAAAATAAAATCTTAAAAAAATGAACGGAACAAGATATTAAAAATTGTAAAATAAAAATTAAAAAAAAAAATTTAACCGACTTAGAAAAGGAACTAAAAAGTAAAAAATAATACATATAATAATACGAGATATCAATACAGTATTTAAATTCCTCTGTTCCTCAAGGCCTATTAAATAAATAACGAGTATAATGTTATTTCCTACTACTTAGCGCTGACTTAAAGTAGTTGAATAGCAACGCATACAAACCTAAAATTTTCCATTTTGTACTTATTTGTTCCATTTTCAAGTCAATTAAATTTTTTTAAAAAAATTTTTATTATATTACGGCGGTTTGAATTCCCCAAACATATATGTATATTAATTTATTAAACTCATAATGTTCACAATTGTGCAAAATTTTTTTCAATCAAATTGCAAATAAACAAATTACAATAAGAAAATGAAATTTAGTTCCAGCACAATGCATCGCATGTGTAGGAGTCATCTTCTGATCGAAGATAAAAAAAAATATTAGGTTAAGTTAGGTCGGTAGGTTGCATTGTATATAAACTAAAATAAATTAGTATTTTTGTTATAGTTTACATTTTGCTTAAAACACAGTACATTAAAATAAGTCGAATTAGTGAACGTACAGCGCGTCGGCGATCAAAATGTCATTCAAATAATTTCAAATTAGTATGGTTTTTTCAAGTTATGGTCCAGATCCCCTGAAAAACAATTCAAATTTCCGCAAGATTCATATTAAATAGTTTCAAATTATCAAGAGTCGTCTGTATTTGCATGCAAGTTCTGTTTACGTAACACGTTCTACTTTCTTCTTGAAAGTTGCGTGAAAGTGCATTTTGAAAAAGTTGGCGAGATCTGAACAACTAAAAAAAATTAACTTTGAATTTTATCAAGGAGGAGTAAAGATTGCAATTGTTGTATGTAATGTATGTATATAATGAAGCATAATGTTTTTCTGAAAATTTTAAATATAATGGAAACACAATATGGAGTACGCCCAAAATTGGCGGCCCGCTACTTGGTATACACGTCGTGATATGGGTATCAACTTAAAGGGATTTTTATGCAGGGAACTCCAAATCAAATAGAATAACTATAAATACAATATAGCGGACGACCCAAACTAACGGACAACTACATATGTGGGTGTGGAATTGTAGAGAAGCGCACCGGGTTAATCTAGTATAAAATAAATATTTATTTAAAAAAAAAGTGTGTTAGTAAAAAAGTTTGACTCTATGGAGCTTTTCGAACTTGCATTTGCATGTGTGAACCCAAATTTGTAGAATTGTGTCGAGTTTTGAAGCTAATGAAGAAAAAACGTTTGGATTAGTGTGTGCATCATGAAATGAATATGAAATTATGAAATGATATTATAGAGGCTTCTGCTAGTAAAATTTGTCTTCAAAGGAATATTGATTTTGAATTTATTTCATACAGTTTTGCATTTAGTTGTCATTTCATTAATCTGATTAAATTAAGACTTTTCGAGGTAACAATTCACGTTATGTAATTTCTCCATATTTTGATGAAGAAACGAAAGATTTATTTTTTAAATATGTATTATAATATTTGTGCTCACAGGTTACCCGGGCGTGCCGGTCTTCTGGAGCTATTTGTATCAACCAATCTGTATCATTGAAAATCCTTTATAAAATTTAAAGTTTATTTCAGTGAATATAAAAATTACAAATACAAATGAATATGAAATTATGACACGTATGTATACATGTGCGGTATATTTGTTTACCGTGTTTAATCGTTGCAATATAATAATGAACACGTTTCATTTTACAAAAAAAATTTAAATTAAACAAAATGGCATCGGCATGGAATTATTACTTTGCACTTGCATATGAATTTTTTAACAATATTCATGATTTTGCATAAATTTAATTTAAATAGATAAAAATAATTTAATTAATTATTTATATGTCGTATTTTGAATAAAAACCAAATAGTTCGCGTAGCACTTTGTTCAACCACAGTTTCAATAATATCAAGCAGTCTGATATTTTCATGATAAAATTGCTCTCAGATGCTAAACCAGCGTATATTGTGTTTATACGAAGACTTTTGTCTTGTTTTCAAAACTTCTACTTTCTCATTCTTTTTTTAACTATGCCTTCAACAATGTTACCTTCTTTTTAGAAAGATTTAGTGTAGTGAAGGTGGCGATGGCACGATGGATGGTAGTCTGTACATTGACTACGAATCCAAAAACAGACCCGGGTTCAACCCCAGTTTCAGACTAAAATTTTAAAATAAAAATAAACATCTCACATTTTTCTGATGTGCATTAGTGTGCCTTTGTGTGTCAGTTGTTGTCGGAAGGTTTCAGTGGCGAAGGCATATTCACTGGTCACTGAACAATACCGGCTTCAGCTGATAGCAATCCACAATCGCATCAGAATGCTCTCCTTCGTTGGTATTGTGTAGCACCGGCGAAGTAAAACAATAATAAAAATGGCTACTGTACCGAAGCTTCAGCACTGCTACGAGTATAAACAAAGAACGTGCGAAAGCAGAGCTGCAAAGATAATTAATTAAGCTTCACCTCCTCTCGTTTCTCCTACTATCCCTTTCCTATAGTTCCAGCACAATGCTTCGGATGTGTAGGAGTCATCTCCTGAGTGCTGGTCCCAGATAAAAAAGAAAAAAATTGCGAAACATTAAGAATGGCACAATCGTTCTCTTTCGGATATCCTTAATTTGTACAATACCTGGTGTTGAATCTTGGGTGTTGCGCAGGTGTACATTATAAAGTACTAAATTATTCGCCGTAACTACTTCAGGCAACTTACTTATGTAACTCGTGCTAAAGGCGATGTACAATTCTCTGTCGTAAAGTGTTTAGCTGTTAAAATCAGACAGTCTTCTTTAACGAAATATGAAAAATTCATTATCGGTGCATAACTTTAGGTAACATCGACAGTCAGCAAGTATGCTCCCGAATAACCGAGAGGTGAGAGCGAATTATAAGTACTGACAAGCTGTCAGAAAACCAATGCCCTCTTCTAAACTTCTACTAAGGACCCCTACTAAATTCAACAAGTACAGTAACAGAAACCTTTATATATTGTAAAGAAATAGATCACTTTGTTGTGCACATAATTACGCCTAACATAATGGTTGCCAGGTACCCAAAATATTTTATATGTAAAAAAGTTCATTACACTGTATTGAATAATTGTATTGCTTAAATTATTTTCATTGGTTTTAATATACATAAACTGCAATCACTCTGGCTGCTCTGGACCGAATTAGTTGGCGCGTTTCTAGGACTTTGTCTACCATTAAAATCTTATCGGATGTACATCCGTCTCTATGCTAATTTTTAGCTCCAGCTTCATATCAAAGGCACTGCAAGTCTGCTTTATATAATAACAAATAGCACGCTGAAAGATTTGCATTATCTTCAGTACTTATTTTCATTTTCATCCCATTTCCTTCCAAATAATAATGCAACATATTTTACAACTGGAGTGTTATCCGTCACCGTAACAAAAAAAAATATGTGAATCAGTTGGCTTTACATCCCTGAAACTTCCCTCTAAGCTTAACCGTAATGCTTCCCAAAAAACGATTCGACAAGAAATTACGCGGTAATAAAATACTGACACTTATCGCAAATTTTCTACATCGATATCTCTCGAACCATTTTACATACTATTCGCAAATTTGCGACACATCAAATTCAGTAAATATCTAAAATTGATTTGGCAAAGACTTTTGGAGTTATGTAAAAAAAAACAATTTTTTCGAAATTTTTCGTCAACTATATTTCACGATGAATCACCCGATTTTATCAAATTAGCATCAATCGACGTTTCTTTTTGAGCTTAAGAGCTCATTCGATTTAGAATTTCTAAATTTCATTTTCGAAAATTTGCAAATTTGGTTTCGATCCGTTAATTCGTTCTTGAGTTATGAAATCTTTATACATTCATATCATCATATCATATCATTGCAAAAATAATTATAATCGACTCGCAAAACCTCAAAATGTCGAATTATGACGAAAGTCGAGTTTCGAAAAGAGGCATAAAATCAGACACTACCCATAGCGGCAAGTTAAAATATAATAATAAAATATATTATTAATTAATGCAAATTATAAAGCAAATTTACTTTCTATATCAGAACTTGATTTTAATATTACATCTCAAGCTATAGAAACCAAGAATTAATTAAAATTAAACGAAATGTAATGAGAACAATTCAACTGCTTCTTTATTTACTTGGTTTTGAATAAGAAACGAGCTACTGTGCGAATTATGAATTGAAATGATTCCAGTGCTTTTTTTATTGTAACTAATTTGTTACGTATTTGAATTCATTAAAGAAAAAATATATTAATTTCATTTAATTTTTTATTTATTTGCAGGAACCTAAAGCCAAACAAGTATGTATTAAATTTCTTTAAATTTTTTATTTTTCTTTTTTTTCAACTCTCTTATTTTTAATCCTGTAAGGAATATAGAATGTCCTATATTAATATCTGAATACATAAGCATAAAATTACATATAACACATACATACACACATATATAGTATCTATATACATATATGTATGTATATGAGTATATGCATGAGTGAGTCTAACTCTCTTCAATATACATACATACATACGAGTATATATTTTTTATATATGATTTAAAGTGAAAAACCAGGAATAAGAAGCAAACCAATTAAAACATAATATTTCGTGGTAGAGAAGAAAATAAAAAAAAATTCAGAAAAATATTCCAAAATATTGTTGAAGGCAGGTGGTTTCGAATTTGTTTTCGTTTCTCTTCTTCTTCTCTTTTGTGTGCGTATGTTCGTGTAGAGGATATTTTTTATTTTGTTACGAGTACAACAACTTTACGGATTCACAAGAAAACTTGTAGTTTCATATGAAAAGAATAAAGGGAATGCAAAAAAAAAGAAATGTTTTTAAATAAAAAGTTCAATAAACCTTAGTGTATGCAATAATATCACACACACAGAAACACACGCACACCCAAGCGCATACACACATTCCATTAAAACAACTTTAATACTACAACTGGTATTTAGTATATTGTTAGCAAAAGAACATTATGAAATTATAAAATAAAAAAAGGATATTCATGCTGAAGGTTAGTTAATTCTCACGAAAATATTTATAGAAATTATTATTTTTTTACTATATTAACTAGAAATAATTGCACCGTCTGATTATAACACATTCATATTACGTTACATTGCAAAAACTGTTATCTAAAATTAAAATTTTGGGCTATATACAAAGTAGTATATCGTAAAGTCAAATGTTTTAAATGAATAATACAATATATATGAAATCTGCGAGACCCAACCATAATTTATGGTGCTATTCAAAATGCCAGCAAAAATAACATTGGTCAACAAAGTTTTGTAACAAGTAAGTTACATACTTACTAATTTTGAATTTAAATGAATACCTAACCTCATGCGAACACATTGGACCAGTGCTCAGGGGAAATCTTCAATATATGCAATGCATTACAATGGAACTACAGGGTGGCGCAGAAAGAGCTACATTTATGGTTTGAATTCTTTATAACTTTTTTAATTATTATTTTTTCTTTGTTTTTTTTCACCATTTTGTAAAGAAGACTTGGGGAATTAATTATGAATCATTACACGATCGAACACAGTACATACTGCAGGTGCCTCAATGGCTTTGTTAAGGGAGATATTCGGCGAACGCATTATTTCGCGCACAAGCGATTTTAACTGGCTTCCACGTTCAGCAGATTTAACAGCTCCTGACAGTTTTCTTTGGGGATATTTAAAAGAAAGAATGTACGTTAACAAACCAAGACATTCGAAATGAAATCATGGCCATTACACCCGAAATTTTGCGATTACACCCGAAATTTTTTTATGGAAAATATGCTAAAAAGATCACTTCCAGGATATCATTTTTCAAAGCTAATTGTAAAAAATTCCCCAATAATATACTGTGTTTAAAAAAAATATAATAATCGCATAAATAAAAAAGTTATAAACCATATAGCTCATTCTGCGCTACCCTGTATATAGAGAGAGGGATAGTTTAGAGAAAAGACAGTTTGTTTAAGTGGTAGAAAGACAATCTTGCCAACTCTACAGTTGCGTATTAATTATAAAGCAAAGTTGGTGCGTCTGTCTTGTTAATTTTGAAGAATTATTTTTAATATAGGGGAGCTGTTTTATTTATTATTTCACCGACATACTATACCGACATATTATTTATATATCCCGCATGCATTCTTGAACGACGCAGACATAAACAACGTTTATTACAGCTTCTACACATAAAATTTTCGATTATCCTTTTAGTTTTATATTCACAATCATAGCATATTAGAAGAGCGTGCTTTAGTTTTATGTTGTCCAATTTCAATGATTTTAAAATAATGTACAGAAAGTGTAAATATGATTCTGACTACTTTTGCTACATATGTGGCGACATTACCTTTAAAACTCAGCGAAAGCTTTGCCATCAGACAACAAGACAAATGTATAACATGTGGCAATTCCAATAATTTGAAGATTTGGGCTGTAATATATCGTTGAAAATATATTTTCTACATTCATATTTAGATTTCTTTCCTAATAACTTGAGAGCCGTCATCTATGAAGACGATGGAAGATTCCACCAAGATTTTTCTACGATATCTTCCTCTTCCATAATGAAGCTTTATGTCTACTTAAAATTGCAAAATTTTAATTAATTGCATAAAATGAGATTCGAGATAAGGTACTGTATAAAAAGGTATATATATATATATATATAAAATATATATATATATGTATATATAAAATATATAAAAATTTTTTTTACATTAAAAAAGTGTTTTTTGTTCACCAGTGTAACTTTGTGCGAAAAGTAAATTTTCTTTGCTGCTGATGAGTTACAACAGAACAATAATCGAAAAACAGTCTTATTAGTTTAAGATCTTCATTTTGTTTGTAAAGTGTACAATAGTTGAATATTATGACATTATATCTTATCGATTCCAAAATTGTAAATTAAATACAGTACGAACCTTATAACTGCAACTGAAAGCAAACCGGTATATGTTGGAATCCATAACACCCGTATTAATTTTCCTCAAAGATTTTGTATATAGAGTTTCAAATTTACTTAAAACCTAAGCCAGCTGACACGATGATGGAAGTTTGGCGACTTCCGAAAGCGCGTTCTGTTTAACCTGTGTATATTAGTATTGATTGAAGTTCTTTTTTCGCTAGTTCGCTTGAAATGCTCTCTCATGTCTATTTCTTCCTAACTGAAAACGTTGTGAACTTTAGCCTGAGTTTACTTTAATAACAACCAGAAATATACTAATAGTCCAAATGTTCGAAATAAATATTACATTACCAGAAATTTTTTTTTTTCTATCTTGGACCAGCACTCAGGGGATGACCCCTACACATGCGATGCATTGTGCTGGAACTAGGAAATTAGGTTATGGTAAGGAGGATAGAGGGAGTAGTGTCTATGGACAGTTGATTTGAATTTTCCCACGTCATACGTGACAACTCGTGTTCTAGATTTACGTCAGCACCTGCCCATAGGGCCTTATCTGACGGTGGTCTTAACACCGAGTAAATTTCTGAAACGATTTACTAGCGCCCCCAGAGCACTGATAAGCAAATGAGCCCGTAGGCCACCTACTTCCAGAGTTGGGTAGCAAATCATGTATAGTATTCTCTGGTTTCTATAATGCACCTTGTTGAGGTGTTCGAGCGGTCTAAACTCTTGTCACATCAGAATGTTTTTATGTCAAGACCCATTTAACAGTAATACTGTTGGTTCGAAACACATTCCGGTGACTACTGTCGAATGGCAACAGCACCTAGTAGAGTAAAAGTCATATCATTAATATGCGTGTTACGACTTTCACATATTTACGATTAGACCAAAAACTCCACTCCCTGCGTAACTTTAGGTAGCAACCACAGCCACTACGAATCCAAACCCAAGCCAGCACACCACCGACCTTTCGGGGTAGACACGATGTCCTCAGGTACCTATAGTACCCCCGGAAGACATCAGTCCTTAAATCCGTACTAGCGAAGACGGTGCGAGGCTCGTACCAGCGCACACCACCGACCTTTCGGGGTAGACACGAAGTCCTCAGGTACCTATAGTACCCCTCGAAGACATCAGTCCTTAAACCCGTACTAGCGAAGACGGTGTGGGGCCGTAGCTGGTCCCGTAGTACTAGATTAGAATCTAACTGGTGTTAAGCAGTCCTTCATCAATCTCTAGTGAGATTTCGAAAAGTCACCTCTTCTATCATTTTTGAACCCCAGAGAGGAACAAGGTAATGCTGCACCTTGAGCTAGGCACCGCGGGGTCGCTTATGCACCCGTAAGTTCCGAAAACAAGATTCACAAGTCTCCAGAACTCCCCTGCGGGACGTCACGTCATACGTGACAGGAAAGATATCGGCAGGGAGTTTGTTCGACATACGCTATGTTCGGCCGAAAAATTAGTTCTCCCTGTAATGCGTAGTGCGGTTCGCTGCCAAGTTGACCACAAATGGATGCGCTCTTAATGATGAACGCGTCGTGCGCGTGAATGACCGGGTTTCGGGAACAAGTTCCCTGATTTCATCAGAACACATCCCATTATAGTAACGATAGAACAACGAAATGCACCCCACGTTGCGACGATGCTCAAGAGAGTCAATAGAGTTGGCTACCCTACTGTCTCCTATGAGTTTCTTCGCTCTCTCCTAGACACGGTCGAGTAACTTCAAAATAGTCTTTGAAGCACCGGCCCAAACATAGAGTTGTATTCCATTTTCGGTCGGAGGTAGGCGGTATAAATAGTGAGGAGATCAGATGGGGTGAAGTATGTCTTGCACCGTCTTAAAAAACCGAGGCACTTGAATGCTTCTTTTGAGGCCTGAAAAATGTGCTCAGTCCATCGAACATCGCACTGAATTTTCATGCCAAGAACATCAAGAGCTTCTGATTCCTCGATGTTTATACCGCCCATAATTACAGATGACGCAGCGTCATCGGGCATGCGTCGATGTGTAAGCATGCTGCATTGGGTCTTTTGAGCATTGAAATCGACCCTGTTTGCCTGACCCCATTGCGATATTTTCATGAGGTCACAATTCAATGAGTCACTCATATTTTGCCTCAGCGAAGTGATCATAGTCGATGTTGGCCTACGACTAAAGTATATGAGTGAGAAAGGCTGCTGTCATCTGCGAAAGAGTGGATATGGTTGGAAGTTTGATATATGAGGTCATTAAGAAAGACTAGAAATAGGGTAGGAGAAAGAGAGGAGTCTTGCGGTACCCCTGAATTTATTTTATACTCATTAGATGAGATCCCGTATATAACAAATCTTATAGCGCGATCCCTGACAAAACTCGATATAAATCGAGAGAAGATATCACCGACACCAAAAGCAATAAGTTTGGACAGAAGTGCCCCATGCCACACTCTATTAAATGCTTTAGAAATATCCAGAGCCACGACTTTACTTTCGCCGAACTGGTGAATAGAATTACACAATTTTTCCGAGAGGAAGGCTAATAAGTCGCCCGTAGAGGGCCTTCGACGGAAGCCGTATTGATGGTCGTTCAGTAAATTGTTGGACTCTAAATATTTCATTAGGTGAAAGTTCACCATACTTTCCATCACTTTGGAAATCGCGGAACAGATTGCGATTGGGCGGTAATTTTCAGGTTTGCTTGCCTCACCCTTTTTTGGCATCGGCGTTACATTTGCAACCTTCCAGCACGATGGGAATTGACCTGTATAGTAAAGAGTGATGAAAAGGATTGCTAAAGGACGTGATAACGTCGAAGAACACTGCTTCAGGACCAGTGCAGGAATTCCATCCGACCCAGGAGACTTGTTTATGTTGAGGTTCGTTAAAATCCTTTTAACTGCACGAGCTCGAAAGTATATCTTTTTGCCATAGTTACGGATACACGCCCGGCTGCGGGCAGTGGTTGATTGCTTTCCGGCAGGTGAGAATTACCTGCAAACATTTCAGCTAGTAGGTTAGCTTTTTCAACCGGGTCAGTGAATATTTGATCATCTTTCAAAAGGGCCGGAATAGAAGAACTAGCATTTTTGTATATTTTTCGTGACATTCTTTTTAGGCTATTTACGGCAGTTGATTTTTGAAAAACTTCCCTCAAAACAATAGAAAAATTTGATTTAAAAATTATTGGTTGTTTCTTTGTTTTCAACGAATAATATATCCTGAAGCCTTGATAAATATTCACAAACAGATAAACTGAAAAATAGTTGCAAAGCTTAAAAAATGAAAATAATTTCCAAATGTGTTGTGTGTGTATTATTGTTCTATTCTATTCTATTTCCAGCAGAAACTTTGTGTTGGTTTGCTGCAGCGCCTGAAGGTTTCTGATGCACGTTCAGTTATTTCACAATGTACGATTAATTTCTTGTTGTTTGTTACTTATAAAATGTGATAGTAATCAAAAATTTCAAAAGTTATAAGCTCTGGCTTACCTTAATCTTTTTCAATGCTCAATTTTTCTTTTTCATAATTAGCAATTGCGGAATATCTTCTTCTCCTGTGACTACTTCATTGTATCATATCCACATACTCCTACTAAGATTCCAGAGTTTTAATGTTCCTTTGGAGCTTCTATTCAATTCAGGGCTAGAAGAAGTACTACTCGAACTTCCGTGCTACAAACCCTGCTTCATGTACTAAAGTGAGTTTGATTGTGTGGTGTTCTTCTAGTCCCAAATATTTTGTCTTTTACGATGTTTTACTAAATTATTTTAAACAGTGTTTTCGCTCACAAAATTTTTACTTCCCTCTGCACCACCTTCCGTGTGAAAATCCCACCGATCCTAGTTGATCTTACTATAGTTGATGTTTTGACGAAAATAGTAGCACACGATTATTTATTTTTTTTAAATCGCTAACTAATCTAGCAAACTTTCTGTTTCTTACAAAGAGTTACCACAACTTACGCGGAGGTGTTCATGAAGTTCATGAAGTTTAGTGAACACAAATCATTTGTAATTTTTTAAAAATCCATTCTTAAATCTGCAGTAGTATATACCATGATTATGTGTGAATAAAATTTACATCTTTCTATTTTATGAATGAAGATTCGTTGTTTGTGTTACACAGTTTCCAATGATGTTTATATGATGTTATGAATGATTATACAGTTCATTTAGACATGGGGCAGTTTATAATTGATTATAAATATCAGCAGCGTTGCCATGACAAAACACTTTTTGTTACGAAAATGCGAAAAAAAATTTCCAAAATTTCATGTAGCAGGTGTTGCAATAAAAGATTTTATTGCGAATAGCCCGCTATTAATAAAAATAGGGCGATATATGCTTCACAATAACGCATTGAAATTATTAAAAGTCTATACAGAAATTTTGGGCATTTAGCGGTCACAGTTCGCAAAACTACAGCATTTTTTTAATCATCGTGAAGTACCTTCTCGGCGATAAATTTTTAATCTGGCGGAGCTGTTATGATAAGCTAGTGATGTGAAGAATCGAACTCATTCACGTCCCATAAGAACAACTGCGAATATTGTGCCATAATGTTGAACTAAATCCAGGTTTGACACTTTCTCTTTGGAATTGGACATTCCACAAATAGCATTGCACTCTATTCTACACTTTTTAGTTTGCCCACGTCTTAAGGCTTTTAAGTTCAATTAACAGACGAATTCACAGGTATAGAGCATCAACAATGTCGTGTCTCGGAGACGACGTTAATAAGAATTATTATCGAAAAATCTCTCCATACTTAATGTGTGATCGTTTGGTGGACTTTTGCGACTGGCGGGGTCATTGGAGCTTACTTTGGCAAAATGAAGCTGGAGCACCTGTTACGACAGCTGGATTGCCGTGAAAAGTCTCCCGACCATGTGATTGAGCGAAAAAGCGATCACAAATTTGGCCACCCAGATTTTGTTATTTACCAATTTGCAGCTAAGTGAAAAATAAGGTCCATTCCAATGGCACGTAATCGGTTCAAGACTACAAAGATCGAATTCGTGAAGTCATCGAGGACATATTTTCGCGAATGTGCGAATTCGTGAAGGAACATTTCATGAATAGAATATAGTATTGTAATAGTACCATTATCATTGTGTTACATTGTTCTAAAAAAGTAACCAAAATTTAATAAAAGTTCTTATGTACATATTGGAGAAAAAAGTAATGAAAACGACAACGTCAGTCACAGATTGCTGCATACTTATACACACTTATGCAATATACTACATAAATGGAATCACTATGTATGTATGTACATGCATATGTAAATCACTCTGCAGAATGTTAAATACGCCAAATAACCATTCAACCGTCCATTTATTCATCCATCACAATTGAAAAATTCGTAAGTAACAGTAATAAAACTAATAAAAAAAAATTATA
Organism: Dexiosoma caninum; assembly: GCA_963924685.1. Taxonomy (NCBI): domain Eukaryota; kingdom Metazoa; phylum Arthropoda; class Insecta; order Diptera; family Tachinidae; genus Dexiosoma; species Dexiosoma caninum. The sequence continues at coordinate 58,577,345 of OZ004729.1, forward strand.
AGAACGAAAAAAGCAAACAGTGATTGTTGTGCGTTCTTAAATGATGATAATTTGTGACATCCTTTAAATAAATATATAAATGAACGAATAAAAACGTATAATGTATTTGGAATAATTTTATTGGAATTGTAAAATTGATAAAACACTCATGTAAATTTATTTTAAAAATTACTGAAATAGTGGTCATAGTCGGCTAACTGTTCATAAACGGCGACCGTGTTAGACTAGTTGATAACGAAAATAAAATGGCGAATATTGTATTTCTCAAAATAAAAAAGTTTTCTGCTGTTGTTCTCTCCCAGCAGTAGCACTTAATAATTTTTTTTTGCTGGGACCAGCACTCAGCAGATGACCCCTACCCATGCGATGCATTGTGCTGGAAGTATAGGAAAGGGATATTTAGAAAAACGACAGGAGGTGAGACTTAATTAATTATTTTACAGTTCTGCACGTTCTTTGTTTATAGTAGTGTCGAAGCTTCGCTTTAGTAGCCATTTTTTTTTATTATTATTTTACTTCGCCGGTGCTACACAATACCCACGAAGGAGGACGTTCTGATGTGATTGTAGATTGCGATCAGCTGAAGCCAGTATTGTTCAGAGACCAGTGACTATGCCTTCGCCACTGAAACCTACCGACAACAACTGGCACACAAAGACATACTAATGCACATCAGAAAAATACGAGATGTTTTTTTTATAATTTTAGTCTGAAACTGGGGTTGAATCCAGATCTGTTTTTGTTTTGTAGTCAACGTGCAGACTACTTCAGCCATCGCCACACTCGATAATTTATTCAGTTTATTGATTGAATTTTTCTTCGAAATAGGAGCGCTGCGATTTTATTAACTGTCAGGAATTATTTTCAAAACTACAGTCTATAAAGCAGTTCTACCGTATATACATATATCATGGATCTCATATTTTCTATATATCTATTTAAAATGGAAAAACTGCGGTAGGGCATTGAGGACATATGAGCACAAGGTGGTTATGCTCTCATTCAAATGTTTTAACAACCTAAAAAAATTATATAAAAATAAAGCAATTACAAGTTGCCAGTCATCTTTTATTGTCTGTTTCAAAAAGAAATTTTGCAAATAGTTTTGAAACATTTTTAAAATATCAGCATGTTCATATAAAACTCTGAGATAATGAAGCTAATAGTTGCTGGTATGCATAAATTGCCAGGAACAGGTTGAAGACTGTATTTTACCCTTTTTTTAATATTCCTTATAAGGCTCACACATGTATACACATACATGTAAACCTAAAAATATACTTTAATGCAACTGCAACTTTGTTAGTTCTGGTATAGTTTGGTCAGAATGTGGTGTTTAACAAACCATGACACAATAGTCAGTTAGTTGCACACCCAATCTCCAAAGTTGTAAGTATTTGTTGCTTAGAAAATCAACGAACAGGAAAACAGAATAAAATGGAACTTTTCAACTTGCACAGACACAAACGAACACGTACTACAGTTCTCTCTCTGACACACGTAAGGCTACCGAGAGCTCAAATTGAAAAATTGTTTCCAGTAGATTGCGGCCGTTGCTTGATCCACTTTATGTAGACAAATCAAAGAAATTGCAAATAAATGCTTCAATATTCTCTAACTCAAAGCTTGAATATTTAATTATGTGTTTCCCGTATTGCTTTAAATATAAACAACACATTTCTTTTAACTTATACGGAATTAACTTTAAAATAGTATGAAAAAAGCAGATATTTTATTTTGTAAATCGATTTTTAATATAACAAAAAAAGGGAGCACATAAATATTTTCTTCTTGCCAGTGAAGCCCAAACAATTACATAGTTGTGCTGAAGTAGAAAATAATTTACTTGTACACTTATATTTATATTTCTGTCAAAACAACGCTTTGTGAAAAGAATTAATTAATTGGAGTAAAAAATTAATCCCTTCCATTTACTCCAATTTTGCATACTTTGCCCATACAGAGCAGAATTGTGGATGGCTTGAGAGACGTCACATGTCGGACAAAAAATTGTCTAGTCGCATGACCTTGGCGGCCAATGTAGATTAATTGCTCACCTTACTCGCCACTCAATAGGGTCGTAGTATCGCGTGCGCAGTGCAGTTGGCACGTCTTGTTGAAACCACATTTGAACCAAATCCAATTCCTCTATTTTTGCAAAAACAAAAATTGCTAATCATCGCACGAAACCTGCCCCAACTAACTGTAACGTTGCGATTTTTATCGCAATCAGCCGATATATAATTTCAAAGAGTTGCGCAATGAAGTCTTACTTCAGTGAAATATGACTGGCAACTGTTTCGATGTTCTTTTTTGAAATGTAAACGAAAGAATACCGAGTTGTGCGCCAATGTGAAGAGCTGTGGTATGGACATACTACTTCTTCTCGCATCCTACACATGTGTGAGGAACATAGAATCAGTGTATTTGTATATTGAAAATTACAGAGCACAAAGCTTTGTAGTATAGAGTGCTTAAAAAAGAAGAAACTTTTGTAAAAAAATGCGTCGAAAAATGCTAAAAAGCGTAGAAAGTAAGAAATGCCACTTATGCACAGAGGGCATACATTACTCGAAACCCCATTCTAATTTGCTTCTCGTAATAGAATAATTATAATATGTATAATACACCATCACTAAATATACATATGCATCTGTAGATTATAAAAAAAAGTCCTATAGACAGATATGATGTAGGTCATCAGAAATGGCGAATTTTTCAAACGAAGAAACAGAGCCAAAATAATACATTTATGTACTTTAAAACTTTGGATCCATTTAGCAACAACATATCACGAAAATCAAGAAAATTCTATGTAATATTTTATGTACGAGGGTTAAAAAACACATATCTCAATGCGTTAAGAAGTATGGACTTAATTAAGGGAGAATTAGTAGAACGTTAATGTAGTGGGCAAATTACATGACCGGGAAATTCCTCATGTAATAATTGTTCGGTGGCGTGTGGCGCCACCTTGCTGAAACAAAAGGTCACTGACATCAACATTAGGCAATTGTGGCCACAAAAAATCGGTTCTCATGGTTTGGTAGCGCAGAGAATTCACAGTGGCGGCGTTTCTTTGCTCATCTTCGAAAAAATAAGGGCCGATGATGCTTAACTACGGCCACTACGATCGTATTGTTTTGGTCTATTGTCAGCAACAGTACTGTGAGCCTCGATTAAATTACGCGCAGCGGTCTCAGAAGAAGCTTGATTACGAAGAAAAGTTGTTCGAATTTTACAAAGCGATACGATAAAATGTTCAGAATTTTGATAGTAAATTTTCACAACTAAAATTCTTAATTCAAGAGTGTAGCGTTCCATGGTTAAAATTTCCCAACTTTTTACTAAATTAATGGGTAATGATGAGAACTGAATTCTTGACATTTCAACATTTGACAGCCAATTTACTTCTTAACCTCAATTTTGCTCACCTTGTGTAATGCGGCCGCTGTTTTTGTTTTTGGCTTATCAAATACAAGGTAAAGTGTACCGTCATTGGATCTTAATAGAAAAATGTGTCTTCGCATTGAAGCAGTGTCATCTGACATCAATACTGTGACAAATATCATTCATAAAACGAAAACAAATGTCATAATAGAATTTTGTCATAATTTTACTGTTAAAGATGACAGGAATGACATTAATATTATGTCACTTATTATATATTATTAAAATATGTATAAAATAAAAAATTGAACAGTGTTATAAGATCTGTAATTGGCATTTTAATACAAATTTTATTGTTTTATTTTTGTGCTTAAAAGCATTTTTAGAAAGTTAAAACACGTAACACTGCATTGATGTACCCGCATCATCATATGAGGAACATAATAATAAAATTTGCAATTATTTTTAAAAACTAACCCAGTACAGCAATCATTGAGAGACAAAAAATTAAACAAACGATCGTATGACACCTTTAATAAAATACTTTGTATTTTTCCTGATGTTCATATGTATGCCTAACAGGCAGTAATAAGCAATCAATGATGAAAAGTGTCATGGGTTCAAAAATGAAGGCACATGACGTAACATTGATGATATAAATGTAATAACAAAATATCATCAACATAATGTCACTGATAGAAAAACCGTCATATCACTGAAGTAATTTGACATTAATAGAAAGACACTCCAACATTACGGAATGGAAAATTTGACATCAATGCAATGACACACCGACAGCAGGAACATGATAAATTTATATAAATTTATTGACAAAATATCATCAACAATTTAAAAAATTACGATCTCTTGAAAAAGTAGACAAAAGATCTACAAAACGTCGGGGAAAACTGTAAATTAAAAATTGTTTTATTCACATGAAAAAATTTCTGGTCAATTAACAGAAAGGCAGGGAAATAATATTGTTATAAACAAAACATATTAATGCAATCTTTCTCAATTGTGCATAACTACGTTGTCTATATAGTGCAGCAGAACTGTATACAAACTTTGTATAGATATGTTTTAGAGGTCAGCTCTTTTGTAGAGAGTTAACATAATATAATATTCTGTCGAATAATGTCAAAAAATTATCGATCAAATTTAGCTGATCATTGAGCATTAAGACTACCGGATCCCTGACATCGCTTCTGATTTTCCCAAAAGATTTCAAAAATTCGAATTTCATAAAGAACATCAAAATTCAATATTATTTCCTTAAAACTTCGAATACAATTTGTTTTTTTTATATAATTTTCGTTCTTACATGGAAACGCTTTATTGCAAAACAATAATTTTTTCTTAAATAAGGCATTGCATAATCATCCCTTAAAAATACGAAATTTATTAAAGAAAAACTTTGTTTTGTAGATTCCACAGCAACCATTCAATGAAACAAAATTATCCTGGTCCTTGTTCTTCGTTCATTATCATCATCGTATTCCTCTCCAACAACATCGTCGTACAAAAACATTTCATTGAATATAGTCTTCAATTTTTTGCTGGAGTTTTAACACTACACCATCATTAAGTTTAAAGTTTTGATGTGGAAAAAAATTTTTGTAAAAGTAGAGAAGTTAAACAGAATAAAAATGTGACGCTCATGAAAAAATTGTTACTTGTTTTCTTTCGTTTTCTACTTTTGTAACATAAAAACACAGTTTTCTGTTGTTTTGCTTTCTTGGATTCGAGTAAAGTGTACAGTGGTGTTAAGGAAACCACACGAATGAAGTCAGGAAATGTTGAAATAAGACCTCCGTGTTGCAAACGAAGCCAAAACATTTTTAAAATATACGACATACATGTGTAGATAAAAGAAAAAATTTATACCAGGGATTTAATGTTTTTTTTTACAAGATTTATACAATAAAAAAGCTTTCAGCAGAAACATGAGTCATACATAGGCAGCCTTGCCAATTTAGTTTTTTTTTTCAAAATCTTCATATCTTGTCTTCATAAAAAGAATTCTAACTTCCCGGAAATTACTTTTTTACCTTAATTTTCTAAATTGGAGTTTTCATAATATTTCGACCATTTCGCGATGATGTTAGTATGAATGCATGTGTGTTTGTGTGTGTGTTTATATATGTGCACATCTTATAATTTGATAAAAACGAAATATACCGCATTGGAGAGATATTGAGGTCACTTCAAAATTCGGTTCGGTAGATTTGGAAATTTTTAAAAATAAAATGATCAAAGAATAGCATTTTTCTTCTAATTTAAATTCTAAATTACAAAATACAAATTAAATCAGCTCTTAACCTCGAAACGTCGATTGCCCAAAATTTGGGCAATTTCTCGTTCGAGAGATATCGTTGGTGAAAATTTTTTTCTCTCTAATACTCCAAAAGTCTTGGTCAAATCGATGCCGCAAAATTGACAGCAATCTGCGAAATTGTCCGAAATATATCGATATCGAAAATTTGCGAAGGAATTTTTGGTTTTTAATTACTCCCTAATTTGTTATCAAACCGATTTTCGATACGCATTAATTTTTTAAATTAAAAGTTGTGTCGACCGCTGCAAATTTGCTTTGAATGGTGTTTCTGAAATGGCCTGCATGGTGAACAGATTCCCACAATTTTAAGTAATTTATTAAATCCCTACGACCAGATTTGTTGAAAAAGTCCTTTATTCTTAAAATACCACACAATGTCGATGTTTCTAATTTTTTCTTATTTTGGCCCTGATTATAATCTCTGTTCGAACAAATTTTCATTATGACGCACATTTGAAGAGATGGCGTTAATATGGAAAATTTATAAATTTTTGTTTAGTTGTTTTGTATAGTGAACAGCACTGTTACGATATATGAAAAATTATATTTTTGTTTTTTAAGAAATTCTTTAAAAAATCAGTTTTTTTTATTATTATATTTATAGTAATTCGATTTGATTTTGAGCTATTTTCTCATAAATACCTTTCATTTGATACCCATATTATAGTGATGGATAAATATAATGCTCCGCCATTTTGGGACGTTCTCCAAATTGCGTTTGCATTTCAATATATTTTACCATGCCTTTACACATGCCAGTGATTGCATGCCACTATCAAATACATATTATCATTGAACACATTACTCGAAAGAAAGAGTGTACGTCAACAAACCAAGAACCTACTCCAACTAAAAACCAACATTCGAAATGAAATCATGGCCATTACACCCGAAATTTTACGATTACACCCGAAATTTTGCGAAAAGTTATGGAAAATATGCTAAAAAGAGCACGTATGTGCGAAGCAGAAAATGGACATCACTTACAGGATATCATTTTTCAAAGCTAATTGCAAAAACTTCCCCAATAATATACTGTATTTAAAAAAAAAATTATAATAATCGCATAAATAAAAAAGTTATATATCATTTAAACTATATAGCTCATTCTGCGCCATCTTGTATCAGGACTACATACATATAAACATAAAACATAGTTCATTTCACTTTACAAATGTCGTCGATGCATTAATATAATTTGCTTAAACGTAAATTGCAAATTCAGTTTTCAACTTCCACCATCATACCCGTCTCTATTGATTAATAGGCGTGTCTCTATAGATTCATAAGCGTGTATAATTTGCTGTTTTATCTCACAAAAGTGGGTGCGAACGGTACCAATTTAATAATTTTAAAATATTTGCAAGCAAATTTTGCTGCCACTGGAGATGCCATTCCGAAAAATGTATATGGATTATTAAAAAATTGTCAATGTGTTCAATTCTTCGTACTATTAGTCGTTATTACACGTTAATTTACGCTGCTTTCTGAAAATCCCTTTAAAAGAAATTGCGAAAAAATAGAAATAACTCGTTTCATATTTGTGAACACTGTTGTACTTTTCAAACAAAATTTTTACTGAATGTACTCAAAGCAGTCATAGTGTGTGAGGAGTTTCTTCATAATTGTTGAACTCAATAATATTTGGGAGGAATTTCGGTATTTGAGGTATAGTTATTATTACTTTCAATTAATAAATTAAAACTACTAAATTTCTTATATTTCCCAAATAATCTTTAAATTTTTCGGACATCACAAAAATTTTTGGAAATAAGCTAATTCTTTACATATGGTAACACTGCATATAGGTCAAAAGTTAAGAAGAGCTAGATCTAGGAGAAGATCTATTGCGCAAAGCCCATCACATTAAACCCCCCGTCCTAAGTGTGTTAAAGAATCTAATCACTATTTTTAGTCTGGTATTCTACAACATATGCGGAGGCACAACAATGTCAACCCGATGGAGAAACCTCTATATGTGGAGTTTCGGTATAATCGAAAACAAAGTGTTACGATCTCTCGACAGGCATTATTCACTCGTAATACGAGTAAATATAAACTTTTAGAATTTGTGATATTTATTTGCACTACAATTAGTACAAATGAAGGAATGAATACTAAAAGTCAATAATTATAAAAATACTTTCGATTAACACAAAAAAGTTATTGATAATCTTCTAATATTCCCTTAATGTTTCCTATAATCGCAGTGTCACTTGTTGGACCGTACCAATGTGGCACATTTTTTCTGAGAATGCCTAAAAGTCTTGATAAAAATTTTTGATTTAATACGACGAGATTAGATAAGTTGGTGTGGGATAGCAAACCGCACCGGGTTAATCTAGTTCCTTTCCCATTTTGATTATTTCTTCTCGAAAAATGTGTTATATCAATAGTAATTAAAATTTAATTTTGCTCCTGTGGCTTTCCAAATTTTAAATCTAGGGATTTTACTAAAGCTCTACAATGTACCAAAATTTATATGTTAAGTGAAGCACAACATTTTTCCTGCGAACAAATTGGGAAAATAGGTATATATGTATGTAAATTTTTTTTATCATTAAATGCAGAAAAATATATATATATATATTTTTTTTTTATCTTGGACCAGTACTCAGGAGATGTGAGAGAGATAACAGGTGATGAATCTTCATTATATTGCAACTTTGCTTTTGCAGGATTTTGTGTATAGCAGTGTTGTAGCGCCTCTGATATCAAGGAGACGTATTCAATTTTGCAGCCATTTTTAGTAATTTATTTACTTTGCTGTTGCTCCACAATACCGATGAATAAAGACGCACTGATGTGCCTGTGAATTGGTATCAGTTGATGCCTGTACTGTTCGGTGACGACTGACTATGCCTTCGCCAATGAAACCTTCCAACAACAACTAACACAAAGATACACTAATGCACATCAGAAAAAAATGGATTTATGACTTGGACTCGAACCTAGACTTTTTGCTTTTGTAGTCAACGCGGCAGATTACATCAGTCATGGCCACCTTCAATGGGAGGTGTGCTTGGCTCTAAATGATGAGCGATGCAAACTTCTGAAATTGCAAAATCTTCTACGTGCTGCTGTCGCCAAATTATTAATTTTGTTAAACTCTCCTTTCATGGAGAGCCACAACGCTAGAACGTACATAGTTTTCACGCCTTTCAGATTCGGTGCGAATAACCCAGTACGACATAAAAAATATAAGCTTCCTTTTGAGCAACCTTTTATAAGAAACAAGTCTAAGTAATTAATAAAATTTAATTAGAAAACTACTACTATTAATGATACAATAACTGTAATCATTTTCCTTTCGATAAGATCTTATTATTTCAAAAGGGTGCTGATGGCTCGTTGGCTGTGAAACCAGAAGGATTCGCAGCCTGCTCCAGTCCACAATTTTTTCTGATTTTTCTGTGCTACAGAACCCTCTTTCGCCAGTAATTGAGCAATAAAACGTCTGCGAAGTAAAATAATAAATAAAAAGGCTCCCCTTACCTTGAAAATAATGCGTCAAAATTAAATCAGAGACGCCAAAACTTTGCTTTATAATTAACACGCAACTGCAGCTCTATCTTCCTACCACTTTTACCATCTGTCCATTCTCTACACTATCCCTATATCTCTATCTAGTTCCAGTACAAGGCATTGCATATGCGGATTTCCCCTGAGCCCAACTTTGAATTTTTTTATTACACCCAGTTCACACTTTGGTGAATTTATTACGACTTTGTCAAGGAATCATATACATACAATTTTTATTTTGTTTTTAACAAGAAGAGAAGAAAACGTATCTTTTTTTCTCTTACAGCTGCTAACCGATTTTTTATTTTAGCAAATCCGTACAGTTTTACTATTGTCATTTCCTACAGTGTAGATATCGCACACCATACAAAAGTATGATCTGTAAAAGTTCCTTGCGCATTTCAACGCAATTACATTGTTAATATACAATTTTTTTTTGGAGTGGGAGAGAGTTTTCATAAGTTGGCAAATAAAAACTTTATTGCGCATCAAAGTACATACATAAAAGTTAGCAAAAGCAAAAAGAAAAAAACAACGAAAAGCAACAATACTTAGTCATAAAGAGCTTTTTGTTCATGCTCAAAAAAAATGTCAGTAAAACTTCTTTTTGTAACTTGAAAAAAAGTTACTCCTGTTAAGTATTCGAGTAGTGGAAAAATATTTGATTTAAAATATGTTTGTACATTTGATTCCTTTGTAGCACAAAACTTTCCCAAAGAAGTTTTTTTTCTAATTTCTTATTTAAACCAAATTCATTTAAATGTTTTTTATTGTTGCCTATTGTAAGTGCGTATTATATTCAAACTTATGACGTATGTTCATCATTCCCCCTCCAAAATACACTTGTGAACAGAAAAATAGTTGTGATGATTTTTACACCACATACCGCTCCATTGATCAAAATGTCAGAATAAATTTTTATTTTGTATAAATATTTCTTAGTAAGTGCTTTTAAACTCTTCTCTTGAGAAAAATATATTATTTGCTCTCTTCCTTGAGGGGTATTTAAATTTAAAACTTTAAACATGGTTATCGTAAATCTATTTTTTTTAGAGCTATCAGCCTGCTTGAGCAAATGAGTGAGATTTATGTGGAATCTTTAAACTCAATATTGGTGGAACAATTAAAGTGAAACTCACCAATAATTATAATCTTTTGAAGTCTGATTCTGAACAGTAAGTTTCTTTATTTATAAATTAAATTTAATATAAAATTTAATCAACATAATTAATAATTTTGATTTAAGTGCTACCGCAAACAATGTTGTAACTGGCGAAATCATAATTTTTCAGTAGAGCAAAAAACTCTTTTAGATGCAAAAGCATTCTTATTTGAAATGACAAATGATAACAAGAGGGTTTTTAAAAAAAAATTTTTTAAATCAAACTACATGTAAATTTTCTGTGTAAAAAGTTCCATATTAAAAAAGTGATGTGCAGTTAAAATAGTTTTCCATTACTCTGCAGTTTTTCTATTAAGTTTTTTACACTTACAGCACTTAAAATTTAATTAGAAATGATTGCTGGGACATAGGCTGCACGCTAGTTTTGAGCAATTTAAAAGCAAGTTCTAGCAAGCAAGATGGCTTTGCTGTTCATAAGAATAGTAATCAGCTGGTTTCTTACCCAAAAAATGGCTAGAGAATTTTAAACTAAATTCGCATCAAATTTTAAAAACTATGAGTGGATTAGTAAAAAAATTACTCTGTATTAAAATTTGATAAGCAACTAAGCAAATCACTCATTACTGATGGTTTTTAAGACCACACAAAAACTACTGCTGAAAACTAAACTAAGCATTTCCTTCTAAATGCTTTCATCAGCGCAGGGAATATGTTGTGAAATCATGGAATATAAAAGCATTTATCAAAATTCGTTCCGCCGGTTAATTATGTTTGTTACACTGCGTAAAATTGATCATTGCTTATAAGAGTGCTTTTTAGTATGCACTAAAGTAAGGAATTTATGTATAAAATACTAAAAACTTGTTTTTTTTCTGGTATTTTTGAAGAAGTCAAAAAAAAACAAGGGAGCAGTAACAAGACCACTTTTAGAAATAAAGTTGTCACCAAATTGATTTTGCAATAAATTGATTGTTAAGCGCTCTGTTTGGAAAATTGCACCATCTTGTTGTAATAAAATGTTGATGTGTAGCTGATTAATTTTTGGAAAAAAAAATTAAGCCAGCATGGCACGATATCGCTCGCCATTCACCGGACCGACGACGAATCGACATCTTAAATAATTACACCAGTATTATTCTCTTTGCTGCGCGTATTCCTTTATCTTGTTAATTGTTTTGAATCGGGAAGAGTAAAATTGCTCGCGCACTAGGCCGATTATGTTGACCGCAATATGGACGAAGTGATCTATGAACTTCGCGAACAGATTTATTTTTTTCCAAAGTAAATTTTTACAATTTCGGGTCGTTGTTCTGGCGTTAAACGATTCATGATGACTTGCCAAAACTGAGCAGAAATGGCAACACAGTTTGACATTCTCAGCTGTCAAACCATAATTGCCGATATCGATAGTTCTCATGCAGCTAAAGAACCATCTAAAGAATTTTTTTTACTTACTTTCGATGTGATTTTTTAAACTTTGTCTGGTAGCCATATGAATAAACAAAAAACACATGGTTTTGCAGGACATTAGCAAGTAACACTTTAGATTTATTTAAAAATTTATATGGGTTAGAAAGTGCTTTGCCTTCCATCATAACTTTTAGAATAAAACATACTACCCTTTCTGAGAGAAAAACATAAAAATAACGAATTTGGTTTGGTATTCGTTTTTGAAATAAAAACATGCATTTTTTGGTAGAAAAGGTCACCCCATTGATATCAGGATGATTCCATTTGTATATCGTTTCGAGATAATGTGAAGTGCGATACTCTGCTAAATCGACCAAAAATAGAAATAAACGAGTTAAATATATCATTTCTCCTAATAATTGTATTACATCAATCATGTAATTAGGGTCATTATTGTAAGTTCGCAATAGTTAAAGTTAGTATATTATCGGCCATTTCAAGTTAAGTTTAACTCAAAATTGTCCGACAAGCTAACGGCAGGTTTATCCCTGGTGCACTGCAGAATGCTGAACAAACAGGGCGATATACAGGGTACTGAAACAAATAAAAGATATATTTTGGAATCGTCTTCGAAGTCATATTTAATTCTAGGGAATTGAGCCAGTCTCTTTTCTAACAACCAATCTGTGCTCTTCAAATGGTTCTAAACCTTAATTCTTAGCGGACTCTAGAATTTGTTCCAATGAAATGTTTTTTTTCTTGTTAAAAGAATTCAGCTCCTATTCAGTATGCATTACTTTTCTTTTAGGTGTTTTGTTAGGTAATTTCTAAAATAATTCTTTTACAAATTTTTCAAGTAGGAATGAGTTTTTTACAGAATATTTATTGAAGAGTTGGTACTTACATTTACTTGCATTTTAAGCTGAAGGCAAAAATATGTAATTGTAACAAAGATTCTAGGACTTTGATAAAAAAGGTATCTACGTATTCACGTATGGACATACAAATTTACACTGTTGTATGTTTATGGAATATTGTGCAAATATTTATATAAAATTTCTTAAGATGTGCAATCTAAAATATTATGTATGTTGTAAGTATATACATATGTATTGATGTTTTTATATACATAGAATAGAGTCATCATCAACATCAGAAGATTATATGACAAGTTTTGTCCCCCATTTCATTGCTTAAGAATAAAAGTAAAACTTTGTAAGAAAAGAAGGAGCACAACTTCTGCAATTTCAAAAATGAAACATTTTTTAAAAGAAAAAGAATAATTTTTAATGTATAAATTTTTTTTTCTTTTATGTATTTATGTCAATACATTTGTATCTACATATGCATACGTCGTATATAAGTACATTTATTGCTGTACATAAATTTTAACATGAGATGAAGTTTTACAGATTTTACATGGGATATGATACTACTTGAAGTTCTTCTCCATCTAATTTACTTAACTTTGCTTTCTTTCTATTTCTTTACTACTATTAAGTATATAAGGTGATATCTACATGTATAGATATATATCTGTATTCATATACATATAGTCTGTACTCACATGCATATGTATCTGAGAACAAATATTTTTTTAGATTTGCATTCAGAATTTATATATGAAGAATGTATTTGTTATATGCAGGAAAAAATAAATTAATAATTCAAGTGTGGTGGCGTCCCTTTAACTGTATTTTTGGTTACGATTCTTTATTTTGCTCTTAGTAAAGTATGAAGTTTTTATTTTATAGAAGGACTCGTATTTTTCAAGATTAACAGGGCTTTTACAGGGGCTGTAACGCAACTTCTATTTAACATACAATTTTTTACAAATAGTTAAGGGCTTACGCTACTTTAAAATAATATAAAATAATATGTATGTAATTTAACAGAAGCGGTTTTTGATAAGTCTGAAAATACGAATGGCTTGTAGATCGAAGTTGATATAAATCTTATGTTTGATATATACTTTGGACACTGTCTTTCTAAGTACACACGAAAGTGTGATCCTCCAGATACATATTGTTTGACAATTTCTATTTGGACTAACCATTGAAGAATAAAATTCATTGAACAAAAATTTATGCCGAGAAATATTCCCTCCCTTTCGCTCACGCATGTAAAATATCAATATTGTAATACTCCTCGATCGTGTTACCGGGAGATTTCAAATAATAAATTGACACAAATGAAATGCAACGTATTTCTGATAAATTTGCTTTTACTTTTGTTTATTTACTTTGTCACTGTTACTTTGCAATACTGTTACTATTCTGGGGATATGCAACTTCAATCCATACGGTACAATGTGAATCCCATCGAGAAAAAAGGATTGATGCAAAGAAAGAATAAAGTAGAAGAAGAATAAGAGGAAGCCATTTACCGCCCCCAGCCATTATATAACTTCTTCTACATCTAACCTGTCCCTGCAATGATGCTCCTGATATGTTATATATTGGAAGCTATGGCAATGACAGACAATGTACTCCATGGTCAGCTCGTGATATCCTCATAAAGCCTGCAAAGATTGGAAGCTTCCTTTCTCATTTGCTGACCATCGCTCCAATCCAGCAGTGACCAGACAAAGCTCCTGTCAGAATCTCAAGTCCCAGCTAATCATTCACAGTAGCCACGTGGTCCTTGCAACTCGAAGAATCTTACAGGAATTATCCACCTTCTCCACCGCCCATCTCTTGACCTATAGAAAAGATGGAGAATAAAAAATTCGAGAGATTCAAAATTGATAAAAATTAAGTACAATTAGTATAGATATATTGGTTAATTGGTAGAATCTCAATTCTCAGTTGAAATGTAAACTTCGTATATAAATTCAGTTCTAAAATTGATATGGAGATGATCAATTTAGATATGAGGCAATCCCTCACCATGGCACATAGAGAAAATTCAATCTACGCATATATATATATATATATATAGTTCTATATATATCTAAATACTCATCCGGTGAAAATGGAGATGGTTATTATTATTTGTTATTTGCTTTGACAAAATTTTGTTTGAACTGATGAGAAATAAATTGATAAAAGCTTGTCAGCGTGCAGAGACTGTTTGTTTTTGTTTGTAATTTTATAACAGAATTATTACGCAATGAAAATAAGTAAAACGGCGAAACAAATAACGAATATAAAGCTCCCTTCTAGCTTAAAAATTAATGAGTCAACATAACACCAGTTGATTTTTTATATAGTATTTGTGGGCCTTTATATCGTAAAAATACACCGATTATACTAAAAGACACTAGAAAATTATCTTTACTCTACTTAAATTTTTTTATCAAGTTCACAACCATACTTTCCATACTTTTTTGAAATTTATATTTTAATTAAGTATACGATCTTTATGGAGTAGCTAAAGATTGGGTCTCCCAGAATCGAAACTGCGTTTCTTTAAAATATTGTTTTAAACGATACTTCTATGGCATGTCCAAAGCCACAAAATATGTGATTTTGCACATGCCCTTAAAAGAGCTGCATTTTGCAATATACATAAATATATAAGATTGTGGAGGTTGTTTATTTTACCGTCTAAGTTTGAAACTACTTTTCAAGTCAGAAAACATTTTTTTAGAGCATTCTGATTTCATAATAATATAATATCCAAAAATTCTTAGCCTTTGATTGCTATTAATAATTCGCTTTCGCCTTCCGAAATTCGCTCTCACCAATTCCTGCATAATAAAATAACTTACATTTTCTCACAAGCGAACATAAAAAGTAGACTTGAATGGCATAACAAACACATATGTATATATACAGTCAACTCTCATTAATTAAAATTTTAATATATGTAGACCATAAATATGAAGGTGCAAGTTTTAGTAATTTAGTGAATAAATATGTAGTGATAAAATATATGTTACTAAAGTTCTCCAAACACAAAAATGTTGTCAGAGGTTGAGTGTGAAACTGCCAACGTCTGATAAATATTTCATGCTTTAATTGTTTATTTGCAATGTTAAAATTCCACAACGTCAACTACATATAAAGTATTGTCATCAATTTGAATATAGTATTTTTTATTTGCAACGAAAAATATGCTGATTTTAACATTTCGTATTAGTTATAACACAAATAGAGGCTTTAGGGAGTTGTAACAGTCAACTTTAATTTTGCATATGTAAATATACATTTTATATTATTTTTTTTCTTGAACGAGTGCAATGCATTGCTAGAACTATTTCGTAAAGGGTAGTGTAGAAAATAAGCACATGGTGAAGTGATTGCAAGGAATAGAGTTTAATTCTTGCACAACTCTTGCGAGATTTTGTGAATTGTTAAAGCTGCGGCTTTTGACACATTGTTTATTATTTCACTTCGCCGATGTTTTATTGATCAAATATCATCGAAGAAGGGAAAAGAACTTCAGAAACATTGTGGTGTTGAAGGGGGATTGATCCCACGATCTGGTTGTAGAATACGGGCGCTTACTAATTAAGCAGCAGCAGCGCTCCATACATCCTATGGTAAGTAGATTATTTTATAAAAACTTTATTAATTCAGATTATGGCCAGTTCACTGTATATACATTTATAAATGTAAGTATGTATGTATTGTATATATTTTACCACACCACGCTAAACAGAAAGAGCGAAATAGAAAAATAAAATTAGAAATGAAAAAAGATGAAAGTTTGCACTTTCATAATGGTGGTCGTTGCTGGTTGTTGGTATGGAATATCTTAAAAGACATGTGGAAGACTTTAAAAAGAAAACTAAACAACAGTCAAAAGAAATAGATGTACCACAAAAAAATATAAGAGCAATCGAATCAGCAAATAGTTGGAGACATGTATGTGTATGTGTATGTGCGGCTATTTTGAATCGTAAATTTTTTTATCGATATACATAATTGTTATTTAAACCAAAAAAAAATATTTCACATTTTAATTGATTACGATGTTTAAAATAAAATATATTCATATAATAATAACGGTCACTGGTTATTACCGAACAATTAAAAAGTGGTTATTAAGTTATGACATTTCTTGGGTGCAAACTAATAGAGGGTGTCTGGTGGCAAATTTATATTTTTAAATATATATTTCAATATATTTCAAAAAGTAATAAACGGTGCGGAGGGAGGGTGGCGCCGTTGGAATTATCGATTGTGCGGATTTTAAGTCACTATGTCGCAGTGGTCGAGGGAGCATCGCGCGTTCGGTGTGTAATGATTACGTAATTGATCGTCGACAATTTTTTTCAAAGTTCGGTATTCGGCGTATAAGTGATGGACCGAGTATAAATTTAATTCGTTCGTGGGTGCAGAGATTCCACGCAACTGCTTCGACTATGAATGCCCCACGGCCAGGGCCCAGTCGATCTTCAAGGACTCTCGAAAACATTGAACTGGTTGAAAGCAGTTTATGTGAAAATCCGCGACTTTCAATACGGAAAAGAGGGGCCTCACTGGGACTTCCAAGACCGATAATTAATGAAATTTTAAAAAAGGATCAGAAGGATCTGGATGACATACTCTTTAAAAAATAAAATCCGCATTTCCATTCTATCGTTCAATGTTCTTAATAAAACGTTGTGTCAATTATTACGTTTTTTATTTAATCTTAAAAATATAAATCTGCTACCAGAAAAAATGTACGCTTGTTCAAATTATGCATTTGATAAATTTCATGGCAATGCATTCCCTACTTTAACTGTTCCAATACTGTATACAATATATTTTACTAATATGTACATACTTTTTAATACTATTAATTGGATTTTTCTATCGCAAAATCGAGGTGAGCACATTTTTTCTTTGAAAATTTACTCTCTTATTTCCCAGCGCAGTAATTTTAGTAACTTTGAATTCAAAAAAGTTTAAATAGTGATAAAAAAATTTCACAGGCAACCAGTGCTGCCATATTTTTTTTTTACAAAAACTGGAATTTTCAAAAAAAAATTAGTACTTTGGAAAAAACTGCTTTTTAAAAAAAAAAATTATGAAAATATATTTGCGTTTTTTAATAAATTTTTATTCCAGAAAATAGCAAAACAACATTTCTATTATATTGTATATAAAATCATAAGTAACATAAAACATAATATAAAATAAATATATTCATACCACATAGAAATCGAATTAAAGTATTTAATTATACATATTAATAACACATATTAACTGAATTTATTTTGAGAATATCTCTTTATATATGATTCTAATTTTAAAATTGTGCTTTTTCCCGAAAAAAATATATGTCAAATGTATTATTACATAGTTTATGATATTCTCATAAAGTATGATGAGCTAAGTATGCATTACCGAAATAGTACTATATGGATATGCTTTTCTCCTCAGTTATTGAGTTTGCCTTTGTAAAAAATACTTTAAAGTATGTAATAATACATTTCACATATATTTTATTCGGGAAAAAGCACAATTTTAAAATTATAATTTTCTTTGCATTTCTTTTGTCTGTACAAAATTTGTGCAATTTAAATTATTTTTTTAGGAAGTCTTTTGATTCGCAAATAGTTTGAACCATCACAACATTTTGTATTAAATATGACGTGTCAAAATTGTCCAATACTCTTTTCTTCTAATAAATTACAGTCATTAAAATTACAGTACAATAATTCACCGTCAATGTTTTGAGTATGATCTAGGTCCACGACACGGAACAAATAAACCAAATCAGAAAAGCGTTTCATAATGCCTTACATTAGCAGGCACGCATGCCTATCTATCGTATTGTAATTTATTGCCTTGTTATTTTCATTCGAATGAAATATAAAGAACTGTTTTTGGAGTAAAAATTTGCAATACTGTTTTGCACTTGAAAAATCTGCAAAAACAGATAAATCTGCATATTTGGCAGCTCTGCAGTCAGTGGAATTTTTAGGAGTTCCTAGAGGTTGACAGCTAGTACTATAGGAAAAATAAAAATGTGTTTTAACCGATACATTTCAAACGGAATGAAAAACTTATCCCCTTAAGCATGTGTATGTGACGGGAAAAAAATAAGAAACGGAATAAAGAAATTCTTCATACTCAACTCAACGTAGCTTCATGCACTTCATATCTAACGATGTGATAAAAAAGCAGAAAATGAAGAAGATACATAAGAAACAACAAGTAAAGAAAGATAAATAATACTGCAAAAAAGAAAAACAATTTCAAGTTAAAGTTTTTTGGGGGGAAATGTAGGAATACAATAGAGTCACAATCTGTACATGTTGAAATGTGGCTGCATGTCGAGTATGTACATGGCAGGACTAATAGAAAAGTACAAAAGTACAAAAAAACTGTGCTTTGAAAGAATGACTTTGTGCTTGAACACCATCTGAATTTCTATTGGTTTCTGCCAAGGTAAAATCATACATACTTGGTCTGGCAACAACTATCAAGGATGCATTTCTGTATCAAGTACTCTGCAGATATCAAAGAGATACCTTACATTATGTAGTTAATTAAATAGATTTACAGGTAACGTTATATTACACTGTGGATACATTCCACAATAATACCATGCTATGCGAATCTGTGTTATGCGACTCAAGGACTTAGCACAAAATAAAGAACTTGGTTCTAAAAGTAACACCACCATGTTATACAGAACACTGGACTAGAACAAAAAATTTATTTAAAATTATCGTGTTGTGCGAAGCAAAGAACTGGTATTAAAAAGAGGGTTATATAGAAAAAAATTTATTTTTTTATATTGTTTGTATTAATACATTTATTTTTAAATTCTTATTACAAGATTATTTGTTATATAATTAATTTTTTGGATACTTCATCTTCTTTTTGTAAAAAAGCTTTTATTTTATATTGTTTCTTTTTAC
Source organism: Dexiosoma caninum (assembly GCA_963924685.1). Classification (NCBI taxonomy): domain Eukaryota; kingdom Metazoa; phylum Arthropoda; class Insecta; order Diptera; family Tachinidae; genus Dexiosoma; species Dexiosoma caninum. The sequence continues at coordinate 58,596,932 of OZ004729.1, forward strand.
CAAGTCGAGGCTGCTTGATTAACTGTATCTTCAATCAATAATTCTTGAACATTTTCTGAAGTCATATCGTCAAAACCTCGTATGCCTGTTATAGATCTATCAATTTCTATTACTACACCTATTCTGTTTTTTGGTTACATATTGCCTTTTTATTTATGTATAAATTATATATGAACACGGTGTTATGACTAGATCGTTGCTATTCTCAAATAGTGTGAGAGTGAATCCGTGTTGTACAAGTACTGTGTTATACGGAAATGATTAATTAACCGTAATACCGGGAATGCGCGTTATACGGAGTTACCTGTACTACATAACAATATCAAATGTTCACAGGTGTATTCGATCTCAAATAATAGTTCGGAAGAACTGCTCTCACAAATTGCACCTATGCTAAGTATTTTACATATTCAAGCATGGAATTCAAATTAGAGAATGGTAGTTCATCGAAGCGTGGCATGTTATTCATTGCTTCTTTCCTTCGAGGATTATTAAATATTCAGCTGAAAAGAAAATATACCATGCAATAGTATTGGATATTCTGACCGATTTTATAACAGCCCAGCAAAAAAAAGTGAATGCGTTGACTATGAAGTGATATTCTCATGACTTCTGTAGCACTTTACCGGAAACCATATTTAATGTCATCTTAAATGTCAACAAGATTATCAATTGTATATATATACATATATATTTTTGTTATCACTTTCACCAAAATTCAGAATTTTTAGTCGCGATTATTTTTATTAAATTCTCCAGCATATTTCATTCAGAGTTCACCAAATGTGTACATATATTTACACATATATATATATATATATCGAAATATGAAACAACGGTTTTCGGTTTCGTTTATCAACTTTTATCGTTTCGGATTTCAGTTTTTTTCCAGTGCGAAACCAGTTTTTTTCTGTTCAAAGTTTTTTCTGAGGAGGATTTCCATGTGTTTATACAAGAACTCCAAAAAAAATCATTTTGTTTGTATAATTCGTTATTCTCAGGTGTTTTTTGGGAGTTCTTGTATAAACATATAGAATTTCATAGGCTTTTGCAAGAATTTGGTTAAAGGTCGACTGACGATTTTGATGTTAGCACCAAATTAAATGTACATATACTCCAGCTAAAACTTATAAAAATTATAATTTTTTTTTCTTGAAAGTTCGTTCTGGTTAAGGTTACGGTTTTTTGTATTTAAACTATTTGGGTTCGGTTACGGGTCCAGTTATAAATTCCGGGTTTTTTCGTTTTTCGGTTTGGTTCCGGTTCGAAGCTTTAGTTACAATAGTATATTTCTATATTAGGGTAATGATGCTTTTTAATTTGTTGGTACTCGTACACTTTGGTTTAACTTATTGTTAACACGAGAGTCGTGTCATGAAAATATTAACTATGGCATTTAGCGAATCTATTCTAAATAAAAGATATAAAGGCAAGTGGTATAAGCGATTTGAAGAAGGCTCCGAAGATGTCCATGGTAATCTTTGTTCTAAACGTGCCAGCTCTTAAACAAGAGCTGAGCGGGTTGAGTTGTGAAAAAACATCTCCGTATAACCATTGGAGAAGTCGCCTTCATATCTACTGAGGAGCGCTAATCTATTGGAGAGTGATATGCTTTTTTGGGAACATTCCAACACAGTTCGTCCTAGAAGTTCTTGAATAAAAAGGCGCTGCATTTGCTTCATTTTCTCAACTTAAAAGCATCCCCAAGAAGCAGGCGTTTCCCCCAAAATCAATAAAAAAAATTTAAGGCTATGCGGAAAACTGCCTATCAAAAATGTTTCAGGGATTATAAAAAGCCCTGAAACAGGTGTATAATAACCCTGTACGATTCCCCATTTAATTTTAATGTAAGTTGAGTTGTTGAAAATATTTAACAATAAAATTAACTGCAATGCTATTCTGTAACTTTTTGAACACTAACGTTTACCGCTATGTTCTTTCATAGCTTCAGCTTTTTCAGCTATTTTATTTTACCACAAATCCTAAATGTACACACATCAATACATACCATTAAATCATATGGATTAGTTTATTGGCTGCATGGATATTTTAAAAAATTTAAATTTTGTCTAAAAATGTATATTAAAATAAATATTTGCACTTATATTTAACAAATATGATGATGGCACGATAAATGGTAGTCTGCACGTTGACTACACAACCAAAAACAGACCAGAATTCAACTCCAGTTTCAAACTAAAATTATAAAAAAAAAAAAACATCTCGCATTTTTCTGATGTGCATTAGTGTGTCTTTGTGTGTCAGTTGTTGTCGGAAGGTTTCAGTGTCGAAGGCATAGTCACTGGTCACTGAACAATACCGGCTTTAGCTGATAGCAATCCACAATCACATCAGAAAGCCCTCCTTCGTCGGTATTGTGTAGCACCGGCGAAGTAAAATAATAATAAAAATGGCTACTAAACCGAAGCTTCAGCACTGTTTTAATAAAAGATATTTTGAACAAAAAAACAAGTGCACATTAGGGTGTGCTTTAAAAGGACTGAGCATTTTGCGTATTGCACTTAGTTTTAAGGACTTAATCTTTGAAATGAAAATTTTTAAAAAATTATGTTCATCAAACTATATGGAAAATGTATTTTTATATTTTGTTTTCATTAGGCAAGTTCTAGAAAAATAGTGAAATTGAAATTTGAGAAGTAATTTTGTTGTCTGAAAAAGTAGAATACTTATTACCTCATATTCGTAAAATTTAAAAAGAGTTTGAACAGCATTTCATATAAATTCTTCATCTGAAATTTTCTTAAAATAGATTTCAAATACATTTCTTACAATATACAGAATAAAAATTTATTTACAATAATTATGCCCAATTTTTATTCAATATAAATTAAAACTATTAAGTCCTTGGTTAATTTCGGTATTTTTAACAAAATATTTTACGCACTAAAATCATAAAAAATTAAAAACTACCACAACAGCTGATTGTTGCCGCAAGTTAAGCGTATGACTGGGAACCGGCAATTATTGCCCGAAAATCATTCTTCGTCAAATTGCGCCATTAAAATTTTTATAAAATAGGGCAATCATGTGACTGCAGATTATTTCATTGGAACAATTTTATTATTGTACACCAATTTAGAACAACAAAAAGTAGGTCAGGTCTTAGGCCTTTTGTGTCTTAAGTCCATCGTTGGGTCTTTGCTTAATTAACCCAAACTTTTGTGCAAACAATTTAAAATGCTTAATTCATTAAAAGTACTGGCAAGTGAAACTTATACAACTACAACAACAAGCAGTAAAATTTCCGCTTGATATCCTTAGTAAGTTCTGTTTTTTTTTCAGCTAAGAAAGGATGAAGGATACAACATCAGCAAGAAGAAAATAAAAAGCAGTGACTTGGTATTGTTACCAAGACGATGTTGTACTTGTTGTTGTCGTTAGTATGTGCAAAGTAGTATTCTAAAGTATATGCGTATGTTCTTATGGATATGTATGTATGCACGTGTATATGTGAGTTAAAAGGAAGTAGAATGAACGTTTCTTTTGTGCAGTAAATGTGTGTTTGTTTGGCTTCTGGTATTTCATTTTACTTCTTTTGAAGTTCTTTTACTGTTCGCAGTGGTGTTGGCGAATATGGTGGACTCTTGCCGCCATTGATGATATCACACGTTCTTACTCGTACACTGGTGCATGCAAATTCTGAGAAGTTCCTTCAGCTTATTTGCATAAATTTTATTTAAAATATTCATTTTATTTGCATTTGTTTTTTAACTTTAAACGTTTTTGTTCTCTTTTCTTGTTTTACTTTTGCATTTCTGGCACTTTCACAGCAGTTGCTTGCTCTCTTTCCGTTATTCTTTACTATGATGTTTTGCTACTACTGTTTTTGCTGCAGTTGTCGTCATTGCCAAAGGACATGAAGCAACCAAACACATTTATTTGTTTTCATTAAATACGCAAAGCATTTGCTGTGTTGGTAGGTCAACGCACGTACAAAAGCCACTTCTGCTGCTTTGCTGAAAATTATACTACTCTGTACGGAAAAAAGTTAAATAGCAAAATTGGAAAAGTAAAAAATAATGAAATAAAAAAAATACTGGAAAAGGAAACCAGATCTTCAACAAATACACTCAAAGCTTCAAATTATAATGGTATTGCATTTGGAACACAACCCCCAAAATGAGAAGACAAAAACGAAAAACTCATAAATAAGACGAACTTTTCGTGGAGTTAAAAAGGAGAAAATAGCAAAGGATTTGCTATTTGTGCTATATTTATGTATTTGTTGCTGCTGTTATATTTTGTTGTTTTATTGCAATTTGCTGTTGGCATTGCTCTGAATTTATTTCGTTTCGCCTTTTTAAACAGTTTTTTAATTTCATATTTTTTATTGTTGTTTCGCTCTTTAGTTGCAGTTTTTTTAATTTGTTTATTCCCCACATTTACTGCAGATATTTTCAGAAATCTTTCTATTTACAAGACCTGCAGAGCAAAAAAAATGCAAATATTAAATGAACTTCATTAATATAATTTTTTGTTCTTGTGAGTTTCTTTAATCTCATCCCATATTTTGTTGTTTTCCGTTTTAATAATTAAAATATGTATCCAACAGCATCAGTACAAGAACATTTTTTAAATTAAATATTCTTTACTGTTAAACATTCCGTATTAAACCCTTTACACTCGCCCAACAACAGCATTTTCCTTAATAAACAAATACGAAGAATAGTTCATTAACATTATTCTACACTTTCACTGAGCTGCAGGACATTAAAACTCAAATTACAAATACATGTGTATGGGTTGTTGGTACTTGCACTTGCACATATACATGCTTGTTTCTGAACAAATGGGGTACAGCAGATATACAAATATTTAGGGGGAAAATATGCATTTTAATATTAGAGAATTTGATTTGTTATGATGTGAGTTTTGCAGAGTTCTGTCATTACAAAAGGCAGTTTTAATTCCTGTTCTCATTAGGAAATGCAATTGTAAAATAAGGAAAACGTTCACCACATCAACTAAATGGAATACAGACCACTTCTTATAACTTTTAATATGCAACTGTTATGCATATACATATATGCTATAATTTTTCATATGAAAATTTTATTTTTTATCTGGGAGGCATTTTGCTGGAACTATAGGAAAGGGATAGTTAGAGAAATGACAGGAGGTGAAGCTTAATTAATTATTTTATAGCTCTGCTTTTGCACGTTCCTTGTTTATAGCAGTGTTGAAGTTTCAGTTTAGTAGCCATTTTTTTTATTATTGTTTTACTTCGCCGGTGCTACACAATACCGACGAAGGAGGGCGTTCGGATGTGATTGTGGACTGCTATTAGCTCAAGCCGGTATTGTTCACTGGCCAGTGAATATGCCTTCGCCACTGAAACCTACCGACAACAACGGACGCACAAAGACACACTAATTCACATCAGAAAAATGCGAGATGTTTTTTTTTTTTATGATTTTAACATGAATTTAGCCTGAAACTGGAGTCGAACACAGGTCTGTTTTGGTCTTGTAGTCGACGTGCAGACTACTTCAGCCATCGCCACCTGCAAGTAAAAAAATATTTTCAACAAAATCAGATATTTATAACTTAATTACAAAAATTTCAACACTAAAAAAATTAAACCACAAAAATTTTCTGTTAAATAGGGGCTACCAGTTAATTGTGAATAAAATCGGAATTTATGAATGGCTTTTAAGGAAATATGGTGTATTTTGTTTCTAACATATGCTAGTAGCAAAATTAATAACAACATTTCAGATTTGCTGAATTTTACATTTTTAATAAATTTAAAAAAAAACCCAGAAAAAACTTTTTTTTCTGATTTGACACGGCTGGGAATCGAACCTGGGTCTTTCTGGTTGCAAAGCCAACACGCTGACTTCTAGCCACCAGGACCCCCAAAACTCTTTTTTACTCCAAACATTCTGAATATCTCCTAACTATAAGGAAATGTATAATAACATAATTTAAAGGTTATTTCATTCTCGATCATATTATTTTTTTATTAGTTCTATCGAAGAACAAGTTATCGAGTTATTGCAAATTACGTAGTGCAACCTCCGCTTTTTTCTATATATCGGTTTCTGATGAGGACGAGCATCACGAAACAAAAAAACCAAAAAAATTCAAATAAGGCACCTGAAGTCATTAAAATTTTCGATAAAGCAAGCGATTGGACTGAAAACAATACTAACTCGCTCGAAAACATCATTGTTCTCAAAAATATCAGAGATATTACTGTGCAAAAATCACTGGAACCTAAGAAAAAACAACGTACTATGTTGGACTACTTAAAACAATATTTCTTATTTGAAATACATAAATAGACTAACTGTACATATTACTTGTACATACCACAATATTAATAAACACATCTTTTTTGATTTTCTATATTCTTCTTTTCAATCTAGATTGACGGGGACAGTACGGGTTGAGGTAATAAACATTGCAAGAATTAGTTCCCTCTATCCCGGGTATACTGTAAATATAAAAGTTTTTTTTATCTTGGACCAATATTACATATGCGATACATTGTGCTGGAACTAGAGAAAAAAGATAGTTAGAGAAATGACTAGAAGTGAAGCTTGTTTATAGCAGTGTTAAAGCGTCTTTGAGATGTATTAAATTTTAAAGTTTCGTTTAGTAGCCATTTTTAGTAATTCTGATGTTCTGATGTGCTGTACTGTTTAGTGACCAGTGACTATGCCTTCGCCACTGAAACCTTCCGACAACAACTGACACAAAGACACACTAATGCACATCAGAAAAAATGCGAGATGTTTTTATGAGTCTGAAACTGGAGTTGAATCCAGGAAAAATTTTTCGTTCGATCGAAATCGAATGCTAACGATTTTTTTTTTAATTTTAAGACAAAAACAAACTCTATGGAGCTTTTATACCCCGCTGTAGAAACACTGTAGATTGAAAAGACTAGACTAGACCATTTTTATATGTTTTTGAGAATAATTGCTTTCACTCATTTTACAGAATTTTATACAATAAGTACGGGATCACACGTAATGTTATAATAGGTTTTCTAACTTTTGTATAAACGGATAAGAAATGTCTGTCGTGCTCTTGTAATTATACTTGGTGTAGAAATAATCATATAAATTATAAATATAAACCTTATAGTATTTGCTTTCTCGAAATGTGATAAATTTGCAATCTCCGTAATATGTTTGAAACCTTACACGTTCGCAAAAGGTTCACACACCGAGTATCATTAAAATCTAAATTAAACACCACATCCTGCCAAGCGCAAACATGCAGGCGCAGATTTATCCAAAAATCTAGATGTAGTTTTATTTAGAAATTTTTTATTATCTTACATTTGTTGCATTAGTTAATGCTTTTTTTGTGTAGAATAATAGTTCAAATAATACAAAAGAATTTAAAGGATGTGCTGCTACAGCTGATATTATATGTGGCTATAATTCTATTTTATTACAGATTTTTTTTGATTCAATACGGACATATGTAGAAAAACTGCAGTCATATGAACATCTGTATACATTTATAACAATTAAAGTAAAGCAACAGCAAAATTACAAAGCAAGAAGAGAACAAAAACAAAAATGCATTAGAAATAATATTCCTTTTTATCCCTGCAGTCATTCTCTTTAACACGTACAAGGTCTCAAACACATGAACCACAAGTAGAAAAAAATCGTCTGCAATTTTTAAACTTTATATGATTTAATTTTACACTTCTAAATTGGTAGATAGGAGATGCCGTACGACCTAACTTCATGACAAGAAAAAAACGGTTAACCGGTTTCTCTACACAAAAGTCATGGGTTCGAGTCCAGTTTCAAACTAAATCATAAAACCATCTCGCATTATTTCTGATGTCCATTTGTGTGTCTTTTTGTCGGTTTTTGTCGGAAGGTTTCAGTGCCAAAGTCATAGTCACCGGTCATCGAAAAGTACCGGCTTCAGTTGATACCAATCCACAGGAACACCAGAGCGCTGTCTTTCGTCGGTATTGTGTAGTACCAGCGAAGTAAAATAATTTATTAAAAATGGCTACTAAAACAAAGCTTTACAATTTAATACTTCTCCTTGACATCAGAGGCACTGCAATACTGCTATAAACAAAAAAACCCGCAAAAGCAGAGTTGTAAGATAGTGCAGCTTTATCACCTGTCATCGCACTCACTATACCTTTCTTCTAGCTCCAGCTCAACGCATCGCATGTGTAGGGGTTATCCGCTGATCCCTTTGAAACTGCGATTTATTCAAAACCTATTTATCGATTAATTCGAAAATGAGTTTGTGAAAGCTACCGATTTTTGAATAATGTACTCAGTACCAAACTTGATTAGAAAGAAGCTATTTTCAGCCGATCATTTGAGGTAAAAATCGAAAAATTTTATTTTTCAATTTCCAGTTTTTTCCACAACAATATTGCACTTACGCTGCTCCAGTCGGTATAGTCCTGTTTATATGAGCTTGAGCAAATTCTATACTTTTATTATTCTACCAAAAGCTATTCAAAAAGTTATGTTCTTCGTAAATCATACTTATTTATATATATATGTGACAGCGCATAGAGAAAGGGACCTAAGGGTAAAAAAAAGCAATTTTCACTTTTTTTTTTTTTGATGTGGACAACATCTGAGCATCGAATGAGACCGATCCCATGCCCCAAAAGTGTTCTCTCCCAGAGATATGCGCGTTTTATGAAGTGATGGTACACCAAAGATACACGTATTTAAATCTTTAAAATGGCTCTCCTGAACAAAACCGGTTTTTACCCTTAGGCCCCTTTCTATTTTGCGCGTCACATATATGTATATATATATATATATATGAATGGGACCCGTGAGAACCACGTGAGCGATGTCCAACACTACTATATTGTATTGCAACAAAAAGAAAGCCAACAGCAACAACAACAACAGCAATAGCTAAGTGAATATGAGTGTTGGTTTGCAATACATATTTGAAATAAATTGAATCTGCTGTTTTTTTCGAAACATTTCATATTTGTTAGCGATTTTTCTTCTCTGCTTTCTGTTCAGATACGCACTTCTGTCAAAAAAAAATTTTAAAGGAAATAAAAAAAAAACAATAAGAACTTCAATGCGAATATAAAAATAAAAGCAGAATAATATAAAAAAAATAAATAAAGGAATATGCTGGTGGTAGTTTTTGTAATCATGCGAACTTCTCGTGTTACTCCATAAAAATCGTCTTCTATACATTTTCATGATGTTTTTCGAGAAGTGTGAGTGGGTGTTTTTGCCTGCTTTGGTGTCTGTATGGAACTACAAGGATATGTACAATACCTAAGTATACATATATTTATATACTTATGAATCTATTTATGTGCATTTCTGTACATAGATACATATATTTGCAAAAAAACGGGGGTGGAAAATTAATTATTTTTAATTTGATTTCAACTCAATTAAATGTCAAGAAATGGAATTTTAAATTAATTTTCTTGCATACTCAATGTTAGTAAATAAATTATGGAAATATTAAGAAAAATAATAATTAAAAACACAAACGATAGCATTTAATTGAAAAATTGTATATAAACTTGGAATAAATTTAAAACGTAAAGCGAAATATTGTAAAAGAACGAATCAATTTAACACGTTGATATAATAATTTTGCTATAATATTCCCTGAATATTTTAACTACATGTAATTTTATAATTTACTTATTTATAAAAATGTTTTCACACAAATTTCAAGGCTTATTTTAGCTTAAAGTTTACTAATATTTTCAGATTTTTCCACTGTGCTTATAATACTGAAATTTAGTACTACTTGAAAATGACAAAGTGCATTTTTGCGCAAGTTCCTAGCAAATACCTCATATTTTTTGGTATGCAAATTAGTTATTTTATTGCTCCACAGAAAGACAATAATCGCTTCTAAAAAAGTTTTGATGTTGTTGGCAATAAGTCGGCATGATTCCGCTTTAATGTGATATATTTCCAACTTCTGTATTATAACAACCAATGCTTTCAAAGCATTATAACAACGAAGCAATAATTTCTAATTTATACTTTGGGAAAAATTCTAGTAGCATTTTTATTTTAACTTCTTCCATTTTAATAATATATTTTTGAGATGTCAGCTACATAAGTCGATTTAAAATATTCGAAATGGACGACCGAAAACAAAAACCACAAATAAGGGCGCCACTAGAGAAGTCACTTGTTTCACTTGCATTTCTTGCAACACTCCAACAAAATTTCTGAACGCAGCTCATTTCCAACCAATTTAATTTTGTTAATGTTCTCTAATAAAATGCTACCGATCAATAATATGAACCCTGCAGATAATATTGGACTAAGTGGTTCATTGTAATTGAAATGGACTGATTACAAACATGGTTCTATGTAATGCAGCCGTGAACCATGTTATTGAAAACTACAGCTTATTGTTATAAGGCAAGTGTACGTACTTTTATTCGTATTTACGAATACTCTGTTGCATTGAAATTACTCTCTGAGGTGCTCAAATAAGTGGTTACATTGACTAGTTTTTAGGTTAGTTCGATGTAATGCAAAGGTGGGTTATGGGTTATATCGTCCACCCATATGACATCGTAATGTTAAGTACACCATGTTTTCTCAATGCATTTGGGTTAGTCTGTGGACTACACTACACATGAATGTATGGACTAGTCACATTATCTGCAGAGAACATAAGATTGTGTCAATACAAGAAAAGTAGAAGGAAGAAGAACTTGAAATCTTACGCCACCATCTTCTGACGGCAAGACTCCAATGAGTTTTCCAAATTTTGTTAACTTTGGTTAGGTAGATCCAAAATGACAGTGACTCCGACCACTTTTCGGCAGGTTTACCTCCTTCATTAACTTCTCTTACTACGGGTACATTTTGCTGAAGAGGGTACCTAGAAAAGCGGAAGTATTTTTGAGATACCAAAAACCGAAATTTGTAAATAAAATTCTGTTCAGTTTCAAAAAAAATGTTGTTGTCGACGTATTCTAACTTCCAAAGAGTTAATTGCAGTACATACATATATGTACATACTCAATGTTTCTATTTTTTTATTTTAGGCACGCCTTTTAAAATGTTTCTATAAGCTCGTTGTAATGAGGCAATCTAAAACCTCTGCTATACTTCTCACTTAGCCTTTTGGGATACCAGCAACAGCTGCTGGCAGAAATAGGTGATACATTTATAACCATAAAAAAAATTAAATGTCCACTAAATTCCTACTTTTAGCTTTGGATAATTTACGAAAATGGGCTTAAAAAATTAATGTCATTAATTTTGTTCAACATTTTCGCCTTTATTTAAAAATAAGTTCTTAATATTGCACAAAAACACAACGACATCCTACTTATCTGTTTGTCATTATTGCCCAGGTAATTGCTCCAATTATGACAAACATCTGTCAAAAAATAAAGATCAATAACAATACAAATTATGACCAATAATAATGCGGTAACGATTGAAGCAACAAATTATTTCCATGTTACAACATCTTATATCTGTATGTGTGTTGATTAGTGTGTTGGCATATGTGTGTTAATGTACAGATGAACTTTATTTAGGGCACGGTGCCAATTTATTGTAAATTGTGAACCCTTTTATAAACACGTTTCGTCTTCATTATAAATATTTAAATAGTCTGTAGATACATACTTACCACTTAACAATTTATTGTATTTATTCCCCAACTACGGCGTACAACGTAAACAGATTGTTTACTGCCCAAATAGCATTCCCATATACCAACATACAGCCAGTAGAGTTCAAAGAAATATGATTTCTTTGGGAGAATGTATTTTATATATGTATGTATGTATAAAATGGTTGATTGTTACGTTGTTTGGTGTACATTTCATCAACACCATTGTTGTCGTCATCATCGTTTTTCGTAGACGTCGTCATTGTGAAAGTATACCCTTTTCATTTCATTTAATTTTTATTATTTTTGTTTATATTCTTGTTTGTGTATAACGTATAAATTACGTTAAACTTCCACAAAATGAAAACCTGACCTACGCGAACCAAAAATGTGCTAATCAAGAACCTAAAAAAGAAACAATACCAAGAGCAAACACAACCACAAGGAACACAAAAAAAATATAACAAGGAGAACAACGCCAACTACAACCACATCAAATCATTATAAAATAAGGAAAGTAGAAATCCAGATACGTACTTGTACGCACGCAAACCCTATAAAAACGTAACAATAACAACTCATCCGAAAGGTGAAGGAAAAGAAGAAACGGATGCGTTTTCATCTTTTTAAGGATTCTAATACATTTTTATGGAATATTTATTTCCTCTATTGGTGTTGTTTTTTGAATTTATGGTGGGTTTTCTGAATGGTTTTTTATTTCGCATACATATTTTTCTTATTTGTTTGTTTCCTTTTCGTAAAAATATATAAAAAATTCCAGATACTTAGCGTTTGTCAATGCTAAAATAAAAAAAACTAAAGACTAAATAATATTGATTAAATTTCAATGCGGATTTGTTATGGACAAATATCATGAATTCAATTAAATTTTCACGCCAAGAAGTATTATAGATTATCTAAGATTTGTTGAATACAAACCAATAGATGTGAATTAAGAACAATCAGATTGAGAAAAAAATCTGGCAACTCTCTGTCATGGAGGAATAAAATAGGTGTGTTTTTTACTTGAAATTGGGCAACCGTGGGATCCCAATCTTATCAGATATCGTTTTCTTACACAAAAATTGCAGCGCTTGCCGATCAAAAGGAAAACGATGGATACAAACTTTATTATTAGTGTTTATAAGACAATTCGGACGATTATAATATATGTCACTATTTCCAGTAAGTGTTGAATAACTTCATCTACTTTATTATTTTTGTTATCTTGGACCAGCACTCAGGAGTGCTAGATAAATTGCATAGGCATTATACTTGTTCCATCTCGGCTGGTAGATGGATCTATTCTTATTTATCATTTTATTTTATCATTATTTATTTATTTATGTTTTTGTCTTGAGTGAAAGTCGCGCCTCTGATGTTCTTCCAGTTATCAGTGGGGTGCCTCAATAGTCTGTACTTGGGCCATTACTCTTTATTATGTTTATGAACGATATTTTTGCTATAGTATCGAGTAACATGTGTATTCCATTTTCATTTGCTGATGATATACAGTTATTATTTAAGGGTTCATTGTAATTTTCTGATGTTTTACAGAGTATGGGTTGCTATTTAACTGGATTTCGAGTAATGGTCTTTCGGTTAATGCTCATAAGACGAAGGCGATATTCTTTGGTAAGGGCAATTAGTTTTCTGTTACCTTGGGGGTTGATTCCATTGAGTTTGTTCATGGACTTAATTGTTGACTATCCACAGGGATTTTAATTTCGAAGGCCATGTTAACTCCGTGGTATCCAAGATAAACTTTACTCTACGTAAGTTATATAGCTTGGATTTGTCCTTCCCTTTCATGTTAAGGAACGTGTTGTTTACGGTATAATAATTTTTATATGGTTTGGAGGTATATTTTGAAACTTTTGGCTATGTCCTGAGAGAGTTAAATTTGGTGTTTAATACGGTTAGGAGATATTTATTCCCTGTTAGATTGCGGAAACATGTGTCACCTTATGTCGCAAGAATTTTAGGATTTTCATTTGAGGCGTTCATACAGTTTAGAACTTTTTTCCACTTTTACAAGGTTTATAAACTTCAGACGCCTTGTTATCGGAGTGAGCCATTTGAGTTTTGTAGGTCGACTAGGAGCAGGCAGCTAAAGATACCAAGGTTGACAGGTTTATTGGAGCGATCGTTTCAGGTACGGCTATTACATACAAAAAGAGGCTGCCCACACAGCTGTCTACAAGTAGTCTAATACAATGAGTTTATTTTAATATACATGTCTTATATTTATATGCCATTGAAAATTTTCTGCGGCCTATGTAATTGTTTATACTTACCACTTTACTTATTTATACTTACATGCCTATTTAATAATTTTATTCAATTTTTTTATTGTGTTGAAATTGTAATCTATTTTTAATGATACTATTATTAATATATATAGTTTGTTAGTAGAAATTTGTAACCGTCTATGGCCTATGCTGGCTAGATTATTCTGATTAATAAATAAATAGATACAGAAATTACTGAGCAACCATCAACGTCTGCAGAACCCATGATAAAAACAAAACGTATCAAAATAACGAATTATATTTATTATATTATATAATATAAATATTGGCATATAAAGAATTTAAGTGGACAAAGAGGACGCATAGATAAAATAATTTATAATTTGTTTTACAACCAAAAGATGAGTTATTTGATGTTGGATCGAAGTTCCTTTCTTAATTATTAAGTATTATCACCACTGCAATTTTTGTTGATCAGAAAATGCTAGACGCGTTGCACAACTAAAAATTATAGACATTTCCTTGAATACAAATATCTTGAGACGTTTCTTAGGTATTCTAATATTGCCAGGATTCAACAATTTGCCATCAATTGAAAACTATTGGTCAAATGATCGATGTCTGGTCAACTCTATAGTAAAGCATAGTGTACCACGTAAAATGTTCAAATATATAAAATTATTTATTCATTTCAATAGCAAGAAGTACTTTAATTTAAATGATAACTTCACCAAGGTAAATAAAATTGAACTTTCTATGAGTATGATGTTTATCATTGATAAGCATAGCAAACCCAATGCAGTTTGGCATTGGAGTACCCATTTGTCAATCGAAAAGCAAAAGTTTTCATATTTAGGTACAAAATGTACAAAAATTTTAAGAATCCTCTATTGAAATGTATTTTATTCTGAGCTTCCAACCGGAACCAAACCAAAAACCTGGAGAAAACGGATTTTATAACCAAACCGTAACCGAACCCAAATATTTTAAATCCCAAAAAAACCGTAACCTTAACCGGAACGAACTTCCATTTCGGTTTTCTTTCTTTCTTTAAAGTACAAAAAAATTATAATATTCATATGGTTTAGCTGGTGTTTGTGTACATTTCATTTGGTGCTAATATCAAAATTGTCAGTAGACCTGCTATGAAATTCCATATGTTTATACAAGAACACCCAAAAAATCTTTGAGAATTGGGAAATATAAAAACAAACCAAACCAAAAGCTTTCTTCAAAAATCTTCTTTTATTTTATTATTCGATTTAAATCTATTTAATTTTCCAGCAGCTATTTTTAGTATGACACACAACCATGATGTCGGACAAAATCCGAAATACGAGACGGACTCTGCAATATATTTATTTATACAGTGTGTGTAATAAGCCGATTACACAACACATACGACGTTAATGCGAGTTTGTGAATTGAACAGTAGATTCCGAATTTTATAGGCAGCTATCGTATAGAAAACTTTAAAAAAGTAATTTCATCGTTGAGAAATATAGAAGAGAAATGAATATTATACCCATCAGTGGTTATTAGAGCAGCCATGTCTAAAGTTTTTGTGAAATGATTGCCATTTTAAACACACAAGAATGTGTTTCCTCTTTAAAGTAGTATGAGTGAATAAAAACTCACATTGATGAACTTGACCTTGACGTTAGAAATGCAAAGTATATGGATTGTACGTAAATGTGTATGGATACTGTACATACAATTAAATTTATCTTATGTATTTCAGAAATGTATAACAAATATATACAAACAAATATGTTGTATGTGCGTCTGTATATGTAAAATATTAGATGACACTGATTATATGTTGCAAAACCTCCCCCCTCATTTTATTTGAAAATGTGAATATTATTGTTAAGTACTTAAAATAGCAACATACTGTACATATAGCCAACCGACCCTAACCTGAGACAAAAGCATTAGTACTCGTATTTATACATACATTCGTGTGTATGAATTTTCTTAAATATTACAAAACAGGGTTAAAATCGTAATATTAATTCGCATAAACACGGAGGATTTTCTGTTTTGTTTTGTATGATTTCAATTTGAAATAAAAATATTTAAAAAAAACCTATGAAGGGTAACTGAAAGCAATCAAGATAATTTAACGCTGTTACACCATTTTGGTACACTTCCTTCGTCTCCCCTAACGAAAGGACACAGTTGTAAACAGTCGCGTACAAATAAAAATCTTCACAATTATTTTTCACTCAAACTTCTTTTTAAGAATATATTCTATTAGTATTTCGGTTCTAGAAATTTTAATATTCTTTGACGACAACTTTTGGTTATGAGCACAATTGAAAGAATAATATTTTTTTTGTCACTTGAAGAAAATCGTTTGGCGCTTATTTGTCTAGCCACACAATTGTTTTAATAACGAAGTACACGCGTGAAACCTTGATTTGAAATATAAACATTATCCTGTTTATTTACGTTTTTTTGTAACAGCCTTTTTATTAACGTGTCAATTTTTTAAACACTTGATTTTTGTATGTAGAAGGTGGTAATTCTTTGCTACGAATAGCTTTCGTTTAATTCACCACTTACTTAACCTTCAAATTATGATATTCATTATTTATAAAAACAAAAAGGGGAATTCAAGGTCTTTGCTTTGTTTAACAATTAAAAATGACCTAGACAATTGAGATTTCTTTTAATTTTACAAAAAAAAAACTATTTGTGGATTTTCTGTAGTGCACAGTAGAACGATTACCAGTTTCCCTTAATGTGAAAGTGAAATGAGCAAGCAAATGCAGTTCTTTTTTGGAAATAAATAATTATTTCTAAAGTAACACTTTTTTGGTCTCATCTAATGAAAACTTGTAAACTGTGAGTTCCTCTGTGAAACGCTTCACAATATAAAAAGTTGTGTCATTGGCCTACACATAATTATTGTAACCAAAATATTCGGCTAAATAGAAATTGTGACTTTCCAAAATCAACAGTTGAGTGGGAAGAATTCTGCATTGAGTTTATTATACCTACGAACGGTTGGACTAAAAACATATTTCTCTCTATAATAGTGTGAATCGATAAAAAATCAACTATTGTACAACTACGTGCGTTTTTGGCGAAGACGTTGTTGACAGTGTTACCGAACTTTCATAAATAATAAATTTAAGTTTTGTTTTTAAATTACGGAAATAAAATTCACTTATGCAATTTTGTAATTAAAAAATTTTGGCCAATAACTTCCATCTAAATTGTCCTTAGTTTGGTGATCATTAAAATCTAAAAATGAAGTGATGATGGCACTATATATCCAGTTTTTGATGGTCAGTTTCTATAGACGGAAATCTCTCTGGACATGCAACAATGATTTGATTTTAGTACTTCGTCTCAACAATTTTCAAAATTCTTTCAAGTCATGACTTTTTTTGCTTGGACCAGTACTCAGAAGATGACACGTCTGCAACCAGAAGCAGCCGGGTTCGATTCCCAGCCCGGTCAAATCAATAAAGGTTTTTTTCTGAGTTTTATCTGTGCTACAACAACCTCCACTATCGGTATTTGACCAATAAAACTTCGGTGAAGTAAAATAATAAACAAAATGGCTCTCCTTAGTTTAAAACAAAATAATGCGTCAAAATTAAGATGAGAGGCGTCGCAACTTTGCTTTATAATCTACTAAATTACCCCGGTGCACTTCACTACCCCATACCAACTTAGATAATCTCGCCCACTTCCATATATGTATATACATATATCTGAATCAAATTTTAATACTTTTATTGTTATTTCAACAGTCCCTTTTCCAAAAAATATAACAGGTAGCTTTTTCAAAACGCAGTTTTGCCGAACTTTACCCATTTCACTTATTTTTGGTTTTCTTATAAAAATTTTTTTAATTTAATACCCATATCATGCAAGTGGGTAAAAATAGTTGTCCACCATTTTGTGTTTGCGGATATATCATTATATTTTATGTTCCCTTCATAAATCCCTTTAATTTTACACCCATTTCAAGTAAAAAATGCACATCATAAGCACTATTTATTTGGGATAAAAGTAAAATTTAAATCCATATACAGTGTAAATTCGATAATCCGGACCCGACTAATCCGGAATATTCGGTAATCCGGACAGAATTTTGCAGCTCATTGCGTATTCTATAATCCGGATTGATTGCAACTCTATAGTCCGGATTGAATAACACCCGTTTTTATTAATTTTTTTATTCAAATCACAGCATAATTTGAAAAATACAGTTAGAATAGTGTGATATGAGTATGTTTTGGAACGTTGCACATGCGTTTTTAGTTTAGTATTGATGCAAGATGCCTTCAGTGAAGACAGCACACAAGACTATATATATTTTAGATAAAGAAAAAATTGTTGAAGAACTTAGTAAAGCTATTAGTGGAAGAGTGTTGGCTGACAAATATGGGGTTGGTACTTCCACTATTTCAGATATTAAAAAAAAGTGATAGCTTCAAAAGGTGAGCTAATTTTTTTACATGATTTTTAATTAAATACATATGTATTAACAAAAAAATATTTTACATTCAGGTTTGCGAAGACATCTAATCGAAAACTATTGAAAAAGCGCAAAACTTTAAAAGATGGTGAATATAAAGAGTTTGAAGAATCATTATATTCGTGGTTTGAGAAACAACGTGAATTTTGATATGAATTATTATAATTTTTAATAAATACATACATGCGTAGTAATCCGGATAATTCGCTACTCCGGATTGGGGTCTGCAATCAATTATCCGGATTATCGAATTTTTACTGTATGTTCAAATTTTGAAATAGTAAGAAAACACACTGGGGATTTCTCTAGAAGAATATAATACTGAAAAAAGATTTGCTATGTGCAATACTTTTGGGGATATATGGTTGCACAGAGAGAGAGATACCAAAATAAATTTCTTTTGCAGTTTTACCCACTAACAGTACGTATATTGAAGGAGTACCAAACACATGTCCGCTTATTTTTCAGCAGCAGTTATATGCTTTTGTAATTTTTATTCTATCTATCTTAGTTTGTATTTTTTTTTACCACCTTAACATTAGAATACCCAAAAATTCCTTCCTAGTGGATCTAAACATGGCAAGAGAAGTCTACATACCGAATTTTAACTTTCTACCTTTAGCCGTTTAGGCTAGACGATGATGGGTGGGCGGGCACTTTACATTTGCCCCCCACCCCCTACAAATTAAAAAAAAAAATTAAGAGGGCCTTTTTCATATGCAAAAAGATTTTTGAAAATTTGTCCACAAACGACAAAATAATTTGATAATTCTTTTTTTTTTGTTGAGCGCATCCGAAATATCAAATTTTCCATGACTCTGGCGCATACATCAGGCCGAATTGACCGATGGAGTGGGTTATGGTAACTTTGAGGACCGCTGTGGTTTTTCGCTTATTCGCATACACCTGTGACTTAAGAAATCCCCACAAGAAAAAGTATAACGGGTATCAATTCGCACGATATCGGTGGCCAATTCACGTCACCACCACGTGAGACGCTCATCTCTTTGATGTTTATGGTCAGTTACCTTCAGTTCCTGGGTCAATTTAATGGAGAGAAGATTCTCCTGCACTCTCTCCTGGACAGCTGCGTTGTTTTCGGCAGATTTTGCGATTTAGCGGTACGAACAGCACACCCATTTTTATAAAATAATTTTACTATTTACTCAATAAATGACAACTAATTTGGCAGATGTAGCTTCAACAATATGGTCCTTATCAACTGTTTTAATAAAAACGGTTGATTGAAACTTGCGCGAAATAATTTTGAGTTGATATTATACGAAATTAACGAAACAAACGTTTTTCTTACAATTTTAGATACCCAACAAAAAATTAGACATTACCATAAAAAGTACTTGCCACATAATGACATACTTTTCTGATTGCCAAATTTAACTAGTCGATTACTAAATACATTTCACAAAATTATAAAAATGGGAAGTATTAATTTAACTGCTTCTTTTATTTGTATTAAAATGTCTGAAAATATTTTTTCAAAATACATATGTATATATTTATTTAGAAAAAAGTATATGAATTTCCAGATTACATTTTTAATTATTTTAAACCAAAAAAAAAGTAGATACTTTTTGAAGAAATAAAATAAATAAAATAAAAACAGTTGCAAAAAATACATATTATATTATTTTAATTTAATAACATCATTTTGTTGAATTAAAAAAAATATTTACTAGTATTTAGAAATATATAAATATTTATATTCAAAATTTGTTTTTTTATACACATCAAATTAAACTACATCGATTACAGTTTGAACATTATGTCTGCAATTTGAAGTTGGTTCAGAATACTGGAATAGCCGAACTTTTTCAACTCAAAGAAGAAAAAAATAAATTTAGTTATAAGAACTTTTTGCGTAAAAAAAATAACAATTTCACACAATAAAAAAGTATATAATAACTTCTCAAGAATCGATTATTTAAGTTGCACTCCTTGTTAAAATCATTAATTTGTAAATCCAGTTGGGAAGCGATTCCACCAAAAATGTTTAATTCCAAACTCGATTACCTTTTTAAATTTTTTTCCTGGGTAATTACTCAGAAATCGGTAACACTGATTGTTGTGCGCACAATTTCTTGACATTACTAGAACACCTTCAGTTGTACTAGTGAAAAATAGATACACGCACTTCTCATTGTGACGATGCTCTAGTCATTGAGTAAGCTGTTTGACTATAAACCAAGGATCGTCAGGATTGGCAGTATATATTTGCCGCTGTATCCAAAAAAAGTTCGAAAAAGTACACAAAAATTCCCACTTGTGATATGTACGAGTGTGTATTAAAAATAACATTCAATTTGTTATTTTATCTTGTACTTAAATGAAAACGTATGAAAATTTTGTATTAACTATATTGAAATTCAGTTTAAATTATATTCTTTATAATTTTTGGAAAACCTAATTAAAGTTTTTGTAATTTTCATTCAGGAATAATTAATTGAAATCAAATTAAAATTTTTAAATACTGAAAGAAATTTGATTGTCTTATACATAGTATAATAACTTACATGAAAGTAACTTCTGTATATGTACTGTGAATAAAAATTACAATGAAGTAGATGTCTTTCTTGAAAATTTCTTGTTCAATTATACATATTTAAATTCACCATACTTGTAGTTTGGATGAAATATTTGTAGTAGTGCAGATATCTGAGAAGAAAAAACAGATATAAACATGTCCAATGCAATAAACAACTGTAACTGTTTTTACCAGTATTAAAATCTATCAAAAGCAAACATATAAAATACTGTTACACTTGTTTTTCGCTTCTACCACTAGTATATGGTACTACCATGGTCTATCTGTTTTGCCTATATTTTGTGTTATAAATTGTACGTCTGTACTACATTTTGTATTTGTGTACATACTCGTACATACACATCCCACTATACTATTAAGAATGTTGAAGTTTGTATGTTTGTTCCCCTATCACGATGGAGACACAGCGCACAGTGCGAGGGACGCAATGGCTCTTTGAACTTAACCCCCTTCTGTTATTTTGGGCCACCCTGTATATAAGACGAGCGGACTTTTGACATAAGCTTAGGCACACAGTGCTAGATCAAAAGACCGTTATCTGGCGTAGTAATCCCAGCTAGTTATTGCTTCATGGTGCTTTTTTTAATTTTAAATAAATATCGGAATATATAAATAAATAATTAGTTGATTAAATGAATGTATATACAATAATTAAGTAAATAAAAAAAGTAAATAACTTTAAAGGGTGCTGGAAATAATGCCGGTAAAGATGTAATCAAGAAACCAATATTAATTCGCTGTTTTTTGTAAATTATAGGAAAAAAGAACTTGAAATTTAGATTTTCTTAAATTGAAACAAATCATTTCTAATTGGAGGCTATTCTCCTAACTTGCCTCCATTTGTGTTATTTATGCTGTTATATTAAGCACACATTCCCAATTATTCGATAATGTGTCAAGAGCTAAAGAGAAATACACACTTTCATTTTTACATATTTATTGTTCACTCCCTCTCGATGACTATTAAGCATAAAATTTCTTACAAATCCCAGCTATTGTTGTTGCCTTCACTTATTTTATATGTTTACTAGGACAATGTCAATGTCCTTATTTCTATACTGCACATTATACATATGTATATACATACAGAAACGCATACGTATGCCCATATATAATAAATTTACGTACGTATATATATGTCTATATGTTTATATATATATATATATATATATGTATATGTATGCACATGTATGTTTTCATTTTTGTCGATACCCTGTAGGAAGCCTGGGACCAAGTGACTCCAAGTCAACACTTTTGTCGATTGGTTTTCGGAACTTTTTGATGACATTGTCAAGTAAACCTCTACACTTTTTATTTCGTCTTTTATAAAGAGAGAAGAGAAGGTACATTTCTCTTTACACCTGCAAAACGATTTGTTATTGTCCCATTTTGTTGTGGTAAAAATAGATGCGGTTCTTCTCAGTTACGCACAAGATTTACCCTATTGACTACATATAGTAAATTACATTGCCTGGGGTATAACAACTCACTAGTAAATAGTAAATCAGTACAGTTTTACTATTGTCATTTCCTGCAGGGTATAAGTTCGTTCACTCGCTCATCCATACATATGTACATTCACATATTCATATGATTATTTTGTGCATATGTATTTGTTTGTAAATTTTGTTCCTAGTGAGAGCGTTTAGTTTCCTTATTTGCCATTCATTCATTCACATTTTCGTTGACTGCTTTGGTTATTGGTTCTGCTGTGTTTTCCGCTGTTGTGCCTGTGTGCAAATTGTTTAAATTACATAGTATATGAGCGATGTTTATTTAATTGTTGTTGTTTTTACGTATTGGTGTTTTACTTTTCTTAGAAGTAGGTTCTGTGTCTGATTTTGTTGTGTGGGCGTTTTTATGACGTTTGCTATAGACGATGACTTTGAACTTGATATTTACTTTCAAACCAAATGGAAGAGCAATAGACACCACACTAAAAATTATAGACACACTTAAAACCACACACATAAACATATAGAAATATGTATGAATGAGTGTAAATATAAATAAATAGATGTATGTATTACATATGTATGTGAAGTAATATAAAGAAATCGGCAATAATTATCAAAAAATATTGCAATCAATGAAAATGAATTTAATGTACATATTAGGCTTGTTCGACGTAATTCCAGTTACATTCTGAAAAATGAGAGTAAACAAAAAATACTCTTTCAAAAGACGATAAATTTGTTCAAAATTGCTGAAAGGCAAAAACAATATTTGATGACCGTAAAAAACTCGCCAAAATGTTATAAATAAAAAACATTCAAACAAATAAATAAACAAATTTTTTTGTATAATTTACAGTTAGTATTGAGTTTCGAATGGATATATTTAATTTATAAATAAATTTAAATAATACAATTTCAAGTTACATTTTCAGATACGTTTTCCATATTTTGCATTTTTTTATTTCTATTAATGAAGTGATTTAACGGTTTGACAATTTTTCAAGGTAAAAATGTACAGGTAAAAAGAGAAACACAAATTATTCTCTCATAAACGTTCCCATTTACACAGTTTACGAAATTTGCAACACAAGAAACGCTTTTCGGTAAATTTTTGTTTCTTAGATCCCTATACCAAGGTTCAGATACGATGAAACGGTAATACATGTTAACATATCAAAGCATTATAATGATTTCTTCTAATTTTCTA
Organism: Dexiosoma caninum; assembly: GCA_963924685.1. NCBI lineage: Eukaryota > Metazoa > Arthropoda > Insecta > Diptera > Tachinidae > Dexiosoma > Dexiosoma caninum. The sequence goes on from OZ004729.1 coordinate 58,620,516, forward strand.
ATTACTAATTAAGGCAAACTCATTTCTTTTTCCATGAAGAGGACATCATACTTCACATTGTGGACAAGATATTGCACAAAAAAAATCAGAGATACTTTTTTTTAGGGATTATGGTTATTTGAAGTAAGTTATTAAAATAAATAAAAAACGATGTGACCAGCGAGCGCAGAGAAATTACAGAAAATTTCTTCGACAGCGTCCTCCTCTTTCTGACAGCTCTTACAGATGTCGTTATACGTTATATACAATCTCCTAGTAAGAAAACCTTTGTTACACTACAATAATTTGCGTACTATCCATGATTAAGCAATGCCCATCCAAGATGCCCATCATTCCCAGACTATTAGACGTTGCGTAAAATGTCAGTAGATATTTTAGCACCTCCTTACTAAAGCCATACATATGTATAGTTCAACTTCTTATTGCCGATACTCAGCACATGCTATATCTTATCCTCTACCGAAGACAAGGAACAAAGAAGACATATCCAACAACAATCCATATGTGAATTTGACAATTATATTCTCCTCTTAGCAATCGCTTGTCATCCAGTCGGTCATATATGAAATTTATACCTAAAATCTCTGTTCCAGCTTATCTGTGAATGGGCGGTAGTCTGTATTGCACATAATTTTGCAAATTTTGTATATTCGGTAGGTATGGGAATAAGAAGAAAATCATTTTCCCTCCTCCCCTGGCTACAAAATACGACCAAGTAAAGAGACCTTATTTAACTCTGACCGATTGTGACACAATTTAAAATACAAATAATTCAAAGTTATGCTAAGTGTATGTTGTCAATTTCTTGGCTGATCATAAAAAATTTCATCGAAGGAATAAGTCAAAGATAAAGTTCAATAACCTTTGAAATTGATTATATTAGAAACACACATAACACTTAATTTTTACAGCTGTTAAACAGAAATTATTGTTCTGATACTTTAAAATGTGTATAAACAGAAAACATCGTAATTGAATAGGAAATACAAAATGTAAGAATCAAGTATTGACTTCCTGGGAAAGCAAATGAAATTATTTTTCTAATAAGAACTCATACCCCAATATCTATGTACATATACACAAATATATATTTAACAAATAGAAAGCATTGGTATATACAGTTGTGTTCATAAAAATAGAAATTTAAAATACATATGTATATTTGAAACTTTTTGATGAAAAAAATATATTAGTATCACTTCTATTTTTATTTTGACCTTTATTAAAATTTTTTAATTATATTTATTTTTGAGCGTTGGTCTTTTTTATGAAAAGTTTTTCAATTATTATTTATTTCTCAATATTTCGCTACCAAATAGGTAGCATCGTCAGGAAATAATAATTATTATTATTTCCTGACGATGCTACCTATTTTCATAAAAAAGACCATCGCTCAAAAATAAATATAATTAAAAAAAAATATATATTTTACATTTGTTACTAACAGTTGATAAATGAATCAGTTAATTAAAATCATATCACAGAAATCTACAATAAATTGTTAAAAGCGTCCCTGAATGAGCTCTTCAACAGAGTAAATATGTATAAAGGTCAAATAGAAATAAAAAATTATCTGAAAAATTATATGTTTTTCGTATTAAATGAGTAGTTTTTATTTTTGATCTTTAAAATTCATTCTTCAATCGAATTATTTTGTAGAAGTCTCCCCGTCAAATGTCATATTGTTAACTATAAATCATTTGCCAAAATTGCATCCCTTGATTATTCGTCCTATGATATGGGTTGAAATCAAAATTAGCTTTACTACGAGTACCACTGTTGAATTATAAGGTGACTCTACAGCAGTAATAAAAACAACAGGCATCGTAATAAAGTCAAAAGGTATCCTCTACTATAAACAAAGAAAAATGTGCAAAAGGAGAGTCATAAAATAATGAAGCTTTCCTTTTTCTCACCCCTCACCACCTGTCATCGCTATCACTATCTCTTTCCTCTAGTTCTAACATAATACATCTGATTTGTAGGTGTCTTCCGCTAATTGCTGGCTGGTCCAAGATAAAAAAAAAACGTCGGGATAGTTGCTTTGGCATAAACCTTGAACCATGGCGTTTACTGAACTAAAATAAGAGTTATGAGACATTAAGGTGTTGCTTTCCACCAACAAATTTATTCTACGGCTCTACACGCCACTGTGAGGACTTCAGCAACCAAAGGAAATTACTGAATGCATTTAACCAACGCACTGCTTTGCTAGTTTTCCATTGTATGTGTTGTGTGCTTAACATATTGATATGATAGCATAATATTGATAACTATGATTCTTTTTTTCTTTTTGATTTTTTTTCTTTGTTTTTTTTTCCATAATTTTGTGAAGAAGACTTGGGGAATTAATTATGAAACATTCGAAATGAAATCATGGCCATTACACCCGAAAATTTTGCGAAGAGTTATGGAAAATATGCTAAAAAGAGCACGTATGTGCGAAGCAGATAATAGACATCACTTACAGGATATAATTTTTCAAAGCTAATTGCAAAAAAATCCCCAATAATAATCGCATAAATAAGAAAGTTATAAACCATTTAAACCATATAGATCCTTTTGTGCCACCCTGTAAATTCACTCCTTCCTAAGCAAAGATTCACAAAAACTTGATAAAGTTGTTCTTTACACAGCTTTACACAGCTTTCGATGTTTTCTTATTTATTACTTTGACATTTATTAATACTTCCCATTGATTTTCGAAGATTTAATAATCTTCTAAGTCAAAGATTTTGAAAAAAACAATATTTCGGAAATATTTCGATGTAAAATAATGATATCTTTCCTTTCTTCACAAATTAACAAAACAAAAAAGAAAGAGCTTCAGAGCTATATTTCAAAAATTGGATATTAAACAATGTCACCATTGTTGGCAAACATCTTAACATATGAAAACTTAGTACTTTAGCTATTATTGGTTACACAACTGTATATTTTACAAATATTTGTTTCTCATTAAAATTAGCGATGGCATAGTGGGTGATTGCTCACCGATTACCATAAATCCTTGTCACCAAAGAAAAATTACTTATGCCAAAAGTTGTTCTATGCCCTGCACGCAGGTTTTTTTGACCAATACTTAGGGGATGTCTCCTATGTATGTAATGCATTGCACTGCAACTAGTAAGGAAAGCTATAGAGAATAGACAAGTTGTAATCTAATAAGCACGAAGTATTAGGGCATAATTCTTACACCACTCTGCGGTCGCGCCATTTTGTATATTATTTAACTTTTAATTGATATGCTTTCCTCCACACACAGTGGGCAAAACACCAAGAACACTGAAGATGAAGGTGTAGCATGCTTCGAAAACAGCATGTTATTCTGTTCTGCCGTTCTGTTTGTCAGTGTGAATTACTATTTTACTCTTTGATTTAGTTTGTTTCTTAGCAATTATCACATTGGTAATTTTGACTGTCTGTATGATTTCGATCATTATAATTTTAAAGTTTAAAAGTGTAAGCTATAAAAATAATTGAAATATATTTACATATCTATAATTTTTATTTTAAACTAATCTATTCGACAATTATTTCAGAACTGACATATATCTTTACAATACATTTATTTATCCATTTATAGCAGTAGTCTTAGTTAAAATTTTTTTTTTAACAAAGTTGCTACAACAGCTACTTAATCATGTCCATTGATTACTCGCAGCAAAAATCTTTTTTTGTTTACATTTATCGTAGTGCTGCCGCACTATTAGTTTTTAAACTGTATATAATATACGGAGTACTGATTTACTGCTGTTGAGTTTAAACCACATAATAGTTTTATTTTAGTTTGACTAAACTAGAGTTTAAACTATAACTGTTTAATTATCCCTTAGTCGAATATATGATGGAAGAAAATTGCGACTTACAAAGTGAGTCGCTATGTGCAGCTCACGCTAATAACGTGATCGTGTGTCATATCTAATTGAAAGTAAGAACATACTTAAAAACTACTCCAACTACTTCTTAGCAAAGCAGAAAGTAGATTTTTCTTGGCATTTGAAATTCGAAACTTTGAGGAAATTATTATTGGTTTAAATGAAAGACAATATAGTATTCCACAATTTTGAAAGACATCTTAAATATTTTGAAACAGAAATGCGTAAATTGAAAACAGTTGCGTGTCGGTGAGAATATACCATTTTATAGTTGGAAACACAAAAAAGCAAGATGCAGCTTGAGACAACACATGTGTTTTGTGTGCTCCTATTATAAATTAAAATCTGCTTTTAAAATAAACCAAACAATAACATGAGAATTTAAATTCAGCTTGTTGCTTGGCTCCATATTTTTATATGTAAGCATGTATGTATGTATGTTTGGCTTCGAATGCATACAAAACACAAGCACATACATTCATATTATGTACATACATTTTAAGTTATAAATGTCCTTCTTTGCGTTTCTGAAAATAGTTTCGTTGTTCATGAGCGTGTGTGTGTTTTAAATAAATATTTTTTTTCTTCTAGATTTGTATTTTACAGTTGCTGCTTCAGCATCCAATGGGCGCAAACACTTTCCCCCATTTAATAAATGTCTCCTTTAGTTTGAAAACTGAAAATATTTTTCATTTTTCTACGTTCTTCATGTGTTCTTAATTTTCATGCCGTTACTTCAGTGCAGTTACATATATGGCTCGGGCATTATGCGAGGCAGAATCCCGACATGATGACATGTGCTTACACAATTAAAATGACAGACACATAGTACATACATGCAGTAATGCACACATATTTTTAAACACACACCCCAAGTACTTTCAGTTTTGCAAAAAAAAAAACTAAAGAAAAAAACAAAATGGAACTAAAATTAAAATAAAATTCTGACACGCGTGCGCTGTGTAGAACGCACATGTTGACGAGATGTTAATTCTAGTGTGTGTTTAAATTTAAACACATTCACTAGTAATTTGTTAGTTTTTCTGATAAGCAACTCCTCCTTAAAATGTTTTACAATTTATTTTAAGAACCGCAACAAAAATAGGAATACCAACATAAAATATGCTGAGGATCGCCATGTTTTCCAGCCGATCTAAATAAAACTCACCAAAATAACCCCTTTTAATTATTTAAAGAGATTAAAAGATGGCTGGCAGTGTTTTATATACATAAACGCAAAAAATTAACATTTTCTTTTGAAATAAATTGCAAACATTTTTTTTCAGAAATTGTTTGGTAATTAAAAAGACTTTTAGTCTGTCAGACGGTGTAAAGCTATATATATTTAAACCAAATCTTTTTATTATACTCATACGTATTATACATATATTTCACTTCCTAAAAAAATGTACTCTCAATAACCAAATTGAATTTCAATTAATACAACTCATACATCTAGTCTATAAAATAAAAATAATATTATTTATCTATGTTTGTTATAGGGTTTAGGTGGTCTAATGTACATTTCATTTGGTGGTAATACAGAAATCGTCAGTAGACCTTTAAGAATTACGAAATATACTAACAAAATGAACTGAATAGCTTCCTCAAACATTTTATTATTCGATTTAAATCTATTTAATTTTCCTTTTACTACATTGCATACTACTGAAAAACATTTTTCTACAGGGCTGCCAGATAATATTCTCAAAAAAATGTCAAAAAAATCCCGATTTGAGCTTTGAAAAATCCGACAATTGAAAATTTATATTTTAAAAACATTTTTTTTATATTCATTAAGAAGCAATCAAAAAATAACAACAATTCATAACAATACATGCATACATACATACGGTATGTATGTATGCGGAGAATTTATACATGCAATTTATTAATTCAAATTCTAAAAGTTATTAATATAAAAGCAAAAAAACCATATCATTTTAAATTGGAGGTATGTATATGATAGGATTAAATTAAATAAACATTTTATTAATAAAGACTTGGCAGAATTAAAAAACATAAAAAAAGAAAATACAAAGTGAAAAACTTGGCGACAAGGCTTAGTTTTCCAGTTGTGGACCTAGGAAGTTTCCATATAAAACTGCGATTCTCCACTACATTTCTGAACCTATATGATCAATATTGGTATCATTGGTAATGGTGACCTACTGGTCTCTGAGACCGGTTGTGTTAAAAAATTCGTAAACGTTACTTTCCGTTATTGGTTTTTGTTGCGATTTCGAGTAGCTGCCGCATTGCACGTTGTCCACCAACAGTTCACGACGTAACTGCTTAGTTAGCATTATTTCTGTATTGATTTTAACAAATCTAGTGTGTGTGTGTGAGTCACCGTGTAAGTAAAATAATCAAGGATTAATAATATTCAATGAGACTAAGACAGTCGGAGATTTTGCATAACAAAACCTTAGAGGCAATTTTTAAGAAGAACTAAACATTATTTTACCTATGCATATAAATATTTATATATTTAAAATATTATTATTACAGTTGTGGAAGTCTCCAAATTTCGTAAGATTTCGATACCATATTACAAGAGGTAACGCTAGAACTCAACAACTTGTTATGTGTATTTTTTCTCGCACGAGTGCTCATGCAATGCATTGTAACTGAACTTTTTTATGAGGCGAGAATAACCCCTCATCAATATTCATGTACTTAATTTTAGATGGTTCCATTTGTATATAAATTCTAGGTGAACGGAAATTATATACTAATGGCATTGGTATAACCTCATCTGCCTAATATGTAAGGAAGATAAGACGGCCACAAATATTTATCCAATTCACAAAATGTTCTATTGCGTTCCATATCCCGTATTGCATAAAATTTGATGACTGTCATAAAAATGTTGGTGATATTTTTCATTTACTAATATTATATGGCAGTTACCTATATTTTTTCTGTGTGGTATTAAGTCAACTGTTTTTTGTTTACAAATTCAACGCAAGATTTTATTTTACTTTCAAAAATTAAAAAAATTTTGATAAAAAAAAGTATTGACGAATTTGGTAAATATAGAAATAAATCAAAATATAAATATTTAAATTTCTTTAAATAAACTCGAAATATTGTGTACATAAAATTAACTGAAATTGCAAGCTATATATGTACATATATAAAAATGAAATGGTCGATGTATGTAATCGCATCACTTGAGAACGGCTGGACTGATTTGCCTAATTTTTTTTATAAGTTGGGTCGAAATTGTCAGAAGATGGTTTGTAGAAAAAAAAATTAGAAAATTTCCGGGAAAAAGTTGGCAAATTGAACAAGTGTAACTGATGGTTTTCCCATGTAAAAAAAAACCAGTTATATAAAGATTGCCTTCAACGGGTACAGCTAGAAGGTCGAAATTCGGTCCACCAAGAAGGAATTTTTGGATTTTTCAATTTTAAGGCGAAAAAAACGGGTAAAATCGATAACCAAATATCTCACAATTAAGCCAGAGAGCATAAAAATTACAAAAGCATATAAATGCAGTAATAAGCGGACACGTGATTGGTACTTTTTCTATATATCGATAGTCTCAAGTCAAATTTTTACGAAATTAAGTTAGTCAGTGATTTCAATACATTTCATACTCGTCACAAAAATTTAGTTTTGTTACTAGAACAATAATTATACTTACTTTGTCATATTCGTTCCAATTTTCGAATAATTTCCTTTTGTTATCCTCTGTCTTATCCATTCTTTTTAATTAACAAAAAATATGCACCAAAATTACTTACCAATTTAATGTGAATATACAAAAGCTTATAGTAACCAAACAAACCATATAGCAATCGAACTGCAATACAACTTGTGAATAAGCTTATATAAATAGTGGGGTTTAAGCTTATCTTAATTTAATAATAATAATCTTGATGTTGCGAGTTCACAGTTTTTAACAATACTTATGAAACTCTTATTATACACAACTGTTTCTAAAGTACGATTGAAAAGGGCAATATGACGATTAAAAAATACTTATCTTTTTCAATACATTCTAAAGTCTCTTTGTGTTTCTTCTGCATTTATAATGCCTAAGCGGCTGCTCAAACTGGCAACACCCTTTTTTGAACAAATTTGTTAAATATGTTTTGCATCTATATTTGGTTTTAAATTTCAAAATGAGTGGACGCGCAATTTTACATTAAATTTAATAATAATTGGCAATCTTTTAATAAAACAATTAAAATGCCTCAAAAAAATAGAAAGTATAAACAAACCTTTAAGCTTTAAATAAAATGTCGAAATATTTAAATTAAATTTAATTATAAGTTTTGTAGAATTGGAACTTATTGTGACCAGCTTCTTATTAATAGCATTAAACCAAAGCGATGTACAACTTTTCATAGCTGCGTAGGAGCAATAAAAAATTATTTCCATTACAACACATTAAAAAACATCACAAGCATTACTTCTTTTGGTAATTTTGTGAACAGGGGGTGCTGATGGCGAGTAGTCAGCGTGTTGGCTCTGCAACCAGAAAGACCCAGGTTCGAATCCCAGCCTGGTCAAATCAGAAAAAAGTTTTTTCTGAGATTTCTGTGCTACAGCACTCTCCTTCGTCGGTATGTGAGCAATAAAACGTCGGCGAAGTAAAATAATAAATAAAATGGCTCAATTAGCTTAAAAATAATGCGTAAAAAAAAAAAAAAAACATCAGAGACGCCGCAATTTTGCTTTCTAATTTACACGCAACTGCAAAGTTGCACAAGAATTAAGCTCTATCTTTCTACCACTTTCACCATCTGTCTGTTTCTTCCCTATCTTTCTCTCTAGTTCCAGTGCAATGATTGCATATGTAGGGGATAGCCCCTGAGCACTGGTCCAAGATAAAAAAAAAAAAAAAGGTAGTTTTGTTAACAATTTGTTGCGGTGTAGTATATACGTATTGACCAATGGCTCGTAAGTATAAGCATAGTAATAGATACAAAGTACCCATTCGTTTGGAACACCCTGTACTAAATTTAAATATTGAGAACAATCTGTGTTATGTATGCATAGTGGGTGAGAGAACCAAACGCAGGGTGCTCGAGGCGGTACAGCGGACGGCGGCCCTTAGGGTTGCTTCGGCTTACCGCACGGTCTCGGGCGCTGCGGTCCTGGTGATATGTGGGGAAATACCCATAGACCTTTTGGCGCGCGAGCGGCGGGAGGCTTGGAACTCGAGGGGGGAGGGCCCTGGTGTTGGTGCTATTGGTCTGAGACCCCAAACTGTCCGGCGATGGCAGGACAGGTGGACCGCAGACACGGTCGGCAGGTGGACGTCGAGGCTCATTCCCTGCGTGGAAGTGTGGATTCGGAGGAAATTTGGGGAAGTTAACTACTTCCTGACACAATTCCTCTCTTGGGACGCTGTGCCGCAGTACGTGGGATACGTTCTGCGGAGGAAGAAGAGGGACCTCGATGCGCTGCTGCATAACGGGCCCCCTCTGACGGGGACCAGGCGATACGGGCCGGGGCCATGGCGCCGGCTGCGGACTTGGCGGACCCAGACGTGGGTGAGTGAGAGTGGTCCTGATTGGGACGTGGCTCTGGGCCTTCCCGAAGTAATGCGGAAGCGGTCCCGGGGAGGAATCTACCCAGAGGAGGAGGAGGGAATTTCTTAGTGGCAACACCACTCGCCGCAGAAGACGACGGTCTCTGTAAGTGCGAAGGCATTTTCAACCCTACCTCACACGACAAAAAAAAAAAAATGTATGCATAGTGACCCAAAAGGAGCGAAGATGTTTGAATTCCTTATTACTTTTTTTTGTTTTCAGTATTTTGTAAAGATGACTTGGGAAATTGAAAATGGAACAGTATACAATTGAACAACGTGCCAAAATTGTTGAACTTTATTTAAGAAGAAAATCATGATTTTATTAATGGATTCGTTAATAGGCAAAAAGGGCTACCGAAAATTTAAGATTAGTTCAACAGCGGAAATTATACCCACTTCAATGTATCGTTTGGTGCGGAAAGGACAATTTGCCATATTTGTTTGAAAATGAACACGGTGTCGCCGTTTCCATCACTGATTTTATATATCTAAGGACAATGTTAAAAAATTTTTTAAGGGCAGCCGTGGAAAACCATCGCAAGTATGGTTCCAACAGGACGGAGCCACAGCGCATACTGCGAGGAATACAATGCCTCTTTCAACTCAAACTCGTTCGTTCATTTTGAGTAATCCTGTATTTAAATTGTTGATTTTTGGTAGTGCAGACTATTAACAAAACTAATGGTGGTTTCTTTTCTGATAAATATTCTGCATTTATGCAGCCTTTTAGATTTCTTTTAGTTCTTTTCTGAAAAACATGTGTTATTCTGAAAGTGCAACGTGTTATTTTCTCACAATGTTCCCCTAAAAAAGAAAAATAATGCTACATGTTCAACACTCATTTTAATTAAAGATGCATGAGTGCAGCACTATACTCAAAACTGGTTTCGTTTTTGTTTCTGTAAAAATTAATTATTTTTTAATTCGTCTCTAGTGACAATTATGTAGTTTTTGTATTTTATATTTATTGTTATGGGATAGTTTTGCATTTTTTTTTATGCCGAAGTAATTGTTATTTTTTTAACGTATGGATATGCACCACTACTTAAAAATTTCATAAACATTTAACAATGTTGCCAAATCACATGTAACAGTTATGATACATTTTTTTCAAGAAAAAAAAAAGTTATAACGTATTAGTTATTGGAATTTATGTGGGTAAGGCGAGGTTCATGACTTGGATGAAAAAAGAAATTGACGCAATAACTTGGCACTACTTGTGCACTTTTATAAATGTGGTGTAAATGTTGGGAGAGTGTTCTTTTTTATATGTAGTAATTAACATCCAGCTTAGGTTTTCGTTTACCGAATACATGATCCGGAAAGTGTTCTTGTGTATAGTTGCCATACCAGTAAAAGTATAGCTAATAAATAAAAATTTTAAAAAATTCTCTTTGTTGAAGAATTGGAAAATTTATTTATCTAAGCTATATACCATGAAGAAAAATAATTTGTATTTTTTTTATTATTTTAATAGGTTTGGTTCATTACTTTCCGGTTTAGTTCGGGGAAATGAACGTAAACTATATTTAATTTCAATAATAAACTAAAATGTACAAAAGTACGGGTATTCAAAACCACAAAATCGAAACGCCAATGTATACAGCGCATTCGCGATATTCTGAACAGCGCATTATGTGAACACAGCTTATTATATTAATTAAAGTTTCTAAAAGAAGAATAAAATTTGAAAGCTTTATAAATAGAACAATAAAAATCAATGCACTTAAGTTGAATAAATTCAAAACGTTGAAATTCTGGATTCATCAGTAGCGGTAATCATATTTTTATAAATAATTAGATATGTAGATAATTTTTTTTGTAATTGACTACGATAAAAGATGAACAAACTTAGAGGTAAAGCTCAGTAACTAGAGCAATATAAACCAATGAGCTTTGTTACAGGAAAGTTGAAATGTTAATATTCTACTTTTCTTACTTCCGGGAATCATTGGCTGCGTGAGCATATATACTTGGCATTTATCAATTTCACTTAATATTTTAATACAAATTTTTGAAAACAAAAAGGTGCTGAAAAGAATTCAATATTAACTAATCTTTGTCTAGTTACAAATAACATGTGCATGTATGTATGTATGTACTATATGTGTGATTTATTTTAATAAAATCCAAATTCATAAATATGTATTCCTATTAAAAACACATTACAATTTTGTTCTATTTTTGGTATTCGAAAAGGTTAAGAATTCGTAAACGTGATCACCGGCTTTAATTAGTTCACGTATTGCGACTCTAATTTGGTTACTTTCTCATCGCTTATTGATGAAACAGCTGATTGCTTGTTTACTTACCCAAACTAGCAATCGAATTGATAGCCTACATCAGATTGCGGTTTTTATTCTATATTTTATTTAATACTTTTTTTTTCCTTCATGTTAATCAAAATAAATGGGTTTTTTGAAATAAACCTTTTATTTGGTCTGATATAAGCTTTTTTACTAATAACACTACAGTGAAACCTCTCATAAGCGCACACTCACCGTCGCGATATTTTTGTCCAGTTATGAGCGGTGTCCGATTATAAGAGACACACATTTATTATTTTAAAAATTTTATTTATGTTGTAATGTAATGTAGCCTATTGATTTGTGGTAACAAAATTTATTTAGATTGGACTGCTTTAAATTAGATCAGTTCAAAGCGACAAAGTCACTCCGGCAAAACGCTTCAAATGGGCAATTTGCTTTAATGCTTCATCACAAGTACATATAATTTTAATTGTACAAGCTTGTTGTGTAGTCTATTCCGCCGTTTGCGTGTTTGTCAAATGGCTTGTACAAAAATCAAGAACTGTTGATATTTAGTCTGACATTTTGAATTTGTAACAAGCCCCCCCTTGTGTGGTGTATTGTCAATTTCTTTCATTTATAACAAAATTTTCATAGAGTGTGGTCACTGTGGGAAATAATAAAAACGAATAAGAAAATAATGAAAACTTTATGGGTGCACAAATTAGTTTTGTGTAGACTCTGTGCAAAAGAAAAAAGTATGTTTGTCAAACCGCATGTGTAGTCTATTTTGCTCTTAACAAAAATAAGACTCGGAGTTTCAATTAAGAAGAATTAATTTATAAAATGAAAGCTTCTGTCCGCTTATGAGAGACTTTCAGAGTACAATTTTTTAAAATTTAGTGTCCGCGTCCGGTTAATAGTGTCCGGTTATGGGAATACATTTTGTACGGAAAAACTGATGAAAATCTCTGTTCTACAAAGTTTGACCTGTTATGAGAGGTGTTCGGCTATTGGAGCTGTCCGTTAGGAGACGTTTCACTGTATATAAATAAATGTATTTTTATTTTATAATTTATATATAATTTTTATTTCTTTCTATTTACTTTTGCAGTTAATCTGTTAAGTTTTCGACTAGACTATAAGGTTTCGTTCGCCCCTTTTTTATATTTTATGAATTTATTTATAAAGTGTTTTTTTCGTAAATAAATGAATAAATTAATATGTACATGTAGTACATTAAATGTATTGTAGTAAAAGAAATAAGAAACTAATATTTTTTTTATTGCAGATTGTATATGGTCCTGATGGTACACCAGTGCGTGCAGAATCTCGGCGGGGTCGTGGAAAGGCTAAAAATGCAACCGCAAGTGGCACAACAACAACAGGGGTAAGTTTAAAATTATCCATACAGAAGCCAAGAAAAAATTTGCTATCCTGTATGGTGTTAAAAATTTATTGAGAATATAAATATAAAATATATATATATAATATACATAATAAATATATTTAAATTGGTTATCGCATAGCAGTGGTATTATATGTAATTTTTCAATAAAAAGAATTCGGCCACAATTAACAGAAATATCGGAAGGAATAGGGCGCGTTCATAACGAAAACGCTTTTTAAATTATTAAATACAATTTTATTTGAACACTTTATTTTTTTTTTTTATTAATAATAATGTTAATGCTTTACGTTTAAATACCACTTATTTATCTTCAATACTGTTCCCAAAAGACTGATTGACATTGTTTTAGACATGTTAAACCCACTACGTGCCTCTAGAATAATGCAGCACGGCAGACAACTATTTGTAGGTACTGAATTTTTTTTAACCGTTATTTTGAACAATTCTCTTTGGGAAGTTTTTTTCAGAATGTTGTTTTCTCTGACCAACAAATACAACATCAGTGATGGAAAATGTGGCCCAATTGTGTAATTTTTGGCACTATTCCACAGTATACGGTACCATAGCAGCCCTTTCCATTTTTTTTACCCATTTTTAGTATTCTAAATTCTTTTTACTCAAATTTGTATCTTTTAATATTTCTTTCATATAGAATTTGGAAATACTGGTTACAAATTTAATATCAGGGCGCAATATGCCATTTTCAACAAGACCAGTTTCGTATGTTGCTCAAAAATAGAATTACTGACTGATATTGTAGTGGTCCTTCAAATATACAACAAGTTACTGCCTTATTTGACAATAATACTTTCTATTATCATTGATGAAAGTACGGATTTTATTATTTATTAAAAAAAAAAATATATATAATAACATCACGAGTAATGAACGAAACTTAATTCTAACTTAGGTATCCCATTTGTTTGGAAACTTGTCATTTTCACTCACACATTCAATATATTTGGAAATTGTAATATAGAGTTGATACGTCTCTGATGTTAAGTTGACGTATTCATTTTGAAGCTAAAGCCATTTTATTATGTTGACGCATTTATTTGTATGCTAAACGAGAGCTACTTTATTTATTATTTTACTTCGCCGACGTTTAACTGCTTAAATACCAATTAAGAAGATCGCTGTCAACACAGACACAAATTTAAACATTTTTGATTTTACTATGTATCGATCTTCGATCTTCCGATAGCAGAGTTCACCGTCCAACTACACAGTCAATAGCATCGGCGAAGTTTAGTGTATATTATAAAAGTATAATTTAAGAGTTAAATTGGTTACATATGAAAGTGATAATTTTTTGTGCAAATTAAGTTGTCACTATTTAAGCCATTTTGGCACGTTTTCGATTCAAACTTGGCACGCTTCTTGGACATAAGGGAAACAATTTTATTCCGTTAATGTTTATGAATATAGATTTAATTCGAATTGAAGTTAGTGTCCTTTAACCTAAGAGAAAATGACTTTCAATTATGCGTTTTTAATTTTATTTTCGAAATTGTGTTTATTCATTTTTTAACTTTAATCTCAATTTTGCCCGGAAGCTAAGCGAAGCGAATATAACAATTGACAAACATATTGTTACGGAAATATATTTATTGAAGGTAATTTGCGAATCACACTCGCATCACCTTATTTAACAATAAACAAACACACAACTCACATACCAAACTTACGGAAAGCAAAAATTAAACAATTACATAGACTGCCGAACACACATTCAAACTAATACAACAATAGTAATATAACATAAGCAAAAGATAATGATAAAGCTAATTATTACACAAATACAGAAGAAAATTTAAATTAACGGATTTCTGGAATATTCAAAATAAATGTAAAAGTCGCAAGAACCAAGATCTAGCGATAAATGTCTGGAGTATAAATAAGGCTGATTGTGAGCAATCAGAAAGCAGTGGTAATAACACGCTTGAAGCGAACGTTTGAATTAAGTTCCTGAATGATAACTACAGTTTTTGAACATTATTCAATTAAACTAAAAGTATGTACACACAATTGCCATATAGTACAATAGATTGAGAAATTGTAATAAATGTTCAACAACCGTATGAATTCACAAATTTAGTGCGGCAACATTGTCACAAAATGTATTGTCCGTTCATTGTATAACAATAGTATTGTCACAATTCTGACAATCGTGAGAACATCTTTCATTGCCATTGACATGTAATTGCCACACATTTTACAGTCATTTGTTATTGTCACATGTGCTTAATTTGCTGCACCGTACAGTAACATCATTGGCAGATAAATATTTCTGTTTTCAACACTGACCATACATATTTAGATACCATATTAAACATCGGATATGGCAAATTTTGCCATACAATAATCTGATAACCGTGAGAACAGACAATTTTTGTTGACAGATAAATTTATTGTGTGACAATATAATTGTACAGTTTATCTTTACAAAGTCTGAACAGACATTTTACACTTTGGTGACAATTTTTGAGTGGGAGTGCATTGCCATATCCTACAATATTGTAAAATCTGACAATCGTGTACACATAATTTAACAATGTAAATAAATTATTAATTAAAATGACAAATAAATAAAAGCTTATCAAATTAAATTGTAAATTATAGTAAATAAAAGAATACACGTTTTGAAAGGTAAACCTTAACAATATGCTCGTATTACAAAAACTAGCATTGTGCTTGTGTGTGCCGAAGTTAGTTTAGTTTTACTATCAAAGCATTTAGTTTCTTATTTTTGTTTAAAAATACATATGTACATATTTCTTTGCTTCGTATTGTTGAGGATACGAAAGTCAAAATTATTTATTTAAGGAATTTAGGCTTGTTTACATTCAACTTGAAAATGATGATGATTTATGAAAAAGTTGACACAAGTAACGTTTGGAGATTTTTTATCTGTGTAGGCATATTGAAAATGCTACAAGTATTTTTCAAATGTCTAGCAAATGTCTAACGTATGTTGTCACAAATTCATCAGCGTCATGAACGCATACAAAGATACATACAAATATATGTAAATATACACATACATATATATCATATGAGTTAATCCACAAATAAGGAAAAACCCTACTGTATGGAGTTATGTAACATGACAACGCAAAATTAACAATTTTCTTCGTATGCGTGTGTAATGAAAATCCTGAATTATGAAATCGCAGCATTTTTCGGATTTTCATTTTATGCATTTTTATTTACAAATAATAATATATGTACATACATACATATGTATAAATTTATAAAAATGTTTGTTTATAGCGAACTTTTATACTCAACAATTCAATGAATACACGCACATTAACGAAAATCCAATATAAGGAATGTGCATACTTTTCCGTTACAACATCATTACCTTTTTTTATTACAAAAAAGTCATCAAAATGTATATAAATCGTAGTGTTTTTTATTTATTTATTAACCCAATGAACTACAATACCCTTACAGGCTAATCCAGACCGGGATACCTAACACTGGTACATTGAGGGAGGACCTCTAAGGCGAGGAGGTCTGAAAGCAGCGGGATTGTACCTCCAGGTAAAGAGTACCAGCTCAGCTTGGCCGGTATGGCCCTGAGACCGCAGTCTTCCGCCCACACGGCAAGCTTTTCTAGTGCCCCAGCCACGACCTCATTCAACGTGGAGGGAAAAGGTTCTAGGCTTACGGTAGGTTGGTACGGTAATCTTCACATTAGAGCCAGATGTTCTGTTGCGGCGCACCTCCAGGGAGCATCCTCATAGTATCTGGATCCAATGCGAACCTTCCCTCGTGGTTGATGGCAATATAGAGCCGGACCGAAGTCCTATTTGAGCCCTCCCGCCAACGTCAAGGCGACCAAAATGGGAGAGGAACCAAATAATGCTCGTGAAGTAATTTACAATTTACATCAACAATTACTTTCAACTTATTAAATCCTAAGATATTTAAACTTAGTGTACCACGAAAGTCTATGAACTTTACGTGACAAACGAAGCAAAAAACCAATTGATTATATTATTTAAACTATTGATAAATATACTATAACAATCCTCTGTATCCCTAACATTAAAAACCATGTGGCACTACAAGCTTCAAAGTTATAAATTATATTATAGTTATCACTAAAAGAAATGTAAATGTAAAACAGTACCATCACATGACTTCGACGTCGATTCTTGGTAACGATCTTTCTGAAATTTTTGGTACTGTCCTAAATCGCAAAATTCTCCATCACATATGTCAGGATTTAGCCAAGTTTCATTAATTACAATTAAATACAATAATTTTATAGTCACCTTGATCAGTAAATCAAAAGCTATAAGAGAATTTAGTGGGAATTGTAGAGAAATTTCAAAGAAAATTTTTCAATTATCATTTAGAGGACGGGGTAAAATGCAGCAAATTGAAACATCACCGCTTAGTTTTTTTCAACAATTGATAGCTGGAAACGAAAAAATTTTTTTCGATCTTCATTGTATGCGTATTCTTGTACTAATGTATTTCCAGGCCAATAATTTGGATCAACTATAAGCGAGTATATAAATAATTTCTCTGGCACAGTAACATTAAAAAATATGTTATTGTTCTCGGTCGAGAGTATACTGATACTACATCAGATCAAAGTTTCCGCGTTGTATGAGTGTTGCCTATAGTGAGATGAAAAATAAACATAAAAAATTTCAACTTACTGGCGAATGGCTGTACTTTTTATCTAAAAATAATTTGCTCGGTATAACTAATATTCCGTTTTAACAAAAACGTTTCACATTATATAATTCCTTATACCGAGTTTTGACTGCATTTGTGACAATTTTTAAGAACTATAAAGGAAATTTTCTTCTTAACCCATTAAACGCCAAGATCATTACACATAAAAAAATATTGTAACTCATTTATTTTTTAAACTTAAATACAATTAAGATATATAGAAAAAACAAAAAATTTAAAAAAAAAATATTTGGAAGTGTACTTTTAGAGCTGTACTCGGGTGAGTACAGTGGCGTCATGAGTATGCTATTTTTTTAAGGTATTAAAGCATACTTTTTCAACACATAGAGCAACATCGCATTGTTCACATAACCATCTTATTCTATTATGACATTCACGACATCGTAACTTATTTTTTACCCTCTTAGGAAAGTGGTTTTCACCAGTAATTGCAACACCAGAAGCCAGCGACCGTTTCGAAATATTCGTTTTCTGGGTATAGCCAATACATATCCTCTTTAGGCATTGAGTGATAACCACTGTATAATGAAATTTAGATAAATACTTTCAAGTCTTCTGCGTTGAAGGAGAAATTGTGCGCGTTAGCTTGTGACGCATAAATACAAGTTTGCTCAACGATTAAATTAACCACTTTTTCATCAAATAAGACTTCAAAAACCTCAACCGGCGATTTTCCACTTAACTCTGCGATCATATTGAGCTAATTGTCCGAAAAAAAAATTGGTTTGATGCATTTGAATATCACAAGGTCTCTTTGTCCACTTGAAGGTGACGATGGCACGATGGATGGTAGTCTGCACGTTGACTATGAATCCAAAAACAGACCTGGGTTCAACCCCAGTTTCAGACTAACAATTTTAAAATAAAAATAAACATCTCGCATTTTTCTGATGTGCATTAGTGTGGCTTTGTGTGTCAGTTGTTGTCGGAAAGTTTCAGTGACGAAGGCATAGTTACTGGTCACTGAACAATACCGGCTGGTCACGATGCATTCCACAATCGTATCAGAACGCCCTCCTTCGTCGGTATTGTGTAGCACCGGCGAAGTAAAATAATAATAAATACGGCTACTGAACCGAAGCTTCAGCACTGCTACGAGTATAAACAAAGAACGTGCGAGAGCAGAGCTGCAAAAATAATTAATTAAGCTTCACCACCTGCCGTTTCTCCTACTATCCCTTTCCTATAGTTCCAGCACAATGCTTCGCATGTGTAGGAGTCATCTCCTGAGTGCTGGTCCCAGATAAAAAAAAAAAAAAAAAAAAAAAAGAAGCTATTTCGCTTGATTTTGAAGACATCATTGTCTGTCGCAACTGCTCAAGTGGAATATCATCTTCGCTATCGCTGCCGAAAAATACTTCGACTTCACCTGGTACAGCATTTGGCATACGATCAAAAAGAATATCATCAGCATTACCCTCCTCTTCGTCTGTGTTATAGTCCGGATCTGGTGGAATAATCGCTATATCGAAATTTTCGTGACCACCTCTACCCACAAAATCAAGAGCCATGCTTAAATTTGTAAAAGCTTTACCATAAAAACTTGACGGTTTGATAGCTGTAAATTCCATTTTGGTCGAAGGAAAATCCTAAAAAATTTATACATATCAAGCCATTGTACTCGATTGGGTACACCGATTTTGTTACTCACATAAGGTTGTCCAAAAAATAATTTTTGTCCTGTAACTTTCTTTTTATCGTACACACAATCACTCTTCTACAGAAAACTATAAGAAACTCTTATCTGGACGAAACAGTATTTACTCTATTTTCAAAATATTTTTTGTGTGTCTTAAAGCACAATGTGACAAATGGAAAAGCAGAAGAAACGTTGTATAATTTTTTTTGCAAACAAATTTATACGTACTTAAATATTGCCTATTTTTTTTCCTCAAGCGAGTACAATAGCTAGGAATGGGTTAATTACATTAATTTTATGTATTTGTAAAAAGCCAATAGAATATGCAATAAAGTATTAATTTAAATTTATACTAAAAAAATATTATTAAAAATTATATTTCAGTTATATTTTTTATAGTAATAAATTTTTTTAACAGTACAGTACACTATAGCCCCGATTTGCGTTGTTAATGGGGACCGGCGAAATGCGACGCAATGTGCAATCGGATCACTTTTTTCTATATAAACGTAATTATTTTTTTTTTATTGGGCCAAATTTTAAATATTATAAAGAAAGAACAAAAAATATATTTATTTGAAAAGATATAAAGAAATTCCCAATTTTTTTCTTTTCTTAAGTTGTTTATTGAGTCAACCGCAGCACTTATTCTTGAGAGCAAACACCTATGTTTATGATAATTAAAATAATGGATACTCCCAATTTTCACATGCTCCCCGAAGGAGAGCCTCAAACTTGATAAGTTAACGTCGCCATATTTTTCTCCACGAACCTTACAGAACCTTGACATATAAAGCTGATTAATGTCACAAATTTCTAAGTCGTAAGTAGCGAGCATAACAAATGGAACGCTGTGACATATGACCTTGTAAAAAAACTGTTTCCAGATAACGATAACCAATTCATCTCTTCTTTTTTTGGCTGTTTATTCTATTGTTTGCGTAAAAAAACCATCACTGAAACCAAAGAAATTGCAACATCAATTTCAATTGTTAAGAAGTGGTTGACTGAGTTCCGTTGTAGTCGTACCAGCACAAGTAACGCCGTACGTTCAAGATGCCCATGTGCATTAGGACCGTAAAATGATAAAGATGGTTAAAGCCCTCCCAAGTTGATAGTTTTTGAACATATGGGTGCCTCTATTGAAGTCTTCAAGGCAAGTTGTAGATTAAAGGATACAAATTTGCTTGCAATGAGCAGTGTTCTAAGATCTTGTGAAACTACGAAAGTATATTGAATGTATTTTGTACGTAGAGCACCGAAACAAAGATATTCTCTTGATTTCAGTTAAAAGTGAGGGAGGATCAAGTATGGTGTGGGGTAAGAAGCGGTATGTCTACCATTAAATCATTGGATATGTAATATATATTCATATTCGCATTCTTCCGTGATGAACGCAAATAGATATTGTGATACACTTCCGCAGCACATGCTCTTCGCCATTGGAGAAAATATGCCGCCTGATAGTATATTTCAGCGTGATATCGAGCCGAAGCACAAAGTCGCTTAGCTCCAAACTTTCTAAGCGCTAATGATGTGCATGTTTTGAATTCGCCATCACAATCTCCTGATCTTAACTCCTTAGAAAACCTAAGGGAACTTGTAGATCGGAAAGTTTAGAAAAAATCCCGCCAAGAATTAGAATCAATTTTGAAATTATTGTGGTACTAAATACCTCTGCTTGATTCTAAGCATTCAAGATTGTAGGGGGTAATAAAAAATAGTGGCTACGATACGAAATATTAGTTTTAAGTATATTTTTTTTAAAAGAAAGAGCAATTAAATCTAAGTAAACATATTGAAATACAGTTTAATTTTTTTTTCTCGGTGAAATTTTTCACTTTTCTTCGATATATTGTGTAATATAAACAAAAGAAAAATGTTGTTAATTTATTTAATCTCAAATAAAAGAATAAACATCCAAAAGAAGAGATGAAGTGTACAAGGTGGGCCAAAAGAAACCACCTTTTTTTTTTTGGACCAGCACTCAGGGGATGACCCCTACACATGCGATGCATTGTGCTGGAACTAGGAAATTAGGTTATGGGAAGGAGGATAGAGGGAGTAGTGTTTATGGATATTTGATTTGAATTTTCCCACGCCATACGTGACAGGAAAGACCTCGGCAGGGAGTTTATTCCACATACGCGATGTTCGGCCGAAAAATGAGTTCTCCCTGTAATGCGTAGTGCGGTTCGCTGCCAAGTTGACCACAAATGGATGCGGTCTTAATGATGAACGCATCATGCGCGTGATTGATCGGGTTTCGGGAACAAGTTCCCTGATTTCATCAGAACACATCCCATTATAGTAACGATAGAACAACGAAACGCACCCCACGTTGCGACGATGCTTTCTTTTTGGCAATTGGCGGCCAATGTCAAATCTGTTTTGACATTTGTGAACTGGGCAGATGTAGAATACAAGTGAACAAGCCGTGAGGCGATACACTCCCCAAGAACGCGGAATAATAGTGTCTATTTTTTTGTGTAAGAATTCGTCTGTGGTGTTGGCGCAGCTCGAATTCCGTCGCCGATTCCCAGGTCGTCCGACACCGACTGCGCAAACACTGCGCCGTTTGGCCACCAACCTTGCAGAGTATGGGACCACACGAGACACTCCCAAGAGTGGCCGGCCCCGGAGCACCCGTTTTCGACGACGCCGCTGGTCAAACGACAACAGTGGACAGTGCGCGCTATAGGGCCATGTTAACCGAGTTTTTTCTGTCGCAATTGAACGAATTAGGACTGGAAGACCTGTGGTTCCAAGAGGACGGAGCAACGGCACACACTGCGCGACCCATAACCGATATTCTGACGGCGGTGTTCCCGGATCGCCTCATCTCTCGTTTTGTCGATTTGCACTGGCCCGCAAGATTGCCCGATTTAACCGTTCCAGACTTTTTTTTGGGGGGTTTTTTGAATTCCCGTGTTTACGTGAACAAGCCCGCGACCCTGGAAGCCCTCAAGGACAACATTCGACACGAGTGCGAGAATCTGTCGCCCAAAGTAATGAAAAATGCCATAAAACGAGCCCGTATATCAATCAATTGTGACGGCGCCCATTTGGTCGATATCATCTTCTCGACTTGACCATTAAAATTCTAAAGGTTCAGATAAACATAATCAAAAAACAGAATCGAAGTTTTCATTTAGAAAAAAATTGAGAGCCAAACAACATCGGATTACTTCTTTTGGCCCACCTTGTATATCGTTATTTTGAAACAAATTCGCTACAAGGTTAAATGTCACAGTGTTGCATTATTATTGCTCGCTACTGTACATATGTATATTGAACCGATCTACACAACTTCAAGCAATATATGTACTATTAATAAATTTTTACAACCACAACAGACACTTATACTTTAATGAAATTTAGCGTTGTAAAGTAAAATTTAAGTTGTAGATAATTTAAATTTTCTCCACTTTATTTCTTGTAACATTGAATGCCGATTTACTGAACGAATTCTAATTAATTCATTAAATAACAGACTTGACGTATTGAGCCCAGATTTTTAAAAATTTCATTTTTTGATTGGCAACTATTGGCATTAAAAATAAATCTTTTTTGTTGATAGTTCTTAGCGGTCTACTAAATTTATGAATAAAAACAATAATTTCCTGCCAGAGAGCTGTGTACGTCTTCTGCAAATTGATATACACCCTTCAATATGTCATCCTCAATACACGACTATTGTTTCAAAAGCTTGTTAATTTGTGCGCGTGAATAGTTTAGTACCGATATTTATGTATATACATATCTACATGAGTGCATATTTGTTTAATATTTACATATCATACAATTTATGCATATTTACACAAACATGGTCTAATAAAGAATAAGTGCAGTTTTTGTCATCACTTGTTGACTGAAACATAAAAACACAAATTATACAATTCAAAGCCTGTAGACAGAATTGTAGACAAACAGACAACTAGCAGCAAAAGCTTGTGTCTACCAGCCGTAATCTCTTAAAAAGTGAAAAACAAAAAAACTGCCTCAAAACTATGTTCACGTATTGTACGTTGTCAAACGACCAATAAAGTAAGAATAAATAATAAAAAAAAAAAAAGTCACACGTACGAGTCCAATAACACACGTCTGATGGCAAAAAAAATTATAGACGCAATAATGGCATTAATACTTAAATTACCATAGACAGTACCAAACAATTTGAAATGAAGTAAAAAAATTCAGCATGCATCCAAGAGCCACACAAACACGACATAGACAAATATGAGGAGCATTTGCTAGACATACTGGGGCCAACCAATTATTCAAAAAGAAAAGCTGACGGTGATGAACAATACGCTGCCGATGAGTAGTTGTTTGTTTACTTGACGGGATGGTGGTGACTTGATGATAATGATAAAACCAACGACGACGACGACGACGACGACGAAGCTAATGATGAAGAGTTTCTGCCGATTGCAATAATTGTGTTATGTCATTATGGCAAACAATCCACTGCTAAAAAAATCCATTGCTGTCGCAGACTGTTTGTTTTTATATCCATCGATCTGACCTTTCCTTGAGTGTGCATCAATCGAAGAACAATTTCTTAGCATGCGTGTTCATACTGCTGTTGTTATAAGCATTATGTACGTACAAATTCACCAGAAATTCCCCAGCGGCATTGAAGCCAGTGTTCGTGTTAATACAGCAAACAATACACAGAACACATTGTGGTCGTCGTTGAAGTTGTCTACCCCAAACCAAATAGACAGCCAATGAGACAGAGGTAAACATTTCAATTTACAATTGAATGGAAAAACAGACGAAAGAGAGCGTAGCAAAGAATCTGATGGACTTAAAGAGTTAATGCTAAAGTAATTGGTTTGTTCACTTTTTATTGGTATGTCAAGAACCAGACAACAGTTTGGTATTCAAGCCCATTCTCAACGTCATCCATAGCCTTCACCTTCACCTTCACATTCACCTTCACCATCATGATCATGATCATTATTATTGACATGAACATTTTTTAACCAATTCCATCAACATAACCGTCAACTTCCCTCCAGTCATCAACCCGATTGAAGTTTACTTTTCAAGAAGTGCGAAGCGCCGGCTTATGTTAAGCTAATCCATATCGCTGGCAGTTGTTTGTTGTTGTTGTTATTATTGTTTTCCATGCAACGCCATGCGTTACGTTCGCACGTCTCTTCTAAAACTTACAATCACGGCTACTCTTAACAACAGCGATTCTAAATCTTGGTCACACACAACAGTTGGGAAATTATTATTTTTTTTTGCTTTCATTGTTTTTTGTCTTCTTGCTGATAATGTTTCTGTTGTGGTTGTTAGTCTCGTCTTGGTTTTCGTTTTGACAGCACATGTGTGTACATGCCGGTGCACATAATAACGATTATGACCAACAGCAGTAGCATCAGCACTTGTGTCAGTCAGCAGTGGCATTTAAACAAAATGCCACCAACATGTAGACAACAAAATAAACGCCACCAGACACTTCACAGACAGTCGTTGATTTTATTTTGTTTTTAAGTTCTTCACGCAACGACAGCAACAAAACTGGCAGCGATATTAAGGAAATAAAATTAAGCGAATATGTAGTTGTGGCAGCCAGATGTACAGTAGTTTAAGGTACGAGTAGCAATTGCTTGTCTCACGTACAAAAACATCAAAGTGGTAGCATTCATTTAAACATTATTTGTTCGTTTCTTTATTCTTTCATCTCTAAAAACACACATTGAATAGACTCAATTCCATTTAGTTGAAAACTATTCACAGTTTTTGCTCTGGTTGGTGGCGGTAATGATAATGATGCTGATGGTGATGATGATGATTATGTTGGTTATGATGGTGATGATATACTTGTCTGCCTGAAGCGCCTAACTGTACTGAAATTTTTTCTCTGCTCATACACTCTTTGTTCAGCAGTAAGATTATCTGACAAAAAAAAATTCTGCTTCTTTTTTCACTTTTATGTAAAAGTTTGCAAATGCAAAGCATTGCGAGAAGCATTAAAAGAAAGAATTCTTTCAAATGAAAAATGCCAAATAATTTTAATTTAATCCCATTATTTTTAGATTTTAAATTAAGCTAATGTTCCAGAAACTCATGACAACGAAATTCATTTTAATTTAAATTTTTAATTTATAAGTCGACAGCGCAAAGCATAAATACATATACAGTGGAGTTCGATTATAACGAACTCCGCGGGACCAGACAATTTTATTCGTTACAGGCGAAGTTTGTTTTAACCGAATTAAATAATTTTTCACTTGTGTATTTTTTGAAATTGTTGACAATGTAGACTTTAGAATTCAGCATATGTATGTATATCATTTTTTTTAGTTTTTCTTCAAAGCTATATTTAGAGAATTTTTTTTATATTTTTGTTCCTTTCACATTTTTAATTGTTGTGAGTTTAATTTACTATTTATTTTTTAGTTAAGAAAACAACTGTTACCAAATTGTGATAAATAATTTTAAGATTTAAAAGACGTCAGACAAAAATGTTCGACTTTTTTTTGTTCGTTATAAACGTATAAATTTCCATACATTTTTGTGCATGGGACTTAAGAAACAATTCGTTATAAAAGAAAATTCGCTGCAACGGGAGTTCGCTCTGACCGTACCAATTTGTATGAAATTCTAATGCAAATCTGTTGGGAAAATGTGTTCGTTGTAAGCGAAAGATCTGTATTTATAATAACAATTCCATTATAATTTTAAGTATATTGATTTCAAGTAGACCAGAGGTGTTTGATAAAACAGTTGTCATTATTCAACTCTCGAAAAAACAACTTCTTTCACTCAACGGATCAAAGATGCCTGATGCATATGCCCATAATCATTCACAACATTTGTGTTAATCAACCATCCAATCGTATGATTTCGACAACTGTTTGAAACATGAACATATTTTTACGTTTTTTTTTATAATTAAAACCAGAGCTTCGAACCGGAACCGGAACCGAACCGAAAACCGAAATTAATAACCAAACCGTAACTGAAGCCAAATATTTTAAATATAAAAAACCGTAACCTTAACCGGTACGAACTTTAGCTATTGTAAAGGGTGGTTAAATTTCAAGGGCCGATGTTGATTTTGAATAAAACACAAACTATTTAGGAAATTATTGTAATTTTATTTTATTATGATATATTGGTATTACTCAATTATGTATGGAACAAAATATCGGCCAAATGGGCGCCGCGACCACGGCGGCACACCTCCATCCGATGGTCCAAATTTTCGATGACCCTGAGGCATAATGGAGGTTCTATGCCGTTAATGTGCCGAATTATCTCATCCTTTAGCTCTTGAATTGTTGCTGGCTTATCGACGTACACCTTTTCTTTCAAATAACCCCAAAGAAAAAAGTCCAACGGTGTCAAATCACATGATCTTGGCGGCCAATTGACATCGCCATTACGTGAGATAACACGGCCATTGAATTTGTTGCTCAAAAGAGCCATTGTTTCGTTAGCTGTGTGGCAAGTGGCACCGTCCTGCTGAAACCACATATCGTCCACATCCATATCTTCCAATTCGGGCCATAAAAAGTTCGTTATCATCTCACGATAGCGAACACCATTCACAGTAACTGCCTGACCGGCCTCATTTTGGAAAAAATACGGTCCGATGATGCCGCCAGCCCATAAACCGCACCAAACAGTCACTCTATGTGGGTGCATTGGTTTTTCGACAATCACTCTTGGATTCTCATTCGCCCAAATGCGGCAATTCTGTTTATTGACGAATCCACTGAGGTAAAAATGTGCCTCATCACTGAAGATGATTTTCTTCGAAAATTGATCATCCACTGATTGTGTATTGTTGGATTGTGTATCTCTCCATGGTTCAAATTGAGTAAGTCTGAAATAGAGAAATGTCAAATAAAATTCGGAAAAAAGCTTGGCGTTTAGGTGTGGTTCACATTCAACATCGGCCCTTACAATTTAACCACCCTTTATGTGTACATTTAATTTGGTGCTAATATCAAAATCGTCAATGAAATTCTTTAAACAGCTATGAAATTTCATATGTTTATACAAGAATTCCCGAAAAATCTTTGAGAATACCGAAATATATTGTACAAACAAATCAAACCAAAAAGTGTCTTTAAAAATTTTCCTTATAAAACAAACATTTTATTATTCGATTTAAATCTGTTTATTTTTTCTATACCTTTTTACAATTAGACTGCCTTTGGTTGGCAATTGTATCTGAAAGGCAAAATGAAAAATTAAATTTTTTTAATACAATTATGTAACTATTTTTTCATTTATTCAACATGAGTCGAAATTATTTACGATTACAGTGAAACCTCTTCTAAGGGACAGCTCCTATAGCCGGACACCTCCCATAACCGGACAAACTTTGTAGAACTGAGATCTTCATCAGTTTTTTACTACAAAATGTATTCTCATAACCGGACACTATTAACCGGACGCGGATACTAAATTTTAAAAAAATGTACGCAAAAGCCTCTCAGAAGTGGCAGCAGCGTTGATTTTAATTAACTCGCCTTTATTGAAACTCACCAACCCTAGTAGAATTTCTTTATTTTTCTACTCTGTTTCATATTTGAATACGTGAGATGAAGCATTCTCCAAAATTGCCAGTTTAAAGTATTTTAATAGAAACGAATTTATTGCATTTAAAAACATTTAAAAACATTTAAAAACATTTAAAACCATTTTGAAACTCAAAGGCTCAAATTGAACCTTTGTAAGTTAAAGCAATCTATTCTGAATAAATTGTTCAACCACAAATCACTAGTCCAGCATTATAAGATAAAGGAAATATTTAAAATAATAAATGTGGAAATCTGACAAGCGGAATCCTCTCATGCCCGGACAAAAAATACCGCGACGGTGAGTGGTTGCTTATGGGAGGTTTCACTGTAATTCAATATTTGTTATATGGTTTAGCTGGTCTAATTAATAATAATTAATTAATATAATTAAATAATTTAATATTATAAAAAGGAAAGCTTCCTCATGAAGAAAGTGAAAATTAAGAAGGTTGTCGCCCTTTTACATCGTAATACTGAGTAATACGACATGTCAAAAATTTAAAAGAAATGGGAAAGTATAATAGTGTAAAAACAAAATGTTATGAATCTGACCAAAATACGGATGAAAATTTGACAGTCGTAAGACTCTCACCATTCTTTTAAAATTCTCAAAAAGCTTATACTTTTCATTTTATCAGCGATGTGTTTTTGTGTAAGCAGCCAAAGTCATTTCACTAACTTTTCATTTTATTTCAAATATGATAGTGTGAAAGCAAAATGTAATATTACTTTAGATTTGTTGGCAGTCGCACCAAATCTCATTCGATTTGTCTCCCACAAAGTATTATGAAAGTCGTAACACTTGTATTATAGGGCCTTTATAAATTATTGCAAATGTATGAAGGAGGTGAAGCCTCGCTGTCTTTCAACTCTGCTTTTGCACGTTCTTAGTTTTTTTTATTGCAGTGTTGAAGCGCCTCTGATATCAAGGAGACGTATTAAATTTGGAAGCTTCGTTTTAGTAGCTCTTTTTATTAAATATTTTACTTTGTCCGTACGACATAATACCGTCGAAAGAGGGGGCTCGGATGTGCTTGTGGATTGCTATCAGCAGTTGGTTAATAGTTATGGGCAGTTTAAAAGGGAGAGTATTTTTGCATTTACGATTATTTATCTATATTTTTTATATGGTTTAGGTGGTCTATTTGTACATTTAATTTATCACAAGCATAGATAAATAATCGTAATGAATTTAGGTTCGCGTTGAATAAATATGTAATATAATTCAAGTAATACTGACACTGCAATATAAATAAGTATTAATATTGGAGCCATACACAAATCGAACAGTAATAGGACTTGCGAAAGAAAACTAAACGAAATTAGTGAAATTATATCTCATTTTATCAGAAGAATGACATCATTATTTTGTTACAATTAGGGGACACAAATCGAAGCAACGTAAATAGACACGAGGTAAATAGACGGATTCCTTTATAATTATCTACTGCAGGGAGCATAAAATCAGCATCAATCTCCGCATACTTTCTAAATAGAGTATTGACAGACTTTGCAATTTTGGTTTTTGTACACAGCAATTATTCAACATTAATTCGCTAAAAAAAAATACAAATACAGATTAAATACTAAAATTAAGTTGCATTCTTTAAAGTTCTGTCTCCACGAGGTATGAAGAGGAATTCGATTATTTGACTCACTTTCAAAGCATATACGAATAATATAGGCACGTGATACATGGCGTTAATAAGACGGCAAAGATTACAAAAGTGCACATGTCAATTCAACAAAGCAAAAAAAGACCGAGAAGCGATCTGGCTTTTTCCCCTTCCACAACAGAAATATAAAACAACTTACAAACAAA
Organism: Dexiosoma caninum; assembly: GCA_963924685.1. NCBI lineage: Eukaryota > Metazoa > Arthropoda > Insecta > Diptera > Tachinidae > Dexiosoma > Dexiosoma caninum. Next base: position 58,650,337 of record OZ004729.1, read on the forward strand.
AGAAAAGAAAGGAGTAACTTTACAGAAGCATCATGGTTTTATTATTTAATATGATAAAAATGATGAGGATGATTATGGCGATGACGACATCATTGTAGATTTCCTGGATTCAGATTCTGTTTACCACTACCATTCACAGCCATTAATGCTTCTGGGGCATTTTGTTGGTAAATTATTTTTTGTAAAAACCATCCTTGACTTTGACCTTTTTTTTGTTGATGTGTGAGCGTGTTTTTCTGAGCTTTCACTTTTGGCATCGGCCATGACAGACATTTATATATTTCTCCTCCTTTTCTCTCCTTTCTGTTCTTGTAGTAGTGGCTGTTTTATCCGTCAAGGACGTTGCAGTGTTTTTTCTTTTTCTGAGCTGCTAAATACGGACATACTCGTTTCAACGTTCACGTAAAACCATAACACGCAAAATAATACGTAGTAAAAAGTTGGTTAAAGTTATTACATTCCTTTTTTATTATTTAACTTAATCCAGACATTATAATAAAAATATTAAAAAAAAATAACAAAGAATCCAAACATATCAGATACTTTCGATGATGGTTGATGCAGAGCAACTTGCACCTTCTATGATGACTCAGAATTCGTATATGTATGAGATAACATCTTAATGTTATACTGTCAAGATGTTGCATGCTTCATGGTAGGAAGAAAAAATCTTATAACGAGTTGTAAAAATTAAAAACAACTTTCACTTGTTGCTTGCCAAACTTAAAAAGTTTTTGTATTCAAATGATTTAATTTACCAGTGGGAATTAGTGAACAATTTTTTACTTGTATTATAGATTGGAAATTGGTTAAGATATTCTGTTCGTTTATAGGGCTATTGGACTTAAAAAATTAATGAACGTTACTAATGTTTTAGAAACTGCATTTCGAACAAAATGAATGCTTTTTTAAAATATAGTTTTTTAAACTACCAAATTGAGCTGGTTTTAATACATTTTAATTTAAGTTCAGCTATCACCTCTATTTATATAACGCGAGTCAGTTTGATATTTTGTTGTATTTTGGATACAATAGTTGTCAACCAAAGTAGTGACTAATTGCAAAATGTGTTGGAAAAATTAAATAGATTTAAATCAAATAAAAAAAGTTTCTTGGAAAAAATAATATTTGTAAAGCTTACTTACGTTTTTCTGTTTGTAATTCGGTAATTCTCAAAGATTTTTTTGGCAGTTTTTATATAAATATGTGAGGTTTTTTTGGTTTTCAGAAAAATTTGGTGGAAATTCTACTGATGGCACTGATGCACTATCCTACACAATCGCGCAATCCATTCACAGTGAATTAGTACAGAAGACATTGAAATTCTTACAAAATGTTAGAGAAAATATTATAGAATTCTATTAATTCTCCTTTTTATTCGACATTCTATTTCTATTGTATGCAATAAATTATCCAGCAATGCAGATCTTAATTTTATAAAATTTTAATTTTTTAATAATATTTTTCTTCGATATAAACCTTTTTCAAATAATATAAAATACTAGCTGACCCGGTCCGCGTTGCTGGCCCTAAGCAAACATTAGTGTTGTATTACCACACGATTTATTTATTTAAAATAAAAGAAAGCAAAAAAAAAAAAAATATATGTATGTCATTGGATTTTGACACGCCCCTCCGCCGGCAGACCGAAAATCAAAAATCAGACTTCACAGTGTCACCCGCCTGAATATTCTGAAGATTCCTTGAAAATTTCATCAAATTCGGCCCAACCGTTTTGGAGTCCATAGTTTACATACATACACACATCCTGTTTTATATATATATTTTTGATTTTATGTTTGTTAAATAATTGCTGCTTAACTTTATGCATATTATAGAATTCTTTTTAATTTTTCGAGGTTAGCTCCTGTCATAAAACTGTAATCTTTAACATACTACTGGACTAATGACATAGTTTGATCTGCATTAACAGTAAAAATAACAAGAATTTTATTCATGTTTATCCATTCGTTCACATGTACTCAAATTGTCACGCAACTGAGTCTAAGTAAACGTGAGTTCTAATAAAAAATAAAAAAAGAAAATTAAAAGTAAAAGAACTACAATGAATTGAAATGAAATTTATTCCACTTGCTATTTTCGATCAAATATAAAAGTTTGAAAAATTCTTAAATATTTTCTTGATGCACACATGCAATATGTGGCATATTTTTTGTTTAAATTTTCACTCACCATGCAAAGCAACACTTTATGCCACAGATACAAGCAGACATTTATTTGATTAGAGGTGAATTGTTTCTTTTTTTAAAAACTTTACGCTGCATGAACAAACCAAACATTTAGACATTTGTAACCAAATAAATGTACCTCAGGGCCTGCATAGTATTGGCTTTTACTATAAACATTGCACAATAGTATAATTTGAGCAAAGAAAACCTGTGCAGACAACCAATAAAATAAACATTATAGTCGTACGTTCTTCGAACTATTGTCGGTGATGATGTTGCAGCTGGTCATGATAGTTATGGCGGTGATGGTAACAAGGATGATATTTTACGCCATGTTCTAAAGCAAATTTCTTTTTTCGATTTAACCTACATACATAAATATATCACCTAATAGCTACTTGATATGTATGTATGTATGTATGTATGTATTTATGCATGTTTGTGTATTCATGCATGCACTTGCTGTAACTGCTTAACTTTGTAAAGATTTTCTTATTTGTTTTTTTTTTGCTTTTGTATTTTTATTCTGTTTTCTGTTGCAATTGTGCAATGATTGTAACAGCAACCTTTATTTGCCGTTTATTTGCCTGCATATACACACATTTGTATTTGCTAGCGTTACAACACAGCATAAAAGAGAATTGAAGCAGCGTATGGAAACAGAAAAAATTGTGTTGCATGGTGCAACTTTTTGTAACTTTGGCATGACATTGGATGTCGCGTATTCAATGATTGCTATTTAGGCGGTTTTGTTGGCTGACACACTTTAAAAGAGTCTGTGTATTGGTGTTGTCTGCGATTATTCAGATACTCTCACAACTTTAAAGGAAAGTTGTTTTAGCCAGATCTACAAATAATACAGAATCAAAGGAAAAAAAATAATGAAAAAAGTAGCAACACATTTTGGCACATGAACAAGAACGCTGGGGTTTTCACATGGCATTTACTGCAGTTTTTTTATCCTCGACATATTTCATACAGTGGCACAAAATCATGCTCTATTTTTTTTGTCTTCGACTTTGATGCAGTTGTTCGATGCACAAAAAATAAGCTCATACGTTGATTTTTTCCTTTAGTTTTATTTGCCTTCTTTTTTGCGGGTTTGGTGTTTCAGTAATAGTTACTGTATACTAAGAGAGACGTTCGTAAAGTCGTAGTGCTCCTATTGCTATCAGTGTATCAGTTCTGTAGGCTGTCAGAGTGTCTGTCCTTTTATCCAATCGGTCTGCTCATGATGTGCGGCCTGGTTATTGTGAAAGTGAAGGTTCCACTTGATCTACATTTTCTTGGTAAACGATGATGTTATTTTTTTTTTGGAATATCTATTGTTGCCCGTCTATTCGTCATTTTAATTGGAATATATGCATTTTAGCATTTTGTATATTGTATGCAACCCAGTTTGTATATAGTCTGCCTTTTCAACAGACACATTGACACAGTTTTTATTCATTGTTTGCTTGTGTATACAACTTCTCTAATGGACGTAATCTGAATGTCATACAGTTGTTATCTATATTTCGACTTTGGCATTTTTTTTGTATTGGTTTCATTCAAACTGAAGGTCAACTTAACACTGCTGTTGAAGTGTATTGGTTTTGTTCAACTGTTGCATGTTCTCCCATTTTCTGGTATTTTTTTTTTTTGCCATTTTGGCTAAAATATTATTCAATAGTTTTTCATATTCCCATAGACTAGCAACAAGTTGCTGGGTAATTTGCTTGTTACGTAAAATGCAATATGTAACTCTGTTAATCAACCACACATACAAAAGGGGTTCCATTATTTTTACATGCATTCATTCATTCATTCATATAATATTTTGTTCAGCATTTATAAACTTTTGTCATTTTGAATACTTTTCATTGATTTATTTGATTTATTTGAGTTTTTCTGTGGCGAAATTTATTTCGTAGTTCTATTAGAGTGTTTCCATTTACCGTGTAGTAAATATTTGTTATCAATTTATTGGATTTATTACTTGACCTAACACTTCTATATTATTGGTATACCATTTTTTTTTTTTTAATATTTTAGTAATGTAAGATATTTTTATATACATATATAATATATTAACGTACATATGAAATATACATACATTTGAAAATACACATATTCTTACGTATTAAATTATTAATATTAAATATTTATTTGAACTAAATGTGAAATTTGAAGTTGTCAGGAGTAGATATGAAATTGCTTTTTATAGCTATTTTATGTGCTCATAGAGTGTGCTATTTTTGATTCAGCAATTTTCTGCGATCTGCGGTTCAAATCCGTCATCATACCAAAAATATTCCAATTATGCTGCGAGCTCCTTCGTCGGTATTTTAGCAACAAAACTTCGGCGAATTAAAATAATAAATAAAATAAATATCACATGAAATGCACAAGCTCTGCTTTATAAATTCTCGAAAACAAGTAAAAGCAGCGGTGTTCCTTCTATGAATTCACCACTTGTCTCTTCTCTACACTATGCCATTCCAAATAGTTCCGATGCATGTTTTGTATACATCCTGAGCAGTGCTCCAAGAAAAAAAATATTGAAATCTGCAGGATTCAGGTGTTTTGAAAGGTTATTCACCGGTTCTATCTTCACCAATTAGAATGGCACATTATGAGCCTCATGTAACTTCAGTTTTAGAATATATAATATTTCTTAAAAATAAAAAAAATTGTTATATATCTGTAAACATATATACACTATGTACTATGGATAAGTCAATTCATTATGTGTTAAAGAAAACAATTTTCTTTTCGAACATAGTGTCTTTATTTTACGAGTTTCTTTTTTAAACTGAAATACAATTATTTTCTTTATATTAAGTAGAACAATTATTTTGTTAAATTAGGTTACAAAATTTGCTTAATCTGTATTTAATTTATTTTATAATTATTAGAATTACAATAACTTCAAGTGGAAGAATATTTGCTTAATTTATGTTGCTTTTATTTGGGTTAAAATAACTGCTTTACAAGCGGAAGCATATTTACTTAATTTATATTTAATTCATTTTAATTTATTTTATATTTAAATTTGTTCAACATTATAAAATGTTAAATAAAGGTGGCGATGGTCGAAGTAGTCTGTACGTTGACTAAAAACCGAAAAATTTTCCTGGGTTCAACCCCAGTTTCAGACTCATAAAAACATCTAGCATTTTTTCTGATGTGCATTTCAGTTGTTGTCGGAAGGGTTCAGTGGCGAAGGCATAGTCACAGGTCACTGAACACTGACGGCTTCATCTGTATCCAAGCTACAGGCACATCAGAACGCCCTCCTTCGTCGGTATTTTGTAGCACCGGCGAAGTAAAATAATTACTAAAAATGGCCACTAAAAACGAAGCTTCAAAATTTGATACGTTTCCTTGACGGTTCAACACTGCTGTAAAAACAAATAACGTGCAAAAAGCAGTGTTGTAAGATAGTGAGCTTCACCTCCTATTATTTCTCCTACTTCCCTTTCCTATAGTTCCAGCATAGTGCATCGCATGTGTAGGGATCATCTCCTAAGTGCTGGTCCTAGATAAAAAAAAAAGGTGCAAATGTGTAATAATAGAAATTTTGTGTCTTTATCTTATGTTTCATTAACTTATATAAAAGTGAAACTGCGTTTCCGTGCTTGTTTGTTCCCTTAACTTCTGAACAGAATTTCTGAATTTTTTACAGTATATTCCTGACTATAATCATATTTGCCAATTCCATGTGAGCGTTAACACGTTGCGCTGAATTGGTGGTTATTTATCTTGAGAATGTTAATAGAGAAAGTATTAAAATTTACGCCATACTAAAACGCAATCAAAAAGTAATTTCTGCATATATGAAGAAGTCTAACAGTAACAGATAAAAAATTAGAAAATAACAGAAAGAGTTTCTAAATGTTATACAAATAGCATTGTTCTCAATTCATGCCAACTGCCACAAAATGGACTTGATTTGCTAAGTGGATATGGACCTGCCAGAATAAATTTTTTACATAAATTAAAATTAAAAATTAAACAATGAGTATAATAAAAGTAGTATAAATAAACATAAAAAAGTTTGTAAGTTCGTTTATTTACTTTTCTACTTAGGATATTCTTAAAATATAATAAACCATAGTATAGATATTTACATATATACATTAATACAAATGTACCAGTAACTGGCTCTCGCGTATTATTGCTATAAAAACTATTTATTATTTTTATATTTATTTAGTATAATTATGAAACGTTTAAGATTATTTATTTGTAGTGAAAAAACTATGAACAAAATATTACATGGGTACGAGTATATAGCAAAAATGAAAAGATTATAGTCTAAGCTTAAAAAAGAAAAAAAAAATAAGAATAAAATGAAACATTTTAGATAGTGTGCCTAAATAATGAAAGAAATCTATACCTTAGAGAATAGACACGTCGTCAAGTGACAGGTATTTTTCCCCAACTATATTGTTGGCATAGACAGATAAAGAAAAATGTTTGCGTTGGCGTAGGATTGAACCTAGTATCATCTGGTTGTCAGTGCGTTTAGTACTGAGCCATGACCTGCTTTAAGTTATTTATCTGGTTAATTTAGCTTCTGGATAGCATATTAATTTTTTTCATATATAATTTTTAATTGTATTAGAAACTGAGTATTTCAATTCTAGTATCCTTATTAAGCACATTTCTACTCATTTAGAAGAAATTTCAACAACGATTTATTAATGATGTATATGGGTTAAATAAAAAATTTCTAATTTTTCCCACCAACTCACTAAACGGTCATTAACCTTTGAACTATTCATGTAGAATTCTTGACAACCTGTTTAAAATTTTAAGTAATTATAAAGAAAACATGAAACAAAAAGAGACAAAAAAAGGAAAATATTTCTTTGAAAAAGGTCAAATCTGTTAGGTTACTACACCCACACACATATACATATCCATACATATACAAAACAAAAACACTTGATATTTTAGCAAAAAATTAAATAAAAATAGCTGAGACATTTTACAGACAAAAATGACATTTAAGACCGAAATACCATTTCACAAATGGAAACCTTTTTATTTGTTGTTGTACAATATAGAGCAGTAAAAATTTTAAAGGAGAAAAAAAGAACGTAACAAGGTAAAAATGTTGAGAGAAAAAAATGGAAAGGAAAAACATGAAATAGCAGGGAAATAAATAGAATATACAACATAATGAAGTTTCTAATAATATACTAAACAGCTATTGAAAGAAAAAAGAAAAGGAAGACAAAAATCTATTTAACAAACGAATTCAAATCTCTATTAAATGGTTGATGAACTTTCCTACAATCGCAAAAGTACACTAAATTAGCTACCGCAAATCACAATCTCCCAGAAAATATAATAAGGAAGAGTGTAATAAACTGTAGAGAAAAGTTATTTAACATTTTAGTGAAACAGTTTCAGTTGTTTGAATGTGTGTACGTATGTATTTCTTCCCTTTGACACGGCGCGCATACAAATTCTACTCTAACTTTTTGGAACTGACGCTGTGGCAGTCAATTCAATAAACAAAAGGGTTAAACATAAGATGCTGCTGGTTTGTATTTAATATCAGCAATAAAAAAGGGTAAAAGAAGAGTTAAACTTTATTCTTACTCAAAAGGGTCAAAAAGTTTTGCCGAAAAAGATTTGAAAAAAGTGTTGTGTAATGAAGTGAGCAACAACAATACAGCATCTAAAGGACGCATATAAATAATCTTAATATTGCAAGAAAATGTTCAAGGATTCTTGACTTCTTTCAGCCTTGACCCAAATTTTTTGTGTAGTTTTATTTTTCCAAAAAAAAAAAAGGATCTATTATAACAAAATAAACAAGTCGATGAAGCATCTAATACGGCTTCAAGTTTCAAGGTCGCTCGCTGGCAGACAAATATATTAGAAAAAAAAAATAATAAAAATGAGAATGCAATACAAATAGTAAGGAAATATTGAAAGAAGTAATGACCTTAACCTAGAACTTGAAAACTTGTCAAAACAACCTTCAAATCACACACCCAAAAAAAATACACACAAGCACACACACACATACACACTCTGATTCACAGAAGCCAATAATAACATTCCGTACAGATAAGTCTTGAAGCACAATAGGCCTAATATGTATGTACATTTTTACTACTGCAGAGTATAAGAACTGAGTAAAAATATAAAAATAATCAAACGTATGCATATGTCAATTTCTACTTGTTTTTGTTGTCAACCATAAACATGCTTGTGTGAAAGCGTGTGCGTAAGCGTGTACATGTTTATATGAGTGGCTTTATTTATCAACCACTGACAACCTTAAAATATTTTCTATAAAAATTAAACCAATAGTATGTACGTGCGTATGCCTGATTTGGCAGACTAAACCAAATTGACTTATGTTTTAATACAGAAAGACAAAAACGGCAACAACTGTCAATGACAATTGATACTTTTGTTATGCTGTTTTTGTATAAAATTTTTTTCCTTATTGCCAGTCTGTGTGACGTCTGGTGATAGATCTCCTACATGCATACATGCCTGGGGCAGATGGAAAAGTTTCTTAACTTTTTTTTTTATCTGGGGTCGCTGTTAATGCGATACATGCTACGTATGAAATGCTTTATACCCGAACTACCATAGGTTTTGGAATAGGGAATGTGTTGTCTTTTCTAAAAATGGATTCAATGAAAATAAAAAACTTTCTGCCAATAAATTTTCATCTTCTTTTAAAGAAGTAACATTTAAGCTACGTTCAGACTTCGGTAAATAATTAGTTAATATTTCATGGGCTATTTAAATTCATTAAAAACCTATGGTATTTTATTGAAGATAATAATAAACTGTTGCAAATCCAAAGTATTTTTAAATAATAAAAAAATTATACAGAATTTAGTGATTTCGCTTTTCTGGTAAAATATATGCCAAGGCTGAGGATGTCAAGTGTTTAAGCATGTCAATCAAACTTATTTTAATTGTAGTGTTGTTAAACTGCCTTTGATCCACCCGGTTGCTTTTCAGTGATACGAGTAGCTAAAGAAATTACGAATTAGGTAATAGTAGTATATTTTGTACAAAAAAAAGATATGGCAACATTAAAGTTTTATAACAAAAATACTAAGTATCACACAGCATTAAGAGAAAAATAGCCTGGCATGTAAAAGAAAACTATTGCGATATCTTTTAACAATAGCATACCCATTTGCGTAATTTGTAGATGTCCTAGGTATTGCTTAACAGCTGTTATGTTTCCACTCGTGTAACTAGCGTTTATACTATAAACATGGTTGAACTATATTTTAGGTGGCGATATGTATGTATGTACGTATATCTGTGGTGTTCTTTAATAACAAAGTATATCAGATTTATCGATTTTGACATATTGAAGGCAAACTATTGTAATTTAGAAGTTTTTTCAATGGATTTAACACAATTTTGAAAAATATGGACACCATGAACTTAATATTTTTTTAAATTTTTAAGCTTTTAAATCAATAATTTAGAGTTTGTTTGCAAATTTTCAAATTATGAAACAAAATCAAAAAATTATTGCAATAATTTGCCCCAGCTATGAGCCCTGTATGCTATTATGAAAAGTAACAAATTTTATCTGAATGTTTGGTTATATTATGAGTATTGAAAATTATACCGCAAAAGTAAATTTTTGAGTATCTAAAGAATCATATATTTAAAAATGTTTAGAAATTGTCCTATTTCTGTATTTTTCCTTTTGAGAAACATACATACATATATTTTTATGGTCTCTATAACTTAAAATAAACAAATTTTTAGACACGATCAATTTCATCCTAAAGTAAGTAGCGGGTGAAATATTGGATCATTAAACTATAGGTTGAGGGTTTAGTTACCGTCAAAATCTCTGCCTGTAAGTATACGTTTACCAGGCATATATATTGCGACAAATCTGTATGTTTTTTAATATGAGGAAAAACAGTCATTTGGAGCCATGCTCTAATTTAAAAAATTGCTGAACTGGTAAATTTCTGGAAGTCTTTGTTACATTGAGCCGCAGAGTAGTACTCTTCAACTTGGCACTTGGTTCTAGGTGGAACTTATATAACGAAGAGTGGTGTAGCGTACAATACATAATACAAGTAATAACATTAAAGCAACTTTTCAAATGGACCTCATACATTTCTATTGAATTGGTTAGACATCAGTTAGACAACCGTTTGTTTGTATTTCAGTGCATGTTCTAACAAATGTGCTCCTATATAATGTGAATCAGTGTGAATTTTGAAAACAAAGTCGTAACATTAACATTCACAACTACAACCACAACTCAAAAAGGGGGCTCGGCCATGTCTTTTATATACAAAAACATCTACAACTAATAATCGATTGTTAGTATTTTATAAAATTTTTTGTTTTGTTTCTATTAACAAACTTATAACATGGCTGTTGTTATATGCTGTCCCATACGGAGGGAACCCAAACATCAATGCCTCGGGAGTTGTACGATGACAGCTTAAAAAATAAGACAGCCATACAAACATTTTTCATTTAAACAGTTGCACACACATAAAATCAACCAGCAGTCATGTTATAAATTAAATTGTACACACAATTTACGGCCTTTGCAAAAGAAAATATACGGATTCAACAATGTAGAAAAAAGCTAAACGTTATTTCTATTTCTGAACAGAAAAAAATAGTATACTTATTATTAAATCAAACCTTTAATGTCGGCTAAACGTCTAGCAGACAACATAAGCAACTGAATTGGTCAGCTTTTAATGCGTTTTGGTCTTTGGCCTATTGGTTTGTTATACGACTGACTAACATCGGCGTTGTTAGGGGGATTACTAGTCCCCTGCTTAATTATTTTCATAGCTTTTATAAATGGTAGTATTTTTTTTTAGTAAAGTGGTAGCCTTTTGTTTTTATTTATTATTATGTTTTTCATTCAGAATATATTGTGAACACACATATTTTGCTATAAAAGTGGAAGAAGATGAAGTGGCAGAGTTTTGGATCTTACAGATGCACGAACTTTATATATATTTTTTACTATATACGAGTATTTAGATTTTTGGCTATCACTACACTACAAATTAATTACAATTTGTTCATTGGGGCACTGTTTTTGTTCAAATGCCCAAATAGAAAATCAGAAAGCATATACTCGTATTAAAACATTTAAAATTAAAAATTGGTGCTGAGTTTTTAAGCTTAAGAGATCTTCTCTTCTAAACATTCACCGAAAACTCATAAGAGAATTTCTTGTGAAATTCATTATGCCAATTTTCCCTTCGAGATGAACAAGAATTTTATTCGAAAAAAATTTCTATTCCTATTGAGGATAGGGGTGAATATGTAATACTAACAACCTGGCTCACGATATCGATCAGTCGCTTATTTACATTGAAAACAAGAACAACATTTAAAGCTTTGTTTTTGTTTTGAATGTCGGATGTCGTGTGACATCGTGGACCAGACTGTAAATGCCCCAGTTGTAAATGAATGATTCATAATTGATTTCTATTTCATCATGAACTAATTTAAATGAATTCAAATTGCATAGAATAAGAAATAATTTGAAATTGTAATTCGAACATGAATAGATGCAATTAAAATTTTTGTTATTCATCCATGGTAAAAACGCAATGAATTGTAATTAAAAAAAACTTTTAACGAAAAATTCAAAAAAAAAATAGTAAAATTGTATCCAATTAAGTAGTTGCTCAGTAATTTTCTTTTCCTTAATTAATAATTTAATTGAATCCACGTTTATTAATTAATTGACTTGTTCTTCTTCTATCAAAACAGTGCAATCAAAATGACAAAATGGTAAAATCGAAAAATATCGTGAAATTTTTTCAATTAAAACTGTTAATTGATTCTGCAATTTTCGTATTAGTTTGAAATCTAATTATTATTTTAATGGAATATTTGTTTTTCTTTTAATGAAAACTGCACTTTACTTTTTTCTGTGTATCCAGTAGGCAAATTGCGAGAATGTAAAATATGGATGCTTTTCTTCATTCGAAAATAAGACGTAAATTTTATTTCATAATAAACAAAAACCGTACAATTTAATTTCCCATTTCTTAAGAACAGTCAGTTAAACGATCAGTGTCGATAAAATTTTGAAATGACATACGAGATGCTTTCACTTTTTTGTGCCATTCCACGTTTGAACAAGTCACTAAACCGATACATTGGGATTAAAGGCCCAACTATAATGTGCGTACGCTAGCTTAAGCTACTGTCACAATTGAACGAAAAGGCTGTCAAATGCTTAAGCAACTCAGAAGAGACTTTTAGGTGGCTACAATATACTTGCATGAACTTAGAAACCATTTCGCCACAGCTGCATATCGGTACGATATTCCTAGTTTTGAAAATATTTTATTTCTTTTCACATTTCCTATATAAATGAAATTTATTCACAAAAAGTTATTAAATATCCATAATATACATATTATATACATATATCATAACATAAATATGCAAATTTATAATTATTTTTATTAATTTTAAGAGGAATTTTATTTAGTAAAAATATGAACAATTTAGTACTTGTTTTGTTCATGGGCGAAAATACTAAAAAATGCAGCAATGTACATCACTAAATTATAATATAATATAATATTGTCAGATTTTGTGGTAATTTGTGCGTGCAAATATTTACAAAAATGGGGAAAAAAAATCAATTAATTAAAGTATATATAAAATTATTCTCGTCCGCGGCTTCCATTTTTCAAATATATACAAAATTTATGCACACATATACTCAAAATTCTAAAAACAACTGGTTCCGTACGGAATGTGCGGTCAGTTGCGTTGCGGTCAGCAAATGACAGTTAACGAAACTCAACGAAACTTTTTCTTAAGTACATTATGGTTCCCAGGCCATTAGCATTCCAAAAAAAAAAAAAAAAAAAAAAAAAAATATTTTGAATAAAATTTTAAAATAAGAAATATAATGTTTTTAGAAGACTGATCCCCTTAAGATATATGGTCGGCCTACGCCAATGACGAGTTTACTTTTTTTAAATAATCATTGCGTTGTACGATGTGAGTAAAATTTAGATTTAATGTATGTACGTACGAAACGCAATTCTTTGCATTTTTATAAATTTTTTTTATATTTCGGTTTTAATGTGCGTGTAACATGTCTATTTGAAATAACGCCAGCGTATTAACCATTCAACTGTAAATTAAGATTGCACGTATGTCATAAAAATAACAATTCATTGCCAGGATATGCCAATATTATTGTCTCGAGATTGTATCTTTCGGAATTTTCGTATCTTCTTTTCTAAAGCGATTATTCATAATTTGTTAAACTTTCGAAGTAAAAGTTGTTAACGTTTATACTAAATTTATTTTTATACTAAATTGTTGGTATAAAAAAATATTAAATGAGAATAAAAAATTTGTGTTGCTTCATAAGTGGAAATTGGGTTTTTCATTGGAGTCTGGCCTCCACAGTAAAAAATGTGGAGTTTGGAATAGTGGATTTTGGTTTATATTTTAGTACTGCAATAAGTTGATTAAATTAATTTTAGGAGCTCTTTGGTATACAAAATAGCTTCAGGTAAATCTTCTTCTAAAGAATTTTGTGATAACACTTTCTAGAATAACAAAAATAAATAAATAATTAATTAAAAAATTAATAAAATCAACAAAATGCAGAGTAGATGTTTTTCCTTTGCCAACGATTGCGGCCATGGTATAACTATAAATATGCCCAACCTGATTAAAAAAGCAAATAGAAGGTTCACATTATAATTTATTAAAGTAAAATAAAAAGTTGTAAGAACTTCAGCTAGTTTTGGTTGTAGATATGTGTAATATGAATTTATACTTATTGTATCTTAATTAAACATTTTAATTAACAAATTTAATGTCAGTACAGCACAACCAAAACGAAAATTCATGCAAAATGAGAGAAAGATGAAACTAATTTATAAAATTCAACTTCAAAGCTTAAATTCCTTAAAACAAATGAATGCCATTAATCAAAGTTCTACAGTAAAACCTAAAGCTCTGGAAATAAAACAACAAGAATAGAATAAAAACAACAACAACAATAACATGAACAGGAACGGCAACTGCAGAAAAAGATTAATAATGAAAAGATAGATGAGTCTCTCATATGGCCAAGTATTATTCATAAATAATTGCTTGTACTTGACATGTTCATCATTAGGTATGGACGTACGTACATATATATGTATATAAATATATATACAAATAAATATTTACATGCCGATAACTACACAAAGCAGTAGAAAACCTTATATATTTTAGAAATGAACTGCTAAACTAAAAATATTTTGAATTCAGTATAAAAATGCATATATACAACGTTTACACATACGACTTATTTGTCAATAACGCTGTTTGGAAATTTGCATTCATATGGAAAATTAGTAATTGTATGGCAACATCAAAAGGTTTTCCATATGTACTTATAGACAGATGTTTACAAAACTACCTTATGATAAAGAAATCTGAAAGTTTTCAATCAAGTGGTAACGTTTCACAACTTATTTGTAAATAGTGGGATAATTCACGACTTGCATCCGGCGTTAATAAGTCGCAATATTAAAAATATACGACCATATTTTAGGTTTTTATTTGAAAATAAATCACACATACAATCGTAGTAATAATTTCATAAGTATATGAATTTATTATTATTATTTTTTAATTTATTTAGCTATGAAGGAATTCACAAGATATACTAAAGACGTATACAATATATTTTAACACTTCAATGAGTATACACTCGAACGCCTTCTCAGATATTCAAATACTGGTCTAAACTTCAGCATGTTAAATAATATTCACATAATTGAAATTGCAGTTCTGCAGCAAAAACAATATAACAGAAAGGGTTTTATGTTCAAATTATATGTTAGACTTGCTTACTACTAATTCACAAAGGAGGAAAAACTATTTTGGAATTTTCAGTTAAGCAAATTTGAAAAAACAAATTTTAATTTATTTACAAAAATCAGCTTTTTTGGAGATTTTTATTTTACCTGTTTTATTAGTTCGTTCCTTAAGATGTCACCGTACAATCTTGCAACTGCTTTTGGAAATCTGAAATTTTGTTTACATATTTTAGCTTGCATAACATTGCGTAATTAGCTTAAGAACGTTATTCTGAATCCTATACGGCGGACAGCTTATATGACCTTAATATGAATTGATGGTGGCGGTGGCTGAAGTAGTTAGCACGTTGACTACAAAAACAAAAGCTTTGGGTTTCAACCCAGTTTCGGATTAACACATAAAAACACTTTGTGCCAGTTGTTGTCGGAAGGTTTTAGTGGCGAAGGTAGCGCTGCAACAGTGCTATAAACAAAAAAACGTGCAAAAGCAGAGTAGTAAGATATTGAAGCTTCATCACCTGTCATCTCTCTCATTATCCTAATTCCTAAAGACGGTAACACATAGTATTAGGCAATCATTCCCTGAGTGTTACTTCTCTTTATAAAAGACAGAAATGGTGGACACTTCAAGATGGCGGAAAAATTTCCTTATCTAATCCAACGTTATGGGTATCAAATACCAAAAACTACTCCATGGAGCACCTTAGACAGTAATTTTAATGCGACTGAGTAATCGCAAATATGAAGAAAAGCACGAACAGTTGTAGTATAAGCATAAACTTTCACGCAGATGGTTTATGGCTGCATTACATAGGACCATATTTGCAACCAGTCTATTTCAGCTACAATTAACAACGTAGTATAATATTATCTTCATCGATTCCATTCAATAGTTACTGGCAAAGCCATTGGAAAATTCGTTCATTCCGACGTTCCAAACACAGTTGTGAAATTAAATATTTTTACGTGGTAACGGAATACAAAAAAGTTACAAAATAGATCCTCTATTTATTACATATCGAACCCTTTATATGTACGTGTATGCAGCACACAATCAATCGTGTTTATTTTTAAATTCAAGAAATAAACCCTGTCGGAATTTGAGTTAACTTAAAGTTAATGAAGGCCAATAAATGAGTCACACGTGACTTAAAACCTAACTCAGTTACCATGTTAAAGCCATTCAGGTCGATTTGAAAAGAAATTACGGAGTAATTAAAAACAAATGCTTCTTTTTTGAAAATTTAGTACATCGATATATCTCGAACAACTTTATAGATTTCGGTGAAATTTGCGGTATCCGATACATTTTTTAAGTCTATAAAAATCAGTTAATATATAAAATCGATTTGATGAAGACTTTCGGACTTAGTAGAGATTTTTTCGAAATTTTTCGTCAGCGAAATCGAATGAATCGACCGAATTTAGTCAAACTGGCGGCAATCGACGTTTATTTTTCAAGGTTAGGTGCTCATTAAATTTTGATTTTGGTCGGCTTAGTAGTTTAAAAATTTATTTGAAAAAATTTTTCGGATTCTACTGGCATTTCCATAGCCACGTTTGTGACAGTCGTATGTGTGAATTAGATCGAATAACAGGAAAACGTTAATAGTTTTGTTAATTACCTGTATTTTTAAATGGAACTTAAGAATCTTTATTTTTTTTTATTCTTGGACCAGCACTCACGGGATGACCCCTACATATGCGATGCATTGTGCAGGAACTAGTAAATTAGGTTATGGGAAGGACGATAGAGGGGGGAGTGTTTATTGGCGTTTGATTTGAATTTTCCCACGTTAAAAGTGACAGGAAAAACCTCGGTAAGGAGCTTGTTCCACATATGCGATGTTCGGCCAAAAAATGAGGAAACCGTATTGACGGTCGTTCAGTGAATTGTTGGACTCTAAGTATTTTATTAGGTGGAAGTTCACCATACTTTCAATCACTTTGGAAATCGCGGAACAGGTTGAGATTTGGCGCTAATTTTCAGGTTTGCTTGCCTGACCCTTTTTTGGGATCGGCGTTGCATTTGCAACCTTCCAGCACAATGGGAATTGTCCTGCATGGTACAAAGTGCTGAAAAAGATTGCCAAAGGACGTGGTAACGTCGAAGAACACTGTTTTAAGACCAGTGCAGGAATTACATCCGCCCCAGGAGACTTGTTTATGTTGAGGTTCGTTAAACCCCTTTTAACGTTTAATAGTTACTGATACACTCTTGAGAATGGGCAGTGGTTGAGTGCTCTCCGGAAAGTGAGAGTTACTTGCAATCATTTCAGTTAGAAGGTTAGCTTTTTCAACCGGGCCAGTGAATAATTGATCATCCTTCAAAAGAGCCGGAATATAAGAACTAGCATTTTTTCATTTCATTTGGTGTTAATACCAAAATTGTCAGGAAACTTTGAAAAAAGCTAAGAACTGTAACAAATATGTACTTTACAACAACAGCGGTCTGGTATAATTGCTTTTTAAGAAGGAAGAATATAAGGAGAAATAGAGAATAAAGATTTGAAAGGTGTCCGAATTATTAACAGAAAATTGCAGTAAGTTGTGTCATCGTGGCATTTCAGATAAAATTTTGTGATTTTCAGTATAATAAAATTTTTTTTTCAAAAAAACATGTCAAAAAATTGTTTTCCATAAACTTTAATATTTTAGTCACGGTTGACTTTTCTGTGGAAACAGTCAGAATCGAATCAAAAAAACTAACTTTTACTTATATAATTTTTCAGTTAGTTGAAAAGATAGTTGCACTTGAATAAGCTCAGAAAAAGCCCATAGGTTAATTAAGTCGTCCACACATATTCACATATACACGCATAACTTTATTGTATATGTTCATGTTTGCAATGTTGGTATAGAAACAACATTTCAAAAAGCTTTGAAATTTCTGCGCAGACATCCAGCAATGAAAACTACCACCCAACCGCCTAAACAGTGTTGAATTATTTCCAAAACTTGAATACATTATATATATTATGCCATAATATATATTCTCATTTTATTCTCTACATAAAAGTAACTGAAATTGCAAAAACTTCACTTAAAACACTGTCTCAAATAACCAAACAACGAATTCCGTAAAAATTACAGATTTTTCATTTCTTTGCTATTTTTACAACCAAATAATCAACCCCAAATTCCTTAAAAACAACTGATTTTTACTTTCTTTTTTTATAGTTCAGATGTATAATAAATAAATCAAATATAAGTGAAAAAATATATTTCTTTTTCTTATTAATTTGTGTTTGTTGCTTTTTTTAAAAATTTTTCAAAAATCTCACATGTTTATTTATATAAAAATTGCCTTAAACTTTTTGAGAGTAACAAATTTTTCACCGTACCAAAATAAAAGACACAATTTCCGTAAAAGCAATTGATTAACTGATTTTAAACCATAAAAAATAGATTCCATTTCTTTTATTTATTATACTCTATCAAAAATTTATAACATAAAAAAGGACAATTTTGAAAGCAACCGAAGATCCGTAATAATGTGTACTAGTTTTTTTAATTGAATCTCAGTATATTATTCTAGATATTCTGAGGGTGCCGATGGCGAAGTAGCTAGCATGTCGACTACAAAACCTAAGGTCCTGGGATCTACACCAGTTTCGGACTAATTCATAAAAACATTTCGCATTTTTTCTGATGTGCAGTAGTGGTTTTTTGTGTCAGTTGTTGTCGGAAAGTTTCAGTGGAGGATGCATAGCCACTGTTTACGAAACAGTGCCGGCTTTAGCTGATACCAATCCACACATTAGAGCGCCCTCCTTCGTCGGTATAGTGTATGTTTTACAAAAACCTTTTCATTAAATTTGCAAAAATTATGATTTATGTAGTTAGGTGAACACAACGGATTAAAAACTAGTGGTTTTGAAATCTCTTTTTTACTGTTGACCTGTGTAATTAATCAAAATGGCTAATAAAACACAGCTTCACTATTGTCTACGTCTCCTTGACATCAGAGGCTCTGCAACACTGCATAAAACAAAGAATGTGCAAAAGATAATTTGTAAGAAAGTGAAGCTTTCCTTCATCACCTGTCATCTCTTTCATATCCCTTTCCTTAAAAGAAATGTTGTTTTACGTTGACGATACTCGTTGGAACTCTATTCTAACAATGGTTTGTTACTATAAATGCAATAAAATTATGTGTAATTGATTTAAAAAGCGCTGAACTGTGGAATGAAGACAACGTTATCATTTTAAGTAACATGTTAAACGTTTTGAAACCTATACAATTGGCCTTCGGAGCACTTTATCGCGGACATATTTGTTCAATTCACAAGGTCCTATTAATTTCCTATGTATTGTTTAATCGTTTTGTTATACAGTATTGTATTTTTGTCCTTCGTAATTTTCATACAAAAGAGTGCTCTCATTATATTATTGAATTTTACATATTGAGGTCTGGCCTGGAAATATAAAATTTTTTTTATTAATTTGTAAAAATCTTTCAATATGTGATAAGTAATACCAGAAATGAAATTTTATTGGTAAATATATATTTAATTTATTTCAATTCAACTTTCAACTATTTGAATCAAAATTGCTTATCGTAAAAAACATAAAAACTAATTCGTATAGAATTGAAATTTTCGTACTTGGTTTAATTTCATGGAATAAAATGAAGTGAATGTCTACTTTTTTAAAGAGCAAAATGAAAAAGAAATAAATAACGATACTATAAATTTGCGACTGAGCTTGTAAATTGACCAATTAATTTTGTTACTGCTAATGTATGTACTAGTTATAAACACATTATATCAACAAATAGATGTAAATTACAATTCAATGTGAATATCTGATGCTCTGAAATGTCGAATTAGTGAAGGAAGAGAAGTATTTATTTAAAAGATTTATTTAGTAAAAAGATAAATATTGGCCTTACTTGCTTTAAAAAATTTTATGTTTTCTTATGCAGAGCAGCTGCATAAAAACTTTTAGATTAGATTCTGAAAATGAAATGAATAGTATTTATGAAACAGATGATGGCAAAAGAGAAGCAGCAATTAGTAAAGAAAATGCTGATTCGATTCAAAGAAAATCATTTTCTTTGAAAAAGAAGTTACAATTTGTTGAAAGAAGTGGTGAAAAATGAAAGTGTCCGGGTCGTATAGTGCTCTTTTCACTATAAGACCAACATCCGTAGAAAGTGGACAAGTTTTTTCGTTAACAGTACTTCTTTAAATTTGAATAGAAACAGACTGAATAGCAACAGATTATGTACATATATGCTTATTCTGTACTAAAGTCTTATTTTAAAATAAATATTTTGTTATATTTAGTTTAAATAAGTTAATGTCCTTTCTTTGCGTTATATCGATGCTGTTGGTGTTGCATTTAGATTTTATATACGAAATTAATACATTTATAAACTTATTTAATATTTAATGTTTTTCATTCAAATAAATTAAATTAAATAATATCTTGTAATTGCCAGGAATTCCCTGGAAATTGAAAAAGCAATCTCGCCTTCCCGGGAACTAAAAAAGTCCGGGAAAAGAAAAACTCTACTCACATACAACAGAGAATTAATTTCGTACACTGATAAGACTTTTAAAGTTTTCTAATTAAATGTGGTGTGATTTCTTTTTATAATATTTTTGCGTTATTAACTACTTATGTATATACTTATATTTATATATGAGAATAATTCTATATACTTGCTTGTCTCTTTCTACGTAGGTATGTATGTATATATACGAGTACGGTTTTGCTGAAATGCTTTTAAATGACATGTTTCGAAAGTTTTTTTTTTATACTCTCCTCGTAAATTTATGTTCATTTTAAATTGAATTTCAAATTTATTGCTGTTGTAATTTGCGGCTATATGTGTGCACTAGAATGTGTGTATGTGGCATTTAAAGGAAACGGAAATGTTGTTGTTCGTTTCAGTTTTTTGTTTCTCGTTTTTGTTTTAATCTTGATATATGACTAGAAGTAAGATTAAATAAAGCGTTAAAAGTAATTTAAATTACTTTAAAAAGAATATATTTTATAAAATCTGCAAAAATAAATTGAAGGAGTATATAACGAACATATTTTTAGTCTCGTACTGCGACATCTTAGTGTTGTCGGACGTCTCTTTTTGTCGAGTCCCCACGAATTTTTTTCGTGCAGGACACTGACGATCATCTGCACGGAAGTTGAAACATTTGTTAAAAACAGGCGCTTTTTCGGGAGTTTTATTAAGTTCGCATGTCTGGCAGTCGTGGGAGCCAGCACATCCTAAACATACTGCTCATCTTTAGCAAGTTTACGGTCCATCAACATACAAAGCACCTTTGGAGCATTGCGTTGGGACACTGGGGCTCCGAAGACTGTTTCTAAAATATCCAAGAATACCATATATCTACTCGTACTTTATTTTTACTACCTCCCTCTTTGTAATCTGCTCACGATTAAAGTCCGAAATGTACAACTGTAACTGTAACTGTAACTGGTTCGATGTTAAAAGTTAGTTGAGGTAAACCAAATAATAAATAATAATTTATTACTAAAAAATTTCATGTCGGTCTCCTCCAATTTTTATAGAACACTTCCATAATCATACATTGACTTTCTTTTATATTTAATACTTATGGCTGCTATCTACTAATATAGGTGGGACCTTGGTTCGTTTTAACTTTCTTTATTTGTTATTTAAAATGAAAATATAAAATTTTTTAATTTATGGAAAATGTATAGCTGATATTATAAAGACGGATATCGAAAGAAACAATTTCTAACACTTGTGTAATGCGTAGTCACGCTTGGTATTTGCGCTGTGTTCGATCGTGTAATGAGTCATAATTAATTCCCCAAACCTTTTTCACAAAATGCTGAAAATAAACAAAGAAAAAATAATAATTAAAAAAGTTATAAAGAATTCAAACCATATAGCTCATTCTGCGCCACCCTGTAGTTCCATTGTAATGCATTGCATATGTTGAAGATTTCCCCTGAGCACTGGTCCAGGACTTAATATGCGTGACACCAATACACTCTATACCTCTCTTCATTACAGTCTAGGTTTACGAGGTTATGTAGTCTTTGTCTCAATTTGTGGACTTTTCTTTAAATTCAAATTCATAAAGTGTAAAATTATTGTTCTCGTTTTTGTAAGCTTACCATAAGCAATTTTCAACAACTTTTCATAAACATATGTACGTTGTATACATAGCAATAGTTTTTCGATTACACTTGCTAAACGCTTCGTCTAAATAAGTGTCCGTTTAACTTATTTGCTCTATCTTTTCTGTTTTGTTTGAAGGTTGCTGTTACCTCAGTAGTAAGCGCGTTGATTCTACAACCTGAATCTCGTTGGTTCAATCCCCGCCAGACAGTTTTTTTTTATAAAATTTTAATACCGTAAGCTTATTCTCTAAGCTTGTTGTAAACTATAGACAAGCAATATTACGCAAGGGATAACTTCCTTAATTAAATTATTATTTACAAGACCTTCGCAATAGTTTTTACAACAAATTTATAAGCCATAAGAAATAATTTATAAGGATTATATTGGTAAACTTGTTATAAGTTATTTCGTGCGTTTCGTTGTTCTATCGCTAAGATGTGATCTAATGAAATCAGGAAACTTTTTGCCGAAGCCCGTTCATTCCTGCGCACAACACGTTCGTCATTAAAGGCGCATCCATTTGTGGTCGATTTGGCAGCGAATTGCACTACGCATTACAGAGAAATCTAATTTTTCGGCCGAACATCGCGTATGTGGAATACTCTCCCTGCAGAGTTATTTCCTGTTACGTTTGACGTGGAAAAATTAAAATCAAATGTCCATAAACACTACTCTCTCTATTGTCGTTCCCATAACCTAATTTCTTAGTTCCAGCACAATGCATCGCATGTGTAGGGGTCATCCCCTGAGTGCTGGTCTAAGATAGAAAAAAAATGAACTGGAGAATAAGTTTACCGTAAGCAATTTTCAAAAATATTTTATATACATATTTACATATGTCAGGACTATTTTTGTATAGCATTTTGAAACCGTTCTTCAACAACACTTTTTAAATTCTTCGTCTGAACAATATTTTTGCAAATACGATTGTAAAATATTTGTGCCTGCTATAGTTTTTAAGCGTTTTTGTATAAGATGTTCCGTTATTTTAAAGCATCTACTAGACGGCTGCGCAAGCACAATAAAAATGTATCACAAAACATCGTAAAAATTTAAAGCACTATCCATCTCCTTCTTTCACCCTTTAAAACAAACACTTCAATGCCGCAATCTTTTATGCATATTAGACCTGGCGCAGCTTATATGGGAACATTTTTTTTCGAAATTTTTAATGTGGGTAGCGATGAAAATGAGCGATTTGATGCCAAAACTGATGTTGCAAATTTTCAGGCTGATCGGACCGTGCCAACCCGTGCCATAATGAGGTCAGAAGTCAAAATATATTATTTTGGCGTTTTATGCTAAAAAAAAAAGTTCGGGGATATGTACAGTTATTTTAAATCAATAAAAATTTACTGGTGTATTTACATTGAAAACAAAAACAATTCTTTTTAATTTTATTGCCGTTATCAATATAAATACACGAACGAATTTTTTCTTTGGTTTTCTAAAAACCAGTACTAAATTCACAAATGTAATGAATGTGAAATATTGTCTCGATATTTATGTAAGATTTTACTTCCACGATAGACCTCCAGTTTTATTTTAATGTTTCATTCTTTAAAATTTTTTGTTTTTTGGGTAACACTATCACATGTCTTGTGAAAACTAAGTTTTAATAAGAAATTAAATAATATGGATACAAGTGAATTAATACTTGAAGAAGTAAAAATTTTAATGTCTATATAATCAGACATGAAATATGAAATTTTTTTGGCGTAATTGTGCATCACACTGAGAATTTACGCAACGAATTGTTGGCGACCAACTGATTCAGCAAGACTTAATTCGTTGTTCGTCTCAATTGTGTTCACAGCATAATGTGAGAAAACATGAATTCAGAAGCGGATGATACAATTGTTCTTCGGATAATTTATTTTTACACAATAATAAAAGAAAATTAAAAAAGAAGCAAATGGACGATTGGCTTTTAAGAAGAAAACGGTGTTTACTTGTAATATTATTGACAAATATGAATAATACAACTCCAGAACACTATAAATATTTTTTTTTTTATCTAGGACCAGCACTCAGGAGATGACTCCTACACATCCGAAGCATTGTGCTGGAACTATAGGAAAGGGATAGTAGGAGAAACGACAGGAGGTGAAGCTTAATTAATTATTTTTGCAGCTCTGCTTTCGCACGTTCTTTGTTTATACTCGTAGCAGGGCTGAAGCTTCGGTTCAGTAGCCATTTTTATTATTGATTTACTTCGCCGGTGCTACACAATACCGACGAAGGAGGGCGTTCTGATGTGATTGTGGATTGCTATCAGCTGAAGCCGGTATTGTTCAGTGACCAGTGACTATGCCTTCGCCACTGAAACCTTCCGACAACAACTGACACACAAAGACACACTAATGCAACATCAGAAAAATGCGAGATGTTTATTTTTATTTTAAAATTTTTGGTCTGAAACTGGGGTTGAACCCAGGTCTGTTTTTGGATTCGTAGTTAACGTGCAGACTACCATCCATCGTGCCATCGCCACCCTCATGTTGTTCTCATGAACGCCAGTACAATTGCGTTTTCAATTATAGCATTTTTATATAATTTGTTAAATTTTGATAAAAGTTTTTCGCATCCATTTTCAATTAAAAATTTCTTGCACCCAGGTTCGTTTCGCACAAAAACAAAAAACTTAAGTAAGGGGAAAAGTCAGGCGTAAGCGTAGTGGAGAACAGTCAAACAGAAAGTCGCTCTGGGAACAGTCAGCCCGAAGGCCACTGGGGGAACATTCGACCCGAAAGTCGATAGTTGGTCCAGAGCCCACTTGGGTGGAACTGTTGCTGTCGGTACTGTATGCCGACTATCGGTTCACTATTCGTCTGGTTGTACACCTTTTCGCTTGTCAACTTCCTTCGTAGGCCGAGTTTCGGGAACTTGCTTAGTTACTGGGTTTGGTAACTTACTTTGGATAATGGCTTCGGGTTATTACTTCGGTTTATCTGCACAAAGTCCCCGCCAAGAAAATAGATTACCAAATAACTTTGTCGTTTGTGGACCAATTTTCAAAATTATTTTTGCATATAGAAAAGATCCATTAAATTTTTTTTAAATTTGGCGTAAAGTGTCCGCTCACCCATCATTACCGGTTGAAGTTCGGTCTGAAGACTCCTCTTTCCTTGTTCAGATCCACTAAGAAGATATTTTTGGATATTCTAATCTTAAAGGGGTAAAACCGCGTAAAATCGATAACCTAATATCTCAGAAACTAAGACAGAAAGAATAGAAATTACAAAAGCACATAAATGCTGCCAAAAAATAAGTATACATGTGTTTCGTACTCTTTCCATATATGTATGTGCTTTTAGTGGGAAAAAGTAAAAAAAATGTTGGTATTTCTTTTGCAGCCATATATCTCCCAAAGTATTGCACATAGTACAAAACATTTTTCTGTAATATTTTCTTTTAGAAAAAATTTCGAGTGTGCGGGGTTACTTCTTCGAAATTCGAAAATATATGGAGTAAAATTGTAGCTTTGTACTTTTGTTCTATGTAAATAGTGCTTCTGATGGACATTTTTTACTATTTTTAAACACTGCCATCCAATTAAAGAGATTTTTGAAGTGACCATAAAATATAATGAAATCTCTGCAAACACAATTTGGCGGACGATTATTTTTTGTCTACTTTAATGATATGGGTACTAAATGATAAAAATGGTTGAGAAGAAAACCTAAAATAAATTGAAATCCCGAACCATTTCATGTTGTTTAACAATACACTGTGAATATGAAGTATTATTTAAACAATAGTTATCATTTTAGTTTACTAATAATTAACTAATGACTGTGAATTTCGACCGTAGTAGTTAACTTACAACTAACAGATAAACAATTAACTTCCGCGTAGTTATTGGTAAGTTAGTTATAGGCAAAGCTTACGAGAACTAACTTTAAGTTATTTGAAAAGTAATGGAGAATGCGACAATTAACTCATCCAAAGATAGTCACTTAACTTCAGTAAAATAATCTAAGTGTCAACCCCACCAGTTAAGTTAAAATTTAATGCAAGTTAACTGAGTTGCCGACAGGAACGTTACAAATTATTCACAAAAATATATAGAAAAATAAGTATATATGTGGTATTTATTCCTTCTTTTCTTGCCACATTATTTTTTTTTTTTTTGGACCGGCACTCAGGGGATGACCCCTACACATGCGATGCATTGTGCTGGAACTAGGAAATTAGGTTATGGGAAGGAGGATAGATGGAGTAGTGTTTATTGACATTTGATTTAAATTTTCCCACGTCAAAAGTGACAGGAAAGACGACCTCCATTTACGTTTGTTTTGATATTCTTCTTCACAAAAATTTGCATTCACATTATTTTGATGGCATGGAAGTTAATAAAACTTTTCAAAAACATTTGAAATAAAAGTGTAGAAAAGTATTTATTTGTTATATAAATATCACCAACAAGTTTCCTCGATTGTATTTAATGTACCCGATACTACGATACAACTCTGTAAGTGCGAAGGCATTTTCAACCCTACCTCACACGCCAAAAAAAAAAAAAAAATACTACGATACAACGATCAGGGATTGTTAAATATATACATATTCATAAAAGTTAAGCATCAATGGTGCTGGAAGGGTTAATTCTTTGAAAATAAAATCATTCTTTAAATAACGCACATATTCATACATAAAACACTTTTTTTTTAATATTGTCACACACACGCTTACACTTATTTGGATGCATATTAATGAAAACTTATTACAACCTAAAAACTAACTAATACATATTCAAAAAACACTTAAAAACAAGCACACTGAGTGTGTAACAAGCAAAAAAAACCAATACCTATGAAAAATTTAAAGCACTTAAAATTCAAATAATGTTTTTAATAAGAAAATTTAAAATTAATTGCCAGACACAAAAGCAAAAGCTATTACTCTGCACATATACAGACTCACTCAAATATACATATGTATGTACATATACAGGGTGGGTCAAATTCGACTGACTGATTTGAAATGCTTAGACAATAATGCTTGAGCCAATTGAATTTTATAAGGAAGCATCCCCAGATCAACTTTTAGAATGCGCCGCAGCGTTGTTCTAGATATTCCCAATTGAGTAGCACATCCTCGAGTAGACTCAGATAGATACGTATGGACACTTTCTCGTACAGCATCCACGGCTTCTCCAGTGCCAACAGGTCGCGCAACACTTCTTCTTGGTTCATTACCTACTGAAACCTGTTTCTCAAAATTAAGCTTCTTATCATGTTTACAGTGAAAGCTGTTGCAGTGCGTTATTGACATATTTTATTGGTATTGTAAGAATTTATAATTCGGAAACATTATAAAATTTAAAAATTTTTACACGTTCTTGGGTTATTTTATATTACATCATGAAATTTTATTAAATTGTTTAATACCTGCAAAAAACTAAAATAAAATACAGCAAAAATCTAAAAGTTATAAGCATTTCCAATCAGTCAGTCAAAGTTGGCCCACCCAGTATAAAATTACATATAAATTCTTATACATAGCAATTTACTATTGTTCATTTACAAAAGCACATGCACAAACACATACATATACATATACATATACATACTACAGTTGATATTTTCTGAAATTTCAAGTATATTATTTTATGTACAGTGGTGCTTAAAATACCGCCAGATTTTTATAAATTTCATACAGTTTTTGATAAAACAAAAAATATATTTAAATTAACACTGTTAGCAGTGTTTTTTTTTTCGAAAGTTCTGCCTTTATATGTATACGAGTAGTACATCTTAACTCTCAATATTGTTTATTTATATAACCCAACATAAATAAAAGTACATATAATATAAACCCCAATAACGAAGCGGTAATGCTTTTTAATAAGAAAATTTAATTCATAGCGAAGGACTTTTTGTTATTTTCAGGTTAATGCAGCGATTTTTCTCTATTTTCATTTGTATTTAGTAAGTTTTATTAAACAAAGTAAGTTGCGTTTTCTCTTCACAGCAGGTCATTAAAGCTATTAGCTATATATCATCCATTACATCACTCTCATATAAGCTAGTTTGTACATAAAACTTATTTTTCAAAATTTTCAAAAGTTCTCTATGTTTTTGTGATCCATTTTTCAGAAATCCATAAAAAAAATGATATAAAACGGAGTTATAAAACGAACTGACATAACATTTTTTTCAAAACAAAGTTTTTCTGGCCCTTCTGACAGACCTCCTTCGTATTTGGGAGCCGGCGAAGCATAAGGTTAGGGTAAGTAAGATGGCAGCACCTCCCCGAAGGAAAACGTCCCACTTGAGCCAAACGTTAGGCCCTTTATGATACCACAAGCTATTCACACCCGGCTATCAGACAGTCGCCACATAAAACCACCCCGTCTGGAAATCCTCACCAGGGAGAGTTAATCAACGATGACAGAAAATGAGAGGCGAAGAACTTCCGCCGTTGAAGCATAAACATATTTCGAATTTTCCTGCGTACCAGATAGAATTAGGATACTATAATGAGGAAAGCTATAATAAAAACATAGCATATGCTGTTAATATATTTTAATAGCGCTGTTTAGTTATTGATTGTCTATGGATTTTTCGTTAGAGAAATTTTACAAAATAAAAAATATTAACACACATATGTAATGGGTGATTCAAGTAGAGATACTTATTTCAATACCCTTTTTTTGACAGATCACGTGTGAGTCGTGTCATTCTGTCATGTTATTTTTGTTTAGTATTGTTTGGCATTTTATAATGGAAAGACTTACGCCTAAACAACGTTTACAAATCGTTCAACTTTATTACGAAAATTCACGTTCTGTGAGGAATGTGTTTCGTGCACTTCGCTCAACTTATGGTCAGCATAATCGGTCTACTGAGCGTACTATTCGCAAAACCAACACCCATTTTGAGACCCGGCATTCATTATTGGATAATGTTCGACCGGTTTGGTGTGGTTTGTGGTCCGGTGGAATCATCGGTCCATATTTCTTTAAAAATGATGCCGGTGCGAACGTAACCGTCAATGGCGACCGTTATCGTGCCATGATAACCGACTATTTGATGCCTGAAATTGAAGATCGTGTTCTCGGCGACATTTGGTTTCAGCAAGACGGTGCCATTTCCCACACATCGCATCAATCAATGGATTTATTTAGAGAACATTCCGTGAGCACATAATTTCACGTTTTGGGCCGGTCGAGTGGCCACCTAGATCGTGTGATACCACACCGTTAGACTTTTTCCTGTGGGGATATGTAAAGTCTAAAGTTTATGCGGACAAACCCGCTTCGATTCAGGCCTTGGAGGAAAACATCACGCGTGTCATTCGCCAGTTACCAGTCGAAATGCTCGAATGAGTCATCGAAAATTGGACTCAACGGATGGACCATCTGCGACGCCAAAAGAATGTTCTTTCAAATGATAATAAACATTCTCCATTAAATTTGAATTTTATGTGTTTTTTTTTAAGTAGGGAACCTCGAAAAGGATCACACATTATATATAATATTATTTTTACTATGTATTAAGAAAAATAATTATCGATTTTCTGATTACATTTAGATATACGTATTTCACATTCATTAAGAGAGTCGCCATCAGCATAATTAGCTCTGAAAAATTTCACGAATTATGTACGCGATATCTCAAAAAAATTCTCATTTATCAAAAATCCAGCACAGATATCATCACTAATAATATTCGAAAAAAACTAAACATTTAACATTGTTCTCCGGCTTGAAGTGTAGTTCTCGAAGACAAAATAGCTGGAATTACTTTCGTACCGATTCAATTGCATTATATTACGTTAGATAAATAGGATCCCATACAATCGATCCATATTTCAGAATTGGACGAGCAAACGATATAGAGTTTTCTTGATCTAAGGGTCTTCAAATTTCCTTCTCCAGCATTTTATACAACGAAGTGATGTGTAAATTAAATTTCTGATTAGGGTCCAGCAGTGTACCAAGATCCAAGAATGCTGTAACTGTGTACACTTCACTCTGCAGTTGCGCTTTCAGTATCAAGTCGATAAGCCTGCTTAATGAAAATCGCATTCATATTAAACGATGCTATAAAATGGCTCATATCTCTAGCTATTTATTTACAGTCTTTTAAAGTCGGCAAATGATGGTACAATTTTATGCAGTTAAAGTAACAGTGGAAGTAGGAGTGTAAAACATGGAATAAGTGTACATTTAATACACTTAAAAAATTTTTAAATTGTCTATAAATTCACACATTATAAGTATGTACATACTTACATATGTACCTGAACGGCATAAGAAATATAATTTGCAAATTTTTAACAATCTCCGAGTTTTAATGTAGAAGGTAAATTTTTGTGTATGTCGAATTTAAATTACATTAAAGCCTGGAATCATTTTGAGTTGTTATGATTTTGGTTTGCTTCGATTTTCCTTTTACTCATGTACATACATAAGTGGACAAGGAATACTCCAAAGAATAATGACAAGTAAATAAAATTGCCATTTTAAAACTGAAACAAATCATGCCGAGGAATTACCTACGGGGGAGACTGCCCGGACAAATATACAGCCAGGCTTTCGTGTCTGTATTATTTTACAATACTAAGAAATATAAGTATTCGTAGATATAGTCCATCAAGATTTTTAGAAGAAATATAAATAATATCTTGCAATATTGTTGAACAGAAGATTTAATTTCTTTTCACTATTCGAATCAATATTACCAAATAATTTACATCTATAAAGTAAATTGGGAATGAAATATGAGTTTGCAATTAGAATTTTTGCTTCGAAAGAAGTGTAATTTTGTTTAGGCCAGAGCACTCGTAACTTACCATTCATTTGTTCGATTGGTGCATTATTAGAATTATAAGATTTCATATTAAGCTGATGAAACCGAAATATTATTGCTTCACTGATTCATAACAATTTTAAATCCACATAAATCCATAAGAGTACTGTTGGTGTAGTAGTTCACACATTACGTCTAGAGCCCCAAAGTCGTGGATGCAAAAACTACTCCAATTATGAAAATGTTTGCTGACGAAGTAAAATAATAAATAAAATTAATATCTTTTATCGTCTAATCAACAGCAGAAGCGCTGGAACTCTGCTTTACAAATTAACAAAATGCATATCAGAAGAGTTGTGTCTGAATTAAACCACTTGCACTTTCACTTCGAAACCTGCCTCATAAAATATAGAAAAGATAAAAAAAAGTGCTCTTGAAATTGTAATTTATAAAATTTTAAAATATTCTTTTCATTATCTTATATATTACTATGTAGTTGACTTTAGTTTTTATTCTCATATTTACTCATAACAAATTGAAATCGGTTAAATAAAAATTGACTTATTGCAAGATTGTAGTAAGTAATGTAAGTTCTTATTTACTATATAAAACAGTCAACTTATTTTAGTTTTTTCATATTTTTTTAGATGAATGAAGTTTTTGAAATAGCACACTAAATTATAACGAGTTGTTCACATGACTGGTCTTATTATTTGGAAACATATGACTACCATATATGACAAAACTAATTGCCTGATATCTAATGGAATTTTCTAATTCAAAAGCAGCAATATTTTTGGATATTATTAGGATGTTTATTTTATTTTAATAAAATAACTTATACAATTCGTTTTTGTGCTGTATAAAAATTTAACCAGAAATTTCTTCCAGTGCATTGTAATTTATTTTACAAAGTGGGTGACTGGGTTGGTACTGCTAGTAACGTATTTTGTTAAATGAATTGAAAGGTAGTTATTTGCGACGGCAAGTGTAGAATGGCGGAATGTTTTAATGTAACTACATACATACTCTCTAACACAGACGTAAATACAAAATTGTGGTAAAATGAATATGGGCAGCCGAGTAAATGGAGAAAATTAAATTTAATAATTTATATACAAAATACACACTAAAACACACAGATAGAATAATGTGTATATAAATATGTCTAAAAGGAAATACTTTATTGTACATGTATGTAATTACACACATGCACAAACATATATGTATATCCTTTTAGACAATATAGTACATGCTAATGTTATTATGAATATTTCTGAAATATTTTTCGTATGACATGAAATAAGTTGCTACAAAATAAATTGTGTCCATAAAAAAGATTCATACAATTTACGTCAAACCATAGATTTTTCATTAATTATAAATAAAAATACGCGCAATTTTAAGCAAATATTTATCATATTTATAGCGCTTCTATGTACATATGGATATATGCATGTAAGTATATTCCATGTCATTGGATATTTTATTATATTTGTTTTAACAAATATTTAAGCATAATTGCCTTAATCGTGAAATATAACAATAAGTAACTTAACATGCCCACGTGCATACATCCAAACACATGTATTAACAGAGAAATTTCAAGCGTGAAGACGGAAGGCCTTCAGTCCAATGCTACATACAATTCTTTTCTCGACATTTAATGTGTCATTAATAAGAATTTGGGGAAATATCGCAGTTGCTTTTTATACAAAATATAATTGCTACGTAAAACATCTAATTGTTTTAGAGGCTTGTTGGAAAAAAGGTTGGAGTAAACAGAAAAATTTTGAAGTGTTTCTAAAGCATATACATTGTATCAATTGTGCGAAACGCATTGCATCCGTCATTTGTAAAACAGGGTGTGATACAAAGCATTATGACATATAACCTAAATCGTGTCAAAAAGTAAAATAAAAAATATTCAGTATAATTAGAAATGGGGCTAATTGCAGTAACTTGTATTGTAAAAGAGTCTCAGGAACAGATAGGAACATTTTTTAAAGATGTTGATTTTTCTGTCCTGTATAATTCTTATGGGAAGATATTAACATCTTGGCAAATTGATGGTCGATGCTAGCAGTTGCTCAGTGTAAAATGCCTATAAGAAGGTGCTGTTGTCTGAGTAATTTCCGCTTTAAACTCTAAACCGAAAGTTGTGGGTTCAACTCGAATGCCAGGCATCAAACTTTTTTTTCCTTTCTTGGTATCCGAACAATGAATCAGACGACGAAGTAAATTAAAAAAACAAAAGAGTTTTTCTTAGCTTAAACAAATTAATGTCTCTGCATAACACTGCAACTCGGCTTTACAAATGAACAAAACGCAGAACAACAGAGTAAGAATTAAGTCCTAAACCATCTCTTTACTACACGTCTCTTCTCTATAACATCTCTTTCTTAAAAAGGGTAGCACACACTGTTGGTAATGTTAAATAAAAATGGTTGTCAAAAATTACTTTGTAAGTATTATATTCAGTAATCGATGACTATTAACAGCCACAGTTCGAAGCACAAAAACTCTCAGAAGCCGCTAAAATTAAAATTCTGTTCGCAAACCCTGACCAAGGCCGAAAGTCCTTCAGATAAATATGTTCATTAAGAAGAATGATATTGAAAAATTTTTACCAGTTATTTGCATACTACTAATTCAAGTAATTGATAATGAGGGTGGCGATGGCACGATGGGTTGTAGTCTGCACGTTAACTACGAATCCAAAAACAGACCTGGGTTCAACCCCAGTTTCAGACCAAAAATTTTAAAATAAAAATAAACATCTCGCATTTTTCTGATGTTGCATTAGTGTGTCTTTGTGTGTCAGTTGTTGTCGGAAGGTTTCAGTGGCGAAGGCATAGTCACTGGTCACTGAACAATACCGGCTTCAGCTGATAGCAATCCACAATCACATCAGAACGCCCTCCTTCGTCGGTATTGTGTACCACCGGCGAAGTAAAATAATAATAAAAAAGGCTACTAAAAGAAGCTTCAGCACTGCTACGAGTATAAACAAAGAACGTGCGAAAGCAGAGCTGCAAAAATAATTAATTAAGCTTCACCTCCTGCCGTTTCTCCTACTATCCCTTTCCTATAGATCCAGCACAATGCTTCGCATGTGTAGGAGTCATCTCCTAAGTGCTGGTCCTAGATAAAAAAAAAAAAAAAAAAAAAATTTTTATGGAATTGCCTAAAGCTAATGCTTGCTATTATACAAAGAGAAATTCGTTTGGCAAAGAACCAATGGATGGAACAAAAGTGTATAGTAATCGAACAAATACAAGCTAATCATGATGATTTTAATGTGCATAAAAATATTAAAAATATATAACATTTGTAGAAATGTCAATTCAAACATCCTAGATAACAGACAAATTGAAATAGTTTCTGAAATAGCAAAAAAAAAAGGAAATATAGTCACAATATATAAAGGAGCAGATGATTCCAGATCTGTGATCACTAAACAATCAGATTTTTCCAAATTCTAGATGGTATGTAAATACTAATGGTATTGGAATAATTAAGAAAGTTTTTAATCATGTGTATAATGCCGGTTTTTATCCACAAGAATGGCTTACATCTACTTTTATAGCTGTACACAAAGAGTAACAACGCAAAAAGGTTATGAATTCAGATTGTTAAGTTTAATTAGTCATAAATTAAAAATATAATTAAAAATTTTGCATCAACGGATATATGAGAAATGTGAAACATGACAAACTAATAGATAGAAATTAATTATATAAAATCATTTTACTGGAATCAAAATGCTGAAGTTCGTTTTGGAGATGTTGTCACAGAAAGCATTACTATTACATTATTCCAGTAGAGGAGTACTTCCGGGATGCATTTTATCCCCGTTGCTTTTTAATATATATTCGGAGTGCAAGAAGTCATAAAGGATTTAAATATTGGAGTAAAAGTCAACGGTCATTATATATATACATATATCATATACGCTATGCAGACTATAGAACGCTATTGACCGACAATATTAATGGTCGACAAAGATTTGTAAATGTCATAAATAGCCGAAGCAACTATTTTGCTGTTAATATAAACATAAAGAAGACCAAATAGTTTATAATAAGCCGTAACTGAAATCATTCTAAAGGCTGTGTTATACACAGTAATAACAAACCTATTGAACCGCTTCAAAATCTTTGATGTTGGTTACAAGAAACTTGGGCGTGTAATAGGAAAGCTTATGCACGTGTAGAAATGGCTCGGAATACATTTGGTAAATTAAAAAAACTATTAACAAACCATGATATTAATATCCATCTACGCATACGATTTTTGAGGGGTTATGTTTGGTCAGTTCTGTTGTATGGAGTCGAAGTATGGACACTCAAACTTGCAAATGTGAACTGATTGGAAGGATTTGAAAGATGGTGCTATCGTCGTATTTAAAAATACCTTAGACTGATCGAGTGCCCAACGTCGAAGTTTTAAACAGGCGATGTCTTATAAATCAAACTTGGATAGGCAACAAAGAGCGAGAAGAATGATTGTTGGTGGTGATGTTACACTGAAATTACCATTCAATCATACATGGTGGTACACAAATAACGCAAGCTTTCTTAAAAATAAATTTGTTCGGTTCATAGAATGAAACATTTTGTATATTTCCAAAAAAGGCTAAAGTAGGGCAGTTGATTAATTCCTTTTTTCCCACCAGTATGTCACAGATTTAACAAAATTAAACATATATTGTACTTTTACTTAATTATCGGCCTATGGTAATGCTATGCTAACATCAGAATCGAAATAGCTCGCCTTTGGCTTTCAAATTAGTGAACATCAGAGATAAAGCAACTGTTCCTTACAAATTAACAAAACGCTCAATGCCCGAGTTCCCTAAGAGTATCTAATACTCTGCTATATCACTTCAGCACCACTTGCAAGAAAAATGGTACACATCACATAATGTCACAATTATTGGTGACATCCTAATTGCTTCAGTGTTACTTCTCTTTAACTAAAAATGTATTTTGTAATACCAATTAAAAGAGCATTTGAACTATTTTCACTTAAAATAGTATGCAATAAAAAAAATTATAAATTTAATTAATATTTTGAGTTTAAGTTTTATAAAATTTTCCATGACAATAACTAAAGCACAGTTAATTGGAAAATTTTTAAAATCAAAAAACAATTTAAAAGCCTTTTTTAATGGTTGTAATAAATTTTATAACAATTTTATTATTCTGAACCATTGAAGCAAATAAAAATTGGATAAAATACTTTGCACGATATCGTAAAGGTCACAACCGGTCTCAGAACCACATTGTTGGAAAAAAAAACAATCACAAATGTATAGGACAGATTGAAAACCCAAACAAAAAAAAATTTTTAAGCTAAAAATGATTTGTTAAATCCGCGAATCTTAAATGTAAATAAAAATACATTAATTTATACCTATCTGGCGGTAATCATAATTTTCATGCGTTCATTAGGGCAGCAATAACTCTTAATCTCAACTAGAAGTAATGTTGCTACCAAGACAATTTGCACGTCGAAAAAAGGCTTTAAATTTTTAGTTCATCTTAGTTTCAATACAATACATATTGATAATGGCGATAAATTTGCGGATTATTTTAAGAATTCTTTGGTGAAACATTTCGCTAAACGTAATTCTGTAACATTTTAACATATCAAATTTTGGCCTAATTCTGAAAATTGAAGGATACTGCGAATGTCCCTTGGTGAGTTTGTCAAAGGCAGTTTTTGCGCTTAGCTAAAACGACGAACCACGAATTTGATATTTTAAATTAAAATTTTTTGAAAGAAGTATGATCAGCAGGACCAAAGGAAATAAGTTTCATAATCATATATTTTACTTTTTTTTTCGTTATAAAATTGTTCATGCTCAGTTCCACTTGGTATACTAGCAAGTTTTCTTTTTAAAACTGCCAACAATTTAATTCCTTTATGCCTATATATAAGCATTTATTAGTATGTATGTATGTATGTATGTATGTATATACATATGTACGTATGTATTTTTAATGATTATTTTTACAACCATAATAAACCAGCCTATAAGAAAACTTCAATTTAAAACAAAAACAGCAAACTGCATCATAAAATAAAATTTTTCTTCAAGGAGTCGTAATAGAGAAGAGTTGACCAGTGTTGCCAGTGAAAGAGATTTTAAAAATACCCAACAAATAGCAAAGAAACATAAAACTGAATTTTTTCGAATGGCGAATTATGATTCGTCAAATTATAAATTAATAATTAATATTATATTTTTTGATATATATTTATTAAGCCTGAGGTCTTTTTTTATCTTATTTTGTTTTAAAAAAATAATTTCTGATTTAAAAAAGGATCTTTGTTTAATTAAGGCTTGGTAAAGCAAAAATTTGTTTTACCCATTTTAAGCAATATAATGAATAAAAATTAAAGATAACACAAGAAGTGGAAGATAAAAAGGTTTGAGTTCAAATTTCGGATTTATTAATATTTGGATGTTAGTCGTGAATTCGGTTAATGTCGAATGGTGGGTTATTCTTCGAACACGCGTTAATTACTTAACAGTGAACTCCCAGGAGCTGCATACTATGTTAAACTAATCTGACTATTAACACATATAAAAATAACATAATAATCGAGTATCTTTAAGAAAGACATTTTTACATCAAATAGACGTCCATTAAAATTTTGCGATAACTTTTAAAAAATTGGTATTATAATACCTGCAGTCGAGTACCGGTGTTCGGTCCAAATTAAAACAAACAAAGGCATTAGCAAATAGTTCGACTATTAGAAGTGTAAAAACGAAAAAAAAACAAGAGATATTCACGATGCAACATTAATTATACGTTGAATTGAAAAACAACAATAATTTCAAAATACATACGGCAATTTCAAGTAAAAGAAACTTAAAACAACTTAACAGATTCTTGAATGCACTGTAAATACTCTTTTTTTTTAACAAATATTCGATTACGTTTCATGTTATGAAGAGTACAAAAAAAGTAATAGAAAGTCATCAGAACGGCAACACTGATATTGCATGATACATACATGCACACACAAACCTACATATGAGTATGAATGTGTTGGACGTTGCTAGGAGTTTCTCATGCACCAAACAAAACAACCAGGCAACTTCGAAACTTTAATTGCATAATTATGTGCAGTTTGCAATTTATCATCTCACATTATTATTTATGGCTTTTTATGTTTATCCTGTCGATGTCGATACTTTTTTTTATTTCGTAAAGTGCATTCATCATACACTCTTTCCCCTCTCTTTTGTAAGATTTATGAGTGTTTTAGCGTTTAAAATATACACATACATATCGTTACCTTAATATAGAAAGACCCTAACTAACGATTAACTTTACAAAAAAAGGAAATATTAATTATATTATGCTAGCTTTTTTATCCTGTTGTGGACAGGCATAACTTAATCCTACGTCGCCTCCTGGACCTATTTGAAAAATATATGTAGCATATGTGTCCTTATAGACGCAGAAACATAAATACATTTAAATTTCATTAAAATCGGTTAGATAGTGTCGGAGGCGCCGAAATTGCCCCTACCTTCCGTTGTGCTCCTAGCTCTGAAAAAAAATAATAGCCAAAGTGTCTTTTAAGCTCAAATACATCCAAGTTTTAAAGTTCATCAAAATCGGCTAGATAGTTTTGGAGAAGCAGAAATTTTCCACCTATCGTCCACTGGTTCTGCTTTTGAAAATCTATTTAGCCTGTGTGAATTTCTAGACGCAAATCTATCCATGTTCTAAATTTCATGAAAATCGGTTTGAACGTTTCGGAGGGGCAGAAACTTCACGAAGATCGGTCCAGCGGTTTGGGCTCCTATAAAGTACAAACAAACAAACAAACAAAGAAACAAACAATCAACACACATTCAGCTTTCTATATATAGATTATAATTATAATATTTTTCAAACTTATGGTTAGTAATATTCTTCTCATTTCATTTTTGTTCAATATTTCGCCACTTCTTTGTGTAGCTTCTTCAGGAAATTGGTTCTTGTTTCAAATTGTTATTCCCAATAATTAAAATTAAAATAAATTAAAATAATAATTTTAAACAAGAACCAATTTCCCGCAGATGCTACACAAAGAAGTGGCGAAATATTGAACAAATGAAAATTACAAGAACATTACTGACCTTAAGAATGAAAGATATTAAAATTTAATTTAAAATAAAAACCGGTCAAACAAATAGCAAGAAACATAAAAAAGGGAAAATGTTCACAACAATTTCAGTTTTGTAGTCGCAATTCCCAGTTGCAACACAACAAATTGTTTTTAATAAAATTTTCTTTCAAAAAAAATCTATGAAAATACGCAAACAGGTCAATTTAAAAACAAAATTGAGTTAGAGCTTTTCTATATTCAGGTAACGATATGCGCATTCATACATACGAGTATATACATACTATATACATATATTTATTTTCTTTTTAATATTTTTACATGTTTATTAACCCTTTGAGGTCTTTCAAATAGTATGTGTGCTTCAG
Source organism: Dexiosoma caninum (assembly GCA_963924685.1). NCBI lineage: Eukaryota > Metazoa > Arthropoda > Insecta > Diptera > Tachinidae > Dexiosoma > Dexiosoma caninum. The sequence continues at coordinate 58,689,745 of OZ004729.1, forward strand.
GAATTAAATATATTCTGCCTGGCCCACGATGTCAGTTCGTTCACATAATTCCATTTAAAACAAAAACAAAATTTAAAATGTTGATTTTGTTTTGAATGTTGTTATGCGAACGAACGATATCGAGTGACATCGTCATCGAGGCAGATTAAGTTCAAAGAAAATTTTGTTAATTTACTTTATTGGTCTAGCAGTAATTAAAAAATATACAGCGGAAACTAACTACAGTTATTGCGGAATAGTGTTGTAAAATAACATTATGTTTGCTTACTCAATATATGTAACTCTATAATTTTTCAACTGATTATTCGCTATCTTCTGGTACCTTAAAATTTAAAAATAAAGCAGTAACAGAAATGTGTAGCTAAAACTGTCTGAAAAGGAAAAGCATATTACAGTAGAAGGAAGATGTAAAAAAAGGCCGCCCACCAAGAAGTCACCTTCTGTTACTCTTAATAACGGCGGCATTCCTGTAGGAGCGTGTCTGATTGTTCATATACAGGGTTGCGCACCAATTGTGCTACAAAAGTAAATTAAAATAACTTTTTCTTCTCAATGTAGTATTTCATTTATTTTTTTTGTATTGTATAGAAAATTTTAGTTTATTTTATATATAATTGTTTCTGATAACAATACACCGTAAATGACCTCCACTCTCATTCGCGCATATGCGACAAATAATCTGAAAATTATTCATAGCAGCGTGAAGGATTGAAGCAGGGATCGCCTCAATTATAGTTTTAATGAACTGTTTCAATGTAGTCAAATTCGTTGGTTTTGTCTTGTAAACCTCTTGTTTGACATTACCCCCATAACCTTGGGGGCCAGCTGAAAGTAAAGTTTCTCGACATTAATTTATTTGGAAATGTTTGTAAAAGCTCCACCATAACCGGTCTGGAGAAGTGTGCAGTTATAGCTAAAAAAAAACCCCCCACAATGCACATTGATGAAACTGCGTACCACACAGTGATACGTTGCGGGTATAGTCCCTTCCCATTGAGTATTTGGTGATTAGATTCATGGCAATTATGCCTGTTTACATTGCCGTTTACATCAAAATGAGCCTCATCAGACATAAACAAGCGATTAATTAATCGGTTGTCTTCTTCGTCCACTTCAATAATTTTTTGGCAAAACTTCAGGCGAATAATCAAAACTAGAAGGTAATTTGAACTTTGTTTGGAAACAAGTTTACTTCATCATGAATTATACGTTGTAAAGACTGTCTGCTAATTCCAATTTGCGTCGATCAGTTTCGAGCGGAAACTCTATGATTTGCCTGAATTAACGATGCTACAGCCGCGATTGTGTCTTGAACTGGAACATGGGGATGTCGATGGTAAGGTGTTCGGGTGATGCTTCCAGATCCGGCTAACATGTTTACTAACCTCATTATGGTCCACCTACTCGGGAAACTGCCTCCAAAATCCCGCCTAAATTCACTTTATACAGAAATGATGGAGTTCAAAGCATGGTACCGATGCACTATCCAAATCGTCTTTTCGGTATCACAAGCATTCATTTTAATAAATATGAAGACTTACCTACAAATTAAAAAAAAAATATCCGTTTACACACATAGAAAAAAAGTTATTAAGTTTTGTTTTTGTAGCACAATTGGTGCGCCAAAGTACTTCACGCTAAAATGGCCGAAGCACTACCCATAGGTATAAAAGCTCAATCACTGTGTGCTCGTTCTCCTCATGATTACAGCGGTACACATTTGTAAATATTTCTGATTGTCATGAAATGTCATGGAAGTGTAACTTTGAAAATTTTCAGATCTCATTATGAAAATCTCAAGAGTTGTGTTGTTGCAATGAATTCCAAGCCAAGGAATGAAAATATGGCGGTACGATATCATATACACAATTGTAAAACCAAAATTTTGATGTAAACAACTTAGAATTGTGTCAAACTCATGCAATATTCTGTAATATAAAGTAGTTAGGCTAGTTTTTATAAGAATATGAAAAAGAAATTTAGGACTTCCAGGGAGCAATAATAATAATAAATGCAAAAAGATTTTGAGAGAAATTATTTTGTAGTCTTTTTTTAATGCCACTACACTTGCCGTTTATTTAAAGAGTTAAAATGTTTTTAAAACTCACAGACGAAATAAAAATTAACACAAAATACTCCTTATTAAATGTTTAGAACAGAATCGCTTAAAATATTCTATTAATTAAACTCATTGTTTTTCTTCGTATATTGATTAGAAATGGGATCGTGAGTAACAATTTATCAGCGGAGTTGCTTCTTCACAAACAAATAATAAGTTTTAAAAATTATTGAAATTATAAGGAAGGATTTTAACTTTTAAGAGGAATGGTTGTAAAGTCACAAAGTTGTGCTTTCTGTCCCACTTGCAGCATTTCTGGTTTTCATTAAATAAAACGCAATGAGAGTAATTTTCTTTATTATTTTACTTTGCCAACGTTTTCCATTGCTTTAATAGGAGGGCGGTGCTCAGCCAACATCGCCCGCTGTTCTTTTTTTAAGTTTGGGCCGGTGCTTCAAAGACTATTTTGAAGTTACTCGACCGGGTCCAGGAGAGAGCGAAGAAACTCATAGGAGACAGTAGGGTAGCCAACTCTATTAACTCTCTTGAGCATCGTCGCAACGTGGGGTGCGTTTCGTTGTTCTATCGTTACTATAATGGGATGTGTTCTGATGAAATCAGGGAACTTGTTCCCGAAACCCGATCATTCACACGCACGACGCGTTCATCATTAAGAGCACATCCATTTGTGGTCAACTTGGCAGCGAACCGCACTACGCATTACAGGAAGAACTAATTTTTCGGCCGAACCTCGCGTATGTGGAACAAACTCCCTGCCGAGGTCTTTCCTGTCACTTATGACGTGGGAAAATTCAAATCAAATGTCCATTCACACTACTCCCTCTATCCTCCTTCCCATAACCTGATTTCCTAGTTCCAGCACAATGCATCGCATGTGTAGGGGTCATCCCCTGAGTGCTGGACCAAGATAGAAAAAAAAAAAAAAGTTCTCCAATAATTTCGTTTTTAAGCAAATTTTTTTTCGGTTTAAAAGACTACTACTTTTAGCCTTTAAATTCTATAAAGCTTTAAAATTTCGAAGATAAATTCATTTACATATATATACTTATGTGTACTCATTGTCAAAACTTATATCTTTTAACGTTCGATAAGGTCGTTAGCGGGACCGTATCAACTAGTGGCTGATCTTCCAGTGCAGTGCCTTACGCATTACATTTTAGCCCTTTTTGATTCATACATGGAATAAACTTGGCTCTCAACTGTGATATTGGGGAGATCAAGTCTAATGTTCACAAATATTAAGCCCTCTATTCCCCTTCGCAAAACTTAGTTTCTTAGTTCCGTTCTTATCATCGGCAAGAGCATCCTCTGATCGCTGGCTCAAGACAAACACATTATATCGAGTCATAACCGCAAAAAAATCTTAAGTGCAAAAAACAAAACTTTACAGGAGAAGCTTTTTTTAATATCTTCGCTTTAAATTTAATTATTACATTAAAATTTAGAATATAAGTACAATTTTGTCTTATATATATAATGCAACAAATTTTATTTGCGAATTTGCAAAATAACGGTTGTTTTTGTCGCTTAAGCTTTTTTGGCTGTCACTCTGTTGACCTGCTGGCAAGGAAAGTGTTGATTAAGATAAAATAATCTACTACCCGTAGCTTGGTTTTACACATAAAATTATGGATTTTATTAAAAAGTAACTCAAAAGTAACTAAATTACAAATTCTGCTTCATCGGGAAAGTGTAGTAATGTGTATGTGTGTATATGTTTATACATACGTATCTACATGTTTTTTTAAATCAAAGTATTTTTTAATATACTGAAAATATGTACATAATATTTATTAATAAAAAAAAAGAATATAGGTATTAAAATAAAAAATTTATTAATTAGATATCTTCTTGGTCAGTTTCGAGTAGTGAATCTTTGATGGATTTATGATATTTTAAATTGAAAAATTCATGGAGAAATTTTGCTGGTATAATGTTTTTATATTTTGTTAAAGAAATATTTAAAATTCTATTATATAATGCAGTAGGCCCCGCGCTGATAATATTAGCGTTTCGGCTAGACCGTGGAATCGAATTTAAATTATAACTTTTGGTTACAGAATCATCAAAATAACCATATTTAAGTACCATGTTAGGATTACTTTTTTTAAATAAAGCAGAATGTAGATTCAAAAAAGAAAGTTTTATTGAGTTTGGAAACATAGCCAGAGAAAATTTATATAGAAGAATATATTTTAATAGCGTTATTTTAAATATGATTGCAATTTTGGACGCTTATTTGATAAAGAAAATTTTATCTTAAGTAACAAGCCGCTGTCACCGCAAATGTAAACAATCAAGGAATTTGGACTTGAGTTAAATTTGTTTTTATAATAAAATCGTAGCGGTACTTTGTACAGCCGCATAATTTTAACAGGTGATGTAAGTGATGACAAGATTTTGATTTGTATAAAAAACTAAAAATCGAAAAATGTGTTGCTTAAGTTTTTTTTGCGGTTATGGCTTGATATACTTATATTTACATTTACAACCTCTAATCATGAAATATATCTCTGCCTAGTCGTTTATTTTCAATGAATAATTTTTCTTTTAGTGGCTAATTTACGAGTTCTAATAGAAAGAAATTTTCTCAGGCGACGTAAATTACGTAACACGTGTTTATCATACATGCATTTTCTCCCTTTTGACAGGAGTAAAATGAGTGCATTACAATTTTGCAATAATTTAATATAATAAATAATTTATATGAATTAGCAATTTAAATTATTTTCAACAGTTGCCATGCACTTTTGTTACTTATTTATAATTCCTTCTTCTAATTTGCATGAATAAACTATAAAAAATATTGTATAAAATGTAAAAAAGTATAAATATAAATAATGTTAACGTGCAGCCATTAAAAAAGTAAAAAGAAGGAAAAAATAATAATAATTTTGTAATAAAGAAAATTGCAAGAATGAAAAACAGCATTTTTCTCTTTTCGAAAATGAATACAAAGCAAAAACGGCAACAAAAACAAGTTAAATAAATATTGTGCAACAACAAAAACGGAAAACAGTGAAAACTACCATGCGAAAAATTAAAAAAAAAAAATGGTAAAGAAAACAGGATGAAAATTGATTGCGCGCACACGCTGTATGAGAATAAAAAAGGTAAAATAGTAAAAAGAAGGCAAAGAACAAGACGATTGCGAAAAGGAGCGGGTGAGGTAGTGAAAAAGAGCTGGCAGCACCATTAGTGGAACCAAAAATACGACAATAATGAAGAAACTTCAATATAAGAATGGGCAAAAAGGAGGTTCAACTACTGGCGAAATACGAAAGTGTATTTAAAGGAATAAAATGTTGTAGTTGTAATGAACAAAAAAAAATATGGGAACCTATTGACCTTGCGGGTCCTACGTGAAAGTTGCCATTAAGTTTAACAGATTCATAGCAGTAATCGATGCAGGCTTTAAATCCAGAAAAAATTAATGCGTATTGACGATAGATTTGATGAGAAATTACAGCGCAATTAAAAATCAACACTTTTTCGTAATTTTTCGAAATGGGATGTTTACATATCTACACACTCATACGCACGCATACATGCATTCATCGTGCTGGATCACAGCAGTCGAAAGTAATATCGGCGTCAAACAATTAGCAAACGTTTCTCGGATAACACATTCGAGAACGGCTATCGCTAGTGAAACGAAAAGGAGCTCATAGTCTACGGAGTCAATTTCATAGAAATAAAGAAAAAACGTTATTATTAGTTATTTATGTATCATTCGCATTTTAAAAATTTTCGTCAATTTAGCGAATGTTTATTTTCGCGAAATTATCGCCAATACCGAATTCTTTTTTATCGAGAATTCTTCGCTTTTGCAAACATTCACTTCAATCGGGTACTAACATAATCGCCGAAAATAGTCAGAAATCGGTTGGGAAACAAAGAAGTTATGACTCTTTCAATTTGAAACTATAAAAAACTCGTTTTCCCCTACATTTACCGTTATAAAATCGAAGGTCACTACGATAAAAATATAAAATTGTTAAAATTGCCCAATTAAAATAAAAGGATTTTCTACAGGTCGTGCACCAATTCATGTAAGAAGAATAACAATTATTAATAAAGGCCCATTTGGCCGATATTTTGTTCCATACATAATTGAGTAATACCAATATATCATAATAAAATAAAATTACAATAATTTCCTAAATAGTTTGTGTTTTATTCAAAATCAACATCGACCCTTGAAATTTAACCACCCTTTATAATAAACTAAAGGTATTTTCGTTCTCTATGCATTCCAACAAAACAGAATTGGTACATGAGAAGAACTCCAGCATAATTTTTTTCGCAACTTTTGTATCACAGTGTAACGGATTCTATTATATTTTTCTTCCTCCTGTGCAATTCTTTTCGTTAGAGCCCTTCCTCATGAGACCACCGATATGCAATTTTTTTGCATAAAATTTAATTAATAAAAAAAATTAATTGAAATTTAAATAACAACTTATTATAAACTAAAAGCATAATAATTAATATTAATATAATAATAATAATGAAATATGAAAGACGGCATTTTATGTGTGACTGTGTATTCTAGGAATATGGAAATGTAATATAAAAGTAAATTCAAAAAATATAGGTATACAGAATATATAAAGAAAATTCGAATTTGAAACTCCGATCACCGGCAAAACCGTTTTTTTATAATTGCGAAGAATTGATTGTTTTACAACCTGTACTTTTATAAACAACATACATACATACATATGTACATATTGAAAAAAGGAAGAATTTTGCTGCAAAATAAAATAAATTGCACAATAAAGAAAAATCAATGTTGTTCGAGAGCAGATACATACGCGTATATACATATGTACATACGTCAGTTTTAACAACATGGGAAGGAAAAAGAAAGATGATTGCTGTGGTTGTTCATCGGAATAGGGACGATTCAAGAGTAGCCGGGAGGTATGCATATACCCGTACTCATATATTTACTAAAAAAAAAACAATATTTGCAGAAGCTTTAACTTTAAAATGTAGTAGAACGTATAGGAAAATAATAATAAAATCTACAACAACAATGAATTAAAAATAATAGAAGTAATAGCAGTAGTGGAATTGAATAGAATACAACAACAATAAGAGAAAATTACGAGTAGACATTAGACTTGCAAAAGACGTTTAGGAAGTAGCAACAATAACAAAATACCAGCAACAACAGCAAAAGCTTTCACTAGAAGTTCAAAATTTAGCAACAACGGCGGCAGCAGCAGTTAAATTACAATTTTATGCAAATAACACAATATTTATATCATCAAGTATATGACAGCAAAACTAAGGTACTTAAATATGTACAATATATTTTCACGTTTATGTCCGTGGCACAGACACATATTTACTATATATATGTATGTATATGCATATAAGTATAGTGCAACCTCGGTTAACGCAACCAATAGAAATTTAAGATGTTGCGAAAAACGAATAAAAAATGTACATATATGCCTATTTTTCGATTAAAGAGCTTCTGTCAAACAAAATAAAAGATTTATTTTAGAAAGAAAATGTTAATTTTTCAAATAAATGCATTTATTCGGTTAAAATAAAGAAAAAACTAATAAAAAAGAAAAAAGTATTATTATTAATATATGAAAGCTTTCGATGACATTTCGACATTTTATTTTTGAAGACATTGGACTTAAGACAATATTTTCATTCTTCGGTCTCAGTTTGTTTCAATGTTATTTCTTCTTCACGTTGTAGAAATGGTTAATTGTTCATTAATTAGTTCAGCTCTTATAATACTCAGTATTAAATCATTTTAAGCAGTTCAGTCATAATTTGAATATGTACATCAATATATTCCAGTATTTTCTAATTGTACTGGCAATAGCGGTGAAATAAAATAAACATAAGTCTGTAAGGTCATAAGCTTGCGGTTTCGAACTCATTCATAAAACTCATAAAGTAACAAGCAAACGGAAAGAGAAAAAATAAAACTTTTCTGATAAAGTTGCGTTAATTGAGGGTTCGTGTTTTGGAAAGTTGTGTTAACATAGTCACCAATGTTATGAATTATTGAATGAATAGCTGTATCCAATCCACAGGCACATCAGAACGCCCTCCTACGTCGGTATTGTGTAGCACCTGCGAAATAAAATAATTACTAAAAGTGGCTACAAAGAAAACGAAGCTTCAAAATTTAATGTCTCCTTTACATCAGAGACACTTCAACACTGCTATAAAAACAAAAAACGTGCAAAAAGCAGTGTTGTAAGATAGTGAAGCTTCACTTCTTATCATTTCTCCTACTATTCTTTTCATCTCCTGAGTGCTGGGTCTAAATAAAAAAAAAATGGAAAGAAATATATCATATTAATGACAAGCTTCGCTATGTTCTGTATGAAGAAAAACCTGCATATAAAGCAGTGCGAATGCTGAAGTAGTTAGCACGTTGACTACAAAACCAATGATCCTGTGTTCGAGCCCATTGTCCGACAAAATCGGAAAATAACAACACTTCGCATTTTTCTGATGTAGATTAGTGTACCTTTGTGTCAGTTATTATCGGAAGTTTTCAGTGGCGAATGCATAGTACACAAGTTACATTAAAGGTCCCTTCTTCGTCGGTATTGTGGAGCAGAATCAGCACTGAAGTAAAATTATTAATAAAATGGCAACAAACCCGTTCCAATACCTAAGTGCGTTTCCTTTATATCAGAGGGCCTGAAACATTCCAAAAAAAAAACACAAAAAAATAAAACGTGCTGAGTTGTTAAATTAATGAAGTTTTGCTCTGTCTATCCTTTCAGCACCTGTCATCATTATCCCGCTCTTATAGAAGTTAGCACCTAGTAAAAGGCAATCATTGCTTGGGCGTTACTTTTCTGTATAAAAAAAACCAAAAGTGTATTGAACTTCTTGCTCGATTTCGCCCTATTGATTTAAAAAATTTGTACTTCAATGGGTAATAATAAAGTGCAAATGTTTTTAATAAATCAAGCGAAACGATTTTAGTCATATATTTCTTTTTTTTTTATCTGGGACCAGCACTCAGGAGATGACCCTTACACATGGGATGCATTGTGCTGGAACTATAGGAAAGGGATAGTTAGGCAAACGACAGGAGGTGCACCTTAATTAATTATTTCACAGCTCTGCTTTGCGTGGAAATTCGTTTGAAAAATGGGTTCCAGCACAAATTGCTAAATAACTATAGAGTTCAATATTGCCGTGTTGGCAATACCTGAAAAAACAATATCATAAAATAAATTTTTTTGAAAACATTAAATTATTGTTTGCAATTCTTATTAAGACGTGTTTTTGTATAGTTGTGATCTTTTCATTTCTTATTTTTTTTTTTTATAAATACAATCAAAATCAATCTATCAACACTGCATTACTTTTAATACATACCAGTAAATTAATAGTACACTCATACTTGGGAACACTGTTTCTTCATTTGCCACAAGGGCCAAAAAATCACCTACAAGAGAATTGTATTGTAAGTAGACTCGCAAGTTCGAAAAATGTGAGCGTATTGGTGAAAAAGTTTGAGTGTATTGAGTTTTTCGGACATGCATTTGCATGAGTAAATGTCAAGTAAAGCAGGTTTGTATCTGCAATTCAATATATTTATTTAAAACAACACAAACTTAAAGAACCCATAGTCAAGTATTTAATATCTGAATTTTCAGTAAAATCAATGTATGCATTTTTGTAAATTTTAAAACTTAGCTAGAAAGTGTTATTGAGTCATTTATGTCAGAAACGTATATATAGTACTTAAAGGATATAAGAAAGTCATAAAATTTTAAGCGTGCTTTTCTTGTATCCAATTATTTTATATAGAAATTTTTCTCTTATAAAGGTTTATATGGATATAAGAACATTTTTCTTATAACAGTACGTTCTTAACAACAACAGTGTGTAAATAATATTTTTTAATTTCATAGTAAAACGGCAAAAGTTTTAGATATCGATACGTAGAGAAATAAGTTAAAAGCGTAAGACTGCGCCTTTTAAAAAAAATTTTGTAATTCTTATGAGAAATATTTTTCATATGTATATTAGTTTTTTGTGTATGGCTGTATATTTCTTATATATAACTATTTGCATATTGAGTAATACTGAAATGGAGATGGTGTTTTTGAAATACTTTCTTATAAACAGTTTTTTCTTCTATAGAATTTAACTACAAATAACGTTATTTGGCATAGTTTTAAAGAAACAGTACTTTTTATGATATATTTTTAAGAGAAATATATGTACATACATATATGTACATATATCATGTGTAGATAAATTATGATAAAAAAAACTTTTAGGGTTTAACATTTAAAAATTAAAACTTTTTAAAAATATAGAAATTGCCTGTCTACCGTGCGGCGGTTTAAATTACGGTACGGTTAAATCACTTCATACATGCATCATCCATTATTATTTATTATTGTCCTACCTTTTGGTTAAACACACATATTCAAACATCATATTAATGTATGTATTTAGGAGTATGTTTAAATATTTGTATATTTTATGACACTCAAATATATTTTATGGAAAAATTGTAAAAGAGACGTTTTATGATTGTTAAATGGAAAATTTTATTTGGCAAGCAATTAATTTTGATGGACTTGAGAGATATTCGTTATTATTATGAATGACGTCAATTTAATTGAAAATAAAATAAAATACAGTCATAAAAACATACACTTACAAACGTTTTTATTTCTTTTTTTATTTATTTCATTTCGTTGCGGATACTCTACCAAGGATTAAGTCTTTCGGTGTTTTTGGTATTAATATGATAGTCGCATTACAGTGTCATTTAATGAACATATTACCTTGCATATTCATTAATATCGGTACGGGCAAGAATAAAAATAAATAAAAAAGCTAAAGATGTGAAGATGTGATAGACACTAAATAAATAAATATTAAACGCGATCTTATTTATATGTACTATATGTAATAACAAATATTTATTAAGAATTTGATTTAATTATTATTTGTCTTTTTATACTAGAAAGCAAACTTAGAAGACAATTTTAAGACATTCTTTTTGCTTAAGCACTGGAATCAAATAAATCTAAAATTAAACGCAGTTATAGATTCTCGAGGCAGCTATAAAAATATTATTCTGCGCGTGCTGCTTTTTTTACTTTCAATTGTAATGCATTTCATTAGACCTTTTGTATGCTATATTTTTTTTAAAAATTTTTACTATTGTGTATATGACTGGCTTCTAGGACTGTTCCAAGTCAGAGATGTTGCTACATTATAACAAGAGTTATAGCTAGCTACGCAATCGATGTATCAGCATTGGTAGTTATGACAAAATACAATTAATAGGCGCATTAAGAAAATCACACAACTAATGGCATGAGATTTCAAGTGACCCTCAAAACTTATGGCAAGTAAAGAAAGAAATAAAATAAAGTATGTTTTATTAAATTTTTAGAGTGATTTATTTGAAATATTGAAACAAAATATAACATAGCAATAACAAGAACACAATTTCGGGATTAATTTTTAGAATTGAAAGGAAAAAAACTCAAAAAAATTACCCTCAATTATTTGTAACCAAATTCTTCTACAAGCAAATAAAAACTCAAAAAACTTCTTACCTGAATCAAAAAGAGTTACGTAATTAGTCAAAACTTATTAGTAAGGCGACACGTGTGTACACTTTGATAATCTAACTCATTTTTCAGTTTTAATTTCTCTTGACCTCCTTAAGTGCTTGGCCTTTGTTGACGACATTTTGGTGTTCAATGCAATTATAATATTAATCTAATTATTCCAATTTTGTAGAGAAAATATCAAACTGCATAAATTATACGATATGATATGATAAGATAAAATGACCACATTTTCTTTTGTTAAGAAATCTTTGAAACACGCATGTATGAGTATACGCATAGAAAACTTGCCAAATTAATTTTGAAACATACTCGCAAAATACTGAACGCTAAACATTCCAAGAAACATTTTGCAATTCATCCATGCAAGCAGTAACTTTATTGTGCAATAACAATTATTGCACAATATAATGCACTGGACAGGAACTAGTTGAACAGGAATGGTAGAGAAGAGACAGGTCGTGAAGTAATAAGTAGGATAGGGGTTAATTCTTGCTCAATTTTGCTACTACCCGTTTTTCAAAATTTGTAAATCTGCTACGTCTTTTATGTCATTTTAACACATTCCTTTAATTTTAAACTAAAGTGGAGCCATTTTATTTATTGTTTCACTTCGCCGAATTTTTATTTTTAAAATACCTACGAAAGAGGGCACTGTTAGCATAAACACAGCCAAAAAATTATGATCTGGTTGCAGAATTACCGCGTTAACTGCTCAGGCAACAGCACCTCCGAATTTAAATTTATATATGTGACATTTTAAAACTTCGCTTAAGCAATTAATTGAAAATCTTTTGTCTTAATGTAATTGCATATCATAGTTTTTTAGAGTTTATTGTAGTTCAATTAAATTCCAATAACAAATCCAATCAGTGTCAGACCGATTGCTCGACAAATTGTCGTTATATGGTGTAACAGGTTGCGATTGTTAAAAGGTTATTTGTCAAATCGGAAATAATATGTTCAGGCTAACGATAACGGCAGTTTCATTGGTGCTGTGAACTATGGAGTAACTCATGCAAATGGACTAGGACCTCTATTATTTTGAATATACATAAATAAATGATATAAAAAATCTTAACTTAATTGGGAAAATATTTATGTTTGCGTATGGCGTGTGCCTTTTTTATCTATTTAAGCATGATTTAGACACATATTGAACGAGATGTAGCTTTTGTTTTTGTATTTGTGTATGCTTAATCCAGGTAAAACAAAATTAATCCGTATTTCTATATTATCTTTGAAGCTTAAAAGATAATATAGAAATGCATATTTATTAAAAGAAATAAAGTTAAAAAATAAGGATTACAAAATTAATCCGTTTTAGAACAAATTCCTTCCGATCAAATAACTCTACGGTACAAGATAATGGTACACCTTTAGAGGTAACACGTTCAATCAGATATCTGGGAATAACACTGCAAAGTAACCTCTCGTGAAATTTGCACCTTAAAACGAAGATTGCATCAGGAATGGGAATTTTAGATAAGTTCAAAAACAAACTGATGATATATCAGTTGCATCTAAGTTACATGCAAGTAATATTTGCTCGTATGTATACTTAAATTCTAAATTTAAACTATAGCAGATATCATATTCTGGATATTATCAGAAATTGTGATACCTGACACCTTTGTTCACAATTGCGTTTGTGTCGTCGAAGGTTTCATCTACTATTTCGAGATTGCTTATGCTGTGCAGTCTCCACGTTGAATAGTGCCACCGAAGGTTGTACATCATTTTGAGCAACATGTTTTGTGCCATTTGTATTAGGGATTCTTATATTGGACCATACTAGAGCGCCATAAAACATTATTGACCTTTCGCATTATTCTTTTGTTTTCGCTGACTAACTTTAAGTTTTTTATTTACAAATGCATATAATATTCGTTACGCAATATTGATTTTGTTGACAGAATAAAGGGTACGTACCTTTTTCTAAAATATATAATAAATGAATCGAATGAGAGAAATTGTTGCCATCTCTTTTATTTGATAATTCTTCTAGTTTTTGACCTCTTTTTATATTAATTACACTAATTATTTAAGCTGCAGGTCCTTTTTGTATATATAATATTTATTTTTATTCGATATTTCGCTACTCGCTTCAGGAAAATTGGGTTTTGTTTATATTTTTTTTATTTATGTATATTTCATCTCTTTCATGTAGAAGTTATCATCATAAAGATATTCTTCACTTTTTTTCATAAATTGCTTTATATTTTAATAACCTTAGTTATTGTAAATATTTTTATGAAGGAAATTACTAATAAACATTACCCTTCCTAATGCTAAATAAGTGTTAAATTACTTTTGTATGCAGCTAAATTTTTATTCAAAATAAAGTGAAACGCAAAATGTTTAAAATTGAATTTAATATCTTAATTTAATAAATTTCCTTTTTCGGGATGTATTGTTATCTCTAAGCTCAGCATCTGGTATATATTTAAAAAATATTTTTTTCTTTATATTTAGTAAAGCTCTTCCATATATTTCATTGTTTGAGATGCCGGCTTTGCTAGTCAGCCCATAGATAGATGATCAAACCACGAATATGTTGAAACTTTCTCTGTGTAGTTTTTAAAATGTGAAAAAGATATAAAAATTAAATTAAAAAATTGCATAAAGAAATATGTATCAATATAGGACTAAAAATAGCAATTTGTGTTATAATAAAGTTTGTTATCGTAACATTAGAGAAAATTTATACTCCAAATTGTAGATTTATAATGCACTCCAAAATATAGATGTACATAAAATTTACAAAAATGTTAGTCGAAAAAAGAACCTGGACAGTGGTGCTTCATATTATCCCGATGACAATGATACACATGTGTATGTATGTAGTATATAACCCAGAATGTTTAATTAACTTCATTTAATTTTAAGTTCTATTTTTCACGATCTTTTTAACAAAGCTTTTCGTTATTTTTTTCGTGACTTTACTTTGCAACGCATATCCTGGGATCTGTTAGTAAAACATTCAAATATTTTACTTGCCTTCGTGTTTAAATGTTGCTTTATCTCCTTGAAAGCATCATCAGCAACAATTTGACATACTTCCAGAAGTCGTAGAATATATGTATTTCTACAAATATTTACGAATGTTAAATGCAGTTTTTGTCTTATTTTAATTTATAGTTTTCTATTTTTTGATAAATATACTTATTTGGTGGGCCTTTTCCATTTGGTTTGTAATTCAGCTTTTCGCATATTTGTTTTGTGTTTATAGCCATACAATATTTTGTTGTTTGAATTGTATGTTGTTCATGCAACAACATCGTTTTTTATGTAAAATTTTTTTCTGTGACTTAAACATGTCGTTTTTGAATTTTTGTATGTGTGGAAGAATTAATGATATTTTTGGTGTGACCATGTCTGATTCTCTAACACATCGTAAATTTACAAAAGTTGCATTTAACTTTGTATGAAATTAAAATCGGAAAGGTGTTACCAAGTTTCGTCATCTTCAACTTGCGGTTACGTCTAATCAACAGGCAGGCAGATAATTTAGTCGACTATAAACTTACTTGGACCCAGTAGTACGTAAAAGGAGCTAAGGCGCGATAGCTGGATCGAGTCAGAGAGAGGAAGAGATAAAAAAGTTCATAAATTAAATTTTAGAATTTATAGTTATACAACAAAATAACAATGGATGATGTGCAAAACGTGTCACATTAGTGAAATCTAAAAGAAATTAAAAATCTGATGCAAAATTAACATTGTTGTTCATTTGCTAACGCTAATGCTATCTCATTAGTAGATTTAAATCTATGTAATTCTAATAATAATATTTTTAATTTAAGTAGTAACCATAAAAATTGTTCTTGTTAACTGTTGAGCACGGTTTAGAAGAACATAAAAATCCTAAATGGCGTAAAGAAAAGCTAAAGAAGCTGAATGTGAATGTGCGTCTCATGAATTTGCTTATGGCGGAATCTGCTAATTTATACGATTTGGAGTATACCCCCTCCTTCGTACGGATTTGCGTGAGAGTTTTAAGCCCATATATCGCACGTGAATGTGCCAATCCGTACCCTGGTCCCCTTCTATTTCATCCGTTACATCTACAAAGCAAATCTTGCAACTGTGCAACTAAAATATTTAAATGTCCAAAAAAATATGGAAAATATTTAAAAGGGTCAAAAGAATGCCACAAAAGATAGTAGATGACGGATTAAAAACCGAGATTCTTATAAACGCCACAATATACGTATTGAATTGTAATGTACAATTTTCGTTAAGGAGGACTGCCATGTAATTTAAACGAGTAGAGAAATAGTTAAACTTCATGAAAGACAAACCTAAAATTTTTTTTCATTAAAAATTTCCTATCCAAAAGGGCAAAGACTTCACGTTAGACCCCTTCTGCAGCAATTTTCTTACACTGTCTTTTGAAACTTCATTAGTATCCTCACTATGAAGTTTTTGCTTCGCAATTTTGTAGGTATTAAGCATTAATTCGTTCTTAATTCTCTTATTTATTGAAAAGGTTCCTATACATAAAACATTTAACCCTTTTTCATTCATCTTCCTCTCTCGTCAATAAACTCAAAAGTTTCGCAACAAATGTCTCACAGTCTGGACGGAGTAGTAGCGAGCTGAGAAGAATTCCAAGGATCGAGAGATTATTAACTGGTTTTAAGTTAACGAGTATTAACAGTGCATAATTCTTAGTATTTTAATATCATTGAATTCATACTTTTTGCTATTCACATTTTAATTATAAATTCTACAGATATTGTTCTGAGCTACAATTTTGGTTAGGCCCAGAGAAAGTTCCCTCCTCTGTCGCATGGGACCCCTCTAATGCACACAGTTAACTTGAATTTGAAAACGAGTGGTGTATTTTGTTTGGCCATTTTAGCCTCATGACGAATTCTGACATATCCGAGTATATGCCAACAGCAGAGCTACCACAGTCAAGATAAAAGCTACCAAAGTGCTCATCGACCAATGTTTATCGCATCTTTATTTTTCGGTAAAAAGTTAACTAATAACAGAGAAACCGAAACAAATAAAAAAAAACATCAAAAGAACCATCATTCCATTCATACTTAAATCAACCCCAAGCGTTGTCACGAGTACTGTAAGCAGGGTACTGATTCGCACACACATGCGCGGCAAATCTACATGTGCCATGTATACAATTTTGGCATATGTCTGCGCAATAACTCTTAATCCGAACCGTGACTGTAAGTAAAGATTTTATTTTGAAACCAGTGCGCAGGAACTAGTTGCAAATACATAGTGTAGAGTAGAGACATGTGGCAAAGGTATAGAAGGATATTACGCTTAGTTTCTGCTCAACTTTGCAGATGCGCGTTTTTGTGAGAATTGCTGCGTCTCTGGCGCATTAATTTTTAGCTAAAGGTGAAGCTTTTTTTATTATTTAACTTCGTCGATGTAACCGGATCTTGAACCCTGGATCTGCTGGTTTCCGAGTCAAAGCACTAAGTAGGCAGCCAATAGCTCTCCCATTTTTTTCAAATCAAGTACAAAGCACTTGACCTTAATTTTAGTCATATTTAATCCGCTATCCGTTCTTGAAATAAGCCGAAAACTGTATTAAAACAAAATAAGATATAATTTAAATAAATAAATACGAAATATAAAAACAGTAAATAATAGTCGCAAGTGTATAACTGTTAATAAACGCAGTTTTGCAGTAAAACTTTCGGTTTTTTAATTATACTAAACAAATCGCGGTACTATTGTATCAGTTTGTAATTAATAAAAGATTTGTTTCTTGCTTTAAGAACTTTGTACTCATTTTCAGATTCATGGTTATTTTTCTTAATTAATTTAATTTTGGGCATGTTTCAAGTACATAAGAATATTTTTTTATTGGACCAGCACTCAGGACATGACTCCTACACATGCGATGCATTGTGCTGGAAGTAGTGGAAAGGGATAGTAAGAAATGACAGGAGGTGAGGCTTCTCTATCTTACAACTCCACTTTTGCACGTTCTTTTTTTTATAGAATTGTTGTAGGGCCTCTGATGTCAAGGAGACGTATTAAGTTTTGAAACTTCTTTTTTAGTAGCCATTTTTAATAATTATTTTACTTGGCCGGTGCTATACAATGCGACGAAAGAGGGCGTTCTGATGTGCCTCTAGATTGGTTACAGCTGAAGCTGTTAGTGTTCAGCAGCGTTACAATTTTTCAAGTTTTTGCTTAAAAAATATATGGTAACGCTGCTGTTCAGTGAGTATTGACTATGCCTTCGCCACTGAAACCTTCCGACAGATGTTTTTATGAGTCTGAAACTGGGTTGAACCGAAGAAATTTTTGGTTTTATAGTGCACGTGCAGACTACTTCAGCCATCGCCACCCATGACGACGCGTACAAATATTTAGTGGAAAAGATCGTAATAAATTTAAGTTTTTCTTAATTAGTGTGCTTTTATATTGAGCAATTCTTCTGTAAACAAGTTTCTTCAATTCTCTTTTAAAACTGGCGAATTGTTTAGACACAGACAGTCTGCTTCCCGCTTCAGCCTTCATTCCCCAGTCTCCAACAAACTCAGACATTCTTCGAGAATAATTGCAAAATCTAAAAGCACACTAATTAAGAAAAACTTAAATTTATTACGATCTTTTTCATTCTGTGTAATAGTTCATATACTAAAAATACATGTATTTGTGATATGCCTCAGTGCTGTCAAATGTGGCGACTACTCGCCAAACATGACGATTTTTTATTTGTTTTGGCGCTGAAATTTCCAGTTTGGCGCTATGGCAACTGTTTGGAGATTTTTAAAAAAGTGGTGAAATTTTTGGCAATTTTTATTCCCAAATGCATTTTTTTGTTGATATTATAAGATGTCTTCTTTTACACATATTCACAGATATTCCCAAGTTTTTTATAACTTTAAATTCAGCAATATTTTTAATAATAGATTTTTATCCCCAGAAGCCATGCTATATGGAACAGAATTTGAAAATTAAATAAAAAATGTAGATGAGACTGTTTTAAAAGAAATTTTTTTTACTTTAAAAAAACTTTTAAAAGAACCAAGAAACCAGAAAGAAGAAATTTTTTAGAGTTTATAAAGAATTTTCAATACAAAGTGAGTAAATCCTTTGAATCAATAAAATTGTTCTATTATTCAAGATGCATTGAAATTATTAATGAGTCCAAAAGTTTCATTAGGTGAATATGAGCTACAACCGAGCAAAAAAAAAAACTCCAAAGAAGTGAAGTATATCCTAATATTGTGATCCGGAAGTAGTGGAAATGTGGAGTATTTCCAATGAATTTTAAATCGGCTAATCTCTTTCGTTATGTTCTCTTTTTTGGGGTCCATTCAGTGAATCGGAAGCAGTGTTGAAGTTGTGCTGCATTCATTTTAAAGACAAAATTCCTACAGTACGCTTATAATTATAGTGACGCATTTCATTTCATTTGAAGCAATTAGATAATATGTTGACAATTCCAACAAGCTTGTGAAGAAATAGTGTTTTCAAAAATGAATTAAACCAAAAGTCGTTCGTGTAACAAAATGCAATTTTGATTTATGTATACGAGTACGTGTTATTCTATTTTCTAGATCGTCAGCTTGTTATTTTTATGAAATTATTATTGCGATGTTATTGAAGATGAAAAAAGTTGATTTGTGCCGTATACTTGTATACCACTTTTTTTAAGTTTTATTTTTGTGCCGCATGGGTATATTTAATTCCATCTATTGAGTGAATGTCTACTCGTCATTTCGATAATTTTGGCCATTCTCCTGAGTTTGGTTCATTCTGCATTCCATTTATTTTAATTTTGGAAAATTGACAAATAAAAAATTATAAAAGCTGTGGACTTTACATCGTTTATAAATGCGGTAGTAATTAGCGCGTTGAATCTAGAACAAAGAACTGCTCTCGATCCATAGCAGTCATAAAAATTTATTCATCGGTATATGGTTGGCAAAATTAAATTCTTAAAAAAATTTAATTAAAAAAGGAAGGATTCCGATAGAACTACGTTGAAAAATATTAAAAATTTACTTGAGTTACTCTCCGAAACAGTAAGAAAATTGTGTTATTGGAAGTTTACATAATGTACATTGCCCATCACGCATCATCGATTGGAGTACGAGCGAAACCAAGGTATTTAAAAAACCTTGGGTATCCATTAGCCTACGATATTTTTAACTATGGATACCACACTCGGCAGAGATACTCTTGCTCAGACGCGCACATGAAAGGCGCAATATAATCAAGAAAACAACAGTACAAACATTTTTTTTGTCTATCTTTGGTTGTAATTGAATATTTTTAGAGTCAACAGTTCTAGAGTTAATAATAATAACTAAAAAATTAATCCTGATTGAACTTAAATACCGCTTCAATTGAGAGCTAATGTCGATATTTTAAAGAGAATTTCTACTTAGACTCACTCACTGCAGCTTATATCGATGGAAACTGGAAACCTGATCGTAGCGGACCTTGAGTTAGTGAGGTCTCATATGATTTATCTCAGCCTCTGCATTCCCTTTTATGGCCCGATATGGTGGTGAGATTCTGTGTAATTGGGTGCAACTGATATAGTAGTGCTTAATGCGTACATAATTCTACTGTAAGAGTTAAGTAGACGCATTAATTTTTAAGCTAACAAAAACTTTATTATTTCACTTCGATAATGTTTTCCAATGATGTGATGTACATGAAGCATAGACACTAATGCACATCAGCAAGACTGTTCGTAGGGATGTGGGCAAATAAAAGCGGATTGCAATAATATTTTTGATTTGGTCACCTTGGTAATGTGAATGTTTGCTTAACTTGTTTTTGTTTTTATTATTTTCTCATCTCATTTTACTTTACCTTATTTTCCTTCGTTTTATAACATGTGAGTTTGTACACACATACATATATGATGTTTTATACGTACATACGTATGGACGTGTGTATTTTGTTCCTTTAAAATTTAAACTGGGATCTTTTTTTTAATTTTTTTGAGCATAAATTCTTATATTATTTTTGTTGCTGTTCTTATTTCTTTGGGGATTCAATATTCGTGTTTCTGATTTCTTTGTTAAAAAAAAATTATACATATTTTTTCTGTCTGTCTGTTGGTTTGTTTAAGAAAAAACACACAACATACAATCAAAGATGTTTAGGTTTGTTTGTTTTTTTTTCGTTAAACTTAAAATCCAAGAGAAAGAAGATTGTGCTGGAGTTGGAGGA
The DNA here is from genome assembly GCA_963924685.1 of Dexiosoma caninum. Classification (NCBI taxonomy): domain Eukaryota; kingdom Metazoa; phylum Arthropoda; class Insecta; order Diptera; family Tachinidae; genus Dexiosoma; species Dexiosoma caninum. The sequence goes on from OZ004729.1 coordinate 58,710,613, forward strand.
ATAAAGCTGCTGGAATAAAGAGCAACATGTAGAAGGACAGACATGGTATGTAGACTTGTTTAGACCACATTTTTGCATTTTACTTGTTGATTTTGTTTTTAAAAAGATGATTTTTCTCTGGTGCTGTTGCTGTTGTTGATGTTTTAGTTGTACTTTTTTATCACTTTAGTGGAACTTTATTCCATACATACACATTTTGTTTTTTCCATTATTTTTTTCCTTATTTTTATAAATTTTCTTTTTTTATTTTTTTTATTTTGTAGTTGTTTGTTTGTTATTTTATAATTTTATCAAGAAATTGCTTTTTTGTGTATGAATATGTGTTTGTGTTCAAGACATTTTTTTTGCATTTTAACGTCAACATAGATTTTTAATTAAGTCGGGTATGCAGGCAGCGTTGTGTGCAACAGCAAAAGCATCGACATGTTTTGCACGACTTGTACGTAGGTATGTATGTACGAGTATGTATATCTATGCTACAATTAAAAATGCAATTTTGTTTTACTTTTCATCTTTCAATTAAAAAAATGAATGTGCCACTTTTCTTTTAATAATTATAGACTATAAAATTTTGTATTTAAAACAATATTAAATAATAAAATTAAGCACATGCGCTCACATGCACACGCATCCCAATGCATTTGTTGAAAATAAAATTTAATATTTGAGCAATTGGTTGCATAAGCACTGTTCAAAAAAACAATACTCGTTCACTCTATGGATGTAATGTACTTTTTATGGAAAATTCAATTGCAGTAAAACATTTTACATCATTTTATTCGCACAAACTCATAAAACGTTTCTAAACTTCAAATTGATATTCATCGTATAAATCTAATTAATTTTATGTTCGAAAATTCCCTTTTTCTTTCGCAAAATATACTAAACTGTACCAACGTCGTAACGTTTCATACAGCAGCCTACCCCAAAAGTAAAACTGACTCGAGTCATAGTAACACATGAAGCACATACAAACGAAAGGAACTCATCTTTGCCAACGAGACAACAATACAAACTTCTTACTATCGTATGTACTACATGCATACATACATACATACATATATACATTCCAGTAATAATATTTCCTAGATCTCCTACGAAACATTTGCTCTTCTCTCTTTTGCCTTCCTCTGGCGGATTGTACAATAATTTTATTTTATGTAACATTAGCTTGCCTAGCAAAATGTTTAACAAGCAAAAAGAAATGGCTGACCAGAAGCAGCATCATGATTTGTCATTCGAATAAAAATTATTCGGATATTGAAATAACTTCACTTTATTTTGATTAAATAAACAAAAAACAAAATCTAGTTGGAATGAAATATTAATCGAAAATTTGTTATTGAATATTCCAATATTTTTTAAACTACTTATCTCTATTTAAAATACAATTTTAAAATTATGTTTAACGTGCTTCACAGATCATGGAATTTAAGAGTTATTAAGTTATGATATGGACGTAAATATAATATTGCAACTTCAACAGAGTTGATTGATTAATAATTGTTTTTCTAGAAAAGTTCTTGGGATGAGGTTTTTTTTTTCTTAATTACTGTTTCGAATAGAAATTTAAAATTATGAAGAAAAAGAAAATATTAAATTTTATTCGAACAATTATAAAATCCGAATAATTGAAGTATAACACTGTATTCTGGAAGTCCAATATTTTCGAAACTAGGAGCGCTTTAAACTGCGCGAATATATCTTCCAAAATTGATATCTTTATTATAACTTTATTAGAATCTGACAACAAGTAAAAAAACTTCGTGAGAAGTACAGACCCTTACCTGTAGTTCTACGTTGACTTTGATAGGTTCCTATCAATAAAATATCATTCTCTACTAGTTCTATATCATCCACTGAAAAAAATCGAATAAAATTCAATTAAAAATAAATTTTAGTATTTTCTTTCCAAAAATTTCATGTTTGAAATCTTTTGCTTCAAATCATTTTGTATCATATGAAAAATTTAACAGTTTGGAAAACCGTTTTGAGGAAATGCCCACAAAATGGAAGCAGGCTACAATCCGCTAGATATTTTTCACTACCATATAAATTATATGTATATGTATGGAATTTATTGTTAGGTAATTTTTTAACTAGAAAGAATAGATATCTAATTTTCTTATTTTTTATATTTATGTTAATACATGTAAATGCGTATGTATCAATCTAAACTCAAATGAATTAAAAAATAAATAAATAACACACATATTTCCGTTTAAATGCGTTGACGTTTCTTGTACTCAAATAACTGTCGTCATAGCAAATAAATCCTGACCTTTTGAAATGAACTCCCCCGTAGACGCCCACCACCAGTTAACGGGCCAATCTGCTGTGACGGACGATGTTCGCTTACGGGAGATTTTACTGTATATCTGTTTTTAGCGTTTTGTGTAATGTACAATTTTTAGCATTAGTTAACAGAAAATACTACAATTATTCAAACAATCATAATAGATTCATCAGTAAAAAAACCCATCATAAATTTCATTTCAATTTTAACAAACCTCTTTTTTGAGTGTCCCTTTTTTACTACGGCGTTTTAACTTATACTGCAATGTTCCCTTTATCACTCGAACTAATAATAAGATTAGGGTCATTCATAACATCTTTGGAAAATGCACAAAATGTTTTTGATTAATCAAACGATTTTCTATATTTTTTGGCTTACGTTCTGCAGGACGCTTGGCGGGATTGCGTTCCAGTAAATTCATATCATTTCATTAATTAAATTAATTTGCGGTTGATGGTTTTCTGTGGCTATATGGAAGAGCAGCTCAAAGCATGAAACACATTCAAGACAGCAGACTACCGATTCTAATATGTTATGAATAAAATACGTTTATATGCTCGTTGTTGTCCATGCTGTTGTTGTAGTAAAATTAAACTAATTTTTTTTTTGTGAGCGGCTTTAGTGCTACCAATATAAAAAAATACGAAATAAAAGGTCAACATAAAAGTAAATACATTAATAATCAAGGAGTTTTAAAATAATATATTTATTTGTTTTAGGTAATTTGATTTTTATAAATGTAAAATATTTTAATGTGGCAACAAACATCTATTAGTTTTCAAGTTGTAGACGCCAACGAATGCAGCCAACTACAGTTGTAGTCTCAGTTGATTGTAGCCTGATGTCTTGAATATATTTCTTGCATTAGTCTTTTTTAAATTAAATAGTTTATATAAACTGTATTCCAGGCTATTATTTTCCTCAGACTTCCTACTAATAGCAAAATATATTTTTAATAAGCTTGAAGCTTGAAGCTCGAGGTTAAAAATTATTAAATATTTTCCTCTTTATCATTCAGCTTTAACTATTTTAGGTGAAGCAAATTTTTTTATGAAATTATACTATTGGGAAGTTTGTCGTGAACGTCGCTTTATTTAACTGTCTGTTATTATACGTTTCTGGGCTGACTTTAGTCATGAGTCGTAATAATTTTAAGTGAATAATTAATTGCTTACTGCATACCGATTATATTGGAATTCATACATAAAACTATTTACTATTTGACAGTTCTGTGTCACTGTTCAAGCATTGGCTCCTTTTTGAACCACAATTTTCACTTTAAGCCGTACTGAGTAATTTATCCAATAGAATATGTTTCATTTTACAATAATTTCTTGTTCGCTGGGTTATGCATTATGGTATGTGTATGTGTATATTTACGTACTTATTTTGGAGTTGTTCTTGCCTTATTGTAGAGTTTAAAGGCACTAGGTGTAATTGTATTTTTAATGAAATTTTAAAAATTGCCTTTTTGTTGCCATTGTTTTCTGTTGTTGCTGTTGCTGTCGTTCAGTTTTTATATCATGATTGCATAAAATTTCCATCTCCACTCAATAATGTTTATTTTAATATAGAAAGGCTTTACTTTTTGATGTTTTTGTTATTGTTATTTTTCGACATTGAAAGCACTTTTAGAATATTTTAATGAAAATTTAGTCAAGACTTTTAATAAAATTGTAGTTTCAATTAATATTACAATTTGCCACAAAATTGCAAAAATATCTTTAAAGTGAAAGCTGCTGAATTGCAATTAAAATGGTAAAATAATTAATGAAACAAAATAGCACGTCAGGAGATCTTAATATAATTTTTAAATTAAAGTTTTATTTTCTTAAAAAAAAAGAATAATTTAAGAGAGGAGGGCATTTCAACTGAAGAAGAAATAATTAAAAATGTTTTGCGAATGCCACAAAAAATTCAAATTAAAAATATACATTTTTGCCTTTAAAAGCTTAACAAAGTTCAAATTTTCAAACATACATATTTTTTCTGCTTTTAAAAATTGCATATTTAAAATAAAATAATCATAAAAAATGTTAAAACCACGTTTTTAACATGGCAATATTTAATGGAGTTACGCCCCTTTTTAGAGTTGTGTCTGCATCAAAAAAAATGTGTTTTTTAATGTCGTGATTTTAAGATTAGTTTTTGTGTTATAGATTGTATAAATTTTGTAAATGCTGCCGTGGGAAGGAGGGAGTGAGGGAGAGATTGAAAATTATTTTGTTGTTGTTATTGCTGTTGTTAAAAGAACCAATTTAAAATTTTGTTTAATTTTTACATTTTGCTTCATAAAATTTATCTCGTTTGGATTTTTAAGAAGAAATACTTTAAAATCGCACCCATATTCTAACACACAAACGTTATTGAAATGTTCTCCCAACAACAACGAAACCAGCGAACAAAAAACGAAGAGGGAAATAAAGGCGATTTTAATTAAATGATATGAAAATCAACAGAAAGCAAGACAACAAGAGAAAATAAAGAGAAAAAAAGTAAATATAATTAAATGGTTTTTCTTCCTTTGCTAGTGGGCGTTTGTAGGCGAAGTTATCACATTCATACAAATGCAAACATACATAAATACGTACATACTTCTCTACATATGGTCATATGAATTCACAAAAACCCTAAGTTAGATTGAAAACATTTTACAGGAGAAGCAAAATACTTTCAAACTAACTTATACGCGTGCACTTAGCCATTTCCAAATTTTGTTTATATGTTGATTTGTAATTGCAGGCGTGTAAAATTTTGGAGGAACGTGTATATTGATACTGTGCATCATAATCGATCAAAAATTTTGATTTTTTTATCCTTTTTTGAAATGATATGACGCTATGAAGAGGGGAAACTGGGAAGGCCTTTTAATTTCAGCATTTATTAACGACCTTCAAAGATATTTGTTTGGATCCGATTATTATCCATCCTTTCCCTGCCAGGAAAATCTATTGAATTACCTTTTTTGAGTTCATGTGCATTTGCGATCTATTTACAACGAAATAAATTTTTTTGACAGCAGCGCAATCAACTTTTTAAAATTTTTTTGTGCAGAGAAGTAAAAAGTGTTGTTAGCTTAAATGTAAGTGCAATTTGCATTTGTCGTAATACCGAGATTAGTGAATTTCAGTTACTATCTTTTGGATTTTTAAAGTCATTATAAGTCGGCTCAATTGACATGTAACATAGATAAAATTAGCAAATACATTTTTGCTTGCTCTTTGTAGACTTTTTTGTTTTAAAGAACTAACTAACAATCAGGCATGTAAGACGACTGACATTGTGTATTGCCTTCATACTGGAAAGGCGTATTTTTTCCAGTGTAGAGGGCAATCGTAGCAGAGTTTACGCTAGGAATCGAATTTAAAACCCCCATACTGATAGATTAGCGCTCTACTGTGCCGGCACCCAGATGACGGGTCAATGTAGATAGCATATCCTTGCATTGTCTCATCAACATCGAGGAGGAAGTTCTGTCTGACCCCAGACCGAAAACCGCCTTTCTCTAGATGAATATGTCGATCCTTCTCTCACCCAGAGTACTATCCGCTTCCGTTATGGCTAGTATTTTAGCCTCAAACGCCAGATATGGCAGCCGGCCTGACCGAACCCCTCCTCAGCTCCGAACGAGGAGATCCAATATTATCGCACGTCCGTAGTGCTGTTAACGTAACCCCACCTTGTACACCGAAGGTTAATTTATTAAAATTAAATTAAGAGAAAAGACGGAATACATACTTACGTATTGATATACTCGTAGTTTCATTTAGATAGTTACCGTAGGCATTCTAAAAGGACAACATTTATTGATCAATGATGACCCTCATCTAAATCAAGCAATATTGGATTGGTGTGAAAGACGCAAAAAGCACAAACTTAGTTGTAAGTACAAATTTTATAAGAAATAAATAAATATTTGTATTCAAATTGTAGCAGCATAACAAAAATGATGGAAAAACACTAAAGTACATTGTACTTTTAAGTTTGGTCAAGTTTAAAGTCAATAACACTGTGGCAAGTAACAAAAAATTAAACAACAATCTGTAGCCGTTGCAAACAAATTTGCACTAGTCGTTCAAGCGTGCAATAATTTAGAATGAAAATACAAAAAAATAAACAAAGAAGTGGAGAAAAAAGTAAATTCAAATAAGCACCAGCTAAAAGTAGTAATCAAATATAATTTCTTTCGAAATACTTAAGCACACTCATATAAATTCTGAACCAATACATTTTTTTACTTTGTTCATTTGTACAACAAAGTATTATTGCGAATAGCAATAGCAACTGCAACATGCAGAACGAAAAAATTACAAAAATGGTCATTAAGTTAGAAAAATAGAGTTACACCATCTAAGTTTCTGTGTATATGTATGTAAGTGTGTATGTGTGTAAACTACATACAACCAAAAAAAAATTAAGCACTTTAGAGGATATTTGCTTTAATGCAGTTTTTTTTTTAAATTATTGAGTGCAAATACATCACAAACTAAGGCATATAAATACTATAAAAATTTTTACGGGTCAGCAAAACACGTCAAAGCGTATAGCAACAACAAAATATACGCAAATTTCTAAGAGAATTATACCAAGGAACTATGGGTCTACAAATAAAAGCTAGCTTCCGCGGAGAGAAATAAAAATATGTTTAAGGCACTTGCAAAAATATTTAATTATTACATTTTCAATTCGGGTTTGCTTTAAACAAGAATTAATACACTTTAAGAATCTTCTTCTATTTGGTTCAAAGTTTTGTGTCTAACCCGTATTTTCCTATAGATTTGATTTAAAGAAATATAAAATAATATGAATTTTGGTGACTCTCGGCGGGAAGTAAGTTTTGATTTTAGACCAGAGGTGTCCATTTTTAAATTTTCTATAGGGAAAAAATTATGATGCAGCGCAGTCAACGCACGTACTATAAAGTTCTTCATATGAATTGCGATGACGAACATGAGTGTTTTGCTTTGTTTACATTTCAACAAAGCAACCAGCGTTGCCACTACCAAATTTTTATAAACAACATACAAAAATAACTGTAAATCTACCAATTTGTTAAAACTTTTTAAAAATAAACACATTCATATTCATTTAGAATAACATATGTTTTTTATTAAATAATGTTATAAATTATACAAGTAACGAACTGATTTGCAAAAAATTACTTTATTCACCACTTGTTTTCGTGGGACAAACAATTGGCAATATTTTACGTTCTTATTTGCAAATAAGTCGCCGAGAAATTTAAATTTAAATAGCTACAATGTTGTACTCAGCTTTTGAGAATTTCTCTCAATGAAAGAATTCTTAAACCTACCAAAATTGGATTTAGCCTATCATCCTACCAAACGAACAATTTCCTACCATATTTGGTAGGAAAAACCCAATAATGGCATCGCTAAAACCAACTTGAACCAATTGGTATTCAGCTTTCATTGAAATGGTCCGCCCTGCGCCAATTTTGAAAATTGCATAGAACAATGCGTTTCATGATAAGTGGAAAAAATATTTCTATTTTGTTGAGAATATGGATGGTTATGACCAATGCATTGTTTGATTTCATTCTTTACTTTGTTATCTCATTTCATCTTGTAATTGCTTTTTTAATGTTAGCAAGATCAAAAATAAAACATTACTGTATTGTAAAGTTGACATTATTTTTCGATGTACAACAAAGTTTAACTTCGGTTGTCCCAGCTACAAAAACAAGCGCATAATTGTATTATTGTGTGTTTCGACGCCACTATTTTAGACAAATAGTTTCTTGAAGAATTTTTCTTAGAATTCTTCTTAGATAACGTTTTTGGTATAGGGTGTTTGACACACCAATAAATATCCCTTAACATTTTAAAGTTACTCGCAAAATTAAATAAATTAAAATATGTCCCACAAAGTTGAAAGTAATGTAATACATATCGTCCTTACCATGTGAAACTATACAATATTCAAAATGCGTTTACCTTGGTCCCACATTTGGTGTGATACCCATTGTGGCAAAATATTGAATGACCAGGTCTAACAGAATCGTGGGAAATCTTTTGATCAATTATCCAAAAATTAGGTTTTTTTTTTAAAAGTACACTGACGAGGCAGAATAAGAATAATTCGCTAAATGGTGACATCACGAGAATATCGGAATGGAGACGCGAACAGGGTCGATTTCAATTCTCAAAAGACCCAACGCTGCATGCTTACGCATCGAATCATGCCAGATTGCCCTACCTCATCTGTAATTATGGGCGGTATAAACATCCATGAATCAGAAACTCTTGATGTTCTTGACATGAAAATTCAGTGCGATATTCGATGGACTGAGCACATTTTTCAGCTGTCAAAGGAAGCATTCAAGTGCCTCGGTTTTTTAAGACGGTGTAAGATATACTTCACCCCATCTGATCTCCTCACTATTTATACCGCCTACATCCGACCAAAAACTCTCATGTATGGGCCGGTTCTTCAAAGACTATTTTGAAGTTACACGACCGTGTACAGGAGAGAGCGAAGAAACTCATAGGAGACAGTAGGGTAGCCAACTCTATTGACTCTCCTGTGTATCGTCGCAACGTAGGGTGCGTTTCGTTGTTCTATCGCTACAATAATGGGATGTGTTCTGATGAAATCAGGGAACTCATTCTCGAAACCCGGATATTTACGCGCACGACGCGTTCATCACTATGAGCGCATCTACTTGTGGTCGAGTTGACGGCGAACCGCACTACGCATTACAGAGAAAATTCGTTTTTTGGCCGAACAGCACGTATGTGGAATGGACTACCCGCAGAGGTCTTTCCTGTCACTTTTGACGTGGGAAAATTTAAATCAAATGTCAATAAACACTACTCCCTCTATCATTGCTCCCAAAACCTTATTTCCTAGTTCCGGATGTATAGGGGTCATCCACTAAGTGCCGGTCCAAAAAAAAAAAAAAAAAATGTTCAAAATTGGGTTTTTTCACTAAATATTATTAGTTTATGATATTTTTATACAATAGACTAAATTATCATGTTTACTTTGTTAATATAGAGTAAAAATTTACTATTCAGGTTTTCAAATGTAAAAATGCAAGACCATTTCCACAGGATTGTGGACTATAGTTTTTTGAAACCGGTAAGTCTCTGCAGTTATTTTTTTTTATCTGAGTCCAGCACTCAGGACATAACCCCTACACATTCAAGCATTGTGCTGGAACTATAGGAATGGGAAAGTTAGAGAAATGACAGGAGGTGAATCTTAATTAATTATTTTACAGCTCTTCTTTTGCAAATAAATGTTTGTGAGATTTAAAATTCTAAAGAGTGTCATTGACGTCGCTAATATTGGGGGGGGAGTATTTTTTAATATTTTTTTTATTAAGTTTTTATTATTGACCTATTGTCTAAATAGGTAAGTTAAAATAATGATTGCAGATATTTTCGTTGAAAGCGCTTTTATTTAAAGGGAACTATAGGCATAGAAAGATCTCACATTTTCATTCTATTTTTATGCTCCTAACTGTGCCAGCCACACACTAAATGCGTCTGTGGGTATTCCTAACGATATTACAATAATGCATGTGTTTTTCTCTTTTTTTTTGTATTTATTTGTTTTTTAAGCTGCCAGCATTTGTGTTTGCAAATTTCCAAAACATCCAGCTGGTACTGCGAAACGTCTTAAAAATAAAAGGAACCCTTCATCAAACTTAAAAATATATTTTTGGAAGCGTTTTTTCTTCTTCTTCCATTTTTTTTTACTTGTAGCACATAGTGTTGAATGATTGTTTTATTTTTTGCCTACGTTTTTGTTCTAAATGTATTCGTGACTTACGGCTGAATGATTAAAAATTATCACAAAATACAGGTTGTTGAGTGTCTGCGGTCAAAATTGAACTAAACTTCTTAAAATCAGAAAGAAAAAAAATCAAATAAGTAAGGAAAATACATGTTGTCTTTTATTTTTTTTTCTTATTGTTAGATATTGCCACAGCTGGTTTTAATTGCAGCCATATTTTGCCATTTGTGATGGTTTTTATATCAAGTTGCATAATAAACTAAAAAGCAATGGCGGTGATCAGTCTTGTTAAAGCTGGTTTGATGGAATCGTTCCCCCATGCGTCTTTTTTCGGGATTACACACGCCTGCGAAATTTATTTGTTTTTCACCTTCCAATGATATATATATATATTGCTTTTATTACTGAGCGTTAGCTGGCCACGGAGTTCACTGAACATGGTGAACGGTTTCATCAAACGCTATAAAGGAAAAAAAATAATAGTGGTGGGTCAATGTAAGCGGTACGCGGCAACGGGCAGCGCAAGTATTACCAGTTCGTAAAAGATTAATTTGTTTATAAAAATCTTCATATAAAATGTTTTATTTATTACAACAGATTTAATTTGGTAATACTGTTTCACGCGGCAGCGCTGCGAAGTTGATTATTGTTCAACTTTTCTCTGTTGCCGCCAAATTTATATAAATTTTTGTATATATTGGACAATAGCCGCTTTAGAAAATGACGCATACATTTTGCCTACGATAAAAAATTGAAAGCGGTATCCATGACAGCTGATCGCCGCTCGCTGCCGCTTGCCGCCTACATTGGCACTCCACTAATATTCTCTTATAAATGAAATATGTCGTTGGAGCTGATAACTGCAAAGAACTACCTAGAGTTAAACGAAAAATGTTTTAAATAAATACTTTGATACTTACATTTCTTCTTTTATTTTATGTAATATATTCTTCATATCTGTAAGTTTGCTGACCCGCTAGTTGCCTTTTTGTACGGTATTTAACAAAATGAACCCTAGACCGTTTTTGAATATTTCTGGAGCCAACCAAAAACGATCTGGAAAAAATTAAATTTTTTTTATTTTATTATTAAATTCAATACAAATAAGCAATAACAGGAAAAAATAAAAAAAAAAAATTTTTTTTGAGAAATTAAAGGCTGTACCCAAATTGACCAATGGTCATTAATGTATGTAAAACAACTTTTTTTTTTTTTTTTTTTTTTTATCTAGGACCAGCACTCAGGAGATGACTCCTACACATGCGAAGCATTGTGCTGGCACTATAGGAAAGGGATAATAGGAGAAACGACAGGAGGTGAAGCTTAATTAATTATTTTTGCAGCTCTGCTTTCGCACGTTCTTTGTTTATACTCGTAGCAGTGCTGAAGCTTCTTTAGTAGCCATTTTTATTATTATTTTACTTCGCCGGTGGTACACAATACCGACGAAGGAGGGCGTTCTGATGTGATTGTGGATTGCTATCAGCTGAAGCCGGTATTGTTCAGTGACCAGTGACTATGCCTTCGCCACTGAAACCTTCCGACAACAACTGACACACAAAGACACACTAATGCAACATCAGAAAAATGCGAGATGTTTATTTTTATTTTAAAATTTTTGGTCTGAAACTGGGGTTGAACCCAGGTCTGTTTTTGTCTGTTTTGTCTTTGCAGAGAGTTTTCTTGAATTTTTGGCAACCCCAACCTATTTCAACCCCATTTCCTATGGCAAATAACGTAGAGTACAGTATTTAGCAATTTCCCAGATACGTTATTGCCAATTAGTCGCAATTACCGACGATATTCCTATGGTTCTATGAAGTCAAATGTCTTATCGAGAATGTTATAATGCACCATATAGTGGAAGCGATCGTATCTCTGGTCCCCTAAGATCGAAGCATGTCCATATTACAGACTGGGCTAGGATTAAATTGCATTTAATCTTACTGCTACCATTGTAGCCTTCTGCCAAAAGAGAAAGTCGGAGATAATCTGATCAAGCATAGCTAATGAGGCCAGGATCACGACAGCTGACAGTGTGCACACGCTGTCTATCAGACAAAAGTATTTGCAATGGTATTTGCACACCATCCATCAAACGTGAGCATAAAGCAGAATAGGTTCCACCCGGTGTCGATAATACCAGTAAGTCATAACAGCTCTAAGCCCCCAATTCTTACCTAAGACCCGCTTACATAACTCAATTTCTAAGGTCGCTTTCTTTACCTTCTCCCTATAAGAGTTTTTTTTTTATCTTGGACCAGCACTCAGGAGATAACCCCGACGTATGCGGTGCATTGTGCTGGAACTAGAGGAAAGGGATAGTAAGAGAAACGACAGAAGGTGCATTTTTGCACGTTCATTGTTTCTATAGCAGTGTTGTAGCGTCTCAGATGTCAAGGGGACGTATTAAATTTTGAAGCTTCGTTTTAGTAGCCCTTTTCCAGTAATTATTTTACTTCGCCGGGGCTACACAATACCAACGAAGGCAGGCGTTCTGATGTGCCTGTGGATTGGACACAGCTGAAGCCGTTACTGTTCAGTGAGCAGTGACTATGCCTTCGCCACTGAAACGTTGCGACAACAACTGACACAAAGCCACAGAAATGCACATCAGAAAAAATGCGAGATGTGGTTATGAGTCTGAAACTGGGGTTGAACCCAGGAAAATTTTTCGTTTTGTAGTCAACGTGCAGACTACTTCGACCATCGCCAGCCTCTACTTATAGGAGAGTTTGGAGTCAAAACTAACCCCCAGATACTTTACCCTAAAGCCGTCTTGGCTAGTCATTCTAAAGTTATGTAACTTTTATCGCCAAGGGAAAACATCAGTTCCGCTTTGCGTGAATTGACGCTCAGACCACACGATGCGCACTTCTCTTCGATGAGTTTTATGGTCTCATTATACCTAGCGGAAAGGGGAAACTCTACCAATTTGTTGAATTATGGTTCACAATCAATTTTAGTTGTCTTTGTTAAGTTATTGTCGCGTAAATCATAATACCAGTAACAACTAAGTAAACAGCTGACTAAAAGTTGAGTTGCAATCAATAATAAGAATTTGACAACTAAAACACAACTATCAATTTATTTGTGAATCATAATAGGGACATATTTCATCGAAATAATAATTTTGTTTGCAATGTATGGCAATTCTATACATTAAAAACAAACTATGTGTGCACAGTTAATAATGAGAACAAAATCAAGAAATGCCAAGGACAATTGTAAGTTATAGATGGTAAATTTAGAGCTTCACTAAGTGGAAAAATATTATATTAATAAAAAATAATAAATATAAAAAATTAAAATTTATATCCACAGAAACAACACAGAAGAACGCTGAAGATGAAGGTGTAGCAGCCTTAGAAAATAGCATGTTGTTTCGTTCTGCTAGTGTTTGTCAATGTGGTTTAAAATTTTGACTTTGATTTAGTTTGTTTCTTAGTAAATATCACATGTAATCATATTCTTATATTATTATAATTATTTTTTTTGATATATATTTATTAAGCCTGCGGTCTTTTTTTATCTTATTTTGTTTTTTTATTATTCGATATTTCGTTAACAGCTTGTTAACATCATCAGGAATAATAGGAAATTATAATTCTTTATAATAAGAAAATTTATAATAAAAAGAATTATAATTTCCTATTATTCCTGATGATGTTAACAAGCTGTTAACGAAATATCGAATAATAAAAAAACAAAATAAGATAAAAAAAGACCGCAGGCTTAATAAATATATATCAAAAAAAAAAATATAATAAAAAAGGTCAATTAATAATATAAATAAAAATTATTATAATTATTTAAAAATTGTTTTTGAAAATATTTAAACTCTGTGTGAAATGGAAAATAGTGCTAAACGTAAATAATTAGAAATTCAATCAATAATAGTTTGAAGTGAATAATAATAAGGTAAAAAACAGTAAGTCAATGAATTTTATTTTTCTTAAATACAATCTTCCATATTAATGCTTGATGAAATATTTTTTTAAATGCGACGAGCTTATTTTGAGCAATTGATTTTTAAATCTGGAAAAATTTGTTCATAGGAGTAAGTTGATGAGAAAAGCAATAATCACTGCAAAGACAATTTTTTAAGTTTAAAATATATAGAAATACAATAACAAAGTATGTGATTGTGTTTACGTTATAAACAGAAACAATTCTTTACTTTGCTTTGTTGTTCAAATTGAAACGAAACGGGCATGTTTCCTGGACAAGAATTCCTGAAAAAATTAACAATCATCAGCTTCATGTTCTCGTCGCTATCTTGTCGACGACTGATTGTAAGAGCATAAGCATTCGTGTAAATTCATTTAGCACAATTGTGATATGTGATCAATGGTTTATAATATAAGAGTTTCTTAAGCCTGTATGACATTACATTTATTTTTCATTAATTAATATAAAAATAATAGTAAGGGACAGCAAAGCCAGAAAGAAAAACATATAATATCATATATTAACTGAATTTATTTTGGGCTATTTATTTATTTATTATTTATTTAGCGTTAGCGAAATAGTACTATATGGATATGCTTTCCTCCTCAATTATTGAGTTGCTTTTGTAATAAAATGCTTTATGATATTTTTCATACTGTATGAGAATATCATAAAGTATGTAATAATAAATTTCACATATAGTTTATAAGGGAAAAAGCACAATTAGAATCATATATATAAATATAATATCATATTTACATTTTTTAAATATGTATATGCTCTTTATTTTAATTTAAAAAAAACGCTAAAGAAAAATATACGCTCGAAAACTAAGCTCAAAATCGCTGACATTGTGCCTAAATCGCTAAGTTGTCAACATACTCGTATAAAAGATTTTAAGTTCGAAACGTCAATTTTAAGTTGAAACTTTTTACATTATTTTTGAGAGTTACTCATTTTTTATAGATAACACTAGTGGACGATTTGACGGTTTTGCATTTATCTTAATATGGCTGAACTATTTGCACCTGATTAATTTTTACAATATATTTGCGCTCTTCTCCAAAATTTTAACAATGCAGAAAAAAAGTAGTATCATAATGCCTTTACGTAGCCACTGGACCTGTTTGAAATTTTGTTTGGTAGTCTCTTAAGCTTTTCCATGTTAAACGGGGATTTGTCTTAAGCCAGCTTTATCGTAAAAGTTTTCAATTCAATCTCAGTGAATAGTTTCATGAAATAAAAAATTCATTGGACCAATATTTGCATTTTGTAAATCTGCTATTTATTTTGTGTGATTTTGAAAATCTCTAGTTGAATATTTCTTCTCACTCTGCAGAAAAAGTAACTAAAGTCTAATAATTATCAAACAGGTTACCTCACATTTTAATACATACGACAAAACAAAAAAAATAAGTTTTTTGCGGTAGAATGGGGCAGCTTTCTTAGATAAAGTCCTTTATTTCTATTTATCAATTATTTATCTAAAAGCCATAAATTAACCAAAGTAAGCCAAATAAATAAATAAACGAAATATTTCTATACAATAGATTAACTTAAAAATACACCAAATAAATTTGCATTTAATTAATAACAAAAATAAAGAGGAGAAATAAATCCACGTCCTTTTCGATTTTTCTCAAAAGCAATAAATACTGTAAACGACTTTTTGTGAAAAACAACATAAAAAAGCTAAAAATGTTTATAAAATATTGTTTATCTTAAAATTTAAAGCATAAACTTTAAATCATTATGAAGTCTAAAGACAACAACATAAATATTGGCAACAACAACGAAAATCCAAGTGGAGGTAAGAATACAATAAAAAATAAAATGAAGGAAAATAAAAAAGAAAAAACTACAGCTTAACGTCCATGATTTATTGCTTCTCTGTAAATTTAATGGCTTTAGCCCTCAAAAAGGAGCAAAATGAAAAAAAAAGAAAATAAATTGAAAAGATACTCTACATTACAGTTTCGGTCTCAATTTTAAAACTATCGAACAAAAATTTAAAAATATATATATGTATATAATACGTATGGACATATCTTCATACATATATACAGGTATTTGCAAAATTGGCAAATTTTAAATAAAAGTTAAGCTGGAAAATTTTACAATAGCAGTATTCAGTAGTTCGTAGTAAATTACTATTGTTGAACTTGTGGATATTGTAGCTTTATTAAATCAATGCATTTTGCTGTTATTATATTAAAGCTACAATATCTGCAAGCAATATTTACTACGAGCAGTGAATAAGCTAATATAAATTTAAAAATTAATAAAATTATTCAAAATTAAATTATCCTCTTAATTTCCGTTGTACTCCTCCTCTTCCTAAGTCCAAAATAAACACGAAATTTATTTATATCTCTTTCAATGCGTAAAAACTAGTTAGCTTAATTTTTGGATGATAAACACTCTGAGAATTAAAATGCCTTAGCGAAATAGCACTATATTGAGTTTGTATTTATAAAAAATACTTTATGATAATATCCTAAAGTATGTAATAATACATTTCACATATTTTTTCGGGAATAAGCACAATTTTAAAATTAGAATCATATATAAAGAGATATTCCCAAAATAAATTCATTTAATAATCACTATTTTTCATAAGATAAAAAAATGGAAAAAATAACACGCCCTTTAAATTAGTTTTTTTTGCTCTCCTGGAAAATTATTATTTTATCACTTACAATAATTGAAGCACATGCCTAAATACAAATATACTGTTAAATTTTTGGTCAAGTACTGATTTGAACTCAAAACAAATACCAGATTTTTATAGTATACTCCTTTATTGATTTATATGTATTTAAAAATATGGAGCTTTATTGGTTTTTTTTGTTTATGCACTTGGAGTACCTTCTTGTATAATAACTTTTAACATGTTTTATGCATATTTTATTAATAGTAAATAAAACGTTGAATTATGAATAGAAAATTCTTAGCATTATTATTAATTAAAATATAAAAATAGTCACATTTCAAACAGAATAAAATTCAAATAATTATAATCGTTGTTTGTCAACCAAAAACCAAACAAAAATAATAACGTCGGAAAAGGTTTTACAAACAAACACTTAAAATGTTTCATCAAACTTATTTTAAAGTGATCGGCACATGTTTGCACATTTCCAAGAAAAATTTGTATATTCCGTTGACTTTTTACAAAAACACGGAATTAAAGTAACAAAGTAGCAAATTTATAGAGAAGGACTCACAACTATTCTTTAAATTGGTAAATGATGCATTTAAACAAATTAAATGAGATAATAAAGAAGTATAAAAAAATTCAACAATAATGTATTTAGTTTTATTTTTACATTAAAGTTAATAAATTAAAAATCGCGAGGTCATGAAATAAATCTCGCGAGCCGGAATTTGTTAATCCAAAAAATAACGCGAACTTATAAGAAAAAGTTCAGAAACTTCATCCCCCATATTCATTAAAATTTAAATTGAATTTTCAAATGTTATTACAAATTTTTCATACAAACTTTTCTTAACATAGATTTCAAATACATTTTGTTTGTTATGAATGTGAGCCCATATTTTTGAATAAAAATTTTCCAAAAGTTATGGAGAACAGTATATATACAGTTTGTAAAAAAAGTCTTTTCAAAACTTAGAAAAATTAAAAAGTTTAAGAGAAACTCTTATTTGCAAGTAAATTATACAACTTTTATTAAATTTTTTTCTTCATGTATTCAATTGAAGATGTTTATAAACACTTTGCACAAGAAAAAACAAAATTAATTTAAATAACAAAATAATAATCGTAACTTAAAAAATACTTCCAGTTTCTACGCTGTAAAATAAATGTTTTCAAAATTGTGTTAAATTTAATTAAATTTATTCTAAATGGTAAAAAAAAAGATTTGAGAGTGCTAATACTTGGTGTGCCCTCCTTTAGCTTTAATTACAACTTCTAAGCGTCTAGACATTGAATGGATAAGCTTTGGTATATCATAATTTTCAGGTATTTTTTCCCACTCTTCTTTAATAAATGTTATTTGTTTTTGGTGACCTCTTTCCGACTTTTTTCTTTGGGTGGACCC
Organism: Dexiosoma caninum; assembly: GCA_963924685.1. Lineage (NCBI taxonomy): Eukaryota > Metazoa > Arthropoda > Insecta > Diptera > Tachinidae > Dexiosoma > Dexiosoma caninum. The sequence goes on from OZ004729.1 coordinate 58,728,688, forward strand.
ATGAATTTTCTATAGGGTTTAAGTCTGGGCTTTGTGCTGGGTTTTCGATCACTTTTCTACAATTATATAACAACCAGGATCTACAAATATATGCCTTATGCTTCGGTTCATTATTCTGATAAAATTTATACTTGAGATTTCTGGGTCAACAAACCCGAATTTCCGAGCACTTGCACTCAATTCCTTTTTTAAAATGTTAAATAGACTTCCTTGGTCATTATATCCTCTAATATTCTTATTTCGCCAACACCCTTGCTCGAAATACAACCCCACACCATAACGAATAGTATACCGAACTTTACAGTGGGTATTATATTTTTATTTTTTAAAGCCGCCAGGGGTTTTCGCCAAACTTTTTGAGGTCCATTATGGTAGTAAAGCATCACTTTCGTTTCGTCACAAAAAATAACATCATCCCAGTGCTCCGGAGGTAAAGAAAGGTGTTCAATGGCAAACTTATACCTTTTTCAATATTTACCGCGGATAGCAAAGGTTTTTTCTTCGTAACTCTTGAAGAGTATTTATGGTTTTGTAGCACATTTCTAAACGTTCTGAGAGGGATACTTACTCCACATTCATTACTGATGCTAAGTGCAATTCCTCTAGTGGATTCTCATCAATCATTTTCAAAATTTTCTTTTCAATTCGCCGAGTTACTTTTTTTGGTCTGCCTGGTGTTTGTTTTGGTTCCAGTTTTCCTTCTTTTTCAGCACTGTTAATAACATTATATACCGTCCTTAGGTGAAGAGAGAACATTTCAGCAATTTCTCTGTGAGATTTTCCTTTATAGTAATTAAAATACACCAGTTGGGTAATGTCTTTGTTCAGTCGCTTTCCTGGCATAGTTTATATATAATTGGGTAATCATTTGTTTATTCTATGAGCTTAATTTAATGAATAAAAGACAACTGCTACTCTTAGCGTCCATATAAAACTATTATACGCAATACATATATACAATATTTGTCTAAGTTTCGACGCATGCTTGTCGAGAACATACAAAACAACAGTTGTAAAAAAAAAATTCACAAATATAATGATATTGTTGTTGTAAATATTTACTTAAATTTAAATTCGTAAAAAATTTTTATTTTGAAAACATTTTTTTTACAAACTGTATGTATGTATGTACATATGTATATCTATATCAACTCAAAAGCTAATAAAACTTTGCTTTAAACTTTAAATTCGATTTTATTTTTTACTCCTTCTCAGAGTTATTCGGCACTCTACTTGCCAATGCCTGTATTTAAGAAACAAAATGGAAAATTAAACGAAATACAATTGTTCAATTCACAATCTTGTATTAACGTCGTTACTCTGTATAATCGTTTTATTATACAGTATTGTATTTTTTTCTTGTTAATAATATTCATACAAAAGTATGTTCTGCATATAGGATTGATTGATTCAGTCTTTATTATATTATATAATATTTTTAATAACACTAATTATATAAGCCTAAGGTCCTTTTAATATATTTAATATTTATTTCGATATTTCGCTACTCCTTTGTGTAGTTTCTTCAGGAAAATTGGTTTTTGTTTATAATGAAAAAATAAAAAGAGGTCAAAAAACTAGAAAACTTATATAATATTTTTGTTATATGGTTGAATTTTTCAAGTTTTTGAAATAGTTGTATTGAGTCTAGGTCTGGGAATATTAATTTTTTTATTAATTTTGTTAAAATCGTTGAATTATGTGATAACTACCTACAAAAAATTATTCTTTGCGTGGAAGCATTTTTGTAAGGGACACACCTTAATGGACTCAATTGAAATTGCGCTTTTATAAAGCATGTTAGCATATAATAGATTTTGACTTTTTCACGAATTTTCGAGATAAATATTACTGTACACATATATTTTTTTATTTGACTTATTGTTTTTATTGAAATATATGTATTTCTATAAGACTTTTTCAATGTTCTGTACTATATGATGTTTTATTATAATTTTACGAATATTCTTCAAGCAAAAAACACACCTGTTCACAGATAAGTTTGTATAATAGGGTGAACCTACTACAAATTCTAAGAAAAGTTACCCACGCAACTATGCCTCATGATTGATTTGGCTTATAATTATCTAAATGTGAATTTTGATGTCTCTCAGCTCCTAGCTGCAGTATTGATTTTAGACCCATACTTTCTGCTGGTAATTTTCTTAGAATTTTGTGCAGATTTCGATTTTGCCATACGTCTGTCACGTTTCTTCTCACCCGAACAAATTCACCCACCCTAATGCACAAGGTGTCTGCTAGCAGATTTATATTTTCAAACTTAAATAAAAAACGTAATAATTAACACAAAGTTTTATTAAGACCATTGAAGATCTTTTTTTAAAATTTCATGAATAATCGCTTTTGGAAGTCCCAGTGAGGCTGCTCTTTTCCGTATTGAAAGTCGCGGATTTTCACGTAAACTGCTTTCAACCAGTTCAATGTTTTCGGGAGTCCTTGAAGATCGACTGGGCCCTGGCCGTGAGACATTCATAGCCGAAGCAGTTGCGCGGAATCTCTGCACCCACGAACGAATTAAATTTACACTCTGTCCATCACTTATTCGCCGAATACCGAACTTTGAAAAAATTATCCACCTGCAATTACGTAAGAATCATTACTCCTAAAAAATGTCTACACAGCGAGCCCGCGATGCTCACTCGACTACTGCGACATCGTGATTGACAAATCCGCACAATCGATAATTCCAACGGCGCTACCGTTTACTACTTCTTGAAATAATCGTATTTAAAAATATAAATTTCCCACCAGATACTCTGTGTATACAGTATAGTAAAATGTACCTAAATTTGTGTGGTTTGAAAATATGTAAAGATTAATTAAAATTTTTTTTGTGTTTTGTTTTCAACTTGCATAAGGACGATCTTATATGTTATTGTTATTTTTCCTTTGTGGTTATAATTTTCATTTAAAATCAACGTACATTATAATCCCTATAAAATAAATTAATCTTAACACTTGATAGTAAGCCGAGCGGGACTCCCCAACATATTTAAGGTGAAATTAAAACGGATTAATATTTTAACAATAGACTAAAGCTGCTTAGGCTGATTTTGTGCAATTTTTGATTTTCACGATAAGTGCAAAAAAACATGAACCGGAAATTATTACTACTTTACATTAGGGAAAACGATTCTTTGCCTTTTTTACTTTTCACGCCACTGTGGGATATTAAATGGAATTTAATAATTTTTTACTTCTTAGCTTAAGGTTACATTAATTTCTATTATAATTTGATATTTTTATATTCTAAATGCTCTTTTTGACCACTAGATAATTTTTTACAAAAAATTTTTTTCCGATATTTTATTTAACCTCGTTAGCATGATCATGATCATATCTCAACAGAAAAAAGTTTTATTAAGAAGTTTTTGTTTTCTTGTAATAAAAAATCTGCTTGATAAACTTACTTTAACTTGAGTGTTTCTTTTATTAAATTCAATATGTATATAGATAATTACATTTAAAATTTTCTAAACAGTTGTATTTTGTGAAATCTGTTTTCAATTACAAAACCATCTTTTATAATAAAATTTTTATTATAAAATAATAAAAAATATATTATTTCTAGTAGCGCGGGCACATAGCCGTATGTAGTACAATATATGTATATATTTATAATTAAAATATAACTTTTACTTTCTTTTAATGTCAAATATCGAATTCTATCGAAAAAAAAACACAATAGAATAATATACAGCTATTCTGAACTAATTAGCAATACTAGTTTTAAGGGTTACGAATAATTTCATTTATTTATTACATTTGTTATCATTGAAGGCTTTCAATTGCCTTATTATATCTTCAAAAATTTCCAAACTTATAAACACTCACATAGTTCAAATACATACAATTGTAATTAGAAACGATTACTAATTGATTTAAGAATATTGCAATATTTATTCTATTAATTTTAAGAACTATAATAAGAAAACGTGAACGGGTACTCCAGATTACGGGTGTTCATATAGAAAATAATGTAAAGCAATATCAATTCAGCTAATATTTGTTATAAAATTTATACCATTTTTTTAATTTTAAATTTTTTAAATATTTAAATTTTATACCATTATCAAATTCCACGACATAAGAGTCTCAGAGAAACATTAGTGTGATAAAGCAAAGATCTAAAGCAGTTGCCAAAAATCGTGCACTGATATTTAACGTGATATTCAATAAAAATTTAATAACAATACATATTGAATAGAATAAATTCACGCCGTGTGGTTTGGAAGAACAGCATACAAGAGGCTACTGCCCAATAAAATTCACAGGAAACGTTGTGTAGAACATGTCAAGTATCATTGAAATTATATAGTAAAGCAGTGGAGCGGTTAAACAAAGACTATTCGCTTTGGTTCTGATTGTTTCACATTTGTTAAGGTCTCATTAAAAAATATTATCAAACCGCGATAATTCGTACACCGTTAATTCGAGAACTTCCACAATTCGAGCAAACACATATAAATTGTACTTAATTGTTAAAACCCACGTATAATACGTAATAAAATCCAATGCTTTGAAAAAAAAAACATTGCAAAAGCAATGTTTTTCAACAGTTTTTTTAACTATAACCGATAGTACTGCTGATGGGGATTGATCACCATCATTTATATGCACATATGTATATATGTATGTACAAAATATGTACATATACTATGTAGTAACTAACAATATATAATATGTACATATTTACATATTAAGGTTCGTTTGTAAACTGAATGAATTATGTTTATTTTAAAATCTTATATTAATTCGTTTATATATTTATATAGTTATGGCATATACTTATTTAATACATATTATTTATTGCTTTAAATAAATTTAAACCTCTTTAAATCTTAATTCTTTTTATTAGAAACCTCATTACATACAAACCCCCGTAAATTATATGTTTTTTTTTTAATTTTAATCTCACTTAATCGAAATCTTTTAACTTCCAAATTAACTTGATTCTGCTGTACTTTAATACTCCTTATCTTGCAAGCGTAGGAAAGCATGGTGGATGTTGTCTAATGGTATGTGGTTCTTTTGTTGAAACGGAATTGCGATCATCCATAAAATTTGTGAATATTAAAAATATCCCAGGGAAAAATACTATAAGGAATTGCTGCGTCCAAAAAATTAGTTTGAAAGTGATTTCATTCTACAAAATTTGTTTATGTTTGCTTTTTTAAATATTTATTTGAGCACAGGTATAAAACATTTGATTTTATTATTTATATAATTGTAAAACAAATGAATTCATGAAGAATACAATGCAATTGCATTTCGGTAAAATAAATTATGTATATTAGAATTTTGTAGAATATCATAACCAGCTTCTTATTCATAGTATTGAAGCAAAGCAAAAAACAACTTTTCATAGCTCCGTAGAAGTAATTAAAAATTACGAATAGTTCCATTGCTCTGATTAAAAAAGTGGATTTATCATCACGTGCATTATTACTTCGTTAAATAAGTTTTATATTTTTCCTGATGAGTTAAATTAAAATTAACTTGTTATATAAAATATTTTATTTTTTAAAGAAGAGTATTTATAATTCAAATTTAAAAAGGTAAAAAAAGTTTTCCGAGAAGAGTTTGCTTTTGTTAAGATTACAAAATCATCAATCATCTGTATGTGATAATAATATCACAAATATACCAACTTTTTCAAGAAGATGGTACCGGGGAAGCAGTACCAGTAGCACAACAAAAGTAAAGTGCAGTTGATATGAAACTGGGTTAAAGTAAAGTAAAATCAAAAACTCAATATCAGAACTTTTTTTATAAATACGTGCGTTGCCAAATTTTGAAGAATGCTAACTCGGTTAAAATATTTTTTTATAAATTAATTGTTCAGTTTTTTGTATCTTTTTTGAAAGCTTATATAATAAATAAAATGAAAGAAAAGGAATTGTTTAGTGTTTTATATAATTTTAAAGCGCTTCTAATTAGTTGTCAGTTGCTTTATATTTAAATACATATAACATACACATAACAGAAACAAGCACAAAAAACATTTAAAACATTTAAAAAGAAATTTTAACAAACACCAACCAACAGCATAGCAATCTGATGGATGCAACAATTTACAATTTATTGTTTGCTCGTCCAACAGCGACAAGTATCAATAATATTCTGTTGTCACCAGAGTTGCCATTATTTGGCTTATCCTACCAAACCTGGTAGAAATTTTTCATTTGGTAGGTTTAAGAACAAATCGATCATTAAAATAAAGTCCTAAAAGATGGTATAAATCGCTATGAGTACAACACTGTCGCTATTTAAATTTATTTAAAATGAGCCCAGTTACTAGCGGATAATTTATAATAGCCAAACAGCAATCAAAACAAAAGAATGTCTTGTTTTGTCTTTCTTCTCATTTTCGGCCATCATCGATCGTTTTTGGGAATGATCATATTTTGTTTTTAAATTTACGACAATTTAGTGAATATTTTTATATTCATAATTTGTTGTGTTAGAGAACATTCGCTTAAAAAGAATCTCAGATGAAGCGGGTATAACGAAGTATTTTTCGATGTCCGTCAGATTCGTTTTATCACTCTACACAGAAAAAAGAATCCATCATTAATATAATGAAACGGTTTCATTAAATGTTCTTCATTGTAACAATAAAAGTTTTCATTAATACAATGAACAATGGCATCAGATAAATGAAATCTTTCAATCACTGCTCTTCGTAAGTTTTTCATAGTTCATAATATCAATAAATATATTTTCATAGCCTAAACGGGTTTTATCTTTAATAAATTTATGATAAAATATAAGAAAGCTGCATGATTTTTCAATATATACGATTTACTAAAGCTAATTAAATTTGTAGTTATTTTGCTTAAAAATGTTTGTTGAGTCTTTTAAAAATACAAATTGCAATGTCATAACGGCAACGAAAGTATTTCATTAATACAATAAAATATTATTCATATAAAAAAGTAAATTTATGTTAACTTTTACAAATATATTTATTTTATAATGTTATTAATTTTACAAAGTTTTTATGAAAAGTAAAGAAAAGTAATAATGAAAAAATTATTTCTTGAAACGTTTGTTAGTTTGTTAAAAAATGATGAGTATATTTAGTCAAATTAAATATATATTTAAGTTGTAAATAATCCGACGATATGCTAACATATGCATGTGGGTGTGTTGTTTCGTTCAGCTTGACTATATCTGCATTTCGCTTTTACTTGGTTTTTTTGTTTGTAAATGACAGAATTCTCAAAGACTTGTTAGAAGTCTTAATATAAAAATTTTTAAATGTTTTTACATTTTTGAAGTAATTTTGTTGGAGATCTACAGATCAATTGACATAAGCACCAACGAAAGAGCAAACATACATACACACATATGTAAGTAAATTTATTATTTGATATGAAGAATATTTAATTGTATTGATGAAATTTTTTCATTGCATATATGACAACAATATTATTTCATAAATGCAAGTTTTCATAAACTTTATGAATTAACTTCGTTTGTGTTATGTAATAACGTCATTATATCAGTGAAACGTTTTTATTTTACGTATGAAAACGCTTCATTAAATTAAAGAAATAATTTCCTTACATTTCTGTCACACGCACCTAAATTATGTTCATAAATGTAATGAAACAATTTTCATTGATACAGAAAAGGGCATCTTTTGCGTGACTTTTAACGTTAAATATCATTGTATTAATGTTAAAATTATTTGTATGAATGACGGGTTTTTTTCAGTATACATAATGCTTAGTCTTGGCATCGTACTACTGTCCCTTAAAACATAGAAAATAGTAAAAGCCTCTCACTAGTAGTCAATTGTTGTTAACAACCGGTAGACAGCGGAATTTTTTAGATACAGTATGTGACGTCGACAAATAGTTACAAAATAAAAGGGATTATACAACATATGGATATGTGTGTCTATTGAAAATATTATTTTTTTATAAAATAAACATTATTACCTGATGTTTTTAATATGTATCTTTAGTTTTTGCCAGTTAAAATTGGTAAGTTTTAAGTTATTTTTGTAGATTTTTTATAAAACTTTGGTGGAAAATTTTTTTTCGAAGGCAACACTGATACATTCAACAGCTGGTTCGTAAGGGATAATGCACACATGCATACCTATGCATGCACAATACACTCATATTTATGTGCATACTATGAAAATTTTAATAAATATAAATGTTTTGACAATTTATTATAAAATATCCTACACCAAAGACTTAACTGAATGTAAATGAGTTAACATTTTCAATAATTTGTAAACATAATTTTAATGTTAAATTGTTTATTTATGACAAAGTTGCTATGTATTTAATTAATTTAAATAAAGCACATTATAAAGACTGTTCTATTTGATAAACTAAGTAATTTGTTTTTACGCTGATTTTAGTTTTATACTCCTAAAAATTAGAATATGGAGAGTTTTTGTAAATGCATCTCGGTAAAATTTGTTCTTTCATTTATTACACGTATGCACGAGGGCGGTACAATAAGTCCGTGAACTTTCGAACTTCCCTCGTAGTTATATAAAATGCAACACTGTTCCCATCAAGTACTACTTGTTAATAGAGTACTGTAAAATTTTGAGCAAGTGTCGTCATTTAGAGTTTGTCAGCCAATATGGTGTCGGCAACAGTTTTTTGGGATGGACGCAGTATAATCCACATCAAAAGGGAGCAACAATAAACGGCGAATATTATGCCAACTTATTAGATCGATTTTATGACGATTTAGCCCCTAGTGACTACTTCCTATTTCCAACTCTAAAGAAATGGCTCGGTGGATAGAGATTTATCTCCAACGATAAAATTATTGACCAAACAAATGCCTATTTTAAGGACCACGAAAAATCCTATTTTTTGGAAGGGATACAAGAACTGGAGAAACGATGGACTAAGTATATTGAGTTAAAAGGAGATTATGTTAAACAAAAAATTTTGTTTTGCAAAAAAGACTGTCACGGACTTATTGATCGGCTCTCGTTATCACCCATTTTTGTTTTCTTAAAAGCTTCTTGTGTATTCGGGTAACCAAATGATTTATGACGAATTCTATTGGAATTAATCCAAACTATAAAAAAAGTAAGAAATATATTAAATATCGTATGTCCTATTACACAGGTCAACAAGAATTTTGTGGCCTGAGTTTTCTTAGTCAATTTGAATACATATGGTACTGCTCTTCAATGCCTACAAATTATTTTTTTTGGATTGACTATGGTGCGTGAGCTTTGCCGTTACATAGAAAAAAGCTGAGGTTGCAATACATAATTTGCAATAACTCGAGAACTAGCTCTTCGATAGATCGAAGATCTATCGGGAAGATCGAGAATAAAAAAAAACACTTAAATTATGTTATGTGTTTGCAAAACCTTATAGTTATGTCCATGGCCAGCCGGCTTCAGTTCCTGAGTCAATTGAACTTTGTATGCATGAAGATGCAATTCTTTCGTCAAAATTCGCTGCATAGTGGATTTGGAGACACCAATTTGCTGAGCTCGGTGTCGAATTGAGGTGGATGGAGTTTGAGCGACATCATCACGTACAGCTGCGACATTTTCGGTCGAAGTTGGTTGAAGGCGCGTTGTTGTCTTTACATCACTAACAGACCCAGTTTCGGCAAATTTATCCATTAATCTCTTTACAGTAGACTCTTTTGGACCATTATTGTGACCCCAAAATGGTCGCAATTTGCGAACTGTAGCCGCAAAACTTTCACCATTTTGGTAAACCAATTTCACAATGGGAATGCGTTGTTCATTCGTGTAGCGCTCCATTTTTACTAACCTCGTACCTTCTATTACCGAACAATAACAATTGTTCACATGTCAAACAATGACACTTCGAATGGCGCCAAATTTCAATCTTGCGTTCTTGTTGGGACACCCTTTATAAAAAAAAATTATTTTAAAAAATGTATTAAAAATGTTAAACAAACAGAATCTGAAATGTTATTATTAATTTTGATACACGCATATATCATAAATATTTCATTAAAATCCACACATAAATTCCGATTTTATTCACAATTAACCTATTTTAAAGAAAATTTTTGTGGTTTCATTCCGCTTTTTTCTATATCACGGTAAATATGGAGAACCAGAGTCAATCGAAAAAAGTAATTTGTTGACCTGTGTTACAGGTCTATATACCTTTTTTATCATGTATTACAGAGAATTCTTCCTAATCAAATTTTATAATAACGAAATTGAAATTCTTAAAGATTACTTTCTAGTATTTGTAGAAATTTGTTGAGTTGCGTAACCTAAAAAAAATATTTTTTTTTATATTAAATATTTAAAAAATCTGCACACTACATTAGCGTTAGAACCGGCCTTGCCAATTGAAATTTCGTTTCACATTATCTTATGAGAAGCGTAATGTGTACTCGCGTTGTCAGTGAATTATCAATATTGCGTGCGGGTTCAATTTATGTGTAAAGATGTGAAAGATCAATAATTTCAACTTAAAACTGCTCACGAAGTTGAGATATCTGAAATTTAAACTAAACTGTGAAACCGGTCGCTCGAAGGGGAGTCCAGAATTCGACTTAATAATTACAATAATAAAACATGGTTTTATTTGTTTATAATTTTTTGCCGGCATGTATTGTATATGAGTATGCATTTGTATTTATTCTACTTCTTTTACAGACGTTTTGGTTTTCATGTTAGAGCCATAAAAAATTGTTTGGAATTTATTGTTATTGTTGTTGTTTTTTTACAAACCATTTATGTATCCAGCGCGTATGAAACATGACGTTTTAATGTTTGAAAGCGAAAGGATATTTTTTTATTTAATGACGCAGTATGAGTTTAGTCTGTCTGTGCAAGCATTCACACATGCAGACATACATATGTATGTATGAAAATGCAGTCACATGTCTATGACTGTATCTGCGTTTACAATCAGATGTATTTATGCACTACCATGCATGCATACGTACATCCATACATAGTACAGACTACGTAGTTATCTGAGTTGGGAATATTTGAATGGTGGATTCTCTAGTAAAAACTCGCAAAAAAAATTAAATACACACAACTAGTATCAGTTCAAAACATAGATAGAGCAAAAACAAAAACAAATACCAGACAAAACATGGCTGAATTGTTTCGTTTTTTTAAGGCAAAAATAAAATTCATACAAAAAAAGAATAATATAAATAAACAAAAACCAAAAGTAGTAAAAACTGAAAACATTAAAATCCATAGTTGTGTTTATTAATGCAATAAGGGAAGTACTAAACAGATCGCAAGTAGTTGAAGCAAAAAAGTTATTGGTTTATTCCATAGCTTAATCCATGACGTTACGGCGGATTCTTGTGATTCAGAAGTTTGGTGCTGCTTGTGGAAATCAGAATGACCATTAAAATGAAACGAAAGATACTTAAGAGGATCTAATATTTCTAAAAACATTTGTTGCATTTATAAGTTTAAATTTTTGTTTAATTTTGCTTATCATGTTTATTGCTTTCGGTTTTCATTTTTTAATTAATTTTCGAAATAATGAATTTTTCATTCAAAAACGCACATTTTCATCTTTATGAACAGTTTAAAGTTCGTTTATTTTTTTCTCATATGTTTGAGAAATTATTATTTTTATTACATGCATCCATATACATTGGACATACATATATACACATATATGTATGTACAGTGAACTCGCAAAAACGTGAACTAATTTTTACCGAGGGTGTTGACGTTTTAGATTTTGTTTACGTTTTAGATTCCATTTTTTCTATAACATATTTAAGTCTCTTTTATTTAATTTTAAAAAAAAGTATGGACGTTATTTTTCACCTATGAAATATGTTTTGATTCTAGTTTTTGTAAGTTTCTGCCATATTTTAATATACTACTATGGTTTGCAAAAGGGTTTCTAAATATTAATTTCTAAATTATGTTATTGAATTCATCAAGAATAGATGTTAGCAGAATTTAAATTACGATAATTATAAATTTGTTTAATAAGTTTTTATTGAAAAGGAAAAACAATAAAAAAACATTCTTTGATACAAAGGCAAATAAATGATTTTTTAAGACAACAAAAGGGTGTGTTAAAATTATTTCATTCAAAGGTTTTATATAACATATTAAAAATGATTTTAATGATGGATATTCATTGGACGAGATAAACAAAAAAGTCGGTGATCTCTTGTTGACGTTCGTTGTTTTTGCTTGAGCATTTGTAATGCAGCCTTTTCATTGAGGTTTTTATAAAAGTTCTAAAAGATCTGACTTTTCTTGCAGATTTAACACTTTTGGTCTTTTATTAGACATATTTTCAATATAAATATTTTTAGAGATGACTTGTTTATATTATTTATATACCTATATATGTATATAGTCAGCACAGAGAGATGTTTCCAGTAGAACTGCCGCATTAATACTAAAGCTACTTATCATGCAACAAAAGTTATTTACTACAAACAAAATACGAAATTCTTCTGCTAGGAATCCCAAAATTTTAAATAAGCATACAAAATTGAATTTTAACGTTCGATAAAAAGTTCACGTTTTAGAGCATTCAGCCTTTGTTCACGTTTTAGAGTAGTCAATGTAAAAAAAAAATGTGAGTCCGAGCACAGGGTAGATGTGTAAACATCTAGTAATGAAATCTTTTTAAATGTTATTAAAATTAAATGTTTTTGTATTTATTTTATTTATTTGTTTTTATTTGCCTACGATAACATAATGTACGACAATTAGTGAAAATTAGTAGCTACTACTACTACTATTGCGCACTAGATGGTGTTAGTGTATTTCTATGCAGCTGTTAAGTGGCTCTGTACTTCTTGTTGTCGGTATGATTACACTAATACACTCATACACAGCGCACACCACGTTATCGTTATTACAATCTTACTCAAAATTTGTGATTGTATTGTGAAAAAGATTTTTACCCCCTAACGTATAGATGTTTACACATCAAAAAAAAATTTTCATGTTTTTGGGTAGTTCATGTTTCTGGATGTTCACGTTTCTGCGAGTTCACTGTATGTATTTTTTTCTATAAATTTTTAAAAGCAGCTAAAGCTATCTCTGTAGCTTACTGCCCTGTGGCTTGTATACGTCGCACAGTGGACCATTTCACGAAAAGACGGTCAAAAATCCATAACTTTTGATTGGATTGGAATTTTGATACGCGGTTTTTTTTTTGTTTAGTACGTGGGGATTTGACTTTTAATTTTTGGTATAAAACGTAAAAATCTACCGATAAGAAAAAAAGTTATGGATCGTTTTTACATATACTTTAGTTTTTAGTTGAATTTTAGTATAAAAGTGAAGTGTTAAAAGAGGTTTTTTAATATAATGTCTTGTTTTTTCAAAACTGTTTCAAGTAATAGTTATTAACAATTTTATAACTTAAATTTTGTCAGAAAATGCCAAACTTTGGTCTCTCTTGTTCGCAAGGGCCACAGGTTGGCTTTTTGAAACAGCCAGAGCAAAAAATTTAATTAATTAAGTAGCGAACGTTAAAGTTCCCTGATATTAGCTCAAAAAGTCCTGTGTTTCCCTTTTATTAAATTTAATTTTTTTTTATAATAATATTTCTATACGAGTATTAAATTTATAAAATTAATATTTATAAAATAAATTTATAAAATAAAAATTGTTATCTATATAAAAACGAGTATAACTTAGTGCACTAAAACACTACTATAAATCAAACAGTTTTAGTAAATATTTCTTCTAAATAGCTTTGATTTTCATCTTCTAGAAGTTGATTAGCTTTACGTCTAATTCAATAGAGATAGTTTTCTATTTTTGTCGAATGTTGGACATACATATATGGATCTGAAGTGCCCAACAAAATAGTAATGAAGTCTTTATTAGTAGAATATCTGGACATTTTTCTGGCGTTGTGCTCGCGAAAGAATCTGTAGGTTTTGTTCCTTTTTTCTTGTGCTTCTTCAGATAGATCTCCTATTGGTAGCATATTATGTAGAATTATTTATTCTCCATGGTACAAAATTTTCTGAACTGTGAATGACATGAATCTTGAAGAGTATTTTTCGTTATAAAGAAAGAATAGCTGTTTTGTTGGCGTCCTCTCCAAATTTTTTTTCATTTATCTTTTTGCTGCATGCTTTCACTACTAATATGATTTTGAATCGTCTTATTAATTCATGATCTACACCTGTGATAGATGCTGCAGTTTCTGGATCGGAAAAAATCTCCTTGCAGTATTCCCATCATTTGAGTTTCCTTCTCCTTGTTTTGTTTGGTCGATTATGAGGCCCAGCTGAAGATATTTTTCTTGAATTTGTTTCTTTTTCTGCATTCTTTTTTATTGATTTTTTTTGTTTTTTCTCACTGTTTCATGTAGAGGACCAAATTCCAAATCATAACCCAAATGAAGAATGTGCACCATAAAACGTATTGTAGCATGAAGAGGTGACAATGCAAATTCGTAAGCTTCCTTAAAACTATCGTCTTGTGGTGGGATTTGGCTTAATTGACTTGATGTCTTTTCGCATATAATGCAGCTTACCGATGACTTTGTTTCGGTTAAAGCTTGTGCAACTTTTCCATCAATCATTGTGAGACACATTTTAAAATTTACTTCGATATGTTGGTCATCAAATTTAAATATTACTGGTAGAAGTTCTTTAATTTGATCTTTTATATTTTGATTTTCTTCAGTTATGACATTTTTTGTTTCTCTTTTGAATGTAAATTTTATTGGTCTACAATACTTTGTTGAAGAGGGAATTTCATTTTTCCCTCAATTTGTGCTGCTCTGCTAGTTGACGGCTCTAAGCCGGTATAACTGGAACAAAAGATACCATAAATAAATTAGCATCTGATGAATTTTCAGCATTGCATTGTTTGTATTGTTTCTGGCCAGAGGATCCATCACATCCCCATTTACAAATTAAAGTAATGCTGCCATTTCCAACTTTTTTGAAATGATCAACATCCATCATCTTTAGCAATCGTTTTGCAGTATGTTCAAGAAGATCTTGCAATTTTATTTCTGCTGAACTTGAAGTGACACTAATAGCAGTTTGCGAAGGTAAGCATTCTTTTTTGACAGAAACTAAACCTCGATACTCTGGAAAAATGAAACAATTCTTTTCATTAGTTCGTTTTCACAATTCGTTATACTGATTTTTAGTCCATTTCAAATCCAAAAATAGTGCGAGCGCTTCTTCTGGAGTAAATTTTTTATTTTCAGTTGGTTTATTCATTGTTGACTATGTGCAACATTATATCGTTTACATCTTTTTGTTGCAAATAAATATCAGCGACATCTCTATAAAAGTACTTAGCCATTGTTTAAATTCTAATGAATTATAATTATGGAAACATTACTATAAATACTTTTTCCTGCAACTACCTAAAATACAATTTTTTTTATCTTTCATTACCACCATTTGACTAATAAAAAAAAAACACTGAACTTAACACTTGAACAAAATATCACAAGTGTGTGTTGTTTTCTACCTGCTATTTAAATATTTTAAATGTTTTTCCGATTTTTCCGGTTTTTTATTTGTGTAATTTGTGAACGTTCTAAATCTGTGCAGAAAAGAATTTTTTTCTTAACTTTTGTGTTCATAAATTTTGCACAAAATATCTGACCTTGAGAAAGAAAAATAGTTCTGGTGCACACGGGCGGCAACTGGCGGGTATACAATGGGGTATATGCGTATAGGGTATGCTTTGCACTACAAAAGAGTGCAAGTTTTTTTTTCTAGTCTCTTGAAGCTAAGGAGTTATGCTCCATTAAGTGAGAGATTTTTGAACAAATTAGACCTTTTCTTAAAAAAAAGTTTAAAAATTTCTAAGACAAAGATTTTATTTTTTATAGCACTAATAGCTTTTAAGTTACATGAGTATTTAAATTTTATTTTCCTTTGGTATCTTTTAAAACAAAAAAGTTATAGTCATATCAAAATTAAAATTTACTAAGGAATTTTTAATTTTTGCAAAATACTGAGAAAGTTAATTTTAGATCATCCTGTTCGCTGGGATGTGGTTGAAATAGAGTTGTAATTTTTTGGCTCCTGACGTTCAGTGGTATTTACTTTCAAATGAGTAATATAATTTTAAAATCGGTGACCATGAAAAAATGTCTTTTGGCCGACTTCTCATGAAATGGTCCACAGTGCGGCGTATTGATATCAGGACGGACGCGTATTTATGGTTTCGCTTTAACCGGCTAAACATAACCATTATGACCATCATCAGTATCATGATTATTATGTTTATTGTCATGATTCCTCTGCATTTTTTCTTCCGCTCTCTTTTTTGTAATTTTAGATTGTATTTTAGTACCTTAAAGCCATTAATTGGAGGAAACCAGTTATATTGTGGGCCTTTTTTTGCTTCGGTTTATTATTTTTTTATCCTGAATTTATACATTTGCGAGAGTATACAAATGAAAGTGAATTTATATGTTAAATGATGACATTGAAAAATTGTTGACTGGAGCTGTGCTGATTGTATAGCCACCGCCAGCCAACCAACCATAGTTTCAGACAATCAAGCCAACAGCCATTCTAGCGAGCTCTTCTACCAGCCATTCACCCATAAACACCAACAAAAAATTAATGGAAATGGAATAAAAATGTATACAGATATTTTTTAATTAATTGTTCATTAAAAAATTTTAATGGTTATTTCCTTCTTTTTTTGCAATCAAACTGAAAAATTAAAGAAAATAACAGAAGGAAACATTGAATGATATACATACTTCCCCCGATTTACTATGTACACTAATATCGCTTGCGAAATACAGCAGTTTCATAAATTCTTGTGTAAGAATCGCTTGAATCGCTATTGCCAAAAAAAAAATAACGTGTGTTATTGGACCGGCGGAAAGCCCTTCATAAGACGCATTCCCGGAGGACTTCTTATAATATATATTTAAAAAAAAGAACATATTACAAAACAATTTATTTTATATAAAAAGTCAAAATTTTAGAATAGCGCCAAAATTCATTTCCCAGTTTTTGAGAGTACAATTCCAATTCCATTTAAATAAAATTTTTGCGCTTATTGCTTTTGAGCATAAACTGTGGCCAAAACAGAACCAAACACACTTCTCGCGCGTTTCATCTCTTAAAAGTACCAAAATAAATTAGTACCATGCATCTGTCCACTTATTTCTGGCTTAAATTCAGATTAAAAATTGTCTTTTTAATGAAACCTGTTTGGAGCACATCGATTGCATGGTTTCAGAGCCTATAACGGGCATAGGTGGAAATATTTTTTTGTGTTTAAAGAGAGCTTGGTGGCCCAGTCGTGCCAAAAATATCATAAAACATAAGGGATTATGGATACTGTACTAAAATTAATACTTTACAGTGTCTCAATAGACATGTAAAACCGGGTTAATAGAGTTGCAGAATGCTTTTAAATTTTGTATATTTTTCTTTTCGTTCTACTTTTATAAAAGTGAATATTAATATTTTTCTTATTATAGTGAAGAATAACTGCTGAAAGTTTCATAAAATTTCGTATTTTGGTGTATCTTTCTAAAGTAAAAGTATTGTAAGCATCCACTCGCTTTGTCTCGCCATACATAAAGATAATAAATTAAAAATCCTTAAAAATCTTGTGATTCGAAATTTCCCGTTTGGCATTTGGTAATATGAACCGATATATGTATGTTTGTGGATGTACGTATATCCGTACAACAAATCAAATGTCAAAATAAGGTCAAGTTCTTATCAAAATAATAGGCCATTAAAAATATTTTGATTAAGAAGAGAAATAATTTCTTGATACGTAAAACACCATTTCGCTTTTAGTAAGGATATTTTGTTTTCTATTATTCTTTTTATTTTCTATTATTTTCTTTTTGTTAAAAGCAAAAAAAATGTTAAATAAATTTATAAATTAGAATTGTTTGTTATTATTTCTCTACTGATATGCATTTTCCATATATCGCTACTAATAGCCGTCAGAAAAAAAAATTATTTTTATAAAGTTAAGTGGAATTATTCCTGATCACCTTTGGGAGAATTTTCAAATTTATATTGATGTAGATGATCGATTGAAATGTTTTTCAAATGGTTACAGCTTTGCTACGGAGATTTTATTCAACCTATTATGTGTAATGTGTTTAAGAGTTCTTTTCCAGTTCTATGGTCTGTAGTAGTTTTTTATTTGGTGTTGAGAATTTTTCAAATAACTTTCAAAATTCCACTCCTTGGTAAATTTGACATTTCGTTTCAAAGCAAAAAACTGCGTGCATGCAAAAAATTTAATGAAAGAAACCCTTTTTTCAGTAAATTATTATTAAATTGCATGAACATATTTTAGACGTCATAAAAACAAACGGAATGGACAGAATTTTTACGAAATGTCGCAGTGATTTTAATAACGCTTTAAACTCGCATGCTTGCTACAAAACATGTGGATTATTTCTAAATATTATAAAAATTTTATACTCCGCAAGCATTCTTATAATTGAGGGATAGATGTAACCCTTTGCATATGCAAAGGGTAATTAAAAACAAGAGATCATTAAAATATATTTCATTACACTTAGATTTTGACTTTTCAGCCATAAATCATAATAAATTAATAAATATACTGAATGAGCTCTCCTTAGGTAATAATTCAGATGTTATTCAAAATGCTTACTCAAATAGTGGAAAAGGTAATATCAGTTGTTGGACTACAAATATGTATCCTTCATGAAAAATATTTCATTATGCAATTATATTCGATTCGAATCCCATGCCGAAGCTCCACGAAGTGAGTAGTGCCTTTATTTGAGAATGATGATTCTCTTTTTCGGAAATGTAATTCTTTTAAAAAGTTTTAACGCATGTAGATATGTGAATATACAAATACATTTGCGTGCTTTCCGTATATTGTTGTACAGGAAATTTCATTTCGTATACTTCTAAACACTATTGAATTAGCTGCGCTGTCATTCCCATCATTTTCTTAATACAAATCCACAGCAGATATTTTCAAATATAACAACAATTTATTGTTTTTATTAAATAAAAAGTTACTGTATTTCTTGAATAAACTTAACATTGATTTTTCATAAATTTAAATGCACCATTAAACGAAAACAAAACTAATTTACAACAAGAAATTAAAAGTAAACACAAAGATGTGGATGAAATTGAATAAGTAAGATATTACGAGTATGAGAAATCAAAAAAAAAAAAGAAATATATAATATTTAATAGGGAAATGCCTAAAAGTGTACAACCATGTACATTAAACAACGAAGAATGTAAATTAACACCGGATGTTTTAAAATTATACAAAAAATTCAAGATTATAGTAGGAAAAATAGCGCAAAAACTGAAAAATAAAAAAAAAAAAATATATGTATAAAAATTAAAAATTTTTCTGGCCGCTGTTAATGTTTCTGTTTTGGTGGTAAAACTTTATGTAGCGTAAGCATTTTATGGCTTGTGAACAAAAATATAAATGTATGAACACAATATATTATACCAAGATATTTTTTTGTAACAGTATAAAACTGTTTATCATAATTATATAACGTACCGAAGTAACTCCTGTGTACAAGCACCAGCAGCAGGAATGTAACAGCAAAGTTCTAAAAAGCAAGTATATTTTTAGGGGCATAAGATATGGGTATACACAATTATTTTTTAAACAAAATTACAACATTAATTTTCATTTTATTTAGAAAAGGAAGGAAAGCAGTTATATTTTCTTTAAATAACACATATCATCACGTGAATTTATTATGACAGTAACACAGTAATACCAAAAACTTCATCAACGCCAACCATTATTGCGATACGAATTTAAAAAAAATAGAACTTCTCACAATAACAAAACAATAAAATTTGTAAGCTAAGAATATAAAAACAAACAAAGAAAAAATAACTATGAATGTAAAAATATTTGTGTCTGACATTGAAAAATGGCCGGTCACGTTTTATAGCATTTTTTGCAGTTAAATGTTGTTGTGTTTGCTGTATTTTTATTTTGTTTCTCATACTTTTTAGTAACATTGAGAGTTTTTCCCCCAACATTAAATACAATTTTTTACAAAAATCAAAATAAAAAATTAATAAAACATGAAGCGAATAATTCACTGTGTAACCAAGTAACCACATTGGAACTCTTTGATCTGCAGCTTAATTTAGATTGTCCCAGCAATTGGGGTATAGTAGGCCGAAAACATAAAAGGTATAACTAATACGAGAAGGCTAATGAAGGGGCAGTTTTAACTCGAAAGAAGTACAAAATTTAGATTTTGAAAAGTTAAAAAAAAAGTTATTTATTTATTTACGCCCATGGACTACAATATTCTACTGATAGGCTAATTTAATCTATTTTAACCGAAAAATATATTCAAATTGTCCACAGATAAACAAAAATCTATTCTAACAACATTATTCATTTAATTCTCGTAATACTCGCTCACGCATAATTAGTAACAAGTGCATATATGTATAATAAAATAAACGAGCATAGTATGTGGTTGACGACACGATGTCACAATTGTTTGGAATGGCAAATTTAAGAAATTTCTTCTGAATTCTTTCAATTCTATTCGCATGGACGGCGTACATGAGCTTCCATGCAAAGGAACAATATTTTAATTTAGAGCGAACAAAAGCTATACCACTCGTACAATATTCCCCCAATGTCTTTAGAGTTTCTTCTTACAAATGAAAACGCAGAATATGTT
The DNA here is from genome assembly GCA_963924685.1 of Dexiosoma caninum. Taxonomy (NCBI): domain Eukaryota; kingdom Metazoa; phylum Arthropoda; class Insecta; order Diptera; family Tachinidae; genus Dexiosoma; species Dexiosoma caninum. The sequence continues at coordinate 58,749,351 of OZ004729.1, forward strand.
TTAGGTGTTTTATAGTCCAGATGGGCTTGGAAATTCACCCCACAGTTCAGAACAACGCTCAGATCCAATATTTGGTTTACAACTTTTGATAGCATTTGTTTATATTCAAAGATAAATTGTTACGATCACACCAGGGAGATACACCATTTATACAATCCTGAAGAGGAAAAGCATAATTTCCTTAAAAAAAAAGGTTGTTAGCATATAATAGAAACTGAGAACTTGAAAATTACTTTTCAATGTCTGTGGTATACCAGAAGAAGCCGTACGATAGACATAAATTTTTTTTTATCTTCCACCAGCACTCAGGAGATGATCCCTACATATGTGGTGCATTGTGCTGGAACTAGAGGAAAGAGATTGTAGGAGAAATGATAGGAGGTGAATCTTGTAGCAGTGTGAACACTTGTAGCAGTGTTGTAACGTCTCTGATGTCAAGGAGGCGTATTAAATTTTGAAGCTTCATTTTTAGTGGCCATTTTTATTAATTATTTTACTTCGCCGGTGCTACACAATACCGACGAAGGAGGGCGTTCTGACGTGCCTGTGGATTGGATACATCTGAAGCCGTCACTGTTCAGTGACCAGTGACTATGCCTTCGCCACTGAAAGCCAGGAAAATTTTTCGTTTTTGTAGTCAACGTGCAGACTACTTTGACCATCGCCATCCTCTTCTTAAAATAATTTAAGCAATGCTGTCTTTTGCCTTCCTTAAAGCATTTTTAAAAGCAAATTACAATTTTTAAATACACATTTAAATTTTTTATATTTTATTAAATTTATTTTTATATTGATGTTTCTACCAAAATGACACAAACTGTTGAAAGTTGCGAATCAGTTTAAAAATCGCTCATATGTGCCCAATTATGCAAATGGTTGTAAATCTATCACTGTAAATGTGGGTAAATGGGTCCATAATAGGCGAAGTTAAGCTCGTTTATAGTATTATATATATCTGTTAATACCCATGTGGAAGGAGTAGCATAATTAAAAAAGTAGGCATAAAGGTGGGCGTGATTAAAAAAAAAGTAGCCTATAATTCATTCAAGAGTCCCAATTATAAGGTGTGAAAATTTCATGAAGATCAGTCTAGTGGCATCACCGTCTGAGTCTGAGAAAACATGTTATTTGGAAGGAATAAGAAAATTGGAAAGACGCTGTACTAAATATATAGACCTAAAAGGAGATTATGTTGAAAACTAAAATGCTTATTTGCCGGAAAAACATTTTTTTATTCAAATAGTCACGGGATTATCGTATATACACAAAAACTTACAGCTATAGATTGTTTATATGTCAATTAAAATTTTTACAAAAAAATAATACAAATTTACTTTAAGAAATCATTAGTAATATTATACTTATAACAGCAACTGTCATTTGATTTGAAAAGACTTTTAGTTTTAATGAAACTAGAAATAGTTTGTAGATTTAAGTGATTATTTTGATTTTTACTGCATTTTGTATTGACATTTTCATCGAAGATGTCTGCAAGAGGGTGGCGATGGCTGAAGACTACAAAACAAAAACAGACCTGGGTTCAAACCCATTTTCAGATTAAAATTATTAAAAAAAAAAAAAAAACATATCGCATCGCATTTTTCTGATGTATATTAGTGTGGCTTTGTGTGTCAGTTGTTGTCGGAAGGTTTCAGTGGCGAAGGCATAGTAGTCACTGGTCACTGACCAATACCGGCTTCAGCTGATAGCAATCCACAATCACATCAGAACGCCCTCTTTCGTCGGTATTGTGTATCACCGTCGAAGTAAAATAATAATAAAAAAAGGCTACTAAACCGAAGCTTCAGCACTGCTATAAACAAAGAACGTGCAAAAGCAGAGCTGTAAAATAAGTACCTCCTACTTTCATCTCCTGAGTGTTGGTCCCAGATAAAAAGAAAAAAAGACAATGATTTGTTATCTATAGAAATTCTTTTAAACTAAATATTCGTATAGTGACGATGTAGTATAATTTTTCGTATTTAAAAATTAAGAACAATTGCATGCAATATGACGTGTGTAAAGTTTTACCATTATGTTAATGTCGTCAATAAAGTCATTGATAAATTCCGTTCCCTCTGTTCGAACAAGTTGTCAATAGTTGTACTGGATTGTCGTCAATGTGTCGTCTGTAAAAGACACATGACATTTAGAAATCATCGACGATGTCTCGAAGACTTGACCTACTGGGTATATAGACACACACAGAGAACACATTGAAACAAATTAATCCTTGTGATCCCATCACACATTTTTGGTGACATGCATGGCAATGGTGCTAACATATAAAAAGTTGAAAATGCGAAGAATAAAATAAGTTATAGAAAAAAGTATTAAAAATTACTCTTGAATTTAAATAAAAACGGCGGCTGTCATTGACTTCTGCCTTAAAACTGCGTCGCATAAATGAAATGAAATTTATTAAATTTCTTTTATTTTTTCAATTCAGCTTCAGCTGGAACCAATCCACAGGCACATCAGAACGCCGTGCTTCGTTTTTATTGTGTAGCACAGACGAAGTAAAATAAAACAGTTATCGTGCTTATTTCAAGGGGTTTTCATACTTATTTACTGTGTTGAGATTTTAATATTTCCATACAAAATTTCGTTTTATAAAATGTTTTATTTTATCTTTTATTCATTTGCTAAATTTGTCTAACTCATCAAACTAATTACATTTTTCCGTTTATTTCATTTTAGGTAAGTCAAATTTTTATCTTAGGAAGCTGACATGCTTCTAATGTTTTGTAAGTATGCATCCTCTATCTCCTGCCTGGTTAATTTTAAAATCCTTCAATTTAAATTTCAGTTTATTTATAAATTATAAATTATGACAACATTTTGGAAATCTTCGAATTATATATGACGGAGTTTATACATGTGCTTATATTAAAATTTCTTACATAAATTAAAATTGTAAAACAGATAGCGCACACAGAAATAATGCAAAATTTTTTAACATACATATTGTGAAATTTAAAAAATATTCATTAAAGAAAAATTGTAATGTAAAATTATATTATAAGAATAGATGATGGAAGAGTATACTTAAAAATATACAGAAAGAGAAGAATTCTTACATGAATACGAAGACCTGAAGGTGCTGTTGCTTGATTAGCATCAGTCAGTCAATTCTTCTGACGTACATTACTGTATATGCGCAATGGCACGATGGATGGTAGTCTGCACGTTGACTACAAAACCAAAAACGGACATGGGTTCAACTCCAGTTTCAGACTAAAATTATAAATAAAAAATAAAAACATCTCGCATTTTTCTGATGTGCATTAGTGTGTCTTTGTGTGTCAGTTGTTGTCGGAAGGTTTCAGTGGCGAAGGCATAGTCACTGGTCACTGAACAATACCGGCTTCAGCTGATAGCAATCCACAATCACATCAGAACGCCCTCCTTCGTTGGTATTGTGTAGCACCGGCGAAGTAAAATAATAATTAAAAATGGCCATTAAACCGAAGCTTCAGCACTGCTACGATTATAAAAACAAAAAGAACGTGCAAAAGCAGAGCTGCAAAATAATTAACTAAGCTTCACCTCCTGTCGTTTCTCCTACTATCCCTTTCCTATAGTTCCAACACAATGCTTCGCATGTGTAGGTGTCATCTTCTGCGTGCTGGTCCCAGTTAAAAAAAAAGAACATAGGTACTGTCGAACAATAATCGACCGCTACACGAGATTGCCGGAGGCCATACCGATGCCTGACATGTCGGCCGAAAACGTCGCAAAGGCAATTTTACACAATTGGAAAGCCAGGTTCGGTGTGCTCGAGAAGATTACATCGGACCGTGGAAGCCAATTCGAGTCTTCTGTTTTTGCCGAATTAAAAACCCTAATTGGGACCGTAGATATGTGCACTACACCTTACCATCCTGAAGCAAATGGCATAATAGAAAAATGACATCGCGTCCTAAAAGTTGCAATCCTCTGTTGCACTGTCTGCCGTCAATACTACTTGGACTACTCGTAGCTTTTAAACCCGACATCAATACCGCACTATCTGAACTTGTTTACGGCATGAAATAAAGAATTCCTGGAGAATTTTTTAGCGATACCAAGCCATCTAGTGCGTTAAGCGAAACCGTTCAAAATTTCCGTGCTGCAATGCGAAAACTTCGTCCAACAAATACAATAATCCACGCGCAACCGAAACCATTCGTGAGCCCAACGCTTAATTCAGCCTCAAACATCTTTGTTAGAAATGACAAAATACGACAATCGTTATCACACCCTTACGATGGCCCCAACAAGGTAGAAGAAAACCCAAAATATTTCACCATCAACATCAGACTTAAACCAACCTTTAGCGAATAACCCGATGCAAGCACCGAACCGCGCAACAGCTCCCAGAGTTCACAACCGAACAAGCTCAACCGAAAGCAACTCGAACAAGAACAGGTACGAAGCTCCGATTCCACAACATTCACCCTAGACAGCCTGATCCAGCCGGAGCAACTTAATCTACCCAGCTCTCCTAAAGCACTGACGAAAACGACTCGCTGTGGCAGACGCGTTAAGCTAAATGTCAGGTTCCTGTAGTTTCCATCCAGAAGGGAAGTAATGTGGCTATTAAATAGTGTTAAAATAAAATACTCCATTGCGAATAAATTCACGCCACAATTTTATTGGAATAATTAAGGAACGCCCCTTAATTACATAAATGTATATTAGACGTTTCACACGGCATTAAAATAGTGTCACTGGACCCACTTCAATAACAAAGTGTCACGAATTCTTCATTTGAAGTCACAAAAACCGGAAATAGGTTAGCGAACAGTTATATTTTATGTATTTCGGTATACGGTATTTTTAATAGTTTAAATTAAGTTCTTTCTAGGCCATTCATAAGAAGTGTTAGAGCTGGCACAACTCCCTAGCAGAGTCATTTCCTTGTTACATATGCTATAAAAAGCAACTAATGTCTGACTCTAATGGGACTTAAATTAATAAAATTTGGATAATAATTTGGATATATTTTACTTTTTCCATTTATTAGGAAGAATTTAAAGAAAAAAATGCACATACGTGAAATATTTTTCATACCACAAAGTTAAATATTTACAAATAAATCAGAAAATTCAAATGTTCGGATTTCTAAAGCTAATACAAAATTTATTGTCTTTTGTCTTCAATTAAAATTGATTCATTAGTAAATAATAGAAATAATTACTCGTTAAATATGTATGACTATATGCATGAACATAAGTACACTCGAAATATTCTGTTCAATAAATTAACTGAAATTGTAATTTGAAGCCAAAGAAAATTCAGTTAAAAACCCGTCCACTTATTTTTCATTTAAATTTAACGAACAGTTAATTTAATTTCGAACAGTAAAAACCCGTAAAAACCATTATCTTTGTTTCTGCTCTTTTTATTACCAAATAATCAACCCAAATTTCCGCAACAACAACTGATTTTTGCTTAGTTTTTGTACAGTTCATCAATGAAATAAATAATTAAAACAAATAGAAGCATAAGAATGAATTTTTGGTTTTTTTTTAAATATTAATTTATGCCTGTTGTTTAGGCTATATATCATTCGTACACATCCAACAAAATAATTTCAAAAAGCTAAGAAATTTCGCATATTTATATAAATATTCCTATAGACTGTTTGAGAATAACTAAATATTTTACAGTACCGAAAACATATATCAAGTTCCTTAAAAACAACATATTATCTGATTTAAACTTTAAAAAATTTCTTTCTCTTTTGTTTTATTAACTTTACTGCACCAAAAACTTATAACCTAAACAAAGGACAATTTTGAAAGCATCGATCAGAATTGCTTAGAATTTCAAAGCGATGGCTAAAGTAGTCTGCACGTTGCGTACAAAACCAAAACAGACCTGGGTTCAACTCCAATTTCATACTAAAATCATAAAAAATATATCGCATTTTTTCTTATATGCATTTGTGTGTCTTGATGTCAGTTGTTGTCGGAAGGTTTCAGTGGCGAAAGCATAGCCACTGGTCACTGAACAAAACCGGCTTCAGCTTATAGCAATCCACAATCATATCAGAACGCCCTCCTTCGTCGGTTTTGTGTAGCACCGGCGAAGTAAAATAATAATAAAAAAGCCTACTAAACCGAAGCTTCAACACTGCTAGAAACAGAGAACGTGCAAAAGCAGAGCTGTAAATTAATTAATTAAGCTTCACCTCCTGTCATGTCTCTAACTATCCCTTTCCTATATTTCCATCATCCCAGTCATCCCCTGAGTGCTGGTCCCAGATAAAAAAAAAAAAAAAGTTCCCGACCGGAATACTTTCTGAATAAACTACAGTCCGTTACTGTAATAATTTTGTGAGTGTGTTTATGTATGTGTAGATAAAAACCAGACACATATTGATGACTGGAACAATGACATCTCTAATGACATCTACAATTTTCAAATTCTTTACAAGCCACGCAAGCACAAAATTCTACTGTGTTAGACTATGGCATTACATATCCGTACTGGTATAGATATTGTTGGTCGTATGTTGTGCAAATACAATGCAGACAACAATGCAAAGTGTCCTTAATTTTATTATAATTGAATTAATTACTTTTTGCAATAAAAATAACACACAGCTACAAAAACAAAGAAAGCAAAATAAATGCAATAAAACAAAATTTAATTAAAAAAGTGCATTAACTTTAATGAGTAAAAAGCATTTACCATAGTTTTCTGAGAAAGAAAAATTTTATGTGAAGTAAAACAGCAGAAACGAAACATGTATACATAAATATATATGTACGTTTTAACTTAATTTTATAAAATATTAATATTGAAACTAAAAAAAATAGCAAAAGCAATAATAAGCAGAAAATGTATTCACTATATAACACTGTGGCACATACACGTTCACACTCCCTCCCACACACACACACACACACACACACACGCTTTCTGACAAACATACAAGTATAAAATGACATGCCACAAATTTCAATTACATACAGGAAGAAGAAGAAAAATCATCATCATAAAATTGCTAAAATAAATAATAATAATGGGAAAAATGCAAAGGAACAACAAAAAAATATAACAAAAAACGGTACGAAGACGGCAAACAAAAATAATGGAACAAAAATGCAAAAAAGAAAAGTAATAATGAACGAACATAAAAATTTCTACATCAAACCCGTTTAAAAACTTTAAAGAAAATTCTAGCCAATGGACTTTAATAAATAAAAATGTTTTTTGTTTAAAATGAAAATGTTTGTTACTCTTCGGAAATAATATGCGTCAGTATAAGTTTAATTTTAAAAATTAATTAAACAAAATTAACAGCACCACTTAAATTGGCTATAAAGAATTTTAATTATTGCCTTGCAATAATAACAAAAATTAATGATGAAGATGAAAACAAATTTCAAATTTGCTAAGGGTGAGGAAAATGTTCTCGACGTTGGAACCAAAAACAGAGCAAATAACCAAACGAACAATCTCGTATACATAATTCTTCTTACCCACACAAACACAGCCACAAACTCACTGCGGCTGGCGGAAGAACTCAACTATGCATACAAACATGCATATGAAGGTACGTACGTACGTACAGACATACGTATGTATGTATGTATATACTTATATAGTATATGCATGCAAGAGTATACAAGAACACTGTTGTAAGCACAACAAAAAGCCATACCCTTGGTTTCATCAGGCAGCAAGCACCCTTCAAAGCTTGCGAGACCTCCACACATTAGACCCCACCCCACCCCACTTCACGCCACACCACACCACACCACTTTATTAAAAGGCAAAATCAATAAAGACGCGCAAAAGAGAATAATGGAGAGTAACGACAAGTTTTTAAGCAAGAGAAAGTGCAAGAATTTCAAGAAAATTGCAGTGATACAGCATTACAAAAACGAACAAAAATACCAGTATCGTATGAAGCAGCAACGAGCAAGAAAATTGCCAAGGAACAAGAAAAAAAATAAACTAACAAATACAAGTACTATAAACAATGAATATGAACGTACGAAGTCAGCTTTGAAATTAAAGACAGCAGTCAGACAGCCAGCTTAAACTTAATACTTCAACAGATTTTACACGTACACTAGCAAAGACGGAAGGCTGCCGCGCGACTTGTGACTTGCGACAGCATTAACGCTGCAATTGCTGCTAAAAATGTCTTCCAAAGCTGGTGTTGATAGTTAAAACAATACGGAAGATATCGCGTACAACAAACTCACACTCGTAAAGGCTGCCAGGTATTTTAGCACTCACACATTTGGAAATATTTTCTTCATTGTAATATGAGCGACGGCAACAACAACACCAACAACAACAACAATAATAATAATAACAATAACGTCACTCACTTATTGAGTTGGAAAAACATCCTCTGCACGAGGAAAAACAATACAACATAAAACAACAACGACAATAGCAAATGAAAAATAAAAGCTGACGAAAAGAAGAGAAAGACAACAAAACGGAAATGCTGTTGAAAATTTATGCATATTGCTCAACACACACAACAAGCCCTAACACTTGCACACAAGTGCTACTAGCAATTCAACATATACTTATTACATTGTTGTTGTCGTTTTTGCTGTTCGTGTTGTTGTTGTTGTTGTTGCATAGAAAAGCCAACAACAACAATAAAAAAACTTTATTACTTTTACCCTTGATGGTTGTTCCAACTGTATGCAAGTGTATGTGTGTGTGAGTGTGTGTGTGTGTGTGTGTGTGTGTGCGTGGCTGTGTAGCTGGTAAGTTTGTTATACATGCATATGTATATGCGGAAAATAATTTCAATGAATACGGGGATGTGAATGGAAATGAAAATGTGCATGTAAGTTCGTGTATACTAATATGTATGTATGTGTTTGTTTGCATAAAAGTTCTTTACAGGGTGAGGAATGTTGTCTGAGAATTATCGATTTTTGTTTGTGTGTTGTGGAGTGCGCAGTAAAACTACTGAATTTATGTCTGTTGTATTTTGTTCTTGATACCACTTTGCTCGCCAGAGTTTCGTCTGTTCTGTTCTATTCAATTCTTTTGCGAATGGGTCTGTAGGTGCTTTTGTTTTATGTTTTTCAATTTTTTTGTTTTCGTTTTTTTGTTTTGTATTGCCTTTGTCTCAGTTTTATTTCTGTTCATGTACAGAAATAGAGCCACACGTCGACTCGTACTATAGTGCTTTTATGCGAGCGCTATTTGTTTTCGAATTTCCACGTTTAAGAGTTTTTATTTTTTTTTTTGTTTCGACTTTTCTTTACAGTTATTTTCTTTTAGCTTTTCCTACATTGGAAATGTCGTCGGTTTTTGCTTTTTGTATGCGCGCATTGAGTATTTTGACATTGTCTCTTGAAAATTTTCCTCGCAGCTGAGGCAATTGGGTTGATTGCAGGCAGCCATGGTTGTTTCTATAGGTTTTTACAAGTAAAATGGCTTGCCCAAAGGCATGAGAGTAACTCTGTGTATGTGTGTGTGTGTGTGTTGGAAAATGATAACTGTTGTTGTAGCCATTGTCTTCAACAACGTAGTCGGCTTCGTCGTCGCTGCCTTAATCAGCATGTGTCAGTCTGTTTTTGTATATATATATATATGTATGTGTGTATACCATATTTTTCGCCATATGGACTCTGAGCAGGGACTGACAGTGTTGCTGACCACGAACAACAAAGGAAATAAACGAAATATATATCTTAGAAAATAGTTGGAGAACAAAACTAAGTGAAGACAAAGTTAAATGAGAAGGAAATGTTATCACTCATGCTTTATACAGGAGACGTACACTCATTTATATGGAAAATCAAACTCCCATATACAAAAAAGGCGTTGTTATTTTCGTGAGCAGCAGCAAAAACAAAAGGAAAGAAAAACTAAATAAGCAATAAAAATCAATAGAAATTTAAACATATTTCCTATTAAAAAATCTTAAAGCAAGAAAAACTTTTTTTTTTTTTCCCATGTTATTTTTGAATTTTGGATCTTTCAATATGAAATTAACAAAATGTGTTCAAATCTTAATCTAAAAATATACTATAAAAAAAAAAAAATAGTTTCCATTGCCACTGCAATTTCAACCCAATGGTTACACAGAATTTTCATCCAATCAGATCAAACGTTTGGGTCCTTTTGAGTCTTCTGTGACCCTCAAAGACCAGCAATTCTCTAGCAAGTGGATTGGGATGCACCGTGATCTTCGTCCTATACTTCGTACAGACTTTTTTAATTTCATCATTAATTGATGGAATTTTTAGATCCCTGTGGATATTTACATTTTTCATGTACCATGGAGCACCTGTGATTATTCGTAAAATTTTTGACTGTCTTCTTTGTAATTTTGCAACATTTGATGCGGAAGCAGTTCCCCACAGCTGAACGCCATATAGCCATATGGGCTTTAAAATCGCTTTATACAACAGCACCTTCATATCTAGGCCTAGTGCAGAGTGTCGTCCTATAAGCCAGTAAAGCTGCGCAGTTTTCAACTTCAGTTGAGTGATTTTGGCCGCTATGTGACTAGTCCACGTAAGACGTCTATCGAGATGAATACCAAGATATTTTACGTGGTTGCTCTCAGGTATTGTAACACCGTTTATCGTGATGGGAGGACAATTGTCCCTTCTCAGAGTAAACGTAATGTGGACGCACTTTGAAGCATTTACTTTTATCTTCCACTTTGATAACCATTTTTCCAATCGGTTCAAATGCGCTTGAAGATGTTGGCTTGCTACTGCTGCATTCTTGTGTATGCTTAGAAAAGCAGTATCATCCGCGAAAGTTGATGTATGCGTCAATTGACTTGTAGGCATATCCGCAGTAAATAAAATGTACAGAAAAGGACCAAGGATACTTCCCTGTGGTACACCAGCATGGATATTTTTAATGGAAGATATCACAGATTTCGACCTTATATGAAAAGATCTATTAGTTATGTAATTTTTGAACAATTTGTGAACGTTTTCCGGTAGCAAGTTTACAATTTTGTGCATCAGACCGTCGTGCCAGACTTTGTCGAACGCTTGAGATATATCAATAAAAAGTGCCGAACAGTATTCTTTATTCTCGAAAGCCGATCGGACAAGGTTTGTTATTCTGTGTACTTGTGCCACAGTGCTGTGCATTTTCCGGAATCCAAATTGGTGATGTGGGATAACAGAATTAGTGTCAACGTGGTGCCGTAGTTTCTCGAGAATCAATTTTTCAAAAAGTTTGGACAGTATCGGCAATAAGCTTATTGGACGATAAGAAGATACTTGCGTAACATCATTACCTGGCTTAGGAATCATTACGATTTCTGAGTGTTTCCATGCTTTCGGAAACGTACCCAACCTCAACATAGAATTGAAAATAAAGAGAATCAGCCTCAATGCTGATTGTGGCAGATTAGTTATCATTGCTCCTGTGATTTTGTCACTGCCTGGAGCTTTTCTGGCTTTTAACGTTTTTATAGCAGATTCGACTTCAGCAAATCGGAATTTCAGTGGACGTTGTACTCTTTCGTTTATGACAATCGGCGCAATACGGGAAGCGGTTACATTTGGTGTAAATACGTTTTCCAGGTGGTTGGCGAATTCCTCAATTTTCTCCTCTGTACTCTGTGCAAATTCACCATTATGTAACCTTATTGGGGCCTCGTAGGAAGTAGGTTGTTTCATTTTTTTTGTAGCTCTCCACAAACTATAATCTGTTTGCTCTGTTGTGTCCAACCTTTGCAGATATTCATTCAGTTGAAATTCTTTGTCCTCTTTCAGCAAAACACGCAGTTTCCGTTGGCATTTATTTAGTTGTGCCTTTAAGCCAGGTGAACGGAGCTCCTGCCACTGACGCCTCAACTGTCTTTTATGCCTTATCAGGGACTCAACGGTAGCATTACTGTTGTAGTGACGCCTGCTTCTTATCAAAACGTTTGATGCGGAAACTGCTGTCGCTTCTTTCAGGATGTTTGTTGTGAGGATTACAGCATCCTCTACTTCAGACTCCGATTTCAAAGACAAGTGTTGTGGCAAGTGGGTACTAATGTACATTTTGTACTTTAGCCAATTTATATGTTTTTTATGATAACACTTATTCTGCTCTGCATTTTCAGAAGCGCGAAAAAAATTCAAAAAAGTAGGTGAATGATCCGACGAAAGATCCAAAGACGGAACTAAATGAAATAGTTCTCTTCTTATGCTGCGAGTGACCGCAAAGTCGATCACATCTGGAATTTTATTAATGTCTGTAGGCCAGTATGTGGGTTGACCTGCAGATATTGCGTCCAAATTGTGAAGGGATATCGCATCAAAAAGTTGCCTTCCTCTTGGTGAAATAAGTCTAGAACCCCAAAAGGTGTGTTTTGCATTAAAATCACCCGCTGCAATAAACTTTGTTCCTAACGTTTGAAAAAAGTTCCAAAATTGATCCGTAGTAATGGAGTGTCTGGGTGGACAATAAACGGCAGAAATCGATGTACCACAACGTGGTAACCTTATGGTGGTGGCTTGTATGTGATCCGTCGAAAATTCTGGTAGGGGAAAATGGGCAACATCTCTGTGAACCAGTATTGCTGTCCCTCCACAAGCTCTGCCACTTGGATGCTTTGTGTCATAATTATAATAATTTTTTATTTTGAAACAGTTCTTTTGAGTAAAATGTGTTTCGGATACGAGAAGTACATCAACTTGTTGTGATTGTAGGAACTGTTGCACTTCATACTTGTGCTGGCTCAGGCCATTAGCATTCCAAAAACAAATTTTCAGCGTATCCATTATTTTTTGTTCAACAAAATTTGCATCAGCATGCTCTGGTTTTGCAGCATTTGCTGGAACATACCCTGCATGTTGGACATAAAACTGTTCATAGTGTCTATCAATTTCTCGATGGCACTTTGAGTGTCGGGCAGTGGTTTGTGCTCACCTTCCTTCAAAACGTTTGCATACGAGTTAACTCGATGACTTTCTTGCGATGTATTACCTTTCTTCAACGTTTCAGCGAAACTAACGTGTTGCACATTTGTACCCTGAGCTCTTTGAGTTGCGCGGGCAGAAGTTGTTGGCAAATTAGGAAAATTAGTTTCCTTATACTCGAGTGGTACTGGCACTGATCTTCTTGCCTTGTTTGAATTTTTTAGTTGCAAAAACACTTTGCAACCACGATAATTGGCGGTGTGTTTTTCACCACAATTACCGCACTTTCTCACATTCGTGTCAGATTTCGGGTGTGGGCATTCCAAAGATTTGTGAATGTCTCCACATCTCACACATACGGATGGTAATTTACAAAAAGATTTTGTATGTCCAAACTCCTGACAATTTTGGCACTGAGGCGGACCCTTACGCTTAATTGGTTCCTCTACGACAATTCTTCGGTTCAATAAGAATTTTAAATTGTAAATGGGGTGAGTTTCATTTTTTTTCAATTTAGTTGAGTCGAAGGCAACTTCAACTTTAAACATTGGCTGAGGAATTTTCTCTCGGTTAATTATATTGAAAATTGATTTAGCATCGAACCCCACATTCTTCAGGGCATCTTTAATATCCTCAGTCGGCACAGAATTGTCAATACCTTTAATGACCACCACTAAGCCCTTTGCACTCTTCAATTGGTAAGTGTAGTAACCTTTTTTTTCCGCATCAAAATTGTTCACTATGGCCCTATAGCCTTTCTCGCTGTCGGCCTGAATCTTTGTCTCCAGCACGTTACCTTTGCGAATAGAGACCACGTAAAAGTGATCTTTACCTATCAACTTTGACAATTTACTCACCAAAGAATTAGTACACACTTCTCGCAAATATATTGGTGGCGGTTTTATTGCTCTTTGCTCTGGCTTTTCCGTATTGTTATTGGCCATTTTGCCAAGAATGGCAAACCTATTTTGACCCTCATTGGTTCGTGGCATTTTAGGGTCGGGTTCAGTATTGGCGGCCCTAGGACTGGATTTACGCTTAGTGATCGTGATGTAGCGGTCCATTCCAGTAGGTATTTTATGGCTTGAAAAATTTGAACACGACGGAAGATCCGTACTTTTATTTATGGGAGAAAATGGGCGCGATACAATTATTTTATCTTCTGTACACTTATTCAAATTTGAATCACTTGCACTTTTTTCAGCAAAAATTGGACCAGTGGTCGGTTTCAGGGTTAAATAATCTCTATTGCATTTAGGATCGTAAATATTCTCACTACTCTTGCTTTCAGAGTTGACAATTATGTATGCATGTCTGCCGTTTTGTTTTTTCTCATTTGCTTTGTTCGAGCAATCGCTTGCACTCATATAGAAAACAATGCACTGTACAGTAATGCCACGTACTGCTGTTGTTGTTGTTTATGTTTGAGTAGTATTTGTTGGTTTGTTTAAATTTATTTTTAAGAAGAAAAACTGTAATTATTTTATAAAACAATTTTATTAGAAGCATTAATGAAAAAAAAACAGTTATTTATTTTATTTTTATTCTCAAACTCTGTTGGTTGTTCAACCAAATAACTTCATATTTCTCAAACTTTTGCTAAATGATTAAAATTCATAAATCATGGTAATTCGTACATTTGATTAGATTACTTATACTGTTATCGATTATATGGTGTGGAAAGGACCAAAAACGGTTAGGAAAATCGAATTTTGCGATTAACCGAAGCAAAATTTGGCACCTGCTTTTTATATAAATGTTTGTTTTACTTAATAAAAGCACACAATATCGGGTCTTAATGTTAAAGGCCACATTAGCCTTTACTTTCTGTTCTGTTGGGTGCCGTTCTGTTGCTGAATTTCAATAGTTATTTTTCGGTAGAAACTTATCAGCTGTTTCCGACAAACCGAGAAAAAATAAACTAAAACCGAATTAGTGACAAAACAAAAAGCACACCAATATTAATTTCGCATAAAAAATTGATTGATTTGATGAGGTTCACTAACAGTGACAGCACAGTTACACTTGCAAACAATTGCAAACCGAAATTTACTAAAAACACTGAATACCGCCAATCCGTTCTTCAAACAATTTATATCAGCTGTATTTTGCTGTCACATACAATTAATTATTTCCTCTTCAGACTTGCAAATATTGTTTCTGTAATTTAAAAAAGATTCTGTTTTGGAATTTCATTAGTGTCCACATTATGAAATTTTAGATATTTTGCACTTCCAATGACTAATGTTCTCGGTTAATTGAAACATCAATTCCCATGCATTTGCTATATGAAGATATATATATGTATATATATACATACATATATATATATATATATATAAAGGGTCATTATATGCTTCAACGTTCTGTATGTCTCAGAACCTTTTGTCGATTAATTATTATTTACAAATGATTTTTGTCTAGAACACTCTAAAAAGATAATAACTTTTAAATATTTATATTAATATTTAACTAAATATGATTTTAATTATTGTAAAATTGAAATTATTAAATTGCTTACTGGTAGAAAATGCAATAATTTTTTTTAATCGATATGCAATACATGCAGAAGAACTGTTTAGTAAGGGACACCGTTGGGAAAGTGATGAAAAGGAGAGATAGATAGCTAATTTGTAAAAATGACTTGATGCGTCTTTGATCTTATGTTGAGGCATAACTTTATTAAAAGGAATAAAAGCCTTTTTAGTATATTTTTGATTTTTATTATTAGAACCATATAAGCTATTAATAGTTGAATTTATAACTTCCACTAGATGACAAAAATCAAGAAAATATACTTACGTACTTAACTATAAAATCCAAACCAAATAAGTTTGACAGGTAGAAAAAAAGCGGAGAAGAAAAATGCATATGAGATGAACACAATACATGACATGGGTTAATTTGAACTTTACGAAATAAGTTGTGTATATTGGAACTAAAAACTCTCGTATTCAACTTCGTCAAAGAATTTGTATATAGTGTGAAAATGACCGACAACCTGATCCAGCTGATAAGTGGTGAAATATATAAAAGAAATACACAAAGAGCACTCATGATGGAAGTTTAGCGACTTCCGAAAACGCTTTCAGTTCAGCCTATGTGCGTTGGTTGGTATTGATTGACATTGATTTTTCCCTTGTTCCCTTCCTCCCGTGGAAAGTCGTGTGTCTCATCACTAATTCCTTCTGACTACAAACGTTACGAACTGTACGCTGAATTTTATTTGACTTCGCCGACATTTTATTGCTGAAATAACAAAGAAGTAGGGCGCTGTTATCACTGACACATCAGAAAAATTTTTGGTCCCATAGAGATTTTAACCGCTGATCATTTCGTTGCATGTTTACCACTCAGCTAACAGCACCACCAACTGGAAGATTCTTAAATATTTTTTTTATTTTACGTTCTCCTTTCATGCACAACAAGTTTTTTCAGAGGTCCATATTTGTTTTTATTGTTTATAAAATATTACAGTTAATATAATATTTTTTTCTTTAATTCCGTTTTTGCATCTTGACAATAATAGGATGACTGTAGTAATTTACACTTTGAAAGAAAATAATTTCCAAAATATTTTCTTTTCAAAATGTCAGTGAAAAACCGAAACTTGCAAATTTTGTAAGAAAGTTATAGAAAACCACGTTAGTATATCCGTGGGATCATACCTTTTTAAACAAAAAAAATAAATTTTTGATCCACAGTTGTCGGAAGTACTCGTGTTCTAGATTTACGTCAGCACCTGCCCATAGGGCCTTATCTGACGGTGGTCTTAACACCGAGTAAATTTCTGAAACGATTCACTAGCGCCCCCAGAGCAGTGATAAGCAAATGAGCCCGTAGGCCACCTACTTCCAGAGTTGGGCAGCAAATCATGTATAGTATTCTCTGGTTTCTATAATGCACCTTGTTGAGGTGTTCGAGCGGTCTAAACTCTTGTCACATCAGAATGTTTTTATGTCAAGACCCATTTAACAGTAATACTGTTGGTTCGAAACACATTCCGGTGACTACTGTCGAATGGCAACAGCACCTAGTAGAGTAAAAGTCATATCATTAATATGCGTGTTACGACTTTCACATATTTACGATTAGACCAAAAACTCCACTCCCTGCGTAACTTTAGGTAGCAACCACAGCCACTACGAATCCAAACCCAAGCCAGCACACCACCGACCTTTCGGGGTAGACACGATGTCCTCAACCCGAGTACCTATAGTACCCCCGGAAGACATCAGTCCTTAAACCCGTACTAGCGAAGACGGTGTGGGGCCAAGCTGGTCCCGTAGTACTAGATTAGAATCTAACTGGTGTTAAGCAGTCCTTCATCAATCTCTAGTGAGATTTCGAAAAGTCACCTCCTCTATCATTTTCGAACCCCAGAGAGGAACAAGGTAATGCTGCACCTTGAGCTAGGCACCGGGGGGTCGCTTATACACCCGTAAGTTCCGAAAACAAGATTCACAAGTCTCCAGAACTCCCCTGCGGGATGTCGGAAGTACTGGGGAATTCTAAATTGTTCAGCCCTTTTTTTACCCTTATAGCAAAATACATATGTCTTCACATTAAAGATGTCGTGTCATCACCGCTAAAACGAAAAGAGACATCAACCTGAAGACAAACGTCAAAATTTTCTGATAAATTTAGTGTCATAGATGACTGGAATGACATCAATATTATGTCACTTATTACATAATATTAAATTGTGAAATATGTGTTAAGGAAAAAAGCAAACAATGTTATAATGTTTTTAGTTGCTATTGTAATACAAATTTTATAGTTTAATTTTTTATTTTTGTGCTTATATGCATTTTTAGAAAATTATAACACGTAACACTGCATTGATGTACTCGCATCATCATATGAGGGACATAATAGTAAAGTTTCTAAGTATTTTTAAAATTTAACCCAGTACATCATACGTGGAGAGACAAAAGATTGAAACAAACGCTCGTACGACACCTTTTTATTATATAGATGACACATAGTCATCACATATGTCATCAACACCAAAAAAATAAGTATAACTTACTCACAATAAAAAACTTAATCAAAGCACAAAAAAGATGAAGTTGATGGAAGTAGTTAGCACGTTGACAACAATACTAAACTCTGGACCGAGGTCGATACCTGTATTCGAATAAAGTAATAAAACACTTTGAATTTTTATCTTATTCTCATTTGTCTCACGTATGGGCCGGTGCTTCAAAGACTATTTTGAAGTTACTCGACCGCATACAGGAGAGGGAGAGGAAACTCATTGGGGACGGTAGGGTAGCAAGTTCTATTCACTCTCTTGAGCATCGTCGTACCGTTTGTTGTTCTATCGTTGCTATAATGGAACGTGTTTTAATGAAATCAGGCAAATTGTTCCCGTAACGCGGTCATATGCGCACAACACGTTCATCATTAAGACCGCATCCATATGAAATTTGTTTTGTCTTTCCACCACTCCCTCTGCCATCTCTTCCAAAACCTTATTTGCTAGTTGCGACAGAATGCATCGCATATGTAGGGGTCATCCCCTGACTGCCGTTTAAAGAAAAAAATCAATTCTCTAATGTCGGCTTATTATAGTATTGATGTCAAATTTTTCAGCATTGTCATAGATGGCAATCTGACATCACAATGATAAAAAGTGTCATGTGGACAAAAACGAAGATACTTGACATAGCATTGATGTCAAATTACATCATAGTTATGATAGCTTTTCTACCAGTGTAGACATTTAAGGAAACGTTCTCTTATGTTCATACGAAATGTATAATGGTGCCTAGTTCTACTTTAAATGTAAATTAGAACAAATTTCGCCTAAACTTTGTCATATTCAAGAACAATTTATTGAATCTTTAGCTTTTACGCTTTAAAAGCAAATTTAAATCAACAAACGACGACCCCCCAAAAAAAAATGAATGAAGAAACGTAAACTAGAAAAATTCTTGACCTCAATCTTAAATATATTTCAGATTGACTAAAGTAATTGTTCTTATTTCGGTTTTTGTTTATTTCCATTTTGGCTTATTTCTTAAACATAAATAAATAAACATTAACAAACAAGCTTTGAGAAAAAAAACATAACAAAAGGAAAAACTTAAGGAAAAATGGAAAAACTTTCTATTTTTATCAATGCTGTTGATATATTTGTACTGTATTACTTTTCAAACTCATATTCAAGCAGGTATTAAGAATGTTATTTGTAGTTGTTGCTGCTGAACTTGGGAATTCCCAATGCCAGATGTTAGACTTGCTGTCTTTTCAACTTTTTATGTGGGCGGACATCTACATATGTATGTTTGATTGTGTAAATGAATGAATGAAGTGTTTTATTTATTTTTTTATACTGCTCCAAGAATTTCTTTTTTTTGTGGAAAAGTATCACTTCCGTTTTTAGCCAGACATAGACTTTTTTCTTTTCAGTACCTAAAAAAAGAAAAGAACGAGAAAAACAACAGTAGCAGCAGAAAAACTGTCTTTATTGTCAATTGTTTTGCCAGGCAGCAAAAGTTGCGTAACAGAGAAGAAAAAACAAAATTATATGCCAAATCATAGCAAAAGTCTGACACACGTATACAAAATTATCCTTAACAAAACTGGAAACTCTAAGAAAAATGCAAACAATTTTAATACAAGCAAGGAAAAAAATTATGCCACAGGATAAATAGAAAAAATATAAATTGTGGAAAAAAATACGCAACATCAGTAGCAAATAGCAACCAACCAAACAAAGTCTGTCAGTAGCAACAACCTGCTTTACAACAACACCAGCAGCAGCATATCCTTACAATTGTGAACCTTTTCAATATGGAAACTTTGTACTTCCATTGCTTTGCAATTTACAGTTTTTGCTTCCTTTTTACAAAATCACAGAATTTTAGACATGATGATGAAGAAAAACAACAAAATCTTATTATTATTTGAAAATAAAAATAAAGACTAATAGATGAATAATACACAAAAAAGCAAGAAGGGAAAAGGAAAAAGAATAAGAATGACGGAAACAAACTTGAAATGAATCCCACAAATAAGAAATAAAAACTCTTAAACACGATTGTTGACATTTTGAACTTGAAAAAAAAAAATTCAAAAAACCCATCTTGATACTGAAATGATAATATTTTCCTTGCTTTTCTCTGCTGCTAGTGAAAGATACTAGAAATATTGTTGAAATATAAAATTCCTCAAGAAATAAATAAAAACAAATCGACTTTAGCATCAGAAACGCACAAGCTCATACACATTCCCTATGACATATGGAGAAACAAACAAACATACGCCAGTACACGCACACAATCAAATAATAACATTTGTATTAAGGAAAACAGATTGTTGCAAAAGCAAAATATAAATATAAAAATAGTAAAAACTAAAAGAAATATGAAGAAAAATCATGAATGAAAAGTATAAAAAAGGGATTTTTGCGTAACTTTTTTTTAGTTTCTTCCTATAGTTGAGGAAAAAATTCTTATGCATGAAACACTTTCCTTGTTAGAATAAAAGAAAAATTCTGTATGAATGAAGAAAACAGAACGAACTTCATAAAAAAATTCTCTAAAGAACCCAGACATTTAAAATGTCTGCTTATGTTTCTACGAGCAGCAACAGAAGTACATACATACTTTCTTGTTAATAATGTCGTTGAGCTTAACAAAACGAAAAAATATATGTACGAGTGAATGCGTTTCGTGTCTGTATGTATATGAATATTTCAAGGGATTGTCTAGAGGAAACTTTTGCAACCAGACGCATCAAAACAGTTCCACCGCCACCAACAAATACATTTAAAGACTTTATTCACAACAATGCAAACATATGGCAAATAATAAATATGACGAACTCATAAAATCTACAACTAATACTACTATTGCTATTACTACTGCTACAACAACAACTATGGTCACAACAAACAATGCAAATAAAATTTAAACAGTAAAAAATAGAAAGCAAAACGGTAACACTATCCAATACATGGTTATATGAAATACGCACACATGCACCCGATACGCAACTAGTGCACTATGGGGATGAAACCTCTACATTGGACAACAAAATAGATTCACAAGCAAATTGCGGCTGTTCGTACGATCTTTCGATTAAATGGGCGAAGGCATCTAAGAATATTTAAAAAATTATTTGTATTTGAGACCGTAGCATAATGCGACTAAAACGTAAAGTGCAAAGAAACACATTTTCAATATCTTTCAAATTGTATTTATAGGAAAGCGAAATTTATACCATTAATTATTGAATATAGTGACCGCAATATTTATGCAGGTGCACATAGAAATCTAAGGAAAATGTTGTATTTACTGAGGCGACTTAAAGCGTCAATAGAATAGACTGCAAATGTCATGAGGACATTAATATTGATTAGAAAGATATTTATTCCGCACGGGACCAAGTGCATCGGTCGTAAATGTCTAACGGCCTGTGTAACCTAGTATTAACGATATATTTCGCTACACTAGAACAAGATTTCATATTACAGCCATTTGTGTAGTAGAGTGTTTGCAACTATAACAAAAAAAAATGTAGAACTAGTCTCAACTAGACTACTTAAACCGAACGTCATGTGCGAGTTACAATACACTCACTCAGTTGATATCGAACAGCTTCTGTCTGAACGTATGCACATAAACCTTCAACAAAGTAAATGAAGAGTGTAGTTTGAGAAACTAGAGATATGTCGAAAACTTTAATGTAACCCTCTATAAACTTATCACATCTAAGCCAACATTGCACGAACAGATTTGCGATTACGTACGACAATATTTCCAGAAGGGGAATTTATTTGTTTAACATTCAAAAAATGTACAATCACCACCAGGTTTATCGATAAAGGGACCCAGTGATTTGCAGACAATGGAATTAAAATATTTCAATATAAAAAAATTAGTTTTAAAATTTCAAATTCAATTTCAATTTTATGAATGAAAAGAAATTTTTGACAAAATGTATTGGTTACAAGTTATGATGAGGATGAGGTTTGCCATGGAAATATCATATTGAAAAATAAATTACAGTTTCTAACAGGATCTATATGCGTAACACAAGCCACTCTAACTAAGTGATCTGCAATCCATAAATTTTCTATAATTTGGATTACGAGAAAATAAGACAACGATATTTCGTGAATCATTTCAGAGCTTCCCATGAAATTTTCTGTATTACCCACAGTTATTCTGGATTAATAAAGTGAGGAAACTTTTCGTCAACGGTTTATATCTCTCGACTGGATCAACCGTTTATTCTATCGCCAGATAATGTTCTTTTTGTCTTTAATAGCTGCTTAGATTACGGATTTGAAAGGCTCATGGTTAACTATTATATCAGTACTTTAAACAATGAAAACATTGTAGATATATATATTTTTCTTTTAGTTAAAATTCTTTTTCTTTTAGTTAAAAAGACTATGAATAGGGGCATATAGTTAGTTTAGAATTTCCTTTAAGCGTGTACATCTGGTGAAAACAGGCATTTCGAAAATCATGATGACTTTCTATAGCGTGAATTTGAAAAGAAAATAATTGTCGGTAATTCATGACTACAATTAAAATTTATGGTTGGCGTTCAAGCCTGACATTATTGACCTTCCGTTTTACTGGTTTTGTAAGAATTCCGTTCGATTACAGGTGGGTAATATTTATTTCTTAAATATCTCAGATCTTATTTCTCACTGTGTTATATGTGATCCAATGTCCGTTTAAAATATTGTTCCCTTAAGCACGCAAATAAAAGCCCTTATATGCCATTGTGCAGTAATTCAGTGAAATCTACACATTTAAGTTAAAAACATACATAAAACCAACACTCGCGGGACATTTTGTATTTTTATGGAATTTGTTAAGTATAAAGTTGTTGAAGTAGAGCACATGAATATGCCCGCACATGCATGCATGCTTATGAATAGAGAATACATATGCTCTTTTACATTCATGAACTCTGCTTCTATGTGTTCGTTACTATTTTGAAGTACTTAACACTAATGTTGCAAAAAGTTATTGTTCTTTTGTGCGATTTGCCTGTTTTATTTCGATTTCTTTCTTCAACATGCCAACTCTAAAAATAATAAGTCCTGGTAATATATGGGAGTGTGAAGAAAAGCTTCGAATACACGTACATTTGTACAAACAAATTATGCACAAAGTAGATCTCAACATGCTACAAATTCAAACACAAAGCAAAAAATTATAATGGAAAACTTTTTATGAAAATCAAGGTCAAAAACTTTCTTTTTATGCTACTGGAAAAAAAATAATAGAAAATAAAGTTACAAAACAAGAGCAAAAATAAAAATGAAATTGCAACATTGTGTTCTTTCATAACATGCAGAGCAGGAGTTCAACCCTAATTTTTTAAATTCAAAATATCTAGTTTTATTTGAACACATCACGAAAAATATTTTCTGCGCTAAATAAAAATGTCATGTAAACAATACTTCCGCATCCGTTAATAATGAAAAGTAAAATTAAAAAAAAAAAATAAGCAGCGATAGTCAGTTCCAATGAAATAAGTAATGAACATTGCTTTAAACGTTGCATACTTTTGGGTTTTGTGTGTGAAAGTGTGTCCTAAAAAAATGTTCCCGGCAAATGAATTTCACGTTACGTATACGTCGCCGTATTCCTACAAAACACAATTGTTTATGATGTTTTTCTTTTTTCTTTTTTGAAAACACCAATGACCAGTTGCCGTTTGTTGGTTGTTGGTTGTTCTCGTTGTTGTTATTGTTATTGGTCATACATACATAAATACATACAAACATGTAATATTTGTTCATTCGACATGCTGGATGTGACAATAATTGTGTTGCATTTTTGCAACTTGTGTGTGAATTTGTGTTTTTGCAATGATTTTCGCGTAAATTTTCTTTTTTGTAAAAATGAACATGAAAGAAGTTTCTCTTTAATTTTTTCCTCCCGTTGATTTTTGTTTTTTCTCTCGGACAACTTTTATTTTCAATTCAACACTTTTGCAACTTTATGAATTCATGTTGATGTTGTTGTGAAAGTTGATGTAAAAAACAAAACCATAGTACAACACATATTTTTTTTAAGAATGTGAGATTCCTAAATTTTATGTTTTTTTTTTGTTTGCATGCATTTAGTAGCACTACACAGCGATTTTTTATTCTGTTATTCTTTTTGGTTGCAAAAATTTAAATGTGTGAATATACCGTGTGGATTTCTACTTTTTGGTTGGTTTGTGTGGTATAGTTTGTAGTTTTCACATGCCACACGACCTATATTTCACGTACTCTACTCACACAGTTTTAGTTTACTTTTTCTACTTTTTTATGAAATGCAACTACAACGTGCATTTGTTATTACATGAACGGTGTTTGTATAATGCGTGAATAAGTGAAACAACCACCAATAGATGCCTGACAAAAGAAGTAAAAAAAAATTGCCTTTGAAATTTTTATATTCGCTGTTATCAGTCTATGTGATGACGACATCATCAGAATTTCCAACAAAATAAACCACCTGTTGTGCAAAGTTGAAAATATTTAAATTTTGTGTTTATATATTAAATTAATTTATAGAAAAATAATAATAGTGACACAAAGCAATATATACAATTATAATAAATCTTGGTGTTGAGGACTTAATTTTGGGCAGTGCCCATTGTGGTAGTTGTGGTCGTTGGTGTTAGTTAGGCATTCGTAAAAAATATTAATATTTAATTAATAATTAATATATTTTTATTATTGTATAGGTTATCGACCTATTTTTGATTGGAAATTATGACAATGTAATGTGTGTCGAAAAATGCACAAGAAAGAGAATTAAAAGCAATTATAATGCAGGTGGGGTATAATTTTGGGGAACAATTCTTAAATCATTGTGACCTTATTAATGCCAGTATATTAATGACCCGAAATTGTATTGAAAAACAATTAACAAACATTTGCGTATTTCTATTTTTAAATTGTTCTTTTCATATGAAGGGAATTTTTTTTAATCCTCTTTCTTATTGCACGCACATGTTTATCGAAATTTATTATTTGTTCCCCCAATTTAGAAAAAATAACTAACGGTATTTCAAATTTTTTTCTATGCACGCTACATGTGTAGCACATTGCACTTGAAATAGTAAAATATTTTTTTTTGGGAGTAGGAGACTATATTCCGAAATCGCAATTGACTGGGAAGACTTCTGTGGGGAATTTATCCCACATACCAACAGTTCCTCTGCAACACGTATTGCGCTTCCACCAAAGACTATAGAGTTCCTTGATATCATTAGAGCACATTTCATTGCAGTACCAATAAAATAGCGTTGCACACCTTTCGTAATAATTATGCACCTGCGAGTCAATAAATGTGACTACTATACTGTTACCGATATGCCCCTTCAACCTCTCCCATGCACGGTCGTGTAGCGTTAAAATAAAGTTTCAATTGTCGACTCATGCTAAATTTCAGTGATGTAAAGTGAAAAATGTGTTCGATTTGAATCGAAATATCACTGACTCCAACAACAACAAGTATGGACAAAAGTACTTCATGCTACAATCTGTGAAATGTTTTGGAAATATCTAGAGCTGCCACCTCAATGCCAATAAATCACTCGTTGACCGTCGTATACGGAAGCCACATTGGGGTAAAATCAGTAACTTTCTATAAAGGGAAGTTAAAAATAACACATATGAATCGATATTTCGAAGAAAGATAAAGAAACGTATTTAAAGCATTTAAAAGCGCTAAGCAGCATAATACTGGTAATAATGTTGCATGCTTTTTTAATTGTACGTACAACAAATATGTTTGCAATAAATCGCACCTTATACTAAAAATTAAAATTATGAAATTGTTCTTTTGGTACGAAACCACTTGCTTCCAGTGAATATTTTTTTTAGACGGTGGCACTGTGGTCCCAAATCCATTTTTTTGGCATAAATTCGAAAACTATTGTTAGAGCTTTAAATTTTTTGCACAATTATAAATCGTGGCAAGATAATAAAAATAAAATTGCCAGTTAGATCACACCCACACCCTACTCCCACAAAATAATGACAATAACCCCTAATCGTCGAACAAAAAAAATTATTTAATATTGTTTGTTTTATTATTTAATTATTAGGTTTTTTATTATTAAAAACTTAAAAATAATAATAGAAAATACATATATATCTAAAACTCTTCGACATCCAGCTCAAGAAAATTTTTATAACACTTATTATCAGAGCTACTCTCCTCGTCATCCATACACAAGCTATTATCTGTGGAATGAAATGACGGTGCTTCCAAAAGATCGATAACGTCTCGAGAAAAGGCATTCTTCTTATTTTGGTCTCTTCTCTTTGTAAGACACGAACTTGATAACAATGGATCCGAAGAATCCATAGCTCTATGAAAAACATCCCACAGGTTATTTACTCTGCTATTTTTGTCTAGCGTGGGAAGCTGCAATGATCTGCGAACCATGTATTGAATTTTTATGAATAGGATTCCAAGGATATTGTAGCACCTTCGCAGTAACTGCATAATCACACGACATTGTTATTAGAATGGTATGAAATTTTTTGAGGGGTTCCTCTTCAAAGTCTAATATTGATGCAAACAATTCAATATTGGAAAAGGCTCTCCTTGTCGTATTCCCGTCATTAGTACTACCACTGCCATTTTGTTTCGATTTATCAATGTGAAGTCCCATTTCAGCCCACATTCAGGGTTGGAATTCGGTTTTGCGTATCTCCATAGTAGACTTAGCCTTCGCGTCTCGAACCTTCCACTTCTTTATCCCGATTTTATATGATACTTTTAAAACAAACTCTAAAA
Organism: Dexiosoma caninum; assembly: GCA_963924685.1. NCBI lineage: Eukaryota > Metazoa > Arthropoda > Insecta > Diptera > Tachinidae > Dexiosoma > Dexiosoma caninum. The sequence goes on from OZ004729.1 coordinate 58,775,989, forward strand.
ACCGTATCGAAGCAAGTAGGGGGCCTTACTCCATAACAAAGTGTTCCAGATTTCGGTTGAAAACAGTTAGACTTCAGATTGATTGTTTTAAGAAACTCCGTCGGGTTTTCACCGCATATTGGACAGCATTGGCAGCAATTAGTACCTGTTAAAATATTTAAAATTTTGCCATCAATTAGTGCCATATTTAGGTCATAACTGATTTTAATGCTTCTCTTTTCAAGGATAGTACAATCAAACGATTTCAAATTGCTTATAGGGGAGTCCAAATTGGCTTTCAAATATGAGCTTCAAAATATGAGCTTTAGTTTTTTTTAGCAAATTTAATTTCATCCAAATGACCTAGTAACTTTAGTGGTACTAGAGTTGTAACGTATAACGACTGATCGGTGGAACGCATTTCTCTGTTTCAAATGTTTACTTATACGTACTTTGACCCGGCGAACTATCAAATACATAGCTAGCAATCAATTTCACTTCGCTATTGTCCGGAAATTGTGTAAATACTTCTTGTTGCATTAAAATTATCATATCCACTGTCCAAGAAGTTTTGTAATGGCACCTGAGCAATGGTTTCTGAAACATTTACCCCACTCGGTCTACATTTTAACTGTGCAGCAACCAATTGTTTATAACTGGGATATATGTCACAGTTGTGGTTTTTATTTAAAAGCCTAATGTTAATACACTTCTGTTTTGAGAGCCCATTTTCAATTAAAAATGCTAAAGCTTCATTAGGGGTAACAGCAACCGGTTCTTGAACTGATAGCTTTTTTGCTCTTAATGTGGATTTTTCAGGCGCATCAAATTTGTTTTCAAAATGAATGAAACAACGGGTTTCTTTGCCTTCTTTGTAGAAACAGTAGCCGCATGAACCAGAAGCGGTGTATTATGATTGTGCTCCAATGACAAATCAGCTTCTAGTTTTCGCTTTAATCGCAAGCTGCCTTCATTGTAGCTTAAATTGGGACGCCTTACAATATTTGATGGTGGGAAAACATAGTAAATTTTCTCAATATTGACAATCATATTTGTTGAAACCCATTTGGAATGGGCTTTTTTTAAATCTCTCTAATTTGTTATTGTACTTCGGTAAATATTTTTTTAAATGTGATAAGTTATTATACACTTTTTGTTTTATTTGATTTATTTTGTTAATATTCAGATTTTTATTAATTCTTCGAAGTATCCAATCTGTTAGTATATCATCTTTGCGCACGTTTGTTTGCAAAAACGAAAGCATTTGGCCACGGCTAATCGAAAATTGAGCTAAAATATAATGACAATTGTGGGAGTTTGCTGAAAAATACTGGCGAGATTTAAATTTCCACATATAATACATACTTTGACAAACACATTCACATTTGAACCTTTATGCTAGTTCATGGCCAAATAAAACTTTCAATCTAAAAAAACATCTAGGTTATATTGACTAAAAACCACACAATCACAAGAGTCAAGAATAACGACAGGGTCGCGATAAATAAACAATCGGAATAATGCGTTTGAACTACATACTTACATTGGGCTTCAATTTAAATTATATGTTTATTTCTTATTTTCTTTTCCACACTTTGTTTTAAATATAATTGTAACAGTATTTTGAACCCGATTCAATTACACATGCAGCGTTACAATATATTTTTTAAGCAAAACTTTTTATTTGAAAAAAAAAAAAACTTAATTTCAAAGTATCCAAATAGTGAAAAAAAAGCACAAAAATATATATTTCGAATTCATTTTTATTGAAAACTAGCTGTCACCCGCGGCTTCGCTCCCGTTATTATCTCCATCTGTTATACAGTTTCGGAAAGGCATATCTTACCCCTCCCCCTCTTACGTCGCCGCCTGGTTCTATTTAAAAAATATATATGTAGCATATGTGTCCTTCTAGACGCAAAAACATAAATGCATTTAAATTTCATTAAAATCGGTTAGATGGTCTCGCTGGCATGGAAATTGCCCCTACCTTCCCTCGTGGTTATAGTTTAAAAAAAAATAATACCCTATAACCTTCCCGGAGTTGCACAATTGCCAATGTGTCTTTTAAACTCAAATACATCAAAGTTTTATGTAGTTTTTGGGGGGGGAGGGGCGAAATTTTCCCTCTATCACCCTCCTGGTCCTAGTTTTCAAAATGTACATAGACTCTGTGAATTTTTAAACGCAAATCTATCCATGTTCTAAATTTCATCAATTGTGTTTCCATTTCTTTTCTTTCCTAAACTGCACTCTGTCCACATACATATAAAACCAGCATGTATTAAAAAATTTTAAAAACTCTTATATGAGAATGACTACCCAACTAGCATTTGGTAGATAATTAAAAAATATTTCCTAAATGAGTCTACTCAGATTATTATTGATGTTTAAAAACTGATTTTTAACTTGAGCAAAAGAAATTGTTAATGATGGGTTCTATTGCAAATTAACTGCTTCAGTTTAGACGAAGAATGCATGATTTTAACATACGGGTGTAATTGGCAATCATGTGTTCAAATTTAAGAAAACAACTCATCATTTAAATAAGTGCTTAGAATAATTGTTCTATAATTTGGTTACATTTTAGCATGGGTTAAAGAGTTCCTGTAACAGATTTAAATATTTATTTAAATCATAACTACAACTGCTTAATTGTTCATATGACTTAATCGACAGAGTTGAATGAATGTACATGAGTTCAAAAGTTATAATCTAGTTTGGTATTACAAATAAATTCACATTAAGAAGTCAAGAAAAACTCAATTCACAGTGAACGCATTCACTTTTTTTGCTGGGATTTGGATCATTAATGAGAATGAATTTTCATTTGAGCTGTTGTAAAAATATTCACATATGATTCATCCATAAGCTTAAATAATGCAATTTTTTATTATAAATATCTACTACCAGAAAATAATCTGTATAAGATAGCATATTTGATAGCCAAAAAATATTTAAATGTATTAAGAGAAAAAGCTTTAAATTCAAATTGAAAAAAACGCTATGAAAATATTGTAAAATATATGTGTATGTATATGTATATCATAATATGAAGTAAATTGTATATGAGAATTAGAGTTTTACTTACCTTTTGCTTTTCAAGCTATCAACAAGTAATTATTTAAACTCTACCAAAGTTATATGATTTTATCTGCATATAATTTCAAAAATTGCTAAGATTTTGGAATAAATGTAATTTATATTGTACTCTAAATGTATTCGTATTTATTTATTTCGTAATCACATATCCATATCCTCTACTTATACATCCATCTTATACATCCCCCACATACAGAAGATTACAAAAGAGTAAGCAATTGGTTTCCAAAATTTATCCATACAGTCCACTTCATTAAATCCAAACTCCAAGACACCAAACTTCTTCGGAATAAGTAAATGGTATCAAAGATGATTCTTTCAGATGATTTACTGTAGGGTACCATTTTCTCACAACGAGAGTATCAATTATGATCCAAAAATGAGCGCAAAAGATTCGAATATGAGACACCTTGATTTTGCACATCTGTTTTTACCACCTGTATATGGGTGTATGCACATACTCGTACATGTTTGTATTTTCACATAGAGTAACAATTTAAAACTATAAATTATATTATATTGTTCTAATTTGTCATATATCCTTTATTCATAAAATTCATCAGTAACGTAAAATATATTTGCGTTAGAGTTCAAAAGGAAACTAGTTCCCAGTATGTTGAAAACCTACTGACCTTTAAAGGTACAATTTTTGGATTTTATGTTCCCACTGTCATATTATTTGTTATGTCAATTTGTTTCCAACAGTTACCATTATCTGATCAATTAAAGTTTAAGGAGTTGTTTATTTTTATATTATTATTTTCCAACATAAACCTTTATGATACGTTGTGAATACCCCAAATATATTAAGGATTTATATAATAAAAAAAATATTATTAATAACATACGAGTATGTATCTTTATTAAAGTTGATTTTCTTTTCGTTAGTATTTTCCCTTGAAAATTTAAATTATTACATTTATAATTCATACATATATGTATATAACGAAGGAAATGTAAATTGCATTTTATAAATCTTTACGTCAATACACGTTTACATAGCGCACTATATTCCCTTTCTTATATACATAACTTAGAGAGAATACGAAGATTTTATTTTAATGACATTGCCTTGATTTAATTTTATAATGCTTTTGAATAAATTACGTTAATTGCATTAAGAATACAGAGATAAATATAAATTAAATATTAAGGACATTCAAGAATATTCAATGAATGCAGAAGCAAAGCTGTACTTATATTTTATATTTTTATTTTTTATCTTGAACCAGGACTCAGGAGATGCGGTGCATTGTGCTGGAACTAGAGGAAAGGGATAGTAGGAGAAATGACAAGTGGTGAAGCTTCACTATCTTACAACTCTGCTTTTTGCACGTTCTTAATTTTTTATAGCAATATTGTAGCGTCTCTGATGCTCCTTGACCTATGAAATTTAAAATAATATTAAATTTAATTTTAATTACAAATTATATTTCTGTTTTCTTATTTTCTTTTATTTCTTCGAAAAGCGTAGTTTAAACGTTGAAAAGATTCTTTGAAAAATGAAAGTTTAATTAATTTTAGTAAACGCCTTTTTTATCTTGCACCAGCACTAAGGAGATGATCCATACACATGCGGTGCATTGTGCTGGAACTAGAGGAAAGAGATTCCAGGAGAAATGATAGGAGGTGAAGCTTCAATATCTTACAACACTGCTTTTCGAACGTTATTTATTTTTGTAGCAGTGTCGTAACGTCTCTGATGTCAAGGAGGCGTATTAAATTTTGAATCTTCATTTTTAGTGGCCATTTTTATTAATTATTTTACTTCGCCGGTGCTACACAATACCGATGCCTATGGATGGGATACAGCTGAAGACGTTGCTGTTCAGTGACCAGTGACTATGCCTTCGCTACTGAAAACTCGCGACAACAACTGACACAAAGACACACAAATGCACATCAGAAAAAATGCGAGATGTTTTTATGACTCTGAAACTGGGGTTGAACCCTGGAAAATTTTTTGTTTTGTAGTCAACGTTCACACTGCTTCGACCGTCGCCAGCCTCTTCTATAGAGATTACAATATAAAATTATTTTAAATATTTTCTATAAAGTTTTTAAATCCAATTATCTTTCTTCCATTTACATTCAATTAGTTTTCTCCTATGGTGTTACTTGTGCTGAAATTAGGATTCAAACGGAAGTTGCTGGATGTTTAATAATTTAAAACATCTATTTTAATATAAAGAGATAAAATTTTGTAAATATTTATAGCCACATGCATAAAAAAATTTTGATTTTGATTTCATTTTAGTTAAAAAATATTTAAATCTAACAAAGATTTTTTAAAAATTCGTATTCATAATCAGTATTTTAACTAAAAACCATTTTACCTTTTCCTAATATTATCGTGGCAACACTACATTTTCTATTTTGCCACTTAATTCACAAAGTACTCGTAGCTCTATTTATTCCGTGCCCCGTTTTATAAAAATATTATTTTTACAAAAGAAAAAATGTAACAGAACGTTTACTTAATAAAAAAAGGTAAACAGTGAAAACCGAATCTTTGGTGAAGTGTGAAGTATGTGTATTTTATTACCGATTAAAAAGCACTGGAGTTTTATTTTATTTGCTTTGCTTGTTTATACATCGCCAATACAAATTGATGGGTGCCGATGGCACGATGGATGGTAGTCTGCACGTTGACTACACAACCAAAAAACAGACCTGGGTTCAACCCCAAGTTCAGACAAAAAAATTTTAAAATAAAAATAAACATCTCGCATTTTTCTGATGTGTATTAGTGTGTCTTTGTGTGTCAGTTGTTGTCGGAAGGTTTCAGTGGCGAAGGCATAGTCACTGGTCACTGAACAATACCGGCTTCAGCTGATAGCAATCCACAATCACATCAGAACGCCCTCCTTCGTCGGTATTGTGTAGCACCGGCGAAGTAAAATAATAATGAAAAAAAAAAAAATAAATGGCTACTAAACCGAACCTTCAGCACTGCTACGAGTATAAAAACAAACAAAAAAAAAAGAACGTTGGAAAGCAGAGTTGCAAAATAATTAATAAAGCTTCACCTCCTGTCGTTTCTCGTACTATCCCTTTCCTATAGTTCCCAGCACAATGCTTCGCATGTGTAGGAGTCATCTCCTGAGTGCTGGTCCTAGATAAAAAAAAAATAGAAATTCTTTCTTTAAAAAATAGAGATAGTATTTTGAATATTACATACATATATTCATACATCCATAAATAAACCCAAAGCAATATCATTTTAACAATGTCATTTTAAAATAAGTTTTTAACATGCGTACAATCAATTTTAAAATTTGCTTATTTACACAACATTTAAAAAAGGTATTTTAAAGTAAAATTCTTTTACGAATACAATTTCAGCGAATATTGGTTATGACAGATTAATATTTGATTTATTTTTAAGTACTTTTTTTTAAGAGAGGTAACACTCAGACAATGATTGCCTGCTACTTGATGTTGACTTCTATAGGAATCAAAATGCTTGATAAATGACAGTTGATCAAGAGATAGATAGAGGAGAGATTCATTATTTTTACAATTGTGATTTTGCATGTTTTCTGTTTTTATAGCAATGTGGCAGCGCCTCTGATGTCAAGGAGCCACAATAAATTTTTGAAACTGTATTTGGTAGCCATTTTATTAATTATTTTACTTCGCCGCTGATGCTCTACAATACCTACGAAGGAGGGCGTTCTAATGTCGCTTGTGTATTAGTCTCAGGTGAAGCCGCTCTATTATTCTATCTACATTAACAAGAATCGGTAAAGAACTTGGACTATATCGGTAATTGTTCACCTTCTTGAGAGCGAAAGTTGATTACTTATTCAATATAAACATGAAGTTAATGAGAATAACGACTGGTTCTATATACAACAGGTGTCTGGTGGCAAATTTATATTTTTAAATACGATTATTTCAAAAAGTAATAAAAGGTGCGGAGGGATGGTGGCGCCGTTAGAATTATCGATAGTGCGGATTTATCAGTCACGATTTCGCAGTGGTCGAGTGAGTATCGCGCGTTCGCTGTGGAGACATTTTTTAAGAGTAATTCTTCTTATGTAATTGCTCGTTCAAAATTTTATTCAAAGTACGGTATTCGGTGAATAAGTGATGGACCGAGTGTAAATTTAATTCGTTCGTGGATGCAGAGATTCCGCGCAACTGCTTCGGCTATGAATGCCCCACGGCCAGGGCCCAGTCGATCTTCAAGGACTCCCGAAAACATTGAACTCGTTGAAAGCAGTTTACGTGAAAATCCGTGACTTTCAATACGGAAAAGAGTAGCCCCACTGGGACTTCCAAGAGCTATTATTCATGTAATTTAAAAAAAGGATCTGAAGGATCTGGATGACATACTCTTTAAGAAATAAAACCGCATTTCCATTATATCGTTCAATGCTTATAATAAAACTTTGTCTCAATTATTACGATTTTTTTTTTTTAATTTCGAAAATATAAATCTGCTACCAGACACCCTGTATATATGTGAGTGCATGTGTTGTGTAATTGTTTTGTGACACCGTTATGTTTATACATTATTGGGTAACCGCATTAGCAGTTATTTTTGTACAATTATATAAACTAGACACTCACTATATTTTAAAAGTAATATTAGGTAAGGGATTTGTGATTTAACAAGAAATTACAGAGTAATAAAAACAAAAAAATTTCTGTCAAAAATTCCGATATTTAATTGTTTTGAACTCCTTTACAGATTTTTGTAAAAATTTACGTTTTTTAAATTTATAAAAATATGTGAATATTTAAACTCGATTTGATGAAGACTTTTGTAGTAGAAACAAAAACAGATTTTTCCGAAATTTTCCGTCCACGATATCTCTCGACCAAAGCACCCAATTCTAGTCTAATTCTACCGACTCAACTGACCACATCTATCTGAGTGCCGCACATTTCGGTCTGATCCATTGACGCGTTCTTAAGATATGAGATCCTTACATATGTACATAGTACATACATACATCCATACAGAGATAATCGCGAAAATAGGCGGAAACGATTCCGAGAACCGCAAAACGTCGTAACATGAAAACTCGATTTTAAAAAATGGGGTAAAATCAGTAGCTTTCTGTAGCGACGTGTTAAAAAATTCCAGCTCTTTGTTATAAATTTACAACATATTGTATTTGTTTTTCGTGTTTAAGAAATTACAGCACTATTTCATATTTGCTTTAGTTTTTCTTATCCAGTTGTAGATTTAACTGCCAACTTTTACAACAGAAAATATATTCAATCATTTTTCATAAATTTATGCGAAATGTTGCATACAAAATGTAAAAGGAGAAAAAACGCCAACATGATGAAAAAAAAAGTTGTTAAGTTTTTTTTTTAATTAAAAGTTTCACCACTTTTGCCCTCTAAAATATTTATCATTCGCCTGACATTATAAACAGCATCGTAAATACAACCAGCTAGTAACCCCCACTATTCGGGATGTATAAACGTAAATTCAACCCCTCTATAAAATGAAAACCTTCTTACTCTTCTCTTAGTAACTTTACTTTCCACAATAAAGTTTTAATTTTAAAATGTTTTTTTTGCTTTACAATCAGCGTTGTCAACTTTGAAATTTTAAAACCCACCAAAATCGAGAGGAAAAGCTCTAAATTCAAAATATTTAGTATTATTGGAAATTTGTAAGAAATGTATTTTATAATATTCTCTTTAATTAAAAAAAATAATAATAAATCATAACAATAGTATTTACCAAAAATTTAGTACAGAATTAACAAAACACACGATCCATTCATTTTTAAAATTTCGGCATTGGACTCAAATGTGTAGCGATTAATAATTTGTAACATTTATAATATTTATTTTCGTAAAATTTCAAAATTAGAAGACAATCTGTCCCGTATCTCTTCAAATAATGTTATTGCTGATTGCTATCTTTTTGTTCCACTGCCAATGGTATTTAGCTTACAAGCTTCTTTTAAATCTGTAACCAAAAAAAAAAAAGACCTTTTGCAGGTTATTTACTAATATCACCTGTTCAAATTTTTTTTCAAAACGTTTTTGGTGGGCTTCAAGGAGCTTTGTAATAAAATTACACTTGGTGCAAGCAAAAATAAGAAAAAGCACTAATAATTAAAAATAAAAGCACCCAGCACAAAAATTTTAAAAAGCACTAAAACGGTGCTTTTTACCTTGCTTTGCTTTTTTTCTATTTTCTTGACTTGTCTCTCATTCTCCCTCATGATGGTGTTCTTCAGTTTAGGAGGAGATTCATATTAAAAGGAAACTTTCAATGTTCTAGAAGGTATAATGTCTTCAAAAGTATCCTTGGCTGATTATTAAAGGATTACGATGATCTGAGTGGATTGCAGAAATAAAAAAAAATTTATTGTTTATTATGTCTACTTATCTTATGCACAAAATAATTTTCCCAAGCATTATTGAAAATGAGGCGAAAGTTTTATATATGTGTAATAAAAAGTTAAAAGGAAAAGAAATCGAATTGGTAATGGTGGTGCTGTTCCAAGTGTAAATTTTTTTTTATAGTATTACTAAACAGATTAAAATTTTAGAAAAGTAGCGAAAATTCTTGTAGGAGGCTTTTCGCTTTTTATTTATTTTATTCTTTGACCATTGCTCAGGACGTGTCTCTGCTGTATGCAATACATTGTGCACCGGAACTAGTTACAATAGGATAGTGTAAAGAAGAAATACATATGTAGGACGTGAAGTATTAAGAATGATATAGCTTAATTTTTGGACAACTTTACAGTTGCGTCGTTTCGAGATTTACTAAAGCCGGTTTTTCCATCTTCGATGTTACTTTGTCGCATTAATTTTTTTTTATATTGGTCCTACACATGCGATACATTGTGCTTGAACTAGGAGAAAGAGATAGTTAGAGAAAAGACAGGAGGTGAAGCTTCACTAACTTACAACATTATTTTTGCACGTTATTTGTTTTATAGCAGTGTTGGAGCGTCTCTGATGTCAAGGAGACGTAATAAATTTTGAAGCCTCCGTTTAGTAGCTATTTTTAGTAATTATTTTACTTCGCCGGTGCTACACAATACCGACGAAGGAAGGCATTACTGTTCAGTGCCCAGTGACTATGCCTTCGCCACTAAAACCTTCCGAAAACAACTGACACAAAGACAGCCTAATATGCATCAGAAAAAATGCGAGATGTTTTTATGATTTTAGTCTAAAACTGGGGTCGAACCCAGGAAATTTTTGGTTTTGTAGTCCACGTGCAGACTACTTCAGCCATCGCCATTCAGCTGAAGGAAAGCCATTTTATATATTCTTTGGTTTAACCGATATTTTAGTTCTCAAATACTGGCGAAACTGGGCTTTGTTCACTATCCTACACAATCGTATGTTTCATTAGGAGGGGAATCTTAGTGAAATATGTCCGACTTTAAAAAATCGCTTCAAAATGCCGTTGTAAGTGCCATTAATCAATTAAATAAATAATAGTATGTATAATTAAAATACTTTTTATTACTTTTTCATTTACTTTGTTTAGTGCCAACAAAATTCTCAGCTGTTTGGCTAAAATCGCATAAAATTTTTCAATTTATGAAAATATTCAAAAACTTTTCCAAATCAACCGACTTGACAAAAAAAATCTGTCCCTTAGATGGATTTTTAGTGCAGCTTACTTTTTTTAACCATAGATCGTGCGATTGTGTAGGCGTTTAATACAGACACAGAAAAATATTTGGTCTGTCGGAGATTTGAAACGCGGATCTTCTGGTTGCAGAATCAGCACGTTAATAACTCAGTTAAAAGCATCCGCAAACTATTTATGACATGTGATATAAAGGCGGTCATACATTTCTCTTTTTAAGTTTTAACCGCACATGTGAAACTGTACGGCCAAAACCCTTTTCCAACCGTTCAAAAATATTTGTTGCAACTTGATTTGATCTGTCGTAAAACCGCTCATCTGTACGAGATGATATTAGAATGTCATCTAAATATGTCTTGAACTGAAGTAAACAATATTTAGTATGTGGATATGGCTGTTGTTCTTGTTTACACGTACAGTTTCACACGTGCGCTTAAACGTTAAAAAAAAAGTTTATGGCCGCCTTAAGATAAAACTTCACGAATATAATTATATAAATATTTGTCTATCAATGTAACTCTAATTGAGTTCAGAAATACGGAAAAATTCTTATTTTTACGATTATTTGTCTATGATTTTTATATGGTTTAGCTGCTCTATATGCGACAATTCATTTTGTGATAATACCAAAATGTACTGAAGACCTATAACTAAATGCTTGACATTTCACATGTGTATGCAAGAACTCCCAAAAAATATTTGAGAATTACGAAATATACAAACTAAACAAAAGAAATAGTTTCTTTAAAATATTTCTTTATACAAGAATCATTTTATTATTTGATTTTAAATCTATTTAATTTTTTTAAACCTCTTAGAATTAGTCAACACTTTGGTTGACAATGATTGTATTTAAAATGCAAAATAAAACATTAAATCTTCCAATACAATTATGTAACTATTCTTTCAATTATTCAACGTTAATCAACGTTATTTATTTTACGTTGAATAATTGAAAGAATAGTTACATAATTTATATTATATTTAATATAGAATATCTAAGACATTCACGTATGTGATGAAAATCGTTTTCGGCGTTAAAACGTTTTGAAATCGACAAATAGCGTGATAAATTTGTATGTGACGATTTGTTGTGACGATTTCATATTCCATCTTGTTTCATTGAAAAAAAAACGTTGTTAACATGTAACGCATTTCGATAATGCCAGTTTAAATTCGTTTTCAAATCGTTTAATTTTACTTGAACAAAATGTAAGGAAATATACACACAAAGCAAGAAAATAAATTAAAAATGATTATAAATCCGTCCTTATTTAAACGAAAATATTCAACAAATCTATTCTAATACGGATACGTATTAGTGAAAAATTAATTTTCATAACATAGTAATAATTATTAATATAACTAAAAAAGAAAAGAGAATATCATATGGATTATAAAGCAGCTGCTGTTTAGTTATTTTTAAGCAAATACAGGCTAAATTGCAACAAAGCAATAACAACAACAATGAAAAATTAATACGTACATATGTACATTAGACCGTACCTCAAAAAAAAAAATACCCGTACACCCCCATATTACCGTATTTTTGGACAGTAATTTCAATGAAAAAATATTTTTTTTGGAGTAGCGTTTGCCTTCTTAAACTTTTCTTTATATCTTTGGCATTTGCAGTCGGATCTTAAAGAATGTTAATAAATGTATTTCCGTAACAATATTATTTTAGCGTAATTTTTTAATTCTTTTAGTATAATTAAATTTTAAAATGTTTCTGCTGGAATTATCGAACTACTTACTTCCTTAGCAAATATCTATTGTTTTTTTTTTGACAGCTTTAATTTTCTGATATTAGGGGGCACATTTGGGTGGTGGAAACAGTGATCTGGTGGATAAATACTAGAAGGAGATACTGGAAGTCAATGGCTATTGATGCAGAATATTGGGCTTCTCGAGATAAAAACATTAATGTATCATTCTTTATGATCCGGCTGCAAATGCCAAAGATATAAAGAAAAATTTAAAAAGGCGACCTCTACGTTCGTCCAAAAAAAATATTTTTCTTTTTAAATTACTGTCCAAAAATACGGGGGTGTACCGAGGACTTTTTTTGCCTATAAGGTGGTACGGTCTAATGTACATGCATATATATTTACATATGGATACATATTTGAACACATTACGATGTTAAAGAAAACTCGCCATCGCCCCCTATTCAAAACACAATAAAATTCTAGTAAACTTTAGTTTGCAATTTTAGATTCTGCTGCTATGGTCTGACTGACTACTAGCTGCTGACGATGATAATTTGTTTTTTTTTTATATTGTAGCAGCGAGGAGTCATTTTTCTGTGGTGCGCTTCATCCAATCCATACTTTAATATTATTCACTGTACTCACACCATCCAGCCATCCAACTAACAAAAAGCGAAACTAAATGCAAGACGTAACTCAGAATAATTGAATTTTATTACATTGTTTGCAGAGAGCTTCGGCAGCCTCATAGCAATAGCAGCAAAAATAATAAAACCTGCAACAACGACAACAACAATGGCAGGCAAAGTAGCTGCAGCCTCATTTGGGGCGCGAGCGCAGATGAGTTAGCGGTGGCAAAAACAAAATAAAGTGGTGAAGTTGAAAACGTGTATAGCATGTCATACACAATACAACGGTTGACACAACTTGAAGAGGTTGTACGTCGGATTAGAACGTTTGTGGACTCATTGTATTAAGTAGTTTCCCGGTTGTACAAAAAATTAAATTTTTTGGCATGTTATACAATACCGTTGTAAGGTTTGTGTGGCTGTCACACATCTTTCATGCAGAACATATGTATGTTTATTTTTGTTATGACCACCTTGCAGTAAACATTAAATAAATTTAGTATTATTTTCGGATGAGACAAAATAGAACTCTGATTAATTTTATTGAATTTTACAAATCAATGAGGGAACTTTGTAATTTCAAAAATTTAAATTAGAAAAATAAAAACATTAGTTACAGAAGTTATTACTTAAACAAAAAAAAAAGTTAAAAGCGATGAATTTTCTTGCGGAAATATCTTGTCATTTAAGTATACGCGACAATATTGAATGTCATCTTCACTTCAGGAGAACTTGGGTACAAAATGATGTACATGAGATTTCACATCAAAGTGTATCGTTTGTTGAGTATTGTTGAGTGTGTCAGTTCTTGTCCGAAGGTTTTAGTGGCGAAGGCATAGTCACTGGTCACTGAACAATGCCGGCTTCGGCTGATAGCAATCCACAATCACATCAGAACGCCCTCCTTCATCGGTATTGTGTAGCACCGGTGAAGTAAAATAATAATAAAAAGGGCTACTAAACCGAAGTTTCAGCACTGCTATAAACAAAGAACGTGCAAAAGCAGAGCTGTAAAGTAATTAATTACGCTTCACCTCCTGTCGTTTCTCTAACTATACCTTTTCTATAGTTCCAGCACAATGCATTGCATGTGTAGGGGTGCTGGTCCCAGATAAAAAAAAAGTAAAGCATACAACTTGGTTGTGACAACCGTTGTATCGTTTATGGCTTGCTTCTGGAGACGACGATGATGATGATAATGATTATGATGATGATAATGGTGGTGGTGGTGGTGACGGTGGTGGGGTTGGAGACACAATCTCACTCTTTGTACAATTATATTTGAGTGTGTATGTAAACATTAGCGTCGAAGAGAATAATGACCCCAAGCTTTTATTGCTGCTGTTGTTGTTGTTGCGTTCGTTTATTTGTTTTCGTTTTTTCTTTGCTACTTTAATCATTTCGTCTCCACTTACTCATGCTATGGCTTGTACAGTTGATACAGTGTTGCCAATTTTGTTTTCAAAAATTTAATTTCTATCAAAAAAAAAACATTTACCAATAACAACACTTTTTTAAGGGATTTTATTGAAAACAAATTCAGTTCAGTAAACATAAACTTAAATGACATTAAACAAACGTAGCATATACATATACATTTACAACTATGTACATATATAGGGCATATAATTTGAGTAATAAAGTAAAATTTGTATGCTCATCCGTACATATGTAGTTAGAATATACATACATTTGTTAATTAGTATTTGGTTCTTAAAATACCACAGAATGCTGCTATATCTAATTGTTTCTTACTTTGTTCTTATTGATAATGGTTGTTTTGGTATTGATAATCCTGTATAAACTAAATTTTAAACAAAAAAGAGCTCCATTACCATCCATACAATTTGCATTCAAAATTATTTCCCAAATGTTTCAATATCTTTTTTCACACAATAAAGTGAAGCAATTGTCGACATTTGTCATCAATTTGTTCAATATTATTCGAATAAATGACAATTAGGGAGATTTTCGCGAAAATGAGAAATACTTTTATATCGTTATCACTTTTATATTATATGAAAAGTAATAAATATAATATTTTAAAAAATCTATTTTTATATTATACTTCGTTTAATCATTTTAAGATCACAAAAGCCTTCGAAAGATAAATAAATCTTCACATTTGGCAAGCCTGACAGCAACAGCAATTTTATTAGGTCTGTCTTTATGTGAGCAATTGCTGCTCATTCTCATTTATTTTACTTACTCAAGTTGGTTTTCGTTTGTATAGAAGTGTGTGTTTTTATATATTTTTGTTTTTTACTATTTAAAAGAAGCCGGCATAAATAAAATGTACGAAATGAATGTAATAAGGAAAAACAATAATAACATCTACAGGAGAATAAATAAAATAAAATAACAAGAAAACATAAAATCATATAAAATACAAGAAGAGTTCGATGGTGGGTGTTTAATAAATATTCTCCGCATACAAACTCTTTAATATTGTAGGTATGTTTGTATAACTAATTGGTTGTATGTACATATACATATACTTATGAATTTTGAGTTGGTATTTTTGTTCATTTTGTAGATTTACTTCAATAAAAAACGCAAAAATACAAAAAATGAATTTGAAAACAACACTAGGAGGAGGAAAAGGGAATAATAAAAATATTAATAAAGGGAAAATAAATAAAAATTAAAAGCAACAAAATTATTGATATCTATACATACGAACATACATACATATACGTATGTATGTATTAATGCATATGATTGTGTATGTGTCAATGTTATTTGCAGCAATAACTACGTAAATGCACTTATGGAAACAGCTGCAGTAATAATGCCAGCAATATAATCGTCGTCATTATTTCCAGGTTGTTGTTTTTTTCCTTTTTTATTAAGAAAATAATATCAAGTCGTGGATAAAACAACAACAAATAGGTATTATTAAAATAAAAACTAAAAGAAAATTTGTTAAATACAATTTATGGGAATAAGTAGTTATTTGTATGTATGTATGTATGTACATACTAGTATGCACACATATGCATGCACATATACATTTGAACTTCGTTTATCTGGGTCTCTTGGTACCGGGCTTAGCATGGGTAATCGAGAAAGACGGTTAATAGAGGTTATAAAAAAAACATATTTGTAGATATGATTGTCTTAGAAAAAATTAACCCCTATTTGTTGCAGAGTTAATAAGGGTAAGGGACGGTTGATAGAGGTATAAAAATGAAATTCGGATAATGTTGTTTTTATAAAACAAACCGACCAGCATGCCGGTTATTAGATATAGCCGGTTAATAGAAGCCCGGATAACTTACGATTGGCTTTTAAAATTTTTCTTTCTTATTTATTAAGAGAAATAGCTGGTGTGCTCAATATTATTTCCAATATTACTTCCATTATTCAGAAGTATTCGAAACTATAGCGAATACATGATATTTATTTTTATGTCTCTAACATCACCATGGATGGGACAAAGTCTCGAAACACCACCTTTTTGAAATCTTTTAAACTGATATACATATGTACCTGTTTGACGTAAAATGTATTGCTGTTACAGTGAAAATAAAAGATACTACAGTTTTCGTCCATTCGAATGTCATAGGTGGCATGCGAATACTATGATACAATTTAAAATTGTGTAGTTGCCACAGAAACATACGGTGTTTTCTTGTCAACCAGAAGTGCATTGAATACATTGAATGAAACTTTTGCACTTTATTGTTCCGCTATAAATCCTTTTAAGGCACTTAAAAATTAACATTGAAGTGTAAATATTTTTAATAAATAAAATGACATTGAACGGAATACTCAACCTCTCAGATGGCCGTGAGTCTAGTAATGGACAATCGGGAAAAGCTCGGGAGTTGCCTAGTTCTACACAAATCATACCGCGAACAGATAGAACCTCACCTCTCCTAATCACTCTTCCTGAAAAAATCCACTTGAAAACTTCTTTAAGGGTTTTAGGCATCGATGAAACTATTATTTTTTTTTTTGGCTTTTCTGCGGAAATATATCTCATTTTTCCTTCAAAAAAATTTTCTAGTGGGAAATAGATGAAGACCCTCTAATTCTAAGTTTCTGTTTTAAATGGATTTATAAATAATACATACATACATACGTACAAATAAAAATGTTGAAAAACTTTCCTTTACATATCTATACATATGTATGTATGTACATATAAAATAATGATCAGATTTGCGAATAAGTGTACATATAGTACGTACATATGTATATGTATGTATATATATATATATATAGATAAGTATGTACATATGTACCTATACATACATACATACAATGCTACAGAATTATTTACATATGCACGTACATACTCGTATCTCAACTTTTTGTTATCTATTTGCATACCTTTAAATTAGTAATATTTCTTAAATATTTTTCTTTGCTTACCACAAATATTTTTACAATCTTTTGAATTTTTCTTTGTCTTAAAAAATTGATCATTCTTTCTTTTGTTTTTCTTCTTTTTAGTCATTTTCTGCAAAACCAGAGAACTAATAAAAAAGAAAACCAAACTCAACGAAATACAACAATGGCAACAAAAAATGAAGTACACATACATATGTACATAAGACAAAGAATAAAATAATAAAAGAAGCACACCCAAAAACAAAAGATGAAAATACCAACACACTTACAATTGTAACTACAATATGAGAATAGTGTTTTGTGTTTTGTTTTTGTATTTAACTTTTATATTAGATTTCTACTCATATTAATTCTCATTAGAAAAGAGTAAAAGAAGGAAAATTCAAAGTAAAATAGAAAACACACAAAGAAAGAATCCAAAAACTAAACTTAACAAACCCATCTATCTACCTACTTATACATACATAAATTCATACTACAATTGATATTACTTGAACTAGACACACCACAAACTTCATTAAAATTGCAGAAAAAATTTTGAAATAGAAAAATCTTTTCTAAATGAACTCTGTTAACTACTGAATTAGCGCGGAATTTATGGTTTTTTCTGGAAAATATCCGTTTATATTAAACAAATTTTTCGGATTTAGAAGACATAAAAATGTCGTTTTGAAAGTTTTTTTTTTAATTAAATAGAAAAACATAATGAAATTTGCACAACGTGCAAGTAAATTCTAACAAGACCCCCTTTTTATTCATTGCTCTCTGTCCTTATAACAAAATTTTGCTATAAGAGACAATTTTTTCGCACTCAGAGTAACAGAGAACATTTTTGAATTTTATGCACGTTAAAATATTTTTTAAAATGAGCACAACATCATCATCATTTAATGTTGCTCCCACATTGTGATATGTACAGCCATATGTATGTATCGAGCTATATTTAATATATATATATATATATATATATCTATATCTATATGTATATACCAACTACATAACAACGTTTACATACAGTTGGTGTATTTGTGGGATAACTACCGATTTATACCGAAAAAGGGGTTGTTAATCGCTATTGTGATCAGGGCTGCCAGATAAAATTGTCAAAAGCGTGTCAAAATCCTTATAAGAGATTGAAAAATTTACACTTTAAGTTTAAAAAATGAGCAAAAAATTTAACTACTGGAAAAGTATATTTTTTTAATATTTATTTTAAAATAATGACAGCATAGCGTAGCAATTCAGGTTCGTACATACATACATGGTTAGTATATTATTTATTAAAATTCAATAAAAGCGAAACTCTTTTTAATTTTACATATATATAAAATAGATAATTATGTTAAGAAATAGTAGACCAAAATGTTTACAGTGGGTGGATATGAATAATATATATCGATGTTCTTAAATATCCTAAAAAAAGTAAATTAAAGAAATTTCGATTAAGTACATTATTGTTTTACAAGTGCGATATATAAAAATATATGTATATCCAACAGGGAATCCGAAATTTGAATGTTGATAACAGCCATTCTGTTGAAGCTACATCTGTTAAATTAGTTGGCATTTATTCAGTCTGTTTTGCCAAATCACCATGGACGGATATGTATTACAACAATATCACTATTTGCTGTGGATTTTGGGGATGTCATCGAAAATTTGACTTTTCGGATGCGCTCCATCATGAGCAGCCGTTTTGCACATTTGAACGATGTTTTTTTCTACACATAATGGTATCAATCCTCCTTCAAACGAATAAAAAATTTCGATAATATCTTACAAGCACTTTGTTTTATTTAAATTTAAAGATAAGAAGCTCCTAATGAAAGACCTTTTACACGAACTCCAGAGTTGAACGCTGTTACAAAAAGTCTTTGTAAAATAACCAGCACCTTATAAAATCTATTTGTACGTATGTACATATGTACTCAAAAGTTATTTTTCCACTTAGTGATTTTGCATGAGTAAAATAATAGATGAGTGACTTCATTTACGAAATTTTTTTCTTTCATGCATAAGTTTACATTATTTACACAATTGACAAAGCGTTATTTTTAAGGAAAATCTCGTAAAATCGTCAATTTGTTATTTTATTAAATGACGATAAATCGTCACATCTGGCACCTGTGTACACCACAACAAATTTAATGTATTCTCAAAATTAATAATAATTGACATATTTAAGTGATGCCAACTTGATTTAAATTTATCACACAAACATACATATCGTGACATGATTTCAAAAAAGCTCTAAGTAAAAAAAAAATCGAAATCGACTTTTTGATACGAGTAAATTATGATGCACAGTATCAAAATGCATGTTCCTGCAAAATTTTAAATACCTTCAATTAGAAATAATGTCACCAAAAAAATTCGGAAATGCCTCGTAGAAGTTAGTTGGAAAGTATTTTTCTTCTCCTGTAAATTTTTTTCAATGTAACATAGGGCTTTTGTTATTTCATATCAGGATATAGTAAATCACGTACTTTTTATTAAAAACTTATTTGTTATTTCATTTATTAAAAAATTTTAATTTCTTTAAATTACTACTATGTGTGGGAACAATTCTAGTGAAATTTTTAAAAAATTTATATAGAAAAGAATATTAAATTATCTTGAAGCGATTATTTGCTTAAAAAAAAATATTTCTCTGAATAAAATTTTGAATATAATTTTCACAAATTTTGTAGTGTAAACTTTGGATATTATTCCAAATAGAAATGCTGAATGAAACGGTAAGTGAACAAAGCTCACAGATTTATATTTTTATATGAGTATTTACTTGTAAATATTATGTATTGAATGCTACCTGATTAAGAAGGTAGCTCCACACATCGCAATAATTTAAACATAAAATTTTTGTGAGTTTCGATTTCATCATCTAAAAAAATACATACTTATTGAAATATATGTTATTTCTTATACTAGATATATATGTAATTATACCGTTGTAGTTTTAACAATATCGTTAAAATAAATTGAATACACTGGCAAATTAGAATTCTTGGAAATGTCAACGTTGCCACTTGGAAGTGGTTTTCCTTGTCTTTTTCTTTCTGCATAATGCATTTTAGAAATAATTAATTATTATACTCTTTAACTATCTCTGAGTCTCTTTCCTGTACTGTTTTCCAATTTATTAATTTTAAAAGTATTTGTGTTGATATCTTCTTCATTTGTTTCTTGTTTCTATCTTCTGTGCCTTTGCTTTGTGTACTTGACTGTGTATTAAAGAGAGTGTAAGTGGGTTTGTGTTCTTCTTCTCGATGAGAGGAAACTCTTGATGTTTTGTTTTTCTTTAATGTGTGTTTTTTGTTTTTCCTGTGCTCTTTTTGTGAGAATTTCTTAAATTTGTTTGACTTTTTTGTTGTTACTCTGTTTTCTATGTGTGAGTGCAAGTGTTTTATTCAATAATATGTAGTTGTTTTTGTTATTACTGCTGCTTCGTCGGTGCTAGACGCTGGTTGCTTCTACCGATTCGACTTTTTGTGAATGTGGTGTTGTATGTATTTGCTTGTTACTGCTTTGAAAATGTGGTTGTTGTTGCTATAATTTTTGTTGTTCGCCTTTGAGCGTTATACACAACGTTGTTGCCAGAGATACACTTTACGCTTACACACCACGTTCAGATTCATTCTGTAATCGCGATTCCTCGAGGACGTAACATTAACATAAATACGTCGCTGTACTGCACAAATACCGCGCGTTAATGTTCAAATAAAAATATAACAGCAACAACAATAACAACTCATTTATACCCCATACCGGACAACAGCAACGCCAGTGAAAAAAACAGGAATTATTTATGATGGCAAATTCAAATATTATTTGATTTGAAAAAGTAAACATCTTATAATATTTAAATTCTTAAGTTTAAAAGGGACATATTGAGAGCAGTATGTAGTACGTTTCATAAAAACAGCAAAATTGTTTACTAAATACCAGTGTTAGTCCAAATTTAAGATAAATTTTTAAATTGATTTGATTGTTTATATCCGCTTCCATTTCATCAAAGCAACAACAGCAAATGCAGTGTTAAAACTTTGAATTAAACATAACACAGGTACGCCTTCTATAGAAAAATACCATGGTCAACGTCATCATCGTCTTCTACAAAAACACCTGCTGTGATTGTGCGTGTTAACATAACAACAAAAATTATTTGCAAAAAGCAACAAAATAAAAAAATTCATGCTTTCGGCACGTTAGTAACAATAAATTAACAAAAAAAAAATAGAAATCACCACTACAACAATAAAACACACATGTTTTTAAATATTTTTCGAAAGTTTTTTATTCAAAAATATTTCAGTTATTCAACGCTCTCCCGCCCTCGATACCAGCTTTTTGCTATAATGAGAAAGCATCGATTTTGAAAAAAAATTTAACTGCAATATAATTTATTAAGAAAAAAAGTTATAAATTATTTCGCCAATCGTTTTGTTTGCCATTTTGGCAATTCTTTGCATGGCATTTTGTTGTCAATTCTTTTGTTTGTTGAATTTGAAATTTGATAAAAAAAGAAATGAATTATGAATCAACAAAAAAGGTACTGATAATTGTTTGAATAACCTAAATAAAAATTAAGTAAAAACAAACAACAATCTAATTGTTAAATACGGTGTTGTGAAATAACTTAGTAAATATTTAAAATGAAAATAATATAAAATAATTGATACAAAATCAAAAATTGTAAATATAAAAGAATTAACAAAGTAAATAATGTGCAATTTATTTTCAAAATACATAATTAAAAACAATTTACCAAAATAGAATAAAGAACATATTTGATAAGCATTAAAACGAAAGTTGAAATAGCTTTTCTCCCTGGATTTATACGTTTTGGATTAGACCCCAAACAATTTTTGCATAACAAAATGTAAGTTTATTCAAGTGTATGGTGTCATGAATTTTTATTAAAATAAACTACATCTACTCACACAAATTAAAAAAGCAAACCATAATACCATTACAGGTACTTTATTAAAATTGATAATAATATTTGAAATATTTCGCAGAAATACATGGTAGAAGTGTATTTTAAAACGAAACTACAATTAAAAATCCGAAATTGATTCGCAATAAAATAGCCAAACTCTGCTTTAATAGAAAAAATCTAAAATACGATTTTTAGCATTCAAAAATCTAGTTTGTATTTTATAAAAAAGAAATATTGTTAATTTTGAAATACGAATTGTCTGTTATTTGCTTTTACTTATCACCTATTATTGTTATTGGAGTGATTCAACTGCTAGGTAAATATGTAGTACATATATAAAAGATTTCATATCTAACCTGGTACTTAGGCTTGCTTAGTCGTAGTTATATTGAATATATTTGGTCATTTTGAAACTACTTACGTGATACATGCTTTTTTTTCTATTTAAGGATTATAATTTTCCGTGCCACTCCGTCTGTCACAAGTCACATCACCAGTTTGCATTAAACAACAACATGTAGAAATTTTTTGTATGCTGGATACAGTATGCAAAAGTTGCTGCTCATGAAGGGACCACATACGGCCTAGCCGCGGCCAATATTTCTATGAAATAATCCTTAAAAAGTAAATGGGTGGCATTCTTTTATTGGCCTAAGTAAATATTTTATAAATTTTTGGAAATTTTCTGTGTTTTTTAAATTTCCAACACCGAAACAATTAAAAAAGTAAACATTGGCATACATACATACATATATCATCCTTTTGCTAGTGAAAGCTGCCTAGTGCGGCATTTCGACATTGATCTTTTGTATTACATGGACCCACATAATTAAAAGAAAATGGTATTGGAAAAATTGCAACTGTGAAGTCGGATTTACCTTATTTTGTATCATTTATTCACGCTATCACATGGCTAAATATTTTCAACATAAGATCAGTATTTTCTCCAAATTTAGTGCCGCGTAATTTTAATAAAGTATTTTTGTAGGTCCCCAAGTAAGACGAAAGATGATTTCGATGAAAAACTTAGAAAAGTGCAACTAATGGATTGGTTATATCTGAAGAATGTAATACGAGAATTTTTAGGCAATCGTAAAGCTAATAACCCCGAAAAACTTGTTGGAAAAATTCATTATATTTTGGGTTTTTCCTCTTAATCTTAGAATGGTTATTGAAGCGATAATAAAGTTCTACCAAGGGAGATGAAATGCCAAAATTTTAGCATTGGTTTCTCAGATGATTTTTTGGTCACAAAACGAAAAGCAAACTTAACTAATTTAATTCACAATATATTATAGAATTCAAATAGCATTGCATATCTTATCTTTTCCACAGTGTCTTTCCTCATTTACAGAAGTAAAATATATCATAACTTTACACATATCGTTTTAACAGATGTTTATAATAGTGTTCAATAAATTGACAAAAAATAGCTACTTTTATCAATGGTATGAAAATTATATATTTTTCATAGTAAAAAGAAGGAAATACTGGTGTTAAATTTGAGATTGCATTTTTGCAAATTTATTATATAATTATAAAATTATTATGGAAATACTACCGCAGAGCTGTGGGTAATATTACGGGATAGTGTATTTAATACTCTATACTGATAGAAAGAAACTCGATATTTTCAGATTTGAATTTTCTGCGTAAAGCCTATGGGAAAATTTAAAAATTAATGATAAAAAAAACAACGCTCTCTGAAAATGCAACAGTACATAAATATACAACAGTATCAAAAAAAGCATTTATAAAGAGAAATAATAGAATATTTTCGATAAATATGCATGCTTAGCTTAGCATTTGTTCATTGTGGCAACTTCAGTACCAAGAGGTTTCTAAGGCTGGTCAGATATTAGCAGAAATAGGAAATTCAATACCGGCGTGTATTCCGGCGATAACTTACGAATGTTGGTTTTCAAATGCTCCAAACTCAGTGCGTTATCCGCGAAGACACAGCCTTTGACGTAGCCCGCCAAGAAAGTCTAACGGTGTCAAATCACATGATCAGCGTTGGCAGAAGCTTTGACAAGAAAATCATCATATGCCGAAAAAAAATTCATATTTTATGGAAAAAAAATCATAATTTTCACGGCATTTGTTATCTCCATCTAAAAGCAAATAAATGGATTATATATATACAAGTAAATTGATATTAGAAATATTAATTTTACCTTTTCGCACTAAATACTTGCACATTACTTTTTTTTTTGCTTAAGAAAGTTTATGCTTTTCATTTGTACAACAGAATATAATTTGTACTTCCCAAGAAAATTACAGCTTTGCAGAGATACTCTTTAAGGTCTTTATTTCTCAAACAATGATGCATTTCTATAAGCAGACCAGCCTAAATTACGACCCAAAGCGCTGTCAAAATTTCTCATGGCCATACAAAATGTATGCAACCAACCGAAATAACGATTTGCAATTGGAAAATCCAATTTTTACAGCGCGTAATGAAGTGAAGTTGGGTGCAAAAAAAATAAAACTGTTGAAAATTAATGACAATTTGCTTGTTTTCAGGTCAATTTAGTGATTTTTCTCTATTTCTTATTTTTACTTATAGTTTTTTATTAATCGAAGTAAATAAACAGTACTGCTTCTGGTGCAACTTTAACACTCTAATTTAGGTTACTCATTTCAGCGTAAAAGCTAAGCGCTAAATTAAGTTGCGCTTTGCGTCGTTACAGGGTAACAAGTGTAAAGTAAATAAAAGCAACCAATAACAAGATGACACAAAATTTAAAACTCACAATGAAAGTTGTGCACAACTGAAATAAAAAATCATAATTTCTAAAAAAAAAAAAATCATCAAATCATATTTTGGTTAAAAAATCATCAAAAATATGATAAAATCATCATTCTGGCAACGCTGCACATGATCTTGGCGGCCAAATAGCGGTGCCAAAACGTCAAATTACGCTTTAAAGAAATTTCTCATACCATAAAGCCAAAATCGGTGCTTAATTATTGCGTGATTTAACAATTCAGATGACTTGTAATGAACAATTTTATTTTTTAACGCACAAATAATTTTTTATTTGCCCTGAAACATTATTTGTATTTTTTTTAGATTATAACTTCATTTCATACATACATATACAAAAACATACTATAGATACGTAAAAAAAAACAACAAAGTTGCAAATTAAAAAATCCCTGAAAATTATCCAGTAGTACTGAAGTCACTGAACATTATCTTGTAATAGGAAGTAGTCGAATTTGCCAGAACTATTAGGTATGTTTATTTGAGTTTGCTTTTTAACAATAACAGGAAAGTTATTGCATATTTCGTTACTCGGGTAAACTTTGTGTTAGATCGCCTGCAAACTGTTTAAGAATTGCAAATATAAATAACAGCGGTAAGCTACGACATTTGTTCCTGCACGTTCCTTACCCGGCACGAGTTTCCACGATATTTGTGGTATAGGAAACTTAAGCTTTCAAAGTGGTAGAAAAAATTAATTGCATTAGTCATCAGTGTATGTTGTACAAATATAAATGGTATTATATTATACATATATATGTAAGTAATAGACCTTGAAGTCACATAAAAAAAAATTTTAAACATGTTACTGTACAATTTGGTGCTTCTAATTATGTAATTAAAGTCCACGAACAAAAAGTGATGGAGAGTTACACTAAGAAAATTTTAAATTTTTAAACAAAATTTTTTACAATTATTTTTGCTTTGCATTTGTTTTAAATAAATTGTACTACATAAACATATTTGTAGATATCTACTCGTATATAGATATATGTATACTCAATTGTATTGGCTCATATTTCCTGATTTATTGTTTTTTTTTTGTTGTTATTCTATTTTGCGAAATATTCACACTATTTCAGTTAATCTGATTTTCACATCACATATTAAGAACATCAGTTTTGCATTTAATAAAACTTTCATGTATTTTACAATTCCAATTTCACTTGAAACCGTTGAAATTTTCTTGGAAATTATTGAAATTTTTAAATTGTTTGCTGTTATCCAATTGCCCTTGGAAAATTTCAATATTAATTTTTTAAATTAAAAAATTTCATATTTTTACAGAAAAGAACACTCTATTGTTGTAGTTTTTTGAGTAATTTTTTTTAATAAAATAAATAATTGTTTAATGCCATTTTCAGTCAATAACTTATCGGCTTGTACGTGTAGGTTTTTTCACAGAATAGTATTAAAACTATTTATGGAAATTTTACTTATACGTCTTTTCTATATAATATTTTCTTAAAGTACCCAGCAAAAAAAGCCATGTAAAAGAAATAGTTAATGTATGGGTTCTATTGGAAATGAACTGGTTAAACTTAGTTGAAGAACGTATTATTTTAACATAGCGGTGTCTTTGGCGAGGAGGTATTCACATTTAAATAAGTGGTTAGAACTCTTTAATGATCCATGATTTTCCGTTTTAGCATGTGTTCATATTTAATAAAACAGGCCGTCATTTAAAATGACATAAAAAAATTAATTCAGAAAAGGAAGTGCTTAAGAAGTCATGAAAATACCATAGTGAACGCACTCACTTTTTTTTGCTGGGTATGTGCTGTATTATTAAAAAACACAAGAGCAACAGCATAAGATGCAAAAACAAAGTTATCCTGAAGTATACATATTTATTTATGTAAACATCCCTTAAAGCAATTTATTCAAATTAGAAACAACATGATGACAGTCGTCATCGACAGAAAAAAATTGAATTTAATATAAATAAATACATTAAACTACAACAGTACCAGGAAAGAGAAAATGAAATTCCATTAAAATTCATTTGATTTCAGTTTAATAAAATGCAAAATAAGTTGAAACTTTTTGTCGAAAAGTGTTTTTTTTTTAGTTTTCGAAGCAAAACAAGGGAATTTGTCACGTTTTTCAGTCTAAACAATTTTATATTTGGAAGGAAGTCAATCATCTCTGGCATGAATAAATTAGACTATTTTGTAAGAATCTGATAATTATAAACAAAAGTTGTAGAATATATGCCTCTTATACTTTGTAGACCAAAAACTATTACTTTGTACATGTTTCAGAGTTTGTTACCATTGGAAATCCAATACATTTAGAATATAATAATAATAATCATATTGCTGCTAAAGCCAACTCATCAGTAAACCATTAACCACAATCGCAGTTTTTTCTGAGTTGTCTGTGCTACAGCACCCTCCTTCGTCGGTATTTGGGCAATAAAACGTCGGCGAAGTAAAATAATAAATAAAATGTCTCCATTACCTTAAAAATAATGCGTTAAAAAAATCATCAGAGACGCCGCAACTTTGCTTTATAATTAACACGCAACTGCAGAGTTGTGCAAGAATTAAGCTCTATCTTCCTACCACTTTCACCACCTGTGTATTCTCTACCCTATCCCTCTCTCTAGTGCAATGCGTTACATATGTAGGGGTATAGCCCCGGAGCACTGGTCCAAGATAAAAAAAAACCTCTGTGTTGCTAGTAAGAAAACGTTTCATTGGTACGCGGATAGTGACAGAACCTTTCATATAAAAAATGTTATTTTAATAAACCAAATATACAGAAAACAAAACAAAAAAATTACCAACATTTTTACCAAATTTTTTTGCTTCTGAACACTACATTTAGACACGGAAGTGATTGCTTGATAATACTATAGCGATTTGAACCAGCCAATATTCTTGAAAAAAATATCTTCGAAATTATATTTTTCAAAAAACATTAAATTACTGTTTCAAATTACCAACAATTTATATATTATATTTTAAGCTCAAAGGTTTGTTTATTTGTTCTACTTCGATATTTCGTTGACCATCAGTTAACAGCTTCAGGAAATTTCTGAGTAAGTAGCAATTTGATTAATATTTTCTTTTATTTTAATGTAATTAGTAATTTGGGTTTTCTTTTACTTAAGAAGTGTTAACAATGAACAAATTATTTAAAAATAATTTAAAAATTTGTGTATTTCTCTATTAAAAGCACCTACATATTTTATTTATAAAGCAAACAAATAGACAAACAATAGAAATGTTTACACGCAAGATATTCACAATAAAAACCTTCATTTCCAATATATTCACGATACCAATTTGTTGGGAATGGGAATATATGTTTACTCCCAAGCAACTTATTCCCTTAACATTCCCGATAGGGGTGATTGTGTTTGGTACGGATAGTTTGTATTTCTGATCTCTTTCGTTAACAAGAAATTATTTTTTCTTATTTTGTTTTTGGAAGATGATGATGAAAACAAAAAATATTTATTTATTTATTTATTTTTTTTTTTATTTTTTTATATAATTTGCATTTGACTTTTCTGTTTTTCCTTTTTAATGAAATTATTTATTTATTTTTTCGCTTTCTACTCTGAAGTATTTTCTGAGTTTTTGTGTGTGTTCAATTTAATGGCTTTGACGAAAACTTAAATTCAATTTAATGCTTATTTTATGACGGGGTTTCATTATGTAATTTTATTATGATCCCAGTCATTTGCTGATAAAAAAAAGTATCAGTATTTTCATGCAGCTTTTAAAACTCTTGATGATTGCTAAAGCAAAAGAAAATTATGCTGGCTAATGGAGGTTGAAATTAAAATATAAATGACAATAAAAAAAGCTTTTGATGTGCTTAAAAAAGTTCTTAAATATTTGATTAAATAATAATATTCTAAAAAAAATGTTCACTATAAATTTTAACTCCGAAAGATGCATAACATGAACACATCTACAAATTGAGATTTATTCAGTTATACATGCATGCTTTACCTACAGTATTCTTTGAAATCGGTGATAAAAATGTTGAAAAAATATGTGGATATGTACACATGTCGACGTATGGATTGCAAACCGAATTCAAAGAGCCAATAATATATTTAAAGATGTATAACATATTCAAGTTGCATTTTTTTCACAGTAGGAATAATTCATCAATTATATGGCACTCGAAAAGCAAGCGTCTTCGAAAGTTGCAATTTGCAAGTTTTGTTATCATACTGACGCGCATATAAGAGTAAGATGCACAAATTACTTAGTCCCCGTCCATATTGTGAAACATTTGCTGCAAAACTTTTGAGTTTGTGGACGAGAAGGGGAAGAGGAGTGGAAGTATGTACGCTGTTTCATGTACATGCAGCTTTTGTTGAATTTCTTATTTGCATCTTTTGAGATGAGGTGTATTTGACGTTTCATTTTATTTCTTTTCGTTTGGTATACTGTTAACTTCTATCATAATAATAGCTACCCTGTTTTATTGTTAATTTTTTGTGAAATATAATCAAAAATTTAAAAAAAAAATATAAAATTATATAAAAATTATTATATAATTTTTCTTCTTAGCGTCCATTTTGTTTCAAATTATACCTTGTGCTTCAAATGTGTATCCAAAAAAAAATATTCACAACTTCTATCACAGGGTAGTTATTTTATATTTACATTCGGTATTGAGAAATGTCAAAAAAAAATGAAAGAAAGAAGATAGAAGGGAGGAATAAAAAATACGAAACATGAAGCATAAGTTTCATGTATGGACACTGCAGAAGCTTCAAAAGAGAATTCAAAAAAGTTTTGCAGCAAATGTTTCACAATATGGACGGGGACTTAGCCGAATATAATATAAGATTTTGATGTGTTCATCATGTGATCTTTAGCAGGCTAGTCAGAGTCAGTTTTAGGACATTTTGACATACATATCTGTAGTAGTATTGTAGAGTAGCTTATGTTCATAAGAATAACGGATTAAATTTTACTAAATCACGTATTAAAAACGTAGAACAATATACAGTTTGTAAAAAAAATGTTTACAAAACAAAAATTTTTTAAGAATTTAAGTTTAAATAAATATTTACAACAACAATATCATTATATTTGTAAATTTTTTTTTTTATAACTGTTGTTTTGTATGTTGACGACAAGCAGGCGTCGAAACTTTGGCAAATTTATGAATATATTACAACAACAACGCTACAAAATAATTTTGTATACTTTCAACAGTGTAAAAAAAATGTTTACAAAAATGCAAAGTCAAGAAAGAACCGTTGGTTTTTTGCACATGTATTGCGTGTAAGAGTTTTATACGGACGCTAAGAGTAGCTGTTGTCTTTTATTCTTAAATTGAGCTCATAGAACAAACAAGCGATTATCCAATTATATATAAACTATGCCAGGAAAGCGACTGAACAAAGACATTACCCAACTGGTGTATTTTAATTACTATAAAGGAAAATCTCACAGAGAAATTGCTGAAATGTTGTCTCTTAACCTAAAGACGGTAAATAATGTTATTAATCGTGCTGAAAAAGAAGGAAGACTGGAACCAAATGTATCACCAGGCAGACGAAAAAAAGTAACTCGGCGAATTGAAAAGAAAATTTTGAAAATGATTGATTAGAATCCACTAGACGAATTGCACTTGACATCAGTAATGAATGTGGAGTAAGTATCCCTCTCAGACTGTTAGAAATGTGCTACAAAACCATAAATACTCTTCAAGAGTTGCGAGGAAAAAACCTTTGCTATCAGCGGCAAACATAGAAAAAAGGTATAAGTTTGCCATTGAACACATTTCTTTTCCTCCGGAGCACTGGGATGATGTTATTTTTTGTGACGAAACGAAAGTGATGCTTTACTACGATGATGGACCTCAAAAAGTTTGGCGAAAACCCCTGACGGCTTTAGAAAATAAAAATATAATACCCACTGTAAAGTTCGGTAAACTATCCGTTATGGTGTGGGGTTGTATTTCGAGCAAGGGTGTTGGCGAAATAAGAATATTAGAGGATATAATGACCAAGGAAGTCTATCTAAACATTTTAAAAAAGCAATTGAGTGCAAGTGCTCGGAAATTCGGGTTTGTTGACCCAGAAAAGCTCAAGTATAAATTTTATCAGAATAATGAACCGAAGCATAAGGCATATATTTGTAGATCCTGGTTGTTATATAATTGTAGAAAAGTGATCGATAACCCAGCACAAAGCCCAGACTTAAACCCTATAGAAAATTCATGGGTCCACCCAAAGAAAAAAGTCGGAAAAAGGTCACCAAAAAACAAATAACATTTATTAAAGAAGAATGGGAAGAAATACCTGAAAATTATGATATACCAAAGCTTATCCATTCAATGTCTAGACGCTTAGAAGCTGTAATTAAAGCTAAAGGAAGGCACACCAAGTATTAGCACCCTCAAATCTTTTTTTTTACCATTTAGAATATATTTAATTCAATTTAACACAATTTTGTAAACATTTATTTTACAGCGTAGAAACTGGAAGTATTTTTTAAGTTACGATTATTATTTTGTTATTTAATTTAATTTGGTTTTTTTTTGTGCAAAGTGTTTATAAACATCTTCAATTGAATACATGAAGAAAAAAATTTAATAAAAGTTATATAATTTACTTGCAAATAAGAGTTTCCCTTAAACTTTTTAATTTTTCTAAGCTTTGTAAACATATTTTTTACAAACTGTATGTATGTATTTTTCTATCTCATGGAAAATGAAAGCTTTGAACATAATAGAATTATATTTATTTTATTTTTAAAAGTGGTCATCTAACAATTGAATTAGACTAATTGAAATTAATACTCGTACTGCTGCTCTTTGTTATGACTATTATTATTATTGATATTGGTAGCAGTAAGCACTGCGACCAAGAAGACCTATTGTGTAAAGCTCATCACATTAAACCCCATCATAAGGTTTCTACGGAATCCAAGCACTATTGCACAACTTGCGTGAAAAAAAAACAGCGCAATTCCATCCAGATGGAGAAACCCGTCTGCCGACATTGCCATTGACACTTTCACCAAATCGACCACAGGCCACAATGAATAGGAAGTACGCCGCGAAAAGGCTGAAGACCGTAGCAAGTGCTATTTCCTCCCAGTTACCAAGAATTTCGTCTCTGTGGCTTTTCGTAAGTCCACAGAATGGCTATGGGCCAATTAAGGCCACATTTGCCCTCTTTTTTTCCAGATATTGCGCCATTTTATTGCCCTGATCATGTTCAGAAACCCACCTCAATGTTAAGAATTCCCGAGCACTCACATACTATTCTCGAGGTTATCATGGTCGACTGAAGGGCTCTAAGAACCGCCAGACTATCTGATAGTATATATATGTGGGCGCCCCTTATGCTCCTACGGAGTCTTTCGCTCACACATATTCCGATTGCATGATCTTCTGCCTGGAAAACTTTTAGCCATACACGCATCAGTATGAGAGATCTCGACGCAAAGTTGATAGAGTTGGTTCTCCAGTTTTCACGGTCATTGATATCCACCCGAATGTTTCTGAAGCAAACCATTCTTGATGACGCCATGTCATCACTGTGGAATATTGCGGTATGTAGATAGTCCCTCAAACGTCCCTCAGTCACCACTCTTTAGTTCCGAAATACCCTCCGATCTCAGGGCACCGGAACGTGCCTCCGTTTTGATCATTATCGAAAGTAGCCATTTCATCAGTACTCTTTGTGTCAACAAAAAAAATAGTATGTAGACAGTAACGATTATTCTCGTATGCATTTTCCTAAGCTCTGACACGTTAAATAGTTAAATAGTGTTGGAGATTAACTGTTTTTTTTCCCCTTATTCCAAACAAAAAAGCAATTTCTTCACAATATTGTGATAAATTAACTGTGAACTTGAACACGACAGGAAATTTTCATTAATATATAATAACTGTAGGTCGATTAAATTCTATTCTGAATATTAATATTATATTTATATAATTATTATATAAATAAATAAAAATAAAAGTTAACAAACTAACGCGAAAAAATGGACAGAAATTTTAAATTTTCCGCATGAGAAAATTTCTGCAGGTATATTATTAAAGATTGGATAGATATCAGTATAAGGGAAGATATTTGGATCGAATAATATTCAAATATGTATCCTCTCTCTAATGGTGACAATGACTGTAATATACATATGTTGCATAAAATAAATAAAAAATCATAAATCTCTTTACTTTTATTTTGAAAGAAAAAACAGTTCTAAATAAAATTAATTAATATAAATAAATTAAATTGTTGTCTTTCCAACACTTCAAATAACTTGGACGACACGAAAATATTTTTATTCGAAATTAATTAAAAAAATTTTTTTTTTCATCTTTGACCAGCACTCAGGAGATGACTCCTACACATGCGGTGCATTGTGCTGGAACTAGAGGAAAGGGATAGTAGGAGAAATGATAGGAGGTGAAGCTACACTATCTTACAATACTGCTTTTTGTACGTTATTTCTTTTTACAGCAGTGTTGTAGCATCTCTGATGTCAAAGAGATGTGTTAAATTTTGAAGCTTCGTTTTAGTAGCATTTTTTATTAATTATTTTTACTTCACCGGTGCTACACAATACCGACGAAGGTGGTCGATCTGATGTGCCTTCGCCACTGAAACCTTGCGACAACAACCAACACAAAGACACAAATGCACATCAGAAAAAATGCGAGATGTTTTTATGAGTCTGAAACTGGTGTTGCACCCAGGAAAATTTTTCGTTTTGTAGTCAACGTCCAGACTACTTCGACCATCGCCACTGTGAGTGTTTGATTTGTCGTTAATTTCCTTCACTAATTACGTATGTGTGGAGTACGTATGTAGATATATAAGAATATGCATTAGTTTATAATATTGTTGTTATTGTATACGGGAATATGCATTAGTTTATTATTTATTAATATTGGTATTGTTGTATACGGGTACCCAGCCAACAAACACGAAGTCAAACCTTTGAAATAATATGACTTTAATATTAGATATCAAGAACAATTCTCAAACATTTTTCAAAATTTTTTAGTTTAACACTAGACTTCAAATTAATAATAATATAAAAGTATAAATATAAATAAATATAAAAATTTGAAAATCAGTTGTTATTCTCATATTATATATTATTTATTTAAAGTGAAAAATAATTTTTAAACATTTTATTCATTACAACTGAAAAATATGACATAACTGCTCTTTGCTTGTGAAAAAAGCATTTGCTTGTGACTACAAAATTATTATGAATAAGAACGTGAATAATAAAGAAATAATAAGAGAAAGTGAAGAAATAACAAGTTTACAGGGCGAAAATTGTATTTCAATTATATTCCACATTTTATTACAATCTACATTTGAAAAACGTTTGAGAATACAAGAATTTCTCAATTAGAAATTAGCGCAATATTTAAATTTTTGTAATTGTGCTCGACTGTTGAATAATGAAAACACGTTGTTCTGTCGGTTAATACCCTACTTTACTAAACCAGAACTTCCATATGCGAAATTAGTTGTTTCAAGAACTACTACACTACAGCACAACAAATAAGCAGCGATCGTTAATACTAATGCGACTGTGTATTCGCAGTAATGTGGTGATCTCATGCCATGCGAAGAACCTAACTTTACAAAGGCAGTGTTAAATATACCATTAGATGATAGGATAGCACTAAAATATATTTTGAAAATAATAAAAGAATTTAAAAGATTTCATAACAAAACTTTTCGTTATTTCTGGTACACCCATTATAAAATGTATATTTAGATGCGATAACAAAAACTAACGGTCATTTCCTTTCTGAAAACAAATGTTGTCCTTTCAATCTACCGTTTGCCAATACTTTTAAAAAGTGATAATTTTTTTTTATTATCACATTGGCGTGTCACTCCTTATGTTTTTAGCACAATTTTATCAATAATAATAATTTTATTATAAAACTCCCGGTTTAGCAAATAAAACCACAATAATAAAAGTTCTTAATTTATATATGAAAATGTATTTATGAAAGATTTAAACCAGTTCAGTATATCATGCGTACTTGAGAGTAGGGGGTTAAATACGAGTATATTGTATATTTTGCCAGTTATTAGTGCAATATATTTAGAAAGAAACGTGATCGCTTTATTAAATGTTATACACTTTTCAGAATGGAACACGAGTAGTAACGAAATGTAGCATATTGTATGTAATACTTTTATCATAAAAGAAAACTCCATAAGTATGAGGTATCTTTTAGAACCGCACACACACTTATGAATATGTACATACACATACTATATTTAATACATATAAGTATATATGTATCAAATGATATTAATTTTATTTATTTATATTTCTGGACAAAATTTAATGTGAATGTGTTTATACATATGTATGTATGTACGTATGTACGTATGTACATATATGAATATAAGTATCATATACCTCCTAGCAATTAAACGAATATATCATTGTTTACAAATGAAAAATTTATGCCCTGTCCCCAAAATTTTGAACATTTGAAGGTTGTTTTGTATTGTACTATTTTGATACTATTTGGATTTTAATTTTGCGTTAGCAAAAATAAATAGACATTCTTTTAAGACCCTGCTGCATTTTGCTAATTTATTGAAATTAAAGCCTCTTAAAATAGAAAAAGGTTTGTAATTATATAATTATATCTATCAGATATAATGCACTTATGTCAGCGCTTCTTCCAATCCTCGAGGCACTTCTGAAATGATCTTTTCGTTCTTCGGTTTTAACTTAATCTCATCAATTGTGGCAAACCGCTTTCCTTTCATTAGTCTCTTCAGTTTTGGGAATAGGAAGTAGTTGCATGGAGCCAAATCTGGTGAATAAGGTGGTTGAGGCATGATTAGTGTGTTGTTTTTGGCCAAAAAATAACGAACAAGCATTAATGCAGAATCCATAATTTTTTTTTCCACAATTCCATTCGTTTGTGCCGTATTGCTTCACGCAAACGTTACATAATTTGTTTGTAGTATTCCTTATTAACCGTACGACCTGTTGGCAAGAACTCATGATGGACCACGCTATTGTAATCGAAGAAAACAAAATTCACCTTTTCTGCTTCTGATTCTATGCATACATGTGTGACAGACTGAAAATATTTTGCCTTTGTCGTTTATTCTAAGATTTACTTTATTCTTTGCTATTCACAAGTGAGAAAATTCAAACAAATTTTTTTTTTATTTATGAGCGTTCATATATGAGAATATACGATTTTTGTCATTATGCATACGTGAGCATATCACATAAGTAATTTTATGCATGCTCACATTTTGTTATATGAAACTCTATTTTTTTTAGTAGTAGTGTTTACGAGCATGGTCAGTGCTATTGCAGTGGGAAGAAATCATGGGAATAACATAATGCCGACATTGAGTTGGTTTATATTGGTTTTATATGAATATTGAAAATAAATACCGGCAGAAATACATTTTTGAACAATGTTGTAAATAAAAGTAATATTTTAAAGAGGGGGAGAATGGCATTGAAAAAAGTACGGAACGGTTTAACATGGCATTTACACATGAAAGTAATTTCTTGAAATTTCTGTATACTTATTGTGAATGAAAAGAATCAGAGAAAAATTTGAGTGGAAAGTAGAAAAAATGTGAATGGGTTAGTGAAGAAGTGTTAGTGTATTGAGAATTTCAATAAAGTACTTTAATGTGTAAATGTTATGTAAAGTACGAGTATTTACTCCCGTTTTTATTTTTTGAACTAAAAGTCTGACAGAAAAAATATGTCGGAGATCGGACGAATATGTAAATTGTGTTGTAGTACACGACTGTCTGTATTGCATATTTTTTTCTCTAATTTTTAGTTTATCAATTTGAATCTTGTTACTTCACATTATTTTATCAGTACAAATACTACGCCGCCTTTGTCTGAGTGAGAAATTTTGCGCATATTATTAATTTTTTTATATTTTTATGAAAAGTCATTTAAATTATGCATATTTAATTTCATAAAAGAATACATATTTTTCCCTACTGAAAAAGTTTTGTCTGCGTGCAATTTCATCGTTGAATTTTGAGCTGCACAAAAAAAGTAAAATGAAGATTCTTTAAAAAAGCGAATATTCAACAAAATGGTAATTACATTTCTACCTATCACGAAAATTATAGTTGATATATCAGTTCTAATTGAAAAAGTTAAATTTTTTCCATTTGACCATTTAATGGTATTTTGATTGGCACTGTTTTGAGGGAACAACAAAATCAATTAAAATAAACTGGTATACAATTAAATTATTAATTAAGAAAAAACATTTAATTGCGCAAATACTTAATTGGTAAAAATTTAACTAAGTATTATTTTTTCAGTGTGAAACGTCAGAAATAGATTAGAAAGTACCACAGGGCCATCAAACGTTCGAAAGTGCTACAAACGACCCTATTGTGCACATTTTGCATCACTGCCATACATACGTAGCATATTTTAAAATGCTATAATATGTAGTTCTATGCACATACACACATATATTATGAAAAAGTAACAAGTATGGTGTACATATAGCGTACGAAGGTCAAAAGTTTTATCAGTTGAAAATGGCTTAGACGAGGGCTGCGGCTGACGCTTACGCTGTCAATGCATTACTATCCCCGGCCTCGAATTGCTGCATAGCTACATACCTTGTTTCTGTTGTCTTCATCAGTTTTAAAGAGGTTTTATTCACTATGTTGCGTGTGTTATTTTTTGTAGTATGTGTTTCAGCTCTAGAGAGTTTATGTGCATGTGTAATGTTTTACCCTGCATGTGTCAAATGGTTCAAATATCAAAATTAATTGACACTTTTTGTGCTCAAAATTTTTACTACAATTCTTTTTTTTCTACTTTCTGTAGTTTTTTTCCTTGTCATGTTCATTATTATTTTTTTATTTCTATTTTTACTTTATTGTAATTAAATTTGAAAGTAAAGAAACAACAATAACACCAGCACAAAATATTGCTGAAAAGAATCAGCAATTCTCAAAATGCAACAACACATCCACGAGATACAATGAATATAACAAAAGTAAAAACAACAAAACAACAAAAACAAACGCAAAAAAATAATAATGAAGAGCAAAACTGTCTCATGTTTTTATTTTTACATTTGTGTATTTGGTTTTTTTTTTTGCCTTATTTGTTGTTTTCGTCTTGTTATTTCTCTTCTAAGCATTAGATAGAGAGATGTGTTGTACATACATACATACAATATTTCTTTCCCAGCAAAGAATGGGAAGATTTAAGTATTTGCTAGACGTTGGATGGCTACCACGAAAGTTTTCATGCAAGTTGAGTCCAATTTGGTGCATTTGTAGCACCTGTCGATATACCTAAAGATTTGCGAACTTACATACACTGTAATTATTATTTAGATAAATTCAAATCCAAAAGTTTACTACTGCTATTGAGCCGATAATGTTTCAAGTCAACCAAGTTTTTTTCTATTCTTTTCTTTGCTGATGGCTGTGTAGTTAGAGTGGTAGCTCTGCAACCAAATGGACCAGGGTATTCCCAGCCCAGTCAAATAAAAAAAAAGTTTTTTTCTCAGTTCTCTGTGCTACAGCAGCCTCCTTTATCAGTATTTGAGTAATAAAACATCGGCGAAGTAAAGTAATAAATAAAATGGCTCCCTTTACCTTAAATGTAATGCATCAAAATTAACATCAGAGACGCCGCAACTTTACTTTATAATTAACAAGCAACGGCATAGCTGTGGAAGAATTCTACCTTTTCATTAACACTACTTCTGAAACCTCTAAAGGAAGATAATCAATTTTCCTTTCAATGATATGTGTTGTCCAGAGAGAGTTAATAAATGTTTGCTCAATACCCCAAATATTTTTCTGGCGATTTCTTTTGAATGGTGACTAACAGTGATATTTTTTTAACGCATTCAATCCATTGGAAGTATCATGTTATTTTTAGAAAAGCTTGATTTTGTTAAATTTAATTAATTTAAAATTTAATAAAAGATGGCTAATTTTTTCTTGCTTCAAAAACACAAACACGAGTTCAAATTATAGAGTGTAGAACAGCCAAACTTCAAAGTACAGAAAATCGGGGACCAAGATGACAGTTCTATATCTATATATATTAAGCTGAATATGTGGTTTATTTGTTTGTTTGTTTGTGTATTTGTACCTTATAGGAGTCCAAACCGCTGGACCGATCTTCCTGAAATTTTCACGTCAAATAATTGGGACTCTTGAGTGAATTATAGGCTACTTTTTTTTTAATCAAGCCCACCTTTATGCCTACTTTTTTAATTATGCTACTCGT
Organism: Dexiosoma caninum; assembly: GCA_963924685.1. NCBI lineage: Eukaryota > Metazoa > Arthropoda > Insecta > Diptera > Tachinidae > Dexiosoma > Dexiosoma caninum. The sequence continues at coordinate 58,815,322 of OZ004729.1, forward strand.
TCCACATGATTTCTAACAGATTTTAGAATATATACGAGCTTAACTTCCCCATTTGTGGTTCAATCGGCATGAATTTGGTGCACTCAGACTGTGCAACTCCGGGAATGTTATAGGGTATTACTTTTTTTGAACGGTAGGGGCAATTTCCACGCCAGCGACACCATCTAACCGCCATATGCATACATTTGATTAATAAGTAAGTTAATTAAAAATAAAAAAACTATAGTAAAAATATAGAACATAAATATGTACTTATCAAGTTTTATAATAAAAAAAAAGTTTTCAGACAGTGCTTAAACGTAGCTTTAGATAAGTTAAACTTCTTCAGTGCGGAGTGCAAGCAGTTCCATAGCCTACAGGCACTAACAAGCAAAAATTTTGCAAAGGTAGAGTTTGTAATTCTCGGCAAGTTTAGAACCGGATTAATAGTAGATCTAGAGATTATAGAGAGTAAAACTCAATAAAACCCGTAATCGTATGTGTTATTGGTACCGTGCCTATTGGATGAATGACACTACGTTAGTATGTCGTCTAGCGATGACCACCAGATACTGGATGCCCTCTGGTTGAAAGCAGCTTTACCGTGACACCAGAGCACTTGTGCGGCTCGACCAACCACGTCCCCTTACTTCCCTTATCGAAAGGAAGACGAAATAAAAACAATAAAAGAGGTAGCAATGCCTCACGAAAAAAAAACATCGTCGCAAGTGGCCTGTGAACCAGCAGAAATGGAGATTGCTGTGGACCTAGGGCCCGATGAAGCCTCCAACTAAGGATAAGAAGGTTCAGCTTAGTAGGGCAGCTGAAAAGAGGCTGAAACACTTAAAAATACAATAAAAAAATAACATAATTTTCTCCTCTATAGTATAACAAACACCGGCTTCGCTAACAAAAGCTACTTTGCATGACAGGCCGTCGGTAGAATCTGTCAGCGAATAATAAATTAATTCGTTTTTACGTTTAATACAAATTTTTCTATAGTGCAAATTCATCACCGCTTATAAAAAGGTTAAGATATTTTAAATAATATATATGTATAAATATATAGAAAAATCTTTCAAATAATACCAATATTGATCACATACGTTCCGCAGTGAAGAATCGCACTTTTATATGGAAACTTTATAGGTCCATAACTCGAAAACTAAGCCTTGTCGACAACTTTTCAATTTATATTTTCTTCTTGTTTTTAAATTTTCCATAACGCTATATAATTTTTTTTCCATTTGGAGAAGCGTTGGTAAACAAGATATAAAGCTAGCAAAATGACGATTTAACATTTTCCTTAAAAGTTTTTATACTGATATAAATATGCCAAATTTATGCATGTTATATAGACGACATCGAAGAAAATAAGCATTGCGTAAATGAGTCAACTATTATTTTGTGAAATCAATTAAGTGCAGCAGGAATTTAACTATAAATGCATTTTGAGAGTGTTTTTATGATGATATAAAATATTTAATCTTGCCGACCGACTTGAACCTTTTTTTACATTACATATGTAAATACATATATATTTGTCATATATCGCACTTTTGAAATAATATAATATATTGGCTCATTATCATGTGTACCCATTGTATTGGCGTTATTCTGCCAAGTCTTTATTAATAAAATTTTTTATTTAATTAATCCTATCATATGCATACCTCCAATTTAAGATAATATTGTTTTGTTACTTTCATATAATGTTTTTAAAATATACATTTTCCATTTTTCTAAAATAAATCGGCATTTTGACGATTTTTGGGCAATTTTATCTGGCAGCCGTATAGATAAATGTTTTTGACTAGTATGCAATATGTTAAAGCCTGTTGTTTTTGGTATTGTTGGACTGTTGTAGAACCGCATAGACCTAATAATTGTATCATGCACAGCACATTAAAATAATTCAAATTATAGAGCCGGAAAAATTCAAATTCAATAATTTTAATAATTTATTCAAAACTTATAATGCTAGGACTTACGAAACTTCGTGTAAAGTTCGTTTAGTACAATTCGAACGTAAATTTCTAAATACTCACTATCGGTTCTTACATTTTAGCTTTATATGTCATGATACGTTTGTTTGGCTGGTTGGTTCAAGTGGCTGCGTGAATCCCTAGATTCCGAACCAAAGATACCACTCATTCATCCGAGTTTTAACCCATGTGAGAGATAACTCGCTGTATCTATCGGAGATATGTACTAAATCCACCCAGTCGCATAGGGTCACTCATACCCATATCCGACACCTCTAATAGGTTGTTCACTAGATGTTTACCCAGAATTCGGTGCCGCACCAAGTGCAACGTCGAACACTCGCAGAATAGGTGAAAAAGAGTCTCCTCCTTATGCGGTTCGCGACAGCTATGACAGAATATATTGTGAGAGAAACTTAGTCTACCGGCATGTGTCCCGATAGCTCAAGGCCTTGGTATCGAAGTCTTTCTCTATTTCGCTCCTTATCCATCGATTTCTTGACATAAGACATCTTATGCTTATAATTATACAGTAGTTTATATTTAATACATGATAAAATTTACATTTTATTTATTTACATTCACTTTACCGCTGTTTGTTTAAAATGTTTTGTATTTTAACCAGGCTCGTTACTCGTTCTTGTCGCTGGGAAATTTGCCTGAATTCATGCAGCTCGTATTTTGCTAACGAATGCCAGAAAAACTGCTGTTTATTCTTTTTCTCATTATTTTCTTGATTTTATGTTTGTTGTTAAGCTGTATGTAAACAATTTAAAATTTAGAAAAAGAAAAAATATCTCTTATGTTCAACAAAATAAATATACAGCGCATGGAAAGAAAATAAATAACAAACGCCAGCATAAAAAAAATTAATTTTAAATAAAACATTTTTGTAGCGAAATAAATTTAATTTAATGCTATCAAGAGACATACCAACAACAACATCAAAAACAAAAATTGCCATGTGCAGATAAAAAAAAAATACAAAAAATAAAGTGTTATAAAAAAAATAAAATTTATATCTCAAATATTTTACAAGCCAACAAACAAGAAGTCTACAACGACACAAGTGCCCGACAAAATCAAATAATGAAGTTAATTCATGATAATCTAATTTTTGTTGAAATGAAAACTGAAATAAATATTAAATAATTAATTTAATTTAATTAAAATTTTTCATTTCATGGTACCATGGAGAATGTGAGATAAATAGACAAAATCCTCTGCAGAAAATATTCACCAATATTTTAAATATTTTATTTTTTATTTGAATACTTAAAAAATTAGTTAACAAAAATATTATCTACCGTCTACATAAAAATTAGTGAGGATTAAAAAATTTTAATGATAAAATTTTTTATGGAAATTTGTGTAATAAATCTCTTCAAAAAATTAACTTTTTGAAAAATACTGGCATACGCATACTACTAGGTGTGTTAAAAAAATAAGGTGACTTTATATAATAAAATATTTAATAATTCTTCAAAAATTCATAAGGAAAATTACACATTAAGACCGATTTGTTGTTTTGTGAATTCTCCATCATATACATTATGTAGATATATGGTTGATATATTGAGGAGGATTACAGAACATTCAATATATAATGTTAAGGATGCATTTGAATTTAAAAATAGATTAGTGAATCAACATATAAATATTGAAGAAAAATTAGTTTCATTTGATGTGGTATCGTTATTCCCTAGTATAACCCTTGATTTGGCAATCAATATTATGGAGGAAAAGTGGGATATTATTGAAAAATATACTAGGATGAATAAAATAAAATTTACAGTGGAGAAAGAGTGTAATATCAGAATTTCTTATTTGGATACTGTAGTAATTAGAAAAGGTAATAATTTAATAATGGATTGGTACCAGAAACCAACATCGTCGGGGGGGAATATTAATTACTACTCTAAACATAAGAGGTGGATTTTTATAAAGACTGCCAGGAATTTGATAGAAAAGGTATTAAATATTAGTGACAGACAATTTCATTTGAAAAATAGGGGTAAGATTGTGAATATACTTAGTAACAATGACTTTCCAGTTTGGCTAATTTATAGATAAATTAATCAACACAGATTTAGAAGTATGAACAATATTAACAATACAGATAATCCAAAGACATACAAGTCACTTACTTATGTACCTGGAATAGCTGAACGTTTAGGAAAGTTCTTGGATATGTGATTCAGGGAAATATGCAATTGCTCATAGGACATATAACGCATTGAACAGGTTGTTTAGTAAGACTAAGGATAAGGTAGAGAAATTGGATATGTCTAATTTAATTTATAAGATACCTTGTGGTGGGAATGACAATGAGGATGGTGATAAGATATATATAGGTACAACTAAAAATAAATTAAAGACTACGATTGCAGGACACAAGTCTGATCAAAAATATAGGGATATAAATTCTCAAAAAATAGCATTATCTTCGCACTGTTCTAGATTAAATCACTATCCAAACTTTGAAAATGTATCAGTATTGGACACAGAAAATAATTACAAACGTAGATATATGTTTGAAATGTTATATATAATTAATACCACCAATTACCAACAGAATTAATTTTAAGGCAGATACAGCAAATGTTGCTCAAAATTATAGGCATTTAGTTAATAAGAGATTGAATATATTATAATTGTATTTGTAGTTTTTATTCTTATACATAGAATTACATTTAGAGGCGGAACAAAAATTGTTAGAACTATAAACATATAGTTAATTATTTAAAAATATATAGAAAACAGAATTTAGAATTATTATTGTAATTATTGTTTTTAAATATTTTATTATGTTGTAACATATTCGTAAAAAACAAATTTCTATACAAAATCGAATATTTATACCTATTTCAAATCCAGCATATATTTTTATTAATATGGCTGTTAATATTTTTATTTTGAATTTTCATTGACAAGAACTTTTTCTGTATTGTGAATTTAAAAAAAAAAAAAATTAAATATTTTTTCATTATAAACCAAAACCAATTTTCCTGAAGATGCTAGACAAAGGAGTAGCGAAATATCGAATAAATATAAATACAGTCGAACTTCTCTATAAATTAGCAGTTGGGGACCGTCAAATTTCTACGTTATAGAGAAAATTCGTTATAGAGAAACTGCAGAAAATTTTGACAACATTTTTTTTATGTAGAAAATATATTTATTAAGACAAAAAAAATTGTTTTTACATTAATTTTTTTTTATTAATACATACATATGTGACTAAATTGATGCAAAAAATCGATTGCTAAAAACTTCGCAATAGAGAGATTATTTACTGTGAAAAATGCTATTTCGGTCTTAAAAAATTGTACTTTACAGAGAGAACTTCGCTATAGGGAAGTTCGTTATAGGGAGATCAAAATGTATGAAAATACTCACAAAAATGTTGTGTTCACGAATTTTATTTGTTATAGAGAAGATTTCGTTATAGAGAAGTCCGCTATAGAGAAGTTCGACTGTAGTGTATATATAAAAAGGACGTACAGCTTAAATAATTAGTGTAATTAATAATAAAATATTTATTTATTCATTAATATTTATTATTCAAAGTAATCCTCCTAAGATACAATGCACTTGTGCCAACACTTTTTCCAATCCTCAAAGCACTTTTTAGTGTAGTCTTGACCTCATCCAGCAATGCAGTTTTTATTTCATCAATCGTTGCAAATCTACGTCCTTTCATAGGACTGCATGACACAATCCGACTGATATGCCAACATCTTCAGCACTTTCTCTTATGGTCATCTACCATCTTGGAAGAGTTTGTACCACTTATAAACATTTTTTTACTTAGAGAAGACTCACCGTACGACAGTGTCAATATCTCAAGTGCTTTAGAGTACTTGATTGCATTTTTCACACAAAATTTGTTGCAAATTCCTTGCTCAATTTTGAATAATAATAGACAACCACCGAGAACAACAAAACACGTCTAACCTTTTTATCTGTCAAAAACAAAGTATGCTATGTACTTGAAACTATTTTTACACACCTCGTATATTATTGCAATTAAAAGATTTATTAATAAATGTAAGTGCAATTCAGTAAATCGTCAATTGATTTTTATAAATTTAATTCTATAGTTAATTAGTTTGTTCAGACTTCTTTGTTTTTAACTTACAAATTTTACCACATATATTATTATAAAGGAAACTTAAAACTATAACATATTATTTTTATTAATTATTATTATTATTAACTGAAAATTAGTTTGATTACGCTATCAAAAGGAAAGTTAAAAAAAACTTGAAGCTAAATTAAATTAAATACTTAAAGCTACAACTTAAAATTAAATTTATTTACAACAGAAATTATTATACTAGTTTATCGATTGAATGAAGCTATAAGATGTCAGACTTGGCCGTTGAATTGGAAAGTTCAGTATGGCCAAAAACGCAATTTTTAAAATACCTTACGAATAATTAAATACAGTTGGACCTAGCTTATTCGTACCTCTAAGAACTTCGCGTTTTGTTCAACAACACCAATTATCATAAGCGTAGCTGTATTGCTATTCTAGGGTCGGCAAGTGCACCCCCTTCCCAAAAAAACAAAACAAAATATTTAAATCCAATTGTAATTGACTAATCTGAGTTAAAATCTGCATTATTTACAAGTACATACTAAATTCGGAGACCGTTCCTGTACACAGAAAATATTCAAGAAAAACAGCACCAATTAAACAGTTAGTTGAGCGAAAAGGAATATTTGGAAAGCATTTAACTTTCTATGACTTTTTACCTTAATACCTTACCTGATTGCTAAAAATTTTATTATATGCATTGCCTAATTTAGTTATTGTTATTAGTAATAAAAATATTATGTTTTTAACATTTAGCTTCATTTGAACTTTAAAAACTATTATAAGGATTTTCTTATAAAATTTTCTTTTTCACAAAGCACTTTTCAACTTAACGTCAATATGTCAAATTGAAAGAAGAAAAAAATACAATAAAGCAAAAAACGAGTAATAATTGCTAAGTGTTTTACAAAGTACCTTAAGCATAACATTAAAGTTAAATAAGAAATTTATAACTATTAGGATGGCCCAAAGAAGAATGTGTAAAATTTCTAATACTTTATAATAATAATAATAATATAAATATAATATAATGATTAAAAAAATATTTTAATTACTTTCTTATTATAATGAAAATAAAGTATAAAAAGGAAATAAACGAGTGTATTCAGTAAATCAGGTGATTTAAAATCATGTGATTTCCAACAATCAGCATTTATAAAAATTTCATTACTAAATATGTACATTAAAAGTTATGTGCAAATTAAAAAATAATAAAAACAATGGCAAAAAGTCAGTTATCGTCAGAAATACATTATTTTCCTGAATTCAAGTATACTGAAGTCCGCTTTGCGTCGTTAGTGGGGACCGGGAAAAAAAGCCAAGGATACATTTTAATATATTTATTTCAGAAAGTGGGTTTAATTGTTACAAAAATATAACTTCAAATATATTTATTTGAAATATATATAAAAGAAATAAGGAAAACTATATGCATTTTCTACTATTTCGCATTTTTTTTTTCTTTTCTTAAGTTGTTTATTGACTCAACCACAGCACTTCTTCTTGAGAACTAAACTCCGATACTCCCATTTTTTAATTCAATTTGACAAATTTTTCACTTATAATTATGACTTCAGTGAAAAAATTGTAGCGACGCAAATCGGAATCAAAACGACGCAATGCGGTTTGACCAATATTTCAAAAAGCGACGCAAATCGAAACGACGCAACTAGGATAGACGCCAATTAGGTCTCTAGTAAAATTTCTAACCCTTCGATGTGCAGGAAAAATTTTTCAAATCAAAATATTTGTAAAGACGACAGGCAGTCTTTTAGGTGTTGTTTCGCTATAACAAGTAGAAATCTGTGCAGAATTTATATGAAAGTCACTAACAATTTTCAGTGGTTTTCATATAGTTTTTGCACAGACAATTGGTACTTTTTATAGACAAACAGCACAATAGTCTAGGGATATTTGTGCGAAACGATAGATACCCGCTTAATAATTTAGTTATTTTGGTTGTCATTTAACTTTATAAAATGCTTGTGGTATGTTGGTTTTAATCCGATGTTGTTGCAACGTACTTGAACATTGTTGACTCTCACATTTTTATTTCACTGTGCATCAGGGGTTATGCAGCTCATTGCTATCGCTGTTGCTGTTGTTTCTATTATTTTTTTTCTTTCATATTTTATTTCTTGTAACGCAGCCTGATTGCTTATACAAAATGCAGTAATAATAATTTGCATAATGTTAAATGTTAAACAAATACTTTCCAAACAAAGTTATTGTTAGAAAGTATTTAGTAAATACGTAGTAAATAATTTATTTATAAAAGGAAAAAAAATGTTTGTTATTAAAAACAGAAATTAAGCTTCGGAGTTTTATTCTATTTTATTTTAAATGCTGGCGAAGACTGAACTAGTCAGCACGTTAACTACAAAAGCAAAAATTTCATGGGTTCAAACCCAGATTCAGACTCATAAAATCATCTCGCATTTTTTCTGGTGTTCATTTTAGTGTCTTTGTGCCAGTTGTTGTCGGAAGGTTTCAGTGGTGAGTGACTTTGACTGATCACTGAACAGTAACGGCTTCAGCTGTAATCAATCCAGAAGCACATCAGAACGCCCTCCTTCGTCGGTATTGTGAGTACCGGCTGAGTAAAATAATTACAAAAAAGGCTACTAAAACGAAGCTTCAAAATTTAATACGTCTCCTTGACATAAGAGGCGCTACAACACTGTTATAATAAAAGAAGTGCAAAAGCAGAGTTGTAAGATAGTGAAGCTTCATCTCCCCTCATTTCTCCTACTATCCGTTTTCTCTAGTTCCAGCACAATGCATCGCATGTGTAGGAGTCTTCTCCTGAGTGCTGGTGCAAGATAAAAAATAGATAAAATTTCCGAAACGAAAATTGTAAATTAAACTTACTTTGAGCGCCAGTTGACTACACAATGCAAAGAACATGGTGAACGATTTTATTAAACATGTGCACAAGAGCGCTATAAAAGAAAAAACATTCATTGTCTTGTAGCTGAAGCATTTACGACATTGTTTGACAACTGAATAGAACTGCCTAGAAGTACACGACAAATATTTTAGATATATGCTATGGTATTCACATTTCTTATTTTATTTTATGTGATATATTCTTCTTATCTGTAGGTACAATCTAATCCGCTAATTTTCCTATTTCAGTTTAAAGGTGCTTTTTGATATTTTTCAAAAAACTGACATAAAAAAGAGAATAAAGACCCATTATCTGAAGATGGTTAATATATCATAAAAAACCTTCCTTGAAATGTTCTGAATAAATCGTTTGAACACATCATATACGAAAAAAATTAAGGTTTACTATACAAGGATGATACTTTTAAACGGCCGTAAACCGAGTGATAGATGTAAACTTTAAAAACGCCGATATACGTATATCTTTTTTTAGTCTTATATAGCTTAGCATCCGTTGGCGAAACCTAGTTGTTTAAAAAATTTTCATTTTCTTTAACAGTGTAATTAAAATATACCATGAGATAGACGACCAATGAGTTTTTGATGGATTCAAAAAGAATTTGACCACAGCTACGTTCATAGTTAAAATCTTAGTGAATCATATAAATATCGAAATTAAAGTTATTAATATATTTTTGGTTTATTATTAAATGAAAATCAGGCTAAAGTTGGTATAGTTTTTTCTGCAGTAAGAATTAGACATGAGAGAGCAAACTAAAGTAAACACTAGAAAGATGAAAATAATATGATAGAACAAATACGACGATAGTTTTTCAAATGTCAAGCTTTCTAACTGCGAACTATAAGCATCACCAGATATAGATATTTTTAAAATTCGAATTCAAAAAATATTTCATTTCAAGTTTAGGTGTATGTAGGAGTGCATACATTCATTCAATGACCAATAGGCCCGTGATCATAGTAACAATACCGTGAACTAAACATGACCAAAATAATGGAAAGTTTTTTTTTTCTTTCTGATTAAATATTTTTAATGTTCTTCAAATATAAAAAATATTATAATACAAGAAAAAGTATAATTTCTAAACAAGTCTATTTATTAATTTAACATTTTCATTCTTTCCATTTACAATAACACACGAAATTGTCATTAAAATTAAATACGATTGACATAGAAAAAATACAATAATAATTGCATATTTAAACTTCCTTTTTTTATTTTGGACCAGCACTCAGGAGATGACCCCTACACATGCGATGCATTGTGCTGGACCTATAGGAAAGGGATAGTAGGAGATATGATAGGAGGTAAAGCTTCACTATCGTACAACACTGCTTTTAGCACGTTATTTGTTTTTTACAGCAGTGCTGTAGCGTCTCTGATGTCAAGGAGACGTATTAAATTTTTGAAGCTTCGTTTTAATAGCCATTTTTTTATTAATTATTTTACTTCGCTGGTGCTACACAATACCGACGAAGGAGGGCGTTCTGATGTGCCTGTGGATTGGGTATTACTGTAGCCGTCACTGTTCGGTGACCAGTGACTATGCCTTCGCCACTGAAACCTTCCGACAACAACAGACACAAAGGCACATCAGAAGAAATGCGAGATGTTTTTATGAGCCTGAAGGTTGAAGCCTGTGGTTCGTTTTTAATAAAAATTTTTTTTGAGAAATTTTCGCATTACTGAAAAAAGGCCCCAAAAATATTTTTTTGGTCGTAAATCAACCGATCGGCGAAGATTTTGAATTTATTCAATTTATTAATTTCTTGTTGAAAATCCCTGTTTCGCAGGGCATAACGTAATGATTTTCAAATGTACAATCGCCACATGTTCACAAATGCAATTCCACTTTACAATCAAAAACACACACATTCAAGCAAATAAAGATTTAAAAGCAGCAAATAAAATAATATAAAAAGGAAATGAAATGGGAAAATGTAAGAAAATTACAAGTGTAACAACAGCAACGGCAAATAAAAATTATAAAGAAAATAAATTGCTGAAGGAAATCCTTAAGTGTAATAAATTTAAAATAATTACCATTGTACAAGAAAAGTAGGTATGTGTTCTATATCTGTATGCATGTGATTATGTATACAATAAAAAAAATGTATATTACTTGTGTATATGTGAATTGTATATTTAGTCATACATACATACATACGTACATACACACACACATATATGAACTTATGGGCTGTTATATCTATGCATATGTACATACAGTGAAACCTCTCCTAACGGACACCTCCCATCAGCGGACAATCTTTGTAGAACCGAGATTTTCATCAGTTTTGCAGTAGAAAATGTATTCTCATAACCGGACACTCTATTAATCGGACGCGGTCAATAAATTTTAAAAAATTGTGTGCAAAAAGCCGCTCATAACCGGACAGAATATTTCGTAATTTTTCAACTCTGATTCATATTTGTGTTAATGCCATTGAAAATTGTGATTCCCGTGTTAACACGAATGTACATACATACTCATGTTTTGGGGATTGCATAGAAATTGCTGTTTATTTGAAGATTTTTGTTTGCTTAGCTCATGTTGTCAGCTTGAGAGTCACAAAATGGCACAAAATAAAATATTTTATCAATTAAAGGAAAAATGGAAATTAGATGTACTTGATTCCTTACATACTTGAGATGAAGCATTTTCCGAAATTGCCGGTTTGAAGTATTTTACTAGAAACGATATCGCCGCATTTAAAAACATTTAAAATAACTTTGAAACTCAAAGGTTCAAAATAAACCGATCTAATATCTAGGAATATATGTGACGCGCAAAATAGAAAGGGACCTAAGGGTAAAAACCGGTTTTGTTCAGGAGAGCCATTTTAAAGATTTAAATACGTGTATCTTTGGTGTATCATCACTTTCATAAAACGCGCATATCTCTGGGATGGAACACTTTTGGGGCATGGGATCGGTCTCATTCGATGCTCAGATGTTGTCCACATCAAAAAAAAAAAAGTGAAAATTGCTTTTTTACCCTTAGGTCCCTTTCTCTATGCGCTGTCACATATTTTTTCAACCACAAATCACTAGTCTAGCATTATAAGATAAAGAAAATATTTAAAATAATAAATGTGTACCTCTTATAAGCGAACACCTCTTATAACCAGATAAAAATACCGCGACGGTGAGTGTCCGCTTATGAGAGCTTTCACTGTATATACATGCATACATATGTACGCCTGTATATTCTGCTTTTACGAGTATATACAAGGTGGGCCAAAAGATCTCAACTTATTTTTGCTCTTATTTCTGCAAATGGCGGCCAATGCCAAATCTGTTTTGACATTTCAACTAGACAGATGTAGAATACAAGTGAACAAGCCCCAAGAACGCGGAATAATCGTGTCTATTTTTTTGCGTAACAATTCGTCTGTGGTGTTGGCGCAGCGCGAATTCCGTCGCCGATTCCCCGGTCGTCCGACACTGACTCCGCAAACACTGTGCCGTTTGGCCACCAACCTTGAAGAGTATGAGACCACACGAGACGCTGCCAAGAGGGCCCGTCCACGGTGCGCGCTATAGGGCCATGTTAACCGAGTTTTTTCTGCCGCAATTGAACGAATTAGGATATGTGGTTCCAACAGGACGGAGCAACGGCACAGACAGCGCGAGCCATAACCGATATTCTGAAGGCGGCGTTCCCGTGTCGCCTCATGTCTCGTTTTGGCGATTTGCACTGGCCCGCAAAATCACCCGATTTAACCGTTCCAGACTTTTTTATGGGGTTTTTTGAAGTCCCGTGTTTACGTGAACAAGCCCGATACCCTGAAAGCCCTCAAGGACAACATTCGACACGAGTGCGAGAATCTGTCGCCCGAAGTTCTCGCCGAAGTGATGAAAAATGCCATAAAACGAGCTCGTATAGCAATCAATTGTGACGGCGCCCATTTGGCCGATATCATCTTCTCGACTTGACCAATAAAAGTCTAAAGGTTGAGATAAACACTGAATCAAAGTTCTTCATTTAGAAAAAAAATGAGAGCCAAATAACATCGGATGACTTCTTTTGGCCCACCTTGTACAAAACTAAATTTAGCATTTATTAATTTTAAATTTTTGGTTAAAACAGGGCTGTATAAAGCCTGAGAACAGAATGTGTATAAGATTAACGTAAGGTACGTACCAATGTGGCGTAACCCCACGGTGGTCGTAACACCGATTGAATTTTAAAACGTTTAAAACGCACCTAGAGAGTTACCAATTACAATCCTCATAATAGTTACCATTGACTATTACGCCATTTATACGTACTGTACTACTGTATTCATAGTTGTTTATACATGTACGAGTAGATGCTGCACAGCAACAAATTTGTTGTGCAAATTTTATAACAAGAAATTAAAAAAAAGGTTATTGTTGTATTGCAATTAAGAGTGAAAGAAAACACTTTAAACTTTTCAAACTAGTGGTAACGGTTCACAATTTATTTTCAAATAGTTGCGTTATTCACGACTTCTGTTTTTACCAATAGCTATATGTTTTGTTCATTTGAAGATGAAATATTTTACGCAGTTTTATTTAAAAAAAAATAGGGTGCTGTTGGGCGAGCAGTTAGCGTTTTGACACCGCAACCAGAAGACCCCGTTTCGAATTTCCGATCAGACAAAATATTTGTCAATTGCGTTGCGTCCTCCTTCGATGATATTTTTTATGAACCGAAATAACATCGCGGCAATAATTGCCTACTAATTTATTAAAAAATTTTACCACTTGCTCTAATGGCAGCCCTATATGTTCACTCTTATTCTAGTTGGCGTCGTTAATACAAGACAGCGCCATTTTTTGGTACATATCCGTATTCTAGTTTTAAATATTGCCATTTATCGATGACTGTTAACGAATGTTTGGTATTCTGTAAGAAATCGTGACGTTGATGTTGTCTCTTTTTGGTATCGCGTTCTGTTTCGCTCAAAGAAAAAATTACAAAAAAGTGTTAATACAAAAAAAAAGTCACAAAATAGGAAAACGGTTTTAATTGAAAGAATGTGAATGAGAATAGAATGTGAGCTTCTTCAAAAATCTTGAAAAATTTTATTAGAAGATTGTTAAAAATTTATTTTGTATAGTTGAATTAATTAAAATTTTCTTCTTGGTTTTTTTATTTTTTTATATGTGAATATCACAATAACCAACTTATTTCCCCGCAATAATGACGTGCGAATTTCTGAAGATGAAATTCTTAGCTGACTTATTAACTGTGGCAATACTTCGTGTCGTAGTTGAGAATCAGACACAGAAAATGTAGAATCAGAGCCTATAATTATGAAAGACGTTAAAAATCGTGAAGCTGTGCAGGCCTTAAATACTTCAATAGATTAGGCAAAGGAACAGATTACATATTGATGCTGAAGGAATTTCGAAACAAAGCTTTGGAAGTATGTGCACTGAAAGAGCAGCAAACCTACATCACAAATTATGTTAAAAAAACATAATATTTAAAAAAGCTTTAATTTTTTCATTCTTGTTTAATAAAAATAAAATAAATTTGTTTGACATTCTGGCTTGTGTTTTATTTGCGAATATAGTGAATTATATTACATAATAACAGCACATCCAGTAATCCGAATATCTCGTTAATCCGAATCACGGTCTGCAATCATTAATTCGGATTAGCGAGCTGGCACTGTATTATCTTTTAAGCTTAAAGGTTTGTTTTTATTTTTTATTTGTTTTACTTCGTTAACCATCGTTTAACATCTTCGTGAATTTTTTTTTTCCTGAAGATGTTAACCTATTGTTAACGAAATATCGAAGTAGAACAAATAAAAATAAAAACAAACCTTTAAGCCTAAAAGATAATATATAGGTTATTATTAAAGAATTTAATAAATAAAATAAAGTAAAATGGAGTACTCGAACAATTTAAGTAAAGTGTTTAGACTTGAAACTGAGATGTAAACTCCTAGTACGTTAAGTCCCCGTCCATATTGTGAAACATTTGCTGCAAAACTTTTGAGTTTGTAGACGAGAAGGGGAAGAGGAGTGGAAGTATGTATGCTGTTTCATGTACATGCAGCTTTTGTTGAATTTCTTATTTGCATCTTTTGAGATGAGGTGTATTTAACGTTTCATTTTATTTCTTTTCGTTTGGTATACTGTTAACTTCTATCATAATAATAGCTACCCTGTTTTATTGTTAATTTTTTGTGAAATATAATCAAAAATTTAAAAAAAAAATATAAAATTATATAAAAATTATTATATAATTTTTCTTCTTAGCGTCCATTTTGCTTCAAATTATACCTTGTGCTTCAAATGTGTATCCAAAAAAAAATATTCACAGCTTCTATCACAGGGTAGTTATTTTATATTTACATTCGGTATTGAGAAATGTCAAAAAAAATTAAAGAAAGAAGATAGAAGGGAGGAATAAAAAATACTAAACATGAAGCAAAAGTTTCATGTATGGACACTGCTGAAGCTTCAAAAGAGAATTCAAAAAAGTTTTGCAGCAAATGTTTCACAATATGGACGGGGACTAAGTAAGTTAATCTCTAAGAGAACTCCAAAACTCACTCGGCCGACATGCCATATTTACTTTGTTAAAACACACTCAATTTGTCTGTCGGTTTTCGTTTTATTTATTATTTATGTAAATACCTTTGCACTGTAATAACTTGATATAATAATAAATTATATTTGTCAATATATCTAACTAAAAGCACATTTTATATGCAATTCCCCAGCAAAAATCAAGTGAAGAAAACAAAAGGAAAAGTGAGAAAATTCGAGGGAAAAACTTCGTTCATGATAACGTTAATTTTGTTTAGCATTTACGATTGCAGTTTTGTGAAAAGGGAATATGCTTCGAGGAAAAAGTATTCACATTAGTGGTGATTGTTCGCTTTTATTTCGATTTTATTATTTAATTTTTTTGGTTATGTCTTTAGGTTTATAGAGTATGCACTTAAAGGCTTTGAAATGTAAATTAAATTATTACAATTTGTATTAAATGATATCAAATATATACTCCACATCCCAATTATAAATTAATGAACATACTGATGAAGATGCCAATGGCCATAATTCTTCGAGATAATCAGTTATTTTCAAGTATTAGTCGATTATAAAAAGAATTTTTGTATTTACATAATAAAGCTGGACCATATATATATATATATATATATATATAATATATTTTTAAAAGCTTTACAACTCACGTGTACTTATTTTAACATAAAAGCCGGTTATTACTTTAAAGAAACATAAATCTTTTTATTGGGTTTTATTTTTAAACTTCAATAAGAAAAAAGTCCGAGGAGAAAACTTTAATTATAACATTCTCTTAAAGCTCGAAGCTAATATTCATTCTTTTTACTTCCTGCTAAGCTGCGGATTATTTGTGAAAAAGTATAATAAAAGAAAAGTAATAAAATTTTATGATTTATTTAAAAATAAAATGAATTAATTAAGTTTTCCTGCAAATACATCTTAATAAGTTTTTTTTCTAATTTTATTTTTTAATTTCAAATGATAACTGAACTAATTGACTTAATGGCTTTATTTTTCTTCGTTTTTTCCGTATCTGTGGTAAAATTGCAATTTTATAATTCAATTTGTTTACTTGCTTGTTTGTCAGTATTTGTTTTAAGAAATTATTATTATTATTAATTCAAAGCTATAAGTATCAAAAGCAAAAAAAATATAAAAGGAAAAAGTTTATAACAGCCCACTATAACCAAATATTTTACCACTACATACATTCTTTTAAATGAGATGCAAACACTGAATAAACGTGTAACGTGCTCATATATGCATACATTTATGTTTGTGTTTATGTTTGTGTTGATTTAACTAAACTTAGGTGCATGCATACATTGAAACACATATTTAGCATTTTATAAGTTTCATTTTTTTATTTTGATATTTAGACATGAAACTAGTTACGGCAACTTTCTATAAAATTTTCTCTTCCTTGTAAAAAAATGTATTTATTTCTTTTTATCATAATATTGCAAAAGCAAGGAAAAATAACACATTTCTATAAAATGTTTGCTAAAAGTAACCATAAATAAATTGTGTCAGAAAAAAAGAGACACAAGACCAAACAGCACAATTCATTTATTATTAAGACAACAACTATAAATTATTGTTATTTTAATATTCGGTCGTTAAATATTTCCTAAGTTAAACTTAATTTTGTAAAAATTTATATAAATTGCATCAGACATATAATTTGTTTTGGTAGATTTCTTTCTGTGTAACGAAAAAAAAAATTTTTTTTCTATAGTCAGACAGTCTAACTGAGCCACGGACACAAAATCTCTTCTACCTTCAAGTATTTTTTACATTTTCCTTATTTTGGTTTAATATTATATTTATCGTTAATTCTATATTTTGCCAGCTTTGCATTAGTTGTGCTCTAAAAACCTCGGCGGTCTGAAGTCTAAAAATAAAAAATATAATTTTTTTTATAACAAAATAAGGAATTTTTTCATCTTTTATTTTCTGTATGTTTATGTATGTATGTGTGTGTTTTTGAGTGTTTTGTATATTTTTATTTTATTTTCTTCTAACGAAAATAAATATTGACACGGTAAATTAAAGTCATTGCAAGAAAATGTCATTTATTTGTGCACAAACACGTACCCAGTAATGCCAACATGCTTATGTATGTATTGGTTTAAATTCTTATTATAATATTATGATGCTGCTCCGTTCTTTCCGTTCTTCTTCACTACTTTGAAGAAATAAGCTCAGAAAAATTTTTGCATTTAAAGCAACAGCAAACCAAACCATAAATATGCATAAAATGTGCAAAACTTTTTATCAAAATTGAATGCAAATATTTTAGCGTCTTAATAGACGCTATAGAGTATTTTTTGTCAACTATAATTCCATACGAATCATGGGAGGCGAATGTGCTACCACGTCAATACTGCCTCCCGGACAGAATATACCTCTTCAAGATAATATATGAGACAATTGTGTTGAAACGTTTAAGTCTTTATCTGATAGTTTTTGCTATTATAATTTATTTATAACCAACTGACTTAACGGAGCAACGATGCTGTATATATTTATTTAATTTAATTTAATTACTTGTACGTTACCCTTCATATATGTAAATTATCACCTAGAGCTTTGAACAAGTTCAGTAAGACCTTCAGACCACTAGCCAGCCTATCATACCGATACCACGAGTGACGATAAGTACTATGTTAGCATATGGTCAGAAGATGGTGGTCGTTTTATGACAGCTTTTTTCTGTTGTAGAACCTTGCTGTTACCCTATGCGTTGTAGGATAGCACAATATTTAG
The DNA here is from genome assembly GCA_963924685.1 of Dexiosoma caninum. Taxonomy (NCBI): domain Eukaryota; kingdom Metazoa; phylum Arthropoda; class Insecta; order Diptera; family Tachinidae; genus Dexiosoma; species Dexiosoma caninum. Next base: position 58,833,584 of record OZ004729.1, read on the forward strand.
AAATCGAGTTTGTCGGCAAATTGCGTTCTTATTCCGAAAATTAATTGTCTACTTTTACTCTGCAAATCTGCTTCGAAATCAATATATTGCTAGGGCGTTGAAATATAGGCATCGAATATGAAAAATTCAGAGTCATGAAAATAATATTTAACAAGTGACAACTGCCACTGTACTTTATGTCTCTTCCACAAAGTTATAAATCTGTGTGCCGCTGCACGAAACTACTATTACTGTCATTGGAATATACCCAGTAAAAATAATGCTTCCAAAGAAGTCAACAACATCATGAACTTGTGATCCGGAAGTATTACAAAATCGAATCAGGTCTACATTTGTACATAGGGTTGTCATCATTGCTTTCGGCAGCGTTTCTAGTGGTTTTTGCTAAATAAATATGGTGGTGAAACAAAAAGAGAGGTATTAAAAAACGACAACCAACACCAACAATAAAATTAGTTGAAGAGTTATTTATGGTGCTGATTGTCTTCAATTTTCAAATTTAACGAAAATAATAAATGTTAATAAATGTTAGAAATGTTTTATCCCATTTTAGAAATGATATTATGCCATTAGCTACACAATTAGAGTCTAATACCGAAATTTTGTCTAATATTGAAATATGGAACGATGGCCTTGTGCTATATATTCTATTCATTCTATAATAAATTTTAGGAAGACTGTTGTTGCTATATGTGAAAAAAATTTTTTTTATTTTTCACGAAGTCTTTTGAAATTTTGCATACAAATTGGATCTCCCCTCTCGATATACAAAAATATTTTCGGTAAGTGCACAACAGTATTGGCAGAGGCGGGAAATTTTTTTAAATTATTGTTTTGAATATAAAATCCATTTGCATAAAAGATTTGCATTTTTTAAGAAATAGTACCACAAGGGGACGTATGGGATAATATCTGCCGCTCCTAACCTATCTAAACGATTTTGATCAAATTTAAAACATGGATATATATGAGTCGAAAATAAGTCATAGGATATATGCATAAAAAAATAGGACCAGAACTGCTGGATGGATTTCCATAATATAATCTGGATATTAATTGAAATATTTTGAGGATGGAAAAGAAAAGTTTTTTTGTTTTTCTCAGAATTCATGCTTTGAAAAGTTGCCTATAGTCAATAGATGACAATGTTATTTTTCTTCTTACAATAATAATATTTTTGCCATTTTTACATGCTTACTACCTCAAACATTTTATTTTATTAACATGCATAATTAATAAAGAAACATCGGAAGTGTTATAAATAATAATTTTAATTCAATACGCAAAGCGTCGTATTGGTATATATTTACTTTTTCTAACCAGCTATTTTACCGACCAAAATTAATATAATTAAAATTCATTTCATTTCCAACTTACTGACTTAAATTTTCGAGTGTACTTCTTTCCAAGAATTGTGTCTTTAGTCACCATAATGAATGTAAATATTTTCTAAATTATATTTACTTTCATGGCGTAAATAAATAAGAAAAATTTAATTTTTTATTATTGCTCAAACATCGTTTTAAAAGATAGGAAAAAATATTTATAAATGAAAAGCGGTGAAATTGAACACAAAGAAAATATTGAAAAAAAATGTGTACTCGTAGTATGAAGCATTAAATTTGCTATCGAAAATAATCCTTGAATCTTTTCCAAGTCAATATAAGTATGTCTTTTATTTTAATTAAATATTTCAGTTAGTGATAAATAGTTTAATTAATGTGTTTTAAATATTTAAAGTTTTTTTACTTGTCAATGAAAATATGCACATGCAACACTTGCGACGTTTGCGGATTGGAAAATGGCATGCGAAATGTTAAACAAAAAGATGTTTTTTTAATTAAAATTAATAACACAGCTGCACGATTATTGAACAAAGTTTATTAATAAAATTTTATGTCGTTGCCAATACACTCTATTGCAAACAGGTGGTGGGTTATCGTATATAATAATAAAATTAATAATAAACAAAAAAGATTTAAATAAAAGGTTAAACAGTTAAAACGTTAAAAGACAATACAAATTCAAATATTAGGATGATGGGAAAAAAATTATATTTATTCAACTTACAATAAAGGGGTTTAACAAAAAGAGCGGCGTGATGTTGGTGTGGAATACGAACCGTGGTTTAGAATTATACTTTATTTGCCATCATGTATGGTAGCTAGGGTTGGCTCGATTTTCCATCTTTTCTGATGCTTGTAGAGTTTCAAGCTAAAATTAAATTTGTACAGCTAAATGGAAATTTTCAAAAAATTTTCACATTATTTATTACTTTAAAATTAGAATTATTCTTATTAGTTAGTATAGAACAATAACTTTTTTAAAAGTGACGTAAAATTATTGTAGACTTGTACAATATAAATTATGTTAAAAAGTGTCATATTTTATGATTTCCCAGTTATATCATCAATGACAATATGTCTCAACATTTGAACAACTGATTTCATTATAAATTTTGTTTCAAGCAGTAGTAAATTTCTTTTAAGTTCTCACTTTCTTGTTTTTTTTTTATCTTGGACCAGCATGTAAGTGATGACTCCAGCACTATGCGTTGCAAAGTGAAATGTGTACTTTTCCGCAAAACTGCGTATTTTACCTTTTTTATTTTTTGGTTAAAATAACAATAAAAGTATTCACATTTGATACAGATGGTTAACCGTAACAATATCTATACAAAAATTGGCGACATTAGATAAGTTTGTGTGAGGTAGCGAATAACACCGGGTGTAGTTTGTATTTAAATAAAATGGAACTGAATAGCTTTGGAATCATTTTACGGTAAAACTAATTGCTTTCAATATGCTTAAAACTTTTTAAATTAATAAAAATATAATCGGTGCCCTTTAGCCTTTTTTTAAATTTAAAGCATATTATTTAGTAAAAATGCCTAGAATGAGTTAAAAATCGCAACGTATTGTGATATTTTATTTTCCAAAGAATTAACCATAATTTATATGCAAAAGTTTTTAATAAATTTATTATCAGAAAGTTTTTCTCACAATTTCTTTACAAGAAAATAAAACAACAACAATCAGCAACTGAAAGAAAAAAAACAACAAAATTGGTCGGAATGAAAATAATATGTAAGTACGTACGTATGTATGCATGCACGTAGTCCTATAAACAACTTGGCTAAACAGTGGGCCGCGTCTACTAAATATACTACAAAAAATTTATTATTTATGTAGATGAAAGTTAATAACTAAAAACAAAATTTAAAATTAGAACTTGGAAGCTTTTTGATTAGTAAAGGATAAATAATCGCACTTCGAGGTTTCATGATACCAACAATTAACTAGGGTGACGTTATGTAACACAAACAGAAGTTGTTATTTTCTTTTTCTAAAGAAGCACAAAACTCGGCGATTTTCTACACGTTATTAGATTTGAGGTGGAATATTAACAGATTGTGACACACAATTTATTTATAGCTTAACTTTTTTCGATTTACTGTCATAACGGATAGTTTGATACGTTACGTGGCATAGCGTAACGTGACGTAAATTACTTAGAGATATGTTTAATATACTTACTTACAAATGAAAGAATGTCTTTTTATTTTAGAAGTTATTTCGATATAAGTATGTATGTGGTTTGCTTCTTAATTAAATTAACTCACTTATTATTAAAATAATCGACAGACAGATGTTTACAAAACTACCTGATGATAAAATACTGAAAGTTTTCAAACAAGTGGTACCGTTTTACAACTTATTTGCAAATAGTAACGTAATTACGACTTATTTTCCTGCGTTAATATGTCGCTATAATAAAAATATATTGCAAATAAGTCGCACGTATAAACGTAATGTGTAATTTGCTGCCAAATCGACCACAAATGGATGCGCCCGTAATGATAAACGCGTTGTGCGCAGGAATGAGCGGGTTTCGGGAACAAGTTCTCTTATTTCATTAAAGTAACGGTCGAACAACGAAACATATTGCGACGATGCTGAATAGAGTCAATAGAGTTGGCACCCTACCGTCTCCAAGGTGTTATGGCTTGATGTTTTTAAAATGTTTAACTATTAAATTTATCAAATATACATATTCCGATAGAACTTTGGAAACTTTTCCAACATATGATATCAGACATCACAACGGGACCATGATGAATTGGATGAATAAGCTATTTATTTTCACCGGCGACCTGAATACTTATGATCTCAGACGTTCTACCAGCCTAGAAGATATAGGATACCCACAAGCTGGTCAGATGGTCATATACTTAAAATAACTCTGTACAAATCGATCGCAGCATTTATATTTATGTTTTTATTGTAAGAGTATATTTTATATCCAAAAACGAGGTCCTTATTAAAAAAGTTGTCTTGATTTATAAAAGCGTCTGTAAGGGCATTTGATATATAAATCTATAATATTTTTTGTGAATAAGACTGCAAGCACCTAAAGATTCTTTAAACACCCCGATTCATACCACAGTTTGCTTAGAGCGAATTTAGGCCATTTTCTGCCCACTGTAAAATATGAAATCTATGCATTGTTAAAATAAAATGAATGAAAGAATAGCGTATGAAAGCAGAAATGAAAAATTGTTCTAGAAGTTTTTACTTCAGAATATTCTTTAGTTTTTGCTTTACAACAACATAAAATATTAACGAGACTTTCCTGAAATTTATAAAACCGAATTGAAGAAAACAGAAGCAATTTTGATATGTATGTATGTACAATGTATATGTACATAAGTATATGTATGTGCAAAAAATGTTAAGAAAAAAATTTAATAATTTGAAAATTCTTAAAAATTAATGACAATAATTTTGCTATAATTTATGGAGGTTCAAGAACTTGCCTTCACATTGTCTGTATTCCTTATTGGATTCTTTGCAATAAAGTATAATTTCCATACTCTATTGCACTGCAAAGGAATTAAGACAGTAATGAGTTGTTGAATGAGGATTTCTTAAAAGAAATATTTGAATTTTGCGTCATAACAAATAGATTTTTATTCTTTACAGAAGACCTCAAAGTGGATATTTAAAGTACATACTTATGTATCAAATAAAAAGTTATGTATAAAACAATGCAAAACTTATAGACAATTTTATAATTAGTTGCATCGGAAGTAATAATATCTTAAAGGCCTTATGGTCTTTAAAAAACTGTAAAAACTTCGAATGTGCTTCAAATACATCAAATATAATCTTAAAAATCTAATATGCAACAATATGTTCTTAGGAGCAAAATATGCAAAAACATACACCAATAAATCCATGCCAAAGTAATAAAAACTTTTAGTTGCTTATTTGCGGTTTCGGTCGCTCTTTCTGTAACATACATACATGCTCGTATTTTGGTTTTAATTACGATCATTCAATTATAAAAAATATTGCACTTTTCGTCATCTTTTTCTTTCTTAATTACAAAAAGTGCCATGTTTCATCTAATAATTACATATCGAAGCATTAAAACCAGTTAATTAGCAAGCCATACACGATACAACCGTCGTACAACTTCGCTAACAATCAACAATTTAATGTGCCATCTCACGTACACCATAATTTTATAATCAATTTCACATGAAGGGAAGACGACATTACATATTGTCGCATATGCTATATAGATGAGGTATTTCAGCAACAAAAACTTTCAGTTTTAACTTTTTTTGTAGTTAACTAATAACTTCTATAAAGAATGTTTTTATTTTCATGACTTATATTATAGCAATACCAAAGTTGTGTCATGTACTTATAAAATTCAATAAAATTACGCACATCAGTTGAGTTCTAATTTTGTATCGAACGCAAATAATATTCACTGCAAGGTGGTCATAACAAGAACAAACTAATGTACGACAGCCACAAAAATGTTACAACAGTGTGGCACAACACGGTAAAAATCAAAATTTTTGATTTTTCGTACATCCGAAACAGAACTTAATACCAATGAGCCCACAAACTTTGCAAACCCTTGTTCAACCTCTTCAAGTTGTAAATACAAGTCGTTGCATCGTCTTTGGCTTGCTTTAAAACTTTATTTAAATATCTGAAACTTTAATTTTATTACGAGGCAATCAAAAAAGAAAAAAGTTTGCAAATATCGCACGTATGTATGTACATATAACAAGGCAGGACAAGACTTAATTCAGCGAATGAAACTCATCAATTGCACATAATTAATAGTGATAACTGCAGCCATACACACCACACGCTCACACACACCAGCAGGCAGAATCCACTCAATCAACTGCCATCTGTATATTGTATGGATTTGTTTGTATATACATATACATATATTATATTTGCAATACTCTTTAATACTGTTGATATAGTAATGAAATTCATTAATGCGTAAATAGTCCAATCAACTTTAACATTTCTAGAAATTTGTAAAAATAAATCAATAAATAAGTGCAAGCAGATATTGATTATTTAGAGGGGAAGTTGAACAAAAAAAGTAAAAATTTAACACTTGAATGAAAGATCAATGGCTTTTTAAGGTTCAATGTTCCCTGAGTGAATAGACTTTGCACTTTCATAACTGATCAGGACTTTTGTTATCTAATGAATGGCGGCTACAAATAACTAAAAAACAGTTCTACAAACAAAACCTTTTCGAATTTGAAATTTAAAAATTACATATTTCATATGTAATGCAAAATAAATAATGCGTTATGCTTTCTTATTTTGCATTCATTTCTGTTATGTTGAAATGAGAGCAAAGAGAAGAGGGGAACTATCTCTTCTAAAAACTATGTATGTCCATGGTATCTCAAATTAATTCGAGTTAATAGATATTGTAGATTTTCAATCTTCTTCAGGTATGTATGTATGTACATGTAGTCACACGCTTCCTCATCTCAATTTGAACCAACGGCATATTTAGGTCTGAGAGAGCTGAAAATACTCCCTAGGTTGCCATGTTGGATTAGCGAAAAGCGAACGTTTTCAATCTCTTTGACATTGGTGGTGATGAAGTGTTACCTAACTTTTATCCCTGCAAGTATTTGCAAATATGTACTGCTATTATCTCTGAAAATTTCGAAGACAGAATCGGCGGTGATGATGGCGAGTAGTTAGCGTGAGGGCTCTGTAACCAGAAGAACCCGTGTTCGAGTCGCAGGCCGGTCAGGTAAAAAAAATTTTTTTTCTGGGTTTTATGTGATGAGCACCCCCATTCGTAGGTGTTTGATTAACAAAACGCCAGTGAAGTAAAATAATAAATAAAATGGCTCCGCTTAGCTTGAAAATAATGCGCCAAAATGGAAATCACACGAAACTGCAGAGTTGCGCAAATATTAAGGTCTATATTCATACCACTTTCACCACCTGTCTCTTCTCTACTACCAACTAAAAGTGCATTCCCGAAATGTCGTTCATAGATGTTCTTATTATTGGAACATAACTAGTCTATATTTAGATGGAATCGCGTGTGCCATAAACATTATTTTTAGTTTTTCAAAGATACTCGTACGAAAGGGGCAAAGCAAGTGAGATAAACTAAGAGGAAACCAAAATAAACTGGATGTGTTTTAAGTTTAAACTATAAACATGATAGAACTACATCTCAAAAACTGGCTCTGAGTACTTATTCTGTAAATCGCTAACCCCTAATGCAAAAACGATTTCTAAAGTTAATATTTGTTTGAAGTAGGAGTTTTGTATGGGATTTATTATTCCCTAATATATATTATTTATTAATGCAGAGAAAAATATATACTATTGGAAAAAGACCCAATGCTGCATTCTTACGCATCGACGCATGCCAGACCGCGCTGCCTCATCTGTAATTATGGGTGGTATAAATATCCAGTAAGCAGAAGCTCTTGATGTTCTCGGCATGAAAATTCAGTGCGATGTTCGATGGACTGAGCACATTTTTCAGACGGGTTTTTTAAGACGGTGTAAGACATACTTCACCCCATCTGATCTCCTCACTATTTATAACGCTTACATCTGACCGAAAATGGAATACAACTCTCATGTATGGGGCGGTGCTTCAAATACTATTTTGAAGTTACTCGACCGTGTACAGAAAAGAGAGAAGAAACTCATAATAGACAGTAGGGTAGCCAACTCTATTGACTCTCTTTATCATCGTCGCAACGTGGGGTGCGTTTCGTTGTTCTATCGTTACTATAATGGGATGTGTTCTGATGAAATCAGGAAACTTGTTCCCGAAACCCGGTCATTCACGCGCACGACGCCTTCATCATTAAGAGCGCATCCATTTGAGGTCAACTTGGCAGCAAACCGCACTACGCATTGCAGAAAGAATTCATTTTTTGGCCGAACAGCACGTATGTGGAATGGACTACCCGCAGAGGTCTTTCCTGTCACTTTTGACGTGGGAAAATGTAAATAAAATGCCAATAAATACTACTCCCAATATCCACCTTCCCATAACCTAATTTCCTAGTTCCAGCACAAAGCATCGCATGTGTAGGGGTCATACCCTGAGTGCCGGGTCCAAAAAAAAAAAAATTTACGACGATTAACCGTAGATACCGATTTAATGACATCGCAAAAATATTTGGTTGAATTTTGTTTTCCTCATTTTAGTAATCGAGATGTAGTTTTAGCTACGAGAGTTACAGAATAAGTCGCCAGGTGCTATATTTTATTATTTTATCTTCCAATCACGTAAAACGTGGAATTCCTTCTTGTCTAGTTTGGCCATTTCAAAGTTTTGGAGACTGAGTGCAATTATTCTCTACCAACGAAATCCAAATTAAGTTTCTTTTTACATATGATTCTTGGATTCTTGAAAACGTCTTTATCATTCTAAAATTATAAAAGCCCTAACCTCGTTAATTTCTTTTCAATGCGACTTAATGTGTTTTTGAGTTAGAGTAGTGCATTAGATCCACCAATTCAAACTCATTATATTTATTTTCTTAATAAAAATTGTTTGTTTTATTATTTTTACTCAATATTTTAAACCATTTTATGCAGTTACTTACGACTACACGAGACTATTCAAAACGATATAGATGTTCAAATAGATATGACGACAGTCTGTCTGAAAGTACCAATTTGATGTTTATTTTTCTTGGCGTTGTATATTTATTTGTTTAATGTTTTTGACAAAAGTTTTTTATGGTAAAATTTTTAATAAATAATTTATAGACCATTAAGTTAACTATTCCTTTTATCAACTGCTAGTTTGTACATTAAATTTTCTGGTCCAATTGGTGTTACGAGAATGAAAAAAAATATAGTAAATTGGGGACACTTTCTCAAGTAAAAAATAAGTATGTACAAAGCTTAAATTTTGTAAATGAAAACAACAATAAGAATAACATGACCAGTGTGACCATATTACGTCTTTGGGAGGTAAATATAGCCTCTTTTTTTAGTTTTAGCTTCAAATATCACATTTGGCTTATAGTTCTTTGTAACAATTCATTTAGTTCATTTAGCCTCTTCTATAATGACATTTTCGTGCTCCAAAAGTTCACAAGAAAAATTTTATGTTTGGTTAACTACTTACATTAAAAGTATTATTAAAATTAAATAGATTTAAATCTGTTAATAAGTTGGCATTTTACTCCATGAAATTAGCCCAGGCAAGGAGCTTTTAATTTGATACGTATTAGTTTTTAAGTTTTTCACAATAAGCAATTTTGATTGAAATAGTTTGAAAACTGAATTGAAATGAATTAAATATATTTTTATCATTACCTATCATTTATAGATGCAAGTGCAAGTTCGAAAAACATTTTTCGGCAAGAATTAAAGAAACAGTGTTACCAAGTACGAGTTTGCTATTAATTTACTAGTACGTATTAAAGTTAATATAGTATTGATGGATTGATTTTGATTGTACTTTAAAAAAAAAGTGGAAATAAAAAGGAACACAACTATACAAAAACATTTATTTAATGTTTTTTGAAAAAATTATTATGATGTTAATATTTATTTTAGATATTTTGCGATATTGGCAACACGGCAGTACTGAATGCATATAGTCATTCAGCAATTTTTGATAGAACTTTCCTTCCTGGTAACATTTTTAAAATGGACTTACACTCAAGTGTGTAAACCAGTCGTAAAACAGCTCAGGGTTGAAGAACAACTTACGCGTCATCGTAATTATTATTGAAGTGCGGTCAGGCCTGTTTTTGTTGTTTGGTCTTCGAGAGTTTTGTGTCTCACTCGCACTGGTTATTGGATTTGCCACGACCAACTGTATCATTTACGGTTGTTGTGGCTTTTCGTTATTAATCACGTGGCTGTTACTGGTGGAGACCATCATACTTAAGAATTTTAAATATATAATTTAACTTCCTATGTGAAGGCATAGGTCGTTTAAATATACATATATTGTGTGGGATACCCTGGCAATTTGTGAACTTGCTTCTACCATCTGCCATATGACAAACAAGTGTGTAAACAATCAAACAACTTACTAGCCATTCGAAGTGATTTTTTACTTTTCCAATGATAATACGTATTTGTTACTTGCAAGTAATCACTTACATTATCGAAAATGCTGCTATAAAAATAAAATTCATACAGAATATATGCTAGAACTAAACAAAAACAATTAGGCTCATTATTATAACTTGCCGATAGCTAAAGTTGGGATGCTATCGGACAAATAATTAGTTTTTCGTTATTACAAGTTGAGTTTAACCTAATGTGACCAGACGGAAATCCTATCTGTAACTTTTTTAAAGTGGACTAAAGCATTTGAAGTTGCCATATTTTATGCACTTTAAATATGGCAACATGGAAAGTATAAATGTATACAAATTAATTTTTAAATAAGGAATAAAAAAAACCTTGTCGTTGCCAGTAGGTTTTTTTGTTTGTCAAAAGTAGTCAGTATTTGCTCTGGTACTGCCATATTTTTAAAAATATTAATTTTATTTTATCGAACAGTTGTAATAATGAAAACAAGTTAATGGTCACTTTATTATTCAAGTTAATTTTAGCTATCAGTAACTTTATTGTGTTTAGTTGTAATAATAGCCCTTAGTGAAACAAGAAAAAAATCAAACAACGCTTTGGTTGAATATATTTAACTAAAAATATTTTCTGTGTACGTACATTTGAAAAATTTTTATAGTAAAAAATGTATCTGGTTTTTTGGTGTCAAATTAAATTTTATATCTCTTTTTCTAAAGTGATTTAGCTATGTATATATTATTTAAAAATATTGTCACACTGTTAATTAGAATTTCATGAAATTGTATGAAAAACAAAATAAATTAGACCTTTTAGCAAAATTAGAAAATTAGAAAATATCGGCATATTTTTATGAGCAAAACTAAAGTTTTTGGGCATAATTAACCACTACTGGAATCCAATGTCATGTTCAGTGATGCCAGTTTAGCCTTTTCGAGACAAGTTTTTTTATTATTTGGTTCGTAATTTACGTTTTAACTTCATGGTTTTTTTTAGCCTTTAAGAGGCTAAATTCTTTATAAGTTTTCTGCATAAAATCATTTCGAAACATGACAATCCTAAAACTAATATGTCCTCTCATATTGACAATGAAAAATTTAAGTAGACTGGCGACAAAATTACATTGACTCAAATCCAATGGCGAAAGTTTTTAAGTTATAACTTTACAAATGTTGAGTTCTGGGTGGAGGTGCGCCAATTTCAGAATTCGCTACAAGAAAATTCATTTCTTTATTTGGTTAACCAAGTATTTAGCTATTTAGCTATTATTCAGTAACGCTGAGTTGGAAAGACTTTTTATTACCATAAAAATAATTAAAACAACACAAAAAATTATTAAATAATTTTAATAAATTATTAAAATGTTTAATTCTTTATTCGATGCTCTTTAAAAACGTTACAAAAGCGTTGCCATAATTTAATAGAATTATTAGATTCGTGTGATTCTTCTCGAGATGGGGAAATTATGATACCTGTTATATGAATAAATAATAAATTTTCATATAAATATATAATATATGTGTATGTGTATGTATATTTTACATACAACTTGTAAAGGGTGGTTAAATTTCAAGGGCCGATGTTGATTTTGAATAAAACACAAACTATTTAGGAAATTATTGTAATTTTATTTTATTATGATATATTGGTATTACTCAATTATGTATGGAACAAAATATCGGCCAAATGGGCGCCGCGACCACGGCAACAGTGGATGATCAATTTTCGAAGAAAATCATCTTCAGTGATGAGGCACATTTTCACCTCAGTGGATTCGTCAATAAACAGAATTGCCGCATTTGGGCGAATGAGAATCCAAGAGTAATTGTCGAAAAACCAATGCACCCACAAAGAGTGACTGTTTGGTGCGGTTTATGGGCTGGCGGCATCATCGGGCCGTATTTTTTCCAAAATGAGGCCGGTCAGGCAGTTACTGTGAATGGTGTTCGCTATCGTGAGATGATAACGAACTTTTTATGGCCCGAATTGGAAGATATGGATGTGGACGATATGTGGTTTCAGCAGGACGGTGCCACTTGCCACACAGCTAACGAAACAATGGCTCTTTTGCGCAACAAATTCAATGGCCGTGTTATCTCACGTAATGGCGATGTCAATTGGCCGCCAAGATCATGTGATTTGACACCGTTGGACTTATTTCTTTGGGGTTATTTGAAAGAAAAGGTGTACGTCGATAAGCCAGCAACAATTCAAGAGCTAAAGGATGAGATAATTCGGCACATTAACGGCATAGAACCTCCATTATACCTCAGGGTCATCGAAAATTTGGACCATCGGATGGAGGTGTGCCGCCGTGGTCGCGGCGCCCATTTGGCCGATATTTTGTTCCATACATAATTGAGTAATACCAATATATCATAATAAAATAAAATTACAATAATTTCCTAAATAGTTTGTGTTTTATTCAAAATCAACATCGGCCCTTGAAATTTAACCACCCTTTATATACCGAAATAATGATATAATAATTATTCGATCATGCACAAATACAAATTGTCTATTAAATTTCTGATCCAGTACAGGAAGCCCAAAATGTTATACTTATATTTTTTTTTTTTTTTTTTTATCTTGGACCAGTGCTCAGGGGCTATCCCCTACATATGCAATGCATTGCACTGGAACTAGAGAGAAGGATAGGGAAGAAATAGACAGATGGTGAAAGTGGTAGGAAGATAGAGCTTAATTCTTGCACAACTCTGCAGTTGCGTGTAAATTATAAAGCAAAGTTGCGGCGTCTCTGATGTTTTTTGACGCATTATTTTTAAGCTAATGAAGCCATTTTATTTATTATTTTACTTCGCCGACGTTTTATTGCTCAAATACCGACGAAGGAGGGTGCTGTAGCACAGAAAACTCAGAAAAAATTTTTTTCTGCTTTGACCCGGCTGGGAATCGAACCTGGGTCTTTCTGGTTGCAGAGCCAACACGCTGACTACTCGCCATCAGCACCCTCATATTGATTCATATGTATTTAAATATATGTAACTTTATAAATTTTCTTTGTATATGCACTTGGAGTGCATTTTTGTATAATAACTTTCAACATGCTTATGCATTTCTTTTATTAATAGTAAGAAAAACGTTGAATTATGAATATAAAATTCTTAGCCCTTTTTTGGGCGATTTAGTTTTTTCTAGCCTTTTTAGCAAGTCGATTTAAGTTTTTTTTACAACTCCTGACAACTCTGGTCATGTTTACTGTTAAGTGCTGTCATTCGAAGACATTGAAACTCATTTTGTAGTTGGTGTTCTCGTTAATTCGTCTTTCCTCTTGCAAAAGTTTCACTAAATCGCAGGAAATTGAAAAACCGTTAAAGGATTAAAATTATAATAAATATATCATTGTTATTGATTGATTAAATCTAATTGCATCGAGTGTCAGATGTCTACGTTTAAACTTGTAAAAAATAAATTTTTATAAATGTCATTATACTCGTATTATTCGTATAGTCTGCAGTAGTAAACTAATAATTATGTTTTTTTTTTGAATTACGCATCTTTTTTATTTTCTCTAAATACTGAAGCATTTTACGAATCATCATCATTAAATTTTTTAAATTTTATTCACTTCCGGATAAAAAATAAGAAGTAGACTTTGTTAGTTATTATTTTGCAGTTTTATATTTCTCACTTACTTTTATAACGAATAAATATTTTATTTTAAATCTTTTTAATTTCTAGTTCGAATACCTTCATTAAGTGATAGTAAGCTTACATACCTGCATCAATATAAAAAATTCATTTGTAGATCTGCCGACGAAGACCTATTTAGTTTTTATTTTTAATTTTATGATTTACTTGTACTCACTTAACACACGTTGAAATTCAGCTCAGAGCGTAGAAAACATGTTAAAATATGTGAAGTGATTGCGATTTGTAAGTCCCCGTCCATATTGTGAAACATTTGCTGCAAAACTTTTGAGTTTGTTGACGAGAAGGGGAAGAGGAGTGGAAGTAGGTAATCTGTTTCATGTACATGCAGCTTTTGTTGAATTTCTTATTTGCATCTTTTGAGATGAGGTGTATTTGACGTTTCATTTTATTTCTTTTCGTTTGGTATACTGTTAACTTCTATCATAATAATAGCTACCCTGTTTTATTGTTAATTTTTTGTGAAATATAATCAAAAATTTAAAAAAAAAATATAAAATTATATAAAAATTATTTTATAATTTTTCTTCTTAGCGTCCATTTTGCTTCAAATTATATCTTGTGCTTCAAATGTGTATCCAAAAAAAAATATTCACACCTTCTATCACAGGGTAGTTATTTTATATTTACATTCGGTATTGAGAAATGTCAAAAAAAATTAAAGAAAGAAGATAGAAGGGAGGAATAAAAAATACTAAACATGAAGCAAAAGTTTCATGTATGGACACTGCTGAAGCTTCAAAACAGAATTCAAAAAAGTTTTGCAGCAAATGTTTCACAATATGGACGGGGACTAAATCAAACTACAATTAGTACAATTAACTGTTTGTACAAAAATTACGTTATCTTAAATGTGCTTGTCAGCCCAAGGCTTACTAATACAAAGTTGTCGCAAGGCAAATTCGTCAATTCGCTTTGCAGCCGAACGTCAAATTTCTTGTATACATGTGTTTTGTTAAATATAACAGAACCTAAAAAGAACGTTTTAAATTATTGTAATATGAGTTAAATTTAAATTAATTATTACAAAAAGTAATATATTTTGCATTCTTATTATTATAATATTAAGTTATTATAATTATTAAATTATTTACAGCCACTTTTCTAAATTTTTTCACAAAAGTAAATAAACTTTGACGTTCGTCGTTAAAATACGTTACAAAACCTTGACCAAACAGCTGGTCTACTACTATTATTACTACTACAACTCCCATTACTACTACTATGTGTAAAATGCTATTTTAGCAACTCCGAATTACAAATTAAAATTTTGATTGCACATATTCCAAAACTTGGTTTATGTATACTTCTTCAATTATTTTTGTGTTTAGCAACTCTGTGCTAGTTTACCTTTGCTCACTACATGATTGTCAGCAAAATCCAGCTATTGATTTAATATATATTTTTTATATAAAAATAAAATTAAATTAGATTAATTTAAATGTGAATATATTCATGTTCTGCTGCATTCCCTCGCCAGCTATATCTTCTCTAGATTATTCCTTTCAAAAAAGTGCTACATAACACAGCATTTTTGGAAGGGTACTTAAATCTCGACTGTTACTTCCACAAAAAAACTGAATAGAAAAGTAGCTACAATAGTCTTTCGGTTGGGATCAATTTTAAAATAGTTTTCCACGGTATATTTCTAATAAGGGAATGTTGTAAAAATATAATGAAAACTTTCAGTACTATTTCGGTTTTGATGAATGGTAAAAAAATTTTTATGTGAACTGTTAAATAAAAACTCAATGTAAAATGTAATAATAATAGTTATCACTTATGACCAAGGCTAAAGTACAACACGCAGGACTTTGAAATTGATATATAATAATATAAAAAGTCAATGTCACCAAACATTTTTTTGGTGCATCCCAATTAATTCGGGCATGAAAGGGTTAAAATGTTATGCTTTCTTTAAACAGTTAATCCCATAATCATTAAGCTGGTATTCAAGCACGGTATTTTGAAATATTTGGGGTAGAGCGCTCTGTTTTTTTTTCTTATCAGCAATTCGTCATTCGTCGTCCAATTTGGAAAATTAATTCCTTGTTGGAAGCCAAACTTTTCCCTTTCGTCGCGTTTATAGGAAACTCGATGATTCCACACCCAGTAAAAGGTAACATTTTAAGTTCTGCTACCCAACCAATACATGCAAAACTTTATACACATATGGCAGAGTTGTTTTCTTATAGTTTTGCAGTAATATAAATGGTCAGTTTAATAATCACGGCTATATATACATACGAGTATGTATATTCAATGTTGCCACAGTGATGATTGGTAGGCATTGCTGGCAACTTTATCGATTTTACTTCAAATCAACATTCTCCAGAAAGGGGCTAGCTAATGTATTATCACGAACATATACACATATTTGCACGCCCATACACACACACACACGCTCATAGCCATACATACATATTAAGTTGAGGTCACGTACATCCATTTATATTAAATTATCTCCTCTATAATAATAAATTGAATGCAATTATTGAAATAATCGTTATTTATTGCATTACAAGACATAAAATTGTTGGTTGCATCTTGCAAACCCAATGGAGAAAATTTGAAGAAAACGGCAGATACATAGCAACCTAAAAGAACGATATAAAAAAACTTGGAAATTCCTTTGTGGTAATTGTTACCATTTAAAGTCTTCTTTTCGCAATTTAATATCAAATACTAGAAGTGTTTAAAAGCTTAAAGATAGAGAAACTGTAAATAAATTCGCACAATTTTATTCACAGCAACTTTTAGCGGAATTGAGATAGATATAGATATAAAACAAGTTTCTATATTTAAATATTCACATGTTAAATTTAATTTTCTAAATATTATTTTAAATAAAATATTTTCATTGAAGTCGTTTTGCTGCTAGCTCGTTCCAACTAGACCATTGTCTTGCTAATGAAGCATTTCCTTTTAGAATTTTTTCTTTTCTTTTTTTTATAAATGGATTTTGATAGTGATTCACCCTCATGAACGAACAGCAACTGAGAAGAAACAAACAGACAAATAAATTATTTCTACAATACAAAAAAATACTCTTTATACGAAATCACTATAATTAAATGTAATTATTTACATATTTTGTTATTGTACTTTTTTTAACAAAATATTTTGTTGTTATTATTGTGCTTAATTTATGCATTGAAGAAATAATGTTGGTGTTGTTGTGCAAAACAGCTGAAGCAAATAATTTAAATCAATTTTTCCTCGAAATGGAATTTTTATTATACGTACTAACTTTTTTTATTTGCATAATTAATTTCGGTAACTTTTACATTTATATATGTACGTATGTTGGCAATATGAGTGCGTAATTACAAAAATAATGCTTATGTAAACATCTTGTTGCAGAGTGTAATTAAAAATTGCCATGATCAATTATAAAACTCGTGAAACTAAAGTAAATGAGAGTAGTAAGTGACTATAATCTTAATCAGGAATATCAAGTGGGCCACTGCTATTTAGGTAGAATGTTCGACCTCCTTCATGCCTTAATGACTTCTTGAAGAGTCGCACCAGATCTTGGTCTGGACTATTGATTTCTGAAAGACGATTGGTCTATTATCACTAGTGAGGACTTAGTAACCACTAATATTTGCGTAATATTGAGTTCCTAATGCGACAATAATCGAAATGTATCAGCCATAGGTTGCCTAACTAATATCAGCTAAAGCTAGATTTGCGAACGCAATATGTGCTCACGTCTTATCTTCTGCACAATGTCTTACCAGATTTCATAGTACACAAATAATATCTGGAGTTTCCGAGCCCAGTAATGCAGATTGCAAACATGTTGTCGTTCTCCGCAATCACCTGTTGTTTATTGAATCCAAACAACGAATCATTACGGAAGCTACTGTCCTCATACCCACGTTTATAGCCCAAGCAAATCCTAAAATCAAATTTCTTTGTTATTTCATTTTAAATGAAAATCTGATGTTGTTTAAAAACAACTTCAGATATTTATAAATCTGATAACTGCTAGTATATATAGATATTATATTATGATAGATGATATCACAACAAAGATACTAATAATAATTTACCAATCAGCTGTTGTCTAACTATTAGTTAACCAATGACATTTGGTTGTAAATCAAATATTATTGGTTAAACTATTGCTATTAGCTAACTAAGGACTGTGCATTTGCGCATAAATGTATCTTCTTCTGGCAACGCTGTCCATCACACATGTAGCAAGTTTCAGTCTTTTCCATGCATAATGCCAATACTTCACACGAACACTTTCATTTCCACGACGACTTGCTTTAAATCCACTATCGTCGCAAAGAACAAAAGGCAGCAGGACTATTTCTAAATACAAGAGATTTTCTTAAATGCTATTCCACAAGTATTCTCTTTTCCTAAATATTAATCCGTATGAAAACGAACCGAAACAAATTGAATTTATCATACCCATAAATTAGAATGAAAGAAGATATAAAATTTATTACCTTTAATAAATCATTAATGATCCCCCGCTTAAAATGAAATGAAAACAAATAAATATGTACGTAGTGCAATATTATCTAAAATAAATAAGAAAAAAAAGAATAAAAATGAAAATAAATTACTAACGACGACAGTGTATTAGTAATGTAATGCATGAGTGCAGTAAACAAATTAATAACTGCAATTAAAAAAGCAACAACAATTGTATTTATTGCAGTTAATTATATTTAACCAATATAAAATTATTATATTTCATGCATTTTTTTTAAATAGATATCAAGAACAATTTGTACAGAAAATAGAAAAAGGAATGAAAAAAAATAATAATAAAAACAATAATAAAAAACTAGTTTCAAACAAAGGCAACAACAATAATAAAAATAACAATAATTACAGTTTTTCGTTGACTTAATTGTTGACTATATATAAAAATGTCCGAGAGACCTTGAAATAGAACAACGCCTGCAGTAAGAACCATGATTTAAACACTCACTCACTCACTCACTCACACACGCACGCATTAATATTTTTTTACATTCATGCACACATATTTACCCTACCATAATCAGATAAAAAAATTTTAACAACGCCAGGCAAACAAACAACAAAAAAAGCGTGGTATCTCAACACCACGTTAAAAAGGAACATAAAAAGCAAATTAAAAATGAAAACAAAAAAAATCTAAATGATTGGAAAAAAGAAATAAGAAACTGCACTCAAGAGATAAAAATGTTGAGTTAAAAACGAAACACACAAATGCACCGAACATCGGTAAGAAATTCACATCTGCAGTTAAAAAAAGAAAGAAAAAAGGATAAGAATCTGAAAAAAGCAATAAATAAATGAGAAAATACAACAAAACTCGATTAACTCAACATTAAATTTTAAATCGACAGGCCGAAACCAACCACATTTTAATCTTCATTGCTGTTGTTGTTATTGTTTTTTTCAGCCAAAATTGTAAGGGTCCTAAACGTTTAGAAGTATTTTTACCTTTTGAAATATCATTTGTAATTTGAATTGATTTAGTTTCTACCTAAAAATGTTTAATTATGCTCGTACTCAAGGAGCTTCGTTAATTAAAAAAAATATTAAGAGATCGTTTTAAAAAAATAATGACTGAAATTATTTTCATAAAAGATTTCAAAAGTTTACTTTTCCCAATATCGAACTCTTTCTGAAATAAACAATTTTGAGCGCCATTTTATTTTCGCAATGTAAAATAATTTTCAAAATACTCTTCAAGACGTGCTGCTTAAGATGCTCAGCCTCTAAAGATGTTTATTAAAAATATTCAAAAGCTAAAAATGTGGTTTTCACAAACAATTTTTTTAAATCACCACTTTTATAACCCGAAGTAGAGTTATGTAGTCGTGTAGCTGTGTAGCCTGCTGCGGTATATGTGTTTATCCTTAAGGCTACGTGTTTTACTGAGAACACAAAATTTGTGGACAAATTGGAGGTTAACATAATTCGTACCAATAATTAAATAACAGAAAAGGTCTTTAAAAAGTCCTAAACTTGACTGCCAAAATGGGCTTTGGCAAACCGTGGTGTCATTTTTCATCATCGTTTTTGTAATTCATTAAATTTGTTGTTATTTTTATTTCAACATAAGTTTGACTGCTCTTATAGAGAGATCCTATACAAACAACATATTAAAATTGTTCTACTAAATAAAGAATGTGAGTTTGTTTGTATTTTATTGGAGACCAGACCTGTAGACCTATCTTTCTGAAATTTTCACAACTTTTAACAGATTTTATAACATAAACGAACATAACTTCGTCATTTGTGAAACAATTTTTAAAATTCTTTTTACGTATGGAAAAGGTTTACAAAAATTTTTTGCTTTTAAATTTTGGATGGAGGCTGATAGGTACCCGCCCCAAAAATTGATTACCAAATATTTTTGCCATTTGTGGACCAATGATCAAAATTAATTTTGCATATGGAAAAGGTTCACTAAAATTTTGTTTCGCAGTACCCGCCTTTAAAAAGTGAATATCAAATAACGTCGTCATTTGTGAACCAAATTCCAAAATTCTAGTTTGATAAGCAAAAATTCCGGTAAAATTTTTGATAAATTGGAAAAACAAAGTGGCCTACCAATCGTCGACCAGCCCAAAACGGCTAATGCTATAAAGTTGAAATTCGGTATATAAACTCCCATTTCCCATTTCCATATCCACTAAGAAGGAATTTTTAAATATTCTCATGTTAAACGGGTAATAGAGGATAAAAACGGGTAAAATCGCTAAAAATTACAAAAGAGTATAATTGAAAAACTGGAAAATAAGTGGACATGTTTTTAGTACTCTTTCCATATATGATTATGTACTCTTAGTGAGTAAAACTGAACAAAATTAATTTTGGTATCTAGCTTTCCATCCATAAATCTCCAAAAGTATTGCACATAGAACTAAGCTTTTTGCCGTAGTATTTTTTTCTACAAACAAAATTTCGAGTGTATTTTCCTACTTTTTCGAAATTTGAAAATATATGGATATTGGAATATTGTACCTTTGTACTTTCATCCCATTTCAATAGTGCTTAGGATGTACATTAATTACTATTTTTATCAAGTTACAGAAATTTTTTGAAGGGATCTTAAAATATAATGATATATTTGCAAACTCCATATGGTGGACGACTTTTTTTACCCACTTCGATGACATGGGTATGAAATTCAAAAATTTTTGGAAGAAAACCAAAAATAAAGTGAAAGGGAAATTTTTGGCAAAACTGCGTTTTGAAAAGGTTACCTTTTTTATTTTTTGGAAAAGGGACTGGTGATTTAACAATAAAAGTATCCAAATCTGATGCCGATTGATATATCTATATATATGTATATAAATGAATGTGTGTTTGTTTGTGGGTTCGTTTGTTTGTTTGTGTGTTTGTTTGTACATTATAGGTGCCCAAACCGCTGGACCATATAATTCGGATTCTTCAATGAATTATAGGGTATTTTTTTTAATCACGCACACTTTTACTCCTACTTTTCTAATTATGCTACTCCTACCACATGGTTTTTAACAGATTTTATAATATAAACGAGCTTAACTGTGCCATTTGTTGACCAATTGCCATGGATTTTGGTGCACTTAGTCTGTGCAACTCCGGGTAGGTTATAGGGTATTACCTTTTTTTAAAACTAGGAACGTTAAAAGCGATTTTAATGAAATTTAGAACGGATAGAATTACATCTAAAAATGCTCATAGGTAATATACATTTGCAAAAGCAGGACCAGGAGGGCGATAGGGGGAAATTTCTGTTTCTCCAAAACTATCTAGCCGATTTTGAAGAATTTTAAAACTTGGATGTATTTGAGCTTAAAAGACACATTGGCTATTATTTTTTTCAAAACTAGAACCACGATAGTGCCCCAGGCACTATCTAACCGATTACAATGAAATTTAAATGTATTTATGCTTTTGCGTCTAGAAGGACACATATGCTACATATATTTTTTTTAAGTAGAACCAGGAGACGACGTAGGGGTAAGATATGCCTTTCCGAAACTGTATAACCCATGGAGATAATAACGGGAGCGAATCCACGTGTAAAAGCTGGTATATACATACATATATAATATAGTATTCTGCGATTTTACTAATAGACATTCAGATCGTTGTATATTTTGAATTTTCTGCATGTTCGATGCCGAAGTCCTTCGCCTTAATAGAATTCCACATCTGAATTTTATTTTCCACATAAGGAGTCGGTTTTGATACAATATGTATGAGGTTTGTTCAAAAGAAAAGGTGAATTTTGTTTTCTTCGATTACACTGGCGTGGTGCATCATGAATTCTTGCCAACAGGTCATACTGCTAATAAGGAATACTACGTGGAAGTTATGCAACGTTTGCGTGAAACAGAACGGTTAAACGATGGGAATTATGGAAAAAAAAAGTTATGGATTCTGCATCACGATAATGCACGATAATGCATCAATGCTTGTTCGTAATCTTTTGCCCAAAAACAACACCCTAATCATGCATCATTCACCAGATTTGCTTCCCTGCGATTTTTTCCTAATTTCAAAACTGAAGAGACTAATGAAAGGAAAGCATTTTGCCACAATTGATGGAATAAAGTCAAAATGGAAGAATGAGCCTTACCGAAATCCTTCGAGGATTGGAAGAAGCGCTGGCATAATTGCATTATATCTCAGGGGGATTACTTTGAAGGGGCCAAATGGATATTGATGAATGAATAAATACTTTTTTAAAATTCAAAATTCACCTTTTCTTTTGAACAGACCTCGTACACATTTCAAGGTATTTTTCTTCCGAATGCATCACTTTGTTTAATTTGAATTGCAGGTCCGTTTTTCTCCTTTACTTTAATTCTCGATAATTGTTAAAAAATATAAAATGTGAAAAAGTTATTTTAATTAAACTGCGAAAGGGCAATACAATTTTGAAAGTCAAATTTCTCCTCCATTCACATCCAAAATTTCATGTTTGTTAAAATTACACTTATATTGCTTTTTTGTGAAAATTTATCATTTTTAAAATTTATGTCCTAAATAATTAACTTAGAACTATACATTTTCACTGATTTTCTTAACTTTTTTTGGAATATAAGGAAGTAATTGAGTCATTTGTTTCCGTCAGAAGTAAACATTTTTGCGTAATTCTTAGATAAGTAACATGCGTATTGCGTGCGCATAGTCTTATCAATTTGGAGATGCTGGTTCCTATACCATTGGTATTTCTTATTGTAGCACAGTGGGCCTAAGAAGCTCTGGCCTAAATGAGGTGTCTTCCTTCGGGGATGGTCCATCACCTAACCGAACATGCTTATTTGAAGGAATAATGAACTTAAGAAGAAACAACGCTTTTTTAATTTCTCAATTTTTTAAATCCACATGCATGGTTTTTGTTTTATAGGCGTAATTTGAGAATAAAGAGAATTTTATTTGCAATTTAAATTCCCTTTAGTCGAATTTATTGTTTCTTAAACTGAATTCTTACTTGGTTGTCTTTTTTTCAAACGAATTCGTTTTGTTGTATTTCATTTTTATGTATCGGAATATAAAACATTCTGTAACTGTTCCAGTTTAATGCATTCTTATGAAATTGCAAAATGTTTCTTTCTATTTTAGCTGGCTCCGCTGCTTTTTTTTATTTTTATTTTATTTTGCACTATTAAGTTGAGTCGAAATGAACTGATTTACCTGCCATTTCCGTCTAAGTTGATTAAAAATTTATGAGTTTCAAATGAATTTTAAAATGTGAAAATGTGTACAATATACACAACAACAAAACAAAGAAATTGGCAGCATCAAAAATAAATTTCAGTTCAGAAACTTGTTTATGCATGAAACAAGAAAAAAATAAATAAAATTAAATAAAATAAAAATGTGAATATCAAACAAACCATGACCAATTTAATTCAATTCATGGATACTCATATTATTTTTATTTTTTTCTTTTTTATTCAATAAAAAATTTCTTTCAAAAATTCCTTCAAATTATTAATTTCTTCTTCGCTTTTCTTTTTTCATTTTAGGTAAGTTACTTTTATGGACCTATGGAATATGGCATCCAATAAAGTTTTACGAAATCTGAAGTAAATTTAAATTTGGTAAGCGAAATATGAATTAATTTGGAAGACGTGTAAAATTAAAGTGAAAAGAGAATCGAACGAAACTGGGTTAAACAACAACGACAACTCTATAATTAATTTATTTAATTAATGAATTTTTAGTGAAAAAATAAACTAAAAACATGAAATAATCAAAAATGACGAGTACAATCTTAATGAAATTGAAATTGTAAATGATTCATCTCAATTTAGTTAAAAATCATCATTGTGGCGTATTTTTAAGTTTTTTAATTTGTATCTGCTTTTGTCTGTATTTCTTCTATAATGCTTTTTATTCAAATTAATTATATATTTTCTTACTAAGGTTTAATGAACTTTTTCTTGAGAATGGTTGAACGAATTCATTAAATTAAATCCGCTCCATTCCAGAATTTGCGTTCAATATTTTAACATAATTTTTTTTTGGACAATTCAGGTTGCTTCCTATTTTTTTGTTTGTTTTTTTATTGCTTAGTTGATATGGTATTCAGACATGCACCTTTATTGTTGAGATTTTTGCAATAAATGTCATTGAGCTCGATATTCCATACAAAATGTAACTTAAGAATTGGGCAATAAGTACGAAATTGTTATAAATATTGAGTAAAACTTGAAATGTAACCCTTGTTACAAGTATTTTTACAAGAAAGTCTGCTCAATGGAAAGAAAAAATTCTGTACAATGTTAAGCCAGATGCCACAACAATATTAAAAAAAAGCAAAAAGGAGAAAGAATTGACCAGCTAATTATACTCCAAAACATTATTTTTTCCAGCGAAATGCCAATTGAGTAAGGTAAATTCATTAGTGTGAACACTAAATTTAATTGCTTAAATTCTATCAATTAAAAGTGCATGTCTGAATATAGTACAATATGGATCTGGCGAGGGAGGCATGCGTCTGGTATGATAATTTATTTAAGTCTTTTGTATTTTGTATTCGAAAGTATAGCTTTCTGAATACAAAAACACAACATGGTATTCAGCATTATTTTGTTGCATTTAATAATTTAATTAGAACTACGGATATAAATCTTTGCATAATTTGTTGTTATAAAATTAAAAAAAATAAACTAATATATAAAATAATTTATAAACAACATCTAGTTTTGTAATATGAAGTATTGAAAAGGGAATAACCGCTTTTGGACAGATTCTTATGAAATAAAAAAAAAAACAAGTATTCAACCTAATAAAAATGGGATCTTAATTTCCCGACTTAAGCTGTATTCACATAATATGTACTAGTCACAGGGAATGACATTGTTTTTTATAGAAGTGATTTTGTGTGTACGTCAAAAACTGCGTTTTACAAAAGGTTTATAATCACTTTTATTAGTATTTAATTTAATTAAAAATTTTGTTTTTTGAAATCAAAAATAAATTGATTTTAATATATATTTTCCGAACCACAAACCACAAAAGTGTGTTATGGATTGCACATAGAGAAATAGCACATGCTACTGTTTAAAAGTTCTTAGACTGTATGTACAAATTTACTACGTTAAAAAGTGCCATTATATATGACAAATATATGTAATGTGATTCTAACATTCTATTGAAAATTTTTAAAATTTTAAGAATATAATAGTCCAACTCACAATCTTATGCATTTTCCATGGCAAATTTGTGCAATTATAAAAATATTCCACCAGTTGTAAACACCTGTTTTGGTTTCGTTTGCAACAGGAGCATTTATAGCAGACTTTTTGCTTAGAAACTTCATGTGATTTGTCTTACTTCGCTTACGGGAGCATCTTGAAGTTTTGAAATTTTCGGTATGACTTCTTTGGTCCTTTTTTGTTGTGTTTTTCTCTTTTTATACGTTTATTTTATTTTTGGATTTTATATTTTTCTCCCTTTATAATTTTAATTGTAGTTTATTTACACCAGGGTAGGAAATGCATATCTGTATATTTTGTTAGTGCGGAGTAAAAACTTACTACACAATTTTGCAAATCAAACGATGCAACACTATTTGCACAAGAGGCAAAACGTAAGCTATATGTGCTTTAGGCAAACTAAATTAAAAAATCTGCTCGCGATTTGTAGAATAATTTTACAATTGCAAAAATTTGCAATCTCAAATGGACAATATTGTAAAAAAGAGACAAGTGAAATATTTAAGAATTTACATGATTGATTGAGCTGAATGGGCTGATGACTGGATATCTCTTACTTTCCAAATCAATGGCTCATTTATTATACTCGTATATCAAAAATAAGAGACACCTCCTACAGCCGGACACCTCCCATAACCGGAGAAACTTTGTAGGACCGAGATCTACAAAATGTATTCTCATAAGCGGACACTCTATTACCCGGCAGCGGTACTAAATTTTAAAAATTGTGCGAAAAAAGTATCTCATAAGCGGACAGAAGCGTTAATTTCAATTAATTCATTTCATTTTTCTACTCTGTTAATGTCATTGAAATTAGTGATTCCCGTGTTAAAACGAATGTGTTGGGGATTGCATAGAAATTGCTTTTTATTTGAAGAAATTGTTTGCTTAGATCGTGTTGTCAGGTTGAGAGTCAGAAAATGGCAAAAATAAAATATTTTATCAATTAAAGAAAAGAATTACACGTACTTGATTCCTTAAATACTTGAGATGAAACGTTTTCCGAAATTGCTGAATTTTACTAGAAACGATTTCGTCTCATTTAAAAACATTTACAACCATTTTGAAACTCAAAAGCTCAAATTGAACCGATCTAAGTGAAAACAATATATTCTGAATAAATTTTTTCAACCACAAATCACTAGTCTAGCATTATAACATGAAGGAAATATTTAAAATAATAAATGTGTTCCTCTTATAAGCGAACACCTCTCATAACCGGACAAAAATACCGCGACGGTGAGTCTCACTGTATATAGAATATAATTTTTATTGTAAACATGGTAGGAAAATTTGTCCGTGTTAACGCATAATAAAAGTTGTTAAAAAAAGAGAAACACACATATTGAAACACGACAATCATTAACAGAACGCAATATTATTCTTAAAAATAATGTGTTCTAATTCGCAAAATTTTTAATTTTTCAAAATGCAGTCGAAAGCGAGTTCTAAATTTTGTCGCATTCGTCATACCATGATTATTGTTTATATGGGGTGATTTTTAACTACGTGCGAACTATGGATAACGATAACTATTGTTGGACAGCTGAGAATATTAAACTATGTTGACATTTCTGGTTAGGAAGGTTTGGCAAGTCATTGTGAATCGTTTAGCGACAGAACAACGCTTACAAATTGTGGAACTTTACTTTGAAAAAAATTATTCTGTTGGCGAAGTTTATAAAGCACTTCGTACATTTTATGGTAAACAAATCGGCTTGGTGAGCAAGCAATTCATGCATTTGTTGATTGTTTTCGCACTAATTTTACTCTTCTCGATCCGAAAACATCAGACGGGAAAATGTGCGTACCGAAGAGAAAATTGCTGCTTTACAGTTAATTACGAGCGCTATGATCATCTGTGACATTTGGTTCCAACATGACGGCACAACTTGCCATCAATTGGTGGCAACTTTATTTCCAGAAGTTTTCCTGTTAACTGGCTCCCTCTTTCGTCCGATTTTACTCCTCTGGAGTACTTTTCATCGGTCTGTGTTAAGTCATTGGTTTATGCCGACAACCAGCAATATTGGCATTGAAATTCAATTATCAAGCCACCATTGACGCCATACGACCAGATAAAAAAAATTGAATCCGCGAAATTACCAGATGTGTAATTATACTTGATATTTTTCCAACAAATCAAAGGTTTTATAAAAAAAATCATAATTAACAGAAATAATAATGATTTTAAAGAAATTTCAAATTATTATATATAATTAAAAATACCGAAACTTCTGGCCTCACAAATTAAATTTAAAATTCTTTTTCAGCATCAAATTGCATTTATGTTTTAAAACATTTACCATGTACTTTTAGCGTAGGCATGAAATAGAGAAAACGAAAATATTTTATTTATAAAAAAAATTACTTGGAAGATGTAATTAATATACATTATATACATAGATTATACAGCTCAAATCGAAAACGTACGTTATTAATTTTGATGAGAATGACTAAAATCCGCTTAATTAGTAGCATTTTTAAATAAGTTTTAATGGTCTAAAAAAAGCAATTAAATAAATTAGACGGATGTTGGTATAATAAAGATATTAATTGAATTCAAAATGAAAGTTTAAATCAACTCATTTTGTAATAAAACAACTACGTAATAATTATTTCTGCTTTAAAGAAGTTTATTATGTATACATATACATACACATATATGAATGCAAGTGAGTATGTATGAGAAAACAGAAATTTAATTGCTATTTATTTTAATTAAAATAAATTTCAATTCTGGAAATTATCAACGCATACACATCATGCATACTCTAGTATTAGTTTGGCCAAGTCAAGCCATTCCATCCCATATTCGTACGTTTCTACATCTTTAGCATACGAGTACACTCGCGCATATAATCGCACACATGCACTTCAGGCACAAATATGTACATATTCTTCTTACCAAATACGCACACAGGCATATAGTCACTCCGTCATCATATGTTTTGCA
This sequence comes from Dexiosoma caninum, assembly GCA_963924685.1. Taxonomy (NCBI): domain Eukaryota; kingdom Metazoa; phylum Arthropoda; class Insecta; order Diptera; family Tachinidae; genus Dexiosoma; species Dexiosoma caninum. The sequence continues at coordinate 58,862,269 of OZ004729.1, forward strand.
GTTTTCTTCCATTCTTGATTTAATGTTTATTTTATCTTGTTTGGTTAATTATTTAAAGTGGCATGACACTGAATACTAAAATGCACCACCGCCAACCAACCAACCAACCAACCAACCGCCATCTTCATCGCCACAAGCTTTTAACAAACTTGAACATTTCTGTCATTTCTTGTGCATATTTTTGTCTTGCTTTCAAATTAAGAGTCTTTTTTTTCATTATATGTACGTAATTGCAGGTGGTCTTCAGTTTTTCTCATTTGTGTAGAAAAACATGGACTGACAAATAGACTTTGGATCTCAAAGTCGAAATAAATTTGGACGAATCAAGTGAATGCAGAATAAGAAAGAAGCATTCAAATATTTCGTATGCAGATGATTATTAATTTGACGCATTATTTGACAGTTATAGAAAATAATTCAAGCTCAATAACAAATAACTGTCAAATTAGTTTTAAAGCAAAATTGTAATGTGTTTTGAAATTAATAAAAACATGCGGAATATATCAGGTAAATAATCCCCGCTTAAACTAGCAATAAGATGTTGGCAATTAAGCGGTAACGTCGGCAGAATAACAGTGCCAAATTGCTTATTGCAGGGCTTATGTCACGGGTATGAGAACACGTAATTATGTTAGCTCACAATTAAAAAACATCAAGTACACAAATAAAGTGCAGTTTGATCTTGTGGCGTTAACAGTAAAACAAATTTTTTCTAGCAAGTTTTAATAGAAAAATTTCTTTTGTGTTTTTTATTTGTTTCCTTTTTCCATTTTTTGTTAATATAGTAACCAACGACGCTTTTGAAAACAACATAAATATATTTTAAGTCAAATTTATATATATATATATTTATGTATACGGGTATATTATTTCAACTATGAAAAATATTCTAAAGTGATCAAAGAAGTAATAAGAAAATTTAGCTCTATTTTCTAGACTCAAATTAATTTTTTTAACTCTTTATAGCTGTACTTTGTCTGGTCACAACTTTGTCTGCTGACAACAGACCAAACCACATGCGGTCATCGGTATGATTGTGATCAAGGCGAATTCATACCAGGTAATTCCGTCCCTACAACAACAAAACTTTATGTTCAAAATTTTATTCAAGTTGTCAAAACCGTTTACGTATTAACATGTTTTCTGTTGAACACAACTTTAACACTTGGACACAAATCAGCTGATGATAATTTTAGCTAATGTGGCCATCTGGTATGAATTTGCCTTGATTGTGATTTTATTCAACATGGAGTTTTGTTGCATGGTATAGTATGAATAAAACATCAGGACACTGAGCTCATGTTTGCATACATAAAGGCAGCGTCCCCGACAACGATGCTGATTTTAGTCGACGTCGATATTTTGCTTGCTTAAATGCCAACAAACATTTTGATGTATGATGAAATGAAGAAAAATGTGATTTTTATCCACATTAGCGATAACATAGTTTTGACAGTGTTTGCCATATGACATATATATGTACATATGTTAAGACATTTATTGTTAATCTAGACAGGAAATTAAGATCTCCATTACCTAGTATTGCATACTTTCAGGGTGGCTCAGAAAATTAAATTTTTAATTAGAATTTATAATCATTTTGCTTAATCAACCAATATATTAACTAAATTTTAATGCGATCATTTTAAAAGTAACTGACATACATACTTATGTATATAAATAAAAATAATTTTTCTTAAAATTAACAAAAAATTTAAAAAAAAGCCCCCATCATCATTAACTTAATATTTTTCTTAATCATAAATTTTAATTAAAATCTGTACAATAAGCAGTATAATTTACATTTGCCATCTGCTTATTTTTCGAGTTTTGCAACTATAAAAATCGCAAAAAATATTTAAAATATTCATAAATAAATAAAGTTTGTTAACTTTTTAACAGGCCAAAAGTAATATTAAATAGTTGTGAGAAAATATATCTAGTCTTTAGCTCTGCATCTTCATACACAAAAAGGAAAAAAAATACCATTTATAATTAATGTTTATTTAGCATGTTTGTTTTGTCCCTCTTATTTCTTTTAATTAAAAGCATCCTCAATATTTTCTTAGTTACAAATTATTTATATTAAAACTTGGAAATAAGTAGATGAACAAGTAAAAGGAGGATGACGAGGAAGGTAGAGAAACTAAAAAAATCTCATATAAATACATAGTATACTTTTACGTTCTAAATACTGTAAGCTGAAATATTTTCATTACACTTGAGCCTGGATATTGGACTAGTTTTTATGAAATAAAATAAATAAATTTCTGCAAAATAATTATCAAATATAAGATTATTCGTAAATATGTTTATACCAGATTTACAGTACTACGCAAACTATTAAGACAATTATTCCTTGGAAATTCCTTGGATTCTAAAGATGATGAGGAAAGTTACTTTCTGGTTATGAAAATAGAAATACTCTTAAATAATATCCTTTACATTAACGATTTAAAGGTGGATGATATTAGAGTATCCACTCGATTAATCGTTGTTGAATGAATGTTGTTGAATAATGAATGGGTTATACATTTCCATTAACGAATAACTCGAACAATTTGTGTCAATTAATCGAGCAAATTTTATTTTTTTTTTAAATTCCTTTTTGCTATTACAAAAATTGTTATTGCACATACTTTTGAACATATTTTAGTCCCTTTTTCAATGTCTGTATATGTGAGAAATTATACAGACCATGATAAACGTCAAACACTATACGTAAACATTGGGTACTAAAATAAATATGTAATTTTGCAGGCTTTTATTTAGAAAAATTAGACATGTCTAATGCTCACTTTTATTATTTTCATTACAAATTCGCCGTTACTTACTTAAAAACGCATTGATTCAGATCAGCTGTTACTGGTGTTTTTAATACTGTAGCTAAACATTTTAATATCAACTCATATAAATGAGTATGAAATATTAAAAGAATTAAAGAAAAATATTTTTAAAAGAAAGTAAAAAATTGTCGAAGAGAAACTAACCATTATATTAAACATATTTTTTATATATATCCATACTTATCTACTATTCTTTTTTCTAATTTTACAAGAGAACAGTGTGGTAGTACAAATGAATTGTTATTTTATTTTGAACTACATTTTTGCGTTTTGTTTTTTCATGTTTTTATATAAAAAAAATGTTTCAAACAAAATACTCCTGTTTGCTTTTTTTTCATTGGATAAAATTGTTTGGAAAATTATTTTAATTATTCGGGTTATGCGATTTATGCGATTTATCGAGTAATATTCAAAATCGAAATCGATGAATTTCTTACTCGCACAAAAGCAAACGGCGAATAATTGGATACTCTAGATGATATCAACGAACAAAAAATTTGAGTCCGATCACAGGGGAGATGTGTAAACATATAGTAATGAAATATTTTTTTTTAAGTTGGAAGTACTACTACTACTATTGCGCACTAGATGGTGTTAGTGTATTTCTATGCAGCTGTTAAGTTTCTCTGTACTTCTTGTTGTCCGTATGATTACACTAATACACTCATGCACAGCTCACACCGCGTTATCGTTATTACAATCTTATTCAAAATTTGTGATTGTATTGTGAAAAATATTTTTACCCCCTAGCGTATAGATGTTTACACATCAAAAACGAATTGTCAATGATACCAAAACTTTGGCTCTGTGAAGTCGATCTTTTTAGGCTTTCCTGGGAGCTGAAACCGTGACTCATTGCGTCTCCGGAATGCTTAAAACCTGAACATTTTGAACTCTTTCCACCTTTTAAATCCAAGGCAATGTTTTATTCCCCTAACCATAGATTTTCTTAGGCAATTCAATCATTAATAGTTTTTTAATGCTTAAACAGCGACTTCGGAGTCAGATAAAATTATGGATATAGATTTCATTTTGGAATGGAATCACTACATTTCCATACATATTAGCAATATTGAAACAGTAATAGGGGACAAATAAGATTTCAGTGTATTTGTTTTAATTTGTTAAAATAGCTGTTGCAAGATTGTTGCCATCAACAGCATTTAAAGCAGGCAAAGAACCGCAAAAATAACAAGAGTCACATGTAAACTTTATTTTCTGAATGCAAAAAAGTAAAAACTAAAACCATAATGACAACAACAACAACAACAAAAAATACTTAGCCTGTCGATACTTAGCAGAAAAATAATATGAAAACCCATGTAAAAATCTAATCTAATGAAAAGTAAAAAACACACAGACACATGAGCATCATCTGGCTGCAGCAACTGTAACATGCATCATACGGACTATTTTACCTTAGAAACTTTTCAACACAAATACATACATACATATGTATGTCTGTATGTAAACAAAACAAAATATTATTTCGTTCATCAAGTTGATGACGTTGATGTAGCCATTGTTGTTGTTGTCGATGAGGAAAACTTTGTAATTAACTTTTGTCACGTTTTTCCATGTTGTTTGTTGTAGATATTGTCGTTATTTTGCTTTTAAATTTTGTGCTTTTTCCCTTCCAGTATATAATTTCTTACAAGCCAGATTTCTTGTTGTATGCACAAACAAATCTAACCATCAGGTATGAGTGAGGACTTTTAATTTAATTTGTGGCATTTATTTTTCATAAAGTAGAATTTGCTTTTCTTTTTCTTCCAATTTTCAAATTTAAACATAATATTTTAAGTAATTTTTTTACAGTTGTTTTCGTTTAAGAAAAACTAATTAAAATTTAAATTGAGTATAAAGTCATAGTAGACAGAATTTTAAATTGTGTTATTTGTTTTTTTTTCTGCTATTTTGTGAAATTAATTAAAGATTTGTTTGAAAAGATAATATGCAATGGCATTAGTGAATAACAGATACGCCATACAATATTAATAATAAACCGCTTACATGTGCAAGTGGAAGTTCGAAAAATTCCATACAATCAAACTTTTTTACAACACACTTACAATACAGAGAATTTATGACAGTTGCAGCAAGTGGACATATTTAAAATGAACTTTCATGCTACTTGCAAGACAGTAGGGCGTGTTTGAGAAAATGGTAGTACGTACATACATATATCAATTTGCATGCAAGTACATACGATTTACGTACGTTATACATCACCTTTTTTAACTGACATTTACGTAACGATAGAGTAGGTGAACATAATGAATACTTTCTTGACGAATATTATATCAGCTGGTTTTTTATCGCATGGAAATGAACAGCTTCAAGAAGTTTGTTCTTCATTCTAAATCTTTAAATTTAGTGTATTTATTAACTTGATTTTCCTTTACCAAGGAAAAATTTTTAGAGCCAAAATTTGTTTACAACTTACAAAATGAAAAAAAATACCAGAATATGTTTTACTTTATAAAAACAGTTCTTCAATTTCTTCTAATCACATGTTTATAACAAACAAGTTAGATTAAAAAAAATAATATATATGTTTGTATATGTAATATTAATTTAATATCAATCAAACATAACCGAGCAAATAATTACACTATTTAAGTGCTAATGCGATAGGGACTTAATTAGAGTGATATTTTTTTTCGCTTCCGCTGCCGCAGACTTGAAGTTTTTCTTACAAAAGAAAAAACGGTATAGACAGTGTTGCGTAATAAACGCGATATAACCGCGTCATTTCCGAAATTAAGAAACATGATTTTAAAACTTAACAAGTAAAATATAAAAAAATGTACGAACGAAAAATGTTACTAAAATGGAAAAAATATTCACATTTCCACAGTGAAATAAATATAACCAATTTTTGGTTGGAAATAGACAAATTTTTTTTCGGTTTTGTTTAATTTTTTTACAAAAATCTTTTCAATGTATATGCGTTTGGGTACTTCCCCTGTAGGGACCAAGTGTCTGCAAGTGAAGACTGTTGTCGACTGGTTTTGGTGGCTTTTTGAAGACATTGTCATGTAATCGTCTAAACTTTTTATTTTGTCTTTGATAAGAAGATATGGTATCTTTCTCTTTACAGCTGCAAGACAATTTTTTTATTGGCTCATTTTATTGTGATGAAAATAGATGCGCTTAGTCTTAGTTTCCGACAAGAACTAACTACTACCCTATCGATTACATAGGACCAACGTCAGTAGTAGATTTTCAATGACATGCACATGTTAAATGTCTATAGTAAATTACATTGCCTGTCGTCTAACTAGTCATTAGTACTGATCAGTAGCAAATCAGTACAGTTTTACTATTATCATTTCGCCAATGGGTTTGTTATATTCGAAGGTAGCACGATATATTGGCAAAAATCAAAACATTGTTGACTGTTGTTCGTGGCAACATTGAACATTTTTGTTTTATAATTTTTCAATTAGTATTAAATTATTTCATATAAAAAAACTATATACATATGTTTATAGGCATATAAATATAGTATAAGTTATTAAACTCTTTTCTCCAACTAAATTTTGTACTATTCTTATTATTTTCGCTTACTTGCTCGTTTGTTTGTTGCCTTGTTTTTTTCACGAGGTCAATTAACGCCATGCTAAGAGTTCAATATCCGCACAAAATATTCATATACTGCATAAAAAATGCACTAATACACAAGCGAAAATATAATCATCCAAGTACGACCAAATGTAGTACATACATAAGTGCACATACATATATATGTACAATTAAATACATACGAGTATACGGCTCTAAACCCAACGTACAGGTTACATTATTATTGAATATGTTCTTCTTCACGTTATTTTCATATTTTTACCCCAAAATTATGCCTGTAAATGGTAGATTATTTTCATTTCTTTTGGTGTCAGTTGTTGTCGGAAGGTTTCAGTGGCGAAGGCATAGTCACTGGTTACTGAACAATACCGGCTTCAGCTGATAGCAATCCACAATCGCATCAAAACGCCCTCCTTCGTCGGTATTATTTAGCACCGGCGAAGTAGAACAATAATAAAAATGGCTACTGAACCGAAGCTTCAGCACTGCGTGCGAAGGCAGAGCTGCAAAAATAATTAATTAAGCTTCACCTCCTGTCGTTTCTCCTACTATCCCTTTCCTATAGTTCCAGCACAATCCTTCGCATGTGTACGAGTCATCTCCTGAGTGCTGGTCCCAGATAAAAAAAAAATGTCACAAAATAAAAAAGTACATAAAGTACATTTAAAATATTACCTACACATTGTGATAATAGAATTGCAGCAAAAAAAAATTAAAAATTGCACAACTACATTGCAAATGTGTTAGGTCACTTGGAATAAAATTTGCTTAATTTTTAAAATTATGAATCTTAAACTGGTTATTGGTATCCTTTTGTGTGGTTCACTAGGAATTGTGACGCTGAATTAATATGAGAAAAAATATTTGTGTTTGCTGGGATATACATACGCTAAAAAACTATAGAGAATTTTCGTTACAGAAATTTAGAAATAGAGATGAGTAGCAAACACGTAGCGTGAGTAAAAAAATAGTCGTAAATAAAAAGGGAAAATTTTAAAGTCAGAGTTTTTAAATTTAATATACTCATATGGCCATTAAAATAGTAGGTACGACCTCTATAATCTATGAAAATGCATATTTTTCGATTTTATGTTAACAAATAGTCGTTCTTCGTTAATAGTTATTAGCTGCTGCATTAGACTATATAAAAATAATAATAAAAAGAACCCTTTTAAATTAATTAACTTACTATGAAAAAAAAACCAAATTTACTTGGCCATAAAAATAAGTACGAAAAGTGGATCCTGAAAATAAAAGTATTATTAAGTCATTATGCACAAAAATAACATTGAAACAGCTAAATTACATTAGGAACCACTATGTGCATCATTATTTTTAATGACATTAGCTAATCTGTTGAGCATAGAAGAGATAATCTTGCGGCAGATGTCAATAGCGGCATCATACCATATTTTCCTGCACTCTTGGCGTCTTGTTTTGAATATTTTCTTTTACAATCCTTGTTTTCAGATCTGCTCACAGATTCTCAATTGGACTGAGATCGATAAGACTAACCTTATTTTGCTGAAAACAAACAATAACTAACTTAGAAGAGTGATTGGGGTCATTATCTTGCTGGAAACACCAACATAGTGGCATTTCCTGCTCAGCAGAAGGCAACATAATATCTTCTAAAATGTTTTTGAAGACCTTGTCTCTGAAAAGAGATGTATGGTATCTACAGCATTTCAAAAAAACCATCCCCAAATAATTATAGTATCGCCACAATGTTTTTTTGTTTTTTTCGTATAACGTGGGTTGAATTCCTTATTTATTTTACACGCATAATCCAAGTAAAGCACGGTTGGTAGAGGTTTAAAAATAAAGCACAGATGAGAGACAGATGAGAACAAACGAATCAGCAACCGGCGTTAATAGAGGCCCGAATAACCAAGGTTATACTGTATATGTATGTATATGTAAAACAAATTTGTCAAATTATTAATGATTAAAACTTCGCAATAGATAGTTATATGTAACACTAACCTACGTTACATCTTGTTAATGTAAATTAAGTTTTCAGACCATTTACTTAAATTGCTTTGTGTTTTTCTAACTCACATAATGGTGTGAATGCGCGTAGTAAAATGTGCTCATTTTCATAGAAACTTTAAAGCAAATGATCTGTTCATTTCCGAATTTTAACATGCTAAATGTATAAGAATTAAATTTTCAAAATGGTTTTCAAATAAATGCAAGAAATATTTCTTATCACCAATTATTGTTTTGAAACATGAATAAAGACTTTGTTAAGTGACTTGAATTAATAGTTTCATATTGATTTAAATTTCACTTAGAAGTTCATTCAATTTTATCAACTTAAAATCATATTTAATATCATCACGTTCTATTAATCTATTATTGGATATTTTATTCTATTATTGGATATTTTAAAAGCTCTTTTGAAAATTTATAGTGTGCTGAATGTAATTAACTGGCAAACTATAACACCCCCCGTACTGTGGAGCACTTCACGAGAAGGCGGCCAAGAATCATTTTTTTCATGGTAACCGATTTTAAAGTTATGTAACTCATTTGAAAGTAAATACCAGTAAACCTTGGGAGCCAAAAAATTACAACTCTATTTCAACCACATCACAGCGAACAGGGTGATCCAAAATGAACTTTCTCAGTATTTTGCAAAAATAAAAAATTCCTTAGTAAATTTTAATTTTAATATGACTATAAGTTTTTTGTTTTAAAAGATTTCAAAGGAAAATAAATTTTAAATACTCATGTAACTTAAAAGCTATTAATGCTATAAAAAATAAAATCTTTGTGTCTTTTAGAAATTTTTAAACTTTTTTTTAAAAAAAGTCTAATTTGTTCGAAAATCTCTCACTTAATGGAGCATAACTCCTTAGCTTCAAACGACTACAAAAAAAAAACTTGCACTCTTTTATAGTGCAAAGCCTCCCCTATACGGCTATACCCCATTGTATGCCCGCCAGTTGCCGCCCGTGTGCACCAGAACTCTTTTTCTATCTCAAGGTCAGATATTTTGTGCAAAATTTATGAATAAAAAAGTTTAAAAAGAATTCAAGCTGCATTATATGCAAAAGACATCAAGTCAATTAAGTCAACCCTCACCACAAGACGATAGTTTAGCTTACGAATTTGGATTGTTACCTCTTCATGCTAGAATACGTTTTATGGAGCACATTCTTCAATTGGGTTATGATTTGGAATTAGGTCCTCTAGGTGAAACAGTGAGAAAAAACAAAGAGAATTAAGAAAAAAGAAAGCAGAAAAAGAAACAAATTCTAGAAAAATATCTTCATCTAGGCCTAATAATCGACCAAACAAAACATGGAGAAAGAAACTCAAATAATGGGAATACTGCAAGGAGATTTTTTTCCGATCCAGAGATTGCAGTATCTATCACAGGTGTAGATCATAAATTAATAAGACGATTCAAAATCATATTAGTAGTTAAAGCATGCAGCAAAAAGATAAATGAAAAAAAATTAGGAGAGGACGCCAACAAAACAGCTATATTTTCTTTATAACGAAAAATACTCTTGAAGATTTATATCATTCACAGTTCAGAAAATTTTGTACAATGGGGAACAAATAATTCTACATAACATGCTACCAATAGGAGATCTATCTGAAGAAGCACAAGAAAAAAGGAACAAAACCTACAGATTCTTTCGCGATCACAACACCAGAAATATGTCCAGATATTCTACTAATGAAGACTTCATTACTATTTTGTTGGGCACTTCAGATCCATATATATCCAACATTCGAAAAAAATGGAAAACTATCTCCATTGAATTAGACGTAGAAGCTAAACAACTTCTAGAAGATGAAAATCAAAGCCATTTAGAAGAAATATTTACTAAAACTGTTTCATTTATAGTAGTTTTGTAGTGCACTAAGTTATACTCGTTTTTATACAGAGAACAATTTTTATTTTATAAATATTTATTTTATAAATTTAATACTCGTATAGAAATATTATTATAAAAAAAATTAAATTTAATAAAATAAAAAATTTTCATTAAAACTTCTCTATATTAGATAAATTTTAGCTAATATCAGGGAACTTTAACGTTCGCTACTTAATTAATTATATTTTTGCTCTGGCTGTTTCAAAAATCCAACCTTTGGCCCTTGCGAATAAGAGGGGCCAAAGTTTGGCATTTTCTGACAAAATTTAAGTTAGAAAATTGTTAATAAGTATTACTTGTAAAACTTTTGAAAAAACAAGACATTATATTAAAAAACCTGTTTTAACACTTCACTTTTATACTAAAATTCAACTAAAAACTAAAGTATATGTAAAAAACGTTCCATAACTTTTTTTCTTATCGGTAGATTTTTACGTTTTATACCAAAAATTAAAGGCCAAAGTCCCACGTACTAAACAAAAATTTCGCGTATCAAAATTCCAATCCAATCAAAAGTTACGGATTTTTGACCGCCTTATCGTGAAATGGTCCACTGTGCGCCGCCTTAATTGTAATTTAAAGCCTGAGTGCAGAACATTTCTATATAAAAAAAGTGACGTAATACGAATATGAGAAAAAAAAACATTTTAATTAATATAATGACATGGAATTGCATATTGTTTTCAATGCTGTTATTATAAAATGATTTTACTTGTATCCTTGGAATTATAGATTTTGAGAACTTGATATTTTAAATAAATACTGCAAGTATTTGCTTTACATAATCGTTTTAAAGCAGATAACAACCGTAAAATATTTTGCAAAAAATTGTTCTTAATTTAGAACAACGTTACAGAACATTGATCGAAGCAAACACTTCCGCACGAAAACGTTTTTTTTGAAACCCTTAGGGATGCAGATATGACAGTAGTTAAAGAAATTTTTAACTAATTCCAACACGTCAATCCTTTCCTTTCATGGGCTAATTCGGAAAGGAATTAATTAGATGCAGTGTTTCCATAATGATGGACAATTGAACCTCCTATAAACACGTAACCATTAGATTCCACCGAGTCATATAACTTGATCAACTTCGAAAGTATAAATTGTTGTTAAATAACAGCTCTCATTTTTTAAACATTCGCTAAGCTCATACAAAATGTGTCCTTGCTCATGAAATTCATAACAGAAGTCATGTAATCATGACCCTTCTCTATCTTTCTGTTTTATATAGTACCTGCCTTCATACGTACGAGTACCATATTATAAAGATACATCAGAAAGATGTTTAGCTGGAAAAGTTTTATTAACAGTAAATAAGCCAAACTTATATAAAATGCCGATTAATCAGATTAATATTATGAAATTAAGTAGTTAGTATATTCGGAGTGAATACTTATCACTTGTCAGAACTAATTTTCAAGGTTTTTGTGATGTTGAACTGCTTGGAAAAAGTGTATCTGTTCTTTAAAACAAAAATTTTTTTATCTATCCTTTTGCTAGACCATTTTGCTATCGTGTTCTCATGTAAAATATGTAGTTTTACTTATGCTAATTAAATTAAAATTACAAGACCATTTCATTAACACAGTCAGTTAAATAAACAAAACGAAAAAATTATATTTTAGTTCAATTATTTATTAATAAATAATTAATAATAAACATGTTTGTGCAATAAATCATTGAATTCAAAATGTTTGCAACCATATAAAAAATACGTGTAGATAAATATGCATATGCTGAGCTGTAAAATATTGATTCCTTTTTGAATGAAACTTCGAGTTATTTTAACACTGAATGTTGAAATTATAATATATACTAAAAAAAAAATGCGCTTATTTTACAAGCCATATCATAAGTAAATGGGCATCTTGGATCACTAGCCTTCTTGAATTTATAGTAACGTCGTATTGTTTTTCAGACTCTTCTTAAACACACTTTCATTTGTTTTCAGAATTAAACTAATCTGCTTTTTTCGTTCAGACGAGACGTGTCTGGCTAAAATTTTTTTGTTAAATCAGAACTGTCTTAAAATTTTTATTATACATATTTTGTAATTATAAAATACAGGTGAAGCTCGTTATAACAACTTATTTTACGCCCTGTTTAACGAATGCTATAGAAATAAAGATCAAGGAAAGATATTACTATACTGTTAGTTTCTTTTTTAATCTTCTAATGACTATAAATAAATATGGAAACTATGACTGTATATTAGATCGTAACTAAAACGAAATTTCCCCGTACACCCACTAATATTTTTCGACAGTAATTTCAAAGAAAAAAAAATTTTTTTTGCCGACTGTATGTGTCGCCTTTTTAAATATTTTTCTTTATATCTTTGGCATTTACAGTCCGACCTTAAAGAATGGTATATTAATGTTTTTGGCTCGAAAAGCGTAATGGTCTGCATAAATGGCCATTAACTTGCACTATCCCGTTCTAGTATTTATCCACCAGATCTCTGTTTCTACCACCCTAATGTCAGAAAATTAAAGCTCTCAAAAAACTAATACACTTTTGCTAAGAAAGTAATTATTAAATAATGGAAGTAAGTTTATGTTTAAAGTTGATTAAAAAGCAAATGGGAAGATTTTTCAAATAAACTTGAAGTTGTAAGTATATACATATAGCTCATTTACTTCAATAGCGTCCTAAACCAAAAAATTGACTTTTTGAGTTAATGATGTGGAATAATTCTTCATATCGGCCTTTATCTTGTGTAAAAAATTCATCTAAATAGCTGCAGAACTCACCTCGTGACAACACATTATTTCTTAATTTCCCCATTAGGACGCATGTAAATTGAGAACTTTAAGTACGTTTTTACAAAACTAGTTTTTTTAGAATTATGACGTTGTTGAAGTAAATGAGCGATATATTTGTACCTATCACTTTCTTTAATAAAAAATGGATTGTACTTTTTTCAGTTTATTTCTATTCACTTTTTACATAATGTTTTCCTTTTAAAATATTATGCATTTTAAGCGTCTAAAATCACTAAAATAAAATTTATTTGAGAAAGTAAGCAGCGTTACTATTTCAAGATGTTCAATGATGGTTTTTACGTTCCAGCAATTTTGGACAATTTGTCATATTCAGAGAGTAATTGACTTTTTACTCTCAATAGTCCGTAATGTTCTGTTATGCAGCTGGAACTGACCTTTTCATTGAAATATTAATTCAATTAATTTTTTTCTTTAAATTTAAATTTTTCTATTGGTTTCCTAAGCAATAACTTTTAGCTTTACAACAAAATTTTAACAAAAAATATTGATACGTACTATGTATGTGCATGTATGCATGCATATGTAGTATGTTGGACGTGTCTATGCGTGTATGAATCAATGCACTCTGTTTTTTTAATTCTAAATTTAAATCGCTACTTTTTCTTTAATTAATTTTGATTAAAAATGAAAACCAAATTCAAAATACATCTGCATGTTGCCTTCCAATCTGCATGTGTATGTAAATATGTCTGTACATCACAATCTGTCACTTTTCGCAGGTCGGTGCTATTTCATTTTATTCTTTGTTTTTATTTTTTGTTTTATAATACAGAAATTTAATAAAAAAGTTAATTTAATAAATCTAAAAAAAAATTATTTTCAAACTAAGAATCTACAAAAAATTTCAAGGAAATCAAGACATACAACGAAAGACATACAACGTCAAATGCGATAAAATAAAAACAAAACTTGCATTGCAAATAAGCGAAAATAAAAGATAATGAATTTAAAAAAAAACATTTTAAAAATATACATAAAATATGAGAACGTCACTTGCACACAGGTGTTCAAATCATGATTATTTTTATTATTTATTGTTAACTCTGCGGTTGCTGAAAAACTTTTTGTTAAGTGCTGTGTAATCAACACAATAAACGGCTGTAAAAATTGCCAGTTCAGTCGTAGTAAAAAAAGTCATTCAATTCCGGTTTGTAAATGAGATGAACGTTAAACGATTTTAAATTAATGATTCATGCAATAAGCTGTACGATTTTATTTATTTTAATAATTTAACCCATTCATTCCTGCGCACAACGCGTAACGCGTTCATCGGTAAAGGACCGTTAAGGGCGCATTAATTTATGATCGGTTTGGCAGCGAATCGGAATATGCATTACAGCCAAATCTTCTTTTTCCTAATTCCTGTAAATGCTATATATATGTAGGAAGCTTTCTTTCGTTGACTGCTTTTTAATATTCGCTTCTATTCGGTCTAACCAAAGACTCCAAAAGAATTCACTAGTACCAAACCAATTGAGAAAGGACTCGTAGTGGCTCTATGTTTAATACCAAAAGTCGCTGGGAGTATATGTTACCGGCGGCGGATAAAAGCCGATAAAAGCCCTCTATACTTTGCGACTTGTTATATACTTTGATAAAGTGTGTAGTTCAATCAATTGTTACGTTAGAAGCCTGGTTGACCAACGCTTGGTCATCGGTTGAATATATAATAAAAAAACTTTGATTTTCATTCAATAGGCGATCAACTTATCTATCAAATTGGAATGTGTGAAGGATTTTTTCTCTTCACTGGCGAGTAAATACAACTAAGTACTCGATATTTTCCTTAGAAACAGTACTTTTGGTTTCGATACTTTACTACCGACTACCAAGTAGGTACTCGTACAGGTCAAAAATATTGCATTCTATATAAAAACATGAATATATATAAAGATGTTTTTAAAGATTTCTAAAAATAAATTTTTAATTTTAAAAACTTTGGATGCTTTCAAAAACATTTTTTTTTGTGTCTTGGACCAGTACATTGGACATATACAATACATTGCATTGGAACCAGACAGAGAAAAGGATAGTATACTAAATAGACAGGAGGTGAAAATGCTATCAGCTTAAATTTTTGAACAATTCTGCAGTTGCTTGATAATTATAATGGAAAGTTGCGGGGTCTCTGATGTTAATTTTGACGCCTTTTAATTTATTATTTTATTTATTATACACAAATGGCAGTGGTGTCGCATAATGCTGCAGTTACGACAACATTCCATTTACGGTTGCAATAATTTGCAGATCAGCTGCATAAATTTATTGCATTTACGAATGTAGCCTTCAATAACGATTTATTACACATACATACAGTAGTGGCCTTAGAATTAGAACATAAAATCGCAGTGCAACTTCTTTTAAAATCTGCACTGTAAATTATAAATACCTTTATTCAACAAGTCAAAAAGTCGATGCAAAACACGTGGAATTTAAAGTTTACTTATAAATAAAAATTTAGATTATTTCCCAAGTAGTTGCTTTTGGCTGGACACGTAATTAGAAATATGTAGTTTTCGGTTTAATTTCTGAACTTCTCTTTTTATTATTGTCAAAGTGAGTATAGTATGAAAAGGAATAGATTGACTTGTAATAATTTTGATACATTTTAGCTTCTAAATTGGGCAAGAACAAGTCATTTACTCAAAAAATGCGGGATTACAATGAAAAACTACCAATGTCGGCTTTTGCACAAAAGTTTTCTTGTTCCAAAAAAATGGCATTTGGTGCAATTCAGTTGTACAATAAGACAAAACAGTTTGAAACCCCAAACGAAAGACTACTCCAAGATATAACTTTTTGTAGGCTTCGCGTGAAATAAATTTTGAAATTGGACAGCAAATAAACGCAGAAATGGTTTACCGAAAAGACTGGCGAATGTTGTAAAAAATAAGGGTATCCAACAAAATATTAAAAGATATTACAGTATATTTTTAAGTTTTATACAAATATTGTTTGTTGTTTCTATAGGTAATTATTTGATAACACTGAAATTGCTGTTTTTTTGTGTTTAGTTATTTTTCTTAAAAATGTGAAATGTTTGTGAAAGTTTTTAATTTTAACTCAATGATGTTTTGTTACTTTCCTATTTCTAGTTATATTTTGATAATTTTGACCTAAATTTTTAAAATATATTAAGGAATATATATACTACGAAATCGTTTCCAATTATAATATGTACATATATACATATGTACATAAAATGTGATTGTTTACTTTTGTTTTCACGACTTAAAATTATATGAATAACTTGACCGATACAAGTAAATATACATACATATATGCTTAATATTTGATACTGAGTAGGTATCGATACTTATATCGTTTCCTCCTTAGATAGCTTTGAAGTGTTTTATGGTCAACGCCACAAATTGCCCACAAAAATCTGGGACACGTGTTATCCATTGCGATGTTGGAAAATTCAAATGATATGTCCACAAACATAACTCCCTCTAAAACAAATTTTTCATGACTGTGGGAGGAAAAACTCAAGGAGAAAACTAAAATTTACTCACAATTTTGAAAGTTTACGTCTTAAACTGTTAACGACAAAAGCCCAGATGTTCTATTGCCAGTCAAATATAAAGACATTTTACCATCACGAACTACCCAGATATTTAGAAATTAATTACCATTTCACTAAAAATTAGTTATGTACGCCTTGATAATGCTTTTCGTACATTTTCTATTTTATTTAGTACAAAAATATCTTAAGCATTCAATAATCGAAAGCCAACGTTTATGGCAGAATGAATTAAATTTAATAAATAAACCTTTTGGAAAGTAAATAAAAAATATGTAAAAGCTACCAGCAACGCCACAAATATTCAGAACCAACACACCACACCTTAATTGTAATATTTTGTTTTTGTTTTTCTTATTGTTTTTTTAATAAATAATTGTTGTTGCCATTGGTTATGCCATCATATTTTTATGTGATATAAAACAACAACAATAATGGAAAAAAATAATTTCAATTTCTTAGTAATTTATTACAGTGTGGTTGTGTGCTAAAGAAGCAGCAAAAAAAAAACGGCAAAAAATAAGCAAGTGAAAAAAAAACTTTTATAAATTAATCTTTATATTCTCTTCTTCTTTATCATGCTTTATTCATTATTATTATTTGAAAATATTTAATAAGTTAAAACATGATTTGGTTTTTAGTTTAAAAATATTTTTTTTTCACTTATGAAATGGATAACATGTTAAGCGGCGTCCGTAGTAGTTGTATTTCGTTACCTACTTTTAGTTCATTGCACTGTAATTATTTTTAATTAACATTAATTTTTTATAATTTTTGCTTTTTTCCATAATGAAGCATAACTCAGTTAAATGTTTCCTATAAACACTGAAGAACTATTTATTTTAATATTAAAAAGTTAATTTTTTCATTGGATTTGCAGAAATAAAAACGCCGTTATTAGCTGTTCGCTAATTGTCAGGCGGCAACTTTAAATTGTTAAAGGCCCTTTCACACTATAATACAAGTCTTACGACTTTCATAATACTTTGTGAGAGACAAATGTAATGAGATTTGGTGCGACTGCCAAAAAATCTGTTTTGCTTTCACACTATCCCACTTGAAATAAAATGAAAAGTATAAGTAGTAAGAACAAAGCCGGTTTAGAAGCAAATCACTTTTTTTTTGTTTTGTTATTTTCTTTGGTTACTTACACAAAAACACATCGCTGCTAATATGAAAAGTAGAAGCTTTTTGAAAATTTTTAAAAAATGGTGAGAGCCATACGACTATCAAATTCCCATCCGTATTTTGATCAGATTCATAACATATTGTTTTTACACTTTATACCTTCCCATTTGATTTAAGTTTTTGACATGTCGTATTACTCAGTATTACAATGTAAAAGAGCCTTAAATAACTACAGCGGGCTTTTGATAGAAATTTGTTGACTTTATAAAAAGTATTTTGTATAGAAATTTGCTTACTAAACTTTTTATAAATAAAAAATTTTTTATGAATACGGCAGGAAAAGTATCGACAGATGGTGGACAGATGCGAGTAGAAATCGTCGTAAATTTGGTAGTTAAATAGATGTTAGAATGAACTCCAGGATGAGTGGACTCCAAACCTCTAAAATAAAAGTGCTGACCTGTAAATCACAAATGAGTTAATAAACTGGTAATTTTTAGCATACGATTATGTATTTCTGAATACGAATAAGTATCTTAAAGACCCAAATAAAATTGGCATAAGCCAACTTCAGCCCCGTCCAGAATGTGAAACATTTACTGCAGAAACTTTCTTACATATTTTTTTGTCCTTACTATAAGTATTTTTCTTCACAGTTTTGTATGTATGTCTCATGCTTGGTCACACAAAGCCATTTTGTAAGATCTCAAGCAAACAAGCAGATATAGTACTAGTTTCAACGTTTGTCATTTCCGACAGGTATTGCGCAAATTTCAATAGTGGCGCTGCAAAATGACAACAACAAAAGTGCCAAATGTGTACAAAGTATCCTGCTTGACCTGAGATACTTTTTAAGCAAAAGACTCTCGATATAATCATATTCGCTAAATTGTCCGAAGTTTTTAAATATACGAACTATTAATAAATTTACGAAAATTTTGAAAATTCGAATGGTGCACAAAAAAAAATTTCAACGTTTTTTTCGTTTGTGTGATTCCGGACTGATGTGATCCTGGGTGTTTTTAAAGCAAAAAAATTAAATAAAAAAATCTGCATGATATGAACCAAAAATTTACTAAAAAAAAAAAAAAAAAAGAAATAAATAAATGAATTTTTTTTAGTTTATATGAATATTTTAACAATCCATATCATTGCAATGCACAATTGTTAAATTTAGATCGAAATAATTTGAAAAAATAAAAAACAATTAAATTTTTTTACTTTTCTAAATTGCAAAATTAACAATAAAATAGACTAAATGAATAAATCAAAAAATCTTTATTTATGAAACGGAGCTATTTACATACAAATCCTTTGAACCGCATTACCCAACATTGTTATTAACTGCAGCAGTGTGCTTTTACTTGAACATTTCATTATGAAACACAGAGCTGCAAGTCAAATTAATATTTGTCCCGTTGGCGTTGAAGTTATAATTGTGGTTCCAATATAGTTCTCGTTTTTATTGTCCCTTCGTTCTTAAATTGGTATTCTTGAAATACATTGAAACGCTGAAATATTTTTGACAATTTTTGCAAGCACTGAATTTATTTTAAACTTGAAGTGAAGATGATGAAATAATGAACCTAAATATTAATTGGGAGATGTTGCAACAACACGATAATATATTTGCCATTCATGATCCAATGTAAGAATTGTTATTTCTATAAAATCGTTTTAAATAATATAATTTTTGTAGTTTTTTAAACATTTGTGTCGACATTCAGACTGAATAAAATTGCATTTAAATACGTACTGGAACAAAACTTAAATGCAATATGCGATAATCTAGATTTAGTTTCAATTGAAATTTCATGCCACAAACCATCGAAATTTTAAGACCTTTAAGCTCTTTTTAAAGACCTTAGCATATGTGGGATTTCTTCCATTTCGGAAATTAAAATTTCAAAGTGTTTAACATTTCTTATCTTCATTTTTATTTTCTAAAAGTTGTTTCTACTTCGGTACTCCTAATAAGAACGACAGCGAACAAATATTTGAGTGTCGTTACTGTCTTTATTGGAGAATACCGATACATCTTCGATAAAAGACCATAACGCCAACGATAATGCCAAATCACTATTTTTATTTCATTTTAACATTGCAATATTAACGATAAAAAGCCCGATTACTGAATTATACTGTCCTCGAAAATTACGATCAATAATTAATTTTGAATTTTTTATTTTGTTATTTAGAATAGCAGAGCATTGCCTTGACTATTTTTTCGGCTAAATAATTTCGGTTAGGTGATCTGAGGAGTTTAACTGCAGTATTAACTAAAAAATCACGATATTTGTGTTAAAACACTGTTTGAGTGAATGAGTAGGATGACGGATTTCAAAAAAGAATAGTCATAACCAAATAGGGTGCTGTTGGCTGAGTAGTTAACGTGTTGACCCACAATCAGAAGACCCCGGCACGAATCGCCGATCATACCAAAAATGTTTCATTTTCATTTAAGTCTGCGCTAACAGCGCGCTCCTTCTGCTTTACTCTGCTTTACAATTTCTCAAAAAGCACTTAACTGCAGAGTTGTGCAAGAATCGCGCTGCTTATCTTTCATTCCCATGTGTTGAGTCGCTTCAATACACTATATCTGTCCAACTAATTCCGGTAGGAGAGATCTCCTCAACATTGGTCGCTGAAAGAGATATATATATAAACGATTTAAAAATTAACATATAAATACATAGCGCTCCTTTATTTACAAAGTAGTCATAACCCAAAAAATTTTAATTTTTAACTTACTTAAACAAAAGTGTTCTGTGCTATCTCTTTTTTTTTTTTTTTTTTTTATCTAGATCTAGGACCAGCACTCAGGAGATGACACCTACACATGCGAAGCATTGTGCTGGAACTATAGGAAAGGGATAGTAGGAGCAACGACAGGAGGTGAAGCTTAATTAATTATTTTTGCAGCTCCGCTTTCGCACGTTCTTTGTTTATACTCGTAGCAGTGCTGAAGCTTCTTTAGTAGCCATTTTTATTATTATTTTACTTCGCCGGTGGTACACAATACCGACGAAGGAGGGCGTTCTGATGTGATTGTGGATTGCTATCAGCTGAAGCCGGTATTGTTCAGTGACCAGTGACTATGCCTTCGCCACTGAAACCTTCCGACAACAACTGACACACAAAGACACACTAATGCAACATCAGAAAAATTCGAGATGTTTATTTTTATTTTAAAATTTTTGGTCTGAAACTGGCGTTGAACCCAGGTCTGTTTCTGGATTCGTAGTCAACGTGCAGACTACCATCTATCGTGCCATCGCCACCCTCATCTCAAGATGAACCGAAGTTATAGTAGAAGGTGTCGATATATGCATCATAAAACCTACATTTTAAAAACTTCATGACATTTTGCCCAATTTGGTATTTTTTTGCGATAAGACTACGTTGGCATACAATGATCGATATGTACATACATATTTTTAATTTTTTTTGTTGTTATCCGTATTATGTGAAATGATGTACTGGAAGCGTAAATAACTAAGTTAATTGAAAACAAAATTGTATATACATTTTTTTACATGCAATTATTTATAACTATTTAACAATTTTCCACCCGAAAACGTAAAACATAATGTCTTGATTTCCTACATGCCGATGTGTATGTGTTGTGTTGCATGAATATTTAATATGATTTTCCTACCGAAAATTTAATCACATAGTACATAAAGTTCTTATAGTTGTACACTCAACAAATTGTGGTGATAAATTCGAATGAAAATCATTTCAAAAAAGAGTTTTTCACTTAATATTTCACTCATATTTTATTTGAATCAATTGATATTTCAATTATGTACATATGTATGTTTGAATGTTAATTTTTTTTTCATTAAAAATTTTGTAAAAACTGATTTTGTTCTTTTTGTTGCTCGTTTCTGTAACTTGGGAGAAGATTTCGCAACGAAAAAATTAAAACAATTATAATAGTTATCCTTTGCTAGACAGCGCAATTCATATAAAAACTAAAATGCACTAAACAAAAGAAAAACATGAAAACTTAAGCTAAACCCAGCTATCCCTGAAACATCCTGTAACCTTAATTCAAATGCGTATGAAAAATGGATTTCGCAAAAAATTACGGCTTTAAATCCAAAATGTCGTATGTACTGCACATAGAGAAATAACACATGTTATTGTTTAAAGGCTTGCAGAATGAAATCACAAATTTACTAAGTAAAACGGTGGCACTCTGTATGACAAATCCATACACATATATGTAAAGGGTGGTTAAATTTTAAGGGCCGATGTTGATTTTGAATAAAACAAAAATTATTTAGGAAATTATTGTCACATCTTTTTATTATAATAATATTGGTATGGTTCAATTATGTATGGAACAAAATATCGGCCAAATGGCCGCGGCACACCTCCATCCGATGGTCCAAATTTTCGATGACGCTGAGGCATAATTAAGATTCTATGCCGTTAATGTGCCGAATTATCTCATCCTTTAGCTCTTGAATTGTTGCTGCCTTATCGACGTACATCTTTTTTTTTTAACTTTCTTTATCTTTCTTAACCCCAAAGAAAGAAGTCCAACGGTGTCAAATCACATGATCTTGGAGGCCAATTGACATCGCCACCACGTCAGATAACACGGCCATTGAATTTGTCGCGCAAAAAAGCCATTGTTTTGTTAGCTGTGTGGCAAGTGACACAGTCCTGTTGAAACCACATATCATCCACATCTATGTCTTCCAATTCGGGCCATAAAAAGTTCGTTATCATCTCACGATAGCGAACACCATTCACATTAACTGCCTGGCCGGCCTCATTTTGGAAAAAATACTGCCCGATGATGCCGCCAGCCCATAAACCGTACCAAACAGTCACTCTTTGTGGGTGCATCAGTTTTCCGACAATCACTCTTGGATTATCATTCGCCCAAATGCGGCAATTTTGCTTATTGACGAATCCACTGAGATGAAAATGTGCCTCATCACTGAAGATGATTTTCTTCGAAAATTGATCATCCATTCTGTTGCCATTTCTTGCCACCATTCTGACCATTCACAACGTTTGGAATGGTCAAGAGGCTTTAGTTCTTGAGTGAATTGCACCTTATAAGCGTTTAAATGCAAGTCTCTATGCATAATGTTCATCAACGCCGAGCGTGAGAGGTGCAATTGTTGGGCACGACGACGAGTTGATGTGGACGGCTCTTGGACGATTAAATTGACCGAAAAAATCACGAAGTACACGATATAAATGTTGACTTGAACGCCCATTTTCATAATAAGCCTGAAGAACTTTAAGGCGTTGCTCGATTGGGTATCTTTCCATGGTTCAAATTGAGTTAGTCTGAAATTGAGAAATGTCAAATGAAATACAGGAAAAAACTTGACGTTTATGTGTGGTTCACATTCAACATCGGCCCTTAAAATTTAACTACCCTTTATAATGTCAATACAGGTTAAGTGATGACAACTTTTAGTTTCATAATAAAGAAAAATATTCTGTGTTTATAAATACAATAATTGCAACAAAAGTGTAAGTACTGGCCGCCGTTGTCGCTACTGTGTTTTAATTGCGTATGGTAACAAAATAGACAGTCGCAATTCATAACTAAAACCCGTGTTCGCCATTAATTAATTATATTTATGCAATCGAGACTGGAACCCGCTTTTAGTTTGTGTTTTGCTTTTGAAAAAACATTCGCAAAAATTTTCAAATCACATTTATTTGTAAAATATCAACATTTTTATTAATTTTTAACTGCACGGAGAACTTCCAAAATAACTTACATTCAGTTAATGACAAAATATTTTGAGTGTATGAAAATTTTGAAATATTTAATTATATTTGATGCGGCTCCGTGGCTGCTCGTTCAGTTTTTGTTGTTAAAAGCATCATTAAGAAAAACTTCTGATTTCATTAATTTTCACTTTACAATAAACTTAAGATGACAAATTACATTATGAATGGATAGAGAAGGAATAAACAAGAACATAGAAGAAGTACAAGTGAAATGGTGAAAGAGGTGGAGAGGGGAATGGGAAATACAGCAGGCAAAGGAAATAAACGAATATACTTTTAAATGTGCAAAGTCTCTTCAAGATAATTTTTTAAAATAAAAAAGTTTAAACTTACGTTTAAGATGCTTCATTGTATCAGTCTGATTTATTACTACTAGTTTTTATTAGCAGACGAACTGGTAAAATTTTTTTTTAAATTTTGTACAAAGTGACTCCCACTTTATATTTGCTTCAAAATTCAGCGTAAAGTGATTCAATTGACGCTATTCAGCGCCATTTATTTGGATTCTCGGTTACACTTTTTTTTACCGCTTAAGTTAATTCATCATTCTTCATCTTCAACTAGCTCATGCTTAACAAAATTCGACACGAAATGACTAATGTGCTATCTAAATGTATTTATTTCAGAATTTTGTAATAATGTACTTAAGTTTTTATTTTTCGTAGTTTGTATATTTACGCCATCGTACCCCTTCTAATAGAATTGAGGTTGCGAAACATTTGTTTTTTATTCAAACAGTTGACAAATAGCAGAGCTAATAAACATACCCGCACTGACATATGTAAAATATGTTACACTCAATACCATTAGACACCGCTGAAAAATACGGAATAGTAACCATTTCTTTATCTCTAGATTAAGTCTAGTAAAGACTTTTGCAATATTTTGCGTTTGATTATACTCCTTGCAGCTCTCTGATACATACCAGATTCACACTGATTACAGTGAAAATTAATTTTAACTAGTTTTTTTTATGTAAATTCTTGAAAGAATTTGAAATACCGGAGGAAGCAACTACATAGTATGCTTGATGGGTTAAAGATGTATGTTTAATGAAAGAAGTTTAATTAACACTCATGCATGCCGTTTATAAAAACTTGTCCGAATAATAAGGAATAAATATTATTTAAATAGAAAACACAGTTGAACCTTTACATAGTAATTTTTTTTATCAGAATTACTTACGATTATTTATATATTCTTGTTGTATGATTAAATTTATACCAAATCATCAGTAGACCTTCAACGAAAGTTTTGAAAGGGTTAAAAAATCGCACATGTTTCTATGTTTTGCAAAATCACCATGGACGGATATAGGATTCAAAAACACGTGCAAATAATAAAATTGTTTTATAAAAATTGATGTTCCGTTCGTTCAACGGACCGTGCGCTTCGCCCATTTTACGATTGTCATAATCGTTCTACAGAGAGTACTATTCGCAATGTTTTGGATAAATTTGAGTCCACTGCACAGTGGTCGGAGTTGTATGGAGACGGCGATCAAAAACACTTCCAGTATAGGTATCATCGTAAAAGTTCGGTCACAGCTTTATAAGTATGATATACTTGATGACTGATGAACTTATACACCAATAAAAGACATTGGAGATTTCAGGGCGGAACTAAAACTCTGTTTGAATTTTAAATATATGGACGAATGAACATTAACAATGACATTAGATACATATTACTTTTATAACAAATCCACAACAAGCACAATCCACAATCCACAACATTGTAATTATTTTGAAATTTAGTTAATACCTTTGAATCCAATATTAATTTTTCTTTATTTCAACACAGTTCTTTTTTCTTTTGGTTAATTAATTTCAGACTGTTAACACGCTCTCTTTTTTGAAGCTGTTCTTAAAGCGTACAGTTGGAATAAAACAAAAACAACTATAAATTCTAAAACCTTGTTTTTATAAGAAATAGAAACTTTTTATTTTGATGTTTTTATTTTTGGGCAACGGGATCGTGAACAGTGCACTGGTTCAGTAAAGGATCGACCAACACATCTACCGAAAACATAGCCGCTGTCCATGAGAGTATCCAGGAGAATCTGGCGAAGTCTATTTTGCGGCGCTCACAAGAACTTGGTATTTCCTCCACCACCGAAACAACTTGGCGAATTTTGCGTCTTGACTTGGTTACAAAATTCAACTGACCTATTAACTGAATTTACACCACCATAGACCATGATATGTGGTCTCTGGAGCAGTAGGTAACTGACCCTAATTTTCATCGAAAAATCTTATTCAGCCATGAGGCCC
The DNA here is from genome assembly GCA_963924685.1 of Dexiosoma caninum. Lineage (NCBI taxonomy): Eukaryota > Metazoa > Arthropoda > Insecta > Diptera > Tachinidae > Dexiosoma > Dexiosoma caninum. Next base: position 58,888,084 of record OZ004729.1, read on the forward strand.
AATTCTGGATGATTGGGTACGGGAACAAACAAAATTGTCGTATTTTGGACGATAGTGACCTTTGCTATCGGTCAAATTCAGCCCGATTTATGCGGCGAGTCTTGGAGAATTGGTAATTTCGGATGAGCTCCACCCAGAGAATTCGAGGCGGAAATTTGAACGATTATACACATATAATAGCATCATTTTATTTAAATTTAACGATAGACGCGCTTAACCCGCTATAATTACAATTACAAATAAAAAATTAATAATTGTTATATTTCAGGTACTATTAAAACAAATAAAAATTAAAGGTATTATTCCCAAATAATTGTTACCATAAAAATATATAAAATAAACAAATATATTTTATTCTGGAAAATAATAGTTTCGAAGAAAAATATCTTGTTAAAGTTCTGGGCGATAAAACTTTCTGTCTATTATTTTCATCTTTTATGGACGAGTCGTCATCACAAAAAGAAACTATTGCTTTTTCACTTTACACATTCATTTTGGTATGACTTACTTCTGGCTAAGCGCACTCCAGCCCGTAATTCTCTCAAAAATCCGTCTTTGGAGAGTAGTTGTTCTTTATAAATAGATTCTGTTAATATACGCATGAATACCTGTATTAATTAAAACAGGTTTGGAAAGTGCAATAGCATTTTTTCCCTCTTTTGCCATCCACGTTAAACTCAAAAAGTAATTTTGTAACAAAATGAGATGTGACTTTTTTCTCAAAAAATATTTCAATTTCAATCAATAAATCATGAGGAAACAAATCGGTATTATAAGGATTACTTTTTCCTACATACATATGTGTATTCCAATAAGAAAAACATTTACTAACGTCAAAATTAATTGCACAACCTAATAATAGCAACGGACCATCGCCACTACTTTTAAAAAGAGGAAGGCCATCGATTCTTTTGTCTAAAATTTTTTCTTTAAGGTTTTCATTTTGCTTAATGCCTTCTAAACCCACATGAAAATACGAAGCTGGAGCAAGTTTTCTTTTCGGTACAAATAAATTTTTTCCTATCAGAGTTTGTATGCTCAAGGCTATTTCTGTATGTTTTTTTATTATAATTTTTAGAAAAACTGACAATGCAATCTACAATTTGACGATATTGTAAATGTCACTCTTTTGTTTTATTTTTGAGATTAAGGTATTTATTGAAAAGAACTTACTTCTACAACTGAAAGAGTGACACCCGTTTCTCATACTGCGTCTACTACTTCTGCTCCTGAAGCAATAATAAATGTTTCTCCACAGTCTTGCCAAAGAAAAAGATTTACTTTTTAGTGCTAATTTATTTTTTGATCGTCAGTTACTTTCAAATAAAAAACAACACAGTGATTCCGTTTTATTTTCTGCCTTACAATTGTGCTTCCAGGTAAGCAGTAATTTTTTCTTTCATATAACTTTTCATGTAATTCTTAACAAACATTACATTATTTTTGTGCAGTTTGGTAAGCAAATATATAAATATAAGCAGAACACTCACTAACTTATGTTCCCACAACTTTTAGTGGTTCTATATTTCGATAATTTTTTTGCTGCGGACAGAACAGCAGTCATTTTCCTTCATGTTTAATTTTAAGACATACTAACTGCTTTGTGAATATCATAAGTATTTCAGGAATTTTTATGATATTTTAAAGATAAATACTATATTGTTGTTGTTATTTTTTGTATTTTTAATTAATATTTATATTGGCTTCTTAAGAAAAAAGCTAAAATAGCGCTACGAAACGTAAATAAATTATGTGCAGTCCCTGTGATTTAAAACTAAACTAAAGATATAAAATACAACAGCAGAAACTATATAAAAAAATAATTAAGAACAAAGTTTTCAGTTCAGGTTAATATTTTCTTGCTTAATAAATATAAACAAAAAATTAAACTGAACAAAAACTATGCAACGTTAAAATAAAACAACAAAAAAAATTTAAAATAAAATAAATAAAAAGGAATTTGTTAACGACTTGACATGCCAAAATTAATGGCATGTCTGACAATAATTAAACAACAAAAGAACGTTTGTTACTATCAAGGCTCCATATAATAATCAGTACACTCCACAGCATTCCCATAGAGCTGAATGAAGCCAATATGGATATATTTTTCACGATACGTATTGTACAACAGGAGAATAGTGGCACTTAACAGATTTCATTTGAGCCTTAAGCAGCACATTTTTCTCATTTGTATTTTAATTTCATTTTTAATAACTTTATGTGAATTATCTGCAGTGTTGTCACAACTAAGGCAACTCCAAAGACAAAAAGGAAAAATTATAATGAAACATTTTGCAGCTTTAACAGAAAATTACAAAAGCAAATACAGCAACAAAAACAACAAAAAGACCAAAATCAACTAAACAAATAACGAGCTCAACAACCAAACAGCAATGGCTGCATTCTACACAGCCTTCCAGCCAGCTAGTCAGTCAGTCAGGCAGGCAGGCAACAACATTGTGGCCAACAACAGGCAACTTTCAAGGCAGCCTTGTTCAATATATTTTATTTTAAACTTAAATATAATAAAAAATATATATGTATGCATGTATGTATATAAAAAGGAAACAAGTTCTTATACTTTATTATTCTCCTTTTTTTGCTTTCAACAAAATAAACAGAAAATCATCTGAAATAAATTATAGTTTTTTTCTTCGTTTCACTTTTGTTTAAATATTGGTTTTAAATTGTTAACAATATGAAAATTATACTCACTAAAAACTTTTGCAAACTCATTTTTAAAATATATACGAAAATTTCCTCATGTACATTAAATGAAAAAAAAAACACACATATACGTACATACATATGTACAGATATAAAAATGACAATAAAACTTTAACACATACCAACTTAAATAATTTATTTCACTGTTGTATGTTGTAAATCTTCAGCGTAAAAGTCGTAGACATTTTACAACACAAAGCTAAATTTTTACTTAACGCAAACGTAACGAAACGTAATGCAGGCCACTACAACTTCCAAAACACATTAAAGTCAAACCTATATCAGCGAGTAAAGCGTATTTTTGGTCTCAAATATTCGCATACCCATACAAATTGTTTTTGTCAAATTCCCATGATAAGAGAGTCGATAAGATCGACTTTAATCCTCATAAAAATTATTATTAAATGGTTAAACGTAGATGTATGACCGAGGAATACTGCTTGTATGCAATGTTATCTGGTCTAATCGAAAAAAATTTGTTTTCCTTTGGATGCCCTAAGAAATTGTTTTTTTTTTCCATTTCATACCCCAGCTATTTACACCACATACATAAATATCGTCATATGAATTCATAAAAGCCCTAAGTTACATTAAAAAAATTTTGCAGGAAAAGCAAAATACTTTTAAACTAACTTCTATGCTTGCACTTAAGCATTTCCAAAATTTGTTGGTAAGAACGTTATTTCTAGTTGCAGGCGTGTAACATTTTGCGGGAACATGTATTTTTATACTGTGCATCATAATCAATCAAAAAGTCGATTCCGATTTTTGTGTAACTTAGGCCTTTTGAAATCATATGACGATATATGTGAGTGAAAATGGAACACGACCTTCATGCATGTCCCGCCGCCTGCACGTCTATTAAGAAGTTACTCGATCGCACAGAAAAGTTCGAATGACAGTTGGAACAGGTACTGTACTGAAATTAGGGAACTCTTTCCAAACGGGCTTATTTCAATGAATGTCATTAAGAGTATAGCCGTTTGGGATGCATTATCCAGTGAATACACTGCTGATTAGAGAGATAACTCATTCTTTATCCGAAATATTCAAATATCGAATTACTTTCATGCCAATACCAATGTTTTACACTATTTTTTCTTTCCTGCTTTTCATGACTCATTTTCCTTGTCTGACTATCTGCATTGCATTCTTGAATCTCAAAAAAGGAAAAGGGAGTTTATTGCCTTTATGGATACCATTTCGAGTCCGCTTATTAACTTACTTCTAAGCATATCGTTTCTTTCTACTAATGATGTGAGTTCAAGACAACAAAGAGTCTGCTTTAATTCTGCATTATCTAAACATTGATTTGGTAGAGTCAATCATAGATTTGGGTATTCTATTAGACCCAAAATTAAACTTTATACAGCATATTCGTATTAATATGACGACCAATAAATCCCAAGCATCTTTACAGGAGGCTAGTTGGACCAGTTTCGATATTTAGATCCATTATTTGGAATCCGCGATACTGTACTCATATAAAATTAGTCCTTAATGATGAACGTGTTGTGCCCAGCAATGAACGGGTTTCAGGACCAAAAAAAAAAAAGCCGAAGCACTTGAATGCTTCTTTAGAGACCTGAAAGACATGCTCAGTCCATCGAACATTGCACTGAATCCTCATGCCTAGAACATCACGAGCTTCTGATTCCTCAATATTTAAACCTTCCATAATTAAAGGTGAGGCAGCATGATCGGGCATGCGTCGGTGTGTAAGATTGCAGCATTGGGTCTTTCGAGCATTGAAATCGGGCCTGTTCGCGTAACCCCTTTGCGATATTTTCGTGAGGTCACAATTCAATGTATCACTCATATTCTGCCTCAGCTCCGCGATCATGGTCGATGTCGGCTATGAGTATGCTTATAATTATCTCTATAATTTAATAGAGTCCATTCCATTAAAAGTGAAATAATATTATTTTTAAATACTTATTGCGGTATTCATATTAGTATTGGAGTTGTAAAAAGTATAACAGTTAAAATTTTTGCAGAAATTGATCTATTAAACCTTTTATAAATCCAAAAATTTTTACTGAATACTACCAATAAACTACAAGTATTAACGTAATGATGCTTATAATAATCTTAATTAAATTTGTAAGCATTTTACAATAGATTGAAAATACGCGTACATATATATAAATAAGGTAGCATTTAACCGCGGTTTCGCTCACGCCCACCTTTTCTTTCACATCCTCTAAATATTTCAATCAATATCCAGAAAAAATTATGGAAATCGATCCAGCAGTTCTGCCGTGATGGGCTTAGTAACGAACATCAGTTAAGTTTTAATTATATAAATAGTTATATAGTTTCGGTGAGTAATATATTACCCCCTACAACTTCTTCTGGTCTTAATTTTTTATGTATATCCCATGAGTTATTTTCGACTCAGATATATCCATGTTTTAAATTTCATAAAAATAGTTAAGATAGCTAAGGAGAGGCAGATATTACCCTATACGTCCCCTCGTGGTACTATATCTTACAAAGTGTATTACCTACGTATTCTTTTAGACTCTGGTCTACCTACTTTTTAAATTCTATGCAAATTGGTTCGATATTCAAAACAATCATTTAAAAAACTACTGGCAATACTGTTGGGCACTTACTGAAAAAATTTTTTGTATATCTAGATACGGTATCCAAGTTGTATGCAAAATTTCAAAATAATCCGTTAAAAATAAAATATTTTTTTTCCAAATATGGCGATCCTGCTGTCCACTTCCCAACGACCCAAAATCTAACGTGAAGTGACCCGAAACTGTGTTGAAAATTTCAGCTCTATAGCTCTTACAGCTCCGGCGAACATGCATTACTAACAAACACATAAACGATTTTATATATAGATAAATAAAATATTACGTTCGGGTAATCACTTAAATATAAAAAAATTTGGTAGATAAAAATTAAATGTATGCATGTTGCATATATATAGAATGTACTCGTATGTAAATATATTTATTGCTGTCAAGCTCCCAGAATATTTGCAAAGATAAACCAACATTATGGCTAGGATTATTAATGCATACGAATGTTACACTTTTTACACTTAAAAAAATTCCAAGTTCTTTACTTAATCAATTGCAACAGCTATTGACGGTCATTGTCATAACATTTTTTTGTCATAGAAATTAAAGACGGTATCGTGTATAAACTTCTGCTACGACACGAAGAATAATTATGACAATCATTTAGTAGCCCAAAGAGGGGTACACATAGAAAAGTAGTGACAATAAGTTTAGGAAATGTGTGACAATGAGGGGCGAGTTCGATTTCCTTTCCGTTCAAATGAAAGTAATTGAGCAACGTCGCAAATTAAAATAATAAAGAAAATTGCTCCCTTTGCTTTAAAAAAAATTAATATCAGAAAGCTTATATGATTAGAGTATACTGGAGAAGGAAAAAAGTTAATAGAAATTTAAATTTAAATCCGTATTATTTTTTAAGGGAAATTTTCTTTAAATGCTCTAAGCAATGGTCTGACGAAGCACACCAATTTTTTTCATCAAAACTGTATTTATTTATAAGTGGAGTCTTTTCTATATTAAGGTAATAATATACACATATAATATAATCGCGAGAAAGTAAACTTGCATAAAAGGAAAAAGCGGGGCTAAGGTCACACAATTTCATCGTCAGCTGCGTTATAAAAAATAACTTCTCAATTAACATTTCTGAGCGTATGATATTAAAAAAAAAAACTATTCTTTCGGTTACTAAAATGGCCACGAGTAATTTTGTTTTAATTTTGGAAAGTGGTTGGAAAAGTTTATATGTAGTTCCAATAATAGTACTCTTAAGACACTTTAGTGAATGTTAAGTGGATGGTTCAGAGTTGTCTACCGCGATATCAACCATTTTAGAATTTTATCCACCGTACCCTTAATGAATACTTATTGAATTTCGAGTAACTTTCAGAACGTGATTATGTTTCGTAAACTGCTATTGTTTCTGAAACAGGTCTTCAAGTTATTAAAATTCTTATTTTAAGAAAAATAGGAGAAAAAAACATATTCACTCTAAATTCTGCTCCATTTTTTATATGCTATTCCCTGGAGCTGAAAGTCTGTCGACAACAAAAATTTTTCCTTAAACATTTTGTTATAAAAAAGATTGAGCTTTGCTTCTTGCACTTTGAGCTTATAATTGGGGTTTTCAAAAGTGCCAAAAATAATAATACAAAAATATGATTGTAATTTCGCGTGCTATTTAGTCAGATGATAAATCAAGAAAATTAAAAAAAGACAATAAAATGCCAAACATAAATGAAGAAACAGAAATAGTAACCAGTTTGTGGGAAAAGTACATTTTCTTTACCAATAACAATCTTTTTAAACTATGGTAAAATAAAAAAAAACATGATAATACGTATATGATATGATAGCGCTCGTTGTGAAAACCTAAAATAAAATTTACCACGTAAAAATATGTGTATATATATATGTACATATATATCGAAATTCTATTGCCGCAATTTTTGAAAAAATTTTGAAATTGCTAATTATTCGAAGTGTACTATCGATTGTCTTAAAACGAATGCAGCCATTGTTTATTTTTTGTTCTATTCCCGCATACATTTGCATTTTTAAGCTTATATGGCATTCTAAAAATAAAATTAAAACAAAAATATACATACATACATATGTACATTCTTTAGAAAATATATGATTTTAATTAAAAATTGTTGTCTTTTTTCGTTCTCTTGCTGTTCGCTAAGCGCCTTCCTTCCATGCAGAAGGTGTTATTTTTAATGATTTATATTTGTAGTGCTGGGAACGCTGAAAGTAAAATTCAGCGAAAAATTAAAACTGAGTTTTACAATTTAAGAAGTAACACTTATACATACGTATGCACATACTTATACATTCATATATATAAACACAGCATTTACCTGCCCAAATATATGAGCAGGAAATTTTTCTGTTGTTGAGGAAGAGATTTGCAGTTTTATGTTTCGGTGGAATAATGAGGATTTTTCTAGCAATTTCCTGTTTTCTTTTACATCATATTGATTGCTTTCTAGATTTAAAGTTTTTTTTTTTTTTGCTTTCCAAGAAAGCACCCTCCCTTCTTAGGCATCTGTTCGAAAATAGGAATGTCATTGATGCGAGGAATTCGTAAAGTATATCTACTTTCTACTTTTGTAAACGTAAAAAACAGCGTGAGAACAGATCACCTGATAAAATTGACAATTTATAAATTGTTAGATACATAGTATATATGTATGCAGTGCCATATTTTGAAACTCTTTTTATGGGTTAATTAAAATTTTTAAATAGGCTAATTATCGAAAACGTACAGGCAGTCAAAATTACATGTGATAGTTACTAAGAAACAAACTAAATCAAAGACAAAATTATAAATTACACCGACAAGCAGAACGTATCAACATGCTGTTTTCGAAGGTAGCTACACTTTCATCTTCAGTGTTCTTCGTGTTTTGTCCACCGTGTGTAGTTATCAGTAGATGTAAATTATTAGCTTTATATATTATTAGTAATTATACGCCGTTTTTCCCTTTTTAATGAAGCTCTAAAGTTACCAACTTAATCATTACTTGATTGTTTCCATTATTAACTGTGCACACACGTTTGATTTTTGACTTTTTGTTGATTTGTTTGATTTTATTCTCAATTTTGTCGCATTCAGAAAAACGTAGATACGTAGAAACTATGAAATGTGTAGAATACGATGAATCGAAAGCGCGTATTGTGGACTTTCACCACAAAGCAAAGTTGCAACATCTCTATGGTATGCATTAATTTTGAACCTAAAGTAGAGACATCATTGTTCAAATAGCAGTAATGCTGCACACTGTAATATATTGTAATAACGCTTTAAAATCACGACTTCCAGAATGGGTATTCAAAGCACTGATACTTCAACCAACAGCACACGATGATTTTCTCATTACATATACAAAACACTATGACTTATAGTGAATTCTCTTGGCGAAAAGTCTATTGAAAAGTCTATTCACTCTATTTCCTAAAAATATTTGCACTTTTTTGTTTTCTCTTATACTGATGTAAAATGGCTTTATAACGGGACAATATGTTTTAAAAGAATAGGGCAAATTGGGTAAGAAATGCAATGCACTTTGGTTGAAAAGAAAACACCATAAATCTTTTTCTAATTACAAGCCATTTCGACCTTTCCAAGGTATTTGTAATTGTGGTTAGGGCCCTTATTTACGATTTTGGTGATTTTTTTCGTTTTACATATGACACTTTCTTTGATTTTCAGTAAATTTGCCTTTACATCTAATTATTTCTTTTGATAATCCAGGCCCTGCTCACTATGCGTTGTCCCATACATAAAAATCTATACATCAATAAATACATCATGCATTTAGAAGAAATATATATTTTTTGAAAGCAATTACCTTCCGAATATAATACTGAACAATTTTTTTGTTTACTTCTCTAAATTGTCGCAAGAAGGCGCTAAATGCAACTAATTTATAATAAAAAATAATAATAGGAAATAAGGAAAATAGCTGTAGAAAGTCCATTTATGGAAGAAATTTTTAGAAGTTTGGGATTTTAATTACTTTGTCATATTATAAATCAACAAATGGAAAAGAAAGTTTAAAAAATTTTTTTTTTGTTTTTATTTTCTACTTCTTTCAACAACCCCTTGTTTAAATATAAAAGAAAATATAAGTAATGAATTTTTTGTTATTCCTATTTTTGAAACCATATAATAGCCCATTTCGTTTATCTACGACAACTTCTTCTTTGTCCATAGGGTCTAGAAAAAGACGCAATGTCGAATGTTTTATCGGAAAGAATTTTGTGTTCAGTGCATGTCGTGATGTGTAAAAGTTTTTTTAAATTAAACTTGTTCGTCGTTTTTTATTATTATTTTTCTTAATTATACACAAATTTTTAATTTTATTTGTCAATTATGTGCAGGCCTAAAATAGAAGGTATCAAAAAACAATTCGAAAGAGTGGTTAAATTAAAAGAGAAGAATTCTCAATTTGCAGAAGGTCTGCATTGTTGCACCATATCATCATAAATTTTTAAATTATGCATCACATGGCTACTTTGAAATTGTACACTACCGTGATAAAGGTTGCTCAACCACAGATGAGGATGGAAATACGTTCATTGCAAGGATTCACAATTTATGTAATTTATCTTGTGAAGTGAAAGTAATCAAAATCTATTCTAAGCAAATTTATTAAATGACCATCTTCTGTTTTGGTTTAGTGCAAAACAAATTTCTTTATGATTTTAGTAAAAATCAATGAATTTTCCAAATGCATTTTTAATTATTTTTTTAACTTAACAAAATATGTATGTTCATATTTTTTTCGGAGTTTTAATTATATTGTTGACACATATATATATATATATATATATAAGCCCTTTCCGATTAATTAATTAATTATCGAAATTTTATTGTGTTTACTACAGAAGTATATCGGAATTTATTCTTCTCTAACTCCAGTTTAAGTTTTAAAAACGCAACTACTGATAATTCTATTATTGAAAATTGGTTCCTGATCTTTAACAATTTTCTTTTATGTGTAAACTTGTCAAGTTTTCTATTTTCGGAGTTTTCTGCTATCTTTCCGAATGTCGGAAGTGAACATTTCCCAGATTTTATTTTTTATTTAGCTTTTCATACACGATTTTAATGTATAATTTGTCCGATTTATTTTGCTTTTATTCTCTTAGCTAAAATAAATCTTCTTATAAAGACATAATTGTATCCACTCTCCACATATAATAAACAAATAAATAATTGTTAATAAACTAATATAATAGTTTGTTTATATGCAACTCTCAGGAAGTTGGTGTGATATCGCAGCCATCGGGCTTACAAGTTTTTGCTTACCTTTTTTTTTGATAAATTATTATACTTTTAACAAATTGATGCCGTATTATGATCTTTACCTTTTAAATTCTATGCTGATATTAAAACGATTGTTATCTAGTTATAAATTTAGGGTTACTTTTAATGTTTTAAGAATCTATGTTTTAAATCTATTGTAATATTCTTTTGGCCAGATGAGGGCTTTTATTATTACAAAATTGTGAAATAAATAAATAAATAAATAAAATAAATAAACATTCTAAAATAAAAATAACAAACTTTTAGAAAAATTATATTTAATTTTCAGTAAAAATGCAAGTAAATTTAATTTTCCCGTGTACTCATTTCCTAAAGAAATATTAAATAATAAATAAAACATGCATTCTTATTTACCTGCAATTTAATTTACAGCAAATGTGCAATCAAAATAGTGCCGGAAACATGATAATATGAACGGCGGAAATAAAATGTGAATTATTTAACAAATGAAGGTACGAAAGAAGATTTTCTATGGAAAGTCAATTTGCAATAAAAATTAAATGTTTTAAAACCCTTTAAAAGTTATGACGAAAATAATTTTCAACAATGCAATATTCTTTGCAATTGTTAAGATAAATTCTATTGAGAAATTAAATTCAATTTATTTACCTACAAATTTGTATTCAAGACGAAAGACTTAAAATTTACAGTTGATGATATAATTTGTTGTGTTCAGAAATTATAAATGGGATTATGTTGATGTCCATCTTTGAGTGTTACCTCCGCACTCTTATTGTTCATCACAACTGTTTAGCTTCCAGCGCGTTCTTCAAAGCGAATGTGAATTGATTTTTCAAATTCTGTTAATAGATTTCTATAATTATATAAAATGCTACGGTATGGTCTGCAAATGACATTGTACTAGTACATCCCAGTGAAAAAAGTGCTTCCAAAGAAGGCAATAAGATCCTGAACTTGTGATCCGGAAGTATTGCCAAATCGGATTGGTTCTACGTCTTTTTACATGGAGTTGTCGTTGCCGGAAGTTCTCTTTTATGACGCCGATTCATTGAATTTGAAGTATTGCTCGCGATGTTAAGTAAATCTACTTTTTTAATGACTCTTATAGGAATTTGGATTCTCAAAAAGTGCATAGCACTTTTCAATTTATTTGTTTGAAATACTTGTACTGTAGTTATCTTTTAAAGTGCTTCAAAATGGCTATAAAATGAAACAGTAAATTGCAATTGTTTTGTCAAAAAATTCCATGCACTATTTTTTTATTCCTCCTACTTGCTTATTGCTTTGCTTTAATGCAGAAGCTGGTTATGATAAGTTCCGATTCTATACAAATTCTAATCTTATTTAATTTGTTTTATTGAAATGCAATTGAATTGTAGTTTGTATTTCTTTATTTGTTTTATGATTAAAAAAATATTAAAAAATGAAGTGAAATGTTTATACACATGTACATGCATACATATATATGTATGTATGTATGTACAAATATATAAATAAATAAACATAAACGAATTTTGTAGATTAAAATCATTTTCATACACAATTTACTGTATATTGTTCTTAATAACTTCCTGAGAAGGCCAAAATATACGGTTATTGGTATTTTAAAAGTAGATCAAAAGTAGTTCTTAACGAATGACTTCTAATATTTTTCACTGGGATGTAATAAGTACATTGATTTACGGGACATCTACATCTACATCTGCTACATTAAAAAATAATTCTATAGCAAATTCAAAAATTTATTATACCCGTTATTTTCTTCTACCCCGCATGTACTGCGTAAATCGAGGCTTAACTGTATTGTAATAGTTAACAGCATTAATGAATCAATCGCAAAATAATGTGTTGAAGCAAGTTATTGTAAACCAGTTTAAGGCCTTCGAATTATCTTTTTTTTTAACAATTGTGAAAGTCAAAGCCATTTTTGCAACAAGTATTAAACCATTTTTAACGTTCACTGTAGTTGTGTCACAAATTTTTTACATGTAGTATATGTGGGAACACGCTCTTACAACTGCTTAACAATAGAACCTTAATTAAAAGCTAAATTTAAAAGAAAATATAAAAATAAATAAAAATTGTATGAAATCATTTTGGAAACGTACAACTTTGTTTAGTTAAACTTCAGCATTGTGGAATATTTACCAAATTAAAAGAACAACAATCATAACAAAATTGAAAGCTTCATTCCACATGTAGCAAACAAATTATCCTGAATGTTTGTGAGTAAAAAATAAACAAATGGCACATAAAAAGTTTATTTAAAATTATATAAAAACAATTTTTGAGTTCTTTATTTATTTTCCTTTTATTCTTTTTTTCTGCCCCGTTATAGTTTCTTTCTTTATGAAAAGGAAAACATTTTCGATGTTTTTTTAATTTTTGACATTATTTATAATGCTCTATTAGTATGTACTAGTGCCATCAGGCCGGTTTTCCAATCGGGTTTCCAACCGGTTTTTTCAGTGCTATGGTTCTCGGTTTTTTTAAATGTTAATTTCTCGAATGTTGAATAGTCTGATTTTCTCTCAATGAAAAAACCGCCCAGTCGAATTTTTCTCGATTTGTATATCTCGACCAAAAAAAACCAATTTTTAATTGTATATTATATGTTAAACATGGATAAATATTTCTATCTTTCTCATCTTTTCATTTAATAAAAGTTAACGTTGAAAATAAAACCTAAAAATTAGATCGTGAAAGAAAATATCAAAACGCTTCTCAAAAATTTTAAGTTTAACTTTGCGACATTTACAACAAAGGGTTGCTATGTACATACATATGTACATACTTATATGAATGTATATGTATGAAAACATGTGTCACCAATTACATCGAAAAGTCATCTGTGTCGTTAAACAGTCTCTTTTTAGAGAGAAAAAAAATTATGTAAAATATAATCTTTCGATTTACAATAACATTTTTTAAAGTGAATTTTTAGAAGTAGAGGTTGTTTTCGTAATAAATGTAGTAAAATTTTATAATGAAATTTTCACCTCCTACCAAGCCCCTTGCAAATCTGATGTAATATCGGAGAAAGTTACCGGTTTTTTTTCTTAATTTGCAAAATCGTAACCGGTTTTTTTTAATATTCAAAGTATTCGATAACCGGTTTATTAAAAATATCGAATAATTGTTAAAAATAGTAGGTACTCCAAAATAAATAAAGCCATGCTCTCTGCTACGAGATCTGCGTCAAACCGGTTAGCATGCTACTGGTACTGTGCGTGCGAATAGAACTAAGAAATGTCAGTTAGTGTCTGCCTAAGATATGAAAAAGAAAGTCAGGACAGAATTCTACTATCAATTTGATTCAGCGAACGAACTTTTGTTTTTGCGATGGCTTGATAATAGCGTTTGTACCATGCAACAAATCACGACTTTGTTAATTCTTTTGGCAAAGTGAAAAGATGGAGCTCTGCAGCAAGAAGAAAAGTGGACCAATCAATTGCTGCACATCGTAGCGGTACGAGGCAGAAAATGGCGTGTGTTATATTTACCTACATGCTACACTTGTCCGTTTCTAATGTCTGGTTGCTATATATTAGTTGGGTACCGAAATTAAGATGGACCAGCTCCAGTTTAGCCGGAGTATTAGAAAATTTTTTTTGAGGTAGTTAGGAGCTGAGAGTTACAGTGAAAAACGGCGTAAACCTTCCTCAGTAGTTCTAGACATGAATTATGACAACACCGGACACTGTCCTAAAAAGCTGCCAAATCAGTTGAGATGTACACTATGCCACATGAAAGCTCGTTGGCAATGTAAAAAATTCATCAAAACGATATGCATAGAAAATGGGTATTTTGAAAATTTTCACAAATAAGCCCATTGGCCCCACTTGAGGACGACGGTTTTTTCCTACATGAAGAATTCCTAGTTTACGTTTGGGTCCATAAAACAACCAAAATTGTAATAATCAATTTTTTTTAAGTTGAAATATGGACTTTTGAAAATCTATGAAATTTGACTTAAATTCTTTCTCTTCCATATTTCCTTAGAATTATTTACAACAACATTTTGATAGTAATTTGCAAGACGAATTCATAGCAGGTTTACTTACTGCATAGTAGAACCAAATATCATGTTACGTTGTCAAAATAATTCATACAATTTGACATCAAACTGTGAATAGCCGGCCAGCTGGGCCGTATGTATGTACATACGTTACATACACATTCATATTCATATAAATATGTATGTAAACAGAAGCGGAAATCCTAAATTTCGAGGCAACAGTTACAAAATACGACTAAATGTAAATCGTTCATATTCTCAAACAAAAATAATTTTTTACGAAATATAAACGGCTCAACGTCATCTTTATGTGCACTATAACTTATAAATTGAGGGTACTGTTGGCTGGTTAATTGGCGCGTTGACTCTGCAACCAGAAGATAGACGACTCAAGACCCTGCCAGACCAAAAATGTTTAAGTTGTGTCTGCGCTAAAAGCGACCTCCTTTGTCCGTATTTGAGCCATAAAACGTCCACGGAGTAAAATTTAGCTTAAAAATTAATGCGTCAACATAATAACAGAGAAGTAATAATTCTGCGTTAAAAATTTTTTAAAAACTCGCAACTACAGCGTTGTGCAACCACTTGAATCACTCTGCGAATCAATGCCTCTGCGATTTTCATCTAGTTGCGGTGCATGCATGACATATAGAGGGAAAGTCTACTCAGCGCTGGTACAAGAAAAGAAATTTTATTTTTAAAGTTATGGAGTTATTTTATTAACTTGTCCATATATATTTAATATCTGCCTCCTCAGAATTTAAACCCTACTAACTATACGTTCACACGATTTCAGACGAGCAAATATTTCTCGAAATCTTTGGATTTTCAAAAGCCAGTCCCAGTTGGCTTCGCACACTCAGATGCATTTACAATGTATTTTTAGTTATTTTATTTCTTTCATATAAAATATTTTTATTTACTTTTTTATATGTTTTTTTTTTCTGTTCCCAGCAACACTGAAGGGGGCATGCAACACTATTTACACACCCTCATTTAATGCCATTGATTTACATAATTTTATGCAAATATTCACAATATTTTACACTCCATTCGGACATGAGTAACGATTGTATAAAATTTGTTCAACAAAATGTACATACATTTGGCTTTATTGAAATGTTTAAATTGAATGCAATTGCAAGAAGCTGCTAACAATATTTGTTTTTAAATAAAATATTTTCAGTTAAATGATTGTAAAGGCAATTAAACTTAAATGGTATTTACTGACATTATTTTCTTATTTGTTTAAACACATGCAACATTTTTATAATAAATTTTTTGAATCGAAATTTGTATTCTGTCAAATTAAAAGTAATAAATTTTATGCTGCGACGGTAACAACAATTTTTTAATTGAATAGAGATACATATGACTATGCCTTATTAAAATATTCGTACTCGTAACAAATTTTATTTTTAAGTTGATTTTTGACTGTGGAATCGATTCCAACCACACACACACTATGGCCATCTTCACTAGTGCTAGTGAAGATCTTTCTTATAGCATTAATTGAATTCAGGGTACGAATTGGCACAGTCATATGGGGCAGGCGCACATGTGCCATCTGCACAATTTTGGAACATGTACTCCACATTCACACGCAAATCCATACCCATGATTAAATTAGCTTATAATAAAAACAATGCAAATAAATGAAACATACTTAAACAAAAATATTTAAATATCTCAATAGTAGTTACTAAAGGTAGTTAATTAATAATAGTAATCGGAATATTAAGAGTTATTTAATTATTGTATATGTATGTGTTACCCGCATAGTTATTTGAAGCAACTTCATTATATGTTTGCCATTGGAAAGGATGATGAAACCAACCAGTCGATGACAGCAATTTTCTTTTACTTTTGTTAATTGCTAAAGCACAGTTTATACAGCAGATATACTAACATATATTCCGCTGTTGTTGAAGCCCTGTTGAAGGTAGGATTTTATTCTAACACAGCTCTGCTGCTGAGCGTTTTGTTGAGTTGTAAGTGTTGTTAAGTAGGCGCATTAATTTTTTTTGGCTAATTACACATTATTTTACGTCGGCAACGTTTTTATTGCTCAGATACCAACTAAGGACATAATGACTGGAGTAGGTTTTATACCTATGACGAACCAGTTCAGCCGGCAGCAATTGATGACTGACACATGGTTCTAACACGGACGTCCTGAAATTATCAACGTGTCAAATGAATAAAATATAGGTTTATAATGTTCCATTTACGTGATTTTGATTTGATATGTGGTTGCACTTGTAGATACGTTTGTGTGCTATTCGCTGTATTATAAGTCTTGAAAATCGTATAAGTTCGGATTGTTATTAAGACGTATAAAAACTTGTTTTAATTTGTAACAAAAATGCAATTGTAAGTAATTTGCAATGTTTTACTAAAGAACAATATGTACATATGTATATATAGTAGTTTATATGAAGTCCCATAATTAGAAGTTTACCCTTCCTACACTGTGCAATTTCAAATGTGTATTGTAATTGTGTTTGTATTTTGGTATTTGCAGACATTAATAGTCTCTTTCAGTGGGAGATACTTCCATGCATTACATATTAAGGCTAGCTAAAGTTCTAAATTCAACATATTATTCACCTTCTCTAAAATGGCCAAAGAACCGATGTGATGATCATTTGCAACCGAAAGTTATCTTGCGACGAATAGTTGTAGATCGGCTCAACTCTTCAGCAAAAAGTAATTAATATACGTGTATCTGGCGAATCCATGTACCAAATTGCCATATCTGCAGAGTTTCCACGCCATATTGGAGTTGGCACAGCCTTAACGTTAAGAGCACTTTATAAGTTGTGTCTCCAAAATTAATAAGTGAAATATTTATATATGTACGTCTTTGCATATGTAAGCACATATGTATGTACATGTACATATGTGTATGGGGAAATGTAAATGTGTGTAAATATAAACTTAAATACATACATATTTGATTTAATTTAATGAAATGTGGTATTTATTTGTAAAATAAAACTACTATTATACACACGTCCAATTATAAAAATTACATGAACTTTCTCTATCTCTCACCCTCTCTTTTTCTCTCTTGTAAATGGAAAACAGAATTATTATTGCTTTAGTAAAAACAAGAAAAACAACTAACAAGAATTACATATAATATACATCAGGAATGGATAATAGAGAGTTTGCAATTATATTGCAGCTCAGTCATTTTTATATATTTAAAAACCTGATTCATTATTCTTATTCTATTTTACTTACATACATTTGTCCTTCGTCAGCTTTATGCTTTCATTTTGAAGTATGCAGTGCTGTTAATTTGTTTGCTGTCAAAAGCCCTGGCATCCTGCTGCACACAATCCAAAAATGTTATCCCAATTTGTGAATTTCATTGCAGTGGTATACAATTGCTTTCAATAAACTGTACGCATCTCAAAACTTACATTTGTACTATACCAATTGTGTTTAATTAATATGTAGGTTAAATTTGTATTTAGAACTAAAATAATTTGCCATAAAATAATATTTGCCTATAAGAAGCGGCTATATGAAGATGAAGGTTGATATGGCTGAGTTGGTTAGCAAGTTGACTACAAAACCAAATATCCAGAGTTCGACCACAGTATCCGACTAAGGATCATTATTATAACTTAACGTTAGTTATAGATAATTTCTCTACATTATTTGTGTTTATTATATGGTTCAGCTGACTTATGTATATGCACATTTCATTTGGCGCTAATAAAAAAATCTTCAGTAGACCATTAACCAAATTCTGGAAAAAGCTAAGAAATTTCACTTGTTTATACAAGAACTCCCAAAAAATATTTCAGAATTACAAAATATAGTAACAAAACAAACCAAATAGCTTCTTTAAAACTTTTCTTTATACAACAAACATTTTATTATTTGATTTAAATCTATTTATTTTTTATATTTAGCATTTTATCGGACGTATATAAAGTTTTTCTTTATTAGAACTTTACTTTCTAATGTGCATTAATATTCCTATGTGTCAGTAGTTATCGGAAGATTTCAGTGCCGACGGCATAGTTACTAGTCATTGAATAGTAGCGGCTTCTACTGATACCAATCCACAGGCACATCAGGCACCCTTCTTTGTCGGTATTGTGGGGCATCATCACCTACCCCAATTTAATGCATGTCCTTAACATTAGTGGCACTGAAACACTGCTTTAATTAAAAAACATACAAATTCAGAGCTGTAAAGATAATAAAGTTTTTATATGCATATCGCTTCAGCACTTGTCATCTCTATCATTATACCTTTCCTGTAGAAGGTAGCTCCTAATAGAAGGCAATCATTGTCATGTATGTATATAGTAAGTCAATAATACTAATTATTTTACCCAGTTGCAATCGTTTGTGTTGAAAATTTGGAAGTATATTGGACAAACCCGCAAACATAAACATATGCAAGGGCAGATGGCTGGAAGGCGAACCAGAATATCAAACATTTTTAAAGAGGGGGCGGTCCTGCTCGACACCTGGTATTTTTGGCTTATTTCATGAGCAAATCGGTTGTTCCATCAATATACAAATACAAATTATAATTGTATTTACGTGTCCGTATTCTGGCACTAAAATTAATGGTCAAGTAGCTCAATGCGGTTACTTCTAAGTGTGATGCATTCCTCATTTTAGCCCACGGAACAGAAACATTAAAATATAAAACAAAAAAAATAAATACTACCGGCAAAACAACGTGTCCGTAAAGGGAGAATAGCGTTCGGTAACTTTCCATACCTGATTCACAGTTATTTAAGAGTTTCGCTATGTTTCTCTTAACAATATGGCTGGTTATTATGGCTTCTTGTAACAACTAGTTTACACAATTTATGCCTGACAGATGTCATTTATGAGAATTTATTTGTATGAATTTATTTATGATTGTGTTTTTATGTTATTTTTGCTACTTGTAACGCAACAGAAATATCTAGCAATTCTTTTATCAGTTCAAGCAATAGTTTTTCGTCCCAGTGTACAGAGAGTAAGGAATTGTTGTACATATTTAGATATGTTACATTCTGCCTGTAAACAAAGTTGTATACATATGGAAATGTAAAAAGCCTTCAGGATATGTAAACAATTTCTGTAAAATGGAAGATAAAAACTAAAATATTGAAAGTTAGAATAAAAAAAATACGTAACGTAACACAGATATGAAAGTTTGCTTTCTGATTATTATTTCCAACATTCATACATACATAAATATATATGTATGTATGTACATACATACATATGGATTTAAACAAACAATTGTAAAGGCAATTATGCAAGAAAGTTTAGAAAAGTTTGAAATGTTAATTACGAATAGAAAATATTTCAATATTTGTTTTGTCTGTCTTTGTTCCCCATGTAAATACTCGAAAGAAATTTTCGTTCACTTTTAGCAGAACAACAGAACGTCGGTAGCATTTGGAAAATATTGAAATAAAGTTCGGTTTCTAGATTACAACTTTTTAAAGGGCCAATTGAATACTGTCTAATACTGAAAATGTATTGAGAATGTTATTTTTGCAAATCATATTATTTATGCTGTGAAATGATAGTATTTTTTTATCACGTCTGTTTCGAAAACCGGAACAGTTTTAAAAAGCGAACCATTGCTGGCAGCACTTTAAATCCCTCGATTTGGTAATATTTGTTAAGTTCGGATAGAATACTACAAAACCCAAGGTCCTGCGTTGGAGCCCAGTATCCGAATGTCATAAAAACAGTTTTGCATTTTTCTGATGTGCATTATAGTGCTTTTGTGTCATTTGTTGTCGGAAAGTTTCACTGGCGACGTCATAGTCACTGGTCAAGGAACAGTAGCGGCTTCAGGTGTTACCAATTCGCAGGCACATAAGAGCGCCCTCCTTCGTCGGTATTGTGTAGCAGCAGCGAATTAAAATAATTATCAAAAATGTTTTTTTTTATCCTTATTTTTTAAGCTTATTTATTTTAATAACAATTCATAATTTATCTTTTAAGTTTAAAGGTTTGTTTTTATTTTTTCCTTTTCTATTTCGATATTTCGTTAACCATCGCTTAACATTTTCAGGAAATTTTTATTATTTTTTTATAAAATTTTTTCATTTTGAAATTAATATACTGATAGAAGTTAATATATAAATTGGTATTCCGAAAAACTTTAAAAAATAATAATGCGTCTCTTTAATACTAGAGACTCTGCAACACTACAATAAAAACAAAAAACGTGCAAAAGCAGAGTTGCAAAATTAATGAAGGCTTCCTCCACCTGTCATTTCTATCAATATCCTTTTCTTTAGTTCCAGCGTATGCATTGCATACGTAGAAGACATCTCATGTGCAAGGTCCTAGAAAAGAAAATAATAATTGACTAGTGACAATTGTTTAATCAAAAATAATTAATTTTATATTTAATTGTTAAATTAAAAAAAGATCAAATAAAATAGAATATAAAAATAATTAAAATTATTTATTTATGTGTATTGGATGGTTAAGCTACCTATATCCTTCATTCGTTAGTGCTAAGACCAACTATCAAACAAATTTATGAAAAAGCTAGGACATCTGAGTAGTTAGCGTGTTGGTTCTGCAACCAGAAGTACTAGCGTTCGATTCTCGGTCCGGTCAAATCAAAAAAGTTTTCTTATTGTTCTGTGCTACAGAAAAAAAAGTATACAAACAATTTCTGTTTCTAGGACATGTTCTCTTACGCATGCAATGCGATCAGAATTTAATGTTTGCTCGTAATGGACAGATCATAACAATGATTTCTTAGTACATGTAATAACACTCCAGAAGCTTAGAGACATCGCAGTATTGAGTACGCAAATCTGCACAAAACAAAACTGAATCGAAAATCTCTTCAATATGTAAACACTAAAAACTTTACAAGCGTATTGAATGAAATTTTGAAACAAAATAAATATGAGGAAAACGCTTTTAAATTTAATTGTACGAAAAAGTGCAACAACTTCAAAATGTGACCATAATAGATTTATCGTCATTTTGATGATTTTTTGTTTCGAAAATAGCAAATTGACGAATTTTTCTTAAAAATACGAATTTTAGCAATACTCTAGTGCAGAAAAAATTTAACTACAAATGCATTTTGCGAGCGTTTTTTCTGATTGTATGAAGTATTTAATATTGCCTATATGATTTGACTCTTTTTTGTAGAGTTTATAGTACATTACAAATTTATATACATACATACATATGTACATAGAAATTTATATATCGCACTCGTGAGCCAATATAATATATTGGCTGATTTTTCCTTTTTATGAGAATCGACATTTAGTATTCATTTGAAGTAGTTTTGCCAAGTATTTATTAAAAAGGTTTTATATATAAATTAATCTTTTCATATACTACATACCTCAATTTATAAACTGTTAAACTCTTTTTTACTTTTATATTAAAAAAAATTTTTAAATTTTTAAATATTGCACAAGTGCCGATATATGATCATCACAAATTGTGTGTACATATACATATATTGATCTCCGCGTAAATTAAAACACTATGTACGTATACATGGATATGAATTGTTATGTTATTTTTGTTGGTTTTTAATAAATATAAAAAAAATATTTTTAAAATATACATTTTCCATTTTCCGGTTTTTTTTGACGATTTTTCAAAGCTGAAATAACAATTTTTTTTATTTCATCGGAATTTTGACGATTTTTTGAGAATTTTATCTGGCAGCCCTGCCATCCAGTCATACCTACATACTTGCAAATGATTATTTTCATATTTTTATAGTGTATTGCGCCATACATTGCCTAAAAATATAGTTTTCTTATCTTCAAAAACGGACTTTTTTTTATTTCTAATTATAATTTGCAATTTTATGCAAAACAACAACTTCATTAAAGTTTGTTTACTTACATTTTAATTGAAAAAGTTTAAAGCAACTTATTTTTTGCTTGTGGTGTATTTGTTTCCTTGTTGTTTGTTGCTCAAAATAAAAAAGGGGACTTTTCAATTTTAATATGAAATCAAATGTTAATGCACCAAAATTGTATTTTGAATTAAATTTTGTAATTTTAATTCTTGAAGTTGATGCTACTCGAAAAATTTTCAAGCACCACCAGAATTAAAGTCATTATAATTTATGGAAAATTTATAGAAAGAATGAACGTGCTTAACTAATTAAAGTAAATATTAGTTAAGCTAAATATTTGAATGTAAATATGTAAGGTTTCCACATTTTTATGTAAATCCAAATATTTAATCGAAATACTAATAGTTTGGTAACGGTTAACCGAATAATTTCTGCGTAATTAACCG
This sequence comes from Dexiosoma caninum, assembly GCA_963924685.1. NCBI lineage: Eukaryota > Metazoa > Arthropoda > Insecta > Diptera > Tachinidae > Dexiosoma > Dexiosoma caninum. The sequence goes on from OZ004729.1 coordinate 58,910,948, forward strand.
GACAATTAATTTTAAACTTACTATGTATTTCCAATTAACGATGAAAGCCGTCGCCATGGCTGAAGTAATCTGCCCGTTGACTACAGAACAAAAAATATCCTGGGTTCGGCCCCAGTTTCAATCTAAATTAAAAAAACATCTCGCATTTTGTCTGGTGTGCAGATGTTATTGGAAGATTTCAGTGGCGAAGGCATAGTCACTGAACAGCACCGGCTTCAACTGTAACCAATACACAGGCACATCAGAACGTCCTCTTTCGTCGGTATTGCGTAGAACCGCCAAAGTAAAATAATTACTAAAATGGCTACAAAAACGAAGCTTCAAAATTCAATGCACGTCTCGTTAACATCTGAGGCGGTTCAACAGTGCTATAAAAAAAAACGTGCAGAAGCAGAGTACTAAGATTGTGAAGCCACCTGTCATCTCTCTCACTAAACCTTTCTTCTAGTTCCAGCACAATGCATCTCATGTGTATGGGTATCTCCTGAGTGCTGGTCCAAAATAAAAAAAAATCCATCGTTCCATATAGAGCGATTCAGACATTTCTGCAGAATATTTTGCGCAAGGTATTGTGCGCAGCGAATAACTCAACATATTGGCACTGTGAAGTTGTATGGCTCGAATTGAGAAGCCATGATAATATACGAACGTTGAAATCACCAGCAATAACGATTTCACTGCTCGGATAATTTTCTAGTATCTTCAATATGGAGTCGGAAAGGGTATCGAAGCTGTATATAGTTTTATCCCTTTCCATATTAGGGCTTCTGTAAAGCAACCCGAAGTGCAAAAGATGTGCCCTAATTTTAAATTTAACCCATAGACATCTAAATTCGGGATCATTCGTGCCTATGGATTGCTGGCACTGGTACACAACTTCATTGCGTATGTATAATGCAAGGCCCCTATGAAGAATAAAGAGGTATAGAAGGTGATACCCAGGTATGTGAAAATCCCGTGGATCAGCATTCTCAGACACCTGGGCGAAAACATCCGGCCGATGGAGACAAACGTGGGCATACACAGAGAAAAAATTTGCCCTTAAACCACGTATGTTGCAGAAGTCAATTCTGAAACGGACTGTCATAGTTTACGCAAGAGAAATCAAATCAATTGTCTATTATTTATATTGATTGCTGATATATCATTGCTGACATGAGAAAGCAATTGGATCAATTTTATCTATTGGAACAATATGTCTCGTCATACATAATTTTATTGCTCTAACTTAATTTAAACAAGAAATAAATAATAAAAAAATTCTCCCGTCAAATTTCGGTTTTGTCATTTGAGCTTTTATTACTGTTACGACTCGATATGCTGTCATTTGCCAAACAGGTTTTGAACAGCAATACGTAACCGATTATATAAACTTTGGTTAATTATTATCACTAATAATCGATTAAAAAAAATTAATAATGAAGTACACTTTATAGAACACAAATATTTTCTGAACAATTACATTTGACATGGTTTGAGAGAGAGTGTATCGCAGCCGATATTGAGTAATTAAAAATTATTGCATTTATTCGTATTATATCGTAATCGGACGTGTGCTGTACGTATGGCTACCCAATTGCTGATTATATAAGTAAATGCAACAAAATGTAATGGGGCAAGATTTTATGACTCGTATTCCTAAATTATTCTCTTTGCTTTTTTTTCTTTGCTTGTTTACAGTAAGTTATTTATTTGAATTTTGTTATAGTTTATATTTCTCATTTTTTCGGCCATTTCATATTGTAAATAAAGATTTTTAAGAAACATTCATTAGTCAAACATGGTGTAAAATTTTTTAAAATTTATGATGCTAATTTATAGCTCTTCTTATGTGCTTTTTTTAGATAACAACGCTGCAACAGACAAAGAAATAAAAAGCATGCAACTTGCACAGCTGCTGCTGCATTTTAGTCCTCGTAACTAAAAAAAAGTATGCATATTTTGTTGCAGTAGTTGTAGACTTTTATTTTAATACAAGCGACGAGCAAAACTTCAAAATTACTTGCACACACTCCATATAACATTTACCAGCAGTGGTGCAGCATTATTAAGGGGGAAAGGGATGATGAAATAATAAATTAAAAGTAAGATGGCCCAAATGAAATTCCATTCTCTAAATTTGCTGTAATTTTCTTAAACAAATAAAACAGTTATGAGGAATACATTGTCGTTTTAGTCATTTTTAATGAAAGTGGTTAAATATGTAATTATTCTTTCAATTATTCAACGTTAGTCAATATTTATTACGATTATTTATCTATTTTTGTTATTTTAATTTCACATGTTTATACATGAACTCCCAAAAAATATTTGAGAATTACGGAATATACAAACAAAACAAACCAAATAGTTTCTTTAAAAATTTTCCTTATACAACAAACATTTTATTATTTGATTTTAAATCCATTTAATTTTTCTAAACTTTTCTTACAATTATTTACCTTTTAAATACAATCATTGTCAAACGAAGTGTTGACTAATTTTAAGAAAGGTTTAGGAAAAACAAATAGATTTAAAATCAAATAATGAAGATTTTGATATTAGCAACAAATGAAATGCTGCATATAAACCAGCTAAACCATATAACAAACATAGCTAAATAATTCATTACATATTTTAGCAATTTGTAAATGTTTAACCATAAATGTTGGCCATATATGAAAAATGGTATGTAGTTGCGAAGAAGCATTGTTTTCAAATCCGTAGACTACTTAAAAAAATTAGTGAATGTATTCTTCATTAATTTATTTGAACAATTAGTTGAATGGTTAGTCACCACTAGGGCTCTGAAATCACGTGATTTTCAGAACAGGCGTGATACCTTTTTTTGCAATGTTATACATCAGAAAGCTACTTAGCGGATTTTATTTCTATTGGGCGCGACTTTAACTGTATGCTACTCGCTGGCCAAGTCCAGTAAGCTTTCGTCCTCATATAATGAATCCACAAACCACAAGTTGTTCGTAGTGATATTTATTTTATTTATATTATTGCAAATATGCAATAAATTATGTAAATTGAAACAGTAAATACCATTATTTACTTTTTTGAGCTAATATAAATGTTATTGTGAATGAAAAAATGTATGTAAGAAAAAAAAAACACAATAGCGATATCTTTAACAAAAACCTTAATACCAAAAACTCATTCGGCCATACCAAATAAAAAAATTAATTTAATAAAAAAATAAAATGACTGCCCGTCAGTTCAAAAATTAATAGATCTACTTGACACCAGAGTTGTTGCAACTGTGCTTTAAAAATTAATAAAACACGCAATTGCAGAGTTGTGTAAGAATTAAGCTCTCTCCTATCACTCTCTACAAAGAAATAAATTAATACAAAATGTCCGTGTTGTTGGTAGGCATGTTAACTGTCAACACTTTCTTTAAGTAAAAGACTAACAGTATATTAAAAAAATTATCCCTCTAAAATTCATTCACCAGCTCCAAACCTGCATTCGTGTATTTGTATTGAAAAGACAGAATAGTATAATTTATTCTCCCCTTCAGCCACCTTCTGTTCAACACTTCCCCATCATCCTTCTACCAAGCAAACTTTAAATCCTTACACGCCAGTCTAGTTTTAATATTTTCTTTGGCAGTTTTTCTTCTCTCAATATTTTCTTTGGTGTTGTAAAAATTTATTTTAATTGGCTTGGTGTTTTTTTACTCTTCCATATCTTATGAATTTATTTTTTATTTATTTATTTCTTTTCTTAACTATATTTATGGATACTCGTTGTTGTTGCTACAGTTGTGTATGCATTATTAATAAAAATTGCAAAAGTGAAATAAGAAAAAAATTAAAATTTATAGCCTTTTTATTTTGTATGCATAATATTCTTTTAAGTTGATTTATGTATTTTAATTTGTACACAGTATTATTTAGCTGTTCGTCGACCAGAAATCCAATGCAGCAGAGGTCTGCTTAAGTATACCCCTTCTTATTCTTATAAGAATGTACGTACCAAGAGGTATGTTCTGTTAAAATAAATAACTGTTAAGGGTTCAATCTATTTCTTTTCCCACTCGAATAAATTCCCATTAAATAAAATCTTCACAATTTGTAACATTTCACCATAGTTAGTAGAAATGATAACGTGGCAATAGATTACTCTAGTGTGTACTAAGCTAGTCAATCGGAGGTTGTTCTTGGTTGCTAGCAGAGACTCTAGTCTATTTCACTATTTTCGACTGACGCCCATACCTTGGGAGTTTCTCGAGACAACCTATAAGAGCTTCGCAGATTATGCGTTGTTTTAAAAAAAATTATGCTCGTTCAAAATAGTTACAGTACAATTTTAATTGAATTCATTTTCTTAAAACCATTATTATAGATTACTTTTTATGACGCTAAAGAAAAAATATGGAATAATTCAAGCAATTTTTTTATTTTTATTTATGTATTTTTTTGAAAAAAATAGAGACAATTGTCAAATTATTGTTATAGAAATTATTTAAATAATCTTTAACCACAATTTATATATTATATTTCAAGCTCAAAGGTTTTTTTATTTTTCTATATATGTATGTATTTCGATATTTCGTTAACCATCGGTTAACTTCTTCAGGAAATTCTATAATATTCGTTATGATTTCCAGAAACTTATGACGAAACTATTATAATAAATTTGTGTAAAAAATATTGGTATATTTTATTTTAAATCCCACAGCCAGACAAAGGAATTCCGTTTACCACGGACTCGCAGTACGTAGTAGCTTTTAATGCGAAAACCTCCTTATTTATTACGTTTGGTGGACCTATTTTTATTAAAAGTTATGAAACTTTGATACAGGAAAATGAATCATTTCAATTAAACTCGTACAATAAAAAAAAAAACAAATTGGTTGATGAAATAAATAAATGAAGGTCAGCTGCGAATAACGTTGTGACAAAATTATAATTTTTACGGAGAGCAAAAAAAGTCTTTTAGATGCAAGATCAGTATTTTTAGTTATTATTTGTCTTGAGTATTTCAAAAAAATTATAAAAATTAATTTTAACATCAAGTTATATGTAAATTTTCTATTTAAATCATTTTTCAGTGATATAAATAAAAATGGAAAAAAAATACTTGTTGTATAAAATAATTTTTGCAAATGCTACTTGGTTTATTCTGTTTGAATTTATGTTATTCTCAAGCATTTTTTGGCAGTTGGTATAAACACCAACGAAATGTACATACATAACCATACAATAAGTATATATAATTAATAAATAACTTTTATAGATATATTTTTAAAGTGCTATATTACTCAGATACGCAACAAGTTATTGAAAATATACAACCAAACCTGTAGATTATTGAAATTGGATTTATTTCGTCATCACATACGCTTTTTGCCATTCTTAGAAAATAATAAATTTTTGCTCGTAACATTTTTAAAATTTCTCGAAATACCTCTTTCATAAATAGTTAAAATAAACAAAATAAAACCATATCATATTTCCCTCTGATAGGCACTCTAAAATTATTTATTAAATATAAACAATGTAGACGAATGTTCTGAAAAATTGAAGCACAATAATTATAAGAAAAACATTTAAATTTAATTTCGAAACGAAAACAAAAAGCAGCATACACATGTACGAGCATGTGCATAATAAATATCTATTGAAAACAAATTCTAAATCTAATAAATTTCTATTGTTGTTGCTGTTTATTTTTCAGACTGGTCGTGGTCGTAAACCATCTGCTAAAGCTGCAAAATTAAATGCGGTCTCTGGTACAGCAACTGCGCATTCGCCACGTCAGGTTGCTAATTCAACGATTAGTCCAGTAGCTGCCACAACAGTGACGGCAACAGTAGTGCCACATCTCTCACCAAATACGAATACCAGCAACAATAATAATAATAACAATAATACGGTAGTAGTTGCTAATGCTTTGTTAGTAAATAATAATCAACAGCAACAACAACAGCAGCAGTTAAATACGTTGCATAATCAACAACAAACTAATCAACAGCAGCAACAGCATATACAACAACAGCGGCAAATACCAAATAACCAACAATTGCAACAGCAGCATTTATCACAAACTTCTAATCAACATACTCAACAGCAGCAGCAACAGCAACAGCAGCATCATTTAGCATCGTTACATACTCAACAACAACAACAGCAACAGCAGCTTGCCCAACAGCAGCAGCAACAACAGCATCATCAACTCAGCGTTCACACACTATCACAACAACAGCAGCAGCAACAACAACAACAACAACAACAACAACAACCCTTGCATCATCAGCAACAGCAACAACACCATCAACAACCCCAACATCATCATCAGCAACTTCAGCAACATCAAATAACCGCACAAATACAAACCATGAAAGATCAGCCGCAGCAACCCATGGTAAGTTTCCAAAAGTGTTAAGCAAGTCCACATCACTTCAATTCCACAAAAAGAAGATTAAAATTTTTATAACTAAATCCGCTAAAAATAAATTACGAACTACTAAAATATTGAATAATAAAATAGTCTGGCTTTTTAGGTCAACTTTATTTTTCATTTAAGCGTGATTGTGGTGTCACCTACCTACCAGTATTAATTGTAGTGCATGACTAAATTATATCTTAAAATATAACCAGAAAATGTTATAGGTCCCACGCTATTTATAGCTGATATGTATATCAAGACACTTAACTTCTTCCTAGAAAAATTTCGAACTTGTGTTGGGTACACCTTTCGCATTATTTTTGTTGTCATTTTCTGGCGTCATGTTTCAATTGCGAACAGTACGTGCCTTGCCGTTCACATTATAACTCACAATTGCGTTGTGTCGTGTCAATGTGAAAGAAAACTGCTACATTTCTAAATGATAGCAATATCGTCTACATTAAGAACGAATTTTGACATGACGTCTTTTAGTGTAATTTACTTTAGCAATTGTTTACGATTGTTTGTTGGTATACAAATGAAAAATTATTATTATATTAAGGATTAGTGGATAAGACAAGGGCTTAATATGGGTCTGTGCTTGGCTTTCTTTCCCGTCGTTTTCCATACTTTGAAATATTTATATTCGCAAATCCATACACAAGAAACCAATTTTATTCGGCGTGTTTTAAAATAATAACACGAACAAACACGACTGCTATGAACAACCCGTCATAATTTAGTGTGTTATTTCAAAAAATGCATTCAGCAGTTAAGGAAAAAACACTTATTAATGTTTGATATCAAAATGCTAAAACCATGTGAAAAATCTATAAACGTTAAATTGCTGTCAGCCAGATGAGTTACACAAACAAAATTTGCTCGCTTGTATATCATTACATAAAGGGTGGTAAAATTTCAAGGGCCGATGTTGATTTTGAATAAAACACAAACTATTTAGGAAATTATTGTAATTTTATTTTATTATGATATATTGGTATTACTCAATTATGTATGGAACAAAATATCGGCCAAATGGGCGCCGCGACCACGGCGGCACACCTCCATCCGATGGTCCAAATTTTTGATGACCCTGAGGCATAATGGAGGTTCTATGCCGTTAATGTGCCGAATTATCTCATCCTTTAGCTCTTGAATTGTTGCTGGCTTATCGACGTACACCTTTTCTTTCAAATAACCCCAAAGAAAAAAGTCCAACGGTGTCAAATCACATGATCTTGGCGGCCAATTGACATCGCCATTATGTGAGATAACACGTCCATTGATTTTGTTGCGCAAAAGAGCCATTGTTTCGTTAGCTGTGTGGCAAGTGGCACCGTCCTGCTGAAACCACATATCGTCCACATCCATATCTTCCAATTCGGGCCATAAAAAGTTCGTTATCATCTCACGATAGCGAACACCATTCACAGTAACTGCCTGACCGGCCTCATTTTGGAAAAAATACGGCCCGATGATGCCGCCAGCCCATAAACCGCACCAAACAGTCACTCTTTGTGGGTGCATTGGTTTTTCGACAATCACTCTTGGATTCTCATTCGCCCAAATGCGGCAATTCTGTTTATTGACGAATCCACTGTGGTGACAATGTGCCTCATCACTGAAGATGATTTTCTTCGAAAATTGATCATCCACTGTTGCCGTGGTCGTGGCGCCCATTTAGCCGATATTTTGTTCCATACATAATTGAGTAATACCAATATATCATAATAAAATAAAATTACAATAATTTCCTAAATAGTTTGTGTTTTATTCAAAATCAACATCGGCCCTTGAAATTTAACCACCCTTTATTATGGTTTTTCTGTCTTCTTATGAAAATAAAATTTAATGTAAAAGTATAAGCATTTTTTCTGATGTGCATTTGTGTGGCTTGGTGTCAGTTGTTGTCGGAAGGTTTCAGTGGCGAAGACATAGTCACTGGTCACTGAACAATAATGACTTCAGCTGATAGCAATCCACAATCACATCAGAAAGCCCTCCTTCGTCGGTATTGGGTAGAACCGGCGAAGTAAAATAATAATAAAAATGGCTACTAAACCGAAGATTCAACACTGCTATAAACAATGAACGTGCAAAAAGCAGAGCTGTAAAATAACTAATTAAGCTTCACCTCCTGTCGTTTATCTAACTATCCCTTTCCTATAGTTCCAGCACAATGCATCGCATGTGTAGGGGTCATCTCCTGAGTGCTGGTACCAGACAAAAAAAAATATCAACAATGTCATTTTAAAATTGGTTTAAACATTGGTGCAACCAATTTTAAAATTTGCTTATATACACATGGTTTTAAAAGAGTTTTTTAAGCTAAAATTCTTTTAAGAATAGCGAAATTTGCTTAAAACAGATATCAAATGCTGTTTACATTTTTTATGAATACGCCTGTTAGACATTATGACAATATGACTTAATAACAGGCATTGTGAATTCCCCAATTAAATCCTAACATGTTTGCGGCATTTGCACAATGCGACGGATTTTATTTTTGTGGCTGTAATGCGGCCATATTATTTTGACACCTGTCAACATTAAATACATATATAAACAGTTTCCAGCACAATGTCACACAACGAAAAATATCGGAATGACAAACGTTGCGATGTCAGAAAATGGCATGATGTGTACAGAGTTTTAGTTAGCTACAACTAGAACATCAATCATCAAATACATCTTTAAAAGAAAGTAGAATACAAATTGAATTTTTAATTAGCCAAGCTGCCAAAATAAGAGAATTTATTTTGAATCGTTCTATAATTAAAAACCAAAGTTACCTACGAAGAACAAGTTTTGTAATCCGTTGGCGTGCAAGGCTTACAAGGCTCCTTAATTTGAAATATCTATGTAATTCCAGCCCAAATATGAATTATACATGCGATTTGCTTTCGTATTGGCATTTGCAAGCAACTGAAAGTAGGAATTATATCTTTCAACAAATAAAATCCGCTCAATAATTATTGCGGCCATCTTGGAAATTATCCACAGCTTTCCCATTAAAATGAATTTCCAATGCAAATCCTTATCAAATTTGTTAATACCCATAGGATTTTAAATGAAAGATGTTCTTATATACTTGTATTTTATAGACAATTTAATATTTTAAATTTGTAGAGATTCTATATCCAGGACGACCAACAGTAACGAAAAAAGTAAAGTAAAATTATCTACAAATATTGCCAGGTGATTATAATTTCCGGGTGGCGGTGGTATTTTAGTGATGGTGGTAGTGTTAGCAGTAGTAGTGGTGGTGGTGGTGTTGGAAAGATTTCTTGCTTTCTATCCCAGTTGGCCAAATCGTCTTACACGTCCTCGACGATTAATAATGTTGATTGAGTTTTATAATCGACAATTGAAAGGAAATAGTCGTTCATGACAATCTGTTTTGTCCTTAATAAATGTTTCTTGAGGACACTTTGTCATTGCGAAAAGGTTAACAAAAAGCTGAGCAACATTATCATTTACCGGGTCTTGTGTGACATTGGCGCCATTTGTATGAGCTGTCTTCAAAATGTATTCTAAGACTTACTGTTGTCTTAAGACATGGCCAACTGGGAAGTTTTATATGAAAATGTGTATGTGTCTGAAATTTGTGGTGGTAATGTCAGGAAAATAAATTTTAATGGCATTTTAAATCCACCATCATTTCCTCATTTACTCACTCGCTTACATACACATACTACAAAGAAAAGTATTTAAAATAATTTGTGTAATAAAAAATGGAAATTTTGCTTTTCTCTGTATTTTGAATAAAATATTTGGAAAAGCTTCGGCGGTTAAATATTTCCAAGTACTTAAAGTGATTTTCATTTTACTTTAATAAAACACATTATGCATTAATGCACACTTTTTTAAATCATATTGCATTTTGTTTTAAAATTTTTAATTTAATTTTAAAAAAATTTTTCTAATGCCATTTTGATTGTTTTCTAAAATGCAAATAACTTTTAAAATGGTTAATCGTAATATAATCGGAAATATTCGCCTAATTTTTAGTTATAGAATTAACATATTTTTTTAAGATTTGTCATTTTATTTATACAAACAAGAAAACTGTACAATTCGCGCTTTAAATCAGACAGAAGAAGAAATATTTAATTCAATTGTGGAAGGAAGACAGATAGACTTTTATGTGAATGTATTCGTACATCTAAAAATAAAATTGGACATTATAAAGTGTAACATAATTAATAATTAATTATAATGTGAAAGACAATTTGGCATGATATTTTGAAAAAGCAAGAGTTCAATATCTGTGCAAAGTGAAATTACACGTTTTATTTCAACGAGCATAATTTTTGGAACTAGTCCCTTCGGATGAAAATAAATTGTAATTCAGATAACAAGTAACAACTGATGTTGTAAGATTGCGAAACATTGCGCCAAAAATCTAAACTAGTGTGGATATTCTAAATTACTGAAAATTTCCGGTTTATCTGGACCAGATAATGTAGTAGACAAATGTCTGTCTAAAGGGGCAATTTGTTTTTGTTTTCAAATGTACATCTGTAGCACGTTGATAACATCTACATGTTTTCAACAGCTGATATTGGGCACAAGTTTTTTCTGTATACCAAAGCGGTTTCGACAGGTCGAAATAGAACGTACTCCAATTAATATGTTGTCATTTGGCATGATCAGCACTTAGCAGTTGCAAAGTTGTACCGATTTCAGGCGTGAAACATATTTACATACATATTTATGTAATCACAATAAAACTAACAGGGTGTTAGTGTTAGGCGCTAGTCCGAGTTCTAACACTTCCTGTGCAGCGGGTCAATTCAACCTTTTACACAGCATGCAGCATGCTCTAAGAGTATTTAAAATAATTAAAAGTGGCTACTAAAGCGAAGCTTCAAAATTTAATACGTCTTCTATAAAACAAAGTACGTGCAAAACAGACTTCAAAAATAGTGAAGCTTCACCTACTGTCATTTCTCTAACTATATCTTTCCTCTACTTCCTGCACAATGCATTGCATATGTGGATGCTGATTCTACAATCGCAATACGGCCTATTCCTGTACTTTAATTTTGCGAACTTAAATATGGATTTGTAGTATTTGTACAAATGTTATCACAAGATTTATAATTTATTATTTCTTATATTTTTATTTTTTATATTAATTACACTAATTATTTAAGCTGCAGGTCCTTTTTATTTTATAAAATATTTATTTTTATTATTTTTTATATTTTGCACATATTTTATCCCAAACAGCAAGTATGTACACAATTCTTAGAAATTTAAATTTTCTAGTGTCGTTATTTATGACTACGTGTGTTTATGCATGCTGCATTATACAGACATGTGTGCAACAATGTTTCAGCATATCGTTGCAATTACATTGGAATATTGTACTGCCTGAAGCTATAAATTTATATTTTATGTTGCTGTACATAAGCAAAAAGTAATAATGCAAGGAAAATGTACAAAACCTAAAAAGCTTTACATTAGATGTATAAAAAGTATGGATCCAGGACGAAAATTGTTAACATTGATCGGTACATTTTAAATGAAACAGAAAATCTATTTAAATATTTTACAGCAATTTATTACAAATATTTACTTTTCAGTGTAAGGCAAATAATTTATTAGCTTTCAAATTATGTTCATTGTATGGGAAAGAAAACAAAATTGATATCCCCTTTGATGTTTCATACAATAAATAATTTTGGCATTTTCCATGTATGTGTAGGTAACAATACGAGTATGTTATGGATTATGAGTTTTATTCACAGTAAACTATCTTAAAATAAAATCAATACTTTTTTTCAAATTGCACAAGGAAGTTAAACTGGTTTGACGAAATGCATAAATGCGGCAGACTCTTATGGCTTCATTTGGAGGTCAAATTTCTACAAATTTACACACTTCGCAATAGACCAAAGTTATCGAATTTTTACCTTAAAATGTAGAACTAACGTAGATTCGAATAATTTCATATCCCCAAATAGTCAAATCAATTGTATCACGCGCAGAGCTTCAAGATTTACTATTTAGATTACAGAGAGCTTTTCAATTATTGGAAACCAAACGTTATAAAAGTCTCTAGGACATTCTTGGAATTGTATTTATTTTGGTAGGTAAATCTTCTTCAAACCCACTATTTTTTTCTTGCAAAAAAAAAAACGTCTGCAGATTCATGTGCAAGAGTTTTGGCCGTCGAAAACAATACCAAAGCAATGCATTCGAACGACCTTAAAAATAATTGCGTGATTGATACTTCTTTTAAAATAAAACTATCTGATGAAGCTGCGGTAGCTAAAAACAAACATATTCGCAACTACCCAGAAAAAAAAAAAATTGATGCGTTCATTATGAGGTTTCAACAGACAACAAAAACTTCCAGCGTTGCAACAAGCACTGATGTGTTACACATGTTATTGCTGTGCTCAGATCCATTTGTAACATTCTATAAAATTTTTATGAATGAATTTGTTTATATTGTTTTTTGTGATTTTAGCATGTCTCTTTGTATTGCACATACATAAATATGTACATATTTCGCTTGTTTACGAAATTATTTCTGTTTTATTTTTAGCGTAAATTTATTGATAAATTGTTACATTGAACAAAATAGAAAGTTTATGCTGTTAACATGCAATTTTCGCTTAATATTAATGAGGCTGGCGATGGTCGACTACAAAACGAAAAATTTTCCTGGATTCAACCCCAGTTTCAGACTTATAAAGACATCTCTCATTTTTTCTGATGTGTATTTGTGTGTCTTTATGGCAGTTGTTCTCGCAAGGTTTCAGTGGGGAAGGCATAGTCTCTGGTTACTGAACAGTAACGGCTTCAGCTGTATCCAATCTACAGGCACATAGAGGGCCCTCCTTCGTCGGTATTGTGTAGCACCGGCAAAGTAAAATAATTACTAAAAATGGCTACTAGAAACAGTTACAAAATTTAATACGTCTCCTTGACATCAGGGACGCAACAACACTGCTGTAAAAGCAAGTAACGTGCAAAAAGCAGTTTTGTAAGATAGTGGAGCTTTAACTCCTGTCATTTCTCCTACTATTCCTTTCCTTTAGATCCAGCACAATGCATCGCATATGTAGGGTTGTCTCCTGAGTGCTGGTCCAAGGTAAAAAAAAAATAGGAAAAAATTGCATAAATAATTTTATTTTACTCAATATTAAAGTGTTAAAATTTATTTATAATGTTGATACGCACGTACAAACATAGGCACATGTTTATTTTTTAAAGATACATATTTATGTATGTATGTGCTATTTACTCATAGAAATACTAACTACACACATTTATTAACTAAAAAATTTTCATTCAACAAAAATTTTTTAAATTTGTAAATATCAAAAAAAAACACTATATTAATATAACAGATGAATGGACTCGGATATATCTACATAAATATGTATGTATATATGTACAATGTACATTGTACATACATAAATAAATAAACAATTGTTTTTCAATTCAAAATAAATATCTGCACACATATGTATTTACTATGTATGTATATATATGTATGTTTAACTCAGATTGTTTGAATGGATATAGTATAACGGTTTTATCAATGATATGCATACATATGTATGTATGTACATACCAATAAGTTTAATGACGTAAAAAAATTCATTTACATACACATTTCCTTTATAGCACAAAAGTTAAATTTTGTTTATTATAATATTTTATTAGCTTTTATTAAATTTTTATAAATATGCATACATATGCATATACATATATACATATGTATATGTATGTACAATACATATACATACATACATATATTTTTGCATCAAAATATTTAATTAATCTTTGTTTTCTTGCTTCCTCCCATACATACATAATAAAGCACAATGAAAAGTTTATATCTAGCACCCCTTTTTAAATAACATGTACACACCCATATACTCGTGCATACATACACTTACGCGTTCACCCTCCGTCACATAAGTAGGACATCCTCTATCCTTATCCCTTAATTAGCAATACACACACACATATGTATGTATGTATGTAAATAAATATCTGCAAAACGAAGTTCTTATACTTCTGCTTTTTAAATATTATTTAAAATCTATGGATCTATATACATATGTATATACATATTTATGTACATACATACGTATTTGTATACTATAAAATAATATACTATATAGTTAGTTCTGACGAAATAATCGAGGAAAAGAAATTTTCACGATACAAACATACCAAGAAAACAAAAATTTACATACTTATGTACATATGTATGTAAAAATGTATTTATTTTTAAGCATTGCAATTTATATTTAGGTTACAAGCAGGCTAGATTTTCCATAATATTAATTACGTGTCAATAAGATCCTTTTTTATATTATGCCGCCAGTAAACGTTAAGTTCTATTTTTTAAATTTATTATCTCACCAGAAATTAAAGTTCTCGTTCTAACCAAACAAAAACGTTTTCAATGATATTAACTACACATCAGCACGCGTAATATTTATTTCCGAACATGGGAAATAACGCCTGCAGAATAATAGTACAAAAATGTTCATACATATACGAGTACAAGCTATGTTTTGAGGTAGAGAACATATATTGTGCACAGAACATATATTTAAAAATTCCGCTGAGAATGCTGGTATTAAAATATAAATATTATGAAAAAATTCACTTTTAATGCATTTATTCTTATTTTATTTTTTTTTTTATTATTTCATATTAAATAATTGCATATTCTTTCACATCACAAGTATTTTCATCTATGTACATATGCTATTGGCAATTGATTTTGCCAGTTCCGAACATAATTATTTCCAAGTTTATTGCACGGGGAGACCTCTAGTAAGGTTGGGCGAGTAGGAAGAATAACTGAGTATCATAACACTTTACTTTCAAACGAGCGAGCAAATAACGGCATTCGATTCGAATCGATAATTCAAACAAAATTTTATTGAAACGCATAAGAATTTCGTTCGATATAGAATGCCGTAATTTTTCCCCCGAACGTTACGATCTCGCAGTATTGGAAAGTCCATGACTACTAAATATTTCCAAGAGTATCCCTTCTTGGCGAAGAGGATTTTCTAAATTTACTTTTTTTTAATAACTGTGTTCCACGTTATGTGAAAATGACGTTTTAAATGATTGCGTTTAAAATAACGTCTGTCAGTAACTAATATCACTTTTGTAGTATGAAACCCTTGTTCCTTGTTCCTATATATCCGTGATGCCAAAACATACTCCATCACAATTGTATGATAGGAAACAGAAAAAAATTAAAGTAACATTTATTGTTTACTAGTTCTACTTTGAAAAATTTATATTATCTGTAGAAAAAAAGACAAGTATTTTGTTAGTATTGTAACTTACGTGCGAGCACGTGTGCTGATAGCAAAATCATTCATTCAAACGCGGTCATTAAAAGTACTGCATTATATTAAAAAAGATTTTCATTAATACAATGAAAGATTTCATTGTTTCCGCGATTTCTCTCAATTTACACTTTTCTCAAATTCTTCATTTTCATTTCATTTCTGAAAATCTTTACATGGTCTAAATGAACTTTCTCTTTAACAATTTTTTTTTTATCTGGGACCAGCACTCTGGAGATGACTCCTACTCAATATATATGGGCAATTATAAATACAAAAATAATAGCAATAAGCATAATCACGAAATCAATGAACAGTTTTTATTAAATCAATGAAAACATTTTATTAACAAAGAAATTATATAGTATATGTAAGGAAAGTCCGTCATTACGTTTGTGAAACAATTTCAATCATTTAATGAAATAATTTCATTAGTGTTATGGGAAATTTTCATTAATCTAATGTAGAACTTTCATGTATTTAATTAATACTCAGATTTTATTTATGACATAATAGATCAGCAAACAAAATCTTATATAATGAAACATTCTCCATTGATGTTATGAAAGACTTTGTTCGCCCAATTATAATCACTATTTTCATGCATATATGGACATTAGTACCATAGGTTTACTATTTTATATGTACGCTTTAAAAAAGGATCCACTTTATTTCGGTTGCGATAAAGGCCACTTTATTCATGTGGTACCCAAATATCAAGCTTTCATTAAGCGTCCCAGACGTTAAATGTCACCGTGAATTTCCGATTTGGATATTTCCAGATTCTCTACAATTTCGATCAGAATTATAGCTTTGATTTTCTCATCATCCGCTATCATTGGGCAATACGTGCGTGACTCATATTTGAGCGAAAGATCTCGAAAGAGGTGATATTTTCAAAACAATGTAAGCATTGTATAGCTTTCGATACACATTACGTCACTCTTTTGCAGACTGGGCTGCTTTCTTTCTTTATGAAAATAAAAAAGCAACATATGACGAATCGGCTTTATTTTTCACGTATCTCAATATTTTACACTTCACTTAAATATTATCATCAATAAAGGATGATGGCGTAAGTATATTTTCAATTTAGTACCACATGACCCCAAAAAATCCATTCCTAATCCCCAAATATTTTTAAAGGATTCTCTTTACAAACAAAGTAAAATTTGGAGGCATATTCAAGTGACAGGGAGTGTATGTATATACTGTAGGTGTAACTAAACTAAGAGAATATAAAATGAGCCGGAGAGATAGAGAAACAACTTAAGGCAAATATTAACAACAACAAAAAAACTAATTTGCATAAAAATACTTAAATACTAGATAATTTATTATGAAATATTTCTACAATCAGTTAGCAATCGTTTGTTCTTCCACGGATTAAAAACTTCTCAAATAAAATTTCGGTAGAAAACATCCCTCGGCAACACGTTATAAAAACACACGGCGTTGTAGGGGATGGTTTTCATTTGGAAACTAATCAATTTTTTATATAAACGCTTCAGGATTTCAAGCTGGAACTAGTTTGATATTTGTTAGTGTGTGTATGCCCAGAAGCTGGAAAAATTTTTTTGTTTGAGAACAATGAATCTGAGCAACAAATATAAATTACAATATTAATTTGCATTAAAAACAAGCGCATACTGCATTAATAAATGTGATTATTATAATTTCAGGCACCGATGGCCTTTTATCCCACATGGCAGGCCGATCCATCACAGGGATGGCAAAACCAATTTATCCAACAAATTCCACAGAATACGCCAACCATCACATCACTCAATTCCTTGGACTTTCAGACACAGTCATACGGTTATCCATCAAATGGATATGTACAGACTGGTCTAGGATTCGATCCCAACTACGGTCGTTCACCGTATGGCGCACCCGTACAACGTTATGATTTCCAGAGTCAACAACTTTCCAGTGCACCCATCAATCAAGTCGGTTTACAGAGTGTAGGATTTGGCCCGGCTGCAGTCACATATGCTGGTCAAGTCTCTACAACTCCGGCAGCACCTACGGCAGTAGGTTTACAACAGCAGCAGCATTTGGCCAATGTTGCAGATCTTAACAAGTCGATGTCGGGAAACGACACGCCTGGATATCCACGGGTGAGCAGCGTGCCGCCGCGCTCACTCAATTGTAACGGATATTCAGGCGACTATAGCGGCAGTTCTCAACAGACTACAAATACTAACAACAATAGCAACACTAATGCAAATCAATCTGCTCATGCCACCGTAGCAGCAAATAACTCATCATCAAGTTCAACGTTATCGGCATCCTCAACGGGCCACAATGGCGGTCAAACAATTACTCACAACACTTCTGTTTCGCAACCGGCATCATCTCCAATGTTGGTGCCAAATAATCAAACTGTGCCACCATCTCCTACACGTAATGTCATGCAACAGTCTCAGTCTCAAACCATGACACAGCAGCCACGCCATGTTTCTCAATCTCCTAATCATATTCCACAGTCACCCAACGCCAATATGCCAATGACTCAACAGCAGCAACAGCAGTATGGCAGTACAATACCATCATCCCCACATCATAACGTGGGCGCTATGCAAACACAGCAACAAACTCATTCAAACATAGCTTCACCGCCCCAACATTCTCAACCCATGCAACAAGATTGGAACTGGAACAGTCAATCACAAACCCCCAATGATCCGTATCAGCAAGCCACTGGTGCGGGTGGTGAACGTTTAAATCTGAATACGCGAATTAAATCGATGATAATGCGCAAAAATGATCCAAAAGACCCTCTCTCCGGAACCACACCGCCTGATATTCATGGCATGCCTGGAGTTCCACCAACACCTATGGCTGGACTTAATGCTCCAAATGCAAGTCAGCAGCAACAACAAACCGGTCATTTTTTATCGTATAGCCACCATCTCCGAAGCGATTCTCTAATGAACGCGAATGGTTCGAATGGTAGTAGTGGAGTTCCTACAACACAACAGCCTGTTCATCAGCAAACGCAAACTGGTCTGTCAACAACAGGAAGTTCACTAGCTGCGGAACCGATCGGAGGTGGTGGCGACCAAATTTGGAAACCCCACCACTCAAATTCATTCAAAAAGCCCGTGAGTTCAGGTTTTTCAACTGCTGAACCTCATCCGCAAAGTCACCAAGTGCACCACCAGCAACAACAGCAACAATCCCTTGCGCAAACACCTCCGCAACATACTACAATTGCTCATAGTGAACCTAAAAAGTCTCGAAGTAGAAGTAAAAAGTCATCATCGTCTTCTGCCTCAGCGTCAGCAGCTACAACCGCTGCTACTGCCACCTCTAGTAATAATCACGCAAATGTTGATAATGCGGACATAGATAAAAATAGTCACGATCCCGGTGGTGGTCATCATTTGGCACACTTAGCCAATATAAAATTGGAGAAAAATTCGCCGTATCCACCACCACCCTCACACTATCCTCCACAACATCCCGATTACCATCACACTCCCTTTATTAAAACTGAACCCGGTCTAATACCGGGCCATCACAATAAAATGGAGGGTTACGAACGTAACTATCAAAACTTTGTGCAATATGCCGACTTTTGTCAAAATGAAGTGCAGGGTCAGCCCGGTTCAGGTTCACAATCCATGACCCCACAGCCTCCTCATCCTCACCATCAAAGCCAACAGGACTATGCGCCAGCAGGTTATCACCCTAATACGGGTTACTACGGAACTTCTTCCAGTTTTCAACAAAACTATCAACAAAATTTCGTCCCTAACTATCAACATTCGGCCTCATCTTTTGGAAACGCACATAGTATGCATCCACATGCAAATACCATGTCCCATAGTCACACAAAACCAGTAAACGGCCCTTTATCTAAACATCATGCGCCAAGCTTACATCATCACAACAGTCATATGATGGATGTGGATCGTAAACCTGAAACCAATAGCATTATACCCTTACCAACGAACTATGAGAAAGACATACCAGCCCATGCTTATCCCATACCTCCACATCGATATCCATTGGGACATGCTCCTCCTCATAGCCATCTTGTTCCTGGCGGATTATTGGAGCCGAAAGTTGAAGCCATCGACAGTGGTTATGGTGCTACTGCTTACCCTTTTCACGGTGAAGGAGGTCCAGCAGCTATAAAAAATAGCACTGGATTCTCCTGTTGTCGTCAAGGTGGTACTCGTGCTCCCACAGCAGAACATTTGAAAGATGGTTCATGTACGGGCATACAAACCAAAGATGAGATTATTATGGAAGAGGAGGAGGCGCAAGCAGCTAACCAAAATGTTGCCAAACCAAAGAAAAAGAATATCAAGCAAGAAGAAAGCAATGAAATTGTCGTAAAACATGAAAAAATCAATCCTCTTTTTGATACCTCGGATCGTTTAGAAAAGGGCAACAAGACGGAAGTTCCGGAATGTGACTGTTTTCAATCTGACAAAAGTCCACCCGAACCTGGTACATACTACACTCATCTTGGTAAGTAGATTAATTTTTATCCTCAAAATAAATCACACTTCTATTGAAAACTTATGCATACCAGGTACTGCCTCCAATTTAGCGGATTTGAGAAGAGAATTTGAAGAACGCACACAAATAACGGGTAGGCAGTTACGTATTGAAAAGATATTGTATAGTGGTAAAGAGGGGAAAACTTCTACTGGTTGTCCTCTTGCCAAATGGGTAATACGACGAGCTGATCCCGAAGAAAAGATTCTAGTCGTTGTCAAAAAGCGCCCTGGTCATAGGTTAGTACTGTTATTAAATGTACTCTCAAATTCTTTAATTTCTGATATTCAACAGATGTATAGCTGCGTATATTGTTGTCTGCATGGTAGTTTGGGATGGTATGCCACGCTTGGAAGCAGACAATGCTTACAAGAACCTTATACCAAAACTTAATAAATTTGGATTGCCCACAACGCGGCGCTGTGCTACTAATGAGAACAGAACATGTGCATGTCAAGGTAGTTCAAATATTGCTCTAAATCAAAGAAATAAATTTATACACAAAAATGATATCCTTAGGTCTTGATCCTGAATCATCCGGTGCATCTTATAGCTTCGGCTGTTCGTGGTCCATGTACTACAATGGCTGTAAATATGCACGTTCCAAAACAGTACGAAAGTTTCGTCTGTCGGTCAAGAGTGAGGAATCTGCAATTGAAGAGCACATGAATATGCTGGCCACAATTTTGGCGCCATTATTTAAACAAATGTGTCCCCGCTCCTATGACAATCAAACACGTTATGAGAAAGAAGCTCAAGACTGTCGCCTTGGTAATAAAGAGGGCAAACCATTTTCAGGAGTCAGTGCTTGTTTAGATTTTTGTGCACATGCTCATAGAGATTTACACAACATGCAAGATGGATGTACGGTGCAGGTGGCGCTACTAAAACCACCAAATCGTGATGTATCTAACCCAGATGATGAGCAACTTCATATTTTGCCCCTATACACAATGGATACAACTGATGAATTTGAAACTATTGAAGGACAAAGAGACAAACATCGAACTGGTGCAGTTCAAAAATTGGACAAGTGAGTGTAGTGTTGACATTTCATACTATTTATTAAGGTGTAGTTTCTATAATACAAGTAGTATTTGTCTAAAAAATATATATAAAAAACTCAAAATTTGGAGTATTTCCGTACAAAATTATTTTTGGACACGTTCTATCTATATTATAAAATCTGAACCGTAATCGACAACGTTCCCATATTTCAACTAATTCACAATATTAAATATTAATTGGAATTTTAGATTTCCTTGTGAAGTCCGTGTTCGGTCAACACCTCTTATCCCATGTCGTAGGCATGGAAAAAAGCGCAAGGAGGAAGAAATAATACCTGCTGATACAGAAAACAACTCTTCAACTCCTGCGTCTGCTCCAGCAACCGAAGGCAACAGTAATGTTCAAATGTCTAACAATTGCTCCAGCACACCGGCAACAGCGAAAAAAGACTCAACACCAGCTAATGCAAACGCGAACAACAGCCCCACAGTAACAGCGACAGCTTCAGCTCCCCCTTCAAAATCAAAGTCCAAGGCAAAATCACAGCAGCAAACAGCCGGCGCAACATCAGTTCCCCCTACAACACCTTCACCTCGCTGCCAAACTCCAGTCACTAATAATCCAAGTCCAGCAGGTAGTGCTTTCACTACACCGCCCGTAAGCAACAACAGCAATCATTCCACTTCCTCTGCCAGTAACGGTAGCGCTTCTGGAGGTAACACGAATCAACTCATGGCGTCCAATTCCAGTTTAATGAACATGGCGACTATGATTGATACTTTTACAGATGCTCAGCTCCAATCGAACCAAATATCGAGCACCGTTTTGGATTCGCCCTACTCCTATGACTATCAGACCGGTTCTTATATAGACTCAAGGAACTACTACGGAAACTGGCCTCCACCACCTCACCCCCACAATCCCCATGCTCCGTCGCATACTGTTCCTCCTCTGGGGCCAACAGCACCGATTGGTCCAGCCACAACTCCGACAATAACACAAAATACAAATATTAATACAATGGGAAATGTCGCAACAGCACCTTCCGGCCAACAGAATCAGACAAGCCAGCATTCAACTGCTGTTGGTCAAATCGAGGGCCAGGGTTATAACACTGCGTGCTATAACAATTTACCGACTGCAGGTAGCCAACAATTAACTCAAGTTCATGATGTACGTGGTGAAGTTAAAAGCCGGGGCAGCGAGGAAAATCCGGACTCAACGACATTAGTCAACAACAGTTTAGCCGCTGAAAGTAAGTTAACTACTCTTACTCCTATGACACCAATGACTAATTTAACGACACAACATCATCCTCATGCTCCACCACCGCCTCATCATCCACATTCGTCGCCACTTGAAGAGGGTTTTGTCAAGCCAAAACCACCGACTGACTACTCCCAATATTCTCAGTATCCTAACAACTACCAAATGTATCCACCGCCACATTCAGCATATTCAGCATACGATGCCTATCAAAATATGAACTACAACTATGGCTATCACCAAGCATACTCCCCATATGGCATGTATCCCCAGCAAACGGCTCCACCCGCGGCTCCCCCTACGGCAAATTGGAATATGTATGGCCATCATCAGGGTACGGCTAGCACGGTCACGACGCCATACTCTTCTGCTCCGTTGCCTCCCTCAGCCACCGGGCCTATACATCAACCTGGCCAAGTGCTTAATACGAGTGTCATGCTTCCAATTCAAACATCGCTTTCGAATGGTAACAACAATATGAAGACAACTAATGAAACCGGTATACATACACCGCCAGGAATGGCAAATAACAACGCACCACTTTGTGGCCAGAATCTGCCAGCTTTGTTGAATTCTCAAACAAATTTAACTGATCTCAACAACACGCCGGCTTCGAATAACGTTAATGGGGAAACAAGTGTTCCACCAAATTCCAACGCTGGTCTTACATCTCCCGATAACAATATTTCCAATGGCAGCAACAATATTGCCAACGCCACAACTCTTACTACTGGTTCAAATGACAATACAAATATGAATGCGGCTACTCCTTCGCCAGTCTCTATGACTACAGACTCGTCCAATTCTATTTGTGCCACTACAAACAGCAACCCAAATAAAATTGAACCGATTGGCGAGGTGACCGAATTCAATGAAAATTTTGAACCCTTCCAGGATCCTCAAATGGGAGGAGTGGCAATTGCTTTAAATCATGGCAGTGTCTTAATAGAATGCGCTAAACATGAAATGCATGCCACTACCGCACTTAAGCATCCCAACCGTCATGAACCAACACGCATGACATTGATATTTTACCAGCACCGAAATCTAAACCGTACTCATCATGGCATTGATGAGTGGGAGGAAAAGATGCGTGTCAAAAAGATCAATACCGATCTGGATAACAAGGCAAAAGAGGAAAAAGAAAAGATTAAAAAAGAACAAGTCGCGGAAAACGAAGACGATGAAGAGGAAGAAGAGACGACATCGGCAGCAGCTACAACTACAATTCCTACCGCTCCGGTTTCATCCAAAAGCAATACATCCAAAAAAGAATCCAATTCAAATGGAAATGCCAAAGGCGCTGCAAGTGGCGCTGGCAATACGCCATCTGGTGGTAAACGAAAAAGAGAATCATCTAAAAGAAGTGGCCAAAATACGCAAAGCAACAACAATAACAGCAATGAGCCAAAAAACGAGAAAGTTGCCCTCCGAGCACCCACATTAACAACAACTTCGTGGACAACCCTGTTTCCTATGCACCCATGTGTAGTTACGGGGCCTTATCAGGAGGGCAACAGTAGTCCAACGTCCACAACAGTTCAACAGCAACAACAAATGCTGGAACAGCCACAACAGCAGCAACCAATGCAAACTTAAATATTCAGCAAGAAGTTGTCAATTCAATTTCATATATACTGGAAAATATAACCCCGGAGGTTATCAAAAGTGATTTCTTAGCTTAAATATAAGCATCAGTCCTGCTTACACCTTTCACAATCTTCGACTGATTTTTGTTAAAACGTTTCTCAAAACATGTATGTATGTATGTCTTTTCGACTTTTGTGCCATAATACGAATATAAATAATTTTTTTGAGTTTATTTTTCATTTATTGTAAATTTTTATTTGGATTCTTTTGTTCATTATTAAATATTTGTTTGCAAAGATTTACGCCATTTTTTACATGTAGCTAAGTGATAAACATTCATTTTAAGAGAGAAAAGCCATTAATTGAGAGTAGTTGAGAGTATACAGACTATTTTTTAACCTTTAAAATGACTGCTGGGTATAAATATGTTCACTCATTTATACATTCAATTGAACCAAAATCATATGCATCACATACAAACAAACCATACACATAATTTTTTTATTATTATTATTGTTTTACAAATAAGATATTCATTTGGAATTAAATCAACTAACAATATTAATTAATAAATAATAAAATTAAAACAAAAACAAAATACGCATATTTTGTTCTTAATCTTTGTGATCTACCAATTTTTGGTTTCGTATTTTCTTTTTTTTTTGTCTAAGGATTTTCATTACAAGAGGAAGTAAATAAAAAAGAGTGACAAACAAAATAAATATACAAAGTTAAATTAAATTCAGTTGTAACCTTAAAATTAACAAAAAAAATTATAAAATATACTGTTAGAAAATGATCATTGCCAAAAGTACAAAACAAAAAATAAAAACACAAACTTGAGTAAAAATAATATTACTAAAAAAATTACATTTTTTTTAATCTCGCTACTTTAAAACTAAACAAATACAAAATAAAAAGATAACTAAAGTAATAAAAAATATTTTTTTAGATCATCAATACGAAATAAAAATAAATACAAACTGTCTGGTAATAGGCCACAAAACTTTCTTGGTTAACTAAAAAACACACAAACACACATGCAAACTTACCTATATATGCTGAGAACACAATTGCGACTCACGACGAATTTCGTGTCTAGGACAACGAAGTCGTCGGTAAAAGTTCATTGTGTAAATTCGCATTGTAGGCCACAATTAGGACGAAAAAATTGCAGCTGTGATGTGTTACCGTATAAAAAAGAAATTACTTGAAACAATTAATCATTAACAAAAAACAATTAGAAAGCAATTTTATGTTAAATAATTGTGTAATAAATAACTTAAATGATTTATTTTCAAAATTAAAAAATTATGAAAATAAAAATTAACTTTATTTACTAATCTATTTCAAAACTAAAATGAAAAACGGTAACTCTGTACTAATTTGTTCGTCGTTCGTCGGCGTGTGAAATTGAAATTTCGTCGACGGCAATGTTGTCTTAATTTTCATATGCACAAATGTATTTTATTTCCGGAATGAAAAATTAATCGTTCGTCCCAATTGTGTTCCCAGCAATACTTACAAGCGCAAACGTACTATAGCAACAAAATATTATATACTATTTTCATTGTGATTTAATCACATACTTTAATCAAACGCACTTAGTTTATATGTAACAAGTGATCATTAGGAAGTGGAAAACTAAAGGGTTTATATTTATTTCGACGACTATTTTTCTTCCAATGAAATCGTGTAGACAATGAAGTGAAAAAAATTCAAAAGAGGGAAACAAAAATATTCTTAAAAATATCTCTTATATACTTTAAACTGAATTGCAAGCAATAGGCTCTCTTGCTGTAATTTGTATAAATTTGCAGTTATGTATATGTAGCCAGGAGAAAGTTATTTATGTATATTTTAAGCGAATAATTTTTCAATTCGGTGTTTGATATTCATGGAAATTATATTGTACAACGGCGAATGAACACCATAAGGCAACTTTTGCATTCGATAAATTGTCGAAACAAGTTCTTAAGGCACAAAATAGAATAAATTTTGAATTCTTTGAAATCATTTGCTTTCACCAATAAACAAATTGTAATTAAATTAAATTGCTTTTTATTGTTTTGCATTCTAATTAATTTCCACGGTTGTTCCCATACGTACATATGTATGTAAGTATATATCTCGAGATTTACTGAAATCAAAAATGTTCCTGCATCTATGTACCCCTATAAATGTCGTATGTTTCCGGCCAGTTTGCGTGCAACTCAACAACAGTGGATTCAAATTACAAATTTAAACATATTAATGATTTTAAAAAAACTTTGGAAGTTTTCGAAACAATTGCGACATTTTCATTCCATCAAAAGCTTTAATGAAAAAAAATTAATTACTATTCATCTACTTTTAAACATGCGTGGCGATAGTCGAAGTAGTCTTCACGTTGACTACAAAACGAAAAATTGTCCTGGGTTCAGCACCAGTTTCAGACTTATTAAAACATCTCTCATTTTTTCTGATGTGTATTTGTGTGTCTTTATGGCAGTTGTTCTCGCAAGGTTACAGTGCCGAAGGCATAGTCAATAGTCACTGAACAGTAACGGCTTCAGCTGTATTCAATCCATACGCACATCAAAAAGCCCTCTTTCGTCGGTATTGTGTAGCACCGGCGAAGTAAAATAATTACTAAAAATGGCTACTAAAACGAAGCTTCAAAATTTAATTCGTCCCCTTGACATCAAAGGCGCTACCACAATTCTATACAACAAAGAACGTGCAAAAGCAGTGTTGTAGATAGTAAAGTTTCACCTCCTGTCATTTCTCTTACAATCCCTTTCTTATAGTTCCACCACAATGGTCCGCATGTCTAGGGGTCATCTCCTGAGTGGTGGTCCAAGATAGAAAAAAAATAACATTCTAAATAAAGTAATTGTTCGAATAAATTGAATGCGCTGAAAAAGTCTGTATAATTTCTTTATTAATATTTTTACATTTAAAAGCAGACTGCAAAACACCAATCAGTTTTTATACACTGATATAGTATCCGATCGATTAATTCGCATTTGGCTTGGCTTCATCAACATTCGAAGGTCAAAAACAAACGTCTGAGAACTTTGGTCTTTTACTTGCAGCTAAGATAAAAGGACGTGCTTTGTTTTTGTGTTATTAGTAATAATTTGATAGTCGTGTTACTACTAAAATACTGAACCGTTGTAAATATAGCATTGTGCATATCTGTGCCGAAAATGCTTCGAAGCTATATGCATATGGATCTCATGCCAAAATCGGTGCAGTTGGTTTATTTGTTATATGTATGGAAGATAGATAATAAAAAAATATCACAGAAATTCTCAACAACGTGACTATTAAAAATTATCATATTATGCTATTAATCAAACTATCAGATGATCTCTTAATTTGTAGATGATTGAAAATGTTCCAATCTTTCTGAAAGATATCACTTTAAATTTTACAAATGAATGAATTGAAAGTTTTTTATTTTAATGTTGGTAGCACTTTCTGTATGATATGGACCAAATTTGTATCATGTAATTAGACCCATGTAATTTCTGAGAATTAATTTAATTGAAATTACAATGAAAAACAATAGTTTGTTCACTTTGTATGCGAAAGGCCTAAAAGTAAGTTTCAGAAAATCGATATGCCAAATATGGTTTTCCTTATTCAAACACAGTTGCGCACTTAATATTGCTCCGCTACTGGCTGTTCTAAAATTAAAAAATTGTCTCGTCAATAATGGTGCACCTTATACAAAAAGTCTGTAAATTTTCGAACACCTTATACACACCATTAACACATTTTAGATATTTAACTTTAAAATTCGTAATTTTAGCAAAATTTTGTTTTGTATGAAAGTTACAAAAATCGGGACTTCAACACGAGAACAATTTTTTTTTTTTATTTCATTAAGAACTAAACGCAGATGAAGTCACAAATTTAACATAAATTGTAAAAAATAACAAATTAATTGTAAAAAATATTTTTTTTATAAAATTATACATAAATAAAAGATACACTGATCAAAAATACGTATGTATTGTTTATTTTGAACATCACATATAAATATTTATACATGAAATATGAAAATTGAAAAGAAATTATTATAATTAAGAACAAAAAATTAAAATTTAATGGCAAATGAACATTATTTGAATACAGCAAACAAACTGTAATTATTTATTTTAAGGGAGACATTTTTTAGTTTATAAGTTTAAAATAAAGTAGAAGAACACGTTCTAAAAAAAACGAAAAATGGAAGAGAATTAAGCAAAACAAACAAACAAATAATTTAAATAATTTTTTTTAATTTGAAATTTATATATAAAAGAAAGTAAAATGAAAAACATGAAAAATATTAATTTAGTAAAAAACATATTATTAAAATATAAAACCTAAAACTATACTATATATTTATGCCTAAATATTTATTTTACAAAATATGCTCTAAAGTTTAAGGAAACATTTTAAAATTAAGTCACAAAGGAAAAAACTAATAAAATTATAATAATTTTTATTAAAACAAAGAAACAAAGCAAAAACAAGAAAAACTTTACTTCATTTAATTTATTTGAATTTTTATACTTTTTGTTGAATAACTTTTACTTTTTGTTGAATAAAAAAAAAGAATTGATAAAAAAAAGACTCAAACCAAGCAAGTATTAAGAAAATGCAAAAAGAAAATGAAAGAGAACAGAATTTTATATTTTATGTCTACTATTATTATTCTTGTTTAAAAACAAATATTTTTTAATGTTACTAGAAACCAAAAAAAAAACATCAAAACATATAGAAAAAATAACAATAATTTGCTCTTCAAAGTGATAAGATTACTTCTATATTTTTATGTCTATACATACTTGCAAATATACCGCCAAAATATTTCCGAATGATTTGTTTATAAACAATACGTCTTATTTTCGAAACCAGTAGATTATTTCGAAATTTATTAATTGTGCCGTAGGCAATCCACTCACTACATTCAATACATTAAACAATGCAACAAGTGGTAGCGCTTGCTTCAATAGCCGTCTTTTCATTATGAAATTGGAAGCAAATGTATAACAGAATTAAGCAGCAATTGTGCAGTCAGCTCTGCAAACAAACCAGAGTATATGGTGGAACTTAGGGCCAGTTTTTGACTTGGTATTGAAATGGAATTTTAATTTAAATGCAATTTAAACATCAAATTCGTGTTTTGAGTATAAATTTTAAAGGCATTTAAATGACCATTCTTGGGCAATAATGCTCATGGTATTAAAAAAAATTCTTATAATCACTGTGTGATCATGATCGCTCACTGTCTTGATATGTGTTAGAGTGATGAATTTTTATTTGTTCATAAAGTATTTAGCGAAACAAAACTTTTGTTTAGAATGCTTCATAAAAGCCATCAAAACCAAATAACTTTGTAGACGATATCAAGAATGTTAACAATAAAAATTGCGTAATGAAATAGTTTTACGCGTACAGGAACTATGTATTACGGTACACAACGTGTGTTGTCATTGTCAAATAATTTTATCCTCTCAAATAATTTTATTTATATGCAAAGTTAACAGTGGTGCAATTTATTATGTTTCTTCTTCATCCAGTCATTGGATTGGAGAAACATTTCTATCATTCGTGGACAATACAACATAGTTTTAATCATCACGTCACAACAATTCAATCATTAAGAAATCAAATATATTTTAGAGTTCTAATTGTATAGGTCATTGAGATATTTTTCTAATTAAAATCTTCGATCGAATGCGAAAGTTCTAACTTTAGTTTTAGTAATTATTCGAAATTAAACGCCAACTTATTAGTAATTAAACTCAAATATTAATATTAGTTCCAGAATCTCTTTTTCTTATTTCTCTTCTCAGCATATTTAATTTTTAGTAGTCCAATAAATTGCAAAGATAGATGAATTAGGAAAAATATATGAGTGTGATAAAATTATATCGACACACATACAGTGTATTATTTCACAAATATTGAGTATATTAATTGATGCGTCGACATGTGTTTATATGTACATACGTACATGCAAATATTGTAATAATAATAAAATGATAGCAAATATCGTTTTGAAATAAAGAGTATAACAATGCAGATTTGCGAGTGAGTGCGCAGCACATGTGGCAAAATTGTATACATCGCACTTGTGCATGTGCCACACATGAGTGTGACAATACGTACCTTGAGGTTATACATGGCACATGTGCATGTGCAACACATGACACATGGCCAATGCGTACAATATAACGATATTATTTGCATTTGTGCTTAAATAGAATAAAAAACTTTGCGTCCTTATCATTTTGAAGCGTACACTATAGAAATCTGCCATCCAATTCATTAATAAAATATAAAAATATAAAAAATTAAATTAAATAAATTGCATAATTTTATTTTTCTTGTTTGATTTGTTCATTTGCTTAATAAATATTATTTTTTTTATAAATATTTAAAGAAATAAATCAAAATAGTTTTAAATTTCATTATATCGCATGTCATTTTCTACATATGCATTTGTCAACCAATTGAGAACATTTTTAAATAAATTTCTAGTTTATTTTTTAGCTCATAGAAGGAAAGTTCTATTACTTTTATTTTATTTTATAGTTATGGAAAATAGAATATATATTTTTTACCAAGAAATAAAATTCTAAAGAAAAATATTCTCTTACTTTTTAACTTTTAGAAAAAAAAATACATACGTATACATATAAAAACAAGAGCAAATAGCTGAGTAACATACATACGAGTATACATATGTATGTATTTCTTTCAATTAAATTATTTTATTTAATGATTTTATTTTATGATTACAAGCAATAAAAACTGCTGGCATATTTTAAATCATAATAAAAAAAACATATAAAAAAATACATAAATAAATTTTATTTTAATTATTGAACAAAACAAATAAAAAATGCTGTTTTAATTATTTTTAAAGTTCATATTAATTACTTTTTTTAAGTTTTTACATTAGCTCAACTATAAATACGTATTGAAACAAATAACAACAACAAAAATATTTGAATGCTCAAATAATCGACATTCAGTAAAGCAAAAATTAATTACAACAAAATCTAATTGAAAAAATATCAGTATCAATATTGATTAAAAAAAATTATAAACATAATTAAATATTGCTGGATTATGCAAATGCAAAAAATGTGAAATAATTTAATTGTAAAACATTTGAAAAAACTTAATAAAATATTACCAAATAAATACAAGAAAACAACATAAATTATATTTATTTAACACATAAATAATAAAATTAATAAAAATGCAAACAAATAATAAAAAAAGCTGTAGTCTCTATTTTTGCAATGGCAACCGCCATACAGTGGTTCAGAACAAAGACCCAAAATAATAATTATGCAAATTTTTCAGGGACCATAAATATCTACAAAAATTGGTTTTAATTACACTAGTATAAAAGGAAAAGTATCCGAAATAATTTTAACTAATTTCTGCTTCTCTGTCCATGCAAAATAGGAATTGATAAGTAAAATTAATTTATTAGTTTTAGTTTTCACGATACCTGATATCTTTCGAATTTAGCGAAAGTACCCACATTTTACTTCATAGTGTTTATATTTACTTAGTAAGTTGGTATCAAATATCCAAAATATCGCCTATAATAAAAAAAAAAACCTATTATTACTACTTTAACGAAAATATCAAACACCAAGCTAAAAGCTGGGTCCCACATTTCTCCTGCAATCCATGTGCTACAGGTTTGAGAAATTGGCTGAATGGCAAAGAAAACATTTCTTTTTGCAGTGCCAATACAGTGGCGAGAATCGACGAATCACGTAAATGGTTGGTTTTTCTGTCTGACGACTCATATATTTGGAAAACGCTTGGACTTCTTTCCGGATAACTGTAGGGCTTTCAGTGATGAACACGGGGAGCGCTTCCACCAGGAAATCGCTAACATGGAAAAACGATATCAGGGCAAGTGGGACGTTTCAATGTAAGCGGATTACTGCTGTTCTATTTCTCGAGATGCTCCAGAAGCAGACTACAAAAGAGCAGCGAAGAAACCACGTCTCAATTGTACCAACGAACAATTTCTGTAAATTTTTAAAAAACTAAAAAAATTTTTTTCTAAGAAATGGTAACTAATTTTAAAATATAATTGTCATTTTTGTATGCAGCATTTAAATATAAATAAAAAAAGCTACTTACCCTAAAAACTACTTTTTCAAAATCAAAAAAAAATCGATAAATATTTTTTCTCTTATCAATAACAATTATTAAAGATTTTTATTGTTTTATATTTCCGATAATAATTATTTTCTTGATATTTATTAGTATTATTTTTCTTCATTATTAGCAACAAAAGGGTCTTTTGAAAAAAAAACATGCACATTAAGGTTTCAGTGGAAAGATCATTTTTCGCATTGGGCTTAATTTTGACCGACCAACGCACAGAGGAGTATTTGACCCAGAATACACTATATTCAGATAATGAATTTCTTCATTGTATCAATGAAATTTGCCATTATAATTTAGATAACAAAGCCCTTCATTACATCAATGGAGAATGTTTCATTATATATAAGATTTTTTTTGCCGATCTATGTCATAAATAGAATCAAAGTATTCATTAAATAAATGAAAGTTCAACTTTAAATTAATGAAGCTTTCAAATAACACTAATGAAATTATTTCATTCCGTAACCAAAATTGTTTCACGAACCTAAGGTCGGACTTTCATTATATAGACTATATAACTTCATTGATTTAATGAAACGTTTTCATTGATATAATAAAAATTGTTTTCATTTTCATTTCAAGATTGTTTTTATGTTATATATACGTATGTTGTTTATTGTTATAATATGATTTATTTACATATATTTCGTGTTTGGTTAAGCTGGCCTACATGTACATTTCAGTGGTGCTAATGCCAACTAGTAAGTTTAGCTCTGCAACAACATTTTTGGAAAAGCTAAGAAATCTTACATGTTAAAATACAAATTTGCACATTACATATATTATTATATATTTCAAGGATGGGTATGAAGACTGAATGTTACGTTGTATTCATGACATTTGTTTATTGTATACTTATATGAATATGCTTTTAGGCAAAAATGGGAAAGATGTTAAATTTGTTTGGGTGCAAAAAATATTTATTGGGTGAATTAACTGCATAAAGGAACAAAAAATATAAAATTTTTTCTTATATCTGCCCAAAAAAATTGTCGAAGAGAAAGTTTATTTAGACAATGCAAAGATTTTCAGAAATACAATACTAATGAAGAATTTGAGAGATATGTAAATTGAGAGGAAACATTTTTAGTCTTAAATAATTCTTTTCGTGTTATTAGTTGTAAGTAGCAAAACTAGTGGGGAAAATAGCGTAGAATTTGTATCATATTCTACACATCGAAGGCTCCAACAAAAGCTAAAAAAAAATGGGAAACTACTAAAAATCGTGGTTGTTTGTTTTGTTTATCTTATCTTCAATAAAAATGAATTCAAAATATATATCTTTGTGTTTTTTTCGTTTTTTGGAAAAAGTTTTTTGTTGAAAAATTAATTTTTATTTGATATAAAAAGTTTTTTTTTAATATATGGTAACGCTGGTTCCACCCAAAGATTCTAACAACATTTTACTTTTTGTCGAGAACATAAACAGCACACAAGTTATTATTGCAAACTTACCGATCACAGCTGACTTGAAGAGATAGCGAATATCGTTAACAGTTTTACTGAAGTGCAAATTCGATAAAATTTCGTTATACTTAATGGTATTTTAACAATATGATTATCGTAATAAAAGTTAGTGAATGAAAAGTTGTGATATCGAAAAATATATTTTTGTAAAAAGTAGAAAAATTAGCTACACTAAAAGAAATTATTCTTTAATTTACAATAAATAATTATAATTTTCGTGAATATTTAGCTTCTGGTACGTGAAGTTTCTAATAATAATCTGAACTCCATTTCTCTTGGTAGTGCTTTTTGAATGAAATATCCTGATGAAGCCTACCACCTTGTTCTTTACTCAAAGAAATCCAGGTGAGAGTCCAGCATGTGTATTTTTAAAATCATATTACTCCCCAAAGTTTTATATGACTTTAAAAGTTATTTCATTAAGCCTTAGTAATGTTCCGCTTATGGGTTCATAGAAAATTTTGGGCTGATCATTCCATTTTACTTCAAATTCCTATCTTTTATCCTTTTTTTTCTACCTTAACCATTATTGGTGAAGGAATTCGGGCATTACTGGTGTGGACTAAAAATACAACTCTCTGACAGATTTATTTGGCAAGTCATGCGATTTGAAAAACTTAATATAACTTTTTATTCCATTTTAGCCAAACAGATTAGAATTTCGGTGGCCATTTTGCGCATGCAATTTCGTAATTATGTACATGTATGTATATATTTATTTAACATACTACTAAATATCCAAAAATCCATATGTACATGTACTCGTATATATATGTATGTACATATAATGACCGTTAAATATTTATGCACATAAATATGTTCATATGAGCGAGTACATACATACGTGCTTAAACTGCAAAAGCAACCGCGATAGGTTAACGTTTTCTGAATTGTGTTTTATGTGCCTTTTGCGTAAAAAGTTATTGTACTCAATTTCTGTTTTATATTTACATATGCACAGGGTGTTCCAAAAGTCAGCACGGATTTTAAAAATTTAATAACGTTTTTCCTTTTTATATGTATGTATATTTCTTCATGTTATATAAATAGCACGTGAAGAATAAATAATGAAGAGATTCACAACTGAACCAGAATAATAGACTTTTATTATTTAAATCAGGGATTGATTATTTCAAAATCTGATTATGAGTGAAGGAGCTCTTTTTCATTTGTTAATACGCAGAACTGTAGGTTTTAGGGTTCAGCAAATAAAAGAACCTTTCATCAACGTCAATCGCACCCCATTAGGGGATACTGTATGGAGTGGCACTACATCTGAAAATATTATTGGGCATTACTTCTTTAAAAATGAAGATGGAAATGCTATAACCGTAAATGAAGAGGGGTGTCGCTTTATTATAGAAACTGACCTGAGATGTGGTTCTAGCAGGATGGAGCCCGAGACACATAGGCGATATTAAGTAAACTTTTTAGAAAACCAATAATTTTCAGAAATTCGGAAATTAAATGGCCACAGCGTTGTTCAGTAACCGACTATTTTCTTTAGGGTTATTTGAAGGGGCACGTAATATATGTCAACAAGCCCGAGACTATCGTTGAACTCAAGGCCAACAGCGTGTTCTTTGTAACAAAAAGTGCATAGCATTTCTAGAATGGTTTTGCCCTTTTCTTTGAAAACATTTAATCTTTATTGTTCCACTTTAGAGCCTTCTTGAAGCACTTTAAAGAAAAACAACAGAATACAAGTATTTTTAACAAATAAAGTGAAAAGTACAATGTACTTTTTGAGAATCGAAATCGTATACGTATACGTATATGTATATATTAGAAATATAATGTGGAAGTATGAAAAAAGTGGCATTTTGTGTTGTTTTGCTATCGACCACTAAAGTTTGATTTTTTAAAGTGCAGATGATGTTCTTTCCATTTATATTGTACTATCTGACCGCGCGACATGTTGTGTTATTTAATTTATTTAAATTATTTTAAAGTAATTTATATGCCTTATGTGTTCTTATCATTGTCTGTAGTGGTCTTATCTTTGAAAAAAATTATAGTATGTATGTCCA
Organism: Dexiosoma caninum; assembly: GCA_963924685.1. NCBI lineage: Eukaryota > Metazoa > Arthropoda > Insecta > Diptera > Tachinidae > Dexiosoma > Dexiosoma caninum. The sequence goes on from OZ004729.1 coordinate 58,946,739, forward strand.
TATAGATGCGGACCTATTTACGATTTACCTCCCCTCCCTACCTTCAGAGTACCTACCCGTATATACAATTTCAGCTCTATGGCTCCCTAAAGACTGTGCGACCGTACATCAAATGGGAGAGGCACTTGCAAAAAGGATCTGCTTAGTTCCCCTGATAAAAATTGTCAGTTTACATTTTTTTCTCTGCAGTATACAAAATAATATATATATATAGCAGAAAAGGTCTGTAGCTATATTGAAAGTGCCCGAAGCAAAAAAATTTAATATCAAGTCATTCAGATCAAAATTAAAAACTTTTGTTTCAACCGCTCTCAAGATATTCAAGAATCATTATTGACTTTGTATGGGTGTGGCAACGCCCAGTTGGAACTTTTGAAATCTATATAGCCTACAGTTCCTTCCAGATACACAGAGAAATACTGTTAAAATTTTTATATATAAGAAGAAGATGTAACGGTATATCGCATATGAATGATAAAATATAATGAAATGTAATGTAGCCATATAACATTTGCAATATTTCAATTATATTTTATTAAAAGTTTTGTATTATTGACACTTCTTTTCTTAAATTAATGTGTTTAAGTTTGCATTTGTTTTTTGAAGGAAGTGTGAGTAGAATAAATGGTGAAATTCTAGTCTTCCTCGTGAAGTGTATAAGTTCGGCTTCCTCTCCGAAAGCAACTCCAAATATTTACTAAATAAACTAAGAAAACAAAGCGATTGTTTGATCTTCTTTAAAAAGCACATAATAAAAACCTAAACCAAGTCATTTGCATAAGAAAGAAATACATATTTTTTAATTGAACCGAGAGGGTAGCGGTAGCTGAAGTAGTCTGCACGTTGACTACAAAACCAAGAAGTCATGGGTTCAACCCCAGTTTCAGACTAAGCTTTAAAAACATTTCCCATTTTTTCTCATGTGCATTTGTGTGTCCTTTGCCAGTTGTTGTCTGAAGGTTTCAGTGGCGAAGGCATAGTCACTGCTCTCTGAACAGTAACACCTTTCTTCGTCGGTATTGTGTAGCACCGCCGAAGTAAAATAGCTATTAAAACGCAGCTTAAAAATTTAATACATCACCTTGAAATTAGAGGCGGTGTAACAGTGCTTTAAACAAACAACGTGCAAAAGCAGAGTTGTATGATAGTCATCTCTCACTGCCTATTTCCCCTACTTCCAGCACAATTCATCGCATGTGTAGAGGTTATCCCCTGAAATACTGGTCCAGGATAAAAATACAAAAAGGAATTAAAAATTAAAACAATATATGTCGAGTTTTGTATACGGTGCTATTGAACTGCTTGAAATCGGTGCTAAGTAGGAACAAAGTTTATAGTCGTCATTTATTTAAGCTGCATTCATATATAATGTCGCTTTTTAATATAGTAAATTTGTTCAGCCTGAAGACCTTTAAACAGTAACATGTGTTATTTTTCTATGTGCAGTCCATAACACGTGTTCTACTGTCAACATCTGACATCAGCTGTTTTACAAGTGAATTGTGTCCGCAAACATACTTGTATATTAAAATCTGTTTATTTAAGCATATTCTTTTAACAAACAAAGATTTTAAATAAATTAAATACAATTAAAAGTGAATAGAGATATAAATCAGTATATATGTACGTAATTTGCCATCAGTATATTGTTGTGAACTATTACAGGTTATGTCACATGTATGTACATACGTAACATACCAACGTGTGAACATAAATATTATAAATCTTTTGATAAACGCAGTTTGTGAGGTACACAAAATCACTTGCCTATAAAACAATGACAGTCCTTGTGCCAAGGGCATATAATGTTAATACAGCTTTACTAGGCTGAACTAAATTCATTTAATTTTTTTCACAGCTTTAATTGACTTGTTATACATATATTGACAATATGTTATACGTTGTATATATGATTCTAATTGTGCCCTTTCCCTTATATGAAAATAATATAATAAGTAATAAAATGCTTTATGATATTTTTCATACTTTATGAGAATATCATAAGGTATGTAATAATAAATTTCACATATGTATAGTTTATAAGGGAAAAGGCACAATTAGAATCATATATAAAAAAAAAATTTAAATTTTTTAACAAAAAACTTTTTTCCACAACTTTGGACAATAAGAAAAAATCGCAAACATATATATTTTTAATTCATTTTTATTCAAAAAGATAACCACCAACAACAACTTATTCTTCCTTATTTTTTTAGCTTTTGTTGAACCCTCCGTTGTGTTTGTAGCACATTCTAAGCTGTTTCTCCACTTGCATTGCTGTTTAAAACTAATGACATTATCCTTAGCGCTTCTCTTTACATATTAACCATGCTTTTTTGAAATAGAAAACTTTGAAGAAAAAAATAAAAAAATAAAAAACTATAATATTATTAATAGGGGACAGTTGTATTAAATAGACACATTAACACTGTTACATAACATGGCAACATAAAATAATATTTTCATCCTATATACTGTAAATTAAAAATTAAGAAACACAACTTGAAAATTTGAATGAATTTCAAACAAACTTATTTTTGAAGCTAAAAACTTAAAAACTTTTTGGGAAAACTTTAAACATGGTAACGCTGATTAGGCATCTAATAAGAAGAGAAATGTTTTGTTTAATGGGGTGAGTAATAACTTTAAAGTTATATTACTACTAAAATACTAAACCGATCTGAATAAAATTACGATTGTTCACATCTGTGCCGAAAAATCTTTAAACCCAAAATCGGCGCAGGAGTACGGCTGTTAACAAGATAACAAAAATAGCATTTGACTATTGTTACATATACATATATACTACTAGATTAACTCGATACGCTTCGCTACGACTACACCCAATTATGTATGTAGTTGTCCGTACTAGCTGTTGTGTCTTTAATTAATTAGTTCCTCAACGTGAAATTGAGGAAGACATTTATAACATCATTTTAGAACCATTATCAGGATCTTTGATCCATTTTTACCCGATGAAAAGTACCCTATATTGTCAGTTGGATCAAATTTCATAAAAATCTGCCCAGCGATTTAGACGGTATAGTGGAACGCTAAACATACAAACATTCACGTTTATAATATTAATAGGAATAGGATAGGATATTCAGGCGTTTGACTAATTTTTTATTTATGCCAGTGATCTTCGATACAGTTCCTGGGTCCGAAAAAAAATCGTTTTTAAATGTTGACATCATTAGCGTTGCCGTATTCTGGTTTTGGAACATCTACAACACATCGATGATTATCTTCCTTTCTTTACCAAGTGCTTTATGTTCATTGCTCGTTGTCACTTATAAATTGTCAGTTTATATGAAAGATGTTATCTCTCGAGGTTGCAAAATGGTATGATAAACATTTTGTGCAATAAGCCATATAAGTATATATTTATTTGTGTACGTATATATTTATGTCTATTTAAAATTTTCAAAAAATTGTTAAAAATAATGGCGCAAACTTGCACAAACATTTATTGTTGTGTCTATATTTAGGCATTTAAAATTTTATTGTGGTATACAACATTTTTAAGAAACATCAGAGACGCTACAATATTGCAATAAAAACAAATAACGTGCAAAAACAGTGTTGTAAGATAGTCAAGCTTCATCTCCTATCATTTCTGCTACTATATCTTTCATCTAGTTCCTGCACAATGCATAACATTTGTAGGTGTCATCTCCTGAGTGTTGATCCAAGTTAAATAAAAAATAAATAAATTTTCTGTATGTTTCTGACTTTAGCAGTGTTCCAGAACTACAAATCTCAACTGAAAGTGTTCACAATTGACAATATGATGCAGAACTTTATTGTCGGTATTGCTTTCATAGTCAGGTACATCGTCATGCCTAATTTCTGCCATTGAACAAGTTGTTTCGAAATTTCGTTAAGCTTCAATGCCCGTCGGTTTGGATTACTGGAAAGATACATATTTGAAAGTGGAAAAAGGCCATTTTCTCTTGTTTCGAGATATTTAAAGGTTTGCGTTTGAGTGAATTTAAAAATATTGGCAAAAGTTATTCTATTAAAGTGATGTTTTTAGTACTATAGAGAACATTTAAAAATTGTATTATGACATAAATTATCAAGTTAATTTATCATATAAAAGATTTGTTAATACCCAAAAGGAGTTATTCCACTTTCAAATATAACAATTTCTAAATATTATGTTGTAGAATGTCCATAAGTTTTTCAAGTACTCTCATACTTGGCAGATATTTGTCGAAACAATCGCGGGCTCTATATTTTGCAGATGATTACATATTAAACCAAATTGACATGTTGCAGACAGCTCTGTATTCCACATGAAATCACATCCCTGAGAATTGTTATTATATTGTAGTCACGAATAAGCATTTAAAACAAAAATTCCCTTATAATGCCGAGTAAATTGATTTCACGTGTGTTAGATAGCACCGCCTATTGTATTTTTTTTATAGGTGCGAACTCAATGTAATAACTTTATGATATATTTAACTGAACCGAATCGATTCATTCTCTCACGACATCTAAGTGGGGTCAATACATTGCGAACGTCCTACATTTCGTTACGATCAGTTGACGCGTTCTAAAGTTATATGATGTTTATATACACACATAGATACATCCATACTAAGCTCATCGCAAAGAAGTCCCAGGACTTCAAAATGTGGAAATATAGTGAAAACTCGATTTTCGAAAATTGGCATGACATCAGTAACTACCTATAACGGCGAAGTTAAAAATTGATAAATTTATCTGAACAAAGAAATTTGTACGAGTATTTACATCGAAAAGAAAAAAAGTTTTGAATTTTATGGGTGTTAATACATATTTTTTATTTCTAATGTATATTTTATGTACATAAAAGGCAATTTTAGAGGTATGAAAGCCCTATCCCTAGTTATCACTTTCAAAAGATTAACGTATGTATCATCGGCTCCAGAAGTAAAAGTGAAATGCAATATAAATTGCGACGATTGATTGTTATAAAGAGAAATACAGGGTGCAAAAATGTTGGCCTTGGATTGTTGGATTGTTCAGATTGTACTCACTCCTTCAAATAACCCAAAAAAATTGTCGTGTGCCAAATCTGACGATCGCGGTGGCTAATTAATTTCCAAATTTTTGTAAATTATTCGCTCTCCAAAAGTTTTACTTAAAAGAGCCATTGTTTCGCGTGATAAAAATGGCTACTAAGCCGAAGCTTCAGCACTGATACGAGTATAAACAGAGAATGTGCGAAAGCAGAGCTGTAAAATATTTAATTAAGCTTCACCTCCTGTCATTTCTCTTACTATCCCTTTCCTATAGTTCCAGCACAATGCATGTGTAGGAGTCATCTCGAGTGCTGGTCCCAGATAAAAATAAAAATTAAATAAAAAAATTAAAATGAAAATGAGCTTTATCACTCATAATCAGCTTTTAAATAATAAAATTCTATTATTATGGTTCGTTGATCACTTGTGAATCTCTACATTATTATTATCCAGGTGTTACTTATATATTCTGAACAACACAAATATATAAACGAAAAAGTTATTAAATTGTTAAACCCCATAGTGACTTTTGGCCCACCCTGTACGAATAGAATTGTAAATTTACGTACATATTTACTCGTACGTATGTATGAATATTTTGATACTTTTTGAAAGAATTGTTATGAATAAGAGATATTAATAAATATGCATTTTCCATACCTGCCATGGGAATATACATACTACGTTTTTTTGTATCTTTAAATGTACATATGTGCATACATATGTTTTTATAATATCTTGTTTTGATAAATAAAATGAATAATAACAGAAACAGTTCATTAACATATGAAGTTCAATAAAATTTAGCAGATCATTCAACTTGTATAAAATTAACAGACAAGACTAACATAACATAAGAATCGCACGTTGCTGTGAGGAATTGAAAAATGAAAATAAATAAGAGGAACTTCATGTTACCAAAGTAGCTGTATAGAAAGTTTTTCCTTCTTAAAGTTGAGTCAAACCCGTTAATTTAATAATATGTGACATAAACCCGTTCGATCCAAGTCTAGTGGTTATCGTCTTCTACTATACATATTTATGTATATACTTATTTATATACAGAGTCGGACAAAAATTATTAACCCGATGTTCTTTTCCTGTAGTTTGCTGTTCCACTTTGTTAGAGAACATCTTAAAATTTTTCCCAAAATTCTGAGTAGGGACCGCCGGCTAATGCCCAATTGCGTGGCTCGTCGTGTGGTCGATGTTACGGCTCCTCTCCACATCTTGGACAACAGCAACGTGTGGCCAAACGCCGCAGTGTTTGAGGAGTTGGTGTCGGACGGCCAGGAAATCTGCGACGAAGTTCACGCTGCGCCAAGACAACCGACGAATTCTTGGGCAAAAAAATTGAAAGAATTATTCCGCGTTCTTTCGGAGTAAACCAATTCATGGCTTCACAAACGCCAAAAATATACAAAGTGGGCCAGAAGTAAACATACTATTGGAATACGCTATATAAAATGGTGTCAAATGTTAAAATCGGTTTTGATATGTATCCTTCAAATAATGCGACTAGTAAATATATGAATGTAAAGTGTAGTCCATAGAGGACTACCATGCAGATAAATTTGGAGATTATAGCTGAAATGGACTGGTTAAAAACATGGTCCGATATAATGCAGCCATCGATCATGTCAATGAAAACAGTAACTTATTTCTATACGACAAGTGTTCGTTCTTTTCTTCGTATTACGATTACTTTGTCGCATTAAAATTAGTCTCTGAGGTGCTCCATGCACTGGTTACATAGAGTAGTTTTTGGATTAGTCCAGTGAAATGCAAAGGTGGGTTATCCACCTTATATATTATATAATATATTATATAATAATATATTATATTATATAATAATATTAAATAGACCATACATTGAGTTAGTCTTGGACTAGTCCTAGGTCGCCGTGGATTACGCTATACATGCTTGTATGGAATAGTCACATTATCTGCAGGATAGGACTACGACTAACCTAAATGTATTGAGAGAACTTTGTGTATTTAATAATATGATATCTTAGGAGTGGACCATATAACCCAGCTTTGCATTACATCCGACTTACCTAAACTACTCCATCTATATATTCCATGGAGCACTTCAAGAAGTAATTTTAATGCGACAGAGCAATCGTAAATACGAAGACAATACGAACTTTTGTCTGCAGGGCTATCATTGAAAACAACAGTTATAGTTAATGCTGTTTCAGAATATAAAGGGTGTCCCAAAAAGAACGCAAGATTTAAATTTGGCGCCATTCGAAGTATCATTGTTTGACATGTGAACAATTGTTATTGTTTGCTAGTAGAAGGTACGAGGTTAGTAAAAATAGAGCGCTACACGAATGAACAACGCATTCTCATTGTGAAATTGTTTTACCAAAATGGTGAAAGTTTTGCGGCTACAGTTCGCAAATTGCGATTAATTTGGGGTCACACTGTAAAGAGATTAATGGATAAATTTGCCGAAACTGGGTCTGTTAGTGATGTAAAGACAACAACGCGCCTTCGACCAGGTCGATCGACCGAAAATGTCGCAGCTGTACGTGATGATGTCGCTCAAACTCCATCCACCTCAATTCGACAACGAGCTCAGCAAATTGGTGTCTCCAAATCCACTATGCAGCGAATTTTGACGAAAGATTTGCATCTGCATGCATACAAAGTTCAATTGAATCAGGAACTGAAGCCAGCTGACCATGGAAAGCGAAGGGAGTTCGTTAATTGGGTATTGGAGAGACAACATGAAAATGCTGATTTTGCCGATAAAATCATCTTCAGTGACGAGGCCCATTTCCATCTTGATGGCTTCGTCAATAGGCAGAATTGTCGCATTTGGGGTGAGGAAAATCCTCGAGTGATTCACGAGAAGCAAATGCATCCTCAACGTGTCACTGTGTGGTGTGAATTTTGGACTGGAGGAATCATTGGACCTTTTTTTTATGAAAATGAGGCAGGTCAAGCGCAAACAGTCAATGGTATTCGGTATCGTGAAATGATAAGCAGTTTTTTCGTGCCTAGAATTGAAGAAATGAATGTGGAGGGCATGTGGTTTCAACAAGACGGCGCCACATGTCATACAGCGAGAGAAACAATTCAATTGCTGCATCAGTCATTTAAATCTTGCGTTCTTGTTGGGACACCCTTTTTTTACTATCATTGATTTTTAATAATAATTATATTAATATATATTTATATCTAATTTATATCTGACTCTTCTAAAATATGTGTTATTGGCTTTTTTGTCTGATTTAAAGTATTCTATACAGAAAATGTTGTTAGGCAAAATATTTCTCGACTTTTATTTCTTTTTCATTTCAATATACGTATGTTTATTTTCTTATTTTTCTAATTTTTTGACCTGTTTTTATATTAATAACACTAATTATTTAAGCTTAACCGGAATAAATATTAAATATATTGAAAAGACCTTAAGCTTAAATAATTAGTGTTATTTGTGTTTATTTTCTCTATTTTCCTTTAAAGTTGCTTCGAAATTCTTGTCGCTTTCACATTTGAGTTTTTTCAACTTTTGATTGCAAAGAAAAATCTAATAAGAAAATTAAATCTTAACAATAAGACTGTGGTGTCTAATAACAGTGTTCAACTGATTATAACTTCCTTTGAATATAATTGAAAAAGTTATGCAAAAGCAACTTTTATAATATGTGGGTGGCGATGGCTGAAGTAGTCTGCACGTTTACTACAAAACCAATCATAATCGAAAGTGACTGAATGCCCAAAAGCACACCAATTGCATCAGTCGGACAAGTCCTCATAGCCCCCGTGATGCCAACACAGATGGTTCGATGTAGTTTACCCAACATGTTCCTAGACCTTTTCTGCGCGACCTTCGCCCACCACACCAAAGACACATGTTGTGACCATGGGTTTCACCACCGTATTGAATGTCCAGAAGGTCATTCTGGGATTCAGACCGCAAGTCCAACCAAAGAACCTCGTGCAGGTAAAGAATGCCCTCGTTGCTCCAGTGGTAACATTCCTAAGATATGTGTTCCATGTGAGTATCCTATCAAGCTTTACACTCAAATATTTCGCCTCAGCAGAGACTACCCTTGTACAGAATAGGGACAATGTAATCCATTCCTTGTTGCAGAAAGCATGGAAATATCCTATCAAATCTAAGAGATTTGTATGGGCCAAATGTTGATATTGCCCATCGTACCCATTTTTCATTGAATAGCTCGTTTTCCAGTCTAAGGACCATCCTGTTAATAGCGATAGCTGATTCTATCAATGTTGCCGCCACGCTCCCCAATACCGAGCACCCAGAAAAATGAGTGTCCAGCAACAGTTTGCTAGTCTCACTCGGATTCTTGGTATAGCTACCATCCGGCCTCCTCAGGATACATATGCCGTTCGAGTGGTTCCTTAATAGAGCTTTTTTAAGTATAACCGCAGCCGGAAGACTCGGAATCCCGCTGTAGTGTTCCGCCCAAGTAGCCCTTTTGGACCTTCTCATTTCCCTATAATATTTAGTTAAGGCTATCCTATAGGGAGACCAGTACCCCGTTAGTTCTCTTAGAATCCCGGTAAATTCTTACCTGCGGTGAGGAAAGACCCATGTGCATATGGTCCGACATGGATACTTCCCCCGATACGTGCCAGTCCGAGATCTCCGACGAAATGTTCCGACTGGAAACGGTAAGGTCCTGGACCTCTTCCCTAACAGCATTAACAAAAGTCGGCTCATTACCTCGGTTTTCGGACAGACACGTCATACCTAAGTACAAATTCAAAAATAGACTCACCTCTTGCATGACGTGCGTACTCCCCCACGCCGTGTGGTGGGCATTCGCATCGCAACAGAGAATCCAGCTGAGATGTTTCTGTCGGCAGTACTCCACCAGGGCTATAATCTCCCCCGTCGGGGTCTCTTCTTCATCTCCCGCTAGGTACACAGAGGCAAGTATTAGCTAATGCTCTCCTTTGCTTGTAGGCACCTTTGCCCATACTGCAACCAAGTCCCCAGGCGGCCTTTACGTGATGGAAATACGCCTATTTTGTCTTCTTTGTTATCTGGAGGTCATTGATGACTGATACAACAGTGCGTCCTCTTCTTGGCAATGGTTGCCCTTTTCCTTGCGCTGGTGCTCTTCAGCACGGCCTCCTCCGCAGACCACATTGTTTGACACCGTCACCTTTCCCACTGCATGCAAGGAAACCACCTCTCGGCCTCATCGAAATCTTGCCAAAACCGTGGCTCAGCCAGTATTCGCGAGCTGATACCACTTTGGCAGAGACTGGGTCTATTGCCACTGTGATCTCAGCCACCGAGCTTTTTAGAGCTTTGAAGTACCAATATAAATACACTCGAAACTCTTTTCAGAAGAATTCCTTTTTTTATATGTTTTCTGCTACAAGATATAATTTTTGCATTAAAAAATAAATTTAAAAATCTGTTTTTCCCTTTTTACAACCCTTGAACAAATATTAAAAAAAATGTCAACACTTTTGCATTTGCCTTAAAATGATTAAATAAGTTTACCCTTTTGTAAGAATTTTTAAGAAGCTTTAATACTTAGAGCCGATTTACATTTAGGGTGATGTCGCTGCGACAACGCTTAGGTTTTCTTTTGTACTGCCTTCTTAAATATACACACGTTTAAATTAAGACTTTTTTGACGCAAGAGTCAGGGGACTTTTATAAATTTAATTGATCAATTCTTCTTATTCCTTCATTCGTAGCAGTGTTCCCATAAAGGAACAATTTCTTAGTTTGTTGAATATAACATTAATATGCTTATAGGCAATACTGACAATAATTTATAAAGCAAAAGAAAAAGTAATTATTAAAAGCAAAATGCCTGATTTAACCAAGGAAGAAATGATTGAAGAAACTGTGGTCCTTACTGAAATGGCTGCGGAAAGTTTAGATTTAGATAATGTAGAAAATATTGATATAATTTTTAATTATGATAAACTTTTTTGAAAGTGCAAATAATTTGTCAAAGAGGCGGAAAGAGTGGGTAAAACCATGGAGGCTGGAGCGAGAGATATGAGGCTTTTTTTCATTTCTGATTTAAGAAATTTCATCGGACATTTTATAATTTTTTAAGTATATTAGAATGAATGAAGAAACATTTAACTTCAATCTGGGAAAAATGGAAAAAATATTAGAAAGGAAGACACAATTCAATATCTCCTGCAGAAAAGCGTACAGCTAGCAGAAGAGGCGTAATTTAGCTACTGGGGAATCTAATAGAAGTACTAATTATCAAACACCGTTATCAAGTCCACTTCTTTGTGCCGCTATTCCAGAAGTATGTGAAGCTATATCGAAAATTTTTAAAGACGAATATTTGAAGGTTGGTTAATTACAATTATTATGATATTCATAAATATGTAAGTAAAGTTGAACTCGGTTATAAATTAAATTTTCAATTAAATCTTTTGTCCACATACTTTTAGTTATTTTATTTCACAACAAAAAACAAAAATTTCTTTTCTGTGCACATTTCATTTGTTTTTTGATTTTTGTCTCACTGGCAACACTGCCTCATACATAACAAAACAAAAATACGAGCGAAAGAAATATGCAAAAGAGAAGAGGAAAGATTGTCGCTTCAAATCCCATTACGTGCGACTTTTACTACCCCGCGAACTTCTCTAAACGTTCCCTCACAAATTCGAGTTGTAAGCGACGTGTCGCAGGGACATCACCCTCAATGTAAAAATGCTCTAAGTAATTATAATTCAAAAATGTTCATACAAGAGTTTTCCTAAAAGTGGAACTTGTTTTTTTTTTCGAGTAAAAAAGATGACAGCACTTGAATTTAAAAGCAAAAACGAAAAAATGTGAAAATTGCTTTTCAGCCCGATTTCTTCACCGTTCGCTTTAAACACGAAGTTGCATGCAAAACTTGCGGCGTTTATTGCAAGGTGTAACTACAATCTAAGTTAAGGCGTTTTTAAATAGGTGGTGTTGAATGGAATTGTTGTCCTGTAACACAATATTTTTTGGTCGCGATATGTCAAAAACAACTAATGCAAATATTGAAGCACAAACGTAAGTACAGTAAAAAATTGCCACCTGTTTTAACAACCCCGTCTAGTTTCATACGCCTTGGTCTACGCCATAAAAACACTTTCCGTTTTTCTTATGTGCATTATTTTGCTTGATGTCGTTGGAAAGCTTCAGTGGCATAGTCAACAGTGTTGCCAGGAGATGAAGAAAAAAGAAGGTAAATCGGTATGTGAAAAAGGCTAGAAAAAGCCAATTCGCGCCAAGAAAATAAATTAACAAATATTTATTCTTAATTTAAAGTTTTATTTACTATTAATAAAAAGTGCATAAAACATTTTAAAAGTTATTATACAAAAGGTTTGAGTACCCTGCATATAAAAAATATGAATGAAGTTACATATTTTTAAATACATATAAATCAATATACATAAGTAGAACGTAGAAATAAGATATATTTTAGTTCAATTCAGTACTGGATCAGAAATTTAACAGAATATTTGTATTTAGGCATGATCGAATAATTATACAGGTCAACAAAATCAAATGTTTTTGTGTGGTCCAAGGTTTCATAGGAGTTTTGAATACATATGGTACTCCGATTCAACGCCTATAAATTGCTTTTTTTGGAAGAACTCTGGTTCTCGAGATTTACCGTTATATAGAAAAAAGCGGAGGTTGCACCATGTAATTTGCAATAGCTCGAGAACTAGCTCTTCGATAGAACTAAGAAAAACACTGCAGTATCGAGAATAAAATAACATTTCATTATTATACATTTTTTGTCATTTTTTAAAGAAAATTTAAAAAAATTTCTTTTAAAAAGTTTCTTAAAAATGTAAAATAAATTTAATCTGATATGTTTGTTCTTGATTTTGGTACCAGCATGTTACAAATAAAATGAGCCATATTTCATTAAAATCCATTTATAATTTCTGATTTTATTCCCAATTAACTGCTTATTTTGTTGAAAATATTTTTTCACTTGCAATAAAAAAGAGTGTTTGAAAAAAATGTAAAATGTGCATATTTTGAAATGAAAATATGACATCAGGACAAGTACTAGGCCCCACACAGAGTTTGCAAAACTTGTGTTGAGTCACACCAACTCTGGTGCCAAGGAGGACGTAAAAATCTTTAATTTGGAATACGTATGCTACGGAGAGATCCAAGAAGCCACCTGGATAAGTGGTATTTGTGTACTGTCAAAGTAACGGGTGTGAACCAACATAAAAAAAGTTCTTAGGCAGACTACTGCTAGAACTTACAAAGAGATTGTCCTGAGAAAACATATTGTATAAAACGATTTTCGCGTAAAATGGATTTCCTTGCATGGCATTCTTAAATTATCGCACCTTCACCCAGAACTCAGCATTGACTCAGCATTTGTCTAGTAACTTAAAAGCTTTCGCTATTGAATTAGAATCAATATAATTTTGTCTTCAGTGTACTTAAGTTTTTCATTGTCATTATAGCCATTTTTAATATGTTTCTAAATGACTTTATAGGTTCAGCAGAAAATTTGAAGCCAAATTTAAAATAAAAAAAGACTAAAAAAAGGCAAACGTAAAACGTAAATTTCGAGGTTAAAAGTCAAAAAGGATTAAATCTAGCCCCGAAAAGGCTAAACTAGCATCACTGATAATCACTGGTCACTGAACTTTAGAAATTGAATGCGTTTCCTTCGTCCTTGACTCCGAGGCTCTGCAACACTGCTATAAAAACAAAATTAAGAAGGTCTGAAAGTAGAGTTGTAAAAATAATAGAAGTTCCCTCTGTATATCTTTTCGCCACCTGTCATCACTGTAGTAGTAGACAATTATTTTTTTTTATCATCACTCAGGAAATGACCCCTACACATGCGATGTGTTGTGCTGGAACTAGCGGAAATGGATGTTTCGAGAAATGACAGGACGTGAAACTTCACTCTCTTACAACTCTGCTTTTGCAAGTTCTTTGTTTTCAAAGCAGTGTTGAAGCACCTCTGATGTCAAGGACGTATTAAATTTCTTATGCTTCGTTTGAGTAACCATTTTTTACTAGTTATTTTACTTCGCCGGTGTACACAATACCGACGAAGGAGGGCGTTCTGAAGTGCCTGCTGATTGGTTAGAGCTGAAGACGATACTGTTCAGTGACCACTGACTATGTCTTCGCCACTGGAACCCTTCCGGCATCAACTGATACAAACACACACAAATGCACGTCAGACAAAATGCGAGATGTTATTATCATTTCGTCTTAAACTGGGGTTCAACGCATTAAATTTTTAGTGTTGTAGTAACGTGCAGACTACTTCAGCCATCGTCACCCTCAATTATTGCCTGAGTGTTACTTCTCTTCATAAAATCACTATACAATTAAAATTGTTGTCTTCTTCAAAGTTCGTGTTCTTGCACCTTCCACTGGTAAAGGTTCTAATAGGATTACAGAGATTCTAAAAGATGAGACAAAAATAACTTATAGCAATCGAATAATACTTGCTTCTGACCCACTTCCTAAAACAATGTTTTAGTTACAATTAAGAAAAATCTGTACATTTACTCAAACAACGTCATCTCTCAGAAAATGCAAATTTCGAGTTAATAATGCGGATGAGGTCGTATCCTCTTATTTTGTGAACAAATAGCTTGAAATCCACCTTTTGAGAGAAGAATATTATTTTATTTCTTCTTTGAGTTGTATAAATTTAAAACTTTAAACACGTTTAGCGTTAAACGTTTGGGGTTCCAGTAAATAAGCGATATGCTTCTATATACACGAGATGTATTACAATAGATACAAATAATTTGTTGCATTCTTTTTTTTTTGCTAATAGCGAGAGTTGGTGTCTAGCGTAAGCAGACGTGATTTTTTACAAATAAATTTATCTGGATGAAAGCAATATATAACAGCCAATGAGAGTCCATATCAAAAAAATGGTTTGCATATTTGGCTCCCGACCAGGAATGGAGAATAAAATTGAGTCAAAATTCAAATGATTCTTATTGTTATCTTCCTATCTATTACCCGCGCTTCGTTCACTGCCAACTTTTCTTTCTCTATAAGCCATCTGCAGAATACGTCAAACAATAAGCAGAAACAAGTATCAAAATCGACCCAGCAATCATGGAGGTGTATAAAAATAGGAAAAAATTTACTATTTAAATGGAATAAAATTACAAAGGTACAATTTTACTCCATATATTTAAAAGTAAGAAAACACAATCGAGATTTCTTCTAGAAGAACAGATTAAGGAAAAAAGCTTTGTTCTATGTGAATACTTTTGGAGCTACAAATATGGTTGGAAAGAGAGATACCATAATTGTTTTTTGTTTTTTGGAGTTTTACCCACTAAGAGTACATGTCCCATGTGATGTTATTTTTCAGCAGCATATAAGCATATAAGCTTCTTTTTTATATTATATTTTATATTTTTTTTTATTCTAACAGTTTATCGATTTTACCCTTTCTAGCCTCTTAACATTCGAATATCCAAAAATCTGTTCTTAGCGAATCTAAACACGGAAAGGGGAGTCTTCGTACAGAATTCCAACCTTCTAGCTTTAACCGTTTGTCTGGGGCGGGCACTTCGCCTTTCCCCCGGCGCTCCCGCAGGGGGGTTCTGGAAACTTGTGAATCAAGTATTCTGGAACCTACGGGTGTCTGAGCGACCCCGCTGTGCCTAGCTCAAGGTGCAGCATTACCTTGTTCCTCCCTGAGGTTCGAAAATGACAGAAGAGGTGACTCTTCGAAATCTCACTAGAGATTGATGAAGGACTGGTTAATACCAGTTTGATTCGAATCTAGCACTACGGGACCAGCTTGGCCCCACACTTCCAACAATAAGTACGGGTTTAAGGACTGATATACTCCTTGCGAGTATTTCGTGTCTACCCCGAAAGTTGGATAGTGTGTGCTGGTATGGGTAAGGACTCGTAGTGGCTGTGGTTGTAACCCAAAGTTACGCGGGGAGTGGAGTTTTTGGTCTAATCGGAAATATGTGTGGAGTGACGCATATTAATGATATGACTTTTACTCTACTAGGTGCTGTTGCCATTCGACAGTAGTCACCGGAATGTGTTTCGAACCAACAGTATTACTGTTAAATGGGTCTTGACGTAAAAACATTCTGATGTGACAAGAGTCATGACAGCTCGAACACCCCAACAAGGTGCATTATAGAATCAGGGATAACTATACATGATTTGCTACCCAACTCTGGAAGTAGGTGGCCTACGGGCTCATTTGCTTATCAGTGCTCTGGGGGCGCTAGTGAATCGTTACAAAAATTTACTCGGTGTTAAGACCACCGTCAGATTAAGCCCCATGGGCAGGTGCTGACGTAAATCTAGAACACCAATTTCCCCCGGCCCATAAATAATATTAGCAGAATTTGTCCATATGAAAAAAGAATTTTGGAAAATGTGGTCCACAAATGACGAAGTTATTTGATATTCACTTTTTAAAGGCGGGCGCTTAGCCCCTATTTTTGTATTTTTTTTTAAATCCTATGAGGTAAATATTTCTACGAATAATTCTAAGCAATTTCCACTACAAACCAAAGCTATAAAATTGATTTCCAGCTTGCGAAAATTGCAAACTAAATTCGAATTGGTTGGTTTCAACTGTTATTAAATTTTTTAAAGCATGCACACCGAACAACGTCACGGGGAACATTAGCATGTTCCAAGAAATGTTTGCTGGTGTGTAGCATGCAATGGTTCTTGTATACATTCGTGTTTCTCTTTTGGTGCCCCACAAATTTTTTGCTATTTTGTAATTTCAGCCAAATCGATAATTACAAACAAAAATTATAAATTAATACAAAAATTTACCAGAATTATAGACCATAAAATGTTAAACTAAACATAAAAAAGGAACGCACCTAGTAAAATTTGTAAAAGAACATGACAGCATTTCAAAAAGGTTTTTTCTACTGCGTACACAAAACAGATGTTCTGTTCATGGTTTATTTTTTGGTTGCTCCGTCTGAATTCAAAAACGAAACAAATGTAGAACCATAAGTTCCTCATCATGTTCCTCGGTGTGTAGCCAGTATTATTTTGGTATCTATGATTTCTTTTAATTACATATTTGTTTAGTGTTTACCAGCAGAAACAGAAAACAAAAGTTCAAAATTAAAATTTTGATGCACAAAAAATTATGACTTTTATGCCCAGTTTGTGACTTGGTATCTAAATACGTATTTAGTTAAAATTCATTTAAATTTAAATTATACTTAAATACAGCGTCAGTTTTTCACTGCTAATTTTCATTGTTTATATAATTTTTCTTTGTAAATGTAAATTTTTATGTACGAATATGTGAAATTAAAAAAAAATTAATGAAAATTTGGTTGTGTTTAAGTTCATAGTTAATTTATAACAATAATAAGAAAAATTACTTTACGTTGTTATATGTGCAAATTTTTTGCCCCACTATACACGTCATCAGTACTCTTTATGTCAACAGGGAAGTCGGTCTAAAGTCATTAATATCATCTATTTAACCCGACAGGGTAGAAGAAAATGTATACAACTATATTAACAAAGGCTGGAATGTATGTCATTTCTTTTTCATTATAGGTCATATACTCCCGAATATCGCTTAAATATAAATACGATATCAAAAATTGATTCTCAAACCTGTTGCCAAACGCTGCATAAGGTTGATTTCCTACTTGGAAATTTTTTAAATACTCGTGCGCAAAGCCAATTGAGAATCAGCATAGCTAATCATCGTTTCTTTGAAGCCAATCTGTCGAAATTAGTTTATTTCCTCACCTTTTGATTGACATATGGTTTCTATAGTATAGAAAACTGCGCGATGTTTTTGTCCTTGCTCTTAAGAATTAGTGGAAAATCTCTATAAAGGGTGGTCCAATCATAATGCACGATGTTAACGAGCACGTCAAGTTTTATGCCCAACTTTATTTATCATTTCTTTGTTTCAGTATTTGGCAAATTTAACCATGGAGAGGTACACAATTGAGCAGAGCGTTAAGATTGTTGACGTGCCTCGTTAGCCCAGTGAATGAGAATTACTCTTATCAATCTGCTTGTGCGGGTTCGATTCTCAACTAGACCCTGGGAGTTTCTTGTGGTATCACAATGGCTCTAAGCTCCAGCCTAAGTGTGTCGTTCTCCTACGGTCCACCACCTAACCTAACATAAGATTGTTAAAGCCTTTTTTTTGGTCATCTTAATCGACCAAATGTATCCACAATCGGCAGAATTGTGCACAAAATTTCAAGAACAATTCAAGAGCTAATGGATGAGATAATTCGACACATTAAGGACATTGAACCCTAATTATGTCTCAGAGACATTGAAAATATAGACCTTCGGATAGAGGTACGCCACCGAAGTCGTGACAAGCACTTTGCCGATATTTTGTTTCGCACATAATTGCCATAGATCCTTCTAACTAATAAAAATTATTAACATAGTTCTCTGAAAATTTTTTGTTTTATTTACAATTAACATCGTGCGTTTTGGTTGGACTACCCTTTATTTTAATATGATTTATCAAAATAAAACCAATTTTCGTCAAATAATTTGTTTCAAATTTACTTACAATTATTGCAACCTAAACTATATATGGAGAAATGTAAGAAAAGCACAAGAGCACTGATGACGAAAGTTTGGCGACTTCCAAAAACGCGTTCTCTGTTTAGCCTGTGTAAATTAGTCTTTCTGTATTTATCTCTGACTAAAACTTTACGAACTTTAGCCTGATTTAGATTTAATAATAAACCAAAAACATCCTTATATAACCAGAAAAATTTAAGAAATTAATATTACATTACAATTAAACAATTTTTTCTTTGACATTTTTATTACAAGTAATATTAAAAAATTTTATTCATATTAATAAATTTTTTGACCTTGTGCTTGAATAGAATTTCGCATATATGTATATATATTTAAAAATGTGAAAATATTTTTAGAGATAAAAAATTCATTGTCTTATCGTTCAAAATTTAAGCTGTAATAACCAAGTAATTTATCAACAGCAATAAAATAATGATATGGTTTAAATTGAGCAATCCATTATATTCGCACTGCATATTTACATATGTATGTATATGCAGATCACACTAACTAGCTAAATTCACACATGCTCTAACATATAACAAATGAATAATTAAGAAAATATTTCCGAACTGATTTTTAATTAACAATTTTTTAATTTTTCTATAGTAAATATTTTAATCTTAATATAAACATTTGCAAATTGCAACAAATGATATTCATTATCAAAGTATGACTGCACTAACTTTCCCATCTCCGCTTCTGATTAAACAAAGAGTTAAACTGCGATTGACTGATTAAAGCAGCGTGAGAAATTGAGGAGATATACCCATTAACACTTTTCGAAAATGAAATTAGTTTGGTTTTGAACGTCTCGTGTGTAAGAGCGGATTGTCTTTGGAGTAATCAAGAAACAATTGGCTGTTGAAAAAATTTTGTTATAATAAATATTATTGTGAGTTTATTAAATTTAAATATTACACACGTGTGGTTGCCGAGACGCAAAAAAGTAATATTCGACGTTTTTAAAACATGCCTATATAAATTATTTGCTTCCTACAGAACTTGAAAAAAATGTGAAATTTTTATTGATTATATTCGGTACGAAACGTTAGGTGTAATATATTACAGAAGTCGGTCGTTTCACGTATAGTGTTTTCTTATATGAATTTCAAATTAATGTACTTTAGTATGATATTACCGTTGTCTTTGAGTAATTACTAGTGCTGCAATATAATGAGATTTTTAGCGTTATTTTATATACTATATGCGAAACACCGAAGTATTTTATTACATTGAATTCAGTAGGAAATATTATGACAAACCCCACAAAAAGCTACAATATAAAATACAATAAAAACAGTAATGGAACGTTCACAAATAAAGTAATATAACTTACAAAATTATTTACAAAGTTCTATTAAGTAAATCTTTCGTTTTCTTTTTTCAATTTGCAAAAAGTTGAAAATATTCAAAAAATTAAATTAAAATGTATATTGCGTACTTGTGTTTATTTGTAAGTTTCCTTATCCGTCTAGTCGATAATTATTACTAAATTCGAACAGACTGTATTATACTTTTAAAACCAAAGCTCTTTACTTTCTATAGTAAAATTACACTGAATTTAGTACTGGAGAAGTACGCAACATACATATATACATACATGTATGTACGTATATACATGTATAGCAATAAAAATTAATACTGCAATAAACACCATGGAAGCATTCCAAACCTTCGTTGGAGATATAGATTCTATAGCACTCACGCTGCTGTGTGGACCAATTGTTGCAGTTACTATTTGCGGATTGTTGTTGATTGCCAAATCAAAAGGTATGTAGAAAGTCTTCTTGTATATCGTTACCTTAATATAGAAAGGGCCTAACTAATTTCTCGTTTTAAAACCCGGCAAACCAAAAATATACAAAATTTTTCCAACTTGAGTTACAAAAAAATATAGTTCGTTATGTACTTCAATTTCATATTAAAATTTTTACGTATATGTAAATATATATACAGTAGCCGCTCGGTTATATGAACTAATTCAAACAGAGCCTGTTCACTAAATGGAGAAGTTCACATAATCGAGAGAATATAAAATAAGTAATTCAAATGATTTTTATTACATTACGTTTTTATTTTTAATAAGTATTTTAATATATATTTTTGTACTTTTTTTGCTTCAATGGATTTCTGTATTGCCTTGCCCTGCATTTTCGTAATGCCAAAATATCATTAATATCAGATATATTATTTTCACTCCAAGCAATAACTTTATTGAATGCTTCGATTGCCTCCGTTTTTCTTAATAGCACAAATTGTTGACTTGGCCACTTCATATCTATATGCGCCTTTGCCAAGTTTGCCAAAATGTCAATTTTTTCAGATAACTTTGACAACATGCGCTTCATCTTCGATGCACTATGTAACAAACACTAATGATCTCAAAAGACAAAAGACAATCACTCAAAACTCAACAATTCAACACTTAAAACATTAAAAAAATCAACGGTTGCAGGTTCTTCATGTATTTCGGGAAAAACCATACTTCTAATAAGACAAACATTTAAAAAAAATCAACGGTTGAAAGCTGTTCACATAATAGAGATAGGCTGTGTTCACTCTTTAGAACATCCTGTGTTTAAATTTTGTTCTTCACTATTCTGGAAGTTTACATAACTGAATATTCATATAACCGAGCGGCTACTGTATATAATAGATATGCAATTTAAACTGAAATTCTTCCTCATCGCGTGTTAAAATGCGGTTATAATCATTCATAAATTTAACTAATGATAACGGAAATTAATTTTGAAGGAATCTTGAAGCAGTTTGATATTCCTCATCATCTTTCAATAATGCTGGGTCTAAGTCGAAGAAGTCAGTGTAAAGTTCGTATTGATGAAGAGGCTCTTTGTTTTATACGATACGATGATTCACTATTCAAACATGATTTGATTTGGATCGAAGTATGCTAGATCTACTGTTTCAGGAGATAAATACCACAAATGACACTTAAACTTTTCAATTACCGCAACAACTTCATCGATTTTTTAAAACTCGAAAGCAGCACGCAAAAAATTCATATCTTGATTTGGGCATTCAATGGAATTTATGCATCCGTACCAGACCTTAATATAAAGTTTGGCGGCGAAAATAGAAATATCTCGAACACATTTCAGTTCAGTTGCAGTCATCTTGAACTGAAAACGAAACAATAAATTTTGAAGCAGCAAATTGCTTTCGACATAAATTGGACGGGGTTCACTCGAGTAATAATGACATCTACATGAACTTGTCTAAGAAGTTACAATTTATGGGTCCATCAATCATTCATAGATTAGCTTCAGATGTTGTTTTTAGATAAAAAAAAATAAACTTTTTTGCCCTGTGCTCATTGATATCGTGTGATGTTGCAAAAATGGCCACTCTAATATACATACATATTAGTACATATAATGTATATAGATTTCCCCTTTCGATATTTGATTGCATTGCTGAACTATTGCATTAACAATTGTTAGAAAGTTATTAGATCTATGCCAAAAAAAAGTGAACACTGTCGTATTAATATTAGAATTTGTTTACTTTTTTGTAAATTAGTTGATGCTAATATGTGAAATACACAAGTTAAATGTGTTTTTATTAATACGTTTTATTATGTTCCATCTTAAGGTCGTGGTTTCATGTCCATAAAGATTTACTGCCGTATTCATAAACATTTTTTGATTTATAGAAGGTATATTGATTGAATTTTGTATGCAAGTTTGTCTAATAAACCTTTTATAAATACAAAATAATTAAAGTAATAACGCCCTATTTGTTCAACATGTTTTTAAAGTATGTGAAGAATGTACCTTTGAATATTTTGCAGGATTGAACAATTTTTCTCATGAAATTTAACGAAATCAACAGTAGTGTTTTCTTATTATTAAAGATTAAACTTGTTGTTGAAATAACACAAGACCTTGCCCAATACAAAAGAAATTGTGATTTCTGATTGCGTATACAGATTCGTAATTGTTGTCACAATGAAGCTAAATTCATTTATGTCATTCTAAATTCATAAATGTAAATTTTTATGTACGAATATGTGAAATTAAAAAAAAATTAATGAAAATTTGGTTGTGTTTAAGTTCATAGTTAATTTATAACAATAATAAGAAAAATTACTTTACGTTGTTATATGTGCAAATTTTTTGCCCCACTATACACGTCATCAGTACTCTTTATGTCAACAGGGAAGTCGGTCTAAAGTCATTAATATCATCTATTTAACCCGACAGGGTAGAAGAAAATGTATACAACTATATTAACAAAGGCTGGAATGTATGTCATTTCTTTTTCATTATAGGTCATATACTCCCGAATATCGCTTAAATATAAATACGATATCAAAAATTGATTCTCAAACCTGTTGCCAAACGCTGCATAAGGTTGATTTCCTACTTGGAAATTTTTTAAATACTCGTGCGCAAAGCCAATTGAGAATCAGCATAGCTAATCATCGTTTCTTTGAAGCCAATCTGTCGAAATTAGTTTATTTCCTCACCTTTTGATTGACATATGGTTTCTATAGTATAGAAAACTGCGCGATGTTTTTGTCCTTGCTCTTAAGAATTAGTGGAAAATCTCTATAAAGGGTGGTCCAATCATAATGCACGATGTTAACGAGCACGTCAAGTTTTATGCCCAACTTTATTTATCATTTCTTTGTTTCAGTATTTGGCAAATTTAACCATGGAGAGGTACACAATTGAGCAGAGCGTTAAGATTGTTGACGTGCCTCGTTAGCCCAGTGAATGAGAATTACTCTTATCAATCTGCTTGTGCGGGTTCGATTCTCAACTAGACCCTGGGAGTTTCTTGTGGTATCACAATGGCTCTAAGCTCCAGCCTAAGTGTGTCGTTCTCCTACGGTCCACCACCTAACCTAACATAAGATTGTTAAAGCCTTTTTTTTGGTCATCTTAATCGACCAAATGTATCCACAATCGGCAGAATTGTGCACAAAATTTCAAGAACAATTCAAGAGCTAATGGATGAGATAATTCGACACATTAAGGACATTGAACCCTAATTATGTCTCAGAGACATTGAAAATATAGACCTTCGGATAGAGGTACGCCACCGAAGTCGTGACAAGCACTTTGCCGATATTTTGTTTCGCACATAATTGCCATAGATCCTTCTAACTAATAAAAATTATTAACATAGTTCTCTGAAAATTTTTTGTTTTATTTACAATTAACATCGTGCGTTTTGGTTGGACTACCCTTTATTTTAATATGATTTATCAAAATAAAACCAATTTTCGTCAAATAATTTGTTTCAAATTTACTTACAATTATTGCAACCTAAACTATATATGGAGAAATGTAAGAAAAGCACAAGAGCACTGATGACGAAAGTTTGGCGACTTCCAAAAACGCGTTCTCTGTTTAGCCTGTGTAAATTAGTCTTTCTGTATTTATCTCTGACTAAAACTTTACGAACTTTAGCCTGATTTAGATTTAATAATAAACCAAAAACATCCTTATATAACCAGAAAAATTTAAGAAATTAATATTACATTACAATTAAACAATTTTTTCTTTGACATTTTTATTACAAGTAATATTAAAAAATTTTATTCATATTAATAAATTTTTTGACCTTGTGCTTGAATAGAATTTCGCATATATGTATATATATTTAAAAATGTGAAAATATTTTTAGAGATAAAAAATTCATTGTCTTATCGTTCAAAATTTAAGCTGTAATAACCAAGTAATTTATCAACAGCAATAAAATAATGATATGGTTTAAATTGAGCAATCCATTATATTCGCACTGCATATTTACATATGTATGTATATGCAGATCACACTAACTAGCTAAATTCACACATGCTCTAACATATAACAAA
The DNA here is from genome assembly GCA_963924685.1 of Dexiosoma caninum. Classification (NCBI taxonomy): domain Eukaryota; kingdom Metazoa; phylum Arthropoda; class Insecta; order Diptera; family Tachinidae; genus Dexiosoma; species Dexiosoma caninum. The sequence continues at coordinate 58,971,157 of OZ004729.1, forward strand.
TGAATAATTAAGAAAATATTTCCGAACTGATTTTTAATTAACAATTTTTTAATTTTTCTATAGTAAATATTTTAATCTTAATATAAACATTTGCAAATTGCAACAAATGATATTCATTATCAAAGTATGACTGCACTAACTTTCCCATCTCCGCTTCTGATTAAACAAAGAGTTAAACTGCGATTGACTGATTAAAGCAGCGTGAGAAATTGAGGAGATATACCCATTAACACTTTTCGAAAATGAAATTAGTTTGGTTTTGAACGTCTCGTGTGTAAGAGCGGATTGTCTTTGGAGTAATCAAGAAACAATTGGCTGTTGAAAAAATTTTGTTATAATAAATATTATTGTGAGTTTATTAAATTTAAATATTACACACGTGTGGTTGCCGAGACGCAAAAAAGTAATATTCGACGTTTTTAAAACATGCCTATATAAATTATTTGCTTCCTACAGAACTTGAAAAAAATGTGAAATTTTTATTGATTATATTCGGTACGAAACGTTAGGTGTAATATATTACAGAAGTCGGTCGTTTCACGTATAGTGTTTTCTTATATGAATTTCAAATTAATGTACTTTAGTATGATATTACCGTTGTCTTTGAGTAATTACTAGTGCTGCAATATAATGAGATTTTTAGCGTTATTTTATATACTATATGCGAAACACCGAAGTATTTTATTACATTGAATTCAGTAGGAAATATTATGACAAACCCCACAAAAAGCTACAATATAAAATACAATAAAAACAGTAATGGAACGTTCACAAATAAAGTAATATAACTTACAAAATTATTTACAAAGTTCTATTAAGTAAATCTTTCGTTTTCTTTTTTCAATTTGCAAAAAGTTGAAAATATTCAAAAAATTAAATTAAAATGTATATTGCGTACTTGTGTTTATTTGTAAGTTTCCTTATCCGTCTAGTCGATAATTATTACTAAATTCGAACAGACTGTATTATACTTTTAAAACCAAAGCTCTTTACTTTCTATAGTAAAATTACACTGAATTTAGTACTGGAGAAGTACGCAACATACATATATACATACATGTATGTACGTATATACATGTATAGCAATAAAAATTAATACTGCAATAAACACCATGGAAGCATTCCAAACCTTCGTTGGAGATATAGATTCTATAGCACTCACGCTGCTGTGTGGACCAATTGTTGCAGTTACTATTTGCGGATTGTTGTTGATTGCCAAATCAAAAGGTATGTAGAAAGTCTTCTTGTATATCGTTACCTTAATATAGAAAGGGCCTAACTAATTTCTCGTTTTAAAACCCGGCAAACCAAAAATATACAAAATTTTTCCAACTTGAGTTACAAAAAAATATAGTTCGTTATGTACTTCAATTTCATATTAAAATTTTTACGTATATGTAAATATATATACAGTAGCCGCTCGGTTATATGAACTAATTCAAACAGAGCCTGTTCACTAAATGGAGAAGTTCACATAATCGAGAGAATATAAAATAAGTAATTCAAATGATTTTTATTACATTACGTTTTTATTTTTAATAAGTATTTTAATATATATTTTTGTACTTTTTTTGCTTCAATGGATTTCTGTATTGCCTTGCCCTGCATTTTCGTAATGCCAAAATATCATTAATATCAGATATATTATTTTCACTCCAAGCAATAACTTTATTGAATGCTTCGATTGCCTCCGTTTTTCTTAATAGCACAAATTGTTGACTTGGCCACTTCATATCTATATGCGCCTTTGCCAAGTTTGCCAAAATGTCAATTTTTTCAGATAACTTTGACAACATGCGCTTCATCTTCGATGCACTATGTAACAAACACTAATGATCTCAAAAGACAAAAGACAATCACTCAAAACTCAACAATTCAACACTTAAAACATTAAAAAAATCAACGGTTGCAGGTTCTTCATGTATTTCGGGAAAAACCATACTTCTAATAAGACAAACATTTAAAAAAAATCAACGGTTGAAAGCTGTTCACATAATAGAGATAGGCTGTGTTCACTCTTTAGAACATCCTGTGTTTAAATTTTGTTCTTCACTATTCTGGAAGTTTACATAACTGAATATTCATATAACCGAGCGGCTACTGTATATAATAGATATGCAATTTAAACTGAAATTCTTCCTCATCGCGTGTTAAAATGCGGTTATAATCATTCATAAATTTAACTAATGATAACGGAAATTAATTTTGAAGGAATCTTGAAGCAGTTTGATATTCCTCATCATCTTTCAATAATGCTGGGTCTAAGTCGAAGAAGTCAGTGTAAAGTTCGTATTGATGAAGAGGCTCTTTGTTTTATACGATACGATGATTCACTATTCAAACATGATTTGATTTGGATCGAAGTATGCTAGATCTACTGTTTCAGGAGATAAATACCACAAATGACACTTAAACTTTTCAATTACCGCAACAACTTCATCGATTTTTTAAAACTCGAAAGCAGCACGCAAAAAATTCATATCTTGATTTGGGCATTCAATGGAATTTATGCATCCGTACCAGACCTTAATATAAAGTTTGGCGGCGAAAATAGAAATATCTCGAACACATTTCAGTTCAGTTGCAGTCATCTTGAACTGAAAACGAAACAATAAATTTTGAAGCAGCAAATTGCTTTCGACATAAATTGGACGGGGTTCACTCGAGTAATAATGACATCTACATGAACTTGTCTAAGAAGTTACAATTTATGGGTCCATCAATCATTCATAGATTAGCTTCAGATGTTGTTTTTAGATAAAAAAAAATAAACTTTTTTGCCCTGTGCTCATTGATATCGTGTGATGTTGCAAAAATGGCCACTCTAATATACATACATATTAGTACATATAATGTATATAGATTTCCCCTTTCGATATTTGATTGCATTGCTGAACTATTGCATTAACAATTGTTAGAAAGTTATTAGATCTATGCCAAAAAAAAGTGAACACTGTCGTATTAATATTAGAATTTGTTTACTTTTTTGTAAATTAGTTGATGCTAATATGTGAAATACACAAGTTAAATGTGTTTTTATTAATACGTTTTATTATGTTCCATCTTAAGGTCGTGGTTTCATGTCCATAAAGATTTACTGCCGTATTCATAAACATTTTTTGATTTATAGAAGGTATATTGATTGAATTTTGTATGCAAGTTTGTCTAATAAACCTTTTATAAATACAAAATAATTAAAGTAATAACGCCCTATTTGTTCAACATGTTTTTAAAGTATGTGAAGAATGTACCTTTGAATATTTTGCAGGATTGAACAATTTTTCTCATGAAATTTAACGAAATCAACAGTAGTGTTTTCTTATTATTAAAGATTAAACTTGTTGTTGAAATAACACAAGACCTTGCCCAATACAAAAGAAATTGTGATTTCTGATTGCGTATACAGATTCGTAATTGTTGTCACAATGAAGCTAAATTCATTTATGTCAGTTTATTTAACACTCTCAATTACATAATTTATTCATATAAGCAATTATTCAACATAATTTAATATTTGTTGCCACTAACTGAAATTTTATGTAACATTTCCACAAATTTGTGTATTGTACTCATTTGGTTTTGCCAACTAGTTAGTAACTTATTTCAGTAATATTGCTGATTTATTCAATAAAAAATAAATAAATGTGCATATATAAAAGGCTTGACCTTCAAGATTTTATGATATGTGTTTCATAAAATTGAGATTTGCTGCTCTTGTCTGCATAAGGTAGACAGCAAATTGTTTTCCAATTTACTCACAATTTCAAAATGGACCGTCGAAACTAAATATTTAAAATTTATTGAACACTTTAAAATTATTATTCAATGTAATTTATATAGAAAATATGCAATATATGTTATTTTTTTTAATTGATATTAACTGCTAGGTAATCGATTTCTCTCGTTCGTTCCGTCCGTATATTTGTATTGGGTTCTTCAAAATACACGTCATTAGAAAGTTTTACATAGAGTCAGAATTTGAACTTTAATGAAAAAATTCGCAATACGAGTAGTAAACAATTTACATGACATACAAAACATTTTACTAAATAACATATAGAATGGCGGCAGGCGGTTAAGTAAGGAACCATGTTACCCACACTTTAATTATTCAAAAAGCACAAATTGACATAACTTCATGGTATCACTCAATTTGGGTATGTATGCAAGTACAGTGGACCTCCGATCATTTGAAATTCAAATGACTAGAGCAAAAAAACAAATAAGCACGAGTTCATATTAACTTGAGTTTGATTGAAAGTTGTGGGGGGCGATGGCTGAAGTACTCTGCACGTTGACTACAAAACCAAAAAGTCCTAGGTTCGACTGTACTTTCAGACTAAGGCATTAGTGTGTCTCTGTGTTAGTTGTTGTCGGAAAGTTTCAGTGGCGAAGGCATATTCTCTGGTTACTGAACAATACCGGCTTCACCTGATACCAATCCACAGGCACATCAGAGCGCCTCCTTCGTATGTAGCATCGTGTGTAGCATCATCGGCGAAGTAAAATAATTAATAAAAAAGGCTACTAAAATAAAGCTTTAAAACTGAGTACGTCTCCTTGGCATCAAAGGCGCCGCAACACTGCTATAAACAAAAAAACATGTAGAAGCATAGTTATAAGAAAGTGAAGTTTCACCACCTGCATCTCTCTCACTGTCTCTTTTCCCTAGTTCCAGCACAATGCATTGCATGTGTAGGACTCGTCTCCTGAAACCAAGACCAAGTTAAAAGAGCCATGTGTATCCAGTAAAAATAAATGGTTACAGTAATATTATTTTATTTTTTAATAACACATACGAGTATGTAGCACAATAAAATAATTCATATTACAGAACGTAGAGGTGAAAAATTCAAATTATATCGCTTTGGGGATCAAATAATTTCAAATTACCGAGAATAGCAAATTACATTGTTTTTTTCTAAAATCAATGTTTTTCAAAGGACCTGGAAAACTATTAAAATTATTGCGAGATTCAAATTATCAAGAGTCGACTGTAAATGATTTTCAACAAATGTCTTTTTAAAACTTTCACTTATTTCACAACTAGTTTCGTATCTCACGGCATGCAAGTTTTTTTTTGGCTTCATAATCGTAATGGTAGTATTTTTACGAGTGCGAGAACATGTGCAAAGCCATATGCATGTGTGTATATGTATCTCAATAAGCAACTGTATAGTATATCAGTGTTACCATCTTGGATATAATTTAATTGATTTTGCCAGAAATTTCTAATTATACAAAATTATAGTATATACGAACATCACCCATTCCTTTCAATACACAAAAATTTTTCGTAAAAATATAAATAAGCAATATAAACATTTGCTCAATTCACAAGATTCAGCTGTAACCAATCCACAGGCACATCAGAACGCCCTTCTTCGTCCATATTGTGTAGCACCGCCAAATAAAAGAATTACTAAAAACGGCTACTAAAAAAGGAGCTTCAAAAAATTTAATACGTCTCAGTGACAGCAGAGGCACTATAAAACAAAGAACGTGGAAAAGCAGAGTTGTAAGATAGTGAAGCTTCACCAACTGTCATTTCTCTAACTATCACTTTCCTCTAGTTCCATCGCATGTATAGGGGTCATTTTCAGGTCCAAGATAAAAAAGGTCAGTCGTATGGTTTATCTTTTAAAAAAAGACAATGGGCCGACTGAATGAAAATATAGCTAATATTAATACTAGCAAATTTCAAGTTTAAACTAGCTTTTTATTTGTTAATTCTTTATTAATCAGCATAGGCAATAGGCGGTTACAAATTTCTACTAACAACTAGTGAATAGAAATGTTCGTAAAAGCTAGTACCTTTTGCTAACTAGTAAAAGCTAATTTTTCTATTGTGAATAACTAGTTTATGCTTTGACTTTTGCAATCATCTAACTGAAGTACTGGATATTTTTTAAATTTCCAAAAATCCCGCACTGCTCTTGTCAGCCAGCGAAATAGAAGATATTGCCACTCTGTTTTGCTATGTAGCATTAACTACGTTTTTATTCACTCGGGCCAATATGTTTCTATTTGCTTGTGAACAGGCAAATTTGTAGTATCATTATTTTATGATAATTTCATTCCATGCAATTAAGCCAGGAATGGAAATTTAAATTAGTTTTTAAATGTTTCATGATAAGCAATTTTAATTAAAATGGTTTGAAAATTACATTGAAACGAATTAAATATATTTTAGTAATTGAGAAGAATTTCATTTCTGGTATTAGTTATCACATATTTGAAAGATTTTTACAAAATTAATCCAACAATTTAATGTTCTTAGATCTTTTATCAATACAACTATTTCAAAAATATACAAAATTCTAAATAATCAGAAAAGACTTTTGTATGAAAATACAATACTGTACATAAATAAAACAATTGCACAATGCATACGACGGTAAAAGGAGCTTATGAATTGAATAATTGTTTATTGCTATAACAAATTAGCAATTTAGTGGCAATATTATTAACCAGCGGAAAAGTAGAAAAAAACTTTCAAAAATAATTTCGTATCCGGATGTAATTAAAAATTTCTTATCATATATTTTCCCCAAAGTTTTTATTTATATTCGATTTCGATTTTGATTTTAACTGGTTATAAGTTATTATTAAACACAGCGATGGATTTTCTGATTACACAAAAATTAAAGGCTTTCAAACTAATACGTTAAAATCTGCTTTCTTAAACAAAATTTGTACTTCAAGCAGATATTAATTTTAAAAATCATTTTTGCATAAGGCGGATTTTGTTTAATAAAGTGAAAAACAAGTTTACCTGCCAATAATATATATGTATGTATACATTCGACTCTTGATAATTTGAAACTTGGTAATTTGAAAAAAAATTCATGTAATTTGGTCTCATTGAAATTAGAAATTATTTGAATGAGATCATGATCGCCGCCGCGCTTTAATTAGAAGTTTTTGCCTCGACGCTCTATAATTTCAATTATTTTAATGTGCTGTGTTTTATGCAAAGTAATATTTGTATTTGTGCGACAGAGCCTTATGAAATTTTAGTTTTGTTAACAAGATTTAATCTACATACAGAGCATTTTACTCAGCCTCATGGTTTCTGCGCCTTTTACAGAACTTATTATTCTCCTAATGCTATTCCACGACCCTACAATTCCATAAATTTGTAATAACCTGCTAATACTCAAGCTTTTAAATACGCATTAAAAATTTTTTAAATCGAAAATATAGGGATCTGATTTTTAGCTTGGCTTAAAGAGGAGTTGGTGGATTTCGTTGCCTGGCAGATACCTTATGGCCTGAATTAACATATGGGGCACTGTTTAGGAATAAAAAAGTGCAAAAACTTAAAATATAAAAATATCGGAAAAAACAAATTATTACAAAAGTAAAAACACTTAAGCTATGCCCCAACACGTAACGGGCCAATATGTGTGTCTCCGAAACAAAATTTAAAACATAAATACATCGCTATTTAGATGGCATTTTTCCAAAAAAAAAAAAAAAACCAATAGAGGATGTAGGCGACAATTTCTGCGTAAGAAAATGAAAAACCAAAAAAAGGTTGTTTATCATATACAACAATTATGTAGGTATATAAAATGAATTCAAACTGTGTTGTTATTTTTTTTGTTGTGCACAGTGAAAGGAACAGGGCCCATTATTAATACATACATACACACGAGTATATATGCATATAAGAAAGGGTAACTTCTCTAGTAGATATGAAAAAACGTCAGATGAGTCGCTATTCCCTATATGTATGTATGGATGTACATACATATGCATATGTATGTAGTGTTTCAAATTAAATAATAAAGAAGTGAATCACTGGGATTCTGAATTGAATAAAAAAAAACCTATTTAATAAATCGCTTATTTTTATTGTTAATTTTTATGAATGAAAAATTATTTGATAAATATTGATATTTATCAAAACAGGTTTATGAAAAGGAAACATTTGAAAAAAATTACGTGCTACAAATTGTTGTAATGACTCATCCTTAAAACACCTATGACGTAGAACGTACAATGAATAAACAAAAACTTTTTGTAGTTAAACTGCAAAATTTATTTGTTGTTTTATTCCTAAACTAGCTGACCCAGCTGACATGAAAAACGAAGAGCTTAGTCCCCCTGATAAAAATTGCCAGTTTTCATATTTTTGCCATTATTTACTCTCCCGTATACCGAATTTCAGTAGCTATAATGAAAGTACCCGAAGCAAAAAAGTTACTATCAAGTCATTCAGACCAAAATGAGAAACTTCAGCTTTAATCGTTCTCAAGATCATTATTGACTTTGTATGGGAGGTACCGCACCCACTTGTTCAATCCCTTTCAGTTTTTGCTTTTTTTAATTACAAAATCATTGCTACCAATATTTCACTTCGTTTTTCCAGTTTCGGATTTATTATTGAATTCAAAATTTAAATTTTTAACTTTTGCCCGAAAAAACCACACATTTCTATAAGACGATATTAGAAGAAATAAATCTGAATATTCATATTTTTTATGCAATTTTAAAAGTACATACTAACTTATGCAGTGCAATTCCTATAATTTTTTACTATTAATATTATTGGGCCCGAAGAACTGCGACCAGAAATTATCTATTGAAAAAGCCCTTCATATTAGACCCTCTAAGAAGTGCAAGCACTATTTGGGGACTGATGTTCCACAGGTTGTGTGAAGGCACTATAGTTCCACCGAGGTGGGTGGCCTGTCGACTACAGGACAATGCGTCACTTTGACAAAGTCCACAAACCGTGATTTCGTAGCTAGTTCTGATTCGGAACTGTGCTGCTAGAGCGTTGTCGCTTCATAGCAGCTGACTGTTGAGTAAGCTCCCTTCATCAGTTCCTGAGCCATGAACAGGAGAGGAGGGGAGTTTATCTTCCTCTTCTCGATGATGTTGGAAGCTTCAGCGGGCCGCAGGTTCGCAGGCATCTTGCGAGGTTGTTGTGTTTCGTGAGGCACTGCAGCATCTTTTATTGTTTTAACTGCATTTTCCTTTCCATAAGGAAAGTAAGGGTAGGACCAACCGCGACAGTGCTCCGGTGTGACTGTAAGGCTGATTGGTGTAAGGCAATTTAAAAAAAAAAACTTAATTCAAAATAAACTAGATAAATATAATATTTGCGTATTTTTAATTAATTTTTATTGAAGAAAACAACTTTTCTATTGTATTATATTGTACATATACATATATATAAAGTTATAAGTAAAAACATAACATAAAATATGTATGTACATACATATGTATGTATATCCTTTAGTTCATCACACATAGAGACTGTATATACATATATTTGTTGTACATATTCTTATTAAATTTAATTTGTTTGTAAAAAATTTGTGCAATTAAAATTATTTTTTAGGAAGTCTCTGAACTATTTCTAGTTTTTTTTGAGAATATATTCTCTCAACGTTGGCTGTTGATACTGGTATTGACAGAATTGCAAAAACTAATTTCTTTAGATTCGCAAATGCTTCTGAACCATCGCAACATTTTGTATTAAGTATGACTTGCCAAAATTGACCAATACTATTTCTTCTAATAAATTATAGTTATTAAATTTACACTGCAATAATTCACACCATTTATTTGATATGCTGTAGCTCCACGACACTCGGAACAAAATAAACCAAATTAGAAACGTTTTTTATATTGCCTTTAATTATATTAATAGGCGCTAAAGCTGCAACATATTTTAGAAAATCATTGTCAAAATAAAGAATAAATGCTTGGCAATTGTAATTTAATGCTTTTTTGTTTTATTCGAGTAAAATTTAAAAAATTGCCTTGATATAAAAAACTGTTTTTGGAGTAAAAATCTGCAAGCCTGTTTTGCGCTTGAAAAATGTTGCAAAAAAAAACATATAAATCTGCACATTTGGCAGCACTGCACACAACTCACACATTTTCCTACTACATACTACCATAGTGATTGACATACATTTTGATAGCCTTTAGACCGCTTAAATTTTTTGATTTAGCCATCCAGCATTGTACATACAAACAAATTTTCACTGGTACCAGCATAATGTCTGATTTGAATTTGAGCAATATATAGTGCCCTAAACATTTATCACGAATCAACTTGCCGTAAATTTTTTGTCGCACTGTCTAAATATATATATATTAACATATGTATACGAGGTGTGTTCAAAAAATTATGTAACTATGATATATTGATATATTATTGATCAATATTTATATTGTCCCCATCAAAATAATTCTCCTTATATACAATGCACTTGAGCCTACGCCTTTTCCAATCGTTAAATCGCTTCCCATAAACATCTTTTGGTATAGCCTTGAGCTCATCCAACAATACAATTTTTATTTCATCAATCGTTGCAAATCTCCGTCCTTTCATATGTCTTTTAAGTTTTGGCAACAGGAAAAAGTCGCAGGGGGCCAAATCTGCTGAATATGGTGACTGAAAGGCAATTGTCATGTTGCTTTTGGGTCAATAATAGGTCTGTTCGTTTACTCAAAATTGGAAGCCCGTGGGCGCCCAATCTTACCCAAAAGCGTTTTCTTACACAAAAATTGGGTAAATGAGAGAGGTTTTGAGAGAGTAATGTTCTTGTTCTTCACGCACGAGAATGCCCATACTTTTTCTTCGGGATAGTTTGGGTGTGAAGAACAAGCAATCAGTTTGTTTATAATAAACATTGAAAATAACAAAGCAAAATTACAAATGTCCCAAACAGCTGACAGACATTAAAAAAGTTGTGTTAAAAATTTTTCTTTACAATAATTAATTACAAACATTTTTGTTATTTATACCATAAATTGTAAAAAATTTTTCATAAAAAAGACCATTTTTTTAAATAAATATTTTTGGTAATACAAATTATTATTTCCTAACGATGCTACCTATTTGGTAGCGAAATATTGAAAAGTAAATAATTGTTAAAAACTTTGCATAAAAAAGACCATCGCTCAAAAATAAATATAATTAAATAAATTCTTTCAATGCTTGGTTTTGTAAATAAATTCTTTCACAAATAGTTTTTTTTCGGTAAACTGTCATCAATCACATTAAACTTTCAACGAACATCAGGGATAATCAAGCTCGTACAATTGTACTTTTTTCAGTACAACTTGCATTGCAAAAGTACTACTTTACTCCACTAAATATTAAGTACCAAGGTATGTTCATATGATTATACGTTGTTCAGTAATTTAAATTAATTATAGCAAAAATATATTTTCGATTTTTCTTAATATAATATTTAATTATTAAATTATTCACAACCACTTTCCACAACTTTTTCACAAACTTTGTCGTTTGGCCTGTTGAATAAACTGACCAGCGAAATAGCTAATAAGTTTAGCTTCCTGACAATAACAGTGACGGTCATTTGACCGGTGATACGACCGTCATTGTTGACAGAATTATAGGTAATTGCGTAAAACAAAGTTTTTATAATTTTCTCAATGGCAATATGAGAAAAATGACCGAAACTTCTGTGTGCATATGATAGTCAGCGTTGATGGATAAATCGGTCTCTGCTGACCGGTCAGCATGGACGAATATATCGACCACTGCTGACTAGTCGGCGTTAACGGATATATCGGTCACTGTTAACGGATATCACAATTGAAGTGAAACACTATTTATTTCAATTCTTTATATTGATTTTATTTCAATATTCTAATATATATATACATACATATGTATATAAAGAAGAAATGTAATATAATATAAAATAGAAATATCCATCCTTGGAGTGGGCCACCATCTGTGAATTTTTTCTTAATATAATTGCCCACAATTATTTAAAATATACAAATATTAAAACAAACTATTCAGGGATTCGCATAAAAATTAATTCTATCCATCGGCAAAGACAACATATGTCGTTGTTAAAACGTGTCGCCGAGTACCGAACACAAAAACGATGTTCTCTTCCACACCTGTAACATGCTACCAAACTAAATGTTTTCTCGTCTAAACTCAATCGTACGGAGCTTCAAAAACTATAGTCCGAATTATAAGTTTATAAACGAGTAAAATAATCATTTCTGTAAAATTTATGAATTTGCGAAAATTCAAGAATACTTTTGTAATGAACTGCATTAATTTTTAACTATTCAACAATACGTTGGTTGTCTCGCAATATCTCGAGTAATAGGAACTCCTTCAGTATTACTTTAATTTGATTGATTTCGAAACAAATTCTCAATATTCAAGAACTCATTTTATTTTATCTTTCTGTTACTAATAGTAAAACTTAACACAACTTTTATGTTTTTAGTACATTTGGGGTCAAAAAAGTAAAATTTTAAAATTGTCAATTATCATCTCCGATATAAACAGAGCTGTAAAAAATTTACATTTCTTTTTTTCTGGTAAATTTTAATGGTTTTTTTCGTTTTCTTACTTTTGTACATTTTGCTCTCTTATTGAGAGTAATTATAGCTTACTCTCATTTTACCGAACTTTCCCAGAAAGTAAACGTACAGACCTAATCTCTTACAACCTGATGAAAATTCAGAAGTTTCGGAACAAACTTTGCTGACACACGTCTCATGCCCTAAATATCCGAAAAATTGCATTACACGAGAAGTCTGATAGGCTGGTCCTCAGCAATTCAACGATTTTGAAAAACAATTTTCTTTACAGCTTCGGTGTTATCTTCTGTTGTTGATGTGCTGCGGCGTCCAAAGCGGAATTCGTCGCAGGCATGTTATCTGTAACACTTGTAAATAATCTTGTTTCTTAGAGCAGACTTTCCGTACGCCACTGTCAACGTTTAAAGTGTCACTAGATTTTTTTTTCTTGGACCGGCTCTTTTTTTGGATGACTCCTACACATGCGGTGCATTGTGCCGGAACTAGGAAGTAAGGTTTTGGGAGAAAGGATAGAGGGAGTAGTGTTTATTAACATTTGATTTCAATTTTTCCACCCCAAAAGTGACAAGAAAAACTTCTGCGGGTAGTCCATTCCACAATCGTACGGTTCGGCCAAAAAACCTAATTTCTCTGTAATGCGTAGTGCGAGTCGCTGCCAAATCGCCCACAAATGGGTGTGCTCTTAATGATGATCGCGTTGTGCGCGCGAATTACCGCGATTCGGGAACAAGTTTCCTGATTTCATTAGAACACATCCCATTATAGTAACGATAGAACAACGAAACGCACCTCACGTTGCGACGATGCTCAAGAGTTTCTTCGCCCTTTTCTGTAAACGGTCGAGTAACTTCAAAATAGTCTTTGAAGCACCGGCCCATACATGAGAGTTGTATTCCTTTTTCGGTCGGATGTAGGCAGTATAAATAGTGAGGAGATCCAAATATTTTAGTGATGTCATTAAATCGGTATCTAAGGTTAATCGTCGTAATTTTTGATAGAGGGAGTAGTTTTTATTGACATTTGATTTACATTTTCCCACGTCAAAAGTGACAGGAAAGACCTTTGCGGGTAGTCCATTCCACATACGTGCATTGCGGCCAAAAATCGAATTCTCTGTAATGCGTAGTGCGGTTCGCTGCCAAGTTGACCACAAATGGATGCGCTCTTAATGATGAAGGCGTCGTGCGCGTGAATGACCGGGTTTCGGGAGCAAGTTTCCTGATTTCATCAGAACACATCCCATTATAGTAACGATAGAACAACGAAACGCACCCCACGTTGCGACGATGCTAAAGAGAGTCAATAGAGTTGGCTACCCTACTGTCTCCTATGAGTTTCTTCGCTCTTTCCTGTACACGGTCGAGTAACTTCAAAATAGTCTTTGAAGCACGGGCCCATACATGAGAGTTGTATTCCATTTTCGGTCAGATGTAAGCCTTATAAATACTGAGGAGATCAGATGTGGTGAAGTATGACTTACACCGTCTTAAAAAGCCGAGGCAGTTGAATGCTTCCTTTGAGACCTGAAATATGTGCACAGTCCATCGGACATCATACTGGATTTTCTTGCCAAGAACTTCCCATATGCTGCCCATTTTCATTAGAATTGCTATGATATCTACTTGAAACTGTGTACTTGAGGGTGGCAATGGTCGAAGTAGTCTGCGCGTTGAATACAAAACCAAAAATTTTTGGGGTTCAACCCCAGCTTCAGACTGAAAAATATCTCGCTTTTTTTCTGATGTGCATTAGTATCTTTGTGTCAGTTGTTCTCGGAAGGTTTCAGTGGCGAAGGCATAGTCACTGGTGACTGGACAGTAACGGCTTCAGCTATATCCAATCCACAGGCATATCAGAACGCCCTCCTTCATCGGTATTGTCTAGCACCGGCGAAGTAAGGTAATTACTAAAAATGGCTACTAAAAACGAAGCTTCAAAATTTAATATGTCTCTTTGACATCAGAGGCGCTACAATACTGCTATAAAACAACGAACGTGCAAAAGCAAAGTTGGAAGATAGTGGAGCTTCACCAACACAACAACAACAAAAAATCGATAAGCGAAAGTACGTTGCCTGCGAAATTTTAAAAGTTACTTTGTGTACACACCTCGTTTACACAAGTTTTGGTATTAAGATTTAACTATTTATCTTTACTATATATCAAAAAAATTGACGACAGAGTTAATATGCTAAAGTTAAAACAAAACACGTTTTAACATATTGCGTTTAAATATTTCCATTTCTTGCTTTATTTATTTTTTATCGCACATGTTCAAAAGTACTTCCTATATATGTGCATATGTACATACATACATACATACATATGTTCATATGAAAAAGTTATTGTAACAATAAACGAAATGTGCGGCGCATGGCATATTTACATTAGATCTCTTAAGTACACACATATTTACGTACATACTATGTATTTACGTATATCAGGTAGCATATACTAGTGATGTTACGAATACCAATTTATAACATTCGCGAATACGAATACAAAAACGAATATTTGCGCCAATATTCAACGGATACGAATATTCAATATGAAGTTTAGTTAGTAGCACTCGATATTTAATTGAAAAAATCTTCCCTTTGCGTCAATAACAATTTAGCCCTTTAACCACTGGAAACTAAATATACGGATTTGTTCTGTAAATGGAATCCGCAAAATTTTTTCTTTTTAAAACGAATACACATACTTAGATGTTCTGTAAACCGAATTCGCATAATTTTAATCGGTTTAAAATCGAGTAGATAAGTCCGGTCGCAATTAAATCGAATGTACTATCTTCCTATTAAATAACTGATGAAGGTGACGATGGCACGATGGATGGTTGTCTGCACGTTCACTACACAACCAAAAACAGACCTGGGTTCAACTCCAGTTTCAAACTAAAATTTTAAAATAAAAAAACAACTCGCATTTTTCTGATATGGATTAGTGTGTCTTTGTGTGTCAGCTGTTGTCGGAAGGTTTCATTGGCGAATGCATAGTCACTGGTCACTGAACAATACCGGCTTCACCTGATAGCAATCCACAATCGCATCAGAACGCCCTCCTTCGTTGGTATTATGTAGCACCGGCGAAGTAAAATAATAATAAAATGGCTACTAAACCGAAGCTTCAGCACTGCTACGAGTGTAAAAACAGAGAACGTGCGAAAGCAGAGCTGTAAAATTAAGCTTCACCTCCTGTCGTTTCTCCTACTATCTCTTTCCTATAGTTCCAGCACAATGCTTCGCATATGTAGGAGTCATCTCCTGAGTGTTGGTCCCAGATACAAAAAAAAAAAAAAAACAATTACCAATTTTTACTTGAAGTGTTTCTTTTATTAAATTCAGTCAAATTATGTAATCTATATAAGATAAAGTAGATGGATGAATAAAAGCACATTCTCACTAAATTCATTACATACTTATATCATTAAAAAATCACTTTTTAATAAGAATAAACATTATTTTGAACAAATTTTTAGTAGCTTAATTTTAATTTATTGTTAAATAAGTTATCTTTAAGTGAATATTTATGAAAATAGTTTAAAAATTTGTTTCTTTAATTTTCCCAATATCACAAAATTTTAAACCAATATGGCGACCAAATTGTTGTTTACTTCTAAAATCAAAGCTACGTAACTTTTTTTTAACAAGTACATATATGTCAATGTAACTCTCTGAATAACGCAGTAATTAATAATGTAAACAGTAATTAATAAAGAAACAATATGATTAAAAATGAAAATTTTTTAAAAATTTTTAAATTTTTTGGAGTAAATTAAATACATCTGATATAATTCACCCCATACAATTATTTGGCACTGAATGATCTGGCAATACTACGTTTTGGTAACATATTGAAATATTGCCGTTTAAAAAATCTTATTCGAAAGCAAGTTCGAAGTTTTTCAAATCGACTTGGTTTATAGAACAGGGGTGATAAATTATTTTGTTTTAAATAATTTGGTTTTAGTATACATTTAGCTTGCGAATGACGAATTTAGCAGAAAAATGCTTTTTGGAAGTTTGCAGACTGTAATATGTAGTTATTATTTTTAAATCGCTTACAAATACGTTATAAAGTTCATTAATTTTAATGTTCTTTCGACTTCGCCGTTTGAGTAAGGAAACAAAAGTATACAAATTACAAAGTTAGCTAGTTCATGAAAGGATTTTTCTTCAAATCATTTTTAAAATTGTAAACTTCACTTCAAAATTCCTCAGTCCTTTTTTTATTTTTCCATTTTGGAAAGACGTGTTTTCTTTTCTTTACTACAATTTAGTTTTATATGCATTTATTTATTTTTCCTTTTACTTAATAATTTCTTCACAATGCTACTTTAATTCAATACTGTTCACAAGCTGTAGTTTACTTTCAGGCTCTAAATTTAAACGTTCCCTTCAAGAGTGTTATTAAAACTGCTATATGATTGCTCACAATCAGCCTTATTTATACTCCAGACATTTGCCACTGAATTCTAGTAGAATGTTCTATTACTATCTATCAACTTTGATATTTGTGTAGAATATATATTGTAGAGGTGGACTTAAATATCCGGCTGCGCCATAGCAAAAGCTTGGCGCTTTGGACTCACGGCCACTGGGGCGCATGCCGAGAGGACGGGCATTCCGTTCAATGCCCGATGGCCTCTACGAATGCTGCGCATTGTGTTGGAACTAGAGGAAAGGGATAGTAGGAGAAATGACAGAAAGTGAAGCTTCACTATCTTACAACACTGCATTTTTGCACGTTCATTGTTTTTATAGCAGTGTTGTAGCGTCTCTGATGTCAAGGAGTAGTATTAAATTTTGAAGCTTCGTTTTTAGTAGCCATTGTTTAGTAATTATTTTACTTCGCCGGGGCCACACAATACCAACGAAGGAGGGCGTTCTGGTGTGCCTGTGGATTGGATACAGCTGAAGCCGTTACTGTCTAGTGACCAGTGACTATGCCTTCGCCACTGAAACTTTGCGACAACAACTGACAAAGACCACAATTGAACATCAAGAAAAATTGAGATGTTGTTATGAGTCTGAAACTGGGGTAGAACCCAGGAAAATTTTTCGTTTTCTAGTCAACGTGCATACTATTTAGACCATCGCTACCCTCAAAAAAGGAATCATATTTTAAGGAAAAATTTCATCACAATTTTTTAATTGAAAATGTTATTTTGAAGACAAAGAAAGTAATTGTATGTGGACTTTTGACAGAAGCTCATAAGTCGAGAGAAGGAAATTTCTTAGCATTTTAATTTTTAATTATATTATTAATTGACCTTTTTTATTATATTTTTTGATATATATTTATTAAGCCTGAGGTCTTTTTTTATTTTATTTTGTTTATATTATTCGATATTTCGTTAACAGCTTGTTAACATCATCAGGAATAATAGCATTTTAATCGTAAAGGAAACTGTACAACTGTTGTTGACAAAAATCAGCGTCTATTTAAGAATTTTAGTTTTTGAGATATCGAACAAAAAGTAATCTACTTATCTGGACTTGTTGATGAGTTAATTTGTAAGCTTCATTCTAATCTAGATTTATGTAGAAAGTAAAATTACAGAAACATTAGCTTAATTATACTAGATTTATAAATTTCATAAAAGGCCAACAATAACTTAAAGAAACACGGAACAAAGACGACAAATTAAACAGTTTTTTCGTCCTTCTGAAAAATTTTAAAATTTCACTTAAGTTGTTTTGTCAAAAGTCTACAGATATAAAAATTTGATTTTTTATTGTATGAAGTATTTACAACGAAATGCATGTGTATACAAAAAGACACATTTTTGTTTCGAAAGTCTTAATTTTTAGCGAACGTTCGTATTTTACGAACTTTAGTTAGCTAAACCAGTACGCAAAGCTCTTAATCACGGAGTACTACATCCCATATGGACTGAAAAGTTTCTTCTACGAATTTGTTCTAATCTATATACATAGTTCCAATGGAACCACAATTATACCTTGGTTCCAACATATTTAGTGTACTGTAATGCTACGCCCTGAATTTTCTTCTAAACCCGACATCTAGCTGAGAAATGGCCGACAGGCAAAGGAAACATGATCATCATATTCAACAAGTCACCACTACAATCCGGATAAAACATAACATTGTTATGTACAAGTTCGACCTGAAGCAACTACTACCAGTAAGAAATTCTATGATATAATCTTACGTTTCCAGTCCTAAACCAACGTTCATTCCCCCAACGTAAACACATATCTGCCAGACCTCCTCTACTTAGCTCTCTAATTCAATGGGTATCATACTCGCAATGGTAGAAGTGACATTATCCGACATAGTTTGGAGTGCATTACATACCCACAAAGCAGCCAAGATATCAGATTTACATACTTAGAGAATTTCAGTGAGACTGACTAATAGGATGGGCAGAAAAGTTAATGGAATCTAATGAGAGTAATTATGTTCGGAGATATTTTTGGCCAGCATTATTTGTCATGGTCCGGGACAATGCTGAGCAGGTCTTTGGGGCTTTTGAACCTATATATCGCAAGAGTTCACGAAAAGACTGTTGACAAAATGTGTGCTCGAAAAATCATGAAAAAAAAACATGTGATAAAATCATCTTTCTGACAACGCTGAGTGGATTAGTAAAAAAGTGAGAGAATTGTAAAATTTGAAAGACAATATTGGAACGTGTAACCCCCAAATTGCATTTCACCATGAATAGACTAACCAAGGCGTCTTTAACTAGTGGTGAATCGAGTTGTTGTACGCGAGATGTCAAAATCAACTGATGCAAATATTACAAAGAAAACGTATTTTACTTATGAACAAAAAGTGTGTGTAACATTTTTAATTTTTTTAAACCATTTGATTTTAAATACAAAGTTTGTTCTCACCAAAATCAGAAGTTTTTGACGTTAGAAACACAAACGTAGGTACAACAAAAAATTTCCACCTGTTTTAACTACCTTTTAACTAGGCCTTGAGACTAAAGCCTAGATAGGAAATTATTTGCACGGGTTTGTTTGTCTTAAATTGACATTGTGCCAATCTCATCCGCCGATACGTTAATGTCATTTAAAAAAGTTAAACTATGACCGATGACGGTTCTATCCGGGGAACATAGAACCTTTACCGACCAATTCGTTGAGCACGACGAAGTTGATCGTTCGGCCCATGATGCAATAAACTAAGTGGCATTGCTATGGCAACAAATACAACATTACAACAAAAAAATTATATTTTGTTTTTGTACAGACAAATGTTATGTCAAAAATTTTTGTAAACAAAAGTTATAATTTAAATCCAAACGTACTGTAATAAAGATGATAAACACATAAATAAAAGACTTTTTCTATAGTTTGTGTTTTTTTTGTGGTAAATCTAGTCACAAACATGAAATAAGAAGTCAGTCTGCTAACAATCCCTACAGAAAACGCCAAAAGTGATGCTGATGAAAAATTAGCTTTCGAAAAAACCTGTTTCTGTTGTCGAATTTGTGAAAAGCGGCCTTTGATACTCAAATAAGAACTACATAATATAATAATAATAATAAAATGTGGCATATAGAATCATTTGCCGTTGCGATGTGAGAAATGTTTAAAAACTTATAACAAAGTAAATAATCTTAATTAATATGCGTTGGAAAGCTAAAAGTAAATTAACACAAGAAGAGTTTATATGTAAGTGACAGTGTGTCCTCGATAAAAAATATATCTATTAATAATTCCTCAATCAAGCGCAGCCCGGAAAATAGTGGGTCGGTTAAAGGTAAAGTTATAAAGTATTCATCGAAACCTGTCCAGTGAAAAATGGTGTTTGCAGTGGACGCGACTCGAATATTAGTCCTGCATTTTCACAACCAAAAAGTATGCAAGAAGCATGTGCAGAACACTGTCTTCCGTCGTCAAATTCGCCATCTCTTGAAGTTATGCAGCTCCTCTATATCCTGCTTTAGACTTACGTTTATAACTACCACAAAAGGCCGCCTATTAGATATTTTTACCCCATGAACCCCATGTCTCATCATAAAAATTAAATGATGATAAAAACGAAAACAAAAGCCAGCCAGCCAGCAGTTTGTGGAGAATAATGACTTCTGTAATGCGTTTACCATCATTTAAAAGAAAGAAATTAAAGGAATCAAAATCTATACTTACATATGTACTACATTGCATCATAGTTAAACAAAAATACAAATACTCCATAGTAATAAATTCACATTTTTCAATTGTCAAGACTAAAAAAGGAATTATGGCTGTATTTATTTGTAAATATAAAATTCTCCTTTCTAAAATAAATGTTGATTTTCCTTAATAAAAATTATTTTAAAATTTAAGTATTTCAAAATGCTGTAGTTGTTTAAAAATTTTTAATTAAACATTTCATTCATGTTATTTTCATTTATAAAAAACTAGCTTTTACCCGTGGCTTCGCTCCCGTTATTATCTCCATCGGTTATACAGTTTCGGAAAGGCATATCTTACCCCTACGTCGCCTCCTGTTTCTATTTAAAAATTTATATATGTAGCATATGTGTCCTTCTAGGCGCAAAAACATAAATAGAATAAAATCGGTTAGATGGTCCCGCTGGCATGGAAATTGCCCCTACTTTCCTTCGTGATCCTAGTTTTAAAGAAAGTAATAGTCTATAACCTTCCCGGAGGTGCACAATTGCCAATGTATCTTTTAAACTCAAATACATCCAAGTTTAAAAGTTCATCCAAATCGGCTATGTAGTTTTAGAGAGGCCGAAATTTTTCCCCTATCGCCCTCCTGGTCCTACTTATGAAAATGTACATTACCTATGGGCAATTCTAGATGCAGATCTATCCATGTTCTAAATTTCAACAAAATCGGTTTGAACGTTTCGGAGGGGCAGAATTTTTCCCTTATCGCCCTCCTGGTCCTACTTTTGAAAATATATATAGCCTACATGAATTTTTGATGCAGATCCATCCATATTCTAAATTTCATTAAAATCGGTTTGAACGTTTCGGATGGGCAGAAAATTCCCGCCTATCGCCCTCCTGGTCCTACTTTTGAAAATGTGTATAGCCTATGAGAATTTTTAGATGTAGATCTATCTGTGTTCTAAATTTCATTAAAATCGGTTTGAACGTTTGGGGGGGGGGGGCAGAATATTCCCCCTGTCACCCTCCTGGTCCTACTTTTGAAAATGTGTATAGCCTATGAGCTTTTTTGGATGCAGATCTATCCTTGTTCTAAATTTCATTAAAATCGGACCTCAACATAAATAAGTCTCCTGGCCCGGATGGAATTCCGGCACTGGTCTTGAAGCAGTGCTCTTCGACGTTATCGCGTCCTCTGGCAATCCTTTTCAGCACCCTCTATCATGCAGGTGAATTTCCGTCGTGCTGGAAAGTTGCAAATGTTACGCCGATCACCAAGAAGGGAGAGGCAAGCAACCCTGAAAATTATCGCCCAATCGCAATATGCTCTACCATTTCTAAAGTAATGGAGAGTATGCTAAATTTCCATCTTATGAAATATCTGGAGTCTAATAGCTTACTCAGTGACCGACAATATGGCTTCCGTGGAGGACGTTCCACGGGTGATTTATTAGCCTTCCTGTCGGAAAAATGGTGTCGATCCATCCACCATTTTGGCGAAAGTAAGGCAGTGGCTCTAGATATTTCAAAAGCATTCGACAGAGTGTGGCATGGAGCACTCTTGTCCAAACTTATTGCTTTTGGTGTCGGTGATATCTTCTCTCGATTTATATCGAGCTTTCTCAGGGATCGCGCTATAAGAGTTGTTATAGACGGGATCTCATCAAACGAGTTCAAGATCAATTCAGGGGTACCACAAGGCTCCATTCTTTCTCCTACCCTATTTCTTATTTTTCTTAATGACCTCCTATGTCATACTTCAAACCCTATCCACTCTTTCGCAGATGACAGCAGCATCTGCCATTCATATTCATTCGATCGTAGGCCGACATCAACTACGATCGCGGCGACGCGGCAGAATATGAATGATTCGCTAACAGGTGACCTCACGAGAATATTGGAATGGGGTCACGCGAACAGGGTCGATTTCAATTCCCAAAAGACCCAATGCTGCATGCTAACACACCGCCGTATGCACGATCACGCTGCCTCATCTGTAAAAATGGGTGGCATAAACATTGAGGAATCAGAAGCTCTTGATGTTCTTGGCATGAAAATTCAGTGTGATGTCCGATGGACTGAGCACATTTTTCAGGTCTCAAAGGAAGCATTCAAGTGCCTAGGCTTTTTAAGGCGGTGTAAGACATACTTCACCCCATCTGATCTCCTCACTATTTATACCGCCTACATCCGACCGAAAATGGAATACAACTCTCATGTGTGGGCCGGTGCTCCAAAGACTATTTTGAAGTTACTCGACCGTGTACAAGAAAGGGCGAAGAAACTCATAGGAGACAGTAGGGTAGCCAACTCTATTGACTCTCTTGAGCATCGTCGCAACGTGGGGTGCGTTTCGTTGTTCTATCGTTACTATAATGGGATGTGTTCTAATGAAATCAGGGAACTTGTTCCCGAAACCCGGTTATTCGCGCGCACGACGCGATCATCATTAAGAGCGCATCCATTTGTGGTCGATTTGAGGGCGACTCGCACTACGCATTACAGGGAAAATTGGTTTTTTGGCCGAACGGCACGTATGTGGAATAGACTACCCGCAGAGGTGTTTCCTGTCACTTTTAGCATGGGAAGATTTAAATCAAATGTCAATAAACACTACTCCCTCTATCCTCCTTCCCATAACCTAATTTCCTAGTTCCAGCACAATGCATCGCATGTGTAGGGGTCATCCCCTGAGGGCCGGTCCAAGACAAAAAAAAAAAAAAAAAAAAAAAAAAAATCGGTTTGAACGTTTCGGAGGGGCAGAAAAATTCCACATATTGTCCTCCTGGTCCTAGTTTAAAAAAAAAAGTACTACCCGATAACCTTCCCGGAGTTTCACAGACTCCGTTCATCAAATTTTATCGCAATTGGTCCACAAATGGTGAAGTTAAGCTCGTTTATATTATAAAATCTGTTAAAAACCATGTGGAGAGAGTATCATAATTAAAAAAGTAGGCGTAAAGATGGGCGTGATTAAAAAAAAGTAGTACATAATTCATTTAAGAGTTCCAATTATATGGTGTAAAAATTTCAAGAAGATCGGCCCAGCGCTTTGGGCTCCTATAAGGTACAAACAAACATATAGATAAATAAATAAACCTAAGTCCAAACAGTTTATTAAAAGTAAGAAGGTTTAGCACTGAATCTAGCCTGTGGCAAGGTAGGATTTTTATTTCTATTTAAATTTTCATATTATTGCAATTCCAAAAGTATATAACAAATATGTGCAATAATTTGTTTTTGCAATATTGTAATATATAATTTAAATAGATAGCTCTCTAAACATTACAGCTTTTGCTTAAAATATTAAAATTTAGCAGCGATAATTTAGTTAATTTTCAGCTTTTTCAGTGATTGTCAGAAGGGGGAAAAAAAGTTTATCTAAAAATATTAAAAACCGCATAATTTATTTGATAAAGATTAATTGAATCAAATATGTTTTGGTGAAGATATTGTTTTCAAATCAATAGATTTATTTTTTATTTCAACTTACCCATTTGTGTTGTTGAATATATTTCTAATGCGCTGTAAAAATCGTTTATTAATGTTCACAATTGCAATTTTTGGTATTTATCGCCACATCTTACTATTGACGTGAGTCGTTGCAAATGCATGGTGGTGGTTTCTATGCGTCAATTACTTTCGGTGGGTATATCATGAACTTTATCACGTGTCGGTTGTTGATCTTGCTATGTACCAAGTTTCAAAGTTATTAATATACTGTTTTAAAAAAAAAATTGTTTACCAGCTTTTCAATACACAATGTATTCACATAGCCAAAAGCCTCTCATAGACGGAGGGTTCATTTGCATTTTTCTGATGTGCATTAGTGTGTCTTTGTGTGTCAGTTGTTGTCGGAAGGTTTCAGTGGCGAAGGCATAGTCACTGGTCACTGAACAATACCGGCTTCAGCTGATAGCAATCCACAATCACATCAGAACGCCCTCCTTCGTCGGTATTGTGTAGCACCGGCGAAGTAAAATAATAATAAAAAAAATGGCTACTAAACCGAAGCTTCAATACTGCTATAAACAAAGAACGTGCAAAAACATATGTAGCTGTAAAATAACTAATTAAGCTTCACCTCCTGTCATTTATCTAACTATCCCTTTCCTATAGTTCCAGCACAATGCATCGCATGTGTAGGGGTCATCTCCTGAGTGCTGGTACCAGACAAAAAAAAAATAATAAAAAAACTCACTCTAGTACAGGGTGACATAAAAGAAGCTATATGTTTTAAATGAGTTATAACTTTTTTATTTATGCGATTAGTACAATTTTTTTTTTAAATACAGTATA
The DNA here is from genome assembly GCA_963924685.1 of Dexiosoma caninum. NCBI lineage: Eukaryota > Metazoa > Arthropoda > Insecta > Diptera > Tachinidae > Dexiosoma > Dexiosoma caninum. The sequence goes on from OZ004729.1 coordinate 58,995,902, forward strand.
TAATTGGGGAATTTTTTGCAATTAGCTTTGAAAAATGATATCCTGTAAGTGATGTCCATTTTCTGCTTCGCAATAATAATTAAAAGAGTTATAAAGAATTTAAACCATATAGCCCCTTTTGTGCCACCCTGTAGTATTTCTTAATTTTTCAACTCTGATTCGTATTTGTGTTAATGCCATTGAAAATAGTGATTCCCGTGTTAACACGAATGTACGTACTTACTTAAAAATAAATACTTGAGATTGCCGGTTTGAAGTATTTTACTTTTAAAAACTTTTAAAGTCATTTTGAAACTCAAAGCCTCAAATTGAACAGATCTAATTTAATGCAATCTATTCTGTATAAAGTTTTTAAACCACATTTACTAGTCTTGCATTATAACATAAAGAAAATATTTAAAATAATAAATATGCACCTCTTATAAGCGGACACCTCTCATAACCGGACAAAAATACTGCGACAGTGAGTGTTCGGTTATGAGAGGTATCACTGTACATTATTGTGTCCCAAAAAAAAATTTTTTTTCAAGGGTGCTCAAGCGCAATTGATAAACTTAAAGGGTCAAGTATTTTTGAATTTTTTTTTTCAATTTTTTCGGAAAAGGTTTAAAGGTCGCACAAGTCGAATTTTTGCCAGATGTTCTTTGAATTTTTGCCATAAGTTTGTCTAAAACCACATTTGCGTTAACACTTTAAACAAAAAATATCCAGGGTTTATTTCTGAGTACAAAAAAATATAAGTTTTGGCAATAACTTTGCTTATTTAGGTACCTTACATTATAATTTTTCGTAATTTGTTACCAGTTCAACTGTAGTTAAAGACGCCTTAGTATCAATTAGTGAAAAAGTGTGAGTGTATTAAACTTTGACAGCAAAAATTGATTGTAACCCCTGGTTAAGGAATCGAATTTTAAAAGTTGCAAATGCAACATTTAGCTATTATTTGCTTCTTATCAAAACTTGACATTTTATTAATTTTTATGTTCTCTTTTTAGACAAAAGAAAATCATTAACGCAACGTGGAAATAAAGCACCCATTGGCACAACCGCTATCCGTGAAAATTTAAATTATAGTTGCAGTAACGAAGAGTTGTCTTTATCGTATTTAGAAAGAAAAAGTGAAACAAATAAGAAAATAGCTTTAAAACAAAAAAGAAAGCAAAAAGGAAAGCAAAACCTGAAGAATTTAGAAAATGTTCCAACAATGCGTTCTAATGTGATTAAGGGGAATATTAAACACAGTAAAGAAAAACAAACAAATATTCTAAGACTTAGAAAGCAATACATTACAGCAGCCGTTATCGATGAGAATGAAATATCAAGGAATATACCTCACTGTAATAGAGCTTTAAAATTTAACTTGCCTGTTAGCAGTTCCTTGCCTTCTTATTCTTCACCGTCAAATTCATCAATGCCATCACTCGGTTATTCATCCGCAGGATCAAGACATAGAAAAGAAATACCAGCAAAATCACATTTAAGGCAATTCGTTAAATTAAATATGAATGAGCACCAGCTAGTTGAACAAATTAGACGTTATGTTATCGATCCAAATTTGTTAAGAATATATGGTTTTCCTGTAGAATCCATTTACTATGAGCGTTGTGTTGAAATATATAAATGCTTACCAAAACATTTAGCCGAGGAGGCTGTGACTCAAGACAATCAACGACATCATCGTCACTTTTACGGTCGAAAAAAATACGATATAATTAATATGCAAGATGGCTTACATTCGAAGTCCTATGGTCAAAAAAGGTATATAAGAGGATCAACTGATTCTGGACAGGGTTCCGTTGAATCGAGTCCACGTTTCACCGATTCTGATTCAAGTGAAATGGGTGAAGAAGACTATTCCTCTCCCATTTTGGCATTTTACACTCCAGATGGTGTTTACCAAATATTTTCAGAGTATTGCAACTCTATTGAAAAGCAATGCGTGCGATGTTCCAAAATGTTTAAAGTTAACGAAATTGGAGAATACTTGTCATTTGATTCATGTAGTTATCATTGGGGAAAACTGAGATATATATACGACGGCAAATGTTATAACAATCTTTATTCTTGCTGCCAGCGAGTAGAATTTAGTGAAGGCTGCTCTAAGCATCCGTTACATGTATGGAATGGAGTTGCGGTAGGCATAAATGGACCATACTCTGGATTTCTACACACGCAGCCCAAGAAAATCAATCAAAGGCATCCAAAACTATACGCCATTGACTGTGAAATGTCGTATACAGGCTTAGGCCTGGAAGTCACTAAAGTCACTGTGGTAGGCTTTAATGGTTACCTTGTGTACGAACATTTTGTGAAGCCACAAGCCCCAATAATTGATTACAATACTCGCTTTTCGGGTGTTTCTCAAAAGGATTTTTTACCTAACTCTGCTAAAAGTTTTGAAGACGTACAAAAAGACTTATTAAATCTCTTTGATTCCGAAACAATTCTAATTGGACATGGTCTAGATAATGATTTAAAGGCTTTACGTTTAGTACACAAAACTATTGTGGACACATCAGTGATTTTTAATCACTCAACAGGTTATCCATACCGACGATCTCTTAAAAATTTAACAAAATCGTTCTTAAAACGAGACATACAGTGCGGAGATTTGGGTCACAGTAGCTTTGAAGACTCACGAGCCTGTTTAGAGCTTATGATGTGGAAAATTCGAAAAGATTTACGGCACTGGAATTAGTAATAAAACCATTACTTTTTGCTTATAAAGCCATTATTGTGATTATTTTCGTCCATATTGCTTTATTTATTATGTTTTTATTTAAAAATATGAAATCTGAGAGGTGGTCTACTTACAATGGCAGGACGAAATTTTGAAAACTCTTTTATTTTTACTTGCTTTTTCTTTTCCAAAAAAGTGGGCATTTGTTTATTTACTTGAAATTTTCTTTTTATATTTATTATTCTAACGTAATTGGTTATTTTAATCAATATTGGATTTCTTTTCTTCTTTTTGAAAGGTCCAAAAATTTACACTTTTACAAACAACACCGTTCAAGATATTTTTTTACACATTTATATTTAATACATTCCATGTTCTGAAAATCAGAAGACTTTCACTAGTGATTTTAAAATCACAATTGTGATTTCATAGTGTTCTGAAAATCAGAAAAGTTTAAACTTTTCAATGTGATTTTATTTTTTCGAAAACACAAGAAAAGATCTAACTTTTTATTTTGGGTTGATGAAATACCTTTATATATTGAAAATTAGTTATTGTTGTGGACAAAATGTAATATGAGAATGAGCTGAAATAATTTTTTTTATCCCATTAAAGATACTTACATGAGGAAAACCTTTTAATTTCGAGCTCCAAAATTTCAATTTGATAAATTTAAGAACCCACAATTAAACCTCAAGCTGCCATTGTCCGACATTACTTATTGTTGCCACTTGCTGCTACTTTATACGTCATTATTTTTAAAATTAGGCGAACAATTGATCGTTAATAACTATTTTGAATATAAATTAACAAAAATTATTAAGTTTTATTGGAAATAATTCGTTTATTGAAAAATATTCATTATATTTCTCGTTAATTAAACATATTTTGCTACTCTGGCAACATCGACATCTTTTCGAGGAACTAAAACAGCTGACAACTAAAAAGTAAATACAAAATCACAAAAGCAAATAACAACATTTCTTGTAAAACAAAGTGTCTTAAATTTATTCATGATTTGATAAATTTTTTCATGTAAAATTGCTTCTTTTACTATAAATATCAATAAAAAAAAACATATTAAGTTATTCATTCCATTAATTTATTTTAACATTTAAGAAATTTAATAAATCATCGGCTGCCATTTAGCTGACCGGTTTAAAATCACAAAAATTAAAATTTTTGTGGGAATAACATCTTTCTTGCGATTTAAAATCACTTTCACAAAAAGTAATTTTCTGAATATGCCCCACATACAGAAATTAAAATGCAAAAAAAACTATTAAAGATCTTTGTTAATAATGTTTAAAATAATATTAATTAACTATGTCCACCGTCTACGTTTTTAAATATTTTATTATTTTTAGAATAATATTCATTGTATTTGTTATCATTTCATTTTAAATATTATTTATAAATTTTAATTATATTATTAATTGCCCTTTTTTTATTATATTTGTTGATATATATTTATTAAGCCTGAGGTCTTTTTTTATTTTATTTTGTTTTTATTATTCGATATTTCGTTAACAGCTTGTTAACATCATCAGGAATAATAGGATATTATTTTAAGCCGATGATTTATTAAATTTCTTAACTGATGATGTTAACAAGCTGTTAACGAAATATCGAATAATAAAAACAAAATAAAATAAAAAAAAGACCTCAGGCTTAATAAATATTATTTATAAAGGCAAAAGTTCTCTCGACAATAGCTTAAAAACATTGTTTTGTATACATAAATGTCAATATTGTACGTACCATAAAAGAATTTTATGTCATTTATCGCCTTTACAAGGAGCATTCCAACACATTTAAAATAGTAATGTTTCTAATTAAATTAAATTTTAAGTTAATAATTTAATTATATACTAATTATTATATTACTTTTAAAAACTAAACGTACTGACTTATTTGCTGTGATTTTGCACTTTTACGCACGTGTGCCGTTAAATTTTTACGTGAATTGTGACATGAAATAAGAAAAATTGTAAAAATTCTCGTTGGAAAACAACATGAATATTTATCTTTCCTATACATACATACATATTTTTACACTTAAGGAAGATATTTTATACTATCGTTTTTTAATTGTACGTATTTATATACAGATGCAGGAATATATCGAATTATAAGGAATATTTTTCAATGCCTCATCATTTGTAGTTTCATTTATTTAAATATTCATTTATATCCTCACTTTTAGAATTACCTAAACGCCTTTTTGTATAGACAATTAGGGGATTAACAATATGGGGTCGTTAAGGGGCTACCAGCCGGATGAGTTACACAAATAATATTTGCTCACTTGTCAATCATTATATATTCCCCCTCCCCCGTTCTGTAAACCTAGACGATTTAAAGTAAATGTTAATTTGGTGTTCTAAAAATCACACGATTTTCAACATTCGAACTTGAATACTGTAACAAGAACATGGCGAAATATTTTAAATTGATTATTTTTTATTAAAATCTATTACAGAGTATATAATTGAACTTAATTTAATAAAAGAAAGACTTCAAGTAAACATTGGTAATTGTTTTTTTATGTTTCATCACTTATTTATTAGGAGGATAGTACATTCGATTTAATTTCGTCCGCACTTATCTACTCTATTTTAAACCGAGTAAAATTATGCGAATTCGGTTTACTAAACACCAAGTATGTGTATTCGTTTTAAAAACGAAAAATTTTTGGGATTCGGTTTTCAGAACATAATTTATATTAAAAAAATTTTATAAGAAGAAACATATAGACAGTTTGTTTCGTATTAACTATCACATCAAAGACAAAAATTGTAAATAACACGACAAACCCTAAAGAACGGAACATTGAACCTGTTCGGAAATACATCACTGCGCTGCATCTGATGCGATACTGATACAATTCAGCTGATTCTGATGCGCAGACGAAAAATAATAAAAGTAATTTAGAGATTTTTACATCACTTTCCATTCTAAACAAAGTATAAAAAATTAAATTACAAAAAACTTTATAAAAAATTTAATACTTACTCTTCCATTGCATCTACAATTTTGGTGATGCTTGTTTGAATTTTTTTGCGCATCAGATATTTTCCTGTTGCATTTTAGAACTTAAGACATTTGCAGTGTTGCAAACTTTTGCTTTCTAGAAGATACTGCGCATCATATGCAGCGCACTGATGCATATGCTTCAGGCCTTCATATTCAGCGTGTAACGCAGTTTTTTTCCCAGCCGGGGTATGCTCAGTCCGTCCGGGTCTGTCAAAGGTCTGCTTCCTTTGCCACCACTGCAGTTGTTTGTGACCAACGAACCAAATACTTTGCTTCCTTGGTGGTGTGTTTTATATCCGTAACACGGCTACACAAGAAGGATGAATATACCTATCGTGAGCTGCTCGCCCAATTGCGTTTGTTTCAGTTGTCTATATACTGATATAAACGACCCGTTCGATATTAAATACTATCCTAGGAGCCAAATGCTTCGGAGCTCAGTAGGCTAACTACGGTAATCCAAATATATAAATAATAGATAGATAGATAAATACTTCGGACATCAGTCGGCTAAATATGGTATGATATCAAACTACAACAAAATAGAATCGTATTCCAATTTGTTCTCCGCTTTTCGTGTGCAGAGCCTGTATACTTCTCCAATATAAAAAATTAAGTTAATGAGAATTATGACCGGTTGTACATGTTAATTATTTACAAATATGTGTCACTTGTTTTCGCACCTCGTGGTGTTTATACATTATGGGGTAAGTACATTAGTAATTGTGTGTGAACAATTTTATAGAGTTGTAGCACACTATATTTAAATATGAGTATTAGGTAAGAGTATTTGTAACGGCACGTTTCAACTGTTCAGTAGATGTAAACACCGCTGTGCACTTTTCAAATTTTATTTTCTGGTAAAGGGAGTCTCTTTATTTACAGCCTAAAGTTGTACCGTTAGAACAACCAATGATTATCTCTTACAAAATCTAACTGTCGTATACGTCACATAGCTGCTTTTTATTGGTAGTACATATTTCCTTAAAAATACACACCTGCGTGTCGAAGACTGTTAAGTTTAAAATATAGATTGAAAAAGCGTATACATATTTTTTAGGATTAAATAAAATAAAAAGAATTTTGTTCAATACAAATTGTTAATTTGTTTCGGCCAATATCTGGATTAATTTTCATTATATCAATTTTTAATTTTTCTAATAAACGAGAAGAAAAATATAAAAATAGAAATACAGGTTTGTGTATGACGTGTAAAAAGTAAACTCATGTATTGTTGTTTTTCGATTGATTTGTTGAATTTTGAACATAAGAATCTTAAGTATGTAATCAGAAATTAGGAAAAATCCACTGATCAGCTAAGTGAGCATTAGCGAAATAGTACTATGTACATATATGGATATGCTTTTCTCATCAATAACCAATTTTAATCAGTTTATTTTTTATAAAGTTCTTAATGAGAATATCATCAGGTACGAGTATGTAATAATACATTTCATATCTTTTTTTCGGGAAAAGACACAATTTTGAAATTAGAATCATATATTAATTATTTTCACAATTGTATTTTGGTGATTTCTTTTCTGAACAAATATGTTGCCCTTTCGATGGATAACATTTTCTACAGTTTGCCCACACCTTTAAAAAGTGATAAATTTTTTACTGCCACAATGGTACAAAATATTTGAGATTTAATATTAATGTATACTTAGCGTTTCACTGTTTCTACGGTTTTTAGAACCATTTTATCAATAAAAATCGTCAGCAACAATGTTTTCTAATCATCTGCTATTACCTAGAACAAACTGCAAAAACTTTAAACCAAAAATTTATCAAAAAAGTTTACATTGAAATAAATAATAAATTAAACAGAATCTTCTTCTAACAAAAGTCTGACGGACTCTAGTCAAAGTGAAGAGTATATTGATTTTCATAATTCTTATTTGTATAAAAAAGTACTTCACAAAGATGTAAAAAAGGTTAATATATCACCCCGACTTGAGATTAGAGGGTCAAATATGTTGCATATTTTGCCAGTTATTTATGCAACATATTTAGAAAGGAACGAAATATCTTTTTTTAATGTTACTTATTTTTTAGAATGGAACAGAAACAGTAACGAAATGTAGCATATATGTAACATTTTTGTCAGAAAAAAAAACGCCATTTGTGTATGCATAAGTAAATTCTTTCCCATTTTCGTTTACCAACTGGTACGGTAATAATACAACACCGAGAGAAAATAAGCTTTTGACAGTGCTGATGACACATAAGGTGTGTTTTTTTACTTTTCTGGTAAAGTTCGGTAAAATGAGAGTAAACTATAATTTATCTCAATAAGAGACAAAAATGTACAAAAGTAAGAAAACGCAGAAAACCATAAAAGTTACCAGAAAATTGGTCTGTTCCACGTGCATCGTTGGCAACGGCTGTAAAATGCGGACAAAAATAAATTAAAAAAAAAAGTAAAAGCCATTTTTTATTAAACAAAATGATAGATATGCACAAATATATGTATATACATTTTCAAATTTATTTAAAATATCTTCTTTTTTAAATAAAAACTTTTGTCGTTTCTTTACAAATTTTCTGATTAATTTCTTAGTTTCATATATAAATAAAAAACAGCCGTTAATTTAATTCTAGACCAAAGAAAAAGTTTGTGCAACTTTGTACAGAAAATTAAAAACTTTACTCTCTAATTTTATTTCAAAATTGTAAAAAAAATTGTTAATAATTGCTGGCACGCTTTTGGGTAAATTTAGAGGATTCCATCTTACACGTAGTTCACTTTTTATTAAGCATTTCTCGCACTGATCTAAATTCTGACCATAATAGTCAAATTCATGCGCAATATAACTTTCAATTTATATAGTAGCGCTCTAATAATATTATAACTATTATTTTTTTCATAAACATTATTTTTAGCTTATTTGTTGCCTACATATTTAATTATTCTTATTTTTTCTTAATACTTTATTTATAATTATTAATATAATATATATATTATTTTATATATAATATATAATATAATATACTTGTAGTCCACTAACTATATATGGCCCTATGGGCTCCGTTGGTTATTGTTATAAATAAATAAAATAGAATATCTCTTTATAATTTTAAAATTGTGATTTTCCCGAGAAAAAAAATGTGAAATGTATTATTACATACTTTATGATATTCTCATAAAGTATTTTTTTATAAAAGCAAAGTCAACAACTGAGGAGGAAAGCATATATATATATGAGAAAAAAAATTTAAAAATACAAATATGTATGTGTAATAAAAAAAGTAAATTAATGGATTGTTATGTTTTTGTTTATAAATTGTTGGTTTCTTGTTTGGTATTCAACTTCAGTTGTAGATTGATTAGTTGAATTTTGAACATAAGAATCTTGAATTTGTAGTCAAAAATTGGGAAAAGTCCACGGGTGAGTTAAGTAAGCATTAGCGAAATAGTACTGAATGGATATGCTTTCCTCTTCAATTTTTGAGTTTGCTTTTATATAAAAAAATACTTTATAAGAATACCATAAAGTATGTAATAATACATTCACATATTTTTCGGGAAAAAGCACAATTTTATAATTAGAATCATATATAAAAAAATTAATTTGTGCGAGTTCGGGCAATTTTGTTATGCACCTGGAACAGACCTAATATATATGACTATGTACAATTACAAATCTACACACGTCATACATCCATTAAAACACAATAATTTGGTTTATACATGTTAATTAAAGAAACCCCAAATAATTTTTAACTAAATCATGAAATAAAATTAACTATTATTTGTTCATAGCATTTTTAGGAAACTTTTAATTTTACGTCATTACTGTTTACTTATAAACCAGCTGATTGCCGTTCTTCTCGCCCAAACTAGCCCGAAGAAAAAGTACGGCCGGTTTCGTGCATGAAGAACAAGAATATTACTCTCTCAAAACGTCTCTCATTTACCCAATTTTTGTGTAAGAAAACGCTTTCTGGGCGCCCAATTTAGAGTAAAAAAACGCACCTATAATTACACATGTTATAACCATAATCTGTGTTAATAATATCCAAAATACTACAGTGGTGCGAACAGTTGCAAATCATAATCGCATTTTAAACCACACTATTAATATAACAACTGTTGTAAACTTTAATCGGGCCTAAGTTTCGAAAATTTAAAAAAAATATTATGAATACAATCAATGAAGATTTTGATGAGGAAGATGGTATCACATTGTCATATTTATTACAGAAAGATAACGTTGAGTGTATGAGACGTGGTATTCTTCTATTAAGCGCACTTTTTCCACATGTAATTTAACTTTTTAATATTTTAGTTTACATATTTGGCAAAATTTGAGGCATCATTTAATGTAGAAGATGTAAAAAATTGGAATGAGAATGCTATTGACTATACGAATGTTGAGGATGGAGAAAACGAAAATAATGGTCAACTAGTGAAACCAGAAGTACCTACTATTAAGAATTTATATGCTATAAAAAGGTGTGAAACCTTTATTTCATGGTGTGTGCAAAATAAAATTGATTACTCAAAATCTTCTGTGCTAAGAGAATTACAGGAAAATAGTTTATCAACTAAATACATAAATATAAACACACATGTATTTCAGATTTTTTAAATAACTGATACGTATTACTTTTTTCTTTTTTTTTTATCTGGGACCAGCACTCAGGAGATGACCCCTACACATCCGATGCATTGTGCTGGAACTATAGGAAAGGGATAGTTAGAGAAACGCCAGGAGGTGAAGCTTAATTAATTATTTTACAGCTCTGCTTTTATACGTTCTTTGTTTATAGCAGTGTTGAAGCTTCTGTTTAGTAGCCATTTTTTTTATTATTAGGTGTGTTTTTTTACTTTTCTGGTAAAGTTCGGTAAATTGAGAGTAATACTCTGTTCACACATATCGTGTTTAACATCTCAATCGTGTTTAAGGATTAAACACATTGATTTTGAGATGTTTTACCATACATTGACGCGTTTTGTTAAACATCTCAAATGAAATGTTTTAGATTTAAACACTTCGTTAAACGCGTAAATGGCAAGGTTGCATTTAATTTTGGGATATGTTCAATGTGTTTTTGACTAATGTGTCACTTTTTTATGGCTATTAAACACATATTAAAATAGCAATGTTGTTTCTTATACATTTTTATTTCACCTTTAAATAGTTCATCAATGTTAACAATTCCATCACTAACAAAACTCAAATATGCAGCTGATAGTAGGTCCGTTCGTTTACCCCAAATTGGGTACCCAACAGCGTTTTCTTACGCAAAAATTGGGTAAATAAGAGAGGTTTTGAGAGAGAAATGTTCTTGTTCTTCACGCACGAGAATGTCCGTACATTTTCTTCGGGCTAGTTTGGGCGTGAAGAACAAGCAATCAGTTTGTTTATAATAAACATTGAAAATAACAAAGAAAAATTACAAATGTTGCAAACAGCTGACAAACATTAAAAAAGTTGTGTTAAAAATTTTTTATTCAATTTTTTACTTTCTTCCACTAAATATTAAGTACCAAGGTATATTCATATGATTATACGTTGTTCAATAATTTAAATTAATTATAGCAAAAATATATTTTCGATTTTTCTTAATATAATATTTAATTATTCACAACCACTTTCCAAACTTTTTCACAAACTTTGACGTTTGGCCTGTTGAATGAAGTGACCAGCGAAATAGCTAATAAGTTTGGCTGCCCTACAAGAACATTGACGGTCATTTGACCGGTGATATGACCGTCATTGCTGACAGAATTATCGGTCATTGCGTAGAACAAAGTTTATATCATTTTCTTAAGGGCAATATGAGAAAAATTACCGAAACTTCTGTGTGCATGTCATAGTCAGCGTTGATGCATATATATCGCTCACTGTAGACGGGTATCCCAATTGAAATGAAACACTATTTATTTCAATTCTTTACGTTGATTTTATTTCAATATTCTTATATGTACATATGTATATAAAAAAAAGAAATGTGATATAATATAAAATAGAAATATCCATCAGAACCTTGGAGTGGGCCATCATCTGTGAATTTTTTCTTAATATAATTGCCCACAATTATTTAAAGTATACAAATATTAAAACAAACTATTCAGGGATTCGCATAAAAATTAATTCTATCCATCAGCAAAGATAACATATGTCGTCGTTAAAACGTGTCGCCGAGTACCGAACACAAAAACGATGCTCTCTTCCACACCCGTACCATGCTACCAAACTAAATGTTTTCTCGTCTAAATTCAGTCGTACGGAGCTTCAAAAACTATAGTTCGAATTATTTCTGTAAAAAGGATGAATTTGCGAAAATTCAAGAATACTTTTGTAATGAACTGCATTAATTTTTAACTATTCAACAACACGTTGTTTGTCTCGCAACGAGGTGGTCTCTCGAGTAATAGGAAATCCTTCAGTATTAATTTAATTTGACTGATTTCGTAATGCGTAGTGCGAGTCGCCGTCAAATCGACCACAAATGGATGCGCTCTTAATGATGATCGCGTCGTGCGCGCGAATGACCGGGTTTCGGGAACAAGTTCCCTGATTTCATTAAAACACCTCCCATTATAGTATCGATAGAACAACGAAACGCACCCCACGTTGCGACGATGCTCAAGAGAGTCAATAGAGTTGGCTGCCCTACTGTCTCCTATGAGTTTCTTCGACCTTTCTTGTACACGGTCGAGTAACTTCAAAATAGTCTTTGAAGCACCGGCCCATACATGAGAGTTGTATTCCATTTTCGGTCGGATGTAGGCGGTATAAATAGTAAGGAGATCAGATGGGGTGAAGTATGTCTTACACCGCCTTAAAAAGCCTAGGCACTTGAATGCTTCCTTTGAGACCTGAAAAATGTGCTCAGTCCATCGGACATCACACTGAATTTTCATGCCAAGAACATCAAGAGTTCTGATTCCTCAATGTTTATGCCACCCATTATTACAGATGAGGCAGCGTGATCGTGCATACGGCATTGGGTCTTTTGGGAATTGAAGTCGACCCTGTTCGCGTGACCCCATTCCAATATTCTCGTGAGGTCACCTGTTAGCGAATCCCGTCTATAACAACTCTTATAGCGCGATCCCTGAGAAAGCTCGGTATAAATCGAGAGAAGATATCGCCGACACCAAAAGCAATAAGTTTGGACAAGAGTGCTCCATGCCACACTCTGTCGAATGCTTTTGAAATATCTAGAGCCACTGCCTTACTTTCGCCAAAATGGTGGATGGATCGACACCATTTTTCCGAGAGGAAGCCTAATAAATCTCCCGTGGAACGTCCTCCACGGAAGCCATATTGCCGGTCGTTAAGTAAGCTGTTGGACTCCAGATATTTCATAAGATGGAAATTAGAATACTCTCAATTACTTTAGAAATGGTAGAGCATATTGCGATTGGGCGATAATTTTCAGGGTTGCTTGCCTCTCCGTTCTTGGGGATCGGCGTTACATTTGCAACTTTCCAGCACGACGGAAATTCGCCTGCATGATATAGGGTGCTGAAAAGGATTGTCAGAGGACGTGATAACGTCGATGAGCACTGCTTCAAGACCAGTGCCTGAATTCCATCCGGGCCAGGAGACTTCTTTATGTTAAGGTCCACTAAACCCTTTTAACTGCACGAGCCCGAAAGTATATCTTTGGCATAGTTACGGATACACGCTCGGATGCGGGCAGTGGTTGATTGCTTTCCGGCAGGTGAGAATTACCTGCAAACATTTCAGCAAGGAGGTTAGCCTTTTCAACCGGGTCAGTGAATATTTGATCAGCCTTTAAAAAAGACGCAATAGAAAAAATAACATTTTATCTTAACTCTTTTAACGAATGACCAAAAGTTTTTACTTCCCCGTGGGGCAGTAAGAACTTTAGTGCGAAAACTCTGCTCGTCCAAAGCTTTTGCACGTCTTAGCACTTTGGCACACGAAGTTCTCGCCCTTTTGCGCATCATATCAGTATCGGCGTTTTTATCATTCCGCCAGACACTAAATGCTTCCTCTCTGGATCTGACTGCAAGTCTGCACGTCTGATTAAACCAAGAGTTTGGTCTAGACCTAATAGAAATTTGCTTCGATGGTATGAACGTTTTCATACCAAGCAATATTATATTTTGGACCATTTTAGCCATGTCATTGACATCATTGTCGCGGAAGCAGAGCCTCCAATTGAAATGCCGAAAGAAATCGTTGAGCTCAGCCCAACGTGCCTTTTCGTAAATATATTTCAAACGTTTCATAGCTGGCGGTGAAACGCCTCGAAGTTCCGAAAACGAAAAGGAGGCAGAAATGGTGCAATGATCCGAATTACCGAGAGGTGCGCTAATGTTCATTTCATACTTTCCAGGGTGTGAAGTGAGAAAAAGGTCGAGGGTGTTGTGTTGGTGCCCGTCAGCACATGAAATATGTGTTGGTTCATTCACTAATTGCGCAAGGTGATTGTGCGCTGCGAATAGCTCAGCATATTGGCCTTCTGGAGTTGTATTGCTCGAATGGCGGAGCCACGATAAATTATGGACATTGAAATCACCAGCAATAACGATTTCACTGTTCGGGTAATTTTTGAGGATCCCCGATATAGTGTCGGAAAGGGCATCGAAGTTCTGTATAGTTTTCTCCCTTTCCGTGTTTCGGCTTCTGTAAAGAAACCCGAAATGCAGAAGATGTGCCCTGATTTTGCATTTAACCCAAAGACAGCTAAATTCGGGATCATGCGTGTCAAAAGATTGCTGGCACTGGTACACAACTTCATTGCGTATATAAATTGCAAGGCCCCTGTATAGATAGAAAAGAAATAGGAGGTGATACCCAGGTATGTGAAAATCCTGTGGGTCAGCATCCTCAGACACCTGGGTTTCACTTAAGGCGAAAACATCCGGCCGATTGAGACAAACGTGAGCATAGACAGAGAAGAAATTTGCCCTTAGACCACGTATGTTGCAGAAGTCAATTCTGAATCGTCCTGTCATGATTAACGCGAGAAAATTTAAATAAAATGTCTATCTTTTGTATTGTAGTTGCCACTGAGCTAATCGCTGCTTGAACGACTGCCGGTGATCAGTGTTACTCCTTCATCACCAAACAGTCTAGCAGTAACCAACACAATGGCACCAACAATGCAAAAGATTTAGTCGGGTATGGTAAAGTGAATTAGAAAAATAATACGAAAAAGGGCATGAAAGACCTCATCAGGTCACCATGACCCGAAGTGACAGCACTGGTTGGTAGTGGCAGCACTGATTTTTATTTTTCTTGCCCGTCACTGGTATAGCGGTTTGCACTCTATTTTTTTTTATCGTTTAATTTTTATTGTTTTTGTTTTGCATATTAAATTTCAGTCTATTGTTTTTGGTTAGTAGTGTCAACACTGATTTTTATATTCTCGGCCGTCACTAGTATAGCGGTTTCCACTCTTTTTTTCTTTATCATTTTAATTATTATTGTTATTGTTTTGCGTATTTAAATTTCAGTCTATTGTCTTCTTTTTTTAGGTATATTTAATTATTTGTTTTGTTATTTTTTTTAATTTTGTGTATTAATTTTTTCCCTTTTTGGTTTAAATTTATTTGTTGAATATTTTTTTTGATTGTTCTTGTTTAATTATGTTTTTTTTTTATTTTTTCGCGACACAAAATAAAACGAGTGTGAACCCGAAGGATGATCAAACACTACCGCTGAATAAGTTATCAATTGAATAATTTTTTTCTTGCGGCGAAACCGGTTAGAAATAACATTAGAAATATTGCATTCTAATTAAATATAAATAAGATTTGAGTATGTCTCACAGGATAGTCATAAGTCTCGATTAAAATGCTGACTTGGTATGAAAACTAAAATAAAATATTAAAAACTGGAATGCAGTAGTGCATTACAGTGCATCCATTTGACATATGTATGCATGTATGGCTTCTGCATTGGTTTATTTACAATAACTTTCAGTTTTCAGTGTGTGTAATAATTAGGTACGACAGTTCGTATAAAAAGTCTTTGTCACTAGAATAAGATTAATACAAAAGAAAATTAAATGGCGTACAATTAAGTACAAAGAGTGATCACATAATGCCGTTAAAAAGACACATTAATAGCTTTATGCAATTTGATTTCAGAAATTATGTAGTGCTGTGTTGTTAACGACACCAAATTTCCATTTCATATTTTGGTTACTTTCATCGCATATGTTAATGTACACTTTACGGTCTGTGGGTGAAGCTTCCAAACATCTTTTATTATTAGCTCTGTTGCGACCATGCACTACCCAACTATTTTCACGGTCGTATGACCAGAATTGATTTCCACCTTGGCCGTGGCAATCCCACAACCAAACCGGTGCATTTTTGTAGCTTTGCTGAACATCCAAACAGTCAAGTTTGCGACGCAAGCGTAGATCTCTATGCCAACTAAGGGCCCAATTTTGATTTCTGCCTGGTCGAGTAAGATCGTTATGACAGGGATATAAACCAATTTCTGAATGCCGAGGTTTACCAAGCGTATCTAAACACAGTGTAGGTGTTGCAATATTTTGTAAGGCGCCATAGGCGTAATCTGGTGGTTCAACTGGTGGATACGACTTCACCAAATCGAACGCAACATTTTCCATGAACCATTTAAAAGATTTACACTGAAGTTTTTTTCGTAAGGCTTTTTGTTCTGAAAGATCTCCTTCATTAATGCGGTTGTAAATACCCTGCCCGTGGTCATACAAATAGTTTTTGTACTCATCCATCCAAACTTCAGCAACACGTTTGTAATTCTAAAAAATCACTAAGTAGATTAATAATGTATATGAATAAAATGTTTTTGCATGTTACTTTATGAACGTAGTCACCCTTACGGGGACTAGGTGAACTATTGCGAGGCCCCCTATAGATGTGGGCCACACGTGAGCAGGGAGCGTCGTACATCTCACCACCACACATCCATATTTTAAAACTTAATTCGTATTGTTCCCCTCCCCAGATGTCCAACCCTTCATCGTAACCACCCAACTCAAAGAAAAATTCGCGAGAAATAGCAAACAGTCCCCCTGCCATAACTGGGCTTTTAAAGGGTTTTGTGGGGTCTTTCAAATCCTCTGGCAATAAGGGCAACCGTTTATAGTAAAACTCCCAATCAAAAGCACCTCGTGCTCCCTCATCTTGAGCACGATATTCAAAATTGCTGTGATCTATTACATCTATAAAGGGACACATTGCAGTCCTTTTATTAATAGCTATCGGTTCCAAAAGAGGAGGCAGCCAATTATAATTGGCTTCTATGTGTGAATCCAAGAATATTAAAACCTCAGCTGTAGCTTTTCGGGCTCCAGCCATTCGAGCACCGATTAGACCTGTTCTCTGCTGTAGACGTATAATCTTGACTAGCTTTGGAAAGTTGCCGGCAATATATTGGTGCAACTGCTTGAACAAATATTCTCGATCACTGAAATCATCAACTAAAATGATTTCTTTTAACAATTCGGGTGGCGAACGATTTATCAGACTGTGTACGGAGCGCATTAGAACACTAAAATGTTCATTAAAGTATGGAATAACGACGCTGACTGTTGGCAGTTTGGAAAGGTATTTTTTAGCGCGGCAGCTACAGTAAAATAAAATTAACATAAACAAAATTATTGAGTATTGCTGACGACTACGTACCCTTTATTTCGAATGTCGGGTATAGAACGATTCACTGATATCATGTCAGATAAATAAGCATTGAAACCATTTTCTAAAGACATTTTACGTTCTAAATCACGTGTCGATTCATCATTGTTTGCGGCACGTTTGCCTTGTTCACCAAAACCCACTCGCTTCGAATCAAGTTCCATTACCGTATAATCGTGCCAGTCCTTTTTCGTTTGATTAGGTGGTAGTATTTGTTGTTGTTGTTCTGGATTTTTATAGCCCACATTTTCTTGTTGATGATTTGAGTCCTCTTCATCAATTGCAATATTCATCCCTTCCACATACGCTCCAACAAGATTATTAATATTATTTTTAACTTGCGGCTGCTCAATAAGCGGTACAAATTGAGGAATTTTTCTTATAGGTTTTTTATAGATTGAATTTTCAACCGGCGCTGGGCGCTCTGGTTGGTCGACAAACAAAACTTCCTCAAATTTTCTATTCTCTTTGTGTTGCTGCTCTGAATGCTCTGCGCTCGGCCGTTGATCTGGTAAACGATTTGTATATGGACTGGCCGATAAGTAACCTGTGAGAAGTATAAATAAACTTCCGGCTATAAGTAATACACAGGCAGTTTTAAAAAGCCACTTAATATTTGGTCGTCTCATAGTTGATAATCGTTGATTTCTAATATTGGTTTATCTTTTTATTGGACCTCCTTAATTGCATCTAGACTTTTTCGGAACTTTTCCAATATATAAAAACTTTTATGTTTTGAACTCAAAAGTCACTACTAGTATTACAATTTTTTTCTTGAGTTTTTTATGTCTTTCCTTCTTTTAATGCAAAACTAAATTTTTTCCTGAAAGTAAACGAATGAAAAGAAATTTTTTAATAAAACTACTGATAGCAGTTCGTTAGAAGATATGTACATATGTATGTATGTATGCATGCAAGTACATAGGTATGTGGAAGTTACACTTCCATTCTTATGTACATGTCAGTTTTTTGTCTTTCCTTTTATCTTTAATTTAAAATTCGAAAAAGAGTGAGGGAACCATGTTTCGCTTCACGGTATGTTATGTACACTTATCTAATCGAAGGTTATAATTACAGGTAACCCCAGTATAAGACAATACTTGTGAAACGCAGATTCGCTTTAGTACGGTTAAATAACTTCGAATGAGATTCATATAGCACGATACTGTACACGCTAAACACCATAAAAATACATAACGATATTTTAATATACATAATAGGTTAACGCGTTATGCTTCGCTACACCCTCACCCTCTTATGTAGTTGTCCGCCATATCGTGTTTCATCGTATTTTCAATTTTCGGAAATTTTTTTGAAAATTGGTCTATAAATGGCAAAAATATTTGATAATCAATTTGTCCACAAATGACAAATTTATTTGATAATCAATTTTTGGGACGGACAGTTTGTCTGCCCTTCCCCCAACAATATCCAAAAAAAAATTAGTGGACCTTTTCCATATGCAAAAAGAATTTTGAAAATTAGTCCAAACGACAAAGTAATTTGTAATTTGAGGGTGGCGAAAGCTGAAGTAGTCTGCACTTTGACCACAAAAAACCAAAAAGTCCTGGGTTCGACTCCAGTTTCAGACTAAGTTATAAAAACATCTCGTATTTTTTCTGATGTGCATTAGTGTGCCTCTGTATCAGTTGATGCCGGAAGGTTGCAGTGACGAAGGCATAGTCACAGGTCCCTGAACAGCAACGGCTTCAGGTGTAACCAATCCACAGGCACATCACAATGCCCTCCTTCGTCGGTATTGTGTAGTACCGGCAAAGCAAAATAATTACTGAAAAAGGCTACTAAAGCGAAGCTTCAAAATTTAATATGTCTCCTTGACATCACAGGCGCTACAACACTGCTATAAAAACAAAGAACGTGCAAAAGCAGAGTTGTAACTGAAGTTTCACCTCATGTCACTTCTCCTGCTATCACTTTCCTCTAGTTCCAGCAAAATGCTTCGCATGTGTAGCTGAGTGCTGTTCCAAGATAAAAAAAGGCTTCTCTAACAATAGTATTACTGCGTACGGCTTTTCTCCTGGGACCAATAGTTGTTTTTATTACACTTTTAATTAATGTACTCTTCCTTAATAAAAATTGTCTCCGCCGAAACGGCGCTGCATACTAAAGATTTTCCACATAGCAAGACTACTTAGGCCGCGCTTAAGGATTTTGTCCGCGATTATGTCTTCTAAATTTTAGTCAATTTCTACTCAACAGCTTGATCATATTCTATGAAAAATCTATGTACCCTTCATATAAACTGCGCAGGCCTGTAACTCGGAAAATATGGGTGCCGCCAACTTTTTTATTTTATATTTTCTTTTTTCAATTTTCTAACACGTAAGATTATTTATTTTTTTGGAAATGCTTTACTAAACTGAACATAAGCCAATTTTTCTTTAAGTTCCACACAATTATATATTATGATTTATTTAAATTTTACTAATATTACAAGGCTTTTCTTGTATTAGTATATGATGAAATAAATAAAAATAATTTAGAATTAAAATTTCTAATAAACTGCTTTATCCACAAATATTTATTTACTATGTTTGTTGTAAGGTAGTCATATAAGCATTTCATTGGTACTGGAAATTACAAAATTATCAGTAGACCATCAACCAAATTTTTGAAAAAACTAAAAAAATTCCAAATGTAGATTAGCTATATATGTATACCATACAACAAACATAAATAAATAATCCTAATTCATTCAGGACTCAAGCTGTTAAATAAAAAATAATAATTTAAAAATATGTGCCATTTAAATTAAAAAAAAAAACAAATCGTTATCATTGATATTAACAAAATTGTCTTTGCTTTGTTGTAAACGGAACTCAGTTGATTTCAATGAATCCGTGTTTTTATTTTATTGTGCTACTGTTTATTACACAAGGCAACAAAATCGAGAAAATTTCAAGGGCTTTTGAAAACACTATTTTTTTTAATCCGCTGTGGTCACATAACTACAAAAATCATCATTTTTTCAAATTCTATGGTTAGGTTTTTGTAAAAAATTTTTTTAATTTATGTTTTTTTTTAATCTGGTAATAACTTTGGAAAAACTTATTCAATCTTGTTATGCTATAAGTCAAAAAATTTTAAATTACTACTACCTTTTTTGATTTAGCCATTAGTTTTGGAGTTATTGATGAAAAAGTAAAAAAATAATTTTTTTTTGGAAAATTACCAAATTTTTTAATAATAAAATAGAAATAGAAAGCACCACATAGTTGCCAGTTTTACTACTTAATCTAAAGCTGAATATAATAGAAATAAAATATACTTTATTTCATGAAAATCCATGAATAAATGCGTGTTATATTTCCCATTAAGTGAAAGTACCTACTTTTGACATTTTTTATCCAAAATTTGTGTAGACGCAAAACGGTGTGGTTGTTGTGTCTACCTGCGTGCATGCATATTTTATTTTCCTTTTTATTAGAAAAATTAAGTGAACGAAAAAGGGCATATCAAAAATATATATAAGGGGTTTACTTTGCACAATAAGCATTAGTCAACAAGTGAATTCCGAGGAGACAAGTATTTATTTGAGATACAAAAATAAAAGAATTAGCGAAAAACTTAGGAAAATGTTGTGTAAAAATAAGCTACGTATGTGGCAAATTTATAACCAAGAACAAACGACACTATTTCTTAATTTCTTAACAAACTAAATCCAACGATTGTTTTAAAATTAAGGTAGAGAACAGACTAGTACTGGACACCTAGTTCAATATGTGGGAATTGCAGAGTTTTTTTTAGGAAGTCTATCTCCATCGAACTCTCAGTAAGTACTTTTAAATGAAGCTTTATATACGAGAATATCTATACATTCTCTCACAGCAACTTTTTCTCTACTTTCAGAATACTCAAGAAAATGCTACAACCTATGCCGTGGAGAGAAACATCCAGTCAGGAATCTGATTGCTATTTTTGTTTAAGGACTAAAAGAGTTTTTGGAAAACACATGCGATGGTCCTACTCCACCACTACCACTACAGCCGGTGGATTTACACTTCCACTTTTTCCATCACGATAGGAAGTGATATCTTGAAAATCCGTGTGATAGACTATATGGTAACATTTTATCACCCCCTCAACCTTCATCATCGAGCATGTGTAGTACATCAGATGATCTAAAACTAAAGCTTTTTGTTCGGTGTGTTTTTGTTACGACATAAATGGTATTTTTGTGAAGCTCGACCAAAAATATGTCGCACGTGAGTGGCAGCTGTGTGTTGATAGTAGATGAGAAAGCCTTAAGGCCGTTTTACTACATATTGGCAACATATGCAACTATGGCCACTTTATTAAGAAATTTTAACTATCAAAAGCACAACTGGAAAGTGTATTGCGTCTTACAAATTCAGGCCCTCAAGGCGGCTATACAAAATATTGTTTTCTGCGCCCATGCGATAGCCGAGATCGGAAAAATCACTACATCACAAAAAATGTAAAAACAAGATCCGAAAGCACGCTAGGCCTACATAATGTAAAGTATGCTGCATTGATTAAAAAGGACAATGTAATCGTACCACCACTACACAGATAAAGGCGGGATTAGTTAAAAATTTTGTTAAAGCACTAGACAAAGAGAGTAGAGCCTTTGTTTATTTGAAAATAATATTTACAAATTTGCAAAAATTTGTGATGGCGTTTCCGACGGTCCTTAAATTAGAAAACTGCTTATAAACCCTACCTTTGAAGAGTTACTATCAGCAGTTGAGAAAGGTGGCTGGACTTCATTTCGACAAATTGTTTCTAACTTTTTAGGAAACATCAGAAGTCCAAATTACAAAGAAATCGTACGTGTTTTGATTGAAAACTATTCAGAAATTAGTAAATATTCAGCGGTGTCATATAATCCAAGTCGGTTTTACAGATTGTTGGTTTTGCAAACCGATATTGGTTTCATTTAGTGTTATGAAAACGTGTCAGTTTTGTTATCTTCGAATGCAAATAAAACCGATATTCGTATCAGCTGTTTTATGGTTTTGTTCCTTTGTTTACTACTTTTAATGCAATTTTTGTTTGAATTTGTTTGTGAAAATAGGTATGCGAAACGAATTTATTAAAAATAAAAAATTGCTGTTTAAAATTAAATTTATAGCAATAAAAAATTTTTTATTTTTATGTTGTCCCCTATTAAGGATAAAAACATGGAGATAAATACTTCTTTTAACAAATTTATCAACTAAAATTTATTTGCATTTTCGCGAAAAATTAACTTGAAAAACAAAATGAAAAATGTACTTTTTAATTACTTTAAGTAAATAAATGTAGAAGATTTTAACAAAATATCTGACGGAATTAATAAAATTAAATGATTGCAAATGAAAACCGACAGTAGTCGGCTGCTTTGTTTATTTCCAATAAAAATCCGATAACATTGGTTTCTGTGACACCTAAAACCGACATTTCTAGTTCGAATATAAAACCGATAACATTGGATTTCATGACACCAAAGTATTTTTTTTCATCGGTTTCAAATCCAATTCCGATAAGATTGGTTTCTATGACACCCCTGATTAATTAAATGAATTTTTTTATTCATGTTAGTTTATTTTTTGAAATTTCTAATTTTAGGTGTAAAAATGTCATTAAATATACATTTCTCGCATTCTCATTCGGATTTTTATCCGGAAAATCTAAAAGTTAAGAATTCTAAAAAGTTAAACACCCCCAAAACAAACTACTTAACTTGTTCGAGCTTCTGCTATTGCACTATATTTTTGTATAATAAAAATGCTCTACTTGAGTTTTGTTAATTTTCACTTGAATTCAAATTTAATATGCATTTCGGTATCGGTATCGCCGATATTTCTTTTTCAGTATTGTTATCGTATCACCAAAAAGGGGTATCGTTATATACCAACTTTTTAATCGTAAAATAATCTTCACAAAACGATTTTTTTTACACTAATAAGTGATTTCTATGAATTTTAATTTTTGACATAGCACACAAAAAATAATCAACTTATCTCGACTTGTTGTTGATTTAATTTGTAAGCTTAATTTCAATAGACATTTTAATAGAAACTAAAATTACAGAAAATCTTTTTTGCGTGTCAATTTAAATAAAATTAGTTAAATTTTTTTTTGGGAAAATAAAACGTTTCATTACGATTTTTATTTTTACGTTGAAAAATAATTGTTTTATATAGCTAAACCCCGGCGTGCTTTGCGACACCTATTTAAATTAAAAAAAAGTTGAATATTCATGAACAATTTTTTTCTGAAATAAATGTGTGGGGTCATCTCCTGAGTGCTGGTCCCAATAAAAAAAAATACAAATCTACACACATGCATTCATACATAAAAACACAATAATTTGGCTTTCTGGTAAAATTGGGATCCCGCGGGTGCTCAATTTAGAGTAAAAAAAACAGACCTAATCTAAATCTGTCTTGTATTATCATTTTATTTATTTATTTAATGTAATACATTAAGCCTTCAAGGCCAAGACGTATACTAGAAATTCAATATACGAGTAGTGCATACGGTATATGTAATTATAACGAATATTTTAAGTATATAAGTAGTATTTTTTTATCTACACATGCTATGCATTGTGCTGGAACTAGAAGAGATGGATATTGAGAGAAATGACAGGTGAAATAAGCAAATAAAGGGTGGTTAAATTTCAAGGGCCGATGTTGATTTTGAATAAAACACAAACTATTTAGGAAATTATTGTAATTTTATTTTATTATGATATATTGGTATTACTCAATTATGTATGGAACAAAATATCGGCCAAATGGGCGCCGCGACCACGGCGGCACACCTCCATCCGATGGTCCAAATTTTCGATGACCCTGAGGCATAATGGAGGTTCTATGCCGTTAATGTGCCGAATTATCCCATCCTTTAGCTCTTGAATTGTTGCTGGCTTATCGACGTACACCTTTTCTTTCAAATAACCCCAAAGAAAAAAGTCCAACGGTGTCAAATCACATGATCTTGGCGGCCAATTGACATCGCCATTACGTGAGATAACACGGCCATTGAATTTGTTGCGCAAAAGAGCCATTGTTTCGTTAGCTGTGTGGCAAGTGGCACCGTCCCGCTGAAACCACATATCGTCCACATCCATATCTTCCAATTCGGGCCATAAAAAGTTCGTTATCATCTCACGATAGCGAACACCATTCACAGTAACTGCCTGACCGGCCTCATTTTGGAAAAAATACGGCCCGATGATGCCGCCAGCCCATAAACCGCACCAAACAGTCACTCTTTGTGGGTGCATTGGTTTTTCGACAATCACTCTTGGATTCTCATTCGCCCAAATGCGGCAATTCTGTTTATTGACGAATCCACTGAGGTGAAAATGTGCCTCATCACTGAAGATGATTTTCTACGAAAATTGATCATCCACTGTTGCCGTGGTCGCGGCGCCCATTTGGCCGATATTTTGTTCCATACATAATTGAGTAATACCAATATATCATAATAAAATAAAATTACAATAATTTCCTAAATAGTTTGTGTTTTATTCAAAATCAACATCGGCCCTTGAAATTTAACCACCCTTTATAATTGATATATGTATATAAAAAAAACAATAATTAATTTGCACCTTTAGGATAGGGTAGATTAAGGGTGGAATGTAATTATGACGTGAAGTAATTAATACACAGTGAAAGAAAATTGAAATAAATGTAATAAAATAAAGGTTAATCGTTGCCATCAAGCAAAGTATAATAAACGAGAAGTTTTGCCATGAATTCACTATGCGACAATGCAAAAATACGAAGGGGGTGTGGCAGAGAATTCCAATTTCGAGCAGTCCTGATATAAAAATATCGTTCAAAAATTTAACTGGCTACGAGGGAGATAAGGATGCTGGTAGACCTATAGAAAGAGAAACTGTTGAAGATATAATATGGTATGTAAAATCATAAACTTGTAGAAGTATAGCAGTGTTCGCAATTGAAGATATCGTGTTAGACTACAGCCCAGGATATATCCTCGTGATATGCAAGCCATAAGCAAATATAACAATCCTACTAATAATTTGACCAATCTTCCGTATATTGTACAGAAATATCCCAGAGTAGACCTCAATACAGTAGCTAATGGCCGACATAAGAAAATTATGTGCGAGAATGTATCTGGCCGTCACAGAAAGGTGTATACCACTGTTGTACATTTTCCTAAGTTCACATGTTAATGTTAAGTTCTCATGCTGCTAAAAAGAAAACACCCGATACTACGAAAAGGTCAATTAATTCGACAGCCGCAATAGAGCTGAATATAAAATTTACAATATGCAAAAGTATGCAGAAGTATGAATTTTTGAAATTAGTAAAATATTTACTGTATTAGATTAAACAAGCATCCTTTATGAGAATAAATGTATGTATGTATGTATGTACGTACATTTTTTCGTACAGGAAAAGAACTTATCCCAGTCAGCATTTTAATTAGTTATTGATCATATTCGAGTCTTTTTTATTCTTCTTCGCGATTAAATTAATCATTTATGCGCACGTTTCTGAATCGAAAACGACTGTTCTGTCGGGAGAAAATGGTACCCTAGATACGACTCTTCAAAACGAGTCTTTTATGACTCGCGTTTCTGACTCATTTTCGCGCTCGTTTCTGAATCGAAAACGACTGTTTTGTCGGGAGAAAATGGTACCCTAGATACGACTCTTCAAAACGAGTCTTTTATGACTCCCGTTTCTGACTCATTTTCGAGGCAGTTTGCAATAGTACTTACAATCAATTACGACACTTTTTCAAGCCATTTTACAGTCATATTACTAGCCGTTAGTGAGTCTTGTTTTATTTGGTATAACATAAAGTACATTCTTTTATTTTTTTCATTATTTATTTATTACTCTTTTCGTACAATTTTTAATTTAACATTAAAGTAATTCAAAATACAAAAATTCTCTTACACAGTTTCTTTCTTTTTTTAAATTAAATTTTTGTTTTAACTTTAATTTATATTCTTATCACATCTTCCTTTCTACAACAGAACTACGCGTTTTTAATAAGTTTCTAGGATCTTTTCGCACTTTTATACTACATTTAATCAACAATTCTAAAAGTGCATTAATTGCGATAAAACTTATTTCAAACTTGATACCCCATTTAGTCAATTCATCACACAAATCAGGTTTACTTTCTTCCCCATCACTGTCACTATCAAAGTTAATTTCACTTTCTCCATAAAAAAAAACTTTGACAATTATCATGAGAACTATGTTCGTTGCTTGTTTGCCCGGTTTCTATATCATTAAGACAATTTTCTTGGCAATCTGTTTCTTTACTTTTGGAACATAATAGTTTTTCCGTTTCTTTTTTAGCCAGTCTTCTAATTTGTTTGGCTGACATTACCTTTTTATTTTCATTTTTATTTAAACTCACAAATTTAATAAACTTTTATTGTTCTTTGCACCATGAGCTTACCACACAAATCAACATAAATTCACAAAACTCATTTCTTTCAAAATCAGTAAGAAAATTTGTCCGTTATAAACAGTAGCAAAAACCATAAGAAACAACTTTTCATCGTCAAGATGCCCTAAATATGACTCCAAAATAAAAATAAAAATTCTTAATACAGTCACATTTCGGGCATCTACATGATGAATTTATGATTGCGCACATTCTATACATATTGTTTGCGTTTTTTAAACAAGTCGCTTTCCAAGCATTTGTCGGATTAATTTTCGGGTGTTTTTTTAAGCGCACAACTGATTAATCCGTTTTTAGTCATCTGAGGTAGTCTTAAGACTCAGTTTGGTGATTTCTGCCAAAACAATCTTCCAAATGCTGACTGGGATAATTCGTGTTATGTTTATTAAATATATGTACATATGTGTTAGTAATTGAACACAAATACACTACACATATCCCTGTAAATAATATTGGACTACGTGGTTAATTTTAGCTGCAATGGACTGGGTACAAACATTACCCCATGTAATGCAGACGTGGACCATGTCATTGAAAACAACAGCTTATTGTTATACAAATGTTCGTGCGTGTTTTCGTCGCATGAAAATTACTTTCTGAGGTCCTCCATGCAGTGACTACATAGGTAGTTTTTGGGTTGGTCGGATGGGTTATATGGTCTACCCCTAGAACATCGTAAAGCTAAATCGACCATGTGTTCTCCATACATTTGGATTAGTCTTGGACTAATCCTAGTCTTCTGTGGACTACACTATACATGCACTAGTCACATTATTTGCAGGGATATAGCACGGCTAATAAATTATTAGTTTGTTTTTACTTATATTATTTAAACTAACTTATATTACAAACGAGTAGAAATACTTTGTTACCACTGTAGTAAAAATATTATTTGAAATTGACTTTCGTAAGGAATGTTTAAAGACAAGGTAAATTATTATTCAATGAATACTTCAATTATAGTAAATGAAAAACACAAAATACTTTTACAGCTAGAAGCCAAGCTGTATTTAACTAGGTGGCATCATAAGGAGTTGTTCTACAACAATACAACAACCACCATCATATTTTTTTTGTGTAATAGACAACTTGCTGTCAAAAACATATGTGCAAAACAAAAGAAAAATTGTGATATTTATTTTTTTTGTGTGATTTCAAACAATGGGAAAGTTGAATACTTCGATTGTACGATTTCTTTTTGAGCTTGGAAACGTGTAATATGTTGTTGCAAAATATGGTCCGTATGTTTCTGAATATGTGTAAGTTGAAGTTATTGAAATTAATTTGCTTGATTAGTCATCACAATTTTATTCAAACAAAAATATTAGATGATGATAAATTGCCTCTGTTGGAACTCTTAATTAAACCCATAAAAGATAAGGCTGCAGTACGTATTTTAAAACTTGTGGTTGTTGACGTAGGCGGGGTACAGGTCCCAGGCAAACTAGAAAGGAAGAAATAAGGCAAGAGAAAGGAACAAAAAGGAGCTGTATTTAATGGGAAAATGTGACTGCGAAATACCTGGGACGAGCAACAAATCCCTATTAAACAGTGATGATGATGATGATAAAGAAGATGACACTGAGGACAATGAAGAAGAAATACCATTTGTTCCCAAGTATTGTGAAGTGCCGCCTCATTATGTTAAACAATATAAATATGGGATAGGTTACGAGCAATGGCACTTTTGTATATTGTTGCCTACAACGGAAAATCCATGGCTATTGTGATAATTACGTACATGCATATAGGCACATTTCTACCACACACAAAACACTAAAGTAATTTTATAGAAGAAAATAAAAGAGGTACATACATATATATAATATTTGGTGCCACTTACTCTGTTTGGCATTCTTGATTTTTAAAAAGTGGTTCTCTAGTCTTTGAAACTGCAGTTGACGTTATTCCTTATATTGTAAAAAAACGTAGCCCTTGCAGCAGTGTTTCTTATGGTTGAATTTCGTGTTCCACTTCGAACTCTATTAGGCAAGAAACTCCTGAGTTATAAACAGGTATATTAACAGCGTATTCTTGCTACAAGTAACCGACAAGTATATAATTGCTTGGCACTGCAGATTCTTGCTGTTCTTGCACTATTGGCAAAGGATTGGACATTAAGGAAAATCGTCGTCCTGATACAATAATAGCGGACCGTGAAAAATGGTCAATACATATATAGAATTTTGGCTTAAAATCCGTTCGGCATATTGTCATCCACTTTTTCCTTTTATTTTCATCTTTGGGGGCGTTAAAAAGTACTCCATTTCCATGAACATTTTTCTTTTTGAATAGAAAGAAGTAACGCATTTTTTACACTCCACTTTCACTTTAAATTATAAAAAATTTTATTGAATATTGGCACTTTTAAATGGTTTAAAATTTTATTTGTTTTCCTTTTTTGTATTTGCTTTGATTTGTACATACATAAACAAACTTTTGACATAAACTTGAACAAAAATTCGCAAAGCAAAAAATTTTCAGCTGAGCCTGTGATAGCACCTACTTAAATACACCTTGTTAGGAGTTATTAAGTTTGTTTGTTTACCCGCGGGCGCCCAATTCTTCCCACAAGCGTTTTCTTACGCAAAATTTGGGTAAATGAGAGAGATTTTGAGAGAGTAATATTCTTGTTATGCACCTGGAACAGACCTAATGTATACGACCATGTCCAATTACAAATCTACGCATACATCCATAAAAACACAATAATTTAGCTTATACATGTATATTAAAGAAAACCCTAATCATGAAGTAAAGTTAACTACTATTTCTTCATTGCATTCTTGGGAAATTTCTAATTTTACTTCATTATTGTTTACTTATAAACCAGCTGATTGCTTGTTCTTCTCGCCCAAATTAGCCGGATAAAAATTACGGGCTGTTTCGGCAAGAAGAACAAGAATATTGCTCTCCCAAAACGACTCTCATTAACCCAATGTTTGTGTAAGAAAACGTTCTCTGGTAAGATTGGGCGCCGTGGGTGCCCAATTTAGTGTAAAAAAAACATAATGATAATATTTCTGTGACAAAATGCAAGTTGAACATTACTGCAATAAACTTGGAAATAAATATGTTCGCAACTGTCAAAGTCTAGTGTTTCTGTATTTGAATGCGAAAACAGACAATAAAGATTCTGTTGTTACTGGAATATTTCCAATAATTAAGTGTGAATTTCAAGTCAAACGTCAACAAAAGACATAAATAAAAGAAAAACCAGTAAGTCCCCGTCCATACTGTTGAGTTTTTGCTGCAAAAGTTTTTTGAATTCTCTTTTGAAACTGCAGCAGTGTCCGTACATGAATCTTTTGCTTCATGTTTAGTATTTTTTATTCCTCCCTTCTATCTTATTTTTTTAATTTTTTTTGACATTTCTCAATACCGAATGTAAATATAAAATAACTACCCTGTGATAGAAGGTGTAAATATTTTTTTTTGGATAGACATTTGAAGCACAAGGTATAATTTGAAGCAAAATGGACGCTAGGAAGAAAAATTATATAATAATTTTTATATAATTTTATATTTTTTTTTTTTAAATTTTTGATTATATTTCACAAAAAATTAACAAATAAACAGGGTAGCATACCAAACGAAAATAAATAAAATGAAACGTCAAATACACCTCATGTCAAAAGATGCAAATAAGAAATTCAACAAAACTAAAAACATGAAACAGCGTACATACTCCACTCCACTCCTCTTCCCCTTCTCATCAACAAACTCAAAAGTTTTGCAGCATATGCTTCACAGCACAAAATACACAGAACCGTCAGTTCAAAGCAGCGAACGAGCAGAGAAAGAGACATCATCAAGAGATTTGCTGTCTCTTTTACCCCCTAACTCTGTTCGGTGATTCCTTTTTCTTCTAAATTCCTCAATATTGTTGTTTTGTTTTGATTTTTATTTTCTAGATGTAAAAATTAGCCGTATTTTTCATCTACTTTATGCTCACAATTTCGCAATTTTTAGCACGACAATGTTACAAACATAGGTTATAGGAATCTGTGGTTACAAAACACAACAATGTGGTGTTTTGTGTTATGAAAATTATGTACTATGAAAATTAATTTCATTTATTAAAACAAATAGATACTAAAAAATCACAAGATCACTAAAATGTTATTTTATTGGCTTATGCACAACAAATTTCTTTTTGGTAATTTTTTAGCTTCGCTATGTTTTTTTTGCTATATTAACACAAAACACGATTAGAACCACAAAACACCATTAAAACAAGCTGCACTATGTTTTTTTTACTATAATATTAATACAAAACACAATTAAAACAAAGAAAACCTCAAGAAATTATAAATTTGTTCTTATTCACAAATTGTGGCTTATGTTAACAAAATTTTTCACCACAAAACACCAAAATACTGACAAATTTCGTTTTGGTAATTTTTTAGCTTCGCTATGTTTTTTTTTGCTATATTAACACAAAACACTATTAAAACAAGCTTCATTATGTTTTTACATATAATATTAACAGAAAACACAATTAAAACAAATAAAACCACAAGAAATTATAAATTTGTTCTTATGCACATATTGTGGCTTATGTTTACATTTTTCTTTTGTTTACTTTTCATATTTCGTGAATTTGTAAATTTGTCTCTTTCTCCCCCTATTTGAAGAAAAGCTGATTTCAAATTTTTTCAGACCCCCAGCTGACACTTTTGTATAATTTGTGCTTCAGTATGGACGGGGACTAAACAGTGAAAAGTTAAAAAAATGGGAATTAAATATAAAGAAAAAATATAGTAAAAATCCGAATAAAATGTATAGTGCAGCAATAATAACAGCTGAAAAGCTTGATCGGCGAAATATGCTGCGGCGCTATCGCCAGCAACTAAGGGATTCAACTGACCCATTCAGCATTCCGAAACAACGATTCATGTATCTATATCGTTTGAACGGAGACGCTCTTGTATTATTCAACGAGATAAGTCCCTACATGTCGGAAGGTGTGAAAAAAAACTTTTATATCACAACCTATTCGAATGTGCACCGCATTACATTTTATTGCGACTGGTTCCTACTACAGAGATATTGGCCAAGATTTTACGGCTTCTGTAAGCAAAGGTGTTGTCTGCCGCTCTGTGCATGAAGTAGCTGAATTATTGGAGCAAATATTAATGGCCAAGTGGATTAAGTTTCCATGTATGTATGTAAATGATATGAAACATTTAGATTTTGGTAACGATTTCCAGATTCTATGAAGAGACTGCTTTTCCTGGAGTGATAGGGGCAATAGACTGCACTAATGTTCGCATTAAAAAACCAAAACAAGAGGTTGAGGGATGCTATTTAAATATAAAAGGCTACCACTCAAAAAATGTGCGGCTAGTAAGAATTTAACTCGTTATGATTTTCCTTACAATTATACCAATAAAACAACCAACACACATCAGATATGTAACTATAATTTGAAAGTTATTGGAGGTTTTGCAAGGTTTGGCGGAGCAGCGCACGACTCATATATTTGGGAAGCTTCGCGCATTAACATTTTGTTGCAAGAGCGGTAAGATAGAGACAGAAATAATAATTCTTGGTTATTAGGTATTTTAATATACTTTAAATTTAAACTACAATTTAACTTTTATTTTAAATTTTTACTATCTATAATGCTATTTTTAATTTTTTTCCGATATATTCAGCTGACTCTGGATACCCTTGCGGCTATGGCTAATAACACCATACCGTTCATCAACTGAGGAAGAAAAGCAGTTTAAAGCAGTATATACTAAGGCCAGAAATTGTGTGGAACGTTTAAATGGTGTGCTAAAATGTGTTTTTAGGTGTTTGCAAGTTGGATTACACACAACACCACAAATGGCAGGAGAAATTATAAATGCAGGTACGGTTCTTCACAATTTTCGAATAGAACATGGCTTAACGGGCGAAGAGAACCAAAAAGTTCTACAAGACGAAGAAACTATTTCAATGAATGATGAGGAAATAGAAGAACAACTACGAGAAGCTTATCGTCTGCGTGAAAGGCTGAAAACAAGAATTTTAATTTTAAGTGAACTAATTGTTTAAAATAAAAAAATTAAGTTCAGTTCAAATAAATAAATAAATAAGAAATTAATTTCATTCATAATAAAATAAAAAAATTAAGTTCAGTTAAAATAAATAAATAAATAAATAAGAAATTCATTTCATTCATAAAAAATAAAAAAATTAAGTTTAGTTAAAATAAATAAATAAATCAGAAATTAATTTCAATTATAATAAAATAAAAAAATTAAGTTTTTATACAGATTTTATGATGCAGAGTCTGCAGCTAAAATTCTGTCCAGTTTTTCTAAAATTTCAGAATTTTGTTTTTGATTCGATTTAATTTATCCATTAGAGAGTTTTGCATACATCTTGCTTCACTTAAAACGTCAGCATATTTTGATGAGGATTTAGTATAAAAAATTTTTTTAGAACTTGATGGAGCTGATTGCTGTTCTATTTTGCATTTTTTATTTGGCGGAATGTATAGTTCTTCGCCTTCTAAAAATTCAATGGAATTGAAATCCTAGAAAATTGGGTATTAAATTAATAGATTTCCATATTCACAAAATATATTTATGTATATTAGAGTGATTCACAGAACAGTATGTTTTTATTACTTCTCTCAAATTAAAGTTCAGTCCTTTTAATAATTCTCACAAAAATTCGCGCGAGAACTAACAATAGAAATAAGTTAACAATGACTCAAATCTAATAATACTTAAATAAAAAAAATTAAAAATGTTAAAAATCCCCGAAGAGAAAATTTATGATTAATTTCAAACGGCTGAACCGATTCTCTTCAAGTATAGGCTAGAATATATTACATCAACTCACCTTTCAAACAGAATCGGTCTAGTTGTTTGGTCTGTACGTGGACTTGTATAGATGCACAGAAACACACTACAACTTAAACCAACGATTTTTTTTTGGTGCGTGGATAAAAATAATAGAATTTATTTTAATATAAGTAGCACCTGTTATAAAAACGTTTAAAAAAATCGTAGTTTTTATGGAATAACGCATTGCTGATGACTGGTAAAGTTGAAAGCAGCATTGGACACAGCTTAAAAAAATATTTGTGTACTTTTCTTATCTGCTGTATTGCGAGAAAATACGAAAATATTCAAAGAACTACAAAAATATACCTCTCTAGACTCCTCAAATGTTTTGAGAATTCTCCCTTAAAAGATTTATGTTTAATTTGCGGAGGGTAACAAAAACTCGTTTTTTATCTTCATACAAAGTGAGTCGCTCTAATGTATATACCTACCTCTAATGATTCTTCTACTACTCGTATAATACCGGATTCAGGGGTACAGGAGTCGCCATCAACTGTTATAATTTTAAGTATTTGTTCCTCTACAGGATTCAAATCACGGGGTACGTCTGTCCAGCTACCACCACCAGTTCTATTTGAGGTCTATCCAACACTAAGAACAATAAACCAAGTTAAATCTGTTACTATTATAAGCATACCGAAAAATCTTACCTTTTTCCACTGTTCTACACTCTACACTACCCACCCAAAGAGTTTAAATACACTTTTAGTGCCTCCCATAGCTCCTTGGAATTACAATTTGCGTTCAATATATTAAATTGACATCTAGCAAGTTCTAAATTCGATGACATGTAGTCCACTAGCTTTTGTTTTTGATCTTTTATTTATTACTCACCTTTTCAGCTGATTTGGACTCCATATTATTTTATTTATTTAATTATTTAAAAAAAATCCGCACGAAATATTTCTAGAAATTTCTAAACTTTACTGTTCTCGCAACAATTTCAAATGTGACTTGTTTTAACAGTTCTCATGAGAAACTTTTCGCAAAACGTTGGTACAGAAACACTTTTTCTCACATCCTTCCAATAATTGTTGGAAAATTATTTAAATGACAGTTAATTATCGCAATGCACATTAGGTCAAATGACTACTTTTTCTGTGTTAAATTAATTACGACTACATTATAAGAGTAATCGAAACAGTTATTATATGGATTATATAATTATGGATGGTTACAATAAAAAAATGGAATTTAACCCATAACTGACCAAAAATTAACCCCCTAGCACCCATTAATTTAAACACAGTGTATAGAATTAGCTAATTTGTTTTTTAATAATAAAATATTTATTAATTGTTTATATCCAATTCATTTTGTAAAATTAATTCTAAGGAGGCTTCTTCACTTTCATTAATTTCGTCGTCTTGTTCGTTATGGTGAAGTTCTTCTGTTGGTTCGCAGCAACATAATAGTTCAATTGCTTGAAGAGGAACATTCACAAGGTTCTCTGCTGCTTTTGTACCCTCCGGACGGCATTTCATTTTCGCGGCAGTTATTTTACTATAATGAGGATATATATCACAATTCCTTAATTTGCTTTCCTGGCGTATTGCATTATACTGCTCTTTAGACAAATTATGTTCAAGGAGGAAGGCTAAAGCCTCATCCGCAGTAAATGGAATTGGCTTCTTAGGATGCTCGTCACAAATTTTACGCATTTTTGATGGTCTTGTTGAACTTTGAATACTTTCTTTTAGTATTGCAGCCAAATCGGTATCACCTTCTTTACGTGCTGATGTTGCTGCTGCACGAACGAGAAGACTTGTATCAGCTTTCGCATTTGAAAGCTCTGCCGCTTCTTTTCTTTTTCCAAATTCCGATTTTTCGCTGAATGGTACACGAGGACGTCCAACAGCGCCACTTGTTGCCTTTTCTAAAATGCCATCTACCACAATGTTTAATTCAGCATTTAGCCATGCCTGGTTTTGGCTTTTGAATACATTTGTCTTTCTATGACACTTTTTCCACTTTTGTTCTAGTTTTACGCAGAACAAATTAATTTTTTTGGTAATTTGTTTCACCATTTCATCAGAAATCGACGAGCTTTCAAGTTTGTCATATACGTGTTTCAAAACGGCATCAACTTTTTGTTTTTTTGTACTTTCCTTTCGCCATACTTCAAAAAGATCAATCTTTTTTATACAGAGGTTACCTAACAAAAAGAGGCATTACTCGCAAAACGCAAAAAATCGCAATTTTTGATAAATACAAAATAACTCACTAGATAATATTCTAATTATTTTGTGCTATTTGAGAGTGGAGAAATGGGGTATATTTTTTTAAAAGCTTTCAGAATATAAACATTTTATAAAAATTTAACTATTTATAGATGTTTACGCTAATGAGTTATTTATTAAGTATAGCGACATATATATAAAACAGTTAAAATTAAAAATATATCTACTTACTTGGCTCTTTCTTTTCCATTTTACTCTAATAAATTACCACAAACACAGTCCGAGATATACGCACTTAAAGTTGACACAATTATAGAAAAAATTTAATCAGTTGACTTCGACACGCTGCTGTATAACGGTTATTTATATTTACTCAAAGCAAAAATCACTTTTTTTTATTCTGAAGTCTTTAGAATTAAAAAACAACAACAACAATAGTAAAACTGCAATAGTAAAAATGGACTTTCGCACAGAAAAATGTGTCGTTTGACCTAAAGTGCAATGTAGAGATACAGAAACACTTGTGTGAGAAAAACCACGTTTTGTTTCAATTTACACTCTTTTTGTTACAATTCCCTCGTTCCATGCGAGGAATTTTACGATGCGAGATATACAGAAACGAGCTACAGATTGTGAGAATTTCACCTACTCTACACAGCGTTACCATTTTCAAGTTTTCCCTTATTTTTCAAGGTTTTTGAAACGCCAAAAAAATTTTAAGTTTTTAGCTTCAAAAATAAGTTTGTTTGAATTTCAGTAAAATTTTCAAGTTTTCTTTATTAATTTTCTTCAATTCGCTTTTCGTCCACACGTAAAATTTTTTATATACGTGTCTTTTGTTAAACATAACCTA
This sequence comes from Dexiosoma caninum, assembly GCA_963924685.1. Taxonomy (NCBI): domain Eukaryota; kingdom Metazoa; phylum Arthropoda; class Insecta; order Diptera; family Tachinidae; genus Dexiosoma; species Dexiosoma caninum. Next base: position 59,032,557 of record OZ004729.1, read on the forward strand.
AACAAAACGTGTTAAATTAGTGCAATATGAGTTAAAATTAAATTAATTATTACAGAAAGTAATATATTTTACATTCTTATTATTATAATATTAAATTATTTACAAAAAAAAAATCATCACAAAAGTAAACAAACTTTGACGTTCGGCACAAAAATACGTTACAAATTCTTGTATCAGCCGGCGGTCGAATTTGCTAACGAGTTTACCTGGTAATGTATTTGCCTTCATAGTGAGTTAAATGTAAATGAATTTTCCTTGTTGCAGCTGCCAGTATCAGGTGTGTTCGTTTCCCCCAAATTGGGCGCCCGCGGTCGCACAATCTTACCCAAAAGCGTTCTCTTACGCAAAAATTGGGTAAATGAGAGAGGTTTTGAGAGAGTAATGTTCTTGTTCTTCACTCACGAAAATGCCCGTACTTTTTCTTCGGGCTAGTTTGAGCATGAAGAACAAGCAATCAGTTTGTTTATAATAAACATTGAAAATAACAAAGAAAAATTACAAATGTCGCAAACAGCTGACAGACATTAAAAAAGTTGTGTTAAAAATTTTTCTTAACAATAATTAATTACAAAAATTTTTGTTATTTATACCATAAATTGTTAAAAACTTTTCATAAAAAAGACCATCGCTGAAAAATAAATATAATTAAATAAATTCTTTCAATACTTGTTTTTTTAAATAAATTCTTTTACAAATAGTTTTTTTTCGGTAAACTGTCATCAATCACATTAAACTTTCCATGAAAATCAGGGATAATCAAGCTCGTACAATTGTACTTTTTTCAGTACAATTTGCATTGCAAAAGTACTACTTTACTTCACTAAATATTAAGTACCAAGGTATATTCATATGATTATACGTTGTTCAGTAATTTAAATTAATTATAGCAAAAATATATTTTCGATTTTTCTTAATATAATATTTAATTATTAAATTATTCACAACCACTTTCCACAACTTTTTCACAAACTTTGACGTTTGGCCTGTTGAATGAAGTGACCAGCGAAATAGCTAATAAGTTTAGCTGCCCTACAAGAACATTGACGGTCATTTGACCAGTCATATGACCGTCATTGCTGACCGAATTATCGGTCATTGCGTAGAACAAAGTTTATATCATTTTCTTAAGGGCAATATGAGAAAAATTACAGAAACTTCTGTGTGCATGTGATAGTCAGCGTTGATGCATATATATCGCTCACTGTACACGGATATCCTAATTGAAATGAAACACTATTTATTTCAATTCTTTACGTTGATTTTATTTCAATATTCTTATATGTACATATGTATATAAAAAAAAGAAATGTAATATAATATAAAATAGAAATATCCATCAGAACCTTGGAGTGGGCCATCATCTGTGAATTTTTCTTAATATAATTGCCCACAATTATTTAATATATACAAATATTAAAACAAACTATTCAGGGATTCGCATAAAAATTAATTCTATCCATTAGCAAAGACAACATATGTTGTTGTTAAAACGTCTCGCCGAGTGCCGAACACAAAAACGATGCTCTCTTCCACACCCGTAACATGCTACCAAACTAAATGTTTGCTCGTCTAAACTCAGTCGTACGGAGCTTCAAAAACTATAGTCCGAATTATAAGTTTACAAACGAGTAAAATTATCTTTTCTGTAAAATTGATGAATTTGCGAAAATTCAAGAATACTTTTGTAATGAACGGCATTAATTTTATCTATTCGACAACATGTTTGTTGTCTCGCAACGAGGTGGTCTCTCGAGTAATGGGAATCCTTCAGTATTACTTTAATTTGATTGATTTCGAAACAAATTCTCAATATACAAGAACTCATTTTATTTTATCTTTCTGTTACTAATAGTTAATAATAGTAAAACTTAACACAACTTTTATGTTTTTAGTACATTTGGGGTCAAAAAAGTACAATTTTAAAATTGTCAAATATCATCTCCGATATAAACAGAGCTGTAAAAAATTGACATTTCTTTTTTTCTGGTAAATTTTATGGTTTTTTCGTTTTCTTACTTTTGTACATTTTGCTCTCTTATTGAGAGTAATTATAGCTTACTCTCATTTTACCGAACTTTACCAAAAAAGTAAAAGTACAGACCTATTTTTTGCTGGTATTAACCCGCCGCCGATAGTCAAATTTTTCATCTACTGAGTTGCTAGTATTGGGGATTTAAATGCAAAGTTGAGGATGTCACAACTATGTTAGGGGATAGGGGATTTTCCTGGGGATATTCAGTAGACACGATGGGGATTATTTGGGGGATGAATAGTTTAGAATAATATTTATTATCGATAATTTTATAAAATAATGTTTGGTCAAAAATTGTTATATTTGTATTGAAGGTATATGTTCAAAGAATTTTGTTAAATGAACAACTAATTCTGCATTGGTCCGTGACGTTGGAAATTCTCGTGTACGATGCAATTGCTGCAGCTCATTTACTTTCAAATTTAAGTGTCCGCATTTTTAACAGGTAAAAAAATTTTTTTGGAGGTTATTCAATATGCATCTTAATATAATAATAATAATAAAATAATATATAATAAAGTAATCCTAAATCGAACTATATTTTTAATTAAAAAAACATTATGAGCAATAAAATTTTTATTTTATTTTTTTTAATAAAAAGTAATGTCAAAGTTGTTAATATTAATGTAAACTCTATAATTAATGCATTTAATAAATTAATTATAGCACGTGAAAATGTAATACAATAACATTTATTAAATATTACAAATACAATTTTCAACGAGCATTGTAACACAGTCCTTCATTCGTTGAAGTGAAACAGATGAGTTTCCACTACGAATCCAACCAAGAAGCTTCACCCTGATATACTAGCGCACTTCTTACTACACTACCAATGCACCCACTATGTAGGATACGTTAGATCATTGTCAATCACACGTCTCTGTGTTCTCCTTATTATTTTTTCACCTTTTTTTACTCTATTAACAAAAAAACACGGAGACGCATGCGAAAAATGAGAATTGAAATGGTGGACCTGTCGGTTAGATTTGAAAAATTTTATTACGAAATATGTTGATACCTAGTACAAATAGAAATATAATACCATGCAAATTTTATGTGTATTTTTATCAGAAACATCTTTTTTGATATTTTGGCTTTTTCGGGGGTATTTGTTTGGGAATGTCGGGGAAATCGACTTGGCAGTTCTGTCTGCATACAAAAATTCTTTTTTTCTGTCGCCGCCGACCAAAAATATTTCTATTAAGCCACCGCCGACCTCAATTAAATTTCGGCTTTGTTCCCTGACACATGCTCCTACCACAAAACAGATAATTTTCCTGAATTTGTGTATTATTTGAAGAAATATTTGGTTTTTTTTTACAATTAAATTTATCAAATGAAAGTGTATAGCTCGAAGCGGGAAATACGTATTGAAAATAAAAGGAGAAAATTATCAGCTTTAGCTAATTTAATAAAGCTGAACGACAAGCATACGCAACAAGAAATTATGGCTGAAAAGCATGATATATTACCATGGGCTCCCCAAACACAAAATGCTGCAGACGAAGACGGCTTTGTAAAGGTGAAACTGCAATGTGCCATATAAAATATAACTGTTTCTAAATATTTACTTTAGGTTACGCACAAAAAGAAACAAATCAAGAAGAAAAGTTGTGTCATTAATTCGGAGGAACCTATAAATAAAAAACAAAAGTTGCATGACGATGATCAATGTAGTATGAACAATTCTACCTCGGAACAAGGGGAAGTAGAGACAAATGATATAAATATGACTGAAAAGCAATATAAAGAATTGAAGAGAGAGCTTAGAGAACGTAAACGTCAATTGGAAAACATACCTTCTTTGCAGTTACGCGAATTTGGCAAGCGTGCTTTACTTTCGGTAGGCGAGAGTGAGCGCACACCTTTGTTTCTGACTGACTTGCAACATTTGGTAATGACAGCACTCCTGGGAAAACGTTCGCCTTGTTTTGCAAGGTGGTGTTTCTTAAGTAAGTCTGAGAATTTGTCTCACACAGTGGTTGTGTGTCTTGAAGGGTTATCACTGTATCACTACTTGGCAAATGAAACGAAGTTTGAAAAAATACACAAAATATTCGATACAAAACTTGAGTTTTTTATGCCAAGTGGCAAGAATGATTCCGAAGCAATGCTGATGATGGAGGAACTCGCTCAGGTGCCTCTAACTAATGCGCAAGCAAATGAACTTATCGACAAACATGGATCGCTTGAGGCCGCTATCGAATTGAATAAAGACCCCACTCTATTAATTGGTGAAATTTTCCCCGTGGATGCTGCACCTGTAGACCCTGCAAATAATGACCTTCATCCCGATGATAAATTTCCACGTACAAAATTGTTGCTGTCCGCCCTTCAAATGGTGGATGAAGGTTATCCAATGCCTTTAAGGGGAGAATTAAATAAACAGTTTTCTACTTACGTCATGACTAAAAATAAATATAGTCCTGTCACGAATCGTAGTCCCCTGTTTGGTATCGATTGTGAAATGTGCCGCACGTCAGAAGGTCTAAATGAGCTGACTCGTATTTCGATAGTAAATGAAAATATTCAGACTATATACGAAACCCTTGTAAGACCCACAAACAAAATTGTCGATTACTTAACTCAATATTCCGGCATTACTGAGGAGATTATGATGAAAGTGACAAAAACTCTCAAAGATGTCCATAAAGAAGTTAAAAATCTATTACCTTCTGATGCAATTTTAGTCGGGCAATCCTTGAATTGTGATTTGAATGCTATGCGAATGATGCACCCCTACGTTATTGATACAAGTGTTTGTTTCAATATCAGCGGAGATCGAAGTCGCAAATCGAAATTACAAAAACTGGCCTTAACATTTCTACAGGAAAATATTCAGAAACATGAAGGTGGTCACGATTCCGTAGAAGATTCCGTTGCTAGTTTAAAACTTGTAAAACTGAAACTAGCCAATAGCGTGGAATTTGGAGATGAAATATTAATGCAGAAGAAACGATTTCACGACATAATACGAGTTGCAAGTGGTGGCAAAATAACAAATAATTTATTTGCTCACGCTTCGCGATGGGATAAACGAACGGTAATAATTTCTGCCAAATCACTGCCATTACCAATGCAGCAATTATTGGAAAAAGCTGCAGACGCTGCACCGTATAATTCCCAAAAATGCGTCTTATTCCACGAACTGTCTTCAAATAAAGGAGCTGTCCGCAAGTGCAAAGAAATATCATCGGAAAATGCATTAACTATATGCAACCTACATGTAACATCGGATGAACTGCGGCCAACATCATTCGATACCACAATTGAAAGCATTGACAAATGGATATCTAAAATTTGGAAAAGTATGGCTCAAAATGGTATGCTCTTAGTTATAATGGGTGGCGCAGCAGTGTGTCCGTCTGGTGTAGCACAAATTGCTATTAAGAAAAATACTGCAAGTGTCGCAGCAGAACTTTCTGTTTAATGTGTATTATTTTGTTGTATTTCGTTTCGGCTTTTATTTTTTTTAATTTTAAGGAAAACTTGGTATAGCCAATGCATCATAAATGATAATGAAATATATAGGAATCCATATGTACTTTCTGAATACAATGTCTTAGTACTTATTTCCTAATTTACAATCAAAATGGGCTTTTGAATATACACATATTAAAAAATTTTAATTAGATGTTATAGGTTTTTTTATCTTGGACCAGCACTCAGGAGTTGACCCCTACCCATGCGGTGCATTGTCCAGAAAGGGATAGTAGGAGAAATGATTGGAGGTGAAGCTTCACTATCTTACAACACTACTTTTCGCACGTTATTTGTTTTCATAGCAGTGTTGTAGCGTCTCTGATGCCAGTTAAGTAATTATTTTATTTCGTCGGTGATACACAATACCGACGAAGGAGGGCGTTTTAATGTGCCTGCGAACTTGATGCAGGTTGCTCGATGTAAAAGTAGTGAAAGGTCCCAGCCCACTTGGGTCCAATTTATTATGGTTCCTTGTGAAAAAACTTTCACCTGTTGTGGTGATACAGACCAGATTCTCTGCTAGGAATCGAGGCTAGAAACCCCAACTAATAAGTTAGGTTAGGGTTGGTCGGTAGGTTGCTGGATGTAAAGGTAAAGAAAGGTCCCAGTATTGATATATACGTTTCAAAAATATGGAGAATCGTACTTTTATATGGAAACTTCCTAGGTCCATAACTAGAAACTAACCTTTGTCTCCAACTTTTTCACTCTATATTTCCTTCTTAGTTCTTAATTTTATATTTATTTTTATGTTTAATTTTATATTTACATATATACATATATAATTTTTTCCAATTGGTGATGCTTTGGTAAACTAGATTTGCTCAAATATTTCGATTATTTCACAAATTTATTCCAAAAATTTCACATTTTTAATGACAATCTGGCTACATATAAATAGAAGATACCTTTTTTTGGGTATATGTCAAATTAATCTTTAAATGAAAGACTCAAAATAGGAAAAGAGGAAAAGTTTCACCTTCTGCAATAGAAGTTCCAAGCACTCTTCCCAGATTATAAATGGTCTCCACTAGTAATGATAAATATACCATCGGTCATATCTAAAGCATTCCCTCAGTGAAATTTTTTCATATAAACAAATTTTTCGAATATACTTACAGGTATTTTCTTGTAGTTATAATTTTTTCATTTACTGTTTCTGCGGATTACATCAAACGAGATTTTTTCACAGACCTATAAAACGCTGTAACCATAAACAATTTTCTATGCCAACTAAAAATTTCCTTTATTCTTCAGCTTATTTTAATAAAAAACTACGTGGAATCTTCTTCACCCACACATTAAATGTCTAATACGCATTAACTTTTTAAAATCTTTGCAAATAAGAAAACGGGCATAGCACACTCAAATAGAGGATAAAAAAGTATGAAACAATTATGTTTCTTTTGCGATATTGCAAAGAATATTCCGCACCAAACGAAATTCCTTTTTATCCGAATTCTTAAAAATAAGGAAATTATATATGTACTACGAGGTCTGTTCAAAAGAAAAGGTGAATTTCGAATTTTTTTGAAAAGTATTGATTTATAAATCAATATCCATTTCGTCCCTTTCAAAGTAATCCCCCTCAGATATACGATTTTGACTTATTTCATCAATTGTGGCAAAACACTTTCCTTTCATTAGTCTCTTAAGTTTTCGGAATAGGAAAAAATCGCAGGAAGCCAAATCTGGTGAATAAGGTGGTTGAGGTATGATTAGGATCTTGTTCTTGGTCACGAACAAGTATTGATGTCTGAGCTGGTGCATTATCGTGATGCAGAATCCATGATTCTTTTTCCACAATTCCGATCGTTTGAGCCCGTATTGTGTCACGCTAACGTTGTATAACTTCCTTGTGGTATTCCTTATTAACCGTACGACCTGTTGGCAAGAACTCATAATGCACCAAGCCATTGTAATTTATATATTTAAGTACTAATCGCTCCAATGCCCTTTTCATTCATCTAAGGGAAGTATCCCATCTGTATGGAATTAAAAACAAGTTTCTTCAGAAAATGTTGCTTTAATATTAAAAAAATTTTAAATCAAAATATACGTTTTCGGAGAGATTGGGTGAAGAAAACCATCAGTTATTCAGGAAGTTGAGCAGAGCAACATCGCCAAGAGCGAGCAATTAAAAGGTGTGTTTTTTACTTTTCTGGTAAACTTCGGTAAAATGAGGGTAAGCTATAATTTATCTCAATAAGAGACAAAAATGTACAAAAGTAAGAAAAGGAAAAAAATTTAAATTTACCACAAAATAGGTCTGTTCCACCTGCATAACAAAAGTGCCCAAACATTTGGGAATAAAAAGAAAATTACTATCTGAATGTGACAAAGTTTCCCAAAATTGCTGGAACGCAAAAACCCACAATTAAATATGTACATATATTGAAATACTGCTTACTTGAAAGCTGCTTACTTTCTCAAATAAATTTTATTTTAGGAATTTTAGACAGTTAAAATGCATAATATTTTAAAAGCAAAACATCATGCATCATGGAAAACAACTGTAAAAAGTGATTGAAAATAAACTGAAAAAAATTAAGTAATTTTTTATAAAATAAAATGCTAAATATGCACATATACAGGGTGGCTGATGAAAGCCGATACCAAAAGAAAACTTGAGAACTTTTTTTCTACCTAAGTAATCTGGATTTTTTTTTTGGTTTTTGTAGATTGATCCTTAGATTTAATGAAAATGAAAAGTGGGACACTGGAAAAAGAATGCCGCTAACACGCATTGGAGTATGTAGTTTTGGTTCAACTAACTAACAGGCTCATTTCAAGAAAATCAACCTCCCGTTGTCCCCCCAGATCGAATGACCTAACTCTAGCGGACTTTTTCTTGTATGGTTATTGTAAAGAGGAAGTGTACAAATCGCAACAGACAAATGTGGAGGAACAAAACAATCAATTCGAGCGACAATAGCTGCAGTTCCAGCGTTAACTTTGCGGACAGTAATGAACAATTTTTTGCTAAGATGCCGCACCTGCATCGATGAGCAGGGCGGTCATTTAAATTCGATTATCTTTAAGACTAATTCAACGTGCTTTCAAATGAAAAGAAATTGAAAACATTCCATGCATTACAAAAGAAGTTATTCCAGTTTCTTAATGTGGCAAAATTCATCAGCCACCCTGTATATATACATATGTATGTATGTACTTCCAAATTCAAGTTTATTTGAAAAATCTTTCATTCCGCTTTTTCATAAATTTTTAACTAAAAACTTTTGTCGTTTATTTGCAAGAGGGTGGCGATGGTCGAAGTAGTCTGCACGTTGACTACAAAACGAAAAATTTGTCCTGGGTTCAACCCCAGTTTCAGACTCATAAAAACAACTCACATTTTTTCTGATGTGCATTTGTATGTCTTTCTGTCAGTTGTTGTCAGAAGCTTTCAGTGGCGAAGGCATAGTCACTGGTCACTGAACAGTAACGGGATCCGCTGTAACCAATCCACAGGCACATCAGAACGCCCTCCTAAGTCGGTATTGTGTAGCACCGGCGAAGTAAAATAACTACTAAAAACGAATCTTCAGAATTTAATACGTCTGCTTGACATCAGAGACGCTACAACACTGCAATAAAAAATAACGTGCAAAAGCAGAGTTGTAAGATAGTGAAGCTTCACTTCCAGGCATTCCTCCTGCTATCCGTTTCCTCTAGTTCCAGCACAATGCACCGCATGTGAAGGAGTCATCTCCAGAGTGCTGGTCCAAGATAAAAAAATATGATTCTTTGGTTGATATGAAGGGTTTGAAAAAAAAATTGCCAACACTATTTAACAAGCAAAGAACGAAGTTTTTAGAAAAAAATTTTTGGTTATACTATTAAAGAAAAATAGCAGCATTAAAAGAAAATAGCACTGAAGTTGGAGTATGCTTACATTTCAGCAGCACTTGTTTGCTTTTGAAATTTGTATTCTATCTCTCTGAGTTTCGGCGATATTTGGTGGCCGATTTTCCCACGGCATTTGAATATCTAAAGACCGCTTTTATATTCGATCTAAATATCGAAAGAAGCTCTACATACCGAATTTCATCCCACTCCCTTTAGCCGCTTGGGCTGGTTACCTGAGTAATTCTAAATCAAAGATTACAAAATATCAATGCTCACAATGTAAACTTGAATTACATCCAATTAACACAAATGACGCGTGCAAGGAGAGCTTTTGTGTTATATACCGATAAAAGGTATTTCTCATAAGGAAAGTGTAAATGAATTCTCATACATATGTATGTACATTAGGCAAATAACTAATTTTTAGCCAAATATTGTGCAAGTAAACAATATCATACAGTAACATCTCGAAAAAGTTAACCAAAATGTTCCAAGTTTTTCAAATGTTTACCTTTTCTGCGCTTTTTTTTTTAATTGAAAAAAGAACAAATAAAATAATAAACATCTTTTAACTTAAATTTTCATTTATGGACTTAGTTTTCATCGATACGAAAAAGATTTAATTTGTACTAGCTGGTTAAGAGTTCAGTCAGTTTCCGTGTGCAAAAAATATTAATTGTACGGAATATTAACGTTAATTTCACATTTATCTTTAATTGTTAAATAACTACAACCATTGTATACTTTATTAAAAAATTAATTTTTATTTAAATAAAAAAAACAACAAAAAGAAGCAAAAGTTATATTTTAATTCATTCATTATATTTATATATAAAAATCGCAAAAGGTGCAAATATGATATTGCATTTTTGAAAAGGAATAACGTTTTGCTTGATAAAATTTAGACAATTTTATACAAATATATTTAAATTCAGAAGTAATTAAGACACATTGAAGATAAAATTTTAACACTCCGTTGATAACAATTAATTTCATTTAATTCAATCCAACATACATTATCTATGTATGTACTTATATGATTCTAATTTCAAAATTGTGCGTTTTCCCGAAAAAAATATGTACATATGTACATATATGAAATGTATTATTACATACCTTATGATATTTTCATAAAGTATTTTTTAAAAAATAAAGTAAATGATTGAGTACTACATACTATATGATATTTAAATATACATACATACATACTATATACATATACAGTACTACAGAGCACTATATGGATATGCTTTCCTCCTCCATTAATGAGTTTATTGTTTAAAAAATACTTGATGAGAATATCATAAGGTATGTATGTAATAATACATTTCATATATTTTTTTCGGGAAAGACCACAATTTTGAAATTAGAATCATATATACATATATAAAGATATACCCAAAATAAATTCATTTAATACCAATGTATGTACATAATTCATTACGTTCAGAAGTATTTATAAACTGAAAGATATTATTATATTAGCTGTATGGATTGGTGACGTGTTTCTTTCGGCGTCAAATAATCCATGTATGTAAGCGACAGCGTTTGCACTTATCCATGTGCATACATATATATTGTATGTGCATATGAAATATAAACAATTTATGCTTTCTTTGCATTTCTAATCGGTATATTTTATAGCAGCTTTGGCCAGAGTTCCTGAACTCTCTTGTGCTCCTCCCATTATGACGAAAAGGAAACCATACTTTTTCATAGATTTCCAAATTTGCATTATCCAGCGGTCAATATTTGTAATAGTTGGATCCAAATTGGCATTCAATTCGTTTAATGAAACACAAATATGACAAATTGTCACACTATTTTGCTTTGAGATTTCAATGCACTTCTTTACAGCTAAATCTTTCGTAGTAATTTCGAACAGTTTTATTTTATCACTTGTACTTACTTTTTTTTTTACTTCTAATGGTAATTTATTAGAAACTATAGCCGCGCGTTTCTCTATTTCTTCAACATGAGCTTGTCTATAATTTTTAAATTTGCCACCGCTGGCTTCTTGTATTACATTGTGCAATTGTTTTCCGCGCATTAATATAACATCTCCAAATTCCATACTGTTTGTTAGTTTCATTTTTAGAAGTGACAAAATGGCAGTAACGTGCTCCAGGGCATCCTCACATTTATCGTTTACATTCTTCTGCAGAATTTTATTTAAATATAATTCGGTTAATGTTGATAATTTTGATTTGTATTCGGGAAGACTGCTCCTATTGAAACATAGACTTGTGTCAATAATATAAGGATGTGTCATTTGCATTGCATTCAAGTCATGATTTAATGAGTGACCGACCAAAATAGCATCGGAGGGTAATAAAGCTGTAACTGCGGATTGGACATCATTGAGAGTTGTAGTTACGTTTGACATCACCTCTTCATTAAGTTTAGAGAATTCAGTTAAATAATCTACAATCTCATTGTTGGGCTTCACAAGGGATTGGTATACCGTCTCAAACTTTTCATTAATTACGATAATTTTCGTCAGTTCAAGGTTCGCTGAAGTTGTGAGACACATTTCACATTTCACACAAAAGAGAGGGCTTAGGTTTGAGACGGGATCATACCTAGTTTTAGTTGGCTTGTATTGGGCAAGCTCTTTTTTTAAAGCACGTTGGAAAGGTACGGGAAAATTATTGGTTGCCATTTCTTCGATAGAAAGCAGCAATTTCCTGCGTTCAAATGTCTCGTTTTCATGTAAAGGGTAATCTACGTCTACTTCCAACGGGTCATTTATGGGATAAATCTCTTTAATTAGAATAACAGGGTCTTTTTTTGAATTAACGACTGCCTGAAGAGAACCGTGTTCTTCAATCAGTTTATCAATATCGGCATTAAGTAAAAGTACTTCAACAAAGTCTTCAATCATATTCATTGGTTCTGCTCTTTTATTTGGCGTGTACACTTCAAACTTTGTTTTAATTACTTCATTAGCTTTCTCAAACTTAGATTCGTTCGCAGTGTAGTAAGGCAGTGAAAATCCTTCTATGCATAAAACGACTGTGTGCGACACATGTTGATATTTCTCGAGGTAAGACCACCTGATAGGATAGCATGGCGAATGTTTTCCCATCAGAGCTTGCATAAGAAGATGTTGTAGATCTTGAAGGAATATGGGTTTTCGGTCATTTTCTTTAACGGAAAGCAAAGCACTTTCACCAAACTTGCACACTTTCAGTATAGGTTTCATATTCTTTTCATCCTGCTTAATCTTTCTTTTTTGTAATTTTGCTTCTTCCAACTTTACATCTGGGACATTCATGTTAGTTTCTATATCTGTTTGTTTCATACTTCAGTTAGGTAAAATAAGTGAATTCTAGTAAATACGTCTGGTGTAAGTATTCAGTATAAATTGTGTCTTACTTATTTATAATTGGATAATAATGTATCACCTCGAAACTCGTTTTTGCACTATTTTCTGATAAGATCGTTTCGATCAATTCGTTTGTTTAACTTTATGAAATATAACTGAAAATTTCTCCTCTTGCAGTATACAAGTAGTATATATACACATGTACATATGTATAATTGGATTAAATTCGATATAACGGTACCCCTTAACAATTTTAAGTAATATGTACGACACAAGTACATATAAATATGTACAGTCTCATCAAACAATTGTGGTGGCTACAGACGATGCGACACGTTTATCATTCATGTTGCATTTTAAACCATACACTGGAACCAACAAGTAAACCATTAACGCAACATAAATTCTGAATTGAATACACAAGGCAACAAAATCGAAAAAATTTTAAAACCAAAAAACAATTTTGATATATTGTGGTTCCAGTAGTACAAATATGGTCCAAATTTTAAATTCTATAGAGGTTTTTTGGTTTCAAAAATTTTTAAGTAAAAATTACTTGTTTTTAGACGTTTCTCTACATAATTAATTATAACTCAAAAAGGGTTAGTCCGTTATTATCAAAATAAACTTAGAAATAATAATAAATTTACAAAATCTCTAATCCGTTTATATATTGCTTTGCAATCGGCTCAGTAGTTTCAGAGTTATAATAACAAATTTAAGGAAAAAATATATTTTTTACATGCAAATAGCAAATCGATTGATTCTTTTCGAATTTATTCACAATTAAGTAAATTCTATTTTTCAGAAAAAACATTTGAATTGGATGAGTTTAAATGTATTAAACAGTAGAAAATTTATATTTTATTATTGATATTTAATATAAGAAATAAAATAAGAAAATGAATAAATAAATAATTATTATAAACTACAAAGTCTTTGTGTGTCAGTTGTTGTCGGAAGATTTCAGTGGCGAAGGCATAGTCACTGGTCACTGAACAATACCGGCTTCAGCTGATAGCAATCCACAATCACATCAGAACGCCCTCCTTCGTCGGTATTGTGTAGCACCGGTGAAGTAAAATAATAATAAAAATGGCTACTAAACCGAAGCGTCGGCACTTCTACGAGTATAAAAACAAAAGAACGTGCGAAAGCAGAGCTGCAAAATAATTAATTAAACTTCACCTCCTGTCGTTTCTCCTACTATCCCTTTCCTATAGTTCCCAGCACAATGCTTCGCATGTGTAGGAGTCAGCTCCTTATTGAATGAAATAAAACGGCTCAAGGATTTCTCTATAAATACTTATACTATAATTTTGTATAACCCTTTGTGTGGGTAAGGTTTGTGTATGCTGCAAATTTTTTCTTATTCCCAAGAATCTTACAAACAGTAAGGAATTTTATAGAAAAAAATCATCCGTTACAGGTTGCCAACGGAAAAGAAGATTAATTCAGCAACCTTTGTTTGCTTTTCCTTTAGCTAATTGGCCAGGGGTTATTTCAATGTAAATAAATAAAATTTTATTACAGTTTTTCCAGACGCTTCGTCGATCTTTTGTCTACTTTTTCAATGGATTGTCTATTTAAATAACAAAATAGTTAATGTAAAATTTGGTTTTATAAATTGAATACATTACTTACAATATTTGTAGTTATTCTACATTAGCCTATGGTATCGTATTTAAAAATATTGTAAACCAAATTTTTTTTAAATTTAGTTTAACACAATCAGACTATTTGTTTTGAGTTATGACAACATATGTAAGTGGAGAAATGTCTCAAAATATTGACAATTTTCTTAAAAGATATTCAATAAAAAAATATCCATAGAATTGAAAAATTTTAACCATTTTTGTAATTAGTTAGACATGATGCATCAAATCTACATAGTGGTTATTCAAGCACATTTTTGCTGTTGACCTGTGATATCTGTAGAGAAACACGGCGAAAAAATCCAAGTTTGCAGCTTGCTTGCTTCTACTAAAATGAATTAGTAAAAACTCTAAACAACGATTCACTCTATGGTTGCTGTAGTCTTGTTTATGGTTTCAATTCGTGGTGCATTCAAGGTTTCATTTATAATATATTTTCTAGTTGTTTTAAACCATTCATGGACACCCATGAATATATCAAGACCAACATAAATTTATTGCTATATACTCTAGCGCCCCAGTAATTAAAAATTGTTTTTTTTCTTATTATCTTTTACCCAATACATACCTGTATAACAAATTTCAGCTCTCTATCTGTAGTGGGAGTGCCCCCTGGATAAAAAGTTCGCTTTTTAATTGTTCTAAACCTTTGCGTAGCAATTACAAAGCCACAGAAGGAAGTATTCAATTTGTTCCAAAATTAGCAAAAGTCTATTTTTTTTTTTGAAGAGCTTTAATTTTCTGATATTAGTGTGGTAGATTAGGGTGGTGCATACAGAAATCTGGTGGATAAATACTGGAACGGAATACTGGAAGGCAATGGCCATTGATGCAGAATATAGGGCTTCTCGAAACAAAAACATTGATATATCATTCTATAAGATCCGAGTG
The DNA here is from genome assembly GCA_963924685.1 of Dexiosoma caninum. Lineage (NCBI taxonomy): Eukaryota > Metazoa > Arthropoda > Insecta > Diptera > Tachinidae > Dexiosoma > Dexiosoma caninum. Next base: position 59,047,798 of record OZ004729.1, read on the forward strand.
CAAATGCGAAAGATATAAAGAAGAGTTTAAAAAGGCAACACTTACCTTGGTCCAAAAAAAGTTTTTTTTTAATTACTGCCCAAAAATACGTAATATTAGGGGTCTACTGAGCATTTTTTTTTGCCTGTAAGATGGTACGGTCTAACATACATATATACTAGGTCTGTTTCAGGCGTATAACAGAAGTGGCCGAATTTTTGAGAGTAAAAAGAAAATTAATCTCTGAATGTGACAAAGTTGCCCAAAATGCAAAATTGAACATCTTGAAATCCTAGTGCCGTTTATTTTCTCAAAAAATGTTATCTAAGTGATTTTAGACGCTTAAAATTCATAATATTTTAAAAGCAATACATTTGCATCATTGGCAACGAAATGAGCAATAAGCTGCCGTTACGGTGAATGGCGAGCGCTATCGAGTCATGCTGACTGAATGTTTGTTTCCAAAAATTAATTAGCTAAACATTAACGACATTTGGCATCAGCAAGACTACACAACATGCCATACAGCGCACTTCACAATCGATGTATTGCAAAATCAATTTGGCGACAACTTTATATCCTGGCCCCTCTCATGCGATTTTACGCGTTTGGTTTACTTTTTATGGGCCTCATTTAAGTCATTGTATTATGACGACAAATCAGCTCTTGACGACAAATCAACTCTTGAAGCATTGGAAGCCAATATTCAAGACACCATTGACGCCATGCGCCCCGATTTAAAGGGTTCTTCAAGAGTTGGCCGGTGTTATGTGTATGGATGAAAAAAAAAAATAGAATAACCAAGTACTCTCGCCATAAATGTGAACAATATTTCTGTCATAGTACCGTATTACAGCAGCTGTTTGATTTTTTGATATGTATATTTTTTTTTAAAGGATACCAATTTTTGTTTATTTTGTAAAAGTTTCGAATGTTGAAATACTAAAAGACGTTTTATTGATTCATGAATATATAATTTCGAAAAGCCTGGAGCATTTCATCATGCCCGTTGGATGGCAAAAGCTATATATTGTCTTAAAATATATTTATTTCGAAAAGAATTTAAAAGGACAAAATTGGAGATAGCATTCGAGATATTTGCATTTTTGTTGTAAGGATTTATTTAAAAAATTGGTTACAAGCACCAGTTGCGGCAGAAGCACCTATGCAGGATTTAAATTTGATTAAAGACTTGCACGATTAGAAAACTATTGATTCGAATATTCGTCGTGCATCACTAAGCAAATTAGGTAATCATTTGTGGTATTTAACACCAGAAACAGCAGCGTTGTCTTTTTGATCCGAAAGTGTTTTTTTAACAAAAGATCCAAAGGAGTGGGTAAATGAACTTTAACGTTGGTCTAAATATCGTTCAAAATATGAATGTTATAAATGACTCCGCTGAACGACCAGTTAAGCTAATGGAAGATTTCAATTTAGTGTTATCCAAAAAAGTGTCAACAAATATTCCCTTTTGAAAAATGATCTACCACATTAATATGACTGCAAGTAATAATAACATATTTGAAAGATTTTCTATTTCTGATATTCAAAAAGAATCAAATATTTAAAATTTTTTAATTAACATTAATAAATGTAATTTTCACAACGATCAAAATTTTATTATTAATATTAGTAGAGCTGGCGACTTTGGTAAGTGGGTCGTAATTGGATGCTTTTTTTCCAAATTTCATGACCGATGCGCCACGGGTTAACCTCGCACAATCGAGAAATTTTTTTTGCACATAGTGTTTTTACACTACAACGAACATTTTAAGGGGAAGTTACGTCGGAAATAACAAAGTTGAAAAATAAGGATCACCCAAATGTTCATACTTGACACCTTTAATATTATATTTAATTAATAATAATAAACGAAAAGATGCATTATTATTATTGATTTCTGCTTAGTTTTTTTAGATAACACAAAAAAGAAAAGAACTTTAATTAAATTTAGTAACAGTAAACCGAAAACAAAATTAATTGAAATGTTGATGTGTGAAATTTATAAGACTAGTACATTTTTTTTTACCTAATGTTTAACTGAAACAAAAAAAAAGTAATTTAACAATTATAATATTGTATTAAATTATTATTAAATAATAATATACATATTTAACATAAAATTAAAATACTTCCAAAATGAAAAAAAGAAAATATATAATATATAAATAGAAAATGTACGTTTTTTGGCAAGAAATATATAAATTATAACACAATAAATTAACAAAAAACATAGCGAAGCAAAGTTAAGAAAATCAATTAAAAATATGAGTACTTTATAAAGGGATTAAATAACAATTTAAAACATTTTTCATAAACTCAAATGAATTTAGAAGTAAAATTATTTTTATATGTCATTGAAATTGTAGAAAATTAAAATAATAATAAAAAGTATTTATTAAGTAGTTTTGTTCGAGTTAATATTCGTCATTTTGTATTAAATATACATACATATATTAAAATAAACCAAAAACAAGGCACACAATTTATTTGTTTTAATTTTGAAAAGTTTTTGTGCTTTTCATTTTAAATTAAATTTAAAAATTTTTAAATATTGAAAAGTGCACTTTTTTTGGAGTTATTATGTTTCCGAGTTTCTGTTGCTAATAAATGCAACTAAATTTTGCAATCCCTTTGTATAATTCATTCAATTGATATATTGCATATTGTCGATGCATATTTTTAATACTCGGAAGTAACGCATTGCTCATTGAATAGAAGTCTTGCAATATACATTAGTGTCTAGTGCTACTGTAGTGCACTAATTTTATATGATTTCCTATATTGAAGTGTCGTGTTGGATTTACTTATTTTTTTTATAAAAGGAAATAGTTTACGAGCTAACAAAAAATTAGGAGATTCGAAATTCCGAATTTAGGGTCAGACTACAGATCTCAGAAGAGCACTCAAGATATGACCCCTACACATGCGATACATTGTGCTGGAGCTATGGGAAAGTGATAGTTAGAGAAACGACAGGATGTGAAGCTTAATTAATTATTTTACAGCTCTGCTTTTGCACGTTCTTTGTTTATAGCAGTGCTGAAGCTTCAGTTTAGTAGCCATTTTTATTATTATTTTACTTCGCCGGTGCTACACAATACCGACGAAGGAGGGCGTTCTGATGTGATTGTGGATTGCTATCAGCTGAAGGCGGGATTGTGCAGTAACCAGTGACCATGCCTCGCCACTGAAACCTTCCGACAACAACTGACACACAAAGCCACACTAATGCACATCAGAAAAATGCGAAATGTTTTTTTTTTTTTTTAATTTTAGTTTGAAACTGGGGTTGATCCCAGGTCTGTTTTGGTTTTGTAGTCAACGTGCAGCCATCGCCATCGTTTTAAATACGAAGCATTTGCCTTTTTTTACATGTTCTTCTTAGTGCTTTTCGTATATTTTCAATGAGATGACACTTGATTTTAATGTTTATCTACTATCGTTAACATCAAATTACAGAATCACACATTTGTTAGTACAAGCCAAAGCAAAGCGTCAACAAGTTTAGCAACTTTCCATTCTTTAAAACTTACTGAATCACACTACATTAAGTATACAAGACCGAGAAGAAAAATGTGAAGTTTAAAATATGTACACGAATTGGGGATGAAGTATCGTAGTGCCTCCATGTAAGGGCAGGAGATACAGAGGCAATTGACGATTAGCGCGAATTGTCTAAAGACCGACTATTGTGGTTATTTGCCACTCCTAGACGAGATGCCCCTGCTTTCGACTGAATAATTTCATCACAATATACATTGTATAAATTTTTACAATTTCTTTTCTTTTGACAGATTTAAAATCCATGGCAAAATTTAACAATAAGAAATTTAAGGATAATCCCACCACTTTGATGAATCTCACAGTTCTGGCAAAGATGTTGTATAATGTTTTTACAATCTGCAATTGTTGAAATTTTTTTTGTTCTTTCTTCTTGAAATGGTACTGTGTAGATGTTATGTTGGGTGTCCCTAAGATTGGAAGTTTCGAACTTAGGGTCTTCGGATTTTACTTTTGTCGTTTGGTTATTGGCAGCTAACTGGTAGAAGTTAGTTCTTCTTTTTTCTTTTTTTTCTTTATAATTTGATTTGGTAAGCAGCTATTTTCCTTTGAATTATGTTTTAGTTCTTAAACTTTTCACAAGATATATGTATATAGCTTTATGTGGAGCTTTGTTGACTGACTGTATGATTAACTTGATAAACTTGTTGATTTTTTTTTTGTAAATTGCAAAATGCAATTTGTTTCATAATTCTGGCAGTCGAAATTGAAATTGTTTTCGATTCTAAAGAAATGTCGATAGTGCTCTTATTTCTAATTATGTCAGTCGCTATTAAACGAATCGATATATCTCTTTAAGTATTGTAAAACATTTAATTGAGTTTGAGGAATTGTGACAAAAAATCCAAGACGATGACCAAAAATTGTCAAATTGCGTATACTTTTTATGAAATTGTAAACACGATAAAACGATCTTTTTGCGATTAAAAAAAATGCGGGAACATAATACTTCAAATCTGTCTGGTTACCGATAAAGTTTTACATATAATTTTTTAACTGTAATTAATTTTTGAGAATTTATTTATTTGTATGTTCAAGTCCTGCATAACAAGAATTAATCTTATATTTACAATACAGGAAAGTATTATCTATATCTGGATTAAGGCAGAAAATAAATAGACTTAAGACAAAATTTAACAAACATAACAAACAAAAAAAAAAATAACAAATGACCTAAAATGGTAAAATTATTACTTTTTTCTTTTGTTTTTAAAAATGTTTAATTAAATTTTTTATTTTTATTTTTTTGTTCATAAAAAAAACATTACTTGATTGCTCTTTTGCTTATGACTAAAAACTCGCAAGGTTGCGTTCAAATGGTCACTCGCTGTCGACTGCTGTCATTAGAAATTTTGATACATGTTATTCGATAACGACTGAGAGAATCCCAGAAGTAAAGAAAACTCGAACGTAAGAGTAAGTATTCGATCGTATACCACTGCCGGTATTAGGCCCCAGATATTTTTATTATAAAATCCACTTTGTCACTATCACCTCTATCAGTTTAAATTTTTCTCAAAGTTCTAAAACATTCTTCACGTGTCCCGTTAGAAATTGTCTTCGCCATTTTTATTTTTGACAAATCAAGTCGGCCTTCTATTAGATAAAAATTGCGCGATAATGCACCACTGAACATCACGGTTGCCATATTAACAACCATAATCAACTTGATTAAAAATTGTATTACAAATGTATTACTAAAAGCAGTGTTATTTGCAATGCTCTAAACATTTTGTGAATTTTAATATTGACAAAAAGAGTTTAAATTGATTAAATATCAAAGAGCATATATGTATATAATAAAACATCAACTATTAGCAACACTTTTCGAAAAATTCTCAGTTGAAAACCGCGGTGCGTGAGTCCGGCGTCACCATTAATCAAAGTCAAATTTGCGTCACCATTGGCGGGATAACGCGAGTTTTCATTATTTTCGAAAATTTATGTAAAATCACCATATAGCAGGAAGTTAAAAATAAGGATATGTACTACCAAAAATGAGATCTTGCAGAATTAGGTATGTGTCTTTACTCTAAATTTTGCGCCCGCGGTCCCAAATTTACCAGAAAGCGTTCCCGTACACAAAAATTTTGTAAATGAGAGCCATTTTGAGAAAGTAATGTTTTTCTTGTTCTGACGATTGCATGTGCGTGAAATTTTGTATTTTAACAAAGGCTAATATAGTAATCTAATTGTAAAAATATATCTACGAATATACTAATAATATAATAATTCCAAATAAATATTACATTAACGGTTATCTTCACACAGTCGCATATCACATAAAATTTTCAATTGTGACTTGATCTCTCAAGAGAGGTGTTCTGCAAATCGCAATCGCAAGAGTCCTGGCGACTTCAAATCGCAAGAGTATACTGAAGTGAACTGGTGCATTTACACCAAACTAATCTTGAAAGATGCAATAAAATGATGATTAAATTTAATTAATAGTTATTTATATACTCAGCAAAAAAGTTAATGTGTTCACTATGAATTGGTATTTTGATGACTCCTTTATCTGAAGTGTTAACTACCTTATTACTTTTGAACTCATGGCAAACGCATTCAAGTCTGCCGATTTATTCATATGAACAACTGCGCTTTTGTAATAAATTTTTATACTTTACGTTGTATTCATGACAAGCTGTTTTATTAAATATGGACACATACTCAAACGTAACCAAATCATGGAACATTCATGGGTTCTAAACACTCATTTTCGTTCGTTATTCACCTAAGTTGAAGCAGTTCATTTGCAATAGAACTATTTCTTTTGCATGTCTTTTGCTGGGTACATTAGAATATTCTTAAATTTTTGTTGCACATTTCTGAAGTATGTGCTTGGTTTCCAAGTTTCTGTTGAGTTTTTAATTGTATTTTTATTCAGGAATCTGATATTTATATATATACTTGGCACGCAACCTTTTCATTAAAAAGGCGAAATAAACAAAAAATATTGTATTTCTAATGTTTTTTGTATATCTAATGTTGTTTGCGCATTGCGTGACAATTTCAATTTATTTCATTCTCCATTTAAATGTTGGCTAGCTCTCTACAACTGAGCATTATAAAGAAAACGAAAATTAAAACAATAATTTCTTCGTAACGTTTTTAACAACATAAAAACCAGTTTGGTACAAAGAAAAATTTTTTTGCGAAAAAAAATCAAACAATCTTTGTAGAGTGCAAAAAAGTTGATTTAAATTGTGATTAAAAAATTAAATAAATAAACAGAAATTAATTAGTCATATCGATGACAAGTTGAGTTTTGTCTCCATCGGAAAAAACCCCTGTGCTTTTATTCAACATTTTTGTTAGCTGTCCGTAACAATGGTGTGAAATTTAAACTAATTTAGTGCAATTGAAAGAGTGTAACACAGGTGCAATTATTATAATTACTGAGAACTAATTACATTTATTCCGTAAATAAAAATTAATCGAAATCTGGTTGTGACTTACATAAGTATTGGAAATTCAAGAGTTCGCAATTTCAAATAAGACCAGTGATGTTAATGTTATTTGTCTAATTGCTGTATGACCTTTAAATAACAACACCGGCCAACAAACTTTTGTAACAAGTAATTTTTAATTTTGTTTTGATTAGGGCCCAAATTACAAAATTTTATTAAAATGTATACTAATTTCGTTCTATATTGAATGCCGTAATTTGCGACCCGGTACAGTTTTTGTACTACAACCTGCCGTGCAATATATGAAGATATTAAATTATTCCACATGCTCCAGTACAAAGAACACAATCATATTTTGTTCCCCTCTTTGCTCTTTGATGATAGATTTAAACCCTGATCTCTTGTTGAAGCCAAAAGGGGTGGTTGGTCTAGTAAAAGACCCACAGGCCCAATTCTCTCGGTCCATCTATGACCTGGTAATCAGATAAGGGCGATTCGGTTACGTGTAGCCAGGTTATTGAATGAAACATGACACTCCGTGTCACTCTTATTTCATTTCTGATAGGATATCTAGAGCATCCAATATGGTATATCGTTCAGACTGAAAAATTGTGCTATTATTACTTAGTATTATGGCATTGCCGTTGCTGGATCCCACTATTCCCGCTCCTAGTCCATGAAGCGTTTTGGATCCGTCTGGGTACCACTTTTGTGAGTCGTCTTGTAACCACTATCCTATCCCACTCTTCCATGATGGAGAATAAAGTTTATACTTTGCATTTTTTTTTATGTGTATTAATGTACCCTTATGTCAGTTCTTGCCGGAAGCTTTCACTGGCGAAGACATGGGCACTGGTCACTGAACTGTTCCTGCTTTAGGTGATACTAATCCACAAGTAACATCAGAATAGCTTTCGTTGGTATTGTGTAGCATCATCGGCGAAGTAAAATAATTAATAAAAATGTCTACTAAACAAAATTAGCTTCAAAATATATATGAATAGATCTCCTAGAGGCAGGCGCTCCAACATTTCTATAAAAAAAACGAGAAAAAACACAGTTGTAAAGACGACGAAGCTGTCCTCTGTCCCTTCAATGCCAATTATCTCTATCACCATACCATCCATTTCTATAGGTAAAACTTGGTCTTGCTTCTCTCAAAAAATTTAAGTTTAAAGGGTGTTCCTTTGATTATAGGTAAATGATATATGCCCTTCAATACCACTAGGTGAAGCTTCTAATATGAAAGATTCTTACGAAACTCTTAAATATATCTGGAGTAAAACAGGGACAGTACAGGTTGTAAAAATCATTATGTTCAGACTGGCCAAAAAGGGAATTTCCTACTCCAGGAAATAATAATAATTAGAGATCCTTCAGTGAGGGACACGGTGAAAGATCCCACCAAGATATTTCTACGATAGAAAAACGATATCAGGGCAACACCTTTAATTAGAATAATATATTTTTGCAATAAAGTTTTATCAATTCAATTAAATTTTTATTTAATATTTGAGCCCAATACTTAAATAAATAAATACATTTTTTTTCTACCAAATACAGAAATATGCAATATATATATAGAAATAATGCAATTTACATTTTCCTGAAATTTTCAAAATATTTCATTATATTTTCAATTGTTCTTATTAAAAATTTAATTGAAAATTAAGGGAACAAAAAAAAATTTAATTGGTAATATAAAATCTAATTAATTTTTTAAATGATATTACAAAATTTTTAATTAAAATTTAGTTTTATTTTTTCTGTGTGCATTATGACGAAATAACATCGGTAAAAACTGCGATTTTCTAACATACTTATAATAAAATATAATTACAAAAAAACTGTTAGTATTTAAAACATTATTTTTTTATTTCTGTTGTTCTCAGCATTGTTGAAAGCGTAATTAGAAACAAAAGTTTGCTTGTTACATGCGAAAAGTTTTTTTTTTTGTTGACCAGTGTAATTATGGCAACATTTATCTCAAAAATGCCAATTGGTAACTTAATTTTCTTCAATGATTCTGAAACTTACATATGCTGCAGATTTTGTGGAAATACCGACATCTTTCCTCAATGAAGTATTTCGATTTTGTTAATAAGTGGAGTTGTTGTCTATATCCGTAACAGTTTTGAGCTTTTTTGTGAAAGTTTTTATTAATTTTACCTCTCCAATGTTTTTTTCCGAAAAACTTGTTTGCAAAACTTGTTTGCAATGTGGTAAAGGCTAAAAGAGTTACTAAAGCGTGGTTCCTTTACTCATTATAATTGAAATTAATGTAAAATACCAAACAGTTGTTTGTTATGATTCAGATACATATGTAAATAGTTATTGTTCTTTGGCTTTGTTGTTACCACTTTATACTCCGACAACGTACCCAGTATCACTTTTTTATCTCATCCCCAATTATCGATTTTTAATCCCAAAAATCCCCAAGTTATTTTAAAATAATATTTCATTTACAAAGTATGTGTTCACAAACACATCTTTTAATACATATGTACATCCACAACTAAATCTAGACTATGTAGTATTTACCTTGCAATAGTAAAACTCTACTGATTTGCTACTGACGTCATCAGTGCTAGTGAATTGTTGTACACCAGGCAATGTAATTTACTATAGGCATTTAACATTTTCGTGTCATTGAAAATCTACTACTGAAGTTCGTCATATGTAGTCAATAGGGGAGTAGGTAGTTCTTATAGGAAGCTGAGAACAACCGCTTCTATTTTGATCACAATAAAATGAGACAATAAAAAAAAGTTTTCCAGCTGTAAATATACATTCTCATCTCGTCTCATCAAAGACATAATAGAAAGTGTCGACGATTCGTTAACAATGTAATCAAAAAGTCACCAAAAATCAACCGATAAAAGTGTTGACTTGGAGACACTTGGTTCCAGGCTTCCTACAGGGTACATACATAATACGTATACAGGGTACATACATAATACGTATACATGCACATTCCTTTAAATCGCAAATGTCAATAATTCGTAAGAAACTGGTGGTACCTTAAAAAATTGAAAGAAATGGCGAAAACTCCATGCATATCGGTTCTCTCGTTAATTCATATTCATATGAAGAGTAATAAACTATCAGAATATCCAGAAGTAGTCTCTAGATATCGCACCCTAAATACAAAAGCGGCACAACTCAAAATTCTCAAATTTTCAGGAGAGGCAAAAAACTGTTTATGCAAAAATGATTGTAATATTTAAAAAAAAATTGGTTCCATTATGAAAGAAGTCTATTTCGAAGAAGGTTTTGCTAAAATTTTTTTAATTTTATATTATATTTGTGGAAATAAAGTATAATTTTAAATTATTATATATTTTTAATTAAAAATAGGTCTTTTTAGTCGATCGTGCGTAAGCAATGCAATTAACATAAAAACAGACATAACGGTATTTTTCCAGTTAAAGAAAACAGTGATGAGAAAGAAATTTTTGAAGTAGTTAGAGATGTGTACTGTGAATTATTTTACGGAAAAAAGTACATTTTGGAAAATTTTGAGTTGTGTCACTTTTGTATTTAGGGTGCGATATGTGCTTTACGGAACGTCGACAGTCTAATATGCCATTTAGTTGCCCACTATTAATAAAAACTAAAAATTATATTTGTTTTGTATTTTTCTTCTTCGTTCTAATAAATAAATAATTCGTATTTTTCTTATTTTAACTTCGTTAATCCGAAATTCCATCGAATCGAAAAGCCCTGTTATTCAATAAAAATTTCTGGTCGCTAGCGACTATGAATAGTCGGGATTTTACTGTACATATATATTATATTAATAGACATTCATTAGTTTTACATTTACATACTTTAATTTGTACTTGCACTTGCAAAAATACAAAAATTTGTTAAATCACTGTTACCTCAAAAAGGCTTTGGTGGCGATGAGCAAGATTTTAGTCAATAATTTAAATTTTTAGCTGATACATTTCTTTTTATCTTGGAGTAGGACCCAGGAGATGACCCCTACATATGCGATGCATTGTGCTGGAACTAAAGGAAAGGGATAGTTAGAGATATGACAGGAGGTGAAGTTTGACTATCTTACAACTCTGTTGTAGCTACAGAGACCAATTTTGATTTGTTTAAAGCACTACGAAACTACTGTCACCAAAACAGTTTTCGAAAAATATTAGGGTCGCCCTCATAATTCAAGGGTCATGACAAAAAGTGGGAAAAATTAGTGTTGATGTATCCCCGATTTTATTCGTATCGTAAAATCTTGTTTAATCTCCACTAAAAGTACTTAATGGATCGTCCAAAATACGCTTGAGAAGTTTAAATCTCTTCCCACGGTGGAAAGAGTGGCCCCACGAATTGGCAAAATGTGATTTTTCACTTAAATAAAATAAAAGAAGAATTAACAAATATCTACATGTCTGTCTGTTTTGTTATAATAAAAAAATTTAATTTTTTTTTTTTTTTTATCTTGGACCAGTGCTCAGGGGCTATCCCCTACATATGCAATGCATTGCACTGGAACTAGAGAGAAGGATAGGGAAGAAATAGACAGGTGGTGAAAGTGGTAGGAAGATAGAGCTTAATTCTTGCACAACTTTGCAGTTGCGTGTAAATTATAAAGCAAAGTTGCGGCGTCTCTGATGTTTTTTTGACGCATTATTTTTAAGCTAATTGAGCCATTTTATTTATTATTTTACTTCGCCGACGTTTTATTGCTCAAATACCAACGAAGGAGGATGCTGTAGCACAGAAAACTCAGAAAAAACTTTTTTCTGATTTGACCCGGCTGGGAATCGAACCTGGGTCTTTCTGGTTGCAGAGCCAACACGCTGACTACTCGCCATCAGCACCCCCAATACTCGAAATAATGAATTTTTGTTCTGCTATATATGTACATACGTACATACTTAGGTACCTTACTTAGGTGCTAAATCATATATGTATATGTATCTTAAAATACGCATTTTTACTATTTCGAAAAATGATACTCTAACAAAGCTTTGATGAAAATAATTTATGTACTCGGACTGACCAGTGATTTAATTTTAAATTTTTAATATTTAATAAAACCTGCATAAAAAAATTATCGGTACTACAATACTCAAATTTTTATGTACATACTTATTTCTTGTCCTGTATAGAAAAAAAAAATGATTTGTTAGGGTTTCTATATTAAAAACCCAAAAAAAATTATCTTTTAAAAACTTAAAGTTATTTTGCGAAAAATTTGTGTTTTACTAACGCTGTTCCTTTTATCTGCATGTAAAAAATTTTGTTTGCTTACTCAAGACAAAAAGCTAGGGAAATGCCCAAATAATTAATCAGTAGAATCAGAATTTAAGCACTCCTTTAGATAAAACAAGTTAAAGATATACTAAAATAAGCCTTCATAATTTAGAGTTCTGTACAAGTTATTATACATACATAAATGGAAAACAAGAATAGAAATTTGCAAATTTGCTTATCACGAAAACACTGTTACAGTGGCGAATATTTTTAACTGATTTTGCTGAGATTTTTTTTTCTGTTAAAAAAGATTTTTATTATTAAGTTTTATAATCTTTTCAAAATGTGTAAATCTTTTATCAATCAGATTTTTAATTTCGTTGATATGAAGGAAACTGTATCGTACGCGGGCTAACAAATTTATTATTTGAAAATTATATGTGAGTTTTTATCTAAAATTTCAGCGAGTTTACTTCAGATAGAGTTTTCATATTTTTTTACAGCTATTAGTAGCTTTCGTAGGTTATATAAATATGTATGTATATACTTTTTTTAACTTTTAACATCGTCACGCACATTTGTCACGCAAAATTACATCGTACTTTTAAAATACAAATTCTTTTGTTTGGAACATGCTAAAAAAAATATGAAAATGAAAATGAGTTCGTAGCACTTTTAGGCAGAAAGAATTAAACATGAGACAGCAATCCAAGGGAACAGAGGAAAAGTCCATTAATACCAACAAAGGCTAAAATTTTTTTGTATTTTGAATTGTATTTCTCTTATTGGAAACAGACAAAAAAAAATGTTTAAAAAACTTTAAACTTTATGCGGACACCACATCAGATTTGCAAGGTGATTGGTAGGAAATGAAATTTTCCTTATAAAATTTTACTACAACTACAACTTCAACAACCGTTATTTTTCGCTGTAAAAAATATTATTGTAAATCGAGAGATTATTATTTACATAATTTCTCCCCTGTGTACAATTTGACCCTTTAACGGCACAGATGATTTTTCTGTGCGATTCTGGTTATAAAAACTTCCCGTTACATAAAGATGTTGTCATTGAAGGTGGATTTGTAGTATTTGCTATATATTTAATTTGAATTCCCAAATCGTTTAGGGGTACTATATATATATTATAACCCAATTATTGTTTTAAACTATTAAAACAAATAAAAACACCACAAATTATTAACTTTATTGTTTATTGCTTCCAAAGTTTTTCACTTTATTGTAATTTCTTGTCGTTTATTTTTAATCTTTCTTATATTTTGGAAATATTTGTTACTCTCTAACAGTAACCAAATGAAAAATGCGGAGTTTTTGTGTTGGACGGCACTCAGGGGTGACCCCCATACATGCGATGCATTATGCTGGAACTAAGAAATAAAGTTTTGGGAGGGAGAGCAGAGGAAATAGTGTTTATATACATACGATTTGAATTTTCCAACGTCAAAAGTGACATGAAACACCTTTGCGAGTAGTTTTTCCACATACGTACTGTGCGGCCAAAAAACGGTAGAACAACAAAATGCAGCCCGCGATGAGACAATGGTCTATAAAGTCAATAGAGCTGGCTACCATATCGTCCCCAATGAGTTTTTTCGCCCTCTCCTGTACACGGTCGAGTAACTTCAAAATTGTCTTTCAGTTGTATTCCTTTTTCGATCGGATGTAGTTGGCATAAATAGTAAGGAGATCTGATTGGGTGAAGTATGTCTTACAACGTCTTGAAAAGCTGAGGCATTTGAATGCTTCCATTGAATTTTCATGCCAATAACATCAAAAGCTTCTGATTCTTCAATGTTTACTCCATCCATAGTTACAGATGATCATTGAAAGAATGAATTAATCTTGAGATCCCGTCTATAGAGCCATCACCTTACTGTCCATAAAATGGTAAATGGATCGGCACCAATTTTCCGAGAGGAAGGCAAAAAAACAAGTTTATTTTCGTCAACCGTTATTTGAAAATCGTGAAAAAAATTCGGTGTAAAAACAGTATTGGGTGTATTCCAGATACATATGTACATATTTACGTACATAGCCACCAAAGATGAAAGTTTGGCAGATATACTCTCTGTTCAATTGCATAAAATTATTGCTCATTTGGGGCGCAATGTGTGTGATTTTTATGTTCCTTTTTGTTTTACTTCATCTAAATTGAAGAATAAATACGGTGGTTTCCATAACTACAATATACATACATATACATTTTGAGAACATCTGACTAAGAGAAATAAAAAGCTATTGATTCTCATTGCATTGAAAGATCTCTATGCGATTCCAATGAATTGGGACATTAAATCTTAAAAATAAATATGTATACAGCATGAAACTTTCAGTTTGCAAAGATTGCTAACATGGTTAGAACCACAGAGGTCTAAACAGAGGTCTCAAAAGTGACAGTTGTAAAAGCCCCGTATCAGCTGTTGGACCAAACCGAAAGTTATGAACAGGAATGGGGAATTCAATGTATAAGAAGCAACAAATATAGATTGCTGTGTTGAACATCTGTTCAAAAAATTATTAGAATTTTTGGTTGACAAAATTGTTGCAAAAAGCACAATTTTTGTAAACTTTATTTAATTATGGTGAATTAACTTGATATTTTAGCAAGAAAATGTGGTTTATCTTTTAAGCAATTGGTAAGTACCTTATTTAAATATATAAAGTGATTTCCAACAACCTATTTTTCACAATATCACACATTTTCTTTACAGGCATCAGTGCAGCAAATCAAATGGACGCCTTTCATTGAATGTAAAAATATATTAAAAGGAAATTGCATCAGAATATGATGTACGGCTCAGCATTTGGAGCAGGTTTTGGTCCTCAAAGCTTACCGCTTGGAATGAGTTTACCATATTCAGCACCACCTACAAATTATTCCACACACCATCAAATGACGGGAATACCAGTGCCTAAATTCCACGATGTAATGCTCCAGCAAGAGAATTTGACAAAATACTTGATTTGGTCTCTAACTGCACCGAACTGTGAGCAATCTTTTGTATCAATTGTAGAATTTCAAGACGAACGATATAAAATAATGTAATTGGATTTTTTGCAAAAAAAAAATCTAATAGAACACATACGCATACATTCGAAAAAAAACAAGTGGCCTGTTTTCTTTGCAGTTAATTATTAAGGACAAAGATTACGCTATTTGATCATCTCAACCAGATAATAATAGTAAGTAGAACAATCTAAGTAAACAATTTACTGATTTTTTCCATCATATAATTGCTTGGCAAATTTTTAATTTTCAGCACAAAAATATCAATGCGCTCAGTATTTTAAATACTTTGCTTCGGAAAAGTTTTTAAGGTCACACATGATAAAGCACGTATATTGCTTCAAATTGAGCATGTGTGATGACTTGTTCTTCTGCCAGTGATTTAGCCACGCATGTTTGTTATCGTCATCTAAAGTGTATGGAATGCGATTACCTATGTGTTCGGGAATCCGACCTTAATCAACATGTTCAGTTGATACATAGCCAGGAAGTTCATCGTTGTGAGTAACCGGGATGTACTTATGCGGTTAAAACATTTCAAGCCTTACGAAGGGTAAGTGCTGTACTAGATAATTTATTTGAATTATTTCTGTTATGGTAAAAAAAAGTAAAAGCATACAAAAGAATAAGCAATGATATATGCAGTTTCGTTTTTTAAATCAATGGACTGGTCATAAGTGCGACCTTAGTTAAAAGTGAATTTCCAGACTTCTAATTCTTTAAAAACAATACCATTGTTTTTATACAATAAACGTAAATAAATTATGTTATAGTTAATGTTTTTAAATATTGAAACTGTTTTTTACTCATCGTACATTTACTAACTTTTTGTTATGCATATTTTATATACATAATTAATTTGTTATGAAAATATAATGTTATTTTTTTCGTTCATTTAGCACTACCTGGAAATACATAAAAACACTACTTTCATATAAATTTGTCGCTGTTGTGAACAAGCCTTTAAGAATGGTAAAACTCTATCTTCACATCCCAAGAAACATGACTTTAAACTTCCCTCCGGTCACCGACGATTTACCTAACGGATTGATGAGAAAGGCTTTTATCGCTTAGAAACAACAAAAGTTCATTTGTAATTGATTTGCTTTGTATTCAAATAAATTGCAATGTAACACGTCATAAATATCTCTCGCAATTACAACATACCATAATGTGAAGCAACTAATGAAAACACATACAAAAGAATAATACAATATTATGTGCATATTTTTTTTTATTTCACTTAAATGATTTTTGAATAAAATTTACAAATAAAAAATTAAATTTACACATTTTATATTTAATTGAATTTTGAATTTTTGTGGTAGCTTTTACATTTCTGGATGAACAAATTGGCACTGTCTGAAAATATATAAAAAAAAATTATAAGTTTTTTTACAATAATATGATTTTAACAAACAAAAAAGACTTACCTGTGCTCATCCTTCAGGAAGTGATGTAATTCCTACCAGGGTCAACCCAGTGATTGTAGATTATTTCAATTCTCGGCACGTTCAGCGGCAATAGTAGTATATGAAAATAGAAAAAAAATTATCACTTAAAATCACAAAAATATATAAATAATGTTGATTTTTTTTCGACCTTATCTGGTCTAGATCCATCATGTTTTGCTATAAACAGCATCACCTCTTGTAGGATGTGGCTCTTCACCACGCATGATGATCTTGAGTAAGGAGAAGCTAGAAATATTCAGCGGACAATGAAAAATGCAAAGCAATGCTCGCTGTTCTACAAGGGACTACAGCTATATAATACATTGCCAAATATAAAAATATATTTACATATCGCACTGCCGCCTTTGCTAACAAAAGCTTCAAATTTAAAAAATTTCATGCAGAGGTTTTGTTAGCGAAGCCGACGTTTGGAAATTTATGTTTATAAATAATTTCAGAATTTATTAACAATTTTACTAAATTCTGAAATATATTTTCAATATGATACCCATATTGCCCATATTCGATGGAAAATACACCCTTTATTCACAAGTTTGGAATGGAACTTCGGAGGCACATAACTCGGAAACTAAAGGTTTCCGGTCACTTTTTTATTTTATTTCTTCCTCTTATTTTTTAATTTTGTATAGGGTGGAATACTTTTTTGTGGATCCGGGAGGGTGCCCTAAACTTTGGATACGCCCAAACTTCATATGCATACATATTGCTTATGTATTTAAGAAAAATTTAAAGACTTACCTTTTTGCATCTCTCGGGAAACGATGCACTTTATCCACTCCCGTGCATCCCATTATGCAGCTTCCACTCTTGTCAATTACAATAATATAAAATACAAATATAAAATGTTATAATAATATTTATTTTAGTACTTACATTTTTTCAGCAAACAAAAACCTTTTTTTCAATTAAGTGTGTATGCTTATAAAAACACACAAAATTACACCACAAGATTATTTAAAAATTATATTTATTATTAAGAAATTCAACATTTAACTTTATATTTATTTAATCTAAACTTTTTAAATGGAATTATTAATATAAATGTCCACAACGAAATTTGACAATTGGACAAAATGTAAGAGATAGCACTATGATTTATAGATTTGCTATCACTTCCTTAAATTTGTCCAATCGATATCTCCGTTTTAGTCATACAAACTCTGTTTTAGTTTTGATATGTCGTGTCTAGTTAGCCTATGGTTAGAACGTATCGCGCTGCAAAAGTTAAAAATTGCGAATTTATTAATTGTTAATAAAGTGCATAACAAATACCAAAGAAAATATAATAAATTGTATTCCTTATAAAACCATTAAAACGTTAAAGTTGATGTCTGACTTTTAATTCTCAAGCATATTAGTGCATACATTTTTATATATGTACATATGCATGCGCATATATACATACATACATGCATATATTGTAAAAAATTCTACGAAATCATTAAGAAACAGTTCCTGTGAATTTTTGAATTTCATTAACATTATGACGGATAACCAGCACATAATTTTAGAAATGAACAAGTCAACTCATGAAATGGGGAATGCAACACATAAAAATGATAATGTAAGTGTTTTCTAATCTACATTGTATATTTCAGTTAATTATTGATTGGAAATAAAACAAGTTTTTAAAAATATCAAATAGACTTACAACTTTATTTAGATTTATAAATACATACATACATACATATACATATATCATTAAGTACCATGATATAATATACAAACATGTATCTACTTCATATGTACTATATTAATCCATGCACAAATATACATGTCTATAGCCATGGACAAGGAAATAGTGCACTACACTGTTGTTGTTCTCTTGAAAATAAAATTATGATAGGTATTATACGATATATCGTATATCTTTAAGGATTACTTCAATTCTCTTACATTTTTCATTAAAAGCCTGGTTTACAGAACACAACTCGCCGATAATAAACGCTAAAATTTTAGCGGTTTTCCTTTTTTGGTTTATAGATCGTGTTTAAGGACGTTTATGTTAAAAAACGTAACACTTGTCAACATTTTTTGGTTTGTATAACACGATAGCTGTCGCCAAAACGTCAAATCTGTGCGATTGAAAATTTCTAATCGTTAGCAGTGAACTTGTGATAATATACAAACAAAATAATTTAGCCTATGGAAAAAAATATACCTATAAGTTATTTATTTCAAATGGAAAACTCAGCAAAAAAGAGGTAAATGTATATACATATATATATTATATATATTATTATACTAAATATATATATATTAATTATATTATTATACTAAATTAATATTTTATTAAACGTGAATAAAATATTAATGTAGTTAACACATACCGGAAAAAGTTATAAATATATTACTATACTAATGTAAAAAATTTCTTATTTTCATTTGCAACATCAAAATGACAACAGCCACACAGTGCATAACAAACATTTACCATTTGAGTAACTTTTGCAGCGGAATAATGAAGCCCTCTACATTCAATCAGGCACCTAAAACGGGTTTTCAAAACACCAAAACAGCGTTCAATTACATTCCGCAATTGACAGTGTTTTTCATTAAAATTTGTTTCATGGTCGGCTGTAGGATTTCTATAAGGAGTCATAACATATGGCTGCAACTTATAAACATCATCACCAGTAAAGAAGAATTTAGTTGAGTTTTATTTATTATGAATATATAGTATAGTAATAATAATCATGATAATATTAATGAAGTAATAATAAATACAAACGTATGTACATTAGGGTGTCCCAAAAATTTTTTTTGTTAAAGGCTCAAGCATAATTTGAAAGCTTATAGGGTCCAGTATTTTTGGTTTTTTTTTCAGATTTTTAGGAAGAGGTTTAGAGGTAGCGGAAATCAAGTCTCTGTTAAAAATCTGGTTTTTCGGCCTTTTTTCAAACTTGACTCATAACTTTGTTAATAACCACGTTGATTTAATTTTTTGACCGAATATTTCTAAAGAAAATTTCCCAAACTTTATTCCCATATGCAAAACTTTAAGTTCCGGCAATATTTTTGTCCATTACGATTATACATATTAAGTATTTTTGTAATTTTTTAAGAAATTCTGTAAAAAACGGTTTATTACTTTTCAAATTTATATGGAAGGTATAAAAACTAGTGACGCGTTTTTGAACACGGATAAGTTCTAAACAATTAAGAAAAAGAAAAATGGAATTTGGTCCTACAGTTCCCGAGTTACACTATTTTTATAGTTTGTACCTTAAAAATGGTGATACTTTTTTCGTTATAATTATTGTATATTTCCATAAATTTTTATAGTTGGGTCTTTAAGGTGATTTCTGCGAATAAATAAAATATTATTTCATTTCAATTTAATCCGCCGTTTAATTGGATTTATCCCAATATCTTCAGGGTTTGAATGAATAATAGATTTGGCAAAATTATAACATTGGGGTTTTAACTGCCATTAACTTCTGACATTTATTGATCTATATCGTTACACGCTGTCATTTGCACTTTCTATTTTATGTGTATTCTCCGCTATAATATTGCCGTTATACGATTTTGCATAACAAAAATTGTTGAGTTAGCTGACCGACGAGTCAAATAGAAAAGTTCTTTGTATATATAAAAGTTTTCGTCGACGTACCGGTAAGAATTTTTTTATTTTATTGTTTTTTTGGTTAGTGCAAAAATGTGTAATTTTATTCAAAATAGATATGAATTTTGTGAAAACAAGAAATGTGTGGCTTGTGGGAAAAATGATTGATGCCCTTGATCCCTCCAAACCGCCGACAAAAATGCAAATTTTGCAAAGATTTTTTAAATTACATCTAATGCAAAAATATACTGTCACAAAGAGTGCCAGAATAATAGCAAACAATTTTAAAGATATGTGGGAAACTAGCCAAGAGGTACGTAACATTTCTCGTGAAATCGTAAAATGGCACTCGAAGTGGATAGTTTTAAATAAGAGTAAGTCTAGAAAAAATTAAATCGAGAAGAAAAAAAGAGGTAATTTCTTGCGCGACATGAAGAGCTTGTTCGTAAAAGTAATTCAATCTTCCATTTCAAGATGCAAAGAAAAAGTTCAACATTTACAAGTGGTAAATGATGTGGCAGAACGAGGTGTGCCTTTGGCTAATACTTATATTAATGTCACAGCTTCTGAAACTGATTTCCAGAATTTATTGCAAGGTATAGATCTACATCGCAAGAACCTCAATAAATGATTTTTCACAGAGCAAAACAAAAGTTTTTTTTTGATGATTGGGTATGATTGGTGAACTGGCAAACAGCTTATAATAACATATACTGGGTATAAAGTTAAAAACGGGTATAACTCAGGAACGGTAAGAACAAATTTAAAAATTGTTGTACTCTTATTAATTAGAATTAATTTGTCTTTCAAACTGCATGATTAGTTTTTTTCGTTTTCATTGAAACTTAAATAGTTGTAAAGCGTTATTACAAAATTTTTGAAAAAATTACGGAAAATTGTAATTTAGGCTAATTAAATGAGCACACTCATCACCAAAACTTATAAGTTTTTCACACGGGAATAAAGCTTGGATACTTTTCTTTAAAACTGTGTCCTCAGGAGTGAAGAAACCCGTGGTTATTAACCAAGTTATGAGTCATGTTTGAAAAAAGGCCGAAAACTCCGAGTTTTTATGAAAACTCTATTTGCGCGACCTCTAAACCTATTCCGAAAATTCTTAAAAAAAAATAAAAAATACTTTACCCTATAAGCTTTTAAATTTTGATTGAGCACCTATGAAAATCAGAAAAAAAAATTTTTTTGGGACACCCTAATGTACATACATACATTTTCGTATTTGTATTTTGATTTTTTTTTTTCGTAAAATAGAGTTGCCTAATTTTCAACTTGAAAATAAAATTTTATTTGGATAAAAATAAACAAAAAACATTTTTCAACATGTTGCTAACATTTCGACGTTACTACATTTTGACATTTGCGCGAAAAAACGTAAGTAGCACGACAAAATCGCGTCGTGTTCTATGGGCCCAATTTTTTATGTAGTCGCCCGTGTATGCGCGATTCAGTTTTGTCGTGTTCTGTAAACTGGCTGTAAGACTATTTCATACGCCGCCAAACGACGTTTTTAAATATATTAGTAAATAAAGTTAATTTTTAATTTAATTACTATTTAATTTTCCACATACATAATTTAGTTAAATATATACATATATATTGTTTTTGTTAATGTTTAATTTTTTATCGTATTTTTAACCACAGAATATACATATATACAAAATATACATATATATATACACAGAATATACATATATACAAAATCAACTGGAACTTCTTTTGCTTATGCTAACAAATAGTTTAGCACTAAACAATTTTCTTTCAATTGGTTTTGTGCTTAATAAACCAACGGAACATTTGTATTTCATAACACACTAACACTTTTGGGGTAGGTAATCAAATATATTTAAAAACTTTTGGTCCAGTTTGTTTTGTCAATCACAAACCAACTGGCCATTTCTATTTTATAAAACACAAACACATTTGGTTGCTTTTATTAATCACAAAATCAACTGGAACTTCTTTTGCTTATGCTAAAAAATTTATTAGCACTAAACAATTTTGTTCCAATTGGTTTTGTGTTTAATAAACCAACGGAACGTTTGTATTTCATAACACACTAACACTTTTGGGGTAGATAATCACAAATCTTTAAAAACCTTTGGTCCAGTTGCTTTCGTCAATCACAAACCAACTGGCTTTTGCTATTTTATAAAACACAAACACACTTTGTTGCTTTTGTTAATCACAAAATCAACTGGAACTTCTTTTGCTTATAATAACAAATTGTTTAGCACTAAACACTTTTGTTCCAATTGGTTTTGTGCTTAATAAAATAACTGGACGTTTGTATTTTAAAACACAGTAACACTTTTGGGGGTGGTTTTAAGACTTGGGACACTAGCACTCAATAGAAAATGTATGACTTACCTTGCTACTCCTACTGAGCCAGTTATCCTACTTCTCATAGCTGCTTTTATTGCATAAATCCATTCTTTGGCGTCGATGTCATGTATTGCCTGAAACACAAATTTTTTATTAGGGCATAAAATTGCAATTTGATAACATGTACATATATCACCTACCTGTCTAGACTTTTCCGGAACATGTGGAGCTTATATGCTTCTGTGCACCATAAAACGCAATGTTGGCTCCTAAAAAATTTAAATATAATATAGTAAAAGCATTTATATAATTACTTTTTAATTAAATACATATGTATGTACTTACCTTTTGGTTTTTGTTCACCGGCTTCTACATCCGCTTTTGTGTTGTTTTGCTTGTTTTCACTTTTGGTAATATGTAGACAAAATAATCTATAATATTTATGTCTACATATTACCAACTTTGGTCATGATATTGGAGGAAAATGGAAAATTACTTCCAATTTGCTCCAATATCTTACACAAAAATTTATTATCTGTCAACCAAAGGAAAATTTCACAAGCTTCGTACGACAAAGAAAGCAACATTTTTAAAAAACTATTTGTTGTCCCTCTCGCACGAAGCTTGAGACCTGGCAGCACTAAAATGTTTGTGTCGAGTCTAGTTGTAGTTTATGTTTTTAACACAGCCAGCAAACAACTTTGCTGATTATGACAGCTGTAATTTTTCGTCGTACTTTTACTGACGAATTGAGCACGATGAAATTCGTCGTCTAGTACATTTTAGTCCAATAGCGTTCCAGATAACAATTTTTGTGCAATTTTGATAAAAAAAAATGAAAGAGTAAAATTTTTCATTTCCTGTCCAAAGTAGCACGAACGTAAGAACTTAATCAGAAAATTTGCAAAGAAACAAAAAATGTTTTTAGTTAAAAATTTATGAAAATGCAAAATAGAAGATTTTTCAAATAAACTTGAACTTGTAACTACATATATTTGTGCATATTTATCACTTTATTTAATAAAAAAATGGCTTTCACTTTTCAGTTTATTATTATTTATTACAGCTGTTGCCAATGAAGCAAATGTTTTGCTTTTACAATATTATACTTTTTAAGCATCTAAAATTACTATAATTTATTTGAGAAAGTAAGCGGCATTAGTATTTCAAGATGTTCAATTGTGGTTTTTTGCGTTCCAGCAATTTTGAACAACTTTGTCACATTCAGACAAGGCAACCATAGAATAATATCGGTCTAACCGCGCACTGTATGTTCAGAGGGCGATTTTAGACTTAAGACCCCACTTCCTTCCGAACATACTCTTACAGGCGTATAAGGCTACACAAGCCTTCCTTACACGCTTCTCAATATGCTCCTTTCAGTTTAGCTGGGATTCCACGATAACCCCCAAATACCTAACACTCCAAGGCGAGGAAGTCTGAAAGCAGCGGGCTTGTACCTGGTGAAGACTACCAGTCCATATTTGGCCGGATTGACCCTGAGACCGCAGTCGTTCGCCCACCCGGCAAGCCTAGCTAGTGCCCCTCCCAAGATCTCACTTAACGTGAAGGGAAAGAGTTCCGACACTAGTAGAGCCACGTCATCGGCATAAGCCACCACCTTCACTCCACCTCGACCATAAATTTAAATGAATAGAAAGTATAATAAAAATTAATACGAAAATTATAACAAACATTTTTATTTATAAAATTTACCCAGTTAAAGGTTCTCCTTCCTAGTATGTAAAGTGTAGTCCATAGATTAATACGCCTAGTCCACGACTAACCGAAATGTATTGAGAACATGTTATATTTTACATGACGATGTGTTATTTTTACATCAAAAATAAATCATATTTGTGCATATAAAAATCAACACAACGCCGCTGTCGGACGAAATTCGTCGTGTGTGACAAACTCTGCCATAGTTTTATTTTAATTTCATACGTCGACGAAAAAATTAGCACAGAGTTACCGGTTTTCATTTTAGTTTTCGAATAGATTAGTAAATAAAGTTAAGTTTTATTTTAATAATTGTTTAATTTTTAACATACTTAATTTATTTACCATAAAGATGCTTTTGATTATTTTTTGGTAATGATTATTTATTTTTTATACAATAAATAACTTTGCTGATTATGGCCGCTATAATTTTTTCTTTGTAATTGTGAGCCACACTGCACGCAACGAATTCGTTGTGCTAGACGAAATTTCATCTACAGTAGACTATGTAGTAGTCTAATATTCCCCCTTATCGTGTTTGGCGTATTTGTCTCTAAAACGCGGCGTATTTAACAAATTGCTTCGTAGTTGGCGAAAACGCTAATATATAGAACACATGCGACTACAAATGCGCCAGTATTCGAAATACGACTACGACAAATACGATAATGGGTTTAAGTTTTGTGCATGAAAAATGTCATTTTATTTCCGTTGATAGAATGAACCGCGATGACAGCAAAATTTTTCGAAAGGAGGCTAACTTATAAAAAAGTAGAAAAGGCATATAACTATATACTATAACTGTGAAAACGCTAAAATTTGTATGCCTTTGAATGAAATAAAAAATGTTTTTCGAGTTTAGCCTCAAAGGCATACTAATATGTTCGCTTCACACGATATGTGTCAAACTTTCCATTGCAAATGGATTGCAACATTGCTTCTGGAAATATCAAATTACTAAGCTTTAATAAGTAGTTTACTTTGTGTTAGGTTCTAAGGCCATCGCCTCCATAGATGTGACTTTCTTGCGTCATTCATTTCGTTTCCTTGTCGGCTATCGAGACAGGCATTACTGTAGTTACGCAGTAAATGTTTTGTGTCTTACTAAATGTCAAACAAAATAGTTAGTTCTTCAACCGCTATTATGTCTTACTAAAAAACTAACCAAATAGTTACTAAAATTGACGCAAGATAGCAGACATTCATAATATAATTTTTGAACCATTATCAGGATCTTTGATCCATTTGTACCCCATGAAAAGCACCCTATATTTTATCCGTATCCGTCTACCAAATTTCATAAAACTCTGTCCAGCGGTTTAGGAGTTATAGTGGAACGAATAAACATTTATAATGCTCGTATTAATTGGTCTAGTTTCTCTTTTAACAATTATTTATGTACATTTCTATGTCTATATGTAAAGGGTGGTTAAATTTCAAGGGCCGATGTTGATTTTGAATAAAACACAAACTATTTAGGAAATTATTGTAATTTTATTTTATTATGATATATTGGTATTACTCAATTGTGTATGGAACAAAATATCGGCCAAATGGGCGCCGCGACCACGGCGGCACACCTCCATCCGATGGTCCAAATTTTCGATGACCCTGAGGCATAATGGAGGTTCTATGCCGTTAATGTGCTGAATTATCTCATCCTTTAGCTCTTGAATTGTTGCTGGCTTATCGACGTATACCTTTTCTTTCAAATAACCCCAAAGAAAAAAGTCCAACGGTGTCAAATCACATGATCTTGGCGGCCAATTGACATCGCCATTACGTGAGATAACACGGCCATTGAATTTGTTGCGCAAAAGAGCCATTGTTTCGTTAGCTGTGTGGCAAGTGGCACCGTCCTGCTGAAACCACATATCGTCCACATCCATATCTTCCAATTCGGGCCATAAAAAGTTCGTTATCATCTCACGATAGCGAACACCATTCACAGTAAGACGCAATTTGGAACACTAATTTTCACAAATTTTTCGCAGCATTTGCGGCCGTATTTCGTCAATAACTTTCGAATGCTGATTTCACTGTGTTCAATTGTTTCTTGTTTACCGACGTAGACAAGTGACTTTCCATAACCCCAAATAAAATTATCCAATGGGGTTAAAGGCCAAGGCACATAGAATGCGTCATCCGTCATACTTTGACTTTTTCAACTGACAGCTAAGTTAAAATACATGGTTTCTTATGAGACTTGTCACATTCAGTTCGTCTCCGTCAAAGCATAGTACAGCAGTTGGCCAACTTTTAACGTACGTTGAGTACTTTGACAGCTATGAACAGCGTTGCTGTTGTAGGTTATTTTCAACCAAAATTGGTAGATTTTTTTTATGGTGGACATGTGAATATTTTTTGCATTTTGTTTACTTTATCCAACATAACTAATACGTAAATTTTACTTATAAAGTTTTAAAATCAGGTTTTACGAGTATATTGCGAAACGTTGTTAACACCGTTTTGTTTTATTAAAAATTGGGTCTGTTGTAACAAAAAATTTAAAACTGCTGCAGCAGAAACAAAAATCAAAGAACACAGTATTTAAATTCAAAATAGATAGGAAATTATTTGCGCGGGTTTGTTAGTATTAAATTGAAATGGTGTATGTATACAATGTTTTTATATAATTTTTTTTTTTAATTTGTGACTAGTATAAAATAAATTGAAGACTTAGTTTTATAAAGTAAAACATATTCTGGTATTTTTTAACGTAGTAACGCTGGCTTTGAGTTGATATCCGTCAGCAAAGTACTCTCTTCCGTCGGTACGTTAATGTCATTTGAAAAAGGCAAAGTATGACGGATGACGGATTCTATGTGCCACGGTCACATTGGGCTATTACGTGAAATCATTTTTTCATCAATAGTTTCTTTGAGTCAATCAATTGTAGCGTGCGCCATGTGACATTTGGCTCCGTCCTGTTGGAACGACATGTCAGCAAAGAACCATTATTTTGAAAAAAATTGCAACAATATGCAAACGTTGCTTGTCTGTAAGTCTGAGTTCACACGACTCATGTTTTACTGACATGATTGATACTTTATAGGCGAGAGTAAGGGTAACGAGTACTCATGTGCATGTACTGTCAGTCCGTTTTGCATTTTCATTCTTACTTTGCATATACACACACACTATATGTACATGTCGCCAACATGACATGAATTGTGTGAGCACCAAAGAGAGTTCAAAGAAGAAAAAGTAAAAATCATGTTATTAAAACATGAATCGTGTGAACTTAGACTAAGTCTAACCATAAGAAAATGTTAGCTGTTAAATTGGTTATCAAATAAAACACAAAGTCGTTAACCTCTATATAAAATTCTACTAATTTCATACACAATCGACAAGTAAACAAATAACTCTAACAGCAATAAAAAACGAAATATTTATTCGGTGCAATTCATTGTTTAGATAAGAATCGCCCAAGCAATTGTTTTTAAGCCGCACTTCTGCAATTATATACCTATATCTATATATATAAAGCTGAATGTGTGTTTGTTTGTACATTATAGGAGTCCAAACCGCTGGACCACCACACCATATAATTGGGACTATTGAATGAATTATAACTACTTTTTTTTAATCAAGCCCACCTTTGCGCCTACTTTTTTAATTATGCTACTCCTTCCACATGGTTTTTAGCAGATTTTATAATATAAACTAGCTTAACATCGCCATTTGTGGACCATTCGCGATGAAATTCGGTGCATCTAGTCTATGAAACTCCGGGAAGGTTATATATATAGGGTATTACTTTTTTTAGAAATAGTATCAGGAGGACGATAGGGGGGAAATGTTTGCCCCTCCAAATCGTTCAAACCGATTTTAATGAAATTTAGAACATAGATAGATTTGCGTCTAGATATTCACATAGTCTATGTACATTTTCAAAACTAGGACCATGAGGGCGATAGGGGGAAAATTTTGGCCTCTAAAACCACATAGTCGATTTTGATTAACTTTAAAACTTGCATGTATTTGAGTTAGAAAGACACATTGTCAATTGTGCAACTCCGGGAAGATTATAGGGTATTACTTTATTTAAAACTAGGATCACGAGGGAAGGTAGGGGCAATTTGCACACCAGCGAGACCATGTAACCGATTTTAATGAAATTTTTTTTTTATGTTTTTGCGTCTAGAAGGACATATATGCTACATATAAATTTTTTAAATAGAACCAGGAGGCGACGTAGGGGTAAGATATGCCTTTCCGAAACTGTATAACCGAAGGAGATAATAACGGGAGCGAATCCCCGGGTAAAAGCTAGTATAATATAAAATTAAAAATTTAAGATTCTAATTTTAAAATTGCGCTTTTTCCCAAAAAAATATGTTAAATGTATTATTACATACTTTATGATATTCTCATAAAGTATTTTTTTATAAAAGCAAACTCAATAACTGAGGAGGAAAGCATGTCCATATACTATATACATATATTCCTTACAATAAGGATGATATTAAGTATCTGGGTATTAATGAAATTTACCTGTCGTGTTCAAGTTCATAGTTAATTTATCAGAATATTGTGAAGAAATTACTTT
This sequence comes from Dexiosoma caninum, assembly GCA_963924685.1. Classification (NCBI taxonomy): domain Eukaryota; kingdom Metazoa; phylum Arthropoda; class Insecta; order Diptera; family Tachinidae; genus Dexiosoma; species Dexiosoma caninum. The sequence goes on from OZ004729.1 coordinate 59,076,649, forward strand.
TTTGATTAGAATAAGGGAAAAAAAGAACAGTTAATCTCCAACACTAGTTGAGTATAATACGTATTTTCTATGCCACTACGCATGCCATCAGTACTCTTTGTGTCAACAGGGAAGTAGTTTTAAAGTCATTAATATCATCTATTTAACCCTATATACGATACGATTTTATGCAGATCGAGGTAGAAGAGTACATATTGCATTTCAGCGCAATATTTTTCATAGTTGATTTTTGAAAAATAAACGTTTTGCAATTTCTTGTAAACAACTAAATAATTCAAGCATTTTCGTATTCATCGAGATAAAAAGTATTACAAATCACATTTGTAACAGTTGCAGTATATGAGTTGGCAATTTTTGAGCGCTAAAAAAGTTAAAAAGAATTCCGAAATATTATTGAATAATGAAAGCAAAAGATTATCAAGTACCGACTATAATTTGCTTAACAGACATTTTTCCCTTTGTTTCCATATCGAAATTGCATGGACGAATATGTCACATTTTTTTCGCTTCGTGTACAAAATACGTATAAAAATGCTTTATGAGATGAATGGATTCGTCATCACAAAACTTAAGGAATTAATGATTAACTCAATGAAAAACTGGCAATAACTTAATAAAAAATGAGTAGAAGGTCGTTGAATTATTGTATTTTATTCCTAACCACGTAAAAACATACAGTGGCGACGAAAATAAATCACTGAATTTATTTATTTCTTGTAAAATTCACAGACTTATTAAGTTTTTATATTTTGTCAGAATTAAGAAAATTTCATGTTTTATGTTTTTTTTATGATTTTTATCAATGTTTGTTATATGGTTTAGCTGGTCTATATGCGCATTTCATTTGGTGCTAATACTAAAATGTTCAGTAGACCTTTAACCAAATTCTTGAAAAAAGCTAAGAAATTTCACATGTTTATATGTACAAGAACTCTCAAAACTATTTGAGAATTACTAACCAAATAGCTTTTTTAAAAATTTTATGTAAACAACAAGAATTTTATTATTTGATCTAAATCTATTTAATTTTTCTAAACCTTTTTTATTTGTATAAACACATCAAATTTCTTAGCTTTTTTCAACATAGTGTTGAATAATTGAAAGAATAGTTACACAAATATATTTTATATTAATTTCTTAATATAGTGTGGCTATGCAGTAGATCGATTCAAACATATTTCAGACTGAAACAGTATTTATTTCTTAAAAATAATATCTTCTAAATCTGAACCCACGTTCAATCGATTACGGTTTGCCATTTACAGTCGAATATTTTCTTTCGAAAACGCCAATCAAATAGGTTTATGCGATAAAATGTCTACTATTAAATAGATCCATAGAAAAAAATCCATTGGACAACGTGTAGACCAATTAATATCATTTCTTCTGTAGATAAATTATTCAAGGAAGTCAATGCGCTGACTGGCTAGGGCTTTAATTCTTCCACCATTTGAAATTTGTAGGAAGTCAACTCATGGTTTTTGTGTAAAATCTGGTCTATTGATTACCTATGTATGTATATTTAAAGCATCTACGCGCGGCCTACTTGAAAGGATATGATTGTAACGATCAGACTGACTAAGTCATAAAATTGTGTTGCTCATTTTGAGAGTTTATGTTGTGTCTCATACAGGAAAATTAAATTTTTCTTGTTAATACTAATAATTGTTGTCTATTTTCTTCTTGGGTCTAGTTGAAAAGCAATAGTGCAAAAAACAGATAAGTGGTGAAGTAATAGGAAAGTGACAGAGAGCCATTTTATTTATTATTAGATTATCCTGGTGTGCTTTGCTACCCCACACCAACTTACCTAATCTCGCCCACTTTTATAGAGATATTGTTACGGTAAAGAAGCCATCTGCACATACTTTTATCGTTATATCACCAGTCTCTTTCTCAAAACGCAGTTTTTCCGAAAAGTACAAATGTTTTTATGACTGAGATCGAACCCATGACTTTTTGGTTTTCTAGTCAACGTGGGCTGTATAAAAATAGTAAAAAATCATAAGCACTATTTAAATGGCATAAAAATATAAAGGTACAATTTTACTCTCTATATATTCGAATTTCTATAATTAAGAAATCACATTCGTGATTTTTTCTAGAAGAAAATATTAATGAAATGTTCTATATTGTTCTATATTCTTGTTCTATATTCAAAACAGGTTCAAGGAGAGGTTAAATTTTTCGACTTTTCCTGGAAATTTTCTAATTCTAATTCGACAAATTTGTTTGTTCACGTACCCATTTATCCAGAAATAGGCCTCATCGCTGAAGATGATTTTTCGATGAAAATACAGAAAACCCATTTTAATAAAAAAAATTTATTTATTTGCACGTGTTGTGGAATACTATATCCGTTCATGATGATTTCTCAAAACAGAGTGAATAAATGAGAACTAACTGGACAAATGTAGCTTCAACAACTTAAACTTCCTGCGACGAGTTTTTATTGGTCAATTCTCGACGAAGGATGGCATTGCAGCGCGCTGTTAGCATAGCATTAGAAAATCTTACGTTGTACATTTTAGCACCAAGTCATGGTACCAGTACGCTTTGTAGAATTGATACAAATTTTCCCACAGGGTAATTAAATTTCTGATACAATCACAAAAATTGTCATGCTACGATACATCTACAAGGTGGGCCAAAAGAAGTCATCCGATGTTGTGCGGCTCTCATTTTTTTCTAAATGAAAAACTTCGGTTCTGTTTTTTGATTATGTTTATCTGAACCTTTAGAATTTTATTGGTCAACTGGGCGTCGTCACAATTGATTGATATACGGTTTCGGTTTATGACATTTTTCATCACTTCGGCGAGAACTTCGGGCTACAGATTCTCACACTCGTGTCCAATGTTGTCCTTGAGGGCTTCCAGGGTCTCGGGCTTGTTCACGTAAACACGGGACTTCAAAAAACCCCCCAAAAAAAGTCTGGAACGGTTAAATCGGGCGATCTTGCGGGCCAGTGTAAATCGCCAAAACGGAGATGAGGCGATACGGGAACGCCGCCTTCAGAATATCGGTTGTGGCTCGCGCAGTGTGTGACGTTGCTCCGTCCTGTTGGAACCACATGTCCTAATTCGTTCAATTGCGGAAGAAAAAACTCGGGTAACAAGGCCCTATAGCGCGCACCGTCCACTGTTGTCGTTTGACTAGCGGCGTCCTCGAAAAAAATGGCCCGATGAATCCTCCGGCGTGAACAGCGCACCATGCAGTCACTTTGAGCGGGTGTAATGGCTCCTCGTGGATTTTCGGTGCCCCAGAAGCGATAGTTTTGCTTGTTCACATACCCCCTGAGGTGGAAATGAGCCTCGTTGCTCATTATGATTTTGGTCGAAAAATCGTCTACTTCGTCCTCGATATTGAGAATGGCTTGGGCGTAGGTTACACGCGTTTGGCGGTCGACAAGCATCAGCCGATGCACGGACTGGACTTTTTACGGAAACATGCGCAGGTCTTTGACCTAAATTCGCCTTAGGGACGACCGGCTGATGGCTAATTGTGAGGCACGCCGTCTGGTCGATGTTTCTGGCGACAGCTCGACATCCTCGGCAACATCGGCGTTATTCTCGGCAGAACGGGCTGACCACTTTTGGCAGCGTCTCGTGTGGTCTTCAAGGTTGGTGGCCAAACGGCGCAGTGTTTGCGCAGTTGGTGTCGGACGCCGGGGAATCGCCGACGGAATTCGCGCTGCGCCAACACCACAGACGAATTGTTACACAAAAAATAGACACAATTATTCAGCGTTCTTGGGGAGTGTATCGCTCCATGGCTTGTTCACTTGTATTCTACATCTGTCTAGGTCACAAATGTCAAAACAGATTTGACATTGGCCGCCACTTGCAAAAATAAGAGAATCTTCCAATAGGGTGATTTCTTTTGGCCCACCTTGTATAAATTCATTAAGAGTTATTAATTTAATTACTGTGAAAAATTTTTTAATTAAATAAAATGATTAAAACAGCGCTGATACCATTCACTGAGAACAAGTTTACACATTTATGAATTTTACCTTAACAGAACTACTTTTATTGATAGTGTTCGAGTCCTGGCTGACTGTGGTAAGCTGCACTGCGACGAGTGAAGGTCCTCATTACTATTCTCCTTTACCCGATTTACAGTAACGGGACTAACTAGACATTGATTTATTGATAGGCGGCGTATATGCAAATCCTTCTTGTTAAATATTATAACAATAATATCAAGTTTTTTATGGCAATTATAGGAGTACTATTGTATGTTGCCAACGAAATGACTCATTTAAGAATTCAAAGTTTGTTTTTATACTGCATGAGTACATGAGTACTTAATATTCCAGTTTTGTTAAATAGATTTTTACTTTAGTTATTGGCTAACGAATTCAACGTGATTTACAGATAGAATTAAAATATAAAAACTAGTCTAATCGGATAACGTTCATAATCAAATAAAGGATCATTTGCAACATAATTGCGAAATTTTACATATTGCACAATAATGTCGTTAAATGTGTCAATCATATTCAAAGGTGACACAATATATCGACAAAAAATAAAAAAAAAAACAATTGATTTTTATTGTGTACAATATATTGCGAAATGTATTCGCAGCATTGTACAATTGATTATGGTGCGTCTATATTTGATTATTTTAAAAGAATACATATGTATGTAAGCGAAAACTTCAGTTAATGCACATAATCATTTCTTCAATTTAAATTTGGCTGAAGCTGATAATTAATACCTTTACAGGTAATGAGAATTACATGCGATAGTTACATACTAAGAAACAAACTAAATCAAAAGAACAAAATTTATGAATTATACTGACATACACTAGCAGAACGAAACTACATGACGTTTTCGAAAGATGCTACACTTTCATCATCAGCGTTGCGTCGTATTATATTTGAATATATTGTGCCATTTATTACACAATATAGGACTAAATGATTACTATATGACGAATAACATATACAATAATATTTTGTAATGGACGGCCCCTTTGAAAATTAAAGTATTGAAATTTTGGGTAATTATTTTCAACATCGTTATTTACACATCGTTTATCTTAATGCAGAAAATACATTTCTTACTGCATTTACAGGAGAAGGAAACAGTTCGTAAACATTTAAATTTTGTAGTTGCGATTCCTTTTTAAAGCAATTTAATTTTAAGTAATTGTCAGTCGCAAGGCAGCGATTGTTTTATCAAACTTTGCTAAGTACATGTTGGCGCAGAATGAATTCTTTATAATTTTTTTTATTTATGTGATTATTTAATTTTTTTTAATTCTCTATATTTAGTATTGGGGAATTTTTTTTTGTTTAGCTTTGTGCTGCAAGTGGTGCCCATTTTCTGCCTTGCATTTATGAGGTGTGTACAAAAAAACTAAAGTGACTTTATATTTTTATGGAAAAATATTTATTTATTCATTAATATTTATATTGTCGCAACAATGCATTTCTGTAACGGTATAGGCATGAGCTCGTCCAGCGATGCATATTTTATTTCATCTGTCATTGCATATCTCCGTCCCTTCATAGGTCTTTTAAGTTATAGGAAAAAATCTGGTCCCCTGCGATTAGGCGAATATGGTGACTGAGGCACGATTGTCGTGATTTGACAAAAAAATCTCTCACGATCTGAACAAAGTTCTTAAGTTTTGGAACAAACTTCTCATGCCCCAAACATCCGATACGATATATGGCATATCATGATACGAGCCGACTGATATGCCAAGATCCTCAGCAACTTCTCTTATGGTAATTCGACCATTTTCAAAAGCAATTTTCGTCACAGCTTCAACGTTATCTTCTGTTGTTGATGTGAACGTCCAGAGTAACGTTCGTCGTCGGATTGTTCTCGGACATTTTGGAACAGTTTGTACTACTTGTAAACATTTTTTTTTTAGAGCAGACTTATCGTACGCCACTGTCCACAATCCGAGTGATTTAGAACACTTGATTGCATTTTTCAAACAAAATTTTATGCAAATATTTTCCCAAAATTTGGGTTGTAATGGCCATGATTTCATTTTGAGTGTTGGTTTTTAGTTGGAAGATTGGGAAACACTTCTGCTCTCACTTTCCACATACCTGCCGTTCGGCCAAATAACGAATTGTCTCTGTAATGTGTAGTGCAAGTCGCCGCCAAATCGACCACAAATGGATGAGCTCTTAATGATGATCGCCGTGCGCGCGAATGACCGGGTTTCGGGAACAAGTTCCCTGATTTGATTAGAACACATCCCATTATAGTAGCGATAGAACAACGATACACACTCCACATTGCGACGGTGCGTAAGGGAGTCAATGGAGTTGGTTACTCTACCGTCCCCAATTAGTTTCTTCGCACTCTACGCGGTCTAGTAGCTTCAAAATATTTTTTGAAGCGCCGGTCTATATGTGAGAGTTGTATTCAATATTTGGACGGATGTAGGCGGTATAAATAGTAAGGAGATCAGATGGAGTAAAGTATGTCTAAGAAAAGTAAAGTATGTGTAAGATCAGATATTAAAAAACCGAGGTACTTGAATGCTTCTTTTGAGACCTGAAAAATGTGCTCAGTCCATCGAACATCACACTGAATTTTCATGCAAAGAACATCATGAGCTTCTGATCCCCCAATGTTTATACCGCCTATAATTACAGAATGGAGAATTTCGGGAGCCCCGAATTTATCTTGTAGTCATTAGATAAGATGCCGTCTATAACAACCCTTATAGCGCGATCCCTGATAAAGCTCGATATAAATTCAGATAATATATCACCCACACCAAAAGTAAAAAGTTTGGACAGAAGTGCCCCATGCCACACTCTATCAAATGCTTTAACATATCCAGAGCCACGGCTTTACTTTCTTCAAAATAGTATATTCACCAGTTCTGTTGAACTGCACCATTTTCCCGAGAGGAAGGGCATAGGTCGGCCGTAGAGCATCCTCTTCGGAAGCCGTATTGGCGATCGTTCAGTAAATTGTTGAACTCTATATAATTCATTAGGTGGAAATTCACCATACTTTCCATCACTTTGAAAGTCGCAGAACAGATTGCGATTAGGCGATAATTTTCAAGGTTGCTTGCATCACCCTTTTTCGGTATCGGCGTTTCATTTGCAGCCTTCCAGCATGATGGCTTGTTTATATTGAGGTCCTCTAAAACCCTTTTACCTGCACGAGCTCGAAAGAATATCTTTGGCATAGTTACGGCTACACTCTCGAAAGCGATCAGCGGTTTATTGCTTTACGGCAACTGAGAGTTACTTGCAAACATATAGATATGGAATAACTATTCCATAAAGACCAACTGGTCATCCTTCAAAAGAGCCGAAATAAAAGAACTAGCAAATTCCTTTACTTTTTTGGCGAATGACCAAAAGCCCCGTTAGGTAGTAAGAATTTTAGCTCCAAGACGGTGCTCATACAGAGCTTTTTCACGTCTTACTGCCCTTTTGCGCAATAAATCAGTTTCTGCGTTTTTGTTACTCCGCCGTACTGAATCTGACTTCAATTCTGCACGTCTGATTGAACCATGACTTCGGTCTGGGTTTAATCGAAATTTGCTAACCCAGGTGGTGGAACTTCTATCTGGCGAGTTGCAAAGAACGTGTTCAGAGTTATGAGTTTCACTTTTACAAAACTGACAGACATTGGTCGGAGAGCTCAGTTTTGTTAAGGTAGTACGTCAGGCCACAGTGACCTGTAAAATACCCCATTAAGCCTCAAGTCCGCCTTATTCAGCCTATTTTAGATTGCCCTATTAGGGATCAGGCAACATTTGGCCTTACGCTGGCCGGCACTATTATGTCAGTGAGCAGCGAATTTCCTTTCCTTCCAGTTTCCAAAAACTTTATTTCTGTGGCTTTTCTCCTCATAGGAGAATTGTAGTGTCATTACACCTAGGACAGGGCATCTAAAATTGGCACCTCTCTTCTTAGTGAACGGCACTAGTGTTGTCTTGGATGGATGGACAGCCTCTTATCCGCGCACCACTCTTTTATTATATGCAGGGCTTATTCCATGCGGTCCGATATATTGATGATCGTCTTGGAAGTGTTGATGGACAGACCCTATAGAGATCCGAATTGGTCCTCCTGCGATCCCGGTACATTCTCACCTCTGATGAGGAAAGGCTCATGTTGAACCTTATGTGCATATGGTTCGACATGGATACTTCCCCCGACACATGTAACATGGTAGATGTATCTAATAAGTTTCTTATTTTGTTCATATTTATAAAGAATTATTTCTACGAGAGCTGTTGCTGTACAGGTATTACAACGGCACAAATGATCCAAGTGAGCTGGGCTCTCATTGGTTTCCATCGGCGACCTGCCCACCTAAGGAAGCTGTTAGCATTGTGTAACGTAGTTTAATTTTTCAACTGAAGTATGACTCAGTTCGTCCAGGTTCGTGTCAAAGGGCTACTTCCTTTGAAATAAAATTTGTGTATCTTTAGGTGGTAAGATATATGAAACCAGTTTTATTAAACGAAACTTAAAACTACTTAGCGATAACTTAAATCTATGTTGTTAGTCGGTAATCAGCTGTGATGAAACGGTGATGCAGCGGCGGGGTGTTGAGCTGGCACGCTGGTCGGTTGTGTTCCGGTGTCTCTGGTAAATGTGACTAGTAAAGATAAAATATAATTCAGGTGAATCTCGTATTGATCGGTATCTCACATCGCAGGAGTGTACGATGTATTCGGATGCTCATACAATCGGTGAAACTAATTCACAACGAACGCGAAAAGATTTCGGGAGCCGACGTGCTCGGCTACTTCTCAATACGGTTAGTATGAGTGTAAGATGTATTCGGCAGCTCTTATAATCGGCAATAATACTTTTAAAGACGGTTAGTACGAGTGTACGATGTATTCGGGAGCTTATAAAATCGAGAAAACTAATTCACAGCGAACATGAGGATTATTCTGGAGTCGACGTATTCGGCTACTTCTAAATACGATTAGTACGAGTGTAAGATGTATTCCGCAGCTCTTACAATCGGTAAAACTACTTTTAAATACGATTAGTATGAGCGCAAGATGTAGTTTGTTCATATTTTATGTGCGGCCAAACCCCAGGGGTGAAATTGCGGCCTTTCCGGAACGTTCGAATCTCCGTCTAAACATAGGCTATGTACGTTTTCTAGGATCAGGAGCGCGATAGCAGTGACATTTCTGGCATGTTGAAATTAAACAAATTTATTATCATTTAAAAGGTGTAAAAACAAATTTAAAATAAAATAAGAATTCATTAAAAAACTAAATAAATAAATAAATATAATATTGTACAGAAGAAGAATTGCATTTTGAAATGTATAAATCGGATTCATAATTGTCATCATCGATCCACAAATCGGTTTTAATGAAACATTCAAATCTTTCATAAGTTTAGCTTGACTTTTTCGTTAACACAATTTGAAACTTGTTATTATTTTAACCCGCATTTAATATGCATTAATGAATAAACTGAGTTAAAGAAAGTCCATTTCTAACCTTTGGTTTAAAAAAGTTCACTAAGCTCAAGATTCTTTCGACTTCGGCATTTGAGTACGGAAAAGGATTTTCTTTCAAATAATTTTTAAAATTGTGGACTTTACTTAAAAATTCATCAGTTCTTTCTTTATTTTTGCAATGTACATTTCTTATAGAACAACAGTTCGGTTGCTGTCCATAATCGAGCCATAAATCATAAAAACAATTATGATGCCTTTATGTCACTTGTTGTCGGAACATCTCAGTGGCGAAGGCATAGTCACTGAATAGTACCAGCTTCAGCTAATACCAATCCAAGGGCACACCAGAGCCCCTCATTCGTCGGTATTTTGTAACATCATCGGCGAAGTAAAATAATTAATAAAAATTAGAGGCGCTACAACATTGCTAAACATTCACCACATGTCATCTCTATTACTATCGGTTTTTATCAAATTAACTCTTTTTTTTTTTTGAGGAAAATTTTCTAACACTTACATTTTGACATGACATTTTTTTATAAAAATAACACTTAAAACAAAAAATTACACTTAAAATTAAAACGTTGTAGTTTAGCGATTCGAAACGATTTTTTTTAAATTTTGTCTGGCCATGAATACACAAAAACACAATTCTTACAGGACACTATCAACACGCTAGATGTATATGTGCTATAAATTGTAGTGTTTTGAAAAGTATAATTTTTTTACAAGCAATTTGTAGTAATGAAAATGTACAAATGAAAATATCGCTCACATTTGGTAAATGTGCCATTAACTAACGTCTACTTTACCGCCAAGTTGTAATAATGGTTTCATATAATCCTAGTTTGTTATTTCTGTAGAATGACATATGTTTATATTTTTTAGCATATGATTCCATTAAATTTATCCGACACCACTGAAATAGTTCGTCAATACCCGACTGCAGCAAAATATGTACAAAATTTTTACTTCACCAGTACGGAATGAATAAAGTGACTTTCGTGAAGAAAATCAGAAGGAACTCAATGTCGCCATAGTGGTGAGTTTTTCCAGTTTTCCTTTCCTCGGAAAGACATCTTCTCTGATAAGACTGGATAATTGCTCTTGCATAGAAAAAATATCATAAATTTAAGTAATGTATGCAAAATACACACTCGTTTTGGAATTCAAACTCTCTCGTCCTTTCAATTGTCACCGGCCCCGAATAATTGAATTTGAAACTAAGCAATAAATCGGTGAAAAACACAACCACAACCGCAAAACTTTTTTTTGATGTGTAAACATCTATTCGCTAGGGGGTAAAAATCTTTTTCACAATACAATCACAAATTTTGAAATCAGCTCAATTGAACAAAGTTTACTGCAGCGTGTGGCGCAGAACACAAGGCTCCGTATTGAACAGTGTGTTCAACTCGACGGAAGACATCTGGATGACATACTCTTTAAAAAATAAAATCGCATTTCCATTCTATCGTTCAATTCTCTTAATAAAACTTTGTGTCAATTATTAGGTTTTTTATTTAAATTTGAAAATATAAATCTGCTACCAGAGACATTGTATAAGCGTTAGTCGAAACCTTTTATTTAATTCTTTTTTTATATTTTTTAATTTTTGCAGAAACTCGAACTGTATTCCTCTTCGGATATTGATGATATCGATGGGCGCGTACCTCGTATACCCAAAGCAAGTGAGTAAAAATATTTTTAGCACTTTTTTGTAATGTTTGTTGCACTGCTTTATTTTATTATTTTTATGTTGCAAAAAATTCAGTACCTGAAACTGATGACGATGATGAATACGATGATCGACCCTCTTTTACAGGTCCGCGTATAGGTGTCGACGATGGCTTACTACCAAGCGATGATAGCGGCGTTGTATCAAATCATCATCCAGTACAGCCACCTTCTAGACGTCCTAGTTTGCCATTTCCTAGCTACAATGGTAATGGTTTTGTAAATATTAATGGAGTTGATACTCCGATACCTGATATCAATGCGTATCAACACAAAAAGACCTTGGCACAAGGAATGATGGATTTGGCTCTGCTCTCAGCCAATGCAAATCAGTTACGATATGTTCTAGAATCATATAAACGTCATCCCTACTACTACCCCAGCTTAATTTTTATTACGTTAAGCATAATATTTCAAGTAAGTAATCAATCAGTTATAGTCCTCAATTTTGTTATTAAAAGTCGTACATTCTTTCTTGCAGGTTGCGGTTGGTGTGGGTTTAATATTAAATGGCAAATATAATGTGAAAAACGAAAAAGAGATTTGTCGAGCGAATAAAATAAATAACTATACAGTTATTGGTATTTTCATAGTAACAGTAGTAAATGTTTTCATATCGGCCTTTGGTGTTGCCGAACCCCAGGCGTAGAGGTGGAATACATAAAAATCTCAAACACTGTAGTTTAAGAAGTAAAATATTTTATATTATGTTTAATGTTACTTAACAAATAATAGTTATAACCGCTCTAAATCCCAGCGAAAAGAAAAAATATTTTTTTATAAATTAATTTTAGGTTTCGCATAATAAAAACAATGGACACCTTGCGTGACGAAATTTCTAAACGGCTCACTAATTTATTAAGAACTTGAATTAACTGAAAACATGTGCATCTATTTACGAGTATTATATCGTACAATATAAGTTGGATGTAGAAAAATTTCTTATTTCATTTGTAATTTCAAAAATATTTATTTACGAAGCGGTAAAAATAATTCATGTCAAGTTGACTCACAAGTTAGAGAATACTTTCAGTGCTAAAAAGCTATGAGCTCTCTGTAGACATGACCCGTTATTTGCCTGGAGCATATTCCAAGTAAAACTCTACGAAATAAATTTGTATAGCAAACTGACTCGCAGCTATTACTTAAGCACTAAAATGTTACCTGCCATAAAAACAAGCACTTCTTGATATTGTGTCGCCGATGTTTGTTTGTGGGGAGGCTTCTGTATGGATGAATGTATGACGAAATGGTTGTATTTCCGAAGCAAAATATAGGAACAGCTATAAGTAGGGTTTGTCGGGAAAATCTCAAAACATTCTCAAACATATTTTCGGAGTTTTTGTATAAACTTGTGAGATATTTTTAGCTTTTTCAAAAATTTGGTCTGCTGATGAGTTGGTATTAGCATCAACGAAATGTACATTTAAACTATCTTAACCATACAATAAGTATATCGTCACATAAAATGAAGGAAGCCCATGATACACTTTTTTTAATTTTATAACTTACCCAGCATTTCAACATGTAAGTGATTACTTGCAACTAGCAAATGCGTATTACCATCGAAAAAGTAAAAATTAAATTGGAATGTCTGGTGAGTTGTTTGAGTGTTTACACACTTAAAAATGATACCAGGAAGCAATGTTCCATCAAAAATTGTTGAATGACTGTATGAGTTCAGTACTGCCGTGTTGGCAATATCTGAACAAAATATTATTATAGAATTGATTTTTTCAAAATTATTAAATTATTGTATAAAATTACTATTAGTGCGTGTTTATGTATAGTTGTGTTCCTTTTTATTTCTTATTTTTTTTAACAAATACAATCAAATTCAATCAATCAACACTTCATTAATTTTAATACGTACTAGTAAATTAATAGAAAACTCCTACTTGATAACACTGGCAAGTGTCAAAAGTAAGTAGACTCGCAAGTTCGAAAAATGTGACTGGATTGGTGAAAAAGTTTGAATGCATTGAGTTTTTCGGACTTGCACTTGCATCTGTAAAGGCCAGGTTAAAAAATTAACTGAATTGTGCCAATTGTGATCGGAATATTTCAGTGGCGAATGCTTAATCACCGGTCATTAAACAATACCTACTTCAGCTGATACTAAGCAATATCAGAGCGCCTTCCTTCCTCCGTATTGTGTAGCACAATCATCGTCGAAGTAAAGTAATTAATAAAAATGGCTACTAAACACAGCTTAAAAATTTAATACGTCGTGCAATATATTTTATCTTCTACCAGTGCTCTAAGGAGATCTTCGTCGTACATATGCAATGCATTGCACTAGAACTAGATGGAGAAAGGGATAGTGTAGAAAGTAGACAGGTAGTGAGAGTGGTAGGAAAGTAGAGCTTAATTCTTTTTTTTTTTTTTTTTTTTTATCTGGGACCAGCACTCAGGAGATGACTCCTACACATGCGAAGAATTGTGCTGGAACTATAGGAAAGGGGTAGTAGGAGAAACGACAGGAGGTGAAGTTTAATTAATAATTTTTGCAGCTCTGCTTTCGCACGTTCTTTGTTTATACTCGTAGCAGTGCTGAAGCTTCGGTTCAGTAGCCATATTTATTATTGTTTTACTTCGCCGGTGCTACACAATACCGACGAAGGAGGGCGTTCTGATGCGATTGTGGATTGCTATCAGCTGAAGCCGGTATTGTTCAGTGACCAGTGACTATGCCTTCGCCACTGAAACTTTCCGACAACAACTGACACACAAAGACACAGTAATGCACATCAGAAAAATGCGAGATGTTAATTTTTAATTTAAAATTTTAGTCTGAAACTGGGTTTGAACCCAGGTCTGTTTTTGGATTCGTAGTCAACGTGCAGACTACCATCCATCGTGCCATCGCCACATTCTTGCACAACTCTGTAGTTGCGTGTTAACTGTAAAGCAATGTTGCGTCGTCTCTGATATTAATTTTTACGCATTTTTTTTAAGTTAACGGGAGCTATTTTATTTTATTATTTTACTTCGCTGACGTTTTATTGCTCAAATAACGACGAATAGGGTGCTGTAGCTTAAGCTTTTCTCTGTCTATCCGTTAACCATCTGTCACTTCTTTCGCTATTCCTTTTCTATAGAAAGTAACCCCTAATAGTAGGAAATCATCGCCTGGATGTTACTTCTCTTAAAAAAAAACAAAGAAAATAATATGATTTTAAAACCGTTAATTATTGAGACTATAGCTATAAATTTTTGTGACGAGAGGTATTTGTGTGAAATTTATCACTAAAACTAAATTACTTAAAAATGTTTTTTCAACTCAAAACAAATGCAATGAGATAATTTTTCTTAAACTCATAATAAGACAGTTTGCGAATAAGTAAACCGGTTGGTGCATTAATTAGTTCCCTATATCCCAAGCGCACTGTAAATTGAATAAGAATCGAGTTCTTTTATGCACAATACGATTTTGAATGATTTTAATATTTCTGCTCGGATGGGTGAAAATAAATCAAAGAACAACATTCCTTTTACTTTTTTCTTTTATTATTACCTCTATTTTAGAAAAATATTTTGTGTTATAAAATAAAAATAAAAACAATCAAAAAGGAAAACACAAATATTAAACAAAAAATAAACTACAAAAAAGTAACTAAAGTGTACATTTGTACATAAATATGTAAGTATTAGGTGTTGTGCAGTATACTAATTAGTTTAATTTAATTAATATATTGTATACATTACCATTTTGAAATTTATATGTGTGCAACCGTGCGCTTTTCTTATGTGTGTCATTTTTGTATGTAACTAAAAACTAATATCACAATTTGTAAGAGTGAATCTGCGTCTATGGGTATGTAAGTAGGTGTGTAATTATGTTCATATGGAAGTGTTATGTGTGACTGTAGGGTATTTTTGTTTTAGTGTGTATTTTTACATTTAATAAAGCGTAGCGTGTGATGTGGTAGTTTTGTGACAAAATTAAAAAAAAAAAATAACTATACGCCCTTATCTTTGATTCTTGATTCCTTTTTTTTAAATATAAAACTAAAAACTAAATTCGCTCTATTCAATTAAGTTAATTTTCAATAATTCATTGATTTTTGCTTTTCTCCTGCTTGTCATAACTTTCGTGCTGATCAATTACTTCAAAATCACAAATCAAAGAGAAATGATCGGATGGATATTGGAAGCTCGGTGTACGATTTTTGCCGATTTCATCACCGTGAGGAAACTGTAAGCAATTTTTGACCTGGTAGAAACAATTGAAAAAGATTTTATTATATTGCCAATCTAAATACTCTGGATACAAAATTTGGGGCTGTCATAGAAACCAATCATATCGGAATTGGATTTGAAACCGATGAAAAAAATACTTTGGTGTCATGAAATCCAATGTTATCGGTTTTATGTTCGAAATAGAAATAATGTCGGTTTTAGATGTCATAGAAACCAATGTTATCGGATTTTTATTAGAAATAAACCAAGCAGCCGACTGCTGTCGGTTTTCATTTGCAATCATTTAATTTTATTAATTCCATCAGATATTTGGTTAAAATCTTGTACATTTATTTACTTTTTGTTTTTCAAGTTAATTTTTTTGCGAAAATGCAAGTAAATTTTAGTTGATAAATTTGTAAAAAGAAGTATTTATCTCCATGTTTTTATCCTTAATAGGGGACAACATAAAAATAAAATATTTTTTATTGCTATAAATTTAATTTTAAACAGCAATTTGTTATTTTTAATAAATTCGTTTCGGATATCTATTTTCACAAACAAATTCAAACAAAAATTTCATTAAAAGTAGTAAACAAAGGAACAAAACCATAAAACAGCTGATTTGAGTATCGGTTTTATTTGCATTCGAAGATAACAAAACCGACACGTTTTCATGACACCAAATGAAACCAATATCGGATTGCAAAACCGACTTGGATCCTATGACAGCCCTGATTAACTTACTCTCAAATTATTCTTGGTATAGAATACATAATCTATTGTATGGCACACTTCGCCATCTTCACGTATTTTCCATGTGGTGTACGGCGGTTCATTCTCTATGGATTTTTGTAACTCATCGCAATTGTCCAGTTTGTTCCTGTTTGCATTTTCATTGTTGCATTCGTCGCTCTCAGCACGAATATCCGAATAGGCACTGGATAACTTTAAGAATTCACAATTCAAAATGGTAGAATAAACGGGTTCAGTGGGCTCGGCATTAAAGTCGCCACACAACAGAGCAGCTCTATCACCGGCAAACTGTTTCACAAAGTGTATTAAATCTCGACCCTGTTCGTTACGTAGCTTTGAAAGAAGGGACCCATGGCGGGCCTTAAGATGTGTTGTGCACACACAAATTTCGCGATCTGTTGTTTTAATTTTCAAATTGATAGCTATGGCCACTTGATTGCTTTGAACTCGCCAAACTTCCAAAATGCGAGTTTCAAAATTCTGGAGTTCGAATTTCTCACGTTTAAAGAAAATTGCACAACCATCCGGACCATTGTTGTCTTCTATATACAGACAAGGTGAATCGGGTTTGGGAAAGAAAATGCCTTCATATTTTTGAGTGCCCAATATATTTTGTAGGAATTTGTAATGATCTACCTCCTGTGAATAGAAAAAAAAATTTAGTTTTTTTTCTAATGAACATTTCACGAAAAGAACCTACTTGCAAACAAATTATGTCGGGATTGTTTTGCAAAATTTCTTGCACTATTAGAAATTTACGATTTTCCCAAGTTAAAGCCTCTTCGGGGCATTGCACAAATCCATCATTATTTTGACCGAGAGCTGAAAATAAAGTGATTTCAATTAAAAATAAGTTGTTGTCGTATGATTGAGTTGGAACATTTTTAAAGAAAGGAACTCATCACGCACATAATTTACTAAACTTGAAACTAATTAAAATAATTACACTGATTGACAAAAATGAACTTTTAATTTGTCACATTAACTTTTTTGGTCTTTTTTTACTATATTTTGACTTCCTAAGGTGGAAAACAGAGGTAAAAAAAATTTGACATCCATAGTTTTTTTTTTACAGGAATTTTATGTTTCATAAAAAATACTGATACTATCCCTCTGCGACTGATGTGGTAGTCTAGCAGACACCAACAAACACAAAAGAGTATTTTGTACCGTTATTTTCCAAACATCTACTCTCGCGTTCTCTGTACCTTCTTATTGCGTACTCATGGGTATGATATAGTGTTTAGATTGGTTGATGAAAGCACATGTGCTAGTGTAAGCGCAAAAGTGTCTGCAAGTCAACCACATCAACATTAAGGTAGGTGTCTGAGAGACAATCACATCAGTATTTTTGTTATATTTTCATAGTGTCTCCTAAACAACACGTCAGTAAAATTATTATATTTTCTTAGAGTCTGCCAAACAAAACGTCAGCAAAATTGGTAGTTTTTAGTTTTGTTATTATGGAGCATTCAAATACATCGCAAGTTCCACAGTGCTCTAAGAGAACGTCATCTGGAACTTTTAGAAACCGCGATGAGCTAATACAACAGTGGTTGGAGGATGAGAGTGAGCATGAGTTCAGCGATATGGATGATGAATGCAATGACCCCAATTTTCAACCACGAACGGAGCTTTTCGATAATGATGAAATTTCAAATGACGAAGACGATGAAGAACAATTTGAGACTACCTCTGAACCACAAGATATTTCTGAAGACCCTCTAAGCGGCTTTTATAAAGGTAAGAAAGGATTTATGTGGAGTACAAGAGAGAGGCCAAAAACATCCAGAACACCATCCCACAACATAGTTAGATTACCAGGTCGTCTGCATACTTCTACCTTTGAAGGATGTTTGCAGCTTTGGTCCAAAATTTTTGACGAATCTATGTTGGAATGTTTAGTACAATATACTAATCAAAAACTCTGTAGTTACCGAGCACGATTTAATAATGCTGCAAACGTAGAACTTATGGATACACATGTAACGGAAATGAAAGCATTCATTGGTTTACTGTACTACACTTCGGTTTTCAAATGTAATGACGAAGATCTTCGAACAATGTTCGCAACCGATGGCAGTGGTCGAGAAATATTTCGTTGTGGGATGTCCAATTTGCGTTTTTCTTGTTTGATAAACTGCCTCAGATTTGATGATACAACTACTAGAGCGGAGCGTCTCAAGGAAGATCCACTTGCATCAATTTCAAATTTCTTCAATAAATTCATCCTAAACAGTCAATCTCAATATACTCCCGGACCATACCTCTGCATCGATGAAATGTTACTGCCGTTTAAAGGTCGCTGCAAGTTTATAATTTATATGCCTCAGAAACCAGCCAAGTATGGCATTAAAATAATGTTGTTAGTCGATGCTCGCACATACTACATTTACAATGCTTATATTTATTATGGTAAAAATTCTGACGGCATAGGGTTAAATGAACAGGAAAGGCAACTGGCAGTACCAACCCAGTCTGTATTGAGACTTGTGAAAGTTGTCGAAAACTCAAATCGAAACATTACAGCTGACAATTGGTTTAGCTCTATACCACTAACGGAAGCTCTGCTGAAAAAGGGACTTACTTACTTAGGAACTCTAAAAAAAAATAAACCTGAGATACCACCTTCTTTCTTACCGTGCAAAACTAAAGAAGTCGGGAGTTCCATGTATGGTTTTACGAAAGAATATACACTGCTATCATATGTACCGAAAAAAAATAAGGCTGTTCTGTTGATTTCGTCTTCTCACCATTGTCAAGAAATAGATACTGAAACAAATAAACCTGTTATGATAGTAGATTACAATCATACAAAAGGAGGAGTTGACGAAGTTGACAAAAAGTGTTCAATATATTCATGCAGCCGGAAAACTCGTCGATGGCCTATGGCAGTATTTCAAAGACTACTAGACATGGTTGGTGTTAATACCTTTGTCTTATATCAAATGTGTTCTGACAGTGACGTAAAAATGAGAAGAAAAACTTTTATTCTCAATCTGGCAAGAGAATTGGTGTTAAACCATATGAAATTCCGGGTATATAATGAAAGGTTGCCACGAGAACTGAGAATGATGCTCACCAGGGTTTTTGGCAAAGATCTACCCCCACCGCCACCAACTATTCAATCTACTCCACCAAGTGGAAGAAAACTGTGTTCAATTTGTCCCCCAAAGATAAAAAGGGTAACAAGGTATTGCTGTTGTGATTGCTTGAAGCCAATTTGCCTCCAGTGCTCCAAGCCTCTTTGCGAAACCTGTCGAGAAAAGTTGTAGTTTATATACATTTACATATATATATATATATATATATATATATATATATATATACATACATGTATATGTGATCTCAAGTCTTAAGACTGATTAACTTCAAGTGCAAATTAAGCAAAATCTTAAATTTTTGCGACATTAATTATAACATGAAATATTTTTTGTTTGTTAAGTTATAGGCTTTGATGTGCCAACTGAAATGTTAATTTGTTTTTTTTAACCACTGAATTTAATTTTTTTTGTTACCAACTGCTAAATTTAAGTCTAAATAATAAAATATAAAAGACATCTGTTCAAAAAATTTTATTTTTGAATTTTTTTTTTTGTTGTTTTAGTACAGGTCTAAACTTTTTACAGAAAATTCATGCCATGACGAAGAATAACATATAACACGAATTTTTGCTTTGAATAAGAAAAATAACTACATAAATAATAACTAACACTCATAAACAATAAACAAAAATGGTTTAATTAGTTTTACAAAATGGAACTTGGAAAATATAAGCCATGGAAATGGTGTCTGGCAGTCTACCACGTCATTAGAATTGTGAGAACTATATCACGTCAGTCGCAGAGGGCTATACATACAATTATACTTGATATGTTTTTTAAAACTAAAAGCTGAGATTTTCTGGAGTATTTGACCTGAGGCTGATCTCTTGCAAGTGTCCAACAATAATCTGCCAACATTTGAGGACTCCATTTGCCCTGGTATCGTTTTTCCATGCTGGAAATATCCTAATGGAACCTTTCGCCGTGTGCGTCGCTAACGGCTCTTAGCCTCTCGGGAAAGAAATCGAGGTGGGAGTGTAGAAAGTGCATTTTGAGTGACATATTACAACCCAATGTTTGACATGTCGATAGTAGTTCTCCTATCAGATCTTTGTAGTTACTTGCTTTGTGGTTGCCCATAAAATTTTGTGCGACATTTTTAAAACTTTTCCAAGCAGATTTCTCTAACAAACTTAACTTTTCTTCGAATATTTTATTCTTTAACAATTCCTTAATCTGAGGTCCGATTCCTTTCCTTTATTTTCCTTCCTTTATTTTTGCGTCACTAACTTTAAGAAATTTTTCTCTCAAGCACGTAAAACCTGCGCCGTTGCGATCCATGGCTATGATAAAAATTTTTATCAAACCTAGTTTAATATGTAGTGGTGGTAAAAGTACTTTGGTGGGCTCGACAAGAGGCGGGTGTAAATGATTTTTTTCCCAGGAGAGATACCCTCGCGCTTTGTCCAGTCTTTCTTGTGGTAGTGATTCCTTCGAATGACTTTTAAGTCGCCAGTTTAAATGAAAATTTATTATACTGGATTTTTTCTAGAACCTATTTCAAGTTTTCGTAAGTTTCTTTCATATCGAAAGCATGTGCTACTGGAACAGAGGAAAATCTATTTCCATTATGCAAGAGTACAGCTTTCAAACTGGTTCTTGACGAGTCTATAAACAAACGCCAATCTTGTGGTTCAAATTCAATATCTAGGAAGTTCATAATCAAAGTTATATCATTGCAATAAATAAAATTTTCTTCTTGAAAAAATAACTATTTTAGTTCTTCGTCACAGCTACGAAAACGGCACACCTTAGTATCTGGATGAAGTCGCGAACCAGATCGTTAAGATCAGCTTGAGTTAGCAAATGAGGCTCCTTACTATAAGGTACATAGGTTGGATCATGAATTTCATTTGTAATTGCATTACATGAAGGTAACTCGATGTCATCATTTGCTGCGTCATTTGTTGGATTTGGCACTGCAGGTATAGTTAAATCAGCACTATGAGAAGTGGTCGTGTTGCGGACGTACATTTGCATATTTAACTGTATGTTTTGATGCTATATTTATACCATTTATGCAAGTTAGGCAAAATAACAATCAGATACGTGGTCTACAGGCTCTGTCCAAATCATGGGTTTTCCAAAAGTCATATATCGCTTTCCTTTTGCCCAACCTGTAAAATTCTTTACACATATCGTACAGCATATATGAGGTGCCCAATTCTTATGAGCCACAGAGAAGCCAAAATAATCACGATAATACTGCTTTACCAGTTCAGTTAAATTTCGTCGCTGAATTTTGAAAGTTAGTTCACCACATACGTAGCAAAAAGAATTATGATGATTGATACACTTCCTTTGCATGTTGAGAAAATTACAACGTTTTGCTTTTGTATTCTAAACTCAAAATATTACACTGTTTTCAATGAAAACTTGATGCAATTAAACCGTACGTACAGTAGTATTAGCGGTATATAAGGTAAAATCATAAGTGGGTGTCACAACAAATCTGTGCGTGACAGAAACAAATTAGTTTGTGTTTTGCAATGAGGGTATACAGTAAAGTAATAATTAGCATACAGAATCCTTGGGGCAAAAACCTTGTTGATCAGTGTTATTACTTCCTGACGATGCTACGTATTTGGTAGCGAAATATCGAAAATAAATAATTGAAAAAACTTTTCATAAAAAAGGCCATCGCTCAAAAATAAATATAATTAAAAAATTTAATAAAGGTCAAAATAAAAATAGAAGTGAGACTAACAATATATAAAATTTCACCGATATACAATGTCATATTTTGAAAAAGTCCTACATGTCAAACTATCCAATATGCGAACCGGCATTGTTCAGGAGAGCAAAAATACATATTCATACTTATTGTGAAATCAAAACCACCGAGTGACTAAAAGCGAAAGTTTTCAAATTGTTCTTATGCAGTTTTTATGGTATGGTAATAAGCTTTTTGAAATAACTGTTTTTTTCTTACCAAAAAATCGCATTCGTCACATTGCATTTGAGTGATTACACAATGCAACAATAAGAAAAACATTTTTTTTATTCAAAAACCTTACCATAGAATTTTGAATGATGATGATTTTTGTAATGGTTATAAGAGCAATTTTTTCGTGTTGCATAGTGTTATTAATGATTCGCTCTTTCAAATGTGTGAATATGGCATTTTGGATAGTTTGCTTTGTAATAACTTTTAATGTTTCATATTCGACGTTGGCAAAAAAAATTAATTATTGTTACATAAAAAACTTTCAATTAATTAAAACCAGTTCATTGGGAATGTAACTATGTATACAAAAAGTCAAATAAAAAAAAATATTTCGAAAGATGTAATCAATACTAATGATGCCTTTAATAAGTAATGAAAAAATTAATACTTTATTCTAATCATTAGTTTCCCATTGCCTCAAAATATCATAAACTAATAATGTTTAGTGAATAAAGAAAATTTTGGATACTTTGACAATGTACTTTTTAAAAAAACGGAATTATACCATACTTGATCTAAGGCATTTCTATCGTTTCTGTAAGACTGATGCGTTCAACATTTCGCCACAATGAGTGTCATACCCAATGCATGAATAAGGTAACGAATCTGAAAACAACCCTTTTTCATATTTTTTTTTATCTTGGACCGGCACTAATGGGACCAGCACACATGCGATGTATTGTGCTGGAACTAGGAAATTAAGTTTTGGGAAGGATTTGCCGCCAAATCGACCACTAATGTAGTAGTAGCGTAAGAACAATGAAATACACCCCACATTACGATGATGCTCAAGAGAGTCAATGGAGTTGGCTACCCCACCGTCCCCAATGAGTTTCTACGCTCTCTCCTGTTCACGGTCGAGTAACTTCAAAATAGTCTTTGAAGCACCGGCCGATACATCAGAGTTGTATTCCATTTTCGGTCGGATGTTTGACATGGTAGCAACAATATAAATATGTATATTTGCGCAAATCTATGTTTTTTGATAAACAATAAAAATTTCATTATGTGCTTATAGTATATGTATGTACATATATCCATACCATATTAAACTCGACTTTAGCATTTCAATTTGTTACATGTGAGCAAGTGTAAAAGCGCTACAAACACTGTGTTTAAGAAGCATTTAAAATAGTACTACGTTAACAACACTGCAATTGGCATTACATTTCCCTGCAAATAATGTGACTAGTCCATACATGCATGTTAAGTATAGTCCACAGAGGCGTAGGATTAGTCGAAAACTAAACCAAATGTTTGGAGAGAACATGATAAACGACGTCCTAGGGGTGGACCATATAACAAATCGGACTATCTCAAAAACTACTCCATGGAGCATGGAGAGAGTACTTTTAGTGCGACGGAGTAATCGTAATTACGATGAAAAGCACAAACACTGGTCGTATAACAATAATCTGTTAACCAGCCACAATTCCAACGCTGGGAAACAACATTGCAGCTGCCATTGGTAAGATAGCAGCCGAAATGCTGGAAAAAAATTGCCAAAATTGGTAACATGAAATAATCTTTAAAATGTAAATGATTCATTTGCAAATTTGCTGTGGTTTTTTAAATTTTTTAAACCCAAACGGTTAAAAAATTACCCTTCACATTTGTACATTTTGTGTATAGACATATCTCGAATTGTTTTTGGAACGTGTATGCGCGCGCAGATCAAATTCAATTATAAATTTTGGTGAAGTCTTATGTAGTGTGCTGTCAATTGCGAAAATTTGATTTAAACTCACTTTGGGATAAAAGATTCCACTGCAATAAACGTATGAAATTCGGGTCAGCTATTGGTGCGCTACATACTGGAGTTGCAGTTGACGGCAAAGAAAAATCAAAAATTGACACAATAAATATTTATATTGTTTCCAAATGAAATTTTTATACATGAAAAGAAACGGAATGGAATGTTAATCAAAATCTATTTTAAAATATTTAAAACTTTAATTACCTTGAGATATCGCATCTAATTTCAGATAACGCAACCCATCTGTAACGTCGGACGCAACCATTTGAGTAGATAAAGTGGACAACGGTTTTAAGAAGAAACGTGTAAGGAGTTGTGGTTGCGTCTCTCCACGCAAATGTTTACAATATTGCAAAAGTTCTGGTGTAGTTAGACCTTTAGGTACATCTAGCCCATCGTCTTGTGAATCGAAATTATTAATTCTTGGTGCCGAGTTAAATGATCCCATTCTAAAAAATTAATAAAAATTAATAATAATATGTATGTATGCATGTATATTTGTAAAAGAACTTTCGTTAACATTAACATTAATATTAACTTCAAAAAGATATATTTTTAAGCTATAAGTAACGCTTTAGTTAGTGAAAAACATTATAACAAAAACAAACAACTCTACAGTAGTTCAAAAGTACAAAAAAGTGGTAATATAAATGCAAAAGTTTAAGCAACGTTTTTTAAAGGAAATGCTTCCTGCTATACTCACAAAGTCGGTTCTTTAAATATAATTTTTCTTATATAAATGACTATCATAAATAGAGTATGATTCTGACGCGTAGACCCTAAAGTCATATTATTGGTACTGAAATTACAAATAATATTAAATGCAAAAATTAAATATGCATTTATATATTTGACATAATAAAATCAAATGCTAATAATATTAAATACTTTATAAAATTATCACACTCGTTACATTTATTATTTGAAAAGAAAAAATAATATTTAGATGTATAATATAATTGGGCCTGCTAGTTTCACTTCAATAGTCCGCGGTTAAATAAGCTTCGAAGAGCATTCCCTCTTTAATGACCAAAAATGCTACCAGTATGAAAATGTATTTAAAAAAAAATCACTTAAGTTTCTTCCCCGAATTAATCATTTCTTGTGTCAAAATTAATTAAATGTGAGAATGTGTTCTTTGAAACAGGTTTTTCTGTTATGAAAAATTATCTCACAACAGATATTTTACATTTTTATCAAAAGTTAAAGAATAAACAATAACTTCTTTACGCAAAAATGATTGTTAAAGTTAAAGTGTACCTTAAAACCTGCTTCTAATACAAAATTCGTTTTTCGAACTGACATTAACTTTAACAATCGTTTTTTGCACAAGAGTAAAAGATAGAAATATAAATAATTTATTCTAAAAAAAGATTTGAAAACGTACTCTTACACGATCTGGTCTGTTTTATTTGAATCACACCTTAAAGAAAGTGAAATGTTGTACAATTTAAATTTAATGCCCGTTAATCATAGTCAAGTACTAAAGTCGATTCTTTAAAAAAAAAACTTTAAAATTCAACAAGTAAGAATGCTATATTCGAATGGTAGATAATTTTCTTATTTTTAGAAATTCTATTAAGTATTCAATAGAGGCCCAGTTGGGCTTTATTAATACTCGTACATTTAAAGAATTTTAGTTGGAGCAACATTTCGAAGAAAAATTAAAAAAAAAATAAAAACTAAATTATTTCACAGACTTTTAACGTTCTTTCGTTTTTTCTGACTAGTGCACAATTTCTAACGTTAAAAACATAACCCTACAAAAAATTATCAAGAGAATCGTTCTGACCTGTTTATTGGATCATGGCTTATATGAAGAAATAAGACATGGATGAGATATTTTAGAAAGGAGAAATTGATTTAGACAAGGTGCCAAATTTTGTCAGCATACAACAAACAATTCTCAGAAGATCACGAATTTGTCTGGCTAGACTGGATAAAATAGCCTTCCTAAGAGCCTCAGATGACCAGACATAATGCAAGAATTTTGCATCAAAAATTACCTGAAAGACATACAGCTAATATGTCTCACCGAAGTCCACAGAAAAACGAGTCTACAGCCAGGTTCTATTCTGCGGCACCAGGTTCTATTCTGCGTTCAGACCTGTGCAGACAGAATCATAAGAATAGATATACCGCCAAACACAAGAATGAACAAAGTTTTTTTTTTAAATGAGTTGGCCGATTCATCGACTGGGAATCAATTACTGACGCTCTTATGTAGAGAGAAGGACATTTAAAATTTTAAGGAGTTGTGATGCTCTGTGAATTTGTGTTATAATCCATGTAAGAACTTAAAAAGACGATTGCTAGTATCGATAATTGACGTAGTTACTCATAAATGTAATCAGACTTTTAACATTAAAATAAAAAATACTTTCAATTAATCCAAATCTTTGCAAGGGGTTATTTTGATCAATTACAAACAACATTTGAAACAACTTCCCCATCCTCCAGCTTATTTTTCCGTATCAAAAACTTGTATTTGTTTAATTAATTCAGTTGTATTAGGAGCTCACAAGCTTGAATGGATGCGGCTGTTCATTACAGCCTTCACAAAAGCGCACTTGCTTCCACTCACATTGTTTTAAATTTCCAATTGCTTTAAATATATCATATGCTTGTATAATACATAATTATATTAATAATACTTTATATTAGGGAATAACCGATACCGATATATTTTCGGTTTGCCGATATATCGTTATCAGCGTTATGTTATGGCGACTTTTTATTGTTTTTTTTAAATTTTTTTTTTATGTTTTTTGACCTAAACAGAATAAAAACAGAATAATGAGATTGTTTCTTTTAACTCTTAGTCGTTTTTCTTTGCACCATATTAATAAAGTTTTTATTTCGTTAATTTTACCATGAACTCAACTATTCAATTCGTTGTTTTTTAAATCTTATTAATATTAGTTTTAAATATTAATAATTTCTTACACTGTAATTTTGTATAATAACAAATTTACTCCACTTGAGTTTTGTTAATTTTAACTTGAATTTAAATTCAATATGCGCATTGGCATCGGTTTCGCCGATATTTCTTTTTCAGCATCGGTACCGATATCGTATCGGCAAAAAGGCGTATCGTTACTTCCCTATTTTAAATTTCAAAGGCTGAAGAAGTTCAAGAACTTTTAATGATTCATACGAATATAATTTATACAATATTTGTATCTCCGCCCATGTAATTTTTATTTTAATCGTAAGTGTAATAGATTCGCTGCAAGGTTCCTTATTTCGTTTTTTTGTTTATTTTATTTTATTTTATTTTAGAAGAACTTGTTAATTTAAGAAAATGCCATTTCAGACTGAAACAGTTTTAACAGACAGCGATGTATTCACTTTTATTTGTTTATTTAAAATTGTTTAAACAAGCGTTTTTGTTATTATTACGTTACTTATAAAATAATTCTTTTAGAAAATGCGTATGTATTTGTACATACATATGTACATATTATATACTTACATACATTTTATAAAATTAATTATTTTTGTTGCGTTTTTATCTTGGGTAGATAAAATTTGTGACGTCTGTGCCGTTTGTAACGGATGACGAATTCAATAGCCAAACCTAAATCACGGTGCCAAGTATGTACTGTATATGGATCTGTCAGAAATTCTCATGTCGATACGAAATGTGTGAATTAAACCGAAATATACCAAATAATCCATGTTTGCTAAGCGCGGAAAAAAATTTTATGTATGATTTTACAAGTTTATATGCGCCACCTTAATATTGTAAATCACCAGTGTGTCCCAAAAAAAATTTTTTTATGGGGATCAAGCATAATTTGAAAGCTCATGGGGTCAAGTATTTTTAAGATTTTTCGGTTAAGGTTTAGAGGTCGCACAAGTCGAATTTTTGCCAAAAATCGGGTTTGCCGAATGTTCTCTGTGTTTTTGTCAAAATTTTGTCAAAAACCACGATTTTCGTCCATTTTGAGTTAATAATTTAAACTAAAAATATTCAAGCAAAAAAAATATAATTTTTGGCACTAACTTTGCTCATTTAGGTACTTTACATTATGATTTTTAGTAATTTTTTCCATAAATTTTAAAAATAACGCTTTATAACTTTTAAAATTTCTATGAAAATGAAAAAAACTAATGAAAGATCAAAAAATTCTAAATAATTTGGAAAAAATAATTTTTGAATTTGCTCTTAAGTTCCTGAGTTATGTATATCATATTTAAGGTTTGTAATAAGGTATTAAATTTTCAAATTTAAATTTTTTTGCTTTGTTATCAAATAAAAACTTCGTTTTGTGTATATAAAAGTTTTCGTTCGCTTTGAATACATTGAATTACAACAAATCGAGACTTTGCCAATATCTTGTAAAACTTATCTTATTGTACCGGCATTTATCATATTTTTGATGATTTTTTAACCAAAATAAGATTTTTTATTTCAGTTGTGTACAACTTTCAACGTGAATTTTAAATTTTGTGTCATTTTGTTATTGGTTGCGTTTATTTACTTTACACTTGTTACCCTGTAACGGCGCAAAGCGTAACTTAAGTTAGAGTGTTAAAGTTGCGCCAGAAGCAACTCTAAATGGAAATAAGAAATAGAGATAAATCACTAAATTGACCTGAAAATAATTAAATTGTCATTACTTATCAACAGTTATATTTTTTTTGCATCCAACTTCATTTCTTTACGCGCTGTAAAAATTGGATTTTCCCATTGCAAGCGTTGACGCCGCGTTATTTCGGTTGGTTGCATACATTTTGTATGGGCATGAGAAATTTTGACAGCGCTTTGCGTCGTTGTTTGAGAAATAAAGACCTTAAAGAGTATCTCTGCAAAGCTTTAATTTTCCTGGGAAGTAAAAATTATATTCTGTTGTACAAATGAAAAGCATAAACTTTCTTAAGCAAAAAAAAAAAAAAGTAATATACAAGCATTTAGTACGAAAAGGTAAAATTAATATTTCTAATATCAATTTACTTGTATATATGTATATAATTCATTTATTTACTTTTACTTTTAGATGGAAATAACAAATGCCGTGAAAATAATGATTTCTTTTCGGCATATGATGATTTTCTTCTCAAAGCTTCTGGCAACGCTGTGTACCGGTAATTCTTTCTTATTATTGTGTATTAAAAAAAAATGTATAATTTTACTGAATATCCCTTGCCTTTGATGAAGACAAGAAATGTATGGCTTGTGGAAAAATGATTGATACCCTTAGAGCCTATTTCACCAATTCTATTTAAATATCAATTCATATTTAAATGTCGATTTTCATTTTCATCTAGATATACTCATTGAATATTTAAATACTGTTTAAGTAGACAGCACTCTGCATTTAAATATTGATTTTGCAACAGCATGAAACAGCTTTAAAACAGTTTGCCCATACCTTTAAAAAGTGATACATTTTTTAATGCCAGAATGGTACAAAATATTTGAGATTTAACATTAATGTATACTTAGCGTTTCACTGTTTCTACGGTTTTTAGCACCATTTTATCAATAAAAATCGTCAGCAACATTGTTTTCTAATCAGCTGCTATTACCTAGAAATAACTGCAAAAACTTGAAATCAAAAATTTATCAAAAAAGTTTACATTAAAATAAATAATAAATTAAACAGAATCTTCCTCTAACAAAAGTCTGATGGTCTCTAGTCAAGGTGAAGAATATATTGATTGTCATAATTCTTATTTGTATAAAAAATACTTAACAAAGATGTAAAAAAGGTTAGTATATCACCCCGACTTGAGGGTACAGGGTCAAATATGTTTTTTTTTTTATCTTGGACCAGCACTCAGGGGATGACCCCTACACATGCGATGCATTGTGCTGGAACTAGGAAATCAGGTTATGGGAAGGAGGATAGAGGGAGTAGTGTGAATGGACATTTGACTTGAATTTTCCCACGTCATAAGTGACAGGAAAGACCTCGGCAGGGAGTTTGTTCCACATACGCGATGTTCGGCCGAAAAATGAGTTCTCCCTGTAATGCGTAGTGCGGTTCGCTGCCAAGTTGACCACAAATGGATGTGCTCTTAATGATGAACGCGTCGTGCGTGTGAATGATCGAGTTTCGGTAACAAGTTCCCTGATTTCATCAGAACACATCCCATTAGTTTCTTCGCTCTCTCCTGGACCCGGTCGAGTAACTTCAAAATAGTCTTTGAAGCACCGGCCCAAACATGAGAGTTGTATTCCATTTTCGGTCGGATGTAGGCGGTATAAATAGTGAGGAGATCAGATGGGGTGAAGTATGTCTTGCACCGTCTTAAAAAACCGAGGCACTTGAATGCTTCTTTTGAGACCTGAAAAATGTGCTCAGTCCATCGAACATCGCACTGAATTTTCATGCCAAGAACATCAAGAGCTTCTGATTCCTCGATGTTTATACCGCCCATAATTACAGATGACGCAGCGTCATCGGGCATGCGTCGATGTGTAAGCATGCTGCATTGGGTCTTTTGAGCATTGAAATCGACCCTGTTTGCCTGACCCCATTGCGATATTTTCATGAGGTCACAATTCAATGAGTCACTCATATTCTGCCTCAGCGAAGTGATCATAGTCGATGTTGGTCTACGACTAAATGAATATGAGTGAGAAAGGCTGCTGTCATCTGCGAAAGAGTGGATAGGGTTGGCAGTTTGACATAGGAGGTCATTTAGAAAGACTAGAAATAGGGTAGGAGAAAGAGTGGAGCCTTGCGCTACCCCCGAATTTATCTTATACTCATTAGATGAGATCCCGTCTATAACAACTATTATAGCGCGATCCCTGAGAAAACTCGATATAAATCGAGAGAAGATATCACCGACACCAAAAGCAATAAGTTTGGACAGAAGTGCCCCATGCCACACTCTATCAAATGCTTTAGAAATATCCAGAGCTACGACTTTACTTTCGCCGAACTGGTGAATAGAATCACACCATTTTTCCGAGAGAAAGGCTAGTAAGTCGCCCGTAGAGCGCCCTCGACGGAAGCCGTATTGACGGTCGCTCAGTAAATTGTTGGACTCTAAATATTTCATTAGGTGAAAGTTCACCATACTTTCCATCACTTTGGAAATCGCGGAACAGATTGCGATTGGGCGGTAATTTTCAGGTTTGCTTGCCTCACCCTTTTTTGGGATCGGCGTTACATTTGCAACCTTTCAGCACGATGGGAATTGACCTGTATAGTACAGAGTGCTGAAAAAGATTGCCAAAGGACGTGATAACGTCGAAGAACACTGCTTCAGGACCAGTGCAGGAATTCCATCCGGCCCAGGAGACTTGTTTATGTTGAGGTTCGTTAGAACCCTTTTAACTGCACGAGCTCGAAAGTATATCTTTGGCATAGTTACGGATACACGCTCGGGTGCGGGCAGTGGTTGATTGCTTTCCGGCAGGTGAGAATTACCTGCAAACATTTCAGCTAGGAGGTTAGCTTTTTCAACCGGGTCAGTGAATATTTGGTCATCCTTCAAAAGATCCGGAATAGAAGAACTAGCATTTTCCTTCACTCTTTTTACGAAAGACTAAAAGCTTTTACTGCCCCGTTGGGCAGTAAGAACTTTGGTGCGAATACGCTGCTCGTACAAAGCTTTTTCACGTCTTAGCACTTTGGCACACGAAGATCTCGCCCTTTCGCGCATCGCATCAGTATCCGCGTTTTTGTCATTCCGCCAGATACTAAATGCTTCCTCTCTGGATCTGACTGCAAGTCTGCACATCTGATTAAACCATGACTTCGGTCTGGGTTTAATCGAAATTTGCTTCGATGGTATGAAAATTTTCATACCGAGCAATATTATATTTTCAACCATTTCTGCCATGGCATTGACGTCATTGTCAAGGAAGCAGAGCTTCCAATTGAAATGCCGAAAGAAATCGTTGAGCTCAGCCCAACGTGCCTTTTCAAAAATATATTTTAAACGTTTCGTAGCTGGCCGTGAAACGTTAAGAAGTTCCGCAAACGAAAAGGAGGCAGAAATGGTGCAATGATCCGAATTTCCGAGAGGTGCGCTAGTGTTCATTTCATACTTGTCAGGGTGTGAAGTGAGAAAAAGGTCGAGGGTGTTATGTTGGTGCCCGTCAACACACGAAATATGTGTTTTGCGCAAGGTGGTTGTGCGCTGCGAATAGCTCAACATATTGGCCTTCTGGAGTCGTATGGCTCGAATGGCGGAGCCACGATAAGTTATGGACATTGAAATCACCAGCAATAACGATTTCACTGTTCGGGTAATTTTCGAGGATCTCCGATATAGTGTCGGAAAGGGCATCGAAGTTGTATATAGTTTTATCCCTTTCCATATTTGGGCTTCTGTAAAGAAACCCGAAGTGCAAAAGATGTGCCCTGATTTTAAATTTAACCCATAGACAGCTAAATTCAGGATCATTCGTGCCTAAGGATTGCTGGCACTGGTACACAACTTCATTGCGTATATATATTGCAAGGCCCCTATGAAGAATAAAGAGGGATAGGAGGTGATACCCAGGTATGTGAAAATCCTGTGGATCAGCATCCTCAGACACCTGGGTTTCACTTAAGGCGAAAACATCCGGCCGATGGAGACAAACGTGGGCATATACAGAGAAAAAATTTGCCCTTAAACCACGTATGTTGCAGAAGTCAATTCTGAAACGGCCTGTCATACTTTACGCAAAAAAAAAATCAAATCAATTGTCTATCCTTTATATTACCGACACCAATGAACTAGTTGCCGCCTGAGAGATTGCTCGGTGATCAGTGCTACGCCTTCATCACCAAACAGTCCAACAGCAACTATCCCACTGGTATCCACAATATAAAAAATTTATTTTTTTCTTTTGGTAGGAGTGTTTAGCACAATGACGCGAAAAAAAGCCATAAAAGCCCTGATCCGGTCACTTTCACCCGAAGTGCCAACACTAGTTGGTGGTGCCAGCACTGGTAAATATTTTCGTTCGCCCGTCACTGGTATAGCGGATTTTATTTTCTGTTCTATTGTTTTGGTTGGAATTTTATTTTTGTTGTTGTTTGTTAAATTTATGATTTATTTATTCCCCGTTTGCATTTAATCCAAAGTACCGTTTATTTTATTTTATTTAAAGCATTTAAAGTTTGTAAGTTTATTTAGTTTGTTTTGTTTCACTATTGTTTTGTTTCACTATTGTTGTCACTATTTTCCTCTGTTTTTTTTTTTTTTTTATTTTTTCTTTTATTTTCCACTCCGCTGTTTTAGTTTTTAGTCAATTCTGTGGTAATTTATCCGTCTCACAGAAGACGCGTGTATACCGGACGGACGACACGACACTACTGTTGCATATTTTGCCAGTTATTTGTGCAACATATTTAGAAAGGAACGAAATAGCTTTTTTTAATGTTACATATTTTTTAGAATTGAACAGAAATAGTAACGAAATGTAGCATATATGTAACATTTTTGCCAGAAAAGAAAACACAAATAGTCGAAAAAAAAACAATCAAAAAGAGCACCAGAATAATAGCAAAAAGTTTTAAAGATTTGTGGAGAACAAACCAAGAAGTCCGTAACAGTGAAATCTTAAAATTGTACTGGAAGTGGAAAGTTTTAAGTAAAATTAAATCTAAAAGACGAAATTAAGATGAAGAAACGAAGGAACTTCTTGCAGGACATAAAGAGCTTGTTCGGGAAACAAACTCAGCCTTCCAGGAAATCTAAAGGATCATACACAATTCTCAAAACCAAATCAACCAAACCAAATAGGGTACTTATCGTTTTTTTATGAACGTATCGACACAAAAACTTTGCATTTAATGGTAAAAAATTTACATACGCCAAGTAACGAGAATGAAGTAATTAACGAGTTTTTAACAGAAGAAAACCTTAAAAATAAAGAAATTCAAAGATTGTTATCCAAAGCCATTCTCTTTCTTTAAACTTGTAATATTTCAACTGAAGATATGTACACACGATTGTCATTTACTACAATATTGACAGAAAAATTGTTACAAAATGTGCAACATCGTCACAAAATGTATTGTCGGTGCATTGTATGCCAATAATATTGTCACAATTCCGATAATCGTGAGAACACCCTTCATTTCTATTAACAAACAATTTACAGTCATTTTTTATTGTCGCATGTGCTTCATTCCGTGCACCGTACAATAAAACCATCGGCAGATAAATATTTCTGTTGGCAATGCTGCCCATAAATATTTAGATACAATGTTAAAAGTCGGATCTGGCAACTTTTTCCCTACAATAATATGACAACCGTGTGAACGGTCAATTATTATTGGCAGAAAAATTTATTGTCGCAGAACTGTGTTCCAATGAAATTGTATAGTTTTCTTTCAATAGTGTGAACAGACAAATTACCAGACGGTAACAATTTTTCATTGTGAGTGCATTGCCACCATATGGCCGTATCATACAATATTGTACAATCTGACAATCGTGTGAACATAGCTTGATTTTTTAAAAACAGATCCCAAGAATTGGGAAGCCAACAAGTCATTTCACGATGCAAAGAACAAAGTTCAAAGTGGTAAATGATCTGACAGAACGAGATGTGGCTTTGACTAACGCTTTATTTGCAGGGAATCGTAAGAACTCCAATAAATGATTTATAAATAAAGAAAAACAAATGGTTTAATTTTTACTTAATATTCATCGGGTATAAACCTTAAAAATTATATAACTCACGACCGGTAAGAGTAAATTGAAAAATTATTTTGCCAAAGTTTTCTTTATGTCTTTTGGTTTGCTTTGTAATCCTCCAAATGTTTTCTATTAGATCTCTCTGTAATTCCCTAAATGTGTCCTATAATATTCAGATCAGGATTTTGCGGTGGCAAATCATCCCCTGACTACCCGATAATATCTATAGTATCGTCTTCATTCCCTTTGTCCAAATCGTTCCGATATATTTTTACTATTGGAGCAACACATGGCTAA
Source organism: Dexiosoma caninum (assembly GCA_963924685.1). Classification (NCBI taxonomy): domain Eukaryota; kingdom Metazoa; phylum Arthropoda; class Insecta; order Diptera; family Tachinidae; genus Dexiosoma; species Dexiosoma caninum. Next base: position 59,111,467 of record OZ004729.1, read on the forward strand.
TCTCCATGATTGCTGGTTATTCTAGTGCACTTTTACTCTAAATTTGTGTTGACCGGACATCGTCTGCCGTCGTTTCCAGTGATATTCAACTTTGACTCATCATTCCATATTACAATAATTTTTGGCTAATTGGAAGTGTTGCTGAATATATTGTTACGCTAATAAATTTATTTAAAGGAATTTAAGGATTACCCTCATACAAATGTATTTCATTAGAACGTTGTAGATTTTAATCGACTAACAACATGATAAACAAACACCGAACTCACATACCAAACTTACGCAAAGCAAAAAAATAAACAATTACATAGACTGACAAAACACACATTCACAAGGGATAAAGAGAATTAACGGCAAATACAAATGTAAGTTCAAATTAACGGATTTCTGGAATATTTAAAGCTGCTAGGTATTACTAGAATATTCTAACAGAGTCTAATGATAAATAGGTGTGGTGCCTCCACTGGGAATGCAGTTGTAAAAACACTCTTAAAGCTATCGTTTGAACTAATTGCCTGAAAGAAAACTACAGATTGTGACAGAAGTAACATTGTGAAGAAATTAATGATTAAGAGGACAAATGAATAAAAGCTTATTGAAGTAAAGTATAAAGTGTAGTAAATAAAAGAATACACGTTTTAAAAGGTAAAATGTAATAATTCGTTGTTTTATTTTGTAATCACTAATTAAAAAAAAACGTAACAAGAATTATTTTACCCCAATATTCGAAGATCGCGTTTTTATTATATTTAGACGTAAGTAAGTATGTAAGTAAACATCTCATAACTTTTCAGAAATTTTGCGTAAAATGATAATTTGATTTAATCACATTATTAGAATTCTAATTCTAGTGCATAGTTATCATCAAAAAGCATAAAAAATATATTTTTTTCTTACTCTTTTCTTTATTTTTATAAACATCGTCTAATCATTGTTATAATTATCAAGAACCGAATAATAAATTTTCTGTTCATGCAAGCCAGCATTGATTTTTTGCTATTTTTCCAGAAGCCATTTATCGATATAAATACTGATATATTCCGAGTTTACTCGTAACTGCACAAAAATGGCAAGTATACAAAGGACGAGATAACTTGTAGTTATCTAGAAGTTATCTCGTAGTGGGCAGTCAACGTGTTAAGAACGCTGTAACAGATTGGAATGAAATGTATCGTATTCGAAAGATATTGAGCTCTCTTAGATGTCGTGAGACAATGAACGGACTCGGTTCAGTAAAGTTCGAAAATAACATTTTCTAAAAATTGCTTTTTCATAATAAATTTTAAACTACTATCGACCAAGTTCAAAATCTAATCAGCTCTTAACCTCAGAAAGAGACGTCGATTGGTGCGATTTAATAAAAATCGGGTGATTCGTTCAAAAGATATCGTTGACGAAATATTTCGAAAAAAAAATCGTTTTTTAGCTGAAGTCTTTGTAAAATGGGTTTATATTTTCACCGATTATATTAGACTTAAGAAATGTATCGGATGCCGCAAATTTTACAAAAATCTGTAAAGTGGTTTGAAAGATATTGATGACGAAAATTTTGTACAAAATTTTTTGTTTTTAATTACTCGGTAAGTTGTTGTAAAATCTATTTTCCGTAGGCATTAACTTTTCTGGACCTTGTTCGGATGATGCATATTTTCTTTGAATAATTTAAAATTAGTGGGAAGATAACCTGCAAGGTCAACCGATTCCCATATTTTTTTTTAATATTAAGTGTTCTTCGTGTTTTCGGTCAAGCGTCTTTTATCGTTCTTGCCGATATTTTAATAGCGTGTGCCAACTTCATGCACGATCTACTCTGCATAGATGGTAGGAATGGGTCAAGTTTTCTCATCCTGGCAATGATGTTATCTTCAGCAGGGGTAGTTGTGGTATGTTTTTTCCTTGCAAATGTTCCGTAAAATTTTATGTAATGGTTAACCGAATTGACAACTTTTCCTCGGGACATCGATAAATTTGTTTCCAATTCAGCTATTTAATGAACATTATGGAAGAAATTCCTTGCAGCACGAGTGGAGCTCTTATTTTTACCCATAAAAATAAAATTAGTTTGGAGTTGAGAACAGGAAAAGTTATAAAATATTTTTTTAACAACAACAAAATTTATTGTTACCAATAACCTTAACTAAATTAACTATTCATCTTTTAAAGTTAAAACAGATTAATTATTTGTTCATTGTTTTGAATGTCTAAAATATTTTTCTATTTTGAAGAATTGTAACCGTATCGTAATTCAAATAACTTGCCGCAATTTTTCCACTACGTAAAATATATTGCATGAATAGCTTAAAAAGTGCATACATATACATATTTACAAATGTGTATGTAGATTGCGATGTATTGGGATCTCAAATAAATCCATAATCCTGTGATTTTTAAACTTAATACCAAGAAGCATTTCTACCACGACCATATTGGGTTTATGCACCCAGATGGTGTATTACAACAGATGGTGTATCTTTTAAAAATGATTGTTGTCTTTAATAAATTATACACGTAACCCCCTATAACGCGGTACCTATTGATATTCAACTACGTTGGAGGTTGATATGTGAAAACGGGTACGAAAAACCGCATTTTTTCCCATAAGTCAAGATTTAGGAGGTGTTTGGAAAAATTTTAAAACCACATTGTTGTTTGGCTCGACAATAGTTAATAAAAGAGTGTCACATCCTAGGCATTTTTCCTTCGTTCATTTTTGTAATCCAGCGTAATTGCTATTGCATTGCAACAATCGTGTGATCCTACCTTAAATTGGTTCTTGTTTAAAATTATTATACACATAAATTTTTTTCCTGTGAATAATAACAGGAAAAGGAAAATTATTTTGTCAAAACTATTTTATAAAATTCAAAATAACAACTATAACATTATCATAAAATTATATTCTGGATTTGAATTTTTTTTATAATTTTCAATATAATATTATTTTTAATAATTATTTTCTATTAGAATTTTTTTCGAAACAAATTCAAAATACGTTCTATGAATATGGTAATAAATTATATAAATAACTAGATCATTTTGAAAAGTTTGCCATCAACCTAAATCCAATATGGCGACGGATCCTAAAACTGCAAACTTATTTTTAATGCTTATTTCCAATATGGGTATCAAATGAAAGGATATGAAGAGGAGATTTTAAAAAGTTGATCATCAACCTAAGTGCAATATGGCGACTGACCCTAAAGGGATGAGACGAAGCCGGTCTTCTGTTTTACTCACTATACAGTTGATAGTAAAATTATTAATAATTATATTTAATGTTTAGATAGCTATCGAGAATTGTAATTTAAGATATATTTGTTACTTTGATAAAGATTACTTTATTAACCTAAATAAAACATACTTTCATTGTCTACAACGCTTTCGATTATAAGTAAATCCCCGCACACTTATAGTAGATAGTTATTTTTATTGAACTAAAAAAAAACTTTCCTAGAAATAATATACATGACAAAACAACGTTTGCCGGGTCAGCTAAAAACAGCAAAACTTATTTTTTTTCTCATTAGTAAACCGATTCCGTGATCTAGTATAATATATATTTAGAAAAATAGATTATATGTGTATATATATATTATACGGAATTAAGGAAATGTGTACGGAAAAAGTCATTTGCTTCTAAACCTGTTTTGTTCTTACTACTTCTACTTTTCATTTTATTTGAAGTGTGATAGTGCGAAAGCAAAATGCATTATTACTTTAGATTTTTTGGCAGTCGCACCAAATCTCTTTAGATTCCTCTCTCACAACGACTTGTATTGTATTATAGTGTGAAAGGGCCTTTAGTAAGACAAAGGAAAGAATGGGAAAATTGGACATGTCGAATGTAGTATATAAGATTCCTTGTGCAGGTAATAATGACGAGAATTGTATTATAAAGTATATACTAATATATGTAGGTACAACGAAGAACAAACTAAACACTAGGATTGCTTGTCATAAATCGGATCAGAGACTTAGGGATCATATTTTACGAAGGACTGCATTATCTTCTCATTGTTTAAATTCGAAATGGATTAGTGTTAAATACAGAACATAATTACAGAAAACGTTTTATACTAGAAATGCTACAAATAATAAACACATCATTAAGGATTAATTACAAAGCAGATAATATTGAACTAAATTATAGACTTTTAGTAAATAAAAGATAGGGATTATACAAATATAGTCATGATGTGGTAGGATTTTTTCATATAGATATGTTTACTTTTATTTTCCACACGTTTATATATATATATATACATATCTTTGTTAAAAATGTTTATTATGAATTATTTAATAATTATATATATATGATTTTAATTGTGCTTTTTCCCTTACAAACTATATGTGAAATTTATTATTACATACTTTATGATATTCTCATACAGTATGAAAAATATCATAAATTGAGGAGGAAAGCATATACATATATATAGTACTATTTCGCTAATGCTTACTTAGCTCTTTAGTGTATAAAATATGTAGTATAAAATATATAGTATAAAAATATAGGTATAAAATTTTGATATTCTTTTGTTTCATTTTTTAATTTTTTCATTTGATTCAAAATACATTAGTTATGCTGGCCAATGGCAAGCCTAGTGTAGATGATAATAAAAAACTAAAAATAGAAATATGTGTGTGTTATAAAAGTAAACTCATGGATTGTTATGATTTTGTTTATAGATTTTTTGGTTTGTATGTTTGATATTCAATTCAATTCTCGATTGATTAATTGAATTTTAAACATATAGATCTTGGGTTTGTATTCAAAAATTAGGAAAAATCCACTGATGAGCTAAGTAAGCATTAGCGAAATAGTACTATATTGATATGCTTTCCTCCCCAATTATTGAGTTGCTTTTGTAATAAAATGCTTTATGATATTTTTCATATTGTATGAGAATATCATAAGGTATGTAATAATAAATTTCACATATAGTTTGTAAGGGAAAAAGCACAATTAAAACCATATATATATAAATAGATATTCCCAAAATAAATTCAGTTAATATAAAATTATATATATAATTTTTCTAGTTTTTTGACCTCTTTTTATATTAATAACACTAATTATTTTTTTTTTGTGTAGCACAAAGGAGTAGCGAAATATCGAATCGGAATAAATATTAAATATATTAAAAAGACCTTAAGCTTAAATAATTAGTGTTATTAATTATATATATAATTTATTACCATATTCATAGAACGTATTTTGGATTTGTTTCGAAAAAGAAAATCTAATACAACATTAAAAATTTTAAAACCAGAGTATGATTTTATGAATATGGCGGTTATAATAGTTAATAGTTAATAGTTAAAATAGTTTTGACAAAATAATTTTTCCTTTCCTGTGAATAATAATTTGTGTGAATAATAATTTTAAACAAGAACCAATTTCCAGAAGAAGGTACACAAAGAAGTGGCGAAATATTGAACAAATAAAAATTAGAAGAACATTACTGACGTTAAGCTTGAAAAATATTATAATTTAATTTAAAATATTTCTTTTGTTTCACGAACTTCACTTTTAAAACAAGAAACTTTAATTTTGCTATTCACAAATTCCGTTCAACGGAATACAAAGTTAAAATTATAAAATTCACGATAGCAATGTCACAGTCTGGAATATATAGAGAAGTGTGTGCAGGAGAAAAATTAGAAAAAAATACAATACAATAAAACTTGCACAAAATTGTTGAAGAAAATACAATGCAGAAATACTTTTTACTAGAGCGTATGCTACTAGGAAAGTTTTTCCTAGATAATGCTGATAAGCCTGAAAAATACAGCCTTAAATACTTCATGCTTTATACAACTGAAACGAGGGATGTAAATATGAACGAAATAAATACGAACGAGATTGAATACAAAATGAGCGGTAAGGAGTCAATAGTGCTCTGTAAAAAGAGCAGATCATTTCGTTCATTTGTGTGATTCATTCAATTGAAGCCGTTCGTTCGCGAACGACACAGCTCTAAATTCAAGGCACATAATAAAACAATTTCTTACGGCTAGCGGAAGGTTTTCATTTTATTTGTTAAAAAGATTTCCGTCTTTAAAACGGCTCAATAAAGTGAAAATTTATTCAATGAATAGGCATGAATTGGGCTAGAACTGGGATAAAACGGAATTTGCTGCTCAATGGCATAATTTCGATAACTAGCAGACTTAAGCCATTTGACGGTGTACTTTGCAGTACATTACGACTGTTGACATTGACAATTTGGAACACGTTCTCTGCGATTATCCCGCACTCTGCAGACAGAGGCTGTACCACTTTCATGACATTGTTGTGCATCCACAACTTCCGGAACACCAAACCACAAATAGAGCTTGGATTCCTCAGGAACTTTCGGATGGAGGTTAATGTGATGGGTTTTTAAACAATATCTCTTCTTTGGTCTATGCTACTGTACATTACAGCCTTCTTCATCGGTATATAACAAATGAAATGGCTCGCCACCAGTTTGAATGCATCTACTCAACACTAGAGATGCAACAACTCCAAGTGGCCGTTCTCTACACATACCTTCCGAAATAATTTAAGAATTCTAAGCGCCCGAACATTAATGCCATGAAAATCTAATACCGTTATTGGTCGCCTGGCCATGCTCTTTTCATACTAAACTAGAATAATATTTTATGAAAATAAAATTGTTTGTGCTATAACTTATGATACACCAGTGTTGTCCTAGATACTGAACTCTACAAAAGTATAAAACTGTATGATTTCACCTTTAATACTTTAAATTTTGACCAGTAGAATTTACATTTCCAAGCTAAATGAGACATTTCGTTCTAAGAATCTTTTTCATTTTAATTTAATTGTTGCGAACTCCAACTTGTTTTCATTTCTTACAAATGTTGAAAATCGGGGTATAGCATATAAATTATATCTAATTAATTGTATATGAATGTTCTTGAAGAAAAAGTGAACTGAATTTGCTATTAAGAATGTAAATACTCGTTTTGAGCAAAAAGAGGTTGGTGGGAGAGAAATCTTCTTTATTTACACGTATTTAATAAATAATTTCAAACTAAATAAATTTAATAATTAAAGAGAAAAAGAGACAGTTTATACCTGGTTAACATAACTTTTTGCAAATACGATTTACGATCATTTTTGCATGGCGGTTTGCCGGCACGTTTTAGTTCCAACGACTCTTCCATATTCGACATTTTTTTTAACTTATTTTTATTTAAGTTTTTATTTTGTATTTATTTAAACAGTTGTTTTCACTTTATTGATTATTGAATTGAAAAAGTTAATTTAGCAAAATAAATTTTTAAGAAAATTGTTTAAATAAAAACTGGATTTGCGAGAGAAAAATTTGTTCTTAAGCAAACCGTTCTTGAAAGAGGTTTTTGTTAAACTGATTTTGTTAAAATGTGAAATATTAGAACGGGAACTGGTTGGATTTATTTTTTTTTTGTTATTAAAATTTGTTTTGTATTTTTAATTTCTTGTTGCTTTCGAAAGATTTTGTTTAAAAAAGTATCTCGTATCTCACGTGCGCCGTAAATGAAAATGAAAACTACTACAAATATCACTAAATACTATCTGTCAGTATGAATATGAGTATCAATAGAAGTGACAAAGGAAACATGAAACAAAACAATAAAAAATTCAAAAAGAAGTTAAATTCACATTTTATTTGAATAGCTTTTAGTTTTGCATTTTCTACTGACAAATCTATAAACCGACGGTCAAATCTACATATTCCCAATAAAATGAATTCAATTCTATGGCCAGTAGTATGTCTGTACATACAAATATGTAGATGTTGCTGTTTAGTTAGATTTTTATTTATTTATTAAGTTTTTTATGCCTCGTCTCTTTTTTATTCTATAATAAAGATTTGCTTTTTTTTCCTAACACATATTCCAGAGAAAAAAAAAACCAAATATGTAAATATATTTATGCATGATCACACTCCAGAAAATAATTGTAAAATAATGATGCTAAGCCAGGTATTGTGAAATGTTCTCAGAGAATAAGATTGACTGAAGGTATTAAATTATTTAGGGTGGAATGAACTTTAACTGACTAATAAAGCATTCGATAAACCTAAAAAACCAACATGTCTAAGCAATCTCTGTGGGTGCCTAAATCTGCGGTAGTTCACCATAACACCAAATTGGTTTTTTTTTTTCATATTTTGGGCCAGCACTCAGGAGATGACCCATACATATGCGGTGCATTGTGCTGGAACTAGAGAAAAGGAGTAGGAAGAGAATTGACAGAGGTGAAGCTTCACTATCTTACCACACTGCCTTTTGCACGTTCTTTGTTTTTATGGCAGTGTTGTAGCGTCTCTGACGTATTAAATTTTGCAGATTCGTTTTTAGTAGCCTTTTTTAGTAATTGTTTTACTTCGCCGGTGCTACACAATACCGAAGGCGTACTGATGTGCATGTGGATTGGTTAAAGCTGAATCCGTTACTGTTCAGTGACTATGCCTTCGCCACTGAAACCTCCCGACAACAACTGACACAAAGCCACACAAATGCACATCAGAAAAAATGCGAGATGTTTTTATGAGTCTGAAACAGGGATTGAAACCAGGAAATTTTTGGTTTTGCAGTCAACGTGCAAACTACTTCAGCCATCGCTACCCTTTTGGAATTACATGAACAAATTACTTTTTTATGGCCATAAAGTTGTAAAAAATTCTGTAGTTGTGTATGGATTCCCATCTTTATCTGGATTTTATATTTGCCATATGGTCTATATGACTTACGCAGAAACCAAAAATCATTTAATATCTCTGGAAATGGGGGGAGAATGTAATGAAGAGGGTAACGAAAGCGAAGATTGCGCTTCACACGTGTGAGACGAACGTGGGTAAGATTTGGCGTCTTAGGCCTGCCATGGCCCATTGTTTTTATTATGTCGTGGTGGAACTTACTCTGCGTTATGGTACTCACGCTTGGTGGATGGTGTGCAAATATCAGTGTTATTGGAAACTGATAGACAACGTGCGCAAACTGTCAGCTGTCCTGAACTCCAGCACACTGCTCCACTACACATAAAGCCTTAAAGCTATACTCATTCGGATTCCTTCAGAACTTCTATTCTATTCTATTGCAGCAGAAGACAGAACTGATGGAAGTAAGGTTAAATTCAGTTAACTCCTGGATGAAACTGGACTATGGGTACGCTGCGGTTCTCTCCTTTATAACTTTCTGGGAAAAAAATTTGGCTTCGAGATTCCGACTAAAGAGTTCTGATCTACGCTGACAGCCACGCTGCAATTAGGTCCCTGGCGGATGTCACTCGACGTCGGTCCTCATCCAAGAATCCCGGCGATTTGTCAAGGAAATTTCGGAAATTATATGGACACAGGGTTCTATTAACGGTCATAGGTGAGGGGACGTGCAGTAGTGCTAAACTCTACTGAACCAACTTGAATAGGAAGAGAACTAATTGTCTTTTTTCCTCCACCGCACTATTACAGCTCTCACGGGCTACTATCTCATTGGAAGGCATAAACTCGGAATTCCCTCGCCGGATTTTTGTAGGAGCTGGAGATCTGTGGAGGAGAAGGAAACTATTGTGTCAGTACCCAGTTCTTGCCATGAAACGACAGAGATTCTTGACTTCTTATTTTCTGTCATCGTTGACTGAACTCTCCCAGAAGAAGCTTTCCGCAATAGCAAGATTTGTTTTGAAGTTAGGGTAGTTTCATTTGGCACTGTCTGGTCTCCGAGTTGAATAGCTTGCAGTACTACAATGGACCGACCGCTTGCCAAAGTGGTGCTTGCCCTTCGGGGCAACATATTACTATGACATGACGTGAAATTTTTGGTGAACGCATAATTTCAAGAAATTCAGATTTCCCTGGGCATCCTCGTTCACCAGATTTAACTGCGCCCGATTTTTTTTATGGGGATATTTAAAAGACAAAGTGTATGTTTACAAACCACAGACACTTGGACAGCTCAAGCAGAATATTCGAGACGAAATACGGCGCCTGCAACCAGAAACATTACGCCGTGTAATGCAAAATGCGCTAAAAAGAGCCAATGCCTGTATCGAGCAAAATGGTGGTCATGGTGATGTAATATTTCACACATAGTCACGTTAAATTTCCATAAAATGTATTTAACATATAAAAATAAATCATTTAAAAAAACCGTTATTACAAGAGTTACACGTGTTTAACATCACTAGGTCTCATTTGGGCCACCCTGTAGAAAGCGTTCATTAACCAAAAAAATTTGCCACGAGAGAGCGTCAAAAGAGCGTAAAAAATTGAGAGGCAGAAAAATTCTTTCAAGTTTTTACAAGTAACATTTTTACTTGCAATAATTATTCAAACAGCTGTTTGCGTTTGAATAACGTTTTGCGTTTGTTTTGCAAAACAATATTTCTAAATTAAGTTAAAAATAAAAATATTTTGAAAAATTTAAGAAATTGTAAGAAAATATAAACTTTTAAAACGATAAAAAGTATTAAAAAGATAACAAATTTACTTTCGTGTAACTTAGAAACAACAGAAGCAAAATAAGATGTCTAATGGAATTAAACTAAGCATCTGGGACATCAGTGGCAAAGGATGTTCCGGCAAATAGACCACCTGTTATTTTTATTATTGTAAATATTATGAGTACCTAGCTACTAGGTACTTTACACTAAGCAGGCAAATAATTCAATTAGTTCAAATATATATTTGCAAATAAATTTTAATTAACACATAATTTATTAAATTACTTTTTTTACTGCTTTTGGGGTTTAATGCTGGCAGTAACATGATATTTTATTTTGGATAAAGCTTTTTATTACAATGAAAATGAAAATTGCTTAAATTTGTTTTCTTTTTTTCCGTTTTTCGGCGGCTGTTTATTATTTTATTTATTAAATCAATTAATAGAAGGATTTTTTTTATTGAATATTCGCTTTAAATACTTTAGGAGCAGATTGCTATAAATTTGTGAATATGCTACAAAAAGTAATAGGGCAATTTTATTTGCAAAAACTGAAATATCTTACAAATTCGTGTGTAAAAATCATTGCTAATTGTATGCAGGCTGTTATAACGTATAAACTAATTAAAAATAGATATTTTATTCAAAAGGAGCTAATCACTCTTATCGTGTTTAGCGTATTTCTACTACGCCTAGTATTAGATTAAATAAAATTGCAAAACTTTTCATTATTTTATTACAAGCCGTACTCGAAAAACGCCAGTCACGACAATGCTGAATATAAATGACCATAATCACAATATTTTTATAATAATGTACATATATGTATAATTTGTCCAAAAAATATAGGGGCAGTTTTTAAGTACTCATATATACCTATACATTACAACACTATTTTAACTTGCAAATTTTAGCAAGTAAAGCGTTCATTTTCTTTTTCACATTTTTGAGAGTAATTTTGGAAAATTTCTTGTTACTCTCTCGTTGCTAATTTATACTAGTAAAGTAAATGAACAGAGCTATTATAAAGGTATAAAAATATGAACAAATTTTAAACATTTTAAAATTAAAATTTTTCTTATATAGCAGCGACTTGTAAATATTATCGCCACGGCATAATGCATACGAAATTTAAAGACTCTTACTATTATACATTTCTAGATACCAGATAGATTATCAATTACTATGTATGGGGCGCACTCCGGCTCGCCTGAAGAGTTTCAGCCTACGACTCAGGACACGAAGCTTCATCACCTGTAATCTCTCTATGCATCTCCTCTAGTTCCAGCACAATGCATCGAATACGTAGGGGTCATCACCCGATTCTGGTCCAAGATTAAAAAAATATAAATACGAAAAAATTTCCTATACGTAAGGGTATAACATTGGAGCTTACGGGATACATACGGATTTAAAACCAACTCCATTCAGATGGCCAGATTCAAAGATAGTTACAAGATCCCGACTTACTGTGTCATTTATATTATGATTATTAGCCTAAATAACCGCGGTGTTACGTCTACTACCGAAAGAAAATTAATAGCAAATGCTTCATTCACTAAAGAATAAATAGAAATGTAATTTCAGTTTAGAAAAATTAAAAACTGTAAAAGTACGGAGCCTTTCGGCCTCCCTGAAGTTATTCAGAACTCCATAAGACCGCATCTATAAGAAATCATATAGTAGGACCTATGAGCCATAGAATGAGCAAACATCGAAGAAATTGTTGCAAAACCAGTGCAGTAAATTCATAGCCTCCACACGCGCCCAAAAAATAACTTTGGCATAACCATAACCTTTCTCTCAAAACCGGAAAGTAGTTGATTGCCCTCCAGCAAGTGAGAATTACTTGCAAATAGTCCAGCCAGGAGATTAGATTCATCAACCTGGTCAACGAATAATTGGTTGTCTTTGAAAATTGTCGGAATTGAAGAACCATAACTATATATTCTTTAACTTTTGAACGAATGACCGAGCAGTAAGAGCTTTAGTGCGAATTTGCCGATCTTACATTGCCTTTTCGTGTCTTAGCACTGTGACACATGGCACAATTGTCGGGATTATTTTTGTTTGTTTTTTCCTCTGCCTCCCAGGTGTTACGTTGACGCATTAATTTTTAAGCCAGAATTTTTTTGCTCAACTAAGGATGAAGAAAGGTACTATTAGCGCAGTCACAATTCAAAATTTTTGGTCTAATCGTTTTAATTATGCTTTGTTTTTATCCCATTGTACTCAATTACATACATATGTACATATGTATGTACATACTTTTTGATATTTTGACGTTTTTTTTAGACAAACAAAATGATTATTTGTTAAAATAGGCTAGTGATAGATAACTTTCAGGCGTTCAAAATTACATGTGATAGTTACTACGAAACAAACTAAATCAAAGACAAAATTGTAAATTACACTGACAAACACTAACAGAACCGAACAACATGCTGCACTTTCAACTTCAGAGTTCTTGGTGTTTTGTCCACTGTGTATGGTGGTAGATTAATAGAATACGAGAAATTATTCCCCGTTATTTTTTGTTTTTTTTTTCCTCTTATATGAGTCTCCTTTACCAAAGAGATCGAAAAATATACGGTCAGAACCTCACATTCAATCGAGATTTAAATATAAGTGTAAAAAGTTTTTGACAAAATATTAAAAATCTGCTATAAAAGTACCTGCAATTTTTAAACAAAGTGTTTGATTTCATCCCAGTTTAAAAAACAAGAGGCACAATAATAAAATATTTTCATATTCGTTACATGGGAATACAATGGTGATGCTCCTGTTTATTATGCGCCTTATAAAGATAAAGAAAATTGAATTGTATGAAATTGTTTTGTATATTTAATTGTTTTCAACAATTGTGTTTTTATTTTACGTGCAGTATGTATAATTTTGTTGGTTTTGTTTATGTTGGATTGGCAAATTTATGATAATTTATTATTAAGAAATTAATAGATTCTATGTTTATATTAACATATGTATTTATACAAAATAATAAAAAAAAAGAGAAAAAAAACTTACGTTTTTTTTTCTTATTTAATGGAAAACGAATGACTGTTAACTAGTAAAAAACGTATGAGTGTGTGTTTAATAATTTGGATATAAATATCTCAAAATATCTTTTTAAATTAAAATAAACTATGTATTTCTGTGAGCGATTGATTTTTTTAAAATCCTCGTCCTCAGGATAGAGTGAATTTTTGTTCTCTCTTTACTTCATCTACTTCTAAAACAAACAAAAAACAATTTGAATTACATTCTACACTCCTTGTGGAAATCTTGAAAGTATTTTGGCACTTTTTGGAAATTCTAACATATACGAGGTGTGTTTAAAAGAAAAGCTGAATTTTTAATTTTTTTTAAAAGTATTTCTTTATTCATCAACATTTATTTGTTCCCTTCAAAGTAATCGCCTTCTGATATAATGCACTTATGCCAGCGCTTCTTCCAATCCTCGAAGCACTTCTGAAATGCACTTTTCGGTATGGCCATCACCTCGGTCTTCGATTTTGACTTTATCGCATCAATTGTTGCAAAACGCTTTCCTTTTATTAGTCTCTTCAGTTTTGGAAATAGAAAAAAGTCGTAGTAGGTGGTTGAGCCATAATTAGGGTGTGGTTTTTGGCCAAAAAATCACGAACAAGTATTGATGTGTGAGCTGGTACATTATCGTGATGCAGAATCCATGATTTTCTTTCCACAATTCCGATCGTTTGAGCCGTATTCCTTAACGCAAACGTTGCATAACTTCCTTGTAGTATTCTTTATTAGCCGTACGACCTGTTGGCAAGAACCCATGATGGAATCGAAGAAAACAATATTCACCTTTTCTTTTAAACAAACCTCGTAAATTATGCATACATATGCATAAATTTATTTCCTCCTCTTTTTTAGCGCTACTATTTAATTGGACCAAAAAATCTTTAAATATACTGCTTTAATTTTCTTCTTAAATTTATTTTAATCCTAAACATTATGGTTGGGTAACCATGTTATAAATTTCTAATAAAATTAAATATTTTAAATTTAGTGCTTTTTTCTGAAAATACGCGTTCTTTTGTTTTTCCTCGAAGTCGATAACGGTGTAAATAAATAAAGGCTATCAGCTTTGTTCTTACTACTTAGAACGTGCATTGTTCAAATTTTGGAGAAGAGCACAAATTTATTGTAATGGGAAAACTAATCAGGTGTAAAGACTAGAACCATATTAAGATAAATGCAAAAATATCAAATCGTCCACTAATGTTATCGATAAAAAATGAGCAACTGTCAAAAAAATGTAAAAAGTTTTAACTTAAAATTGACGCTTCAAACTTAAATTATTTTAAATGTTGGCAACTTAGTGATTTAAGCACAATGTCTGCGATTTTAACCTTAGTTTTTCAATATTTATTTTTCTTTAGCGTTTTCTTTAAATGAAAATAAGGAAGCAACACTTAAAAATGTAAATATTATGTTGTGTTTATTTTTTTCTGGCTGTTGATGTTCCTTTCTATCAATTTTATATTAGTTAATGAAAAATAAATGTAGTGTCTTAAGAAACTCAATCGCATTGGGAACCTCCTCCTTTTTTGACGTCGGTTACAAAAAGAACATTGATTATAATAATTTGTAATTTGTGTTTGAATAAAAATTGTATTCTTTTATTTGTAATTTTGTGTTTAAGCGCACTTTTAAAAAGTCAACAATTGTCACACTGTATTTATGTAAACGCATCATCATTACTATGACAGAGGAAATCATAAAGTCCGCAACAACTGTTTTTAAAAACTAATCCAGTACAGCATACATGAACAGGCAAAACATTAAAACAACCGATCGTATGACACATGTGTCCTTACCATCCAAAAAACAGAGAGCCAAGAGAGTTATATTCTGTTTGAATTACCTAACACGTTTACTACAGAACCTAAGGTCCTGGGTTCGTTTCCAATGTTCGAGTAAGTTATAAAAACACCGTGCATTTTTTATGATGTATATAGATTAGTGCACCTAACAGCTAGCAGTAGCAAATATGTCATTTCCCTGATGTCTGTGCACAATTATAATCATTGGCATTATGACATGATGACAAGATGAAAAAGTGTCCTGTGGTCAAAACATTAATGTCAAATTACATCAACATTATGACGGTTTCTCTATCAGTGTAATTTATGTAACATTTGATAGAATATGGTTTTAAAGAAGTTTTTGTTTCTCCAAGTGG
Source organism: Dexiosoma caninum (assembly GCA_963924685.1). NCBI lineage: Eukaryota > Metazoa > Arthropoda > Insecta > Diptera > Tachinidae > Dexiosoma > Dexiosoma caninum. The sequence goes on from OZ004729.1 coordinate 59,127,110, forward strand.
GACAAAATTACCAAAAAGAAAATGCAATTTTTGAAAAGTATTGGGCCACGGATTCTGTGTATGGGGCAAAAAAATTTTATAAAAAAACTGAAATGACATTTTAATGTTTATTTCATAATAAAACTGTATAACATATACCAACATGGCTTCCAGATATCATAATTTTTTTGGTAGTAAGATAAATTATAATTCGTAACATAATTGATGGAAAAATATGCTCAAACGTTTAATAAAACGCACAACAACAGAGTTATGCAAGAACTATGCCCTACTCTATTGCCTCACCAAATGTCTCTGATCTAGATCATTTTCTAAAGAATGTACTGTACAATGTCGGAATTGGTGTTGCATTTTTTTTTTAACTTGGATAGTGAGAGAAATGATAGGAGATGAAGCTTCACTATCTTACAACACTGCTTTTTGCACGTTATTTGTTTTTATAGCAGTCTTGTAGCGTCTCTGATGTCAAGGAGACGTAGCACGTGCTGGAAATAGAGGAAAGGCATAGTAGGAGAAATGATAGGAGGTGAAGCTTCACTATATTACAACACTGGTTATGGCACGTTATTTGTTTTTATAGCAGTATTGTAGCCTCTGTGATGTCAAGAAGACATATTAAATTTTTGAAGCCTCGTTTTTAGTAATTATTTTACTTCGCCGGTGCTACACAATACCGGCGAAGGAAGGCGTTCTGATGTGGTTGTGGATTGGATACAGCTGAATCCGTTACTGTTCAGTGACCAGTGACTATGTCTTCGCCACTAAAACCTTGTGACAACAACTGACACAAAGTCACACAAATGCACATCAGAAAATATGCGAGAAGTTTTTATGAGTCTGAAACTGTGGGTTGAACCCAGGAAAGTTTTTCGTTTTGTAGTCAACGTGCAGACTACTTCGACCATCGCCACCCAATTGTATTAGTTGCACAAATTCAATAAAATGTTATCGAACGGAAGTAGTGCTTATTTAGTAAATATGAAGATTAAAAAAAAATTAAAAGTAATTTTACTTCATTTTTATTGTCTCAATTAAGGCAATGAACATCTAAAATAGTATATGTTATACAGTTGCATTTTTTTCCTCCCAACTGTGTGTTTCCATTTACACTTGTTTATCGTAGGATTGGAAAATTGTTTAACCATTTGCCAACATTCCGTGTTTTTTATTCTTATTTCAAATTTTCTTTTAATTCTGTTTAAATTAATATCATAATAAATTAAATCAATTTACATAAATGTTTTCTGATTTTTTGTCACTTATAAATCACTAATTATTATAAATAATTAATTTGTTTTTGGCTGATGTAAGAAAAAATTTATGCATGTATGTATGTACATATGTATATAAATTAAATTTTACCTTGGTATGGGTACAGCAACGCGACGTGTAAACGTTCTTGAGGTTAGAATCAAACGTGATGATTTTAACAAATATTCCATTTTGTTAATTTTTTTTAACTATGTAGTTTTATAAATACCAAATATTTCAAAATAATATACGAGCACAAGTAATAATTTGTATTTATTTACAGAATCGAAATATGAAGGTAATATTTTTAGGTCCTTATAGATTCTGAATTCGGATTTTTTTTTAATTTGAATTTCCCACAATATCACTTTAATAGAAATGATTAATTTCAGACAATTAATTAATTACTGCGTATAAAAAGTTTTTAACACCATATAAAGTGATATAGAAATTGACAAAATCATAATGTCAAATAAACGATTTTGCGACAAATGTTCCTAAAATGAAATAAAAAGCATTAATTATTAAACAAACTTCAATATTAATATTTAATATTTTGCTACAACTGTTACCATTGTAATGCCTTTTTAAATAGCATTGCGGAATAATTTCTATATGTACATTTTTTTTCTATGGAAGAAAAGTCGTATTCAGATGTACTATAAAGAATAAGTGCATGGTAAAAAAAATATATTTTTATAAACTTTTTTATATACTCGTACAGCATCTGTAGATCATCTAATAATTTTATTTTTGTGTTTTCTTATCACTTTTCTAATAAAAATTACAAACAAAGCATTTTTATATTTACATACGCGTTCATATATAAGTCAGTCCTTGATTAAAACTTGTTAAGTCAAAGTGTCACTTCAAGGTTGGTGGTTTAATCAATAGATAATGTTTAACCCCCATTGCCACGTGCAAGTGAAACTTCGAAAAACTTATTCAATTCTGTTGCAAATGCATTGTTCACACTTGCCCCAAGTAAAATGATAATGCAGAATAACACTGTCTCATCCACGTTCAGTATTCTATCAATATTCTTGAATTTGTTACAATAAGAAATTTATATAATAGTCGATTTTCCGCACAAAAGGAAAAAAAAGTAATAAAAGGATAAAATAAAAATTTTTGAAAAAAAATTTAACCGACTTAAAAAAAGAACTAAAAAGTAAAAAAAATTAATATTTTAGTTTTGTATGCGTTGCTAACTGCTTGAAGTCGGTGCCAAGTACGAAATACAATGTATGTACATCCCAAGAAAACATAAAAGTATATTTATGTATGGACATGTATAAAACGCAAACAAGGCCTCCTCAATTTCTATTTTATTTTAACCCACTAAAAAACATTAAATTTTTGTCTCTCAGGTGAGGATTTCAGCAATAGAGGGATTTATTTCTATTTTGGAGTCGGGGTGGTTGCATGTGGCGACTGTGTGATCGCCGGGTTTGTATAGCTTATGGTATCACAATGGACCTAAGTGGGGCGTTCTACTTCGGGGAGAGTCCGCCACCTTACCTAACACAACTTAACTTAAAGCTAAACGAAATATAAATATCAAGATTCAGCAATACTAATATAGATTGATTTCAATCTTCATAAATTTAACTTAGGTATTCCATACAGCACAAAAAACGAACTGAAATCAATGGAACAAACCGATTCATAGCCACCGCGAAAAAAAGTTTTTTCAACAAAAATTTGTTTAAAAAGTTACAAAATAAAAAGAAATACCCGTATATGTCTTATTTCATAAAAGTAGTTCTTCAATTTCTTCTGCAGATTCCATAAAAAAAATTAGATAAAAAAATTATGTACTTTGAAATTAAATCAAACAAAACCCAGCAAATAATTTTTGATTTAAAAACTATGATGTTTTTTATCGCTTCCGTTAACGCATACTTTAATTTTTTTTACAATAGAAACGATTTTTCAATAAAACGAAAAGGTGTTGGCAGTATTGCGATAAAAACGATATAAACGCGCATTTTTCGAAATTAAATTAAATTAAATTAGTATTATTCAGTGTGAAAAAACTAACTTCGATATTCACATCTCCACACTGAAAGAAAGTACGGAGACGTACTGCATGTGACAAAGCTCGTAAGAAAACGTGTAAATTAAGACGCAAAGTGTTGTCTAGTTGGCAAAATTTGTCATGCCCATACAAAATGTATGAAACTCGTGATTCACACACATTAAGTTTACCTGATACATTTTTGTTAAATTTTTCTTTTGAACCTGCATTTACGTTCATACACGAAAACATTTTGCCGTCAAGTTTCGCTTGTTTTGCATTACTTTGGTTAAGGAAAAAAGAGAGAAAGCAACAAAAAGAGAGAAAGAAACAAACTTGACGAGTACCGTCAAGTATGTACCCCTTTCCATTCTCTTTTCCCCGTTCATTCAAATACTCAAGACTTGACGAGTCAAACTTGATGTGTGTGAATCATGAGAAACTAATGGTGTTTTCTTTTCTGACAAAAATTTTACACATATGCTACATTTCGTTACTATTTCTGTTCCATTCTAAAAAATATGTAATATTAAAAAAAGCTATTTCGTTTCTTTCTAAATATGTTGCACAAATAAGTGGCAAAATATGCAACATATTTGAGCCTCTACTCTCAAGTCGGGGTGATATACTAACCTTTTTTACATCTTTGTTAAGTACTTTTTTATGCAAATAAGAATTATGAAAATCAATATACTCTTCATTTTCACTAGAGTCCATCAGACTTTTGTTATAGGAAGATTCTGTTTAATTTATTATTTATTTTAAAATAAACTTTTTTGATAAATTTTTGGTTTAAAGTTTTTTCAGTTTGTTCTAGGTAATAGCAGCTGATTAGAAAACAAGGTTGCTGACGATTTTTATTGATAAAATGGTGCTGAAAACCGTAACCGTAAACCGAAACAGTGAAACGCTAAGTATACATTAATGTTAAATCTCAATATTTTGTACCATTGTGGCAGTAAAAAATGTATAATATTTTAAAGGTATGGGCAAACTGTAGAAAATGTTATCCATCGAAAGGGCAACATGTTTGTTCAGAAAGGAAATCACCATAACCGAAATAACGCGGCGTCTACGCTTTGCAATTGCAAAATCCAATTTTGACAGCGCGGAAAGAAGTAAACTTGGCTGCAAAAAAATTAAATTGTTGAAAATTAATGACAATTTAGTTGTTTTCATGTCAATTTAGCGATTTATCTCTGTTTCTTATTTCTATTGAAAGTAGTCAAAGTGAGTAAACATTGCTGTTTCTGGCGTAACGATAAAGCTCTAATTTAGGTAACTAATTTCAGCGTAAAAGGTAAGTGCTAAATTACGTTGCTCTTTGCGTCGTAATTTAGGTTGGACTGTTAGTTGTCTGTTGTAGTTGAAAAAGGCTACGTATGTATAACGTATAACAGATGCTATGTGCATCGACCTTTAGAGTAACTACAAATAGAAAAATCATACGTTATTCGCATTAATATAACTTAAATACAGTGAAAGCTGGCTTTGCCAATAGCTCTTTATAAGGGGCAATTCTTAAAAAGAGTTAAAAAACGAAATTGAGCACAATTGTAGAATAAAAGATTTTCAGAGTGATTACTATTTCTATTGTGGCAGCTCTATATGTACTTACATAAGTGCATGATACATGCAATGATTCTGTGAAAATATTAAAAGAAAATTATAAACGTTCAGGATCTCACAATCGTGGAAAAAAGTAATAGCCGAAACCATTAAGAACTGCTTCGCTAAAGCAGGATTTATGAATGATTTTGATAATGCAGCATGCAAGCCAAGATGATATCCATTTACGAGTATATATTCTTTCGAGATTGCTTACACAAAATGTAGAATGTATTGGGTTTTTTTATAGAAATATGCAGAAGAAGAGAACAGAAATAAAAACGATTCAAAACATCGCAAGCTTTGGAAACTGTGCATTTTTACACTCTCGCCACTGTCAAAAATTCTATGAAACTTCAGTTACTCAAACTTAGTAAATTTGCCCAACAATTTTGACTTGTGAACTTGCGCTGCTCAATTGTGCATTGAATAAAATAGCACGTCGTCACTTTTTTGCACAAGAAATTCTAGCATTAACATATCATAAACAACCATTCCTTAAAATCGAGTCTTTTGCCTTTCTTAAACTGACACTAAGTGCTGAAAGTTGTGAAACAGTTTTAAAGGCTGTTTCATGATACAAATCTCGCATATTTGTTCATGGCGAGTAGTTAGCGTGTTGGCTCTGCAACCGGAAGGACCCATCCGGTCAAGTCAAAAGAAGTTTTTTTTGAGTTTTCTGGGCTACAGCAACTAGGCGGTATTTGAGCAATAAAACGTCGGCGAAGTAAAATTCTGAAATGGCTCCCCTTAGCTTAAACATAATGCGCCAAAATTAACCTTAGAGACGCTGCAACTTTTCTTTATAATTAACTACAGAGTTGTGCAAGAATTAAGCTCTATCTATCTACCATTTTCACCACCTGTCTATTCTCTACACTATCCTTCTCTCTATCTAGTTCCGAAGTAATGCATTGCATATCGAGGGGATTTCCTCTGAGCGTGTAGGCGTTTCCTTAAAGACATAATAAAAACAAAAAAAAATATTTATTCAATCCATTTGTTTGATAAATTTAAAGCATTCAGTAATTTTGATGCATTCATTTACAGTTTAATTATGTACATTAGATGGCAATATACAAAGTAGGTTTTGGTAATTGCTAACTGACCGAAAAATTCGACCGCCATGTCCTACTGCAATAAAATTATATATGTTACAGGCTGTTTGCGCTTTCTTCGTCAACTGTAAAGTGTGTTTAAAGTTTTTAAGTATGTATAAGGAAGTTAGATATTCAAATTATATGGCAACTCTTTTGTACACATACTATATCAACTATTTGAACTGAACATTCTTCCAATATATTTCTATTCGTGTGAAAACAGCATAAGATTAATTTTGTAAACACTGTTATTTCAAAATCGGGGAAAAAAAGGAGACCGTATATGTACATTTTAATATATGTATGTATGTATATGAGGAAAAAATCTGTTAAAAATAGGTAATGTTTAGTAAAATAAATTGTTCTTTTGATGTGGTATTTATATACATTAAAAGAATGTAAGGAAACACATATATCATGAATTATTTAAAAATGAATTCGCATTGCCTTTGCTAATATTTACATACATAACATACAAAATCGAATTTTTGATTGGTTACGATGCGCAGTATCAGTGTCGAAATGCATGTTTGTGCAAAATTTTACACGCCTACATAACGTTTTGATTAATAAAATTCTAAAAGCGCTAAATGCAAGCATAAAAGTTAGTTTGAAAGTGTTTTGCTTTTCCTGTAAAATTTCTTGAAAATAACTTAGGGTTTTAATGAATTCATATGACGATATGTACATATGTCGGTATCGGTAACAGGACACTCCTTTTTTCAAATTTACATTGAATTACAATTTTCTTAACGAGAGTATACAATTTATTTGTATAGGTTTCTTGCTCTACACAGAGCAAGATAAACAAATTTCTATGGACTTTTGATAAAAGCACTTAAGTCAAATTTTCGAAAATTTTCCTGGAGAGCAAAAACCCCCTCGTCTGTTCCAGGTGCATAGCAATAGTGCTCGAATTTTTGAGAGTAGAAAAATAATAATTTTTTTTTTTAGTGATTTTAGACGCTTAAAATGCTTAATATATTATAAACAAAACATTTAAACTGAGAAAAGTAAAAGCCATTTCTTATTAAATAAAGGGATAAATATGCACAAATATATGTAAATACATACATATGTACTTACAACTTTAAGTTTATTTGAAAAATTTTCGTTTTGCTTTTTTCATAAATTATTAACTAAATTTTCTGATTAATTTCTTAGTTCATATTCATATTTAAATAAAAAACAGCTAATAATTTAATTCTAGCCCCAACTTACGTAAAGAAAAATTTCGTGCAACTGTGTACAGGAAATGTACTATACCGTAAAAAGACACCGATTAGAAAAGAAAATGAGCCTTGAAAATTTATCTTTTTGATAAAAGGTGTGAACAATGTCCTTAATATCGACTTAATGCTAGGAATACAACGATGTCGAACTACCAATGTTTACCGGCGAAAACATCTTCAAGTAATTCTAATAGCCTGTGTGTTTTATTAGTTCCAGCACAATGCATCGCATGATTAGGGGACATCCCCTGACTGCTAGTCCAAAAAAAAAAATTATTCAAACAAAAAATTATTGCGCAAAATGCACAAATATCTACGATTTTGACACTTCATCTCATGACATAGTTACCTAAATATATATTATGAAAACAATATTATAATACCTGATATGCTGTGGCAATAATACTAATATTGAAATTCACTTGTGATATGATATGAAATTTGACGTTTGCTGCTATAAAAATATTTGATATTATATCAGTAACAGAATACAACGCATGTAAAATAATTGCATGCACATGGATGTAGCTATTTTACGTTATGATACATGTGTGTATGATATGTGTATGTATGCATTTCGTTTTATATTCATCGGAAGAACAAAAAGATAAAATATATGTAGGTATATGTATGTATTTTATTAATTACCTCACAAGGTAGAGCAACAAATCTCGCGGTAGCTCATAATCGTTGCTGTATTGCGGAGACACAACGTCTGGAATTGTATTATTTAAATTTTGTTGTTCTGTAACGGCATCATGCACACCTTGCGCATTGTCTGCGTCACAATTAACGGCAAAGTGACCATGATCATCATCATCAAAGTTGCTGGCTGGACTAGTTTGTTGTTTATTATAGCCATCTCCTCTGGCAGATGCGTCGATAAATATGTTTGTGTTTCTTTCAATTTTATATTTATTTTCAGGTTTTGTTGCAGCCGCAATTGTTTTAGCATTCTCCATTTCAATTTCCAGTTTACGAGCGGCCAGACGTTGCTTCATTTTTGATGTTGAGGTCATTGCCGAGGTCTTGGCAAGTGCTTCCGCAATTTCAAATTTCTCACGAAAATCCTTGAGCAATTCCAATTCATGTGGATCGATTTTTATGTTTTCATGTGTTTCTCCTGTACTGTTTTCATGTGATGTTGCTGATGCTGTTGGTGATGAAGGAGGCACAACAATGCTGGTTAATATATCTAACAATTTTTTAGGTGATTGTTGGTTTTCTACGTCCTCTTCATCACTGATCACATTGGCGTTTTCCATTAACATATTTGTAAGGAATTTTTTACGTTGTATGGAAATATTACCGGGAGGTCGCAAAACAATTGGTGTTGTTTCACCATCCTCTTCCGACTTTTCTTTCATTTTGTTTATTGGACGGGGAGGCAACTTTGGCGGTGTGTCGTAAATTTCGTCTATAGGTTTCTCTAAAGAATTTTTGACATATTCCTCGAGCATCTCACAGTTATTTTTGATCCCCTGAGAAGGTGTAACCAACCCTGCCAAACTCAAACGCAAACGGCATTCTTCGGTACACAAGCGCCGGCACATTTCATTTATAGCACTTGGCCGTGAAGCAAATTCAGTGGGTGCTGAACCTACACAGGTAAGACAGGGTGTATAAAATTTTGAATTTCCAATTAACGATATGTATTCGTCAGAATTTGATTTACGCCGATCATCTTCCTGATCCGAATCACCATTGCTACTGCTACATTCTGACACTAATATTTCATATTCTTGTTCTAAATTATCAAATTCATCGTCAGTATCAAAATGTTGTTGTTTTCGACGTACAGAATGTTTTGAAGTTTCAGCATTACGGTTGGGCAAAACGTCAGGTATAGAAAAGTGCAATGGCGGCAGCTCCAGCTGCGTTGGTGAAATATTGCCAGCGCCGCTATCACTGCGTATACTGTCCGATATTTGTAATGTAGATGGTGTATAGTTTAGGAGTAGAGATGTAATGGGCATAGATTTGCCTAAAGCATCTGAACGACGATGTCCCCGATTCCTTAAATCGTCTGAAGCGAAAGTATCTTGATGGGACTGCATTTTTGTATATTTTTAAAATTTAATTCTTTATTAACAATTGTTTTCTTGCTGAACTATTTTGGCATATTTTAATTCTGATTAATTTTTACACAATTTACTCTCAGTTTCAGAAATTTACAATATATAATACACTATTGTATCTTTCTAGTTACATATAAATTTATATAAATGTATGTAAAATGAAACCAGTTTTATTGAATTGAAACTATATTAATACAAAATTTTCAATTGTAACAGCCGCTCTCATCCGCCGTGTTATACAGACTTGACAGATAAACTGTTTACAGATATTTAGAGAAGTGGTAGAATCGCAGGTTCCGTATTCGATTCCCAGCAGGTAATGTGTTTACTTTAGCAACACGAGTAACAGTCTTTGTTATTATGCTCGCTCAGCTAAGTTCCATTATAATTGAAATTTTAATTGTAAAGTGGCATAAATAAATAAACTGTACTGTATTTACTTGAAAAGCTACCGAAGCAGCAGACATACTACCAAAAGTCTATAGTACAGAGTTTCAGAATTAACAATGTAAAGTCTATTTTTTTTATTTTATTTGTTATGAAAACGTGAATATAGTATCAAATTATTTAGACTTCTGTACTACAATGACTGATGTGCAATTTTTGTCCTAATACCTGTATACCTATTATGTACTTAGGTCACTATTTTTTAGAATAGTTTAATCTTGTCTTGAATCGAATACCTATAACTTCAATTCTCAGGTATGTATGTGGTGGCAAACAATCGATTTGGAAAAGATCGCTTTAAAAGGAATATAATTTTTGATCCAACTTCAAATAATTTATATATAAAGTGTGTCTCAGTAAGAATGCATTTTTTAAATTTAGTGTACTTTTTTGTGCGAGTGGCAACTCTTAAATTTGGCAGCTGTCACATACGAGTATGTTTCTTCCGATTATTAAAAATGAAGCGCTTTACGTTATAAATGTGAAAAGTTATTACGAAAATTTGGATTGTCGCCAAAATACCGATAACATCAATTCGGCATCGTTCTCCACAACTTTAAATTTCACGAAGCACTACGCAGCGACTATTGACAAGAGACTTCCAGCTATATGCGTACAAAATTCAGCTCAAAAAAAATTGGTTTTTTTTGCTGAAGTCGTGAAATAAAATGGCAGGCACAAACCGCAGCAGCAGTGAAAGCGTCAAAGACTTGTAGAGGGCCAGAAATTTCTCATTGTATGGCGCAGTACTGGGAAACAATCGGTTTTGTGCACTGCGGTTCATAAGGTTTGATGATGCAAATACTAGGGCTACGCGTATGCAAAGAGACAAAGCTGAACCGATAAGAGATATATGCATATGATGAATAACAATCTAGCTTCGCACTACAAACAAAAATTTTCTTTATCGTGCCCGCTGGCGTTTCACGCGGTATATCCCATCGAAATCTGCAAAATACGGAATAAACGTTTGGTGGATTTGCCACGCTGCGAATTCTTTTTCACTGCATATATACCGCTCAACTCGCATCTGGAAGACAAAATAAACGGGGCGAACGGGCAGTGAAGGATCTAGCTTCCAAATTTAGAGCAACCGAGTAAGCTGAGTTTCTGGTTTCGTCGATGCACTATGATAAAACCGAAGATGGTGTTAATGTCATGATCCAGAGTACACTACAAACCGCTACAAAAAGTTGCCCATTGTCATAATTTTTCAACATATTGGATATAGTAATCCTTCTAATCCTGTACTACGTGAAAAACGACATGATGCCAAATTCTGCAAACAGACGAACGCTTTTTCTGTGGAAAGCGGCTGTAGAAATGTGCATGGCCATCACAGAGTAATATGCACTCAATCTTCAAATAACTAGTTACTTCAAAACAAAAATAGCTATAGAAAGTTACATTTTTTTTTTTAAAGACAATACAAACTCTACGAAGCTCTTATAGCTTGTCTGTAGAAACACCCTGGGTCTAAGCGGGAATTGAACCCGCACCTCCATATTGATAAGACTAATGCTCATGCACTAGACCACAAGAAATTATTCGCGAAAGCGGTTCAAGATCGAGAAAGCCACTGGATATTGCTTGAATTGAGATTACTTGAATTTCCTAGATACGAAGTTACAATTCTCTATTGGTATTGGTTTACAACTACAAACGTTTAAAGTTGCTAGTGGACACACAGATACCCGGTTATGCATTCATGTAACTGAATTTTACATTTCAGAGTTTTTTTTTTATTTTATTTTGAAATTAATTACTTTATAACTTTCATCATAGTTTCGTAACCTTTCACGGGAAGTGATAGAAGGTTCAAAATATATAAAATTTTTAAAATTCTCAAACTTTTATTGTTGCTGAAACTAGAAGGTATTTAAACCAGATATGCTGTAATTGAAATTTTGAAAATTCAACAGAAAATGGTTACCACGGGATTGAGGAGTTGTTAGTATATTTTTCATTGACTTTTCGTGCTTTCATTATTAATTATTGAAACCATTTATAATATTTATAATTGTTTTTTATTTTTGTTTTATTTCAAAAGATCGCGGCGCGAAACAATTATTATTTTTTACATTTTCTTGAAATTTTTTCAATTCTCTAACAAATTGAAATTGTTATTAACTTTCGTTTTTTTCATTATTATTTTGTGTATTTTTATTGATGTCCAACTTGTGTTTAGAACATGAAACTAGTAAATCCGAGAGACAATAAATGTTCCTTATTTATATGGCTAAAACCGAGGCTATCAACAATTGCAAAAACGCATACATACATATAGACACATCCCGTATACATACAGCCATACGTACGAACATATTTATAAATCCATAAACAGTTAATATTGTTTGGTTGCAAGTGTATGGATGACTGGTGAGTAACTTGTCAATTAGTTTAACTTATTGGAGTACAAATAGTAACTGATCTTACAAGTGCTGATTGCCATGTCTCCTTCCCCTCTCTAACAGTCACATATCATGAAAACGAAAACAACAGCAATAATTCAGCCAATAACACTATGCAACACGAAAAAATTGCTTAGATAACTACAAAAAACATAATTATTTCAATTTTTATGGTAGGGTTTTTGTAAAAAATTTTAGGTTTTTGGAAGAGGCTGCTCCCTATATCTGGTCGTAGTAACTTTGGTAAGACTTATTTAATCTTGTTATGAAATACGTCAAAAAATTTAAAATTACTCCAGGTTTAAATAAAATAATTTAAAAAAATTAAAAAGCACCAAATAGTTACTAATCTTAAAGCTGAATGTAATAGAAATAAAATAAACTTTATTTTATGACAATCCATGGATAAATGCGTGTTTTATTGCCGATTAACTGAAAGTGCCTACTTTTGACAGAAAAACGATTTTTTTACTAGCACTATCATAAATTTAAAAAACAGTTAATTTTTTTAGCATTAAATAGATATTTTTTAACAAAAAAAGTTAACAACTAGTTATATTTTCATCAAAAATATGACTTTTGTTTAGTCTCTTGTATATAGGGTGAGGCAGTAGTATTTTTTTTTTTTTTTTTTTTATCTTGGACCAGTGCTCAGGGGCTATCCCCTACATATGCAATGCATTGCACTGGAACTAGAAAGAAGGATAGGGAAGAAATAGACAGGTGGTGAAAGTGGTAGGAAGATAGAGCTTAATTCTTGCACAACTCTGCAGTTGCGTGTAAATTATAAAGCAAAGTTGCGGCGTCTCTGATGTTTTTTTGACGCATTATTTTTAAGCTAATGGAGCCATTTTATTTATTATTTTACTTCGCCGACGTTTTATTGCTCAAATACCGACGAAGGAGGGTGCTGTAGCACAGAAAACTCAGAAACATTTTTTTTCTGATTTGACCCGGCTGGGAATCGAACCTGGGTCTTTCTGGTTGCAGAGCCAACACGCTGACTACTCGCCATCAGCACCCCATAGTGAGTAGTGTGCTAGTTTATCAGTTGGGGGTTCTAGGTTCGATTCCTAGCAGAGACTTTGGTATGTATCACTACAACACGTGAAAGTGTTTTCACAACAGGAACCATAATAAATTGTACCAAAGTCGGTAGGAACCTTTCTTTACCTTTAAATCTAGCAACCTGCTGGACCCTTTTATGATTTTGATAATTTGATTTTCTAATAAGGAACCAAATAAAATATCGCATCATATTTTCATTCCATAGTCCCTGATAACGTAGATGAAATCGTTCACCAAGCTCTTCGCTTACGGCACCTAAATTTTCGGGAAAAAAGTCCAAATGCGAATGCAAGAAATGTATTTTTAGTGTCATTTTTACACCTAAAATTAGAAATTTCAAAAAATAAGCAAACATGAATAAATAAAATTCATTTAATTAATATTTACCAATTTTTTAATAGTTTTCATTCAATTTCACTCACGATTTGTTTGTAATTTGATGTTTCTGATGTTTCCTAGTTAGAAACAATTTTTCGAACTCTTCAAAGGTATGGTTTAAAACAGTTTTCGAATTCGAGGAACGTCGAAAACGCCTTCACAAATTTTTGCAAATGGAAGATTTGTAAATGTTTTTCACTAATAAGGAAAGCCTCTACTCTCTTTGTCTAGTGCTTTCACAAAATTTTTAACTAATCCCATCTTTATATGTAGTGGTGGTAAGATTACATTGTCGTTTTTAATCAATGCAGAATATTTTACATTATGTAGGCCTAGCGGGATTTTGGATGCTGTTTTCCAATATTTTATGATGTAGTGATTTTTTCGATCTCGACTATCCCAGAGGCACAGAAAACATTATTTTGTATTTCAACAATTTTTTAATCGCAAAGCAACACACTTTCCAGTTGTGCTGTTGATAGTCCAAATTTCTTAATAAGGTGGCCATAGTTTCATATGTTTCTTTTATTTTCAGGGCATGGGGAATGGGTATAGATAGCTTCTCGTTGCCAAATATGTAGTAAAACAGCCGCCACTCAATTGCGACATATTTTTGCCCGAGCTTTACAAACAAACACATATTATATTTTGTTTTATAATATATGGCATATGGCTTATGTCGGTTCCGGTACGTAGTTGACTTGACGTCATTTTCTAAGAAGTTTCGCTCTCTTAAGCGAGAGGCTAAAAGCTCCGACATCTCTTTTGTTAGCTCGAGCTCTCTTATAAGATCATTGAGCTCAAGTTGATTATAAAGTTTCGGTCTTAGATCATCTGATGTACTAGACATGCACGCAGATGAAGGTTAGAGGGGTGATAAAATTTTACCATATGGTCTATCACACGGATTTTCAAGATATGACTTCCGATCGTGATGTAAAACGGGAAGTGTAAATCCACCGGCTGAAGTAGTGGGGTAGGACCATCACATGTGTTTTTCGAAACCTCTTTTAGTACTTAAACAAAAATAGCAATGAGATTGCTATTCAGATGACTCGATATTATACCGTTACAATTAAGTAGTAAAACTGGTAACTATTTGGTGTTTTCTATTTTTTAAGAATTTTTTGAATTCAAAAACTTGGTAATTTTTCCAAAAAAAATTTTTTTCTCACTTTCTCTTCAATAACTACAAAACTAATGGCTAAATCAAAAAATTATAATAACAAAACTTAAAGCTGGTGTAATTTAAAACTTGCTGACGTATTGCATAACAAGATTGAATAAGTCTTTCCAAAGTTACGACCAGATGAAGGGAGCAGCCTCTTCAAAAAACACAAATTTTAAAAAAAAAAATTTTTTTACAAAATCCCTACCATCGAATTTTAAATAATGATGATTTTTGTAGTTACGTGACCACAGTGGTAAAAAAAATATTGGTTCTCAAAGAACAAACATTATTTCCTCTTTTGTTGCATAGTGTAATAACGCAACTTGGGTCGAAAGTTTTTGAGACGGTCAGAACAATAGGCAATTAGACAGTCAGTCGACCTACAAAACTTGCATGCTAGTTCGACTCTTCCGCCTTTAGCAGCCTGAGAGTTTGTCTCACACTGATATGTGGTTGGCTATTTAACGAATGTTAAAGAACTTTTACTTTTATTTTCATAAAGTAATTTATTTAAGTTTTATTTTTTAACTTTAATAGGTTTTTGTTTTTTGCTGCAAATCAAATTAAGGTGATCAACTACAATATAATAAGTTATTTTTGTTTCAATTTGAAACACTGATACACACAAACAGAAACATAACACAATTAAATAAGTTTATATCGCAATTCTTTGCAAAACATCATCAATGATATGAATTCTTTTGATTCCAAACATACTTTTAAATAAATAAACATTCCGCTAAGTAACTAGTGTGCCCATTTTATATTTTAGTTCTGACAGAACTATAACTAGTTATTATTATAAAAAAGTAGTGTTTGTATTTTTATCTATCTAATCTCGTTAAAAAAAAACATAAACCACAGATCCCAATATAAAGCAAACCATTTTCGGCTTTCTTGCGGATGTTTTAATGATTTAGTCTGAAACTGTGTTCGACACCAAGACTTTTTGCTTTTGCACTCAACGTGCAGACTAATTCAGTCATCGCCTTCCTAATGTATTTGTGTATTTCGTACATTATGTGTGTTTTATTTAACTCTACTTTTGAAACCGAAAAATGGATAACCCTCTATATAAGCTGATTAGTTTTTGTGAGAAAAAAAACTGAAAAATTAATAATTTGACCCACTCTAATACGCATACTATACTTATTCCCTGGTATCATCAAAAAGACTGATGGACATATCGAGTCTGTGGTGCAATACCGTCGTAATTAAAAAAATCGTGAACTGAGAAAAATGCATTTGAAGTTTTGAGCCATCTTTTTAAATGTATTTTCGTTTACTAAAGTTATTTTTTTACAAGTTTTTAAATAAAGAGGCATGTTTTGTAATGTTTTCTGTTTGTAAATTTCTTGTCATAAAGGAAATATTTCATTATTGCAAATAAATATTGTTGGAAATAGCTGGAGGCAATAAAGACATTTGTAGCTGTAGAATCTGAATAGTTAGAGATAGAACCATAATATTTTTTCCTTTAGATATATATTTCCCCAAAGATCATTTCTACATACCCAGCTAAAAAAATTGAAATTCTGAGTTACTACGGTATTGCACCAAAGGCTCGATATGTACATGTCTTTGCTGTCATATTAAAAATTGGTGAATTTTTGTTTATGTTTCCAAAATGATGTAAGTTTCACCATCTCAGTATGTCTCCAAATAAAATTATCAAACAGATGAACCACAAAATATTCAAGAAAATCAACATTTCTATAAATACTCCATTTATTAATACCACGCAATATTATGTTTGGTGAATATGCCAATACCACCGAATGTAGATATTACAATTCAATTTCGCACTATTTAAATTGTATAATCAAAGAGGTTACATATGTAAAAATTTCATCACATTCAATGCTTTAATAAAAATTTTACATTTAAACTGGAGGAAATTATTATAGTTATATAAGAAGCGTCGTCGCGAAAAAATTCTTTAATGATATACATACATACATACATACATACATACATACATACATACATACATAAATATATGTATGTATAGTATTATTCTTAAATATGACAAAATTTTATTATTTAATGTTATTTCAAATAAACAAACATTGATAAGATATTTTAAATGGCGATTATTTCTGTTTTTGCACAAACAATCGCTTGAAAGTAGGTCATATAAATTATTAAGCACTTGCTTCTCTTTCATTTAAATGTGTCTCTATGACGTCAAGATTGCGAAACAATTTTTTAATTTACTTTTTAGCTGCACGCGTGCTCGTAGCCGGTAACTGTAAGGAAATATAATAAAAAGGATTCCCAGAGTCCGCACTAAGTTCTTTTAACTATAAAAATTTGGCATGCCTTTCCTTTATTGCACCAACCGAAAATCTGGGAGAGAGCTAAATAAATATTTCGGAAATTTTCTTTATTTTATAACTTTAATGAGCAAATAAGTAATTTTAATAGTTTATCTTTTTATTAATTCATCAATAAACTGAAGAACCATTTTGTTAGAAACTATTTCTTGTTCCTGTTTTTGATGATGTCCAATGTTAATACTGTGTTTAAATATTTCGAATTTTTAAAATATTTCTATAGTAAAAGAACCCATTAACGAAATTATGGTTCTACACAGATATACTATTGTTCAATTCACAAGCTCGTATTAACGTCGTTTTCATTGTGAAATCGTTTTATTATACAGTATTGTATTTTTGCCTGATTTCGAGATCGCCGGATTTATGTATCTATGTATTTCCTTAATATACAAAATTTTTTTAAATAAACAATTGAGGTATTCACAATGTAGTCATAAAGTCATATGTTTTAAAATAACAAGAAAAAATATTACTGCTATGAACAACCCGTCATAATTTAGTATGCTATTTCAAAAAATACTTTCAGCTGTTAAGAAAAAACACTTCTTAGTGTTTGATATCAAAATGCTAAAAACAACTGAAGAAAGTAAAATAATTCTACTTTTCGATATAGTAAATAAGAGCTTACATGTATGTAAGTCTTGTAATAATAACATTTATAATTAAAATTATAAAATTGTTCTTTTGGCACACAAATTATTGAAACAAATATAAAACAGCTGCTGTCAGTGATATAACCTGAATAATATTTTGACGGCGGCTAGCGGATAAACGTTAATTGGCTGCCATACAGATAAGTTACACAAACAAAATTTGCTTACTTCTGTCATTATATATTGGAGGTTTTTCTTTCTTTCTTCTTATAGAAATGTAATTTAATATAAAGTTATAAAAATGTGAACAATTTTTAAACAATTTTCTACCTAATATCAATTATAAGTACCAGCGGCTTGTAAATATTATCGCCGGCTCGACTGAAGACTTTTATTGTACGACTCAGATTTCTACTGTTATTTTATGACAAAACAACTAAAGGGCCATTCAGACTATTATACAAGTATTAAGACTTTCACAACATTTTACGATACAGAAATCTAAATACATTTATTGCGACTGTCAAAAAATCTAACGTAAACTGACATTTTGTATTCACACCATCACACTTGAAATAGAGATTAAAATTTTAAAAATGTTAAGCTTTTATATGAAAAAAAAAATAACAAAAAATGGACGGCACGTCACCGGCGGCGGAACAGTTGGCCTTTGAATTTTAATCAGATGAAAAGTATTATCGTTTAGAAAATTTTCAAAAAATGAGAATGTATTATGGGATGTCAATTTTTTATCGTAATACTTGTGGTTTTCATAACATTTTGCGTTCACACCATCACACTTGCACGTATTATTTGAATTTTTGACAAGTATTAATACAAAGTATAATAGTCTGAATGGCCCTTTAGGAGCAATTTAGACGACGAATTTTTTTCATGAGTTTTTTTTTAAATTTCTTTGGAAGTAACTTCTAAAAACTTCTTCATTTATATGATGATTTATAATTCATGAATATTTTTATTGCAGGGTTGATTTTTTAACATGCAATCGCTTTACCTTCTTTATTTGCTCATTCGTATTTTAATATCAGTCATTTGTAAATAACAATTTATAAAAATTAAAATAGTTGTAAAATATGTAAAAAAATATTTGAAAAACTGTTTGATTTAACAAAAATTTAAAATTCCGAAAGCTCCACATGTTAATATTTCTTAAAACACTTTTTGGATTTCCAAGAAATAAAATTTGTTTATTTCTTTAAACACGTTCGTCTTCCCTTGAACGCAAAGAAAAATAAATCATTGAAAACAGAAATCGTGTCGATTTTTCTACCATCTTTTCTTCTCTATCCCGCTCACCAACCAAATCTCGAAAAATCCCGGGACTTCGGCAATAGCGATTTCCCGTTTCGCTTCCTTAATATGTACCTACTAGCAGTATTTACAAGTCGTTACTGGGATCTGTTATTCACTGAAAATGCCATGTTAAAATACTTTTTAAACAAATCAAACAACTCGAT
Source organism: Dexiosoma caninum (assembly GCA_963924685.1). Lineage (NCBI taxonomy): Eukaryota > Metazoa > Arthropoda > Insecta > Diptera > Tachinidae > Dexiosoma > Dexiosoma caninum. The sequence continues at coordinate 59,146,284 of OZ004729.1, forward strand.
TTTTATAATAAAAATATTGTAAATGTAAAGTTCAATAAAATTTGCAATAATTTATAAGTGACACATTTTATTTATTCGAAAACATTAACAAGGTTTGAAGTATAAAAATGTTTGTAAATTTTAAAATTTATTAAGGCATACATCTGAAAGTACACTCACACGACACACCTACATACATACTGCATACATTTTTATGGAATGGTAATTTTTTATGTGAATCACTTCTCTTCCAGCAACGAATTGCAAGCTAACTTTTCTACAACTGATGGTGGTTGCCACTTGCATTATTTTTATTTTAGATAACTGACTATTTTAACATTGCGATGAGGAAGTAATTAGAATGAGGAAAATTAGAATATAATTAACTTATTAATAAATACGCAGTTAGTTATAAATATAAAAATAATAATAAAAAGAAATTCAATTTCATTGCTTATAATTGAATTACGAAGGTACGTCCTATTAATATTATAAATGTGAATGTTTGTATGTTTATATGTTTGGATGTTTGTTCCACTATACCGCGTAAACCGCTGGGCATAGTATTATGAAATTTTGTAGACTAATAGTTTATGAATCAGCTTAAAATATAGGGTACTTTTCATGGGGTAAAAATGTATCAAAAATTCTGATAATGGTTCAAAAATGATATTATGAATTTCTGTCATCTCGCGTCAATTATGCTAGAGGTTGAGGAACTAACTAGGACGACACAGCACCCCAGCTCCGCCCAGACCACGCGGAGTGGTGGAGCCATTGGGAAAATGCATATCCAGCTCCCTCCTTCTTCGGTATTTCAGCAATGAAACGTCGGCGAAGTGAAATACTAAATAAAATGTCTCTCATTTAACTTGAAAATTAATGCGTCCACATAATAACACTACTTACGAAATCAGCTTGCGTAAATGCATTTCAAACCACTTCCATATGCAAAGGAGCACGAGTCCGATGAAAAAAATTAATTTGACGTATTCAGGATTCTATATTGATTGTTGAAGTTTAAGTAAGCCGACACCTTAGGCCCAAATTATATTTATTCTGAATTTTGTTTTCTAAACTCGAAGTCCCATTTATGAATGTTGCATATTCCATTTTAATTTTAAAATTTCATCGAAAACAATGTGTATTCGTATTAAATATCATCAGCGTTATACTTAGATGGACTCTTTAGCCGATAAGAGGAAGAAAAATACTCGTACACGTAGCTTATCGAAAAAAATTAAAAACCCACCCTATTAAGTCAGAAAAAAACAGTCAAAAGAAAAAATATATTTTAATAACAAGAGAATTAAATTAATTTAGATGCAAACCACATGCATTAAATGAATATACCTTGTATACAATAATATACAAATTAAAAAAAAAATTCTTTCATTTGTACTTAAGTATATTAAACAGACATGTATCACATTTACGTCACGGTACGCTATGATATGTAACGTTTAAAATTGTCGATTATTTTTTTTTATTTCGGATCAGCACTCAGGAGGTGACAACTCTCCTTTTGCACGTTCTTTGTTTTGTAGCAGTGTTGAAGCGCCTCTGATGTCAAGGGGGCGTATTAAATTTTTAAGCTTCATTTTAGGTGTCTTTTTTAGAAATTATTTTACTTTGCCGCTGCTTCACTATACCGACGAAGGAGAGAGCTCTGATGTGCCTGTGGATTGTTTACAGCTGAAGCCGGTACTATTCATTGACCAGTGACTATGCCTTCATTGAAACTTCCCGAAAACAACTGACACAAAAAGACACTAATGCACATCAGAAAAATGCGAGATGTTTTTATGATTTAGTCTGAAACGGTGGTCGAACCCAGGACTTTTTTTTTGTTGTCAACGTGCAGACTACTTCAGCCATAGCCACCCTCATTGTTATTATGAAGATATCAAATAAATACGAGATCAAAATTCGCATAAGTTTGGGTTTCATTGAAAAAAGAAAATAACAACTTCTATTTTTTGTGCTGTTTCCCTTGTGTGGGTTCGGGGCATAGGAACATCAGGAGTAATGAAATGGCTGCTGAGCTGGCGGGACAGAGTTCGGCCGGTTCACCATCTGCTGCTATTAATTGTGACAAAAAATTTTTACTAATTATAAAGCTTCACACAAAAACACAGATAATTCAGAAAAACATTAAAGTTTTCCTCTTGTTTCATCTAATTGAAACGTACGACGGTCACAAACGTGACTATGGAAACGAACATATCTATATTCGAAAGATGAATTACTTGTGACCCTTTATGTCATACGAGTATAAACGTTAACATGGTTTCATGTCACAAATACGCATAGTGTAAACTCTGTTTGAGTAACATCTAAAACAGCTTTCTGTTTTTATTAGAATTTGCCATTTTCCAATTAACATAATCAACATCAATTTCAAGTACACTTTCATTTTAGATGTTTGTCAATAACTTACTGTATTGATTTCCGGTATTGATTAAAAAAACTATTAAGTGTACAAAAATATTGTACGTAAACTTAAGTTTTTAGTTAATGTATGTTAATTAAGTTTTTCTTATAGTCTTATAGTCTTATGCATACCCAGCTCAAAAAATTAAAATTTTGAATTACTACGGTATTGCACCAAAGGCTTGATATTAATACTTCTGATAAAATTTATAACATTTTTTTTAACTACATTGATATATATTATCTTCTTTCTTTATATTATATGGGAACATGTCAGCCAAGTCCCTCATGGAATAACGATCTTTGCCCCGCACTTGTAGTTGCTCTTTGCAGTCTATTTCTCAATCTTCTAAAAAAAAATTATTTTCTTTCCGATGTTCCTACATATATGTATATTCTATATGCTCTTTCAAATTTATCTGCCGTATTCATAAAAATTTTTTGGATGTATAGAGGGTATATTTATTTGGTGCTGGAACTAGGGGAAAGGGATAGTAGGAGAAATGATAGGAAGTGAAGCCTCACTATCTGACAACTCTGCTTTTGCACGCTCTTTGTTTTATAGCAGTGTTGTAGCGCCTCTGATGTCAATGAGATGTATTAAATTATGAAGTTTTGTTTTTAGAAGCCATTTTTAGTAATTGTTTTACTTCGCCGGTGCTACACAATACCGACGTAGGAGGGCGTTCTAATGTTCCTGTGGATTGGTTACAGCTGAAGCCGTTACGGCTGCTGTAGCTGCTGCCATACAAAACAATCCAAGAGTTTCGACAAGAACCTTATCTGCTCAAATGCGTATAAGCAGACAGTCATTGCAGTCAATATTGCACAATGATTTGGACTTATTCCCATATAAATTTCAAATGGTTAACAAACTGAACGCAGCAGACTTACCGATTCGCTTGGAATTTTGCCAGGAGATGCTTCAAATGGTGGAAGAGGACGAAAACATGTGCAACTGTCTTTTTATGTCTGACGAGGGCCATTTCGATTTAAACGGCAACATAAACAAACAAAATTGTCGAATATGGAGTGGTTCCAACCAACAGATACTCCATGAGACGGAATTGCATCCACTTCGTGTCACAGTGTGGTGTGCAGTTTCAGCACGCTGCATTGTCGGGCCCTACTTCTTTGAAGACCGTTACTTGAGCATGTTGAGAGAGTTTTTCTATCTATAGAATTACACCGAATGAGAATTCCTTTCAACTCTGTGTGGTTTCAACAAGATGGTGCAACTCCTCGCATAGCCCGGCCTGTTATGACAGAATTGCGACGAAAATTTCCCAATAAGTTGATATCCAGAAACTCCACATTCCGTTGGCCCCCAGGTCGCCTGACCTTACTGCACCTGACTTTTTCTTGTGGGGTTATTGCAAACAGGAAGTCTACAAAGCAAAACCAACAAATTTGAATGAACTAAAGCAATCCATTCGAGAAACAATTGCGGCTATTCCTGTCTCAACTCTCCAAGCAGTAATGAACAACTTTTTGGTAAGATGCCGCACATGCATCAACGAGCGGTGGGCATTTAAATTCCATTATTTTTAAAACTAATTAAGCATGAAGCTTTGACATGAATAAAAGAAAAATTAATTCCATACACTGAAAAAAAACTTATTTGAGTTTCTTGATGTAGCAATATTCATCAGCCACCCTGTACAAGTTAGCAATTTTTGTTTGTGTAAGACCATGCTACAACTTGCAATATACGCGGCAACTTTTGCATGCAACTTTTTGTTAGAAAGTGAGCGCTGTAGAGAAGAAAACGGGGTGAAAAGGTTGCATAACGACACCTGACGAAGCAATTTTTTTCGTTTTTGTTTTGTTTTATTCATACCAAAATGTAAAATTATTAAGTGTTTGACTGACATATCAACGCTCAGTCCAAACGACAGAACCTAAAAGTTTAAACTAGGCACGTACATCTCTTAATCTAGAGATCTTATTAAAAGATTTTTAGAAATTTTGCCGACTTTCGAATAAATTAAAGACGGGTAAGGTAATATCTCTGGATAAAAGTAAAAATTAAAGAACGTTTTAATAATTTTGAAACAAACGGACATTTTTTTAAATATGTGCTCTAATTTTGTAAAAAGAGAAAACTGGGCTTTACTTTTTTATGTAAAAGCTATACACTCGTATTATCGTAGAAAGCATTGAAAAAAATATAATGCTCGTATTGCATTCTTGTATTTAAATTAACTATTAATCGCTTAATAACGGTTGAACACGCTTAGTAGGCAACACAAACTTATTGTTTATATTCCATTTGATTATTATATCGAGCATTTGGTGCAATACCGCAGTAACTAAAAATTTTAATTTTTGAGCTGGGTATGCAGAAATGATCTTTGGGGAAATATCTATCTAAAGGATAATTATGGTTCTATCTCTAACTGTTCAGATTCTACAGCTACAAATGTCTTTATTGCCTCCAGCTATTTCCAACAATATTTATTTGCAATAATGAAATATTTTCTTTATGACAAGAAATTTACAAACAGAAAACATTACAAAACATGCCTCGTTATTTAAAATCTTGTAAAAAAATAACTTTAGTAAACGAAAATACTATCAAAAAGGTGGCTCAAAACTACAAATGCATTTTTCTCAGTTCACGATTTTTTGAATTACGACGGTATTGCACCAAAGGCTCGATATATTTCTTTTAACACGTTTAAAAGTTGAATGAAAATAAATGCTTTGAAAAAATTCAAATGTAATGTAATTGCTTTAAAAATTTAATTCCCAGTATAAAATCTCTCCTCAATTGTCTCGTTTAATTGCCTCAATCCTATATTTGACAACAATACTGCTAGTAATGACAACAATTTTATGTTATGTTCTATTTAATTTTTAAAGAATGACCAAATTTAAAAATTATTGAATTTTACGGAGATTTAAATTGCAAACTGTAATTATTTATTCATGTATCATGCAAATAAACTATTTCGCCTTTCTGTGCTCTTACTTTCTTTACAGCCTCAAGATATACTTTGGAAAATATGAAACTAAAATCATTGTACTTTGGACACAAATGATAACGCTATGTCATCACTACGGATAAAATTTTTTTTTATTTTAAAATCGGCTTTTATGTGCATAAAATATACATTAAAAATAAAAATTAACGATTTAAAATGAAGAAAACATTATTAATTGTATTTTAACTTTAAAAATTCAGCTTCATTGAAGCTAGTTTGAAGACGAGTTTCATAAAATATGATGTTTACTTTGGCATTTTTGACAGTTAAGTCAGAGAATTCATATCCATGATGCAATTACTAAGGTTGCAGGATTAAAACTATAACACTTTTTTTAACTAACGTGATTTTGTCTTCTGTTTTTCGCAATTTTTATTTTACGAAGTGTTAAATGTAACTCGTGTTCCCAAACAAATGTATAAAAAACAGAGTTGCATTTTCAAACGCTAGTAGTTTGTAACCTGTTTATCTCTTAAACAAGTTACAAACATGTTTATGAAATGTATGGATAACAAGTTTCTGAAATTTCTTTAGTACGATAAACAATATATGGAATGCAAAATTATATTAAGTATTATTTGTACAAATGAATAAAAGTTGACATAATGAAAATTATCGTTCCGCTTAATTTCTTCACTTCTTGTGCTTTTCGAAGCAGACATATTTTTGCCGCATCTTCAGTTAATTCACATTGAGACATGCTGTCGACAAGAAAGCCATTTCTTGTGTGCACAAATACCATACAGCAAAATCTAGAGAATGTGTTAAATCTACCACAGAGCTTTCTTTTCAACCATATACTACATACCGTATGCATTAGGAGGAGTTATGTAGTGACTTGGTTATTGTGAAAATATATCTACTTTTATGCAATCGAATGAAAGTGTGTTGCATTTAGTACCTACATATGTATATTTAAACATTTGCACTTTATAGTAAAGTTCTTGAAAAAGCTAAGAAAATTCACATGTTTATACAAGATATTTGAGAATAACGAAATATACAAACAAAACAAACCAAATATATTCTTTAAAAATAAAAACAAAATAATAAAATGTTTGTTGTAAAGGGTGGTTAAATTTCAAGGGCCGATGTTGATTTTGAATAAAACACAAACTATGTAGGAAATTATTGTAATTTTATTTTATTATGATATATTGGTATTACTTAATTATGTATGGAACAAAATATCGGCCAAATGGGCGCCGCGACCACGGCGGCACACCTCCATCCGATGGTCCAAATTTTCGATGACCCTGAGGCATAATGGAGGTTCTATGCCGTTAATGTGCCGAATTATCTCATCCTTTAGCTCTTGAATTGTTGCTGCCTTATCGACGTACACCTTTTCTTTCAAATAACCCCAAAGAAAAAAGTCCAACGGTGTCAAATCACATGATCTTGGCGGCCAATTGACATCGCCATTACGTGAGATAACACGGCCATTTAATTTGTTGCGCAAAATAGCCATTGTTTCGTTAGCTGTGTGGCAAGTGGCACCGTCCTGCTGAAACCACATATCGTCCACATCCATATCTTCCAATTCGGGCCATAAAAAGTTCGTTATCATCTCACGATAGCGAACACCATTCACAGTAACTGCCTGATCGGCCTCATTTTGGAAAAAATACGGCCCGATGATGCCGCCAGCCCATAAACCGCACCAAACAGTCACTCTTTGTGGGTGCATTGGTTTTTCGACAATCACTCTTGGATTCTCATTCGCCCAAATGCGGCAATTCTGTTTATTGACGAATCCACTGAGGTGAAAATGTGCCTCATCACTGAAGATGATTTTCTTCGAAAATTGATCATCCACTGTTGCCGTGGTCGCGGCGCCCATTTGGCCGATATTTTGTTCCATACATAATTGAGTAATACCAATATATCATAATAAAATAAAATTACAATAATTTCCTAAATTGTTTGTGTTTTATTCAAAATCAACATCGGCCCTTGAAATTTAACCACCCTTTATAAGGAAAAAAAATTTTAAAAAAGCTATTTGTTTTGTTTTGTTTGTATATTTCGTCATTCTCAAATATCTTTTGGGAGTGCTTGTAGAAACATTTGAAATTTCTTGGCTTTTTTCAAGAATTTGGTTGAAGGTCTACTGAAGATTTTGATATTAGCACCAAATGAAATGCCGCATATAGACCAACTAAACCATATAACAAACATAGATAAATAAATGTAATTGATTGTATATTTTTTTCCTTGTCATAAATATTAAGAGTTTTGTCTTTTTATAATAGAATAGTTTCAGTTTTGTTAAATAAAAAGATTTATTTTCTAAAAATGTTAACTCCTAAGACGTACTTGTCCGTCCCTTAGAGCTAATTAGACTAAATATCTTATCTTTTATAATTTTATAAAAGATATTCAATATTTCTATACATATTTTCCACCACTATTCAATTATTTTTAATTTCAATTCTTTAACACTCGTAAATTGTCTATTATTGAACAAGAATTCGCCATATATTTTCAGTGAAATTCACGTGAGGAGAGAAAGCTAGTCACTTTAAAACATCAATAGATTGGTTACGGAACCATTCCATACTCTGGCGTTGTCCTGTTAGAAAGCAAAAGGGTTTCTCATTATTTTCTCCCAAGAGGATAAGCAGAAAAATTTGCAATTAATTTGAAATATTTAATATTATTTCTTCTTCTACGCTAACTCTACACATTATGTAATGTTTCTTTGTTATAGCAATTCAATAAATAAATGCCATTATTGAGCTCAATATTCAATACAAAATATAAATGAAGCAATAATTACGAAATTGTTATAAATATTGAATAAAACTTGAAATGGAAGTATCTCACAAGTATTTTTAGTAAGTGAAAAAAAATTCTGTACAATGGTACAATGTTCAAAATTGAATAAAAAAAAGCCAAAAGGAAAAAGAGATGACCAGCGAAATATACCACAAAACACTGTTTTTTCCAGCTGTGAAATGATAACTGAATAAGGTACATAGACTAAATTAGAAAAGTGTGAAGAATAAATTAAATTATCTCAATTAAGAATGCATGTCTGCAGGTAGTATTAGATGAAAGTATAGAAAGTCTGGGTTTAGAAGATAAAACATTTTTAAGAAAAACATCTAGAATTCCCTTGTGTTCTTTCATTCGGGGTCCCACATACGAAAATATTGCCGGCGACATTCCCTTCTTACTGTTATTTTTGTAAGCAAACAAAATGAGAACAAAGCGTGTCGCCGAGTACCGAACACAAAAACCATGCTCTCTTCCCCATCCGTAATATGCTAACAAACTAAATGTTTCCTCGTCCAAACACGACCAAACACTGTCGCTTATACTGTCGCCAACGGCGACAATAAATTTAGGAAAATTTGCCAACTGACATCTTTACTAAACAAGTTGTATTACGTAGACTATTTTTTCGTACGCAGTACATTTAATTGTATGAAAAAATTTACCATATGGTTTCGATTCATCTTCACCAAATGCTAATTAAAATTGGCAACATGAAACGGAACACAAATGAAATTATACCATTGAAACAAATAAACAAAAGGAAACGCCAAGAAATAAGGCATTGACACAGTACAAATCTAAGCAAACAAAAAAAATGTCAAGTAATTTTTGGCAGCTCCATTTTAATTGCTTGCAATAATTATACGAATCTAAAGTCCTCAGTGTAACTAAATAATTTCTTACTTTCCTTTTTATTGTATGTCTGTATGTGTTAACAGAAATGAAATTAAATTATTAACGGATAGGTTAGAATTTATTGCTATAAAAACAAGTATCGATAAGTATAGAGTAAGCAAGTCATCTCATGGGATATGTATTGAATCGGAATTTTTAGAAAAAGAAAGTAGTGTTATACATATTTATGCAAAATTTATATAAAACGGAATGTGTATGTTTGTTCGTTTGTACTTTATAAGAGACCAGACCTCTGAACCGATCTTCCTGTAATTTTCACAACATTTAATTGTGACTTTGGAATGAATTTAAGGCTCCTTTCTTACTCACGACCACTTTTTTAATTGTATTACTATTTCCACATAGGTTTTAACAGATTTTATAATATAAACGAGCATAACTTCGCCATTAGTGGACCAATTTTAAAAAATTATTTTTGCATATGGAAAAGGTTCACCAAATTGTTTTGTTTTGGAATTGAGGAGACACTCTGCACTTTGCAAGTTAGAAGGTTGACATTCAGTTTGTAGACTCCTCTTTCCATGTTTAGATACACTAAGAAGGTATTTTTGGATATTCTAATGATATGGGGATAGAATAAAAGTTACAAAAGTATATAAAACCTGCTGAAAAAAAATCGGGCATGTATTTGGTACTCTTTGTACTTTTAGTGGGTAAAACTCCTACAAAAATTAATTTTGGTATCTCTCTTTGCAACCATATATCTCCAAAAGTATTGCACATAGAACAAAGCTTTTTTCCGTAATCTTTTCTCATTTTTACACACCCCCATGATAAGGGTATCAAATTAAAGGGATTTTTCCAGGGATCATAAAATATAATGATATCTCTGCAAACACAATATGGCGGACGACTATTTTTTCCTCACTTCCATGATATAGGTATCAAATAAAAAAAAATTTAAGAAGAAAACCAAAAATAAAGTGATATGTGTACTTTTTGGCAAAACTGCGTTTTTATCATTTTTTGGAAAAGGGACTGTTTATATAACAATGAAAGTATCCAAATTTGGTGCAGATGGCTTACCGTAACAATATCTATACAAAAGTGGGCGTGATTAGAAATGTTGATGTGGGGTAGCGAAGCGCTACACGTATGGACGGCAACACCGTATGGGAAATTTTTTATGGCGCTGGGTACAAAGCTAAACGTTCTCCGTCAGCATACATAACTGAAATGATTTAATTTTTTTACTTTTGTGCAAAATATGTGTTTGTTTTTAATTTGTTCTATAAGTTTTGCAAAATATATATCAACTTTCGCCGCTTCTTCATACGATAGACACTGAAGTACCGAATCGCATATCGAATGATTTTACGTGTTTTGTTACCCGATATCTAATGATATTATCTCAACTTGCAATACATTTTATTTGATATCGAATGCCATGATACCAAACTATTGGTGATTTCTTTTCTGAACAAATATGTTGCCCTTTCGATGGATAACATTTTCTACAGTTTGCCCACACCTTTAAAAAGTGATACATTTTTTACTGCCACAATGGTACAAAATATTTGAGATTTAATATTAATGTATACTTAGCGTTTCACTGTTTCTACGGTTTTTAGCACCATTTTATCAATAAAAATCGTCAGCAACATATTTTTCAAAATATTCAAAATTCACCTTATCTTTTTAACAGACCCAGTATATGGCCATGTACGTATAATACAAATCTACATGCATGCATATACAAATACAAATCTAGACACATATATACATACATAAAAACATAATAATTTGGCTTATCTATTTCAATTAAAGAAAATCCAATAATTTTTAACTAAATCATGAAATAAATAAAAGGTCTGTTCCATGTGCATAACAAAAGTGCCTGAACTTTTGAGAGTAAAAAGAAAATTACTCTCTGAATGTGGCGAAGTTGTCAAAATTGAACCAAGAAGATATTTTATTTCTTGAAAATGACGCTTTGGAAATGCAAGAAGATGAGCCCGTAGAAGTTATCATTGACGGTAATAAGCGCGTCGAACTACCGGTTGAAAAAGTAGATACGCCAATTACATCCAGGTCAAATGTAGTGCCAGAGGCAAAAAGACCAGCGTTACACATACCACCAGAAAAGACCTTCCGCTTTAGACAGGCTCATGTTTATAAGAATCTGATTTTTACCGGATTCAAAGAAGATTGCGCATACAAACATTCCGATATAAATGTAGTGCATACGGGCTTAATAACAATTATAATTTATATATAAAAAGTGGGAATTTTTTGGCATTTTTTTTACACATGTTTCAGGGTACCAGTAAATATTTTACATACTGGCAGCATTTCTGAAATGAAGGAAAAATAATTACGCTCAAAAACAAGCAAAAAATATGAATGTATGTGTCTGGGGACCCCTGATCTAGAATCTATATGAATAAGAATTGTTATTAAAGCCCGTATGACACTACATTTATTTTTCATTAATTAATATAAATCTATCAATAGAAAGGGGCAGCAAAGCCAGAAAGAAAGAAATACAATATATGATATTTACATTGTGTTGCCTTCTTATTTTCATTAAAAAAAAAAAACGCTAAAGAAAAATATACGGTCATTAATATCAGTGCACTCATCTACACAAATAGAAAAATATTTACAGTTTTTTATTCTGTTTTTAATAATGGAATAAATGAATGCACTAATATTTTTCGTACGGCGGCTAATTGTACTAGATGACCTCGGAATATCATTTATAATTTTCCGCATTTCCGCCCCTTTTTTACCGAAACATTCCAAAACAGAATTGCTCAGGTCTTTATAAAATATCCCATCTTCAAATGGGCGGCAACGTTTAGCAAGGGCAGCGGCAATGACAAATGATGCCTTTTTTTTAACTCCCGTTCAGGTAATTTTTCCAGCAGGGATTCTTGCGAATCAGTAATAAATTTTTCATAAAAAGGAGTTTTAAGTCTTAAAATCAATTACTCCCTATGCTTACCTGTCAATTTTTTATACTCGTTATGACATAAACGATACTGTCTGCCTATGAAATATTTATAATTACGTATCACTGTGCGTTGGCATACTAAGCACTCAGCTTTACCCAAGTAATTTTCGGCAAACAAAAAATCATTCTCATATTCATTCAACATTGCAGAGTCTAGTTAAAAATTACTACACAATCTGCTCATATCTATAAATAACAATAAAGTGCCAGCCGTGGTTTTCAAGTAACATGCAAATGTACAACCTGCTTGCTTGAATAATCACACAAGACTAAAGTTTTTATTGAACGAAAATTAAAATTATCTCCGGCTCCTCTTTTTATTAGTGTGAGCGCATTCGCACATGTGCGGTGTTTTGCGGATCCCTGGTTTAGAGAATGTTTGAAAGATCACAAGCTTATTTTAAATGCTAAACTAAATAAAGACAGCATTGTTTGATTAAACCCTGAGTTCCATTTTCAAATATATTTTTAGTTGGTTAGAGTAAAACGATTCTTCAGAACCATTTCTTACTACTTGACTGCCATATTCCATTATAATATTGACCTTGAATCACAAATGTTGAATGTTACGTAAATATTTTTCGGACAAAACATTCGAGAACGACTATAGTAAGCGAATCGAAAATTAAATAATAGAGCTCACCCGCCACCAGCTTTCAAATTGGAAGGTTCGATTATTATATCAATAGCGAATCTTAAGCAATATCGAAATCGCTAAGCATTCGCTAAAAAAATTTTTAACTGTTCGTTTTTTATATTGCCAAACATTACTTTTAAAATTACAGGCAATAGTTTAATAGATAACTTTTTGCAAAATAAGAGAATTCTGTAATTTTTTTAACAGTAATATCTTCTTTCCCTTTGTTCACACCATGTTGAATGTTTTTTAATTTTTCTTGTTGGAACACATATCCTGCGAAGCTTCTTATTAAGTCTTTGGTGGGAATCGGCCAAGCTAATTAGATGACAGTTTAAAGAAGAATTTTATTTAAAAGAATGAATACATAACTTACTCGATATTCACACACATCAAGTTTGACTCGTCAAGACTTGAGTATTTGGATGAACGGGGAAGAGAGAATGGAAAGGGGTACAGACTTGACGGTACTCGTCAAGTTTGTTTCTTTCTCCCTTCTTTTTTGTTGCTTTCTTTCTTTTCATAACCATAGTATAGTAAAACAAGCGAAACTTGACGGCAAAATGTTTTCGTGTATGAACGTAAATGCAGGTTCAAAAGAAAATTTAACAAAAACTGATCAGATAAACTTGATGTGTGTGAATATCGAGTTATAAAAATATATGTATATTAAAAATGGTTTTACTTTAGGTACGGCAATAAGTGATGCTAGCAATATCTTAATATAACCGATTTTACTAACGGAACACGCAACATACAGATTGATAGTCTAATGCTCACGCACTAAACTACGGAGGTACTTTCATACAAATAAAAAGAAATTAATATTTGTTCTTTCGGACAATTAGCGAATATACTTATGTATGTATTTACATACATACATATATGGAGAATTCTTCCCTTTAGCGAACATTTGATTAAAAAGGAATATCTGGTCAAGCGGGTAAATATCTACACAGCAGTCTGTACAACAAAGATGTACTTTGTAAGTATGAGGGCAACAACTAATGGAATGATAGCATTATCACAAATCAACAGTAATAAGAACCTCATAAGAAGTGGAGCACCAGTATTCCGTACATAGCAACAACTTATAGCCTACATGTATGTACATACATACTTATATGGTCCAAGATATACATACTATATTATCGGTGAATAAAACTATATACAAATTTACATACATATGTAGTATGTACATCATACTACATCATAAATTAAAACATTAACTGCGAAAAGAAAAAACATTATTAACGTACATACATATGTATACATATATGTATATGTATGTATATTATTTACATTTTAGTAATGAGGCGGTACATCTCAACAGAGGAAATGTAAGTTTCACATTCCCAAGACATTACAGTAGTAACATGTGTACCTCTTGACAACTAATTAGAAATGCACTTCTTACAATAATTATAAATTAGGAATTTTTTTATATGTATTAATAATTTTGCGAAATTTACTTTTATAATTCTAAACGCCGGTAATTTATTTATTACTATTTTAATTATAAAATTCCTTCAGTTTCGTTACTTTAGATATCGTTATAATCCAAATGTAAAAATTGTTGTGCAATTTCAAGACCATTCTAATTTATCGTCAATAGTTGTATATTTGAATAGTAGTTACAATTTATATATTTAATTATGTACTTACCATTTCTTTTATTGTAGTCCTCGTTCAGGAAGTGTCTTTTAAAAGTTGAAATTTACAGCTCGATCTATCAATTTGAGAGAATTAAAATATCACAACTTTTCAAACCGATATTGTTTTATAATTTTTGAACTTTTTAGTACGTAACCAATATGTATTTGTTCTTTTCGAATAAAACACTTATTTCATTCTCGAAAACATTTACGAAAATAAAATATAAGTCTTGAATTTTATTTTTGTATTTAAATAAATAACTACAGACTCTAGTTAGACGACAACAGTTTAAAAAATATATTTAACACTAGACGGTCGGGGTTAGTACATAGTGTGTATATTAATTTAATTTTTTTTTTGTACTTTATTAAAAAAAAGCAACCGAATGGTTTAAGAAGACAACGTCCCTATTTTCTAGACCGATCAAAAATCAACTAAAATGTAAAGAAAATACTCAAGAACCTTTATACCCACTCAAAGAAAATCGCTATAGATCTTCTCTGAGTTGTCGTTGTCAGCCGACCACGAGTGATAAATAGAAAAAATCAAAATAAGAACACAAATAGAAAACTAAATTTTTTTATTGTTTAACATTTTAATATTTATTTTAATGCAGTTTTTACCAGTATAAAATAGTATGAAAACAAAAAGAGGGAACAAGAGAATGAGGGAGAATAGGTGATAGCGAGAGCCAAAGAGGACCATAATACTAGGAACACAATTGAAACGAACGACGAATTACGTGGTGTTCAACGAATTCGTCGGTAAAAGTTCGTTGCGTAAATTCGCCAGGATGGCACACAATAACGACAAAAAAATTGCAGCTGTCATAATCAGTAAGGTTGTTTGCTGTCTGTGTTACCGTATAAAAAAATACTTGAAAAAATTAAACATTAACAGAAAACAATTAGAAAGAAATTTCATGGTAAAAAATTGTGTATATTTAACTTAAATTATTTATTTTAAAAAGTAAACAACTATTAAAATAACAATTAATTTTATTTACTAGTTTATTTGAAAACTAAAATGAAAACGGTAACTCTGTACCAATTTGCACGTTGTTCGTCGGCGCACTGTGGACCCTTTCACGAGAAGGCGCCCAAAAATCATTTTTTTCATGGTCACCGATTTTAAAGTTATGTTACTCATTTGAAAGTAAATACCAGTGAACCTCGGGAGCTAAAAAATTAAACTATTTCAACCACATCACAGCAAACAGGGTGATCCAAAATAAACTCTCTGTGTATTAAAAATTCCTTAGTAAATTTTAATTTTGATATGACTATAACTTTTTTGTTTTAAAAGATTTCAAAGGAAAATAAATTTTAAATACTCATGTAACTTAAAAGCTATTAGTGTTATAAAATATAAAATCTTTGTATTTTTTAGAAATTTTTAAACTTTTTTTTAAAAAAGGTCTAATTTGTTCGAAAATCTCTCACTTAATAGAGCATAACTCATTAGCTTCAAAAGACTACAAAAAAAACTTACACTCTTTTGTAGTGCAAAGCCTCCTCTATACGCCTATGGGTATATGGCCGGGCCAGTTGCCGCGCGTGTGCACCTGAACACTTTTTCTATCTCAAGGTCAGATATTTTATGCAAAATTTATGAATACAAAAGTTTAAAAAAAATTCAAGCTGCATTATATGACATCAAGTCAATTAAGCCAGCTGTGCCTCATAATCGACCAACCAAAACAAGGAGAAGGAAACTCAAATGGTGGGAATACTGCAAGGAGTTTTTTTCCGAACCAGAGACTGCAGCATCTATCACATCTATCTATAATATTAATATTCGATTCGAAATCATATTAGAAGTCAAAGCATGCAGCAGAAAGATAAATGAAAAAAAATTTGGAGAGTACGCCAATAAAACAGCTATACTTTATAACGAAAAGTACTCTTGGAGATTTATGCCATCTACAGTTCATAAAATTTTGTACCATGGGGAACAAATAATTCAACACCAGAAAAATGTCCAGATATTCTACTAATGAAGACCTTTTCACTATTTTGTTGTGCACTTCAGATCCATATATGTCCAACATTCGACAAAAAAGGAAAACTATCTCCATTGAATTAGACGTCGAAGCTAAACAACTTCTAAAAAATGAAAATCAAAGCTATTTAGAAGAAATAGTTACTAAAACTGTTTGATTTATAGTAGTTTTTTAGTGCACTAAGTTATACTCGTTTTTATATAGATAACAATTTTTATAATCAGTACTTATTTTATAAATTTAATGCTCGTATAGAAATACTATTACAAAAAAAATAAAATTAACTAAAAGGAAAACATACGGCTTTTTCATTAAAACTTCTCTATATTTGCTTAATTTGAGCTAATATCAGGGAACTTTAACGTTCGCTACTTAATAAATTATATTTTTGCTCTGGCTGTTTCAAAAAGCCTACCTTTGGTCCTTGCGAATAATAGGGCTGAAAATTTAAGGCGCCCAAAGCTTGGCATTTTCTGACAGAATTTAAGTTAGAAAATTGTTAATAAGTACTACTTGTAAAAGTTTTGAAAAAACAAGACATTACATTAAAAAAACCTGTTTTAACACTTTACTTTTATACTAAAATTCAACTAAAAATAAAGTATATGTAAAAAACGTTCCATAACTTTTTTTCTTATCCGTCGATTTTTACGTTTTATACCAAAAATTAAAGGCCAAAGTCCCACGTACTAAACGAAAAAACCGCGTATCAAAATTCCAATCCAATCAAAAGTTATGGATTTTTGACCGCCTTCTCGTGAAATGGTCCACAGTGCGCCGACGAACAACGAGCAAATTAGTACACTGTGCGGTGTATGAAAGAGAAATAAATCTATCTCAGAGTTCGCCACGCACGACGAATTTCGTCGACGTCGGTATTGTATTAATTTTAATATACACAAATGAAAATTTCTGAGGACGAAAGTTCGCAACGAATAATTCGTCGTTCGACCCAATTGTGTTCCTAGCAACAACTAAAAATCCAGACAGTCCACCACTTTGTGATAACGATAGTAAAGATAACTGTTTGAATGTAAATGAATACGTGAACACTTGTCTTGCAAATAACGTTGCCATTTTTTTTTCTTTTGAGAAAAGTTTCAATTGGAGAAAAAAACTTTTTTTTAAGATAAAGACTTTTTTACAAAATACATTGAAACCTGTCATCAGTTTCAGCCGTTGAGTTTCAAAATGACTTTCAATGTTTTCAATATGCAAAGTCGTCTCTAGCATTTGTTTTAATGCTTCATCATGAGTATGTATAGAATCAGTACATATGAGCTCCATTTTTTTAAAATTGATAACATATTTTAACAGGGTTTTTCGAACGAATTTTCATTTGGTATTATGATTCTCATTCAACAGACATAGCGTTATTTTGAATTTGTAAAAACTGTTGGTTAATTTTTATTTTTTAAATAAGCTAATATTATAAATGTGCAAGTTTGTATGTATGGAGATTTATTACTCTATAACTTAAAAACGAGTCGGTAGATTTCAATGAAATTTGGTATCTAGATAATGTGCATTTACTACTTCAGAACTCGGATATTTATGAACCGATTTGGAAAATTAAATCGATATCAACGAATTTTGTTATATTAATTTAACCACCCTTTGAAGTTGTTGTTTGGTATTTTATACTTCCTGCATATAATTGAAATGGGCAATTTATAATACCAATTTAACGTTCGCTATTCGACATTCAATAGACAGCGAAGATGGAACATCGAATGCAACTCATAATAAGGGCCAAAAAAATTATTATTACTTAATATCAAGGAGAAAACTGTAAAAACTTAAAACGTAATCAGGGGTGTCATGGAATCCGATATTGGTTTTGCTAATTGTCGGTTTTGAAAACCAATATTGGTTTCATTTGGTGTCACGAAACCAAGTTGGTTTTGTTAATTTCGAATGTAAATAAAACCAATATCGAAACAGCTGTTGTTAACATTTTTATTATTTTTGATTTTACTTTTTTGCAGAAAATTTACAAAATATTATATTTTTTCATTAAAATATCTCAGTAAAAGTGTTTTTTGTGAAAATAATTTATATCAAATAACTAAAAGATGATAAGTGATTACAAATAAAATAAAATGACATCAGCAGTTGTAGCATTTTTGTTATTGGAAGATGAACGCTCAGAAAAGGTGACGAGACGAATTCTTAGAGATTACAGCAATCCACTTGAACTGCCGGAGACATCGTAAGTACATTTTTTTTACTGTGCGCTTATATTTAAAACTGCTTTAAAGATTTATAGCTAATTATCGGTTAAATAAGGAATCTTTTCGTATGGTGCTTGACAGTATTGAAGATCACTTGTCGCGTTGTAAAATTCTTCCGGTTTTACAACTTGCTGCTTCTTTGGGATTTTTAGCAGAAGGATCTTATCAGAGATCAGTCGGGAACGATTTAAGCATAAGCCTAGGTAGAAGCACTATTTCAACAATTCTAGGTGATGTTTTAAATGTTATGGATCGGTTCATTTGTCCTCAGTGGATACACCTGGAAATGAACAGCGCTGAAAAAAGCAGGTCCAGAGAATATTTCTACAACAAATATAAAATTCCGTCTATAATTGGTTGCATTGACGGGACACACGTTAAAATTATAAAGCCCAGAATAGACGAGCATTTATACTTTAATCGCAAGGGGTATTATAGTATGAATGCGATGATAGTAAGTAAAAATGAATTTTTATATCATAATTTTTTTTAAATAAAACATACATTACATTCTTTATAATACTTAGATTTGTGATGGACAAATGAAAAATTCAGCGGTTGATGCGCGTTATCCCGGCTGTAGCCATGACGCATTTGTATGGAACATAAGTAGCGCCAGACAACATTTTCTTAGGATGTATGAGTCGGGCGATCGAACATCGAAGCTTTTGGGAGATTGTGGATATGGCGTCGAACCCTTTTTGTTGACACCATACAGGGATCCACGCCATAACTCCCAAGAATATAAATTTAATATGGCTCATGCATCAGCCCGAAATATTGTTGAGCGAACTATTGGCGTACTAAAAAGTCGGTTTCGTTGCCTAATGAGTGCGCTGCATTATCGGCCAGAAAAAGTGGTGAAAATTATAAATGTCTGTTGTGCTTTGCATAATATCTGCAGAAACTACAAACTGGAACACAACGAAAATGACAACATACGTTTACCATCTAATGACATAGTGGAGAACGTTACATTGCCACCATTAACGCCACATCATAGTGAAGCTCTGCAAATCAGGGATGAAATATCCAACAGTTTGTAACAAAAATAAAAAGCTTTAAATTAAAAAACATTATTTATCATAACAAAAACAAAGTTTATTAAATTCAGTCAGTATGTAAGTATATCACAAAAATTAAAAGGTACATATGTATGTATGTTTAATAAATATAAATAAAGGCACGTAAATAATGTTCTTTCATCAGGTACACTATTTCATTTAAAAATCACTTCCTAGATTTTTTTGATATTCAAACTTTTCCAATTCCAGATCCAATTGTCTCTTCTTCAATTCATTTTTTTCTTGAAAGGATTTCAAAATTGCTCTACTTACGTGTGCAAATTCCTTTTTTAAATCAGTGACAGCATTTGCAACAGATTCATTGCCTTTTTCAATTGCCCTATAAATGCGTCTTAGGCTGCTTGAGTTTTCTTTTTCAGTTTGAATTAATTCATCAAGCTTATCGTTCATTTCTTTCTTTCTTTTATCGTCTTCATCCAGAAATTTTTTTAGACGCTCCCCGGTAGTTTCAGTTTTATATCTTTTTGTACTGGTTGGTACAACGGGAGACAATGGCCGTTTTGAAGATGTAGAGGGCACTTCTTTCTCACATGCAGCATCTACATCTTCGTTGAGACCAACTGCTACGCCGCAAACACCTTCCACCAACTGCGAAATGCTACATAGCCGTACTATGGCCTCTTCTGTTGTTGTCTGGTGATGCTTTGCAAACGGTCCACCGCCAGTTGCCCTAGACTCTGTCTTATTTTGAGCTAGTTTTTTTTTCACCTCGCTCTTCCACTCAGTCCATTTCTATACGAATAAAAAGACATTTCATATAACAATACAATTTGTTCTGTGGAAAAAATTTTGTTTACCTTTTTCCACCCATTCACGTCAAATTGAGGTGGCCCGGCACTATTCAGTGAATCAGCCAATTCTTCCCACAGAGCATTCACTGTTGGTTTGTCGCTCTGATCGCTCGGATTTGGCTAAATCCGGATATTTTTCCATGAATTCCATGATTATGGTATTTTGTGTACGGTTTTTATGTTTTCCCCTAGAAAATAAAAATGTCAATGCAAAAATTTTTCTTTTTATAAAGCAAATAATAAATTAATTTACTTACATTTCTAAAAAATATCCCGCTGCAAAAAAATTAAAACCAAAAAAGCGCGCAAAATTGAAAACTGACAGCTGTTAGCTGCTTGGTTTATTTCCAATAAAAAACCGATAACATTGGTTTCTGTGACACCTAAAACCAACACTAATTCTAGTTCGAACATAAAACCAATAATATTGGTTTCTATGACACCAAAGCATTTTTTCTTATCGGTTTTAAAACCAATTCTGACAATATTGGTTTCTATGACAACCCTGAATAATTTGAAAATTTTTGGACAAAAAACTGGAAAACTGCTGAAAACAGATAAAAATACACAGTTGGCAACGCTGATTGCGATAATATGCGTATACATGTTTATTTTAAATTACAATATACATACAAATATTAACGTATTCATGAATTACTCAAAATACGCTGCTCTTTGCACACACCCCACACACAAAACCCAGATAAAACGGGTGGACTTTTGACATAAGGCTAAACACACAATGCTCGATTGTCATCTTTATGATCATCATTATTATCATCTGGCGTAGTAATGCCACCTACATATATTATTCCATCATGCTTATGTATGCATTGAAACGTAAAATAAATAAAAGCGCTGTTTACGGATCTGAAATCATCTACAAAAGTGAGCGTTCACTTCGCGCACTTTACTGAATCGTTCAATTGAGCTGGGTCAGAGCTTAGCACCACAACTCTAATAATGAGTGTCATATAAAAGTAATGTAATGTTTTTTTTAATTATAGTAATAGGCAGCCAAATTCAGGAGTAGGTTTTTTCCATTCCAATGGTTCGCTGTTACTGTAAAAGTAAATAAAATAGGTTGGCTTCTTTACTTTTCCGGTAGAATGAGAGTAAACTATAATTTATCTCAATAATACCATATTCACAGAGACAGCAATATTCATGGTTCGCTCTCTCATTCGTCGTTCGTACACCAGCCATGATTGAAACTACTTGATTCACAACACAAAATTTTGAGAGCGAACCATGTTGGTTCATTCTGAACCAAGGACGAACCACATACAAATCATCTCTAATTTTGATAACAAAATATCGCTAGTTCATCTGAACTAACTGAAAAAAACAAAATAGAAATAAAGTAAAAAATAAAAAGAAGTGTGTAAAATAAAATAAATGAAAACATTTTCAAAAAATAATATTTTATAATAATACATATGTAATAGGTGTCCCAACAAGAACGCAAGATTTAAATGACTGATGCAGCAATTGAATTGTTTCTCTGGCTGTATGACATGTGGCGCCGTCTTGTTGAGACCACATGCCCTCCACATTCATTTCTTCAATTCTAGGCACGAAAAAACCGGTTATCATTTCACGATACCGAACACCATTGACTGTTTGCGCTTGACCTGCCTCATTTTCATAAAAAAAAAGGTACAATGATTCCTCCAGCCCAAAATCCACACCACACATTGACACGTTGAGGATGTATTTGCTTCTCGTGAATCACTCGAGGATTTTCCTCACCCCAAAAGCTACAATTCTGCCTATTCACTCCGTCACTGAAGATGATTTTATCGGCAAAATCAGCATTTTCATGTTGTCTCTCCAATACCCAATTAACGAACTCCCTTCGCTGTCCATGGTCAGCTGGATTCAGTTCCTGAGTCAATTTAACTTTGTATGCATGAAGATGCAAATCTTTCGTCAAAATTCGCTGCATAGTGGATTTGGAGACACTAATTTGCTGAGCTCGGTGTCGAATTGAGGTGGATGGAGTTTGAGCGACATCATCACGTACAGCTGCGAAATTTTCGGTCGATCGACCTGGTCGAAGGCGCGTTGTTGTCTTTACATCACTAACAGACCCAGTTTCCGCAAATTTATCCATTAATCTCTTTACAGTGTGACCCCAAATTGATCGCAATTTGCGAACTGTAGCCGCAAAACTTTCACCATTCTGTTAAAACAATTTCACAATGAGAATGAGCGCTCCATTTTTACTAACCTCGTACCTTCTACTAGCAAACAATAACAATTGTTCACATGTCAAACAATGACACTTCGAATGGCGCCAAATATGACAAACTGAACCAAAAACAGTCGTGTAAACACCATCGTTGGCAATCGTGGTTCAGAAAACGAACCAAGTATTTCATATTGTCGTTTGAACATAGTATAAAAGACAACAATATAAAAAAGTACGGAACGAAGGCTGAGTTCACACGATTCATGTTTTAATGACTTGATTCTTACTTTTTCTTCTTTGACCTCTCATTGGTGTTCAGACAATTCATGTCTTGTTGACAACATGTACATATAGTTTGTGTGTTTATTCAAATTAAAATGAGAAAACAAAACGTACTGATAGTACATGCACACGAGTACTCGTTACCCTTCCCCTCGTTACTCTCGCCTATAAATTAGAATCATGTCAGTAAAACATGAATCGTGTGCGCACAGTCTTAATAAAGGTCAGTTAGATCAATATAAAGAGTACGCAAAAGAACGAGAGATAAATAATTTCCATAAATTTATCAGCCCACCGACTTACCGATGAATGCATTCCGTATGGCTAACGCGGCCGCTACTAAAGTACATATGGCTGACACATTGGCTAGGAATATCCCAGCAGACACCATGTCTACCTGTACTTCATGTGCTATAATGCTGCCCGCTTCCACCATGCCTGCCGCCACGTTGTCGGCATTTCATCTAGTGCTGATGAAACCGCTGCAATCGAGTCAGTCAATAGTGTGCATACCACCGTTCACGCTGCGGCCAAAGTGTTAACGGCAGCCTAAATAAAACGTGCCCTTAGCTGATATGACAGAAGTTACGTAGGCGCATTGAGAGTTGACGCTTCCGAAGGGGAAGAAATAAAAAATGCAGCTAGGCATAGACATGTTGAAACTGCAGCAACAGATCCATGAGCTAGAAAATCGACACCCAAATGCATATGTGCGCACGTGAGTAAAAAATGAGATTAATAAATAACTACTACAACAACAATGACACACGCTTGGTGAACCGCCAAAAATTTACTGCACTTGAATGGGGAGTTTTACTACTCTCACGCTTTAGCACAAGGCTTACAACTTCTGAGTATAGTACTGAGTATAATTTCGGGGTCTGCAAAACTTTCATAATGGTGAAAAGTAGACTTAAGTTTAAGGCGGCGCATTGGCCCCTTCTCCGACCCTCTCCCAGAAAGTGTTCAACCAAGCGCTTCCAGCATGATGCGAGAAGGAACCTGCAGGAGTTGTCCGCGTCATAATCCCCAAGATTAGTGCTCCCTCTCGCCAGATAATCTGCAAACCTGTTACCCCACATCGCCTTATGTCGCCATACACGCAAAAAAAAAAGAATTACGAGTTTCAATGAAACCATCAATATCAATATTGCCGCAGAGCTTGAGTCTTTTTGAGAAGGGCGCTCTGAAGTGCATGAGGATTAGTTAAAGCTAAATCCGGTACTGTTCAGTAACCAGTGTCTTCGGAACTGAAATCTTCCGCCAACAACTGACAAAAAGACACACTAATGCACATCAGAAAAAATGCGAAATGTTTTATGACTTAGTCTGAAACTGGGGTCGAATCCAGAGGGGTTACTCTAGTGCGATGCGAAAGCTACATCCGTTGATATGCCAATTTTGTTCTCTATTCCTTTCGCAAATGTTTTTGCAAAAGTGGCAAGTCTGACATTGCAAAAGAAAATATGGCATAGATTGATAGTAATGAAATGTCAAAATATTTAAAAAAAGGATCGTTTAAAAAAAGGAAAGTTAAGAAAAAAGGAAGTGTTACAGTTTTTAATTAAAAATAAATTGATGGATTATGTGCGTTATGGTTTGATGAGGAAAACGACCGTGTAGAACGAGTTGCAAGACGAATCTTAAGATATAGGTCCGATATACTGTCATGTAAAAAAAAAGTCTGTAGCGGAGTATATATATATTATAAATATTGCTTTATTTAGTTTTCAACAAAACTTCGGTTTGAATATGAAGGTGTTTCTATATGGTATATTCGTTATTCAACACGAGCTAAAAATTTCAAGGAGATCCACAGCAATTCCAACTAATTTTGATCGAATTGGAAAATCATTTTTAATTCAATCTTAAACTATTGACTTTTAAAAGCACTCTAGAAGATAAAATATAAACCTGTACTGAAAACCAGAAGTTTTGTCCTTTGGGAATATATGAAGTACGACCTTTACTACTAGGCAGTAACGATTATTCTCGTATTCATTTTTCTAAGCTCTGACGGGTTAAATAGATGATATTAATGACTTTACAACTACCTCCCTGTTGACACAAAGAATATTGATAACATGCGTAGTGGTATAGAAAATACGTATTATACTCAACTGGTGTTGGAGATTAACTGGGAACTTGAACATGACAAAAATTTCATTAATATGTAATAACTACAGTTCGCGTAAAATTCTAAATATTATAAACAATAAGAATAATAAAGCTTTAAAAAAAATGTCTCAAAAATTATGGAAAAAAAACTATTAAAAAGCAAATTTGAAAGTGATTGTCAAAACGACTATAGCACACACATCACACCTTTTATCGTTTTCAAACCGGTTTTGTGTATAAATCGTTTTTCATCACATACCTAAATAAAAACTATGTACATTTTAATAAACCAATAATCTACACTTAAAACTAAAACTAGGTCTGTGTTTTGGGTACGCGCGGAATCCCAATCTTACCAGAAAGCGTTTTCTTACACAAAAATTGGGTAAATGAGAGACGGTTTGCTCTTCATGCACGAAACAGCCCGTACTTTTTCTGCGGGCTAGTTTGGGCAAGAAGAGCAACCAATCCAATTGTTTCATAAATAAACAATAACGAAGTAAAAATAAATGTTTGCCAACAGTAAAAAATAGTGAAAACTTATATAAAAATTTGAAATGAACAAATAATAGTTAACTTTATTCATCGATTTAGTTAAAAATTGTTTGGGTGTTCTTTAATTGAAATGTATAAGGCAAATTATTGTGTTGAATGTGTGTAGATTTGTATTTGTATATGCATGCGGGTAGATTTGTATTATACATACATTGTCATATACATTGGCGTTTGCATTTTGTGGTTTTTTGCCTTATCTTATTTTTGTAAATTTTTGTCTCTTAGGCCCAATTCACAGTCAGTATAACCAAAGATGGTAACCCTAACAATCTTTTAATTTTCAACATTGGTAGCACTGTTATATATAGCATTTGGTTTTTGTTAACATTCGTTATATTATTTCTTAAAAATAGATAAAACAAGCGCGCTCATCGAACTTTACCGCGCAAGATATTGAATTGCTGCTGAAATTGGAAATATCGAAAATAAAAAAACTGATAGTATATATGTATATTTATTATATAATATTATATATTACATAATGATAAATGATATCACAACAAAACTATTAATAATAATTTACTAATCAGCTGTTGTCTAACTATTTGTTAACCAATGACATTTGGCGATTTAACTAATAGTAAACAAAAAGCTGTCAATCAAATATTATTAGTTAAACTATTGCTATTAGCTAACTAATGACTGTGAATTTGGACATTATTGAGATAAATTATAGTTTATGCTAGGAAGACAATTAGGACGAACGACGAATTATTCGTTGGGAACTTTCGTCTTCAGAAATAAAACACATTTGTGCATATGAAAATTAACACATAAACGACATCGAAGAAATTCGTCGTGCGAATTAATGTTTAGCACTTGAATAAAAAAAAATTTAATTTTTTTGAAGACTATGCACCTTGATTTCATTATTATGTTTTTAATATTGTTTAGCTTAAGATCTTACACACTATGTGTTCTTATGGGCTAGATTCTTAAAATTTAAATTATAATTTTATAAATTTCAAAATTAACTTTAAGTATAAATATGAATATCTTGAACGTAAACTACGTTTATCAATGTTCTTTGTTACATGACACTTATCTTCAGTTCACAAAATACTCTTCGTTTCTTAATTATAGGTCTGTACGTTTACTTTTTGGGTAAAGTTCGGTAAAATGAGAGTAAGCTATAATTACTCTCAATAAGAGAGCAAAATGTACAAAAGTAAGAAAACGAAAAAAACCATAAAATTTACCAGAAAAAAAGAAATGTCAATTTTTTACAACTCTGTTTATATCAGAGATGATAATTGACAATTTTAAAATTGTACTTTTTTGACCCCAAATGTACTAAAAACATAAAAGTTGTGTTAAGTTTTACTATTATTAACTATTAGTAACAGAAAGATAAAATAAAATGAATTCTTGAATATTGAGAATTTGTTCGAAATCAATCAAATTAAAGTAATACTGAAGGAGTTCCTATTACTCGAGAGACCACCTCGTTGCGAGACAACCAACATGTTGTTGAATAGTTAAAAATTAATGCAGTTCATACAAAAGTATTCTTGAATTTTCGCAAATTCATCAATTTTACAGAAAGGATAATTTTACTCGTTTGTAAACTTATAATTCGGACTATAGTACAAGGTTCTGATGGATATTTCTCTTTTATATTATATTACATTTCTTTTTTTTATATACGTATGTACATATAAGAATATTGAAATAAAATCAACGTAAAGAATTGAAATAAATAGTGTTTCATTTCAATTGGGATATCCGTCTACAGTGAGCGATATATATGTATCAACGCTGACTATCACATGCACACAGAAGTTTCGGTCATTTTTCTCATATTGCCCTTAAGAAAATGATATAAACTTTGTTCTACGCAATGACCGATAAATCTGTCAGCAATGACGGTCATATCACCGGTCAAATGACCGTCAATGTTCTTGTAGGGCAGCTAAACTTATTAGCTATTTCGCTGGTCACTTCATTCAACAGGCCAAACGTCAAAGTTTGTGAAAAAGTTGTGGGAAGTGGTTGTGAATAATTTAATAATTAAATATTATATTAAGAAAAATCGAAAATATATTTTTGCTATAATTAATTTAAATTACTGAACAACGTATAATCATATGATTTTTTTTTTTATCTAGGACCAGCACTCAGGAGATGACTCCTACACATGCAAAGCATTGTGCTGGGAACTATAGGAAAGGGATAGTAGGAGAAACGACAGGAGGTGAAGCTTAATTAATTATTATATATTATTATATACCTTGGTACTTAATATTTAGTGGAGTAAAGTAGTAGTTTTGCAATGCAAAGTGTACTGAAAAAAGTACAATTATACGAGCTTGATTATCCCTGATTTTCATTGAAAGTTTAATGTGATTGATGACAGTTTACCGAAAAAAAACTATTTGTGAAAGAATTTATTTAAAAAAACAAGTATTGAAAGTATTTATTTAATTATATTTATTTTTCAGCGATGGTCTTTTTTATGAAAAGTTTTTAACAATTATTTATTTTTCAATATTTCGCTACCAAATTAGAAAATAATAATTTCTATTAACAAAAATATTTATTTAAAAAATGATATTTTTTATGAAGTTTTTGACAATTTATGGTATAAATAACAAAAATGTTTGTAATTAATTATTGTTAAGAAAAATTTTTAACACAACTTTTTTAATGTCTGTCAGCTGTTTGGGACATTTGTAATTTTGCTTTCTTATTTTCAATGTTTATTATAAACAAACTGATTGCTTGTTCTTCATGCCCAAACTAGCCCGAAGAAAAAGTACGGGCATTCTCGTGCGTGAAGAACAAGAACATTACTCTCTCAAAACCTCTCTCATTTTTAGCATATGTCTAGATAATAGTTACTTCTATCATTTATGTGAAATTAAACACTATTTGTTATCTTAAGAAGATACGCTTTTTATTATTACAGAGAGATAAAAAAGGTATATTTATGCATTACCGTCGCTAACATGCGTTACGAACTCTGAGATAGATTTATTTATACTTCATTCGCCGACGAACAACGAACAAATTAGTACAGAGTTGCCGTTTTTCATTTTTTTCAAATATATTAGTAAATAAAGTTAATTGCTATTTTAATAGTTGTTTAATTGTTAAAATAAATAATTTAAGTTAAATATACACAATTTTTTACCATAAAATTGCTTTCTAATTGTTTTCTGTTAATATTTAATTTTTTAAGTATTTTTTTTATACGGTAACACAGACTGCAAACAACTTTAATGAAAGCTGCAATTTTTTCGTTGTTATTTTGTGACACACATTTACGAAACGGACTTTTAAAGACGAATTTTTTGACAACGATGAAGTTCGTCGATCGGCCCAATTGTGTTCCTAGCACAACTCTCATTTCACCGAAATTTACCAGAAAAGTAAAAAAGAACACACCTATTATTTGATTCTTGTTTGGCATTTACTGACTACAACAGTCCCTTGACCAAGCCGCTATGTGGCATCATGAAATCCACTAAAATTTCAAACTACCCTTGTTTTGTTTGCGATTTTTTGCTTTTTCCCTAAAAATAACAATTTAAATACTAAAAATAAATATTTTTTAGCGTGCTTATATGTATGTTTTTCTCCATTTGCGTTTGATATATACATAACGCAAGATATTTGCGCTTATCGAACGATTTTGACAAACGCTTTTGCATTACAGAGTGCGGTGATACCAGACCTGCGAAAGGGAAAATAATAGATACGAAAGGCAAATGCGCAAACGGATTAAAGATACCAATCGTTCGATTTCGTTTTTTCTTTCGCATCGCAATAGAGAATAACCCTCCAGGACTTTATGGTTTTTTAGTCTAAGTGCAGACTACTGTTTGTCACGGATATGTAATAGTGTCAAGTCCAATAATGTTAGAGAAAAACTTTTAAGAGCCATTTGAAATAAGAGAATTTCGAAGTACCCCCTATCCAAGAACTTGAGCACGAAGACGCTGTTGGTATAAAGCTTTTTCGAGTTAGAGCAATCTGGCACACTCTGGCTTTATATATAGATAAATACATACGAATTTTGAATTTTATGCCGGAAAATATAATTATTTAGTTTTTTATTCACCAGCTGTCTTGTTTTTGCGTTACCACACAAGAAAAAGATAATTTTATAAGCTCAAATAGAGCTATAAAGGCAACGGAGTAAAAGTGAGCTCACTTTAAAGAGCTAATGTTGTACATGAGATCACACCATAAATTGTATCGTTTGTGCGATAAGAATACAACTTGATTGTTAGTTTATTTTTTTTTTAAGTCACTGGGTTGGTTTTGTTTTTTGCAATCAGTTGCACTATTTTGTTCTTGTCTAATTTTGTGCATTTCATTTTCATTTAATATGAATTTATGCTTGCAGTCAATATTTCTAATTTGTAGTTTATACACAGAGGACCGCGTGTGAACCGAACGAACGACAAAACACTGATATTAATTAAAAGTAATTAGTACCTATCCATGATTAACAAATATGCACAAAATTTTTTTACTCAATTAAATTATTTATATACATGCATGTTAACACTGTTATTAAATTCTTTCCATGACAATGAACTTTTCATGCATTTTTTATGAATAACAATTTCTTTTGCTATAGCATGTGTTTAACCCTTATATGGCTCTTACACTTTACGAGTTCTAAATTGATCAAGTTGTACATCACATGATACATTTAACAAGGTAATCGTAGTTGGTAGAAATCAAGACGTCTTTAAGCGGTGGTGAATCGAGTTTTTGTAGAACAATGCACTTTTTTTGTCCACGATATGTCAAAAACAACTGATGCAAATATTACTTACTTATGAACAAAAAGTATGTGAAAGATTTTTAATTTTTTTAAATCAGTTGATTTTAAATATAAAGTTTATTGTCACCAAAAACAGAATGTTTATTCAAGTTTTTGACCTTTGATGTACAAACATAGGTACAGCAAAAAATTTCCACCTGTTTTAACAACCCCACCTAGTTTGATAACCCTTGGTAGAAATATACAGCGATGAGAGTAAATTATCAAGCTAAACATGAAACACATTCGGCAAAGCAGGCTACCAGCTGCAATCTGTCAAAATTAAAATACACACGTTTATATGGAAACGATTATTTTGACGACATCACTGCTACACGGCTGCTTTTGTAGCTGTCGCCAATTTAGGATAATTTCTATTTTGACAAGCGACAATATGCAATTATAGTGCTGCCAATGTAATGAGAAATTATTTATATGTAAGAGCTTAAAAATACTTACTTTTATTTGAAAAGAAAAGAACGGATAAAATTAAATATATTATATTATTAACTCATATATATATATATGGATATGCTTTCCTCCTCAATTTTTGAGTTACTTTTGTAATAAAATGCTTTATGATATTTTTCATACTGTATGAGAATATCATAAGGTATGTAATAATAAATTTCACATATAGTTTATAAGGGAAAAAGCACAATTAGAATCATATGTATTAACTCATATATTAATATCAAAAAAAAGTTTTGCATAGATAAGTTGGCCTGTTTTTAAATATTTAGGGCTTATTTCTGATTTAAGAAAGAACGCTTTCATTCGCATTCTATGAGAAAGAACATTGATTTCGATTTCTCTACACACTTTCTATGCGAACAGTGACTCGATCTAGAACTCGAATGAAAACGTAAGTGTTTTCATATAAAATCCGATTTCTCTGTTAAGAACGTGTGAGAATGAAATGTCAAAATCACTCACTTTTGGTTTTGCTTTCGTATTGAGAATTTACATATGAGTATACATACTTGTAAATAAAAAAAGAAGAATAAAAAATCTAAGTACAATAAAAAAGTATTTACAAATGGATAACAAGTGGTAAGTATAAACTATTCATATGATATACATATGAATATATGTATTTAACAATTGTTTTTTCAGTTTAAAGAAGTCAACAATGCAGCAACTGAAACACTTTTATAAAATTAAAACAAAAAACACAAAATTTACAAATATTTTTTTAAATTTTCTCACCCTTTTATTTATTGATACTTTCCACCAGCTGATCACACTTACACGCAGTTGTATTAGCTTTAGAATAACTTCGTAGTATTTTTTAATACTTTTAACAGAAATATAATAATTTATGATCTGGCATTGCTTCTACTTATTAAAACGTAAGATACCAAAATTGACATACGTAACTTACTGCGAAAGAAAGTGAGTGCCAATGAGAAATCCAAATTGATTCGAATTCGAGCGAGTGCTTTTCGTTCGCTTAAGTTATCTTTCTTAGCTCAGAAATAGGCTGTTAAGTGCAATGAGGATATTTGAAAAAAGTGTTTTTTTTTATGAAACTGAAATGCTTTAAAGTGGCACCACTGAAATATACCAAATAACCATTTCTGTGGTGAGCAGTTGTTCATAGCTGCCGTCTTTAAAATAATTAAGTAGCCGGCTACAAGGGAACGAATGCACCCTACTACATTTGCAGTCTCTGTAGCTCGTACCCTGCTGTGGCGAATGTGTTTCATGCTTCAGTTGTATGCTAGATCTATCAATAGAAGGTCGGCTCAGGAAACAACAAAAACGTTTACAGGCATTTTCTTAGTGTAAAGTAAAATTCTTCTTGTCAAAAGCAGCTGAGTACAATAACCTATAAAAACTCGTAAATTTCATTTGTGTATTATTTTTATAAGCGGTAGCAACTCGCAGCACATGTCGCTTTTTTAGAAAATTATTTAGTAAGCAAAAATCTAAATATAATTAATTAAATATCAAAAATAATACTGAATTAATGCTCACACGAGCGCAAAAGGATATTGAACATTTGAAAGTGATTTTGCCATAAGTCTAGTGTCTATTGCATATTGCACGTATTTTGAAATTGTTGGACGAATAGTTTACTTTAGAGTTCTTAATATTATATGTAAATACAATTTAAAAAGTTTTAAAAGTTTACCACATTTTAAAATTTTTCTATTTATAATTTTTTACAATTTCCTAAAATTCCACTACATTTTCAAAAGTAAACACAGCTCTGAAGATAACAATCAGGGTTGCCAGAACAGACAGAAGAAAAGTGCTAAAGTCGTCCACAGTGCTGGTTTTTGTAACATTGTTTTCATTAATATAAAAAAGAAACAATTTACATTTAAAATATTTGTACATATTTAAAAAAAATTTTATCATTTGGGAAATTTAAACCACTTAAACCATATTATATATATATTTTTTGTGAAAATATTTGTATATAAAATCCATTTTGTTTAATAGGAACACTAATTTTAGTGATATATGTACATATGAATACATGTTTCTACAGGCAAAAACACTAAATATATTTTAAATTAAGTTATTGAGAGAATTCAAAAATTCAACCACGTTATTTTTGTCATTTTCATATACCAATTCATTTTAGTACTTTCTAAAGTGTGGCACAAACACAACAAAAATGAAACATGAAATTGCAATTAGTGTGTATGTATTACTTGCTCATTGCAAAACACATACTTCCGAAAATATTTCTTTTGTTCCACGATCAAAACATTGAAGAAGAGAATACAAGTACAACAAAACAATGTTAAAATAGAACAAGGCTGAAGTAGAAGAGAAATGAAGTAGATCATCAAAACTATTTTGGAACATTCAAAACATGTTTGAATAACTCGTAGACAAACTTGCAAAGAAACTTTTGCATTTTTGATGAACATAAAAAATCGAATGTATACAAATAAAATAAAAATATCACAATTCATATTAGGTTTAAGGTTCGTTTGTAAAGTTCTTTAAAGAAAAATATTTAAAATTTCGCAAAAAATTTTAAAAATTTATAATTTCACCTACATTTAATGCATCCATTTCAATATATATTTAAGATTACTAAAATTTAGAAAAATCACGAAAATCAGAAAGTTGAAATTATGAAAAAAATTATATACGTGCTTTTTACGCTTTTTTGTATTTGTTCTTGTGTACTCGATGCTTTTGGTGTAATTTACCGTTTTTTTTATTTCATTGTCTGTTTTTGTTTTGATCTTCTGCTTCATTTGAACACACAAGCAGAAACAAAACTATAGAGAGAAACTTTTCGAATGGTGCTTGTTTTGTTTCAGTGAGAGTCATGTTTTGTTATGCTTGTTTTGTTGAGAATGTTTACACTGGAATACACGGCTTGGAAGTAGTGTGCTTTAGAATGCAGAACTTTCAATACATTTTGTACAGCTCTTTAGTACTTTCCAGATGAACCGATTTTTCTAACAATATCATCCGATATGTTTATAGAGTGTTAGCAAACGTTGTCTTATTTTAAACACCCTCTTAAACGTATAGCTATACAACAGTTCTGTGTTCATTCTAGTTCTGAGTTTGCATTCAATTCGGTCCAATTAACTGTATAAACGCTACACTTCTGAATTTGCAAAAGGCAAATTTAAAAGAAAAATACACTGCTTGATAACTATTTCAAGGGATTTTCATTAATGGAGTTTATAAAATTGTCCAGAATTCGGGTTTACATTGATTTGTTTAAAGTTTTTATTTATTGAAAATGTTGGAATTTTTTGGGAAGACATCTGGTCTACGTTAATTCAGTGATAACCAAAAAATTTAGTATATATGAGTTTTTCTTTATACATTGAGACAAAACTTGTAATTTTATGAACTATATAAAAAATGCTAATTTAAAAAAAATGGTTAACTAGCATTTAGCACTTTTTGGGAATATTTAATGCTAAATCAGAAAAAAGTATTAAATGTAGCACTAAAAGTGCTAAACTGGCAACCATGATAACAGTGGTGCCAACAAAATGTAAACACATTTTGACAAGCAGGATTTTGTAAACAAATTGATCACCTGATTTGCCGAGCTGACCTTATAATGACCATGGTTGTATGGGTATGAAAAAATACGAGCGATATGTATTTCGGTAGAGATATAAAAAAAATACACACCCTGCCTCCAGTAATTTGTAGCAAACAAACTTTGACCCCGCAATGTGCATCTGCGCTACTGTAATTACTTTGTTAATTGCAGTATGGTACATCTAATTGATACGTCATAGGTATGGTAGACCAACGGTAGGTCATCGGTGGAATAAAAAATCATAATGCAATATTTAAACAAGGTGGCATTACTACGGCAACAACTACTACAAAAAATAAATTTTTGTCTGTCAAAGGCACGGCTCATGTTAAAAATTATGTATCAATTGGCGATCAATTCATACCCAGTTTTTGACTTGGTATTTAAATACGTATTTAGTTAACTTTCATAGTAAATTTAAGTTATAGTATGGTATCACTGTGAAATTATATGTAGTTTTTTCAACACAACACTATTTGTCAATGGCATCATGTGGTACAGGAACATTTTAAAAGCTATAAAAAACTTTTTTTAAGTGAAACAAATAACAAAAACCTAGAGGTCTTTTTTTATTTTATTTTGTTTTATTATTCGATATTTCGTTTACAGCTTGTTAACATCATCAGGAATAATAGGAAATTATAATTGTTTGAAATATAAAAATATTTTTTTTGTTAACATCAGGAATAATAGGAAATTATAATTGTTTGAAATATAAAAATATTTTTTTTTCCTGATGATGTTTTATTGTTAATTTTTTGTGAAATATAATCAAAAATTTAAAAAAAAAATATAAAATTATATAAAAATTATTATATAATTTTTCTTCTTAGCGTCCATTTTGCTTCAAATTATACCTTGTGCTTCAAATGTGTATCCAAAAAAAATATTCACACCTTCTATCACAGGGTAGTTATTTTATATTTACATTCGGTATTGAGAAATGTCAAAAAAAATTAAAAAAAGAAGATAGAAGGGAGGAATAAAAAATACTAAACATGAAGCAAAAGATTCATGTATGGACACTGCTGCACTTTCAAAAGAGAATTCAAAATACTTTTGCAGCATATGCTTCACAATATGGACGGGGACTTAGCTAACAAATTGGTACGTGTATTGGCGATTTTTTCTTTCGTTTCTCATTTTTATTCTGACGTTTTGTAAAGGCCCTTTCACAGTTTCTTACGACTTTCTTAATAATTTGTGAGAGAGAAATCTAATGAGATTGTGTGGGAATGCCAAACAAACTAAAGTTATATTACATTTTGCTTTCACACTATCGCACTTGAAATAAAATGAAAAATATAAGTAGTAAGAACAAAATCGGTTTAGAAAAAGACTTTAATGTTGTTTTGTTATTTTCTTTGGTTGCTTATACCCAATTCACACACTGCGCTTTTGGCAGCGACACGAGTTTATTGGCGCGAGGTGAAGAGTTCCTAGAGAGGTAAACAAAGAGTCATGAGGGGGCAATTTTGACATTTCTCTTTTGTCTCTTTCTTTACCTCTCATTATTCTCCTGTTATTCATAAACGGTGTTGCGGAATCCGCAATAATTTTTCGTTTTTACACATACATATACATACATACTTCTGTATTGGGAAATCACTCGTTTTTAAATCGACTCGGTTTACAGAACAGGGGGGATAGTTGTCCGAGTGAAACGACTCTTTTTTTGTAACTTAACTAATTTGCTGTTTACATTTTTTAAACTTAAATTGCAACGTTTGGATTGAATGTATTAATCCATCCATATCGTGTGACATCGTGGGCCAGGCAGTAAAGTAATGTGTAAGTATTACCAAAATATACATATCGTCGGATGTTTACTGGTATGCCACATGACACATTTAAACAAAAATTATTTATTAATCAGTTCTATATAATTATATTAAATTCCTATATATTGGTTTGCTTCATTCGTCATTTTTAAGCTATCCGGCAAATTTTCAAACTAAAAGTAAAAATATTATTGTTTGCTATTGTTATGCTGCACTTCTTCTTTTGGTTTTAAAAGACTTCATTTTCTTTAGTTTTTGCATTTGTATGTTATGTTTATGTAAACTTTGTTTTTATTAATTATAAAAATTATATATGTTGAATCAAGTTCAACAGTTGATCGTTTATAAATTTTTATATTTCAATCGAATTAATTTTTCTATGAATTTCCCTATTGTTCAACATTGGCTGTGAATGGCCTTTATTGTTCCATATGATCTTATGTATTTACAATTCGCCGAAAACGGTGTATAACGGTTTTGTTATACACACTTTTCCTTTTTTTTTTCTATATATACTTATGTATTAAAACACTCATTATTATATCGTCAATAAAGCAAGAAGCTTTTTCCAAAAAAAGGAGTTTTACTTTCAACAGAAGTACAACAAAAGGAAGAAGCAAACATTGGTCCTTCGACAAAGTCCTAGAATAGGCTAGGACAGGAAAGAAGCAGTTACGAAATATTTTCGCATCAATACCAAATTAGTTCTTCATAAAATATTAAACCGGCTGAAAAGGGAATTTAAAAACAAAAAAAAAAATTTATTACTTTCACTAAACAGTTTTGTTAACGGTTATTTAATATTCTTCAATTTCTTCAATAAATTAAACAAAATGTCAACAGCAAAAAGAAGATGCAAATTTGACCTTTCACAAATTAGTTCTTTTTGCACGAACTTCGAAAAAATTAGTGCCCAGGAGCACACCTATACGTTTCTCGAAGTAAAAAATCAAGAGTTAGAAAGAAGATGGGCCAAATTAAACGAATCTTATGAAGATTACATGATAGAAGAAGATGCTCCCAAGGAGGATGCTAAAGACAATTTGTCAGTAAAATATGAGGAAGCAAGCGAGTTATATCAGTCCCTAAGGACAAAAATACTTTATAAAATAAAATTAAGCACAACAGAGCAAACTCAGAATGTTAACATTCGGTCGTCACTCAAATTGCCATCGTGCGAGATTCAAACTTTTGAAGGAGGTTATTCAAAGTGGCCTGCCTTTAGGGACATGTTTCAGGCAGTCATTGGTAAATATCAATCAGTAGCTCCAGCTCAAAAACTATATTATTTGCGCAGCAAAGTGAGGGGGGAGGCCTACCAAGTCATAAAAGATTTTGACTTGGTAGATGATAATTTCGAATTAGCTTGGGAGAAATTGAAAATTCGATTTGAAAACCAAAATTCATGCTATCTCTCCAGTTTCAAATGAAAACATGAAGTCCCTCAGATACATACAAAATTCGGTAAATGACTGTTTGGCAATTTTGAAGAACCATCATATAGAACTACACGATAATGACCCGTTTTTAATTCATGTCGTAGTTTCCAAACTTTCGGATGAAACTATTAAAGAATGGGAAATTACTTTGAAAAATCACCGCGAGTTGCCTACATGGCCTCAATTGAATGAATTTCTTTCAGAGAGAGTTGAAATTCTTGAAACGATGATAGATAGGAAAAAACCCGTTCCGAGGGAAGGCCAGTCGGCAAGACCTCAAGCATTTCACGTTCAAGGTGACCAACGTTTCAGTTGCAAAAAATGTAACCAAAATCACCCACTAAGACTTTGTAAATCTTTCAAAACGATGTCACCAAATGACCGTATAAAATTTGTATTTGCCAATAAATATTGCGCTAATTGCCTTTCGCCAACTCATTTTAAATCTAAGTGTTTGAGCACAGGAGATTGTACTGTCTGCCACAAAAAACATCATACTCTGTTACACTTAAATAAAGCTGAAATTTCACAAAATGAAGGTGGATCGTTTAACCATTTACACCAACCAAACAACGAGGTTGAAGGGCCCTCCATATCAGGTACTCAAGTCAGAGCAAGTGCGTTTAATACTCATGTAAACCAATCACCCGATTTTAAAAATAATGTTTTCCCAGTTTCTCAAACATGTGCAGTTCATGGTGCAGGCACCACAGTGCTGCCTACCGCTGTGATTTACCTCGAAAAGGCCGGGCAACTATTTACCGTTCGGGCACTACTGGATGCTAGTGCCGAAAAAAGTTTTATTACCACACGTATACAACAAAAACTAGCACTACCGCTGGAGTTGCATCCTCGTAAAATATCAGGATTTGGGGGTACAGTCGTCGGAAATTCTAAAGGAAGTTGTTACGTTACTGTCAAATCGCGAATTTCGGATTTCAAAATGCAAATAGCGGCTATTGTGGTATCGAAGATTGCCAATATCTTACCTTCCAATCCTGCTAAAATCTTAGATTTTACGGGGATAAAAAATCTTACCCTTGCCGACCCACACTTTTATCAACCCGCCTCTATCGATATGGTAATAGGAAGTGATTTTCTGCCGTCAATAAATCTTAAAGGTGTCCGAAGAAATATATCTGGAAATTTGGAAGCCAGAGAGTCCCATTTTGGTTGGTACTTATCAGGACCGGATAATGGCAGCGAAATTAATGCGTTTTCTACAACAGTCAGTACTTCAGACGATTTTATTCTTCACGAACAAATAAAAAGGTTCTGGGAACTTGAGGAAGTCGAAATAAATTCTACTCCCAGCGAAGACGATTTATTTTGCGAGAGTTATTATAAAGCAACAACATACAGACAACCCGACGGTCGCTACGTAGTACGTTTACCTTTCAAAGAGGAATATCCTCGTGAGATATTTTTGGGATCTTCACGCAACAGTGCTCTGGGTCAATACTACCGAATGGAAAAAACTCTTGAAAAGACTCCGGATTTAAAAGAAAAATATCACCAAGTTTTACATGAATACGTCCTATTAGGGCATATGGAACCAGTATTTCATCCTGATAATAAAACCAACAGGCAACTCTCTTATTATCTGCCACACCATGCGGTTATTCGACCAGAAAGCAAGACGACAAAAATTAGAGTTGTCTTCAACGCTTCAAAGAAAACGAATAGTGGATATTCTTTGAATGACGTTCTTCATAAAGGCCCAGCTCTTCAAACCGAGTTACTGAAGACAGTGCTTAGTTGGCGCTATTATAAATTTGTCTTTACCGGCGACATTGAGAAAATGTTCCGTCAAATTGTAATTCATGAAAAGGATCGATCTTCTCAACAAATTTTGTTCCGTAATGAAACGGATAGTTTTATCAAAACATTTCAAATGAAAACGGTCACATTTGGCGTAAATTGTGCTCCATTTTTGGCCATACGCACTTTACAGCAGTTAAGTAAGGACTGCATAAACTCTTTTCCAAAAGCATCTGAAATTTTAAACAACGAAATATATGTGGATGATATTTTGTCTGGAGGACACAGTCTGGAGGAAGCACTAATGAAACAGAGTCAATTGATACAAGCTCTTAACACAGCAGGCTTCCCCTTGAAGAAAATTACAGCCAATGACAGTGTTCTGCTAAAACATTTAGCCCGGGAGGACCTTCTTGACGAAGACTTTCTAAAGTTTGATAATAGCAGCACGATTAAGACGTTAGGTATTCGCTGGAATGCAAAATCAGATTTCTTCCATTACGTTGTCGAATCTAATAGAATTGTACCTACGAACACAAAAAGACAAATCTTATCTGTGATAGCAAAGTTGTTCGACCCACTCGGCTGGATAGGTCCAGTAGTTATAATAGCGAAACTCTTCATGCAAGAGCTATGGGAGCTAAAAGCAAATTGGGATGAGAGTGTCCCACCGCACTTACAACTTAAATGGAACAATTTCGTTCAAAATCTACCAAAAATTTCTACCTTGACGATTCCAAGATGGGTGCAGTTTACACCATTTTGTCGGGTTCAGATCCACGGATTCTGCGACTCATCCGAAAGGGCTTATTGTAGCGCGATTTACATACGAACCTCCACTTCCGACGGACAAATACAGTGCCATTTGCTAGTTGCTAAAACAAAGGTCGCACCGATAAAAAAGCTTACAGTTCCTAAGCTTGAATTGTGTGGAGCATTGTTGCTTGCAACGCTAATAAAAGGCTTCACGGAAAATATAACATTCCCTTACGAACTCTACTTGTGGACGGACTCGTCAATAGTCCTAGGGTGGCTACAAAAACCGCCACAAAGCCTGAAAACTTTTGTTGCAAATCGAGTTGCAAAAATAATAAATATCGTCAGTAATAGCAGCTGGCAACACATTAAAACAGAAGACAATCCGGCCGACCTCGGCACTCGCGGTGGCGCTCCTAAAGAACTCATGGAGAGCAAAATATGGTGGCATGGTCCTGCATGGCTAGCCGAACCTACTGAACGTTGGCCAAAACCTCGAACTTTTCGTCCTACCGAACTAGAGACAAAAAAGGTCTCAACTTACCACGCCACTCTTCAAGACAACAACAACCCTCATATATTAGCAAACTTCTCGTCCTTCGGTAGAGCTCTTAGAGTTATCAGCTACTGCTTTCGTTTTCTCAATTACAAGAGGAAAAGTGAGAGTCTATACGAACGCTTTATCACGGCAGATGAAATTCAGTTCACAAAAAATCGACTCATCCTTCTTGCCCAGCAAAATCATTTTCCCCAAGAACACGAGTGTTTAAAGGAGAAACGGACAATTCGCAATAAAAGCACACTGTTAACGTTGTGCCCATTTCTCGATAAGGATGGTCTTTTACGCGTAGGAGGTACACTGAACAATTCGGAACTAAGTTTCGATGAACAACATCCTGAACATCACGTAATGCTACGAGCTGTTAGGCAGGGCTTTTATATACCTCGACTAAGAAATACAATTCGACAATGCATACGGAATTGCAAAACGTGCACTGTCTACAAGCATCGAGTTCAGCAACAGATAATGTCATCACTCCCCCCAGAAAGAGTAAAATTTTCATTACCGTTCACCTATACAGGCATCGACTTCGCTGGACCATTCAACATTAAAACTTCTAGTCTCCGAAACGCCAAGACAATAAAGGGTTACGCAGCTATTTTTGTATGCTTCTCTACGAGAGCAGTTCATTTGGAAGCTTGTTCCGAGCTCTCTTCTGAAGCGTTCCTAGCCTGTTTCGATAGATTCATTGGCAGTCGCGGTTTACAAAAAACAATGTTTTCTGACAATGGTCGGAACTTCTTGGGAGCCAGCATGGTACTACTTAAATCCTACAACGAGTTCTTAAAAATTACTGAAAAGGCCTTAATAGATAAATATAACACTCATGGATTCAAGTGGTAGTTTAATCCACCGTACGCCCCTCACATGGGTGGCTTGTGGGAAGCTGCCGTGAAAAGCATGAAATCGCATTTTAAAAAGGTGGCAGGTAATCTCAACTTTTCCTTTGAAGAATTTGCTACT
Source organism: Dexiosoma caninum (assembly GCA_963924685.1). NCBI lineage: Eukaryota > Metazoa > Arthropoda > Insecta > Diptera > Tachinidae > Dexiosoma > Dexiosoma caninum. The sequence goes on from OZ004729.1 coordinate 59,187,970, forward strand.
ACGTTAATCCGAATAGAAGCGGTATTAAATTCCCGTCCAATGTCTCCATTGACTGAAAACCCAATGGAACTTTTACCTTTAACTCCTGGACATTTTTTGAAGGGAGCTCCACTAATTGCCCTGCCTGAATCTCCTGAAAACCCCCCCGTAGAAAATTTAAGTCTTATCAAAAGATGGGATCGTTTAAAGGCCATACAACACATCTTTGCCCGCCGTTGGAAAAACGAATATATTACTGAGCTCCAACGACGCCACAAATGGAAAACAGAACAGCAAAACATCAAGCCAAATGATTTTGTAATAGTTAAAGACGATTTCTTACCCCCTACCGAGTGGCGACTGGGACGAATACTAAAAGTAATCTACGGGAGCGACAACAAGGTGCGTGTAGCAGAAATCAAAACGCAAAACGGAATTATAACACGCTCAATTGTGAAATTATGTCTCTTGCCAACTACTTTTGCCACAACAGAAGATACCCGTTCAAATAATCCACCCGAGTTTAACCCAGAACCATGCAAATTAAAGAAATAATCACTTCAAAATCAAGTCGCAACCCAAAGATACTAATAATACAGTATATATGTTTGTTATTTTCTTTTATTCCCCACAGCTTTCACCATGCCACCCCGTAACCCTCACCTTAAAATCATGCCCTCAGTCAACGTTAAGATTTTGAAGATCTTACCTCAAGAGATGGAACTATTGTTGGAATTGTTGCCATCATACAACCAAGGAAGAAATATGAATCCACTAAGTGAGCATCTCAGATCTTTAAAAACGCTAACACGCCTTCAAATCGCTTCGTGCCGCTTAAAGGAAGAAGTTAATGAACTCTCCGGAAACCAAGTTTACGGTTTTCGGATACGTTATTTCTGGAAAACGGAGTGTGTGCAACTGCCACTAAATTGCGCGGGAATATGTTGAATCAAGTTCAACAGTTGATCGTTTATAAATTTTTATATTTCAATCGAATTAATTTTTCTATGAATTTCCCTATTGTTCAACATTGGCTGTGAATGGCCCTTATTGTTCCATATGATCTTATGTATTTACAATTCGCCGAAAACGGTGTATAACGGTTTTGTTATACACACTTTTCCTTTTTTTTTCTATATATACTTATGTATTAAAACACTTTATATTATATTGTCAATAAAGCAAGAAGCTTTTTCCAAAAAAAGGAGTTTTACTTTCAACAGAAGTACAACAAAAGGAAGAAGCAAACAATATATAAATTATATATTATATATTTTTATTAGTAAAATAATGTTAAATATAGCTTAAGGCTTTCTTGCTATACCTGTATTTAGTTTTCATTTATACATTAAACTTTAAACTTTAAAACTTTAAATAATAATAATATAATGTTATATTTTTTTATGTTTTCTTAAATAATACACATTTGTACATAAAATTAATTATATTCAGAATATTATTACTATTTAAATTTCTTTCGTTGCTTAAACAAACACTTTGACCTACTTGGAAAACATTCAAAAATATTAATGTAATAAAAGTTATATGGCTCACAAACAGATTTATTTTAAAATTTTGCTGTTTATTCAAATCAGCTGTTTGCTTGCCCATAATTTGAAACACAACTTGCCCAGAAAATTTGAAAGCAAATTCTCATCAACTTTTAAAAGTATGAGTGCATTAGTAAAAATGTGAGAAAATTTTTAAATTTGAACGTGTACTCCCCAAGTAAATAAATGTAAAAAAAATCAAATGTAAAATTCTGCAGAAATGTATACCGCTTTTCAAAGGTAAAGATGACAACTTTTTAACGAATTTTGCCGGCTGATTTACAGGTGAAATTTGTCCAGCTTTTGCTATAACTTTACAGCACTAGCAAATAGTTATTCACACTTTTTGTAGCTTAAGCTTGTCAACATAGCTAGTGCTAGTACTTAGTTCTATGTAGCATTAACTAAGTTTCTATTCACTCGGCCCATTATCGTTTTTCGCGAGAAAGCATTTTTGTTCCTTGTGGCAAACTAATAACCATCCTACGATATGTGCGTACATACATTTAACCAATTGTGTTTATTTTTTAAATTTTGAATTTGAGTTCGACCTATATCCATTAAAAAAAGTTTGTATGCAATTATTTTAAAATTATTGCTAAAGTTTAGTTTAATTTGAAGACATTGAAATACAAATAAAAAAACAAATCCCACCTCTGACATTTAATTTGTTTTGAAAAGCATTCAGGTTCTAAGTGACAAACAAACATTCGTAATATTTATCTTATGCAATAAATAAAACTCATGCCTACGTAAGTTTGTGTGTACATACATATGTATGTACATTACATACATGCAATAATTCTTGTTGAATAAATAAAATAAAATTGTTTACTTACAGCAACTTCTTTATTATTTTACAGAATGACAGAAAGTAGTAAACAATTGTTGAGAAGAGCGACATTTTCTAATTAAATATTATTTAACTAAAAGGTATTTAATTTGAAATTCTAATTCACAAACTATTTATTGAATGAGTTAAGAAAGAATTTCTTATTATTAAATTGGCTATTTGTTGGTTTTGACACTAGTACATATTTTTGTTATTATATTTAGAAATTAATTGATAGCTTTTCAATATTCATAACTTTTGGTAGTAAATTAATCCGTACACAGGCGTTTTCGCAAAAATAAAGAACTAAAACAAACTATAAATAAAGATGCCAGATTTGGCGTTTCGTCCTTATTTTGACGATTTTTGTGGGAAAAGTATTAAAAGCATATTTTACGCCAAATGAGCCGGAACAGGAAAAGCAGCTAAAATAAAAAAACGGTTATGGGTTTTTGCACACCCACAGGGTAAAATGCTTGAATAATAATATTTTTCTTTTTATAAATCTACCGCTTTATCTCAAGAATAAAAGTTCTTATTTGCCTAAAAAGGTATTTATCAAAGATTTAAACAAATTCAGTACCTATACCCCATACTTGAGATTAGAGAGTCAAATATGTTTTGCCCATTATTTGTGCAACAAATTTAGAAGGAACGTGATCGCTTTATAGAATGTAACAAAATTTTTAGAATGGAACACGAGTAGTAACGAAATATATGTAAACTTTTGCATAAAGGAAAACGCCATTAGAGGATCGGTTGAAAGATGTTATAGACGTGAAATGTACATATGTACATTTGTAACATCCGTCCTCTTTACAATATTTTTTTCAAGTGTCTATAAGCATATTTCCACAGATAAATAAAATATAATACATAAAATTATTAATATACATTTAAGTAAATTAATAATAACAATATATGAAAAAAAAATACCTGGAATGTAGTACCATTTTTATGGTATGCTTAAAAAGTTATGTAGGTAATTTCGAATGAAGAATCATTTATAACAATAGTATTTCCACGGACTACCTACATTTCATTTAAAGCAACTGATTTTTGTAAATTATTTTTTAACTGCCACATTTTGTAAAACATAATGGTTGTTCTTTTATTTTAAATTACAAAAAACCAACTACCAACCAGAATAGTAAAAATTACTGTATTTTTAATTTTTTTTTTGTCTTGGACCGGCACTCAGGGGATGACCCCTACACATGCGATGCATTGTGCTGGAACTAGGAAATTAGGTTATGGGAAGGAGGATAGAGGGAGTAGTGTTTATTGACATTTGATTTAAATCTTCCCAAGCTAAAAGTGTCAAATCGACCACAAATGGATGCGCTCTTAATGATGATCGCGTCGTGCGCGAGAATACCCGAGTTTCGGGAACAAGTTCCCTGATTGCATTAGAACACCTCCCATTATAGTAACGATAGAACAACGAAACGCACCCCACGTTGCGACGATGCTCAAGAGAGTTGGCTACCCTACTGTCTCCTATGAGTTTCTTCGCCCTTTCTTGTACACGGTCGAGTAACTTCAAAATAGTCTTTGAAGCACCGGCCCATACATGAGAGTTGTATTCCATTTTCGGTCGGATGTAGGCGGTATAAATAGTAAGGAGATCAGATGGGGTGAAGTATGTCTTACACCGCCTTAGAAAGCCTAGGCACATGAATGCTTCCTTTGAGACCTGAAAAATGTGCTCAGTTCATCGGACATCACACTGAATTTTTATGCCAAGAACATCAAGAGCTTCTGATTCCTCAATGTTTATGCCACCCATTATTACAGATGAGACAGCGTGATCGTGCATACGGCGGTGTGTTAGCATGAAGCATTGGGTCTTTTGGGAATTGAAATCGACCCTGTTTGCGTGACCCCATTCCAATATTCTCGTGAGGTCACCTGTTAGCGAATCATTCATATTCTGCCGCGTCGCCGCAATCATAGTTGATGTCGGCCTACGATCAAATGAATATGAATGGCAGATACTGCTGTCATCTGCGAAAGAGTGGATAGGGTTTGAAATTGCCCACAATTATTTAAAATATACAAATATTAAAACAAAGTATTCAGGGATTTGCAAAAAAAATTAATTCTATCCATCAGCAAAGACAACATATGTCGTTGGTAAAACGTGTCGCCGAGTACCGAACACAAAAACGATGCTCTCTTCCACACCCGGTACATGCTACCAAACTAAATGTTTTCTCGTCTAAACTCAGGCGCACGGAGCTTCAAAAACTATAGTCCGAATTATAAGTTTATAAACGAGTAAAATTATCATTTCTGTAAAATGGATGAATTTGCGAAAATTTAAGAATACTTTTGTAATCAACTGCATTAATTTTTAACTATTCAACAACACGTTGGTTGTCTCGCAACGAGGTGGTCTAGAGTAATAGGAACTCCTTCAGTATTACTTTTTATGTTTTTAGTACATTTGGGTCATAAAAGTACAATTTTAAAATTGTCAATTATCATCTCCGATATAAACAGAGCTGTCAAAAATAGACATTTCTTTTTTTCTGGTAAATTTTAATGGTTTTTTGCGTTTTCTTACTTTTGTACATTTTGGTCTCTTATTGAGAGTAATTATAGCTTACTCTCATTTTACCGAACTTTCCAAGAAAGTAAACGTACAGACCTATTGTATCTAAATATTTATGGGCAGCATTGCCAACAGAGATATTTATCTATCAATGGTGTTATTGTACGATGCACTAAATGAAGCACATGCGACAATAACAAATGACTGTAAATTGTGTGTCAATGGAAATGAAGGTGTTCTCACGACTGTCTGAATTGTGACATTATTATTGGCATACAATGCACCGACAATACATTTTGTGACGATATTGCCACACAAAAATTGTGTGTTCACACGGTTGTTGCACATTTTGCAACAATTTTTCTGTTAATATTGTAGTAAATGACAATCGTGTTCCATGGCTGCTTTTTTTTACAGATTCTTTAGAAATATTGTGGCCTAATGGTAAATTTACTATTTTATTACTGTATTTATTTATTTAACTATTTTGTATTTTTAACAGACATTAAGTACAACAGCACAACTTGAAGAAACATTTTATTGTACATTGCAATCAAAACTTAATAAAATAAATATTTCTTATAAAACAACATGCTTTTTTTTTGCCAGTATTTGTGTCACTTTTCCGTGCCATTTTTAACATCTTTCGTGCCAAAAAAAACTTGCCCTGATTATTACACATAAGTACATATTTCTATTTTTAGATTTTTCTTCTCTTCTACACTAGGCTTGCATTCGCTAATGCTAATGTATTTTGAATCAAATGAAAAATGAAACAAAAGAATATCAAAATCTAACACCGTGCACATGTAGTATTGATATTAACCGAATTTATTTTGGAAATATATCTTTATATATGATGTTAATTTTAAAATGTGATTTTTCCCGAAAAAGTATGTGAAATGAAAGAAGAACAATTTTAACATTAGAATCATATAGTTCTGATGTATGTATCTCATCTCACGTTGGATAGAAGTATCGTGTTCAACACCCTGTATAAGAAATTCTTATAAGTTGCTGATGTTTTCATTTACTCGTATGTATGTCTTCCCGGTATATATTTTCTTGGATCAGTGCTCAGCAGATGTGCCCTACGTATGCAATAGAGAGCTGCATCCTCTCTGCTGAAAGGTAAAAATCGGTCAAATTATGCATTCATACTTTCTAAGAATTGTGACTGTTGACTCAATAGCATTTTTCAACTACTGTGTATGGTGTATCTATCAATATAAGTCATTGTATTCCTCCATTCACTTTTCTGCGCATTTGAACAAAAACCTCATAAGTATATAACTTCTATCGCGTCATGTTCATGTATTCTTTACTACACCAAAGTAAATAACGGCAGAAATCCTCTAGGTATTCGTTAGTCAATAAGCTAGTTCATTACTTGAAATCACATTTGAAGCCATTTATTATAACTAATATTATTTTGGGAAATGAGTCGTGATCTCCATTGCGGATTCCCAGTGAAGCGAGGGCTAAATTGATTTATAGAAATTGATGTATTGATCTTGACTACAAAGAGAATAAATAACTAAAATTACGAATTCTTGATTATAATATATATTCATGTTTGTTAGCTGGAGATAATCCTTAAATATAACACCCTCTAAACGGTGCTCAGTTCAAGCCTTTCGCCATTAAAAACTACGAAAGAAATTTTTTATAAGCATAATAATAATACAAAAATTTATTGATAACGAAGATAAATACAAAGTGTTATTATAATAAAATTATTAAATTTCGGATAACCGTTTTATAATCATTAAGCTACATATATGTAATATGTTTTGCATGGATGTACAAATGTGTATACATAAATACATGTGTACAAAAGTAGTAAAACCTATATGCTTTAATTATTCACACATACAAACATCCTACTACAAATACATATGAAAAATACTCTTTATTATTTATTAATAAATAATATCATGAGTTAAATGATTTTTTAATAATTATACCAAATTATACATAAGTAAATATGAGTAAACATTTGTATTAATTTGTTAGTATTGTAAATAAAATAAAAATATATCTTTGGATACATAAAATTTATATATTCATATGAAAATCTGACTTATTATATGTATGTACATAAGTATGTATATCCATAAGTTTCACAGTATTGTTCAATTAATTAAATACAATATTTCGAACTTTATATAACTTTGAAGAACATATCCTAATGATTTTAGATTTTATAGCATTCCAGGACCATCGCTTTCAATATTACCAGATTTTTCGAAGAACATGGCATCCTGTAAATATATATTATTTTAATTATTGTAAACATGAATAATAATAAGAAAGAAAAAATATTGCACAATTTGGTGCAAAATACAATACAAATTTACACGGAATTTTATGGGTTGCCAAAATAACAAGATTTCACCCTTAACGATATTTACCTTAAATGCCTACTTGGAAAAAGAAATTATATCTATATAAGTACATACATATATGTATAAAGCATAATGTGTTTGCTTGTATGATATAAAAATTACACACCCATTCAAAATACACACAAAAAAGTTATGTATGTATATCCTTAGTTGATAACGGCATAACAAAAATTTCCAAATTGATTTTTTGAATGATTATAATGCATAACACAAAAATACATGTCCTCAGAAAATTTTACACTTGTATAATAAAAATTAATTATTTTATTAGCGAGAATCAAAAGCATGGAACTACAAATTTGTGTATTTTATTAAAAAGTAGTTTATTTTTCTTGTAAAAAATAAAAATGTTAGTTTCGTGGTTTTGCAATTCTCCTAATGATGTACTAACAATGGTATTATCTAAAAATGATAAAAGTACCTAGCATTTCTCAGTTGCACTGCACACGCTTCCACTTTTGTTTAATTCTCATTTAAAGTTTAAATTTAAATTTTTAATTCAATTTTGGTTTTCTTAACGTTTCATTTTCATACATGTGTAGACGAAACAATTACAATATTTTAGACTTTGTTATATTTATTAATACGATATTTTTTGTTAAATATGATTATTATTATTATGAAATGTACATATAGACTAGCTTAACCATACAACTAGAATATATAAATAATTGTAATTCATTCTGATTCGCGTTGAATAAATACAAAAGAATAAGTATATTTTGTTCAATATTTTTTTTTTATCTGGGACCAGCACTCAGGAGATAACTCCTACACATGCGAAGCATTGTGGTAGAACTATAGGAAAGAGATAGTAGGAGAAACGATAGGAGGTGAAGCTTAAATAATTATTTTGCAGCTCTGCTTTTGCACGTTCTTTGTTTATACTCGTAGCAGTGCTGAAGCTTCGGTTCAGTAGCAATTTTTACTATTATTTTACTTCGCCGGTGCTATACAATACCGACGAAGGAGGGCGTTCTGATGCGATTGTGGATTGCTATCAGCTGAAGCCGGTATTGTTCAGTGACCAGTGACTATGCCTTTGCCACTGAAACCTTCCGACAACAACTGACACACAAAGCCACACTAATGCACATCACCAAAATGCGAGATGTTCATTTTTATTTTAAAATTTTAGTCTGAAACTGGGGTTGAACCCAGGTCTGTTTTTGGTTTTGTAGTCAACGTGCAGACTACCCCCCATCGTGCCATCGCCACCCTCAAATTTTAAATAATCCGAATATTAAATATATTTAATATATATTTAAAATATATTATATTTAAAATAATCTTAATTTCTCAAATTTTTCATATATTGTAAATTATACACTTTCTATAGATAGACAATTCTATTGAGCATCGTCGCAGTGTGGGCCGTGCTTTGTTGTTCCATCGTTACTATAACGGGATGTTATAGAGAGAGAACTTATTCCCGAAACCCGCTCATGCCGAACAGCGCGTGTATGTGGAATAAACTACCTGCAGAGATATTCCCAATAACATAATTTCTTAGTTCCAGTACAATGCATTGTATGTGTAGGAGTTATACCCTGAGTCCAGGTCAAAGATTAAAAAGAATTTAAATGGAATGTTGTAAAGGGTTTTCGATCGTATATTGGACAAACTCCCAATTCGGAACAACTTCATAAGAGATTATAAAATGCGGCTGGTTAAGCACAGTGATATGCATTCCACATATACGGAATACAACGGTATATTAGAAAATATGATCCATAGGTAGATCTGGAGAAGCATTGGTTTACGATTAAACGATCATAAATATCATTTAATTGAAACGTGTGATGCATCTATCATGTATAAACTAATTTTAAATATAGCGATACTGGACATTACTACTTATTAAATATTTTTACGTACCCATTACAAATGTACTATTTTCTGTTTAATGTTTTTCTGTTTTAAATATGCATTATTCAAACGCTGCATGTTTTCAGTAAAGAAATCACAATTATTTACATATAAATATACCAGGAGTTCATACATAGATACGTATGTATATTAAAGACTAATTAATTTTGAATAAATGATTTCCAATCTCTAGAAAAGTTAATGAGGGAGCATTATTGAATTGAATCTAACAGTCTGCGAACGAAAATTTCCTTCAAATAATAATTTTTCTTCAATATCAAGAGGACCTAGTAAAAATATATGAAAGGGTTCGAAATGAAATATTGTGTTCACGATTTCTTAAGCACTTGTTTGATGGAATGCATTCTTAATATTATAGTAAAAGTACATACGAGTACATATATTTAACTATACTTTCAATTTTACGTTAGTCAACGTTACGATTATTTATCTATGCTTGTCATATGGTTTATCTGGTCAAAAAATTAAATAATTTAAAATCAAATAATAAAATGTTTGTTGTATAAGGAAAATTTTTAAATAAGCTATTTGGTTTGTTTTGTTTGTATATTTCGTAATTTTCAAATATTTAAACATGTGAAATTTCTTAGCTTATTTTAAAATTTGGTTAAAGGTCTACTGAAGATTTTGGTATTAGCACCAAATGAAATGCCACATATAGACCTGCTAAACCATATAACAAACACAGATAAATAATCATAAACATATAATTATAATTTTCGAACTCCTGAAAAATGCATTCAACTTTGTATACTATAACTCCAAATATTAAATTAAATATTCTTCAGAAACGCCATGCAAAAGTGAGTTAAAGCCTGTGTTCTAATTCAATTGATTGCTAAAAACTTAGCAGTTTTCGATTTTCGAAAAGTTGAAATTTGTGAATGAAACATACTATTATCATGTTCTGAAAACCGCGCGATATGCCTGCGTTTTCTTTTTTTCAAAGTTCAATTCGAGCAAAGGAAATAATTATATATATATATTTTCTCCTAACAAAACCAAACAAACAATAATTTGTTATATTATTTTTTCGTATTAACGCGATAAGATCATATTGATCAAAGAGTTCAAAGTCATTGTAAATAGATCAACAAATATGTATCCTGCAAATCCCCTATTTCTGTAATTCGAGCAATTTTAGAGTACACTTTTAATGTTATTTAGCAGACACATACATAATGGGTCTAACTACTCATTCCGTTCCGCCATTGCGGAAAGGTTTTTTTCAGCAGAAGCAAAATAGCAATTATTCCGTTGCTGCGGTATCATTTCTACAGTCGCGGTATTGCCATATTATTGATTCCGCAGTGTACATATTTTTAGTCATTTTGCTTACCCTAAACTTTTTACAACGGAAAGGTACAAAATTGTAAGAAAAATTTATAAAATTTCTTAAAAAGATAAAAGTTTTATTTCATTAAAAAAAATTATAGAAGTAATAGAGAGAAAGGCACTGCAAATAGAAGTAATTGTGAATTTAATGAAAAAAATAAATTGTTTTCAATTATAAAATTTTTTTACAGTTTTCTTCTTGCTATTAACTAGTAATATATTTTTTATCCCTTATTATGAGCTGCATTCGATGTTCGATCTTCGCTGGCTATCGAACATCGAATGTTAAATTGCTATTATGAATTGAATATTTCGTCGAAATTTTCGTTGTGCATTGAATATTTCATCAAAAAGAAATTTGATTCGATGCGATTCGTGAACTTTAAAAATTGTTTAAAATGTAATATGTTTGTGCCTGTTTTATTATTTTGGTTGATTATACATAAAGTATTAATATATTTTGTTAATTATATGCAGGTTCGAAATAGTAAATACCAAAGAACAAATTGAAAGGTTGATTAAAATAATAGAACAACACCCGTAGATTTCGATACAATTTGGTATATAGATAACTTATATTTGCTACTTTATATTTGCTAATTAGGACATTTATGAACTTATATGGATATTATTTTTTTACATTCGACTGTGTTTATCTAAGTTTTGTCCCATTTTCTTATTTTTGGAAAATAAATTTCCATAAATAAATATATTAAATATATACTTTTTTAACCAGTGCTCAGGAAATATCTTCTACATATGCAATACATTGCAATAAATCTAGACGCAGAGAGGGTTGGATAGAGGATAGATAGGTGGCGAAAGTGAAAGGAAAATAGAACGTAATTTTTGCACAACTCCCTTTTAATTATACAGCAAGGTTGTGGCATGTTCTGATGTTACTTTTGACGCGTTATTTTGAAAATGAGGGGGGTTTGGTAGTACAGAAAAATTATTTTGAACAGAAGTTTTTTCTCTTCAAAAAAGGTTATATTTTTTCCAATTGCAAGTTTTTCTCAAAAAAAGATGGGAGCACTGCGTGCATCTGACATAATCTATAATAGTTCGCAACAATATACTCAAAGTATATTTACCAAGTAAAATCAGCTCATCAGGTGACTTTTTTTGCTCGTTTATGTTTTGCATGCCGCATATGTCAAAATTTGCGCTGGGGTTATACTATTGGCAAATTATATACTGATTTACATGTATTTCTGTTCACATCAAAAGTGTTGTATGCACTGCACATAGAGAAATAACACATGATATTGTTTACACGTGTTCAGACTGTATGTACAAATATACTAAAAAGTTACATTCTTTTTGACAAATACTTATAATGTGAATACATCTGAAAGTCTTTTTGCGTGGAAATAAATTTTTTTTCACAGACAGCTGACTACATAGCCAACTCATAAATACTTAAAATTATTTATGTTAGATATACTTCGCGGAAAGCTTACACAACAGGAATGAATTGTAAATTGTGTGTCCAAAGATATTTCTTTCCGTAGAAATTTCTTTTTCGTGCGGAATCAATAATACCATCCATAATTAACCGTGACTGTTTATGTTTATATGACCGTGGCATGTTTATTTGACTTCACGAGCATCAGTGTTCCAATTGTATGAAATGTTCTTTAAATAAGCATCACCACAGGACAAAATCTTGTGCACACAAAAATGTTCCTCTATTCATAAAATTATATCTTTACAAGACTTGATTCATATTTACTTGTTTGTTACTTAAAAAAGATTTAAATGCCTAAAGAGTTCCCAAAATCGAAATCAATTTAATAAAATTTCCTGATTTGAGTATAACGCAACCGATACCACAATTCATATTGTCAGTGCTAAAGTCACTTAAAATAATTTATAACATTTATACTTACAATAAGGAATGTTGCTCCTAAAAGTACAGCTTTCATGCGCACATCTAAGTCTAAAGGAAAAGTAATACCAAAGAAATCAGCATCAGTAAATATTTCACGTGCTAAACCCGACCATTGTTTTGAAATTTTTCCAATATTTTCACCAGTTAAAGAAACCACCTAATACAAAAAAAAATCGCTAATAATAATTTAAAAAATCATTAATTTACAATTACTAACATTAAATTCGACTTCACCGCATAGTGAATATGTACAAAGTGGACCCTCGATACGTAAAACGACGTCGCCAATATGATTTTTAATTCTATACGATGGTGAACATATACTCCACTCTTGTTCGATGGTACCGATGACATTACCAGGTGGCGCTGAAACCTCCATCGATTGCAAGCAACATGGAAACCAACAGCTGGCGCAAGCCAATGGCCGATTTAGGTGTATTACTTCATTGCGGAAATTATCAAATATTTTCATATCGAACGGACGTGCTGGTCCACACATGTTGCGTGTACAACAGTCGGTTTCTTCCACGGCATAATAGACTTTCTGACCCAACGCATTTTTAATGGAGAATTTATTGTTGGTCTCAAACCCGGTAAAAGCCTCTAACAATTCAACTTTTTGTTTAACTAAAAGTTGATCAATACTAGTAAGGTATTCCAAACCGCGTGGACAATTCGGTATGCCGGGCGGTATACTCATCCAGTCGCCTGTATAATTATAAGAATTTTAGAAAACAATTTAATTTAAAATGTAAGTATATTTCGTTTTATATTTAAATTTTGTTAGAATCGCAAAATATGTAATCATGGCTCCCGTACAAAAAGCCATACTGAGCCGAAAATAATTTTCGTACTCTAAAGGGTTCCCGCGTGCCCATAGAGAGTTAATTTCTAAGACCGACCGTAATAATTTTTACAGAACCTACATTTCTTTTATCGTATTCAAAGCACTAAATCGCTGCTCCTTATAGAAACTCCCATACAAACCGCAAAATGTATGAAAAAAACATGAAATGTGTCGAATTTGAGTTATTTTCGCGACGATATGAAACTTCAAGTATCGATTTATTTTGTTTTTTTTGTTTTTTTAAAGACAATACAAAATCTACGAAGCACTTAAGCTTGTCTGTAGAAACACCTAGGGTCTAAGCGGGAATCGAACCCACACCTCCTTATTGATAAGACTAATGATCATGCACTAGACTACGGAGGCACCCATCGACTAAAATTCATTGAGTTGAGAATAGAAAGTTAATTTAATATCTTCGATTTAATGAATTGTCTGAATTGCACTTTAACAATCTATGGATATATTACAAAATGGCGAATCACTCTTCATCATCATACCTAAAAGTTTTGATTCATATTTAATCATACAACAAATCTCAAATCGGTGAATAAAATCAGCATTGTAGCCGTGAGTGTTTCATTTATGTATATAAATGTGAGTTGAGTGTTCCAACATGTTTTACTCATACCATTCTTCATACAATAAAATTTTTCTTCTGTGATAAGATTCCAAAATAACGGTACAAAGAACTACAAAAATTTAATTTTAAGCTGCAAAATCGAGCTAAATTTTTTATTACTTTTTTGATCACTTGAGGATATTTTTCAAAGTTTAAATCCGCATACCACACCTGAGGATGGTTCGATATGGATAATCGACCTGCATAGGTAGTTCGCAAAACCCCCAAAACGTCCTTTGATATGATTCCTCTTCAGTCTTGAAATACTCTTCAATCTCACACCACCATATACAGTGGCGAGCACTTGTGATACATACTAACAACTTTTAGTTTAAAACTGCATTTAAAGATATAAAATAAAATAAAACCAACTCAAATCGTGAATTTTGTCCATAAATTGAAATTACAGTAAACAAAAGTTGTTTCATGGTAATGTAATATTTTATTTCGAAGATTTTTGGTTATTAATATATGTATTTTTGGTTATTATTAAATCCAAATCAGCCAAAAGTTCGTAACATTTTATGTCAGAAAGGTGGCAAATGGTAAAATGTATAAAAAATACACAAAGAACACTGATGATAGATGTTTGGCGATTTTTAAAAACTCGTTCTGTTCAGTCTGTGTATGTTGGTATTGATTGACGTTGCCTTTTCACTTATTCTCATAGCTAATTCCCTCTAACTAGAAAAATTATTTTATTTCTACTTACTACTTACTGTATGTAAGTATATCGAAACTTCACCGCCGAAAACATGCAACCAGTAATTAGTTAATTTGTCGATAACTTTTAATAATTTTCTATATTCACTTCAACGCCAAAAAAATTATTTCACAAATTATAAGGCACAATAAAATTTTCCACGGAATTTCCTACGACTTAATTTGCTTTAAAATTTTAGACATATAATTATACCTATCACGCACAATAATGCGTCATATCGTCTTTTATCTTGCAATAAAGTGTTCACGCTCGCCTTTTGAAAGAAGATAATTATTTCATTTTTCTATCGAGTTGCATTTATGTAAGTCGAAAATTTTAAAAATCATTTTCTTTCTAACTACATTTTTTGAGTTATGACGTTGTTCGATTAAATGAGGGACACACATATGTATGTGTTTGTAAATTCATAAACGAAATATTTACTAGATTTACTGCATCACTGTATGTGAAGAAAGCAATTTAGCATTGTTTCAATTATGCTTAATTGAGTAACGAAAGGGTAAATATGTCAAAGTCAAAAAGTAAATGAATGTCAAAAATAAAGGTTATATAAAGGGGCGGAAAAAAAGAGCAATACAATTTGAGGCTTGTCTTTATATATCATTTTACTTCTATCTATTCATGCCAAAACGAACTCGTATAAATGCACAACTTATTTTCTTAGTATTAAACGTGATTTATTCTGGGCAACTGATCGACAGAAAAGTGTCTCGTTATAGGGGTGACGATATGCGTGACATATCCACATATTGGACAAAAAAAAACTATTCTTCCGTCGTATTTTTCGTAATCTATCAGGACCACTGCGAGTCCAACACCAATAAGACAACTTTTCGGGGTGGACACGAAATGCACTTCGACCCCGGTTTCGATTTAATGACCTAGCCGCAGCAGTAATCTGCATTTAAACCCTGCGGTGGGACCATAGTTGGAAGAAGTGGTGTTGGGCCACCGGTTTCCGTAGTACCAAATTTAAGTGTACGGTCGAATTTCGAAGTTCCGCCACAAAGGCTTCTGTCATCTTTGAATGCAAAGTAGTTACAAACCGATGGAATGTTTATCTTTGGAATATCTGAATCTTCAATAGCTTGTGGCTGATCTCAGGAGATGACTCCTACACATGCGAAGCATTGTTCTGGAACTATAGGAAAGGGATAGTAGGAGAAACGACAGGAGGTGAAGCTTAATTAATTATTTTACAGCTCTGCTTTTGCGCGCTCTTTGTTTATACTCGTAGCAGTGCTGAAGCTTCGGTAGTAGTCATTCTTATTATTTTACTTCGTCGGTGCTACACATTACCGACGAAGGAGGGCGTTCTGATGTGATTGTGGATTGCTATCCGCTGAAGCCGGTATTGTTCAGTGACCAGTGACTATGCTTTCGACACTGAAACCTTCCGATATAATAAAGTAATATTGCAACAAAAATTAAATGTCGGTTGGGAGAGATATCATGCAGATAAGTCATCGGATTACCGCAATGAAGAAACGTGCTACAAATGTTGTGGAAACCACAAGAGTAAAGAATGTAACAAGGAATCAATAAACATATGTATAAACTGTTCAAAAGAAAACAGAAGGCTAAATTTAGGACTGCATGGCAATCATTCTAAGAACAGCATGGATTGGCCGATATACAAAAACAAACTCAACTTAAAAAATAAAAGAATTGGATTAACGACTGATGAAGAACAACCAAAGAAAATACATAGCATTTATACTAATATTCAAGAACTAATAAACAATTTTATACAATTTGAAATAATAGTGAACCCCTTAAACCAGATTTTTTCATATTAACAAAACTCATTTGACAGACAAAATAGCCGAGTCCAAAATATAAATAAAAGAATACTATAATTATATGGGTGCCTCCGTAGTCTAGTGCATGAGCACTAGTCTTATCAATATAGAGGTGCGTGTTCGATTCCCGCTTAGAACTTGGGTGTTTCTACAGACAAGCTTAAGAGCTTCGTATTGTCTTTAAAAAAAAAATATATGTATATCATTATCAAATTCAGTAAAAACTGGAAGAGTAATTACACAGGTCAACAAAATCAAATTTTTTTGTGTGGTCTGAGGTTTCATAGTCAATATAGTCAAATATAGAAAAAAGCGGAGGTTGCACCCCGTAATTTGCAGTAACTCCACAACTAGCTCTTCGATAGAACTAAACTAAACATGGAAGGATCGAGAATAAAATAACCTTTAAATTATGTTGTTATACATTTTTTTGAAAATCTTATAATCTAGAAGATATTCAGTATGTTTTGAGAAAAACACCCTTTTTGTAAGAAAATTTAAAAAAAAATTTCTTTTAAAAAGTTTATTAAAAATGTAAAATCAACAAAATCTGAAATATTGTTACAAATAAAATGAGCGGTCATATTCAATAAAAAAAATATTTAAAGAAGTAGTAAATATTGTAGTTTATTGGAACAGAAACGACTTTACACATACATTTGACATGTTTTTTTATATATTTTTTCTTAATTTAAACTAAAAAAAATGTGAATTCAGTATGTGGCATAAGTATTTTGACATGTTTTCCATGGCATATTTGAAAAATTTGGTAACTTTATATTAAAGATAAATTAATAAAAAATGCAGAGTTAAGAAAAGAACACACACCGTATAAAAATCTCGTACACCAAGTTAAGGTCTAAGCTCTCAAAGAAGTCAATTTCAAACATTTTAATTACAAAATTAAATTTTGAGTTGCTTGACTGCTCAGCTCTTAAAATAGAAAAAACTGAATAACAGTTTAATTTTATTTTTTTAATATATATTTTTTTCTTTGTTGCTGCCAATGAATTTATACATACATATATTCATTTTAAAAATAAAAATTTTTGAAATAATTGCTGTTGTTTTCATTTACGTTTATCAGATTTTTCAAAAAATTTTCGTACATAAATGTACGTATTATTAACATTCATGTACTTTTTCCGTACACAAACATTTTCTTATAATTCAGTCACAAAATAATCTTCATATCGTTCATGTACTTTTCTTGTCGTACACGTACAGCAACATAATGTATAGGCAAAATTGAATCTGTCTATCGTACAAGTACTTTATTGTCCCAAACGTACACGAATTTAAAATATTCGTACACTCGAACCTGTGTGTTTGAAGTGTGTTATAATCGGACAGTACGTGAACTTCTTAAGTTCGTGTACAAAATTGAATATTAAAACGAAACACATGTATGATAGTGTTTGACACCGAACAAAAGTTAGAACCACACATAAATGTTATGAAAATAAAAATATGTGTTGGTTGCTTTTGAACAGTACGCTGAATGTTTGATGTGTGTACTTTCTTAACCTTGTCCATAGCCGTAACTTTGGGTGTTTTGAGTGGGTTCTTTTTGAATTGACGAACAATTAGCCGGGCCTCATAGATTGTAGTTTTACATTTATTAACTGTTCGGCGCAAATTAGTAGTTCGTTCCATTTTTTATATTTATTTATTTGATAATAAATTGTTTGTCACGGCAGTTTCATTTATTTCAGCTATTTCTACCATGTTAGTGCATTAAAACACAAACTTTTATTATATTTTTAATGAAGAATGATAAATAAATCAAAAACAGCGACTACAGCGTACAAAACTTTAATTAAAAATCAAGTTATTAATAAAATCAGCAAATGTTAAAATACTTATGCCGTTGAAATATCTTTACTCACTTGATTATCTTGCTGCAGTAAAATATGTATATATATGTACATATCGAGTCTTTGGTGCAATACCGTAGTAATTCAAAAAATCGTGAACTGAGAAAAATGCATTTGAAGTTTTGAGCCATCTTTTTGATAGTATTTTCGTTTACTAAAGTTATTTTTTTTACAAGTTTTTAAATAAAGGAAATATTTCAATATTGCAAATAAATATTGTTGGAAATAGCTGGAGGCAATAAAGACATTTGTAGCTGTAGAATCTGAACAGTTAGATATAGAACCATAATCTTTTTTCCCCAAAGATCATTTCAAAAAATTCAAATTTTGAGTTACTACGGTATTGCACCAAAGGCCGGATATGTTTGTATATGGTATATGCGCATTATATTAATTTTTATGCGGGAGTGCACAATAAAAGTGTTAAAAATTTTATAGTAATATTAAAACAATTTTTCCTAAACAATTTTTGAGGGCAGCTAATTATAGTGTAAAAAATAGGTTGAAAACGAAGAAATTAAAGTTAAACGAAAACAACGCAATATTAATGGAAATAAATATGAACACTGACGTAATTTTTCATATAAATAGGTAAACAGCATATAAATAAACAAAAAGGAAACAGCCTAAAATATCTGGGTTTCTTAATAGATAAAAATTAAATTTTAAGGATCATGTTGAATACATATGAAAAATCGGGAGAAAATTGGATTCTTCAAAAGAATAAGAGACAAAATATATATTATAACGCCTATAAATATATACTGGGTGGCGCAAAATTAATCAGCGTATCGTACGATGTAATAGCTTTTGCAAATAGCGTTTTACGTCAATCATATTTAACTTTTGTGAACTAGACAACTGCAGACAGTTTTGCAAACAGACAAAGAATAGAGTGCTATACTCCGCAAGAGCATCGAATAATAGTGTCGATTTTTTTTTAACCAATAATCGGTCAGTGGTGTTAGCGTGAATTTCGTCGTAGATTTCCTAACTGAACAAACATTAATTACAGCGAATTTGAAAGAGTGAAATGACTTACACATGTTCCCATACAAAGTGCAAATATTGCATCAGTTAATGCCTGCTGACTTGCTGTGAAGGAAACATTTCCTGGTCGCGTTATCTCCCGTTTTGGCGATTTGGCATGGCCATCTAATCTAGATCGCCCGATTTAACCATCTCAGACATTGAAGACAATTGCCGCCCTTAAGGGGAATATTCGACAGGCATGCGAACAGTTATCACCAGAAATATTGCGCAAAGTTATGGAAAATGAAATAAAAGAACAGAAATGTGTGTCAATGTTTGCGGCAGCCACTTGGCTGATATCATATTTTCCAATTATCAGAAAAAGTTGTACAGAACCAAATAAAAATGTCCACCACTCAAAATAATTTTTTTTTATTTAGTACAAAGTTATTCAAAAACAAAATTGGATGATTAATTTTGCGCCACCTTATATAACACAATTATTAAACCACATTTTGATTATGGGTCCACAATTATGTATTGAATTTAATACAATAATTTTTATTGATATATTAAAGTCGGAGATGCCCCAGCTTATATTCACCCATATAATTTGAGGAATGCTGTAAGGGACTTGGGCTGTACAACTTTGTAATTTTCATTACAAGTATTAATCAGAACTTTTAAAGTTTTTGAAATTCAGATTTTTAAAATTTTTTAATGTAATGTTTGAAAGTATTGAAAATACTACTTTATTGTAAATAGAAAAACTAAAAAATAAATGTCTTTGTTTTGAACAGTTTCTGCTTCCTGCTGATAATTAAACGTTCTTTTAAATTTTCTTTCTATCAGCGAGCCTCTTTATAATTTGAACTCACAATTACATTAACTTTTTCTTTGGTACTTTGAATTTCAAGTTATCGGGAGTCCTACAGATCTCGCGTGAATGACGTTTTGAGTAATACACGTGATGCATCATCGAGAATTGATCCCACCGCGTGCAAGCACTACCACGCTATGATATCGGACTTTTTGATGTCTGAAATTGTAATGCATTTCAATTTCTAAGTGGATCACCTATTGTTTTTATCATTCAATTGTATTTTACGACCCATTGTTTATAAGAGGTTTTTTAAATATGAGGTGATAACAATAAGCAATTATCTTATCTCTCTGCTATATAAAATCATTTCGTATGCCTTTTCTTTGAATTACTATGTATGTACATATAAGTATTACAAAGTGATTATTCTATCCGAACTTTTTTGTTTTAAACCCATGAAAATGTAAACTACATAATTAAGCAATTTGTATAAAGCATAAAATTTTGAATTAATTACGTTATTAGATGCGATTCTATGCGATAACAAATCCAAAAAGGAATTAAACTAACTACAGTATAGTCAACCCTATCGTGGAAAATTTTTCACTCGAAATATATTTCTATTTCTTAAAATTGTAACCATGAATCATTTTCGGTGAATGCTAAACAAAATTTCCTTTTTTCTCGCACGCGAAGAGAAGGAATGAGTTAGGTTAGGTTAGGCGCAGAGGGCAGTCGACAAAGATGGGTCGACACAAGTAGCACCATCGGTGCCGTTTTGATACCTTATCCTCGTAGAAATCAGAGGACGTCACAGCCAGCCTGTGCCGTTCACGCACTACACTAAGTCCGTCAGATCCAACAGAGAGCACAGCCAGTGCCAAAGAAAGCCGCCCCAAGGAATTTTAGCCTCGACCTAGCCAGACCGGGGCACTCACAGAGAAAGTGCACAACAGTCTCCCTCTCTATGAGTAAAATTAACATTTATATTCAAGATGTTTACCTTGTATATAAATTTAATTCCCTTGGCTTAAAATGTAAACTATTTCCGAATTAATTTTTTTTTCTTATCTTGGACCAGCACTCAGGAGATGACCCCTACACAGCGATGCATTGTGCTGGAACTATAGGAAAGGGTTATGAGGAGAAATGATAGGAGGTGAAGCTTCACTATCTTACAACACTGCTTTTTGCACGTTATTTGTTTTTACCGCAGAGTTGTTGCGTCTCCGATGTCAAGGAAACGTATTAAATTTTGAAGCTTCGTTTTTTTAGTAATTATTTTACTTCGCGGGTGCTACACAATACCGACGAAGGAGGGCGTTCTGATGTGCCTGCCGTCACTGTTCAGTGACCAGTGACTATGCCTTCGCTACTAAACTCTTCCGACAACAACTGACACAAAGACACAGAAATGCACATCAGAAAAAATGCGCGATGTTTTTATGAGTCTGAAACTGGGGTTGAACCCAGGAAAATTTTTCGTTTTGTAGTCAACGTGGAGACTACTTCGACCATAGCCAACCACAATTTAATTTGAATTTGAAAACCGTTAGCTTTTAAAATTAAGTTATAACCTTTTATCAGACAAACAACGTTGTATAATCGACAATGAATTTGGCCATTATTATAACGCTAAGTTGTCACTTGTATTTAACAACTTTAATTTACAAAGTTGCGAAGTTATATAAATCGAGAACATACAGTTGTCGAGTTTGTAAGAGAAGACAAAATTATCACTGTTTTATAACGTCTTATAATTATTATTAAATTTAAAAAAACAACTTGTGGCAAACCTGTTCAACAGAATATAACACAAACATATAAAAACAACTGAAGTTTTTATATGAAAATGTATTTTAAAACATAGCAAGCGCTCTTCACTGAACTAGAATCATCAGAAAAACTGAGCGCTCACTTCGCTCAGTTTACTGAATCGTCCAATTGAGCTAGCTCAGAGCTGAACGACACAACTATAATTGAAATAAAAATAGTTTTGTTTAAATTAATAAATCAAACGGACGTGTTTTAATATTTATAGTAGGGGGTTCTTACATTGGCGACGAGGATGGGATAAGCTATTTGAAGCAGTTAATCAAGATATTATTGAACAAGTAGTTGGTCCAAGTGCCTGGATATCGCCAATAGTATTGGTATTTAAACAAAATGGCGACATTCTGCTATGTGTAGATATGCGTAGAGCAAATAGAGCCTTATTACGGCAAAATTATCCCCTTCCGACGTTTGAAAACTTTATGACTAAGCTGAGGGGAGCTAAATATTTCTCCCGGTTGGATCTGAAAAACCCATACAATCAACTGGAATTTCACGAAGAGAGCAGACAAATAACAACATTTATAACTTTTCAGGGTTTATACAGATTTAAACGGCTATTGTTCGGAGTGAACTCTGCTCCCGAGATATTTCAACGAATGCTTGAGGAAATGTTATCTTCATGTCCTAATGTCATAAATTATATTGGCGACGTTATAATATTCGGTAATACCGAGGAGGAACATGATAAGGGTGTTAAGCTGGTATCTGAAATATTTAGAGACAATAATGTTTATTTAAATGAAGAGAAATGCATATGGAAAACATGGAAAATTTAATTTCTAGGTCACATGCTGTCTGATAAAGGTATTGAAATAGATCCAGAAAAAGTAGATGAAATAAAGAAGAAATACGGAGTTTTCTTGAACTTGTCAAATATGTAGGTAAATTTATTCCTGATTTAGCACATCTTACCGAGTTTTTAAGACATCTACTTAAGAAGGGTAGCAAATTAAATTGGGGTGCAGAGGAATACCTAGCTTTCCACAACCTAAAACTTCACCTGGCAGAAATACCAAATTTGACCTATTTTGATCCGAAACGTAAGATCCGGTTGATTGCTGATGCCTGTTTTTTTTTTTTCTATCTTGGACCAGCACTCTGGGGATGACCCCTACACATGCGATGCATTGTGCTGGAACTAGGAAATCAGGTTATGGGAAGGAGGATAGAGGGAGTAGTGTGAATGGACATTTGACTTGAATTTTCCCACGTCATAAGTGACAGGAAAGACCTCGGCAGGGAGTTTGTTCCACATACGCGATGTTCGGCCGAAAAATGAGTTCTCCCTGTAATGCGTAGTGCGGTTCGCTGCCAAGTTGACCACAAATGGATGTGCTCTTAATGATGAACGCGTCGTGCGTGTGAATGATCGGGTTTCGGGAACAAGTTCCCTGATTTCATCAGAACACATCCCATTATAGTAACGATAGAACAACGAAACGCACCCCACGTTGCGACGATGCTCAAGAGAGTTAATAGAGTTGGCTACCCTACTCTCTCCTATGAGTTTCTTCGCTCTCTCCTGGACCCGGTCGAGTAACTTCAAAATAGTCTTTGAAGCACCGGCCCAAACATGAGAGTTGTATTCCATTTTCGGTCGGATGTAGGCGGTATAAATAGTGAGGAGATCAGATGGGGGTAAGTATGTCTTGCACCGTCTTAAAAAACCGAGGCACTTGAATGCTTCTTTTGAGACCTGAAAAATGTGCTCAGTCCATCGAACATCGCACTGAATTTTCATGCCAAGAACATCAAAAGCTTCTGATTCCTCGATGTTTATACCGCCCATAATTACAGATGACGCAGCGTCATCGGGCATGCGTCGATGTGTAAGCATGCTGCATTGGGTCTTTTGAGCATTGAAATCGACCCTGTTTGCCTGACCCCATTGCGATATTTTCATAAGGTCACAATTCAATGAGTCACTCATATTCTGCCTCAGCGAAGTGATCATAGTCGATGTTGGTCGGGTCCGGTCACCGTGACCCGAAGTGACAGCACTGGTTGGTAGTGTCAGCACTGATTTTTGTTTTTCTCGCCCGTCACTGGTATAGCGGTTTTTTTTTTTTTTTTTTTTTTTTTTTCCTTCTCAGATTCCACCGTCTAATTTATTGTTGTTTTTTGTATTATATTTGATTATTGCAGTTTATTGCTTTTTTTATTTGTTAATGAAAGTTGAGCAAAAAAATTTTTCCTTTCTTTGAGTTTATTTTGTTTTGTTGTTTGTCACTAAGTTGATTGTTTTTGTTTTTATTTTAAATTTTTTTTTTCCACTTGTATTTTTCTTTTTTTAATTTATTTCTATTCTGTTTTAATTTAACCGAAGACCGAACAGCGGACCAAAAGAAGACACGTGCATACCGGTCGAACTAACAAACACTACTGATTGTTGGACTCTAAATATTTCATTAGGTGAAAGTTCACCATACTTTCCATCACTTTGGAAATCGCGGAACAGATTGCGATTGGGCGGTAATTTTCAGGTTTGCTTGCCTCACAATTTTTTGGGATCGGCGTTACAATTGCAACCTTCCAGCACGATGGGAATTGACCTGTATAGTACAGAGTGCTGAAAAGGATTGCCAAAGGACGTGATAACGTCGAAGAACACTGCTTCAGGACCAGTGCAGGAATTCCATCCGGCCCAGGAGACTTGTTTATGTTGAGGTTCGTTAGAACCCTTTTAACTGCACGAGCTCGAAAGTATATCTTTGGCATAGTGACGGATACACGCTCGGGTGCGGGCAGTGGTTGATTGCTTTCCGGCAGGTGAGAATTACCTGCAAACATTTCAGCTAGGAGGTTAGCTTTTTCAACCGGGTCAGTGAATATTTGGTCATCCTTCAAAAGAGCCGGAATAGAAGAACTAGCATTTTCCTTCACTCTTTTTACGAAAGACTAAAAGCTTTTACTGCCCCGTTGGGCAGTAAGAACTTTGGTGCGAATACGCTGCTCGTACAAAGCTTTTTCACGTCTTAACACTTTGGCACACGAAGATCTCGCCCTTTTGCGCATCGCATCAGTATCCGCGTTTTTGTCATTCCGCCAGATACAAAATGCTTCCTCTCTGGATCTGACTGCAAGTCTGCACATCTGATTAAACCATGACTTCGGTCTGGGTTTAATCGAAATTTGCTTCGATGGTATGAAAATCTTCATACCGAGCAATATTATATTTTCAACCATTTCTGCCATGGCATTGACGTCATTCTCAAGGAAGCAGAGCTTCCAATTGAAATGCCGAAAGAAATCGTTGAGCTCAGCCCAACGTGCCTTTTCAAAAATATATTTTAAACGTTTCGTAGCTGGCCGTGAAACGTTAAGAAGTTCCGCAAACGAAAAGGAGGCAGAAATGGTGCAATGATCCGAATTTCCGAGAGGTGCGCTAGTGTTCATTTCGTACTTGTCAGGGTGTGAAGTGAGAAAAAGGTCGAGGGTGTTATGTTGGTGCCCGTCAACACACGAAATATGTGTTGGTTCATTCACTAATTGCGCAAGGTGGTTGTGCGCTGCGAATAGCTCAACATATTGGCCTTTTGGAGTCGTATGGCTCGAATGGCGGAGCCACGATAAGTTATGGACATTGAAATCACCAGCAATAACGATTTCACTGTTCGGGTAATTTTCGAGGATCTCCGATATAGTGTCGGAAAGGGCATCGAAGTTGTATATAGTTTTATCCCTTTCCATATTTGGGCTTCTGTAAAGAAACCCGAAGTGCAAAAGATGTGCCCTGATTTTAAATTTAACCCATAGACAGCTAAATTCAGGATCATTCGTGCCTAAGGATTGCTGGCACTGGTACACAACTTCATTGCGTATATATATCGCAAGGCCCCTATGAAGAATAAAGAGGGATAGGAGGTGATACCCAGGTATGTGAAAATCCTGTGGATCAGCATCCTCAGACGCCTGGGTTTCACTTAAGGCGAAAACATCCGGCCGATGGAGACAAACGTGGGTATATACAGAGAAAAAATTGCCCTTAAACCACGTATGTTGCAGAAGTCAATTCTGAAACGGCCTGTCATACTTTACGCAAAAAAAAAATCAAATCAATTGTCTATCCTTTATATTGCCGACACCAATGAACTAGTTGCCGCCTGAGAGATTGCTCGGTGATCAGTGCTACGCCGTCATCACCAAACAGTCAAACAGCAACTATCCCACTGGTATCCACAATATAAAAAATTTATATTTTTCTTTTGGTAGAAGTGTTTAGCACAATGACGCGAAAAAGAGCCATAAAAGCCCTGATCCGGTCACTTTCACCCGAAGTGCCAACACTAGTTGGTGGTGCCAGCACTGGTAAATATTTTCGTTCGCCCGTCACTGGTATAGCGGATTTTATTTTCTGTTCTATTGTTTTGGTTGGAATTTTATTTTTGTTGTTGTTTGTTAAATTTATGATTTATTTATTCCCCGTTTGCATTTAATCCAAAGTACCGTTTATTTTATTTTATTTAAAGCATTTAAAGTTTGTAAGTTTATTTAGTTTGTTTTGTTTCACTATTGTTGTCACTATTTTCCTCTTTTTTTTTTTTTTTTTTTTTATTTTTTTCTTTTATTTTCCACTCCGCTATTTTAGTTTTTAGTCAATTCTGTGGTAATTTATCCGTCTCACAGAAGACGCGTGTATACCGGACGGACGACATGACACTACCCACTGTTGCGTTGGGAGCAGTACTGTTGCAGTTTGATCAGAACAATGAGACATTATATCAGTTGCTAGCAAAAGTTTATCTGATGTAGAGAAGAGATACTCGCAAACGGAAAAAAAGTCATTTTTTTACTACTATTTAGCGGGTTTGGAATTGGAACTGGTGACAGATCGTTAGCCGCTGGAAGCAATTTTCAAACCTACATTGAAACCACCAATTCGAATTGAAATTTGGCTTTTACGATTTCAATCTTTTAAATTTATGGTCATATATAGGTCAGGAAAAGAAAATATTGCCGACTCGTCATCCAGACTTTCCCAATCAACAGACGATAATTGCTTCGATTCTGTAGGTGCACAAAGTATTTGCCACGTTGTTACAAGCTGCGTACCTACAGCACTTTCTATTTCAGAAATTGCTCAAAGTAGTATTCATGATGAGGAGATAGTTGGTGCAATGGAATGCCTTAATAGCGATTCTTGGAGGTCTGCTTTAACAAATACTTTGTATCCTTTTCGTTTTGAGTTGTCAGGAGTTGGGAGTATTCCTTTACGTGGAACTCGATTAGTCATTCCGAAGTCTTTACGTGTAAAAGTCCTTGAGCTGGCTCATGAGGGTCACCCAGGAGAATCGGCCATGAAGCGAAGAAAGTATGGCGGACCCTAATTAACGGCGAAGCAGAGAAGTTCGTAAAATCTAGCAGAGATTGTCTTTTGGTATCACAGCCATCATCTCCAGCTACTATGGACAAACATCCATTCCCTACTGCTGACTGGATGGCGTTGGCTACTGACCTTTTAGGTCCATTACCAAATGGTCTATATGTCCTCGTTTTTATTGATTACTATTCCAGATATATGGAATTTAAGTTTCTTCGTTTAATTTCGTCACAATCCCTTATCGAATCAATGAATGAAATATTTTGCAGATTAGGCTTTCCGAAGTATTTGAGAACTGACAACGGTAGACAATACGTAAAGTGCTAACTTTAATCAGTACCGCCAAACAAATGGAATTGAACAGATATTAACACCACCATATTGGACACAGGCAAACGGCGAGGTTGAAAAAAAGAATAGGTCGACAACGTTTTAGTTAAGAAGAAAAACTATTTAGAGGAGATACAGAGATTCTTTCATATGTATAACGTAACACCACATGGCACCACAGTTTCTCCCCCAACGGCGCTTATGTTTAATAAAGTCATTAGAGACAAATTACTTGGAATACAAAATTAAATAAAGAAAAAGGAAAGGAGCAAAGGAAGTAGGCGACAACTACTAAAGAATAGAATATTTCCCCATAAACTGACACCAAACTTCGATACAACGGAATATATGGTAACGTCAAGATCAGGTAACATGGTAAAAGTTTCGATTGGAGATAAAATCTTTTGTAGGAACGTTTGTCACTGAAAGAAAGTTCCTGCAGCTAAATTACCGTTTTCTTCATCTTCAACCTTTTCAACATATAGTTCATTAGAATGCACTAAATAGTCATCGCAGTTAGCAGAACCAACTGATATGACGTCTGAACCAAAGTCTTTGACAGACGGGCCAAACTTAAAAATTCATTTGAAAAACATTTGAGGGATGTGGCAAACTTGTTCAACAGAACATAACACAAACATATAAAAACAACTGAAGTTTTTATATGAAAATTTATTTTGAGTAGGCGTTGAAGAAATGTCAATAGGGATGAAAAATAATTATAAAAAGAGATTGAAATAAAAATAATTTTGTTTAAATTAATCAGGTATGTGATGGAAATCGATCGATTTGAAAAGTAAATCGTCTTTTAAAATCGACAGTAGTGTGATGAATTTCGATCGCTTTCATATTCCATATTTGTTTTGTTTCCACATATCTTCTCTAAATACAACTGTATGAAATCTAATAATACAACTGTAAAATATGTAAACATATGTGTATGTGAGTGACGTTTGTAAAATATTTAAACAAAATAACAAAATAAAATTTGTATCAACATATTTCATCATTTTTATTTATAAAATACATTTTTTTGCGCTAATTCACTTGGAAAAAAATTATAGGATGAATAGCGAAAATATTCTAAGAAAACGTTTAAGAGATAAATCGGATCCCTTAGATCTGCCAGATGAAATGTGGGTATTTAAATTTCACTTATATATTAACCAGTATTTATTTAAATAGATTTGTTGAATATTTTCGTTTAAATAAGGACGGATTTATAATCCTTTTTCATTTATTTTTATATTTTTTTTGTATATTTCCTTACATTTTGTTCAATGAAAATTAAACGATTTGAAAACGAATGTAAACTGGCATTATCGAAATGTGTCACATGTTAAAAACGTCTTTTTTTAATGAAAAAAGATGGAATTTGAAATCGTCACAACAAATCGTCACATACAAATTCATCACACTATTTGTGGATTTCAAAACGTTTTAACGCCGAAATCGATTTCCATCACATACCTGAATATATCAAACGGACATGTTTTAATATTCATAGCAGTGGGTTCTTACGTAACTAAAATAGAAGGACAGGACAACTTATCACGACTGATTGATACATATAATTTGTTAGCAATGATGATCAAAAGTTGAAGGAATTTCTAGATATAGAATTTATGACTATATATATTTACATAAACAAATCAAACATTGAAACAATAAATCTTATTTTTATTTTTTTCTTTTCAGCTGCACATGCAAGTATAAATTGTTTAAGAAAGGAAGACTTACGGATTCATTTAAAGAAAATGTTTCTACAGTCAGCAGTCAAATCCGAAGTATGGTGGACCTATAGTAAAAGTGACACAAAACACCCTACAAAAATGGCGGAATCTTATCAAAGGTAAAATATAATATTATTGTATAACAACGCATATGCATGTATGATATGAAAACTGTTATAAAAATTAACTGAATAAACTTAATAAAATATTTTTAAAAACTCGTGTTTTTTATTATTCTTGTACATTTCAATATCAATATAGTGTTAACTGAACACAAATATGGTCTTAACTCAATACCGGTATGCTGTGTAATCAATACCTGTACGGTGTCAAAGCAATACAAATATGGTATCAACTCAACACCGGTACGCTGTCAAATCAGAACCAGTATGGTGTCAATTCAACAGCTCTATGGGTGGCGATGGTTGAAATAGTCTGCACGTTGACTACAAAACGAAAATTTTTCATGGGTTCAACCCCAGTTTCACTCATAAAAAAAACATCTCGCATATTTTCTGATGTGCATTTGTGGGGCTTCGTGTCAGTTGTTGTCGCAAGGTTACAGTGGCGAAGGCATATTCAATATTCACTGAACAGTAACGGCTTAAATTGCATCAAATCCACATACACATCAGAACGCCCTCCTTCGTCGGTATTGTATAGCACCGCCGAAGTAAAATAATTACTAAAAATGGCTACTAAAAACCAAGCTTCAAAATTTAATACGTATCCTTGACATCAGAGCTGCTACAACACTGCCATAAAAACAATGTGCAAAAAGCAGTGTTTTAAGATAGTGAAGGTTCACTTCCTATCATTTCTTCTACTATCCCTTTCCTCTAGTTCCAGCACAATGCACCGTATGTGTAGGGGAAATCTCCTGAGTGCTGGTCCAAGATTAAAAAAAAATGTATTGCACAATTGCACGCTTTGCAAATCTGCACAAATTTCTACTGAAAACCATTCGTTTACACAAAAATTTACGAAAGAGAATACCATTTGAGAGAATAAAATGACAGTTCTTTTCTGAGAATCTGCAAATGAACGAATTTTTGCCAGTAGAATCCACTGGAAAAGAAAAAGTTGAACAAAATTAATCAAGCAAAAATTTAAAATTTTTCATAAAAATATTTAACAAAAGGAAAAGCTGAATTAAAACTGTAACAAAAACTAAAAATAACAGTTTTAAGCGTGAAATAAATTAAAAATGAGCATACAATATCCCGTTTTCTTTTTTTTATCATCAATAGCTAAAATTTTCTTATAATTGTTTTATTTACATTAATTTCTTAGAGACGTAAAACTAGTATTATATTAGAGTACTTATTACAGCATATTATTTAGGGTACAGAATACCAAAAATTTAGTATTGATGTACTTTCGCGTGACATTTAAACAGAAACAAATTAGAAAAGTATTATACAGTAATTTAAAAATTTATGCAGTACTTCTATTTAAATACATTTCTCCACGTATTTATGATTACAAAAACGGATTGTATCAAAAACGAAAAACTTATATTTTTACAACGCTATATTTTTAGTCATCAGCTGTTTTGAATAATCTGCAAAGTTTGCAATTTTTACCATTCGTTTCTTTTTTTGTGTTAGAGATTGAGAGTAATTTGTTCAAATAATACTATTTATTTAATTATAAAAAATAGAGATTGAGAGTAATTTGTTTAAATTATACAAAATTTACTCAAATACTGAATTTCACTGGAAAAGTGAACAAATGGACCTAATTTTTACTAAAAATGCATCTTTGAGACACATTTTTTTTGGCTAGTCGTGCAATTTGAAAAACTTTATGAAAATTTTCATAAAATGATAATGTCCATGCGAATTTAGCTAAACAGCTGAAAATTTTGTTGGCACTAAACAGAATAAACCAAAAAAATAGACACAGGGAATAAAAATTAATTTTGAATTAAACAACAATTTATTTCATTATTTGTAAAATAGTGTGGACATTTTGAAACTTTTTTGTAAAGTCGGTCAGACTTCACTATCATTCATTCCGCCGTGACTGAATCGTGCGATTGTGTAGGATAGTGAATCAGGGCCTAAGACATTTTATGTACATTTTAACAAGGTGTAATATTTGTGGAAGAACAAAAATCACCAAAGTTAGGGGTATTCCACTACTCGCATGCAAATTTTGCTGCTACCGAACTAATTAATTTTTTGTTTGTTTCAGAAAAAGAAACGATATCCCATTACCAGTTCAAACCAGAGATTCAATATAACGAGTTTCAAAATATCGAGAGTCTACTCTATTCAAATTTTCTCAGTTTTGTATTATCTACATATGTAATAAACTCTTAAATTTACCTTTGGTCTTCATCACTAAGAAAGTACTTGTAACCTTTCTTTTTCGCCGATTTATTTAAGTGCAACGAATGTCGAAATTTTTTTGCCAATGGTTTATTACTTTCACGGGAAACTAAATTCTTAAACAATTTGGTTTGTTTGCAAAAATTTTCATATTTTTCATACAATGTATGCCAAACAATTCGAAAAACTTTTGACCTTTTATTATTTTTACTATAGTAGGATTGATTTGGTTTTTCATTGGCATCGTTCGTATGAAAAGAAGATTCACTATTGTGGACCTCCCCTGTTAACTCTAGTGTTGATTTAAAATTTACTATTGAATCACTAATAACAGTCATAATTAATTTAAATGATTTTAATTATTCTTGAAATCTTTAATTATTTTCTATCCAAACTATTTATCACTGTCGTACTTAAGTAACGTTCAATTTGTGACTGTTAGTATTATTTTTTTAAATTGTGTTTATAACTCAAAGCAGTGAATAATATTTATCGTTTGCTAGTATATATTTGATTGCTTAATATAAAGAACAAATGATAAGAAAGTGACTTAAGATTGCCATCGTACGTAGGAAATTTGAATGAAATTAAGACTTTCAACATCTTTCTATCAACGTATGCACAACACAAACCAATGTATTACGTTTATCTTACAAATGTACGTATGTAAATATCTATGCATGTATGTATGTACATACCGTGAGCGTCAAAATAAATTGTACAGCAACATTTTTAATGATGTAATTTTACTTTTTACGAATAAATTTAACATTTTATTCGCCAATTTACAAAGTGTTCTATTGCTTCCTATTTGTAGTATTGTGTAAAATTTTATGACTGTGATGAAGAAGAAGAAGTTTTTCATATAAAAATATTATATGGCAATACTATTTTGTTATCTATGTCTTTTTAGTGCGCTATTTAATCAGCTGTTATCTATTTACAAATTCAACGCAAAATTTTCTTTTACTTAAAAATTTTAATAATTTTGATGAAAAAAGTATTTATGAATTTCCTAAATATACAAATAAATCAAATTATAAATAAAATATTTATAATTTCTATAGTTTTTTAACCCTTATTCATTAACCTTCTTTCTTATAATA
Organism: Dexiosoma caninum; assembly: GCA_963924685.1. Lineage (NCBI taxonomy): Eukaryota > Metazoa > Arthropoda > Insecta > Diptera > Tachinidae > Dexiosoma > Dexiosoma caninum. The sequence goes on from OZ004729.1 coordinate 59,220,743, forward strand.
AATATTTCTATATTCTCCTTCAAACTTAAAGGTTGTTTATATTTTTCATTCATTCATTACCAGGTAAACTCAGTAGATAATTCGCCCGTCACCTGATTCAAAGATTTGTAACCTATTTTAAGGCCGAACGTCAAAGTTTGTTTACTTTTGTGAAAAGGTTAAGAAAAGTAGTTCTAAATAATTTAATAATTGTAATAATTTAATATAATAATAATAAGAATGCAGAATATAGTACTTTTTGTAATAATTATATTAAATTTAACTCATATTACACTAATTTAACACGTTGTTTTTAGGTTATGTTATATTTAACAAAACACATGTATACCACAAATTTGACGTTCGGCTGCAAAGCGAATAGACGAATTTGCCTTGCGACAACCTTGTATTAATAAACCTTGATGTTAACCGATGGTTGACGAAATATCGAAAAAAAGAGAAAAAATAAGAAATATAAACAAACCTACATATAAGCTTGAACGAGAATATAGAAATATATATAGAATATATTCCCACATTAGTGGGAACTATGTAGCCTTTAATAGCACTTTATTAGTTATCACTTTCAAAGACTGTGAATATGCATTTATTTTTTAAATCAGTATTTAATACCGAATTTAATTCTAAAAAAAGAAGAAAAAAACAACAAACTGCAAAAATTATAAACGAAACAAAATGTTATTCATATTTTAGGTGCCAATAGAGTTCACAAACATTTTTTAACAGAACTGTGTTACTTCTTTCGTGTGGCCTTTCACGTAGTAGGAGAAACGACAGGTGAAGCTTAATTAATTATTTTTCAGCTCTGCTTTTTTTTTTTTTTTTTTTATCTGGGACCAGCACTCAGGAGCGGACTCCTACACATGCGAAGCATTGTGCTGGAACTATAGGAAAGGGATAGTAGGAGAAACGACAGAAGGTGAAGCTTAAATAATTATTTTGCAGCTCTGCTTTTGCACGTTCTTTGTTTATACTCGTAGCAGTGCTGAAGCTTCGGTTCAGTAGCCATTTTTATTATTATTTTACTTCGCCGGTGCCACACAATGCCGACGAAGGAGGGCGTTCTGATGAGATTGTGGATTGCTATCAGCTGAAGACGGTATTGTTCAGTGACCAGTGACTTTGCCTTCGCCACTGAAACCTTCCAAAAACAACTGACACACTAAGACACACTAATGCACACCAGAAAAATGCGAGATGTTTTTGTAGATGAATTAATTTGTAAGACAAAGCAAAGCTAAAATACTTTTAATTTTTATTGTACATCCCAAAGAAGTGCAATAAGTTTTTTTATCTTCGACTAGCGCTGAGGTGATGAACCGTACACATGTGATACATTCTTCTGGAACTAGGAAATTAGGTTATGAGAAGGAGGATAGAGGGAGTAGTGTTTATTGACATTCGATTTGAATTCTTCCACGTCGAAAGTGACAGGAAAGCACAGGGAGTTTATTCCACATAGGCGCTGTTCGGCTGAAAAACAGGTTTCTCTGTAATGTGAAGTACGATTTCCTACAAAATCGACCACAAATGGATGTGTTCTTAATGATGAATGCGCTGTGCACGGGAATGCATGGGTTTCGGGAACGAGTTCCCTGATGTCATTAGAGCAGATGCATTTATAGTAGCGATAGAACAACGAAACACATTGTGACGATGGACAACAGAATCAATAAAGTTGGCTAGCCTACCGGCCCCAATGAGGTTCTTCGCCCTCTTCTGTACACAGTCGAGTAACTTCAAAATAGTCTTTGAAGTACCGGTCCATACATTAGAGTTGTATTCCATCTTCGATCAGATGTAAGCGGTATAAATAATAAGAAGATCAGATGGGGTGAGGTATGTCTTACACCGTCTTAAAAAAACCATTGGATCTTCTGAGCATTAAAATCGACACTGTTTGCGTGACCCATCTGCGATATTTTTGTGAGGTCACTATTCAATGAATCACTCATATTCTGCTCAGCGCCCCGATTATAGTCGATGTCGCCCTGTGATTAAATGAATGAGCGACCAATGCCGCTGTCATCTCCAAAAGAGTGGATAGGGTTGGAAGTTTCACATTGGTCATTAATAAAGATAAGAAATAGGGTATGAGAAATAATAGAGCTTGCGTTACCCCTGAATTTATCTTGAACTCGTTAGGTGAGATCCCGTCTATCGCAACACTTATAGCGCAATCCGCGGGTTCCCGATTAAATCGAGAGAAGATATCACCGACAGCAAAACCACCGTATTACATTGAACAAAATGGTGAATGGAACTGCACAATTTTTTGGAGAGCAATATCTTTAAGTCGCCCGTATATCCTCCTCTACGAAAGCCATATGGCGGTCGTTTAGTAAATTGTTGGACTCTACATATTTCATTAGGTGGAAGTTTATCATACTTTCCATTTTCATGGATTTTTTTATGGGGCTACCTCAAAGAAAGGGTTTATAACGACAATCTCCAATCTCTTGTGGCTTTAAAGGAAAATATTCGTCGAGAAATCAGCTCAATTGAACCAAGTTTACTGCAGCGTGTAGCGCAGAATACAAGGCTCCGTTTAGAACAGTGTGTCCAACTCGACGAAAGACATCTGGATGACATGCTCTTTAAAAAATAAGATGCGCATTTCCATTCTATCGTTCAATGCTCTTAATAAAACTTTGTGTCAATTATTACGTTTTTATTTTAGTTTGAAAATATAAATCTGCTACCAGACACGCTGTACTAGTAATATAGAGGACTATAACCATAAAATACAGGTTTCCGCCAATTTTTATTTGATTAATTTTCTATGAGAAGTTATTTTTTGTTTTTGTTTTTTTTAGCTGCTTCACTAAACTGTTGTACACTTTTGTTAATAAGAAATTAATTGTGCAAAGATCTAAAATAAAAGTGTAACAAATTGTAATAAAGGCTGACTTCATAAACGTATATTTACAATGTATCAAAAAAAGTATCTATACAATTTATCAACTTGGAGTTAATACCGTAATGATACATTGTGTAGTTACTTTCTTTATTTTTATACCCTTCACTTTTAGTGTAAAGGGTATATATAAGTTTGTCATTCCGTGTGAAACTTTTTTAATATTCGTCTCAGAAGAAAAATTTATATATTTTCAGAAAGGTTATGAATAGAGAAGTTGATAGAGCCATGTCCGTCTGTCCGTCCGTTTGTGTTTCTTGAAACGGCGTTTGTGGACAAATTAATCATCTCATAAAATTCATTTTGTGTCAATCCGTCAGTAGTAGACCTGAATCTCTTCCTATTGAAATTTGGGCAAATCGGTTGAATAGTTTCCGAGCTACAGCCGCGGATCCACGACCTACTTGGTGTTTTTCTTGAAATTTTAGTACAAAATTGTCCATAACTTCGAAACGGATGGAGCGATTTTAATGAAATTTAGTCCGTGTATGTAACTAGGTGGACTACTTACTTTAAATACTATTTGGACCCGCTAAGTAGCCCCAAATATGTTCAAAATATGCAAAAAAAAAAAAAAAAAAACAAAAAGCACGCGATTTCCTTATGAAATATGCATTATATTTTATGCAAGACCGCTGAGTTTGTTATAACTTATCTAGACTAAATCATACCACAATTTTCCCACTAATACTATCAAATACACTAACACAAGTCGTGTAACGACCCTTTTTAGCAATACATCTAAAGAAATTTTACCATATATGTATACGGAGTCTGATGAAACAAATACATTCTTAGCACTCATAAACTCATGGTGCCAGTTTTTATAAACAATTTTTTAGAAGCCAAACCTCCTCATTCTTTTTTGCTAATTTTATAAATATGTACATTCATGCGAAAGAGAAGTAGCATTGCTTTTTGAGCATTTCAGTATGCAAAAAAAAAATCTTATTTTGACGAACAGTGTTGCCACGAAATAATGTTGGGATAGAGGACATACAGATGATTATCCGATTTTTATTTATATATATTTAAAATTTTACATGTAAAGAAAAAACAAGAAACTGAGACAAGTTGAATTGAATTGATTGGTATGATTGTTAAAATAAGTAGTAGGAAAGACTTAATTGTTTTTCGCTACACCAAAAAAATTTATAATAAATAATTTTATTTTTACAATTTCTGTTAAAAACCATTTTACAAAATTTCAAAAAAGGTCGAATGTTTTCTTACGTCTTACGTCTATGTGTGACTGTTTTTTGAACACTAACGCACACTAATACAAATATTGCCACGGATATTAATACGTGTCGCATCGGCTTAACGAAAGAAAATATTAAATCTAACAGTGAAAATGCTGAAATTGCTACAATGGTGGATTATGTATGCGAGCAAATGGCCTTGAATGTGAGTTTTTATTTTAAAAATATGTTCAAATAAATACGTGGTATCGAGATGCTAACTATTCAAAACTAAAATACGCCAACTGAGCAACCTAAATATGCCAAACTTTCAAATTACAGAATTGTCTGCTGCTTTATGAATTATTATTCAATTTAAATTCATAAACTTTTTTTTTTGGATGTGAAAAATGTATAATAACTGATTTTTCATGGAAATTTATATATTAATTCTTTAATGAATGAAATGAACTAAAATATAAATAAATTTAAATGAATTCGGCAGTAAGAAATTGTTGCATTAAAGAAGAAGCCTCAAATAAAATCGAAAATGCGTTTTGGCATAATTTTTACCAGAAACAAATAAGCGTCTCAAATTTGTACGACGAAAAAAAGTTACTTACGCCGTACGTTTTTTGAACAATAATAGTATCTTCTTTGCTGTACAGCTACCAAAAAAAAGAATATTATGATGCATTTGTGGCTTACACTATTCTTGCGTAATCGGATCTTTCAAACAGAGGATTACACCATTTTGTGCTGTAAGTATTTGATACATTTAAATGAAGTACTCAAATATTACTTATATTTTATGGAAGTAGAAGATTCCGCAAATAGTTTATTTTTACTAAATAAAGCAAATCTGTCTGAAGAATAAGAAAAATTCTTATTGTGAAAAAATCATGTTTATGAATAATCGCAAAATTTCTTATTTTATTAATTTTTTCTTTCTCCTGTAAAGGTATAAAATTTATAGATTTGCCCTTTTGCATTTCTCTAATAAAAACTCACATTCAACATTGTTTCGATTTTACCATAATCACTACTAGATTTAACATTGCCTTTCGGAAATTGTAACAAATAATTCTAATTTGATATCAATTTATCTCATCATTATTTCCCTGCAACACTGCTGTTCAAACTCAGATTTTTTTAAGGAAAAAAACAAAATGTACCATTTTAAAGCGAATGCTACATGCTTACTACTGAAATGCTGAAAAATATTTTGAGACGCAATAAATGAAATAATTTTACAGTCACGGGTAAAGAAATCGACGGGTTTTCATTAAAATTAAATCACAACATAATTTTGGTTTTAAAAAAATTTATAACAATGAAGTTCGCACTGAACTGGGAATTTGTTTATTTTGCAAAATAGTAACAATTTTAAAAGTGTGACTTTTAAAAAATTAGATTTCTTCAAAATTTTAAGCACATAATGTATTAAAAATTTTCCGATTTTACATAATTTATAATAAAATTTATATAATAATAATAAAAGAAATAGCATTCAGTGTAAACATTGCCAATGTTTGCAAATTTGAATTAAAAATTTTATCAACGAAAAATCAAGTTCTACATTTATGCTTGTTATGGCAGTTTCATAAAAAGAAATATTATTTTCTACACTGATGTTTACCGTTCTTTCATTTTGCGCCATTAATAAGCAAAAAAAATGTGGTGTGGCTTCTGGCTCAAGCATTCTAATTTAAGCTTGTTTTTGTTGTTTGTCTTTGAGCGTAATTATTTTTCCCTCATTTCAGTAATGCTGCCAGTCTGTAAAAAAAAAGTAATAAAAATACCCAAAAAATTCCCACTTCTGATATATACTCGTATGAATAATAATAGTTATTAAAGCCCGTATGACACTAAATTTATTTTTCATTAATTAATATAAATCTATCAATAGAAAGGGACAGCAAAGCCAGAAAAAAAGAAATACAATATACACTTAGTCACAAAACTCTACATATGATTTCGAAATTGCATTTAATCTGATCGTTATTTTATATGTGAAGTAAAATTTTTGAAAATTCTTACTTGTAAGTATTTAACAGGGCACATTTATTAATTTATTTAAAAACAGAAACTTAGATATAGAATAACTTCCTCCACTTCTCACTTGATAATAATTTTAAGAGACGAAAGGGAAATATTTCCCCGAAATAACAAAAAAATAATTTTTTTCGATGCCTAAAAGGCTTAAAGACGTTTAAGATGCAAAAAAGACCATACAATCCATTGAATATTTTCTAAGTCACCCCAAAGTTTTTATAATGTATCATATGTAGACTTTTACTTTTATAAAATTTATTGTCTTTTTCATTCTATAATATTAAACAGCGTGAATTTTTATTTTTTATTTTCTCTAAAGATCGTTAATCCTATGAAATAAAAAAGTTTAACAACTTTTTTGTATTTCTCTGAAAAATTAAAATTTATTGAAGAAATTAAATCGTATGTAGAGTTTTGCAACTAAGTGTATAATATTTATATTTTTTAAGTGTTGCCTTCTTATTTCCATTAAAAAAAACGCTGAAGAAAAATATACTGTCATTAATATCAGTGCACTCATCTACACAAATAGAAAAATATTTACAGTTTATTATTCTAGTTTTAATATTAGAATAAATGAATGCACTAATTTGTTCCGTGCGTTGGCATACTAAGCTTTCAGATTTACCGAAGTAATTTTCGGCAAACAAAAAATCATTTTCATATTCATTCAACATTGCAGAGTCTAGTAAAAAACTACTACACAATCTGCTCATATCTATAAATAATAATAAAGTGGCAGCCTTGGTTTTCAAGTAACATGCGAATACACAACCCGCATGCTTCAATACGGTTTGGGACCGCATGCAAGAAGCCCTCAATCTGATAAAACACTGTTGTGCTGATAAGGGTTTGACCATCATCCCAACCAAAACTAGTGCCGCTCACTAGGAAGGGAGGGTGTCAATCTCATATGCCCTGTCCTATATGGGATGACACTACAATTCTCCGGTGAAGCGAACTATTTGGGCGTAACGCTGGATATGGCGCTCACATGGAACATATATTAAAAAGATTACCAATAGGGCAACGAGAGCATTCTTTGCCTTCACTGGGCTCTTTGGTAGGACTTGCGGTCTGAATCCCAGAATGACCTTCTGAACATTCAACACAGTGGTGAAACCCATAATCACCTATGCGTCTTTGTGGTGGCTGAAGGTCATGCAAAGAAGAGTAAATGACGTGTTATATATATCGAGCCATCTGTGTTGGCATCACGGGGGCAATGAGGACTTTTCCGACTGATGTAATGGGTGTGAGTTTTGCCATCCCGCCAACCGTGAGATTGGAGATCATTTCGGAGCTTAAGGTTGGATCATCAGGGGACGTTTGAGGGTCTTTCGGTACTATATACATACCCCAATTTTCCACAGTGATGATTTAGCATCAACGACCATGGGGACTGAGGACCAACTCTATCAACTTTGAGCCGGGATCTCAGATATGGTATACCGATGGGTCCAAACTGGTAGAACAGGGGCGGAAATCAACGGGCATCGATTCAAATGTGTGTATACCTAACAGTTTTCCAGGCGGAGATTCATGCCATCGAAACGTGTGTGGCCGAGTGCCTCCGTAGCAACATGAGGGTGCCCACATCTATGTTCTACCGGTTAGTCAGGCGGCGCTTAAGTGAGTTCCTGGACCTTCTCAATGAGTTGGGGAACTTTAACGCCGTTGCATTGGGCTGGATTCCTGGTCATGAGGGGTATGAGTGTAACTAAATGGCGGACTATCTGGCAAAAGACGGGGCAAATTTGCCCCTAATATGCCCAGAGCTATTCTGGGGACTAACAAAAACCCTATAAATGGAATTCTTAGAAACTGGAAAGAGGAAGCAATCGCTCCGAAACAAATGTCTGTCGATTTGGTGAAAGTGACACTAGAGAGATCTGAACACGTTCTTTGCGACTGTCCTGCACTGGGCAGACAGAGGTTTCCCCATATATGTGAAATTGCGGTGTCTCCACAGAAGCTGTGGAACACCAGACATCAAATAGTGTTTGGATTCCTTAGAAGCCTTAGGATGGGGGTCTAATATGAAAGGATTTACACAATATATCTTTTTGGTCGCTGTGCTTCGGATCCAATAATAATAATAATAATTTCCTTCAAGCCTATTACGATTCGGTGTCTAACACTTGAACCACTAACAGCGTCTACAGAATATCAACAAAAAAAACATAGTTTATATAAATTCAGCCTTTTCTATACTAAAACAGTCTAGTTATTTTTGATTTAACATAAAAAACATATTTCTAGTAACTTAATAAAATCGGGAGTTTTTCTGCTAATTATTAAATATATTTATTTTGATATATTTTAATAAGTTTGTATTAGGAGCAATAAATTTCGTATTAATTTAGTTTTCTGTGAATACTATCTGTAGACGACGCCAATTGCTAAAGAGTAGAAATTGTCCTTGTAATGGTTTTGTACAATGTAAAATGTAGTGAGTACGCCAACAATGTATACAAATTGCATAAATAACTTACAAATGATGTTTTTGTCGATGTAATCTAAAATTAAGTAATTGAGTTAAGGGTAATATGAACTCAATTCTAGACTAGAAGTTGGACTTGTAAATTTGTAAGTAAGCTCAGCTTTTGTAAATAGCTGTATTCCGTATATGTGGAATGCATATCACTGTGCTTAACCAGCCGCATTTTATAATCTCTTATGAAGTTGTTCTGAATTGGTATTTGTCCAATATACGATCGAGAACCCTTTACAACATTCCATTTAAATTCTTTTTAATCTTTGACCAGGACTCAGGGGATAACTCCTACACATACAATGCATTGTACTGGAACTAAGAAATTAGGTTATTGGGAATATCTCTGCAGGTAGTTTATTCCACATACACGCGCTGTACGGCATGAGCGGGTTTCGGGAATAAGTTCTTTCTCTATAACATCCCGTTATAGTAATGATGGAACAACGAAGCACAGCCCACACTGCGACGATGCTCAATAGAATTGTCTATCTATAGAAAGTGTATAATTTACAATATAATAAAAATTTGAGAAATTCGGATTATTTTAAATATAATATATTTTAAATATATATTAAATATATTTAATATTCGGATTATTTAAAATTTGAGGGTGGCGATGGCACGATGGATGGTAGTCTGCACGTTGACTACAAAACCAAAAACAGACCTGGGTTCAACCCCAGTTTCAGACTAAAATTTTAAAATAAAAATGAACATCTCGCATTTTTCTGATGTGCATTAGTGTGGCTTTGTGTGTCAGTTGTTGTCGGAAGGTTTCAGTCAGTCACTGGTCACTGAACAATACCGGCTTCAGCTGATAGCAATCCACAATCGCATCAGAACGCCCTCCTTCGTCGGCATTGTATAGCACCGGCGAAGTAAAATAATAATAAAAATGGCTACTGAACCGAAGCTTCAGCACTGCTACGAGTATAAACAAAGAACGTGCAAAAGCAGAGCTGCAAAATAATTATTTAAGCTTCACCTCCTGTCGTTTCTCCTACTATCTCTTTCCTATAGTTCCAGCACAATGCATCGCATGTGTAGGGGTCATCTCCTGAGTACTGGTCCCAGATAAAAAAAGCTAGATATAGCTCTTTCTGATTCCATCTGTTTCATTTCTCCCTTCAGTTCTTTTTTAATAAAAGAGGTAACCAGTTCTTTTCAAATGTATAAATGGCACGTTTGGCACTTTTTGCATCTTTCAATGAATTTTTCCGTTTTTACGAGTTACAAGCAAATACTTTTGGCAAATGCAATTGAAATATACAAAAAGGCAAAATATTATATAAAAATTGAGATTTAGAAAGAAAATTTTGTTCTTTTTAAAAATTACTGTTATTTTTATAATTGTGCGTATTAAAATGTTAATGTATATGTACATGGTGTGAATGGTAATTTACATACAAACATAAGTGTACCGTAATATAAAACGTTAAAGAATGGCACAAACATTTTAAATTTTGCAGGAGAAAAAAATTTAATTTTAATGTAGCCGAGCATATAACCCACTATAATTAATTCAAACACGTGGGCCCTATTCCACAAGACAACTTATGAACTTTTCACTTTGCACTTATCAATTTTTTCGTCAATTTGCAAAACTTTATGTTCCTCAGAACTATAAAATTTGATAAGTGAAATTGGTAAGTGTAATTTGCAAAGACTTTGCAAATAATTATCGTGTTTCGTTCCAAAAAAACTGTAAATTGTATTTTTACAAAGCAAAGTTTGATAGGTTTATCATAAATTTGCAAGGTAAACGATTGCTTTACAAATCCATATTATTACAAGTAGAGAAGCTTTCAAAATGTTAAGACGTGAGTTTTTCTTCGACGATACTGAAGACGCGGTTGTAACAAGAAATTATAGATAGCGAATTCATTTTTCAGGACTACAAAACTTTAATTTTAAAGAGTGCTTTCGTTTAAATCACATCCAAGTTGATTTCATTTTAAATAAATATAGAGAAAAATTTGACCTCAAAATACAGCGCAGTCCTGCTTTGTCGGCTGAAAATCAACTGCTACTGTGGTTGCATTGGCTCGAAAATGGTTGTGTTGCAGCTATGCATGGCGTTGCAAAATCAACAGTTTGCAGAACCATCCGAAAAATTGTCAACGTTATAATAGACGTTTTATTTCAAAACATAATACGGTGGCCAGATGACGTCACTGGTATTGCTGGTGGGTGGATTCCCTTGTGTGTGTGGTTGCGTCGATGGCACTGTTTATCTAATTTATTAAAAATGTAATGTAAACTTTAATATGTTCTAAATATTTTTAATAATATATTTACAATAATATATACGATTCTAATTGTGCTTTTTCCCCTATAAACTATATGTGAAATTTATTATTACATACTTTATGATATTCTCATACAGTATGAAAAATATCATAAAGCATTTTATTACAATGTATACTGTATGAGAATATCATAAAGTATGTAATAATAAATTTCACATATAGTTTATAGGGGAAAAAGCACAATTAGAATCGTATATATAAATAAATATTCCCAAAATAAATTCAGTTAATATATTTACAATAATTTTATAAAATAATACTTACTTTATTGTTTTGAAAACTAGCAAATAAAATATCGTTTTTTCTTCAATAACATATAACACTGCAAGTTTTTTTTTTCATTTTTATTTTGCGAGTCATTTCAACAACTTCTATTTAGCAATGCAAAGTGAAAACTGATAATACAGATATGCAAAGATGATTAAATACTTTGTGGAAATTTTTGCACACTCACTTTGCATCTCTTTTACAAAGTTGTTTGCTTAGTGCAAAGTGAAATTTGCAAAGAATATTCTGGAACAGAAACATTTATCACTTTGACAAAAATGCAATTTGATAAGTGCATAGTGAAAAGTTGATATGTTGTTTTGTGGAATAGGGCCGTTTTGAAACTTTTGCCACTTACGAGTAATGATTTTAGGTTTCATATAACGATATGTAAATCTTTGTTTACAATTTCTGTGAAATTATACTAAACATTGATTATTTCAATATATACATACATATTTATACATATTTTAATGCAAAAAGCCTTTAAGAACAAATAATAATAAAAAAAAAAAACAGAAGCTTAGTTAGTTTGTACGTTTAGCACTTTAAGTTGGCATCTCTGTCATAAAGTGAACAAATTTTGAAACATAAAGCATACAATTAGTAATCTATGGAGGTTTATTTTTTTAATAGTTTAAAGTAAACGCTTAAAATAATAATTGATAAAAAAAATGTTAAGCTTTCACACTTAGAAAATAAAAATCCAAACCAAGGCTAATTCATACCAGGTAATCGTAGTGCTTCCAAAAAACACTTCTTCGGCTAACTGACTTCAAATTGGTCTTTTGCAGCAGAAATGCATACTACAACCAAAGTTATTACAACAAAATAATGCATATTTAGTTTTCAGGGGTTGAAGAGCTAAATAAACAAAGGGGCCATTTTATTCAATGAAATTTGCAGTTTCGAGTGCCGCTAAATTTCAGATTGAATATTCGTATTCGGGAATATTAAAAATTAATATTCGTCACATCACAAGTATATATATGTTATATATACTATGGATATGTAAGTGCTTGTGCACTTTTTCCGCCGCCCACTGTATATAAAAACATTATTACTGTAGGCACATACTGTACATACATACGCGAGCTTTCATAAATAAAAATTGCAATAAATCCAGGTAAGATATACATATTCATACATACCTATTTAAATATATGTATATACGTCCATAAATACATCTTCGAAAACTAGACTAGATGCTCATGTACATGCATGTCTGTAGGTGGGAGGTAAACTACACCAAGTCACTTTTTTTTCAAAATACGTTTTTTTATACTGCTGGAAGCAGAATTGTTTCTTTTATCGGTAGGTAAATTCCTATAATTTCAATCAAATGTAGTTTTGCAGATATAGCACAGGAGATAGAACAGTACCAATACCATCACTGTATGTTAATAAGTAAATGTAATATTATATTACCCAATTTTATTGAGTATATCATCGAAATAAAACAATAATATTAGTTATATAAAATAATGAAGCATTTGTGATTTTCTACATCTTTTTTCGGACTCCTGTAAAATGTCTAAAATGTGATTTAGAGTAGTTTCCCTCCCACCTACAACCGAGTATTTAATTATGCATTTTCAATGAAATCTGAGATAAGTAACACCCAGATAGTTGGTTAAAAGCACTTATTGATCGTGATCCGTGCTGATCATTCACGTCATTCATCCGTTTACTTATTTATGGAAATGAATTCAAATGAACAGGAAGAATGTTTCTATATTTGAAATTGAAAATTTGATTCTAAGATCACCCGAAGATATTTAGTTCTACCCCTGCTAGTATGAAGATCAGCTGAAAGAGACGCCTGAACTTGCTTATCAATTTTAATCTTTGTATACTATTTAGGATATCATGAGTCCCAATCCGGCAAACCCCAGTTAAAGATAATCACAAACTTCAACGCACAACCTTATACTGATTACCCATAAAACTTATATATTACAGCGCAACGAGGGCTCCATGTACATAGATAGTTATTAAAGTGGCCTGCTACGTTAGCTTGCTTTTATCACTAACACAAAATAATTAATTATCAGTTTCATGAAATGGAAAACATAAAAATCTTTTGCTTACATGTCAATAATATTATTGAATCGGAAATAACATAATAAATCGTAATTAAAGGTTATTGACTCACTAACCCATCTGTAAAAGCAGCAATTAGCTCGCAAGTAAAATAAACAAATAAAGAAATTATCACTTAATACTATATTGAACATGCATACGCTGTGCTCTCTGTACAAAATGTAATACTGGTTTAAGAGTTACTAAAGTTCCTTACAGAGACAAGTAATTAATTATACAATAAAATAACTTAATAATCTAACTTTTAAAAAAAATCGAGCCATAACCGTCATAAAGACGAAAGCTCAAAAAACAACATTTGAAATTTTCATTATACCGTGCAATAAACGCCGCGTTTTTTCTCTATTTTCTTTTAAAGCTTGAAACTTTTGTCGCTTTCATATTAGAACTTTTTCGAAACATTTATTTTCGTTAAACTTTTTAAACGTGTTACGCTGGGAACACAATTGGGATGCACGACGAATTTTTCGTTGCAAAATTACGCAAATGGGACGAACGACGATCTTCGTCATGCTCAATAAATTCGTCAGTAAAAGTTCGTTGCGGAAATTTGCATTGTGGCACACAATAACGACAAAAAAATTGCAGCTGTCATAACAGCAAAGTTGTTTTCTGTCTTTGTTACCGTGTAAAAAAAAATCACTTGAAAAAATTAAACATTAACAGAAAACAATTAGAAAGAAATTTTATGGTAAATAATTGTGTATATTGAACTTAAATTATTTATTTATAAATTAGACAACTATTAAAAGAAAAACTAACTGTATTTACTAATATATTTAAAAACTAAAATGAAAACTGTAACTCTGTACTAATAATGGTGAAAATATTTTAAATTAATTTGAAATAAGTAGCAAAAATTAAAAAATGTAAGTGGCACTTGTGTAAAATAAATAAATCAAGAATCAGAATAAAAAAAATCTTATTCGGAAACAAGTTCGAAAGTTGGAAATCGTGTGATTTTTAGAACACCAAATTAGCATTTATTCGGTTTTGAGAAATCACTCGTTTTCAAATCGACTCGGTTTACAGAACAAGGGCAATGTTTAATTTTTTATAGGGTAACACAGAGAGCAAACAACTTGTTGATTATGGAGGCTATAATTTTTTCGTGATAATTGTGCGCCACACTGCGAATTTACACAACGAACTTTTACCGACGAATTCGTGTTGTTCTAGACGAAATTCGTCGGTCATCCCAATTGTTTTCCCAGCATTAAAAAAATATATAATAATAAAATGGAATACAAACAATAAGACTGTGTTGCATACTAAGCGTGTTATATTAGTATTAAGCGATTAAAAATTCTTTCAAATAAAATTAAAAAAGTATTGATAACGAAACTTCTATAATGCCCAATTCACCAAGAATGATTGCACAAGATTACAGCATGCGCATGATGTGCCGTTAGATGATGTAGTTTAACCCATGCACGGGTTGCTTATTCTCTATATTTCCAAATTATTTATGGCTATGGCTGTGTTTGTATTGAAAAGTTTTATTTGTATGATTAATATTAATGATCCAAAATTAAAATATTTTACATTTGGAAGATGAATATGAATGTCTTAATCTGTAGTGTGTTGAATTTTAAGGAACTATGTATGTATGTAGATAAAATGGATGGAATGCATTTCGAAGCAGTCAAGAATATTTGATTTCCTTCACCAGCCATAAAATTGATAATGTAGTTACGAAACCCAGACATTTTTTGTCGGAATACCGTAACTTAGAAGCTTCTTCCGGACACCAAGGTAAAAATGAAAATATCTTCCTTTCTATATAATAAATGTAAGCGTAATGCATAATATGAAAGGGCACAAATCCATAAACACAACGCAACAAGCAGAGGTACCTCTATCAAAGAAACCTTCCCTATTCTAGAAGAAAGAGTAAAATTAATACTGATAACAACAGATGAAATAGATCAATATAGAATAGATCAAATAGCAAAGACATTGAAGAAAGCACATTACCGAAACCAGTCTGCTTTCAATAATAAAATTTGACGAGGGCTGACGGCGCCTCAATCAATATTGAAACTCCAATATACCCTGTCGGATGCCAAGAAGAAAAGTTCAATAGAATATATTCTATATCTTCTATTTTATTTGAACTTTTTTATAATTTATCTTATTATTTAATTATTAAGCTCGAGGTCGTTATTCCTTTAGAACTATATTGTTTGTAATTTATTACCGATATTCCGTTAACAGTTTGTTAATATCATCAGCAAATGTTAACAACCCATCAGGGTGGCGATGGCTGCAGTCATGTTGACTACAAAAACATAAATTTTCTGGGTTCAACCGCAGTTTCAAACTCATAAAAACATCTCGCATTTTTAATGAGGGGCATTTGTGTGTCTTTGTTTCAGTTGTTGTTGGAAGATTTCACTGGCGAAGGCATAGTCACTAGTCACTCAACAATAACGGCTTCAGCTGTAACCAATCCACAGGCACATCAGAACGCCGTCATTCGTCGGTATTGTGTAGCACCGGCGAAGTAAACTAATTATTAAAAATGACTCCTTGTTCTTAAATAATTTTTTATTTTGTCAAATATTCCAAAAAAATTTAAAATTTAATAATAATTAAAATACGTATTTAAAACATTTAAAATATCACCGAACACGAATATTTTTGTGTGGTCATACAAAAACATTTAATCACAAAAATGCAATAATTATTATCCAATATAGGCTTACTTGTATAAAACGTACCATGACTTCTTAAAATCAACTTCCAGTTCGTTAAATAGTTTTCTATTTCCACCAACTACGTCACAAACAATTGCCACAATTATGAAGCCACATTGTTTCATTGTCTTCAATAAATTAAATAATATTATTTTTGTCATTTGACAATCATATAACCATAAAATATTGGTTGCTTCCATTTTGGCACTAACCCTATTAATAGAGTAGAAAAACTTTCGTAAAAGTCCTTTAAATTCTAGATATAGCTAAATCACCTCTCAACAGCGCCACTTGGACATAATTAACTGGTTCTAACAAAGAGTCTGTTGGCTTGTCGTAGCTGTACTTTTTTTGGCCTTCATTTCATCAAAACTTAAAGCACATAGCGTTTGCGTTTCTGACAGTTCATTAACTACCGACAATAAATTTACGACAGGCTTTAAAATACCTGTCGAGACTGGGATTTTGCACAAGTGCATATTAGAAGCACTACAAGCCACTCTCTTTTTTTTCGTGAATTTGCTTTATGCTACCTTCACTTAAAAAATGCAACGGAATGTTGGCTTATGACAAACAAGCACAATAAAAATTGTGTTTGTATCAAATAGAACAAGCAAATTTGAAAGGCTGAGGAATGTAAACAAAGCATAAATATAATATAATATAAAAGTATATACGGGAGTATTTTGTATTTTATTTGTACGTTTGTACTTGTTAAAGAAAGTTGGGTAGCTTAGATTTTCGAAGTAAACAACAATTTGGTCGCCATATTGATTTAAAATTTTGTGATATTGCAAAAATAAACAAACTTTAAACTATTATAATAAATATTGACTTAAAAATAACTTATTTAACAATAAATTAAAATTAACTTTTGAAAATTTGTTCAAAATAATGTTTATTCTTATTTAAGTGAGTTTTTAATCATCTTTCTAATGAATTTAATGAGCATGTGCTTTTATTCATCCATATCCTATATCTGCATTTTGTAATAAAATCTATTACAGAGTATATAATTTGACTTAAGTTAATAAAGGAAAGACTTCAAGTAAAAATTGGTAATTGTTTTTTCATATTTCATTAGTTATTTATTAGGAAAATAATACCTTGGAATTAATTTCGACCGGACTTATTTCCTCGATTTTAAACCGAGTAAAATTATGCGATTTCGGTTTACAGAACACCTAAGTAAATTTTAAAAACGAAAAATTTTTTACGGATTCGGTTTACTGAACATAGATAGAATTGCAATTTTACTACGAACGGAAAATGAGAAAGATTATTTCATTTAAAGCATATTGTGTAATATAGAAAAACAATATATTGAGAGCTTAATAAAATATATTCTGATACATACATATATAGCTTAGGAATTAATATTAATAATTATTATTTAATTTGCACAATATAATTAAATTTTAATTCCTATACACTTCACAAGCTAATGATATATGTATATATGTTGGCATTAATTTTATTTATTAATTCACTTTTTTTAAGTATTATTTAAAAAAAAGTAAATTACCGGGTCAGAAAAGTGATGAAAACATTTTCTTCTTTGATTTTATTTTTCGGCTAATTGTCTTTACGAGTATATTTTCAAAGTACCTTAAAGTTATTATCAAATTTAACCATATTTTTTTAAAGAGGGTGGCGATGGCACGATGGATGGTAGTCTGCACGTTGACTACTAAACCAAAAAACAGACATGGGTTCAACCCCAGTTTCAGACAAAAAAAAATTTTTAAAATAAAAATAAACATCTCGCATTTTTCTGGTTTGCATTAGTATGTCTTTGTGTGTCAGTTGTTGTCGGAAGGTTTCAGTGGCGAAGGCATTGTCACTGGTCACTGAACAATACCGGCTTCAGCTGATAGCAATCCACAATCACATCACAACGCCCTCCTTCGTCGGTATTGTGTAGCACCGGCGAAGTAAAACAATAATAAAAATGGCTATTAAACCGAAGCTTCAGCACTGCTACGAGTATAAAAACAAAAAGAACGTGCGAAAGGAGAGCTGTAAAATAATTAATTAAGCTTCACCTCCTGTCGTTTCTCCTACTATCCCTTTCCTATAGTTCCAGCACAATGCTTCGCATATATAGGAGTCATCTCCTGAGTGCTGGTCCCAAAAAAAAAAAAGTACTAGAATTTTGGATTAGCAAAGTAATATTCTGTAAATTGATATTGAGTATTTTTATGGATCGGATCCGAACAGATGGTAGTACAGTTTGATGCAACTGTAATACCCGTGATATTCAATTTCATAAGGGATAAATGCGTTGGTAATTCTAGGGATGCAATTAATAGATACGGTCCTGTTGCGAATTGGCCGGATTTGAGGCGACGATTAATAGCACATTTCGGTGAAAAGGAATCGGGCAGTTAGTTGATGGATAGACTGAAGACTTGCCGATTAGATGGTACTATAGAAAACTATTTTTACAAATTGACGAAACTGTACGCATTTTGAACCGTATTAGAACACACAACGAAGACACATATTCTTCAGCCGAGGTTAACAGAATTGCACTAGGTGTTTTTAAGGAAAATTTACCGGAGCCGACGAAGACTATCATATTCGCTAGAAATCCCTCGAACATAGATGAAGCTTATTAAATAATATTGGAAGCTGGGCATCAGACATATACCTGTTTTGGGCAGAATTTTAATAGAACGGGCAATGACAATAGGAATTACAATTGTAGTAATACGAATAACAATAGACAGGAAAATAGAAACATGTTTGGCTCGCCGAATTCATATAATACACAGAACTCGCGTTTTAATAACTGTAATAATCGTGCAGAGGATGATAATGGTTTTAATCGAAATTTTGCACGCTCTTTTGAGAATTTAACTATCGCGATCGTAATGGTGGAATGTCTCCTCATAACCCACTATATCATAACCGGAATACGAATTATCGGGATAACAACCGGAATATTGAGCGAAATCTTGGTCGAAATGGATATGATACGCCAACTAGGGATAATATGAACCAGAATGGAAATAATACCCAATATGGAGATGGTAATGACAATCGGAGTGCGACTGTATCCCGTATGCAAACAGACAGATTAACTAGATTAACACGCCCCTACAATAATTGTGATGCCAATGTGACACAGATGGAGATTGGAAATAATTCTTTGGATTTTTGCGACAACGGCTGACGGAACTACCCTATATAGTGGTAGATCTTTACATTTTATAACAGATACCGGCGCTGTATTTATTTTAATTAATGCGGATGTTGGTAACCCTGTATGGAAATATCATGTTGATGTGAGAGTAAGGGCTCTGGAGAAGGAAAGTACACTTACACTTACTTGTGTCGTTTTCCATTATTTAAGGAATTTAAATTAGAGAATAGTTTTTGTGAATTTTTGGAAATGAAATTTAGTGACAGATTTGATGGCCTAATTGGGAATAATATTTTGATTGATGGTTGAATTATAGATATTTTTAACAGACAGATAATTATTAAGAACGCAGTTTTACCGTTATTTTTATCTCGGGAGGAGGAGCCTTTTTATTTTAGGTCATATAAGGGAAATGCTATCGAAATTTTTGGTAATGAGTCGATGCCACACGATGTGTTTAAATTGATTGATTGGACATTTAACGGATTGGGAAAGCAATAGAGTAATGAAATTAGTCAGCAATAACATAAAAGTATTTTATATCGAGGATGAGCCTCTATCTTTTACTCATGAGGTTAACACGGAATAGACCTAACAACAGGTACTTCGATTTATTCGAAATAATATAGATACCCCGAGAATCATAGAGCTGAAGTGGATAGACAAATAGAGGACATGTTACAGCAGGGAATAATTAGGAAGTCGAATAGTGCATACAATACCCGATCTGGATAGTGCCGAAGAAGTCTAATAATCCAATTGGGCAAAGCTGGAGAATAGTTATTGACTATAGGAAATTGAATAGCGTCACAACTGAGGTTCGATTACCAAATTGAGATGCAGTCGCACGACATACATAAGACCGCATTTTCAACTGCGACAGGCCACTACGAACTTCTACGTATGCTGTATGGTTTGAGAAATTCACCATCAACCTTCCAACGGATGATTAATAGTGTACTTAAGGAATTTATTGGTAAAATTTGTGTGGTATACCTAAGTATATGATATCTTGATTTTCTCAACTAGTATTGAAGAACATATAGAGTCATTGGATAGAATATTACGGAGACTTATAAAGGCAAATCTGAAGATGAAATATTCATTTCATTCATTTGAAATATACATTTTTGAAAAGGGAAACAAATTTTTTGGATCACATTATAACAGCGGAAGGTATAAGGACTAACCCGTTGAAGGTGCAAGCGATAGACAGGATTGCACTGCCGAAAACACAGAGAGAAATTAAGACATTTTTAGGATTGTTATAGGATATCATATAATCTTACAAAGTATTTGAGGAAGAATACTAGGCTAAATGTTATAGACGCTGACTACGTTGAGGCTTTTCATAAACTGAAGGAGATATTGAAAACCGATCTTATTTTGATTCGTCCCGATTTTTTGAGGAGGTTTACGCTGCTGACGGACGCCAGTAATTACGCTCTGGGTTCAGTTTTGATGCAGGAGAACAAAGTTATAGCTTACGCAAGTAGAACGCTTAATCAGCATGAGCGGAATTATGGCACGATTGAGAAGGAACTACCGGCGGTTGTGTGGGCGGTAAAACATTTTAAACATTATTTGTATGGTTGTAGATTCACGATTAAAATGGATCATAAACCTCTTGTCTGCATGAACAGTATTAAGGAACCGAACATGAAGATTCAGAGATGGAAAGTTATATTAGGCGAATTATATTTTGATATTGAGCATATAAAGGGAAAGGAGAATATTATTTCTGATGCCTTGAGTAGACTTACAATCGGTGTACGTGTGAGTATAGAAACGGTTCTGATTAGGATTTTATAGAGAATTTGAATGAACTTTTTGATGAAGATGGCGTAGAAACTGTGTACAGTGCAGAAACTGACAGTTCTGATGTCATTAGGATAACGGAGAAACCGCTGAACTTTTTTTAAATTACAGGTTGTTTTAAATAAATCGAATAGGGGGGGAAGTTAAATAGAAGATAATTTTTAGGAAAATGATCAGGCATACATTTCGGATTGCGGATAATAGTGACTTGTTAGGAATTATGCAGGAGAATTTTCCACATGAAGGTTTGGTAGCAGTATTTAGCAAAAATGAGGAGTTATTCAAACAATTTGAGGATGTTTACCGAAGCCATTTCGTGCGGAACAGGAATTTGAAAGTTGTGAGATCTAGTGTAATGCTGGAGGATATCACGGACAAGGACAAGCTTTTGGAGATTATAGAAAGAGAACATTTGAAGAATAACCATCGCGGAATAAACGAAATATTTTCGGAAATTATGCAGGACTATTACTATCCGCGTCTGCAAAAGCAGATTCATCAATATATTAACAATTGTGATATTTGCAATAGTGCAAAATTTTATAGACCTATAAGGCATTCGTTTAGCGTCACGCGAACGCCTGAGGCACGTTAAACGAGCATTTGAGAATTTTTCAGACTGATCCTGATAATTCTGAGGAACTGAAGGACATGAATCGACAGTGCTTAAAATTGATAAACTGAATAGGAGAACAAAGAAATGTTCTATGCAGAATTTTTAAACTTGTTATGTAAAGAACAATAGAGTTGGGAAATCTGATCCCAAATTAAAAAAAAATACAGAATTTCGATAGGAAAGATAATTACCTGTTTTCTAAGGATGGAAAATTTAATAGAATTTATAAAACTCAAGTAAAGAGAAGAAGCAACAATATATTATTAAAGTGTAGGGAAAGTAATAATATTCATATTATAAATGAATATCACAAAAAAAAAGAAAACCAAATATATATACATACGTATATATAGTTTTGCTTGTAACAAATATAAATATAATCTGTTACAAAAATACATGTTATATAGCAACTAAATAAGTGTAAAATTAAAATTTTTGTATCAATGATTGTTCTTCATTGATTATAGAATGATTTGAATCTTATATATATGTATAATATACATTGTATATATATGTATAAGGAACAAAAGGTCATTATTTTCCTATTTTAAAACCAAAAATAAAATATAAAAAAAATTACAAACCTTCTATTCTGTTGTTGACAAACCAAATAATAAAATGAATATAATTTTCTTAGGCTAAATATTTTTAAAAGTAAACAGATAAAAAAATGTGTAAAATAAAACGCAATATGAAATAATTCAAGAAACAATTAGTAATAACAAGAACACAGGAATTCGTTATTGTAATACTTTATTAATTTTATAATTTATTTATTTTTCTTTTAAATCACAGAATACACAAATAAAAAAAATTACATTAAAATATATTTTGATTAATGAAATCTAATGCTATTAATTTTTCCTTTACAAAAAGAAAAACATGTATTATATTTCATTATAAGCTATTTTATCATAAGAAAAGTCTTGTCATTTAGTGTATAAAAATGTAAATTGAAACAACAGGGACTGTTGTTTTTAAAGTGGGGAGGAGTCACATAACGAGTTGAAGAACGAATTGAAATAAATGTTTCTCATAGTCTAAAAAGTAATGTTTTATTTTTTTGTAAGAACACTCGGAACGCTTCGTAAAGTGTCTATATACATAGTGGGAAAAAACAAATAAAGGGTGGTTAAATTTCAAGGGCCGATGTTGATTTTGAATAAAACACAAACTATTTAGGAAATTATTGTAATTTTATTTTATTATGATATATTGGTATTACTCAATTATGTATGGAACAAAATATCGGCCAAATGGGCGCCGCGACCACGGCGGCACACCTCCATCCGATGGTCCAAATTTTCGATGACCCTGAGGCATAATGGAGGTTCTATGCCGTTAATGTGCCGAATTATCTCATCCTTTAGCTCTTGAATTGTTGCTGGCTTATCGACGTACACCTTTTCTTTCAAATAACCCCAAAGAAAAAAGTCCAACGGTGTCAAATCACATGATCTTGGCGGCCAATTGACATCGCCATTACGTGAGATAACACGGCCATTGAATTTGTTGCGCAAAAGAGCCATTGTTTCGTTAGCTGTGTGGCAAGTGGCACCGTCCTGCTGAAACCACATATCGTCCACATCCATATCTTCCAATTCGGGCCATAAAAAGTTCGTTATCATCTCACGATAGCGAACACCATTCACAGTAACTGCCTGACCGGCCTCATTTTGGAAAAAATACGGCCCGATGATGCCGCCAGCCCATAAACCGCACCAAACAGTCACTCTTTGTGGGTGCATTGGTTTTTCGACAATCACTCTTGGATTCTCATTCGCCCAAATGCGGCAATTCTGTTTATTGACGAATCCACTGAGGTGAAAATGTGCCTCATCACTGAAGATGATTTTCTTCGAAAATTGATCATCCACTGTTGCCGTGGTCGCGGCGCCCATTTGGCCGATATTTTGTTCCACACATAATTGAGTAATACCAATATATCATAATAAAATAAAATTACAATAATTTCCTAAATAGTTTGTGTTTTATTCAAAATCAACATCGGCCCTTGAAATTTAACCACCCTTTACTTTAAATAATTTCGATACACTTAGTTTTGCTTTCATTTCTTTATATTATGCAAATGCGAGTAAATGTAAATACTTGTGACGTATAGAGAGTAAAATTTTGTATTTGTGTTTTTTTTTCTTTGGAATTGCTTGCTTTGTCCATCATTTGCACTTGATATACGCTGAGAATGTTTAAAAAATCAAATGTATTTGATTTCAAATACACTTGATGCTATTCCCTAATCGATAAATCAAATTTTTTGCGAATCTTTGCAAAGTTCTTACCGGTGGAATTTTTTTTTTTTTGCTATCTGTAAGCTTTACCACTTGTAGACTACAGAGTGATTGAGTGGACAATATTTGGCTCTGTAAAGTTTTGTCTTTGGTTACCGTTTTTTATTTGCCCTTCAGTGAATGACGTCTATTAGTCCCTTCTTCAGATTTGTGTTTGAAAAACTCAACATATTAACTATTTGAGACAAATGTGTAATAATAGTCTCAGATTGGCCTCTCTAAAAATTATTAAATTAAGTTTTTGTGAATATTTTAAAAATTTACTTATATGTCGATCAAGAAGAGGGCATTAACTCAAAAAACAATGTGAATATATTTCCAAACTAAATTTGCTTACTATGATGTATTTGGACTTTCAAATTATCTTAAAATGTAACCACAGAGTTTTTGACCGCTACTGAAGTTTTGACTTAATGCCCTCTTGTTGATCAAATGCGATATGAACATTTCGACTTCTAATTTTTTTATGTAAAGCTACACATTGTCTTCGTTTTTGTCAGTGTTGGTTTCATTCGTTTCCTCTTCATATGGTAGTTCTGCCGTTTCAGTTGCGATACCACTGGTCTCTATAGGCGGTACTGCTCCCGGTATCAATTTTAGAGTTGCACTATTACTAAATCCTATGAGTAAATATTAAATAAAGAACTGCACAAATCAAAATACTTCTAACTTACCCATTTCATATTTTAAATTTCTTTCAAAATCGTTCTCTTTAAAATGTAATGAGTAAATTCTCTCCCTTAATGGTGTCCGGCCGATTTCCAAATTTTATTCAAAAGTTTATTTTTTCTTCATTCTTTTTTGGAAAAGTGTAGAAGGATACAGCGAAAATGAGATTTATTAAAAACACGCACAAAATAAGTTTTTTGACCACTGCGCACTTCATGTTTAAGCAAGCTTTTTTGCACTTAAAGCCTTAAACACACTTCGGAAACTGTTGCAGGGTTGCCAAATCTCACACAACATATAAACTTTCTCAGACAAAATTAGGAAATTAATGAAGAATATATTGTATATCTTATTATTTAATTATTAAATTCGACGTTATTATCATTATCATTGTTATTATTATTATATTAATTAAATATATTTAGTTGTTAAGGGTAGTGATTATTTATTATGAGTATTTTTATTGTTTATTTAATTTTTATTATAAATGAAACTTAAAAAATTTTTCAAAGTATTAAATATTATTATTGTTATTATTATTTATATTATTTTATATTTTCTTATATACTTCAATATATTCTTATAATTATAATTTGTTACATACATACATATGTAAATATTTATGTATGTATTAAATTTGTTATACTTACATATATTTACGGTTACAATATCTACTACTAAAATTATTATTATTTTGTTTTTTCTTTTCAAGAACCAAAATTTCTTGGCAAAATTTTGTGATATTCTTCGAAAATATTTTTGTTTATATTGAAAATACTTGAAATTTATTTCCAATTGAAATATTGAAAATAAATTACAAACAATATATGTAATTCTAAAAGAATAACGACCTCGAGCTTAATAATTAAATAATAAGTTAAATTATAAAAAAGGTCAAATAAAATAGAAGATATAGAATATATTCATTGAACTTTTCTTCTTGGCTTCCGACAGGGTATATTGGAGTTTCAATATTGAGCGAGTTACCGTCAACCCTCGTAAAATTTTATAATTAAAAGCAGACCGGTTTCGGCGAAGTGTCCTTGCTTTGATCTATTTCATCCGTTGTTATCAGTATTAATTTAACTCTTTCTTCTAGAATAGGGAAGGGTTATTTGATAGAGGTACCTCTGCTTGTTGCGTGTGTCGGCTAGCTACCTGTTTCCTGTGGTGTGGAAGCATTTTAAGAACCTCATTGTCTTGGTTGTTTGTTATGTAGCGGGTTTTTTTTTCTTTTTCCTTAAGTTAATAAAAATCCATTGCCCTTGATCGTTTATTGTTTTTTATAGTTTTGTGCCACTTCATATGATATGTATTTCATTTACATTTATTACATACAAAGGAACATATTTCCATTTTTACCTTGGAGTTTGTAAGTTTCTAAGTTAAGGGAGTCCGACAAAAAGTTTCTGGGTTTCGTAACTACATTATCAATTTTATTTCTGGTAAAAGAAATCAAATATTGTTGATTGGTTCCAAATACATTCTATCCATTATATCCACATATGTACATAGTTCTTTAAAATTCAACACAGTACAGATTATGACATTCATATTCATCTTCCAAATGTAAAATATTTTCATTTTTTTTCGTGTACCAGCACTCAGGAGAGACCCCTACATATGCGGTGCATTGTGCTGGAACTAGAGGAAAGGGATAGTAGGAGAAATGATAGGAGTTGAAGATTCATTATCTTGCAACACGGCACGTTATTTGTTTTTCTAGCAGTGTTGTAGCGTCTCTGATGTCAAGGAGACCTATTAAGTTTTGAAGTTTCGTTTTCAGTAGCCAATTTTAGTAATTAGTGGTTACCGAATGAGTTTCACCATGATCCTCTTAGTTAACAATAATTGGGGTATTCACAAAGTCTCGTATTTAGTCGTATTGTCGCAATGTTGTAATATTTTACAATAGTTTAAAAACATTGTTGTTGATCCTCACACAAAAAAATCGTAAAATAATAACACTTTTTAAAGTATGTATACTGATGTGTTGTAAGTAGTAGTAGAAACCGGCACCGAAATGTTCAGTCGCCTTAGTCAAGCGGCTGATAATAATTGGAAGACGCCGATTTTAACGTCAGTCAAAATGTTCTTAAAAAGGAATGAAACTAAAAAGCGCATATTTAAATTGAATATATATTTAAGTATTAAACATATATTCTAATGCATACATATCGTCATTGCAATTCAAAAAGGCTTTAGTTACAGAAAATTCAAAATTTTTGCTTCTCCTTGTAAATATGTTGAATGTAACTTAAGGGCTACAGACAATAATACAAGCTTTACGATTTTTATAATACTTTGTGATAAAGAAAACTACTGAGATTTGGTACGACTGTCAAAAATGTTTTACCTCATCTCCCTACCTCCGAGTCCCTACCCGTATACCAAATTTCAGTTCTATGGCTATGTGAAGAGTCCGCACTCGTACATCAAATGGGAGTGCCACAGACAAAACAGGATCAGTCTATCTCCCTGTTTTTCACATTTTTCCCATTATTTACTCTCCCGTATACCGAATTTCAGCTCTGTAGCTATAAGGAAAGTGCCCGACGAAAAAAATTACTATCAAGTCGCTCAAACTAAATACAGAAACTTTCACTTCAACCGTTCTCAAGATATACAAAAATAAATATTTACTTTGTAAGGGCGTGGCAACGCCTAGTTGGAATTTTTGAAATTTATATAGTCTATAGTTCCTTCCAGATATACAGAGAGATACTATGAAAAATTTCAAGAAAATCGGTTCAGCCGTTAAGCCTTAACGCCTTAATACTAAGTATTATAGGGTTTTTTTCATTTTAGGAGTTTTTGATTTCATGTGACGATATGTACATTCTTAGGAATATCAAATTCTGAAATTGTATTGCTTAAATTCAGTTATAAATATTAAGTTAAGCAATAAGACAAATCAGAAAATAGTAATACCATTTGGTTGGCAGAGATAGCGCTATTCTTATAAATTATATTGAAATTAATATTATAATATAAAACATTCGCACATAGTTATATGTGGCTGCCTTCCTAAAAGTCAGCTGCTTTGCAGTGTGACAATTTGCACGCAACCGTGCAAACGTCGACGAAGCATGACATACCTAAAGTCATCAGATGCACAGTTGATGCGCAAATAAACGCAACAAAAGCATCATTTAGATTGACAATGTTTTTTATATACAATGGCGACTAAAGAAGACAGCTACAAAATTTCAATGAAATTAATGCTTAATTTTAATTAAAAATTTAATTCTTATTCTTATTAATTGAGCTCCAAAATTAAGTTCTTCGCAGACATTGTTGTTTATAATGCAAAGCAAACAGTTGTTTCTAAACGCCGACGGTGTTACAGAGTTTAAAATGACAATGCATGATTTGCAAGGTTGATAAAATATTACTGCTTTACTTAAACAATGCTTTGACATTGCATACAGATGTTTAGGAAGGCATCCTATTATACGTAGATTTCCCCTTACCTTACAGACTTTATACTGAGCATACTGATACTATATTTTATTGAAAACTTCATATCAAACAAAGAATTATTTTTTTAGCCTTTG
Organism: Dexiosoma caninum; assembly: GCA_963924685.1. NCBI lineage: Eukaryota > Metazoa > Arthropoda > Insecta > Diptera > Tachinidae > Dexiosoma > Dexiosoma caninum. The sequence goes on from OZ004729.1 coordinate 59,248,888, forward strand.
GATTTATAAATATTGCACAAATATGAATGTTGATTTACACTTCTATTCATTTATTCCTTTTTTTAGTTCCAGTAAATATATTAACCGGCAAGGTTTTATCGGTTTAATTTAACATACATTTTTTCGTTAAATGGTATCAGTTAAAAGTTAAACAATCATCGTGCAATGCAGTTAAACATAACTTTCGGTTAAAGTTCCAATTATTTGTTAGTCATATATTGCGAAAATGAAAGTAATTATTTAATTAGCTTACTCTATACATGTAGGTATATACAAATGCTATGTAAAATCTTATATATTAATTAAAATATCCTGAAGAAAGTAGAGAAACTGTCGGTGGCTAAAGGTAACATATCGGTTTCGCTCTCTAATTGACAGCTGTTCGTTTGCAATAAAACTACTACTTGCAAAAGTGTAGCAAGTGCAAATCAGTACATTTTGTTAGTGTAAAAGTTAAAGAAAAAATATGAGCGGCCTTCTTGCAAATGCAATGATGCAAGCTCATTTGCACAAGATTGTGAATTGGGCTAATATGTAATTATTGCTTTTGAAAAAACTAAAAAGTATTTAAGCAGTACTACAACGACTAGAAGCTTACGAATTTCTTTATTATTAAAATGACCAATTGGAGTTAATTTTTAGAGGTTGATAGTGATATTTTAAAAAGTACCAATATATATATACATATGTAACTTTTTTCAGAAGGATGCAATAGCAGCATTATATCTTTCCAATAAATATAATAAATATTCCAATAAAAAATAACTTTTGCATAAAAAGTAAATATAAAGATCAAAAATCTCATTTTACAACTTTAAAGAAGTACTTAACAATTGTCCGTTTATTTTAAAATTATTGAAATCTTATTAAATTTTTACTTTTATCCAGTTATATTACGTTAGCGATTTTACACATTTTTAACTTATTCCACATTTGGCAAAAAATCTTTTTTTATTACGATCTCTACATTAGGAGCTGTACCAACGTACTTAGTTTAAACTTTTTAGCTTCTGCCGTTTGTACTAGTTGTTGATATCACTCACTCAATAATAATTAATTAATTAAATTAGTGCGCTTCGCTGCCCTCAAAAAATCTTTAAGAAAAATTATTTAAATTTTACCAAAGTATATTAATCAAGTGAAATCATCAGGGGACTTTTTTTCCTCATTTACGTTTTACACGTCGTATATGTCAAAATTTGTTTACATTTATGCGCATCAATATCATTTTTACCAAAGTATATTTATCAAGTACCCGCATCTCTACAACAAAATAACAATACCAGAAACAACAGGCATTTTGTTTGTGTAAAACTAGCCAAATTTAGTCAATGGATATAATCCTTACAAAATAATAACAATGTACTTATGACTATATTGAATTTATGAATTCAGAAAAACAATGATTTTATGCTTTATAACATTATTATTTAGAGAAAAATCAACAAATTCAGACAAATTATTAAATTGTCGGCATAACCTCGTAAAAGGATCAGCCATAGCATAATTAGATCTACAAAAGTTAATAACAAGAGGATTATAATGACGAATACTACGAAAAGATACACTAAATTTAACAGAATTTAACAGAAATTCGGAGCAAATGTTACCATTGATAAGGTTTACCATAAAAGACACATTTAACATTGTACGACGACTTTTGAGAGTAGGTAGTTTTATTAATGCTAATCTACTCGTATAGGAAGACAAATTTGTTGAGGAGCTCCATCGAAGGCCACGTCAACAGAATAACAAGAATTGTTTTTGCACAGATTCAATACGAATATTATGAAAGTTGTAGTGAGGATCCCATATGATTGATCCGTATTCTAAAATACAGTTTGTAAAAAAAATGTTTTCAAAACAAAAATTTCATTATATTTGTGAATTTTTTTTTTACAAATGTTGTTTTGTATGTTGTCGACAAGCAGGCGTCGAAACTTTGACAAATTTATGAACATATTACAACAACAACGCTACAAAATAATTTTTCATACTTTAAACAGTGTAAAAAAAATGTTTTCAAAAATGCAAAGACAAGAAAGAACCGTTAGTTTTTTGCATATGTATTGCGTATAATAGTTTTATAAGGACGCTAAGAGTAGCAGTTGTCTTTTATTCATTAAATTAAGCTCATAGAATAAACAAATGATTACCCAATTATATATAAACTATGCCAGGAAAGCGACTGAACAAAGACAATTCCCAACTGCTGTATTTGAATTACTATAAAGGAAAATCTCACAGAGAAATTGCTAAAATGTTCTCTCTTAACCTAAGGACGGTATATAATGATATTAACCGTGCTGAAAAAGAAGAAAGACTGGAACCAAAAGAAACACCAGGCAGACCAAAAAAAGTAACTCGGTGAATTGAAAAGAAAATTTTGAAAATGATTAATGAGAATCCACTAGAGGAATTGCACTTAACATCAGTAATGAATGTGGAGTAAGTATCCCTCTCAGACTGTTAGAAATGTGCTACAAAACCATAAATAGTCTTCAAGAGTTGCGAGGAAAAAACCTTTGCTATCCGCGGTAAACATTGCAAAAAGGTATAAGTTTGCCACTGAACACATTTCTTTTCCTCCGGAGCACTGGGATGATGTTATTTTTTGTGACGAAACGAAAGTGATGCTTTACTACCATGATGGACCTCAAAAAGTTTCGCGAAAACCCCTGACGGCTTTAGAAAATAAAAATATAATACCCACTGTAAAGTTCGGTAAACTATCCCTTATGGTGTGGGGTTGTATTTCGAGCAAGGGTGTTGGCGAAATAAGAATATTAGTGGATATAGTGACCAAGGAAGTCTATCTAAACATTTTAAAAAAGCAATTGAGTGCAAGTGCTCGGAAATTCGGTTTTGTTGACCCAAAAAAGCTCAAGTATAAATTTTAGCAGGATAATGACCCGAAGCATAAGGCATATATTTGTAGATCCTGGTTGTTATATAATTGTACAAAAGTGATCGATAGCCCAGCACAAAGCCTAGACTTAAACCCAATAGAAAATTCATTGCTCCACCCAAAGAAAAAAGTCGGAAAAAGGTCACCAAAACACAAATAACATTTATTAAAGAATGGAGAAAAAATACCTGAAAATTTTGATATACCAAAGCTTATCCATTCAATGTCTAGACGCTTAGAAGTTGTAATTAAAGCTAAAGGAGGGCACACCAAGTATTAGCACCCTCAAATCTTTTTTTTTACCATTTAGAATAAATTTAATTAAATTTAACACAATTTTGAAAACATTTATTTTACAGCGTAGAAACTAGAAGTATTTTTCAAGTTTTTTTTTTTTTTTTTTTTTTTTTTTTTTGTCTTGGACCGGCACTCAGGGGATGACCCCTACACATGCGATGCATTGTGCTGGAACTAGGAAAATAGGTAATGGGGAGGAGGATAGAGGGAGTAGTGTTTATTGACATTTGATTTAAATTTTCCCATGCTAAAAGTGACAGGAAACACCTCTGCGGGTAGTCTATTCCACATACGTGCCGTTCGGCCAAAAAACGAATTTTCCCTGTAATGCGTAGTGCGAGTCGCCGTCAAATCGACCACAAATGGATGCGCTCTTAATGATGATCGCGTCGTGCGCGCGAATAACCGGGTTTCGGGAACAAGTTCCCTGATTTCATTAGAACACATCCCATTATAGTAACGATAGAACAACGAAACGCACCCCACGTTGCGACGATGCTCAAGAGAGTCAATAGAGTTGGCTACCCTACTGTCTCCTATGAGTTTCTTCGCCCTTTCTTGTACACGGTCGAGTAACTTCAAAATAGTCTTTGAAGCACCGGCCCACACATGAGAGTTGTATTCCATTTTCGGTCGGATGTAGGCGGTATAAATAGTGAGGAGATCAGATGGGGTGAAGTATGTCTTACACCGCCTTAAAAAGCCTAGGCACTTGAATGCTTCCTTTGAGACCTGAAAAATGTGCTCAGTCAATCGGACATCACACTGAATTTTCATGCCAAGAACATCAAGAGCTTCTGATTCCTCAATGTTTATGCCACCCATTTTTACAGATGAGGCAGCGTGATCATGCATACGGCGGTGTGTTAGCATGCAGCATTGGGTCTTTTGGGAATTGAAATCGACCCTGTTCGCGTGACCCCATTCCAATATTCTCGTGAGGTCACCTGTTAGCGAATCATTTATATTCTGCCGCGTCGCCGCGATCATAGTTGATGTCGGCCTACGATCGAATGAATATGAATGGCAGATACTGCTGTCATCTGCGAAGTTATGATTATTATTTTGTTATTTAAATTAATTTTGTTTTTTTTTTGTGCAAAGTGTTTACATCTTCAATTGAATACATGAAGAAAAAAATTTAATAAAAGTTATATAATTTACTTGCAAATAAGAGTTTCTCTTAAACTTTTTAAATTTTCTAAGTTTTGAAAAAATTTTTTTTACAAACTGTAGGTCTAACTAGCGACACATACAGCTGTTTCGTAATGTAAGGGTCAGAAAACTCTTTAGCCCAGCGCTTTATAAAGGCAAGCACACCTCTAGCTTTATTTAGAGCCAAGGTAATATGAGAAGAAAAATTTAGCTTTGGATCCAGTAAAATTCCAAGATCAAGAAATGAATCAACTAACTCCAACTCATGATCTCCCAATGAGTAGTTAGCTGCAATTGGGTTACTTCTGGAAAAGCGAATGCATTTACATTTCTTTAAATTCAGCTCCATCATGTTATGTCTGCACCATACAAAAAAGTTGTCGAGATCATTCTGAAGACAAACGTGGTCGATAAAATTATTAAAAGAATAAGAGATTTTAACATCGTCAGCGTACATTAGTATATTGGCGAAATTGATAACATTAAGAAGATCGTTAATAAACAGCGAAAATAGAATCGGCCCAAGATGGCTGCCTTGGGAAACACCAGATGAGACGTATATATACTTAGAAGAACTGTTGTTAAAACGAATGGTTTGTTTTCTATCAATTAAATACGATCTTAACCAGTTTAAACTGTTATTAGTTACGCCGAATAGATCCAGTTTAGCAAGAATAAGTTGATGGTTGACTTTATCAAATGCTTTACTGAAGTCCGTATAAATGGCATCAGTTTGTTTCTTCTGGGTAAATGCATAATTGACTAAAGTAGTTAAATGAAGAACATTAGTTGTAGTTGAGCACCCTTTTCTAAAACCATGTTGATAAGGTGACATTAACGATGCAGTGTGATGACATAAAAAATCGGCAAGTAGTTTTTCAAACAGTTTCGGAATGGCACTTAATTTAGCAATACCTCTATAATTGGTAATATCGGACTTATTACCAGATTTATATAGAGGTATTATATACGAATCTTTCCACAATACAGGAAAATAGCCATATTTTATCGAAGCATTAAACAATAAAGTTAATGGTGTGGCAAATGATTCAGCACATCGCTTTAAAATGCAACTTGGAACTCCATCAGGACCATAATTAAAGGACATTTTAAGTTTTTTCATTTGGATTTTCTTTTAGAGTTAACAAATGAATAGAAAGATTTTAGTTAATTTGGGTGCGCTGAATTCAAATCTGTACTCAGTTTGTCTCTATCAGCTCTAGTTTTCATGATATAGCTTTTTATACCCTCCACTGTAAGTGTATATTTGTGGAGAATACACCTTTAAAGAAAACATAAGACCTATTTCGGAATGTGTTAAAAAATCGTATTTAGATTACTTTGGAGTTGATCTTGGTGACCAAGATAAAAGCTGGGCTCCACACATTGTGTGCAATACTTGCTGTGTAAATTTGCGACAGTGGACTCAAGGAAAACGAAATAGGCTTAAGTTTGGTGTGCCGATGGTTTGGAGAGAGCCCAGAAATCATTTGGACGACTGTTACATCTGTTTAGTGAGTATTGCTGGTATTAATAGGAAAAATCTAAATAAATGGCAGTATCCCGATTTACCGTCAGCGCGCCGTCCAATTCCCCATTCCGAAGATGTTCCCATTCCAAAACTGAATGATTCTTCAGAGCTGAGTTCGGAGTTTGAACATAATACCGCTAATGATCTAACTGATTGCGACAGTGTTTTCGAAGACACAGAAACTATTCCTCAACGGTTTAATCAATGCGAGTTGAATAACTTAATTCGAGATTTGGCTTTATCAAAAGAAGCGTATGAAGTGTTAGCTTGGAAGTTAAATGATAAGAATTTGTTAGAACGTGGAACAAAAATAACTTATTACCGCACTAGGGATAAAGCTTTTTTAAAATTTTTTACTAAGAAAGACAATCTGGTGTTTTGTAATGATGTAAATGGTCTTATGCAGGAAATGGGGCTATTAAAGTATCTAACCAGCGATTGGCGCCTCTTCTTTGACAGTTCCAAGAAAAGTTTGAAGTGCGTCTTATTGCACAATGGCAATGTGTATGCATCAATTTCAATTGCGCACTCCACAACAATGAAAGAAGAATACAACAACATTGCATTAGTGATGAAAAAGATAAAATACCAAGACCACCAATGGATCATTTGTGTTGATCTTAAAATGGTCAATTTTCTTCTTGGACAACAGAGTGGTTATACTAAGTACCCTTGCTTTTTGTGTCTCTGGGATAGCAGATCCAAGCAACAACATTGGCGGCAAAAATATTGGCCTACGAGAGAAAAAACGATTGTTGGCGATAAAAATATTCTAAATGAAGCTTTAGTTGCACGTGATCGTCCTACCACCGTTGCACTTGACTCATGAAGTAGTTTGTTAAGGCTCTGAATCGCGATGGGGAATGTTTTGCATATATTTGCAGCAAAATGCCTAATCTAAGTAGAGATAAGATTAGAGCAGGAGTTTTTGACGGTCCCCAAATAAGGCAGTTTATGAATGACAACGATTTTGATAAGTCAATGACCGAAACTGAACGAAATGCGTGGACATCATTCGTGCAAGTTATAAAAAATTTTTTGGGAAATAATAAAGCTCCATATTATGTTCAATTAGTGGAGAATATGCTGGATAAGTTCAGAGACCTTGACTGCAACATGAGTATTAAAATCCATTATTTGCACAGTCACTTGGACCGATTTCCCGAAAATTTGGGTAATTTAAGCGAAGAACAAGGAGAAAGGTTTCACCAAGATATCAAAATTATGGTGAATCGGTACCAGGGAAGGTGGGATACACATATGATGGCAGACTACTGTTGGAATTTGCAAAGAGACTCTAATCCGGCTGTTCATTCCAGATTGTCTCTTAAAAGAAGCTTTACATCCTGTAACTAGAATTATATTTATATTATGTTTTTAATGCTTTGTGAGAATTTTTTTTATTTTAATAAATCTGTATGAAACAGTTTTACTTCTTTGTTTAATTTTAAATTCCTATGGAAAATTTTACTTTTTAAATACTTAAAAAAGCTATATCATGAAAACTAGAGCTGATAGAGAAAAACTTACAGATTACAGATTTGAATTCAGCGCACCCAAATTAACTAGAATCAGTTGATAAATTCAAAGAAGCAAATTGAGTGTTGGCCTGTGTAATCCTTATACAAAGCGTGATTGAGCAGGTTATATTGAGAACGACTGACTGCGTATTTTCCGTAGTCAACAAACGAACCAGACCATTTATATTTTTTATAATTTTTGTTCTTAATGTTTTTTAGACGTGACAGCTGCCTCGTATTCCATGGTGGTCCAACTGAAGTGCGAACAAATTGTTTAGGAATACAAGTTTCAAAAAACGAGTAGATTTTATCGTAAAAAATGGTAATAATCGAATCAATATCCGCATTGTTATTTATCGGAATATTGAAAATGTCACTCCAACATGTATTTTTTATTAAATCATTCAACAAACTATAGTTAGTTCGTTTGAAACAATAAACTTTACCAGCTACAGAAGCCGTCAACTTGTCTTCGGATGGAATAGAAGAGCTAATTTCGATCGTAGGATGATATTGGTCTTCGGGCATTGTAATAGGTTCCGAACGAATAATAGTGCAATCATCAACATCATTAACAAACACCAAATCAAGTAATTTCCCAAAATCATTGAAGACACAATTCATTTGATACAGAGCTAATCCAAAAATATAGTTTAAAAATTCATCATGGCAGTTTCTGTTCTTTACCGGTATTAAATAAGGTGTATCAGGTGTATATTTCCACGAAATTGATGGTAAATTAAAGTCACCACAGGCCTGTTCCCCACACACCCTCCGCTGGGCGGCGAACGTGGGTCCTACGATGATGAGGTTTCACCGCCCTTTACCGGGGAGGAGCTGAGGATCGCCGCCGGGGCTCTTAGGACGGGGAAAGCCCCTGGCCCGGATGGGGTACCGTCGGAGGTGCTGAAGATCCTGGCTGAGAGCAGGCCGGAAGCATTGCTTCCGGTATATGATGCTTGTTTAGTCCAGGGCGTCTTCCCAAGACGCTGGAAAACACAGCGGCTCGTGCTTGTTAGCAAGGGCAGGGGCGATCCGACCCAGCCATCGGCTTATCGGCCAGTTTGCATGTTGGATGGTGCCGGCAAGCTGCAGGAGAAGCTACTGCAAAGAAGGCTGGCGGAGGCCGTGAGGATGGCTGGGGGGCTGTCGGATAGACAGCATGGCTTCAGACCTGCAGGTCAACGCTCGGGGCGATTGCTGATGTGGTTGAGTGCTTCGAGCGCGCTCAGAGCGAGAGGCGCTATTATCCGAAGCGCATAGTTGTCCTGGCAACACTCGACGTTCGGAATGCCTTCAACAGCCTACGATGGGCTGATGTTCTAGAGGCGCTACGGGGGAGGTTCCGTATTCCCGGATACTTGTATAGAATTCTCCGTAGTTATCTGGATGATCGGGTACTGTTGTACGATACGCCGACGGGGCGGAGGAGCAGGACGAAGGCGGCGAAGATGACTGGCATGTTGAGCAGACTCATGGCGAATGTCGGAGGCCCGACACAGAGCAAGAGGAGGCTGATTATGGCAGTCACGAAGTCGATCTTGCTGCATGGGAGCGAGATTTGGGGAAATGTACTGGGTGAGAGAACCAAACGCAGGGTACTCGAGGCGGTACAGCGGACGGCGACCCTTAGGGTTGCTTCGGCTTACCGCACGGTCTCGGGCGCTGCGGTCCTGGTGATATGTGGGGAAATACCCATAAACCTCTTGGCGCGCGAGCGGTGGGAGGCTTGGAACTCGAGGGGGGAGGGCCCTGGTGTTGGTGCTATTGGTCTGAGACCCCAAACTGTCCGGCGATGGCAGGACAGGTGGACCGCGGACACGGTCGGCAGGTGGACGGCGAGGCTCATTCCCTGCGTGGAAGTATGGATTCGGAGGAAATTTGGGGAAGTTAACTACTTCCTGACACAATTCCTCTCGGGCCACGGATACTTCCGAAAGTACCTGTATCGGATGGGCAGGGCAGATGGTCCCGACTGCATTTACTGTAGTATTACGGATGATGATGCAGAACACACTTTCTTCGACTGCACCAGGTGGCATACTGAGAGAGGTGCAATGGCGCAGCGGGTTGGCGGGTTCGCTCCTGCCACCGTGATAGGGAGGATGCTCGATTGTGAGGACAATTGGGACGCTGTGGCACAGTATGTGGGATACGTTCTGCGGAGGAAGAAGAGGGACCTCAATGCGCTGCTGCATAGCGGGGCCCCCTCTGACGGGGACCAGGCGATACGGGCCGGGGCCATGGCGCCGGCTGCGGACTTGGCGGACCCAGACGTGGGTGAGTGAGAGCGGCCCTGATTGAGACGTCGCTCTGGGCCTTCCCGAAGTAATGCGGAAAGTGGTCCCGGGGAGGAATCTACCCAGAGGAGGAGGAGGGAATTTTTTAGTGGCAACACCACTCGACGCAGAAGACGACGGTCTCTGTAAGTGCGAAGGCATTTTCAACCCTACCTCACACGCCAAAAAAAAAAAAAAAAAAGTCACCAACCACAAAAATAGAGTCGTTTGTATCAACATGTCAAACAACAGACTCAATGGCTTGAACATGTTTATCGTAAACAGAAGAATCTGAGTCCGGAGGAATATAAGAACAAGTACAGTACGTTTTTTTTATTTTTCAATTTTACGGCAACAGCAACAAATTCAATGTTAGAAGGTTCATTTACAATGACTTCAGATGGGTATAAGCAAGAAACAGCAATCAGAACACCACCACCTCTTCGAGCAGGGCGATTATATCTAAATATTTGATATTTAATGCAGAGAACTTCTGCATTAAAAACGTCATCACAAAGCCAGGTCTCAGTAAAGATAATTACATCATAGGTAAAATCATAACTATTTGGAAGGAGAGTAGACAGTTTAGTATTCAAGCCACAAACATTCTGGTACATAATATTTAAACGATCCTTAGAGGTAATTAGTTTTTTGGAACCAATAAATTTTCAGAAGGCAAGCGAGCAATGTTATTATACCTTGGATTTTGCTTAACTATATATTCGCGTACAAAATTATTTGCAGGCCAAAAACTAGGATCAACAATACGGTCATAGACATGCACTGGAACACGAATTTTAAATGATGTTATACTCCTCGGCTCTGAATATGAAAATTTTGTGACAAATATATCGTCTGCAGCGTCCAATTTGGATTTTTTATAATAATCAACGTCTTCGATAGTTGTATCATAAGCCAAACGGGAAATAAATATATATCTTTTCGGAGGCAAAACAATTAATTGCTTGGGAGAAATTCTGACAGAAATAGAACTTGATGGACCCGGAACGGAAGATGATAGAGCGCCACTTTTAGACTTTTGGACATTATTGAACACACCAGATCCTGATGGACTTGGACCTTGATCAACAACAAAATTTTCCTGATTTATTAACACCGTATTCATTGTCTTTACCACAGGTGTTGATAACGCTTCATTGTTGGTCTTTTGACCAGTATTTGCAAGGGTATTGTGCGAATCAGAAACAATTTCAGGCTGATTATGGGTGATTAATTGTTCATCATTGGCTTTATTTTTTTTTCTGGCGGATTTACGTCGTTTAGGAGAAGACTCAAAAGACTGCAAATCATTAAGTTGTTTAAAATTACCAAATAAGTTTCCATATTCAACAATTTCATTAGACAAAACAGACATTTTATTTTGAATGTTGCTAAAAGTATTCTTAGTACTTTGGTAAAAACGAAAATATTCAGCATCAATTTTCTGACAGTCATTGCAGCACCATCTTAGACCTTTAGTGCTTTGAAGAGCTTCAGCAACAAGTGTTTTCAATCCACTACACTTAAAATGACAGAGACCATTGCATAGCCAACAAATAATCATTCTTTCGTCATCACTATTGAAGTTACATTTTTTATTTAAACATTTAAATCTTGAATCACTCATGGTATTATTTTATAATAAATAGTAGATTATCTACAGTAAAAGTATGAATTATTATTTAAAAAGTCACTGGCAACACAGAATAATATTAGCAGTAAATTAAAAGAGATGCTTTTGTTATTGTTTGTGGGTGATTGATTTGAGAAAATTGTGCTATTGTTATTTATCTAAATGATGAGATTTATTAAGAGTGTTGTTGTTATTTAAATTGAAAACTTGTTTGTATGACAATTTGTTATTGTTTGTATGACAGTTTTTATTTATTTTTGTTACAAACAAAAGAACGAAAGCAATAAAAACCACAGTTTTAAATATTACTGTTGTATTAAAACTTTTGATAATGTACATAAACACTGAATCCAAACACTGTCCATGCTGATTTTTATTCAGATAAAAATATTCTTTTATTGTTTATGAAAAACTCAAAGTACACAATGATTAACATTTACAATGTAAACGCAAAACAAAATTTAATTGTATCAATTTATCAAATTTAAACGGAGCTTAAAAAAAGTACGTGCTACTCTCAGTAAACAGTTTCTCTTTTTATTACAAAAACTATAAATGTGGAGATTGCAGTCTTTGCATCTATACCCCTCAAATATGCTTTGATTTTTATTTGTAAGCTATTAGCTTTATATATTATATTTATATAACTACATACTTGACGAAACGAACCAAAAAAGTTTGCTTCAAGTATAACAAAAAACATGTGTGTACGTTAATAATGGAAACAAAAATTAAGTAATGAAGAGAGATTTAATTTAAATCATTTAGAAGAGAAAAAATAACGGGGAATTATTTCTCGTATTCTATTTATAGAAAATAATAAATATGTATATAAAGCTAATAATTTACATCTACTGACAACCACACACAGTGGACAAAACACCAAGAACGCTGATGGTGAAAGTGTAGTAACTTTCGAAAACGACATGTTGTTCCGTTCTGCTAGTGTTTGTTAGTGTAATTTACAATTTTGTCTTTGAATTAGTTTGTTTCTTAGTTTGTAACTATCACATGTAATTTTCATTGCATTGTTATAAATTATCATTTTCATCATATTTAAATTGAAAAAAAATTTTATATATGATGAAATCAAGACAAAATGTGATTTTTGTCATTCTCTGATAGATATGTACATCTGAATAGTTTTCTCTGTAAAATCGTAGCGATACAGTTCTGATATTTCGTGAGATGAGGCGACGGATCGAAAAAAATAATAATCAGGGCTTTGCGCCTTTCTCGCAGTTTTGGTTCAAATGACTTTTACTTACCGCTTGGTACAACGGGCTGTCCTGGTGGCACAAGGACACCTGGTTGTGTTACAATTGGATGTTGTGGTGGGCCATATCCTGGTTGAAATCCTCCTCCATACTGTTGTGGTGGAGTTGCTCCATATGGCATATTTTGTGGAGGTGCTCCTCCGTATCCTGCTGGTCCTGCATATGGTGGCTGGCCACCACCAAATGGTAATTCACCGTAAGGCATTTGTGGCAATGCCGCGTAACCTTGAGGTTGTTGTCCAGGAACGAACCCCTTTTTATAAAAAAGAAATTAAGAAATTTCTGTAAACGATAATCTTTAATAGTAAAGTTATTGAAGAAATATTAAGAGCTAACGTCAAAGCTCATTAAATGTTGTTAAATACTCAAACAAGTTATTTCCGTTTCAGCCCTGCAAAAAATTAGACATTACCATAAAAAGTACTTGTCTAATAATGACTTACTTTTGTGATTGCGAAATTAAACTACTCGATTACTAAATACATTACACAAAATTATAAAAATCAGAAGTATTAATGGAACTGGTTCTTTATTTGTATTAGAATATGTGAAAACGTTTTCAAAATAGTTATTTAGAAAAAAGTATATAAATTTCTAAATAACATTCCGAATTATTTTAAACCAAAATAAGTTGTTACTTTTCAGGCAAATAAAATAAATATATAACGAGTTCCAAAATATACATATTATTTTATTTTAATTTAAGTTAACAAAAAATATTATATATTGCAGTAAATAATAATTTAAGAACTATTGAAATCTTTAATTTTAAATAATATTCATTCGAAATACGTTAATAGCATCATTATCTTCAATTAAGTAAAATATTTAATAGTATTTAAAAATATATAAATATTTATATTAAAAATTTATTTTATTTATACACAGAAAATTAGACTACCTTGATTACAGCTTCAACATTATGTCTGTCTGTCGAATTTGGTTTAGAATACTGAAATAGTGGAACTTTTTCTACTTAAAGAAGAAAAAAGTAAATTTAGTTATAGGAACTTCCTGCATAAAAAATAGCCATTTCACAACAAAATAGTAATAACTTCTCAAGAATCGATTATTTTAGACTCGCGTCTTGTTAAAATCATTAAGAGATTCCACCAAAAATGCTTACCTTTTTTAAAATGTTTTGCTGCGATTTATGCATTTTGTTTGCGTTTGTGGTTAATTGCTTAAATGCTAAAAAAAAAACCAATTTAGCTCTTTTTAAGTCAGATTTTGACTCCTATTGAATTTTATTCCACTACAGCTACTCTTTTATAAAAGAGCTTATCATTTAAAATCTCAAAAAAGGCGTTTCAGACTATAAACAAGACTTTGTGAGAAACAAATCTAATGAGATATGGTGCGACTGTCAAAATATTTAAAGTAATATTACATTTTTCTTTCACATTATCACACTAATGTGTGATAATAATTAAAAACAAAAACCTGGTTCAGATGACCCCTACACATACGGTGCATTGTGATGGAAAGGGATAGTAGGAGAAATGATGGGAGGTGAAGCTGCATCATCTTACAACTCTGCTTTTTGCGCGTTATTTGTTTTCATAGCAGTGTTGTAGCGTCTGATGTCAAGGAGACGTATTAAATTTTGAGCTTCGTTTTTAGTAGCCATTTTTTTAGTAATTATTTTACTTTGCCAGTGCTACACAATACCGACGAAGGAGGGCGTTCTGATGTACCTGTGGATTGGATACAGCTGAAGACTGTTCAGTGACCAGTGGCTATGCCTTCGCCACTGAAATTTTCCGACAACAACTGACACAAAGTCACACAAATGCAAATCAGAAAAAATGCGATATGTTTTTATGAGTCTGAAACTGGGGTTGAACACAGGAAAATTTTTGGTTTTGTAGTCAACATGCAGACTACTTCGACCATCATTTGTAAAACAAATATTATTATATATTTATCTATGGTTGTTATATGGTTTGGCTGGTATATATGCAGCATTTCATTTCAAAATCTTCAGTATACCTTTAACCAAATTCTTGAAAAAAGCTAAGAAATTTCACATGTTTATACAAGAACAAACATAAAATAAATAATTGAAAGAATATTTACATAACTTTATTGGAAGATTTAATTTTTAATTTTACCTTTTAAATACAATCATTGTGAACCAAAGTGTTGACCAATTGTAAGAAAGGTTTGCAAAAATTAAATAGATTTAAAATCAAATAATAAAATGCTTGTTGTGTAAGGAAAATTTTTAAAGAAGCTATTTGGTTTGTTTTGTTTGTATATTCCGTAATACTCTAATATTTTTTGGGTTTTGTTAAACCTAATAACAAACATACATATGTATATAAATAATCTAAATGAATTTTGAATAATGGAAAGAATAATTACATTATAGGTGCGCCCGCGGGCGCCCAATCTTACAGAAAGCGTTTTCTTACGCAATAATTGGGTAAATGAGAGAGATTTTGAGAAAGTTATATTCTTGTTCTTCACGCACGAGAACGCCCGTACTTTATCTTCGAGCTAGTTTAGGCGTGAAGAACAAGCAATCAGCTGGTTTATAATAAACATTGAAAATACCAAAGCAAAATAAAGAAGTCAAATTAAACGTTTCGCAAAAATGCAATGAACAAATAATAGTTAATTTTATTTCATGATTTAGTTAAAAATTATTTGGGGTTTCTTTAATTAACATGTATAAGCCAAATTATTGTGTTTTTATGGATGTATGCATGTGTGTGATTTGTATTTGTACATGGTCATATACATTTAGTCTGTTCCAGGTGCTTAACAAAATTACCCGAACTCGCACAAATTTATTTTATTTATATATGATTCTAATTTTAAAAATGTGTTTTTTCTCGAAAAAAATATTATTATTATTTATGGTATTCTCATAAAGTATTTTTTTTTTATATAAAAGCAAACTCAAAAATTGAGGAGGAAAGCATATCCATATAGTACTATTTCGCTAATGCCTACTTAGCTCAGCAGTGGACTTTTCCCAATTTTTGACAACAAATTCAAGATTCTTATGTTCAAAATTCAACTAATCAATCGAGAATTGAAGTTGAATACCGAACAAAAACCAAAAATTTATAAACAAATACATAACAATCCATTAGTTTACGCGCGAATGACCGGGTTTCGGGAACAAGTTCCATGATTTCATTAGCACACATCCCATTATAGTAACGACAGATCAACTAAACGCAACCCACGTTCCGACGATGCTCAAGAGAGTTGGCTACCCTACTGTCTCCTATGAGTTTCTTCGCCCTTTCTTGTGCACGGTCGAGTAACTTCAAAATAGTCTTTAAAGCACCGGCCCATACATGAGAGTTGTATTTCATTTTCGGTCGGATGAAGGCGGTATAAATAGTGAGGGGATCAGATAGGATGAAGTATGTTTTACACCGTCTTAAAAAGCCGAGGCACTTGAATGCTTCCTCTGAGACCTGAAAAATGTGCTCAGTCTATCGGACATCTTTTTCATGCCAAGAACATCAAGAGCTTCTGATTCCTCAATCTTTATGCCGCCCATAATTACAGATGAGGCAGCGTGATCGTGCATACGGCAATGGGTAGCATGCAGCATTGCGTCTTTTGGGCATTGAAATCGACCCTGTTCGCGTGACCCCATTCCGATATTCTTGTGAGGTCACCATATAGCGAATTATTCATATTCTGCCTCGTCGTCGCGATCATATTCGACGTAGGCCTACGATTAAATGAATATGAATAGCAGATACTGCTGTCATCTGCGAAAGAGTGGAGAGGGTTGGAAGTTTGACATAGAAGGTCATTAAGAAAGATAAGAAATAGGGTAGGAGAAAGAATGGAGCCTTGCGGTACCCCTGAATTTATCTTGAACTCGTTTGATGAGATCCCGTCTATAACAACTCTTACAGCGCGATCCCTGAGGAAGCTCGATATAAATCGAGAGAAGATAACACCGACACCAAAAGCAATAAGTTTGGACAAGAGTGCTCCATGCCACACTCTGTCAAATTCTTTGGAAATATCAAGAGCCACTACCTTACTTTCGCCGAAATGGTGGATGGATCGACACCATTTCTCCGAAAGGAAACACATGTTACTTACATTTTTAAATGTTGCATCCTTATTTTCATTAAAAAAAAAGCTGAAGAAAAATATGCGGTCAAAATCTAAGCTCAATGTCGCAAACATTGTGCATAAATCGATAAGTTGTCAACATATAAAAGATTTTAAGCTCTCAACGTTAATTTTAAGTCGAAACTTTCAAAATTTTTTTTGACATTTGCTCATTTTTTATCGATAACACTAGTGGACCATTTGACGATTTTGTATTTATCTTAATATGTTTGTACTCTTTTCACCTGATTAATTTTTGCATTACAATATATTAGCGCTCTTATCCAAAATTTCCACAATGCAGAAAAACTGTAGTGTCATAGGGGCTTTACAGAAAGCCCTGATTTTTTTATACTCTCAGAAACTGTAATGAACACGAATAAACACGTTAGGTGGTACAAGAAAAGAATGTTGTAATGAGGACTGCGGGAGCCCTTGATTTTATTGGCTAGCTAACAATCGGGAGGGGGAGGTTCGGTCCTCATTAGACAACTTCTAATGATTTTATTCAATTAAGGATGATTTGTTATAGACTCCCCTTTTTTTCTTTTGATTAATAAATCTCATATATCCTGCTCTACATTCACAAGGTGGCCGTAAACAACAACATGGGTGCCCAATTTAGAGTAAAAAATCACACTTATTATTATTCCATATGACTATATCTGTTTCATATTGAGTTATAATAATTTATATATTTTCTTTTAAAATCAATATCATAACGGTCATTTGTTAACATGTCCAGTAAATGATAAGAACATTGAACAGATGATTTTAGTACTCAATTATACAACCATGTATAACAAAAGTGATGTTTTTTCTATTGTTTACAGGTTTTTTCACAAGAGTAAACATTTTTAGGGAATTTAAATCATAGGCTAATATAGACTCGACATAAAAACAGGTTGTGAAAATATAACATCTCCGTCCTCTATCAAAATCGAAAAAGTATAGCAAATGTGTTTTTTTTGCAATTTTCCCTTTTCAATGTTTTTATCGGAATTTTTACTTTAATTGACAAAAAATTCCTTACAATGTGAAAATTTTTTAATATTTTGGCGTATTTATATAATTTTTCGCCAAAATATTAATATTAAAAAAAGAAAAAAGTGTTCGGTAGGAAGTGTACGTACCAAAAAAAAGTGTAATTATAAATAAAAGCAATTGAATGTGCTGCTTATGTTCAATTGTAAAATTGATGAAAAAAGTGTTAGAAAGAAAAATGGAAAATATTTTAAATTTATTTAAAAATGTTATTTAAATCAGGTTAAATTATAGTACTGGAAGCTGTATAATGGGATGTGCTCCAGGGAAGACTTTGCATCATTTCCCAAAGGACGATATCAGGTAAGACTTTTGTTTTCTTCTTCTGTTTAATGTGGAGCAACTTCCCTAAATTATATTTCTTCTCTCTGTGGTATTATAATTTGAGGATTTATTGTAATACCATAATGAGCCAACCGAATTAAAACCTGCGATTCATTTGCTGTGCTTATATATTTTTCTTCTTGTTTTATTAGATGTCTCTTTTTGGTGTTATTAATATTTAAATAAATTCAATTAACCAAATGAGAAATTCCAATATTTGAGAATTTAACTAGCCGATATCGAAAGAATTTCTTCATTCGTTCAATTACATTCAAAATATAAAAACAATATTTTGGAATTTGTATTTATTTGATAATGACAGTTAAATAAGGGAAGATCAGAAGAGTGTTACTGCCCAGCAAAAAAATAATTAATGCAGATCATTTTCTGGGTCTTTTGGAAACGTAAAATATTTTAGATTTTTATCATCCTGCTTTTAGTTCAAAAATAATAATAGTAATTTGAACACGACAAAATTTCTTTAATATTTACAAAAAACAAGTAAAAACATAAAATTAACTAACATTAAACTAAATATAAAATAATAAACAATTCACGAAATAAATTAAAAACAGATTAATAGAAAGCAATCAATATAAATTAAACAACATATAGCATACCAAATACCGCTAGTTTTTATTTTATATTGTTTTTGCTCTGCTTTACTTGCTGTATATTTTTCTTTTTGTTACCCAGCAAACAAAAATTAACAATAAATAAATAAATAAATAATAAATGAGCCATGATGGCTTAAATATAAGCCCTAGTCGTTAAAGTGTTCCCGAAAGGAATATATACGTAACAACGAAATCGGATGAAGGTAAAACTCGTTCAAGCAACAACTTAATGAAGAGTGTGGACAACAGTAATTACGTTTCCATTAAAACACCCAAGCGAACACAATCAGAGTCAGATTGCTCGCGATACTAAGAGGATCCAAAAATAGCATTCGCAGCCTTAAAAACGCCCTTAGACGGTACATTGCCTCCGAATTCGGATAAGGAAAACACACAAACCGGTATTGACAGGTACGTCATAGTGACGAAAAGGAAACGTAGCTCGAAATCGGCCAACATCGCATCTCAACATAAGGTAGCTAGAGATTCGGAAACCGCTAGCGTTGCTTCTCAAAACCGATTTGCAATTCTGGATAATGACGATAACGTCCCTACGACCTCGGGTAAATCACCAAAACCACCTCCAATATATCTAAGACAGGCAAGCTCGAACATTATAATAAAAAATTTAATAGAAACTATCGGTGAGAACTCTTTTTACACCGTGCCGGTAAGACGCGGTAAAATCAGTGAAACGAAAATTCAGGTCCTAACAGAAGACAATTATCGAAAAGTTGTAAAGACGTTTGAGGAAACAAAAAAAAGCTTTTACACTTATCAAAAAAGTGAAAAAGGCCTTCAAGTGATCATAAAAGGTGTTGACCCCAGTGTTGCTACAAAGGAAATAAAGGACAGCCTGGAGAGTCTAGGCTTGAAGGTAAAAAATGTAATAAACTTAATAAATAAAGAAAAGGTACCACAGCCCATCTTTCGTGTCGAACTTGAGCCAGATAAAAAAAAATTAAAGAAGGGTGAAGTTCACTCAATATACAACGTGAGATATCTGTTGCATCGTAGGGTGACAATAGAGGAACCTTAAAAGAGATCAGGACCTGTGCAATGCCAAAACTGCCAAGAATTTGGCCATAGTAAGACATACTGCAAGCTACATGCTGTCTGTGTAGTGTGTGGCGACCTACATAGTACAGCAAACTGCAAAAAGCCAAAAGGTGACCCGAAGGCCAAAAAATGCAGCAACTGTGGCGAAAACCATACCGCAAATTATAGAGGGTGCAGAGTCTACTCTCTCGTTAGAAGCTCGTCAAACCAGATACGAAATGTTGCTTCCCGAACACAAGAACAGCTCGTTACCAATGATTACCCTCAGCTGCCGACATCAAATAATCAACAAATTTCATATGCGAACATTCTAAAAGCAAATTCAGCCACGCCTCTAACGCGCAGTGCCCTGAAGACAAACAATAACACCACAAACATCAGCTCCAAGCCTACAGTGCAGCCACAACCCATAAATTCCAGCCAAATGGAAGCCAAAATAGAAATGTTGGTGCAAACAGTTCAAAATTTCGTTAATACCATGTTGCCTATGATGCAAACACTGATAAATATGCAAACTGCGCTTTTGCAGGCTGTAACAAAAAGTCCATGAACTGCCTAAGGTTATGTTTCTGGAACGCTAACGGCATACGCCAACAAAAAAACGAACTTGAGCACTTCCTAGCGGATCAACAAATAGATGTTATGCTCATTGCCGAAACTCATTTAACACCTAGATGCAAAGACTATCTTCAAGCAACTTCGATCTGTCTTGAAGAATTTTTCAAAGGCTTAGTTATATCGTCAATTTACTCGCCTCCGCGGTTTTCAATTGCTGAGGATCAGTACTCTGAATTCTTTAAATCGTTGGGCAATAGTTTCCTAGCTGCTGGCGACTTTAATGCAAAGCACACGTATTGGGGATCACGCCTGATTACCCCAAAAGATCGCGTTTTATACAACGTAGTTTCCAAAATGTGTTTGACGGTGGCCTCAAGCGGACAACCAACATATTGGCCAACTGATCGTAACAAAATACCTGATGTCATAGATTTCGCAATCACAAAGGGCATTGCAGCTAAATCCATTCTTGTTGAATCTTCTGTTGACTTATCATCAGATCATTCACCAACTATAATTACAATATCACTCTCACAAAACTCACACGCGACTGAGATAGCTGAAAAAATAAAAACATACACAAATTGGTTGAAATTTCGCAAATACCTTGCTACTCACTGCTGTCAAAACGTATTACTTCGTACACCAGACGATGTAGATGCATCTCTTACACAACTGGACGAAAGTCTCAAGCTGGCGGCACAGCACGCTATTATTAATTCACGCAAAATTAGGCAAGACAAAATTTGCTCCACATACATCGAATTATTATTAACTGAAAAAAGAAGAGCTTGAAGAGAGTGGCAGCTTCATAGATCCCCTCAACTCAAAAGAAAACTAATAGAGTGTACCAAAAAGCTAAGAGAGATGTTACAATCCAAAAAAACTGATTATTTAAACGAGTATTTTAAAGGTCTTGATGCAACACCGCAATCCGATCATTCACTATGGCGTGCTACCAGATATCTCAAAAGACCGGTAATTCGTAAACCTCCATTTCGAATCCCAACTGGGGATTGGGCAAGAAACGACACAGAAAAAGGCAAGTTGTTCGTTGAGCACTTAAAAAATGTTTTCACCCCCAATGCACCAAGCGACACTGAAGAACTTCCATCGATAGTTACGGATGCAGCAGTTTCGATAAAGTTTAAATTGAAAGACGTGGAAGAAGCTATCGCCAACTTGAACCCTAAAAAATCTCCTGGCATCGATAAAATTAGCAACAAGATGCTCCAAGAGCTCCCAACTACAGTAGTTAAAAGAATTCTCCATATCTTCAACGCGATATTGTGCATTGAATACTTTCCATCTAAATGGAAGATATCACTAATAACTATGATACCTAAGCCAGGTAAAGACCACACCAGAGTTGAGTCCTACAGGCCAATTAGCCTTTTGCCAAAGTTATCTAAGCTTTTTGAAAAATTATTAGCTATCAAGTTAAATAAAATCATTAGCGAAAAGCGTTGCATTCCAGACCATCAGTTTGGCTTTCGAAGTAAACACAGCACAACTGAGCAAACACATAGACTTGTGAATGTTATAAAGCATACCCTAGAAGAAAAAAAGTACTGCTCAGCCCCCTTTATCGATGTTTCCCAAGCTTTTGATAAAGTGTGGCATAAGGGATTAATATATAAACTGGCCCAGTACCTTCCTGAAAATATTTGTAAGCTACTGGAAAGTTACCTGCTTTGTCGCAAATTTATTTTATAACAAGGTGATTGGCTGTCATCACCGCAGCCGATTGAAGCTGGAGTTCCCCAAGGCAGCATATTAGGTCCATTGCTGTACTTGATATACACCGCAGATTTGCCAACAGTCGCGAACATCCATACCTCAACTTTTGCCGATGATACAGCTTTCTTAAGCATTCACGAAAGTGCTGACGAAGCATCTCGTCGCCTACAGCACCAAACTTCGCAGCTGGAAAGCTGGCTAAAAATATGGCGAATCAAAGTTAATGAGAATAACTGCGTACATATAACCTTCACCCTGCGCAGAGACACATGTCCTCCTATTCTGATCAACAACCAGTTAATACCTCAACGTTTAGAGGTCAAGTATCTAGGGATGCACATTGATAGACGGCTAACATGGAAACAACACATCGATGCAAAATTAACTCAAATGAAATTAAAAGCAACTCAACTAAATTGGCTTATTGGTCGAAATTCTGTGCTAAAACTGGACTGTAAGCTTTTGCTTTACAAAGCAATTTTAAAACCAATATGGAGCTATGGTATCCAGCTATGGGGCACTGCCTCAGCTTCCAATATAGAAAAAATTCAAAGGTGTCAAAACAAAATACTGAGAATGATAACAGATGCGCCGTGGTATATAAAAAATTCTAACATACACAAGGATTTAAATATTCCGACAGTCAAACAAGAGATAACAACATACGCAACGTCATACCTAACCAAACTCCAAGATCATCCAAATATACTAGCCCGAAATATTTTAAGCGAAAGAGGGTTCATTCGACTGAAAAGAAGGGATTCTCTTTCCCTAGCCCGAACGTAGTAGACGCGGAAATAAAACTATACGAGCAATAAATAATTTTGTACAGCTAGGCTGTACTTAATAATAATTAGCAATTAGTTCTTAAGATTTGAATACTTATTGTTAGTTCAATTGATTTTGAAGATTCAATAAATAATATATATTGTGTAAAAAAAAAAAAAAATTCCAATGTATTTGTACGAATGAAAAAATTCTTCCAACGTCATGGGTCCGGCAGTAAATTATAAAACGAATTAATTAATTTTCTTTTATATTTTCATACACTGCCATTGCCGATGAACATGCCGAGGAAGAAAAACTACCACTCAACATAAATTCAATATCCAGAAATAGAAATAAGAAATAAAAGTTTCATCTTTCATTATGAATTTAAAAATAATCAAATTGTTTTATTTAAATTTTGTTGTATTTTGATTTGATACTGTTTTCTTAAAAAAATTTTTTATTTTAATAAAGAGGAGAATTCGTTTTCTCATTAAAAATTAAAAATTTGTGAATACATTATTTGATTCTTTTGAAAATCTTGTGGTGAGTGAAACTTTCGGATATCCGCCGAACAGGAATGGTAGATGCAGATCTATCTACGTTCTAAATTTCATTAAAACCGGTTTGAACGTTTCGGAGGGGCAGAAAATTCTTCCCTATCGCCCTCCTGGTCCTAGTTTTTAAAAAAGTAATACCCTATAACCTTCCCGGAGTTGCACATCGCGATTGGTCAACAAATAGCGAAGTTAATCTCGTTTATATTATAAAATCTGTCAAAAAACCATGTGGAAGGAGTAGCATAATTAAAAAAATAAGCGTAATAGTGGGTATGATTAAAAAAGGAGCCTATAATTCCTTAAAGAGTCCCAATTATATGGTGTGAAAATTTCAGATAGATACAAACAAACACACAATCAGCTTTACATATATAGATAAACAATTTCTTAGCTTTTATTCAGGAATTTTGTTAAAGGCAAAATATGAACAGTTAAAAGTATTAAATAACTTAGTAGTTCATTAACGACGGTTTTCGTTATTTGTGTAGAGCATTCTTCATTTATTTACGCAATAGTGACCAGACCATGTCTGAGGATATATTTCGATGTGGTAAATCTGCTAAATCGTTTTCTTGTAACCAATCCCAAGCTGGGCTTTCACCAGCAGTACGTACACATGCAGCATTTAAACTATCAAATATTGGCAAACATTGGCGCTATTGATATAATGTGATCCAAGTCATTGTGTTCTTCAAAGAGTTCATTAACTAGATGACGGTAAGACAAACGATACAGTCTACAAACCGTACTAACCAACAACATAGAATATATCTCCTGCTCTACTATGTTAACAGCTATCGCGGGTGAATCAGTAAATGTATACCTTACATTATTTTGGTACAAATTAAAATCCAAGCTTATTTCTGATAATTTTAATACATCCTCATACTGCGCCAATAAATAAAGCAATTGTTTTTATTGTTTGCATTAACACCTCCATATTTTTCAGCTACTTTAATATGCCGTCAAGTACTGTGAGTTCTTTCTGAAAGAAAGCAAATTGTAAAATGTGTACATACATTTCCGCAACATAAGCTTTGTTGTCTACCTGTATTTAAAGTAATTTCATGCCATTCTTCTTGACACGAATTTGTTGTAACTACTTCACTTTGATTTTTGTGTAAGGAAAAGAATTGAAGGAAATTAACAAAACCTTCAACTTCCTAATCTGCAACGTCAATATGTAAAAATTAACACAAGCGGCCGGCTAATATTCTGTATTCACGGCACATTTTCTCAATGCTGCACTTACTGCTGTAGAGGACCATCAAATTGAACAACTTAAGCAAATTTATAACCATAAAACTAGTTTTCAATTGCTCCGATGAAGGGTGCCTGACAAGAAAATATATGATATTATAATAAATACCTTGTCGGAAGTCAAATAATATATTCCATTTAAATACTTACCCTTTGCTTAATAGATAAACCACATTTTTTTGTTGAATTATATATTTAATTCAACACAATGAATAAAATTTCATATATTTGTGTGCTTTTGTCAAAAATTTTGTGGACGAAAAATACTAATAATTTTTAAACATATGTACAGTTTGTAAAAAAAATCTTTTCAAAACTTAGAAAATTTAAAAAGTTTAAGAGAAACTCTTATTTGCAAGTAAATTATATAACTTTTATTAAATTTTTTTCTTCATGTATTCAATTGAAGATGTTTATAAACACTTTGCACAAAAAAAAACAAAATTAATTTAAATAACAAAATAATAATCATAACTTAAAAAATACTTCCAGTTTCTACGCTGTAAAATAAATGTTTTCAAAATTGTGTTAAATTTAATTAAATTTATTCTAAATGGTAAAAAAAAAAAAGATTTCAGGGTGCTAATACTTGGTGTGCCCTCCTTTAGCTTTAATTACAACTTCTAAGCGTCTAGACATTGAATGGATAAGCTTTGGTATATCATAATTTTCAGGTATTTTTTCCACTCTTCTTTAATAAATGTTATTTGTTTTTTGGTGACCTTTTTCCGAATTTTTTCTTTGGGTGGACCCATAAATTTTCTATAGGGTTTAAGTCTGGGCTTTGTGCTGGGCTATCGATCACTTTTGTACAATTATATAACAACCAGGATCTACAAATATATGCCTTATGCTTCGGGTCATTATCCTGCTAAAATTTATACTTGAGCTTTTCTGGGTCAACAAAACCGAATTTCCGAGCACTTGCACTCAATTGCATTTTTAAAATGTTTAGATAGACTTCCTTGGTCATTATATCCACTAATATTCTTATTTCGCCAACACCCTTGCTCGAAATACAACCCCACACCATAAGGGATAGTTTACCGAACTTTACAGTGGGTATTATATTTTTATTTTCTAAAGCCGTCAGGGGTTTTCGCGAAACTTTTTGAGGTCCATCATGGTAGTAAAGCATCACTTTCGTTTCGTCACAAAAAATAACATCATCCCAGTGCTCCGGAGGAAAAGAAATGTGTTCAATGGCAAACTTATACCTTTTTTCAATGTTTACCGCGGATAGCAAAGGTTTTTTCCTCGCAACTCTTGAAGACTATTTATGGTTTTGTAGCACATTTCTAACAGTCTGAGAGGGATACTTACTCCACATTCGTTACTGATGTTAAGTGCAATTCCTCTAGTGGATTCTCATTAATCATTTTCAAAATTTTCTTTTCAATTCACCGAGTAACTTTTTTTGGTCTGCCTGGTGTTTCTTTTGGTTCAAGTCTTCCTTCTTTTTCAGCACGGTTAATAACATTATATACCATCCTTAGGTTAAGAAAGAACATTTCAGCAATTTCTCTGTGAGATTTTCCTTTATAGTAATTAAAATACACCAGTTGGGTAATGTCTTTGTTCAGTCGCTTTCCTGGCAGAGTTTATATATAATTGGGTAATCATTTGTTTATTCTATGAGCTTAATTTAATGAATAAAAGACAACTGCTATTCTTAGCGTCCGTATAAATCTATTATACGCAATACATATGCAAAAACGAACGGTTCTTTCTTGTCTTTGCATTTTTGAAAACATTTTTTTTACACTGTTTAAAGTATGCAAAATTATTTTGTAGCGTTGTTGTTGTAGTATTTTCATAAATTTGTCAAAGTTTCGACGCCTGCTTGTCGACAACATACAAAACAACAGTTGTAAAAAAAAAATTCACAAATATAATGATATTGTTGTTGTAAATATTTATTTAAATTTAAATTACTAAAAAAATTTTGTTTTGAAAACATTTTTGAAATAAAAATAATGAAATAAAATGATTGATGAGAACCCACTAGAGGAATTGCACTTAACATCAGTAATGAATGTGGAGTAAGTATCGCTCTCAGACTGTTAGAATGTGCTTCAAGAGTTGCGAGGAAAAAACCTTTGCTATCCGCGGTAAATATTGAAAAAGGTATAAGTTTGCCATTGAACACCTTTCTTTACCTCCGGAGCACAGGGATGATGTTATTTTTTGTGACGAAACGAAAGTGATGCTTTACTACCATGATGGACCTCAAAAAGTTTGGCGAAAACCCCTGGCGGCTTTAAAAAATAAAAATATAATACCCACTGTAAAGTTCGGTAAACTATTCGTTATGGTGTGGGGTTGTATTTCGAGCAAGGGCGTTGGCGAAATAAGAATATTAGAGGATATAATGACCAAGGAAGTCTATCTAAACATTTTAAAAAAGCAAATGAGTGCAAGTGCTCGGAAATTCGGTTTTGTTGACCCAGAAAAGCTCAAGTATAAATTTTAGCAGGATAATGACCCGAAGCATAAGGCATATATTTGTAGATCCTGGTTGTTATATAATTGTACAAAAGTGATCGATAGCCCAGCACAAAGCCCAGACTTAAACCCTATAGAAAATTTATGGGTCCACCCAAAGAAAAAAGTCGGAAAAAGGTCACCAAAAAACAAATAACATTTATTAAAGAAGAGTGGAAAAAAATACCTGAAAATTATGCTATAACAAAGCTTATCCATTCAATGTCTAGACGCTTAGAAGTTGTAATTAAAGCTAAAGGAGGGCACACCAAGTATTAGCACCCTGAAATCTTTTTTTTTTACCATTTAGAATAAATTTAATTAAATTTAACACAATTTTGAAAACATTTATTTTACAGCGTAGAAACTGGAAGTATTTTTTAAGTTACGATTATTATCTTGTTATTTAAATTAATTTGGTTTTATTTTGTGCAAAGTGTTTATAAACATCTTCAATTGAATACATGAAGAAAAAAATTTAATAAAAGTTATATAATTTACTTGCAAATAAGAGTTTCTCTTAAACTTTTTAATTTTTCTAAGTTTTGAAAAGATTTTTTTACAAACTGCGAAGTGGCGATATGCCAAATCCCCAAAAGACCGGTGGCGAACCAAATTGTCCTTTTGATGATAATGACTGAATATATGTAAAATGTTCTATAATATTAGATTCACTCACACTCAGTGGCTAAAATAAAGTTTTACAAATCTATAGAAATGATTAATCTCTATTGATGAGTTTTAAAAATCAAGGAAAAGGAAATACTTTTGGCAGACATTTACTCTTCTTGTTTTTCCTAATTTAACAATACAGAATAGAGATAACGTTAAAACAACGATGAATGCAATAAACAAACATGACAACTAATTTTTAATGCGTACGCGAATAAGCATATTTCATACGTATTCAAAAATATTTAATAAACTATAAAATATGTACATAAACATACATACATACATTCACATGTATGTACATATATCTACTTTTTCAAGGCAATTAATTTGTTTGATGTAAGAACAGTTTATGCATTTATTTATCATATCTAAGTATATATGTATGTAAATATAAGTTGTTGTTTGTTTCACTGCAGTGCATCTTATATACAGTAATGTAATAATTACTAAACCATTCAATGCACAACTTGTACAATAAAGCTATAACTTCTGCTCTTGAGCAATGAAGCAGTTAACGGTAATAGCCCAACGCAGCAATCAACCAACATTGTCTTTCGTTCTAAGTCCCCGTCCGTATTGTGAAACATTTGCTGCAAAACTTTTTTGAATTCTCTTTTGAAGCTTCTGCAGTGTCCATACATGAAACTTATGCTTCATGTTTCGTATTTTTTATTCCTCCCTTCTATCTTCTTTCTTTAATTTTTTTTTGACATTTCTCAATACCGAATGTAAATATAAAATAACTACCCTGTGATAGAAGTTGTGAATATTTTTTTTTGGATACACATTTGAAGCACAAGGTATAATTTGAAGCAAAATGGACGCTAAGAAGAAAAATTATATAATAATTTTTATATAATTTTATATTTTTTTTTTAAATTTTTGATTATATTTCACAAAAAATTAACAATAAAACAGGGTAGCTATTATTATGATAGAAGTTAACAGTATACCAAACGAAAAGAAATAAAATGAAACGTCAAATAAACCTCATCTCAAAAGATGCAAATAAGAAATTCAACAAAAGCTGCATGTACATGAAACAGCGTACATACTTCCACTCCTCTTCCCCTTCTCGTCCACAAACTGAAAAGTTTTGCAGCAAATGTTTCACAATATGGACGGGGACTAAGCATTAGCAAAGAAGCAAAAGTGAATTTTAACAAACATCTTAAATAAATTTACGTTTGCAAGCATGCACATGCGTGCATGTGTGCTCATATTTATACTGCAAAGTCCCCGTCCATATTGTGAAGCATATGCTGCAAAAGTTTTTTGAATTCTCTTTTGAAAGTGCAGCAGTGTCCATACATGAATCTTTTGCTTCATGTTTAGTATTTTTTATTCCTCCCTTCTATCGTTTTTTATTTTTTTTTGAAATTTCTCAATACCGAATGTAAATATAAAATAACTGCCCTGTGATAGGTGTGAATATTTTTTTTGGGAAAGACATTTGAAGCCCAAGGTATAATTTGAAGCAAAATGGACGCTAAGAAGAAAAATTATATAATAATTTTTATATAATTTTATATTTTTTTTTTAAATTTTTGATTATATTTCACAAAAAATTAACGATAAAACAGGGTAGCTATTATTATGATAGAAGTTAACAGTATACCAAACGAAAAGAAATAAAATGAAACGTCAAATACACCTCATCTCAAAAGATGCAAAGAAATTCAACAAAAACTGCATGTACATGAAACAGCGTACATACTTCCACTCCTCTTCCCCTTCTCAACAACAAACTTAAAAGTTTTGCAGCATATGCTTCACAGTATGGACGGGGACAAAGTACGTCCATATAAGAATACAAACTATATGATTGTGTAAACGTATGTATTTATGTAAATGTGACGCGCAAAATAGAAAGGGACCTAAGGGTAAAAACCGGTTTTGTTCAGGAGAGCCATTTTAAAGATTTAAATACGTGTATCTTTGGTGTACCATCACTTTCATAAAACGCGCATATCTCTGGGAGGAAACACTTTTGGGGCATGGGATCGGTCTCATTCGATGCTCAGATGTTGTCCACATCAGAAAAAAAAGTGAAAATTGTTTTTTTTACCCTTAGGTCCCTTTCCCTATGCGCTGTCACAAATGCATGTTTTTGGTCACTTATTTCTTAAGAAAAGGGGCGTTTCGAAATTTCACTTATTTTGAACATTTATTCTTAAACATCAAAATTTATTGAATGGTACTCACATAATTCACGGGAGGTGGTCCACCGGCATTAAAGTTTCCTGCTGCTGGAGGAGCGTTTGGTGAATAACCAGCAGGCACGTACCCACCTTGATTTATATTACTCATTGGCATAGACATTCTATGTCAAAATACTAAAAACACGGTTTTTTTCTATGAAAAGCCTTTAAGTTTCCTGCAACAAAGAATATATGCATATATAAAAATGAAAAAGTTAATTACGTAAATTAAAGCACATAATAACGGGAAAAGTATTTCCATCGTTGTCGATTCACTCCAAGCAACAAGAAAATGTAAAACTACCTCATTGTAGTTATTTTGTATGTGCATATGCAGTTTTTTAAGAAAATTAACAAGGAAACGTTTTGATATTGATGTCATTCTCACTTACACTTTTTAATTAAACTATCAGTTATACGTTGAAACACTTTGTTACTTAAAATATAGTACCTTCTCCTTTTAAGGAAGTTATTAATGACATTTCGGAAAAATAATGTAAAAGAATTAAAATTTTTTTAGTTTGCTGTTAACTATAACAGAATTAAAATAATTGATATGTGATGCCCTGTTTTTGTTTGAAATATAAATTTAGAAGTTACTATGCTGCCAGATAAAGTTCTAAAGTTTGGGACTAAAACTGGAAAAAAACAAATCATGGACTAGATATCACTAATTGTAAGCAATTTGTTGATTGGTAAATTTTTTTGCCAATAAGGCCTAACGTCATAGCGCCCTCTTTCGTAGATATTGTGTAGCACCAGTGAAGTAAAATAATTTCTAAAAAGAAAGCTAGATCTTGCATTCGAGGTTTAAAGAACATCGAAATATATTGATGTTGGATGCATAGTGTGAATCGTTGTTTACATGGGGGTAACATGTTTACATTTTTTCCTTTAAAATTTTAAAATTTTCTCACTTTTTTACTAAACACTCATACTTTTAAAATTTTGATGAGTGTTTGCGTGCCAGTGCAGAAAACTCAGTAAATAAAAAAAATTAGATTTTCTTTTCGATTTATTAATATTTTTCACTTTATCGAAATAACCTCTATAAAACAGTATAATTCAGTGTGTGTCAGTTGTTGTCGGAAGGTTTCAGTGTGGAAGGCATAGTCACAGGTCACTGAACAATACCGGCTTCAGCTGATAGCATCGGAACGCACTCCTTCGTCGGTATTGTGTAGGACCGGCGAAGTAAAATAATAATAAAAATGGCTACTAAACCGAAGCTTCATGACATCGACGAGTATAAACAAACAAAGAACGTGCGAAAGCAGAGCTGTAAAATAATTAATTAAGCTTCATCTCCTGTCGTTTCTCCTACTATCCTTTTCCTATAGTTCCAGCACAATGCTTCGCAGGTGTGCGAGCCATCTCCACAGTGTTGGTCCCAGATAAAAAAAAAAGTTCAGGCAGTCAAGTATGAAATGTATAAGAATGAAGATGGTAAGAAAACAACAATGTTTAACAAAGCTGTTAACGGTTTACTTGGGTAATATAAAAACAGAACCACCTCCTTGCTATGGAGCTAATAACAGGAGTAAACTCTGAAGTTGGCCAAGTTAGTAAATTGCTCATGCTATACATTTCGTCCATAAAGAGAAAAAGACGAAAGTTTAAGCTCGAGATTAAACATTTCCCGCCACCTTGCATTAACAAAGTTATAATCAACAAAATATCGTTACATCAAATATTTATTAAGTAAATTCACAAATAATATAAATGGTTTTTACTACAGATCCATTAACAGAACCCAAAATAGAGTTAGTTTTGAACAGACCCTGAACTGTAGAATATAAAACAAATTTTTCTTTTTTTTTTAAATGCGATTGGCCAGATACGACCCAGCCGAAAATGGTGTGTTAAGAAGACATACCCGAACTCGAATAAGTTTTCCCAGTCATGATTTGGGAGTTTATTTCTGGACCAAAAACCAATGCCACCTGAGCCGAGGGTGTTAGTACCATGGGTCTTTAGTACTATGATTATCAGATAAACAGCGAGAACAATAACCAGACATTAAGACGTACCTTAACTTTTTTTCGTGCGACTAATACCGGAAGCGATAACAAGGCTATAGTTGGTGGCTCTTTCTACAGATTTTGCACTGCACGTGGCCTTTTCGTTGGTTTTCGGTTTCATCATTTGAGTTGTCGTTGGCACCAGCTTTTAGGAGGGCATTCGCTACATCCAACGTTTTCTCATAGTCTTCAAGCAGAGCATCTTCAAAAAGGTTAGAGAAAGCGTCCATATAGCTAGGAAAATGTGGAGGTTAGCATATACAGTCGAACTTCTCTATATCGTAGCACAAAATCATAAAAATGTTCTATTTCTTACTTTTTCCACTTTTTTTATCCAAAAATATAATGTTTTTTTACAGTAAACTAACATAAATGCATAAAATGAACTAAAAACAATAGAAGAATAAAAAATAAGAAATAAAATAAATAGAATAAAAAGTAAGAAATATAACATTTTTATGATTTTGCGCTATGAACAACTGAAAATGGTAATTTATCAATATTTTCACGAAAAATTTGCACTTTCACAAGGCCAAAACTGCCTGAAGGAGCGTTCCAATGCTTTTGCGATGTACTAGAGAGTTCTTAACTATTGTCTTGGCTACAATTTTTGTCTGAGTATTGGATCGAAAATCTCAATGGTTTGGCTGTTATAGGCCAAAAAATCCAAAAAAACGTGACAAAAGTCTGATGAAGTCAAAATGCGCCAGCTCGATTTTCACCGTAGACGTATGGTCTAGTGGACTTTTTTGCTTAGGACAATCCCAAGAATCAGAAACGAAATGCGCCCATTAAGATTTTCAAATCGCCCCACCCTAATGAACACATTATTTTTTTTTTTTTAATACATACATATGTGACTAAATTGATGCAAAAAATCGATTGCTAAAAACTTCGCAATAGAGAGATTATTTAGTGTGAAAAATTATATTTAGGTCTTAAAAAAATGTACGTTACGGAGAGAACTTCGCTATAGGGAAGTTCGTTATAGGGAGATCAAAATGTATGAAAATACTCACAAACATGTTGTGTTCTCGAATTTTATTTGTTATAGAGAAGATTTCGTTATAGAGAAGTTCGCTATAAAGAAGTTCGACTGTAATATTAAACTTTAGTTGGTAAATATGACCAATTGTGTGATTGGTTCTTTCACAATACCATTTTCTGTGTGTATATCGGCAACTCTAACGTGACTATCACTTCCCGGATACGTTTTTAATACACGCCCCAATTTCCATGAAGTTCGAGAAAATTGTTCATGTCGAATAGCTACCTAGTCATTTATCGCTGTCTGGCGAAATTTCTATTTATTGCGCTTATGTAAATCATGGAAGTACTCCTCTTTCCACCGTCGGCAGAAATCGTGAGTAAGTGCCTTGACCTTGCGATAACGATTTATTAAACCTATTGGAGCCTCCTATCAAAAAATTACCGGGAGTAACAGCCACGAGTTCGTCAGGATTTTTCCGACATAGGACACAATAGACACGAATTTAAACACGCCTCTATTCTCGCAAGTACAGTAGGTAGATCCTCGAAGTTATACTTCACAGATTGAGCTTCTTGTCGAAAGTGTTGGTTAAATTAAGGGTGGCGATGGCACGATGGATGGTAGGCTGCATGTTGACTATAAAATCAAGCACAGACCTGAGTTCAACCCCAGTTTCAGACTAAAATATAAAAAAAAAACCTCGCATTTTTCTGATGTGCATTAGTGTATCTTTGTGTTTTACTTGTTGTCGGAAGATTTCAGTGTCGAAGGCTAGTCACTGGTCACTGAACCAGTAACGGCTTCAGTTATATCCAATCCACAGGCACATCAGAACGCCCTCCTTCGTCGGTATTGTGTAGCATCGGGGAAGTAAAATAATTACTAAAAATAGCTACTAAAACGAAGCTTCAAAATTTAATACGTCTCCTTGACATCAGAGACGTTACAACACTGCTACGAAAACAAATAACGTGCAAAAAGCAGTGTTTTAAGATAGTGAAGCTTCACCTCATATCATTATAAACCCTTTCCTTTAGTTCCAGCACAATACACCGCATGTGTAAAGGTCATCTCCTGAGTGCTGGTCCAAGATAAAAAAAATGGGTTTGAACATTAGTTTCTTTATTATACTGGTGCTTTCGACATTACTTGTATGCCAAACTACGGCCACAGTATATGATACACATTAAAAACAACAAAAGCAGTTAGTAGGTTAGGTTAGGTAGACAGGTCGCCGGTGAAAATAGAGAGGTCCCGTTGTGATACCTGTAAAGAAGAAGAGAGGATATAGAATAGACGATAGGGTAGAATAGCTCCGATAGGCCGCCGAACGATGCGAATCCCAGCACGAGGAGGTGCAGGGCACTCGTAGAGCAAATAGGCTACACTCTCCTCCTCATCGTTGCACCCAAAGTAGAAGTCGTTTTACGGCAGACCCATGCGTCCTGCATGAATCTCAATAGGCCAGTGTCCGTCATCGTGGTAGTAAGCCTCCGCAGCCGGCGCATCGGAAACTACAGCAGCCGTACAGGCCTCCTCACGTCAAAGCGAGGCCATAGTGTCCTCACGATTCTGCAGGCCGATCGCTCTTTGAGCTACCTGCCCCGACCTTCCCTCAGGAAGTGCTCATACAAACGCCTCCAGCACAACGGGAAGGGGAGCCCGCATAATTCTTCCACATCCTTGGCCCCGAGGGCGCCCCTCGCCAGTTCATCCGCAACCTCTTTGCCACGCATCCCCCCATGTCGCCGTACCCACACCAGGGATGGTATGGAGCGCCTCGCCAACACATTCAGCGAAGACCGGCACGAGCGGACTAGGTCGGATGCGGCATAGACCTCAGTGAGGATCTTATAGCAGGCTTGCTATCCGTCATTATGACGACATTCTCCGATATCGCCCTGTACCCCAGCCAGATCACACCCCCACTTCTGCCAGAAGAACGTTACACTCGTCCAGAAACATGAAGAACACAAAGACGCCGCCCTCAACCCTACCTCCACACCTGGAACCATCCGTGTATACTCTGATGTGCCCCGGATTCGTGGGCGGATACCTCGACAGAGAGACCCAGAATCCCACGTCTCGTGATGCAGTACTCCACGAGAACCGAGACGCCACGAAACGTTCCGAGTAAACCGTCATATTTTACCGCCGCAGGTTCCATACACCAATCGCGTCCTGCTTTATGGCCGAGCGACAAGAAGAAAAGACAGAAATTTTTCGACGAGGTTCAGGTCAGGAGGGTGGCGATGGCACGATAGATGGTAGTCTGCACGTTGACTACTAAACCAAAAACAGACCTGTGTTCAACCCCAGTTTCAGACAAAAATTTTAAAATAAAAATAAACATCTCGCATTTTTCTGATATGCATTAGTGTGTCTTTGTGTGTCAGTTGTTGTCGGAAGGTTTCAGTGGCGAAGGCATAGTCACTGGTCACTGAACAATACCGGCTTCAGCTGATAGCAATCCACTATCACATCAGAACGCCCTCCTTCGTCGGTATTGTTTAGCACCGGCGAAGTAAAACAATAATAAAAATGGCTACTAAACCGAAGCTTCAGCACTGCTACGAGTATAAACAAAGAACGTGCGACAGCAGAGCTGTAAAATAATTAATTAAGCTTCACCTCCTGTCATTTCTCCTACTATCCCTTTTCTATAGTTCCCGCACAATGCCTTGCATGTGTAGGGGTCATCTCCTGAGAAATTATTAAAAAATGGGCTCCACAATTGAGGAAAGACGGATCATATGGAAATTGCACCGAGATGGTAAGAAAGTGGCGAAATTGCTGGAGTAATGCAAATTTCTCGAAAAAAAAGTGTACATGCAATTAAATCATGTGCTGGGGATTCCCATATATTGATTAAAGGTAAAAGTCGGAAACCAAGACCTCGAAAAACAGATGAGCGTACGGATGCAGTCATAGTAAGAATGGCAAAAGTTAACCCATTCAAGTCATCACGGCAGATAGCAATATATATAAATGATTCCTTGAACTTGGAAATATCTAGCAGGCTTGTCAGGTGAAGATTAAACGAGGCAAATTTGTTTGGACGCATTTCCAGAAAAAAGCAACTTCTCTCAAAAAAAATATTTCAAAACGTTTAATTTTCGCCAGAGACCATAAAGAAAAATCCATAAATTTTTGGAAAAACGTGTTATGGAGCGACGAAACAAAAATTAATAGGATGGGACCTGATGGTAAAATATTTGTTCATCGTCCTAAAGGCCAAGAGTTCAATCCTCGGTTCACCCAGAAGACAGTAAAACACGGTGGGGGCAACATTATGGTTTGGGGTGCATTTTCTTGGCATGGAGTAGGTCCGCTTGTTAAAATAAATGAAAAAATGGACAAGTTTCAATATTTAAACATTTTTAAAAACTGTATGGAGCCATATGCCTTCAACTCCATGCCAATTAACTGGAAATTCATGCAGGATAACGATCCCAAGCATACCTCCAAAGTAGTAAAAAAGTGGTTTTGTGAGGAGAAGATTGATGTTTTCGATTGGCCAGCCCAGAGCCCTGACTTAAACCCCATAGAGCACCTATGGAACGAAGTCAAGGTTGAAATAGCGAAACATAATTATAAAAATATGGACGAACTGTTGTCAGCAGCGCAAAAAGCTTGGTATGAGATACCTAAAGCAAAATGCAAAAAACTCGTTGAAAGTATGGGCAGGAGGTGCGAAGCTGTCATCAGAAACAAAGGGTTTAGCACTAAATATTAACAATAAAATGCTGGTACACAGAAAAAAATCGAGGAATGCAAATTTTTTATACTTTTTCAAGATTGTGCCATTTATGTGTCCAAATCATTTCAGGAGTGTTTAGACTTAATGAATTTTTTTAGTTTTTATGTTAATGAATTTTAGTGTAAGCTTATTTAATATTAAATATTAGTAATACAACTTTGCAAAAAACCAAAAATTTGTTGTTTATTATTAATATTTCCGATATTGTAGCACAAGAAAGAACTAAAGGTAAAATGTGCCATTTATGTGTCCATAGCTGTACGTATATCGTCACCTGAAATTAAAAATAACGTAACATCACTTGTCATAAGAAGAAAAAAATTATATAAAATGAAAACTTCTTTTAACTTTCATTTTGAACTGTCAAATAACGTAAAAAATGCAAGTAACGTAAAAGTATTTGGAAGAAATGCTATGTATTTTGTTAAAAAAAATTTAATATAGAGCTAAATTATTATTGTTACAAAAATTTTATTATATTATTTTTAATCCTTATCTTAATCTTATTTGTGTTAATAATGATTTCTATGTTCTTATTTAAGCTTAAAGTTTTGTTGATATCTCATTTTTTTCTCGATATTTCGTTAACCATCGGTTAATATCTTCAGGAAATTAAAATACTAAAAATTTTCTCAAGATGTTAACCGCCAGAGATCTGTGCCGAGTCTGTTTGATCGGCAGCTAACGAAAAAATCTGCGGCGGCGACTCAAAGCCGGCTAAAGCCGGGAATGAATCAACTAGACGTTTTTTAAAAGGCTGCTACAAAAAATCGGCTTGAATACAAAAAAAGTGATTCGCACTATTTTCTTAAGAATCTATATCTTAAGAATCCTTTTAGATTTGTGCAATAAAGTTTATTTCAAAAGGAAAATTAATTGTGAAATCATTTTATGAATTTATATATATTTATTTTGTAACTATTCTTTCAATTGTTCAACGTTAGTCAAAATTAATTACAATTATTTATATATCTTTGTTATATAGTTTAGCTGGGCCCTGTTCCACAAAAGAACTTATCAACTTTTCACTTTTTCGTCAATTTGCAAAACTTTATGTTCCTCAGAACTGTAAAATTTGATAAGTGATAAGTTAAAATTGATAAGTGTAATTTGCAAAGTCTTCTCAATTTTTATATTCTCTTTGCAATTTGTGTTCCACGTACGTTCTCTTGTGCAAAGTGCAAAGTTAATATTGAAAAGTGTAATTTGCAAAGACTTTGCAAATAATTATGCTGTTTCGTTCCACAAAAACTGTAAATTTTTTTTTGGCAAAGCAAATTTTGATAAATTTGTCAAAAATTTGCAAGGTAAACGTTCGCTTTACAAATTCATATTGTTATAAATAGTGAAGTTTTCAAAATGTTAAAACGTGAGTTTTTGTTCGACGATAGTGAAGACAAACAGTCCCTCGCATAGGTCCATGTTTTTTGTGCCGATGCCAGTTGGAGGGATTGGGCTTTTTTCAAAACTTCTTCCCAAGCAGTCTGTTTATCTGTTTTATTTACCTTCAAAATGAAATGTTAACTTTAATATATATTTACAATAATTTTATAAAAAAAAAAACTTTTTTTTATTGTTTTGAAAACTGGCAAATAAAATATATAAAATAGAAAACCCTTTTGGGTAGAATTGCGCGCCCGCGGACGCCCAATTCTGAGTAAACGAACAGACCTACTTCTGGTGATTACTTTTTCTCTGCTTAAGTTTGCGACATAAAATGTCAAAATTGGTATTTCGTTTAAAAAATTATATTAGGTGTGTTTGTTTGCCCAAAAGCGTTTTCTTACGCAAAAATTGAGTAAATGAGAGAGGTTTTGAGAGAGTAATGTTCTTGTTCTTCACGCACGAGAATCCCCGTACTTTTTCTTCGGGATAGTTTGGGCATTAAAAAAGTTGTGTTCAAAATTTTTCTTAACAATAATTAATTACAAACATTTTTGTTATTTATACCATAAATTGTCAAAAACTTCATAAAAAATACCATTTTTTAAATAAATATTTTTGTTAATAGAAATTATTATTTTCTAACGATGCTACCTATTTGGTAGCGAAATATTGAAAAATAAATAATTTTTAAAAACTTTTCATAAAAAAGACCATCGCTGAAAAATAAATATAATTAAATAAATTCTTTCAATACTTGTTTTTTTAAATAAATTCTTTCACAAATAGTTTTTTTTTGGTAAACTGTCATCAATCACATTAAACTTTCAATGAAAATCAGGGATAATCAAGCTCGTACAATTGTACTTTTTTCAGTACACTTTGCACTGCAAAAGTACTACATTTCTCCACTCAATATTAATTACCAAGGTATATTCATATGATTATACGTTGTTCAGTAATTTAAATTAATTATAGGAAAAATATATTTTCGATTTTTCTTAATATAATATATATGCGTTGATGCATATATATCGCTCACTGTAGACTGATATCCCAATTGAAATGAAACACTATTTATTTCAATTCTTTACGTTGATTTTATTTCAATATTCTTATATGTACATATGTATATAAAAAAAAGAAATGTAATATAATATAAAATAGAAATATCCATCAAAATCTTGGAGTGGGCCATCATCTGTGAATTTTTTCTTAATATAATTGCCCACAATTATTTGAAATATACAAATATTAAAACAAACTATTCAGGGATTCGCATAAAAATTAATTCTATCCATCAGCAAAGACAACATATGTCGTTGTTAAAACGTGTCGCCGAGTACCGAACACAAAAACGATGCTCTCTTCCACACCTGTAACATGCTACCAAACTAAATGTATTCTCGTCTAAACTCAGTCGTACGGAGCTTCAAAAACTATGGTCCGAATTATAAGTTTACAAACGAGTAAAATTATCCTTTCTGTAAAATTGATGAATTTGCGAAAATTCAAGAATACTTTTGTAATGAACTGCATTAATTTTTAACTATTCAACAACACGTTGGTTGTCTCGCAACGAGGTGGTCTCTCGAGTAATAGGAACTTTACCCAAAAAGTAAACGTACAGACCTATTATTTGTGCTTAAATAGGTCTTTTCGTTTACTTTCTGGGAAAGTTCGGTAATATGAGAGTAAGCTACAATTACTCTCAATAAGAGACCAAAATGTACAATAGTAAAAAAACGCAAAAAACCATAAAATTAACCAGAAAAAAAGAAATGTCAATTTTTTACAGCTCTGTTTATATCGGAGATGACAATTGACAATTTTAAAATTGTACTTTTTTGACCCCAAATGTACTAAAAACATAAAAGTTGTGTTAAGTTTTACTATTATTTACTATTAGTAACAGAAAGATAAAATAAAATGAGTTCTTGAATATTGAGAATTTGTTTCGAAATCAATCAAATTAAAGTAATACTGAAGAAGTTCTTATTACTCGAGAGACCACCTCGTTGCGAGACAACCATCGTGTTGTTGAATAGTTAAAAATTAATGTTTTTCATTACAAAAGTATTCTTGAATTTTTGCAAATTCATCAATTTCACAGAAATGATTATTTTACTCGTTTATAAACTTTTAAACGTTTATAAATTCGGACTATAGTTTTTGAAGCTCCGTACGACTAAGTTTAGGCGAGAAAACAAACGGGTGTGGAAGAGAACATCGTTTTTGTGTTCGGTACTCGGCCACACGTTTTAACAACAACATATGTTGTCTTTGCTGATGGATAGAATTAATTTTTATGCAAATCCCTGAATAGTTTGTTTTAATATTTGTATATTTTAAATAATTGTGGGCAATTATATTAAGAACAAATTCACAGATGATGGCCCACTCCAAGGTTCTGATGGATATTTCTATTTTATATTATATTACATTTCTTCTTTATATACATAGGCATGTACATATAAGTATATTAGAATATTGAAATAAAATCAATATAAAGAATTGAAATAAATAGTGTTTCATTTCAATTGTGGTACCCGTCAACAGTGACCGATATATCCGTTAACGCTGACTAGTCAGCAGTGGTCGATATATTCGTCCATGCTGACCGGTCAGCAGAGACCGATTTATCCATCAACGCTGACTATAACATGCACACAGAAGTTTCGGTCATTTTCTCATATTGCCATTGAGAAAATTATAGAAACTTTGTTCTACGCAATTACCTATAATTCTGTCAACAATGACGGTCGTATCACCGGTCAAATGACCGTCACTGTTATTGTAGGGAAGCTAAACTTATTAGCTATTTCGCTGGTCAGTTCATTCAACAGGCCAAACGTCAAAGTTTGTGAAAAAGTTGTGGAAAGTGGTTGTGAATAATTTAATAATTAAATATTATTTAAGAAAAATCGAAAATATATTTTGGCTATAATTAATTTAAATTACTGAACAACGTATAATCATATGAATATTCCTTGGTACTTAATATTTAGTGGCGTAAGGTAGTACTTTTGCAATGCATATTGTACTGAAAAAAGTACAATTGTACGAGCTTGATTATCCCTGATTTTCGTTGAAAATTTGATGTGATTGATGACAGTTTACCGAAAAAAAACTATTTGTGAAAGAATTTATTTAAAAAAAACAAGTATTGAAAGAATTTATTTAATTATATTTATTTTTGAGCGATGGTCTTGTTTATGAAAAGTTTTTAACAATTATTTATTTTTCAATATTTCGCTACCAAATAGGTAGCATCGTTAGGAAATAATTATTTGTATTAAGTAATTTGTATTAATATTCTGAAATATAACTACCTATAGCTTTTGTAAATCCACATTTGTTGTCAAAAAAAAGTTGCGGACTCTTGTTTCTTAACTTCATTTGGCCATTTGATAACATCTGGACTTAAACTGCTTATGAACATTGTGGTTTTTTCAATGATTTTGGAAGCAGTTGAAAGCGATAAATTGAATCGATCAGACAAATCGCGATAACTACAAGCTTCATGACCTGCATACCACAAAAAAAATGCCAAATACGTTGTGGCTGGTAAACGCTTGTCAGCACGAAGCTTTGCATACATTTCAATTTCATTAAATCTTGCCGATATATTAATATACAGGTCCCTACATATGCGATAGTGTTGCCGGATCTCTTCTTCAGTGTATAA
Organism: Dexiosoma caninum; assembly: GCA_963924685.1. Lineage (NCBI taxonomy): Eukaryota > Metazoa > Arthropoda > Insecta > Diptera > Tachinidae > Dexiosoma > Dexiosoma caninum. The sequence continues at coordinate 59,290,716 of OZ004729.1, forward strand.
GGGTACAACTTCTTGTAAATAATTTGTAATGCTGTTTCTCTTTTCAGCACCAAAAAGTTGTAAACAGTTTGCCAATATAGCTTCTTCGATATCACCATCTTGTTCAATAATATCTAAAATAATATCATACGTATACATTTAGAAGTATCTATTACTTACATGTTTCAGCGCAAATATTTTTAATATTTTCTTCCTAATAGGTATAAATAACAAAAATGTTTGTAATTAATTATTGTTAAGAAATATTTTTAACACAACTTTTTTTGTTTGTATCTATTCATTAATTAATTGCCATATGGCAGATGGCAGAAGCAAGTACGTAAATTGCCAGGGTGTCCCGCACAATATAAATTTAAATGACCTATGCCTTCACATAGGAAGTTCAATTATATATAAAATTCCTGAATTTGTTGGTCTCCACCAGTAACAGCAACTGATTAATAACGAAAAGCCACAACAGCCGTAAATGATACAGTTAGCCGTGGCAAATCCATTAATCAGTGCGAGTGAGACGCAAAACTCTCGAAGGCCAAACAACAAAAACAGGCCTGACCGCACTTAAATAATAATTACGATGACGCGTGAGTTGTTCTTTAACCCAGAGCTGCTTTGCGACAAACACAACTTTTTTAATGTCTGTCAACTGTTTGGGAACACACCTCATAGTTGATATTTTTTATATGCAACTTGTCGCCATAATGGATAATTTGTTTGTGTTACCATACTTCTAATAGAAACTCAAATTATCTGCGTTTTTTACAACATTTTAGCGTTTTTCACAATTTAGTAATTGTTGCACCAAAAATTGTATTGAATAAATAGTTCATCGTTTTTTTTAATTTTTAAAAGTTTGCCGAGCTATAGCTTTGCTCGTACAGTCTCTCTAAGAACGAGTGCGTATAAATCGACGTGTATTTTTAATAGCTATCGCGATGTGTGCACGAAGAATCGTTTGGGCATAATTGGTATATATCATTAATATAAATTATTAACAGCCAGTTTGCAGAACACGACAAAACTGAATCGCGGATGGGCGATACGTGGGCGACTACGTAAAAAATTGGGTCAACAGAACACGACGCGATTTTGTCGTGCCACTTACGTTGCATCACGCAAATGTCTAAATCTAGTAACGTCGTAATGTTACCAACATGTTAAAAAATGATTTTTGTTTATTTTTTTCCATATAAAATTCTACTTTCAAGTAGGAAATGGGGCAACTCTATTTTACGAGAAAAAAAATAGCACAGCTGAGTTTAGTAAACAAAACAATTAATAATTTTTTGCTGTGATTTGTGTTTCAAAAAAATTTTGTTTTGTGATTTACGATAAATAAACATTTGTTTAAAAATAAAAACATACATCCATACATACATTCGTACGCGCAGTGAATTGTGTTTAATAAATTAAAATGTACATAATAAGCGGTCAATTGATTGACCGTAGTTTATGATAAAAGTGCATGTATAATAAAATGTTTTTATAATTTTAATCCAGACAAAATGTTTTCATCCGTGGAGCTTGCGTTTTCTAGTGAGTCTAGTGAAAGTGAAAGCGAAGACACCCGTTTATCCCGAAGAAACTTGAGAGATGCTTCAAATGTGCTGGAGTTGTCGGAACACTCTTGCAACATTTTTATCATTCCTGGCTACCGGCGGTTACCAATCTTCCATAGGCAATGAGACATCCTCATCGATGTGCAAATCGCAAGTCTCAAAAATCATAAGAGGCTTGTTAGATGTATTTGAAGAAGATTTGTGTAACAAATGGATAACTTTGGCTAAAAGTACACAAGTACCTGGAATTTTAGGATGCGTTGATGGCATGCATATCCGCATCAAATCACCGGGAAAGTATTTGATGCATTTATACCGCAATTACAAAGGGTTCCATAGCATAAACGTAATGGTAGTATCAATTTTGACTCATTAAAAAAATATATTTGTTGTACTATCTGAAGTTTTATATAATATTTCATAGATATGTGATCATAATATGGTAATTACTTTTGTTGACGCCAGACACCCGGGTCGTAATCACGATGCCTTCGTGTGGGAGCAAAGTGATGCCCATAATTATTTTCAAAGCAACTATTCGAATGGAAAAAGAAATACTTGGCTTCTCGGTATGTAACAAAATATATGTATGTACATACATATTTCATACTTTACATTCGTATTACGTTACATCCATATACATATGTTATGTTATGTAAATAAAAGTTTTTTGTTAAAATTAAATATATATTATAATGATTATTATTAATGTACTATATCTACATAACAAATAGAACTCAATTACATTATTCTTTACAGGCGATGGTGGTTATAAGTTGCAGCCATATGTTATGACTCCTTATAAAAATCCTACAGGCGCCCATGAAACAATTTTTAACGAAAAACACCGTCAATTGCGGAATGTAATTGAACGCTGTTTTGGTGTTTTGAAAAATTGTTTTAGGTGCCTGATTGGATATAGAGGGCTTCATTATTCTGCTGCAAAAATCACCCAAATGGTCAATGTTTGTTGTGCACTACATAATATGTGCATATTTTATAAACATAATTGGGCACAACCTGAAAATTCATCTACAACTGTGACCGCTGAAGATGATGATGAAGAGTATTCAAATGAGGATATGGCAGTGGCAAGAAATTTAAGGGATGAAATTGCTTGGAGTCTGCCGATAATATAAAATAGATAAATAAAATAATAATAACAAATTTATTTAAACAAAATTAAAGAATAATAAGTTCATATAACAAAATTAACAAATTGAATTAATTTATATTTGTAATTAGTAATATAATAAAAAATAAAAAAATTAATGTAACAAAACAAAAAAATAAACAATTGAATTTATAATTCATAATATCACGTTTCTTAACATCTAAATATAAAAGCTTTTAATTGTCGATGACAAATTCTGTAGTTAATATTCTCTGGCAGTTACTTTTCGGAAACGTGCCATAGAATATCCACTATAGAATTTGCCATCAACTTTATTGAGTCAGTCAAAGCTTTTAGTGATTCAGCTTGCGACTGTAGTTCTTGCTTACACTCTATAATGCCTGATGCACACTCTTTCAGTGCTGCGGTTTTAAGCATTTCAGACTCTATTCCATCATCATACCGCTTCCGCTTTCTACGTGATGATGTCGAGGCTTTTGGGCTTGAGGCAGTCATATGGTAAGCTTTGACGTGTACACTTTTTAATGTAGTTGGTAGGGTGTCATAGTCGTCAGTGCAAGCCTCCCATTGCTGTGGAAAAGTTTGGTCTTCATTAGATTTGAGCGATTTTGAAGACGATGTCGGAGTAATAACCGCCACATTCTGGCATCTTCTTGGCGGAGTTACATCAGACACTTTTTGGAAAAGATTTTTTGCGCTAAATGCTTTGCTTATCCCACAAACTTTTCCACTAGGGGCTGCTGCGGCAGAAATATGACATATCCTGTCTCGATGTCGACCTCCAAATCCGTCAAATTGCTTACCCGGCAAGGCCCACCACCTGTCTCTCGAAGGCTTCGATTGTTGTCAGCAATTTTCTTCTTCAGTCGGCATTTCAGATCTGTCCAAACTTAAAATGATGTTTTATGTATGTACATATGTATGTATGTATATTAGTATTTACATATGCAACTCATTTTAAAATACATACCTTTTTCCACTCGTTACTGCTTCTTGATGGAATGCCGTAGGCATTTAGTCTGCTTGCCACGGTTTCCCATGTACACTCCATAGCAGCCTTGCTACTGCCAAACTCAGGGCTTCCCGTAGCAAGGTGTGGATACTGTTCCATACAAGCCACCAATTGGCGAAATTGGGGGGCTGTTGTTATTTTGATGCTGCAATATTAAAACAATTAATTTTTTTATATTAGTACAGTAATATATTTAAAACTTTATGTATGGTATGTATGTGTTAACTACATATGTATGTACATATATTAATATTTCATTCGCGTTTAATAAAATATATTAATATACACACATACATATATATGTTTATACATATGTACATATATTTACCTCTTTTTTGCTGAATTTTCCATTTGAAAAAACAGTTTATCAGGCATGTTCCACAAAAGTAGTGGAATGAAAGTAAAATACGTTTTGAAAAGTAAACTTTTCATTTTTGGTGTTCTGCAAAAGAAGTGGTTTGGTGTTATATTTTCTCATTTGAAATGAAGTTCGAAAACAGAAATAGTAACAGCTGATTTTAAAAATAAAATTTTACTTTATACATAATTAAATTATTGAATGTTTTTTCGCATAAAAGTTAAAGAATTCGTAAAAAAATATTCAGGAGTAATTAATAATTAAACAATGAATGTGATATTAGTGTCCATGGTGCTTCAAAACAATTAATTCGCGGCAGCAAAAGTGCAGAGGAGGATTCTGCGAGACCACTCAAATCCTTTGGATATAAATGACGCCATGTAAGTACACATGCATACATGATGTGTATATTTTCAATGAAAATTTTAAATTATAATTATATATGTATTTAGGTTTTTACAGTATTACCGCATTAACAAGGATGCTTTTCATCTTCTTTTAAATTCTATAAAATGTAGGCTGCCTGTTTCTTCCATACCGGCACAAATACAGCTTGCTGCTACATTAAGATTTTTAGCAGAAGGCGGATTTCAACGAGGTGTTGGAAAAGACAGCGATGTGGCTTTAGCCCGAAGTACCACGTGCAAAATTTTAAATCGCGTGCTTATCATTTTAGAAAGGCACATTTTGTGCTAGATGGATCACATTGATCATGAGCGACGATGAGCTTAATTTGTCCAAGCGTCATTTTATGCAAAAGTTTGGTATATATATTACGAAATGAAATTCATGACAATGATTGGAATGAATTAATAACTGATTCCGTAGCCACTTCAATAAGAGATGATATCGCCAACCGACTTTAGTTAATAAGATATACATACATCTTTGATTTTTTTATATGAATTTTATTATTTAATAAATCTTAAAGTATGTTTTTTATAAAAAAAAATAAAAATTTAAACTAAAAATATAGCGAGATCAATGAAAATTCAGTGCTGATATTAAAAAAGGAACCGTCTCAAAAAAATATTTTTAAACCACTTCTTTTCAAATCAAAGTAGTTTATAGAACATGGCAATTCACTACGAATTAATGTTCGAAAACAAAAAGTAAATGAAATGTCAAAAGTAGAATGTAGAACACTAAACATTCAAATTGAAGTGATTTCAAATTACTTTTACTTCAAAGTGATTTGCAGAACATACCCGTATATATTTGATTTTTATATATATAAGTATGTATATGTTTTCTTTTTTTCACAAATACACTGCTGACGATTAGAAATTTTCAATCGGCCCGATTTGACGTTTTGGCGACAGCTGTCATGTTATACAAACCAAAAAATGTTGACAAGTGTTACGTTTTTTTCATGAACTTTCATAATCGCGATCTATAAACCCAAAAATGAAAAACGCTCAACTATTAGCGTTTATTATTCGCGAGTCGTGTTCTACAAACTGGCTGTTACATTATAAAATTTTATTCTAGGTCCTACACATATCCGTTTTTTATTTCTAAATTGATTTACTAATGCCTGAGGAATCAATGATGGAATATACACTATTTTTATCACTCTTTGTTTACATTTTCCCCGTGCTAAGCAACAAACCAAAACATCCGGTTTGCTAAAAAGTTTTTATTTCCGTTTTGATTTATTCACGGCAATAAATTTTTTTCCTCCTGTAAAATTTAAAAATTTGTGGGTGCAGTTTTTTTTCTGTAATTTAAGAATATTAATTGCATTTTTGTGTTTTTTACAAAAACGGATAACTTCTTCATTCGGATGAAAAAAAGTGAAATATTTTTTCAAAAAAATTACTTGCTGTTTTTGCTTTATTCAAAAGATAGTAATAGTAAAATAATAGTAAAAAAATAATGATATAAAATAGATAGCAATAAGTGCAGGGTGTACAAAAAATGTTTAAAAATTATTTTTTCCTATGTACTTTAGATTCAAAAATACAAATCTTTTCGAGTTCGTATGTAGTCCCTCCATCAGTTGTACAGTACGTTCAGCATTTTGGTTCGATCTGGGAATGTCAATTAATGACTCCTCGAACGACCAGTGCGTCTTCAAACACTTAATTGCCTTTTTGCATAAAGCTCTTGAATAATGAAATTCATGACGTGCTTCAGAAGGAGGTCGAGTACATGCTGCTGACAGCCAATGTATTGTGGCTTTTGAAAGCCCTTGCTCAACACATCATCCTGTATCAGCTTTACAATCCAGTGCAAACGAGCAGTATTTACTGCTATCGTGTCGCAGATTATCATGCGAATATATCCCAAGCATCGTATTTATCAATTAGCTGATATAGTTCCTTGCGAATGGCCGCGGTAGAACCACTCTCACATTTCAGAATAACGAGTTTAATTTCGGTTGTAGTATTTTTCAGCAGAACTACTTTATACTCTTCGCCTTGGACTCTTTTAACATCAAACTGAAGACAATAGAGATTTTTGCTTTGCAGTTTTTAAAAAAATTTGGCTTTCATTTCCTGCCCTTCTGAGATTACTCGTTTCCAGACACCCGACCGACTTGGAACCGGCACATCATCACCTTTTTCAGCAATGGTTGCAAGAACGTTATATGCTTTATATGTAAAAATGTTGTTTTCTAGAACGCTGTTGTAGTGCTTGCTCTTTTGTATTTCGGTTTACATTCAGAAGAAAATGACGTGGAAGAATAGCTTGATCAATTTTATATCCGTAATCATATTTTTAATTCCATCCATTCGCCGTTTCTAGCTGTTGAACAAAAAACTGAAGTTTCCAAGAATTTGGCTGGAATTTCCACAAGACATTTTATGGTGGTTTAAAAGTATTTAAATTACTTCTTCTTCGTAAGACTTGCACTGAAAAGAGTAAAAAAAAATTTTAAATTAAAAAGAGGGAACTGTTTTCAATTTGATGTTACTAATGTTATCTGAATGCAATTATTCCTCAGGGGTTATTCTTAAGGGGTTTCATTTTTGTAATGTAAAGTAATAAAAATAGTAAGCACCCTAACCCACATATATACAAAGTGTCCGCCGGGAAGGTGTACTACTTTGTTTTGCCGCCATTTTGGTAAACATTAGTCTTGACAGCATATATTTGGCAGTAGAAATGAAATTTTTAAGTAGAATATAATTAAATAAAAAAAAATAAATTATTATGCTAAATATGTTAAAGAAGAAAATATAAATTATTATAACTCACAAAATTTTATCCTATGGACTTCGGGCCCTCTGTCAATGGATCTTGAGTTTGAAATTTTACAAAATTTTTCTTTTTTCTTTCTCGTTATAGGTATGCGATATGTTTACGATATGATGTATGTGTGTTTTTATGAATACTTAAGTTTACAAATAATATTTCAGTTGTATAAAAAAAATTTAGTTAATTAAGTTAAAACATAAAAAAAAAATTTATTAATGCATGTATGCATGAAAATTCATATATATATATTTTCCTGTTTTGTTCATAATGATAATTGGGTCACGTCCGGGGAATTTTTGTCAATTACTAATACACTTCAAATTTCACGTAATATAAATTGCAATGCATAACCGGGGAAAACAATATATATGTGTCTTAATAGTTTTGTTGGCTAGCTCTTGGGAACAATTAAAACAAAACCAAGTTCTCTGAAGTTTTAAGTTGATTCTTGTCTTTATTAAAGCGATTCTCCTGCTTCTATATAACTGGATAACAGAATCATAGACGGATCAGTGAATTCCGATAATAGGTGACTGGAAATCAAAATAATATATTGCAATTTAAAAGAAAAATAATATTTCTCTAAATATTCTCAGGATAATATCCCTTGTTACCTGGACTCAATTCTCTTTTTCTTCTTTGAATTCTAATTTTCTACCAATTTGGTATATAATAATTCACAAATTTGATATTAATAATTTTGAATATTAATTCAAAGAAAAAAAAAAACTATTTTTTTTCCGTCTTATAATTTATTTGACAAGTTCTTCAAAGTTCACTTTTTCTTTAAATGAAAATAAATATTCTAATTTTCCCTATCATTTAATTTTGTTTTTTCCTTCATGATATAAAAATCCAGCCAACTATGTTAAAAAAAATTATTTGAATTTAAAGTAGTCATTTACAAAGTAGTAGTAATAAGGCCTCACAAAACAGATTCAGTTAATATGTAATTTTACACAGAACTGAACCTGGAAAAGGAAAGTTTTCTAAGTCTTTACCATACGTATTAAAATTAGGACCAAATATCCTTAGCATGGTATGTACCTTTACTACCAGAGCCATAGTCTTCTAATTCGTAATACACATGTCCAATTCTACGTATGACTTTTGCTCTAATTCCCACTGGAGCAAGCTTAGCGTTATAATATTCTGCTTTAGAGCTCTGGTTAAAAGTTCGTCTATAAACGTCCTGTCCCGTAGTAAAAACCTTAGTTCGAGATCGTAGGTTATAAGTCCTACAGTTTTTATCATATGCCCTCCGCATGTAATCCAGAACTTTTCCACGGATTAACGAAAATTCGTCCTGCCGTTCCATTACAGCATCTGTCTCTGCCAAAATACATAATATCAAAATTCCAATGTGTCCTGATTTAGTCCTGGGTAAAGGTCACATTAGGTCAATATACAAACGTTAAAACGGTCGTTCTGTCGTCACCATCTTACCCAATGGTGGTCTCAAAGTCATTGTTGGTGTCTTTGAAGTCCTGCATAGTTCACAATTTAAAATGTAAGTTTTCACTTCCGTCACAAGACGTGGCCTATGAAAGTATCGTCTAATTCTTTCAAAGGTCTTTGCAATGCCACTATGCGCAGAAATTGGCTGATCATGTGCCGAGAAAATAACTACGACGTAAATCTGGGGGTACGAAAAGTCTCCAAGAATCGGTTTCGTCCAAGTCTCCCGTGGGAAAGTGTACTCTCCTATATATAAACTTCCCAATCACTTTATAGTCAGGCAACTCGGATGACGCAAACTCATTACGGAGTTTAGTATACTCAACACTTTTGAAAGCCTCTGAGTTCAGGTCATTAGATGGCAAATTGTCGATTTCCAGAGAATCCACAAAATATTCACCTTCGTGGGATCGCGAAAGAGCATCTGGTACTATATTGTCCTTCCCACGGCGGTGTTGTATGAAGAAGTTAAAACCTTGAAGTTTTAATGACCACCTCGCAAGCCTACCAGACAAATCTCTCTGGCTCATGAGCCACTTCAGACTTGCGTGATCAGTCACCACTTTGAACTATGAATGTAGAATAGTTTTGTATAAAGCGTCGATGCCACCCCGTCATTCCTAAAAAACGTCTAAAATGGCGAAGTGTCCGTGGTACCGGGAAATAATATTTCACCTTACCAAGAACAAAATTACTCTTCCTTATTTCTTTCCTCAACCTCGCAGCTATCTCCACCAAATGTGTCAAGTGTACGTCAAAGTTTGCCGAAACTATTAGAAGATCGTCCAAATATAAAAATACATGTGCCCTCATTTCATACGAAATTACAATCTCCATTAATCGGCACAACGTCTGCGGAGCATTACACAGTCCAAACGGCATTCTTGTAAACTGGTACAGCGGTCGATTAGGGACTGTAAAAGCTGTCTTATGTCTTGAGCTCTCATCCAATTTGGTTTGCCAAAAAGTGTCTTTCAGATCTATTTCTGAAATGAAATAAACAGAAGGAAGCCTTGACAGAAGTCCGTCAATGTTCGGAATTGGGTATGCGTCCTTTATTGCCACGGAATTAAGTTTCCCGCTGTCCAAAGACATCCTCACTTTATCCGGTTTCATTACCACGACCGTCGGAGACGACCACGGAGAACTTGGAGCTTCCTCAATAACACCAAGAGTAATCATTCTGTCCAATTCTAAACAAAGTTTCATTTCCACTGCAGGTGATATAGTTTTGGTTATTGGTTTTGCATTGCCAGTATCAATTTCATGCTCAACCAAAGATGTGCACCCTAAGCCCTCACTTTCCGAATCACGGTATGAAGCAATCACATTATCCAAATGCTTCCTCTGTTTTGTTGTCAATATAAGCTTGTCAGTATAATTTTCGTCATATTTCATTTCACAAATTTCCGTCATTGCAATTTCCAAACCAAATTCATTCCAGAAATCGAAGCCACAAATAATATCCTGCTGAATAGTTGGTACTATTAAAAATGAAATAAATTTTGTCTGTTTCCGAAAAGTCACCGGTAAAGTCACTGTTCCTAAAATATTTTGCCTTTGACCTTCTGCTGTTTTTACGTTGCCTTTACTTTTCCTAAAATCTGGCATTTGCTCTATTCAATCACGCTCCTATTAGTACCGCTGTCTAATAAAGCAAAATATCTGATATCACCTATTTGTAATTTTATAAAAGGTCGAATATCATCTACTGGAGGTATAATAGAAGATATAACAACACTTCGAAAGGATTTAAATTTTCGATAAAAAGAACGTATACCATTCGATGATCTCTTCGACCTACTCGATTCACTGCTATTGCCAAAAATTTTGTTTCGCGTTTTTTTGTATTTTAACAATCTAACATGATAAGGTCTTAATAATGGATGTTCTCTATTAGAATCTGATTTCATTTCATGTAAGTTAGTTACACAAGTTACGGATGTCCTACTCTGTTCCGGTGGACATCCTTCTGTCTGTTTCCCTGCGGTTTTGCCCCACATTTCGGACAAGTTGGCCTATATGTATCCTTAGCACCACATCCGTAACAAAATATACGTCGTAAGTCCAAACAATCAAAAGAAGTATGTCCCATCTTGTCACAGTTCCAACATTTCATATCACTCTGAATCGCACAAATATCCGAAATTGTAGTTGTATCCTGTAAAGTATCTGTTTCCATATTAAGTTCTGACACGCGGCCCTTATATGGTTTTCGAAAATCAGAAGAACGTAAGTCCTTGATAAATTTCTCATGTTTTTTAACTTCCTGACGAAGGTGATCGACACTACCAATATCAATATGAAGTTTAAGTTAATGTTTGATCTCATTTCTGAGATTACGAATTATTATAGCACACAAATTAGGTACCGAAATAGAAATTTTAAGTCGGTCCGACATAGCCATTATGTTGTTATAAAAATCATAAAAAGTTTCACCTTGATGTTGCTTGCGTCTATGTATTTCCTCCATTAAATCAAAGTCAGAGGCATCACTCTTATATTGCTCCCGTAAAGCTCTAGTCAATGAAAACCAGTCTAGTTCGTTATTACGTCGAATGTAACGCCAATACCAGTCAAAGGCCCTGCCAACGAAAAGTCCATGGCCATGTTTACATAAAAGGTTAAAATCGCCGTTCAAGTTGTTAGTTCGTTTATTCTATATATAAACTCGTCTATAGTCATTTGGTCGTCACAACCAGAAAATTTAATTCGCCAATTGCGAATTATATTCGATACCTTTTCACCTATAAAAGAATTCTGAGAAGAGTTGGTCCCAGATAAAGAGATCGAATTGTCGTTATTTGGGTTTCCCTTATTGCGAGAATTAGAGTTATTACTGCATAAATTCGGACACACCTAATGTTATTATACCAGATGGCATCATTACTAGGTCTGTTCGTTTACTTTTCTGGTAAAGTTCGGTAAAATGAGAATAAACTATAATTTATCTCAGTAAGAGACCAAAATGTACAAAAGTAAGAAAACGCAAAAAACTATAAAATTTACCACAAAATAGGTCTGTTCCACGTGCATAACAAAAACATTTCCATCGTTGGCAACGGCTGTAAAATGTGGACAAAATTAAATTGAAAAAAAAAGTATAAGTGCGAATACGCTGCTCGTATAAAGATTTTTCACGTCTTAGCACTTTGGCACACGAATTGACAAAAAAATTCTTTAAAATGTGCAAATTTTTTAATATTTTGGCGCATTTATATCATTTATCGCCAAAATATTAATATTAAAAAAAGAAAAAAGTGTTCGGTAGTAAGTGTAGGTACTATCGTATAAAAAAGTGTTTACTTAAATGTGCGGTTTTGTTTATTTCCAAACATAGGTTTGTAAAAGTGAAAAAAGATTACCAAGAAAAATGTAAGACATTTATCTATGTTTAATAAATTTAACTAAAGTGATAAAATGTGTTAAATTTTAGGAGTGGAAGCTGCATAATGGGATGTGGGCCAGGGAAGACTTTACATCATTTCCCGAAGAACGATATCAGGTAAGGCATTTGTTTTTGAAGGGGTAGAATTTTCTGCAGAAATATACTGCAGTGAAGCTGCCCCATAAAAACAATTAGAATAGAATTAATTTTCTATTAACTAAAAATCTATGTTTAATTTGGAGAAACTTCCCTAAAGCATATTTCTTCTTTCTGTGGTATTATAATTCGAGGGCTTATTGCAATAGCTTCATAAGACAAACGAATTTAAACCATATTGAAACCAAGTTCAAAAATATAATCTGATTTGTGAAGAGTAGAAAAAACTTATACTTAATTTTCAAATATTGGTGATAAAACCAATATATAAAAAATAAAACCATAATATATGAATTAATAATTATGTTAATAGGGCTTTCCTACGGGCTAAATAAATAAAAGCAATTATTTCATTGATCAGTGGCAGTGCTATTAAATTTGGTGTGCATTTTCCCTTTGTTGTATTACATTTATTTTTTGGTGTTATTAATATTTAAATAAGTGAATGTAATATTATTATTGGTATTATTGGGGCCAAAGCACCGCGATCAAGAAAGATAAATTGTGTCACAGCGACTGCAATATGGCAAAAAACTAATTAATTTTTAATTTTTATTTTGTATTTTTATATACTGCCATTCCCGAGGAAGGAAAACTACCACTCAACATATATTCAATAAGCAGAATTCGAGTCAACGAACAACATCAACATCTACAATAAAAATTTCATCTTTCATTATTAAGTTAAAAATAATCAAATTGTTTATTTAAAGGTTGTTGTATTTTGATTTGATACTGTTTTCTTTAAAAAAATTTTAATTTGTAATAAAGTAATAAGGATTTAATAATCATATTTTTCATTTTAATCTTTCATAAAATATATAGTTAATACTGTTAACAAGTTAACTACGTGCAATTGATTTGATTAAATTTAATTATTTGAATAAAGAGGAGAATTCGTTCTCTCATTAAAAATTTGTGAATACATTATTTGATTCTGTTGTAAATCATGTGGTAAGTGAAACTTTCGGATGTTCTAAATTTCATTAAAATCGATTTGAACGTTTTGGAGATTCCGAATTTTCCCCCCTATCGCCCTCCTGTAAAAGTAACCTTCCCGGGGTTGCACAAACTACGTGCACCAAATGTCATCGTGATTGGTCCACAAATGGCGTAGTTAAGCTCGTTTATATTATAAAATCTGTTAAAAACCATGTGGAAGGAGTAGCATAATTAAAAAAGGAGGCGTAAAGGTGGGCGTGATTAAAAAAAAGTAGCCTATAATTCATTCAAGAGTCCCAACTATATGGTGTGAAAATTTCAGGAAGATCGGTCTAGCGGTTTGGGCTCCTATAAGCTACAAACAAACAAACACACATTCAGCTTTATATATTTATATACATAGATAAACAATTTCTTAGCTTTTATTTACGAATTTTGTTAAAGGCAAAATATGAACAGTTCAAAGTATTAAACAAATTTAAATTTATTAGTAAAAAGTTTAGTAAACATTTAAGAACATTAAGAAGTTATCGATGATCGCTGCTTATTTGGAAAGATATTTCAAACTTATCCTAGGACGTACGTGTAGCTGAAGTATTCACTACTGGAAGCCAACATATCCGATAGCATTTCCTGTGCTAATGCCGTAGCGTCTAAGAATCTGTTATGTCTAACGTATAAATACAAATTTCAGAGCAGTTGGACAATTTGTTATTGTTGTATAACCATTGTGGCACAAATGTTTGTAAACTTAGTAGTTAATTAACGACGGATTTCTGTATTAGTGTTGAGGATTCCTCTTCATTTATTTACGCAATAGTGACCAGGTCATGTTTGAGGATATATTTCGATGTGGTAAATCTGCAAAATCGTTTTCTTGTAACCAATCCCAAGTAATGTGGAGCTTTCATCAGCAGTACAAGTGCATGATCATCACTTGCCATATCGACATATACTTAAGTCTAATACAGCACCACTATTCTTGGAACTATTGCTTATATCAGACTCATCTCCTAAAATAGGTTTTGCAATCCAACGATAACGTTCATCAAATAAATGCAAGCAATTCAAACAGACTAGCAGTAAATAAAAATGTTTATTGAGCGATTCCAAAGAGTATCTTCAAGTTGGAAATGCATTGATTGCTCGTACATAATAGCAGAAGCTTAAAATAATCATTGAAAATTATGTAATTAATTTGACGACATTTTACATTTACATAAAATTACCTTTTCTAATGTTTATTATTTACGTGAAAGGCGTAGAGATATTGTGCTATTGATATAATGTGATCCAAGTCATTGTGTTATTAAAAGAGTTGATTAACTGGATGACGGTAAGACAAACGATGCAGACTACAAACCGTACTATGTTAACAGCTATTACGGGTGAATCAGTAAATTTATACATTACATTGTTTTGGTACAAATTAAAATCCAAGCTTATTTCTGATAATTCTAATACATCCTAATACGTGCGGCAATAAATAAAGCGATTGCGTTTATTGTTTGAATGAACGCCTCCAGCTACTTTAATATCCTGCCAAGTACTGCGAATTCCTCCTGAAAAAAGCAAATTGTAAAATATGTACATACATATATTCCGCGGATAGAGAGTGGCGATGGCACGATGAATGATAGTCTGCACGTTGACTACACAACCAAAAAAAACAGACCTGGGTTCAACCCCAGTTTCAGACAAAAATTTTAAAATAAAAATAAACATCTCGCATTTTTCTGATGTGCATTAGTGTGTCAGTTGTTGTCGGAAGGTTTCAGTGGCGAAGGCATAGTCACTGGTCACTGAACAATACCGGCTTCAGCTGATAGCAATCCACAATCACATCAGAACGCCCTCCTTCGTTGGTATTGTGTAGCACCGGCGAAGTAAAATAATAATTAAAAATGGCTATTAAACCGAAGCTTCAGCACTGCTACGAGTATAAAAACAAAAAGAACGTGCGAAAGCAGAGCTGCAAAATAATTAATTAAGCTTCACCTCCTGTCGTTTCTCCTACTATCCCTTTCCTATAGTTCCCAGCACAATGCTTCGCATGTGTAGGAGTCATCTCCTGAGTGCTGGTTCTAGATAAAAAAAAAACATAAGCTTTGTTGTCTGCCTGTATTTAAAGTAATTTCATGCCATTCTTCTTGACACGAATTTGTTGTAACTACTTCACTTTGATTTTTGTATAAGGAAAATAATTGAAGGAAACTCACACAAGCTTCAACTTCCTAATCTGCAACTTCAATATGTAAAAATTGACACAAGCGGCCGGAAAATGCCATAGGCTAATATTCACGGCTCATATTCCGTATTCACGGCGCATTTGCTCAATGCTGCACTTACTGCTGTAGAGAACCATCAAATTAAACCTCTTAAGCAAATTTAACACCATAAAACTAGTTTCCAATTGCTCCGATGAAGGGTGCCTGACAAGAAAATATATGATATTATAATAAATACCTTGTCGGAAGTCAAATAATATATTCCATTTAAATACTTACCCTTTGCTTAATATATAAACCACATTTTTTGTTGAATTATATATTTAATTCAACACAATGAATGAAATTTCATATATTTGCGTGCTTTTGTCAAAAATTTTGTGGACGAAAAATATTAATAATTTTTAAACATGGGCAAAGCAATGTACAATTATTGCTTCTAACCCATTGCCTTGCCAATGATTTTCTTTCTCTTTTCGATTTACATAGCACAGCTGAGAAAACGCTTTTTGTCCCCGTCCATACTGTGAAGCATATGTTGCAAAACTTTTGAGTTTGTTGATGAGAAGGGGAAGAGGAGTGGAAGTATGTACGCTGTTTCATGTACATGCAGTTTTTGTTGAATTTCTTATTTGCATCTTTTGACATAGGTGTATTTGACGTTTCATTTTATTTCTTTTCGTTTGGTATACTGTTAACATCTATCATAATAATAGCTACCCTATTTTATTGTTAATTTTTTGTAAAATATAATCAAAAATTTAAAAAAAAAATTTAAATTATATAAAAATTATTATATAATTTTTCTTCTTAGCGTCTATTTTGCTTCAAATTATACCTTTTGCTTCAAATGTCTATCCAAAAAAAAATATTCACACCTTCTATCGCAGGGTAGTTATTTTATATTTACATTCGGTATTGAGAAATGTCAAAAAAAATTAAAAAAAGAAAATAGAAAGGAGGAATAAAAAATACTAAACATGAAGCAAAAGATTCATGTATGGACACTGCTTTTTGATTTTAAAACACTTTTGTTTATTAAAAATTGTTTTCACAACTTCTGTTTTTTTTTTGTATTTTCTCTCTATTTCAAGTGTGATGGTGTGAATACAAAATGTCAGTTTACGTTAGATTTTTTGACAGTCGCAATAAATGTATTTAGATTTCTGTATCGTAAAATGTTATGAGTCTTAATACTTGTATAACAGTCTGAATGGCCCTTAAAGGGTGCTTTAGACGATAAGATTTGTCGTACGTAAAATGAGAGAGAAAATAAAATAAAATTGCATCCGTATTTCAAAAAAAGAGAGTAAAAATCGAATGGTTGTTTTCTGGCTTTTACACCATTGGTATGGATAAAATCAAGTAAGATGAAAACATTCTCATTTAATTTAACTACAGCTGTTTTGTGAGGTTTTGAAACATTAATGCTCTTGTTCTTCACGCACGAGAATGCCCGTACTTTTTCTTCGGGCTAGTTTGGCCATGAAGAACAAGCAATCAGTTTGTTTATAATAAACATTGAAAATAACAAAGAAAAATTACAAATGTCGCAAACAGCTGACAGACATTAAAAAAGTTGTGTGTTAAAAAGTTTCTTAACAATAATTAATTACAAACATTTTTGTTATTTATACCATAAATTGTTAACAACTTTTCATAAAAAAGACAATTTTTTTAAATAAATATTTTTGTTAATACAAATTATTATTTCGTAAAGATGCTACCTATTTGGTAGCGAAATATTGAAAAATAAATAATTGTTAAAAACTTTTCATAAAAAAGGCCAACGCTGAAAAATAAATATAATTAAATAAATTCTTTCAATACCTGTTTTTTTAAATAAATTCTTTCACAAATAGTTTTTTTTCGGTAAACTGTCATCAATCACATCAAATTTTCAACGAAAATCAGGGATAATCAAGTTCGTACAATTGTACTTTTTTCAGTACACTTTGCATTGCAAAAGTACTACTTTACTCCACTAAATATTAAGTACCATATGATTATACGTTGTTCAGTAATTTAAATTAATTATAGCAAAAATATATTTTCGATTTTTCTTAATATAATATTTAATTATTAAATTATTCACAACCACTTTCCACAACTTTTTCACAAACTTTGACGTTTGGCCTGTTGAATGAAGTGACCAGCGAAATAGCTAATAAGTTTAGCATCCCTACAATAACAGTGACGGTCATTTGACCGGTGATACGACCGTCATTGTTGACAGAATTATAAGTTATTGCGTAGAACAAAGTTCCTATAATTTTCTCAATGGCAATATGAGAAAAATTACCGAAACTTCTGGGTGCATGTGATAGTCAGCGTTGATGGATAAATCGGTCACTGCTGACCGGTCAGCATGGACGAATATATCGACCAATGCTGACTAGTCAGCGTTAACGGATATATCAGTCACTGTTAACGGATACCACAATTAAAGTGAAACACTATTTGTTTCAATTCTTTATATTGATTTTATTTCAATATTCTAATATATATCTACATACATATACATATAAAGAAGAAATGTAATATAATATAAAATAGAAATATGCATCAGAACCTTGGAGTGGGCGATCATCTGTGAATTTTTTCTTAATATAATTGCCCACAATTATTTAAAATATACAAATATTAAAACAAACTATTCAGGGATTCGCATAAAAATTAATTCTATCCATCAGCAAAGACAACATATGTCGTTGTTAAAACGTGTCGCCGAGTACCGAACACAAAAACTATGCTCTCTTCCACACCCGTAACATGCTACCAAACTAAATGTTTTCTCGCCTAAACTCAGTCGTACGGAGCTTCAAAAACTATAGTCCGAATTATAAGTTTATAAACGAGTAAAATTATAATTTCTGTGAAATGGATGAATTTGCGAAAATTCAAGAATACTTTTGTAATGAACTGCATTAATTTTTAACTATTCAACAACACGTTGGTTGTCTCGTAACGAGGTGGTCTCTCGAGTAATAGGAACTCCTTCAGTATTACTTTAATTTGA
Source organism: Dexiosoma caninum (assembly GCA_963924685.1). NCBI lineage: Eukaryota > Metazoa > Arthropoda > Insecta > Diptera > Tachinidae > Dexiosoma > Dexiosoma caninum. The sequence continues at coordinate 59,309,172 of OZ004729.1, forward strand.
TTGATTTCGAAACAAATTCTCAATATTCAAGAACTCATTTTATTTTATCTTTCTGTTACTAATAGTTAATAATAGTAAAACTTAACAAAACTTTTATGTTTTTAGTACATTTGGGGTCAAAAAAGTACAATTTTAAAATTGTCAAATATCATCTCCGATATAAACAGAGCTGTAAAAAATTGACATTTTTTTTTTTTGGTAAATATTATGGTTTTTTTCGTTTTCTTACTTTTGTACATTTTGCTCTCTTATTGAGAGTAATTATAGCTTACTCTCATTTTACCAAACTTTCCCAGAAAGTAAACGTAGAAACCTTTTACCTAGGAAAATGTTCATTTACTTTTTCACATTTTTGAGAGTAATTTTTGAAAATTTCTTGTTACTCACTCGTTGCTAATTTTTACTGGTAAAGTAAATTAACATACCTAATTAAATAGTGAAAGAAGTTTGTTATATTTATTGAGAATTGATTTGTGGAGACATTTAGTACATAAATAAAATGGAAATGGAGACTTTAGCTGATGTAGTGTTTGTAGTTGAAGGCTCCGCAGCTAATGGAGCATACATCAATGAATTGAAAACAAATTACATTATTCCCACATTAGAACATTTTAGTCAAGGTCCGAGTGAAAACCTTGAATATAATATATCGGAAAGGTATTCCACACAATATTGTGTGGTACTCTATCGTACTGCATCCAATTTACTAGAGCCAATGTGCATCACTTTTGGTCCATATGCATCACCTCAAAAAGTAATAGAATTATTTGATCGCCTTCCATTAGTTGGTGGCAGCATGGAATCATGTGCGAATTTAGCCGAAGGCTTCGCCACGGCTCATGTATGTTTCGGCGATATGAAAGAACATCGGACACGCTATAATAAGGATGGGAATATCTCAATTCAAAAGCATTGTATACTGATATGCAATAGCTCATCATATTCCATGCCTGTAATGGAATGTTGGAAATATACAGGAAAAACAGGTGTTGTATAAAAACTAATTGTAGTATATTTTCTTCGTTGGAAAATTATTATATTTTTATTTTATTTATTGAGTCCATTTCTTATATGTTATTAAATATCAACTTTTTTATATAATTTTAAGTGGAACAATTGGCTGGACTATTTCATGAACGTAAAATTAATCTTTCTATAATTGCACCACGTGAAATTCCAATGTTATTTAAAATTTTTATGAAGGCCGATGGTGATCAGCCACTGACAGCAAAAAAGTATGCCAAAAATATAAGCCATTTAGTATTACTTAAAGGTTACCATCTTAAAGAAAGACAACAAAGTCCAAATAGTAGTATGCGTAACCAAAACACCCAAGCGGTAGTTAGTGTAAATCAACAACAGCAGCAACAGAAAAAAAATATTCACCAGCAAAGTACAGGTCTGCCATTGGATAATACGCATGCTTCCCCTCAACATCAGCAACAGGAGCATCAGCAACAACAAGTTGCCCAAATTAATGCTATACATCCCAATCAACAACCAGAAAATGTGATTAACCAGCAACTCTTACAACAACAACAGTTTGCAGCTCAAAATCCAATGCAAAACCCTTATTTTCAAGGTCAAGGCAACCGTTGGGTGTTCAATTCCAACCAACAACAGCAAACACGCCCACAGTCTTTACGCAATGCACTTGGCGATCCTATGTTAGCGATTGGTGGACCTCTAAATCAGAGTGGCATTCCTGTGCAAAATTCAGCCTTAACATCACAATTGAGTGCACCACCTAATCAAACTGTAAATCCAATGATGCAACAACAACAAATTCCAAAGCAAATGCAACAACACCAACAGCAGCAACAACAACAACAGCAACACCAGCAAAATGTAATGAACCATAATATGTCTGTATCTGGTAAACCTAATCACCAAAAGCACCAGGTTGCTGTTGTTGGCAACAACCAGCCAAGTACATCTATAGCAAATCAACAGAATTCTGGGCCATCGTCAGATCAGATAATCACGCGTGGAAAGATATGGTCAGGTACTTTGGAATGGATAGAGAAATGTAAATTTGACCAACAAAAAATTTCGCGAAATTTACAATGTACTGTAATTACCACTATAAAGGATGGAGAACCTGAAATAAAGGCGAACAATTGGCCATCCAAATTGCTTATGGAGCTTATGCCTAAACATTTGGTTGGTAATATAGGCGGGCAGTTTCTTAAAGATTCGAAAATGGTTGTGTTTAAACCACAACCATGTGAGGCTTTAGATGCTCTAGCTAAAAATATGACATCAGTATTTGCTGGCTGTGTGCACATTACACCAGCACCTAATATGCCAGCATGTGATATCAAAGTTTTGATACTTGTTTTTTCTGCCGTTAAGAATGCATTCCTGGGTTTTATACCCAATAATCAATCCTTCTTTGTTGAACGTTTACGAAAGGTCATACAACAGAAGCAATCAATGAGCACGCAGCAACCTGCTGTAGGCGGACCTAATAATATGCAACAACAAGCCCAACAATTGCAAAATCCAATGGCGGGTCAAATTTCGCACAACATGAATTCTCAACAGCAACAACATGACCCCAGCCAGCAACAACAGCAGCAGCATTTTAGTCCAAATATTCATAATCAATGTAATATATATAATATTCAAATGACTGGTGGCCCAATGAATCAACAAATGATCGGCGGACCAACAGTGTCTGCAGGACCAAATCAGATGATCGCCAATAATAATATGCAACACCAACGTATGCCCATAACGACTGCAGGTAATTCGAACAATTCTCAACAACAACAAATGGGACCCCAACAAATGCAACAGCGAATGGTTCGCCCTATGATGAATAATAATCCTGGTCTGCGGCATTTACTTCAGCAGCAATCAGCACCAGGTCAAGAATTTCGTCCTCAAATGGGTGGCGTTGGCGCTGGTCCTAGCGGAGTGCAAATGAGAAGTGACGGTATGCCAAATCACCAAAAGACCGGTGGCGGACCAACAGTGTATGCAGGACCAAATCAGATGATCGCCAATAATAATATGCAACACCAACGTATGCTCATAATGACTGCAGGTAATTCGAACAATCCTCAACAACAACAAATTGGACCCCAAGAAATGCAACAGCGAATGGTTCGCCCTGTGATGAATAATAATCCTGGTCTGCGGCATTTACTTGAACAGCAATCAGCACCAGGCCAACAATTTCGTCTTCAAATGGGTGGCGTTGGCGCTGGTCCTAGCGGAATGCAAATCCGAAGTGGCGATATGCCAAATCCCCAATAGACCGGTGGCGGACCAAATCGTCCTTTTGATGATAATGACTGAATATGTATGTATATGTAAAATGTTCTATAATATTAGATTCACTCACACTCAGTGGCTATAATAAAGTTTTACAAATCTATAGAAATGATTAGTCTCTATTTATGAGTTTTAAAAATCAAGGAAAAGGAAATACTTTTGGCAGACATTTAATCTTCTTGTTTTTCCTAATTTAACAATACAGAATAGAGATAACGTTAAAACAACGATGAATGCAATAAACAAACATGACAACTAATTTTTAATGCGTACGCGAATAAGAATATTTCATACGTATTCAAAAATATTTAATCAACTATAAAATATGTACATATACATACATACATGCATTCACATGTATGTACATATATATACTTTTTCAAGGCATATAATTTGTTTGATGTAAGAACAGTTTATGCATTTATTTATCATATCTATATATGTATGTAAATATAAGTTGTTGCTTGTTTCACTGCAGTGCATCTTATATACAGTAATGTAATAATTACTAAACCATGCAATGCACAACTTGTACAATAAAGCTATAACTTCTGCTCTTGAGCAATGAAGCAGTTAACGGTAATAGCCCAACGCAGCAATCAACCAACATTAACTTTCGTTCTAAGCATTAGCAAGGAAGCAAAAGTGAATTTTAACAAACATCTTAAATAAATTTACGTTTGCAAGCATGCACATGCGTACATGTGTACTCATATTTATACTGCAAAGTACGTCAAACTATATGATTGTGTAAACGTATGTATTTATGTAAATGTGACGCGCAAAATAGAAAGGGACCTAAGGGTAAAAACCGGTTTTGTTCAGGAGAGCCATTTTAAAGATTTAAATACGTGTATCTTTGGTGTACCATCACTTTCATAAAACGCGCATATCTCTGGGAGGGAACACTTTTGGGGGCATGGGATCGGTCTTATTCGATGCTCAGATGTTGTCCACATAAAAAAAAAAAAAAGTGAAAATTGCTTTTTTGTACCCTTACAAATGCATGTTTTTGGTCACTTATTTCTTAAGGGGCGGTTTGAAATTTCACTTATTTTGAACATTTGTTCTTAAACATCAAAATTTATTGAATGTTACTCACATAAATCATGGGAGGTGGTCCACCGGCATTAAAGTTTCCTGCGGCTGGATGAACGTTTGGTGAATAACCAGCAGGCACGTACCCACCTTGATTTATATTACTCATTGGCATAGACATTCTATGTCAAAATACTAAAAATACGGTTTTTTTCTATGAAAAGCCTTTAAGTTTCCTGCAACAAAGAATATATACATATATAAAAATGAAAAAGTTAATTACTTAAATTAAAGCACATAATAACGGGAACAGTATTTCCATCGTTGTCGATTCACTCCAAGCAACAAGAAAATGTAAAACTACCTCATTGTAGTTATTTTGTATGTGCATATGCAGTTTTTTAAGAAAATTAACAAGGAATCGTTTTGATATTGATGTCATTCTCACTTACACTTTTTAATTAAACTATCATTTATACGTTGAAACACTTCGTTACTTAAAATATAGTACCTTCTCCTTTTAAGGAAGTTATTAATGACATTTCCGAAAAATAATGTAAAAGAATTAATATTTTTTTTAGTTTGCTGTTAAGTCCCCGTCCATATTGTGAAGCATATGCTGGAAAAGTTTTTTGAGTACTCTTTTGAAAGTGCAGCAGTGTCCATACATGAATCTTTTGCTTCATACGTTCGTAGCATCGTGAGGAAATAATTATTTGTATTAAGTAATTTGACATTTGAAGCACAAGGTATAATTTGAAGCAAAATGGACGCTAAGAAGAAAAATTATATAATAATTTTTATATAATTTTATATTTTTTTTTTAAATTTTTGATTATATTTCACAAAAATTTAAAATTAAAACTCGTAACAGCGTTTGGACCAAACCGAAAGTTATTGAACAGGAATGGGGAATTCAATGTATAAGAAGCAACAAATATAGATTGCCGTGTTGAACATCTGTTCAAAAAATTATTAGAATTTTTGGTTGACAAAATTGTTGCAAAATGCACAATTTTTGTAAACTTTGTTTAATTATTTTGAATTAACTTGATATTTCAGCAAAAAAAATGGGGATTATCTTTTAAGCAATTGGTAAGTACCTTATTTAAATATATAAAGTAATTTCCAACAACCTAGCCTATGGTTAACAGTATACAAACGAAAAGAAATAAAATGAAACGTCAAATACACCTCTGTCAAAAGATGCAAATAAGAAATTCAACAAAAACTGCATGTACATGAAAAAGCGTACATACTTCCACTCCTCTTCCCCTTCTCATCAACAAACTCAAAAGTTTGGTAGCATATGCTTCACAGTATGGACGGGGACTAACTATAACGAATTAAAATAATTGATTTGTGTTGCCCTGTTTTTGTTTGAAATATAAATTTAGAAGTTACTATGCTGCCAGATAAAGTTCTAAAGTTTGGGAACTAAAACTGGAAAAATACAAATCATGGACTAGCTATCACTAATTGTAAGCAATTTCTTGATTGGTAAATTTTTTTGCCAATAAGGCCTAACGTCGTAGTTAATGTCAATAAAAAAAGATTTTATTACATATTTTAACCAACGTTTTATAATTTGAAACAAAAGTTGTCCAGAGAATTTGAAAGCAAATTTTAAAAGTATGAATGGAAAAGTAAAAAATTTGAGTGTATTCAAATGTGGAACAAAAGTTTATCGTGTAACACCAAATTAGTTACAATATAGGTTGCGATTGTTGAAGTAGTCGACACGTTTACTACAAAATCAAAAAGTCCTGCGTTCGACCCTGATTCAGAGGAAGTCATAACAACAATTCGCATTTTTCTGATGTGCATTATGTGTCTTTGTATCGATTGTTGTCGGAAGGTTCACAAGCGCATTCACATGTCAATATAGTACAGGCTTCAGCTGTAACCCATCCACAGGCACATCATAGCGCCCTCTTTCGTCGATATTGTGTAGCACCAGTGAAGTAAAATAATTTCTAAAAAGAAAGCTAGATCTTGCATTCGAGGTTTAAAGAACATCGAAATATATTGATGTTGGATGCATAGTGTGAATCGTTGTTTACATGGGGGTAACATGTTTATATTTTTTCCTTTCAAATTTTCTCACTTTTTTACTAAACACTCATACTTTTAAAATTTTGACGAGTGTTTGCGTGCCAGTGCAGAAAACTCAGTAAATAAAAAAAATTAGATTTTCTTTTCGATTTATTAATATTTTTCACTTTATCGAAATAACCTCTATAAAACACGGTATAATTCAGTGTATGTCAGTTGTTGTCGGAAGGTTTCAGTGTGGAAGGCATAGTCACAGGTCACTGAACAATACCGGCTTCAGCTGATAGCATCGGAACGCACTCCTTCGTCGGTATTGTGTAGCACCGGCGAAGTAAAATAATAATAAAAATGGCTACTAAACCGAAGCTTCATCACATCTACGAGTATAAACAAACAAAGAACGTGCGAAAGCAGAGCTGTAAAATAATTAATTAAGCTTCACCTCCTGTCGTTTCTCCTACTATCCTTTTCCTATAGTTCCAGCACAATGCTTCGCAGGTGTGGGAGTCATCTCCAGAGTGCTGGTCCCAGATAAAAAAAAAAAGTTCAGGCAGTCAAGTATGAAATGTATAAGAATGAAGATGGTAAGAAAACAACAATGTTTAACAAAGCTGTTAACGGTTTACTTGGGTAATATAAAAACAGAACCACTCCCTTGCTATGGAGCTAATAACAGGAGTAAACTCTGAAGTTGGCGAAGTTAGTAAATTACTCATGCTATACATTTCGTCCATAAAGAGAAAAAGACGAAAGTTTAAGCTAGAGATTAAACATTGCCCGCCACCTTGCATTAACAAAGTTATAATCAACAAAATATGGTTACATCAAATATTTATTAAGTAAATTCACAAATAATAATAATAAAATACTACAGATCCATTAACAGAACCCAAAATAGAGTTAGTTTTGAACAGACCCGTGAACTGTAGAATATAAAACAAATTTTTCTTTTTTTTAAATGCGATTGGCATTGGAATAAGTTTTCCCAGTCATGATTTGGGAGTTTATTTCTGGACCAAAAACCAATGCCACCTGAGCCGAGGGTGTTAGTACCATGGGTCTTTAGTACTATGATTATCAGATAAACAGCGAGAACAATAACCAGACATTAAAACGTACCTTAACTTTTTTTCGTGCGACTAATGCCGGAAGCGATAACAAGGCTATAGTGGGTGGCTCTTTCTACAGATTTTGCACTGCACGTTGCCTTTTCATTGGTTTTCGGTTTCATCATTTGAGTTGTCGTTGGCACCAGCTTTTAGGAGGGCATTCGCTACATCCAACGTTTTCTCATAGTCTTCAAGCAGAGCATCTTCAAAAAGGTTAGAGAAAGTGCCCATATAGCTAGGAAAAGGTTAGCATATACAGTCGAACTTCTCTATAACGTAGCAGTTGGGGACCGTCAAATTTCTATGTTATAGAGAAAATTCGTTATAGAGAAACTGCAGAAAATATTTGACTACATTTTTTTTATGTAGAAAATATATTTATTAAGACAAAAAAAATTGTTTTTACATGAACATTTTAATTTTTTTTTATTAATACATATGTGACTAAATTGATGCAAAAAATCGATTGCTAAAAACTTCGCAATAGAGAGATTATTTAGTGTAAAAAATTCTATTTAGGTCTTAAAAAAATTTACGTTACAGAGAGAACTTCGCTATAGGGAAGTTCGTTATAGGGAGATCAAAATGTATGAAAATACTCACAAACATGTTGTGTTCACGAATTTTATTTGTTATAGAGAAGATTTCGTTATAGAGAAGTTCGCTATAGAGAAGTTTGACTGTAATATTAAACTTTAGTTGGTAAATATGAACAATTTTGTGATTGGTTCTTTCACAATACCATTTTCTGTGTGTATATCGGCAACTCTAACGTGACTGTCACTTCCCGGAAGCTACCTAGTCATTTATCGCTGTCTGGCGAAATTTTTATTTATTGCGCTTATGTAAATCATGGAAGTACTCCTCTTTCCACCGTCGGCAGAAATCGTGAGTAACTGCCTTGACCTTGCGATAACGATTTATTAAACCTATTGGAGCCTTCTATCAAAAAATGAACGGGAGTAACAGCCACGAGTTCGTCAGGATTTTTCCGACATAGGACACAATAGACACGAATTTAAACACGCCTCTATTCTCGCAAGTACAGTAGGTAGATCCTCGAAGTTATACTTCACAGATTGAGCTTCTTGTCGAAAGTGTTGGTTAAATTAAGGGTGGCGATGGCACGATGGATGGTAGGCTGCATGTTGACTATAAAATCAAGCACAGACCTGAGTTCAACCCCAGTTTCAGACTAAAATATAAAAAAAAAACCTCGCATTTTTCTGATGTGCATTAGTGTATCTTTGTGTTTTACTTGTTGTCGGAAGATTTCAGTGTCGAAGGCTAGTCACTGGTCACTGAACCAGTAACGGCTTCAGTTATATCCAATCCACAGGCACATCAGAACGCCCTCCTTCGTCGGTATTGTGTAGCATCGGTGAAGTAAAATAATTACTAAAAATAGCTACTAAAAACGAAGCTTCAAAATTTAATACGTCTCCTTGACATCAGAGACGTTACAAAAACAAATAACGTGCAAAAAGCAGTGTTGTAAGATAGTGAAGCTTCACCTCATATCATTATAAACCCTTTCCTTTAGTTCCAGCACAATACACCGCATGTGTAAAGGTCATCTCCTGAGTGCTGGTCCAAGATAAAAAAAAATGGGTTTGAACATTAGTTTCTTTATTATACTGGTGCTTTCGACATTACTTGTATGCCAAACTACGGCCACAGCATATGATACACATTAAAAACAACAAAAGCAGTTAGTAGGTTAGGTTAGGTAGACAGGTCGCCGGTGAAAATAGAGAGCCCACCCCACTTGGGTTCAATTCATAATGGTCCCGTTATGATACCTGTAAAGAAGAAGAGACGAGATAGAATAGACGATAGGGTAGAATAGAATAAGACGGAAGAGAGTTGCATCACGGGACAGGATGCGATAGAGTGGGAAGAGTCCAGAAGGAACGGGTAAACCAACGGTCCAGTGAATGCGGCGGTGTCAACGCGAAAACCAATCGCTGACCCCGATGAATGCGCTCAGCTCCCTGAGCTCCATCTCCGACAGCTCCGATAGGCCGCGAATCCCAGCACGAGGAGGTGTAGGGCACTCGTAGAGCAAGTAGGCTACACTCTCCTCCTCATCGTTGCACCCAAAGTAGAAGTCGTTTTACGGCAGACCCATGCGTCCTTCTTGAATCTCAATTGGCCAGTGTCCGTCATCGTGGTAATAAGTCTCCGCAGCCGGCGCATCGGAAACTACAGCAGCCGTACAGGCCTCCTCACGTCAAAGCGAGGCCACAGTGTCTTCACGATTCTGCAGGCCGATCGCTCTTTGAGCTACCTGCCCCGACCTTCCTTCAGAAAGTGCTCATACAAACGCCTCCAGCACAACGGGAAGGGGAGCCCGCATAATCCTTCCACATCCTTATCCCCGAGGGCGCCCCTCGCCAGTTCATCCGCAACCTCTTTGCCACGCATCCCCCATGTCCCCGTACCCACACCAGGGATGGTATGGAGCGCCTCGCCAACACATTCAGCGAAGACCGGCACGAGCGGACTAGGTCGGATGCGGCATAGACCTCAGTGAGGATCTTATAGCAGGCTTGCTTTCCGTCATTATGACGACATTCTCCGATATCGCCCTGTACCCCAGCCAGATCACACCCCCACTTCTGCCAGAAGAACGTTGCACTCGTCCAGAAACATGAAGAACACAAAGACGCCGCCCTCAACCCTACCTCCACACCTGGAACCATCCGTGTATACTCTGATGTGCCCCGGATTCGTGGGCGGATACCTCGACAGAGAGACCCAGAAACCCACGTCTCGTGATGCAGTACTCCACGAGAACCGAGACGCCACGAAACGTTCCGAGTAAACCGTCATATTTTACCGCCGCAGGTTCCATACACCAATCGCGTCCTGCTTTATGGCCGAGCGACAAGAAGAAAAGACAGAAATTTTTCGACGAGGTTCAGGTCAGGAGGGTGGCGATGGCACGATAGATGGTAGTCTGCACGTTGACTACTAAACCAAAAACAGACCTGTGTTCAACCCCAGTTTCAGACAAAAATTTTAAAATAAAAATAAACATCTCGCATTTTTCTGATATGCATTAGTGTGTCTTTGTGTGTCAGTTGTTGTCGGAAGGTTTCAGTGGCGAAGGCATAGTCACTGGTCACTGAACAATACCGGCTTCAGCTGATAGCAATCCACTATCACATCAGAACGCCCTCCTTCGTCGGTATTGTTTAGCACCGGCGAAGTAAAACAATAATAAAAATGGCTACTAAACCGAAGCTTCAGCACTGCTACGAGTATAAACAAAGAACGTGCGACAGCAGAGCTGTAAAATAATTAATTAAGCTTCACCTCCTGTCATTTCTCCTACTATCCCTTTTCTATAGTTCCCGCACAATGCCTTGCATGTGTAGGGGTCATCTCCTGAGAAATTATTAAAAAATGGGCTCAGGCAAACATACCACAATTGAGGAAAAACGGATCATATGGAAATTGCACCGAGATGGTAAGAAAGTGGCGAAATTGCTGGAGTAATGCAAATTTCTCGAAAAAAAAGTGTACAATCCAATTAAATCATGTGCTGGGGATTCCCATATATTGATTAAAGGTAAAAGTCGGAAACCAAGACCTCGAAAAACAGATGAGCGTACGGATGCAGTCATAGTAAGAATGGCAAAAGTTAACCCATTCAAGTCATCACGGCAGATAGCAATATATATAAATGATTCCTTGAACTTGGAAATATCTAGCAGGCTTGTCAGGTGAAGATTAAACGAGGCAAATTTGTTTGGACGCATTTCCAGAAAAAAGCAACTTCTCTCAAAAAAAATATTTCAAAACGTTTAATTTTCGCCAGAGACCATAAAGAAAAATCCATAAATTTTTGGAAAAACGTGTTATGGAGCGACGAAACAAAAATTAATAGGATGGGACCTGATGGTAAAATATTTGTTCATCGTCCTAAAGGCCAAGAGTTCAATCCTCGGTTCACCCAGAAGACAGTAAAACACGGTGGGGGCAACATTATGGTTTGGGGTGCATTTTCTTGGCATGGAGTAGGTCCGCTTGTTAAAATAAATGAAAAAATGGACAAGTTTCAATATTTAAACATTTTTAAAAACTGTATGGAGCCATATGCCTTCAACTCCATGCCAATTAACTGGAAATTCATGCAGGATAACGATCCCAAGCATACCTCCAAAGTAGTAAAAAAGTGGTTTTGTGAGGAGAAGATTGATGTTTTCGATTGGCCAGCCCAGAGCCCTGACTTAAACCCCATAGAGCACCTATGGAACGAAGTCAAGGTTGAAATAGCGAAACATAATTATAAAAATATGGACGAACTGTTGTCAGCAGCGCAAAAAGCTTGGTATGAGATACCTAAAGCAAAATGCAAAAAACTCGTTGAAAGTATGGGCAGGAGGTGCGAAGCTGTCATCAGAAACAAAGGGTTTAGCACTAAATATTAACAATAAAATGCTGGTACACAGAAAAAAATCGAGGAATGCAAATTTTTTATACTTTTTCAAGATTGTGCCATTTATGTGTCCAAATCATTTCAGGAGTGTTTAGACTTAATGAATTTTTTTAGTTTTTATGTTAATGAATTTTAGTGTAAGCTTATTTAATATTAAATATTAGTAATACAACTTTGCAAAAAACCAAAAATTTGTTGTTTATTATTAATATTTCCGATATTGTAGCACAAGAAAGAACTAAAGGTAAAATGTGCCATTTATGTGTCCATAGCTGTACGTATATCGTCACCTGAAATTAAAAATAACGTAACATCACTTGTCATAAGAAGAAAAAAATTATATAAAATGAAAACTTCTTTTAACTTTCATTTTGAACTGTCAAATAACGTAAAAAATGCAAGTAACGTAAAAGTATTTGGAAGAAATGCTATGTATTTTGTTAAAAAAAATTTAATATAGAGCTAAATTATTATTGTTACAAAAATTTTATTATATTATTTTTAATCCTTATCTTAATCTTATTTGTGTTAATAATGATTTCTATGTTCTTATTTAAGCTTAAAGTTTTGTTGATATCTCATTTTTTTCTCGATATTTCGTTAACCATCGGTTAATATCTTCAGGAAATTAAAATACTAAAAATTTTCTCAAGATGTTAACCGCCAGAGATCTGTGCCGAGTCTGTTTGATCGGCAGCTAACGAAAAAATCTGCGGCGGCGACTCAAAGCCGGCTAAAGCCGGGAATGAATCAACTAGACGTTTTTTAAAAGGCTGCTACAAAAAATCGGCTTGAATACAAAAAAAGTGATTCGCACTATTTTCTTAAGAATCTATATCTTAAGAATCCTTTTAGATTTGTGCAATAAAGTTTATTTCAAAAGGAAAATTAATTGTGAAATCATTTTATGAATTTATATATATTTATTTTGTAACTATTCTTTCAATTGTTCAACGTTAGTCAAAATTAATTACAATTATTTATATATCTTTGTTATATAGTTTAGCTGGGCCCTGTTCCACAAAAGAACTTATCAACTTTTCACTTTTTCGTCAATTTGCAAAACTTTATGTTCCTCAGAACTGTAAAATTTGATAAGTGATAAGTTAAAATTGATAAGTGTAATTTGCAAAGTCTTCTCAATTTTTATATTCTCTTTGCAATTTGTGTTCCACGTACGTTCTCTTGTGCAAAGTGCAAAGTTAATATTGAAAAGTGTAATTTGCAAAGACTTTGCAAATAATTATGCTGTTTCGTTCCACAAAAACTGTAAATTTTTTTTTGGCAAAGCAAATTTTGATAAATTTGTCAAAAATTTGCAAGGTAAACGTTCGCTTTACAAATTCATATTGTTATAAATAGTGAAGTTTTCAAAATGTTAAAACGTGAGTTTTTGTTCGACGATAGTGAAGACAAACAGTCCCTCGCATAGGTCCATGTTTTTTGTGCCGATGCCAGTTGGAGGGATTGGGCTTTTTTCAAAACTTCTTCCCAAGCAGTCTGTTTATCTGTTTTATTTACCTTCAAAATGAAATGTTAACTTTAATATATATTTACAATAATTTTATAAAAAAAAAAACTTTTTTTTATTGTTTTGAAAACTGGCAAATAAAATATATAAAATAGAAAACCCTTTTGGGTAGAATTGCGCGCCCGCGGACGCCCAATTCTGAGTAAACGAACAGACCTACTTCTGGTGATTACTTTTTCTCTGCTTAAGTTTGCGACATAAAATGTCAAAATTGGTATTTCGTTTAAAAAATTATATTAGGTGTGTTTGTTTGCCCAAAAGCGTTTTCTTACGCAAAAATTGAGTAAATGAGAGAGGTTTTGAGAGAGTAATGTTCTTGTTCTTCACGCACGAGAATCCCCGTACTTTTTCTTCGGGATAGTTTGGGCATTAAAAAAGTTGTGTTAAAAATTTTTCTTAACAATAATTAATTACAAACATTTTTGTTATTTATACCATAAATTGTCAAAAACTTCATAAAAAATACCATTTTTTAAATAAATATTTTTGTTAATAGAAATTATTATTTTCTAACGATGCTACCTATTTGGTAGCGAAATATTGAAAAATAAATAATTTTTAAAAACTTTTCATAAAAAAGACCATCGCTGAAAAATAAATATAATTAAATAAATTCTTTCAATACTTGTTTTTTTAAATAAATTCTTTCACAAATAGTTTTTTTTTGGTAAACTGTCATCAATCACATTAAACTTTCAATGAAAATCAGGGATAATCAAGCTCGTACAATTGTACTTTTTTCAGTACACTTTGCACTGCAAAAGTACTACATTTCTCCACTCAATATTAATTACCAAGGTATATTCATATGATTATACGTTGTTCAGTAATTTAAATTAATTATAGGAAAAATATATTTTCGATTTTTCTTAATATAATATATATGCGTTGATGCATATATATCGCTCACTGTAGACTGATATCCCAATTGAAATGAAACACTATTTATTTCAATTCTTTACGTTGATTTTATTTCAATATTCTTATATGTACATATGTATATAAAAAAAAGAAATGTAATATAATATAAAATAGAAATATCCATCAAAATCTTGGAGTGGGCCATCATCTGTGAATTTTTTCTTAATATAATTGCCCACAATTATTTGAAATATACAAATATTAAAACAAACTATTCAGGGATTCGCATAAAAATTAATTCTATCCATCAGCAAAGACAACATATGTCGTTGTTAAAACGTGTCGCCGAGTACCGAACACAAAAACGATGCTCTCTTCCACACCTGTAACATGCTACCAAACTAAATGTATTCTCGTCTAAACTCAGTCGTACGGAGCTTCAAAAACTATGGTCCGAATTATAAGTTTACAAACGAGTAAAATTATCCTTTCTGTAAAATTGATGAATTTGCGAAAATTCAAGAATACTTTTGTAATGAACTGCATTAATTTTTAACTATTCAACAACACGTTGGTTGTCTCGCAACGAGGTGGTCTCTCGAGTAATAGGAACTTTACCCAAAAAGTAAACGTACAGACCTATTATTTGTGCTTAAATAGGTCTTTTCGTTTACTTTCTGGGAAAGTTCGGTAATATGAGAGTAAGCTACAATTACTCTCAATAAGAGACCAAAATGTACAATAGTAAAAAAACGCAAAAAACCATAAAATTAACCAGAAAAAAAGAAATGTCAATTTTTTACAGCTCTGTTTATATCGGAGATGACAATTGACAATTTTAAAATTGTACTTTTTTGACCCCAAATGTACTAAAAACATAAAAGTTGTGTTAAGTTTTACTATTATTTACTATTAGTAACAGAAAGATAAAATAAAATGAGTTCTTGAATATTGAGAATTTGTTTCGAAATCAATCAAATTAAAGTAATACTGAAGGAGTTCTTATTACTCGAGAGACCACCTCGTTGCGAGACAACCATCGTGTTGTTGAATAGTTAAAAATTAATGTTTTTCATTACAAAAGTATTCTTGAATTTTTGCAAATTCATCAATTTCACAGAAATGATTATTTTACTCGTTTATAAACTTTTAAACGTTTATAAATTCGGACTATAGTTTTTGAAGCTCCGTACGACTAAGTTTAGGCGAGAAAACAAACGGGTGTGGAAGAGAACATCGTTTTTGTGTTC
The DNA here is from genome assembly GCA_963924685.1 of Dexiosoma caninum. Lineage (NCBI taxonomy): Eukaryota > Metazoa > Arthropoda > Insecta > Diptera > Tachinidae > Dexiosoma > Dexiosoma caninum. The sequence goes on from OZ004729.1 coordinate 59,324,745, forward strand.
GGTACTCGGCCACACGTTTTAACAACAACATATGTTGTCTTTGCTGATGGATAGAATTAATTTTTATGCAAATCCCTGAATAGTTTGTTTTAATATTTGTATATTTTAAATAATTGTGGGCAATTATATTAAGAACAAATTCACAGATGATGGCCCACTCCAAGGTTCTGATGGATATTTCTATTTTATATTATATTACATTTCTTCTTTATATACATAGGCATGTACATATAAGTATATTAGAATATTGAAATAAAATCAATATAAAGAATTGAAATAAATAGTGTTTCATTTCAATTGTGGTACCCGTCAACAGTGACCGATATATCCGTTAACGCTGACTAGTCAGCAGTGGTCGATATATTCGTCCATGCTGACCGGTCAGCAGAGACCGATTTATCCATCAACGCTGACTATAACATGCACACAGAAGTTTCGGTCATTTTCTCATATTGCCATTGAGAAAATTATAGAAACTTTGTTCTACGCAATTACCTATAATTCTGTCAACAATGACGGTCGTATCACCGGTCAAATGACCGTCACTGTTATTGTAGGGAAGCTAAACTTATTAGCTATTTCGCTGGTCAGTTCATTCAACAGGCCAAACGTCAAAGTTTGTGAAAAAGTTGTGGAAAGTGGTTGTGAATAATTTAATAATTAAATATTATTTAAGAAAAATCGAAAATATATTTTGGCTATAATTAATTTAAATTACTGAACAACGTATAATCATATGAATATTCCTTGGTACTTAATATTTAGTGGCGTAAGGTAGTACTTTTGCAATGCATATTGTACTGAAAAAAGTACAATTGTACGAGCTTGATTATCCCTGATTTTCGTTGAAAATTTGATGTGATTGATGACAGTTTACCGAAAAAAAACTATTTGTGAAAGAATTTATTTAAAAAAAACAAGTATTGAAAGAATTTATTTAATTATATTTATTTTTGAGCGATGGTCTTGTTTATGAAAAGTTTTTAACAATTATTTATTTTTCAATATTTCGCTACCAAATAGGTAGCATCGTTAGGAAATAATTATTTGTATTAAGTAATTTGTATTAATATTCTGAAATATAACTACCTATAGCTTTTGTAAATCCACATTTGTTGTCAAAAAAAAGTTGCGGACTCTTGTTTCTTAACTTCATTTGGCCATTTGATAACATCTGGACTTAAACTGCTTATGAACATTGTGGTTTTTTCAATGATTTTGGAAGCAGTTGAAAGCGATAAATTGAATCGATCAGACAAATCGCGATAACTACAAGCTTCATGACCTGCATACCACAAAAAAAATGCCAAATACGTTGTGGCTGGTAAACGCTTGTCAGCACGAAGCTTTGCATACATTTCAATTTCATTAAATCTTGCCGATATATTAATATACAGGTCCCTACATATGCGATAGTGTTGCCGGATCTCTTCTTCAGTGTATAAGGGTACAACTTCTTGTAAATAATTTGTAATGCTGTTTCTCTTTTCAGCACCAAAAAGTTGTAAACAGTTTGCCAATATAGCTTCTTCGATATCACCATCTTGTTCAATAATATCTAAAATAATATCATACGTATACATTTAGAAGTATCTATTACTTACATGTTTCAGCGCAAATATTTTTAATATTTTCTTCCTAATAGGTATAAATAACAAAAATGTTTGTAATTAATTATTGTTAAGAAATATTTTTAACACAACTTTTTTTGTTTGTATCTATTCATTAATTAATTGCCATATGGCAGATGGCAGAAGCAAGTACGTAAATTGCCAGGGTGCCCCGCACAATATAAATTTAAATGACCTATGCCTTCACATAGGAAGTTCAATTATATATAAAATTCCTGAATTTGTTGGTCTCCACCAGTAACAGCAACTGATTAATAACGAAAAGCCACAACAGCCGTAAATGATACAGTTAGCCGTGGCAAATCCATTAATCAGTGCGAGTGAGACGCAAAACTCTCGAAGGCCAAACAACAAAAACAGGCCTGACCGCACTTAAATAATAATTACGATGACGCGTGAGTTGTTCTTTAACCCAGAGCTGCTTTGCGACAAACACAACTTTTTTAATGTCTGTCAACTGTTTGGGAACACACCTCATAGTTGATATTTTTTATATGCAACTTGTCGCCATAATGGATAATTTGTTTGTGTTACCATACTTCTAATAGAAACTCAAATTATCTGCGTTTTTTACAACATTTTAGCGTTTTTCACAATTTAGTAATTGTTGCACCAAAAATTGTATTGAATAAATAGTTCATCGTTTTTTTTAATTTTTAAAAGTTTGCCGAGCTATAGCTTTGCTCGTACAGTCTCTCTAAGAACGAGTGCGTATAAATCGACGTGTATTTTTAATAGCTATCGCGATGTGTGCACGAAGAATCGTTTGGGCATAATTGGTATATATCATTAATATAAATTATTAACAGCCAGTTTGCAGAACACGACAAAACTGAATCGCGGATGGGCGATACGTGGGCGACTACGTAAAAAATTGGGTCAACAGAACACGACGCGATTTTGTCGTGCCACTTACGTTGCATCACGCAAATGTCTAAATCTAGTAACGTCGTAATGTTACCAACATGTTAAAAAATGATTTTTGTTTATTTTTTTCCATATAAAATTCTACTTTCAAGTAGGAAATGGGGCAACTCTATTTTACGAGAAAAAAAATAGCACAGCTGAGTTTAGTAAACAAAACAATTAATAATTTTTTGCTGTGATTTGTGTTTCAAAAAAATTTTGTTTTGTGATTTACGATAAATAAACATTTGTTTAAAAATAAAAACATACATCCATACATACATTCGTACGCGCAGTGAATTGTGTTTAATAAATTAAAATGTACATAATAAGCGGTCAATTGATTGACCGTAGTTTATGATAAAAGTGCATGTATAATAAAATGTTTTTATAATTTTAATCCAGACAAAATGTTTTCATCCGTGGAGCTTGCGTTTTCTAGTGAGTCTAGTGAAAGTGAAAGCGAAGACACCCGTTTATCCCGAAGAAACTTGAGAGATGCTTCAAATGTGCTGGAGTTGTCGGAACACTCTTGCAACATTTTTATCATTCCTGGCTACCGGCGGTTACCAATCTTCCATAGGCAATGAGACATCCTCATCGATGTGCAAATCGCAAGTCTCAAAAATCATAAGAGGCTTGTTAGATGTATTTGAAGAAGATTTGTGTAACAAATGGATAACTTTGGCTAAAAGTACACAAGTACCTGGAATTTTAGGATGCGTTGATGGCATGCATATCCGCATCAAATCACCGGGAAAGTATTTGATGCATTTATACCGCAATTACAAAGGGTTCCATAGCATAAACGTAATGGTAGTATCAATTTTGACTCATTAAAAAAATATATTTGTTGTACTATCTGAAGTTTTATATAATATTTCATAGATATGTGATCATAATATGGTAATTACTTTTGTTGACGCCAGACACCCGGGTCGTAATCACGATGCCTTCGTGTGGGAGCAAAGTGATGCCCATAATTATTTTCAAAGCAACTATTCGAATGGAAAAAGAAATACTTGGCTTCTCGGTATGTAACAAAATATATGTATGTACATACATATTTCATACTTTACATTCGTATTACGTTACATCCATATACATATGTTATGTTATGTAAATAAAAGTTTTTTGTTAAAATTAAATATATATTATAATGATTATTATTAATGTACTATATCTACATAACAAATAGAACTCAATTACATTATTCTTTACAGGCGATGGTGGTTATAAGTTGCAGCCATATGTTATGACTCCTTATAAAAATCCTACAGGCGCCCATGAAACAATTTTTAACGAAAAACACCGTCAATTGCGGAATGTAATTGAACGCTGTTTTGGTGTTTTGAAAAATTGTTTTAGGTGCCTGATTGGATATAGAGGGCTTCATTATTCTGCTGCAAAAATCACCCAAATGGTCAATGTTTGTTGTGCACTACATAATATGTGCATATTTTATAAACATAATTGGGCACAACCTGAAAATTCATCTACAACTGTGACCGCTGAAGATGATGATGAAGAGTATTCAAATGAGGATATGGCAGTGGCAAGAAATTTAAGGGATGAAATTGCTTGGAGTCTGCCGATAATATAAAATAGATAAATAAAATAATAATAACAAATTTATTTAAACAAAATTAAAGAATAATAAGTTCATATAACAAAATTAACAAATTGAATTAATTTATATTTGTAATTAGTAATATAATAAAAAATAAAAAAATTAATGTAACAAAACAAAAAAATAAACAATTGAATTTATAATTCATAATATCACGTTTCTTAACATCTAAATATAAAAGCTTTTAATTGTCGATGACAAATTCTGTAGTTAATATTCTCTGGCAGTTACTTTTCGGAAACGTGCCATAGAATATCCACTATAGAATTTGCCATCAACTTTATTGAGTCAGTCAAAGCTTTTAGTGATTCAGCTTGCGACTGTAGTTCTTGCTTACACTCTATAATGCCTGATGCACACTCTTTCAGTGCTGCGGTTTTAAGCATTTCAGACTCTATTCCATCATCATACCGCTTCCGCTTTCTACGTGATGATGTCGAGGCTTTTGGGCTTGAGGCAGTCATATGGTAAGCTTTGACGTGTACACTTTTTAATGTAGTTGGTAGGGTGTCATAGTCGTCAGTGCAAGCCTCCCATTGCTGTGGAAAAGTTTGGTCTTCATTAGATTTGAGCGATTTTGAAGACGATGTCGGAGTAATAACCGCCACATTCTGGCATCTTCTTGGCGGAGTTACATCAGACACTTTTTGGAAAAGATTTTTTGCGCTAAATGCTTTGCTTATCCCACAAACTTTTCCACTAGGGGCTGCTGCGGCAGAAATATGACATATCCTGTCTCGATGTCGACCTCCAAATCCGTCAAATTGCTTACCCGGCAAGGCCCACCACCTGTCTCTCGAAGGCTTCGATTGTTGTCAGCAATTTTCTTCTTCAGTCGGCATTTCAGATCTGTCCAAACTTAAAATGATGTTTTATGTATGTACATATGTATGTATGTATATTAGTATTTACATATGCAACTCATTTTAAAATACATACCTTTTTCCACTCGTTACTGCTTCTTGATGGAATGCCGTAGGCATTTAGTCTGCTTGCCACGGTTTCCCATGTACACTCCATAGCAGCCTTGCTACTGCCAAACTCAGGGCTTCCCGTAGCAAGGTGTGGATACTGTTCCATACAAGCCACCAATTGGCGAAATTGGGGGGCTGTTGTTATTTTGATGCTGCAATATTAAAACAATTAATTTTTTTATATTAGTACAGTAATATATTTAAAACTTTATGTATGGTATGTATGTGTTAACTACATATGTATGTACATGTATTAATATTTCATTCGCGTTTAATAAAATATATTAATATACACACATACATATATATGTTTATACATATGTACATATATTTACCTCTTTTTTGCTGAATTTTCCATTTGAAAAAACAGTTTATCAGGCATGTTCCACAAAAGTAGTGGAATGAAAGTAAAATACGTTTTGAAAAGTAAACTTTTCATTTTTGGTGTTCTGCAAAAGAAGTGGTTTGGTGTTATATTTTCTCATTTGAAATGAAGTTCGAAAACAGAAATAGTAACAGCTGATTTTAAAAATAAAATTTTACTTTATACATAATTAAATTATTGAATGTTTTTTCGCATAAAAGTTAAAGAATTCGTAAAAAAATATTCAGGAGTAATTAATAATTAAACAATGAATGTGATATTAGTGTCCATGGTGCTTCAAAACAATTAATTCGCGGCAGCAAAAGTGCAGAGGAGGATTCTGCGAGACCACTCAAATCCTTTGGATATAAATGACGCCATGTAAGTACACATGCATACATGATGTGTATATTTTCAATGAAAATTTTAAATTATAATTATATATGTATTTAGGTTTTTACAGTATTACCGCATTAACAAGGATGCTTTTCATCTTCTTTTAAATTCTATAAAATGTAGGCTGCCTGTTTCTTCCATACCGGCACAAATACAGCTTGCTGCTACATTAAGATTTTTAGCAGAAGGCGGATTTCAACGAGGTGTTGGAAAAGACAGCGATGTGGCTTTAGCCCGAAGTACCACGTGCAAAATTTTAAATCGCGTGCTTATCATTTTAGAAAGGCACATTTTGTGCTAGATGGATCACATTGATCATGAGCGACGATGAGCTTAATTTGTCCAAGCGTCATTTTATGCAAAAGTTTGGTATATATATTACGAAATGAAATTCATGACAATGATTGGAATGAATTAATAACTGATTCCGTAGCCACTTCAATAAGAGATGATATCGCCAACCGACTTTAGTTAATAAGATATACATACATCTTTGATTTTTTTATATGAATTTTATTATTTAATAAATCTTAAAGTATGTTTTTTATAAAAAAAAATAAAAATTTAAACTAAAAATATAGCGAGATCAATGAAAATTCAGTGCTGATATTAAAAAAGGAACCGTCTCAAAAAAATATTTTTAAACCACTTCTTTTCAAATCAAAGTAGTTTATAGAACATGGCAATTCACTACGAATTAATGTTCGAAAACAAAAAGTAAATGAAATGTCAAAAGTAGAATGTAGAACACTAAACATTCAAATTGAAGTGATTTCAAATTACTTTTACTTCAAAGTGATTTGCAGAACATACCCGTATATATTTGATTTTTATATATATAAGTATGTATATGTTTTCTTTTTTTCACAAATACACTGCTGACGATTAGAAATTTTCAATCGGCCCGATTTGACGTTTTGGCGACAGCTGTCATGTTATACAAACCAAAAAATGTTGACAAGTGTTACGTTTTTTTCATGAACTTTCATAATCGCGATCTATAAACCCAAAAATGAAAAACGCTCAACTATTAGCGTTTATTATTCGCGAGTCGTGTTCTACAAACTGGCTGTTACATTATAAAATTTTATTCTAGGTCCTACACATATCCGTTTTTTATTTCTAAATTGATTTACTAATGCCTGAGGAATCAATGATGGAATATACACTATTTTTATCACTCTTTGTTTACATTTTCCCCGTGCTAAGCAACAAACCAAAACATCCGGTTTGCTAAAAAGTTTTTATTTCCGTTTTGATTTATTCACGGCAATAAATTTTTTTCCTCCTGTAAAATTTAAAAATTTGTGGGTGCAGTTTTTTTTCTGTAATTTAAGAATATTAATTGCATTTTTGTGTTTTTTACAAAAACGGATAACTTCTTCATTCGGATGAAAAAAAGTGAAATATTTTTTCAAAAAAATTACTTGCTGTTTTTGCTTTATTCAAAAGATAGTAATAGTAAAATAATAGTAAAAAAATAATGATATAAAATAGATAGCAATAAGTGCAGGGTGTACAAAAAATGTTTAAAAATTATTTTTTCCTATGTACTTTAGATTCAAAAATACAAATCTTTTCGAGTTCGTATGTAGTCCCTCCATCAGTTGTACAGTACGTTCAGCATTTTGGTTCGATCTGGGAATGTCAATTAATGACTCCTCGAACGACCAGTGCGTCTTCAAACACTTAATTGCCTTTTTGCATAAAGCTCTTGAATAATGAAATTCATGACGTGCTTCAGAAGGAGGTCGAGTACATGCTGCTGACAGCCAATGTATTGTGGCTTTTGAAAGCCCTTGCTCAACACATCATCCTGTATCAGCTTTACAATCCAGTGCAAACGAGCAGTATTTACTGCTATCGTGTCGCAGATTATCATGCGAATATATCCCAAGCATCGTATTTATCAATTAGCTGATATAGTTCCTTGCGAATGGCCGCGGTAGAACCACTCTCACATTTCAGAATAACGAGTTTAATTTCGGTTGTAGTATTTTTCAGCAGAACTACTTTATACTCTTCGCCTTGGACTCTTTTAACATCAAACTGAAGACAATAGAGATTTTTGCTTTGCAGTTTTTAAAAAAATTTGGCTTTCATTTCCTGCCCTTCTGAGATTACTCGTTTCCAGACACCCGACCGACTTGGAACCGGCACATCATCACCTTTTTCAGCAATGGTTGCAAGAACGTTATATGCTTTATATGTAAAAATGTTGTTTTCTAGAACGCTGTTGTAGTGCTTGCTCTTTTGTATTTCGGTTTACATTCAGAAGAAAATGACGTGGAAGAATAGCTTGATCAATTTTATATCCGTAATCATATTTTTAATTCCATCCATTCGCCGTTTCTAGCTGTTGAACAAAAAACTGAAGTTTCCAAGAATTTGGCTGGAATTTCCACAAGACATTTTATGGTGGTTTAAAAGTATTTAAATTACTTCTTCTTCGTAAGACTTGCACTGAAAAGAGTAAAAAAAAATTTTAAATTAAAAAGAGGGAACTGTTTTCAATTTGATGTTACTAATGTTATCTGAATGCAATTATTCCTCAGGGGTTATTCTTAAGGGGTTTCATTTTTGTAATGTAAAGTAATAAAAATAGTAAGCACCCTAACCCACATATATACAAAGTGTCCGCCGGGAAGGTGTACTACTTTGTTTTGCCGCCATTTTGGTAAACATTAGTCTTGACAGCATATATTTGGCAGTAGAAATGAAATTTTTAAGTAGAATATAATTAAATAAAAAAAAATAAATTATTATGCTAAATATGTTAAAGAAGAAAATATAAATTATTATAACTCACAAAATTTTATCCTATGGACTTCGGGCCCTCTGTCAATGGATCTTGAGTTTGAAATTTTACAAAATTTTTCTTTTTTCTTTCTCGTTATAGGTATGCGATATGTTTACGATATGATGTATGTGTGTTTTTATGAATACTTAAGTTTACAAATAATATTTCAGTTGTATAAAAAAAATTTAGTTAATTAAGTTAAAACATAAAAAAAAAATTTATTAATGCATGTATGCATGAAAATTCATATATATATATTTTCCTGTTTTGTTCATAATGATAATTGGGTCACGTCCGGGGAATTTTTGTCAATTACTAATACACTTCAAATTTCACGTAATATAAATTGCAATGCATAACCGGGGAAAACAATATATATGTGTCTTAATAGTTTTGTTGGCTAGCTCTTGGGAACAATTAAAACAAAACCAAGTTCTCTGAAGTTTTAAGTTGATTCTTGTCTTTATTAAAGCGATTCTCCTGCTTCTATATAACTGGATAACAGAATCATAGACGGATCAGTGAATTCCGATAATAGGTGACTGGAAATCAAAATAATATATTGCAATTTAAAAGAAAAATAATATTTCTCTAAATATTCTCAGGATAATATCCCTTGTTACCTGGACTCAATTCTCTTTTTCTTCTTTGAATTCTAATTTTCTACCAATTTGGTATATAATAATTCACAAATTTGATATTAATAATTTTGAATATTAATTCAAAGAAAAAAAAAACTATTTTTTTTCCGTCTTATAATTTATTTGACAAGTTCTTCAAAGTTCACTTTTTCTTTAAATGAAAATAAATATTCTAATTTTCCCTATCATTTAATTTTGTTTTTTCCTTCATGATATAAAAATCCAGCCAACTATGTTAAAAAAAATTATTTGAATTTAAAGTAGTCATTTACAAAGTAGTAGTAATAAGGCCTCACAAAACAGATTCAGTTAATATGTAATTTTACACAGAACTGAACCTGGAAAAGGAAAGTTTTCTAAGTCTTTACCATACGTATTAAAATTAGGACCAAATATCCTTAGCATGGTATGTACCTTTACTACCAGAGCCATAGTCTTCTAATTCGTAATACACATGTCCAATTCTACGTATGACTTTTGCTCTAATTCCCACTGGAGCAAGCTTAGCGTTATAATATTCTGCTTTAGAGCTCTGGTTAAAAGTTCGTCTATAAACGTCCTGTCCCGTAGTAAAAACCTTAGTTCGAGATCGTAGGTTATAAGTCCTACAGTTTTTATCATATGCCCTCCGCATGTAATCCAGAACTTTTCCACGGATTAACGAAAATTCGTCCTGCCGTTCCATTACAGCATCTGTCTCTGCCAAAATACATAATATCAAAATTCCAATGTGTCCTGATTTAGTCCTGGGTAAAGGTCACATTAGGTCAATATACAAACGTTAAAACGGTCGTTCTGTCGTCACCATCTTACCCAATGGTGGTCTCAAAGTCATTGTTGGTGTCTTTGAAGTCCTGCATAGTTCACAATTTAAAATGTAAGTTTTCACTTCCGTCACAAGACGTGGCCTATGAAAGTATCGTCTAATTCTTTCAAAGGTCTTTGCAATGCCACTATGCGCAGAAATTGGCTGATCATGTGCCGAGAAAATAACTACGACGTAAATCTGGGGGTACGAAAAGTCTCCAAGAATCGGTTTCGTCCAAGTCTCCCGTGGGAAAGTGTACTCTCCTATATATAAACTTCCCAATCACTTTATAGTCAGGCAACTCGGATGACGCAAACTCATTACGGAGTTTAGTATACTCAACACTTTTGAAAGCCTCTGAGTTCAGGTCATTAGATGGCAAATTGTCGATTTCCAGAGAATCCACAAAATATTCACCTTCGTGGGATCGCGAAAGAGCATCTGGTACTATATTGTCCTTCCCACGGCGGTGTTGTATGAAGAAGTTAAAACCTTGAAGTTTTAATGACCACCTCGCAAGCCTACCAGACAAATCTCTCTGGCTCATGAGCCACTTCAGACTTGCGTGATCAGTCACCACTTTGAACTATGAATGTAGAATAGTTTTGTATAAAGCGTCGATGCCACCCCGTCATTCCTAAAAAACGTCTAAAATGGCGAAGTGTCCGTGGTACCGGGAAATAATATTTCACCTTACCAAGAACAAAATTACTCTTCCTTATTTCTTTCCTCAACCTCGCAGCTATCTCCACCAAATGTGTCAAGTGTACGTCAAAGTTTGCCGAAACTATTAGAAGATCGTCCAAATATAAAAATACATGTGCCCTCATTTCATACGAAATTACAATCTCCATTAATCGGCACAACGTCTGCGGAGCATTACACAGTCCAAACGGCATTCTTGTAAACTGGTACAGCGGTCGATTAGGGACTGTAAAAGCTGTCTTATGTCTTGAGCTCTCATCCAATTTGGTTTGCCAAAAAGTGTCTTTCAGATCTATTTCTGAAATGAAATAAACAGAAGGAAGCCTTGACAGAAGTCCGTCAATGTTCGGAATTGGGTATGCGTCCTTTATTGCCACGGAATTAAGTTTCCCGCTGTCCAAAGACATCCTCACTTTATCCGGTTTCATTACCACGACCGTCGGAGACGACCACGGAGAACTTGGAGCTTCCTCAATAACACCAAGAGTAATCATTCTGTCCAATTCTAAACAAAGTTTCATTTCCACTGCAGGTGATATAGTTTTGGTTATTGGTTTTGCATTGCCAGTATCAATTTCATGCTCAACCAAAGATGTGCACCCTAAGCCCTCACTTTCCGAATCACGGTATGAAGCAATCACATTATCCAAATGCTTCCTCTGTTTTGGTGTCAATATAAGCTTGTCAGTATAATTTTCGTCATATTTCATTTCACAAATTTCCGTCATTGCAATTTCCAAACCAAATTCATTCCAGAAATCGAAGCCACAAATAATATCCTGCTGAATAGTTGGTACTATTAAAAATGAAATAAATTTTGTCTGTTTCCGAAAAGTCACCGGTAAAGTCACTGTTCCTAAAATATTTTGCCTTTGACCTTCTGCTGTTTTTACGTTGCCTTTACTTTTCCTAAAATCTGGCATTTGCTCTATTCAATCACGCTCCTATTAGTACCGCTGTCTAATAAAGCAAAATATCTGATATCACCTATTTGTAATTTTATAAAAGGTCGAATATCATCTACTGGAGGTATAATAGAAGATATAACAACACTTCGAAAGGATTTAAATTTTCGATAAAAAGAACGTATACCATTCGATGATCTCTTCGACCTACTCGATTCACTGCTATTGCCAAAAATTTTGTTTCGCGTTTTTTTGTATTTTAACAATCTAACATGATAAGGTCTTAATAATGGATGTTCTCTATTAGAATCTGATTTCATTTCATGTAAGTTAGTTACACAAGTTACGGATGTCCTACTCTGTTCCGGTGGACATCCTTCTGTCTGTTTCCCTGCGGTTTTGCCCCACATTTCGGACAAGTTGGCCTATATGTATCCTTAGCACCACATCCGTAACAAAATATACGTCGTAAGTCCAAACAATCAAAAGAAGTATGACCCATCTTGTCACAGTTCCAACATTTCATATCACTCTGAATCGCACAAATATCCGAAATTGTAGTTGTATCCTGTAAAGTATCTGTTTCCATATTAAGTTCTGACACGCGGCCCTTATATGGTTTTCGAAAATCAGAAGAACGTAAGTCCTTGATAAATTTCTCATGTTTTTTAACTTCCTGACGAAGGTGATCGACACTACCAATATCAATATGAAGTTTAAGTTAATGTTTGATCTCATTTCTGAGATTACGAATTATTATAGCACACAAATTAGGTACCGAAATAGAAATTTTAAGTCGGTCCGACATAGCCATTATGTTGTTATAAAAATCATAAAAAGTTTCACCTTGATGTTGCTTGCGTCTATGTATTTCCTCCATTAAATCAAAGTCAGAGGCATCACTCTTATATTGCTCCCGTAAAGCTCTAGTCAATGAAAACCAGTCTAGTTCGTTATTACGTCGAATGTAACGCCAATACCAGTCAAAGGCCCTGCCAACGAAAAGTCCATGGCCATGTTTACATAAAAGGTTAAAATCGCCGTTCAAGTTGTTAGTTCGTTTATTCTATATATAAACTCGTCTATAGTCATTTGGTCGTCACAACCAGAAAATTTAATTCGCCAATTGCGAATTATATTCGATACCTTTTCACCTATAAAAGAATTCTGAGAAGAGTTGGTCCCAGATAAAGAGATCGAATTGTCGTTATTTGGGTTTCCCTTATTGCGAGAATTAGAGTTATTACTGCATAAATTCGGACACACCTAATGTTATTATACCAGATGGCATCATTACTAGGTCTGTTCGTTTACTTTTCTGGTAAAGTTCGGTAAAATGAGAATAAACTATAATTTATCTCAGTAAGAGACCAAAATGTACAAAAGTAAGAAAACGCAAAAAACTATAAAATTTACCACAAAATAGGTCTGTTCCACGTGCATAACAAAAACATTTCCATCGTTGGCAACGGCTGTAAAATGTGGACAAAATTAAATTGAAAAAAAAAGTATAAGTGCGAATACGCTGCTCGTATAAAGCTTTTTCACGTCTTAGCACTTTGGCACACGAATTGACAAAAAAATTCTTTAAAATGTGCAAATTTTTTAATATTTTGGCGCATTTATATCATTTATCGCCAAAATATTAATATTAAAAAAAGAAAAAAGTGTTCGGTAGTAAGTGTAGGTACTATCGTATAAAAAAGTGTTTACTTAAATGTGCGGTTTTGTTTATTTCCAAACATAGGTTTGTAAAAGTGAAAAAAGATTACCAAGAAAAATGTAAGACATTTATCTATGTTTAATAAATTTAACTAAAGTGATAAAATGTGTTAAATTTTAGGAGTGGAAGCTGCATAATGGGATGTGGGCCAGGGAAGACTTTACATCATTTCCCGAAGAACGATATCAGGTAAGGCTTTTGTTTTTGAAGGGGTAGAATTTTCTGCAGAAATATACTGCAGTGAAGCTGCCCCATAAAAACAATTAGAATAGAATTAATTTTCTATTAACTAAAAATCTATGTTTAATTTGGAGAAACTTCCCTAAAGCATATTTCTTCTTTCTGTGGTATTATAATTCGAGGGCTTATTGCAATAGCTTCATAAGACAAACGAATTTAAACCATATTGAAACCAAGTTCAAAAATATAATCTGATTTGTGAAGAGTAGAAAAAACTTATACTTAATTTTCAAATATTGGTGATAAAACCAATATATAAAAAATAAAACCATAATATATGAATTAATAATTATGTTAATAGGGCTTTCCTACGGGCTAAATAAATAAAAGCAATTATTTCATTGATCAGTGGCAGTGCTATTAAATTTGGTGTGCATTTTCCCTTTGTTGTATTACATTTATTTTTTGGTGTTATTAATATTTAAATAAGTGAATGTAATATTATTATTGGTATTATTGGGGCCAAAGCACCGCGATCAAGAAAGATAAATTGTGTCACAGCGACTGCAATATGGCAAAAAACTAATTAATTTTTAATTTTTATTTTGTATTTTTATATACTGCCATTCCCGAGGAAGGAAAACTACCACTCAACATATATTCAATAAGCAGAATTCGAGTCAACGAACAACATCAACATCTACAATAAAAATTTCATCTTTCATTATTAAGTTAAAAATAATCAAATTGTTTATTTAAAGGTTGTTGTATTTTGATTTGATACTGTTTTCTTTAAAAAAATTTTAATTTGTAATAAAGTAATAAGGATTTAATAATCATATTTTTCATTTTAATCTTTCATAAAATATATAGTTAATACTGTTAACAAGTTAACTACGTGCAATTGATTTGATTAAATTTAATTATTTGAATAAAGAGGAGAATTCGTTCTCTCATTAAAAATTTGTGAATACATTATTTGATTCTGTTGTAAATCATGTGGTAAGTGAAACTTTCGGATGTTCTAAATTTCATTAAAATCGATTTGAACGTTTTGGAGATTCCGAATTTTCCCCCCTATCGCCCTCCTGTAAAAGTAACCTTCCCGGGGTTGCACAAACTACGTGCACCAAATGTCATCGTGATTGGTCCACAAATGGCGTAGTTAAGCTCGTTTATATTATAAAATCTGTTAAAAACCATGTGGAAGGAGTAGCATAATTAAAAAAGGAGGCGTAAAGGTGGGCGTGATTAAAAAAAAGTAGCCTATAATTCATTCAAGAGTCCCAACTATATGGTGTGAAAATTTCAGGAAGATCGGTCTAGCGGTTTGGGCTCCTATAAGCTACAAACAAACAAACACACATTCAGCTTTATATATTTATATACATAGATAAACAATTTCTTAGCTTTTATTTACGAATTTTGTTAAAGGCAAAATATGAACAGTTCAAAGTATTAAACAAATTTAAATTTATTAGTAAAAAGTTTAGTAAACATTTAAGAACATTAAGAAGTTATCGATGATCGCTGCTTATTTGGAAAGATATTTCAAACTTATCCTAGGACGTACGTGTAGCTGAAGTATTCACTACTGGAAGCCAACATATCCGATAGCATTTCCTGTGCTAATGCCGTAGCGTCTAAGAATTTGTTATGTCTAACGTATAAATACAAATTTCAGAGCAGTTGGACAATTTGTTATTGTTGTATAACCATTGTGGCACAAATGTTTGTAAACTTAGTAGTTAATTAACGACGGATTTCTGTATTAGTGTTGAGGATTCCTCTTCATTTATTTACGCAATAGTGACCAGGTCATGTTTGAGGATATATTTCGATGTGGTAAATCTGCAAAATCGTTTTCTTGTAACCAATCCCAAGTAATGTGGGGCTTTCATCAGCAGTACAAGTGCATGATCATCACTTGCCATATCGACATATACTTAAGTCTAATACAGCACCACTATTCTTGGAACTATTGCTTATATCAGACTCATCTCCTAAAATAGGTTTTGCAATCCAACGATAACGTTCATCAAATAAATGCAAGCAATTCAAACAGACTAGCAGTAAATAAAAATGTTTATTGAGCGATTCCAAAGAGTATCTTCAAGTTGGAAATGCATTGATTGCTCGTACATAATAGCAGAAGCTTAAAATAATCATTGAAAATTATGTAATTAATTTGACGACATTTTACATTTACATAAAATTACCTTTTCTAATGTTTATTATTTACGTGAAAGGCGTAGAGATATTGTGCTATTGATATAATGTGATCCAAGTCATTGTGTTATTAAAAGAGTTGATTAACTGGATGACGGTAAGACAAACGATGCAGACTACAAACCGTACTATGTTAACAGCTATCACGGGTGAATCAGTAAATTTATACATTACATTGTTTTGGTACAAATTAAAATCCAAGCTTATTTCTGATAATTCTAATACATCCTAATACGTGCGGCAATAAATAAAGCGATTGCGTTTATTGTTTGAATGAACGCCTCCAGCTACTTTAATATCCTGCCAAGTACTGCGAATTCCTCCTGAAAAAAGCAAATTGTAAAATATGTACATACATATATTCCGCGGATAGAGAGTGGCGATGGCACGATGAATGATAGTCTGCACGTTGACTACACAACCAAAAAAAACAGACCTGGGTTCAACCCCAGTTTCAGACAAAAATTTTAAAATAAAAATAAACATCTCGCATTTTTCTGATGTGCATTAGTGTGTCTTTGTGTGTCAGTTGTTGTCGGAAGGTTTCAGTGGCGAAGGCATAGTCACTGGTCACTGAACAATACCGGCTTCAGCTGATAGCAATCCACAATCACATCAGAACGCCCTCCTTCGTTGGTATTGTGTAGCACCGGCGAAGTAAAATAATAATTAAAAATGGCTATTAAACCGAAGCTTCAGCACTGCTACGAGTATAAAAACAAAAAGAACGTGCGAAAGCAGAGCTGCAAAATAATTAATTAAGCTTCACCTCCTGTCGTTTCTCCTACTATCCCTTTCCTATAGTTCCCAGCACAATGCTTCGCATGTGTAGGAGTCATCTCCTGAGTGCTGGTTCTAGATAAAAAAAAAACATAAGCTTTGTTGTCTGCCTGTATTTAAAGTAATTTCATGCCATTCTTCTTGACACGAATTTGTTGTAACTACTTCACTTTGATTTTTGTATAAGGAAAATAATTGAAGGAAACTCACACAAGCTTCAACTTCCTAATCTGCAACTTCAATATGTAAAAATTGACACAAGCGGCCGGAAAATGCCATAGGCTAATATTCACGGCTCATATTCCGTATTCACGGCGCATTTGCTCAATGCTGCACTTACTGCTGTAGAGAACCATCAAATTAAACCTCTTAAGCAAATTTAACACCATAAAACTAGTTTCCAATTGCTCCGATGAAGGGTGCCTGACAAGAAAATATATGATATTATAATAAATACCTTGTCGGAAGTCAAATAATATATTCCATTTAAATACTTACCCTTTGCTTAATATATAAACCACATTTTTTGTTGAATTATATATTTAATTCAACACAATGAATGAAATTTCATATATTTGCGTGCTTTTGTCAAAAATTTTGTGGACGAAAAATATTAATAATTTTTAAACATGGGCAAAGCAATGTACAATTATTGCTTCTAACCCATTGCCTTGCCAATGATTTTCTTTCTCTTTTCGATTTACATAGCACAGCTGAGAAAACGCTTTTTGTCCCCGTCCATACTGTGAAGCATATGTTGCAAAACTTTTGAGTTTGTTGATGAGAAGGGGAAGAGGAGTGGAAGTATGTACGCTGTTTCATGTACATGCAGTTTTTGTTGAATTTCTTATTTGCATCTTTTGACATAGGTGTATTTGACGTTTCATTTTATTTCTTTTCGTTTGGTATACTGTTAACATCTATCATAATAATAGCTACCCTATTTTATTGTTAATTTTTTGTAAAATATAATCAAAAATTTAAAAAAAAAATTTAAATTATATAAAAATTATTATATAATTTTTCTTCTTAGCGTCTATTTTGCTTCAAATTATACCTTTTGCTTCAAATGTCTATCCAAAAAAAAATATTCACACTTTCTATCGCAGGGTAGTTATTTTATATTTACATTCGGTATTGAGAAATGTCAAAAAAAATTAAAAAAAGAAAATAGAAAGGAGGAATAAAAAATACTAAACATGAAGCAAAAGATTCATGTATGGACACTGCTTTTTGATTTTAAAACACTTTTGTTTATTAAAAATTGTTTTCACAACTTCTGTTTTTTTTTTGTATTTTCTCTCTATTTCAAGTGTGATGGTGTGAATACAAAATGTCAGTTTACGTTAGATTTTTTGACAGTCGCAATAAATGTATTTAGATTTCTGTATCGTAAAATGTTATGAGTCTTAATACTTGTATAACAGTCTGAATGGCCCTTAAAGGGTGCTTTAGACGATAAGATTTGTCGTACGTAAAATGAGAGAGAAAATAAAATAAAATTGCATCCGTATTTCAAAAAAAAGAGAGTAAAAATCGAATGGTTGTTTTCTGGCTTTTACACCATTGGTATGGATAAAATCAAGTAAGATGAAAACATTCTCATTTAATTTAACTACAGCTGTTTTGTGAGGTTTTGAAACATTAATGCTCTTGTTCTTCACGCACGAGAATGCCCGTACTTTTTCTTCGGGCTAGTTTGGCCATGAAGAACAAGCAATCAGTTTGTTTATAATAAACATTGAAAATAACAAAGAAAAATTACAAATGTCGCAAACAGCTGGCAGACATTAAAAAAGTTGTGTGTTAAAAAGTTTCTTAACAATAATTAATTACAAACATTTTTGTTATTTATACCATAAATTGTTAACAACTTTTCATAAAAAAGACAATTTTTTTAAATAAATATTTTTGTTAATACAAATTATTATTTCGTAAAGATGCTACCTATTTGGTAGCGAAATATTGAAAAATAAATAATTGTTAAAAACTTTTCATAAAAAAGGCCAACGCTGAAAAATAAATATAATTAAATAAATTCTTTCAATACCTGTTTTTTTAAATAAATTCTTTCACAAATAGTTTTTTTTCGGTAAACTGTCATCAATCACATCAAATTTTCAACGAAAATCAGGGATAATCAAGTTCGTACAATTGTACTTTTTTCAGTACACTTTGCATTGCAAAAGTACTACTTTACTCCACTAAATATTAAGTACCATATGATTATACGTTGTTCAGTAATTTAAATTAATTATAGCAAAAATATATTTTCGATTTTTCTTAATATAATATTTAATTATTAAATTATTCACAACCACTTTCCACAACTTTTTCACAAACTTTGACGTTTGGCCTGTTGAATGAAGTGACCAGCGAAATAGCTAATAAGTTTAGCATCCCTACAATAACAGTGACGGTCATTTGACCGGTGATACGACCGTCATTGTTGACAGAATTATAAGTTATTGCGTAGAACAAAGTTCCTATAATTTTCTCAATGGCAATATGAGAAAAATTACCGAAACTTCTGGGTGCATGTGATAGTCAGCGTTGATGGATAAATCGGTCACTGCTGACCGGTCAGCATGGACGAATATATCGACCAATGCTGACTAGTCAGCGTTAACGGATATATCAGTCACTGTTAACGGATACCACAATTAAAGTGAAACACTATTTGTTTCAATTCTTTATATTGATTTTATTTCAATATTCTAATATATATCTACATACATATACATATAAAGAAGAAATGTAATATAATATAAAATAGAAATATGCATCAGAACCTTGGAGTGGGCGATCATCTGTGAATTTTTTCTTAATATAATTGCCCACAATTATTTAAAATATACAAATATTAAAACAAACTATTCAGGGATTCGCATAAAAATTAATTCTATCCATCAGCAAAGACAACATATGTCGTTGTTAAAACGTGTCGCCGAGTACCGAACACAAAAACTATGCTCTCTTCCACACCCGTAACATGCTACCAAACTAAATGTTTTCTCGCCTAAACTCAGTCGTACGGAGCTTCAAAAACTATAGTCCGAATTATAAGTTTATAAACGAGTAAAATTATAATTTCTGTGAAATGGATGAATTTGCGAAAATTCAAGAATACTTTTTTAATGAACTGCATTAATTTTTAACTATTCAACAACACGTTGGTTGTCTCGTAACGAGGTGGTCTCTCGAGTAATAGGAACTCCTTCAGTATTACTTTAATTTGATTGATTTCGAAACAAATTCTCAATATTCAAGAACTCATTTTATTTTATCTTTCTGTTACTAATAGTTAATAATAGTAAAACTTAACAAAACTTTTATGTTTTTAGTACATTTGGGGTCAAAAAAGTACAATTTTAAAATTGTCAAATATCATCTCCGATATAAACAGAGCTGTAAAAAATTGACATTTTTTTTTTTTGGTAAATATTATGGTTTTTTTCGTTTTCTTACTTTTGTACATTTTGCTCTCTTATTGAGAGTAATTATAGCTTACTCTCATTTTACCAAACTTTCCCAGAAAGTAAACGTAGAAACCTTTTACCTAGGAAAATGTTCATTTACTTTTTCACATTTTTGAGAGTAATTTTTGAAAATTTCTTGTTACTCACTCGTTGCTAATTTTTACTGGTAAAGTAAATTAACATACCTAATTAAATAGTGAAAGAAGTTTGTTATATTTATTGAGAATTGATTTGTGGAGACATTTAGTACATAAATAAAATGGAAATGGAGACTTTAGCTGATGTAGTGTTTGTAGTTGAAGGCTCCGCAGCTAATGGAGCATACATCAATGAATTGAAAACAAATTACATTATTCCCACATTAGAACATTTTAGTCAAGGTCCGAGTGAAAACCTTGAATATAATATATCGGAAAGGTATTCCACACAATATTGTGTGGTACTCTATCGTACTGCATCCAATTTACTAGAGCCAATGTGCATCACTTTTGGTCCATATGCATCACCTCAAAAAGTAATAGAATTATTTGATCGCCTTCCATTAGTTGGTGGCAGCATGGAATCATGTGCGAATTTAGCCGAAGGCTTCGCCACGGCTCATGTATGTTTCGGCGATATGAAAGAACATCGGACACGCTATAATAAGGATGGGAATATCTCAATTCAAAAGCATTGTATACTGATATGCAATAGCTCATCATATTCCATGCCTGTAATGGAATGTTGGAAATATACAGGAAAAACAGGTGTTGTATAAAAACTAATTGTAGTATATTTTCTTCGTTGGAAAATTATTATATTTTTATTTTATTTATTGAGTCCATTTCTTATATGTTATTAAATATCAACTTTTTTATATAATTTTAAGTGGAACAATTGGCTGGACTATTTCATGAACGTAAAATTAATCTTTCTATAATTGCACCACGTGAAATTCCAATGTTATTTAAAATTTTTATGAAGGCCGATGGTGATCAGCCACTGACAGCAAAAAAGTATGCCAAAAATATAAGCCATTTAGTATTACTTAAAGGTTACCATCTTAAAGAAAGACAACAAAGTCCAAATAGTAGTATGCGTAACCAAAACACCCAAGCGGTAGTTAGTGTAAATCAACAACAGCAGCAACAGAAAAAAAATATTCACCAGCAAAGTACAGGTCTGCCATTGGATAATACGCATGCTTCCCCTCAACATCAGCAACAGGAGCATCAGCAACAAGTTGCCCAAATTAATGCTATACATCCCAATCAACAACCAGAAAATGTGATTAACCAGCAACTCTTACAACAACAACAGTTTGCAGCTCAAAATCCAATGCAAAACCCTTATTTTCAAGGTCAAGGCAACCGTTGGGTGTTCAATTCCAACCAACAACAGCAAACACGCCCACAGTCTTTACGCAATGCACTTGGCGATCCTATGTTAGCGATTGGTGGACCTCTAAATCAGAGTGGCATTCCTGTGCAAAATTCAGCCTTAACATCACAATTGAGTGCACCACCTAATCAAACTGTAAATCCAATGATGCAACAACAACAAATTCCAAAGCAAATGCAACAACACCAACAGCAGCAACAACAACAACAGCAACACCAGCAAAATGTAATGAACCATAATATGTCTGTATCTGGTAAACCTAATCACCAAAAGCACCAGGTTGCTGTTGTTGGCAACAACCAGCCAAGTACATCTATAGCAAATCAACAGAATTCTGGGCCATCGTCAGATCAGATAATCACGCGTGGAAAGATATGGTCAGGTACTTTGGAATGGATAGAGAAATGTAAATTTGACCAACAAAAAATTTCGCGAAATTTACAATGTACTGTAATTACCACTATAAAGGATGGAGAACCTGAAATAAAGGCGAACAATTGGCCATCCAAATTGCTTATGGAGCTTATGCCTAAACATTTGGTTGGTAATATAGGCGGGCAGTTTCTTAAAGATTCGAAAATGGTTGTGTTTAAACCACAACCATGTGAGGCTTTAGATGCTCTAGCTAAAAATATGACATCAGTATTTGCTGGCTGTGTGCACATTACACCAGCACCTAATATGCCAGCATGTGATATCAAAGTTTTGATACTTGTTTTTTCTGCCGTTAAGAATGCATTCCTGGGTTTTATACCCAATAATCAATCCTTCTTTGTTGAACGTTTACGAAAGGTCATACAACAGAAGCAATCAATGAGCACGCAGCAACCTGCTGTAGGCGGACCTAATAATATGCAACAACAAGCCCAACAATTGCAAAATCCAATGGCGGGTCAAATTTTGCACAACATGAATTCTCAACAGCAACAACATGACCCCAGCCAGCAACAACAGCAGCAGCATTTTAGTCCAAATATTCATAATCAATGTAATATATATAATATTCAAATGACTGGTGGCCCAATGAATCAACAAATGATCGGCGGACCAACAGTGTCTGCAGGACCAAATCAGATGATCGCCAATAATAATATGCAACACCAACGTATGCCCATAACGACTGCAGGTAATTCGAACAATTCTCAACAACAACAAATGGGACCCCAACAAATGCAACAGCGAATGGTTCGCCCTATGATGAATAATAATCCTGGTCTGCGGCATTTACTTCAGCAGCAATCAGCACCAGGTCAAGAATTTCGTCCTCAAATGGGTGGCGTTGGCGCTGGTCCTAGCGGAGTGCAAATGAGAAGTGACGGTATGCCAAATCACCAAAAGACCGGTGGCGGACCAACAGTGTATGCAGGACCAAATCAGATGATCGCCAATAATAATATGCAACACCAACGTATGCTCATAATGACTGCAGGTAATTCGAACAATCCTCAACAACAACAAATTGGACCCCAAGAAATGCAACAGCGAATGGTTCGCCCTGTGATGAATAATAATCCTGGTCTGCGGCATTTACTTGAACAGCAATCAGCACCAGGCCAACAATTTCGTCTTCAAATGGGTGGCGTTGGCGCTGGTCCTAGCGGAATGCAAATCCGAAGTGGCGATATGCCAAATCCCGAATAGACCGGTGGCGGACCAAATCGTCCTTTTGATGATAATGACTGAATATGTATGTATATGTAAAATGTTCTATAATATTAGATTCACTCACACTCAGTGGCTATAATAAAGTTTTACAAATCTATAGAAATGATTAGTCTCTATTGATGAGTTTTAAAAATCAAGGAAAAGGAAATACTTTTGGCAGACATTTAATCTTCTTGTTTTTCCTAATTTAACAATACAGAATAGAGATAACGTTAAAACAACGATGAATGCAATAAACAAACATGACAACTAATTTTTAATGCGTACGCGAATAAGAATATTTCATACGTATTCAAAAATATTTAATCAACTATAAAATATGTACATATACATACATACATGCATTCACATGTATGTACATATATATACTTTTTCAAGGCATATAATTTGTTTGATGTAAGAACAGTTTATGCATTTATTTATCATATCTATATATGTATGTAAATATAAGTTGTTGCTTGTTTCACTGCAGTGCATCTTATATACAGTAATGTAATAATTACTAAACCATGCAATGCACAACTTGTACAATAAAGCTATAACTTCTGCTCTTGAGCAATGAAGCAGTTAACGGTAATAGCCCAACGCAGCAATCAACCAACATTAACTTTCGTTCTAAGCATTAGCAAGGAAGCAAAAGTGAATTTTAACAAACATCTTAAATAAATTTACGTTTGCAAGCATGCACATGCGTACATGTGTACTCATATTTATACTGCAAAGTACGTCAAACTATATGATTGTGTAAACGTATGTATTTATGTAAATGTGACGCGCAAAATAGAAAGGGACCTAAGGGTAAAAACCGGTTTTGTTCAGGAGAGCCATTTTAAAGATTTAAATACGTGTATCTTTGGTGTACCATCACTTTCATAAAACGCGCATATCTCTGGGAGGGAACACTTTTGGGGGCATGGGATCGGTCTTATTCGATGCTCAGATGTTGTCCACATAAAAAAAAAAAAAAGTGAAAATTGCTTTTTTGTACCCTTACAAATGCATGTTTTTGGTCACTTATTTCTTAAGGGGCGGTTTGAAATTTCACTTATTTTGAACATTTGTTCTTAAACATCAAAATTTATTGAATGTTACTCACATAAATCATGGGAGGTGGTCCACCGGCATTAAAGTTTCCTGCGGCTGGATGAACGTTTGGTGAATAACCAGCAGGCACGTACCCACCTTGATTTATATTACTCATTGGCATAGACATTCTATGTCAAAATACTAAAAATACGGTTTTTTTCTATGAAAAGCCTTTAAGTTTCCTGCAACAAAGAATATATACATATATAAAAATGAAAAAGTTAATTACTTAAATTAAAGCACATAATAACGGGAACAGTATTTCCATCGTTGTCGATTCACTCCAAGCAACAAGAAAATGTAAAACTACCTCATTGTAGTTATTTTGTATGTGCATATGCAGTTTTTTAAGAAAATTAACAAGGAATCGTTTTGATATTGATGTCATTCTCACTTACACTTTTTAATTAAACTATCATTTATACGTTGAAACACTTCGTTACTTAAAATATAGTACCTTCTCCTTTTAAGGAAGTTATTAATGACATTTCCGAAAAATAATGTAAAAGAATTAATATTTTTTTTAGTTTGCTGTTAAGTCCCCGTCCATATTGTGAAGCATATGCTGGAAAAGTTTTTTGAGTACTCTTTTGAAAGTGCAGCAGTGTCCATACATGAATCTTTTGCTTCATACGTTCGTAGCATCGTGAGGAAATAATTATTTGTATTAAGTAATTTGACATTTGAAGCACAAGGTATAATTTGAAGCAAAATGGACGCTAAGAAGAAAAATTATATAATAATTTTTATATAATTTTATATTTTTTTTTTAAATTTTTGATTATATTTCACAAAAATTTAAAATTAAAACTCGTAACAGCGTTTGGACCAAACCGAAAGTTATTGAACAGGAATGGGGAATTCAATGTATAAGAAGCAACAAATATAGATTGCCGTGTTGAACATCTGTTCAAAAAATTATTAGAATTTTTGGTTGACAAAATTGTTGCAAAATGCACAATTTTTGTAAACTTTGTTTAATTATTTTGAATTAACTTGATATTTCAGCAAAAAAATGGGGATTATCTTTTAAGCAATTGGTAAGTACCTTATTTAAATATATAAAGTAATTTCCAACAACCTAGCCTATGGTTAACAGTATACAAACGAAAAGAAATAAAATGAAACGTCAAATACACCTCTGTCAAAAGATGCAAATAAGAAATTCAACAAAAACTGCATGTACATGAAAAAGCGTACATACTTCCACTCCTCTTCCCCTTCTCGTCAACAAACTCAAAAGTTTGGCAGCATATGCTTCACAGTATGGACGGGGACTAACTATAACGAATTAAAATAATTGATTTGTGTTGCCCTGTTTTTGTTTGAAATATAAATTTAGAAGTTACTATGCTGCCAGATAAAGTTCTAAAGTTTGGGAACTAAAACTGGAAAAATACAAATCATGGACTAGCTATCACTAATTGTAAGCAATTTCTTGATTGGTAAATTTTTTTGCCAATAAGGCCTAACGTCGTAGTTAATGTCAATAAAAAAAGATTTTATTACATATTTTAACCAACGTTTTATAATTTGAAACAAAAGTTGTCCAGAGAATTTGAAAGCAAATTTTAAAAGTATGAATGGAAAAGTAAAAAATTTGAGTGTATTCAAATGTGGAACAAAAGTTTATCGTGTAACACCAAATTAGTTACAATATAGGTTGCGATTGTTGAAGTAGTCGACACGTTTACTACAAAATCAAAAAGTCCTGCGTTCGACCCTGATTCAGAGGAAGTCATAACAACAATTCGCATTTTTCTGATGTGCATTATGTGTCTTTGTATCGATTGTTGTCGGAAGGTTCACAAGCGCATTCACATGTCAATATAGTACAGGCTTCAGCTGTAACCCATCCACAGGCACATCATAGCGCCCTCTTTCGTCGATATTGTGTAGCACCAGTGAAGTAAAATAATTTCTAAAAAGAAAGCTAGATCTTGCATTCGAGGTTTAAAGAACATCGAAATATATTGATGTTGGATGCATAGTGTGAATCGTTGTTTACATGGGGGTAACATGTTTATATTTTTTCCTTTCAAATTTTCTCACTTTTTTACTAAACACTCATACTTTTAAAATTTTGACGAGTGTTTGCGTGCCAGTGCAGAAAACTCAGTAAATAAAAAAAATTAGATTTTCTTTTCGATTTATTAATATTTTTCACTTTATCGAAATAACCTCTATAAAACACGGTATAATTCAGTGTATGTCAGTTGTTGTCGGAAGGTTTCAGTGTGGAAGGCATAGTCACAGGTCACTGAACAATACCGGCTTCAGCTGATAGCATCGGAACGCACTCCTTCGTCGGTATTGTGTAGCACCGGCGAAGTAAAATAATAATAAAAATGGCTACTAAACCGAAGCTTCATCACATCTACGAGTATAAACAAACAAAGAACGTGCGAAAGCAGAGCTGTAAAATAATTAATTAAGCTTCACCTCCTGTCGTTTCTCCTACTATCCTTTTCCTATAGTTCCAGCACAATGCTTCGCAGGTGTGGGAGTCATCTCCAGAGTGCTGGTCCCAGATAAAAAAAAAAAGTTCAGGCAGTCAAGTATGAAATGTATAAGAATGAAGATGGTAAGAAAACAACAATGTTTAACAAAGCTGTTAACGGTTTACTTGGGTAATATAAAAACAGAACCACTCCCTTGCTATGGAGCTAATAACAGGAGTAAACTCTGAAGTTGGCGAAGTTAGTAAATTACTCATGCTATACATTTCGTCCATAAAGAGAAAAAGACGAAAGTTTAAGCTAGAGATTAAACATTGCCCGCCACCTTGCATTAACAAAGTTATAATCAACAAAATATGGTTACATCAAATATTTATTAAGTAAATTCACAAATAATAATAATAAAATACTACAGATCCATTAACAGAACCCAAAATAGAGTTAGTTTTGAACAGACCCGTGAACTGTAGAATATAAAACAAATTTTTCTTTTTTTTAAATGCGATTGGCATTGGAATAAGTTTTCCCAGTCATGATTTGGGAGTTTATTTCTGGACCAAAAACCAATGCCACCTGAGCCGAGGGTGTTAGTACCATGGGTCTTTAGTACTATGATTATCAGATAAACAGCGAGAACAATAACCAGACATTAAAACGTACCTTAACTTTTTTTCGTGCGACTAATGCCGGAAGCGATAACAAGGCTATAGTGGGTGGCTCTTTCTACAGATTTTGCACTGCACGTTGCCTTTTCATTGGTTTTCGGTTTCATCATTTGAGTTGTCGTTGGCACCAGCTTTTAGGAGGGCATTCGCTACATCCAACGTTTTCTCATAGTCTTCAAGCAGAGCATCTTCAAAAAGGTTAGAGAAAGTGCCCATATAGCTAGGAAAAGGTTAGCATATACAGTCGAACTTCTCTATAACGTAGCAGTTGGGGACCGTCAAATTTCTATGTTATAGAGAAAATTCGTTATAGAGAAACTGCAGAAAATATTTGACTACATTTTTTTTATGTAGAAAATATATTTATTAAGACAAAAAAAATTGTTTTTACATGAACATTTTAATTTTTTTTTATTAATACATATGTGACTAAATTGATGCAAAAAATCGATTGCTAAAAACTTCGCAATAGAGAGATTATTTAGTGTAAAAAATTCTATTTAGGTCTTAAAAAAATTTACGTTACAGAGAGAACTTCGCTATAGGGAAGTTCGTTATAGGGAGATCAAAATGTATGAAAATACTCACAAACATGTTGTGTTCACGAATTTTATTTGTTATAGAGAAGATTTCGTTATAGAGAAGTTCGCTATAGAGAAGTTTGACTGTAATATTAAACTTTAGTTGGTAAATATGAACAATTTTGTGATTGGTTCTTTCACAATACCATTTTCTGTGTGTATATCGGCAACTCTAACGTGACTGTCACTTCCCGGAAGCTACCTAGTCATTTATCGCTGTCTGGCGAAATTTTTATTTATTGCGCTTATGTAAATCATGGAAGTACTCCTCTTTCCACCGTCGGCAGAAATCGTGAGTAACTGCCTTGACCTTGCGATAACGATTTATTAAACCTATTGGAGCCTTCTATCAAAAAATGAACGGGAGTAACAGCCACGAGTTCGTCAGGATTTTTCCGACATAGGACACAATAGACACGAATTTAAACACGCCTCTATTCTCGCAAGTACAGTAGGTAGATCCTCGAAGTTATACTTCACAGATTGAGCTTCTTGTCGAAAGTGTTGGTTAAATTAAGGGTGGCGATGGCACGATGGATGGTAGGCTGCATGTTGACTATAAAATCAAGCACAGACCTGAGTTCAACCCCAGTTTCAGACTAAAATATAAAAAAAAAACCTCGCATTTTTCTGATGTGCATTAGTGTATCTTTGTGTTTTACTTGTTGTCGGAAGATTTCAGAGACGTTACAAAAACAAATAACGTGCAAAAAGCAGTGTTGTAAGATAGTGAAGCTTCACCTCATATCATTATATCATTTCCTTTAGTTCCAGCACAATACACCGCATGTGTAAAGGTCATCTCCTGAGTGCTGGTCCAAGATAAAAAAAAATGGGTTTGAACATTAGTTTCTTTATTATACTGGTGCTTTCGACATTACTTGTATGCCAAACTACGGCCACAGCATATGATACACATTAAAAACAACAAAAGCAGTTAGTAGGTTAGGTTAGGTAGACAGGTCGCCGGTGAAAATAGAGAGCCCACCCCACTTGGGTTCAATTCATAATGGTCCCGTTATGATACCTGTAAAGAAGAAGAGACGAGATAGAATAGACGATAGGGTAGAATAGAATAAGACGGAAGAGAGTTGCATCACGGGACAGGATGCGATAGAGTGGGAAGAGTCCAGAAGGAACGGGTAAACCAACGGTCCAGTGAATGCGGCGGTGTCAACGCGAAAACCAATCGCTGACCCCGATGAATGCGCTCAGCTCCCTGAGCTCCATCTCCGACAGCTCCGATAGGCCGCGAATCCCAGCACGAGGAGGTGTAGGGCACTCGTAGAGCAAGTAGGCTACACTCTCCTCCTCATCGTTGCACCCAAAGTAGAAGTCGTTTTACGGCAGACCCATGCGTCCTTCATGAATCTCAATTGGCCAGTGTCCGTCATCGTGGTAATAAGTCTCCGCAGCCGGCGCATCGGAAACTACAGCAGCCGTACAGGCCTCCTCACGTCAAAGCGAGGCCACAGTGTCTTCACGATTCTGCAGGCCGATCGCTCTTTGAGCTACCTGCCCCGACCTTCCTTCAGAAAGTGCTCATACAAACGCCTCCAGCACAACGGGAAGGGGAGCCCGCATAATCCTTCCACATCCTTATCCCCGAGGGCGCCCCTCGCCAGTTCATCCGCAACCTCTTTGCCACGCATCCCCCATGTCCCCGTACCCACACCAGGGATGGTATGGAGCGCCTCGCCAACACATTCAGCGAAGACCGGCACGAGCGGACTAGGTCGGATGCGGCATAGACCTCAGTGAGGATCTTATAGCAGGCTTGCTTTCCGTCATTATGACGACATTCTCCGATATCGCCCTGTACCCCAGCCAGATCACACCCCCACTTCTGCCAGAAGAACGTTGCACTCGTCCAGAAACATGAAGAACACAAAGACGCCGCCCTCAACCCTACCTCCACACCTGGAACCATCCGTGTATACTCTGATGTGCCCCGGATTCGTGGGCGGATACCTCGACAGAGAGACCCAGAAACCCACGTCTCGTGATGCAGTACTCCACGAGAACCGAGACGCCACGAAACGTTCCGAGTAAACCGTCATATTTTACCGCCGCAGGTTCCATACACCAATCGCGTCCTGCTTTATGGCCGAGCGACAAGAAGAAAAGACAGAAATTTTTCGACGAGGTTCAGGTCAGGAGGGTGGCGATGGCACGATAGATGGTAGTCTGCACGTTGACTACTAAACCAAAAACAGACCTGTGTTCAACCCCAGTTTCAGACAAAAATTTTAAAATAAAAATAAACATCTCGCATTTTTCTGATATGCATTAGTGTGTCTTTGTGTGTCAGTTGTTGTCGGAAGGTTTCAGTGGCGAAGGCATAGTCACTGGTCACTGAACAATACCGGCTTCAGCTGATAGCAATCCACTATCACATCAGAACGCCCTCCTTCGTCGGTATTGTTTAGCACCGGCGAAGTAAAACAATAATAAAAATGGCTACTAAACCGAAGCTTCAGCACTGCTACGAGTATAAACAAAGAACGTGCGACAGCAGAGCTGTAAAATAATTAATTAAGCTTCACCTTGCATGTGTAGGGGTCATCTCCTGAGAAATTATTAAAAAATGGGCTCAGGCAAACATACCACAATTGAGGAAAAACGGATCATATGGAAATTGCACCGAGATGGTAAGAAAGTGGCGAAATTGCTGGAGTAATGCAAATTTCTCGAAAAAAAAGTGTACAATCCAATTAAATCATGTGCTGGGGATTCCCATATATTGATTAAAGGTAAAAGTCGGAAACCAAGACCTCGAAAAACAGATGAGCGTACGGATGCAGTCATAGTAAGAATGGCAAAAGTTAACCCATTCAAGTCATCACGGCAGATAGCAATATATATAAATGATTCCTTGAACTTGGAAATATCTAGCAGGCTTGTCAGGTGAAGATTAAACGAGGCAAATTTGTTTGGACGCATTTCCAGAAAAAAGCAACTTCTCTCAAAAAAAATATTTCAAAACGTTTAATTTTCGCCAGAGACCATAAAGAAAAATCCATAAATTTTTGGAAAAACGTGTTATGGAGCGACGAAACAAAAATTAATAGGATGGGACCTGATGGTAAAATATTTGTTCATCGTCCTAAAGGCCAAGAGTTCAATCCTCGGTTCACCCAGAAGACAGTAAAACACGGTGGGGGCAACATTATGGTTTGGGGTGCATTTTCTTGGCATGGAGTAGGTCCGCTTGTTAAAATAAATGAAAAAATGGACAAGTTTCAATATTTAAACATTTTTAAAAACTGTATGGAGCCATATGCCTTCAACTCCATGCCAATTAACTGGAAATTCATGCAGGATAACGATCCCAAGCATACCTCCAAAGTAGTAAAAAAGTGGTTTTGTGAGGAGAAGATTGATGTTTTCGATTGGCCAGCCCAGAGCCCTGACTTAAACCCCATAGAGCACCTATGGAACGAAGTCAAGGTTGAAATAGCGAAACATAATTATAAAAATATGGACGAACTGTTGTCAGCAGCGCAAAAAGCTTGGTATGAGATACCTAAAGCAAAATGCAAAGAACTCGTTGAAAGTATGGGCAGGAGGTGCGAAGCTGTCATCAGAAACAAAGGGTTTAGCACTAAATATTAACAATAAAATGCTGGTACACAGAAAAAAATCGAGGAATGCAAATTTTTTATACTTTTTCAAGATTGTGCCATTTATGTGTCCAAATCATTTCAGGAGTGTTTAGACTTAATGAATTTTTTTAGTTTCTATGTTAATGAATTTTAGTGTAAGCTTATTTAATATTAAATATTAGTAATACAACTTTGCAAAAAACCAAAAATTTGTTGTTTATTATTAATATTTCCGATATTGTAGCACAAGAAAGAACTAAAGGTAAAATGTGCCATTTATGTGTCCATAGCTGTACGTATATCGTCACCTGAAATTAAAAATAACGTAACATCACTTGTCATAAGAAGAAAAAAATTATATAAAATGAAAACTTCTTTTAACTTTCATTTTGAACTGTCAAATAACGTAAAAAATGCAAGTAACGTAAAAGTATTTGGAAGAAATGCTATGTATTTTGTTAAAAAAAATTTAATATAGAGCTAAATTATTATTGTTACAAAAATTTTATTATATTATTTTTAATCCTTATCTTAATCTTATTTGTGTTAATAATGATTTCTATGTTCTTATTTAAGCTTAAATTTTTGTTGATATCTCGTTTTTTTTCTCGATATTTCGTTAACCATCGGTTAAAATCTTCAAGAAATTAAAATACTAAAAATTTCCTCATGATGTTAACCGCCAGAGATCTGTGCCGAGTCTGTTTGATCGGCAGCTAACGAAAAAATCTGCGGCGGCGACTCAAAGCCGGCTAAAGCCGGGAATCGATCAACTAGACGTTTTTTATAAGGCTGCTACAAAAAATCGGCTTGAATACAAAGAAAGTGATTCGCACTATTTTGCAACTCTTAAGAATCCTTTTAGATTTGTGCAATAAAGTTTATTTCAAAAGAAAAATTAATTGTGAAATTATTTTATGAATTTATATATATTTATTTTGTAACTATTCTTTCAATTGTTCAACGTTAGTCAAAATTATATTTTTATTATACAATTATTTATATATCTTTGTTATATAGTTTAGCTGGTCTATATGAGGTATTTCATACATATAAATAAAATAATTTGTGCGCGTTCGGTAAATTTTGTTATGCACCTAGAACATACCTATTATATATGACCATGTACAATTACGAATCTTCACACAAATGCATACATCCATAAAAACGCAATAATTTGGCTTATACATGTTATTTAAAGAAACCCCAAATAATTTTGAACTAAATCATGAAATAAAATTAACTATTCTTTGTTCATTGCATTTTTGGGAAACTTATAATTTTACTTCCTTTGTTATTTTCAGTGTTTATTATAAACCAGCTGATTGCTTGTTCTTCACGCCCAAACTAGCCCGAAGAAAAAATACGAGCGATCTCGTGCGTGAAGAACAAGAATATTACTCTCTCAAAATCTCTCTCATTTACCCAATTTTTGCGTAAGAAAACCCTTTTGGGTAGAATTGCTCGCCCGCGGGCGCCCAATTCAGAGTTAACGAACAGACCTACTTCTGGTGATTACTTTTTCTCTGCTTAAGTTTGCGACATAAAATGTCAAAATTGGTATTTCGTTTAAAAAATTATATTAGGTCCGTTCGTTTACCCCAAATTGGGCGCCCGCGGGCGCCCAATCTTACCCAAAAGCGTTTTCTTACGCAAAAATTGGGTAAATGAGAGAGGTTTTGAGAGAGTAATGTTCTTCACGCACGAGAATGCCCGTACTTTTTCTTCGGGCTAGTTTGGGCGTGAAGAACAAGCAATCAGTTTGTTTATAATAAACATTGAAAATAACAAAGAAAAATTACAAATGTCGCTAACAGCTGACAGACTTTAAAAAAGTTGTGTGTTAAAAATTTTCTTAACAATAATTAATTACAAACATTTTTGTTATTTATACCATAAATTGTTAAAAACTTTTCATAAAAAAGACAATTTTTTTAAATAAATATTTTTGTTAATACAAATTGTTATTTCCTAACGATGCTACCTATTTGGTAGCGAAATATTGAAAAATAAATAATTGTTAAAAACTTTTCATAAAAAAGACCATCGCTGAAAAATAAATATAATTAAATAAATTCTTTCAATACTTGTTTTTTTTAATGAATTCTTTCACAAATAATATTTTTTTGGGAAACTTTCATCAATCACATTAGACTTCCAATGAAAATCAGGGATAATCAAGCTCGTACAATTGTACTTTTTTCAGTACACTTTGCATTGCAAAAGTACTACTTTACTCCACTAAATATTGAGTACCAAAGTATATTCATATGATTATACGTTGTTCAGTAATTTAAATTAATTATAGCAAAAATATATTTTCGATTTTTCTTAATATAATATTAAATTATTCACAACCACTTTTCACAACTTTTTCACAAACTTTGACGTTGAATGAAGTGACCAGCGAAATAGCTAATAAGTTTAGCTGCCCTACAAGAACATTGACGGTCATTTGACCGGTGATATGACCGTCATTGCTGACAGAATTATCGGTCATTGCGTAGAACAAAGTTTATATCATTTTCTTAAGGGCAATATGAGAAAAATGACCGAAACTTCTGTGTGCATATGATAGTCAGCGTTGATGCATATATATCGCTCACTGTAGACTGATATCCCAATTGAAATGAAACACTATTTATTTCAATTCTTTACGTTGATTTTATTTCAATATTCTTATATGTACATATGTATATAAAAAAAAGAAATGTAATATAATATAAAATAGAAATATCCATCAGAACCTTGGAGTGGGCCATCATCTGTAAATTATTTGTGCTTAAATAGGTCTTTTCGTTTACTTTCTGGGAAAGTTCGGTAAAATGAGAGTAAGCTATAATTACTCTCAATAAGAGACCAAAATGTACAAAAGTAAGAAAACGCAGAAAACCATAAAATTAACCAGAAAAAAGAAATGTCAATTTTTTACAGCTCTGTTTATATCGGAGATGATATTTGACAATTTTAAAATTGTACTTTTTTGACCCCAAATGTACTAAAAACATAAAAGTTGTGTTAAGTTTTACTATTATTAACTATTAGTAACAGATAGATAAAATAAAACGAGTTCTTGAATATTGAGAATTTGATTCGAAATCAATCAAATTACAGTAATACTGAAGGAGTTCCTATTACTCGAGAGACCACCTCGTTGCGAGAAAACCATGGTGTTGTTAAATAGTTAAAAATTAATGTTTTTCATTACAAAAGTATTCTTGAATTTTCGCAAATTCATCAATTTTCAGAAATGATTATTTTACTCGTTTATAAACTTTTAAACGTTTATAAATTCGGACTATAGTTTTTGAAGCTCCGTACGACTGAGTTTAGGCGAGAAAACATTTAGTTTGGTAGCATGTTACGAGTGTGGAAGAGAACATCGTTTTTGTGTTCGGTACTCGGCCACACGTTTTAACAACAACATATGTTGTCTTTGCTGATGGATAGAATTAATTTTTATGCAAATCCCTGAATAGTTTGTTTTAATATTTGTATATTTTAAATAATTGTGGGCAATTATATTAAGAACAAATTCACAGATGATGGCCCACTCCAAGGTTCTGATGGATATTTCTATTTTATATTATATTACATTTCTTCTTTATATACATACGTATGTACATATATATTAGAATATTGAAATAAAATCAATATAAAGAATTGAAATAAATAGTGTTTCATTTCAATTGTGGTACCCGTCAACAGTGACCGATATATCCGTTAACGCTGACTAGTCAGCAGTGGTCGATATATTCGTCCATGCTGACCGGTCAGCAGAGACCGATTTATCCATCAACGCTGACTATAACATGCACACAGAAGTTTCGGTCATTTTCTCATATTGCCATTGAGAAAATTATAGAAACTTTGTTCTACGCAATTACCTATAATTCTGTCAACAATGACGGTCGTATCACCGGTCAAATGACCGTCACTGTTATTGTAGGGAAGCTAAACTTATTAGCTATTTCGCTGGTCAGTTCATTCAGCAGGCCAAACGTCAAAGTTTGTGAAAAAGTTGTGGAAAGTGGTTGTGAATAATTTAATAATTAAATATTATTTAAGAAAAATCGAAAATATATTTTGGCTATAATTAATTTAAATTACTGAACAACGTATAATCATATGAATATTCCTTGGTACTTAATATTTAGTGGAGTAAAGTAGTACTTTTGCAATGCATATTGTACTGAAAAAAGTACAATTGTACGAGCTTGATTATCCCTGATTTTCTTTGAAAGTTTGATGTGATTGATGACAGTTTACCGAAAAAAAACTATTTGTGAAAGAATTTATTTAAAAAAACAAGTATTGAAAGAATTTATTTAATTATATTTATTTTTGGGCGATGGTCTTGTTTATGAAAAGTTTTTAACAATTATTTATTTTTCAATATTTCGCTACCATCGTTACCAACGTTCGTAGCATCGTGAGGAAATAATTATTTGTATTAAGTAATTTGTATTAATATTCTGAAATATAACTACCTATAGTTTTTGTAAATCCACATTTGTTGTCAAAAAAAAGTTGCGGACTCTTGTTTCTTAACTTCATTTGGCCATTTGATAACATCTGGACTTAAACTGCTTATGAACATTGTGGTTTTTTCAATGATTTTGGAAGCAGTTGAAAGCGATAAATTGAATCGATCAGACAAATCGCGATAACTACAAGCTTCATGACCTGCATACCACAAAAAACAGCCAAATACGTTGTGGCTGGTAAACGCTTGTCAGCACGAAGCTTTGCATACATTTCACTTTTATTAAATCTTGCCGATATATTAATATACAGGTCCCTAGATATGCGAAAGTGTTGCCGGATCTCTTCTTCAGTGTATAAGGGTACAACTTCTTGTAAATAATTTGTAATGCTGTTTCTCTTTTCAGCACCAAAAAGTTGTAAACAGTTTGCCAATATATGTAGCTTCTTCGATATCACCATCTTGTTCAATAATATCATACGTGTACATTTAGAAGTATCTATTACGTACATGTTTCAGCGCAAATATTTTTAATATTTTCTTCCTAATAGGTATAAATAACAAAAATGTTTAAAAAAAAAAAAAATATTTTTAACACAACTTTTTTAATGTCTGTCAGCTGTTTGGGAACACACCTCATAGTTGCTATTTTTTATATGCAACTTGTCGTCATAATGGATAATTTGTTTGTGTTACCATACTTCTAATAGAAACACAAATTATCTGCGTTTTTTACAACAATTTAGCGTTTTTCACAATTTAGTAATTCTTGCACCAAAAATTGTATTGAATAAATAGTTCGTTTTTTTTTAATTTTTAAAAGTTTGCCGAGCTATAGCTTTGCTCGTACAGTCTCTCTAAGAACGAGTGCGTATCAATCGACGTGTATTTTTAATAGCTATCGCGATGTGTGCACGAAGAATCGTTTGGGCATAATTGGTATATATCATTAATATAAATTATTAACATTATAAAATTTGATTCTAGGGCCTTAGTCCTACACATATCATTTTTTTAATTCTAAATTGATTTACTAATGCCTGAGGAATCAATGATCGAATATACATTATTTTTATTCACTCTTTGTTTACATTTTCCTCCTGTAAAATTTAAAAATTTGTGGGTGCATTTTTTTCTGTAATTTAAGAATATTAATTGCATTTTTGTGTTTTTTACAAAAACGGATAACTTCATTCGGATGAAAAAAAGTGAAATATTAATTTTTTTCAAAAAAATACTTGCTGCTTTTGCTTTATTCAAAAGATAGTAATAGTAAAATAATAGTAAAAAAAATAATAATATAAAATAGTTAGCAATGTACAAAAAATGTTTAAAAATTATTTTTTCCTATGTACTTTAGATTCAAAAATACAAATCTTTTCGAGTTCGTATGTAATCCCTCCATCAGTTGTACAGTACGTTCAGCATTTTGGTTCGATCTGGGAATGTCAATTAATGACTCCTCGAGAGACCAGTGCGTCTTCAAACACTTAATTGCCTTTTTGCATAAAGCTCTTGAATAATGAAATTCATGACGTGCTTCAGAAGGAGGTCGAGTACATGCTGCTGACAGCCAATGTATTGTGGCTTCTGAAAGCCATTGCTCAACACATCATCCTGTATCAGCTTTACAATCCCGTGCAAACGAGCAGTATTTACTGCTATCGTGTCGCAGATGCGAATATATCCCAAGCATCGTATTCATCAATTAGCTGATATAGTTCCTTGCGAATGGCCGCGGTAGAACCACTCTCACATTTCAGAATAACGAGTTTAATTTAGGTTGTAGTATTTTTTAGCAGAACTACTTTATACTCTTCGCCTTGGACTCTTTTAACATCAAACTGAAGACAATAGAGATTTTTGCTTTGCAGTTTTTAAAAAAATTTGGCTTTCATTTCCTCCCCTTCTGAGATTACTCGTTTCCAGAAAACCGACCGACTTGGAACCGGCACATCATCACCTTTTTCAGCAATGGTTGCAAGAACGTTATATGCTTTATATGTAAAAATGTTGTTTTCTAGAACGCTGTTGTAGTGCTTGCTCTTTTGTATTTCGATTTACATTCAGAAGAAAATGACGTGGAAGAACAGCTTGATCAATTTTATATCCGTAATCATATTTTTAATTCCATCCATTCGCCGTTTCTAGCTGTTGAACAAAAAACTGAAGTTTCCAAGAATTTGGCTGGAATTTCCACAAGACATTTTATGGTGGTTTAAAAGTATTTAAATTACTTCTTCATCGTAAGACTTGCACTGAAAAGAGTAAAAAAAAATTTTAAATTAAAAAGAGGGAACTGTTTTCAATTTGATGTTACTAATGTTATCTGAATGCAATTATTCCTCAGGGGTTATTCTTAAGGGGTTTCATTTTTGTAATGTAAAGTAATAAAAATAGTAAGCACCCTAACCCACATATATACAAAGTGTCCGCCGGGAAGGTGTACTACTTTGTTTTGCCGCCATTTTGGTAAACATTAGTCTTGACAGCTTATATTTGGCAGTAGAAATGAAATTTTTAAGTAGAATGTAATTAAATAAAAAAAATTAATTATTATGCTAAATATGTTAAAGAAGGAAATATAAATTATTATAACTCACCAAATTTTATCCTATGGACTCCGGGCCAGCTGTCAATGGATCTTGAGTTTGAAATTTTACAAAATTTTTCTTCTTTCTTTCTCGTTATAGGTACGCGATATGTTTACGATATAGAATAAGTATGTGTGTTTTTATGAATACATAAGTTTACAAATAATATTTCAGTTGTACAAAAAAAATTTAGTTAATTAAGTTAAAACATAAAAAAAAAATTTATTAATGCATGTGTGCATGAAAATTCATATATATATATTTTCCTGTTTTGTTCATAATGATAATTGCGTCACGACCGGGGAATTTTTGTCAATTACTAATACACTTCAAATTTCACGTAATATAAATTGCAATTTTTGTGTAGTTAGCAATGCATAACCGGGGAAAACTATATATATGTGTCTTAATCGTTTTGTTGGCTAGCTCTTGGGAACAATTAAAACAAAACCAAGTTTTCTGAAGTTTTAAGTTGATCCTTGTCTTTATTAAAGCGATTCTCCTGCTTCTATATAACTGGATAACAGAATCATAGACGGATCAGTGAATTCCCATAATAGGTGACTGGAAATCAAAATAATATATTGCAATTTAAAAGAAAAATAATATTTCTCTAAATATTCTCAGGATAATATCCCTTGTTACCTGGACTCAATTCTCTTTTTCTTCTTTGAATTCTAATTTTCTACCAATTTGGTATATAATAATTCACAAATTTAATATTAATAATTTTTGAATATTAATTCAAAGAAAAAAAAAAAACGATTTTTTTTCCGTCTTATAATTTGTTTGACAAGTTCTTCAAAGTTCACTTTTTCTTTAAATGAAAATAAATGTTCTAATTTTCTCTATCATATAATTTTGTTTTTTCCTTCATGATATAAAAATCCGGCCAAAAATTATTTGAATTTAAAGTAGTCATTTACAAAGTAGTAGTAATAAGGCCTCACAAAACAGATTCAGTTAATATGTAATTTTACACAGAACTGAACCTGGAAAAGGAAAGTTTTCTAAGTCTTTATCATACGTATTAAAATTAGGACCAAATATCCTTAGCATGGTATGTACCTTTACTACCAGAGCCATAGTCTTCTAATTCGTAATACACATGTCCAATTCTACGTATGACTTTTGCTCTAATTCCCACTGGAGCAAGCTTAGCGTTATAATATTCTGCTTTAGAGCTCTGGTTAAAAGTTCGTCTATAAACGTCCTGTCCCGTAGTAAAAACCTTAGTTCGAGATCGTAGGTTATAAGTCCTACAGTTTTTATCATATGCCCTCCGCATGTATTCCAGAACTTTTCCACGGATTAACGAAAATTCCTCCTGCCGTTCCATTACAGCATCTGTCTCTGCCAAAATACATAATATCAAAATTCCAATGTGTCCTGATTTAGTCCTGGGTAAAGGTCACATTAGGTCAATATACAAACGTTAAAACGGTCGTTCTGTCGTCACCATCTTACCCAATGGTGGTCTCAAAGTCATTGTTGGTGTCTTTGAAGTCCTGCAAAGTTCACAATTTAAAATGTAAGTTTTCACTTCCGTCACAAGACGTGGCCTATGAAAGTATCGTCTAATTCTTTCAAAGGTCTTTGCAATGCCACTATGCGCAGAAATTGGCTGATCATGTGCCGAGAAAATAACTACGACGTAAATCTGGGGGTACGAAAAGTCTCCAAGAATCGGTTTCGTCCAAGTCTCCCGTGGGAAAGTGTACTCTCCTATATATAAACTTCCCAATCACTTTATAGTCAGGCAACTCGGATGACGCAAACTCATTACGGAGTTTAGTATACTCAACACTTTTGAAAGCCTCTGAGTTCAGGTCATTAGATGGAAAATTGTCGATTTCCAGAGAATCCACAAAATATTCACCTTCGTGGGATCGCGAAAGAGCATCTGGTACTATATTGTCCTTCCCACGGCGGTGTTCTATGAAGAAGTTAAAACCTTGAAGTTTTAATGACCACCTCGCAAGCCTACCAGACAAATCTCTCTGGCTCATGAGCCACTTCAGACTTGCGTGATCAGTCACCACTTTGAACTATGAATGTAGAATAGTTTTGTATAAAGCGTCGATGCCACCCCGTCATTCCTAAAAAACGTCTTAAATGGCGAAGTGTCCGTGGTACCGGGAAATAATATTTCACCTTACCAAGAACAAAATTACTCTTCCTTATTTCTTTCTTCAACCTCGCAGCTATCTCCGCCAAATGTGTCAAGTGTACTTCAAAGTTTGCCGAAACTATTAGAAGATCGTCCAAATATAAAAATACATGTGCCCTCATTTCATACGAAATTACGATCTCCATTAATCGGCACAACGTCTGCGGAGCATTACACAGTCCAAACGGCATTCTTGTAAACTGGTACAGCGGTCGATTAGGGACTGTAAAAGCTGTCTTATGTCTTGAGCTCTCATCCAATTTGGTTTGCCAAAAAGTGTCTTTCAGATCTATTTCTGAAATGAAATAAACAGAAGGCAGCCTTGACAGAAGTCCGTCAATGTTCGGAATTGGGTATGCGTCCTTTTTCGCCACGGAATTAAGTTTCCTGCTGTCCAAACACATCCTCACTTTATCCGGTTTCATTACCACGACCGTCGGAGACGACCACGGAGAACTTGGAGCTTCCTCAATAACACCAAGAGTAATCATTCTGTCCAATTCTAAACAAAGTTTCATTTCCACTGCAGGTGATATAGTTTTGGTTATTGGTTTTGCATTGCCAGTATCAATTTCATGCTCAACCAAAGATGTGCACCCTAAGCCCTCACTTTCCGAATCAGGGTATGAAGCAATCACATTATCCAAATGCTTCCTCTGTTTTGGTGTCAATATAAGCTTGTCAGTATAATTTTCGTCATATTTCATTTCACAAATTTCCGGCATTGCAATTTCCAAACCAAATTCATTCCAGAAATCGAAGCCACAAATAATATCCTGCTGAATAGTTGGTACTATTAAAAATGAAATAATTTTTGTCTGTTTCCGAAAAGTCACCGGTAAAGTCACTGTTCCTAAAATATTTTGCCTTTGACCTTCTGCTGTTTTTACGTTGCCTTTACTTTTCCTAAAATCTGGCATTTGCTCTATTCAATCACGCTCCTATTAGTACAGCTGTCTAATAAAGCAAAATATCTGATATCACCTATTTGTAATTTTATAAAAGGTCGAATATCATCTACTGGAGGTATAATAGAAGATATAACAACACTTCGAAAGGATTTAAATTTTCGATAAAAAGAACGTATACCATTCGATGATCTCTTCGACCTACTCGATTCACTGCTATTGCCAAAAATTTTGTTTCGCGTTTTTTTGTATTTTAACAATCTAACATGATAAGGTCTTAATAATGGATGTTCTCTATTAGAATCTGATTTCATTTCATGTAAGTTAGTTACACAAGTTACGGATGTCCTACTCTGTTCCGGTGGACATCCTTCTGTCTGTTTCCCTGCGGTTTTACCCCACATTTCGGACAAGTTGGCCTATATGTATCCTTAGCACCACATCCGTAACAAAATATACGTCGTAAGTCCAAACAATCAAAAGAAGTATGACCCATCTTGTCACAGTTCCAACATTTCATATCACTCTGAATCGCACAAATATCCGAAATTGTAGTTGTATCCTGTAAAGTATCTGTTTCCATATTAAGTTCTGACACGCGGCCCTTATATGGTTTTCGAAAATCAGAAGAACGTAAGTCCTTGATAAATTTCTCATGTTTTTTAACTTCCTGACGAAGGTGATCGACACTACCAATATCAATATGAAGTTTAAGTTAATGTTTGATCTCATTTCTGAGATTACGAATTATTATAGCACACAAATTAGGTACCGAAATAGAAATTTTAAGTCGGTCCGACATAGCCATTATGTTGTTATAAAAATCATAAAAAGTTTCACCTTGATGTTGCTTGCGTCTATGTATTTCCTCCATTAAATCAAAGTCAGAGGCATCAATCTTATATTGCTCCCGTAAAGCTCTAGTCAATGAAAACCAGTCTAGTTCGTTATTACGTCGAATGTAACGCCAATACCAGTCAAAGGCCCTGCCAACGAAAAGTCCATGGCCATGTTTACATAAAAGGTTAAAATCGCCGTTCAAGTTGTTAGTACGTTTATTCTATATATAAACTCGTCTATAGTCATTTGGTCGTCACAACCAGAAAATTGAATTCGCCAATTACGAATTATATTCGATACCTTTTCAGCTATAAAAGAATTCTGAGAAGAGTTGGTCCCAGATAAAGAGATCGAATTGTCGTTATTTGGGTTTCCCTTATTGCGAGAATTAGATTATTACTGCATAAATTCGGACACACCTAATGTTATTATACCAGATGGCATCATTACTAGGTCTGTTCGTTTACTTTTCTGGTAAAGTTCGGTAAAATGAGAATAAACTATAATTTATCTCAGTAAGAGACCAAAATGTACAAAAGTAAGAAAACGCAAAAAACTATAAAATTTACCACAAAATAGGTCTGTTCCACGTGCATAACAAAAACATTTGCATCGTTGGCAACGGCTGTAAAATGTGGACAAAATTAAATTGAAAAAAAAGTATAAGCCATTTTTTTATTAAATAAAGTGATTAATATGCACAAATATATGTAGTTACAGTTTGAAATTTATTTAAAAAATCTTTTTTAAATTAAAACTTTTGTCGTTTCTTTGTAAATTTTCTGATTAATTTCTTAGTATTATATATAAATAAAAAACAGCCGATAATTTCATTCGAGACCAAACTTACCCAAAGAAAAAGTTCGTGCAACTTTGTACAGAAAATTAAAAAGTTTACTCTCTAATTTTATTTCAAAATTGTACAAAAATTGGTAATAATTGCTGGCACGCATTTGGGTAAATTTAGAGGATTTCATCTTACACGTAGTTCACTTGTTGATAAACATTTCTCGCAA
This sequence comes from Dexiosoma caninum, assembly GCA_963924685.1. Taxonomy (NCBI): domain Eukaryota; kingdom Metazoa; phylum Arthropoda; class Insecta; order Diptera; family Tachinidae; genus Dexiosoma; species Dexiosoma caninum. Next base: position 59,368,351 of record OZ004729.1, read on the forward strand.
TTGAACTGATCTAGATTCTGAATATATATAGTCAAATTCATGCGCAATATAAATTCCAATTTATATAGTAACGCTCTAATAATATTATAACTATTATTTTTTCATAAACATTATTTCTAGCTTATTTGATGCCTACATATTTATTAATTCTTATGTTACACTTGGAGTCCACCAACTATATATGGCCCTATGGGCTCGAGTGGTTGTTATTATAAATAAATAAAATAGAATATCTCTTTATATGTGACAGCGCATAGAGAAAGGGACCTAAGGGTAAAAAAAGCAATTTTCACTTTTTTTTTTTGATGTGGACAACATCTGAACATCGAATGAGACCGATCCCATGCCCCAAAAGTGTTCCCTCCCAGATATATGCGCGTTTTATGAAAGTGATGGTACACCAAAGATACACGTATTTAAATCTTTAAAATGGCTCTCCTGAACAAAACCGCTTTTTACCCTTAGGTCCCTTTCTATTTTGCGCGTCACATATATGATTTTAATTTTAAAATTGTGCTTTTCCCGCGAAAAATATGTGAAATATATTATTACATTCTTTATGATATTCTCATAAAGTATTTTTTTTAAGCAAACTCAACAATTGAGGAGGAAAGCATATATATATACATATATATATATATATAGATATATATAGATGAGAAGAAAAATCTAAAAATAAAAATATGTATGTGTTATAAAAAAAGTAAACTAACGGATTGTTATTTTTTGTTTATAAATTTTTGGTTTTTGTTCGGTATTCAACTTCAATTTTCGATTGATTAGTTGAATTTTGAACATAAGAATCTTGAATTTGTAGTCAAAAATTGGAAAAAGTCCATTGCTGAACTTAGTAAGCATTAGCGAAATAGTACTATATGGATATGCTTTCCTCCTCAATTTTTGAGTTTGCTTTTATATAAAAAAATACTTTATGAGAATACCGTAAAGTATCTAATAATACATTCACATATTTTTTCGGGAAAAACACAATTTTAAAATTACAATCATATATAAAGAAAATAAATTTGTGCGAGTTCGGGCAATTTTGTTATGCACCTGGAACAGACCTAATATATGTGACCATGTACAATTACATACACACATGCATACATTCATAAAAACACAATAATTTGGGTTATATATGTTATTTAAGGAAACTCCAAATAATTTTTAACTAAATCATAAAATAAAATTAACTATTATTTGTTCATTGCATTTTTGGGAAACTTTTAATTTTACTTCTGTAATTTTGCTTTGTTATTTTCAATGTTTATTATAAACCAGCTGATTGCTCGTTTTTCACGCCCAAACTAGCCCGCAGAAAAAGTACGGGCGTTCTCGTGCGTGAAGAACAAGAATATTACTCTCTCAAAACCTCTCTCATTTACCCATTTTTTGCGTAAGAAAACGCTTTTTGGTAAGATTGAGCGCCCGCCCAAAACATTATAAACAAAAACCAATTTTCCTGAAGAAGCAACACAAAGGAGTAGCGAAATATCGAATAAAAATAAATATTACATATATAAAAAGGACGTACAGCTTAAATAATTAGTGTAATTAATATAAAAAGAGGTCAAAAAACTTGAAGAATTATAATATTTACATTTTTGAATCTTGCCTCCTTATTTTCATTTTAAAAAAACACCAAAGTAAAATATACGGTACATAAGATGGAGATCAGATGGGATGAAGTATGTCTTACACCGTCTTAAAAAACCGACGCACTTGAATGCTTCCTTTGGGACCTGGAAAATGTGCCCAGTCCATCGAACATCGCACTGAATTTTCATGCCAAGAACATCAACAGCTTCTGATTAATGGATGTTTATACCGCCCATAATTACAGATGAAGCAGCGCAGTCGGGCATGCGTCGATGCGTAAACATGCAGCATTGGGTCTTTTGAGCATTGAAATCGACCCTGTTCGCGTGACCCCATTCCGATATTCTTGTGAGGTCACCATATAGCGAATTATTCATATTCTGCCTCGTCGCCGCGATCATATTCGACGTAGGCCTACGATTAAATGAATATGAATAGCAGATACTGCTGTCATCTGCGAAAGAGTGGATAGAGTTGGAAGTTTGACATAGAAGGTCATTAAGAAAAATAAGAAATAGTGTAGGAAAAAGAATGGAGCCTTGTAGTACTCCTGAATTAATCTTGAACTCGTTAGATGAGATCCCGTCTATAACAACTCTTGTAGCGCGATCCCTGAGAAGGTTTGATATAAATTGAGAGAAAATATCACCGACACCAAAAGCAATAAGTTTGGACAAGAGTGCTCCATTACACACTCTGTCAAGTTATTTGGAAATATCTAGAGTCACTACCTACTTTTCGCCAAAATGGTGGATGGATCGACACCATTTTTCCGAGAGGAAGGCTAATAAGTCTCCCGTGGAACGTCCTCCATGGAAGCCATATTGCCAGTTATTAAATAAGCTATTGGCCTCTAGGTACTTCTAAGAAGGAAATTCAGCATACTCTCCATTACTTTGGAAATGGTAGAGCATATTGCGATTGGGCGATAATTTTCAGTGTTGCTTGCCTCTCCCTTCTTGTGGATCGGCGTTACATTTGCAACTTTCCAGCACGACGGAAATTTGCCTGCATGGTATAGGGTGCTGAAAAGGGTTGCCAGAGGACGCGATAACGTCGAAGAGCACTGCTTCAAGACTAGTGCCGGAAGTCGATCCGTCCCAGGAAACTTATTTATGTTAAGGTCCGCTATAACCCTTTTAACTGCGCGAGCTCGAAAGTATACCTTTGGCATAGTTACGGATACACGCTCGGGTACGGGCAGTGGTTGATTGCTTTCCGGCAGGTGAGAACTGCCTGCAAACATTTCAGCTAGGAGGATAGCCTTTTTAACAGTGTCAGTGAATATTTCATCATCTTTTAAAAGAGGGGAAATCCAAAAACTAGCATCTTCCTTTGCTCTTTTAACGAACGACCAAAAGCTTTTATTTCCCCGTGGAGCAGTAAGAACTTTAGCGCGAAGACGCTGCTCGTACAAAGCTTTTGCACGTCTTAGAACTTTGGTACACGAAGATCTCTCCCTTTTGCGCATCATATCAGTATCTGCGTTTTTATCACTCAGCCAGATACTAAATGCTTCATCTCTGGAACTAACTGCAAGTCTGCACGTCTGATTAAACCAAGACTTCGGTCTAGGCCTAATCGAAATTTGCTTCCATGGTCTGAATGTTTTCATACCAAGCAATATTATATTTTGGACCATTTCAGCCATGGCATTGACATCATTGTCAAAGAAGCAGAGCCTCCAATTTAAATGCCGAAAGAAATCGTCGAGCTCAGCCCAACGTGCATTTTCGTAAATATATTTCAAACGTTTCGTAGCTGGCTGTGAAACGCCTCGAAGTTCCGCAAACGAAAAGGAGGCAGAAATGGTGCAATGATCCGAATTACCGAGAGGTGCGCTAATGTTCATTTCATACTTGTCAGGGTGTGAAGTGAGAAAAAGGTCGAGGGTGTTGTGTTGGTGTCCGTCAACACTTGAATATGTGTTGGTTCATTCACTAATAGCGCAAGGTGATTGTGCGCTGCGAATAGCTCAGCATATTGGCCTTCTGCAGTTGTATGGCTCGAATGGCGAAGCCACGATAAATTATTGACATTGAAATCACGAGCAATAACGATTTCATTGTTCAGTTAATTTTCGAGAATCTCCGATATAGTGTCGGAAAGGGCATCGAAGTTGTATACAGTTTTCGCCCTTTCCGTATTTGGGCTCTGTAAAGAAACCTGAAATGCAAAAAATATGCCCTGATTTTGAATTTCACCCAAAGACAGCTAAATTCGGGATCATGCGTGCCTAAAGATTGCTGGCACTGATATACAACCTTATTGCATATATAAACTGCAAGGCCCCTGTGTAGATGGAAAAGAGATAGGAGGTGATACGCAGGTATGTGAAAATCCTGTGGGTCAGCATCTTCAGACAGCTGGCCTTCACTTAAGGCGAAAACATCCGGCCGATGGAGTCAAACGTGAGCATAGACAGAGAAGAAGGTTGCTCTTAGACTACGTATGTTGAAGAAGTCAATTCTGAATCGGCCTGTCATAATTAACGCGAGAAAAGTCAATTAAAATGTCTATCTTCTGTATTGCAAGCGCAACTGTGTTTTGTGTACCCATCCATGGGGAAGGAGGTAGTGCCAGGGATATTCCTCAACAAGTTTTCTGGCGTCTACAGAACATTCCTCAAACTTTTCGACATCAATTTCAACTCCAGAAATTTTAGATTGGAGAATTGTGCCACATGTTTTCAAAATGTCCTTATCAATTCCTGTTATTTTTGATGAAAGATCGACATTTTGAAGAAATCTCCGCGTTGTGTTGCCATTGTTTGAATTTCCGCAACCACCAGCTTTTAGCCTATTTACCAAAAGTCCCATTTCCGACCGAAAACATTGTTGAATAACTTTTTTTTGTGTTCTCTTCAAAATACTTGACTTTTCGTTCTTACTGGTTTTCTATTTTTTTTAGTTCTAATTTGTATGATGAGTGAATGAAGTACTCAAAAAATCGCATGTTGGTATAGAGACATTTTTCCATGTCGTTCAATTTAAAAGAAATTAATTCTCTTTACTAATATTTTTAAAAAGAAATAGTTCAAAAGAAAATGCAATTTTCCTTTTTTTTCGTCGGACGACTATGTAAAACACATCCATATGCGAAAATATGCAAAAACCCGTGCCCACAATATTTTACCTTTACAAGTAATGAGAATTTCTAGCGATGGTTACATACTAAGAAACAAACTAAATCAAAAGAACAAAATTTATAAATTACACTGACATACACTAGCAGAATGGAACAACATGCCGTGTTCGAAAGTTGCTACACTTTCATCATCAACGTTCTTCGTATTTTGTCCACTCTGTGTGGTTGTCAGTAGCTTTATATATATATTATATATTAGCTTTATATAATGGAAATAAAAATTATGTAATAAAAAGTACTATTGTAAGTTAGAGATGGTAAATTTAGAGCTACATTCAGAAGAGAAAAAACTAACTGGAATATATTTCTCGTATTCTATTTATAGAAAATAATAAATTTATATGGCTAACAATTTACATCTACGGCGACGTGGATGGTTTCTGCGGGCTCCCCTTCGCGTCGTTCTGGAAGGTCTCGGGGTAGGTCCTCAATGAGTCGCGTTAACACCGCCGCATTCACTGGACCGTCGGTTTCTCGGTTCCCACTGGACTCTTCCCACTCTATCGTATCCTTGTTCAGTGATGCATCTCTCTTCCGAACTATTCTATCCTATCGTCTACTGTACCCTATCGCCTCTCTTCTTCTTCATTGGACCCAAGTGGGCTGCGCTCTTTATTTTCACCGGCGACCTGCCTACATAACCTAACCTAACAATAAACCTAACCTAACCTAAAATAAATTATTGAAAAAGTACTTCCAACATGTTGTGTCTATGAAATTTTGTACTTAAAAGTTATATTAGTAGACAGTAGCAACAAGAAGTAAAATTTCGATATCTTTAAACCATCAGTAAATTTAATAGCAATTAGCAAATATATATGCGGAAATGTTTTGGTTGCCCAGCCGAAAAAGTATGTACATACATATGTATGTATGTATGTATTTACAAAAGGGTGTAAGAAGCAATGTATATAAAAAAAAATTTCTAACAACTGATGCAATACAATAATACGAACACAACACGATAAAGCATCAAGAGTCAATTTATTTGTTATTATAGTAAATAGACAAAAAGGAAAATACACCCCACTACCTTCAACACAATTCAGATAAATTGTTGATTAGCTTAAGACGAAAGATGTTACAATGAGTCTGTTTTGGCTATTGAAAGACAACAGACAAGATCGCGCATAAATTCTATTTAAAACATATTATTATACAGTTAATTCTTTTCCAAATTAACAATAACAAATTAATGCAATTTGCATTATATGATTTAATGTTTTCCTGATTTTGTTTTGTCAACTATTGGAGAGACTTCTGTGAACAAGTGAGCGAATGTAAAAGGCTCTCTTATTCGAACATGAGTTCGAGTAAGAGAAAAAGAGCGAATGATGGAATTGCTTCCACATCTAAAAATTCTAAAACAACTGTTAACTCAAATTATTTTTTTCCATTACAAACTGTAATGGATAAAGCAGATAATGATAATGTGGATGATTTACCTACAAAAGAAATTAAAATTAATATACCACCTATTACCTTAGTGAAATGTGATATGGAAAAAATACAACGAATGTGTAAAAATCTATCGATTTCGAGTTACTCAATCAGAAAAATGTCTATCGGTCACAAACTCTTCTGTGAGCTTCAATATGATTATGATTGTGCAATTAATTATCTCAAAGAGAAGAAAGTTGAGTATTTTTCATATACACCAAAAAATAATAGGCCATACAAAGTTGTTCTGTCTGGTTTGGACAAAACCGACCCAATCCAACTAAAAGCCATTCTTTCGAAACTTGGGCTGCAGTGCACTGATGTTAAGCTAGTTTATAGAAGAACAGAAAAAAATAAAGAAATAATACTGTACATAGTTTACTTTAAAAAAGGTGTTATAACGCTTAAAGAACTGCGCGAGAAATACAAAAGTATAATAATAATATTAATAATAATAATAATGATTTGTTTTCTATAGAACAACTAAAATCTTTAACCTTTGAACTAATAAATAATTTAAAAAATTGTAAAAATAAGTTAGAGCAGTTTGATGTTATAACTTCATTAGCATTTAAATTCTTGTCGTAAAAATGGATAACAATATAAAAATAATTACTTGGAATGCTAGAGGTATTCGTAACAAATTTAACGAGTTTTTTGATTATCTTATCAGAGAAAATATAGATGTTGCATTAGTGTGTGAAACATGGCTGAATGATAAAATAATTATGAAACATCCAAATTTTTTTTTTTTTTTTTTTTTTTTTATCTTGGACCAGTGCTCAGGGGATATCCCCTACATATGCAATGCATTGCACTGGAACTAGAGAGAAGGATAGGGAAGAAACAGACAGGTGGTGATAGTGGTAGAAAGATAGAGCTTAATTCTTGCACAACTCTGCAGTTGCGTGTAAATTATAAAGCAAAGTAGCGGCGTTTCTGATGTTTTTTTGACGCATTATTTTTTTAAGCTAATGGAGCCATTTTATTTATTATTTTACTTCGCCGACGTTTTATTGCTCAAATACCGACGAAGGAGGGTGCTGTAGCACAGAAAACTCAGAAAAATTTTTTTTCTGATTTGACCCGGCTGGGAATCGAACCTGGGTCTTTCTGGTTGCAGAGCCAACACGCTGACTACTCGCCATCAGCACCCCCTTGGATCCTGCGCTTGTCAAAATAATAAAAAGTTTTTTATCAAACAGAACATTTAAAGTTCATACTGGAAATATTTGTTCACAGAACTATGATATTCCTGCTGGATGTCCACAAGGATCATGTCTATCTCCAATTTTATACAATCTTTTTACGCATGATTTTCCAGATTTACATGGATATAATTAATCTATTTTTGCAGATGACACAGCTATACTTAGTTCAGAAATATTACCGGAAGATATCGTATACACTTTAGAGGAATGAACTAAAATAGTTACCGACTATTTTAAGAAATGGAAAATAATGATAAACCCCTCAAAAACTCAGTCTATCTTCTTTACAAGAAGAAGAAAAAGTTTATTTCTACCACAAACCAACATTATTGTTGGGACCGACTCTGTTTCATGGGATGACAAGGTTAAATATCTTGGTATAATGCTGGATAAAAAACTATTATTTAATGAACATATTAAATATATTATACACAAAATTAATACTACAATTAAAATAATGTACCCGTTAATAAACAGAAAGTCTGAACTAAATACACACAACAAACTTCTTATCTTAAAAACTATATTCGATTCTATAATGTTTTACGTGGCGCCTGCTTGGTATGTCACCTCTGAGTGTCATCTTAAAAAACTACAAATATGTCAAAATAAACTACTCAAAATGATATATAATTTGCCAATACATTTTTCCACACAAACTTTGCACTCTATGTCTAACATAAAATTAGTTAAAGATAAACTTAATATAGTGTCCCAAAACTTTAAAAATCGTTGTAGATACTCTAGCATCAATGCATTAGTTTAATAACGTTTATCCATTGTTTTTACCCTCTGACATTACTGCTCTACTTATAGGGTTTTTGATATCCATTTTTCCCTAAATAAATGTATAAATGATAAAATAAAAATATACTTATTAAAAACATTGCTGTAAATGATTAAGTAGAAAAATTTGATTAAGAATTGATCTTTTAAAATTAAAATTAAATTATTGTAAAAATGTAAATGTTACTGTAACAATAAAAATTGAAAAAAAAAATTTTACAATTATTTATTTTCATTTATTTATTTATTAAGTTTATTTGTAAAACAAATATTATTATATATTGTTATTATACCGTTCGTTTCATATATCTGTTTCATATTTATTTATAATAATTTATACATTTTCTTTTAAAACTAATTATATAACGGTCTTTTTTGTAACATATCCAGTAAATGTTAAGAAAATTGAACAGATGAACAGATGAAATTGAACTCATTTATACAACCATGTGTAACAAAACTGATGTTTTTTTAATGTTTACAGGTTTTTTCACAAGAGTGAAAATTTTAGTGATTAAAATTGAAAAACAATAGTAATGAAATATTACAATTAAATAGTGAAAAAAGTTTGTTATATTTATTGAGAATTGATTTGTGGAAACATTTAGTACATAAATAGAATGGAAATGGAGACTTTAGCAGATGTAGTGTTTGTAGTTGAAGGCTCCGCAGCTAATGGAGCATACATCAATGAATTGAAAACAAATTACATTATTCCCACATTAGAACATTTTAGTCAAGGTCCGATAGAAGACCTTGAATATAATATATCGGAAAGGTATTCCACACAATATTGTTTGGTTCTCTATCGTACTGCAGCCAATTTATTAGAGCCAATGTGCATCACTTTTGGTCCATTTGCATCACCTCAAAAAGTAATAGAATTATTTGATCGCCTTCCATTAGTTGGTGGCAGCATGGAATCATGTGCGAATTTAGCCGAAGGCTTAGCCACGGCTCATGTATGTTTCGGCGATATGAAAGAACATCGGACACGCTATAATAAGGATGGGAATATCTCAACTCAAAAGCATTGTATACTGATGTGCAATAGCTCATCATATTCCATGCCTGTAATGGAATGTTGGAAATATACAGGAAAAACAGGTGTTGTATAGAAACTAATTGTAGTATATTTTCTTCGTTGGTAAATTATTATATTTTTATTTTATTTATTGAGTCCATTTTTTATATGTTATTAAATATTAACTTTTTTATATAATTTTAAGTGGAACAATTGGCTGGACTATTTCATGAACGTAAAATTAATCTTTCTATAATTGCACCACGTAAAATTCCAATGTTATTTAAAATTTTTATGAAGGCCGATGGTGATCAGCCATTGACAGCAAAAAAATATGCCAAAAATATAAGACATTTAGTATTACTTAAAGGCTACCATCTTAAAGAAAGACAACAAAGTGCAAATAGTGAAGTAGCTACTATGGGTAACCAAAACAATCAAGCGGTAGTTAGTGCAAATCAACAACAGCAGCAACAGCAAAAAAATATTCAGCAGCAAAGTACAGGTCTGCCATTGGATAATACGCATGCTTCCCCTCAACATCAGCAACAGCAGCATCAGCAACAACAAGTTGCCCAAATGAATGCTATACATCCCAATCAACAACCAGGAAATGTGATTAACCAGCAACTCTTGCAACAACAACAGTTTGCAGCTCAAAATCCCATGCAAAACCCAAATTTTCAAGGTCAAGGCAACCGTTGGGTGTTCAATTCCAACCAACAACAGCAAACACGCCCACAGTTTTTACCCAATGCACCTGGGGGACCAATGGTAGCAATGGGTGGACCTGTAAATCAGAGTGGCATTCCTGTGCAAAACTCAGCGTTAATATCACAACTAAGTGCGCCACCTAATCAAACTGTAAATCCAATGATGCAACAACAACAAATTCGAATGCAAATGTTGAATCAACAGCAAATGCAACAAATCCAACAGCAGCAGCAACAACAACAACACCAGCAAAATGTAATGAACCCTAATATGTCTGTGTCTGGTGGACCTAATCCCCAACAGCAGCAGGTTGCTGTTGTTGGCAACAACCAGCCAAGTACATCTATAGCAAATCAACAGAATTCTGGGCCATCGTCAGATCAGACAATCATGCGTGAAAAGATATGGTCAGGTACTTTGGAATGGATAGAGAAGTGTAAATCTGACCAACAAAAAATTTCGCGAAATTTACAATGTACTGTAACTACCACTATAAAGGATGGGGAACCTGAAATAAAGGCGATCAATTGGCCATCCAAATTGCTTATGCAGCTTATGCCAAAACATTTGGTTGGTAATATAGGTGGGCAGTTTCTTAAAGATTCGAAAATGGTTGTGTTTAAACCACAACCATGTGAGGCTTTAGATGCTCTAGCTAAAAATATGACATCAGTATTTGCTGGCTGTGTGCACATTACACCAGCACCTAATATGCCAGCATGTGATATCAAAGTTTTGATACTTCTTTTTTCTACCGATAAGAATGCATTCCTGGGTTTTATACCTAATAATCAATCCTTGTTTGTTGAACGTTTACGAAAGGTCATACAACAGAAGCAATCAATGAGCACGCAGCAACCTGCTGTAGGCGGACCTAATAATATGCAACAACAAGCCCAACAATTGCAAAATCCAATGGCGGGTCAAATGTCGAACAACATGAATTCTCAACAGCAACAACATGACCCCAGTCAGCAACAACAGCAGCAGCATTTTAGTCCATATATTCATAATCAATGTAATATTTATAATATTCAAATGACTGGTGGCCCAATGAATCAACAAATGATTGGCGGACCACCAGTGTCTGCAGGACCAGATCAGATGATCGCCAATAATAATATGCAACACCAACGTATGCCCATAATGACTGCAAGTAATCCGAACAATCCTCAACAACAACAAATGGGACCCCAACAAATGCAACAACGAATGGTTCGACCTATGATGAATAATAATCCTGGTCTGCGGCATTTACTTCAGCAGCAATCAGCACCAGGTCAACAATTTCGTCCTCAAATGGGTGGCGTTGGCGCTGGTCCTAGCGGTGTGCAAATGGGAAGTGGCGGTATGCCAAATCCCCAAATGACCGGTGGCCCTGTAGGGGGAGGTGGCGGACCAAATCGTCCTTTTGATGATAATGACTTTGAATATATGTAAAATGTTAGTAATAGACTTTAATCGAACTGTAGTTATTACATACTAGAGAAATTTTGTCATGTTCAAGTTCATGCGTTCGCGAATAAGCATATTTCATACCTATTCATAAATACTTACATACATTCATATGTATGTATACTAGACGTCTGCACGAATGCATTTAAACTTCGTTTCAAGTCATTCCCTTTTCTTCGTGTTAGTGCTTGGCGATTGCTTTTGGCTACGCTATGCAAGTCGTGAACTGTTTAAAATAAAAACGAAGCAAAAGCACGCACGAAAATTCAAATCAACTCAAAAGGGAATGGGAATCAGCAAATGATTCCCTCACATCAACGAAAGATTACTTATGGTTTTGTATCAACAAAAATACTGTGACACACCATAACATTCCTTAACATTGCGGCTGTTATAAACGACAGTAAGGGAAAAAATTAAGTGTTTGATGAGAAATATTGAAATTCTAATATATTTGAACAATGTATATAGGCATGTAATGACAAACGTTAATTGTACTTTTAAAAAATTTTCGAAAAATTTGCAAGGTTTTCTTATTCAAAATAACACTTTTCTACTATAACAAAATTATTGACATTTGCACACTCCTACACATCAACCTATACTGATGAATCGGGTAAATTAACTGCAACCGATGAAACAAAACTTGTGTATGGACGTATGCATGAGCGAATGATTTTGTTGTTGTTTCTCTCTATATTTTTCTCACTTATTATGTCCATACTGTGAAGCATATGCTGCAAAACTTTTGAGTTTGTGGATGAGAAGGGGAAGAGGAGTGGAAGTATGTACGCTGTTTCATGTACATGCAGTTTTTGTTGAATTTCTTATTTGCATCTTTTGACATGAGGTGTATTTGACGTTTCATTTTATTTCTTTTCGTTTGGTATACTGTTAACATCTATCATAATAATAGCTACCCTGTTTTATTGATAATTTTTTGTGAAATATAATCAAAAATTTAAAAAAAAAAATATAAAATTATACAAAAATTATTATATAATTTTTCTTCTTAGCGTCCATTTCGCTTCAAATTATACCTTGTGCTTCAAATGTCTATTCAAAAAAAAATATTCGGTCCTATCACAGCGTAGTTATTTTATATTTACATTCGGTATTGAGAAATGTCAAAAAAAATTAAAAAAAGAAGATAGAAGGGAGGAATAAAAAATACTGAACATGAAGCAAAAGATTCATGTATGGACACTGCTGCAGTTTCAAAAGAGAATTCAAATAACTTTTGCAGCATATGCTTCACAGTATGGACGGGGACTCTGAGCGCTAACTTGTTGGTTTTTTCCACTCCAGCAACAAAAAAGTAGAAAAATATTAAACTGTACGTTGATGGTTTGGTATTGTTATATGTGTTATATTGCTGTTTGTTTTTTTTTTTTGAAAGGGAATGCAAAGGGATTCAACTCGTTGAATGAGTTATTTTGCGTTGAGTTAAAATTCAGCACAACAACTACTGTAAACAGTTAATTCGTTTTTTTCTTATGTCGCATTTGATTTGATTCGTAATGAAAAATATCAGTCGTTGACAGCAAAAGTAGTGATGTGAGAAACTGTGTTGAAAAACAAATCCATTCATGCAGAGGTCTAATGTATATGTACTTTTTCAAGGCAATTAATTTGTTGTAAGAACCGTTTTATGTTTAATGTATTTATTTATCATATCTACATATTCATGTAAATATAAGTTGTTGCTTGTTTCACGGCCGTGCATCTTATATACAGTAAATCTGAGTTCACACGACTCATGTTTTACTGACATTATCGCTACTTTATAGGCGAGAGTAACGATGGGAAGTATACAGAGTACTTATGTGCATGTACTGTCAGTCCGTTTGGTTTTCTCATTCATAATTTGAATATACACACAAACTATATTTACATGTCGCAACATGACATGAGTTGTGTGAACACCAAAGAGAGTTCAAAGAAGAAAAAGTAAGAATCATGTCATTAAAACATGAATCGTGTGAACTCAGACTAATGTAATAATTACTAAACACATTACACGCAAGAAAATGATAATAATGCAATGCAAAACCTGTACAATAAGGCTATAAATTCTGCTCATGAATTACAGAGCAGTGAAGCAATTAACGGTAAAAGCCCAATGCAGCAATCAACCAGCAAAGCAAAAGTGCATTTTAATAAACATCTTAAATAAATTTACGATTGCAAGCATACATATGTACAAAAGTCACCGTCATTTGGTATCTAGATTATAACAGCTCCCATGCACAGAAAATAATGGAAACATAAAAAGTAGTATATTTAACAAAAACTATTATTTATTTAAATTCTATTTCAGTTTAAACATAAGGCTAATTCAAGCGTTATTTATAAAAAAAAATGGCACAATGGTTGCTGTGTGCATTTTTGGATCACAAGTCACAGTCATTTAATAAAGTACTTCACCAATTAAAGGGGTAAAACTATTTTAGTATGAAGTGTGTTTGCCATTGTTTTTGATGACAGCTTGCAAACGTTCCTGCATCGAATGAGTGAATTTTTTGGTAACATCTGGGTTTATTTTCTCCCATTCCTCTAGCAGTGTTGGCTTAAGCACATTTTTGTAGGTAATGTGATGCTCCCGAACCCACCGATCCAAATGGTTCCATAAATGCTCTATGGGATTCATGTCGGATGACGGTATAGGACCCACAAACGAACTATTTCAACGGTGTGCTTGGGTTCATTGTCATGTTGAAAGTATTAGTCTGATTCAATGCCAAGCTTTTGAGCACTTTTCTGCAGATTTTCTTTCAAGATATTCCAATAAAGTACTTTGTCCATAATTTCATCTATAAAGACGAGCTCTCCAACACCAGCCGCTGGCATGCATCACGGTGTTTCACAGTTGATCGTATATGCTTCTCTGCTAATGATTCGCCCGGCTTTCTCCACGTTAAAACACGTCCGTCTAATTTATATATAGAAAATTTGCTCTCATCAGAGAAGATAACGTTTTCCCAGAAATCTATTCCCTTTCTTAAATGCGCTTTTGCGAAGGAGAGACGCTTCGTTTGGTTGACCTTGCTGATCTGTGATTTTTTCTGCGCACTTTGTCCTATAACCAGCAGAATTCAGCGCTCTGCGCACAGTACGTGTGTCAACAATTGTATGCAGTTTTTTAAGAAACTTAGTCCCCGTCCATACTGTGAAGCATATGCTGCAAAACTTTTGAGTTTGTGGATGAGAAGGGGAAGAGGAGTGGAAGTATGTACGCTGTTTCATGTACATGCAGTTTTTATTGAATTTCTTTGCATCTTTTAAGATGAGGTGTATTTGACGTTTCATATTATTTCTTTTCGTTTGGTATACTGTTAACTTCTATCATAATAATAGCTACCCTGTTTTATTGTTAATTTTTTGTGAAATATAATCAAAAATTTAAAAAAAAAAATATAAAATTATATAAAAATTATTATATAATTTTTCTTTTTAGCGTCCATTTTTCTTCAAATTATACCTTGTGCTTCAAATGTGTATCCAAAAAAAAATATTCACACCTTCTATCACAGGGTAGTTATTTTATATTTACATTCGGTATTGAGAAATGTCAAAAAAAATTAAAAAAAGAAGAAAGAAGGGAGGAATAAAAAATACTAAACATGAAGCAAAAGATTCATGTATGGACACTGCTGCACTTTCAAAAGAGAATTCAAAAAACTTTTGCAGCATATGCTTCACAATATGGACGGGGACTTAAGAAGGAAACGTTATTATTATATTAATGTCATTCTTACTTAAGCGAATGCTACACGATCAATGTTCAGCTTCAATATTTGTCATTCAGGTATGTGATGGAAATCGATCGATTTGAAAAGTAAATCGTCTTTTGCAATCGACAGTAGTGTGATGAATTTCGATCGATTTCATATTCCATATTTGTTTCGTTTCCACATATCTTCTCTAAATACAACTGTAAAATATGTAAACATATGGCTATGTGAGTGACGTTTGTAAAATATTTATATAAAATAACAAAATAAAATTTGTATCAACTTATTTCATCATTTTTATTTATAAAATGCCTTTTTTTGCTGCGGTTTCGCTAATTCTCTTGGAAGAAAATAATGGGATGAATAGCGCAAATATTCTAAGAAAACGTTTAAGAGATAAATCGGATCCCTTAAATTTGCCAGATGAAATGTGGGTATTTAAATTTTTAATTTTCACTTCTATATTAACTAGTAGTTATTTAAATAGATTTGTTGAATATTTTCATTTAAATAAGGACGGATTTATAATCATTTTTTATTTATTTTTTTACTTTTTTTGTATATTTCCTTACATTTTGTTCAAATAAAATTAAACGATTTGAAAACGAATTTAAACTGGCATAATCGAAATGCGTCACATGTTAAAAACGTTTTTTTTTCAATGAAACAAGATGGAATATGAAATCGTCACAACAACTCGTCACATACAAATTCATCACATTATTTTTTTATCTTGGACCAGTGCTCAGGGGTTATCCCCTACATATGCAATGCATTGCATTGGAACTAGAGAGAAGGATAGGGAAGAAACAGACAGGTGGTGATAGTGGTAGAAAGATAGAGCTTAATTCTTGCACAACTCTGCAGTTGCGTGTAAATTATAAAGCAAAGTAGCGGCGTTTCTGATGTTTTTTTGACGCATTATTTTTTTAAGCTAATGGAGCCATTTTTTTTATTATTTTACTTCGCCGACGTTTTATTGCTCAAATACCGACGAAGGAGGGTGCTGAAGCACAGAAAACTCAGAAAAAACTTTTTTCTGATTTGACCCGGGTGGGAATCGAACCTGGGTCTTTCTGGTTGCAGAGCCAACACGCTGACTACTCGCTGTCGATTTCAAAACGATTTAACGCCGAAAACGATTTTCATTACATACCTGATTGTGTGCATTATTTTATAAAAAATAGTCCCCCATTATCCGTATAACGACCATTTTCACAATGTCTGATTAAAACTTAATTGGAACTTTAATAGTCGGTTAACTAAAAATATATTTCACAATGTATGATTAACTTTTAACTAACACCATTTAACGAAAAAGTGTCTGTTAAATTTAACCGAACAAAATGTGCCGGTTAACAATATAATCGACACCTATGCATATCTAATTTTAATTGATAAATAGAAAAAATTTACACATGTAAAAAATGGAAAAGCAACACTTATATTTTTTCAATGTTTATAATTTTAAAACTTTGAAACAAAAAAAAAGAAATCTTGCTGTGATATTAGAGGCTCTACAAAAACCTTTTTAACATGTGTATATCTTAATATTTTTATAGACCAATATTTTACCCAAAGGCTAACTTGTTTTTTTGAATGTTCCAAGCTTGAACAATTTGTTGTTTATGAATATTCCGCCATTTCCTTTCAGTATACTTCAATGTTTTTTTTCACAAACATTAGGTTTGTACGTTTACTTTTTGGGTAAAGTTCGGTAAAATGAGAGTAAGCTATAATTACTCTTAATAAGAGAGCAAAATGTACAAAAGTAAGAAAACGAAAAAACCAGAAAATTTACCAGAAAAAAAGAAATGTCAATTTTTTACAACTCTGTTTATATCGGAGATGATAATTGACAATTTTAAAATTGTACTTTTTTGACCCCAAATGTACTAAAAACATAAAAGTTGTGTTAAGTTTTACTATTATTAACTATTAGTAACAGAAAGATAAAATAAAATGAATTCTTGAATATTGAGAATTTGTTTCGAAATCAATCAAATTAAAGTAATACTGAAGGAGTTCCTATTACTCGAGAGAGCATCTCGTTGGGAGACAACCAACGTGTTGTTGAATAGTTAAAAATTAATGCAGTTCATTACAAAAGTATTCTTGAATTTTCGCAGATTCATCAATTTTACAGAAAGGATAATTTTATAATGATATAAACTTTGTTCTACGCAATGACCGTTACTTTTGTCAGCAATGACGGTCATATCACCGGTCAAATGACCGTCAATGTTCTTGTAGGGTAGCTAAACTTATTAGCTATTTCGCTGGTCACTTCATTCAACAGGCCAAACGTCAAAGTTTGTGAAAAAGTTGTGGAAAGTGGTTGTGAATAATTTAATAATTAAATATTATATTAAGAAAAATCGAAAATATATTTTTGCTATAATTAATTTAAATTACTGAACAACGTATAATCATATGAAAATACCTTGGTACTTAATATTTAGTGGAGTAAAGTAGTACTTTTGCAATGCAAATTGTACTGAAAAAAGTACAATTGTACGAGCTTGATTATCCCTGATTTTCATTGAAAGTTTAATGTGATTGATGACAGTTTACCGAAAAAAAACTATTTGTGAAAGAATTTATTTAAAAAAACAAGTATTGAGAGAATTTATTTAATTATATTTATTTTTCAGCGATGGTATTTTTTATGAAAAGTTTTTAACAATTAATGGTATAAATAACAAAAATGTTTGTAATTAATTATTGTTACGACAAATTTTTAACACAACTTCTTTAATGTCTGTCAGCTGTTTGGGACTTTTGTAATTTTGCTTGGTTATTTTCAATGTTTATTATAAACAAACTGATTGCTTGTTCTTCATGCCCAAACTAGCCCGAAGAAAAAGTACAGGCATTATCGTGCGTGAATAACAAGAGCATTACTCTCTCATTTACCCAATTTTTGCGTAAGAAAACGCTCTTTGGTAAGATTGGGCGCCCGCGGACGCCCAATTTGGGGTACACGAACACACCTATTAATATTTATTTCTATTTTCTGTCATTATAGTATTTTTCGTAAACAAACACAAACAATATTACCATACTTTTTAGAGAATTCTTTTGTTAAGTAACTGAAGGATGGTGAAACTGAAATCATTAACCGTCGATTAAATAGTGCCTGTTATGCAAACCCCCAGTTAGTTAATTATCTGTTAAAACTAAAATAATTAGACATTGTGAAAATGGCCGTGTGACTATTTTTTTAAAATAACGCACACAATGGCAAATATTGAAGCTGAACATTGTTCGTGTAGCATTCACTTTACACTTTTTAATTGAACTATCATTTACATGTTGAAGCACTTTGTTACATAAAATATAGTACCTTCTCCTTTTAAGGAAGTTATTAATGACATTTCAGAAAAATAATGTAAAATAATTAAAATTTTTCTTTAGTTTGCTGTTAACTATAACAGAATTAAAATAATTGATATGTGATGCCCTGTTTTTGTTCTTACATATAAATTTCGAAGTTACTATGCTGCCAGATAACAAAGTTCTAAAGTTTGGGAATTAAAACTGGAAAAATACAAATCATTAACTTGCTTTCAGTAATTGTAACCAATTATAATCAATTCGATTTGTTGATTATAAATTTTTTGCCAGTAAGGCTAACATAGTTTACGTCAATAAAAAGACTTTTTATTACATATTTTAACCAACGTTTCATAATTTGCAACAATACTTGTCTAGAGAATTTGAAAGCAAATTTTAAAAGTATGAAAGGAAAAGTAAAAAATGTGATTGTATTATAATTTGGAAAGCAAAAGTTGATCGTGTAACACCAAGTTACTTGCAATATAGGATGCGATGGTTGAAATAGTCTACACGTTTACTACAAATCCAAAAAGTCCTGCGTTCGACCCTGATTCAGAGGAAGTCATAACAACAATTCGCATTTTTCTGATGTGCATTAGTGTGTCTTTGTATCAGTTGTTATCGGAAGGTTCACAATCACATTCACCTGTCAATATAGTACAGGCTTCATCTGTAACCCATCCACAGGCACATCATAGCGCCCTCTTTCATCGATATTGTGTAGCTCCAGTGAAGTAAAGCAATTACTAAAAAAAAGAGATGGATCTTGCATTCGAGGTTTAAAGAACATCGAAATATATTGATCTTGGATGCATAGTGTGAATCGTTGTTTACATGGGGTTACACATTCACAGATTTCGTTTCAAATTTTAAAATTCCATCACTTGTTTTTATTAAACAATTTTTTTTTTAAATTTTATGAGAATTTGCTTTCAAATTCCCTGGGCAACTTTTGTTTCTAATTATGGTCAATAAAACAGCTGATACTCATTCTTATGAACAGCGAAGCGTTCTTGAGAAAAGAATTTGTTTTTAAATTGCTCAAAAATTGCGTGTAGCCGCCGTCTCAGCTATTAA
Organism: Dexiosoma caninum; assembly: GCA_963924685.1. Classification (NCBI taxonomy): domain Eukaryota; kingdom Metazoa; phylum Arthropoda; class Insecta; order Diptera; family Tachinidae; genus Dexiosoma; species Dexiosoma caninum. The sequence goes on from OZ004729.1 coordinate 59,387,880, forward strand.
TACACATAAATTTTGAGAATTGTATGTAAAAATTAATGTGTAAAAAATTAGAACATGTGGCTGCAGTGTTAGTTGTGGAGTTGTGCAAGTTGTAAAGCATAGAGTACAACTAGAGGGATCAAAAGTGGCATTTCAAAAATGAAAAATCAAATGTTTAATTTTAATTCGCCGTGATTGCATAGTATGTGCTAGTGAATGAAAAGATACGAAGAGGCCTGTGCTAAAATAACCAACATGATTGGTTTTTTTAAACATATGGTTGAATAATTCGGAAAATTAAAGTTGTGCAAAAATAAAGAAATTTTTCAATTATTAAAAAAATGTATTCATAATTACTGAAATCACAGACTATATATGGACATGTTTAAGTATTATATTATGTCCACAAAATACAAACGTTGTCCAGGATTTTGGCACAAAAGTTAATTTTTTTATATTTTCTTAAAATTTATCGAAAAAATTTTTTCCATTTGACAGTTGCGCAAAACATTGAGATAGCGATATTAAAAATGAAAAAGTTGCTATTTCTTTCGCACGTTCTATGTAATGAATTCGCCGAAGGGCAATATGAATTCGCTTTTGTTACGTCTAGTTGTAGGCTATGCTGTAAAGTTGTATTTTTTTTAACCGTGTATCTCCAGCGATATTCAATAAAGAATTAATTTTGGGCTTATGATTTATTAGTTGGTTGCAGTCAAAGCAAATTCATTAACAGATAAGCTCACTAGCAAATTCGCCCGTCAGCTGATACAAGAATTTGTAACGTATTTTTGGATACAAACGTCAAAGTTTATTTACTCTTGTGAGAAAGTTAAGAAAAGTTATGTAATAATTAAAATAATATAATACTATAATAAGTAGAATGCAAAATATATTACTTTTTGTAATAATTAATTTAATTTTAACTCATATTACATTAATTTAACACGTTCTTTTTAGGTTATGTTGAATTTAACAAAAGAAATGATACAAAAAATTCGACGTTTGGACGAAAAGCGAATTGACGATTTCGTCTTGCGTCAACCTTGTATTAATAAGCATTGGCAGCAGTCAAGGCGTACCAAATTAAGTGGGGTTGTTAAACCAGGTGGTATTTTTTTGCTATGCTATGTTTGTGCTTCAAACGTCAAAAACTTGTTAAAAAATTCAGGGTTTGATGCGAACAAAGTTTGTATTTAAAATCAAATGATTTAATAAAATTAAAAATTTTGCACACACTTTTTGTTTATAAGTAAAACACATATTCTTTGTAATATTTGCATCAGTTGCTTTTGACATATCGTGCACAAAAATATGGATTGTTGTACAACAACTCGTTTCAACACCACATAGTTAAAGACGCCATGGATACGAACAAGGTGTCTTGAATATAAAGAATTTTTCTGTATTAATAACTAAAAAATTGAATTTTTTACTTATTACATTGTTGAACATATTGAGAATCATGTTACTGTTTTTTCCTTCGTCTAATGTGAACCGAAAACAGAAGCGCTTTTGTGGCAGTGTTTTATTGGCCGCTAAAAACAGACCAACATTTTTTGGTAACCGTCAATTAATAAAACAATTAATTAGAATTCTAAACTTCATTTTATTTTTGTAATCATTCAAAGAGAATTATAATTGTATTAACTTTCAAAGTGCGTGCGTGGCTAAATTTAATTTACATACAGTATTTTATATTGTTATTAAAAGCCAAAATGTGTTTGAACATGAATTTCTTAATTATAATTGTGCTTTCGGCATTACTTTTAGGCCAAACTTTGGCCACAGTAGATGATACAGATTCTTGTTATTCATTTGCCGGTGGCACTGTATATCCCGCTGAAGCACCAAAGAGTGACCACACATTGAAAACAACAAAAGCAGTTAGTAAGTGATTAGTTATTTTCTTATGCACATATCGTTCAAAACCCTCATGATTATAATTTTTAGTTTCTAAATCGGCACCTCAATTTAAAGGAACTGCTGTAGTTAACAAAGAATTTGTGGAGTTGTCTTTATCACAATTTGCCAATAAATACGTCGTTTTGCTATTCTATCCATTGGACTTGTAAGTTAATTTTATTGAAACAAACCTAATTTGCGGATGTTTTTTCCAGAGATTGTAAAACATAAAATTATGTAAAAAGTGCGTTTAAACGAAGTTTAGGCCAACTCCCAGAATAGGAAAAAAGTATCCCAGCCGATAGAAATTAAAAAATAAGAAAAAATTAAAGAAAATAAGCAGAAACCCCTAGTTTGCGAGTTCTGGACCTGTGAAGTTCTTTAAAAATTTAATAATATTTATGAGATATAATGGCGAATAAAATTCTTAACGCAGGCCAAATGCTAGCTATGCAAAAATATCTTTCCGGGAAATATCGATCAAAGGCCGTTTACGCAGAATATCTTTACTAAGCAGACCCGTTTCGGGGAATACCATGGTGCAGAAAGTGATTACGCCCGACCGAAGGCCGTCTACGCAGAAAATCTTTAGTAACCAAAACAAAATTATTCAACATTAAGTGAAATAAAGAGAATTCATTTAAATTTTTTATTCACATTCTGAATCGCTTTATGTTTTTTTTAGTTTTGACATTATTTTTTTAATGTATGCACATAAACATACATATTTAAATTAAAAAAAGTTCAATATAAAGCATATGTTCATGAACTTACATACATTTAACATTTTTTATTTTATTTTCTGTAATAAATGTTAAAAGTCCTGTGATTATGACGTAATTAGTCTAAATACATCATAATCAATCTAAAAGTCGGTTTTGAATTATTTGTCGCTTGCGGAACAGTTGTCCAATTCCGCCTACTTTTTGAAAAATACACCCTTCAGTCACAAATTTGTAATAGAACTTCAGAGTCCCATAACTGGGAAACTAAGGGTTTTCGCTCATTTTGTAATCTATTAGTTCTTATTTTTAAATTTTCTATGATGTGACATACTTTCTTTTCTTTACTACGAGGGGGCGGACCCTAAACTTTATTTGTTCGAATATTTTTCGAACAAATGCAGTTTAGTAAAGCAACTCCAAAAACAAAAATTAGCCTGGAATAGGAAATTGAAGAAGGGAATTAAATGAGAAAAAATTGGCGACAACGCATATATTTCAAGTTATGAGCCTCTAAAATTTTCATGGGAAACTATGACACTTCTCCAAAAAGAAAACCAAAATTATCAGCAAACCCCTATTTTCCGAGTTATAAACTTCTGGGGTGTTACTCTCCATTGCTAAATGCGTTGAGATGTCAATATGGTACTCTGTTATTTTCGCAATTTTTTTTTGATAAAGTGACAACACATTGTAAATGAAAATATGGCATAGAGCGATAGTAATGAAATGTAAAAATATTTAAAAAAAACCAAGTTAAGAAAAAGGGAAATGTAACAGTTTTTAATTAAAAATAAAATAAAGTGACGGATTCCAAGCGTTGTGGTTTAATGAGGAAAACGGCCGTGTAGAACGAGTTGATAGACGAGTCTTAAGATATAGGTTCGAATAACCGAAAATAAGAAAAAAATCTGTAGCGCAATATGTTCTCAAATACATATTGCTTTATTTTAGTTTTGTACAAAATTTCGGTTTGAATAAGGAGGCGTTTCTGTATGTTCTAAATGCTATTCAGCACGAGCTAAACGTTTCAAAGAGATCCTCAGCAATTCCAACTATTTGAAAGGTGCAAAATTCCGATCGAATTGGATAATAATTTTTAAAGAAATCTCAAACTATTGACTTAAAAGTACGGTAAATAAAGATAAAAAATAAAATATAAACAATAAAATAAAGTTTTGAAAAAAATTTCTCAAAAATTGTTGAAAAAAAAAAACTATTAAGACCATATTTGAAAGTGATTGACAAAAAGACTACAGGAAACACATTACACCTTTTATAGTTTTTAAATCGGTTTTGTGTCTAAATCATCACACCTGAATAAATACTACATTTTAATAATCTTATCATCTACTCTTAAAAGTTTTTCTGGCAACGCTATGATTTGGTAAACGTGTTTCTCAGCAGCTGCGACTGATTATAATTTTTTATTAATAAAAAGGATATACTAGTACGATATACTATACTATTTAAAGTGCTATTGGCTTTTCTCTTAAAACAAATATATAAGTGATCTGTTTGCAGTGGTCTCGGTTAAATATTATTTTATTGTGACTCGGATTGCAATTGTGCGTACGGTACATAGTCATTTGAACACAGTTATACATAAAAATGGCGCCTAAATGTGGCTCTTGTAAAAGGAATGTCTCTGAAACTGACTCTGGTGTGGAATGTGAAACTTGCCGAAAGTGGTTTCACATCGGTTGCGTAGGGATTCCAGCTGAGTTTTTTTCATTTTTGGGAATGAATAAGAGTATTAGCTACAATTGTGCGAGGTGTATTGATAAACCTGCTGTACATAAGTCTGATGACAACATAGCCACCTGTCTCCTTGATCTGGAAAAAAGACTGAATGACAGTATTGGCTCGTTAAACCAGAATTTTAATTCCTACACTGCTGAAATGCGTGCTGACCAAAAGAATCTCAGGAATTTAATTGAAACTTCAGTTGCTGGTTTGCGGTTGGATTTTTCTGAGACGATAAGGAAAGTGCAAATTGAAGTTGGTACTTGCGATAAAAATTTGAAACTCATGGAGAAGAAGGTATTGACTGAATTAGCAAACCTTGATTTAGAAATCAATAGAATTCAGAAAAAGCAAAATAGGGCTGATATCTTAATATCAGGCCTACCTTTGGGCATCAACTGTGTAACTGAACCTATCTTGGCGATTTGTGCACACCTTAAGAAGAAAGTTGACGCCAGAGACATCAGCTACTGCGGATATATTAAACGGACTAAATCTGTGCTATGTAAATTCAACTCCGTACACCAAAGAGACGAACTTATGAAGGCGTATTTCAACACACCTAACCTGAAACTATGTGATATTATAAACACCGACGTCGGGACTAGAGTATATCTAAGCGATAACCTCACCCCAGCTGGTATTCGTCTTAAATCCCTCTGTCGTAGGATAATGATAGATAAAAAGATCCTGGGCTATCGATTCCTTAACAGGGATATTCCGCTGTGTAACATTAAACTACTTGATGGCATGGAAAAAATGATGGACTTTGTGCAGTGCTCAAGATTATAATGTGTATGTTGTGTTCCTGCTCGCAGTTTTAAATTAAAATCTAGTGTACAGTTCAATTCAGTCTTTATTGTTCTATGGTTTCCAATTGAATAATGCTTAAGTAAAAGCAAAAACGTTATACAGTATGTTTATATACATGTGTGTGTATATATATAAAAAGAATAAGAATTACAGCTAATGTGAAATACATAAGAAATACATCTGGAGGCGAGGTTGCCATCTATCCACACCATCTCCCCTTTTTAAATAATGTAATCTCTAAACCAATTTGGCTCTTTTCTATCACGCTGGGATCGACGAACTGGAGGTCCATCCAGCGCGCGATGATTTTGAGTTTCGTTAAGCAGTTCGGTCGATGCTTGTCGGTGTATGTTAAGATCCGGGTGGATTGTTGGTGAGTTATGGAGTTCCGAAACTTCAGTCGGAGAAGTGGAATTAGGGCTTAAATCGGGGTTATTTCGACAATTTCTTTTCATTGGTGAATTGCTATCAAAAACTTCTAACCATGAGTTTATATCCGTAGACTTAATGTAACGATGTTGCAGTTGGTTTGCGTGAGACCTCATAGATTTGAAATATGGAAAAGCGACAAGTTCTACTAAATAGTTGACGTTACCAATATGTTTTTTTATTATACCGGGTGCCCAGAAATAGTTATTATGCTTATACACCTTCGCATAAACATTACTTCCAACTTCAAACTGTCGGTTTTTTGCGTTGTATTTTCTATTATATTGTGTTGCCATTTTTGTATTTCGGGAATTTAACATCCGTTTTGGTTTCAATAATAAGTCCATGTTGATTCTCACCTTCCTTCCCAAAAAAAGTTCTGAAGGTGATTTACTTCCAATTGTGTTGTTGTTTGTAGCTCTATAATAGTGCAGAAAATCACGAATACCATTAATTAAACCAGGCGAATTGTTTTTCTTAATGGCACGCTTAAAAGTATCGACAAAACGTTCCACTTGTCCATTGGATTGCGGGTGGAATGGTGCGGTACGTTTGTGTTCGATTCCACGTTTTTTGCAGAAATTTACAAACATTTGCGATGTGAACTGCGTTCCGTTATCGCTTACCAATATTTCTGGCCATCCAAAACGTGAGAAAAAATCCATTAAGCACTCAATTACCGCTGCTGACGTTATGGACTTTAATTGATACGCTTCTGGCCACTTAGAAAATGAATCCACTATCAAAAGATAAATTTTTTTCTCCACTGGGCCTGCAAGGTCAATGTGTATACGTTCCATTGGCCTTTGAGCTGTAAGCCATGGTTGAAGTTCCATTCTTGGTGGAGATGCTGTGGAAGCACACGATACGCATTGCTGGACTAATCTTTCCACGTCTTTGTCTATGTGTGGCCAATAGACATAGCTTCGGGCGAGAGCTTTTGTTCGAACTATACCTTGGTGACCTTTATGCAACTGATGAAGTACTCTCTGACGTAGAGTTGATGGTATTACCATTTTTTGTTGATACAACAGGCAGCCATCAACGACACATAACCCGTCTTTACGAAAATAAAACAGCATTTCTTCTGGTGATTTCTTGTTCGGCCACGAAGTTTTAATATATTGCATAATATTTTGTAAAACGACATCTTTTTGAGTTTCAGACTGGACCATGCTATAGGTGATGGGAAAAGCATTGATGTTATTTTGTGCCAAATATTTACATCTGCTTCAAGTGTTGCACAGGCTATTATTACGTCTTCTTCAAGTTTTTGGTTTAAGTTAATAAGTCTTGATAATACGTCCGCGCAACCAAATTGTTGTGTTGGTACATAACTTAAACTGATGTCATAGGACATTAAAACTAATGCCCACCGCTGTAAACGGCTTGCCGTGTGTGTTGCTATACCCTTTTTACTGCCGAATATAGCCAGTAGGGGCTTGTGATCCGTTTCTAATTTGAAACGACGCCCGTATAACATTTTGTGAAATTTTTTTACCGCAAATACCAGTGCCAGATCCTCTTTTTCTATTTGCGAGTAGTTTTTCTCTGCCGGCGTTAATGCACGGGAAACGTGATATACGGCTTTTTCACGTCCGTCTGGAAATTCGTGGGCAATGTAGGCACCTATACCTACATTGGAGGCATCTGCAGCAACCTTGATGGGGAGCGATGGGTTGTAGTGGGTAAGCATTAAGTCGGAAGACAAAATATCTTTAAATTTGTTAAAAGATTCTTGACAAGACTTAGTCCACTTCCATTCGCAGTCACGTTTCAATAATGTGTCTAATGGCGCTCTCAGCTGCCGCATTTCACGGATAAATTTTCCGTAATAGTTTACTGCACCCAGAAATGACCGCAGCTCTGTGAGATTTGTAGGAGCTGGCATTTTTAAAATTGCAGAAATTTTTCCAGAGTCTGGTTTCACGCCGGTCCCATCGACCTTGTAACCAAGATAGGTACAACTGCGGGAGAAGAAACTACATTTATCAAAATTTAAAGTAAGATTATACCTTTCAAAACGAGCGAACACTTCGTTCACTGTTTTTTTTATTCAATTCGAGTGACGGCGTTGCTATGATGACGTCGTCAAGGTACGGATAAGCATATTGAATGCCAGATAGAGTTGTATCTATCGCCTGTTGGAATGCTCCAGGTGCGGATTTTACTCCAGGTGCAAGGCGATTGAAGGTAAACAAGCCTCGATGCGTGTTAATCGTGAGTATTTCCTTTGTGGCATCATCAACCTCAAATTGCATGTACGCATCAGTTAAATCTATACGAGTGAAAACTTTGCAATTATTGAAATTCACGAAAATATCATCCGGCAATGGCAAAGGATAGGTGTGCGTTTCCATGGAATCGTTGAGGCCGGTTGAGTAGTCACCGCATAGACGAATTTTTCCATTTGCCCTTTTTACAACAACAATAGGCGCAGCCCATCGAGAATAATTAACAGGTGTTATGATATTAGCCTGGTCCAGGCGATGAAGTTCTTCATCTACTTGTTGTAATGCTGCATAGGCCACAGGTCGTTTAGGTTTAAATACCGGTGTAGCATCAGGTTTTAATTTAAGATTCATCTTAAATGTAGAACAATGACCGGGCTGACGGCGAAAACTTTTGGAAATTTTTCCTTGATTTGCTGAATTTCTGGAACGGTAATATGGTTGCAAATCGATTCAATTGGGTAGCTCCAAATACCTAGCTGGTCCATTAGGTCAGCACCCATAATATTTAAGTGCGTGTGGTTTGTTACAAAAAATATTGATGCTACAACCTTATCTTTAAACATCACCTCCGCTTCGCACTGACCAATAAGTTTAAGTACATTACCAGAAGCGTCTCTTGGAGTTTGTGACGGTTGAATAAAGTTAGGTTTATTTATTTTCGACCACATCGTTTTGGATATTATGGTTACGTCTGCGCCCGTGTCAAACTGCAACCGCTGTGTTACACCGTTAATTTTCAATGTAATGTGTTTTCTATTTGTAGCAACACTGTTAACGGCATGTAGATTCGGCTGAAATTTTCGATTATGGAATTTTTTGTTTTTCCTTTTATTCGGTTGTTTGCTATGTGGCGTAAAATTCGGACAATAGCCCTCTCGGTGTCCGACCACTCCGCATTGTTCACATAAATGCTTTGTGAATGTGCAGAATTTTACGAAATGCATCGCACTACATTGCCAGCAAGGCCTTTTTGGTTTTTCCATTGTACTAACCTTTTTTTCATCGTATTTTTCCGTTATTTTGCGCTTACTGTTATTTGCATGTACAGTGTGTTCAAAAACGGCGGCATCTTTTTTCAAACTAATTACCCTGTGCACTTCAGTAACCATTTTGTCAATTGTGAATTTTCCTTCTGTGTCTCCTTCCAAAAAACTCAAAAGGCGCGCTCTCATTTCAGCATCTTCTGCATTTTGTACACTTAAAATGGCTATCTTTTAATTTGCCAAACTCGAAATTAGCGCAATTTCGATTGACCATTGCACCGGATGTAACGTAGTCCATACTAGAGTTTTTAGTGAACTGTAAGCAGCTCATGCGTGCACTAAAAAGGGACTCTTTTCTTCCAAATATAGTTTTCAACGTTGAAATTGTAGTCTTGAAATCTAATTCAAGAGGCACTTTAGGCAAAATATAATCGGCGTATTTGTCAAACACATCGGGCTCTAATTTCCGTAACACTAACCTCACTTTTTCAGCATCGTTCAGTTTTTCTGCGTCTTCACCGAACAGATGTTCATACCGTGCGAACCAACCCTCAAAAGTTTGGCCAGAATCAGAGTTGTAGACAAAATCCTTTATATTTTTAGCCAACATTGCCATGATGGTGTCATTGCTTACCGTCGAACTATCTAACTGCGGTGAGTTAATAGACATTCCCACTAGCTTCTCCATAAGCTTCTGCTGTTGCTCCATTTGAGCTTGCTGATGCTGAAGCGTTTCTTGCTGCTGAGCCAGCATTTTGATTATTGCCGGATCCATTATACTGCGCGTTGTTTATATCCAATTAATCCTCGTCGCCACTGTTGTGTTCCTGCTCGCAGTTTTAAATTAAAATCTAGTGTACAGTTCAATTCAGTCTTTATTGTTCTATGGTTTCCAATTGAATAATGCTTAAGTAAAAGCAAAAACGTTATACAGTAGGACAGTGTTTGGATTCAGTGTTTATGTACATTATCAAAAGTTTTAATACAACAGTAACATTTAAAACTGTGCTTTTTATTGCTTTCGTTCTTTCGTTTGTAACAAAAATAAATAAAAACTGTCATACAAACAAGTTTTCAATATAATATCAACAACACTCTCATTAAATCTCATCATTTAGATAAATAACAATAGCACAATTTTCTCAAATCAATCACCCACAAACAATAACAAAATCATCTCTTTTAATTTACTGCTAATATTATTCTGTGTTGCCAGTGACTTTTTAAATAATAATTCATAATTTTACTGTTGATAATCTACTATTTATTATAAAATAATACCATGAGTGATTCAAGATTTAAATGTTTAAATAAAAACTGTAACTTCAATAATGATGACGAAAGAATGATTATTTGTTGGCTATGTAATGGTCTCTGTCATTTTAAGTGTAGTGGATTGAAAACACTTGTTGCTGAAGCTCTTCCAAGCATTAAAGGTCTAAGATGGTGCTGCAATGACTGTCAGAAAATTGATGCTGAATTTTTTCGTTTTTACCAAAGTACTAAGAATACTTTTAGCAACATTCAAAATAAAATGTCTGTTTTGTCTAATGAAATTGTTGAATATGGAAACTTATTTGGTAATTTTAAACAACTTAATAATTTGCAGTCTTTTGAGTCTTCTCCTAAACGACGTATATCCGCCAGAAATAAAAATAAAGCCAATAATGAACAATTAATCACCCATAATCAGCCTGAAATTGTTTCTGATTCGTACAATACCCTTGCAAATACTTGGCAAAAGAACAACAACGTTATCAACACCTGTGGTAAAGCCAATGAATACGGTGTTAATAAATCAGGAAAATTTTGTTGTTGATCAAGGTCCAAGTCCATCAGGATCTGGTGTGTTGAATAATGTTCAAAAGGCTAAAAGTGGCGCTCTATCATCTTCCGTTCCGGGTCCATCAAGTTCTATTTCTGTCAGAATTTCTCCTAAGCAATTAATTGTTTTGCCTCCGAAAAGATATCTATTTATTTTCCGTTTGGCTTATGATACAACTATCGAAGACGTTGATTATTATATAAAATCCAAATTGGATGCTGCAGATGATATATTTGTCACTAAATTTTCATATTCAGAGCCGAAGAGTATAACATCATTTAAAATTCGTGTTCCAGCGCATGTCTATGACCGAATTGTTGATCCTAGTTTTTGGCCTGCAAATATTTTTGTACGCGAATATATAGTTAAGCAAAATCCAAGGTATAATAACATAGCTCGCTTGCCTTCTGAAAATTTATTGGTTCCAAAAAACTAATTACCTCTAAAGATCGTTTAAATATTATGTACCAGAATGTTCGTGGCTTGAATACTAAACTGTCTACTCTCCTTCTAAATAGTTATGATTTTACCTATGATATAATTATCTTTACTGAGACCTGGCTTTGTGATGACGTTTTTAATGCAGAAGTTCTCTGCAATAAATATCAAATATTTAGATATATTCGCCCTGCTCGAAGAGATGGTGGTGTTCTGATTGCTGTTTCTTGCTGATACTTATCTGAAGTCATTGTAAATGATCCTTCTAACATTGAATTTGTAGCTGTTGCCGTTAAATTGAACAATAAAAAACGTACTTGACTTGTTCTTATATTCCTCCGGACTCAGATTCTTCTGTTTACGCTAAACATGTTCAAGCCATTGAGTCTGTTGTTTTACATGTTGATACAAACGACTCTATTTTTGTGGTTGGTGGTTTTAATTTACCATCAATCTCGTGGAAATATACACCTGATACGCCTTATTTAATACCAGTAAAGAACAGAAACTGCCATGATGGATTTTTAAACCATATTTTTGGTTTAGCTCTGTATCAAATGAATTGTGTCTTCAATGATTTTGGGAAATTACTTGATTTGGTGTTTGTTAATGATGTTGATGATTGCACTATTATTCGTTCAGGCCCTATTACACTGCCCGAAGACCAATATCATCCTACGATCGAAATTAGCTCTTCTATTCCATCCGAAGATAAGTTGACGGCTTCTGTAGCTGGTAAAGTTTTTTGTTTCAAACGAACTAACTATAGTTTTTTGAATGATTTAATAATAAATACATGTTGGAGTGACATTTTCAATATTCCGATAAATAACAATGCGGATATTGATTCGATTATTACCATTTTTTACGATAAAATCTACTCGTTTTTGAGACTTGTATTCCTAAACAATTTGTTCGCACTTCAGTTGGACCACCATGGAATACGAGGCAGCTGTAACGTCTAAAAAACATTAAGAACAAAAATTATAAAAAATATAAACAGTCTGGTTCGTTTGTTGACTACGGAAAGTACGCAGTCAGTCGTTCTCAATATAACCTGCTCAGTCACGCTTTGTATAAGGATTATTTAATCAAAGTGAATAACAATTTTGTTCGGGACCCAAAATCTTTCCATTCATTTGTTAACTCTAAAAGAAAATCCAGTGGATATCCATCTGTTATGAAACTTCATAATCAAGAATCTAGCAACGTTGATGTTATTTGTGATTTGTTTGCTGAGTTTTTCGCCAGTACTTAGTCTGATGCTGTTTACGATAATGGAAATGAATATCCATATGTGCTTGCATTGAATCTAGTAATATCTTTTTCTGCACTAAAGTGCACTGATATTTTGTCTAACTTGAAAAAACTTAAAATGTCCTTTAATTATGGTCCTGATGGAGTTCCAAGTTGCATTTTAAAGCGATGTGCTGAATCATTTGCCACACCATTAACTTTATTGTTTAATGCTTCGATAAAATATGGCTATTTTCCTGTATTGTGGAAAGATTCGTATATAATACCTCTATATAAATCTGGTAATAAGTCCGATATTACGAATTACAGAGGTATTGCTAAATTAAGTGCCATTCCGAAACTGTTTGAAAAACTACTTGCCGATTTTTTATGTCATCACACTGCATCGTTAATGTCACCTTATCAACATGGTTTTAGAAAAGGGTGCTCAACTACAACTAATGTTCTTCATTTAACTACTTTAGTCAATTATGCATTTACCCAGAAGAAACAAACTGATGCCATTTATACGGACTTCAGTAAAGCATTTGATAAAGTCAACCATCAACTTATTCTTGCTAAACTGGATCTATTCGGCGTAACTAATAACAGTTTAAACTGGTTAAGATCGTATTTAATTGATAGAAAACAAACCATTCGTTTTAATAACAGTTCTTCTAAGTATATATATGTCTCATCTGGTGTTCCCTAAGGCAGTCATCTTGGGCCGATTCTATTTTCGCTGTTTATTAACGATCTTTCTAATGTTATCAACTTCGCCAATATACTAATGTACGCTGACGATGTTAAAATCTTTTATTCTTTTAATAATTTTATCGACCACGTTTATCTTCAGAATGATCTCGACAACTTTTTTGTATGGTGCAGACATAACATGATGGAGCTGAATTTAAAGAAATGTAAATGCATGCGCTTTTCCAGAAGTAACTCAATTGCAGCTAACTACTCTTTGGGAGATCATCAGTTGGAGTTAGTTGATTCATTTCTTGATCTTGGAATTTTACTGGATCCTAAGCTAAATTTTTCTTCTCATATTGCCTTGGCTGTAAATAAAGCTAGTGGTGTGCTTGCCTTTATAGAGCGCTGGGCTAAAGAGTTTCTGACCCTTACATTACGAAACAGCTGTATGTGTCGCTAGTTAAACCTATTTTAGAATACGGATCAATCATATGGGATCCTCACTACAACTTTCATAATATTCGTATTGAATCTGTGGAAAAACAATTCTTGTTATTCTGTTTACGTGGCATTCGATGGAGCTCCTCAACAATTTTGCCTTCATATACGAGTAGATTAGCATTAATAAAACTACCTACTCTCAAAAGTCGTCGTACAATGTTAAATGTGTCTTTTTTGATAAACCTTATCAATGGTAATATTTGCTCCGAATTTCTGTTAAATTCTGTCAAATTTAGTGTACCTTGTCGTAGTATTCGTCATTATAATCCTCTTGTTATTAACTTTTGTAGATCTAATTATGCTATGGCTGATCCTTTTACGAGGTTATGCCGACAATTTAATAATTTGTTGATTTTTCTTTAAATAATAATGTTATAAAGCATAAAATCATTGTTTTTCTGAATTCATAAATTCAATATAGTCATAAGTACCTTGTTATTAGTCTGTAAGGATTATATCCATTGACTAAATTTAAATAAATAAATAAATAAATTGGGCTTCTCGAGACAATAATATTGATATATCATTCTTTAAGAAAGACTGCAAATGCAAAGATATAAAGAAAAGTTTAAAACGGCGGCCCCTACCTTTGTCAAAAATACGTTATATTAGGGGTTGTACGGGGAAAATTTTTTTTAGTTCTATTGTACATACATTCTTAATTGAGATTTGAGATTATTAAGATTAGCCAGCAATATATTAAGAATTATATATTTCTTTTACTGCACAAATATGTAGTAAAGGCTGAAATATAGAAAGCATAATTTTTCATTCATCCTTATTCCAGTTGTCAACGTCGACATCGATACTAAAACTAAGCTTTTTATATCAATTTAAATTGGGAATTACACAAATTTTATATATTTTTTATTTTATATATTTATTCATCATCAAAAACTAATACAAAAAAAGCCGTCGTGGGCAATAAATTATGCATTATACAGAAAAAACTATAGCTATAGACTATAAGTAATAATTATATACAATCAAATATAATATACATATATATACATATATACTTAGTCACAAAACTCTACATACGATTTCGAAATTTCATTTAATCTGATCGTTATTTTATATGTAAAGTAAAATTTTTGAAAATTCTTACTTGTAAGTATTTAACAGGGCTCATTTAAAACAGAAACTTAGATATAGAAGGGCTTCCTCCACTTCTCACTTGAAAATGATTTTAAAAGACGAAAAGGAAAAATTTCCCCCGAAATAACAAAAAATCAATTTTTTTTCGATGCCTAAAAGGCTTACAGAAGTTTATGATGCAAAAAAAATATATCCATTAAATATTTTCTAAATCACCCCGAAGTTTTTACAATGTATCGTATGTATACTTCTGCTTTTATGAAATTTAATAATATTCAACATTCAATAATATTAAACACCGTGAATTTTTATTTTTTATTTTTTATTTTCTCTAAAGATCGTTAATCCTATGAAATAAAAAAGTTCAACACCTTTTTTGTATTTCTCTTAAAAATTAAAATTTGTTGAAGAAATTAAATCGTATGTAGAGTTTTGCGACTAAGTATATAATAAAGGGTGTCCCAAAAAGAACGCAAGATTTAAATTTGGCGCCATTCGAAGTGTCATTGTTTGACATGTGAACAATTGTTATTGTTTGCTAGTAGAAGGTACGAGGTTAGTAAAAAGGGAACGCTACACGAATGAAAAACGCATTCTCATTGTGAAATTGTTTTACCAAAATGGTGAAAGTTTTGCGGCTACAGTTCGCAAATTACGACCATTTTGGGGTCACAATAATACTCCAAAAGAGTCAACTGTAAAGAGATTAATGGATAAATTTGCCAAAAATGGGTCTGTTAGTGATGTAAAGACAACAACGCGCCTTCGACCAGGTCGATCGACCGAAAATGTCGCAGCTGTACGTGATGATGTCGCTCAAACTCTATCAACCTCAATTCGACACCGAGCTCAGCAAATTGGTGTCTCCAAATCCACTATGCAGCGAATTTTGACGAAAGATTTGCATCTTCATGCATACAAAGTTCAATTGACTCAGGAACTGAAGCCAGCTGACTGACCATGGACAGCGAAGGGAGTTCTTTAATTGGGTATGGGAGAGACAACATGAAAATGCTGATTTTGCCGATAAAATCACCTTCAGTGACTAGGCCCATTTCCATCTTGATGGCTTCGTCATAGGCAGAATTGTCGCATTTGGGGTGAGAAAAATCCTCGAGTGATTCACGAGAAGCAAATGCATCCTCAACGTGTCACTGTGTGGTGTGGATTTTGGGCTGGAGGAATCATTAGACCTTTTTTTTTATGAAAATGAGGCAGGTCAAGCGCAAACAGTCAATGGTGTTCGGTATCGTATAGAATTGAAGAAATGAATGTGGAGGGCATGTGGTTTCAACAAGACGGCGCACAGAGGGTTAGAATAGCCTGTTTTCTTGGATTAATTAAAAAAAAAATTTTAAGTATCGTCAAAATTTTTTTTTCCCGGTTAGAGTATATAAAATTCTACATCACTTGTCGTTAAAATAAATGTCAAAAGTGCTCTGGTGTTTTTGTAGTGAAACTTCAAAGTCAAACTTTATAGAAATTTTTGTGCAAAAAAGGCTGAAAAAAGCTCAACGATTTATTTCGGCATTTCAATTGGAGGCTCTGCTTCCTAGACAATGATGTCAATGCCATGGCTAAAATGGTCCAAAACATAATATTGCTTGGTATGAAAACGTTCATACCATCGAAGCAAATTTCGATTAGGCCTAGACCAAAGTCTTGGTTTAATCAGACGTGCAGACTTGCAGTCAGATCCAGAGAGGAAGCATTTAGTGTCTGGCGGAATGATAAAAACGCAGATACTGATATGATGCGCAAAAGGGCGAGATCTTCGTGTGCCAAAGTGCTAAGACGTGCAAAAGCTTTGTACGAGCAGAGTCTTCGCGCTAAAGTTCTTACTGCCCCACGGGGAAGTAAAAGCTTTTGGTCATTCGTTAAAAGAGTTAGGGGAAATGCTAGTTCTTCTATTCCGTCTCTTTTAAAGGCTGACCAAATATTCACTGACCCGGTTGAAAAGGCTAACCTCCTTGCTGAAATGTTTGCAGGTAATTCTCACCTGCCGGAAAGCAATCAACCACTGCCCGCATCCGAGGGTGTATCCGTAACTATGCCAAAGATATACTTTCGGGCTCGTGCAGTAAAAAGGGTTTTATTGGACCTTAACATAAATAAGTCTCCTGGCCCGGATGGAATTCCGGCACTGGTCTTGAAGCAGTGCTCTTCGACGTTATCGCGTCCTCTGGCAATCCTTTTCAGCACCCTATATCATGCAGGCGAATTTCCGTCGTGCTGGAATGTTGCAAATGTTACGCCGATCCCCAAGAAGGGAGAGGCAAGCAACCCTGAAAATTATCGCCCAATCGCAATATGCTCTGCCATTTCTAAAGTAATGGAGAGTATGCTAAATTTCCATCTTATGAAATATCTGGAGTCCAATAGCTTACTTAACGACCGGCAATATGGCTTCCGTGGAGGACGTTCCACGGGTGATTTATTAGCCTTCCTCTCGGAAAAATGGTGTCGATCCATCCACCATTTTGGCGAAAGTAAGGTAGTGGCTCTAGATATTTCAAAAGCATTTGACAGAGTGTGGCATGGAGCACTCTTGTCCAAACTTATTGCTTTTGGTGTCGGCGATATCTTCTCTCGATTTATATCGAGCTTTCTCAGGGATCGCGCTATAAGAGTTGTTATAGACGGGATCTCATCTAACGAGTTCAAGATCAATTCAGGGGTACCACAAGGCTCCATTCTTTCTCCTACCCTATTTCTTATTTTTCTTAATGACCTCCTATGTCATACCTCAAACCCTATCCACTCTTTCGCAGATGACAGCAGTATCTGCCATTCATATTCATTTGATCGTAGGCCGACATTAACTATGATCGCGGCGACGCGGCAGAATATGAATGATTCGCTAACAGGTGACCTCACGAGAATATTGGAATGGGGTCACGCAGACAGGGTCGATTTCAATTCTCAAAAGACCCAATGCTGCATGCTAACACACCGCCGTATGCACGATCACGCTGCCTCATCTGTAAAAATGGGTGGCATAAACATTGAGGAATCAGAAGCTCTTGATGTTCTTGGCATGAAAATTCAGTGTGATGTCCGATGGACTGAGCACATTTTTCAGGTCTCAAAGGAAGCATTCAAGTGCCTAGGCTTTTTAAGGCGGTGTAAGACATACTTCACCCCTGATCTCCTCACTATTTATACCGCCTACATCCGACCGAAAATGGAATACAACTCTCATGTGTGGGCCGGTGCTTCAAAGTCTATTTTGAAGTTACTCGACCGTGTACAAGAAAGGGCGAAGAAACTCATAGGAGACATGGGTAGCCAACTGTATTGACTCTCTTGAGCATCGTCGCAACGTGGGGTGCGTTTCGTTGTTCTATCGTTACTATAATGGGAGGTGTTCTAATGAAATCAGGGAACTCGTTCCCGAAACCCGGGTATTCGCGCGCACGACGCGATCATCATTAAGAGCGCTTCCATTTGTGGTCGATTTGACGGCGACTCGCACTACGCATTACAGGGAAAATTCGTTTTTTGGCCGAACGGCACGAATCTGGAATAGATTACCCGCAGAGGTGTTTCCTGTCACTTTTAGCTTGGGAAGATTTAAATCAAATGTCAATAAACACTACTCCCTCTATCCTCCTTCCCATAACCTAATTTCCTAGTTCCAGCACAATGCATCGCATGTGTAGGGGTCATCCCCTGAGTGCCGGTCCAAGACAAAAAAAAACAATTTTTCAATGGAACCATCAAGTTCAGGTTATTTTGCAAATACTTCGTTAACATTTGTGTATCAAATTATGTGTGGAAGTGTTTTAGATTTAGTTATTTATATTGGAAATGCCAAAAAAATTAGCATTTTTATATTTTAAATGGATATATAGTTATTATTTGTCCACATTCGTGTCATCATTTTTAGTTTATATTAAAGAGGACATAAATCTGTATTATAATGCAAAATTTTACGCTGCCTTTTAGAAGCTATGCATTGTTTAGTACAAGTGTTGCAGCAGTCAAATTAGCTAAAAATCACATTGATCTCGCGACTGCTGCTGTTGTTGTGTGTTGTGTTTTGTTGTTTTTCATGTTACTTTTTTCTATTTATTTGTGCTCTTCTTTTCAGTATATTAATGATGTTATTTTTGTTTCTTTTAATAATATTCTTTGTTCAATAATATTTTGTTTTTGTTTATTTTAATAATATTCTTTGTTTTGACAAATAGTGATCGTGTTGTGCAGTTTCAAGTAATCGCGTAAAAGGGATTTTTGAAATTTTTTTTTGTATTAACATTATTTTTTTTTTATAGAAACAAGTTCGAACGTTGTTTTTTATACTCGTCGAAGCTTATTTGATATTATAATGAATTCAAGCACTCAAACAATGAATGACAAGATGAAATTTTTAGCTGAAGAAATCAAAAAACGCACCAACTGCTCTGAGGATAATATGTGTGATTTTAATAAAAGAATTGATGTTTTCTTTTATGAATTTAAATCTAGGTGGACTAGAGCGCATAGAATGGAAATGAGGTTTATTACTCAAAATAAAATCTGGTTGGAATCCTCTATTGGTTTTACTCTTGCCCCGACTGCAAAACGTGGTCGAAAAGAAATTAGTTTTACCGAGTCCAGTGGTTGGAGTAAATATAAAAAAACAAAGATTTTAAGAGACACCATATCATTGCCAGAGTTACTTTATGCTTCACAGGTTAAATTACAAAGCGCAGGTTATGTCGAGGAATCAAAAGTGTTGCGAGCCATATATGAAAAGTGTTGAAAGGGCATAAATTTTAAAAAAAGTTGAAACAACCACTTCCCACCTTGAAAATATCGAATACAAAAGCTTTGGCTGTTTTTGTAGAAGCTAAACTAACACGAAATCAATACAATGTTGTTAGACAAGCTGCTCCTCAAATATTTCCCTCCTACAACAATATTCAAACTGAAAAAGAAAAAACTTACCCAGAATCGACCAGCTTTAAAATAAGCGAGATCTCCGTTGAAGTAACTTTACAAGGTCTTCTTAATCACACAGCGGAGCGACTAATAGAACTTCAAGAAACTGTTATTGACTCATTAGGTATTACGAACTCGAATGTAGTATTATATTCAAAATGGGGCTTTGAGGGAAGCTGTGGCCATAGCTCGTACAAACAACCCTTTCATGGATCTGATGCTAGTGATTCATCAGTTTTTTTAACCACAATTGTACCACTTAGGCTTATGTTTGAGGAGAAGGTAATTTGGCAAAATCCACGGTCGTCTTCACCTAGATTTTGCGGACCCTTGAAAATTGAATTTACCAAAGAAACCGCATATATGTCAATTAGTGAAAAAAAATAGTTGAAGAGGAAACACAGAATTTAACCGTTCAACTGTCACGATTGGTGAGAAAGTTGTACATGTTTTCCACAAATTAATTTTGGCAATGGTAGATGGAAAAGTTTGCAATGCCTTAACAGAAACCACATCAACACAAAAGTGTTACTTATGTGGCACTACAAGTAAGGATTTTAATAATATAGAAGCCATGATCCAAAGACCTGTACATGTAGACAATTTAAGATTTGGCCTTTCCATTCTTCATGGCTGCATTAGATTTTTTGAATGTCTTTTGCACGTGGCATATAAAATACATTTACAAAAGTGGCAGGCTAGAACTGATTCTGAAAAAAGAACAGTAGCTTAAACCAAAAAAGAAATTCAGAAAAAATTTAAAGAGAATATGGGATTAATAGTTGACCAACCCAAACCTGGTTTTGGAAACATGAATGATGGGAATACGGCAAGACGTTTTTTTCAAAACGCTGAAAAATCTGCCGAAATAACAAAAATAGATGTTAATTTAATAAAAAAAATGCCCGTGTTGCTTATTGCTGTATCCAGTGGCCATGAAATTAATAATGAAAAATTTAAAATATATGCACACAATACAGGACGACTTTTTGTTGAAACGCATTCTTGGTACAATATGCCTCCCACTTTGCACAAGTATTTTTTTCACGGACCCGAATTTGTGTCCAATGCCATTTTACCAATTGGGCAGTTATCAGAAGAAGCGCAAGAAGCTCGAAATAAAGATTTTAAAAAATATAGGGAGTTTCATTCACGAAAGTGCAGTCGCGAAAAATCAAAATAAGACATTTTTAATATGTTTTTGATAACCTCTGACCCAATTATTTCAAGCATGCGAAAATTGCCTACAAAGAAGGTTCAAAGCTTGCCGGAGGAGGTAATTGATTTAATTGTACTTGCAGCTCCGAACAAGAACTATTTCAGTGATATTGAAGTTGCTGATGATGATGATGATGATAATGATGATGATGATGATGTTGATGATGATGTTGATGATGATGATGTTGATGATGTTGATGATGATGATGATGTTGATGATTAACTTTAAGATGTATAAAATGTAATGTTTAAGTTCTCTTACTGTACTCCTTGCACTATATACCTACACTGATATTTGGCATTATTTAATAAAATTATACTCAAATATACTTTGAAAACATTTTTTTTTACTTATTTTAATGGTATTAACTGAAAAATAAAGAAAAATTATCCGAACATAGCTTCCCTGATTTGATCCAAGAAAACATGCTATTGTAACCCACTGTGCGGCGCCATATGTCATACAGCCAGAGAAACAATTCAATTGCTGCATCAGTCATTTAAATCTTGCGTTCTTGTTGGGACACCCGTTATATAACAAAAATTTGTGTGATTTAGCCACATAAAAGAATTACAAAAATTAGAATATAAATAATTAGAAAAAGTAGAATATACTGGAATAACTATAGCTAGAGGCGAACGAATTATTGAAACCAAAAAAGGACAAAAAGAGTTTGAATAAATTTAATTTTCGTGGAAATTAATTAATAGTTTACGTATATAAGTAAGAAAATAGTTTAAGCACTTTAGGAAGGATACTCCGGACATGGCGGACTCTTTTTACAAAAGTAGGGGCGAAAGGAACATTTATTTGAAAATTACGAGTGGAATCAGTGAATAAAAAATATGTTAACTATTTGAATGATCTTACCAAATTCTATGATTTTGTAAAAGTGAAGTATAAGTAAAATATCAGTTCAGTCGTACGACTATGTTCTTAGCTCCTAATATTGAAAACATAACGAGGATTCGTGCGAATAATTGCTTCAATGAGGTTGACTTTATAAAACCAAGTTGCAGAATAAACTTCCATACAATAATTAATACGATACATTATAAGAGCATTTGCTAGGCGTTGTCTAACATGTTTCGGAGTGTATAATTTCAGTGAGTAGTAAACCCTTCCAAGGGTGAGACAACTTATCCTTATTAATGTCGAAACTAAAATCTAGCTTACTATCTAAGATGACTCTAAGACATTTCATCGATTCCACATAGGATATAAGAACACCATTTATAAGCAGGTTAGGAAATGAACACTACGCTTTGATGAGTTGAAATTAATAGCATTATTCTTTGAGGGATTTATTTCGAGGAAGTTAAATAGCAATTGGATATCTGTAGAATATGATCATTGAAGTAAGTTTCAAGTTCGTTAAGATTTTCACGAGTACTGGAAAACAACATAACACTGTCGTCAGCATACGCAAAACTTTGGCAAAAGTTGAAAGAATGAAAGACAGTCATTGATAGAAAAAAGAAATAGAACAGAATGCAGGACTTATCCCTGAGGGACGCCAGAGGTTACACAATCGATAGTGGAATTGGAGCCGTTATAGGACACATAGTGTGTGCGATCTGATAAGTAGCATATATTAATTTGCAGCAGCCTTGGAAAAGTTAATGTGCATTTTTAGTTTGGAAATAAGCGCTGAATAGTTAATACGATTGAAAGCCTTAGTAAGATCGAGAGAAATTAAGTTACAAAGTTGAAGAGTATCTAATTTTTTTACGAATA
Organism: Dexiosoma caninum; assembly: GCA_963924685.1. NCBI lineage: Eukaryota > Metazoa > Arthropoda > Insecta > Diptera > Tachinidae > Dexiosoma > Dexiosoma caninum. Next base: position 59,410,370 of record OZ004729.1, read on the forward strand.
GATTCAATTAGAGAGAGGAGCAAAAATGTGATATTTAGATTAAGTTGAAAGACATATTGACTATTTTTGATTAAAAAGCGTTCTTCACAATAACTTAAAATCATAACATTATCAAGAACATTTGACATAGTAGTCAAAGGCTGACTTCCTAAACGTATGTTTACAATGTATCAATACAGAATTAAGACCAAGTTGATACATTGTGTAGTTACATTTTTAATACGCATTGTACTAATACTTTGTGTCCTTTTTTAGTGTAATAAAAATATAAATAAGTGAATGTTGAAATATGTTAAATTATAATAAGACCCGTTTACTTATTTTACTGCGTCCCCTTTGTGCTGCGTGTTATATTTATTTTGCATCTAAATTTATTTGGAAGCTTTTCTTGCGTATTAATTACAAGAGTGTTGGAAATAGGAACAAAATACATTGTCAAAATTTGCAGTGTTGCATTTACGAATACATTGTATTGTATTACTACAAAGCAACATGCGTTTAAGAAGTCAGTAAAATTTACCATTTTTTGGAATAGGTACAACTCGAGCATGATTCCTGGTGGGCAGAAATTTGGAGCAAGTGATTAAGCAAGATTGAGAAGAAACGTGCATATCAAGGGTAAATTATCTTAATGAATAATTTAATATTATCATGAGCAGGGCAGTTAGATTTAATAGAGTTCAAAACAATATATAGATCATATTCAGTAATAGAATGTAAAGAAAAGGAATTGAAATTACTATCAAAATCATCAGAAGGTAATGAAGGATCAGAATTACTGGGTCCAAAGTTATTCAAAAAGATTTCTGCAATTTCCTCAACATCTAACACATTACAATCAGAGTTCAGGGGATCAATAACACCCATCTTACAAGAACACCATATTTACGATCTGCACCTCTGATCACCGACTTAGCTCTATTTCGTAATCTACAGTAAGTTCTATGGTTCGATCTATGGCTGGTTCGATCTCTTAAGTATGTATCGTAAGCTAGGTACCTATTAGACCTAACCTAAAATATCATACTGGAATTCATCAATACATCATTGTACGAATGACACCGAGTTCTGGTAAATAATAATTAAATTTTGACTATAAAGCTATCGCATATCGATTTGAGAGGGACTACGTTTTGGTATCAACGTTGACAAGTGAAAAATGTCTTCTTTATATAAACTTCGAATGTATTATTTCATATGAATGAAATTAATGTTTAAAATATTGTATTTATTAATTCTACTTTTTTAAGCACTTTTGTTTGTCCCACCGAAATTATTGCCTTTTCGGACCGAATTCGGGAATTTCACGAAATTAATACGGAAGTTATTGCCTGCAGTATTGATTCTCATTTTACACACTTAGCATGGATTAATACGCCTCGTAAAGAAGGTGGTTTAGGCGATGTTAAAATCCCACTACTGTCAGACTTGACGCATAAAATCAGTAAGGATTATGGAGTTTACTTAGATGATTTGGGTCACACATTACGTGGACTGTTTATAGTTGATCATCGTGGTGTTTTGCGCCAAATCACTATGAACGATTTGCCTGTTGGCCGTTCAGTGGATGAAACTCTCAGATTGGTGCAAGCCTTCCAATACACCGATATCCATGGAGAAGTCTGTCCAGCTGGTTGGAAACCTGGAGCCGATACGGTAAGTTATATTGTTGTTCTTTGTATTTGTTTAATTAATTTTGTGTTTCTATAATCTAGATTGTACCAAATCCCAAAGAAAAGAGAAAGTATTTTGAAAAAAATAATTAAGATATTTCACGGCATAACGATTTTGTGAGAAATTCAGTTATATCCATTTTATTATTGTACATTTTATAATACAGATGCAGATGTAATTTTCTATCTCTTTAATATGAAATAAAAATTGTGATAACACATCGTACATGCTTCTTAGGGAATGAAGTTTCGAAATTTTAATCCGCTGTTTGTTTGCGTTTTCTTTTATTTAAAGCATTGCGTGAATGGTAGACATCATACCAATCATCACTTCTAGTTGCTGATGTATATATAATGTATTTTTGTGGTTAATTATTCGTATTTTTTAAATTTTTAATAAAATTTTGAATCCTTATGAATTTTTTTTTCTAATTGCTGGTCTTTGATTTCCTTATCGATTTGATATTTTTTTTCTTGGACCGGCATTTAGGGGATGCCGGAACTAGGAAATAGGGTTTTGAGAGAGATTGTAGAGGGAGTAGTGTTTATGGACATTCGATTTGAATTTGCCCACGTCAAAAGTGACAGGAAAGACTTCTGCGGGTAGTCCATTCCACACACGTGCTGTTCGGCCAAAAATCGAATTTTATCTGTATTGCAAAGTGCGATTCGCTGCCAAGTCGACTACAAATGGATGCGTTCTTAATGATGAATGCGTTGTGCGCATGAATGACCGGATTTCGGGAACAAGTTTCCTGTTTTCATTAGAACACATTCCATTATAATAATCATAGGATAACGAAAGATGTCCACGTTGCAACGACGATGGCCAAGAGAATTTATAGAGTTGGCTACCCTACCGTTTCCAATGAGTTTTTTCGCCCTCTCCTGTACACGGTCGAGTAACTTCAAAATAGTCTCTGAAGCACCGGCCCATTATTATTGTTATTGGGCCGAAGTACCGCGACCAGAAAGACCTCATATTAGATCTCAATCCTAAGGCTTCTAAGGAATCCCAGCCCACAGCTTGTGCGAAGACACTGCAATTCCACCCATATGGTGTTATCAAACTCCATTTACCCCGTTGATAGGCAAATTGGAGCTGTTCTCCCTTATAAATCGATCCAATATTTTTTCAATTGATTTCGGGAAAAAAGAACTGAGACTTATCGGTCGGTATGCTTTAGGCAATTAGGAACAGTTTGCTTGGCTCACTCAGATTCTTGGTGTAGTGACCATACGGCCTTCCCATGGTACATATGCCCATCGAGTGGTCTTTTATTAGGGCTTTTTGAAGTCTAACTGCAGCCGGAAGATTAGAAAACCTGCTGCAGTGTTCCCTCTAAGTAGCCCTTTTGGCCTCCTCAGTTCGTTATTATACTCCGTTAAGGTTATCATGTAGGAAGACCAGTTCTCCGTCACCTTGACCCTGCTGAGCAGAGCCCTAGCCTTATGGCGCAGGCCGCCAAGTGTACTATTCGACCAAGGAACATTCCTCCGTGGCGCCTTCACCTCCTATGATCAGCTATCATTGTAGATAGAATGCTCCCAAGAAGCCTGTTCGCCTCACATTCGAGCTTCGCCCTTACCAATAAGCCCTCCCTGGAGCAGTTAACACTTTTCTAAGCTATAGAGATCCCAATTGGTTCTCCTGTGATCCCGGTAAATTTTCACCTCTGGTGAGGAAAGACCAATGTTGAACCTTATGTGCATATGGTCCGACGTAGATACTTCCCTCTATTACGTGCCAGTCTGAGATCTCCAGCGAAATGTTCCGACAAGACAGGGAGAGTCCAGTACCTCTCCCCTAACCTCATTAGCCCGCTTTAGAACAGACACGTCATACCTAAGCAAAAATTCAAAAAGAGACTCACCCCTTGCATTGATGTCTCTGTTTCCTAATGCCGTGTGGTGGGCATTCGCATCGCAGCAGAGGATACATCGGAAATGTCTCCGTCGGCAGTATTGCAGCAGGGGCATAACCTCCCTTGTTAGGGGCCTCCTCCCCATCTCCCGGTAGGTATGCAGAGGCGAGTATTCCCTCATGCTCACCTTTGCTCGAAGGCAGTTTTGGCCATACTGCAAAGTCGTCATAACCTACGGAGTAGGATAAACTCTAGTCGATCATCAATCAGCATCGCCGCTGGCACATATCATATTAACGTTTGCGCCCCAGAGACCCTTAATGTCTCCGTTGCGCAGTCAAGATTGCTGGATGAAAGCCACTTCCAAGACTACTGTGTTAAATCTCCTCACCAGCACATCCGAGGCGGCCTTGGCGTAATGGAGATTTACCTGAAGATACCCAATTTGTCTGCTCTGTTCTCCGAAGGCTTTTGGTAACTGATCCATCAGTGCGCTCTCTTGGTTTAGCCGGTGTGGGAGCTGCTGTTCTCGAGCACTGTTGCCGAGACCACCGCAGCCGGCGTGCGCGTTGTCTCAGACGTTCGTAAGGGCCCTGGTGACCCCACATCTTTTGACACCATCACATTCTCCACTGCATCATCACTTTTGGGATGTTTATTTGATTTAGTCTGAAACTGAGAGCGAACCCAGAACCTTTTTGGTTTTGTAATCAACGTGGAGACTACTTCAGCCATTGCCACCCTCAGCGAATCATTCATATTTTGCCTCATCGCCGCGACCATAATCTATGTCGACCTACGATGAAATGGGTATGAATGGCAAATACTGTTGTCATCTGCAAAAGAATGTATAGGGTTGGAAGTTCGACATAGAAGGTCATAGAAGAAAGAATTTGTGTAGGAGAAAGAATAGAGCGTTGTGGTACCCCTGAATTGATCTTGAACTCATTAGATGAGATCTCGTGCACATCAACCGTTATAGCGCGATTCCGGGGGAAGCTTGATATAAATCGAGAGAAGATATCACCGATACCAAAAGCAATAAGTTTAGACAAAAGTGCTCCATGCCATACTCTGTCAAATGCTTTAGAAATATCTAGAGCCACCACCTTACTTTCGCCAAATTGGTGAATGAATCGGCAATATTTTTCCGAGAGGAAGCCAATAAGTCTCCCGTGGGGCGTCCATTTTGCCAGTCGTTAACTAAGCTGTTGGATTCCACACACTTCACTAGATACAAATTTTGTATACTTTCCATTACCTTGGAAATGGTAGAACATATTCCGATTCTGCGGTAAATTTCAGGTTTGCTTGCCTCTCACTTCTTGGGGATTGGCGTTACATTTCAAACTCTCCACCACGACAGTAATTCGCCTGCTTGGTATAGTGAGATGAAAAGGATTGCTAAAGGACGTGATACCGTCGAAGAACATTGCTTCCAGACTAGTGCCGGAATTTCATTCGGCACATAAGTTCTGTTTATATTGAGATCTTCTAAAACCCTTTTAACTGCACGAGCTCGAAAGCATATTCTTGGCATGTGTTAAGACACATCTTCATCTATTGAATACCACTAATGTTATTTTCTTTATTTTATTACAAGTCAATGAACACCTTAAAAATGCTTAGTCAAATTTCATGTATTAATAAGTCAATGAACACTTTAAAATTGTGTATTAAAATTTAATTTATTTAAATTGCTTACACATAGAACATTTAATTAAAAATATAAAAATTCGTATTTAACATTAATAATTAGGTCATGCAGAAAAGAACAGCTTGCAATAACTGTTACCAAATTTTAGCATAAGCTTGTTGTTATTATACATATTTAAGTATTTTGTTTAGTATATAAGAAGAATGAAAAATAAAATTAGTGTGCAGTAATTAAAAGACATTTGTTTTATTTATTGTGCCCATCATCCCTTTAAGTTACAAGTGCTTAAATGTCTACGACAAAACGATTAGTACAGTTCAAGTTCAAGTGCTTGGACTGAGTAATATTAATCTATCAATCTCATCATTAACATTTGGTGACCCCGACGTGACCCCGAAGTTCAATCTACTGAAAAACTGCTCTCACCGTCAGATGAACAATGTGAACGTCATTTCATTCAACATGTATCTACTAATCAAGATGGTCGACTTGTAGTAAGCATTCCGTTTCGTGAAAATCCAACCGCATTGGGGGACTCGCACACAACAGCTTACAATAGATTTATTGCTTTAGAGCGACGACTATCAAAGAATAAAAAGCTACAATCACAATATATAAAGTTTATGCGGGAATACGAACAATTGGGTCACATGCAAAAGGTCAAAATTGAGACGATAAAAATTCCAGATATTTTATTCCACACCATTGCGTTCTAAAACCAGATAGTGCCACAACAAAATTAAGAGTTGTATTTGATGCTTCTGCAAAAACATCATCAGGTCACTCGCTAAACGATTTAATGTTCACTGGTCCGACGGTTCAAAGCGAACTATTTTCAATTTTGCTTCGCTTCCGTTTAAGAAAGTTCGTTTTTTTTTTTTTTTATCTTGGACCAGCACTCAGGGGATGACCCCTACACATGCTATGCATTGTGCTGGAACTAGGAAAACAGGTTATGGGGAGGAGGATAGAGGGAGTAACAGACATAGAAAAAATGTATCGACAGATACTCATCAACTCAAATGATCAAATGATCATCAATACCAACTCATTATCTGGAGAGAAGATCCAGGGCAACCCATAGAGTACTTCAAACTTAACACGGTAACATATGGGACCAGAGCAGCTCCATATCTCGCAACAAGGTGTTTGCAAAAAATCGCAGAAGAAAATTTTATTAATTATCCTTACGGTTCGAAATTTCTGCAGGATAATTTCTACGTTGACGATGGCTTGGGAGGATCAGATAGTTTAATAGTCGCCATTAAAATACACGATGAACTTATAACAATCCTAAGAAATCATGGATTCCACTTGAAAAAATGGTGTGCAAATCATCCACAACTTCCCAAGGGTATACCAGCAAGCGATCAAGAAGTAAATTTTGACTTCAACGATGGTAACGTGATAAAAACACTCGGACTTTCTTGGATTCCTAAGTCTGATTGTCTTCGAATAAAGACAAAATTAGCTCCAGAACAAGCAATTACAAAACACTACGAACCAACAAAACGCACGGCCACGTCTGATCTCGCAAGATTATTTGACGCTCTCGGGCTAGTAGCTGCTGTTGTCGTCCGAGCAAAAATATTCATTCAGCATTTGTGGCAACAGAAGATAGACTGGGATGAACCGCTCTCAGAAGAACTTAAAAAATTGTGGAATTCATTTAGAAACGATTTTGACAAGTTGAACAACATAGAAGTCCCGCGGCATGTCTTCAAGGGCGAACTTCCAATAAACGCTCAATTACGCATTTTTCCGATGCTTCAGAAAAGGCATTTGGCGCAGCCGCATACCTTCGTGCGAAGTTGAAGGATGGACGAATTATTGTACACTTACTTTGTGCGAAATCCAGAGTCGCTTCTTTAAAGCAACAAACTCTTCCTCGCCTGGAGTTGTGTGCTGCAGTTGTGGCTGCTCAACTGGCTAAAAGGATTCAAACTGATCTCAAGATAAAAAATTTACCAACCTATTTGTGGACCGACTCGGAGATTGTTTTATCCTGGATAAACGCACAATCAACACTGTATCATACTTTTGTAGCCAATAGGATAGCAGCTACTCAATTCTCGTCCACTGACTCCAATGTCGAATGATCCAAACGATCTAAGTGCGCTGACTCCTGGTCATTTCTTAAAAGGAGAAGCTCTTACCTCTCAACTAGATAGCAAAGCCACATCAATCAAGAAATCTAAGCTGTCACATTGGACACTGTTATCTCATATAAAACAAGAGTTTTGGAAGCGATGGTCTTCCGAATATCTGAACGAATTACAGCAGCGACACAAATGGAATAATCAGGGCACCAATCCTGTAGTTGGTGATATGGTCATAATCAAAGAAGACAACGTTCCAGTCATGGAGTGGCCAATAGGCAGAGTTGTTCGCACCTATCCTGGTGATGACAACATCATTAGGGTCGTGGAAGTCAAAACTTCAAAGCGAGTATTCAAGCGCCCGATACATAGATTAGCTCTTCTGCCAGTTGACCAAAACGCAGAATCACTTACTTCTACAAATAATAGTAACGAAATAATTAATGAAGGCACGTCTACCCCATCTGAGGAACCTAGGGCTAAAAGACAAAAATTTGTGAAAACTCATCTCAATTTGGCTTTATTGGCGGTTCTACTGATGTTACAACTAAAATGTCCTTTAATTATGGTCCTGATGGAGTTCCAAGTTGCATTTTAAAGCGATGTGCTGAATCATTTGCCACACCATTAACTTTATTGTTTAATGCTTCGATAAAATATGGCTATTTTCCTGTATTGTGGAAAGATTCGTATATAATACCTCTATATAAATCTGGTAATAAGTCCGATATTACGAATTACAGAGGTATTGCTAAATTAAGTGCCATTCCGAAACTGTTTGAAAAACTACTTGCCGATTTTTTATGTCATCACACTGCATCGTTAATGTCACCTTATCAACATGGTTTTAGAAAAGGGTGCTCAACTACAACTAATGTTCTTCATTTAACTACTTTAGTCAATTATGCATTTACCCAGAAGAAACAAACTGATGCCATTTATACGGACTTCAGTAAAGCATTTGATAAAGTCAACCATCAACTTATTCTTGCTAAACTGGATCTATTCGGCGTAACTAATAACAGTTTAAACTGGTTAAGATCGTATTTAATTGATAGAAAACAAACCATTCGTTTTAATAACAGTTCTTCTAAGTATATATATGTCTCATCTGGTGTTCCCTAAGGCAGTCATCTTGGGCCGATTCTATTTTCGCTGTTTATTAACGATCTTTCTAATGTTATCAACTTCGCCAATATACTAATGTACGCTGACGATGTTAAAATCTTTTATTCTTTTAATAATTTTATCGACCACGTTTATCTTCAGAATGATCTCGACAACTTTTTTGTATGGTGCAGACATAACATGATGGAGCTGAATTTAAAGAAATGTAAATGCATGCGCTTTTCCAGAAGTAACTCAATTGCAGCTAACTACTCTTTGGGAGATCATCAGTTGGAGTTAGTTGATTCATTTCTTGATCTTGGAATTTTACTGGATCCTAAGCTAAATTTTTCTTCTCATATTGCCTTGGCTGTAAATAAAGCTAGTGGTGTGCTTGCCTTTATAGAGCGCTGGGCTAAAGAGTTTCTGACCCTTACATTACGAAACAGCTGTATGTGTCGCTAGTTAGACCTATTTTAGAATACGGATCAATCATATGGGATCCTCACTACAACTTTCATAATATTCGTATTGAATCTGTGGAAAAACAATTCTTGTTATTCTGTTTACGTGGCATTCGATGGAGCTCCTCAACAATTTTGCCTTCATATACGAGTAGATTAGCATTAATAAAACTACCTACTCTCAAAAGTCGTCGTACAATGTTAAATGTGTCTTTTTTGATAAACCTTATCAATGGTAATATTTGCTCCGAATTTCTGTTAAATTCTGTCAAATTTAGTGTACCTTGTCGTAGTATTCGTCATTATAATCCTCTTGTTATTAACTTTTGTAGATCTAATTATGCTATGGCTGATCCTTTTACGAGGTTATGCCGACAATTTAATAATTTGTTGATTTTTCTTTAAATAATAATGTTATAAAGCAAAAAATCATTGTTTTTCTGAATTCATAAATTCAATATAGTCATAAGTACCTTGTTATTAGTCTGTAAGGATTATATCCATTGACTAAATTTAAATAAATAAATAAATAAATTGGGCTTCTCGAGACAATAATATTGATATATCATTCTTTAAGAAAGACTGCAAATGCAAAGATATAAAGAAAAGTTTAAAACGGCGGCCCCTACCTTTGTCAAAAATACGTTATATTAGGGGTTGTACGGGGAAAATTTTTTTTAGTTCTATTGTACATACATTCTTAATTGAGATTTGAGATTATTAAGATTAGCCAGCAATATATTAAGAATTATATATTTCTTTTACTGCACAAATATGTAGTAAAGGCTGAAATATAGAAAGCATAATTTTTCATTCATCCTTATTCCAGTTGTCAACGTCGACATCGATACTAAAACTAAGCTTTTTATATCAATTTAAATTGGGAATTACACAAATTTTATATATTTTTTATTTTATATATTTATTCATCATCAAAAACTAATACAAAAAAAGCCGTCGTGGGCAATAAATTATGCATTATACAGAAAAAACTATAGCTATAGACTATAAGTAATAATTATATACAATCAAATATAATATACATATATATACATATATACTTAGTCACAAAACTCTACATACGATTTCGAAATTTCATTTAATCTGATCGTTATTTTATATGTAAAGTAAAATTTTTGAAAATTCTTACTTGTAAGTATTTAACAGGGCTCATTTAAAACAGAAACTTAGATATAGAAGGGCTTCCTCCACTTCTCACTTGAAAATGATTTTAAAAGACGAAAAGGAAAAATTTCCCCCGAAATAACAAAAAATCAATTTTTTTTCGATGCCTAAAAGGCTTACAGAAGTTTATGATGCAAAAAAAATATATCCATTAAATATTTTCTAAATCACCCCGAAGTTTTTACAATGTATCGTATGTATACTTCTGCTTTTATGAAATTTAATAATATTCAACATTCAATAATATTAAACACCGTGAATTTTTATTTTTTATTTTTTATTTTCTCTAAAGATCGTTAATCCTATGAAATAAAAAAGTTCAACACCTTTTTTGTATTTCTCTTAAAAATTAAAATTTGTTGAAGAAATTAAATCGTATGTAGAGTTTTGCGACTAAGTATATAATAAAGGGTGTCCCAAAAAGAACGCAAGATTTAAATTTGGCGCCATTCGAAGTGTCATTGTTTGACATGTGAACAATTGTTATTGTTTGCTAGTAGAAGGTACGAGGTTAGTAAAAAGGGAACGCTACACGAATGAAAAACGCATTCTCATTGTGAAATTGTTTTACCAAAATGGTGAAAGTTTTGCGGCTACAGTTCGCAAATTACGACCATTTTGGGGTCACAATAATACTCCAAAAGAGTCAACTGTAAAGAGATTAATGGATAAATTTGCCAAAAATGGGTCTGTTAGTGATGTAAAGACAACAACGCGCCTTCGACCAGGTCGATCGACCGAAAATGTCGCAGCTGTACGTGATGATGTCGCTCAAACTCTATCAACCTCAATTCGACACCGAGCTCAGCAAATTGGTGTCTCCAAATCCACTATGCAGCGAATTTTGACGAAAGATTTGCATCTTCATGCATACAAAGTTCAATTGACTCAGGAACTGAAGCCAGCTGACTGACCATGGACAGCGAAGGGAGTTCTTTAATTGGGTATGGGAGAGACAACATGAAAATGCTGATTTTGCCGATAAAATCACCTTCAGCGACTAGGCCCATTTCCATCTTGATGGCTTCGTCATAGGCAGAATTGTCGCATTTGGGGTGAGAAAAATCCTCGAGTGATTCACGAGAAGCAAATGCATCCTCAACGTGTCACTGTGTGGTGTGGATTTTGGGCTGGAGGAATCATTAGACCTTTTTTTTTATGAAAATGAGGCAGGTCAAGCGCAAACAGTCAATGGTGTTCGGTATCGTATAGAATTGAAGAAATGAATGTGGAGGGCATGTGTTTTCAACAAGACGGCGCACAGAGGGTTAGAATAGCCTGTTTTCTTGGATTAATTAAAAAAAAAATTTTAAGTATCGTTAAAATTTTTTTTTCCCGGTTAGAGTATATAAAATTCTACATCACTTGTCGTTAAAATAAATGTCAAAAGTGCTCTGGTGTTTTTGTAGTGAAACTTCAAAGTCAAACTTTATAGAAATTTTTGTGCAAAAAAGGCTGAAAAAAGCTCAACGATTTATTTCGGCATTTCAATTGGAGGCTCTGCTTCCTAGACAATGATGTCAATGCCATGGCTAAAATGGTCCAAAACATAATATTGCTTGGTATGAAAACGTTCATACCATCGAAGCAAATTTCGATTAGGCCTAGACCAAAGTCTTGGTTTAATCAGACGTGCAGACTTGCAGTCAGATCCAGAGAGGAAGCATTTAGTGTCTGGCGGAATGATAAAAACGCAGATACTGATATGATGCGCAAAAGGGCGAGATCTTCGTGTGCCAAAGTGCTAAGACGTGCAAAAGCTTTGTACGAGCAGAGTCTTCGCGCTAAAGTTCTTACTGCCCCACGGGGAAGTAAAAGCTTTTGGTCATTCGTTAAAAGAGTTAGGGGAAATGCTAGTTCTTCTATTCCGTCTCTTTTAAAGGCTGACCAAATATTCACTGACCCGGTTGAAAAGGCTAACCTCCTTGCTGAAATGTTTGCAGGTAATTCTCACCTGCCGGAAAGCAATCAACCACTGCCCGCATCCGAGGGTGTATCCGTAACTATGCCAAAGATATACTTTCGGGCTCGTGCAGTAAAAAGGGTTTTATTGGACCTTAACATAAATAAGTCTCCTGGCCCGGATGGAATTCCGGCACTGGTCTTGAAGCAGTGCTCTTCGACGTTATCGCGTCCTCTGGCAATCCTTTTCAGCACCCTATATCATGCAGGCGAATTTCCGTCGTGCTGGAATGTTGCAAATGTTACGCCGATCCCCAAGAAGGGAGAGGCAAGCAAACCTGAAAATTATCGCCCAATCGCAATATGCTCTGCCATTTCTAAAGTAATGGAGAGTATGCTAAATTTCCATCTTATGAAATATCTGGAGTCCAATAGCTTACTTAACGACCGGCAATATGGCTTCCGTGGAGGACGTTCCACGGGTGATTTATTAGCCTTCCTCTCGGAAAAATGGTGTCGATCCATCCACCATTTTGGCGAAAGTAAGGTAGTGGCTCTAGATATTTCAAAAGCATTTGACAGAGTGTGGCATGGAGCACTCTTGTCCAAACTTATTGCTTTTGGTGTCGGCGATATCTTCTCTCGATTTATATCGAGCTTTCTCAGGGATCGCGCTATAAGAGTTGTTATAGACGGGATCTCATCTAACGAGTTCAAGATCAATTCAGGGGTACCACAAGGCTCCATTCTTTCTCCTACCCTATTTCTTATTTTTCTTAATGACCTCCTATGTCATACCTCAAACCCTATCCACTCTTTCGCAGATGACAGCAGTATCTGCCATTCATATTCATTTGATCGTAGGCCGACATTAACTATGATCGCGGCGACGCGGCAGAATATGAATGATTCGCTAACAGGTGACCTCACGAGAATATTGGAATGGGGTCACGCAGACAGGGTCGATTTCAATTCTCAAAAGACCCAATGCTGCATGCTAACACACCGCCGTATGCACGATCACGCTGCCTCATCTGTAAAAATGGGTGGCATAAACATTGAGGAATCAGAAGCTCTTGATGTTCTTGGCATGAAAATTCAGTGTGATGTCCGATGGACTGAGCACATTTTTCAGGTCTCAAAGGAAGCATTCAAGTGCCTAGGCTTTTTAAGGCGGTGTAAGACATACTTCACCCCTGATCTCCTCACTATTTATACCGCCTACATCCGACCGAAAATGGAATACAACTCTCATGTGTGGGCCGGTGCTTCAAAGTCTATTTTGAAGTTACTCGACCGTGTACAAGAAAGGGCGAAGAAACTCATAGGAGACATGGGTAGCCAACTGTATTGACTCTCTTGAGCATCGTCGCAACGTGGGGTGCGTTTCGTTGTTCTATCGTTACTATAATGGGAGGTGTTCTAATGAAATCAGGGAACTCGTTCCCGAAACCCGGGTATTCGCGCGCACGACGCGATCATCATTAAGAGCGCTTCCATTTGTGGTCGATTTGACGGCGACTCGCACTACGCATTACAGGGAAAATTCGTTTTTTGGCCGAACGGCACGAATGTGGAATAGATTACCCGCAGAGGTGTTTCCTGTCACTTTTAGCTTGGGAAGATTTAAATCAAATGTCAATAAACACTACTCCCTCTATCCTCCTTCCCATAACCTAATTTCCTAGTTCCAGCACAATGCATCGCATGTGTAGGGGTCATCCCCTGAGTGCCGGTCCAAGACAAAAAAAAAACAATTTTTCAATGGAACCATCAAGTTCAGGTTATTTTGCAAATACTTCGTTAACATTTGTGTATCAAATTATGTGTGGAAGTGTTTTAGATTTAGTTATTTATATTGGAAATGCCAAAAAAATTAGCATTTTTATATTTTAAATGGATATATAGTTATTATTTGTCCACATTCGTGTCATCATTTTTAGTTTATATTAAAGAGGACATAAATCTGTATTATAATGCAAAATTTTACGCTGCCTTTTAGAAGCTATGCATTGTTTAGTACAAGTGTTGCAGCAGTCAAATTAGCTAAAAATCACATTGATCTCGCGACTGCTGCTGTTGTTGTGTGTTGTGTTTTGTTGTTTTTCATGTTACTTTTTTCTATTTATTTGTGCTCTTCTTTTCAGTATATTAATGATGTTATTTTTGTTTCTTTTAATAATATTCTTTGTTCAATAATATTTTGTTTTTGTTTATTTTAATAATATTCTTTGTTTTGACAAATAGTGATCGTGTTGTGCAGTTTCAAGTAATCGCGTAAAAGGGATTTTTGAAATTTTTTTTTGTATTAACATTATTTTTTTTTTATAGAAACAAGTTCGAACGTTGTTTTTTATACTCGTCGAAGCTTATTTGATATTATAATGAATTCAAGCACTCAAACAATGAATGACAAGATGAAATTTTTAGCTGAAGAAATCAAAAAACGCACCAACTGCTCTGAGGATAATATGTGTGATTTTAATAAAAGAATTGATGTTTTCTTTTATGAATTTAAATCTAGGTGGACTAGAGCGCATAGAATGGAAATGAGGTTTATTACTCAAAATAAAATCTGGTTGGAATCCTCTATTGGTTTTACTCTTGCCCCGACTGCAAAACGTGGTCGAAAAGAAATTAGTTTTACCGAGTCCAGTGGTTGGAGTAAATATAAAAAAACAAAGATTTTAAGAGACACCATATCATTGCCAGAGTTACTTTATGCTTCACAGGTTAAATTACAAAGCGCAGGTTATGTCGAGGAATCAAAAGTGTTGCGAGCCATATATGAAAAGTGTTGAAAGGGCATAAATTTTAAAAAAAGTTGAAACAACCACTTCCCACCTTGAAAATATCGAATACAAAAGCTTTGGCTGTTTTTGTAGAAGCTAAACTAACACGAAATCAATACAATGTTGTTAGACAAGCTGCTCCTCAAATATTTCCCTCCTACAACAATATTCAAACTGAAAAAGAAAAAACTTACCCAGAATCGACCAGCTTTAAAATAAGCGAGATCTCCGTTGAAGTAACTTTACAAGGTCTTCTTAATCACACAGCGGAGCGACTAATAGAACTTCAAGAAACTGTTATTGACTCATTAGGTATTACGAACTCGAATGTAGTATTATATTCAAAATGGGGCTTTGAGGGAAGCTGTGGCCATAGCTCGTACAAACAACCCTTTCATGGATCTGATGCTAGTGATTCATCAGTTTTTTTAACCACAATTGTACCACTTAGGCTTATGTTTGAGGAGAAGGTAATTTGGCAAAATCCACGGTCGTCTTCACCTAGATTTTGCGGACCCTTGAAAATTGAATTTACCAAAGAAACCGCATATATGTCAATTAGTGAAAAAAAATAGTTGAAGAGGAAACACAGAATTTAACCGTTCAACTGTCACGATTGGTGAGAAAGTTGTACATGTTTTCCACAAATTAATTTTGGCAATGGTAGATGGAAAAGTTTGCAATGCCTTAACAGAAACCACATCAACACAAAAGTGTTACTTATGTGGCACTACAAGTAAGGATTTTAATAATATAGAAGCCATGATCCAAAGACCTGTACATGTAGACAATTTAAGATTTGGCCTTTCCATTCTTCATGGCTGCATTAGATTTTTTGAATGTCTTTTGCACGTGGCATATAAAATACATTTACAAAAGTGGCAGGCTAGAACTGATTCTGAAAAAAGAACAGTAGCTTAAACCAAAAAAGAAATTCAGAAAAAATTTAAAGAGAATATGGGATTAATAGTTGACCAACCCAAACCTGGTTTTGGAAACATGAATGATGGGAATACGGCAAGACGTTTTTTTCAAAACGCTGAAAAATCTGCCGAAATAACAAAAATAGATGTTAATTTAATAAAAAAAATGCCCGTGTTGCTTATTGCTGTATCCAGTGGCCATGAAATTAATAATGAAAAATTTAAAATATATGCACACAATACAGGACGACTTTTTGTTGAAACGCATTCTTGGTACAATATGCCTCCCACTTTGCACAAGTATTTTTTTCACGGACCCGAATTTGTGTCCAATGCCATTTTACCAATTGGGCAGTTATCAGAAGAAGCGCAAGAAGCTCGAAATAAAGATTTTAAAAAATATAGGGAGTTTCATTCACGAAAGTGCAGTCGCGAAAAATCAAAATAAGACATTTTTAATATGTTTTTGATAACCTCTGACCCAATTATTTCAAGCATGCGAAAATTGCCTACAAAGAAGGTTCAAAGCTTGCCGGAGGAGGTAATTGATTTAATTGTACTTGCAGCTCCGAACAAGAACTATTTCAGTGATATTGAAGTTGCTGATGATGATGATGATGATAATGATGATGATGATGATGTTGATGATGATGTTGATGATGATGATGTTGATGATGATGATGATGTTGATGATTAACTTTAAGATGTATAAAATGTAATGTTTAAGTTCTCTTACTGTACTCCTTGCACTATATACCTACACTGATATTTGGCATTATTTAATAAAATTATACTCAAATATACTTTGAAAACATTTTTTTTTACTTATTTTAATGGTATTAACTGAAAAATAAAGAAAAATTATCCGAACATAGCTTCCCTGATTTGATCCAAGAAAACATGCTATTGTAACCCACTGTGCGGCGCCATATGTCATACAGCCAGAGAAACAATTCAATTGCTGCATCAGTCATTTAAATCTTGCGTTCTTGTTGGGACACCCGTTATATAACAAAAATTTGTGTGATTTAGCCACATAAAAGAATTACAAAAATTAGAATATAAATAATTAGAAAAAGTAGAATATACTGGAATAACTATAGCTAGAGGCGAACGAATTATTGAAACCAAAAAAGGACAAAAAGAGTTTGAATAAATTTAATTTTCGTGGAAATTAATTAATAGTTTACGTATATAAGTAAGAAAATAGTTTAAGCACTTTAGGAAGGATACTCCGGACATGGCGGACTCTTTTTACAAAAGTAGGGGCGAAAGGAACATTTATTTGAAAATTACGAGTGGAATCAGTGAATAAAAAATATGTTAACTATTTGAATGATCTTACCAAATTCTATGATTTTGTAAAAGTGAAGTATAAGTAAAATATCAGTTCAGTCGTACGACTATGTTCTTAGCTCCTAATATTGAAAACATAACGAGGATTCGTGCGAATAATTGCTTCAATGAGGTTGACTTTATAAAACCAAGTTGCAGAATAAACTTCCATACAATAATTAATACGATACATTATAAGAGCATTTGCTAGGCGTTGTCTAACATGTTTCGGAGTGTATAATTTCAGTGAGTAGTAAACCCTTCCAAGGGTGAGACAACTTATCCTTATTAATGTCGAAACTAAAATCTAGCTTACTATCTAAGATGACTCTAAGACATTTCATCGATTCCACATAGGATATAAGAACACCATTTATAAGCAGGTTAGGAAATGAACACTACGCTTTGATGAGTTGAAATTAATAGCATTATTCTTTGAGGGATTTATTTCGAGGAAGTTAAATAGCAATTGGATATCTGTAGAATATGATCATTGAAGTAAGTTTCAAGTTCGTTAAGATTTTCACGAGTACTGGAAAACAACATAACACTGTCGTCAGCATACGCAAAACTTTGGCAAAAGTTGAAAGAATGAAAGACAGTCATTGATAGAAAAAAGAAATAGAACAGAATGCAGGACTTATCCCTGAGGGACGCCAGAGGTTACACAATCGATAGTGGAATTGGAGCCGTTATAGGACACATAGTGTGTGCGATCTGATAAGTAGCATATATTAATTTGCAGCAGCCTTGGAAAAGTTAATGTGCATTTTTAGTTTGGAAATAAGCGCTGAATAGTTAATACGATTGAAAGCCTTAGTAAGATCGAGAGAAATTAAGTTACAAAGTTGAAGAGTATCTAATTTTTTTACGAATAGATTCAATTAGAGAGAGGAGCAAAAATGTGATATTTAGATTAAGTTGAAAGACATATTGACTATTTTTGATTAAAAAGCGTTCTTCACAATAACTTAAAATCATAACATTATCAAGAACATTTGACATAGTAGTCAAAGGCTGACTTCCTAAACGTATGTTTACAATGTATCAATACAGAATTAAGACCAAGTTGATACATTGTGTAGTTACATTTTTAATACGCATTGTACTAATACTTTGTGTCCTTTTTTAGTGTAATAAAAATATAAATAAGTGAATGTTGAAATATGTTAAATTATAATAAGACCCGTTTACTTATTTTACTGCGTCCCCTTTGTGCTGCGTGTTATATTTATTTTGCATCTAAATTTATTTGGAAGCTTTTCTTGCGTATTAATTACAAGAGTGTTGGAAATAGGAACAAAATACATTGTCAAAATTTGCAGTGTTGCATTTACGAATACATTGTATTGTATTACTACAAAGCAACATGCGTTTAAGAAGTCAGTAAAATTTACCATTTTTTGGAATAGGTACAACTCGAGCATGATTCCTGGTGGGCAGAAATTTGGAGCAAGTGATTAAGCAAGATTGAGAAGAAACGTGCATATCAAGGGTAAATTATCTTAATGAATAATTTAATATTATCATGAGCAGGGCAGTTAGATTTAATAGAGTTCAAAACAATATATAGATCATATTCAGTAATAGAATGTAAAGAAAAGGAATTGAAATTACTATCAAAATCATCAGAAGGTAATGAAGGATCAGAATTACTGGGTCCAAAGTTATTCAAAAAGATTTCTGCAATTTCCTCAACATCTAACACATTACAATCAGAGTTCAGGGGATCAATAACACCCATCTTACAAGAACACCATATTTACGATCTGCACCTCTGATCACCGACTTAGCTCTATTTCGTAATCTACAGTAAGTTCTATGGTTCGATCTATGGCTGGTTCGATCTCTTAAGTATGTATCGTAAGCTAGGTACCTATTAGACCTAACCTAAAATATCATACTGGAATTCATCAATACATCATTGTACGAATGACACCGAGTTCTGGTAAATAATAATTAAATTTTGACTATAAAGCTATCGCATATCGATTTGAGAGGGACTACGTTTTGGTATCAACGTTGACAAGTGAAAAATGTCTTCTTTATATAAACTTCGAATGTATTATTTCATATGAATGAAATTAATGTTTAAAATATTGTATTTATTAATTCTACTTTTTTAAGCACTTTTGTTTGTCCCACCGAAATTATTGCCTTTTCGGACCGAATTCGGGAATTTCACGAAATTAATACGGAAGTTATTGCCTGCAGTATTGATTCTCATTTTACACACTTAGCATGGATTAATACGCCTCGTAAAGAAGGTGGTTTAGGCGATGTTAAAATCCCACTACTGTCAGACTTGACGCATAAAATCAGTAAGGATTATGGAGTTTACTTAGATGATTTGGGTCACACATTACGTGGACTGTTTATAGTTGATCATCGTGGTGTTTTGCGCCAAATCACTATGAACGATTTGCCTGTTGGCCGTTCAGTGGATGAAACTCTCAGATTGGTGCAAGCCTTCCAATACACCGATATCCATGGAGAAGTCTGTCCAGCTGGTTGGAAACCTGGAGCCGATACGGTAAGTTATATTGTTGTTCTTTGTATTTGTTTAATTAATTTTGTGTTTCTATAATCTAGATTGTACCAAATCCCAAAGAAAAGAGAAAGTATTTTGAAAAAAATAATTAAGATATTTCACGGCATAACGATTTTGTGAGAAATTCAGTTATATCCATTTTATTATTGTACATTTTATAATACAGATGCAGATGTAATTTTCTATCTCTTTAATATGAAATAAAAATTGTGATAACACATCGTACATGCTTCTTAGGGAATGAAGTTTCGAAATTTTAATCCGCTGTTTGTTTGCGTTTTCTTTTATTTAAAGCATTGCGTGAATGGTAGACATCATACCAATCATCACTTCTAGTTGCTGATGTATATATAATGTATTTTTGTGGTTAATTATTCGTATTTTTTAAATTTTTAATAAAATTTTGAATCCTTATGAATTTTTTTTTCTAATTGCTGGTCTTTGATTTCCTTATCGATTTGATATTTTTTTTCTTGGACCGGCATTTAGGGGATGCCGGAACTAGGAAATAGGGTTTTGAGAGAGATTGTAGAGGGAGTAGTGTTTATGGACATTCGATTTGAATTTGCCCACGTCAAAAGTGACAGGAAAGACTTCTGCGGGTAGTCCATTCCACACACGTGCTGTTCGGCCAAAAATCGAATTTTATCTGTATTGCAAAGTGCGATTCGCTGCCAAGTCGACTACAAATGGATGCGTTCTTAATGATGAATGCGTTGTGCGCATGAATGACCGGATTTCGGGAACAAGTTTCCTGTTTTCATTAGAACACATTCCATTATAATAATCATAGGATAACGAAAGATGTCCACGTTGCAACGACGATGGCCAAGAGAATTTATAGAGTTGGCTACCCTACCGTTTCCAATGAGTTTTTTCGCCCTCTCCTGTACACGGTCGAGTAACTTCAAAATAGTCTCTGAAGCACCGGCCCATTATTATTGTTATTGGGCCGAAGTACCGCGACCAGAAAGACCTCATATTAGATCTCAATCCTAAGGCTTCTAAGGAATCCCAGCCCACAGCTTGTGCGAAGACACTGCAATTCCACCCATATGGTGTTATCAAACTCCATTTACCCCGTTGATAGGCAAATTGGAGCTGTTCTCCCTTATAAATCGATCCAATATTTTTTCAATTGATTTCGGGAAAAAAGAACTGAGACTTATCGGTCGGTATGCTTTAGGCAATTAGGAACAGTTTGCTTGGCTCACTCAGATTCTTGGTGTAGTGACCATACGGCCTTCCCATGGTACATATGCCCATCGAGTGGTCTTTTATTAGGGCTTTTTGAAGTCTAACTGCAGCCGGAAGATTAGAAAACCTGCTGCAGTGTTCCCTCTAAGTAGCCCTTTTGGCCTCCTCAGTTCGATATTATACTCCGTTAAGGTTATCATGTAGGAAGACCAGTTCTCCGTCACCTTGACCCTGCTGAGCAGAGCCCTAGCCTTATGGCGCAGGCCGCCAAGTGTACTATTCGACCAAGGAACATTCCTCCGTGGCGCCTTCACCTCCTATGATCAGCTATCATTGTAGATAGAATGCTCCCAAGAAGCCTGTTCGCCTCACATTCGAGCTTCGCCCTTACCAATAAGCCCTCCCTGGAGCAGTTAACACTTTTCTAAGCTATAGAGATCCCAATTGGTTCTCCTGTGATCCCGGTAAATTTTCACCTCTGGTGAGGAAAGACCAATGTTGAACCTTATGTGCATATGGTCCGACGTAGATACTTCCCTCTATTACGTGCCAGTCTGAGATCTCCAGCGAAATGTTCCGACAAGACAGGGAGAGTCCAGTACCTCTCCCCTAACCTCATTAGCCCGCTTTAGAACAGACACGTCATACCTAAGCAAAAATTCAAAAAGAGACTCACCCCTTGCATTGATGTCTCTGTTTCCTAATGCCGTGTGGTGGGCATTCGCATCGCAGCAGAGGATACATCGGAAATGTCTCCGTCGGCAGTATTGCAGCAGGGGCATAACCTCCCTTGTTAGGGGCCTCCTCCCCATCTCCCGGTAGGTATGCAGAGGCGAGTATTCCCTCATGCTCACCTTTGCTCGAAGGCAGTTTTGGCCATACTGCAAAGTCCTCATAACCTACGGAGTAGGATAAACTCTAGTCGATCATCAATCAGCATCGCCGCTGGCACATATCATATTAACGTTTGCGCCCCAGAGACCCTTAATGTCTCCGTTGCGCAGTCAAGATTGCTGGATGAAAGCCACTTCCAAGACTACTGTGTTAAATCTCCTCACCAGCACATCCGAGGCGGCCTTGGCGTAATGGAGATTTACCTGAAGATACCCAATTTGTCTGCTCTGTTCTCCGAAGGCTTTTGGTAACTGATCCATCAGTGCGCTCTCTTGGTTTAGCCGGTGTGGGAGCTGCTGTTCTCGAGCACTGTTGCCGAGACCACCGCAGCCGGCGTGCGCGTTGTCTCAGACGTTCGTAAGGGCCCTGGTGACCCCACATCTTTTGACACCATCACATTCTCCACTGCATCATCACTTTTGGGATGTTTATTTGATTTAGTCTGAAACTGAGAGCGAACCCAGAACCTTTTTGGTTTTGTAATCAACGTGGAGACTACTTCAGCCATTGCCACCCTCAGCGAATCATTCATATTTTGCCTCATCGCCGCGACCATAATCTATGTCGACCTACGATGAAATGGGTATGAATGGCAAATACTGTTGTCATCTGCAAAAGAATGTATAGGGTTGGAAGTTCGACATAGAAGGTCATAGAAGAAAGAATTTGTGTAGGAGAAAGAATAGAGCGTTGTGGTACCCCTGAATTGATCTTGAACTCATTAGATGAGATCTCGTGCACATCAACCGTTATAGCGCGATTCCGGGGGAAGCTTGATATAAATCGAGAGAAGATATCACCGATACCAAAAGCAATAAGTTTAGACAAAAGTGCTCCATGCCATACTCTGTCAAATGCTTTAGAAATATCTAGAGCCACCACCTTACTTTCGCCAAATTGGTGAATGAATCGGCAATATTTTTCCGAGAGGAAGCCAATAAGTCTCCCGTGGGGCGTCCATTTTGCCAGTCGTTAACTAAGCTGTTGGATTCCACACACTTCACTAGATACAAATTTTGTATACTTTCCATTACCTTGGAAATGGTAGAACATATTCCGATTCTGCGGTAAATTTCAGGTTTGCTTGCCTCTCACTTCTTGGGGATTGGCGTTACATTTCAAACTCTCCACCACGACAGTAATTCGCCTGCTTGGTATAGTGAGATGAAAAGGATTGCTAAAGGACGTGATACCGTCGAAGAACATTGCTTCCAGACTAGTGCCGGAATTTCATTCGGCACATAAGTTCTGTTTATATTGAGATCTTCTAAAACCCTTTTAACTGCACGAGCTCGAAAGCATATTCTTGGCATGTGTTAAGACACATCTTCATCTATTGAATACCACTAATGTTATTTTCTTTATTTTATTACAAGTCAATGAACACCTTAAAAATGCTTAGTCAAATTTCATGTATTAATAAGTCAATGAACACTTTAAAATTGTGTATTAAAATTTAATTTATTTAAATTGCTTACACATAGAACATTTAATTAAAAATATAAAAATTCGTATTTAACATTAATAATTAGGTCATGCAGAAAAGAACAGCTTGCAATAACTGTTACCAAATTTTAGCATAAGCTTGTTGTTATTATACATATTTAAGTATTTTGTTTAGTATATAAGAAGAATGAAAAATAAAATTAGTGTGCAGTAATTAAAAGACATTTGTTTTATTTATTGTGCCCATCATCCCTTTAAGTTACAAGTGCTTAAATGTCTACGACAAAACGATTAGTACAGTTCAAGTTCAAGTGCTTGGACTGAGTAATATTAATCTATCAATCTCATCATTAACATTTGGTGACCCCGACGTGACCCCGAAGTTCAATCTACTGAAAAACTGCTCTCACCGTCAGATGAACAATGTGAACGTCATTTCATTCAACATGTATCTACTAATCAAGATGGTCGACTTGTAGTAAGCATTCCGTTTCGTGAAAATCCAACCGCATTGGGGGACTCGCACACAACAGCTTACAATAGATTTATTGCTTTAGAGCGACGACTATCAAAGAATAAAAAGCTACAATCACAATATATAAAGTTTATGCGGGAATACGAACAATTGGGTCACATGCAAAAGGTCAAAATTGAGACGATAAAAATTCCAGATATTTTATTCCACACCATTGCGTTCTAAAACCAGATAGTGCCACAACAAAATTAAGAGTTGTATTTGATGCTTCTGCAAAAACATCATCAGGTCACTCGCTAAACGATTTAATGTTCACTGGTCCGACGGTTCAAAGCGAACTATTTTCAATTTTGCTTCGCTTCCGTTTAAGAAAGTTCGTTTTTTTTTTTTTTTATCTTGGACCAGCACTCAGGGGATGACCCCTACACATGCTATGCATTGTGCTGGAACTAGGAAAACAGGTTATGGGGAGGAGGATAGAGGGAGTAACAGACATAGAAAAAATGTATCGACAGATACTCATCAACTCAAATGATCAAATGATCATCAATACCAACTCATTATCTGGAGAGAAGATCCAGGGCAACCCATAGAGTACTTCAAACTTAACACGGTAACATATGGGACCAGAGCAGCTCCATATCTCGCAACAAGGTGTTTGCAAAAAATCGCAGAAGAAAATTTTATTAATTATCCTTACGGTTCGAAATTTCTGCAGGATAATTTCTACGTTGACGATGGCTTGGGAGGATCAGATAGTTTAATAGTCGCCATTAAAATACACGATGAACTTATAACAATCCTAAGAAATCATGGATTCCACTTGAAAAAATGGTGTGCAAATCATCCACAACTTCCCAAGGGTATACCAGCAAGCGATCAAGAAGTAAATTTTGACTTCAACGATGGTAACGTGATAAAAACACTCGGACTTTCTTGGATTCCTAAGTCTGATTGTCTTCGAATAAAGACAAAATTAGCTCCAGAACAAGCAATTACAAAACACTACGAACCAACAAAACGCACGGCCACGTCTGATCTCGCAAGATTATTTGACGCTCTCGGGCTAGTAGCTGCTGTTGTCGTCCGAGCAAAAATATTCATTCAGCATTTGTGGCAACAGAAGATAGACTGGGATGAACCGCTCTCAGAAGAACTTAAAAAATTGTGGAATTCATTTAGAAACGATTTTGACAAGTTGAACAACATAGAAGTCCCGCGGCATGTCTTCAAGGGCGAACTTCCAATAAACGCTCAATTACGCATTTTTCCGATGCTTCAGAAAAGGCATTTGGCGCAGCCGCATACCTTCGTGCGAAGTTGAAGGATGGACGAATTATTGTACACTTACTTTGTGCGAAATCCAGAGTCGCTTCTTTAAAGCAACAAACTCTTCCTCGCCTGGAGTTGTGTGCTGCAGTTGTGGCTGCTCAACTGGCTAAAAGGATTCAAACTGATCTCAAGATAAAAAATTTACCAACCTATTTGTGGACCGACTCGGAGATTGTTTTATCCTGGATAAACGCACAATCAACACTGTATCATACTTTTGTAGCCAATAGGATAGCAGCTACTCAATTCTCGTCCACTGACTCCAATGTCGAATGATCCAAACGATCTAAGTGCGCTGACTCCTGGTCATTTCTTAAAAGGAGAAGCTCTTACCTCTCAACTAGATAGCAAAGCCACATCAATCAAGAAATCTAAGCTGTCACATTGGACACTGTTATCTCATATAAAACAAGAGTTTTGGAAGCGATGGTCTTCCGAATATCTGAACGAATTACAGCAGCGACACAAATGGAATAATCAGGGCACCAATCCTGTAGTTGGTGATATGGTCATAATCAAAGAAGACAACGTTCCAGTCATGGAGTGGCCAATAGGCAGAGTTGTTCGCACCTATCCTGGTGATGACAACATCATTAGGGTCGTGGAAGTCAAAACTTCAAAGCGAGTATTCAAGCGCCCGATACATAGATTAGCTCTTCTGCCAGTTGACCAAAACGCAGAATCACTTACTTCTACAAATAATAGTAACGAAATAATTAATGAAGGCACGTCTACCCCATCTGAGGAACCTAGGGCTAAAAGACAAAAATTTGTGAAAACTCATCTCAATTTGGCTTTATTGGCGGTTCTACTGATGTTACAACTAAAATGTCCTTTAATTATGGTCCTGATGGAGTTCCAAGTTGCATTTTAAAGCGATGTGCTGAATCATTTGCCACACCATTAACTTTATTGTTTAATGCTTCGATAAAATATGGCTATTTTCCTGTATTGTGGAAAGATTCGTATATAATACCTCTATATAAATCTGGTAATAAGTCCGATATTACGAATTACAGAGGTATTGCTAAATTAAGTGCCATTCCGAAACTGTTTGAAAAACTACTTGCCGATTTTTTATGTCATCACACTGCATCGTTAATGTCACCTTATCAACATGGTTTTAGAAAAGGGTGCTCAACTACAACTAATGTTCTTCATTTAACTACTTTAGTCAATTATGCATTTACCCAGAAGAAACAAACTGATGCCATTTATACGGACTTCAGTAAAGCATTTGATAAAGTCAACCATCAACTTATTCTTGCTAAACTGGATCTATTCGGCGTAACTAATAACAGTTTAAACTGGTTAAGATCGTATTTAATTGATAGAAAACAAACCATTCGTTTTAATAACAGTTCTTCTAAGTATATATATGTCTCATCTGGTGTTCCCTAAGGCAGTCATCTTGGGCCGATTCTATTTTCGCTGTTTATTAACGATCTTTCTAATGTTATCAACTTCGCCAATATACTAATGTACGCTGACGATGTTAAAATCTTTTATTCTTTTAATAATTTTATCGACCACGTTTATCTTCAGAATGATCTCGACAACTTTTTTGTATGGTGCAGACATAACATGATGGAGCTGAATTTAAAGAAATGTAAATGCATGCGCTTTTCCAGAAGTAACTCAATTGCAGCTAACTACTCTTTGGGAGATCATCAGTTGGAGTTAGTTGATTCATTTCTTGATCTTGGAATTTTACTGGATCCTAAGCTAAATTTTTCTTCTCATATTGCCTTGGCTGTAAATAAAGCTAGTGGTGTGCTTGCCTTTATAGAGCGCTGGGCTAAAGAGTTTCTGACCCTTACATTACGAAACAGCTGTATGTGTCGCTAGTTAGACCTATTTTAGAATACGGATCAATCATATGGGATCCTCACTACAACTTTCATAATATTCGTATTGAATCTGTGGAAAAACAATTCTTGTTATTCTGTTTACGTGGCATTCGATGGAGCTCCTCAACAATTTTGCCTTCATATACGAGTAGATTAGCATTAATAAAACTACCTACTCTCAAAAGTCGTCGTACAATGTTAAATGTGTCTTTTTTGATAAACCTTATCAATGGTAATATTTGCTCCGAATTTCTGTTAAATTCTGTCAAATTTAGTGTACCTTGTCGTAGTATTCGTCATTATAATCCTCTTGTTATTAACTTTTGTAGATCTAATTATGCTATGGCTGATCCTTTTACGAGGTTATGCCGACAATTTAATAATTTGTTGATTTTTCTTTAAATAATAATGTTATAAAGCATAAAATCATTGTTTTTCTGAATTCATAAATTCAATATAGTCATAAGTACCTTGTTATTAGTCTGTAAGGATTATATCCATTGACTAAATTTAAATAAATAAATAAATAAATTGGGCTTCTCGAGACAATAATATTGATATATCATTCTTTAAGAAAGACTGCAAATGCAAAGATATAAAGAAAAGTTTAAAACGGCGGCCCCTACCTTTGTCAAAAATACGTTATATTAGGGGTTGTACGGGGAAAATTTTTTTTAGTTCTATTGTACATACATTCTTAATTGAGATTTGAGATTATTAAGATTAGCCAGCAATATATTAAGAATTATATATTTCTTTTACTGCACAAATATGTAGTAAAGGCTGAAATATAGAAAGCATAATTTTTCATTCATCCTTATTCCAGTTGTCAACGTCGACATCGATACTAAAACTAAGCTTTTTATATCAATTTAAATTGGGAATTACACAAATTTTATATATTTTTTATTTTATATATTTATTCATCATCAAAAACTAATACAAAAAAAGCCGTCGTGGGCAATAAATTATGCATTATACAGAAAAAACTATAGCTATAGACTATAAGTAATAATTATATACAATCAAATATAATATACATATATATACATATATACTTAGTCACAAAACTCTACATACGATTTCGAAATTTCATTTAATCTGATCGTTATTTTATATGTAAAGTAAAATTTTTGAAAATTCTTACTTGTAAGTATTTAACAGGGCTCATTTAAAACAGAAACTTAGATATAGAAGGGCTTCCTCCACTTCTCACTTGAAAATGATTTTAAAAGACGAAAAGGAAAAATTTCCCCCGAAATAACAAAAAATCAATTTTTTTTCGATGCCTAAAAGGCTTACAGAAGTTTATGATGCAAAAAAAATATATCCATTAAATATTTTCTAAATCACCCCGAAGTTTTTACAATGTATCGTATGTATACTTCTGCTTTTATGAAATTTAATAATATTCAACATTCAATAATATTAAACACCGTGAATTTTTATTTTTTATTTTTTATTTTCTCTAAAGATCGTTAATCCTATGAAATAAAAAAGTTCAACACCTTTTTTGTATTTCTCTTAAAAATTAAAATTTGTTGAAGAAATTAAATCGTATGTAGAGTTTTGCGACTAAGTATATAATAAAGGGTGTCCCAAAAAGAACGCAAGATTTAAATTTGGCGCCATTCGAAGTGTCATTGTTTGACATGTGAACAATTGTTATTGTTTGCTAGTAGAAGGTACGAGGTTAGTAAAAAGGGAACGCTACACGAATGAAAAACGCATTCTCATTGTGAAATTGTTTTACCAAAATGGTGAAAGTTTTGCGGCTACAGTTCGCAAATTACGACCATTTTGGGGTCACAATAATACTCCAAAAGAGTCAACTGTAAAGAGATTAATGGATAAATTTGCCAAAAATGGGTCTGTTAGTGATGTAAAGACAACAACGCGCCTTCGACCAGGTCGATCGACCGAAAATGTCGCAGCTGTACGTGATGATGTCGCTCAAACTCTATCAACCTCAATTCGACACCGAGCTCAGCAAATTGGTGTCTCCAAATCCACTATGCAGCGAATTTTGGCGAAAGATTTGCATCTTCATGCATACAAAGTTCAATTGACTCAGGAACTGAAGCCAGCTGACTGACCATGGACAGCGAAGGGAGTTCTTTAATTGGGTATGGGAGAGACAACATGAAAATGCTGATTTTGCCGATAAAATCACCTTCAGTGACTAGGCCCATTTCCATCTTGATGGCTTCGTCATAGGCAGAATTGTCGCATTTGGGGTGAGAAAAATCCTCGAGTGATTCACGAGAAGCAAATGCATCCTCAACGTGTCACTGTGTGGTGTGGATTTTGGGCTGGAGGAATCATTAGACCTTTTTTTTTATGAAAATGAGGCAGGTCAAGCGCAAACAGTCAATGGTGTTCGGTATCGTATAGAATTGAAGAAATGAATGTGGAGGGCATGTGGTTTCAACAAGACGGCGCACAGAGGGTTAGAATAGCCTGTTTTCTTGGATTAATTAAAAAAAAAATTTTAAGTATCGTCAAAATTTTTTTTTCCCGGTTAGAGTATATAAAATTCTACATCACTTGTCGTTAAAATAAATGTCAAAAGTGCTCTGGTGTTTTTGTAGTGAAACTTCAAAGTCAAACTTTATAGAAATTTTTGTGCAAAAAAGGCTGAAAAAAGCTCAACGATTTATTTCGGCATTTCAATTGGAGGCTCTGCTTCCTAGACAATGATGTCAATGCCATGGCTAAAATGGTCCAAAACATAATATTGCTTGGTATGAAAACGTTCATACCATCGAAGCAAATTTCGATTAGGCCTAGACCAAAGTCTTGGTTTAATCAGACGTGCAGACTTGCAGTCAGATCCAGAGAGGAAGCATTTAGTGTCTGGCGGAATGATAAAAACGCAGATACTGATATGATGCGCAAAAGGGCGAGATCTTCGTGTGCCAAAGTGCTAAGACGTGCAAAAGCTTTGTACGAGCAGAGTCTTCGCGCTAAAGTTCTTACTGCCCCACGGGGAAGTAAAAGCTTTTGGTCATTCGTTAAAAGAGTTAGGGGAAATGCTAGTTCTTCTATTCCGTCTCTTTTAAAGGCTGACCAAATATTCACTGACCCGGTTGAAAAGGCTAACCTCCTTGCTGAAATGTTTGCAGGTAATTCTCACCTGCCGGAAAGCAATCAACCACTGCCCGCATCCGAGGGTGTATCCGTAACTATGCCAAAGATATACTTTCGGGCTCGTGCAGTAAAAAGGGTTTTATTGGACCTTAACATAAATAAGTCTCCTGGCCCGGATGGAATTCCGGCACTGGTCTTGAAGCAGTGCTCTTCGACGTTATCGCGTCCTCTGGCAATCCTTTTCAGCACCCTATATCATGCAGGCGAATTTCCGTCGTGCTGGAATGTTGCAAATGTTACGCCGATCCCCAAGAAGGGAGAGGCAAGCAAACCTGAAAATTATCGCCCAATCGCAATATGCTCTGCCATTTCTAAAGTAATGGAGAGTATGCTAAATTTCCATCTTATGAAATATCTGGAGTCCAATAGCTTACTTAACGACCGGCAATATGGCTTCCGTGGAGGACGTTCCACGGGTGATTTATTAGCCTTCCTCTCGGAAAAATGGTGTCGATCCATCCACCATTTTGGCGAAAGTAAGGTAGTGGCTCTAGATATTTCAAAAGCATTTGACAGAGTGTGGCATGGAGCACTCTTGTCCAAACTTATTGCTTTTGGTGTCGGCGATATCTTCTCTCGATTTATATCGAGCTTTCTCAGGGATCGCGCTATAAGAGTTGTTATAGACGGGATCTCATCTAACGAGTTCAAGATCAATTCAGGGGTACCACAAGGCTCCATTCTTTCTCCTACCCTATTTCTTATTTTTCTTAATGACCTCCTATGTCATACCTCAAACCCTATCCACTCTTTCGCAGATGACAGCAGTATCTGCCATTCATATTCATTTGATCGTAGGCCGACATTAACTATGATCGCGGCGACGCGGCAGAATATGAATGATTCGCTAACAGGTGACCTCACGAGAATATTGGAATGGGGTCACGCAGACAGGGTCGATTTCAATTCTCAAAAGACCCAATGCTGCATGCTAACACACCGCCGTATGCACGATCACGCTGCCTCATCTGTAAAAATGGGTGGCATAAACATTGAGGAATCAGAAGCTCTTGATGTTCTTGGCATGAAAATTCAGTGTGATGTCCGATGGACTGAGCACATTTTTCAGGTCTCAAAGGAAGCATTCAAGTGCCTAGGCTTTTTAAGGCGGTGTAAGACATACTTCACCCCTGATCTCCTCACTATTTATACCGCCTACATCCGACCGAAAATGGAATACAACTCTCATGTGTGGGCCGGTGCTTCAAAGTCTATTTTGAAGTTACTCGACCGTGTACAAGAAAGGGCGAAGAAACTCATAGGAGACATGGGTAGCCAACTGTATTGACTCTCTTGAGCATCGTCGCAACGTGGGGTGCGTTTCGTTGTTCTATCGTTACTATAATGGGAGGTGTTCTAATGAAATCAGGGAACTCGTTCCCGAAACCCGGGTATTCGCGCGCACGACGCGATCATCATTAAGAGCGCTTCCATTTGTGGTCGATTTGACGGCGACTCGCACTACGCATTACAGGGAAAATTCGTTTTTTGGCCGAACGGCACGAATGTGGAATAGATTACCCGCAGAGGTGTTTCCTGTCACTTTTAGCTTGGGAAGATTTAAATCAAATGTCAATAAACACTACTCCCTCTATCCTCCTTCCCATAACCTAATTTCCTAGTTCCAGCACAATGCATCGCATGTGTAGGGGTCATCCCCTGAGTGCCGGTCCAAGACAAAAAAAAACAATTTTTCAATGGAACCATCAAGTTCAGGTTATTTTGCAAATACTTCGTTAACATTTGTGTATCAAATTATGTGTGGAAGTGTTTTAGATTTAGTTATTTATATTGGAAATGCCAAAAAAATTAGCATTTTTATATTTTAAATGGATATATAGTTATTATTTGTCCACATTCGTGTCATCATTTTTAGTTTATATTAAAGAGGACATAAATCTGTATTATAATGCAAAATTTTACGCTGCCTTTTAGAAGCTATGCATTGTTTAGTACAAGTGTTGCAGCAGTCAAATTAGCTAAAAATCACATTGATCTCGCGACTGCTGCTGTTGTTGTGTGTTGTGTTTTGTTGTTTTTCATGTTACTTTTTTCTATTTATTTGTGCTCTTCTTTTCAGTATATTAATGATGTTATTTTTGTTTCTTTTAATAATATTCTTTGTTCAATAATATTTTGTTTTTGTTTATTTTAATAATATTCTTTGTTTTGACAAATAGTGATCGTGTTGTGCAGTTTCAAGTAATCGCGTAAAAGGGATTTTTGAAATTTTTTTTTGTATTAACATTATTTTTTTTTTATAGAAACAAGTTCGAACGTTGTTTTTTATACTCGTCGAAGCTTATTTGATATTATAATGAATTCAAGCACTCAAACAATGAATGACAAGATGAAATTTTTAGCTGAAGAAATCAAAAAACGCACCAACTGCTCTGAGGATAATATGTGTGATTTTAATAAAAGAATTGATGTTTTCTTTTATGAATTTAAATCTAGGTGGACTAGAGCGCATAGAATGGAAATGAGGTTTATTACTCAAAATAAAATCTGGTTGGAATCCTCTATTGGTTTTACTCTTGCCCCGACTGCAAAACGTGGTCGAAAAGAAATTAGTTTTACCGAGTCCAGTGGTTGGAGTAAATATAAAAAAACAAAGATTTTAAGAGACACCATATCATTGCCAGAGTTACTTTATGCTTCACAGGTTAAATTACAAAGCGCAGGTTATGTCGAGGAATCAAAAGTGTTGCGAGCCATATATGAAAAGTGTTGAAAGGGCATAAATTTTAAAAAAAGTTGAAACAACCACTTCCCACCTTGAAAATATCGAATACAAAAGCTTTGGCTGTTTTTGTAGAAGCTAAACTAACACGAAATCAATACAATGTTGTTAGACAAGCTGCTCCTCAAATATTTCCCTCCTACAACAATATTCAAACTGAAAAAGAAAAAACTTACCCAGAATCGACCAGCTTTAAAATAAGCGAGATCTCCGTTGAAGTAACTTTACAAGGTCTTCTTAATCACACAGCGGAGCGACTAATAGAACTTCAAGAAACTGTTATTGACTCATTAGGTATTACGAACTCGAATGTAGTATTATATTCAAAATGGGGCTTTGAGGGAAGCTGTGGCCATAGCTCGTACAAACAACCCTTTCATGGATCTGATGCTAGTGATTCATCAGTTTTTTTAACCACAATTGTACCACTTAGGCTTATGTTTGAGGAGAAGGTAATTTGGCAAAATCCACGGTCGTCTTCACCTAGATTTTGCGGACCCTTGAAAATTGAATTTACCAAAGAAACCGCATATATGTCAATTAGTGAAAAAAAATAGTTGAAGAGGAAACACAGAATTTAACCGTTCAACTGTCACGATTGGTGAGAAAGTTGTACATGTTTTCCACAAATTAATTTTGGCAATGGTAGATGGAAAAGTTTGCAATGCCTTAACAGAAACCACATCAACACAAAAGTGTTACTTATGTGGCACTACAAGTAAGGATTTTAATAATATAGAAGCCATGATCCAAAGACCTGTACATGTAGACAATTTAAGATTTGGCCTTTCCATTCTTCATGGCTGCATTAGATTTTTTGAATGTCTTTTGCACGTGGCATATAAAATACATTTACAAAAGTGGCAGGCTAGAACTGATTCTGAAAAAAGAACAGTAGCTTAAACCAAAAAAGAAATTCAGAAAAAATTTAAAGAGAATATGGGATTAATAGTTGACCAACCCAAACCTGGTTTTGGAAACATGAATGATGGGAATACGGCAAGACGTTTTTTTCAAAACGCTGAAAAATCTGCCGAAATAACAAAAATAGATGTTAATTTAATAAAAAAAATGCCCGTGTTGCTTATTGCTGTATCCAGTGGCCATGAAATTAATAATGAAAAATTTAAAATATATGCACACAATACAGGACGACTTTTTGTTGAAACGCATTCTTGGTACAATATGCCTCCCACTTTGCACAAGTATTTTTTTCACGGACCCGAATTTGTGTCCAATGCCATTTTACCAATTGGGCAGTTATCAGAAGAAGCGCAAGAAGCTCGAAATAAAGATTTTAAAAAATATAGGGAGTTTCATTCACGAAAGTGCAGTCGCGAAAAATCAAAATAAGACATTTTTAATATGTTTTTGATAACCTCTGACCCAATTATTTCAAGCATGCGAAAATTGCCTACAAAGAAGGTTCAAAGCTTGCCGGAGGAGGTAATTGATTTAATTGTACTTGCAGCTCCGAACAAGAACTATTTCAGTGATATTGAAGTTGCTGATGATGATGATGATGATAATGATGATGATGATGATGTTGATGATGATGTTGATGATGATGATGTTGATGATGATGATGATGTTGATGATTAACTTTAAGATGTATAAAATGTAATGTTTAAGTTCTCTTACTGTACTCCTTGCACTATATACCTACACTGATATTTGGCATTATTTAATAAAATTATACTCAAATATACTTTGAAAACATTTTTTTTTACTTATTTTAATGGTATTAACTGAAAAATAAAGAAAAATTATCCGAACATAGCTTCCCTGATTTGATCCAAGAAAACATGCTATTGTAACCCACTGTGCGGCGCCATATGTCATACAGCCAGAGAAACAATTCAATTGCTGCATCAGTCATTTAAATCTTGCGTTCTTGTTGGGACACCCGTTATATAACAAAAATTTGTGTGATTTAGCCACATAAAAGAATTACAAAAATTAGAATATAAATAATTAGAAAAAGTAGAATATACTGGAATAACTATAGCTAGAGGCGAACGAATTATTGAAACCAAAAAAGGACAAAAAGAGTTTGAATAAATTTAATTTTCGTGGAAATTAATTAATAGTTTACGTATATAAGTAAGAAAATAGTTTAAGCACTTTAGGAAGGATACTCCGGACATGGCGGACTCTTTTTACAAAAGTAGGGGCGAAAGGAACATTTATTTGAAAATTACGAGTGGAATCAGTGAATAAAAAATATGTTAACTATTTGAATGATCTTACCAAATTCTATGATTTTGTAAAAGTGAAGTATAAGTAAAATATCAGTTCAGTCGTACGACTATGTTCTTAGCTCCTAATATTGAAAACATAACGAGGATTCGTGCGAATAATTGCTTCAATGAGGTTGACTTTATAAAACCAAGTTGCAGAATAAACTTCCATACAATAATTAATACGATACATTATAAGAGCATTTGCTAGGCGTTGTCTAACATGTTTCGGAGTGTATAATTTCAGTGAGTAGTAAACCCTTCCAAGGGTGAGACAACTTATCCTTATTAATGTCGAAACTAAAATCTAGCTTACTATCTAAGATGACTCTAAGACATTTCATCGATTCCACATAGGATATAAGAACACCATTTATAAGCAGGTTAGGAAATGAACACTACGCTTTGATGAGTTGAAATTAATAGCATTATTCTTTGAGGGATTTATTTCGAGGAAGTTAAATAGCAATTGGATATCTGTAGAATATGATCATTGAAGTAAGTTTCAAGTTCGTTAAGATTTTCACGAGTACTGGAAAACAACATAACACTGTCGTCAGCATACGCAAAACTTTGGCAAAAGTTGAAAGAATGAAAGACAGTCATTGATAGAAAAAAGAAATAGAACAGAATGCAGGACTTATCCCTGAGGGACGCCAGAGGTTACACAATCGATAGTGGAATTGGAGCCGTTATAGGACACATAGTGTGTGCGATCTGATAAGTAGCATATATTAATTTGCAGCAGCCTTGGAAAAGTTAATGTGCATTTTTAGTTTGGAAATAAGCGCTGAATAGTTAATACGATTGAAAGCCTTAGTAAGATCGAGAGAAATTAAGTTACAAAGTTGAAGAGTATCTAATTTTTTTACGAATAGATTCAATTAGAGAGAGGAGCAAAAATGTGATATTTAGATTAAGTTGAAAGACATATTGACTATTTTTGATTAAAAAGCGTTCTTCACAATAACTTAAAATCATAACATTATCAAGAACATTTGACATAGTAGTCAAAGGCTGACTTCCTAAACGTATGTTTACAATGTATCAATACAGAATTAAGACCAAGTTGATACATTGTGTAGTTACATTTTTAATACGCATTGTACTAATACTTTGTGTCCTTTTTTAGTGTAATAAAAATATAAATAAGTGAATGTTGAAATATGTTAAATTATAATAAGACCCGTTTACTTATTTTACTGCGTCCCCTTTGTGCTGCGTGTTATATTTATTTTGCATCTAAATTTATTTGGAAGCTTTTCTTGCGTATTAATTACAAGAGTGTTGGAAATAGGAACAAAATACATTGTCAAAATTTGCAGTGTTGCATTTACGAATACATTGTATTGTATTACTACAAAGCAACATGCGTTTAAGAAGTCAGTAAAATTTACCATTTTTTGGAATAGGTACAACTCGAGCATGATTCCTGGTGGGCAGAAATTTGGAGCAAGTGATTAAGCAAGATTGAGAAGAAACGTGCATATCAAGGGTAAATTATCTTAATGAATAATTTAATATTATCATGAGCAGGGCAGTTAGATTTAATAGAGTTCAAAACAATATATAGATCATATTCAGTAATAGAATGTAAAGAAAAGGAATTGAAATTACTATCAAAATCATCAGAAGGTAATGAAGGATCAGAATTACTGGGTCCAAAGTTATTCAAAAAGATTTCTGCAATTTCCTCAACATCTAACACATTACAATCAGAGTTCAGGGGATCAATAACACCCATCTTACAAGAACACCATATTTACGATCTGCACCTCTGATCACCGACTTAGCTCTATTTCGTAATCTACAGTAAGTTCTATGGTTCGATCTATGGCTGGTTCGATCTCTTAAGTATGTATCGTAAGCTAGGTACCTATTAGACCTAACCTAAAATATCATACTGGAATTCATCAATACATCATTGTACGAATGACACCGAGTTCTGGTAAATAATAATTAAATTTTGACTATAAAGCTATCGCATATCGATTTGAGAGGGACTACGTTTTGGTATCAACGTTGACAAGTGAAAAATGTCTTCTTTATATAAACTTCGAATGTATTATTTCATATGAATGAAATTAATGTTTAAAATATTGTATTTATTAATTCTACTTTTTTAAGCACTTTTGTTTGTCCCACCGAAATTATTGCCTTTTCGGACCGAATTCGGGAATTTCACGAAATTAATACGGAAGTTATTGCCTGCAGTATTGATTCTCATTTTACACACTTAGCATGGATTAATACGCCTCGTAAAGAAGGTGGTTTAGGCGATGTTAAAATCCCACTACTGTCAGACTTGACGCATAAAATCAGTAAGGATTATGGAGTTTACTTAGATGATTTGGGTCACACATTACGTGGACTGTTTATAGTTGATCATCGTGGTGTTTTGCGCCAAATCACTATGAACGATTTGCCTGTTGGCCGTTCAGTGGATGAAACTCTCAGATTGGTGCAAGCCTTCCAATACACCGATATCCATGGAGAAGTCTGTCCAGCTGGTTGGAAACCTGGAGCCGATACGGTAAGTTATATTGTTGTTCTTTGTATTTGTTTAATTAATTTTGTGTTTCTATAATCTAGATTGTACCAAATCCCAAAGAAAAGAGAAAGTATTTTGAAAAAAATAATTAAGATATTTCACGGCATAACGATTTTGTGAGAAATTCAGTTATATCCATTTTATTATTGTACATTTTATAATACAGATGCAGATGTAATTTTCTATCTCTTTAATATGAAATAAAAATTGTGATAACACATCGTACATGCTTCTTAGGGAATGAAGTTTCGAAATTTTAATCCGCTGTTTGTTTGCGTTTTCTTTTATTTAAAGCATTGCGTGAATGGTAGACATCATACCAATCATCACTTCTAGTTGCTGATGTATATATAATGTATTTTTGTGGTTAATTATTCGTATTTTTTAAATTTTTAATAAAATTTTGAATCCTTATGAATTTTTTTTTCTAATTGCTGGTCTTTGATTTCCTTATCGATTTGATATTTTTTTTCTTGGACCGGCATTTAGGGGATGCCGGAACTAGGAAATAGGGTTTTGAGAGAGATTGTAGAGGGAGTAGTGTTTATGGACATTCGATTTGAATTTGCCCACGTCAAAAGTGACAGGAAAGACTTCTGCGGGTAGTCCATTCCACACACGTGCTGTTCGGCCAAAAATCGAATTTTATCTGTATTGCAAAGTGCGATTCGCTGCCAAGTCGACTACAAATGGATGCGTTCTTAATGATGAATGCGTTGTGCGCATGAATGACCGGATTTCGGGAACAAGTTTCCTGTTTTCATTAGAACACATTCCATTATAATAATCATAGGATAACGAAAGATGTCCACGTTGCAACGACGATGGCCAAGAGAATTTATAGAGTTGGCTACCCTACCGTTTCCAATGAGTTTTTTCGCCCTCTCCTGTACACGGTCGAGTAACTTCAAAATAGTCTCTGAAGCACCGGCCCATTATTATTGTTATTGGGCCGAAGTACCGCGACCAGAAAGACCTCATATTAGATCTCAATCCTAAGGCTTCTAAGGAATCCCAGCCCACAGCTTGTGCGAAGACACTGCAATTCCACCCATATGGTGTTATCAAACTCCATTTACCCCGTTGATAGGCAAATTGGAGCTGTTCTCCCTTATAAATCGATCCAATATTTTTTCAATTGATTTCGGGAAAAAAGAACTGAGACTTATCGGTCGGTATGCTTTAGGCAATTAGGAACAGTTTGCTTGGCTCACTCAGATTCTTGGTGTAGTGACCATACGGCCTTCCCATGGTACATATGCCCATCGAGTGGTCTTTTATTAGGGCTTTTTGAAGTCTAACTGCAGCCGGAAGATTAGAAAACCTGCTGCAGTGTTCCCTCTAAGTAGCCCTTTTGGCCTCCTCAGTTCGTTATTATACTCCGTTAAGGTTATCATGTAGGAAGACCAGTTCTCCGTCACCTTGACCCTGCTGAGCAGAGCCCTAGCCTTATGGCGCAGGCCGCCAAGTGTACTATTCGACCAAGGAACATTCCTCCGTGGCGCCTTCACCTCCTATGATCAGCTATCATTGTAGATAGAATGCTCCCAAGAAGCCTGTTCGCCTCACATTCGAGCTTCGCCCTTACCAATAAGCCCTCCCTGGAGCAGTTAACACTTTTCTAAGCTATAGAGATCCCAATTGGTTCTCCTGTGATCCCGGTAAATTTTCACCTCTGGTGAGGAAAGACCAATGTTGAACCTTATGTGCATATGGTCCGACGTAGATACTTCCCTCTATTACGTGCCAGTCTGAGATCTCCAGCGAAATGTTCCGACAAGACAGGGAGAGTCCAGTACCTCTCCCCTAACCTCATTAGCCCGCTTTAGAACAGACACGTCATACCTAAGCAAAAATTCAAAAAGAGACTCACCCCTTGCATTGATGTCTCTGTTTCCTAATGCCGTGTGGTGGGCATTCGCATCGCAGCAGAGGATACATCGGAAATGTCTCCGTCGGCAGTATTGCAGCAGGGGCATAACCTCCCTTGTTAGGGGCCTCCTCCCCATCTCCCGGTAGGTATGCAGAGGCGAGTATTCCCTCATGCTCACCTTTGCTCGAAGGCAGTTTTGGCCATACTGCAAAGTCGTCATAACCTACGGAGTAGGATAAACTCTAGTCGATCATCAATCAGCATCGCCGCTGGCACATATCATATTAACGTTTGCGCCCCAGAGACCCTTAATGTCTCCGTTGCGCAGTCAAGATTGCTGGATGAAAGCCACTTCCAAGACTACTGTGTTAAATCTCCTCACCAGCACATCCGAGGCGGCCTTGGCGTAATGGAGATTTACCTGAAGATACCCAATTTGTCTGCTCTGTTCTCCGAAGGCTTTTGGTAACTGATCCATCAGTGCGCTCTCTTGGTTTAGCCGGTGTGGGAGCTGCTGTTCTCGAGCACTGTTGCCGAGACCACCGCAGCCGGCGTGCGCGTTGTCTCAGACGTTCGTAAGGGCCCTGGTGACCCCACATCTTTTGACACCATCACATTCTCCACTGCATCATCACTTTTGGGATGTTTATTTGATTTAGTCTGAAACTGAGAGCGAACCCAGAACCTTTTTGGTTTTGTAATCAACGTGGAGACTACTTCAGCCATTGCCACCCTCAGCGAATCATTCATATTTTGCCTCATCGCCGCGACCATAATCTATGTCGACCTACGATGAAATGGGTATGAATGGCAAATACTGTTGTCATCTGCAAAAGAATGTATAGGGTTGGAAGTTCGACATAGAAGGTCATAGAAGAAAGAATTTGTGTAGGAGAAAGAATAGAGCGTTGTGGTACCCCTGAATTGATCTTGAACTCATTAGATGAGATCTCGTGCACATCAACCGTTATAGCGCGATTCCGGGGGAAGCTTGATATAAATCGAGAGAAGATATCACCGATACCAAAAGCAATAAGTTTAGACAAAAGTGCTCCATGCCATACTCTGTCAAATGCTTTAGAAATATCTAGAGCCACCACCTTACTTTCGCCAAATTGGTGAATGAATCGGCAATATTTTTCCGAGAGGAAGCCAATAAGTCTCCCGTGGGGCGTCCATTTTGCCAGTCGTTAACTAAGCTGTTGGATTCCACACACTTCACTAGATACAAATTTTGTATACTTTCCATTACCTTGGAAATGGTAGAACATATTCCGATTCTGCGGTAAATTTCAGGTTTGCTTGCCTCTCACTTCTTGGGGATTGGCGTTACATTTCAAACTCTCCACCACGACAGTAATTCGCCTGCTTGGTATAGTGAGATGAAAAGGATTGCTAAAGGACGTGATACCGTCGAAGAACATTGCTTCCAGACTAGTGCCGGAATTTCATTCGGCACATAAGTTCTGTTTATATTGAGATCTTCTAAAACCCTTTTAACTGCACGAGCTCGAAAGCATATTCTTGGCATGTGTTAAGACACATCTTCATCTATTGAATACCACTAATGTTATTTTCTTTATTTTATTACAAGTCAATGAACACCTTAAAAATGCTTAGTCAAATTTCATGTATTAATAAGTCAATGAACACTTTAAAATTGTGTATTAAAATTTAATTTATTTAAATTGCTTACACATAGAACATTTAATTAAAAATATAAAAATTCGTATTTAACATTAATAATTAGGTCATGCAGAAAAGAACAGCTTGCAATAACTGTTACCAAATTTTAGCATAAGCTTGTTGTTATTATACATATTTAAGTATTTTGTTTAGTATATAAGAAGAATGAAAAATAAAATTAGTGTGCAGTAATTAAAAGACATTTGTTTTATTTATTGTGCCCATCATCCCTTTAAGTTACAAGTGCTTAAATGTCTACGACAAAACGATTAGTACAGTTCAAGTTCAAGTGCTTGGACTGAGTAATATTAATCTATCAATCTCATCATTAACATTTGGTGAC
This sequence comes from Dexiosoma caninum, assembly GCA_963924685.1. Classification (NCBI taxonomy): domain Eukaryota; kingdom Metazoa; phylum Arthropoda; class Insecta; order Diptera; family Tachinidae; genus Dexiosoma; species Dexiosoma caninum. The sequence continues at coordinate 59,451,703 of OZ004729.1, forward strand.
CCCGACGTGACCCCGAAGTTCAATCTACTGAAAAACTGCTCTCACCGTCAGATGAACAATGTGAACGTCATTTCATTCAACATGTATCTACTAATCAAGATGGTCGACTTGTAGTAAGCATTCCGTTTCGTGAAAATCCAACCGCATTGGGGGACTCGCACACAACAGCTTACAATAGATTTATTGCTTTAGAGCGACGACTATCAAAGAATAAAAAGCTACAATCACAATATATAAAGTTTATGCGGGAATACGAACAATTGGGTCACATGCAAAAGGTCAAAATTGAGACGATAAAAATTCCAGATATTTTATTCCACACCATTGCGTTCTAAAACCAGATAGTGCCACAACAAAATTAAGAGTTGTATTTGATGCTTCTGCAAAAACATCATCAGGTCACTCGCTAAACGATTTAATGTTCACTGGTCCGACGGTTCAAAGCGAACTATTTTCAATTTTGCTTCGCTTCCGTTTAAGAAAGTTCGTTTTTTTTTTTTTTTATCTTGGACCAGCACTCAGGGGATGACCCCTACACATGCTATGCATTGTGCTGGAACTAGGAAAACAGGTTATGGGGAGGAGGATAGAGGGAGTAACAGACATAGAAAAAATGTATCGACAGATACTCATCAACTCAAATGATCAAATGATCATCAATACCAACTCATTATCTGGAGAGAAGATCCAGGGCAACCCATAGAGTACTTCAAACTTAACACGGTAACATATGGGACCAGAGCAGCTCCATATCTCGCAACAAGGTGTTTGCAAAAAATCGCAGAAGAAAATTTTATTAATTATCCTTACGGTTCGAAATTTCTGCAGGATAATTTCTACGTTGACGATGGCTTGGGAGGATCAGATAGTTTAATAGTCGCCATTAAAATACACGATGAACTTATAACAATCCTAAGAAATCATGGATTCCACTTGAAAAAATGGTGTGCAAATCATCCACAACTTCCCAAGGGTATACCAGCAAGCGATCAAGAAGTAAATTTTGACTTCAACGATGGTAACGTGATAAAAACACTCGGACTTTCTTGGATTCCTAAGTCTGATTGTCTTCGAATAAAGACAAAATTAGCTCCAGAACAAGCAATTACAAAACACTACGAACCAACAAAACGCACGGCCACGTCTGATCTCGCAAGATTATTTGACGCTCTCGGGCTAGTAGCTGCTGTTGTCGTCCGAGCAAAAATATTCATTCAGCATTTGTGGCAACAGAAGATAGACTGGGATGAACCGCTCTCAGAAGAACTTAAAAAATTGTGGAATTCATTTAGAAACGATTTTGACAAGTTGAACAACATAGAAGTCCCGCGGCATGTCTTCAAGGGCGAACTTCCAATAAACGCTCAATTACGCATTTTTCCGATGCTTCAGAAAAGGCATTTGGCGCAGCCGCATACCTTCGTGCGAAGTTGAAGGATGGACGAATTATTGTACACTTACTTTGTGCGAAATCCAGAGTCGCTTCTTTAAAGCAACAAACTCTTCCTCGCCTGGAGTTGTGTGCTGCAGTTGTGGCTGCTCAACTGGCTAAAAGGATTCAAACTGATCTCAAGATAAAAAATTTACCAACCTATTTGTGGACCGACTCGGAGATTGTTTTATCCTGGATAAACGCACAATCAACACTGTATCATACTTTTGTAGCCAATAGGATAGCAGCTACTCAATTCTCGTCCACTGACTCCAATGTCGAATGATCCAAACGATCTAAGTGCGCTGACTCCTGGTCATTTCTTAAAAGGAGAAGCTCTTACCTCTCAACTAGATAGCAAAGCCACATCAATCAAGAAATCTAAGCTGTCACATTGGACACTGTTATCTCATATAAAACAAGAGTTTTGGAAGCGATGGTCTTCCGAATATCTGAACGAATTACTGCAGCGACACAAATGGAATAATCAGGGCACCAATCCTGTAGTTGGTGATATGGTCATAATCAAAGAAGACAACGTTCCAGTCATGGAGTGGCCAATAGGCAGAGTTGTTCGCACCTATCCTGGTGATGACAACATCATTAGGGTCGTGGAAGTCAAAACTTCAAAGCGAGTATTCAAGCGCCCGATACATAGATTAGCTCTTCTGCCAGTTGACCAAAACGCAGAATCACTTACTTCTACAAATAATAGTAACGAAATAATTAATGAAGGCACGTCTACCCCATCTGAGGAACCTAGGGCTAAAAGACAAAAATTTGTGAAAACTCATCTCAATTTGGCTTTATTGGCGGTTCTACTGATGTTACAACTAGTATTCGGAGCTCCTGTTGAAAACAAAAGGTTTGGCAAAGGATTAGGCATACACTTTGAGCATTTGGGTACTGTAAGTCTTTCAAATACAGAATGGAATTTAATTGCATACTATGACCTTACTGGGTCGAAACATCTATGTTAATTAAAGGCACAAAGTGTTTGCAGACACTTTGCAATATGATTAGACCCAACACGAATTGCATGAGAATCATTACTCACTTTTAGCAAATGCAAAAAGAACTGCAACTGGAAAATAGTATGATTCGAACTAAAAGCATTAGATGTAGTAGGCAACAACGCACATTCGTTATTCGGCGTATGCCAACAAAATAACAAAATGTCAGAGACAATATTAGAAGTAAAGGAGAACGAATCATATTTGCTAAAATTACTGAAAAATCAAACTTCAGTTGTTGACTCCACAATTAATATTATGAAACAAAATCAAGTCACAACAAATGAGAGGTTTAACCATGTTGAGAAAGAAATTAACCTTTATGCAGACAATATGGAACATATAAACAATACGTTACTACAAATACAATTGTCACAACTATTTAATTCTGCAATTTTAGACTTGACTCTTGTTGCGAACAACATAGTAAGAATACAATCCTCAATTCTTGACACCCTTATTAATGCTCATCACGGAAAAATCAGTCCGCTTATTTTATCTCCACAACAATTAGCGAATGAAATCAGTCAAGTGCAGAGTCATTTGCCGTCATCACTGAGACTCCCAATTACAAAAGAAGATGAGCTACTTAAATTCTTTAAGCTAATGAAGATCAAGGGAGGACTTACACATCAACATGCTATTTTTAAGGTGACGTTGCCATTGATTGATTTCGATGAGTATAAACTGTTTCACCTAACTCCTGTCCTAACATTATTAACAACACCATGGTAACAATTAAACAATGTTCCAATATGTTAGGAATCAATGCCAATCGGAAACAATTCATTCGTCTCTCAACATCACAGTTGAACACATGCGACACAACAAACCCCGACAGATTTTTATGTGCCCATATTCAAATTCGATATGATTATGGCTCAGAAATATGTTCATGTGAAATTAGTTTAATTAATAATAAAACTTCACCATGCAACAGAGAAATCATTCCTATTGTTGTAAAAGGTTCAGAACTACTAACTCTTTACCCAGAATGTATTCTCAAACACAATTTTTCCGTTATAAATGGACAACAAACCATATCAACTACAGTAAAGTAATCATATACTAGCTTCCATATGGGCACAAACTTTTCATTACCACTTTCCGCAACTCACTTCAGGGTCAGCAACCATTCAAATACCACCCAATTTGAAGTCTTATATTCCAAAAATTTAGAGAAATTGGAAATGATACAAAAATCGCTTCATGAAAATAATATGGAGCTACATAATAAATTAGTTACTCATCAAATGCATTCATATACCATTGGTAGTTTAGCCATCTTCATGAGTCTCATCACCATAATCGCAGCAACTATAATTTACAAAAAATTAAAATCAACGATAGCAAATGAATCGTCATTACAAGATATTGGCCTTCATACAATTTCTATGACCGTACCAACGCCTCGAAGTCAACCAACATTTCCAGTAGACGTCTAGCAGTCAAATATGGAGAAAAGAAAAATGGGTGGAAGGCGAAAATAATAATAATAATCATTCTCATTTATTTAAATTATATTTCATATTTTAATTCAGAATTTTAAAAATAAGTACAAAATTGTCATTTTAAAATTTAAGACCTCTGCAATATAATTTGAAAATGATTTACTCAGATGATAACTTGTTGAACATGCGGAGGAGAATGTTAAGACACATCTTCATCTATTGAATACCACTAATGTTATTTTCTTTATTTTATTACAAGTCAAGGAACACCTTAAAAATGCTTAGTCAAATTTCATGTATTAATAAGTCAATGAACACTTTAAAATTGCGTATTCAAATTTCATTTATTTAAACTGCTTACACATAGAACATTTAATTAAAAATATAAAAATTCGTATTTAACATTAATAATTAGGTTATGCAGAAAAGAACAGCTTGCAATAACTGTTACCAAATTTTAGCATAAGCTTGTTATTATATTTAAGTATTTTGTTTAGTATATAAGAAGAATGAAAAATAAAATTAGTGTGCAGTAATTAAAAGACATTTGTTTTATTTATTGTGCACATCATCCCTTTAAGTTACAAGTGCTTAAAGGTCTACGACAAAACGATTAGTACAGTTCAAGTTCAAGTGCTTGGACTGAGTAATATTAATCTATCAATCTCATCATTAACAGCATGGTTACGAATACACTTCCGAGAACGGGCAGTGGTTGGTTGCTTCCGGCTCAGTGAATATTTGATCACCTTTTAAAAGAATAGAACAGAAGAAGTATAATTTTCTTTTACTCTTTCAATGAATGACTAAAAGATTTTACTACCCCGTGGGGCAGTAAGAACTTTAGCGCGAAGACGCTGCTCGTACAAACCTTTTTCGCGTCTTAGTACTTTGGCACACGAAGATCTTGCCCTTTTGCGCATCAAATGAGTATCCGCTTGTGCTTCCTCGGGAAAGAGTGGCACGGTAGTCTAGGGGTAGACACCGGTCTAGTGAGTAGTGTGCCAGTTTATCAGTGGGGGATTCTAGGTTCGATTCCTAGTAGAGACTATGGTCTGTATCACTACACGTGAAAGTTTTTTCACAACTGGTGTCACAATGGGACCATAATAAATTGGACCCAAGTGGGCTGGGACCTTTCTTTACCTTTACATGCAGCAACCTGCCGACCTAACCTAACTGCTTCCTCTCTGGATCTGAGTGCAAGTCTGCACGTGTGATTAAACCATGACTTTGGTCTAGGCTTAATCGAAATTTACTTCGGTGGTATGAACGTTTTAATACAAAGCAATATTATGTTATATACCATTTTTCTCACGGCATTGACGTTACTGTCAAGAAAGCAAAGCTTCCTATTTAAATGCTGTTAGAAATCGTTGAGCTCAGCCCAACGTGACCTAAAACGTTTCGAATTTCCGCACTCGCCCGTCAGGTGATTTAACCATGTATGGTATGAGACTCGCATATTTGCGATTATGACTTGAACTCCAATTTTCTCGGAAACGGCTCTAACGATTTTGAGCACGATTCCTTCATTTTGAACGGGAAAGTGTAAGCTTTCAGAATATATAGGTGTGCATGCGTGCCAAAGCCTCGTTTGGCCAGGAGAAGATAGCGTCTCTTAAGGCCGCTTTAAACGATAAGATTTGTCGTACGTAAAATGTGAGAGAAAATAAAATGAAATTACATCCGTATGTCAAAAAAAAGAGAGTAAAAATCGGACGGTTGTTTTCTGGCGGTTTTAGTGTACTTTTGATTTTCCACGTTTTATGTAACATCCCGTGGGAGAAATCTTCAATTTGCTATATTTTCTGACGTCAGTATTTTTTAACGGTACAGAGATATTGGGCTTATTATTTTCTTTATTTTTTCTCTGCGGATTATCTATTTTATTACTACTTTTTTCTCCATAAGTCATTGATCTTGTCGTGACTTTCAATACTGTTGAGATTCTTTGATTCATCTCTTTTAAATCTGTTATTGTTATTCGTGAGAGTGCGTCGGCGACATAGTTATCTTTTTCCCTAAGGTATTCAACCGTGAAATCATATTCTTCTAGATCGAGTCGCATTCTAGTTAATTTCGAGCTTGGATTCTTCATAGAAAACAAATAAGATAGAGGTCTATGATCAGTTCGTACTAAGAAATGTTTTCCATAGATGTATGGTCTGAAATGTGTAATAGCCCAATGTATGGCTGTTAGCTCCTGTTCTATGGTGGATTTATTGCTTTCGCCTTTAGTAAATGTTTTTGATGCGTATGCAACTGGTAGTTGTTTTCCTTCGTGTTCTTGTGTTAAAACTGCTCCACAGGCATGTTTACTTGCATCTGTTGTTATACAAAATTGTTTTGTAAAATCGGGATATTGACGTAAAGTTGAACTCATTAATGCTTTCTTTAAGTATTTAAATGCAATATTACAATCTTTTGTCCATTCAAATGGTACACTCTTTTTTGATAATTTTGTCAAATGTCTCGAATATTCGGAGAAGTTTTTTATAAATCTTCGATAGTAATTACAAAAGGCTACAAATCTTTTTGTACCATCAGCATCGGTAGGTGTAGGATATTTCTCGATTACTGAGTATTTAGTATCGTCTGGTAATATGCCTTTATCAGTGCACTTGTGGCCAAGATATGTTACTTCTCTCATAAAGAATGTGCATTTTCCAGGGTGTAGTTTAAGATTGTGTTTACGACATAGCTGAAATACGTCTCGTAAATTCGAAAGCATATGCCCTTCCGAACATCCCAATACAACTAAGTCATCCATATATAGAAATGCCTGATTTGGTTTTAAACCACAAAATGCCAGTGTCATCATTCTTTGGAAGGAATTGGGTGCTATTTTCAAACCATATGGTAATCTTGTAAACCTATACGAACCATTATTTGTAGAAAATGATGTCAGATCTCTGGAGTTCTTTTCCAAGTTAATCTGGTGAAAACCTGACATCAGATCTAAACAAGAAAAATATTTCGCTCTACCAAGTTGGTCAAGATATCATCGATCCTAGGTAATGGGAATTTATCCGCAATCAATTTTTTGTTTATTTGTCTGTAATCTATGACCAATCTCCATCTTTTATCATCTGAATTAGGTAGTGATTTCTTTGGTACTAGCAATATTGGACTGTTGTATTCAGAATATGATGGTTCAATGATTTTATCATTGATTAATTTTTTCACTTGGTTATCAATCTCCTGTTTGTGTGTATGTGGTATACGGTAATTTTTAATGTATACCGGTTCTGTATCTTTTACTCTCAACTTTTGTTCATAGAAATTATTTATGGTTACTGTTTCTGACTCTAAACCGAAAATATCACTGTATTCAGTACAGAGTTTTGTTAGTGTACCTTCAAATTGTACAGGGAAATTATTTCTTAAAATTTCTAATATTTCTGATTTCCTGTGTGTACTTTTGTTTTTGTTAAGAGTTTTAATTATATTATAATCAGAGATGCATTCTGTTTTTATATTATTTGCTTTTATCGTAACGATCGTGTCATTGGTGTTCATGATACGAATAAAGGCTCTGCTAGCTTTCACTAATGTGTTTGGTATAAATACACCTTGTTCAAGTTCCTGATTTGGAATGAATACTTCATCATTACAGTTATTTAATGTTATTTGGCGGACTACTTTACATCGTGGGGGTAAAGTGATTTTATTACTGTGTCTCGTAATTGGTATTCTAATGGTATTTGGTATATTAAATGGCCTCAAAATAAGCCAGTCATCATTATCATTGAAATTCAGTACACAATTGTACTTTTTGATGAAGTCCAGACCGATTCCGTCACAAGGTATCGGAAAATCATTATTTACCACTTGGAAGGTATGTGGTATTAAAAATTTGTTAAATTTCAAATCGAAAAATGTACTTCCGATTGATTTGATTTCACCTTGTCCTATTCCACTTAGTGTTGTTATTCTATTGGTGTTTAATTGTTGTGTTTTGAAAAATTTTAATTTTATCAATGAGATATCTGCACCTGTATCTACTAGTAGTGTAAGTGTGTCTGGGCTATTGTTGATTCGGATGTTTATAAAAGAACATAAGTTGAGGTTTAAGTGATATATTTTAAATTCTAATGAATTTGTCTTAGTGGAGTGTCGGAGTTTTCCGACTCTTGTTCGCTACTTTCTGTCGCTCTCACAAAATTTCTACGGTTATTATTATTGTTTAAACTTTGTTTATTCCTGTTGTTGTTATATTTATTATAACTGTTGTTGGCATAATTATTGCGGTTAATATTGTTGTTTCGTGGGTAGTTGTGTTGTCCACGAATAGTTATGTAATTTTGAAAATTGCCTCTCATGGGTCTTTGCCCGAAATGTAGTATGGCGTTTTGTTGCCCAGTTGCGTCTGTGCAACTGTTTATGAATTTGCTAACAGCCTCGTTCATAGTGCTGAATTGGCCTGCTTCCATGATGAGTTTTACCTTATCTATGGTGCAATTTTTAGTTAGCGCCTTTATGGCGACTTGTGTAGAGTATTTGGTGGCTACTTCACATGGTAAACCATCCGATATATAACCATTTTCTAGAGATTTAGCGAGGTTTTCTATCTCGCTACAATAAATGTTCGCGGTTTTGTTATTCTGCTTTATATTCATTATTTTAGCAGTTAACACTTCTACTGATTCTCCTTTCACGCTGCTTTTTAATTTGCTGATTACTGCCTGTATAGTTTGTTCGTTTTCTATTAGATTCCTGGCATTTCCCTTTAATTTTGTCTTTATTAACGATATTGCAGTTAATTCGTAATTTTCCTTAATTGAATCTACAAGGTTCAATAAATCTATGAAGGAGCGTAAATTTTCAGATTTTCCATCAAAGTCTGAAATCAGCTTTGAGCTGTATTTAGGAATTCTATTGTGGATTGGGCCATGGTGGCGTTGGTTGATGATGTGATTATCTCACTAGGTTCACAGTCGTGTATTGAGTTGGGTAATTTTATCCCTATAGCTTTTTTAAGAGCTAGTTTGGAGATTCTGGTTTTTAAGTCCAGAAAGAATGCTTCGGTTGCTATTTGGTGAGCTACTGCTAGTCTGCTGTAATCACTGCAAAAAATGGTTCTTATGTCTTCCAACCGCGCAGAAAGGTTTTGGAAATGGTGTGTAACAGTTTCCTCTTTAGTAGGTCTATCAAGGTTCAAGCATTTGTATGAACGGTCAAAACTCATTTTCACCGCTCTAACTTTACTCAATATACTGTCCCATTCCATCAAATAAAATTTTTTTTCTCTACTTTTTCCTATATTTTTAAAGCTAGCCCTGAACTGAATGATTTTTTTTTTCTCAACTATTTCATCAGTGAAAAAATAAAAAAATTTTCTTCCTCCTTTCCTTTTCTATATTTTATATATCACAATCTATTGGGTTCTTAACCCTAATTGTTCTTCTGCGTCCACTCATCAGGTCGATTTCACAATACAAGGGATTGAACAAAAATAATATTTTCTTATTTAATTACAGCAATTTTATTATTAAAAAAATTTATTTTTTTTTTCTTAATTAATCACTTATATATATATAAAAATTAAATTTTTGCCTCGAGCGATGATTTCGCTTATAGGCCCTACCAGTGCGGCTGAAACGCACATCGTTATCAGCTAAGATAAAAAAAAATTTTTTTTTTTTTTGTCTTCTTACTATTAGCAGTATTTGCTGGGTTGCTGTTGTTGTTTTTGGCGTTGGTGCCTCATTCTGATGTTGGTGCTCTATTCTGATGTTGGTGCCTTATTCTGATGTTGGCGCCTTCTTCTGATGTTGGTGCCTTCTTGGTTAATGGTTAAGGTCCTGGCTCCAGCATGTCACCTCTTGGCCAGGTGATACCTTCCTTCTCGCAACTGACGGATCGTTGTGCCTGGTCCGTCAGGACAAATTTAAATTTTGCCACTTCTGTCTCAGGGTGGTGCTTAGTTCTGAGCACTCATCCCCAGGATCAGTGTTAGGATCGCCATGTAGTGGATGTATATATTTTTCTAAGTTTGGTTTTATGTGAGCTCCGTAAAAGAAGCTCACTTAAATATTTATTGGATTTGACTTAGAGCTCCTTGTGAAGCTCGCTAAGTCTTGATTAATTATTCTTGACAATTTAAAATTAACTCTACTTATATACTAACTTATGAGTAGATTCTAGATTTATAATTTGAGTGACATTTCATAATGCACTCAAATTCTTATGCTTAAGTTTTCTTATAGCTATACATATAAAATAAATTAATTGTAATTATGAAGCCTGGGAATTATCAGTGTAATGTGATTAGGGTAAAGTCATTTTACCTGCTTGCCGCTAACAAAAACAACATAAACAAATGTGAACTCATATGCATTCCATATTCGTTGCATATGCAATGCAGACATTACGAAATATTGCACTTGAGGAATTTGGGTTATTTGACACCCTTTAGTTTAATGCAAATGTGTAGGCATTTATAACTGTTTGTTGCGTTACTTGTGTGTCGGCTGTATTGACAAACTGTGCATGCTACAAAGGATTTATAACGTATTTTTACTTTTGCGAAAAGTTAAGAATTGTTGCTGTAAATAATTTAATTTAAATTGGGTTAGACGACATATTTTACTCTTTTAACAGTATTTTTATTTAAAAAAAATATGTAAAACATACACACTGCCAAAAAATTATACATTCATTTATCTGTTGGAGTTGGCAACACGTTCCAATTCGTCTTTCTTTTTAATAGCATAATAGTCTGATGAACCTGTAAAACAATATTTAAATTAATTTTTTTTAGCTATGTATTTAATATATATTATTTGCCATGAAGGCTTTATATCATTGATAAAAAAAATAAATAATAAATAGAAAGTTAATATTAAAAATTTAGTGAATTATTGTTGTTTTACGTTTCTCAGGCCAAATAAAATGGACATGCTTTAAGAGCCAGGATAATAAAACATATTTTATCTTGTCTACAAGCGAGGCCACAAACTATTGAATATATTACATGATATGGCATTAGGGTAGACGAAACATTTAATACCTTATAATTTGGTTAGATAATTTTTTCATATTTATTAATTCAACAATTTATTCGAGCCCGAGGGCCATTTAAGATTGAGGTAGTATAAATAACAATAGTAATATAAGTTAAGATAATAGTATATATATTTTTAAAATAATAGCAAAATGGGTACATTAAATTATAGGAGAGTAAATAAAATAATCTTTTAGCTGGAAATTAATCTTAGCCAATACGATGATTGCAAAAGGAAAGAAAAATGTTTTAATTTGAAACGCCATTATAAAGTAGTGCGTATAAAATATGTTTGAAAGTGCGAACGGAAGGTTGAAGAGTTGTTAGGCTAATAGGTAAGTCGTTGAAGAACCTACACGCTCTTAACCAAAAATTATCTCTCAAAAATCCCGCCGTTTTTCTGAGGGTTACGAGAAGATCTCGAAAAACAAAACAAGTGTTGAAGACAAACATTTGTATTAAATTTAATAATATAAAAAAGATTACATAATAAAAAACATAATCAATTTCTTAGCATAATCCGATATATGGTCTTGGCTATATATGGAGATGTGACTATCAAACGATAAATGTCTGTCATGAGTCACGCCTAGACATTTCAAGGTATCAACAAACGGTACATGAAACCCGTTGACCATGATTTCAACAGATGAGTGAATCAAATTACCAGGCCCAAAAGTAATCGCCATTGACTTTGAAGGATTGAAATTTAATTTATTATTAATTGCCCAATTTGGAGCAGTAGACAGAATATAGTTAATTTTTGCCTTGTGACAATCAAGAAAAGTAGTATCAGCACTAAAAAAAAAGGTTAATGTCATCAGCAAAAAGAAAAGTTTTACAGTGAGAAGAGCCAATGTATTTCTCGAAATCGTTCTTCTATTTATATTAAGAACATTAAGGGCCGCAAAATTCACTTTTGAGGTACGCCACTCGAACAGACAAAGGTCGATGATATATTGCCTCTCACGGCGACAAAATGCTCTCGATTCGAGAGGTATGAATACAACAGTTTGCAGGATAATGCAGAGAATTTAAATTCCATTGAAAGTTTTTCTTATCAAAACATTGTGATTAACAGTATCAAATGTTTTACTTAGGTCCAGTGATATTAAGGTTGAGATCCTCCTAGTATTACAGTTCTGACGTATGTTCTCCGTTAAGTTTAATAAAATAAAAAAAGAGATAATTTATAATCGTAATTTGTTAATTAAAGTGTTTGTAAAAAGGACATCATGGTAAATGTCCACATGTCACTTGCTAACTTTTACTGTATTAAAATATTAGTTTTTATTGCGATATTATAAATATTTAATATACATATTTATTTTTTAAGAAGAAACTTGTGTAGCTTTACGTTTCTCAGGCCCAATAAAATATAGGTACTTTAAGAGCCAAGATAATAAAACAAAATTTTATATTGCTTAAGGCCCGTTCAGACTATTATACAAGTATTAAGACTTTCATCACATTTTACGACACAGAAATCTAAATACATTTATTGCGACTGTCAAGAAATCTAACGTAAACTGACATTTTGTATTCACACCATCACACTTGAAATAGAGAGAAAATACAAAAAAAAAACCAGAAGTTGGGAAAACAATTTTTAATAAACAAGAGTGTTTTAAAATTAAAAAAAGGAAAAGTCATGTTATATCAAAAAAGAAATAAATGTAAATTTGTGGGAGTTTTGATGGCTTTAGCTATAATAAAGGAACACAAGCAGCATGCGCATATTGAATTATTATTATTGGCTAACGGCGGCAGGTTTTTTTACGTAGATGGAAAACGTGCCGGCTCTTGGAAGTATGCAGCAGTTAAAATATTCGATTTAGATAAAGGAAATAAATCAAATGAATAATTTTAAAAAAGCTTTTAAGACGAAATATATTTCTATGCGATTAAAATTTTAGAATTGTTGGGCCTTTATATGAAGAAAAAAATAACAAAAAATGGACGGCACGCCACCGGCGGCGGAACAGTTGGCTTGTGAATTTTAATCAAATGAAAAGTATTATCGTTTAGAAAATTTTCAAAAAATGAGAATGTATTATGGGATGTCAATTTTTTATCGTAATACTTGTGGTTTTCATAACATTTTGCGTTCACACTATCACACTTGCACGAATTATTTGAATTTTTGACAACTATTAATACAAAGTATAATAGTCTGAACGGGCCTTTACAAGCGAAGCCACAAACTAGAGTCAATATTTCATAGTTGTTGAAAAAATATAAGGAAGTTAGTTAAATATCTTTATATATTTTACTTCATAAAAATAAATACCTTTGCTGTGTTGAATTCATCGGCCAACCAATCCGTTAGGCTCTTGCTTTGTCTAAAGGCAGCTGCATGGGCGCCACTGTCTAAGAACCCAATAGCCTAGAAAATTAAGAATATATTTGGAAATTACTTCGTTGGCACTGTGCGAACAATAAAAATTTAAGTTATTCAATGTTTCTTTATTTCATACTTTGAATACCTAACAAATACCTACATACATACTATGTAATGCTACAGATCGAAGATTGAGTTAAACTCGTTTATGTAGTCTTGTGCTATAATCCTTCAAAACTTTAAATTAACATTTTAAAGAGTTGCAAGAACGATAGAAACGAGTAAAATTGTGCATTCATACTTTGTGACTGTTGATTCGATAGAATTTTTCTGTGTGTGTGTGTGTGTTTGTGTATCTCTGGATGTAAGTCATTAGGGCCATTTGTTTACTTTCCCAAGGAAATCCCGTAGTTGAATAAAATTTGTATAATTTAAAAAAAAAATACTCTCAAAAATGTATGTAACTCAAAAAAGTAAACGAAAGGAAAAATGGCCAAAATTTGCAGATTATTCAAAACAGCTGATCACTAAACATAATAGTGTTGTAAAAATATGAGATGTGTTGACTACTCAGTATATACAAGTTTTTGGTATTTCTTACAATCCGTTTTTGTAGTCAGAAATTCGTAGATAAGTATATTTAAATAGAGGGCATAAGGTTATAAACTTTTTTATTTGGCATATGATTTAATTTGTTTCTGTTTAAATGTCATGCGAAAACACATCAATACTAAATTTTTGTTTTGCGGTACCCTAAATAATATGCTTTAAGGGCCATTCAGACTATTATACTTTGTATTAATACTTGTCAAAAATTCAAATAATACGTGCAAGTGTGATAGTGTGAACGCAAAATGTTATGAAAACCACAAGTATTACGATAAAAAATTTACATCCCATAATAACGGGTGTCCCAACAAGAACGCAAGATTTAAATGACTGATGCAGCAATTGAATTGTTTCTCTGGCTGTATGACATGTGGCGCCGTCTTGTTGAAACCACATGCCCTCCACATTCTTTTCTACAATTCTAGGCACAAAAAAACTGGTTATCATTTCACGATACCGAACACCATTGACTGTTTGCGCTTGACCTGCCTCATTTTCATAAAAAAAAGGTCCAATGATTCCTCCAGCCCAAAATCCACACCACACAGTGACACGTTGAGGATGCATTTGCTTCCCGTGAATCACTCGAAGATTTTCCTCACCCCAAATACGACAATTCTGCCTATTGACGAAGCCATCAAGATGGAAATGGGCCTCGTCACTGAAGATGATTTTATCGGCAAAATCAGCATTTTCATGTTGTCTCTCCAATACCCAATTAACGAACTCCCTTCGCTGTCCATGGTAAGCTGGCTTCAGTTCCTGAGTCAATTGAACTTTGTATGCATGAAAATGAAAATCTTTCGGCAAAATTCGCTGCATAGTAGATTTTGAGACACCAATTTGCTGAGCTCGGTGTCGAATTGAGGTGGATGGAGTTTGAGCGACATCATCACGTACAGCTGCTACATTTTCGGTCGATCGACCAGGTCGAAGGCGCGTTGTTGTCTTTACATCACTAACAGACCCAGTTTCCGCAAATTTATCCATTAATCTCTTTACAGTTGCGACCCCAAATTGATCGCAATTTGTGAACTGTAGCCACAAAACTTTCACCATTTTGGTAAAACAATTTCACAATGAGAATGCGTTTTTCATTCGTGTAGCGTTCCCTTTTTACTAACCTCGTACCTTCTACTAGCAAACAATAACAATTGTTCACATGTCAAACAATGACACTTCGAATGGCGCCAAATTTAAATCTTGCGTTCTTTTTGGGACACCCTTTACATTCTCATTTTTTGAAAATTTTCTAAACGATAATACTTTTCATCTGATTAAAATTCATAAGCCAACTGTTCCGCCGCCGGTGGCGTGCCGTCCATTTTTTGTTATTTTTTTCTTCATATAAAGGCCCAACATTTCTAAAATTTTAATCGCATAGAAATATATTTCGTCTTAAAATCTTTTTTAATATTATTCATTTGATTTATTTCCTTTATCTAAATCGAATATTTTAACTGCTGCATACTTCCAAGAGCCGGCACGTTTGCCATCTACGTAAAAAAACCTGCCGCCGTTAGCCAATAATAATAATTCAATATGCGCATGCTGCTTGTGTTCCTTTATTATAGCTAAAGCCATCAAAACTCCCACAAATTTACATTTATTTCTTTTTTGAAATAACATGACTTTTCCTTTTTTTAATTTTAAAACACTTTTGTTTATTAAAAATTGTTTTCTCAACTTCTGGTTTTTTTTTGTATTTTCTCTATATTTCAAGTGTGATGGTGTGAATACAAAATGTCAGTTTAAGTTAGTTTCTTGACAGTCGCAATAAATGTATTTAGATTTCTGTATCGTAAAATGTGATGAAAGTCTTAATACTTGTATAATCCCAGTCAGCATTTGGAAGATTGTTTTGGCAGAAATCACCAAACTGAGTCTTTTAAGACTACCTCAGATGACTAAAAACGGATTAATCAGTTGTGCGCTTAAAAAAAGACCCGAAAATGAATCCGACAAATGCTTGGAAAGCGACTTGTTTAAAAAACGCAAACCGAAATGTGACTGTATTAAGAATTTTTATTTTTATTTTGGAGTCATATTTAGCGCATCTTGACGATGAAAAATTGTTTCTTATGGTTTTTGCTACTGTTTATAACGGGCCAAATTTTCTTACTGATTTTGAAAGAAATGAGTTTTGTGAATTTATGTTTATTTGTGTGGTAAGCTCATGGTGCAAAGAACAATAAAAGTTGATTAAATTTGTGAATTTAAATAAAATTAAAATAAAAAGGTAATGTCAGCCAAACAAATTAGAAGACTGGCTAAAAAAGAACGGAAAAACTATTATGTTCCAAAAGTAAAGAAACACATTGCCAAGAAAATTGTCTTAATGATATAGAATCCGGGCAAACAAGCAACGAAAATAGTTCTCATGATAATTGTCAAAGTTCTTTTTATGGAGAAAGTGAAATTTCCTTTGATAGTGACAGTGATGGGGAAGAAAGTAAACCTGATTTGTGTGATGAATTGGCTAAATGGGGTATCAAGTTTGAAATAAGTTTTATCGCAATTAATGCACTTTTAGAATTGTTGATTAAATGTAGTATAAAAGTGCCAAAAGATGCTAGAACTCTATTAAAAACGCCTAGTTCTATTGTAGAAAGAAAGATGTGATAAGAATATAAATTAAAGTTAAAACAAAAATTTAATTTAAAAAAAGAAAGAAACTGTGTGAGAGAATTTTTGTATTTTGAATTACTTTAATGTTTAATTAAAAATTGTACGAAAAGAGTAATAAATAAATAATGAAAACAATAAAAGAATATACTTTCTTTATGTTATAGCAAATAAAACAAGACTCACTAACGGCTAGTAATATGACTGTAAAATGGCTTGAAAAAGTGTCGTAATTGATTGTAAGTACTATTGCAAACTGTCTCGAAAATGAGTCAGAAACGCGAGTCATAAAAGACTCGTTTTGAGAAGTCGTATCTAGGGTACCATTTTCTTCCGACAAAACAGTCGTTTCCGATTCAGAAACGAGCGCGAAAATGAGTCAGAAACGCGAGTCATAAAAGACTCGTTTTGAAGAGTCGTATCTAGGGTACCATTTTCTCCCGACGAAACAGTCGTTTTCGATTCAGAAACGTGCACATAAATGATTAATTTAATCGCGAAGAAGAATAAAAAAGACTCGAATATGATCAATATTTATTTCTGAATACAAACCAAGATCTATATGTTTAAAATTCAATTAATCAAACGAGAATTGTTTGAATATTAAACAAACAAACCAAAAAATCTATAAACAAAAACATAACAATCCATGAGTTCATTTTTATAACACACACACATTTCTATTTTTAGTTTTTTATTGTCATCTACACTAGGCTTGCCATATGCCAGCATATTAATTATTTTTATTAATATTAATTGAATTTTAAACATATAGATCTTGGGTTTGTATTCAGAAATTAGGAAAATCCACTGATGAGCTAAGTAAGCGTTAGCGAAATAGTACTATATGGATATGCTTTCCTCCTCAATTATTGAGTTGCTTTTGTAATAAAATGCTTTATGATATTTTTCATACTGTATGAGAATATCATAAGGTATGTAATAATAAATTTCACATATAGTTTATAAGGGAAAAAGCACAATTAGAATCATATGCATTCTCATTTAATTTAACTACATCTGTTTGCTTGTTTTCCCAGGGATGGAGTTCTTGTTGTCGAGGTCTAAAATGTACATTTTGATTTTATAATTGGTATAAATTTGTGAAAGCAGTTTTCCCTCCCTGGTTTTCTCACATTTGTTTACATAAAAATGCATCCCTGATCTAATGGTATGCGTTGGTTTTTGAAAAATTTTAAAATATCAAGAGAGCTATACGACTGTCAAATTTTCATCCGTATTTTCTCTCAAAATCTTATAGTTTCATTACATATTACTTTTAGACGATCCGACTTGTGCTCTTCTACACAAAAATTAGGCATGTCGTACGACTTGTGGGAAAATGTTAAGCACCCTTTATTGTGTGCTGAGAAAAATATTTACGTTTTTTGAACAGTGTGACCACAACTAAAAGAAATTTTTATTTCATTTAAATAAAAAAAGGTTATGAGTGAAAATATACATTTACAATATAGATTTATTGCCATATGCATAAAAAAATTTTGTATTTATAAAAGGTATTTATTGCATTTTTTAAAGAAATTTATTTTATTAAGCCTTTTAAAACTCAAAAATTTCTTATAGTTCTTAAAATTAATGTCAATAAAGAACAGTGTTGCTATAGGAAAGGGTAGTATGAGAAACGACAGGAGGTGAAGCTTAATTAATTATTTTACAGCTCTGCTTTCGCACGTTCTTTGTTTTTATACTCGTAGCAGTGCTGAAGCTTCGGCTTAGTTGTCATTTTTATTTTAAATTGCCGGTGCTACACAATACCGACGAAGGAGGGCGTTCTGATGTGATTGTGGATTGCTATCAGCTGAAGTTTATTCTAATTTTTTGATGTATAGATCTGAGGAAAATCGTGCTATTTTTTGTAGATATAAGAATAGGGTTAAGGGAGTCATTCGCAGCGAAAAAAAAAAATATTATACGCGACTATTTGCTCATCTCGACGTTTCGGGAATGTGGAGGGTACTGAGACGATCTGATTTTAGAGAAAATGAGGGGTGTATTGGTGATAATTATGTTAGGATGATCAATGAATATTTTGTAAATACCGCTTCTGATATCTCTGTTGATTTTGGTTCTGCTGATAATGTTTTTGGAATGTTTTCCTTCCATGGAGGAAGGAGGTGGCGATGGCACGATGGACGGTAGTCTGCACGTTGACTACGAATCCAAAAACAGACCTGGGTTCAACCCCAGTTTCAGACTGAAATTTTAAATTAAAAATAAACATCTCGCATTTTTCTGATATGCATTAGTGTGTCAGTTGTTGGCGGAAGGTTTCAGTGACGAAGGCATAGTCACTGGTCACTGAACAATATCGGTTTCAGCTGATAGCAATCCACAATCGCATCAGAACGCCCTCCTTCGTCGGTATTGTGTAGCACCGGCGAAATAAAACAATAATAAAAAAATGGCTACTGAACCGAAGCTTCAGCACTGCTACGAGTATAAACAAAGAACGTGCGAAAGCAGAGCTGCAAAAATAATTAATTAAGCTTCACCTCCTGTCGTTTCTCCTACTATCCCTTTCCTATAGTTTCAACACAATGCTTCGCATGTGTAGGAGTCATCTCCTGAGTGCTGGTCCCAGATAAAAAAAAATGGAGTTACTGAGAATGAGGTCCTTGAGGCTATATGCAAGGTGAGAACGAAGTCCTTCGGTGCTGACAGGATACCCATTCACTTTTTCAAAATTATTTATCCGCATGTTTCTCTTATTCTTACACATCATGTGAACACTATATAGTGCTCATCTACTTTTCCGTCCTCTGGGAAGACTGTCCGTGTGGTGCCTTTTCCAAAGTCTAAAAGTATCAGAAAGCAGTTGAACATGTCATAAAGGATCAAATACTTTTTTTTGTCCGAAATAGTATTAGCCCCACTCAGTATGCGTTCCGTAGGGGTCATAGCACCACTTCTTTATTACTTCACTTGACTGATGACGTTAGATCTACTTTGAATGACAATAGTGTCATAGGAGTAGTGTCGTGTCGTCCGTCCGGTATACACGCGTCTTCTGTGAGACGGATAAATTACCACAGAATTGACTAAAAACTAAAATAGCGGAGTGGAAAATAAAAGAAAAAAAAAAAAAAAATAAAAAAAAATAAAAAAAAAAACAGGAAAATAGTGACAACAATAGTGAAACAAAACAAACTAAATAAACTTTAAATGCTTTAAATAAAATAAAATAAACGGTACTTTGGATTAAATGCAAACGGGGAATAAATAAATCATAAATTTAACAAACAACAACAAAAATAAAATTCCAACCAAAACAATAAAACAGAAAATAAAATCCGCTATACCAGTGACGGGCGAACAAAAATATTTACCAGTGTTGGCACTTCGGGTGAAAGTGGCCGCATCAGGGCTTTTATGGCTCTTTTTCGCGTCATTGTGCTATACACTCCTACCAAAAGAAAAATATAAATTTTTTATATTGTGGATACCAGTGGGATAGTTGCTGTTGGACTGTTTGGTGATGAAGGCGTAGCACTGATCACCGAGCAATCTCTCAGGCGGCAACTAGTTCATTGGTGTCGGCAATATAAAAGATAGACAATTGATTTGATTTTTTTTTGCGTAAAGTATGACAGGCCGTTTTAGAATTGACTTCTGCAACATACGTGGTTTAAGGGCAAATTTTTTCTCTGTATATGCCCACGTTTGTCTCCATCGGCCGGATGTTTTCGCCTTAAGTGAAACCCAGGTGTCTGAGGATGCTGATCCACAGGATTTTCACATACCTGGGTATCACCTCCTATCCCTCTTTATTCTTCATAGGGGCCTTGCAATATATATACGCAATGAAGTTGTGTACCAGTGCCAGCAATCCTTAGGCACGAATGATCCTGAATTTAGCTGTCTATGGGTTAAATTTAAAATCAGGGCACATCTTTTGCACTTCGGGTTTCTTTACAGAAGCCCAAATATGGAAAGGGATAAAACTATATACAACTTTGATGCCCTTTCCGACTCTATATCGGAGATCCTCGAAAATTACCCGAACAGTGAAATCGTTATTGCTGGTGATTTCAATGTCCATAACGTATCGTGGCTCCGCCATTCGAGCCATACGACTCCAGAAGACCAATATGTTGAGCTATTCGCAGCGCACAACCAACTTGCGCAATTAGTGAATGAACCAACACATATTCCGTGTGTTGACGGGCACCAACACAACACCCTCGACCTTTTTCTCACTTCACACCCTGACAAGTACGAAATGAACACTAGCGCACCTCTCGGAAATTCGGATCATTGCACCATTTCTGCCTCCTTTTCGTTTGCGGAACTTCTTAACGTTTCACGGCCAGCTACGAAACGTTTAAAATATATTTTTGAAAAGGCACGTTGGGCTGAGCTCAACGATTTCTTTCGGCATTTCAATTGGAAGCTCTGCTTCCTTGACAATGACGTCAATGCCATGGCAGAAATGGTTGAAAATATAATATTGCTCGGTATGAAGATTTTCATACCATCGAAGCAAATTTCGATTAAACCCAGACCGAAGTCATGGTTTAATCAGATGTGCAGACTTGCAGTCAGATCCAGAGAGGAAGCATTTTGTATCTGGCGGAATGACAAAAACGCGGATACTGATGCGATGCGCAAAAGGGCGAGATCTTCGTGTGCCAAAGTGTTAAGACGTGAAAAAGCTTTGTACGAGCAGCGTATTCGCACCAAAGTTCTTACTGACAACGGGGCAGTAAAAGCTTTTAGTCTTTCGTAAAAAGAGTGAAGGAAAATGCTAGTTCTTCAATTCCGGCTCTTTTGAAGGATGATCAAATATTCACAGACCCGGTTGAAAAAGCTGACCTCCTAGCTGAAATGTTTGCAGGTAATTCTCACCTGCCGGAGAGCAATCAACCACTGCCCGCACCCGAACGTGTATCCGTAACTATGCCAAAGATATACTTTCGAGCTCGTGCAGTTAAAAAGGTTCTAACGAACCTCAACATAAACAAGTCTCCTGGGCCGGATGGAATTCCTGCACTGGTCCTGAAGCAGTGTTCTTCGACGTTATCACGTCCTTTGGCAATCCTTTTCAGCACTCTGTACTATACAGGTCAATTCCCATCGTGCTGGAAGGTTGCAAATGTAACGCCGATCCCAAAAAAGGGTGAGGCAAGCAAACCTGAAAATTACCGCCCAATCGCAATCTGTTCCGCGATTTCCAAAGTGATGAAAAGTATGGTGAACTTTCACCTAATGAAATATTTAGAGTCCAACAATTTACTGAACGACCGTCAATATGGCTTCCGTCGAGGGCGCTCTACGGGCAACTTACTAGCCTTCCTCTCGGAAAAATGGTGTAATTCTATTCACCAGTTCGGCGAAAGTAAAGTCGTGGCTCTGGATATTTCTAAAGCATTTGATAGAGTGTGGCATGGGGCACTTCTGTCCAAACTTATTGCTTTTGGTGTCGGTGATATCTTCTCTCGATTTATATCGAGTTTTCTCAGGGATCGCGCTATAAGAGTTCTTATAGACGGGATCTCATCTAACGAGTATAAGATAAATTCAGGGGTACCGCAAGGCTCCACTCTTTCTCCTACCCTATTTCTAGTCTTTCTTAATGACCTTCTATGTCAATCTTCCAACCCTATCCACTCTTTCGCAGATGACAGCAGCCTTTCTCACTCATATTCATTTAGTCGTAGGCCAACATCGACTATGATCACTTCGCTGAGGCAGAATATGAGTGACTCATTGAATTGTGACCTCATGAAAATATCGCAATGGGGTCAGGCAAACAGGGTCGATTTCAATGCTCAAAAGACCCAATGCAGCATGCTTACACATCGACGCATGCCCGATGACGCTGCGTCATCTGTAATTATGGGCGGTATAAACATCGAGGAATCAGAAGCTCTTGATGTTCTTCGCATGAAAATTCAGTGCGATGTTCGATGGACTGAGCACATTTTTCAGGTATCAAAAGAAGCATTCAAGTGCCTCGGTTTTTTAAGACGGTGCAAGACATACTTCACCCCATCTGATCTCCTCACTATTTATACCGCCTACATCCGACCGAAAATGGAATACAACACTCATGTTTGGGCCGGTGCTTGAAAGACTATTTTGAAGTTACTCGACCGGGTCCAGGAGAGAGCGAAGAAACTCATAGGAGACAGTAGGGTAGCCAACTCTATTAACTCTCTTGAGCATCGTCGCAACGTGGGGTGCGTTTCGTTGTTCTATCGTTACTATAATGGGATGTGTTCTGATGAAATCAGGGAACTTCTTCCCGAAACCCGATCATTCACGCGCACGACGCGTTCATCATTAAGAGCACATCCATTTGTGGTCAACTTGGCAGCGAACCGCACTACGCATTACAGGGAGAACTCATTTTTCGGCCGAACATCGCGTATGTGGAACAAACTCCTTGCCGAGGTCTTTCCTGTCACTTATGACGTGGGAAAATTCAAATCAAATGTCCATTCACACTACTCCCTCTATCCTCCATCCCATAACCTATTTCCTAGTTCCAGCACAACGCATCGCATGTGTAGGGATCATCCCCTGAGTGCTGGTCCAAGATGGGAACTATAGGAAAGGGATAGTAGGAGAAACGACAGGAGGTGAAGCTTAATTAATTGTTTTGCAGCTCTGTTTTCGCACGTTCTTTTGTTTTGCTACTCGTAGCAGTGCTGAAGCTTCGGTTTAGTAGCCATTTTTATTATTATTTTACTTCGCCGGTGCTACACAATACCGACGAAGGAGGGCGTTCTGATGTGATTGTGGATTGCTATCAGCTGAAGCCGGTATTGTTCAGTGACTATACCTTCGCCACTGAAACCTTCCGACAACAACTGACACACAAAGACACACTAATTCACATCAGAAAAATGCGAGATGTTTATTTTTATTTTAAAAATTTTTAGTCTGAAACTGGGGTTGAACCCATGTCTGTTTTTTTTTTTTTATCTTGGACCAGTGCTCAGGGGCTATACCCTACATATGCAATGCATTGCACTGGAACTAGAGAGAAGGATAGGGTAGAGAATAGACAGGTGGTGAAAGTGGTAGGAAGATGAGCTTAATTCTTGCACAACTCTGCAGTTGCGTGTTAATTATAAAGAAAAGTTGTGACGTCTCTGATGTTTTTGACGCATTATTTTTAAGCTAATGGAGCCATTTTATTTATTATTTTACTTCGCCGACGTTTTATTGCTCAAATACCGACGAAGGAGGGTGCTGTAGCACAGAAAACTCAGAAAAAAAACTTTTTTTCTGATTTGATCCGGCTGAGAATCGAACCTGGGTCTTTCTGGTTGCAGAGCCAACACGCTGACTACTCGCCATCAGCACCCCAGTCAACGTGCAGACTACCATCCATAGTGCCATCGCCACCAAAGCTTTTAATTCTGTAAATTTTGGTGTTATGATTTGGAAGTTGAATCGTTCTCAATTTGTTGGTGCTAATGATGAATATTCTGACCTGCTTCGTCTTACTTCTGGGGTTCCTCAGGGCTCAGTTTTAGGCTCTATCCTTTTTGTTCTCTATATAAACGACTTACCCCTTTATATGGATAGCCAAGTTTGCAAATCTTTCATGTTTGCGATTGATGTCTTCCTACTCTTTAGTGGTGGACGAACAGAGATTGATACGTTTCGGATAAATATTAATAATACCCTTTTTAACGTTTTCTGTCTTGGTCGACGGAAGCATCTCTGTCTATAAACACATTTTAGCCGAACATGTATATGGAATGGACTACCCGCAGAGGTCTTTCTGTCTCCTTCTATGACGTGGGAAAATTTAATTCAAATGTCAATAAACACTACCCCCTCAATCCTTTCTCCAAAAAACCTTATTTCCTAGTTCCGGCAGAATCTAATAAGTTTTTTCACAACAAGTATCACAATGGGACCATAGTAAATTGGACCCAAGTGGGCTGGGAACTTTCTTTACCTTTACATCCAGCAACCTGCCGACCTAGAAATTTCTTTATCTTTTATCGAATTTAGCATTGAGAAATCTGATTTTAAACTTTTACTTTCCGGTGTTGTAAAATAACTGGTACCTTTATTATTTAATATTATTTATTTCATTGCTTACTGTATAATAAGTAAATTTACTTAACCCATATTTGTACATGGTGTCTGGTAGCAGATTTATATTTTCAACTTAAATAAAAAACTTAATAATTGACTCAAAGTTTTATTAAGAGAATTGAACGATAGAATGGAAATGCGGATTTTATTTTATAAAGAGTATGTCATCCAGATGTCTTCCGTCGAGTTGAACACACTGTTCAAAACGGAGCCTTGTGTTCTGCGCCACACGCTGCAGTAAACTTGGTTCAATTGAGCTGATTCCCCGACGAATATTTTCCTTTAAAGTCACAAGAGATTGGGGATTGTCATTATAAACCCTCTCTTTGAGGTAGCCCCATAAAAAAATCCATGGGAGTTAGATCGGGCGACCTCGGTGGCCAAGGGATGTCCCCAAAGCGACTGGTCAGTTTTTGGGAGAAATTTTCCCGAAACAAATTCATCGAAGCCCTGGCTATGTGTGCAGTCGCCCCATCCCGTTGAAACCACGTGTGTGAAGAGTACGATGGATAAGCTCGCAGGTTTGGCAAAGAATTCCGTAATCATGCGTCAATAATTTTCAACCTTTACATTCGTCGCCTGCCCACGGAATTTTGGAAAAAAAAATGGTCCAATTATCTCATGCGTGGATAAAGCACACCAAAGAATTACCCTGCCGCAATGCAATGGCTTTTGATGTTTCAATCGAGGGTTGCGGGTTCTTGGAGCCCAGTAACGGCAGTTTTGCTTGTTGACCTGGCCGTTTAAGTGAAAATGAGCCTCGTCGCTCCTAAAAATGGGATTTACAGTGCGAAAACGCTCCAACATTCTTTTTTAAAATTTCACGAATAATCGCTCTTGGAAGTCCCAGTGAGGCTGCTCTTTTCCGTATTGAAAGTCTCGAATTTTCACGTAAGCTGATTGCAACCAGTTCAATTTTTTCGGTATTCCTTGAAGATCGACTAGGCTCTGGCCGTGGGGCATTCGTAGTCGAAGCGGTTGCGCGGAATCTCTGCACCCACGAATGAATTAAAATTACAATCGGTCCATCACTTATTCGCCGAATACCGAACTTTGAACAAAATTGACGACGAGCAATTACGTAAGAAGCATTACTCTTAAAAAATGTATCCTCAGCGAACGCGCTATGCTCAGTCGACCACTGCGACATCGTGACTGACAAATCCGCTCAATCGATCATTCCAACGGCGCCACTCTTCCTCCGCACCGTTTATTACTTTTTGAAATATTCGTATTTAAAAATATAAATTTGCAACCAGACATCCTGTATTATAACCATAGTCTTTAAGTATCTTTGTTATCATAGTCTTTAAGGATATTTGTCTATAGACTGAAATAAATAAATAAATTTGATGTTACCGTGTCAGGAAAAAGATAGTTTTTGTATTGATTATGCAGATTTTTACGTATGCGTAAAATGGGTTATGTATGGTACATTGGGTTATGTATTCAGAAGGGTTATGCTATATTATTGTTAGAGACAGCATGGATCGCCATTTGTACTTATGTTCTTAGGGATGACTTTTGTTGATTTTTCTAGGGTTATAAACTTGTTCCACTTTTATAGGTCTTTTAGATTGCAGCTGCCTTTATATTTTGTTGATTTCTTTTAATTTGGTAAGTCTGTCAGTAAAGGGTGCTTTAGACCATAAGATTTGTCGTACGTAAAATGAGCGAGAAAATAAAATGAAATTGCATCCGTATTTCAAAAAAAGAGAGTAAAAATCGGATGGTTGTTTTCTGGCTTTTAAACCATTGGTATGGATAAAATCAAGTAAGATGAAAACATTCTCATTTAATTTAACTACAGCTGTTTGCTTGTTTCGCCAGGGATGGAGTTCTTGTGCAGTTGAATTTTTTTTTTAATAACCTTGAAAAATATTTTTATTACTTGCGAATATGTTATTTTCGTGGTCAAAAGTTTTAGTGTACTTTTAGAAAATATACGTATATTTTTATAAAATTGTGCTGTCGTGGTCTAAAATGTACATTTCGATTTTATAATTGGTATAAATTTATGAAACCAGTTTTCCCTCCCTGGCTTTCTAACATTTGTTTACATAAAAATGCATCCCTGATCTAATGGCGTGTGTTGGTTTTTGAAAAATTTTAAAAAGTCAAGAGAGCCATACGACTCAAATTTTCATCCGTATTTTCTCTCAAAATCTTATAATTTCATTACATATTACGTTTAGACGATCCGACTTGTGCTCTTCTACACAAAAATTTGACATGTCGTACGACAGATCTTATGGTCTAAAGCATCCTAAATAGACAGTTGAAGCTTCCGAGGTTGCCACTTATATTGGAGCGCTCTTTTAACGTTAGGGTGCTAGGGATTTTAATAGATTACCACTCTCTAATTGATTTGTTCGTTGTTGGTATTTTTGCAGCGGAAGACTTCTACATGTCTGTATAGGGTGTTGTTAGTTATGGTCCTATTGTATTGGATAGTATTTAAGTATCGTGGCTTGTGGTAAAACTATTTTTACTATAAAATACATGTGCAATCTAACGCCCGTGGTCGTGCAGGTATTGGATGTTTGTTGGGAACTTGCTTGACAAATTTCTGTGGAAAATATGTCAAATAAGCGTTCATAAGTGTTTTTGTCTACTTATTTATTTTATAAACTACATATACAGTGGCTCACAGCTTATTTTATGCAGTGGACTTTTTTTTCTTTAAAGCTGTATAAAAATAAAACTAACAAAAATTAAAAAAAGAATTTGGTATTATTTAAAACAGAAAACACTATTTTTTAATAAACAAAAATCATTTAATCCAAAAATCTATATTTAAATAACTTAAAACTGAGAAAACAAAAAATTCATCGTTTTTTCATCTCACAGCTTATTTTATACAGTTACTTCTTACTGTAACGGTAGCCCCATACATTGTTGTTCTTTTTAATTTTTTTTCTACCTTACTTCTGACAATATTAGGCTTTGAATTCTTAGTCGAATATTGCAACGTGAAGCGACTGTTAAGAAAAAATTGAAATGAGCCCCCGTACCACAATAGAGCAACGCGAATTAGTTTTAAACCATTTCAAAAATGGTCATTCGCAGCGGAAAATTGCAGAAATGGTAAATATAAATGCTTCTACGGTTAAAAAAATCATTGAGCGCTTCATTCATGAAAATCGTGTTCATGACAAAGGCAGAACGGCGGCAAACAAAATTTTCAACGAACACGATGAGCGCTATATTTTAAGAAAAATAAGGGCAAACCCAAAGCTCTCAGCTCCAAAACTGGCTTTTGAAGTTGCAGCAGACTTAGACAAACAATGTTGCGTCGAAACGGTTCTTCGTGTTTTGCGCCAACATAATTTTCATGGCCGAGTTGCACGCAATAAACCTTTCATCAACCCCAAAAACAAACAATGCAGGCTCAAATTCCCTAAAGAATATGTTTCGAGGGCTGCCGAGTTTTGGAATTCGGTTATTTTCGCCGACGAATCGAAATTTAATATATTCGGTTCAGATGGTATGTCATATGTATGGCGGAAGCCAAATACAGAGCTCAAAAAAGAAAACCTAAAGGCAACAATGAAACATGGTGGCGGCAGCGTTATGGTTTGGGCCTGTATGTCGGCCGCTGGTACTGGAAATTTAACATTTATTGACACAACCATGAATAAATTTAGTTATCTTCAGATCCTAAAGGATAACTTGTTGGAGAGTGCAGAGAGACTGGGTATAAAATCAGATTTTCGATTTTACCAAGATAACGATCCGAAACACAAATCGGGTATTGTGCAAACTTGGTGTATATACAACTGTCCACATTTGATGACGCCACCAGCACAGTCGCCAGACCTTAATGTAATAGAAAATTTATGGTCGATTTTAGAAACAAACATAAGGAAACATAAAATTTCTAACAAAACTGATTTAAAGAACGCACTGAAGACTGAGTGGCGGAATATTTCGCCTAGTGATACACAAAAACTGGTCGCATCTATGCAAAATCGTCTCAAATCTGTCACAGACAATAAAGGATATCATACCAAATATTAAATTATATAATTAACAGTCGTAATTTCGAACTATACAAAAAAATTAGTGCCTGCATAAAATAAGCTGTGAGATGGAAAAAAGATGAATTTTTTGTTTTCTTAGTTTTAAGTTATTTAAATATAGATTTTTGGATTAAATGATTTTTGTTTATTAAAAAATAGTGTTTTCTGTTTTAAATAATACCAAATTCTTTTTTTAGTTTTTGTTAGTTTTATTTTTATACAGCTTTAAAGAAAAAAAGTCCACTGTATAAAATAAGCTGTGAGCCACTGTATATTTACAATTTATTTATTTAGTAGTTTAAGATGTTTTTATTGTGTGTAGAATATTCATGAGTAGAATAGTGGAACCGACTATGGCCTATTAGGATAGGTCTTTTTGAAAATAAATAATAAATGAAATGAAATATTTGTTTAATTGAAACTATTTAAGCCTGCTCGATTAGCATACTCATAATTGTTTCAATTATTTAATCTGTGTCTTATTCTACCTGATTGTACAGTTGCTTATTTAAATCTGCTAAACAATTTAGCATAGGACACGTGTTATCAGCTTGGAAAAGTACTTTTTGTTGCTCACCTGAAAGAAGTTTCTCCAGTCATTAAATGTATAATTTCAAAAGAATGGTACACAACGCGACAACCCATAAACTTTTAGCCATTATTGAGTCCTTCAGCATTAGTGCGCATATTAAACGATCTATGAGGCATTGATATTTCAAAACTGCTTTGCGGCTAACGTGTTTGCTTTACAGATGAGGTCTTCTAAGGACATAAACTTTAATGTGAATTCATCTTACGACCATCGACCATATAATTCAAATGCTGAGAGCTCCGACCCGAGAGCAACGTTGCTGTGGAAAAAATTTTCCGCATCTTCAAAGGTTTCTATAGCGTTATTAGCAACTTCCGCCATGCTAAAAACAACGACATATGTATGTTAATAAATACCAAACTCATTGATCCATTACGGATGGGAACTAATTATGAATTGCAACCGAACTGCAGTTCAGTAGCCAGTTAGTCTGAGTTCACACGATTCATTTTTAATGACATGATTCTTAGTTTTTCTTCTTTGAACTCTCTTTGGTGTTCACACAATTCATGTCATGTACATATAGTTTATGTATATTCAAAATAAGAATGAGAAAGCAAAACGGACTGACAGTACATGCACTTGAGTACTCGTTAATCGCTCCTATAAAGTAGCAATCACGTCAGTAAAACATGAGTCGTGGGAACTCAGACTAACTTAAGCGGAATGAGCTATATATGTTGTTTTTAACTTTATTAAGGCAGTATCTTTAAGCCAATATC
This sequence comes from Dexiosoma caninum, assembly GCA_963924685.1. Taxonomy (NCBI): domain Eukaryota; kingdom Metazoa; phylum Arthropoda; class Insecta; order Diptera; family Tachinidae; genus Dexiosoma; species Dexiosoma caninum. The sequence goes on from OZ004729.1 coordinate 59,481,598, forward strand.
CTTAAGAGGAATAGTAAAACATGGTGTTTTTTATAGTCCATTTGAATACCAAAGTAACAATTTTTCTAGCGACCAAGGTTTTAGTTATGGACGGAAGCGCTATTTTGCGCATAAATCAGAGTTCACATGATTCATTTTTAATGACATGATTCTTAGTTTTTCTTCTTTAAACTCTCTATGGTGTTCACACAATTCATGTCATGTTGGTGACATGTACATATAGTTCATGTATATTCAAATTAAGAATGAGAAAGCAAAACCGAGTGACAGTACATGCACTTGAGTACTCGTTAATCGCGCCTATAAAGTAGCAATCACGTCAGTAAAACATGAGTCGTGGGAACTCAGACTAACTTAAGCGGAATGAGCTATATATGTTGTTTTTAACTTTATTAAGGCAGTATCTTTAAGCCAATATCCTTAAGAGGAATAGTAAAACATGGTGTTTTTTATAGTCCATTTGAATACCAAAGTAACAATTTTTCTAGCGACCAAGGTTTTAGTTATGGACGGAAGCGCTATTTTGCACATAAATCTAATTAAAATAACACTAAAACAACTCGTTTCTTAAAAAATACGTGATTTCGTGATTCAAATTTCTTGAATCGTGGTTTAATACAATTTCTTCTCACGTAAGATGTCCTCATTTTCCTCAACTTATTGATTTATGGTGCAATTTTTAAAATAAAATAACAAAAATGAATAATAATTATATATACTATTTAATTTTTGTTGAATAAGTATCAAAATTTCAATTTATATTATTACTTTTTCAAGAGAATATAAGTCCCATGCAAACAGGAATGGTGTTCGATAGAAAAGAACCATGTTGATGCAATGCCGCCAAGGTTTGGTGCAATGTATCCGGTTTTCTAATTGACAACCAACTTTTTGTTAATTTGGCAGCACTACATGGATTTTTTAGCAATATGTGGCCCATTCGTTTACTTTCGCTGTGAAATTCGCTAGTTGAGAAAATTTTATTTAATTTAAAAATTTACTCTTAAAATTATATCTAATACTCCAGCCACACGTTCAAATTTTTTACACATTCGGCTCAAAATTCAAGTGCACTGATAGCTTTGATGTCGGCTGCACGCAAGTTTTGAGCAATTTAAAATCAAATTCATTTATCAAGATGGCTTCGATGTACATAACAAAAAGTATCAGCTGTTTTTTTTATATCTGGGACCAACACTTAAGAGATGACCCCTACACATGCGAAGAATTGTGCTGGAACTATAGGAAAGGGAAAGTTAGAGAAATGACAGGAGGTGAAGCTTAATTAATTATTTTACAGCCCTGCTTTTTGCACGTTCTCTGTTTATAGCAGTGTTGAAGCATCGGATTAATAGCCATTTTAATTATTATTTTACTTCGCCCGTGCTATACAATACCGACGAAGGAGGGCGTTCTGATGTGATTGTGGATTGCTATCCAACAAAAAATTATACACAAATACGAACATGAGAAAAAATGAAAGATTTTTTTTTATGATTTAATCTGAAACTGGGGTTGAACCCAGGTCTGTTATGGTTTTGTAGTCACCGTGCAGACTGCTTCAGCCTTCGCCACCCTTGCAAATAATTGGAAACAAAAGTGGACCAGAATATTTGAAAGCAAAGTCTCATCAAATTTTAAAAGTATGAGAGTTTAGTAAAAAATGCCAGAGATTTTTCAAATTTTAAAACCAATGGAAGAATTTCCAAAATTTATAGATTATTCAAAACAGCTGATCACTGAAAAGCATAATGTTTTAAAAATATGAGATGTGTTGACTACTTAGTACATACAAGTTTTTGGTATTTCATACAATCCGATTTTGCAATTTCATAAACTTTATTTATTATTTAAATTTTTATATAAATATAAAAACATTTTTGACATACAAATGAAAATATATTTATCAACTATAAGTAGAATAAATTATATATTACAAAATTTGATTTAAATGATTCTAATTTCAAAATTGTGCTTTTTCCCGATATTCGATATTCCCATAAAGTATTTAAAAAAGAAACTCAATAAAATTGAATATTGAGAATACTATACATATGTAGTACTTTATCAATAACAAACTCTATATATTTTATTTCATTAACTTTTCCAATAACTTGATTATTTATTTTAAAATACAATGTCACTATTTGTATTTATTTTTAATATTTTTCTTTTATTGTCATTTATTTAAAGTTTGTTCATATTCAACCACAAATTTCCATTTTCCATATCATAACCACAGAATATACATTTGTAGTTTATGTCATAACATTGCTGATGATCTGTTTCACTTTCCCCAAAAATTAGCGTATCATCCGCATACATAATTACTTGTCATTTTGTCTAATATATGTGGTAAATCATGTATAAAAAATAATTTTATATAAATTCTGTTTAAATGTCATGCGCAAATACGCCATCTTGGCGCACATTAAATTTTGTGTAACAAGATATGTGCATTTTTGGGAAAAATTCGATTTTTTATAATATTTCCCTTTTTATGAATGAAATCTTAAATCCGCGGTTTAAAAAATATTATAAAAAGTTAATGTGCAAATTTTTTTTTTTTTTTTATATGAATCTTCAAAATCAATTGAACTAACAATAAGTATTCAAATCTTAAGAACTAATTGCTAATTATTATTAAGTACAGCCTAGCTGTACAAAATTATTTATTGCTCGTATAGTTTTATTTCCGCGTCTACTACGTTCGGGCTAGGGAAAGAGTATCCCTTCTTTTCAGTCAAAAGAACCCTTTTTCGCTTAAAATATTTCGGGCTAGTATATTTGGATGATCTTGGAGTTTGGTTAGGTATGACGTTGCGTATGTTGTTATCTCTTGTTTGACTGTCGGAATATTTAAATCCTTGTGTATGTTAGAATTTTTTATATACCACGGCGCATCTGTTATCATTCTCATTATTTTGTTTTGACACCTTTGAATTTTTTCTATATTGGAAGCTGAGGCAGTGCCCCATAGCTGGATACCATAGCTCCATATTGGTTTTAAAATTGCTTTGTAAAGCAAAAGTTTACAGTCCAGTTTTAGCACAGAATTTCAACCAATAAGCCAATTTAGTTGAGTTGCTTTTAATTTCATTTGAGTTAATTTTGCATCGATGTGCTGTTTCCATGTTAGCCGTCTATCAATGTGCATCCCTAGATACTTGACCTCCAAACGTTGAGGTATTAACTGGTTGTTGATCAGAATAGGAGGACATGTGTCTCTGCGCAGGGTGAAGGTTATGAAGGGTGCTGTAGGCGACGAGATGCTTCGTCAGCACTTTCGTGAATGCTTAAGAAAGCTGTATCATCGGCAAAAGTTGAATAAATAAATATAATAAAAGTTGAGTATAATATAATAATTTTTCAAAAAGCTTAGATAAATTTGGCAAAAGGCTAATTGGCCTGTAGGACTCAACTCTGGTGTGGTCTTTACCTGGCTTAGGTATCATAGTTATTAGTGATATCTTCCATTTAGATGGAAAGTATTCAATGCACAATATCGCGTTGAAGATGTGGAGAATTCTTTTAACTACTGTAGTTGGGAGCTCTTGGAGCATCTTGTTGCTAATTTTATCGATGCCAGGAGATTTTTTAGGGTTCAAGTTGGCGATAGCTTCTTCGACGTCTTTCAATTTAAACTTTATCGAAACTGCTGCATCCGTAACTATCGATGGAAGTTCTTCAGGGTCGCTTGGTGCATTGGGGGTGAAAACATTTTTTAAGTGCTCAACGAACAACTTGCCTTTTTCTGTGTCGTTTCTTGCCCAATCCCCAGTTGGGGTTCGAAATGGAGGTTTACGAATAACCGGTCTTTTGAGATATCTGGTAGCACGCCATAGTGAATGATCGGATTGCGGTGTTGCATCAAGACCTTTAAGATACTCATTTAAATAATCAGTTTTTTTGGATTGTAACATCTCTCTTAGCTTTTTGGTACACTCTATTAGTTTTCTTTTGAGTTGAGGGGATCTATGAAGCTGCCACTCTCTTCGAGCTCTGCTTTTTTCAGTTAATAATAATTCGATGTCTGTGGAGCAAATTTTTTCTTGCCTAATTTTGCGTGAATTAATAATAGCGTGCTGTGCCGCCAGCTTGAGACTTTCGTCCAATTGTGTAAGAGATGCATCTACATCGTCTGGTGTACGAAGTAATACGTTTTGACAGCAGTGAGTAGCAAGGTATTTGCGAAATTTCAACCAATTTGTGTATGTTTTTATTTTTTCAGTCGCGTGTGAGTTTTGTGAGAGTGATATTGTAATTATAGTTGGTGAATGATCTGATGATAAGTCAACATAAGATTCAACAATAATGGATTTAGCTGCAATGTCCTTTGTGATTGCGAAATCTATGACATCAGGTATTTTGTTACGATCAGTTGGCCAATATGTTGGTTGTCCGCTTGAGGCGACCGTCAAACACATTTTGGAAACTACGTTGTATAAAACGCGACCTTTTGGGGTATTCAGGCGTGATCCCCAATACGTGTGCTTTGCATTAAAGTCGCCAGCAGCTAGGAAACTATTGCCCAACGATTTAAAGAATTCAGAGTACTGATCCTCAGCAATTGAAAACCGCGGAGGCGAGTAAATTGACGATATAACTAAGCCTTTGAAAAATTCTTCAAGACAGATCGAAGTTGCTTGAAGATAGTCTTTGCTGACTGCACCCACTAAGTAGTGCTTTATTCTGTTCTTTATTAATATAGCTGAGCCCCCACATGCTCTACCACGGGGATCTTTGGCGTCATAAAATGTATAGCCTATTACCTTAAAAACACTTCTAGGTGTTAAATGAGTTTCGGCAATGAGCATAACATCGATTTGTTGATCCGCTAGGAAGTGCTCAAGTTCGTTTTTTTGTTGTGCAAATGAAAGTGTTATATTCTATGCGCCCAACAAAAAAAGCATGTGGAATAAGTTCCAAAACTTTGACTGAAATTTCCGGCAAGAGTGGAAATGCAAGTAATGCATTCGATTTTATATTATTGGCTGGTTGGTTAGTTTTAAAAGCAACATAAAGTTGTTCCATCGGAATTGCACCAAACCGATGATGCAGCAAAGCAACTTTAACTAGAAAACCATGGTATGTATGTTTGTCTATTGGTGAATTAAAGAGTTTCGTCGTGGTGGAGTTTCATGAAACATTTTACGGATATACCCAGCAATAATCTACCCAGTATTTTAACAAGGAATTTTACAATGAAGTGCGCTTTGTTAAAACCACAGAAAATGTATGTGCATGGGAATTAACTTGGGTTTTGCCACCGAAGGCAAAATGTTATAAATGTAACCCTGATCGCTTTCTCATCTAATAGGTTATTATGGTTAAGGCAGTTTGTCGGCTTATTTAAGAAAAAGGTGAGTTTATTTAGTTTTTACTGATTATCTAATGGCTGCTAACATTTTCAAATGTTGTTTTCCATTTTTTTAAGACTGGGGCTTACAACTAATATATGGAGTAGATGAATCTGGTTTCGATACAAATTCCATTTAAGCCCTAAGTTTATGGTACATGGAACAGACCTTATGATTGAGCAAATATGGAAATAAAATTTTTTTTTGATAAACTAATGTACAGATGTTGTATATTCTGGAAATTAGTCGAGAATCGCATTTTAATAAGAAAACTTCAGAAATCCATTTTTAATTTTCTATTATACTATATAATTTTTTTTGGGAGAAGCGAATTTAAGCCATTTTATTTGTATTTGTAACTAGCTGACCCGGTCGGCGTTGCTGGCCCTAAGCAAACATTAGTGTTGTATTACCACACGATTTATTTATTTAAAATAAAAAAAAGGAAAAAAATAAATATATGTATATGTGTCATTGGTGGTGCAATATGAAAATTGGATTTTGACACGCTCCTCCGCCCACAGACCGAAAATCAAAAATCAGACTTCACAGTGTCACCAGCCTGAAGATTTCATCAAAAGCGGCCCACCCGTTTTGGAGTCCATACGTTACATACAAACACACATCCTGTTTGATATATATATGTAAGTAGATAGATTCAAGAGCTTACAATTTAGCATCGATTGTACACGCTCCAAATTATAAATGGTTGTAGGTTTAGTCGTAATATGACTTGAACATCAGCAAGATATATTAATCCAGACTACTCAATTTCACTATATTGAACAGTATTTGATACTTATGTATATGTAGGTAAAATATTAAGTTGGGAACTAGTGCCTTATCATAGAATGCGTTAATCTTATTGAATCTTAGTTTCCAACATTATACATACAATACACATTTAAAAAATTTTTTCATGTCCTTTATTTTTTTCTTCTATTACGTAAATACGTTTGTTATTAAATGACTGAAGTGCTTGTTACATGTATGTACATATGTATTTCAGACCAGGTTACGTGGCGGACCGAATTTGAGAATTTCACGAAATTAGTACGGAATTGATTCTCATTTTACACACTTATGATGGATTAATACGCCTCGTAATGGTGATTTAGATAATGTTAAAGTCCCATTACTGTCAGACGACACATGGCGTTTACTTAGATGATTTGGGTCACACATTACGTGAGTTAATTATTGTTGACAAACGTGGTATTTTGCGTCAAATCACTATGAACGATTTGCCTGTTGTGGATGAAACTCTCAGATTGGTGCAAGCCTTCCAATATACCGATATCCATGGATAAATCTGTCCAGCTGGTTGGAAACTTGGAGCTGATACTGCAAGTTATATTGTTGATTTTTGTTAAATGAAATTCGCTTTTCTATAACATAGATTGTTCCAAATCCCAAAGAAAGTTTTTTAAAAAAAATCAAGATATTTCACGGCATAGCAAGTTTGTGACAAAAACAGTTATATCCATTTTATTATTGTATATCTTATAATACACATGAAAGCAGATATAATTTTCAATCTTTTTAATGAGAAATAAATAATTTGATAATTCAGCGTACATGTTTCTTAGGGAATGAACTTTCGGAATTAATATTCGTTGTTTGTTTGCGTTTTCTTTTATTTAAGGGATTGCGTGGATCGTAGACATCATACCAATCATCACTTTTAGTTGATGCATCTTTTGCCAATATAGGCATTTTGTCTTGAAATTTTAATGTATGACAAAGCCAATCATCCCCTTGAATTTCATTTTCTACTATTGCTTCATCAATATTACCACCATTTTCCACATTTTCTTCATTTTTCTGTTTTACCATATCCAATTTAGAGCGGAATTTTGAAAGTAAACTTAGTGTAAAATCTTCACGTGATGTACCTTTTTTTGGTATTTTTGTTTTTAACTTTTCGTATTTTTCCTTCTCCTCTATGAAATTTTTAATAAGTTCATTATCATCATCCTCTTTACATGCTTTGCCTTTTAATTCCTTATGATTTTTTTTTTCTAATTGTTCGTCTTTGATTTTCTTATCGGTTTGATATTGTTTTTTCAGCGACTGTATCTCTCGGCGGATTTCGTCCCTGCAAAAAGAAATTGAATTATAAATGGTTTAATATATTTGGGATGGAGACTATGACGGACTTTTTCTTTTCACTTTGCTGCTTTTTTTCCTCTTCATGTATTAGGAGCAAGTCTTCATCTGAATCAGAATTCTCTATTTCCACTTTTACAGATTTTGCATTACTATTCTTATTCGTTGAAGATTTTAGTTTCTCCTTAATTCTCTGCCGTCTTTCAACAACTTCATTATCATCTAATTTTCCTTCATTGATGCCATCTTTTTCCTCTGGTTCTGACTCTTCGTCTTCCGATATTTCCCTTTTTACTTTAACTGGTTCTTTACTCAATTTTGGGTCATCCACAACATCGTGAAGAGATTTAGCCTTGCCAGAATTTTTTTGTACGTATTCAATAGTTTCAACCTCATCCTCTTCAGCTTCTTCGCCAAATGATAACAAACCAAAATTTCTAAAAGGCGACAAATATTAATGTAGATATATGTACTTATTAAAGATAATTTTTATTAACGTCACTTACTTTACCCCCTTTTCTTTTTTCTTTTTCTTTTCTCTTTTGATTTCTTTAATTGGCGCTCTAGGTACAATATCTTCGAAAGGATTGTGAAGTATTGCAGCTTTCAAAATTTTATGAGGATATATAGGTTTTTCATTATGGTCTACTAAACCTTCTTCGAACTTAAGTATGTTAAAAATTGTGTCTCCTGTAACTTTTGCAAACAAAGTGTTTTTGTTTTGTAACTCCGGAGTGGCAGCCATTGTAAAAAAAAATTGCGAACCATTATCATCTTTATCTGAGTTGGCCATTCCCACCAGACCACGTCTTGTGTAACGTAACCGCGAATGAAACTCATCTTTGAAGGGTTGACCGTAAATTGACTGACCACCTGATCCATCACCATTAGGATCACCACCTTGAACTATAAAACCCTTTACAACACGATGAAATACAGTGTTATTGTAAAAACCTTCCATACATAACTGTATGAAATTCCTACATGCCTTAGGACATTCACGGGACCATAATTCGATGTCAATGTCACCAACAGTGGTTTGAAGTAGCACCTGGATGTGTGAAAACCTATATATTTATGTAATATGATAAATGTATGAAATGAAGTCGTATTCACCTTTCCTGATGTTGGAGGTTCTTGTATATAAATATTGCTCATTTCGAATCTGTTAAATGGAAATATTTAGAACCACAGAATAGTAGTCGCCGAGGCGAATTCATTACCAAATTAATAAACCTTGAGTACTCGGAAGACGTCTTTAACTAGGTGGTGGAGAATCGAGTAGTTGTACAACCAAGACGAATTCATACTTCAATTCGCTTTATTTACAACAAAACACTTTTTTTGTCCGCTATATGTCAAAAACAAATGATGCAAATATTAGATGTGTTTTTTTTTCTTTTTGGTAAAGTGAGAGTCAACTATAATTTATCTCTATAGAGACAAAAATGTACAAAAGTAAGAAAACGCAAAAAACCATAACATTTTCCATAAAATAGGTCTGTTCCACGTGCATAACAAAAGTGCCCAAATAAATTTTATTTTAGTGATTTTAGACCATTAAAATGCATAATATTTGAATCGGTGGCAACGGCTGTAAAATGTGGACGAAAATAAATTGAAAAAAAATAAAAGCCTTTTTATATTACACAAAGTGATAAATATGTACACATATATGAACTTAAAACTTCAAATTTATTTGAAAAATCTTCTTTTGTAAATAAAAATTTTTGCATTTCTTTGCAAATTTTCTGATTAATTTAATTAAATAAAAAACAGCCTATAATTTAATTCTAAACCGAACTTACACAAAGAAAAAGTTCGTGCAACTTTGTACAGAAAATGAAAAATTGTACTCTCTAATTTTCTTTCAAAATTGCACAAAAATTTCTCGCAATTGAAGTGATCTAGATGCTGAATATATATAATCAAATTCATGCGCAATATAACTTCCAATTTATATAGTATCCTTATCTAATAATTTTTTAATTATATTTATTTTTGAGGGATGGTCTTTTTTATGAAAAGTTTTTCAATTATTATTTATTTCTCAATATTTCGCTACCAAATAGGTAGCATCGTCAGAAAATAATAATTTGTATAATTTATCTAATAATATTATAACTATTAATTTTTCTTGAACAATATATATATATATATATATATATATATATACATATACATGTAGAAGAGAAGAAAATCTCAAATAGGAATATATATGTGCAATAAAAAAAGTAAACTCATGGATTGTTATGTTTTTGTTTATTGATTTTTGGTTTTTTGTTCGGTATTCAACTTCTATTCTCGATTGATTAGTTGAATTTTTAACAGAATTTGAATTTGTAGTCAGAAATTAGATAAAATCCACTGATGAGCTAAGTAAGCATTAGCGAAATAGTACAATATGGATATGCTTTGAGTCTGCTTTTATATAATAATACATTCATATATTTTTTTGGGAAAAAGCACAATTTTAAAATTAGAATCATATATAAATAAAATATATTTGTGCGAGTTCGGGCAATTTTGTTATGCACCTGGAACAGACCTAATGTATATGACCTTGTACAACTACAAATCTACACACATGGATATATCCATAAAAACACAATAATTTGGCTTATACATGTTAATTAAAGAAACCCCAAATAATTTTTAACTAAATCATGAAATAAAATTAACAATTATTTGTTCATTGCATTGTTGTGAAACTTTTAATTTTACTTCATTATTGTTTACTTATAAACCCGCTGATAGCCTGTTCTCCTCGCCCAAACTGTCCCGAAGATAAATTACGGGCGGTTTCGTGCATGAAGAACAATAATATTACTCTCTCTAAACGTCTCTCAATTACCCAATTTTTGTGTAAGCAAACGCATCTGGTAAGTCCCCGTCCATATTATGAAGCATATGCTGCAAAAGTTTTTTGAATTCTCTTTTGAAAGTGCAGCAGTGTCCATACATGAATCTTTTGCTTCATGTTTAGTATTTTTTATTCCTCCCTTCTATCTTCTTTTTTTAATTTTTTTTGACATTTCTCAATACCGAATGTAAATATAAAATAACTACCCTGTGATAGAAGGTGTGAATATTTTTTTTTTGGATACACATTTGAAGCACAAGGTATAATTTGAAGCAAAATGGACGCTAAGAAGAAAAATTATATAATAATTTTTATATAATTTTATATTTTTTTTTTAAATTTTTGATTATATTTCACAAAAAATTAACAAAAAACAGGGTAGCTATTATTATGATAGAAGTTAACAGTATACCAAACGAAAAGAAATAAAATGAAACGTCAAATACACCTCATCTCAAAAGATGCAAATAAGAAATTCAACAAAAACTGCATGTACATGAAACAGCGTACATACTTCCACTCCTCTTCCCCTTCTCATCAACAAACTCAAAAGTTTTGCAGCATATGCTTCACAGTATGGACGGGGACTAAGATTGGGCGGCCGCGGGTTCCCAATTTAGAGTAAAAAACACACATATTGCAGAGCAAATGTGTTAAGGTTTATTATTAGAAGGTTGTCGCAAGGCGAATTCGTCAATTCCCTTTTCGTAAAAACATCAAATTTTTTATATACATGTATTTTGTTAAATATTACAGAACCTAAAAAGAACATGTTAAATTAGTGTAGTATGAGTTAAAATTAAATTAATTATTACAAAAAGTAATATATTTTGCATTCTTATTATTATAGTATTATATTATTATAATTATTAAATTATTTACAACCTTTCACAAAAGTAAACTAACATATTTAATATCATTGCTGATGGATAAAATTAATTTTTATGTGAATCCCGGAATAGTTTGTTTAAATATTTGTATATTTTAAATAATTGTGTGTCGTGCATTATTAATATGTCCAATTATATTTAGAAAACATTGGATATTTAAGTGAAATTTAAAGATAAGTATAGTGCGCTAATTATTTATATAAAATTTTTTTAATCGTATTGCATTGACACCTTTTTTCGTTTTATGTATTCTGGTATTTCTGCAGCAGGTTCTCGGCGAAGAGGAAGTAACCATCCGCGTTGAAAAAATCGAGCTATACCAGTCGACGTTGAGCCAAGGACAGGAGCAACTTTCCAGAATGGAAACGATCGAGGCTAGTGTAAGTATCTGACTGTTTTACTTCACAGATGATGGCCCACTCCATGGTTCTGATGGATATATCTATTTTATATTATATTACATTTCTTTTTTATATACATATGTACATATACATATATTGGAATATTGAAATAAAATCAATATAAAGAATTGAAATAAATAGTGTTTCATTTCAATGCATATCGGTCAGCAGTGACCGATATATCCATCAACGCTGACTATCATATATACACAGAAGTGTCGGTAATTTTTCTCATATTGCAATTAAGAAAATTATAGAAACTGTGCTACGCAATGACTGATAATTCGGTCAGCAATGACGCTCATATGACCGGTAAAATGACCGTCACTGTTCTTGTAAGGAGGTAAAGTCACTAGGTTATTCGACCGTCAGTTGATTCAACAATGTGTAACGTATTTTAAAGCCGAACGTCAAAGTTTGTCTACTTTTGTGAAAAAATTAAGAAAAGTGGTCGTAAATAATTTAATTATTATAATGATAAGAATGCATAATAACATGCTTTTTGTAATAATTAATTTAAATTTTAGTTACATTACACTAATTTAACACGTTCTTTAAAGTTATGTTATATTTAACAAAACACATGTATACAAAAAATTTGTCGTTCGGCTGCAAAGCGAATTGACGAATTTGTCTTGCGACTACCTTTGGTTTTGACAATTTGAAAAAAATTGTTGTATTTGTAAACAAAAATTCTGTTGTAAGGACGAGATCAGCTGGTAAGAATTCGCCTTGGGTAGAACGTAAACAATTACTTAAGTTTAATGATGTCAAATTAAGAATATTTAGCGATTACTGTTAACAGAAGCAATGCCTTTATTAATTCAAGTTTGTATTGCTAAAGTTAACAAAACTTAAATATAAATTACTTTAAAGAAAAAAGAAAAGGATTGTATTGATTGCTTAGAAGTGAACGAAGGAATGAATAATCTTTTTTCTACATAAAAATCTGACGTCTCGTGGCTAATTGAAAAAGGGGTGCCAGACCTTTATGTTACAGAGCTGGTTGATCCGCCACAGTGGCCCCCAGAGGGATCTAGCACCTACTCTCGGAATCTTGATGGGAGTTGAATGGTTCGACCAGTTCTGGTGCGTTGAGACCTATGGATATTTTGTGGCGGTTTTTCGTTTTCAGTGCTTCTATTATCCTCATCGTTAGTCACTTCCTCGGGATAATTTTGTTGCTGTGACCTCGATTGCTGCTCCATATCAGATGATTCCATGTATGCTGGTTTAAGCCTATCGACAGATATTTTTACGTGTCTGCCGCGGACCTCCACCATAAAATACTTTACATACCGTTGGATAATCTTAAAGGGCCCTTCATAAGGCGGGACGCATGTGGATTTTACCGAATCATTTCGTATAAATAAATGACTTGAACTTTTTAAGGCTTTGTGTACGAATGGTTTTTCATTAATATGCCAGCTGGTTTGCGTTGGCGTAAAATACTGCATTATTCGACATTGATGTTGTACGAATTCTGCGTATGGCCGTTGCCGTTTAAGCGGAACCAACATGTCAGCAGGTAAGCGTAGAACTGTTCCATATACAAGTTCAGCTGGTGATCGACCAATATCTTCTTTGGTTGTTGGGCGCAGACCGAGAAGTATGATTGGAAGCCTATCTACCCAATTAGTAGAATCAGTACAATTTATTGCTGCCTTTAACGTGCGGTGAAATCTTTCGATTATCCCATTCGCTTGGCGGTGATATGACGTTGTCATTGTGTGCCTAACGCCCAAGATTGTACAAAGTTCAGAAAATAAGGACGATGTGAACTGGCGGCCTTGATCTGATGTAATGTGAAGTATCACACCGAATCGGGAAATCCATCCATTAATTAACGCAGTGGCACATGTTGTTGCTGTCATTTCCTCCATTGGAAGGGATTCAGTCCACCTGGTGTAACGATCGATGATTGTCAATATATATTTATATTTAAAACCTTTTTATGGCGGAAAAGGACCAACTATGTCAACATTGATATGGTCAAACCTCTCATCAGGTGCAATGTATTTCTGTAGTTCAGACTTTGAATGGCGTTGCACCTTACTCTTCTGACATGGAATACACATCCTCGCGTAGTTTGCGATTTCACGTCGAATTCCTGGCCACACAAATCGGTCCACCATCAAACGTACTGATGCTCGTCGACCCGGATGGGATAGACCATGTGTTATATCGAAGAACGTTTTTCGTAAATCCCTGGTGATGAAAGGGCAGAGACGGCCCTGAGATGTGTCACAATAGATAGGTTTAGAGAGCCCCTCAAGAGAAATCGGTCGAAGGATGAGGGAATGTAAAAGTTCTTCAGTCAGCATTTTATAAAGCTCCCGATCCTTTTCCTGTGATTTTTGTAAATCTCCATATAAGCTGTCAGTAGATATACACTCAATTCGGGACAAGAGATCAGCTGCGTGATTATCTTGTCCCCTTATAAAGCGTATATCCGTAGTAAACTGGCTGATGAAGGAAAGGTAATTAATTTGGCGCGGTGAAGCCTTTTCTGATCTTTGTTTAAAAGCAAACGTAAGCGGCTTGTGATCGGTCTCAATGTAAAAATTTCTTCCTTCCAGAAAATCTCGAAAATGGCGAATCGCTAGATACATCGCAGTGAGTTTACGATCGTAAGTTGAGTATCGCTGCTGAGTATCAGAAAACTTTTTTGAGAAAAACCCCAGAGGTTCTGGTTCATCGTCCACCAGTTGATGTAGGACAGCACCGGCCGCCAAGTTTGAGGCATCCGTAACTAAAACAAGATCAGCGTCATGTTTAGGATGTGCCAGAGCCACAGCATCTTTTAGCAATAATCGGCAATTTTCAAAAGCTTTTAAGGTTGGTTCTGACCATAATAAGCATGTCTTATCATTACGCTTATTTCCTGGTGTCATATCAAATAGGTGTGCTTGAGTCTCAGCTGCATGTGGGAGGAATTTTCTATAAAAATTTATCATCGCCAAAAAACCTTTTAGTTCTCTAATAGTACTAGGCCTTTTTGTCTTCATGATGGCCTCAATACGCGATTTTGAAGGGGATATACCACCGGCTGTTAACCGATGGCCAAGAAATTCAATTTCTGGCTTGCCAAAAACACATTTTGAAATATTAATGGAGAGGTTATTCTGCTGCAATCGCTTAAAAATTTCCCTTAGGTGCTGTTTATGTTGTTCAATATTTTCCGATGCTACACATATGTCATCTATATATGGAAAAACGAAGTTAAGGCCACGTAGTACCTCGTGAATAAGTCGCTGAAAGGTCTGCGCCGCGTTTCTTAAACCGAACGTCATGTGTGTAAATTCATAAAGACCAAAAGGTGTCGTTATTGCCGTCTTTGGTATATCCTCTTCGTTGACTGGCACCTGATGAAAAGCTTTTTGAAGGTCTATTTTCGAAAAAAATTTTCTGCCATACAAAATTCCAGAAAAGTCATGCAAAAACGGTAATGGATATCTATCTGGTGTCGTTATTGCGTTTAACGCCCGGTAATCACCGCATGGGCGCCACGTGCCATCAAGCTTTTTTACCATGTGTAACGGGCTAGACCAATTAGATTTCGACGGACGGCATATACCCGCCTGCAATAACGTATCGAACTCACTTTTCGCGGCTGCCAATTTCTCGGGCGTAAGACGACGTACTCTTGCTGAACATGGTGGACCCACAGTTTCTATATGATGCACAACCTTAGAGTTAGTCGTTACACCCGGTGGTGCCAGTCGTAGGATACTCGAGCATTCGCTAATTATATTGGCGAATGGTGTAGACTGGCGAATGAGTTGAGGCGATGGTTGATGGCTTGTGATAGCATATAGTTTTCGAGATGTGGTTTGGGTTTTGCCATCAATCAGTCTTCGGCCCTTTACATCTACTAATAAATTGTAATGCCTAAGAAAATCTTCTCCAATAATCTGAGATGTGACGTCAGCTATTAAAAATGTCCACGTAAATCTTTGGGGAAGATCTAAATCTAGTTCTTTAATTACTTTTCCATATACCCTAATTGAAGTGCCATTTGCTGCGTATAGCCGTATTCGTGTTGGGCATAAGTTTTTGTTATTTTTCAAAGGCGGTAAGCACGACACTTGTACGCCGGTATCAATTAAAAAATTAGTTTTAGTTAGTTTCTCTTGAATATTCAGTTTGTTGACGGATAGTCATTGTTGGTTTGATCCGCGTTGAAACCGGCATGGTGGTCTGCAGTTTGTTGCACGATTTCCAAACCGGCGATGGTACCAACATGTATCAAACTGATCATCGTTATTCCTTGTCTGCCGTAGGGCATCACGCGATGACGTACGGTTGTTATTACGGCGGTTAGAATTATTCTCCGGCAGTGCTGAAGTTGACATACGCTGTACTTGATTGGTTAAGTTATTGACGGCCACATGCAATTGCTCAATATTTGGTTCCACTGTGGCTGGGGATACACAATTAACGTTAAAAAATTCCATGTTTTCGAAAACAGTATCAGCGATTTTCGTTTTTTCTTTTGGCGTTCCAGTGCACATTATTACAGCCGTCTGTATCGAAGGTGGTAGACGAGTAACCCACAGATCAATTAAGATTGATTCAGTTAAAATTCCTTCTGCTTTCAACAACATTTCATAATACAATTGACTTGGGCGCTTATCACCAAGTTGCATTTCATGTAAAAGTTGGCGAAGACGTTTTTGTTGCGAGGGGCCCATTACAGCAATAAGTTGATGTTTCAAATAGTCGTATTTACTGTGAGGCGGAACGTTGTCCAAAATTGGCCGAAATTCACTTATACGGTTCGGTGGGAGTTGAGAGCACACCGTGTCATATTTCCGCTCGTCTTGAGAAATGCCCACTGCCCGGAAGTAAAAATCTAACAAATAAAACCAATTTTCCACATTAGCCTCAATGAATTGTGGCATTTGTAAACGGGCAAAACAATTTGCGGCAATCTCCGCAGAACGTTCAGCTTCTACCTCTATCTCTGGGTTCATCGTGCTTATTCAATACAATCACGTCGGGGTCACCAATTTAGCGAATAATGTTAACAGAAGCAATGCCTTTATTAATTCAAGTTTGTATTGCTAAAGTTAACAAAACTTAAATATAAATTACTTTAAAGAAAAAACAAAAGGATTGTATTGATTGCTTAGAAGTGAACGAAGGGATGAATAATCTTTTTTCTACATAAAATCTGACGTCTCGTGGCTAATTGAAAAAGGGGTGCCAGACCTTTATGTTACAGAGCTGGTTGATCCGCCACAAATATATATTTTGCACTTAAGGATTTTTAAACCACCGTTTATCTTATGAATCATATCAATAAAACAAACAGTCTACATTTCAAATATATGTACATATTAGAAACTATTTTATTACTTTGCAAATTTTAAACAAGTTGGCTATCATATTTCATAGACATATATATATATGTAATGAAAAATGGCGTTTGTTTTTAATATTTTTATGTATGAAATCCACGAATATTTTGATGCATTTGCTTACGCCATTCTTGCGTGATCGGATCTTTCAAGCAGAGGCTTATACCATTTTTTGCTGTATATTTTTCATACATTTAAATGAAAAACTCAAATATTACTTAGATTTTATGGAAGTAGAAGTTTATTTTTACTAAATAAAGCAAATCCGTCGGAAGAATAAGAAAAACATTTAGTTGCCACAGAAAATTTCTTATTGTGAAAAAAGCATGTCTATAAATAATCACAATACTTCTTATTATATTAATTTCTTCTCTCTCCTGTAAAGTTATAAAATTTAAAGACTTGCCCTTTAGAATTTCAATATGTATGTATGAAAAGATATTTTTTTAATTCCTAAAATAATAAAAACTCACATTCACTCGTCAACATTGTTCCCATTTTAGCATTTTCACTAGTAGATTCAACATTGCCTTTCGTAAATTGTAAAGGAGAATTATAATTTGATATTAATTTATCTCATCATTGTTTTCTTGCAACACTGCACTTCAAACTCAGATTTTTATTGGGTTATTAAGCAGGAAAAGTTCTTTAGACTTTTATTTGCATTAGTGACAATGAATTTAATGCGGTGGATGGATGAGCTAGCAAAGAGCATGGTGTCGAATAGCAAGTTTTTTCGAATGAGTCCGAATCATAGGTGTCCCTAAGAACTTGCGTTTCTTTTTTTTTCGGTTATAGAAAATGATAATTTGCTAAACACATTAATTGGAAAAAAGTCGAAACAACTTTTTTTTTAATTTCTAAAACACACATTTATAGCTCATCTCAAGGAACAACAGTTGTGCCCTGGCAAAATTAAACGTAAGGAAGAATGTGTAAAGAAAATAAATTGTTTTCGTTGCTTCGTATTTCCATTTGAAATGAAAAGCGCTTGTTTGGTGCATAAACATTCTTGAAAAAAATTGCGATCATTCCTTCAATGTGATTTAGTTTGCAATATATTCAACATATTCAATAGAAATATACAGAAATTCAAAATAAGAACAAATTCCTCTAATTCTACGTATTGAAATTTTAATATTTATGTACATATTATTAATATACTATATATGTATGCGAGTTTATAATCATATAACGCGTAGAAACATGCACTTAGTAATTTTTACATTTTAGTGATAGTTGTAACGTCGTTTTCTAGTTGACAATAACGTCTGCAAGTATGTAACATACAACAATTAATTGTTAACCTAATTTTAAAATTTTTGCCACATACGATCTTATGTTTCATATGAGAATATGGAAAGATATCCATATAATTTTTCTGCAATAATTTGTCTATATAGATGTATGTATATAAAGGCAAATATCTAGTAAGCGTTACATGAAACACTTATAGTTTGCATATTATTAAAGTATTCACCTCAAAAAATTCAAATTTATAATTAAGTATAATACATACATACCTCGATGTAGAAAAAATAAATGCTGTAATCCTCAAAACGTGAAGTATTGACCACAATCGGAAAACTGGTTTGAAACTAGAAAAAATTCATTACTCAAAAGCTATACAGCGTAGTAACATATTTTTAAAAACATATTTTTATGTTTTCTCGCGTTATATGTATATTTCCTATAAATAATGAATAAATGAATATATCCTTCTAAGTCTATAATGACCAATGTTTCTGCGGTTCACACAGACCAATAATAAATTTTCTATGTCAAATAAATGTTTCTTTTATTCTTCCGACGGATTTGCTTTATTCAGTAAAAGAAATCTATTTGCGGAATCTTCTACTTCCATAAAATCTAAGAAATGTAGCAAAAAAAATGGTGTAAGCATCTGCTTGAAAAATCTGATCACACAAGAGTAGCGTAAGCATCACAATATTCGTTTTTGGTAGCTTTACGGTGAAATTTGGTTTGCACGATGAGTTGGCTATTTGAAGTTATATAGTGATCGGAAAGAGCTGGTCGGAAGGACCAGATCGAACCATTAGGTAAAAATTCGGCACTACTAAACGACTATTCGGTAATTCAGACCAATAAGGGAAATAGAGTGAGCCAGTGAA
This sequence comes from Dexiosoma caninum, assembly GCA_963924685.1. Lineage (NCBI taxonomy): Eukaryota > Metazoa > Arthropoda > Insecta > Diptera > Tachinidae > Dexiosoma > Dexiosoma caninum. Next base: position 59,500,716 of record OZ004729.1, read on the forward strand.
GGGTATCTAAGATTCGGCACAGCGGAATATAGCACTCTTACTTGTTATTTCTTTGCTTGTTTCCAATTCATGTATTGACAAATCATATTTTTCTTATTGCTGGTGGTAACATCGAAATAACCTGTATGTATAAATATTTATGTCTGCCAAGTCTAAAACTCATAAAATCTACAATTTATTGAATTTCTGAACAACAAATATTAAAAAATATATTTAAAGTTTTTAACAAAGACCGCAAATACCCAAGCACACATAATAGCTCAATAGAACAACCAAAATTTTTTTCTTTCCCATCACCGCATGCACGATCACGCTGCCTCATCTGTAATTATGGGCGGCATAAACATTGAGGAATCAGAAGCTCTTGATATTCTTGGCATGAAAATCCAGTGTGATGTCCGATGGACAGCACATTTTTCAGGTCTCAAAGGAAGCATTCAAGTGCCTCGGTTTTTTAAGACGGTGTAAGCCATACTCCCCATCTAATCTCCTTACTATTTATACCGCCTACACCCGACCGAAAATGCTTCAAAGACTATTTTGAAGTTACTCGACCGTGTACAAGAAAGCGCGAGGAAACTCATAGGAGACAGTAGGGTAGCCAACTCTATTGACTCTCTTGAGCATCGTCGCAACGTGGGGTGCGTTTCGTTGTTATATCGTTACTATAATGGGATGTGTTCTAAAGAAATCAGGGAACTTGTTCCCGAAACCCGGTCATTCGCGCGCACGACGCGTTCATCATTAAGAGCGCATCCATTTGTGGTCGATTTGGCGGCGACTCGCACTACGCATTACAGGGAGAACTCATTTTTCGGCTGAACATCACTAATGTGGAACAAACACCCTGCAGAGGTCTTCCCTGTCACTTTTGACGTGGAAAAATTCAAATCAAATGTCCATAGACATTACTCCCTCTATCCTCCTTCCCAAACCATAATTTCCTAGTTCCAGCACAATTCATCGCATGTGTAGGGGTCATCCCCTGAGTGCCGGTCCAAGAAAAAAAAATAGATTTAATTAAATAAATAAATGTAAGCATATTTTTTCTTTTCAAATATTATGATTTTATATATATGATTCTAATTGTGCTTTTTCCCTTATAAACTATATGTGAAATTTATTATTACATACCTTATGATATTCTCATACAGTAAGAAAAATATCATAAAGCATTTTATTACAAAAGCAACTCAATAATTGAGGAGGAAAGCATATCCATATAGTACTATTTCGCTAACGCTTACTTAGCTCATCAGTGGATTTTCCTAATTTCTGAATACAAACCCAAGATCTATATGTTTAAAATTCAATTAATCAAACGAGAAATATTTGAATAGTAAACATACAAACCAAAAAATCTATAAACAAAAACATAACAATCCATGAGTTTACTTTTATAACACACACACATTTCTATTTTTAGTTTTTTATTCTCATCTACACTAGGCTTGCCATCGGCCAGCATAACTAATGTATTTTGAATCAAATGAAAAAATTAAAAAATGAAACAAAACAAAAGAATATCAAAATTTAATACCGTGTATTATATGTAATAATAAATTTCACATATAGTTTATAAGGGAAAAAGCACAATTAGAATCATATACATAAATGAATATTCCCAAAATAAATTCAGTTAATATTATGATTTTATTTTTGTTGAAAAACATCTTTCTTCTATGTTTTCTATTTCTGTTATTGAATTTATTTTTTAATATTTTTATATTATACATAAACATAAAACTCATTGTTATAAATATTTTTAGAAAATTAATATGAGCTATGTAATATATATCAAATATCCTTAAAAGATTAACTATTAATTCAAACTATAATATTAAAAATTCTTTGGAATTTAAAAATAAAGTTGAAACTTTGAATATAGATAAGGATGATAGATTAAAAAGAAAAATTAAATAAGTTAGAAAGACATACAAATATAAATAAGAATCTATTTCTACGTATTGTCAAGTTTTGTATACAGGATAACAGATATTTTCAATATGGAAATAAAATATATATTCAGAGTAAAGGACTTCCTATGGGATCAGCAGCATCACCACTTGTAGCGGATATTGTGATGGAAAAGCTATTAGATTCTTGTATTGGAAAATTAATTTTAAAACCGAGAATATTAACTAAATATGTAGATGATCTATTCTGTATTATTGAGGATAGTCAAATAGATAATATGTTGACAATTTTTAATAATTTTAACCAGGATATTAAGTTTACGATAGAGAAGGAAATAAATTTAAAACTTAAATATTTAGATGTATTAATTGAGAGAAGAGGTCAAAATTTAATAATAGATTGGTATCATAAACCTACATCCTCGGATAGAATAATAAACTATTTTTCAAAACATCCAAAGGGAGTTATAATGAATACAGCAGGAAATTTAATTGAAAGAGTTTTGAAACTTAGTAGTAGTCAATTCCATAAGAAAAATAAGGATATAATTATAAATATATTGAGAGAAAATGATTTTCCAATACGAGTTATTCATAAATTATTGAAAAAATACGGTAATCGGAATAATATTAATGGGAATATGGAACCGAAAATTTATAAATCTACGACATATATACCTAATATGTTGGAACAACTTGTAAGATCGCATATATTTAATACGGAAAAATATAGAATAACATATAAAACATATAATACTTTAGGAAAATTATTTAATAAAATGAAAGATAGATTTAAAAACACAGAATTATCTAATTTAGTATACAGGATACCTTCTGGAGGAAATAATTTAGAAAGTTGTAATAAAGTATATGTAGGAACAATAAAAAACAAGCTTGAAACTAAATTAGCACGACATAAGTCAGATCAAAAATACAGACATATATGTAAATATACAAAAAACAGCATTAACTACACATTGTGCAACATTAAATCATTATCCAAAATTTTAAGACACAACTATATTAGAGAAAGAAACTAATTATAAACGACGTTTTTTGTTGGAAATGTTACAGATAATTAAAATACCTGCGGGCAATAGAATAAACTATAAATCAGATGTAGATAATTTAGAACAAAATTATAGATATTTAGTTAATACAATTTAGATTTCGATTATGTATTAAATATATATTTTTATGCAAAAAACAGAGTTAATAATCGATAGTCATAGGTCATTTATTAAATAATTTTTAATAATTATCTCCTATTATTGTTATAGTTATATATTATTATTACATTGTAGAAATATGTTATTTTACATACATGTATATATGTACAAAAGAAAATAATTTGGAAAACATGTATATTCATGTATACATGTACACACATTTATACATGTGTATGAAGAATATTTTTAGTATCAATGACAAAAAAATTTTCATTTTCTTTTTCTTCTTAAAAAAAAAAAAAAAAATTTTTTTTTGTCTATTTGGTAGCGAAATATTGAAAAATTAATAATTGTTAAAAACTTTTTATAAAAAAGACCATCGCTCAAAAATAAATATAATTAAAAAATTTTAATAAAGGGCAAAATAAAAATAGAAGTGAGACTAATAGGAAATTAATTAAGTTATAAAGTAGTTATACATCTCCGATTTTTTTTATAAAGTCCTAATTAAGTTTTAATAAATATTATTAGTAATACATATTCATAAAAAAAAATAATAATAAAATTAAAATAATAATAACATTAAAAAAATAAGAAGTATAAATACACAATAGGTAACTAATAATAATTATGTATTTGTATAAAAATTTATTCGGTTTCTACTTCGATTACTTCGGCATTTCCATTTGACACAATTTTTTCATTTGTTTTTAAATGATTATCTACTACTTCTCTATATTCAATTTGAAAAGAGTTTCTTCTGTAAATTTTATCATTTATTATATTTTTACAATGTAAGATCTTGGTGTACTATGATAGTCAATTATAATTCCAGGTATACATTTTCTTACTATGGCAATTAAATATACATATATATTATCTCCATTCTTAAACTCTTGTCCTTTCATTATATTAGTATTACAAAATTTTTTAAAATTCCAAGCCTTATTCTTCATTTCATCCCTAATAATTTTATTATTAATATATTTTAAGTCTGGCTCTAGCATTCCATTAGTAATGGGAACCGTCTATGTAATAAAAACTGAGCAGGTGAATAACTCAAATCCTTGACTGGAGTATTTCGATATTCTAACAAGACATTATACATATGTATATTTGTTCTTTTGTCTCAAATGCGTTAAAAATTTTTTTTACAATTCCCACAGCTCTTTCAGCCATACCATTACTCTTGGGATAATTTCGACTACTACTTATTATTGTAAAATTTCATCTGTTAGAAAATTCTAAGCATTCATATGAACCAAATGGAATGTTATCAGTTATAATAACCCTTGGTATACCAAATCGTAAAAAATATTTATCCAAATTTCAATAACATTCAGCGATGTTTTCGATTTTAATTGAATTAATTCAATCCACTTACTATAATAATCTATCAGAACCAGAAAATTTGTTCAAGAATACTCTAAGATATCACAACCAATTTTTTCAAAAGCTACATTCGAAATATCATGTGGTATTAATGGTTCCTTAATATTAGATATACCAATTTTCTGACATTTTCTACATTTAAAAATGTAATTTTCTATATCCTCATTCATATTCCTGCAATAAAATAATTCAGCTGCTTTCTTTGTAGTCTTCGATATTCCCATATTTAATAAATTTTTTGTATAATAATACGATCATCAAAAAATATTAAATTATCATCTACCGTAATATCATTTCTCTAAGCCATCCTTCAATGTAATACTTTCCTATTAAACACAGTTGTTTATCATTCAATTCTTTCCAATGTTTTATCATTCATACTTAAGCCGAAGCAACCCTAAAGGCCGCCGTCGGCTGTACCGCCTCGAGCACCCTGCGTTTGGTTCTCTCACGTACATTTCCCCAAATCTCGCTCCCATGCAGCAAGATCGACTTCGTGACCGCCATAATCAGCCTCCTCTTGCTCTGTGTCGGGCCTCGGACATTCGCCATGAGTCTGCTCAACATGCCAGTCATCTTCGCCGCCCTAGTCGCCACATGCCGTATTTGGGCCCAGTAAGTCAGCCTACAGTCGAGTCTGACGCAAAAATATCCTTATCGCACTCTGGGTAACCAGAGACACATCCCCTATCCGCATGCCGACGCCGAGTGGTATGTGTGCCCGCGTCATCAACATCACCTCGGTCTTCTCACCGGCCAATTCCAAGCCGTGGTCCTCAAGCCACATCCGGGACCTAGTCATGACCCGGTTTAGCTTCCCCCTGGCGTCATCCATATCCCGCGCCAAGATCACCGCCGCTATATCATCCGCGTATCCCACGAGCTGAGCATCCTCGGGCATTTCCACCCCAAAGATCCCATCGTAGGTCAGATCCATAGGTCCGGGCCCAGCACAGATCCCTGGGCCGCGCGGGACGTGATCGTCCTGCTCCTCCGCGCCGTCGGCGTGTCGTACAACAGTACCCGATCGTCCAGATAACTACGGAGAATTCTATACAAGTATCCGGGAATACGGAACCTCCCCCGTAGCGCCTCTAGAACATCAGCCCATCGTAGGCTGTTGAAGGCATTCCGAACGTCGAGTGTTGCCAGGACAACTATGCGCTTCGAATAATAGCGCCTCTCACTCTGAGCGCGCTCGAAGCACCCAACCACATCAGAAATCGCCCCGAGCGTTGACCTGCCAGGTCTGAAGCCATGCAGTCTATCCGACAGCCCCCCAGCCATCCTCACGGCCTCCGCCAGCCTTCTTTGCAGTAGCTTCTCCAGCAGCTTGCCGGCACCATCCAACATGCAAAGTGGCCGATAAGCCGATGGCTGCCCCTGCCCTTGCTAACAAGCACGAGCCGCTGTGTCTTCCAGCGTCTTGGGAAGACGCCCTGGACTAAACAAGCATCATATACCGGAAGCAATGCTTCCGGCCTGCTCTCAGTCAGGATCTTCAGCACCTCCGGCGGTACCCCATCCGGGCCAGGGGCTTTCTCCGTCCTAAGAGCCCCGGCGGCGATCCTCAGCTCCCCCCCCGATAAAGGGCGGTGGCACCTCATCATCGTAGGACCCACGTTCGCCGCCCAGCAAAGGGTGTGTGGGGAAAAGGCCCCCACAATCGCATCAATCCGCGCGCCGTCTAATTGCACCCCAGCGCGGCTCGCGCCCAATTTTCCCGCCACGATCCTATAGCCGAGTCCCCATGGACCACGGTTCAGGTTGCTCCGAAGTTCCTCCCATTTCACCCTCTTGCTCGCCATAATCGCGCGACGCAACGCCCCGCGGGACCGCCTGTACTCTTGGGCCTCCAGTAGAGCCTCGCCGGCCCGCCTAGCCCTAGTATAGACCCTCCTATTGCGGAGGCAGTCACGCCTGAGTCCAGCAATCTCCGGCGTCCACCAGTACACAGGTCGTCTCCCCGCCCGTCGCAACAAACGGGGCATCGATGCGTCGCATCCACGGACAATGCGCCGCATCATAGCACCCGCCAGGGAGTCAGCGTCACCCGCACCGTCCAAAACCGTAGTACCGTCGAAACCGGCCAAGAACGCCCCGCGGTTCAACCTCGCGACGTTCCAACCACGCGCGCCTTTCCCCCCGTGCGCCCACGCGACGCCCGCATCCGATACTATCCCAAACTCAACATACTGGTGATCTCTCCCAGTATATTCCTCGAGCACCCTCCATCCTTCGATCATCCCAGACAGATTCTCGGATACCAAAGTGATGTCAGGAGTGGTGAACTCGCACCCCGGCGCCTGAAGGTGGTCGCACCACCAGCGTTCATGACCACCAGGCCCAACCTGGCCGCCATATCCAGGATCTCGTACCGCGCAACCGCGAGTTCACCGCCGCCAGGTAGCCAGAGCGCCGCCGTACCCGTTTCGTCCCCGAGCCAGAATCCTCGGTGCATCGGACCGTATTGTTCGCTGATAACAACCACGTCCGCGCCCCTCTCGGCAACCATCTGCCATAGCAAAGCATCTGCCGTCCTGCTCCTGTGCATATTCGCCTGAAGCACCCTCATCATCTACGGGATAGCGGCAGCCCTTCGAGCCCGGCAGGTGGTCAGTCCTACTACGCCCCGCCCCCGAGCACAGAACGCACTTGGGGACCGCTCTGCAGTCCCTCATCTTATGTCCTGCTCCTCCGCACCCGATACACAGTTGTCTCCTGTCTGTCCCAGTACAATTTGCCTGGGTGTGTCCCGCCCCAAAGCATCGATAACACCTACCGACACTCTCGGACATCCGTATCGCAGCCCTGATCCATCCGACACGCACGTAGCCAATATCGAAGAGTTTCACGGCGCCCTCCACCGACAAAGTCACGTACGCCCGAACCTGTTCGCGCACGTCCGGTGCCGTCACCCTCACGCGTAGCTGCTCTTCGCGCCCGGCGAGCAGACCACGGACCGCCATCTCCACCTCCTCCACGACCGTCAAGGAGTCAAGACCCCGCATCTCCACGGTCGCGCTCGGTCTCAATTCCGCGACCGACGCTGTCTCGCGGACAGCGTCCCTCAGACGCCGTACAAACTCCGGGTCAATCCTGTCCCACCTCCCAAGCTCCAACTGGATGTCACCGGCCCCCGTCCTCCTGACGGACCGTACCCCCTTCGCGTCGCCGGTCACGCTGCCACGCAAATCCCACAGCACCCCCGCGGGCTTAATGAGCACCTCCTCAGGCTTCGAACTCGCAACCGACGGACCGGGCGCGGTGCCCTCCCATCGTCCACCGCCTGGGTCCCCAAACCCCATCTCTTCCTCCTTCTCCCCGAGGTGACTGTCCTCCAGCCATCATCCTTGGTCGCAGGAGTTGCCCCGAGGGTCCCATCCGGCCCCTCCGCCCTGGCCCTCTTAGATCCGCCAGTGGCAGCCGGGCCCCTAGGCCGTCCGGCGGGGGCACTCGGGCCGTTAGCCTGTTTGGCGGGGGCAACCGGACCGTCAGCCCGTTTGGGGGGGGCAATCCCCTCAGCTGCCCTCCACGCACGCCTACAATCGAACGCGACATCAAGAAGCTCGGCTATTTTGGCCACGCCTCCCTTCACCTCCCCACTGATGTTCCTCTGCCGAACACAAGCCTCCCGCATTCCGCTCAACACAGCCCTGCATTGAGCGATCGCGTCCTCCTCCCTCGCCCTCATATCGCGGATGCGTTCCAGTCGCGGCGATGCCTCCGCCCGGCCAGAGACGCCCGCACGCGACGCGTCACCGCCCCCGACCCCGTTGGTCGTCGGGCAGACAATATCCCTCAAAGATCCCCCGTCCACAGGCGAGGCAGAAGCCGCCCCATCCGTGGTCACAACCGGGGGCGGGGACCACCTCATAGGAGGCGACCTCAGCACCAGGCCACTCCTCCTGAAGATTGCATCGCACACACCACGTTCGGTGGTCCCGGAAATCACCCCGCGCCGGGGTTAGGAGGAGTCCTGCGCACCGCTACACATCGCGCCTGCAGCAGCGGCGTTCGGAAAAGAGTCGGGTCGCCCAACTAGTGGCGTCCCAATCGAAACTGTTGGCCCCCTTTGAGGGGCGGCTCTTGGAGTGGAGCCAATAAGCCCCCCTTGTGGGTCGTCGTTGTTTTTTCTATTTGTATACATATAATTCCCACGAGTGTGGGGGAAAGTAGGTCGACCGGGCCATAACCCCCGATAACCCAGCAAGGCCAAAACATTATTCACCGAGGTGGCCAGGTATCGGTGAAGCTCCGTTTACGACTAAACTATTTTCTGAAGGGGGCCTCTAGCCAAGCTGATCCCAGGCACGGCTCACATCACACCATGATCCAGCCCCCATATCGTTGCTTACTTTAGCCATGACTGAGTATTGGTCTCCAGGAAGGAAAAAACGCTTCCCACCACACAAGGACAATCCACAGTGTAGGGTGAGCGAGGTTTCCTAGAAAGACCCAGAAACGGCGTTTTATTGGTGGCCGCCGCGTGGAGGCAGTAAGTCTTCTTGTGTGTTTCTCCATAAGGACTTTACCCTATGGGCCCACACCTGACCACCAGAATTTTATGTATTAGATATATATAAATATGTACTTATATTTTATAACATAATTATTTTTCTTTTTATGCCTGGGCCATGTTGAAAAACATCTTTCTTATATGTTTTCTATTTCTATTATTGAATTTATTTTCATATTATACATAAACATTGATATAAATATTTTTAGAAAATTAATTAAGTTATAAAGTAATTATATACATAAGTATATAATACAAAAATTTTTAAAGAACTGTGATGATTTTTGGGGATAAGAAAATAACTATTTTCAGAATTTTTGGGGAAGAAAAATCGAAAAGTGGGGATAAGGTATAAAAGGAAACTGGGAACCCTGTTTATAACCGCTTTAAAAATGCCCACATGCGCAAAGAGCGCAGCAGATAAAAAATAGCAATTTGTATGCTCTTTATTTTATTAGCGCTGGTCTTTCTTCAAAGCATATTTTGTTTCTCTTTCTACCGCTTTGCATGCTTCTTTTATATTAACAGTAGTTACCCAGCAGTCCGGTTACTCATTACAATCTGAAAGCCATCCGATTGTATAATATTATGTCAATAGGGAAAATAAAACGAAAATAGTTAAGCCCTTACAACTCGCATCTGATTCGGATTTGTCTTTTTCCCATCCAATTGTAAAGTTAAATGTTTATTAGAAATGAAGATCAAAACAAACACAAATAAAAATTTTGCATCGCATTACCATCTGCTTTGTAATGTATCATATTGTACAAAATGACGTCATTTCGTTTTAATTATGAATTTTGTTCTTTTTTCTGAAGTAATTTTTCCGTTATTCTTTATTTTAATTTTTATTATTATTCCAAAGTAAAATTTGTATCAAGTTCATAAGTGTTTTTAAAAGTGAAGTGTTAGTCCCCGTCCATATTGTGAAGCATATGCTGCAAAAGTTTTTTGAATTCTCTTTTGAAAGTGCAGCAGTGTCCATACATGAATCTTTTGCTTCATGTTTAGTATTTTTTATTCCTCCCTTCTATCTTCTTTTTTTAATTTTTTTTGACATTTCTCAATACCGAATGTAAATATAAAATAACTACCCTGTGATAGAAGGTGTGAATATTTTTTTTTGGATACACATTTGAAGCACAAGGTATAATTTGAAGCAAAATGGACGCTAAGAAGAAAAATTATATTATAATTTTAATATAATTTTTTTTTTTTAAATTTTTGATTATATTTCACAAAAAATTAACAATAAAACAGGGTAGCTATTATTATGATAGAAGTTAACAGTATACCAAACGAAAAGAAATAAAATGAAAAGTCAAATACACCTCATCTCAAAAGATGCAAATAAGAAATTCAACAAAAACTGCATGTACATGAAACAGCGTACATACTTCCACTCCTCTTCCCCTTCTCATCAACAAACTCAAAAGTTTTGCAGCATATGCTTCACAATATGGACGGGGACTAACACTTCACTTAGCGGCATTTTTTGTGGTAATAGTGTTATAAATTATTAAATAAAAATAATTAAAAAAGGTAAGTGACTGTTTTATTTTTATTTATGTGTTAATTTATATACATACATATGTATGTATGTTTTGTATTTTTATTTGTTGTAAAGAATAAAATGAGTGGATTTAGTAAAAGAAATTTAAGAAGACTAAAGAAAATAGAAAGTGAACGTTTGAAACAAAATTCCGAATTTACATCGATGAAAAATGCTGAGCACAATCTTACTGATTTAAATTTCGAAAACAATCAAGAATGTTTCAATGAGTCATTTTCAGTTTGTGAAATGTTTCCTGAAGAACCATTGAAAAATAAATTAGCATATTGGTATAAAAAATACTTGCCGGGGAAAACATGCTGTAACGACTTGTTAAATATTCTTCGGTCAGAAGGGTTGGACGTCCCACTTTCGGTCAACAGTTTTATTAATAACAATGATATGATCATAAGGACTGTTGCACCTGGAAAATATCGTCATATTGGCATTAAAAGTAGAGTACTTGCGCTGAAAAACGAAATTGTATCCGGTCAAGTAGAAGAACTGTTGTTAGATATTGGAATAGATGGTTTATCCCTTTTCAAAAGTTCTAGAACAACTTTGTGGCCAATTATGGGACATTTTTATAACGTACCCGACTCTGAAGTTTTTCCACCGCTTGGACGAAATAGAGAAGAAAATTAATGTAAATACTGGCGCCCATTCTGAAGAACTGGCCATATTAAAAGAAATTATTAAGAAAAATATTCCGGTTCGCCAAACGACAATTTCCCAATCAAATCTGACGAAGATATGACGGCTTTGGAGCAAAATATTGAAACAGATTTCGAAAAATATGTGAGGATAACTAAGAGATCAACATATTATTCCAATTTCATTAATTATTTTTCCTTTTTTATTTCAGGTTAGTCTCATTAAAATTATAATCACTCCTGGTGGGCTTGTAGAAAATTTTCAAAAAATTCTTGACATGCCTATTATATTAGCGTATAATTATGACGGGACGAAAAATAAGAAAGCATTTAAAGATTTTAAACTTTTAAATATGGCCATTTTCGGTAAATTCACAATATTATATTTACAATAAATTGTCATACTAAACAATGTTATTTATTTATTCTCTATCCTTTAATTCAGAAGCTGCCAAGGGCGAAGGATCAAATGAAAAAGATTACCAAACAAACATTAGACACTGTTTCAAAGTGCATAAAGCCAGGCACTTCCGCAAACTTTCGTACAATAGAAAAATGGAGAAAAACTAAATAATCTACATGTCATAAATACAAATTTTAAAGACGCTTCGTTTAGTATAATTTGAATTTTCAACATTTTGTTCTATTTTTGCTCTCTTGAAAAGTTTGGAAATTTTAATTAAAGTGTTTTGTCAAAATTTCACACTTATACATATGTATTACTTTATCAATTATTTTCTTTAACTTTTATAATTAATTAATTATTTTTTATTTCTCATATTATAACAATTAATTTAATATATATAACAAAAAAAAATTAAAATATTGAAAAAAATTAAGTTCCTAATTTAATTATGCAATAGTTAAAATTCATTCCAAGATCAATGGCATTCAGATACATCTTATTGCACTCCGAATTCACCATAATAGTTGGACCCATCCAACATTCGCTTACAATGTATATTGTGTTGGACCCATACAACCTTCGCTTACAATATATATTGTGTTGGACCCATCCAACCTTCGCTTACAATGTATATTGTGTTGGATAAATCTTACAGCCTAGGCCATCGCTGTGTAAATGTAAATAGAAATTGTATACAGACATTGGATGTGTCTTGCTTACATTGTCATTGGTCTCAAATCGAAGATGTATGCAGTAAAAATTTCACTGGGTAGTATTTGAATAACATGAATAATTTTTCACGTGAAATATTTATCAGTTCCTTAAATTCGCAATCGTGAAAAAATTCGCCGTGAATAATTGCACGTCAAAATAAAAATCTTCCAATCTTAAATGATTTTTTTGCCGTGTATTTTTCCACTTGATTTTTGCTGGGGAATTGGGGTACAAAATGTAAGTAAATTCTTCCTTTATTTATATATTTTGATAAATATGATTTTTTACACAAGATCGGCTATTATAGTGGAAACATACATAAATAAAATGCCAATCAACAGAGCAATTGAGTGTGTTTTGTTGGAGAATACAAAGATATCGCGTCCCAATTTTGAAGTTCTCTCACGGATTAACTTAAACTGATAGTACGTCTTAGTTCAAAGCCTAAAAATTTTATTTAAATTGTTGGAGTACTCTATTTTTATATATTTTTAAATTCTTTAATTTTCACACTTTTGTTAATTCTTCTATTCAGGTACTTCTATTCTTTAAATGCAGTACTTTTTATGCGGGTGACTAATTAACTGGGTCCTGAATATTTAAAAACACAATTTAGCACTTAAACGCACAAAATTTATTTCTGTCTTAAATATAAATTGGTTTTCTTCCCTTTTATACATTCAGTGAGAATGATAATGCGAAAAATTTTCTACGTAAAATTCATGATACCCATTTTCACCTCAAGTGGAATGAAAATCCCACGTGAACAAAACTTGCACTTGTTACTCACGATAGGGTCGATTGTTTTTTATTTATACTCATTTAGGGGTGAATAACTTTATCTAATCCATACATATGTATCTTCATATGACCTAATATTATAAATGTGAAAGTTTGTATGTTTGAGTGCATAGGCTAAAAATTGAAAATTTGAGTCGTATGGCTCTCTTGATTTTTTAAAATTTTTCAAAAACCAACACACACCATTAGATCAGGGATGCATTTTTATGTAAACAAATGTGAGAAAGCCAGGGAGGGAAAACTGGTTTCATAAATTTATACCAATTATAAAATCGCAATGTACATTTTAGACCACGACAGCACAATTTTATAAAAATATACGTATATTTTCTAAAAGTACACTAAAAATTTTGACCACGAAAATAACATATTCCAAAGTTATAAAAAAATTTTTCAAGGTTATTAAAAAAAAAATTCATTTGAACAAGAACTCCATCCCTGGGAAAACGAGCAAACAGATGTAGTTAAATTAAATGAGAATGATTTCATCTTACTTGATTTTATCCATACCAATGGTGTAAAAGCCAGAAAACAACCATTCGATTTTTACACTCTTTTTTTTGAAATACGGATAGAATTTCATTTTATTTTCTCTCTCATTTTACGTACGACAAATCTTATGGTCTAAAGCACCCTTAAGTACTATGTATTAGTTACTTCAGAACTCTGACATTTATTAACCGATTTGGAAATTTGTTCTTATTCAACTTGATTTGACTTATTTTATATATGTTAAGTGCTAGTCCTTTTTCACGAGTATTTTTAAATTTTTTATATGTACATACACTGGGTATCCTTGACTACCTTTAGAAGAAAGGTTTTTAAAGTGGTCATCAGTGTTGGCAGAGAAGGGAAAAATGTATAAACATGTAGATTTTATTGAACATGCCTCACAAAAAAAATTGTGTAGCAGCGACCATTGAAAAATTTACAGAAAAGCCCAATTCGCAATAAGAAATTGATAAAAAAAGACTTTCTATGCAGAAACGGTTAATTTAATTAATTTTTATTATTTGCTTTTAAGTCTCTAAATTATTAGATGTATTTTTAAATAACACAGAGTATGCTAAGCTCTTAATAAAATCTTGTCTGCAGAAGCCCAAGGGCTCTAGGTGGGAATCGAACCCGCAACCTCCATATTGATAGACTAATCCTAAAGCAATAGGCTACCGACTTTTCTATATTTTTAAGAACAACGAACAATTTTTTGTTACATAATATACTTTTAAGAATAATAATTTAGTTTCTCTTTGGTGGCACAACACGTCGGTTGATGAAATATGAACTTATACTTTTTAAATGTAAAGTGAACGGCTGTGTTTAAAAATTTTAACATTTTGTTTAAACGCGTATAAAAACGCTATATCAACATATACATAGTTGACGTTTTTTAACACTTCATAAATTAAACATACCACAATTATGAGAAAATATGAGATTGACAAAAAACGTCAAAAAAATAACAACGAAGTTTCTCTTTATTTCCTCGAAAAAGTTGTTTGCAAAAAGAATATTAAGAAAATAACTCAGTGATATTTATTAATTAATTATAAATAAATATAAACGAAAGCAAAAATGAGTAACATAAAACTGCTGAAAAAAATGCATCACAAACGCAAATAAATGTGAATGTAAAGAAGAAAAAAATACATTCGACTTTTTGTATAGAATTCCAGAAGAAACGACAAAACAAAGTAAAGGGAAATAGCTAATTTCGATTTCTTTACGAATTTTTAGTAGAGTGACATTTAAGTAAAACATAATTGTATAATTGAACATTGTGCGAATTGCAAAGTTGCCAAAAATATTTTTACTAGCAAAAGACGGAACATCACAATTTTACGTACCGTCCGTACGCCCACTCTGCCGTTGCAAGGACAAAAGTGAGAGTTGCACATAATTTATTGCTCCAGCAGGTTATAGGTAATATTCATCTAACGTATTATTCAAAGTACTATAACTTCTGAACTTTATAGGAGATCCGTGTATAAAAATATACTACTTGTCATGCATATTTATTACATTTAGCTTGGAAAGGCTTTCAAGTATGCGGTGTATGCCCGTCTCTTCGATATGTTAGATGCCTGACCACTTCCACTGTAGGGGGTTATTGAAAATCAAGATCAAAGCAGTTAAATTTATTCTCATGTTTTTTTGCTCGTTTTCTATTAGTAGCACCCAATAGCACTTTTTCCTTTGTTGTTAGCCTTGCCTTTATTATGTTGTAAGATTTTTTTATGTTGTTTAAGTTGTTATTGAACTGCATACTACGATGAAAACATTAGAATACAACTGCAAATTCTAACAACTCCAAACGAATGCAAACCGTCGTCTCAGTGCAAGTATTTACACAAAAACTACAATCATTTGTTTATTATTAATTTTCAATTGATTTTATTATAAAAATAGTAAATTTGTATCAAAAATTTGTACACATACTGCTATAAAAATTTAAAGCAAATAATTTTATGAAATTGTGAAATTGTAAAGAATAAAAAATTCATAAAAGTATTCACGACATTAGCTAGCTATGTAGTATTTTATCGCGATAATACCTATGAAGTAATTAAAATCGACCCTTTTAATTTTTGCGAATAGCATAGAAAGTGAGTCAAACAAACTCTTATTACTTTGTATAACAATGAAATTTTATTTAATCTACTTTATTTGGAAAAATTAAAAGCAACATTTCAATTAAATTTGTTCGTAACAGAAAAATTAATTAAACCAAAAATATAGTGCGCTAATAAATTCATTTTCGTAAATGTTTTTTCTCTTAAAGTTTACGTTGCTGTTTATAACAAGTAGTACTAGTCTGCGCAAAATTTGTATAAAAAGCACTAACAATTTTCATTGGCTTTCCTATAGAGAAACTGCACCTATATTTTTTGCATATATTTAAAATATGGTCAGGTTTAAATAGTACTTTAAAAGTATAACATGGATTTGCTTCCCTATTGTTGCCGCGAAGAGAAAAATTTTACCTGGACCATTTACGAAAACGAAATGAATTTAAAAGCGCACTATATTTTTGGTTACATTCAATTTATTCTTCTGTTACGAACTAAATTAATGGAAATGTTGGTTTTAGTTTTCATTTATATTTTATCACTAGCTTTTACACGCGGCTTCGCTCCCGTTATTATAGCCATGGGTCATATAGTTTCCGAAAGGCATATCTTACCCCTACGTCGCCTTCTGGTTCTATTTAAAAAATATATATGTAGCATATGTGTCCTAGACCCAGAAACATAAATACATTTAAATTTCATGAAAATCAGTTAGCAGGTCTCGCTGGTGTGGAAATTGCCCCTACCTTCCCTCGTGGTCCTAGTTTAAAAAAAAGTAATACCCTATAACGTTCCCGGATATGCACAATTTTTATTTAATTCAAAAACTTAATCGAGCCCATGGGGCCATATATGATTAATATAGATAACAAAAGTAATGAATAACAGTAGGTATTAACAATAATAATAAATAAAATAAACCGATAAATAATCCTTAAAAGTACATAGGTGATAGACAAGGAAGAAGTTAAATTTTCGAATAGAGGTACTAGATTATGTTTAAAAGTTTTTCTGGAGCTGTTAAATCTCTTATGATTGGTGGGTAAAGAATTCCAGAGTCTACAGACTCTAATTACAAACGATTTCTCGAAGGTTGCCTTATTTATTGCTGGCAAAATTAATACAGGGTTTCTAGCGGAATGCGAGAATTGAAATCGGGTAAATAGGGAAGACGGTGGTAGTGTCGATATAATGCCGTGAAGGGTGACTAGATTGATAGTTTTAATATAATTAGGGAAAGAACATTTGAGGAAGTCGACACAATAATTGAAAACATGATCATAGATTCTAAGACTGACAATTCGATTATATATTAAATTGACGCGTCTCAATAAGAGGGCAGAAGTACCACTAAATATACTCAAACAGTAGCGAATATGTGACATAAGAAGAGCGTGTGCTACACGACGTCGAACAGTAACAGGTAAGACATAGTTTGCAGAGTACTGGGCTCTCAAGGCACAGTTTACCTTTTTGGCAATGCCATCAATGTGACATTCAAATGACAGTTTACTAGCAAGAGTCAACCCTATGCAACTTAGCGTATCTACAAAGGGTATAGCCGCACCATCAAAGGGAACCTGTATCGAGCAATTTTCCCCTGAATACTTTCCGAAGGTGATAGGTTTTCGACGGATTAAATTTCAATTTGTTCGCAGAGGCCCACTTCTTTGCACATGATAAGGTATAATTTATAATGGTCTCGTGACTGTCAACAAATTGCTTTTCACCGGTGAAGAGCAAATTTATTTCATCCACAAAGAAGTAGCATTTTAAATTTGAAGTTCCAAAAAAAATCCTCGAAGTCATTTATGTACATGAGAAAAAGTAAGGGACCAAGAATAGAGCCCTGTGGCACATCACTAAGGCAATAACAGTGCAAGCACTAACAAATTGCCTACGGCCACTAATGTAGGAATATAAAAGCTTAGAAGATTAGAAAAAAAATTCTAGCCATCTTCTCAATCAAGAGATGATAGTTGATCAGATCAAGCGAAATTAATGTGGACAACCTACCACAATTTATGTTAAGGCGAATGTCCTCAATAATACTTAGCAACAATGTTTCAGTGCTCCTACCATTTCTAAAACCAAAGTGGGAGTTACTCATTTAAGTTAATGTGTTATTTTATAATTATTTTTATTGAGTAGTACTTCAATACTTTAAAATTTTAAATATTAATTTAATTGACATAAATAATAGAAAAATCATTAAGTGTTCTAAACTAAATTATTTTTTTTTCGAAATTTACAATATTTCTTCGAAATACAATAATATTCTGTTCAATTTTAATATCATTAGGCATCATGTAAAGTCCCAGTCCTTTACGAAACAGCGTTCTCATCATCATAGTATTAGGAGCCTTTTGGAGTCTGAAATCATTTGAATTTCTGAGGTTATATGGCTGAGCTTCTCTTACGTAAGTTATTTGGTCAGTCAAATACTTACGTACCTCTCCAATTTTCATTTATTGTGTTAAGTTGTAGTCTCTGTTTAACATTTAACCATTTTAATGCGCTGAGCATAGTATTTATTAATGTTAATCGATTACATTTTAATATTGCACTCATAGCTTTATTTTGAAGTTTTTGTAGGCTTGTAATTTGTTGATCATTGCAGCTGGAATACAGGATTGTTGACATGAATTGAAAATGTGGTTTAATAATTGTGTTGTTTATATTTATTGACATTATTGTTGATACTTTATTTCACAACAGCTTAAAAAATCCAATTTTTTTACAAATATGCCCAATATGCTCGTGGAAATTTAAGTTTTTGTCTATTATAAAACCTAAATATTTAATGCTGTTAACCTTTTCAATTGTTATGCTGTTTATTTGAAATGTCTTATTCGTGTTCATATTAATTTCCATCAGTTTGTTTTATTTTCATTTAGTTTTAGTTTATTCATATTTAACCATTTGTTTATATTGCACATATCCCTTGTTAAATTTGCATAGCACATATCTTCTGTCTTTGCCTCCGAAAAAATTTAGCGTGTCGTCGGCATACATAATTATTTCACAATTCTCCATTGACTTTTCAATATCATTTCTATAAATAACAATTAGGAGAGCTCCCAATATTGAGCCTTGTATATTCATATATTCATTTCCTATCGCTGACGATTGCGTATTATTAACTTTTGTTCTCTGTTTACGATTTTCTAAGTGTGAGAGTAAGGACTATTTGGAGACAATAAGAATCTCGATAGAAAATTATAAAATTAATGGAAATGCCTTAAATTAACATCTTTTTATAGATCACAAAAGTGTGATCTAATGAGATTTCTAACTTTTACTGAAAATTTAGTTGCAAAATATGGCAGGTTTCCTCATATCGCTGTTGGTGATTCTAATGTCGACTTTTTGAATAAACCATTATCTACAAACATCATAAATGTGTTATCTAGTTTCAACTACGATTATTGTCATACTTTAGTTACACGTCCTGCATCAGGTACATCTTTAGACAACGTCTTTAGCAATGTATTGAAAAATACCTTTATTGATTCTATTGAGTGTTTTATAACAGATCACCACTTCATATCCTGTAAACTTAGAAGTCATGCTAATGATTCCGAATATATAGAATCAAGTAGGCAAATCTATAACTATGCTCTTGCAAGAGAAACCGTTTGTAACTCTGCAAACATTTGAGGTAACTGGCGATGTAAGTGCTGATACTTCAGAAATTATGAGTTATGTCTCGAACGCAGTATTGAATTCTACTACAGAAAAACGTAAGAAAATCATGGTCAGGAACAGAAATAACACCATGGATGAATGCAAATTTACAATCCTTGATGACATATAAAAAAAAACTTTTGAAATTAAGGAAAAAACAGAAATGGGATGATTTAGAACGAAGAAATAGAAGATTAAGTAGGGTTATCAGAAAAGATTGTAGAGAAACAATGAATGATTACTTAATCAACAATTTAGGTAACATTAAACAGGAGCCAAAAAAATCTTGGAAATTTTTAAATGATGTGCTTGGTAGAAACATAAAAAACAAAATAAACATTCAAAACTTTGATGAGGAATTTATTATAGATGATCAAATTAAAAGTGATATTTTTAATCAATACTTTTAGCAAGTGCAAAGGACTTTAAGGCAACAAATTGACTACACCTTAAGTGATTCATGTAATAGGCTTAGAACTTTAAATCAATGCCAATACAGATTTGACTTTTCTTATATTTCTGCACAGGAACTTTTGGAAATTATTTCACATCTGGATTTAACAAAAAGCTGTGGTTATGATAGAATTTCACCGAAAATGTTGTTTGAATGCAAGGATTTAGTTATCCCTATCTTTCGAATATATTTAGCAACATGATTGACACTTCAATATATCCAAACGATTTAAAAATTGCAAAGGTAGTTCCCATACCAAAGGAAACTCACGCTAATCAAATAGATAAGTTTCGACCAATTGCTTTGAAAAAATCTTACATAAACAATTGTCGTATTTAGACCAAAACAATTTGTTATACACATGCCAGTATTGCTTCAAAAAAGGTTGTGGTACGGAAGAAGTGGTAGTTAATGTTGTTAATAATATTTGTCAAGGATTGGATCAAGGCTTTAGATGTGTTGCTGGGGTTTTTTACGGTTTTTCAAAGGCATTCGATCTTGTGGATCATGAAATTCTTATAGAAAAACTACATTATTATGGTTTGATCTTACGAGCAGTTATTTTAATAAAAAACTACCTAAATGGTCGGAAGCAATTCGTCGAGGTAAATAGCTGTAAAAGTCAAATGGGATTGGTTGAATGTGGCGTTCCACAAGGAAGTGTTCTGGGTCCACTTTTATTCACAGTTTACTTAAATGATATAATGAATCTTGGTTTGTTTGGTAAATTATTTTTGTATGCCGACGATATTTGCTTATTCTATCCTTACAAGCATGAAACAGCTTTGAAGACACATATGGATTGTGATGCATTATTTATAACAGAGTTCTTGAGGATAAACCAATTAATCTTTAATGCTGGAAAAACAAAAATACTAAGTTTTAAACCTTATTCAGCTAATACTGAAGATTTCAACATATATATAGATGTGAAGGAAGTTGAAAGTAGAGTAACGAAATATCTTGGTGTTTACATACAGAACAACTTATTATGGGATACACATATACAACATCAGAAATCGAAAATAAATTCTGTTACTGGACTAATGTACAAATTTAAAAACAAACTTGACATAAGAACAAAACTTGTCATTTACCAAGCACTTATTCAAAGTCATTTAAATTATTTGCCCATCATTTATGGTTACAAAAGAAGTAGCGAGCTCAAAGCATTACAAAGGTTTCAAAATAGAGCTTTAAAAACTGTTTATAATTTGCCATTATTTTATTCCACCTTAAGCTTATATAAAGATGTTGCCGTAACGGTTCTACTTGTTTATGGGCTTTATAAAATGCAACTTTTACTATATGTTTTTAAATCGTTGCATAATATTGGACACCACACAGTAACGTTTGCTAGAAATCAAACTACGTTTAATACGAGAAATAATATGAATCTTCGAATAGCTTTATGCAGATTAGAAACTACTAAGCAGCGTGTGAAACACATGGGTAGTTTAGAGTATAGTAATCTTCCTCAACATTTAAAGGACATTGAAAGAATATCTATTTTTAAAAAGAAACTAAAAGAATATTTTTTGCAAAATTTTGAAATATTTCTTTAAAAGTTAACATTTTTTTTTTTCGTCGCATACCTACATACTTATGTATTTTTGTCGTTTAATTTAATTTTTTAGGGAATTTTTCATTTTGTTTTAATAACTCTTATTTTATTATATATGTATGTATATGATTGTGAGCAAAATCTAATTTATATATTTTTTAATATATATATTATTTTTCTCTTTCATTGCCAACTCGTCTCAATAATGTCCCATGGACGCTGCGGTACAAACCATTGTAAAAAGTAATAATAATAAAAGCAAAATTTGGATTAAAAAAAAAAAAAATTAAATCAATTTAACGCAGTATCCTGGATACCGTATTTGTAAAGCTTTTGCATTAATATACTCCTGTCTATTGTCTCGAAAGCCCGCTTAAACTCGAGAAAAGTAGCCAATATTTTATTATTCTTCCTTGCACATTTCCTTCTGTTTATTAAATAGTTCAACGCTATTTCAGACGAATGTTTCTTTCTAAATCCTGACTGATTTTCGGATAACAGGCAGTTATTATCTATATAACTTTCCAGTTGGCTTTTGACAATTCTCTCAATCAACTTACCACATAGTTGTAGAACATTTATTGGACGAAATTATTCACATTTGATTGTATTCTTTACTTTCGGAACTGGTGTTACCATTGATTCTTTCCAAATTTCTGGAAAACTTCCTGATTCCATTGTTGATTAATAATGTTCAGTAAAATATTGCCAGTTCTCTCCCATGGGTCAAGAATCATGCTTTTGCTAATTTTTTTATAGTCTGGTTTGTTGTTCATACTCTTTAATATGTTTTTTAACTCTAGATTATTTATTGCGCGAAACTTAAATCGAGAGTTTATCACAGGTATCAAATTCTTGTATTGCACATTTTCAATTGATTCTCTTATTCCCTTAATGCTATCTACAAAGTTATTGTTAAAATTTCCAGCTATTTCCAAATTTTCCCTATGTTCCAATTGATTAAATATCACAGTTTTTCTCGTATCTCTAGGTTTTCTTAAGACATGTTCTTTTATCACCCTCCACATTTCTTTTTGGCTTCCAGCGATTGTAATCTTATTCTTAATGTAATTGCGTTTTTCATTCTCAATTTTCGTTTTATATTTATTCCTTATTATTTTTTATGTTGCCCATGATGAGTAAGTATTATCAATTGCGGCCCTTAGGTATGCTCTTACTTTTCCTGGATTTAGATTTATTAAATCTATATTAAACCACATATTTTTATTTTCTTCATTAGTTTGTTTTTTTACAATAAATTTTGCTACGATATTTTCCATAAATTTATTAAAGTTTTCAACCTGTTCATTAACATTCAACATTTGATTATATTCTAGTATTGCACTTAAGTCATTTTTAAAGCGGTTTTTATTATATTTAAAAACTTCTATTTGTGTGCCATTCATTTCTGACGCATTGTTTTCGCACTTAATAAACATATCTATTGCTTCATGATCTGATATCCTATTATATATATTGGTTCTTGCAGATATTCGTTAATTATTTGTTATAACATAATCTATTATTGTTTTTGCGTTCTGTGTTATTCTGGTGTCTTCAAGCATTATCTGTTTTAAACCATTATCATTAAGTATGCTTTCAATTCTCTGTTTATAGAAATCTGTCCTCCAATCGATATTAAAAATACCAGCGATTGTTATGTTACAATTCAATTCATATATTTCTTCTATAAAATCTTGGAATTCAACACAAAAATCTGCTTTCGAATAACTTGGAGATCTGTATATCGCAATTATAAAAAAAAATCCAATTTTTTATGCCATATATGCACTAATCCAATACTCAGCATCTTTTACCACGGTCTTTATATTTGATATAATCCATTGTTTTTTAAAGTATATAATAACATCTCCTGTTTTTGCAAAATTAGACGATGTATTATATAGATCATATTCATTTATTTCAACTTCTGCTTCATCTATTTTTTTACGGATAGTATTATAAAGTCCGGTTTAACATATTGTACTATAATCTCGAGCTGATTGAAATTATTTGTTAGTCCTTGGATGTTAGTGTATATTCTTTGATTGTTATTTTTCTATATCTATATCTATTCCATATCTTTTCTTTTTTATGTTGAGTTTATTTATATAAACTGGACATTCTTTGCTTATCGTTGTATGATTTTCGTCGATAAATAGATTAACAGCCTTATGCAAAAACAAATCTTACTTGAGACTTGAAGTTCACGTCAGTTACCAGCAACGTTAAGCCTAACAAACCTATGTTAAAAAATAGTATGCAAAAACACTATGTTAACTACTGTATGCTTTAATAAATTTTACATGTTGATGCTGGCAACGCCTTCATTCTATTTCGTCTCTTTATAGTTAAAGATGTAAAAAAATGATTATTAATGTATTCGGATAGTCAGATATATTAATAATGTTTTGTATAGTTTCAATATAAAATGACATTTTTAATTATTGCATTATTTGGCTAGCAATTTTTAATACTTGAGATTTTTAAATTTATAAAAAATGAATAAGACGGAGTCTACAAAAAGAAAAAGATCCGAAAATTGGAATGAAGAGGATAAAGTAAGTATATTTATTGTTCTAGTTGGGTAACATTTTTGTTAAAAATACTTTGGTGATATTTACATATGTACATATATGTATGTATACACGTACATAGTGCTGCTTAAGGACCTCATTAGGAAGAGGGTAAAAAGAATTGAAAATAAAAACACTGATAGCTACACCAACTATTCAAAGAAAAAAGCATGGATGGAGGTGGCAGAGGAGTAAGTACACTACATTTATAAACATAACTATTTTAATTTTTATATGTATATATCGAATTTAAATAACAACTTATTTTTTTAGCTTCAACAGCTTATGTGTCGGGGAACAACGAACAATTACACAATAAAAAAATCAGTGGGTGGCTACCAAAATTACGGCGAAAAAACAATTATAGGAACAACGCAAAGATATACTGAAAACTGGTGGTGGTTCACTACCTATAGATGAACCTGTAAGTAGTGATGACTTATCAGTGTGGCTGCCAAATGAATTCGTTGTAGATTCCAACGAATTTGATTCGGATGCCGCGTTGAAAGAAGTAAGTATAGGTGACAATGCTATTTGGAGAAGTTACTACGATATTTATAGAAAACAATGATGAAAGTTTGGGTGAAACGGAAAAAATGGAACGTCGAGAAGAAATTCAAGAAAACGTACCCACTTCCACACCTCTCGTAAAGAAAAGGAAAACCACACAAGAATATCATCTAAAGCAAATGGTAGAATTTGACATGAAGTGCAGGGAAGAGCTGCATAAAAATCAATTAAGAGGTCTAGAGGACAAAATTTGAAGTAGAAAAGGCAAGGTTGGAAGTGGAGAAAGCAAGACTTAGAAATTTAAATTTTCAATACGACTTAATGAAAGAAAAAAGTTAGTCCTATAAAAAATATTCTGTTGGTACGTACATATACATACATGTATATACACATATGTTAATTATAGCAACCCCTTAATATTTACTTTTAATAATTCACTTAATTATATTTTTTTTACAGATAATCAGTGTGAATAATACGAGTGAATATTTTATTAATTCTTATTTTTATAAATGAATAAATATTTCTAAATAAAAAACAAAAGAAAAATATGTATTTGTAAATTTTTTTCCTTATTTTATTTTTAAAAATATTTTTGGAGAAACGCTTTAAATATGGCATTTTCTCTTCTACCTGAATTTTCTTCTCCGTTTTCGATTGTTTCTATTTGAATCGGCTCGTTTGCTTCAAAGTCAGCTGAAATTAAATATTATTTTAAAGTAACTAAATTTAAAAATTAAAAAAATATGTACATACATATGTATTTGCTATCTGTGCCGGATACTTTAACATTAAACTTACTTTTAAAAGCATCATTTTCTTCTATTGCGATATTTGGGAGAACAGCTAAAGCTACAATTAATATTTCAGCGTTTGGAAAGCTTACGGTTATACCATCAAGCAAGCACCGAAATCTTTGCTTCCAAACACCAAAACATAGCTCAACGGTATTTCGGGTTGCAATATGCGCCTTATTATATTTCAAATCCTTCTCATTTTGGGCGCGAAGTAGAGGTGTAAATAAGTATGGCGTTAATTTATATCCGGAATCGCCAAGCAAACGGCCCCGAAATTCACCGGTTTTCCAAACGTTCTTTTATCACCGATTCATTAAATATCCGGCAGTCGTGTGTGCTACCTCTCCATCTTGATACAAGGTCCAATATCTCCAATTGGGAATCGCAAACGCCCTTCAACAAAATTTCATGAAATCTCGGTAAAAAAGTTTACACATTGAATTACCTGAACATTGACCGAATAGAATCCTTTCCTGTTAATGTAATATTGCGCGGCATCACCACGTTTTCTTAATTTTTATGTGGCAGCCGTCAATTGCGCCAATGACTCCTGGGAAATTGGAATTGCCAATTCCACTTCTTCTTCAACAGAAGATAGCGTTTTTGTATATTTTCTAGCGTATTTCGCTAAAGCGCGCGAACCTTTTGCCCAAATTCTACTGACTGTGCTTTGTGTCAGGCCATGAAGCTCACCAGCATCATCTTGACACTAAAAATAAGTAAATGTGTATTCAACTTACTGTAACGAAATCTTCTACCTACTTCTCTTCTGGTTAATACGTTCTAAATGAAAACTTACACATTGCAAAATAATTTTCACATAGAATAAAAATTAATTTTACCAATTCTGTTTATTAAATTTAAAGCGTCCATTTTTTTTCATAAATCCATAGAATTTAAAATGTTTTCACAAAATTTTTTTTTCAAAACCTTTATTTGTGAAAATAATAAAATATTTTTTTAACGGCACTTTAAAGTAGGTGGATAGCTGCTTTAAATTAGTTGATGTTAACATCGGTTTACATGACGTGTGTTAAGCTAACAATCGTTTTTCCATGATACATTAAGGAATTTTGCTTAGCATTGGTTTAACAACCTCTGTTAAGTTTTTTTGCAAAAGGCTATGTCTTTTTTTTTCTTTGTTGCAATTAACACATTTCTTTAGAACTTCTTTTGTACAGGCTTTACTTATGTGGTTACTATGACATTTAAAACATACTGGTTCATTACGGCATTCATTCGCTTTATGGTTATAGCTTTGGCAATTAAAACATTGTTTTATATGAGTACCATCGAATATTCTACACTCTCCCAAGCAACATTCAGTCTTTGCATTGCCATAATTTTCATCAATTTTCATACGTTTCATCAACTTTTATTTTTGCATTGTAAACAGATCTATTAAATCGTTTGGTTTCAAAACATTTTACAACTTTAAATCTACTGTCGTTCATTACATCATTTTGTTTTTTTATTTTTTCCATCAATTCATTTTCATTTATTTTAAAATTCATGTCCGTTATTATTATGTTCATCCCAGACGGTTTGGAATTTTTACTTCGTAATTAGCACTTATTTCGTTTTGTATTGCATTTTTTATTTTTTCCCGTTCATCATTATTCTCGATCCGTACAACTAATGTATCATTTCGTCGTGTTTCGACATTTATGATTTTAAAATTCATTGGGTCAACTTATTTATTAAGTTCTTCCTTGGTTTTTTGCACCGTTTGCTTTCCCATCGGTTTTATGATTAAGGGGATATTTTTTTAACACATCTGGCATCACATTTTTATTTGAGACTGTGCATATGACATTTTTGGCTTTGAGTTCGTTTCTTTTATAATTTTTTTTAATTTCGTCGCCCATCTTTACATTGTTGTTGTTTATCATATATGGGTTTATTTTTATTTTCAACATCACTTACATTTTTTTTTCCTATCTTGGACCAGCACTCAGGGGATGATCCCTACACATGCGATGCGTTGTGCTGGAACTAGGAAATAGGTTATGGGATGGAGGATAGAGGGAGTAGTGTGAATGGACATTTGATTTGAATTTTCCCACGTCATAAGTGACAGGAAAGACCTCGGCAAGGAGTTTGTTCCACATACGCGATGTTCGGCCGAAAAATGAGTTCTCCCTGTAATGCGTAGTGCGGTTCGCTGCCAAGTTGACCACAAATGGATGTGCTCTTAATGATGAACGCGTCGTGCGCGTGAATGATCGGGTTTCGGGAACAAGTTCCCTCATTTCATCAGAACACATCCCATTATAGTAACGATAGAACAACGAAACGCTCCCCACGTTGCGACGATGCTCAAGAGAGTTAATAGAGTTGGCTACCCTACTGTCTCCTATGAGTTTCTTCGCTCTTTCCTGGAGCCGGTCGAGTAACTTCAAAATATTCTTTGAAGCACCGGCCCAAACATGAGAGTTGTATTCCATTTTCGGTCGGATGTAGGCGGTATAAATAGTGAGGAGATCAAATGGGGTGAAGTATGTCTTGCACCGTCTTAAAAAACCGAGGCACTTAATGCTTCTTTTGAGACCTGAAAAATGTGCTCAGTCCATCGAACATCGCACTGAATTTTCATGCGAAGAACATCAAGAGCTTCTGATTCCTCGATGTTTATACCGCCCATAATTACAGATGACGCAGCGTCATCGGGCATGCGTCGATGTGTAAGCATGCTGCATTGGGTCTTTTGAGCATTGAAATCGACCCTGTTTGCCTGACCCCATTGCGATATTTTCATGAGGTCACAATTCAATGAGTCACTCATATTCTGCCTCAGCGAAGTGATCATAGTCGATGTTGGCCTACGACTAAATGAATATGAGTGAGAAAGGCTGCTGTCATCTGCGAAAGAGTGGATAGGGTTGGAAGATTGACATAGAAGGTCATTAAGAAAGACTAGAAATAGGGTAGGAGAAAGAGTGGAGCCTTGCGGTACCCCTGAATTTATCTTATACTCGTTAGATGAGATCCCGTCTATAACAACTCTTATAGCGCGATCCCTGAGAAAACTCGATATAAATCGAGAGAAGATATCACCGACACCAAAAGCAATAAGTTTGGACAGAAGTGCCCCATGCCATACTCTATCAAATGCTTTAGAAATATCCAGAGCCACGACTTTACTTTCGCCGAACTGGTGAATAGAATCACACTATTTTTCCGAGAAGAAGGCTAGTAAGTCGCCCGTAGAGCGCCCTCGACGGAAGCCGTATTGACGGTCGTTCAGTAAATTGTTGGACTCTAAATATTTCATTAGGTGAAAGTTCACTATACTTTCCATCACTTTGGAAATCCCGGAACAGATTGCGATTGGGCGGTAATTTTCAGGTTTGCTTGCCTCACCCTTTTTTGGTATCGGCGTTACATTTGCAACCTTCCAGCACGATGGGAATTGACCTGTATAGTACAGAGTGCTGAAAAGAATTGCCAAAGGACGTGATAACGTCGAAGAACACTGCTTCAGGACCAGTGCAGGAATTCCATTCGGCCCAGGAGACTTGTTTATGTTGAGGTTCGTTAGAACCCTTTTAACTGCACGAGCTCGAAAGTATATCTTTGGCATAGTTACGGATACACGCTCGGGTGCGGGCAGTGGTTGATTGCTTTCCGGCAGGTGAGAATTACCTGCAAACATTTGAGTTAGGGTGTTAGGTGAATATTTGATCATCCTTCAAAAGAGCCGGAATAGAAGAACTATACATATACATTTCCATATAGTAGACTTTTTACCTCAACATTTTTTTCACACATTTTTTGCATGTTGTCCATTTTTTTAAATCTTGCATCATATCTTTTTTCAATTGCTTCCAATAATAGTATGTTCATTTACTTTACTAGTAAAAATTAGCAACGGGAGAGTAACAAGAAATTTTCCAAAAATACTCTCAAAAATGTGAAAAAGTAAATGAACGCTTTACTAGCTAAAATTTGCAAGTTAAAGTAGTGTTGTTATGTCTAGGTATATATGAGTACTTAATAACTGCCCCTATATTTTTTGGACAAATTATACATATATGTATATTATTATAAAAATATTGTGATTATGGTCATTTATTTTCATTTTTCATTGTCGTGTATTTCGAGTATGGCTTGTAATAGAATAATGAAAAGTTTTGCAATTTTATTTAATCTAATACTAGGCGTAGTAGAAATACGCTAAACACGATAAGGGTGATTAGCTACTTTTGAATAAAATATCTATTTTTAATTAGTTTATACGTTATAACAGCCTGCCTACACATAGCAATGATTTTTACACACGAATTTGTAAGATATTTCAGTTTTTGCAAATAAAATTGCCCTATTACTTTTTGTAGAATATTCACAAATTTATAGCAATCTGCTCCTAAAGTATTTAAAGCGAATATTCAATAAAAAAAATCCTTCTATTAATTGATTTAATAAATAAAATAATAAACAGCCGCCGAAAAACGGGAAAAAAGCAAACAAATTTAAGCAATTTTCATTTTCATTGTAATAAAAAGCTTTTTTGACCTCTTTTTATATTAATAACACTAATTATTTAAGCCTAAGGTCCTTTTAATATATATAATATTTATTTCGATATTTCGCTACTGCTTTGTGTAGCTTCTTCAGGAAAATTGGTTTTTGTTTATAATGAAAAAATATTTTTTTAAAATTCGCAATATAGGAAAAGTTCTTGTCAATGAAAATTCAAAATAAAAATATTAACAGCCATATTCATAAAAATATTAAAAGTCATATTCATAAAAATATATTCTGATTTGAAATAGGTATAAATATTCGATTTTGTATTGAAATTTTGTTTTTGAACCAAATCCAAAATACATTTTTACGAATATGTTACATATAATAAAATATTTAAAACAATAATTACAATAATAATAATGATAATAATAATAATAATAAAAATCTTTCGTCTATATCTTTTTAATAATAACCGATATGTTTATAGTTCTAAAAATTTTTGTTCTGTCTCTAAATGTAATTCTATGTATAAAAATAAAAACTACAAATACAATTATAATATATTTAATCTCTTATTAACTAAATGTCTATAATTTTGTGCAACATTTGCTGTATCTGCCTTAAAATTAATTCTGTTGGTAATTGGTGTATTAATTATATGTAACATTTCTAACATATAAATACGTTTATAATTATTTTCTGTGTCCAATACTGATACATTCTCAAAGTTTGGATAGTGATTCAATCTAGAACAGTGTGAAGATAATGCTGTTTTTTGAGAATTTATATCCCTATATTTTTGATCAGACCTGTGTTCTGCAATCCTAGTCCTTAATTTATTTTTAGTTGTACCTATACATATCTTATCACAATCTTCATTGTGATTCCCACCACAAGGTATCTTATAAATTAAATTAGACATATCGAATTTCTGTATCCTATCTTTAGTCTTACTAAACAATCTGTTTAATGTGTTATATGTCTTATAAGCAATTGTATATTTCCCCGAATCATATATTTCCGACTTTCTTAAACGTTCAGCTATTCCAGGTACATAAGTAAGTTATTTGTATGTCTTTGGATCATCCGTATTGTTAATATTATTCATAATTCTAAATCTGTGTTGATTAATTAATCTATAAATTAGCCAAACTGGAAAATCATTGTCCCTAAGTATATTCACAATCTTACTCTTATTTTTAAAATGAAATTGTCTGTCACTAATATTTAATATTTTTTTTTTCTATCCAGGAATTTGATAGAAAAAATATTTTTAAAAATATTTTTATGAATATGGCTGTTAATATTTTTATTTTGAATTTTCATTGACAAGAACTTTTCCTATATTGTGAATTTTAAAAAAAATATTTTTTCATTATAAACAAAAACCAATTCTCCTGAAGAAGCTACACAAAGGAGTAGCGAAATATCGAAATAAATATTAAATATATTAAAAGGACCTTAGGCTTAAATAATTAGTGTTATTAATGTAATAAAAGCTTTATCCAAAATAAAATACCATGTTGCTGCCAGCATTAAACTCCAAAAGCAGTAAAAAAAGTAATTTAATAAATTATGTCTTATATTATATTAAATTTATTTGCAAATATATATTTGAACTAATTGAATTATTTGCCTGCTTAGTGTAAAGTACCGAGTATCTAGGTACTCATAATATTTACAATACTAAAAATAACAGCAGGTCTGTTTGCCGGAACATCCTTTGCCACTGATGTCCCAGATGCTTAGTTTAATTCCATTAGACATCTTATTTTGCTTCTGTTGTTCCTAAGTTACAAAACAATAAATTTGTTATCTTTTTAATATTTTTTATCGTTTTAAAAGTTTACATTTACTTACAATTTCTTAAATTTTCCAAAATATTTTTATTTTTAATTTAATTTAGAAATACTGTTTTGTAAACACAAACGCAAAACAGCTGTTTGAATAATTATTGCAAGTAAAAATTTTACTTGTAAAAACTTGGAAGAATTTTTCTGCCTCTCAATTTTTTACGCTCTTTTGACGCTCTCTCGTTGCAAATTTTTTGGGTTAATGAACGCTTTCTAGAAACAATTGTTACAAATTTGTAAAAATTTTTAGTAAATGAACACAACTAATGTTTTCATTTCATTTTCGTTTTGTTTGAGTGAACTCTCAAATTCATGTTTGTAATCGGTCAATGTTTGTTTGTTTTTGTTGACAATATCCCTTATTTCTTTCAAAAGCATATTAACATTCTGTATATACTGCATACAGTCATCAGAGATACATATATCTTATAAAGTTATTTTCATCAAATATTTTACCAGAATATTGTTCGATTCCTGCGCATTTCTTTGTAAAATGATAAATTTTATCGCATACTCCATTACAACGTATGCTTTCACCTCTGATCGCTGATCTGCATTTACTGCATTCAGCCATTTTATTATTCAAATCTTTCCAATATTTTCCTATTTACACTTTGCTGATAATTTATTTCACAACTTGACAAGAAATTTTAAGCTTATTATAAGATTATTAATTATTTTTCAAAACAATTTGTACAGATCACAATAATTCACTTCCTTACTTATCGGTTCCATCTGATCCTTTAGAATAATCTCAAGGATCTTGGACAAACTGTCTAAGATTCTTATTGGTCTATAATTACCCAGTGAAAACTTCTATCCTTCTTTCTAATGGGAACTGTTCGGAAGGTTTTCCAAAGAGTTGGGTATGAAGATGTTAAAATAGCTGAATTAATAACGTGAACCAGGTAATCCTCAATATAAGGATAAATAATTTTTATAAATTTATGTGGTAGTCTATCCGCACCAACTGCGTTTGATTTAATTCTAGAAGTAGCAAAAGAGAGTTCATTCTTATCAACACATCTAAAGCATAAACCTGTTTCCAGGAACCCATCAAAGTCCGGAAGGATCTCATCGGAATGCACCTGCGAGAAGATAAAGAAGTTGTTAAATGTGTCGGGATCATGTTGATTAAAAGGATTTTGCGAATTATGCCCACGATTATTAATAGTCCTCCACATATCCGTATTGCTATAATTCAGAAATCTGGAATTCCAGGAGGCAATTTTTATTTTTCTTAGCAAGCTCTTCACCTTATTCCTATATTTGCAGTATATTGACCAATTTGACCTACACATATCCTCTCTATAGGCCCTAAATGCTAACGTCCTCATGTTCATAGCAGCCCTCACATTAGGCGCGGCACAGAAATTCACATTTGACGTAGCTGTTGGTTTCCTAACAGGACCTGAATGTGAAGAGAATTCAAAAGTTGGTAAAAAAGTCAGATTTGTTCATCTACATCGCTACATATGTAACGATGTAATATCATGAATCCTTCCCCAATTAATGTTCCTGTAGTCCCTATATTCAGAAACTTGAACGGATCTATCCAAGGGTATGTCAATATAAGCAAAAATAAAAGCATGATGCGAAACGGAGGGTACAAAGAATTGCCCAGAACAGTTCACCAAGTTAACATCATTAAAAAAGGCATAATCAATCAAGGTGGTCGAACAATATTTACTACTGAAGTGAGTTGGTAAATTATTATGGAAATATCAAAGATTGCTTACGTGACACAAGTTCCGAATATAATTAGCCTTAGATTCAATAAAAAGATTTGAGTTAAAATCACCCAAAATTAACACATTCTCATAACGACAACAAATGTTACCAAAAATCTCCTCTAACGTTCCTAAGCTCCCGTGGAGAGCATAAACTACACACACAAGTGAAATTGACGAACCATTAATAACCTCAATAAAAAGGCACTCCACTGTATTCGGATCAGACAATTCAAAAACAACTTTCGCCTTCACCCCAATTCGAATAAAGAAGGCCACACCTCCACCCCTCTTATCAAGGCGGTCATTCCTTAATACATAGTAATCCATATTTTTAATCATATTATCAGAGATGTCAGGTTTCAGCCAAGATTCGGAGACTGCCAGATGTCTGTTAGGGAGTCCTCTAAAATAAATTTGAATTCTTCAAACTTCGAGTTATTGACCGATGGTTTGATACTTTGAGCGTTAATGTGAGCAACTTTCAAACGTCGACAATATCCAAAAAAAATTTTACGTAAAATACTATTATATTCAATTATAGGACTGAGATTTACTAGTAAAGGATTACTGTTATAATTATTCACGTACTAAATAATGAGTAATAAAAGAAAGTGTAACAATTATGCATATACTTGACTAATTACTTCATAATCAAAAAGAATTGTATAAAAAGTGTGAGTATATCGTTAGCTGAAATGTCCATTTTAATTTGATAAAGGTTTTATATTAATATTATAGAAGACAAAGCATGAATGAATGCATAAGTAGAAATTTAATTTGATTCATATGTATAACTAGGGCAAAGTATCAACAGAAATAATCGTTTCACAACAGCCAAAAAATGAATAAAACTCGCAGGAGCCAAAAACTTTACAGTTGTTATCAGAAAAAGAATTTTGATTTTAGGAATATCAGATTTTAATAGTTGGTATTTAGCAAATTTTTTTTCCTTATATAATCTTCTGCATTGGTAAAGCAGTCGCGCAACTTTAGGCGACCAATGATCATTCAAGTAAATTCTTTTATTTATATCTGTTGCTATTAATGAAGAAAGGCATAGTGTTCTAGTTTTAAAATAATTCCGCATTGCAAGGTCCCGTTTTAGGATACTATATAGCTTTATCACGATAGAATTTCCATTGTTAGTAAAATAAATATTATTGATATCCTGAACTCCAATAACGATTATTAGTTCCTTGAATATTTTAATAACAATGTCACTGACGTTTTCCTGGTACTACGGTAAGCCGTTTATTATTAAGTCAGATCTATTCAGTCGTTTCTGCAATATTTCATTTTGGTCCTCAAGAAAGTTAATTTTGTTAGATGTGGACTCATCAAACCTCTTAATCAGTGAGGTGCAATTGTCAATATCTCCTTTTAATTTCGTGATTTTAGAGTTCAATTCCTCCTTAATGTGAGTTAATATTGAGTCAAACTTTTGTTGTATGTCAGTAAGTCCCTTGCGTAGCTCCTCACGAAGTGAGATTTCTGCTGAATTAATTTTTGTTCCCTTACATTTATCACAAATAAAGTTGAAGGCACCTTTTGATTTGGACAGCATCGTTAAATGTTCTGTACTTACACCAACACAGCCTAAATGAAACCATTTGACACAGAGCACACATGAAATACTCCTTTGAGACTTTGTTATGTTTTTGCCGCAAGACTGCAGCATACATATTACGCTTTCCGAAGGAGGCATTCTGTAAGATTTGCAGTTGGGAAGTATTTAGAAGCTACCAGAATCAGGTCCACACACCGAGCAACAGGAGTACGAAGATGTTTGACGGATTTTTGAGTTTATGTATATCACTGAACACCGGTATTATTTAAATGTTTTGTCTTGTAGAGTTTTAAACAATATATTTAAAACGATATTTATAAATATCACTGTAGAGAACGATTTAAGCACAAAAGATACTAAGGCAATTTATTAAACGATGAAAATAACTTTATAAGCAGAAATAATTAGCCAGCAATGATTTTTCAGTTAACTATTCATTACGGGGTTGCCAGATGATTTCCAATTTTTTGCCAATGTGTCTTTTAAACTCAAATACATCCAGGTTTTAAAGTTCATTAAAATCGGCTATGTAGTTTTAGTGAGGCTGAAATTTTCCGCCTTTCGCCCTCCTAGTCATAGTTTTGAAAATGTATATTACCTATGAGCATTGCATGCAGATCTATCCATGTTCTAAATTTCATTAAAATCGGTTTTAACGTTTCGGTGGGGCAGAAATTCCCCCTTTCGCCTTCCTGGTCCTAGTTTTGAAAGTGTACATAGACTATGTGAATTTCTAGACGCAAATCTAAATATGATCTCAATTTCATTAAAATCGGTTTGAACGTTTCGGAGGGGCAGAATTTCCCCCCTATCGCCCTCTTGGTCCTACTTTTGAAAATTTATATAGCCTCAGTGAATTTTTAGACACAAATCTATCCATGTTCTAAATTTCATTAAAATCGGTTTGAACGTTTCGGAGGCATGGCTTCATTTTTTTATTTACTTAAAGAGAGAGAAAAAACTACTTATATTTGATTCACTTAATTTTTCCTTAGTTTTTGTTTCTGCAAAAAACCCGTAAACATAAAGTAAAAGATATATTTGTTTTTTAGAGCATCTAATAAGAAGAGAAGAGTTTTGTTTAATGGTGTGAGTAATATGGAATACAACTCTCATGTTTGGGCCGGTGCTTCAAAGACTATTTTGAAGTTACTCGACCGGGTCCAAGAGAGAGCGAAGAAACTCATAGGAGACAGTAGGGTAGCCAACTCTATTAACTCTCTTGAGCATCGTCGCAACGTGGGGTGCGTTTCGTTGTTCTATCGTTACTATAATGGGATGTGTTCTGATGAAATCAGGGAACTTGTTCCCGAAACCCGATCATTCACGCGCACGACGCGTTCATCATTAAGAGCACATCCATTTGTCGTCAACTTGGCAGCGAACCGCACTACGCATTACAGGGAGAACTCATTTTTCGGCCGAACATCGCGTATGTGGAACAAACTCCCTGCCAAGGTATAAAAAAAAAAAAAAAAAAAAAACTTTAAAGTCATATTACTACTAAAGTACTAACCGATCTTTGCCGAAAAATCTTTAAAACCATATATGTATGTATGTTTATCTTTTCAAAATGGATTACAAAAAACGTGTTTACAGGGTGTCCGCCGGGAAGGTATATTACTTTGTTTTGCCGCCATTTTGGTAAACATTAGTCTTGACAGTTCATGTTTGGCAGTCGTGAAGT
This sequence comes from Dexiosoma caninum, assembly GCA_963924685.1. Classification (NCBI taxonomy): domain Eukaryota; kingdom Metazoa; phylum Arthropoda; class Insecta; order Diptera; family Tachinidae; genus Dexiosoma; species Dexiosoma caninum. The sequence continues at coordinate 59,537,306 of OZ004729.1, forward strand.
AGACACGTGGCAAATGTATTATGGAAAAATATTCGATAAACCAACGTGTTTTAATCGTTAAAACATTTTATCAAAATCAATCATCGATTACTGTGACGATGAGAAAGTTACGTGAAATTTTTGGGGAGAAACAACGTGCCAACAAAACGCACTATTTATCGTGTAGTGAATGAATTCGAAGAAAGAGGGTCTGTAGGTGATAGGCATGGACCACAACGTACTGCAAGATCGGCTGGAAACATTACTGCTCCTCAAGAAAGTGTTCAAAACAATCCATCAAGCTCAATTCGACGCCATGATCAAGAGCTTGGTCTTCAAAGAACTACTTTGGCCACAATTTTTAACGCCACAACTGCATGCTTTGAGCTTGATTAACATGTGGTATCAACAAGACGGTGCCACATCGCATACAGCCAGGATTACAATGGAATTACTGCGAGACCTCTTTCCACAACAAGTTATTTCAAGAAATGTTGATGTTGATTGGTCTCCACGGTCGCCTGATTTGACTGCTCCGCACTTCTTTTTGTGGTGATATCTGAAAAGCAATGTTTATGCAAACAAACCAGAAACGCTTGAGCAACTCAAACAAAATATTCATGATGAAATTAATGAAATACCGCGTGAAATGTGTGAGAATGTAATGAAAAATGTGCCTAAAAAGGCCTCGCATTTGTGAGGCTAACATAGGCGGACATTTGCTGATATTGTATTCCATACATAATTGCCGACATTAAATAAAACATTTATCAATATAAGATCCATTCTCTTTCATTTAATCAAAAATTATAAAGAAACAAGGTAGTATACCTTCCCGGCGGACACCCTGTACTATCCTGACAATAAATGGTTTGTAATCTTCTATAATAATACGTAATTGAAATTTGAAGCACAATACATATCAAATAAGCTGTTAGGATATAAAGAAAATAAATGCATTTAAAAGTTGATTTTGATATTTTTAAAAATAGCAATAAATTATAATTTTATTTGGATATCGTCGTTGCTATGTGCAAGCCATATGTCAAATGTTCCTACAAAAAGAGTTATGTGTATACATATATTCATTTAACGGCTATTCATTTGATTCAATTTGAACAAGTATTTCTTTAATTTTCTGTCAAAAAATAGCGAAGATTTTAAATATTAGATTTTTAGAAACTATTACATATATTTCGTGAACTTTTTCTTAATTTTACTTCAATTTATCATTGTAAGTTGATTGGTGCAGTTTTATTTTGTTGATTTTTCCTAACGTCACAGTTGCTATCTGTCCGATGAATATTGTGTAGACATTCTATGCAGTGCAATCTCAATTTCAAATCTAAAGTGTGGCGGATTGATATGCAAAAGTTTCGTTTTTAAAGCGTTTATTATTAATCCGTGATCGTGACATCACCTCTGAGCTTTTTCCAACTGAATTTGCATAATTTTCAATGCTTCATTTATATTTTTATGCGCAACAACGATGGTTGTATCGTCTGCATATGCCTATGTACTGCTGTGGTCAAGAATATTAATCAGTTCATTTGTATATAAAATAAATAGGATGGGGCCTAATTTGAAGCCCTGTGGTACTCCATAATTCATTGGCATATCTTTGCTATACCTGCCAGACACTTTAACAACAAACTTTCTAATTTTCAGGTAGCTTTCAAATAGTTTTAGGTAAAATTGGTATGGGTCTGTAGTTATTAAATTCAGCTGTACATCCACTCTTACATATTGGTCGAATGCACGATAGTTTGAATACATCATGAACTGTTGAAGTGTTTATTATTAGGTTTAATAATTTGGCTCCCATAGGAGTCATAACTTGAGCACTGTATTTTAAATCAATAGATCTGATGCCATCAAAACCAGCACTTTTATTATTTTGCTATTTTTTAATTATTGTGAAGACCTCTTTTTCACTTGTTTCAGCAAGATAAAAGGAATTTGGAAGTATTCGAGAATTATTACTAATGACACTCAAATTGCAATTGTATATAATTTTTTCAACATTTGCTTTAAAGTTTACCGCAAAAGAATCACATACATATTTCCGATTTACTTATTATTTTGAAATTTTTTTCAATTGTTTCATCAATGTTACTATATTCTTATTAGCATATGATATAATATATGTGTAAAGCATACGATTCAAAATATTTTAAAATTTCATAGAACATTAACGAAACGGCCGGTAACGGCTTCAGCTGTAACGAATCCACAGGCACTTTTCTGGCAACTAAAAATTTCTGGTTGGCAGCCGGCAAACCAACTGAAGTTTTGTTGCCATGCATAATCGAGTCATAAATTCACAAAATTGACACTATGATGTTCCAATAGGAGTGAGTGTTGCGTGGGGGAATTTGTATACAGTTTGTAAAAAATATGTTTACAAAGCTTAGAAAAATTAAAAAGTTGAAGGGAAACTCTTATTTGCAAGTAAATTATATAACTTTTATTAAATTTTTTTCTTCATGTATTCAATTGAAGATGTTTATAAACACTTTGCACAAAAAAAAACCAAATTAAATTAAATAACAAAATAATAATCGTAACTTAAAAAATACTTCCAGTTTCTACGCTGTAAAATAAATGTTTACAAAATTGTGTTAAATTGAATTAAATATATTCTAAATGGTAAAAAAAAAGATTTGAGGGTGCTAATACTTGGTGTGCCCTCCTTTAGCTTTAATTACAGCTTCTAAGCGTCTAGACATTGAATGGATAAGCTTTGGTATATCGTAATTTTCAGGTATTTTTTCCCACTCTTCTTTAATAAATGTTATTAACTGTTGTTTGTTTTTTGGTGACCTTTTTCCAACTTTTTTCTTTAGGTGGACCCACAAATTTTCTATAGGGTTTAAGTCTGGGCTTTGTGCTGGGGTATCTATCACTTTTGTACAATTATATAACAACCAGGATCTACAAATATATGCCTTATGCTTCGGTTCATTATCCTGCTAAAATTTATACTTGAGCTTTTCTGGGTCAACAAAACCGAATTTCCGAGCACTTGCACTCAATTCCTTTTTCAAAATGTTTAGATAGACTTCCTTGGTCATTATATCCTCTAATATTCTTATTTCGCCAACACCCTTGCTCGAAATACAACCCCACACCATAACGGATAGTTTACCGAACTTTACAGTGGGTATTATATTTTTATTTTCTAAAGCCGTCAGGGGTTTTCGCCAAACTTTTTGAGGTCCATCATGGTAGTACAGCATCACTTTCGTTTCGTCACAAAAAATAACATCATCCCAGTGCTCCGGAGGAAAAGAAATGTGTTCAATGGCAAACTTATACCTTTTTTCTATGTTTGCCGCGGATAGCAAAGGTTTTTTCCTCGCAACTCTTGAAGAGTATTTATGGTTTTGTAGCACATTTCTAACAGTCTGATGAGAGATACTTACTCCACATTCATTACTGATGTTAAGTGCACATCCTCTAGTACTAAAATGTGGATTCTCATCAATCATTTTCAAAATTTTCTTTTCAATTCGCCGAGTTACTTTTTTTCGTCTGCCTGGTGATACATTTGGTTCCAGTCTTCCTTCTTTTTCAGCACGGTTAATAACATTATATACCGTCTTTAGGTTAAGAGACAACATTTCAGCAGTTTCTCTGTGAGATTTTCCTTTATAGTAATTAAAATACACCAGTTGGGTAATGTCTTTGTTCAGTCGCTTTCCTGGCATAGTTTATATATAATTGGATAATCGCTTGTTTGTTCTATGAGCTCAATTTAAGAATAAAAGACAACAGCTACTCTTAGCGTCCGTATAAAACTCTTACACGCAATACATGTGCAAAAAACCAACGGTTCTTTCTTGACTTTGCATTTTTGTAAACATTTTTTTTACACTGTTGGAAGTATACAAAATTATTTTGTAGCGTTGTTGTTGTAATATATTCATAAATTTGCCAAAGTTTCGACGCCTGCTTGTCGTCAACATACAAAACAACAGTTATAAAAAAAAAATTTACAAATGTAATGATATTGTTGTTGTAAATATTTATTTAAACTTAAATTCTTAAAAAATTTTTGTTTTGTAAACATATTTTTTACAAACTGTATATATAATCTTTAATAATTTCCCATCAGAGCTATGCACATATAACTTCCAGCTTCACCTGCTGCAGGTCGACTTTTGGAATTCAGTTTAATTGCCGTTTACACAGTTGATAATTTTAATGTCACAAGTAATGTTACACTTTATAATATTAATAATCGTACGATGAATGCGAGTAGAAAAAATTTCCACAACTTTCAACTATTTTTTATAAATTATATGTATTTTTGAATTTGCATTTCACAGGCGTTCGGACCGAAGAAAATATTTGTAAAATGAGCGGTAAAGTTCGTTTAAAGGCGAATGGAATTTTGGACGAAGATCCATTGACACTTCAAGACATTGTATACCGTTATATATGCAAAAATCTAGACGTTATTAGATGTGAAGATAACAAGATTGATGACTCAGATGAAGAATTAAAACACTTTTATTTACGTGATGGCATCGTTTTACCAAATGACATTTGCGATCGTTTAATAGATACGTATCAGAAACACTTTTATCGTCAGTTTGATGATAAATTCGTTAGTATATTTCAGGATACAAATCGGACTTCATTAAATGTTATACATTTGCGTAACAATCACTTAACAGATTACGGTAAGTATACTTTTATTCTTTGCTTATATATTCTTTGGTTATTTATTTCGAAATATAATTGTTGCTTTATTCCAATTAATCGGCAGAGTCTGGTTTTTTATATCTTTGTTATATGCTTTTTAATCCTGCGAAACATTTTATGTTGCTTCTTATATATCCGATGTCATTTCGTAAATATGTTGATAAGCATTGAATTTTTACGAACAATTTCACAAAATAAAACTCGCGAAATTAAAAGGGTTGAATATAAAATTTTTATACAACATGTTTTTCTCTTATTTGTTTGCATGTTAATAGGTGGGTATGTGTAACTGGAGGCGACTCTTTATAATTAGAATTGTAAGAGACCATTAAATTGCGCTACCGATTTTATTTTTGACCTCCCCAGTTTTATTTTCGTGATCGGGAGTTTTATTTTATTTTCACAAATACAGTGTTAACACGAGAGAATTTATTGAAATTGTGCCCGCGAGTACCTTTTTTTCCTAACCTCCTTATAACCGCGTTGTTCGTAAGAAATAGTGTATTTCGCCGAACCTAGAAATGTTTAATGTTGCTCATAAAAATTTTAATTAAAGTCTTTAGGAACCGAAAATAATTTTCCCCGAACATAAATTATTCAGTTAAAGGTGTGCTAGAGTTTATAATCGCGAGAAATTTGGCGATTGCAGTTCGCAAGCACTTACATAAACTTAACTTCAAAATAACAATAAAACTATGCAAAAATTAACTTAAAGATGTTTTATTTTATTATTAGCAAAAATTAGTAACATTTTCCAAAAACTCAGGTTAAAAATATAAATTTTAATTTATATGTTTGGTTTTAACAATTGTGTGTAACAATTGTTTTCTTGATTACTACCGATTTGACAGAAACAGCTGATTTTTTTTGGCAAGTCGCACGATTTGCAAATCAACAAAATAACGATAGCATTTAACAAAATAAATAAAAAAATTAGCATATGTAATAAAAAGTAGTTTTTAATTATACGTACTGTTATTTATTAAATTATTTGTAAAATAGTGTGGCATTACAACGCTTTTTTGAAATGATTTTTTAAAGTCGGTTAGACTTCATTATCAATCCCCTATGAATGAATCGTGCGATTATGTAGGATAGTGAATGGAGGCCTTTAGCTTTGGAATGTGTAGTTGGTAATCAATTGAAATGTGCAGTTATTTGTAATTATAATTTTGGTAAGCCTATTAAATTTTTTAAGTTAAAATTCATGACGGCTTCTTAATAGATTTTATGGAAATACGTCTAAGTATATCAGTTATGTATTACTACATTTATACGTACGAGTTAAGCCACCTTTATACGACATGTTTTTACATCTGAGTTCTCAACTTTGTGACTCATATGTATGTAATTGTGCATGCCTCTCAAAATTGCTACTTCACAGAAGATTTATAATATTTTCTTGCAAACGTACATGTTTTACTACGTCTGACATAGTTATTGTTCGTTTACAACAGCAAATTTTATTAAATTTGGTTTTTGTTAAAAATTTGTTTGTGAAATAGAACTCAGAACTTTATTTGGTAGTGATTGCAAACTGCCGTTAGTGGACTATAAAAAAAATAAAAATACTCTCCCACACACTCGAAGTACAAAACTAAAAAATGGAAACATTTTTCGTGGGTTCAGCCCCAGTTTCAGGCTCATAAGAACATCTCACATTTTTTGTGATGTGCATTTTGTGTCTTTGTGGCAGTTGTTGTCGCAAGGTTTCGAAGGTATGGTCACTGGTCACTGAACAGTAACGGCTTCAGTTGTATCCAATTCAGTCAGAACGCCCTTCTTCATCGGTATTGTGTGCACCGGATAATTAAAATAATTAATAAAAATGGCTACAAAAACGAGGGTTGAAAATTTAAAATGTCTCTTTGACATCAGAGACGCTACAACACTGCTATAAAAAAACAACGTGCAAAAAGCAGTGTTGTAAGATAGTGAACTTCACTCCTATCATTTCTCCTACTATACCTTTCCGCTAGTTCCAGCACAATGTACCGCATGTGTAGGGGTCATCTCCTGAGTGCTGGTCCAAGATAAAAAAAAAATATAATTTCGAATAATTTTTCTAAAATAATACTTTGAACTAATTTTAATTATGTATATACAACACCTCTGAACATAAAACATTTCCTTCCTGGTTGTTCTAAATTTAATAAATATAGACAACTTTTTTTTTAAATATAAACCGGATGACATTACTTTCCACACCTTCTGAACATACTATACAAGAAATAATTAAATTTTACTAGTTTATAAAATAGAATTTAAATAAAAAAAAGTATTTTTTGACGAAGGTAGGGGTCGGCTTTTTAACCTTTTTTTTATATCTTTGAAATTTCTAATCGGATCTTAAAGAATGATATATCAATGTATATTCAACTGCAAGGATGGAGGATCTGTCAATTCGAATTTAGTCCAATTGATCAAAGCAACGTAAGAGTCACTCTCGAAGTTATGAAACTACCAACTTGTGGATCGAGCATTTGACCAATGCATCCTGGTGCTTCATAGCGGGCAGATAAAATCTTAGTAAAGCCATCTGAACTTTCTAGCAGATCATGGTCTGTTATCATTGATAACAAAATATTTTGTGGAGGGGAAAAATACGCGTTATTTTCGATGAACGAATGGAGAGGATGTTGAGTGCATTTCTGCAATACACAAATCCAAGATATTTATTGGAAAACGCGGCGACTTCATTGAATCGCCAGTGATTGGCAATTCATTTCAGAGTGATCATTATAGATCACTTTAGTAGTATCAAGCCATTCCCATGATGAATGTTTGGCGTGATTGTAAATAGCATTTGTATTTGTTTGGAAGCAAACGGGATAGAGAAGCTTGATGCGTATACAAAAAGACACTATTTCGTTACAGCTTAATTAGTTGTAGATTAGACTACAAATGTCGACTGTTCTACAAGAACTATCGAATTACTTTCTTTGCAGAATTGTATAGGTTTTTTGCCAGCTTTAATTTTTTGACATTAGGAATGATAGGAAAGATCTGGTTGATAAATACTAGAACAGGTAACTTGATGTCAATGGTCGTTGTTGCAGAATATTGAGATTCTCAAGACAAAAACATAGATATATCATTTTATAAGATCCGACTGCAAATGCCAAAGATATAAAAAAAGGTTTAAAAAAGCGACCACTACCGTCGGCAACAAAAAAATTTTTTTTTCATATTACTGTTCAAAAATACGTTATATGGTATGGTGTACGGAGCACTTTTTTTGATGTACGGTCTAATGTATATGTCTATATATTTTTTAATTTATTAATACAAAAAAAAAACAACTTGGAAGATCTAAAATATTTAATACAGAAAAATATAAAATGTGCAATACTTTAGGAAAATTATTTAATAAAACGAAAGATAGAGTTGAACACACAGAATTATCCAATTTAGTATACAATTTATGTTTCCTACAACAAAAAACAAACTTAAAACTATATTAGCAGGACATAAGTCAGATCAAAAATATAGACATATAAATACACACAAAACAGCATTAACTTCACATTGTGCAACTTGAAATCATTATCCAAAATTTAAAGACACAACTATATTAGAAAAAGAAACGAATTATAAACGACGTTTTTTGTTAGAAATGTTACAGATAATTAAATACCTGCGCACAAAAGAACAAACTATAAATCAGATCTAGATAATTTAGCACAAAATTAATACTATTTAGATTTAGATTATGTATTAAATATATATGTTTATACAAAAAAAAGGAATTACTAGAGGTAGTCCATAGGTCATTTATTAAATAATTTTTAATAATTATGTGCTATTGTTATAGTTACGAATTTATGTTATTATTACTTGTACAAATATGTTATTTTACATACATGTATATATGTAAAAAGAAAATATTTTTGAAAACATATTTATTTATGTATACATGTACACACATTTTACATTTGTATACAAAACATTTTTAATATCAATGCCAAAAAAAATTTTAATTTCCTTTCAAAAATATATGTTTTTTAATTTTGTTAATACAAATTGTTATTTCCTGCATCGCTATTAGGTAGCGAAATATTGAAAATAAATAATTTAAAAGCTTTCTATAAAAAAGACCATCACTCAAAAGAAATATAATTAAATAAATTAATAAAGGTCGAACTAAAGTAGAAGTGAGACTAATAATAAAAATTGTTATAACAGTAATTATTTTTTTTTAATTCTTAGAGCTTAAAGCCTTGATGCTATAGCCTAAATATTATTTAGTATATACATGTATGTATTTAATAAATTTGAATAATAACAATTTTAATTATATTTATGTGTTGTGCAATGTCGTCAATAAACATTTAATAATTCTATTAAAGGACTGGAAATACTTATGCGACACAAGCTATATTCACTCTCAATATGGTATTGCGATCAAGTTACCGTACAATCTCACGAACTATTGGCTCGTTATGGTGAAAATCTACGTTCTCTGGAATTGGGTATTAGTTCTCATATGTTACAGAATGCCGAACCGAATGATAAAGAACCAGTGGATTTTCAATTTAATTGTCCTCACTTACGCCGTCTTGTATTGAACAGTGTTGTATTGCATCATCGTTTACAATTCGCTCATTTGGAAGATTTAACTCATTTAGATTTGACTTCGTGTGTTTTAGCGAATTTTAGTCTTCAGATATTGCACACTCTGCCTAAACTTCATACACTTATACTTTTTAACGTTTGGCCAATTGTAAATCAACTACCTGCTATTTGCTGTTTAAAAAGTCTTCGTACATTGGATATATCGATATCAAGCTCTGGTAATGGTCATGGTACTTACGATTTGCCAGATCAGTCTTTGGAAATGTTGGTGGAAAATCTACGTGACTTAACCCACTTGGATATATCTGGTACTAACTTGGCTGGAAATGGAGTGGCAACCAAAGAATCCAGTTATAAAGTAAACACAGACATACCGGGCCTAGCTGCACGTACTCAAAGACCGCTACAATTCTTGGGGTTATATCACACAGCACATTGGGCTTGTAAACGCCATGATATACCAGCTTTAGAGGTAAGTTGTTTTTGTTTTTTTAAAAGCTCTGATATTTCAATTAATACTGAAATTATTTTAGTTTTTTTTTTGTTCTAAAACCATTGAATATTATTGCATTGTTTGGAAGTAGTCTTCCGAAATTCATTACTAGTAATACAAATTGTTGATTAGATTAAAAATTTTGAATCTGGTATCGTTCGAAAATTTAATGGGTTTGCAATTTCTTGTCTGTGCTGTTGGGTGAGTAGTTAGCGTATCCTCGGTTCAAATACTCGTCGGCGAAGAAAAAAATAAATAAAAGGGCTTGCCTTTAGATTAAAAATTAATTAATGCACCACCAGAGACGCAGTAACTCTTTACTTTACTCTACGCTTTACAAATAAAAAAAAAAAAAAAGAGTTGTGTAAGTATTGAACTCAATATTTCCTTTAACCAGCTCTCTTTTCTACACTATACATTTCCAACTAGATCCGGTGCATTCATTGCATAGTACGGGATAGATCCACGATCCTAACGATATTATCTGTGCACCATGAAGGGACTTCGTCGAAATATTTTCTTTGATAAATAATATTTTCTTTATAAAAATAAATTTTTATGGTAGAAAACAAAATTAACAAATTTAAACTAGCAATCCCAATTCTATAATTGTTAATTGGGTTAAATTACTCAATTCCGAGGCACTTGGGATTTCAAAGTTAAATTTAATAATAGGTTAGGTTTAGGGGCTGCCAATTCCACAAGAATCAGATCTTTTAGGTACCGTTGTGATAGCTGGACGGGGATAAAAAAGAAATTCTAAACCATCCTGAATTTGCATAAATAAACCTATTTTCCTCATCTTGTAATTCCGATAGTTCAGCAGGTTCTGCAGAAATCGGAAAAAACAAATGTTCAACTGTTTTCTCTTCCTGGTCCTCATCTCGACTAGTTCTAGAGAAGTTGTCATACGGATGATTCAATATCCTCGCATGCAGATCTATATGACAGTGTTAATACCGGCAATTTTTTATACGGAGCTCTTTTCTGGGTATCCCTCTCAGGCTGGCGGACCATCAGGAATTATTCCGCTGCGAAGTTAATTTAGGTGTTGAGCCAGTGACTTCGTTTGACCATCTGGTCTGCAAAATCCTGAAGAGTTTTTACTCTTTTTTGGATTGCAGCCAATTGATTTGCATGTCAGTTTGGAAGCGAGCCTCATCTTTGCCCAGCCCTGCCGCTTTATCGTTTTGTGCAAATTAGTGACATTTATAACTTTAAGAGAGTTAAAACATTTGCTAACAGACAATTCCTTCAATTACTAAATCATTTTTAAAATTGCTAATATTTTAAAAATTTCGTTAGATCACCGGGGATGCAAATGAACATCAGATTTTAACCGCTGCGCGGTATTACTATGATAGACCTGTTCTATTGACAAGGGTAAGTTAAATCAGCATTTTCATCTATTATTTGTTAGACAGAAATACCTATTTTTCATGAAGGTTCTCAATGATTTATATCACCTCTTTCGATTTGAAAATTGCAAAGATATACCCACCGCTTTAGATGTTGTTTTGACAGCTATGGATAGACATTTAAAATTTAAGCACATGCAAATATCTGGCAGGTCGGTTCATTGGTTTCTTGAAACATTTCGTACTCTAAAAATATAATAAAAATAATAATTTTTTTTCCATTTAGCGCAACCTTATTTTATATTGTAAAGGGAAGAGATCGTTCTAAATTTGGCACACCTTTACGAAATCACATAATACGAACATTGCTCAATGGCATGGAAATGCATGTGAATGATGATACAATGCTACGAAATGGTTACCTTACTTTAACACAATTTCAAATGCCTAATGATGTGGTATGTTTCTAACAAATTATGATTCTTACATTTTATTAAACAAATACTTTTTTCTTTTGCTTTTGAAGTTATTTGAGTATGAACGTCTTATTACTATTCTTTTGTATGGCGTCTCTAAAACAGAACAAGAAGGTTTTGTGCAAAGAATAGCTATATATTTATTAAATACATTGGCCTGTCAAGTCGATGGTCGACAAAAACTATTTTTGGGTGAACTTGGAGTTGTGCAGACAATGTTAAGCTTAATTAAAGATCGTTTAACGCGTTCGGTATTCGATGATGTCATGGAAGTGGCATGGTCAACAATGTGGAATGTAACTGATGAGACTGCTATTAATTGTAAGAGATTTTTGGATGGCCATGGTATGGAGTACTTTTTGAGATGTTTAAATGTAAGTAATTGTGTAAGTATTTACTTTATATATACTTCGCTGATGAACAATTTTTTAAAGCAGTAACTTCTTGCATTCGTGTAATAATTGTTTGCAGGCATTTAGAGAACGCGATGAATTACTAAGAAATATGATGGGCCTATTGGGAAATGTAGCCGAAGTAAAATGGTTGAGACCAAAATTAATGACTCAAAAATTTATTGAAGTTTTTGCTGAACTATTATCATCAGAAAGTGATGGCATAGAGGTAAATAAATTTGTAAATAAATTGTGAACGGTACATCGTTTTAGTAATACTAATGTAGGTAATATTCGAATATAATCAATAGAGCAACTAAAAAAAAAACAGCAATTTGTTTTTGTGCTTTTTATTTTCTAAACCATTTTTCAAAAACATGGTGAACAAATGTAACTTTTATTTTTTTTTTCAATGTGAAAACTTTTCACTAGTTACGGAAAGGCTCAAAGTAACTTGCTTTCGTGGTAGAAAGAGGCAATTCGAACGAATTAAAAATAATTATTATTTTCTTAAAAAAAGAAATTTCCCATCAATTTGAAACGAATTGTTCGGGAATTTACTGCCTGGCCCTAGATGTTACACGATAGCGTTCCGTCGCTTAATTACATTCAATACAAAAACAACATTTAAAATTACATTCAACACAAAAACAAAATTAAAATATTCCTTTTGTTTTGAATGTAATTACCTGCATGTGTTTAGAAAACTGAGGAACAAATTCGTTCGTATATTTACATTGAAAACGAAAACAATTTTTTTTAATTTTATTGCTGTTATCAATATAAATACACGAACGAATTTTTTTTTTAGTTTTCTAAAAACAGGTAGTAAGTGACCGAACAATATCGTGGTACAGGCAGTTAATTTTTTTTTGCTGCGAATAGTGTTGCCATCCATTTTTTGTTAAAAATTAAAAAAAAAAAATTTTTTTTATAGCCCATTCACATTGGCATAAAATCTAGTACTTAGAAGATTTTGAGCAAAATCTAGTTGTTTTTTTTACTAGATTTCCAATACAAAACAGACTCTACTTCGTCACTAGATTTTGGCAAAATTTACTCAAAATCTAATAGAACTTAGTGATGCAACAATGTTTTTTTCAAAATTATACTAAAAAAAAATACAACCAGTTATGTATGTATGAATGATACACTACAAGTCTACAATAGAAAAAACAACAGGGCCCCTTATTTTTGTTTAGAGCGGTAGAATGTCATAATATGAAAGCTTGCTCAATGTCGCAAAAGTTTGGTGTAAACGGTCTAGATTTCGAGATAGATGTCATGCCAATGTAAAAGGGCTATTAAGAGGAAAAACGTTTTTTTTTAAATTATTGTTTTTATTCTACAAAAAATAATGTATAAAGCACACATTTCATTTATTTGTTGAAACTAAAAACAACGAGAAATTTATTGTTTGTTAGTTTTTTAAGTTACTTATGTCCAAATGCACAGTCATTAGTTAGTTGATAGTAATAGTTTAACCAATAATATTTGATTCACAGCTTTTTGTTTACTATTACTTAATCCGCGAAATGTCATTGGTTAACAAATAGTTAGACAACAGCTGATTAGTAAATTATTATTAGTATTTTTGTTTTGATATCATCTATCATAATATAATATATATGTATATATATATATATATATATATATATAATAGTATTATTTTTTTTATTTTCGATAATATGTTAGTTTTCCCGAACCAATTTCGGCAGCAATACACTATCTTGCGCGGTAAAGTGCGATGAGCGCGAATTATAGAATTATCAAAAATATTTAGATATTAAAGATAATTCTTTATTCTTACAAATGAATCTTAAGACTAACTCTTATTTCCTAAGAGGAATACCTTAAATAGTAAAATTTAAACTTCTCGCTAATATTAGAAACAATAGTCTTAACTATTAGGAAATACCCATATCTGGTTTGAATATTCCTATCTTATCAATTTCCATTGTCAAGACATATGTGTCTAGACATATTTAATTAGGCTATTAGATCTATACATTAGTCTACATCATATTTCCCGATGATCTCGGAGTTTCTGCTTCATACGAGCTTCCAGTTACTTCCAGTGTCTTCCAGGCTGAGGTTTTTGCTATCTGGCGAGCTTGCCTGATACTAAGAAGACAGCGCGTGGAGGGTGCTGTTGCTTTTCTTTCCGATAGTCAGGCGGCGTTGGTGGCACCGGGCGTCTGCTCTCGTGTTGGTAGTGAGTGTAGGGAGGAGCTGGCTGTCCTCCGGGATTTCTGCGCCGTTTCCTATGTGTGGGTTCCGTATCATAAGAACATCAGGAGCAATGATGATTTGGCGCGACAGGTTTCGGCCGCTTCGCCATCTGCTGTTATTATTCTTGACATAGGAGTCCATTTTGCTGTTGCAATGAGACAGAGGAGTTTTTCCGGGGAAAGGCTAGGGAGAGGTTGGGTTCTATCTCCGGCTGCGCCATAGCAAGAGCTCTGTGGCCGTAGTATGATTTACGTAAAATTCGGCAACTCTGGAATTTTTACTGATTGTCCATTAGTAGACTCACGGCCGTCTGCACGAGCCACTGGTCCATCGGCACGCATGCTGACATTATGGGCATTCCGTTCAATGTCCGGTGTAGGACCTGGGAGGGAGATTCGGAGACGGAGACTTTTGTGCAAGATGGCTGTGACGTCCTTGGGTTTCTACGGGACTAGCGTAACAAAACGGCACCCACGGTGCTACTTGAGTCAACCCGTCTTGGTCAAATGCCTTCTAAGCTAACTGCAGCTAACCTAACACTGATATTGGCACACCGTCCACCAAACGTAAGCACCGTAAAGCAGAATTGGTTCCACCACGGCCCGATAACTCAGTGGGCAGGCCTAACCCCCAAGTCATACCTACAGCTCTCTTACAAAGCACAATTGTAGCTTTCTTTACCCTCTCCACCACATGCTCCCTCCAGGCGAAAATAATCTTGCGCGGATTGACGCCCAGACCAGCACCATCTTGCGATGAGTTTTAAGGCCTGATTACACCTCTCGGAAAATTTTGTGGATCGAAACCCGACACCACCACTGCCACTGGTAACTTAAAAAAAAATTATTTATGATATTTATTTTCAATAAAATTAAAGAAAAACTGGACATCACAACATTTGTATAATGTATAAATAATTAATTGATCAAAGGCACAAACACTTTAATTACAGTTTTTATATGAGGTTAATTATACTGCATTGCAATTGAGTATTGTAATTTAATGTTGTCCTTGTCTTCTTTATTGTTCAACGTTTTTCTAATCGGTTACTGTTTCGTTTGTTACATGCCTAAAATGTTTATGTTTTTGATACATCCACATTGTGCACGCTTTCTTTTATTTGTTGGGATAGTCAGATTTAAAATAAAGAGCGACTGAAGAAGTTGACTAAAACAAACAAAACGTTGACAAACAAATTGTTTTATGAGAACACGTAACAGAAAAAAACCGAAGCAAAATATTTTCAAAATTTTACTTTCAATGTTATTTTCTTTTCAACTGCTGCTCCAAATGTAACTAAACTAAAAAAAGAATTCACAAAAATTTTTGGACAGATCGAACGATTAACTAACAAATCAACCTAAATAAGCTCGTCAATCGTAACGTTCTGTCCAACATTAAAGCTTAATTGATTTGTATAATAAAACTAACTAAAAACAATAAAAAAACAATTTTGTTACTAATAAACTTAGGTGAGTTATAATGCAGCTGGTGTGCTGGCGCATATAGCTTCAGATGGTGCAGATGCGTGGACAATTAATGAACCAACACGCTCTGAAGTTTTAATTAGCATGGTCAACGCCATCAGACGTTGGGATATTAAAAGCGAACGCAACATTAATTATCGAAGTTTTGAGCCCATACTAGGATTAGTACGCTGCTATGAGACACCACAGTGCCAACATTGGGCTGTATGGGCCTTAGCTAATCTAACACAAGTAAGTCTTTGTCAAATGATATTAAGCTAAAATTTAGTGATACATATTTTTACTAGGTATATCCAGATAAATATTGCCAGCTCGTAGAACAGGAGAATGGCATACAAATACTAAACGAATTAATTGAACATGCGAGTCCGTATGAAGAAATTAAAAGTATAGCGCGCATGGTCATTGATCAGTGCACTAAAAATCCGCGACCAATGCTAGAGGGTTAAATGATTAAAAATATTTTTGCCACTATGAGTGAGTGATTGTAGTGTTGTAGTATAAGCAGGAAGGTTTTAGAAAACATAAATTAATAAAGATTATAATAAGAGTACGTAATAAAAAGACAGCTTAAAATGCTGAATAAAATATTTAAACTACTTGCTACTTCTATTTAGTTAATCCGAGATTTTTCACAAAATATTTCAGTTAATTTTCCATAGCTATTTTTTATTTTTTTTTTTGCTCCCATTCATTTTATTTGTCCACTCATTAAATTTCGTTTGCATAAATAAAAAACTTTTACTTGTATAGATTATATAGAAAATAATATTATGTTATAAATTGAAAACCGAGATAATATACATAGTTATAATAAAGATTAAATAAAATAAAAAAAAATATTATTGCAAATAAACATAAAAATATAACATGAAATTAAATTATTTCTATATTTCTTATTAATTTTTTTTTACGTTTCAGACCTTTTTCATGCATTTCATTAGCGGTAGACCCTCACAGTGAAATCAATGAAAAATAATATTTTTTTTGTTATCTGCCTCCGATTTCAATAAAATTTTATATACATACTTGTTATTCTATATAAGAAACTAAAAACTATAAAATTTATTTATTTCTCACCTAAAAAATAACTTTTTTTCCATTGATGCAATTGCTGTCCAAAAAAAAAACAGGATATCCTCTTAAAAGAGTTCTATATTAAAAGAAAAAAATCGCGGGGTTTATATTTCCTCTTCCCACGTTAAAGATTTCTCTTAGCGCTTATTATTATTGCATTTTGCATTTTATTTGCCGTGTAAAGCCGGCTATAATATTTATATTTGAAAAGCATATTTCTTCAATTTCGATTTGTGAAGTGAATTTATGATATTGGGTTTTGTGATAAGGTTTTTAAGTGCAGAAACATTAATGCGCATCGAAAATAGATTATCAGAAAATTTTTGGCATCAATACCTTTAGACCCACTTTTCAGATGTTTGTTAAATTAGCGGCATCCGATACATTTTTAAGTCCATAAAAATCTGCGAATATATGTATAAACCCGATTTGACGAAGTCTTTTGGAGTTATTAAATAAAAAAAAACGATTATTTCGAAATTTTTCATACAAAATACAAATTAATTAAAAAGCAAACCAATTTAAATTTAATAAAGAAATAAACATGAAGTTGAAGTGTTAAGTTGTGTTTTTAAATATTCAGGGCCAGTTAATTAGTCACCTGCATAAAAAGTATTACACTTGAATAATAAAAGTAGCTGAATGCAAGAAATAACAAAAGTGTGAGAATTAAAGAATTTAAAAATAAAAGAAGTAAATAAATTTAAATAAAATGTTTAGACTTGGGACTATGATGTGTGCTAGTACATAATAAGTTAATCCATAAGAGAACTCCAAAATTGGGCCGCGATATCTTTGTATACTCTAACAAAACACACTAAATTTGTCTGTTTGAATTTTATTTATTATTTATGTATGTTTCCATTATATTAGCTGATCTTGATATAAAAAAATTATATTTATCAAAATATTTAAATAACTAGCTTTTACCAGCGGCTTCGCTCCCGTTATTGTCTCCATCGGTTATACAGTTTCGGAAAGGTATATATTACTCCTACGTCGCCTCCTGGTTTTATTTAAAAAATATATATGTAGCATATGTATCCTTCTAGACCCAGAAACATAAATACATTTAAATTTCATCAAAATCGGTTAGATGGTTCCGCGGGCGTGGGAATTGCCCCTCCTTCCCTCGTGGTCCTAGTTTTAAAAAAGTAATACCCTAGAACGTTCCCGAAATTGCACAATTGCCAATGTGTCTTTTAAACTCAAATACATCCAAGTTTTAAAGTTCATCAAAATCGGCTATGTAGTTTTAGAGAGGACGAAATTTTCCCCCTCTAACCCTCCTGGTCCTAGTTTTGAAAATGTAAATTACCTATGAGCAATTTTAGAAGCAGATCTAAATTTCAATCAAATCGGTTTGATCGTTTCGTAGGGGCAGAATTTTCACACACACATGACATCCATAATTCAGAACGGCGAAATATAATGAAACCTTTCCGACTTTCGAAAAATCGACTTTGTGATAAAATCTGTAACTTCCTAAATCTGAAACCACATGAAAAATAAACCCCTAAAACCCCCCTAATATGACAATAAATAGTATGTTTATAAAATAATAAGGTATAACTTACGTAAAATTTTTAATCACGTCTAATATAATTTATTTTTCATGTATTTGATTTTCTTCTGATGTCGCGTTTTATCATGTTGGGAAAAAAACTTAAAATTTTTTGAAATACTGCAGCTCTGGCAAAGAGAAATTTAGTGGAAAATGAACCTGGAGGTGTTAGAAATTATTATTATTTTCTTTAAATTAACTAAATTTAGGGGGGCGATGGCCGAATTAGTCTGCACGTTGACTACAAAATCAAAAATTTCCTGGGTCCAACCCTAGTTTCAGACTCACAAAACCATCCCACATTTTTTCTGATGTGCATTTGTGATTTCTTGTGCCAGTTGTTGGCGGAAGTTTTCAGTGTCTAAGACATAGTCACTGGTCGCTGAACAGTAACGGCTTCAGCTGTAACCAATCCACAGGCACGTCAGAACGCACTTCTTCGTCGGTATTGTGTAGCACCGGCGAAGTAAAATAATTACTAAAAAATGACTGCTAAAACGAAGCTTCAAAAATTTAATACGTCTCCTTGACATCAGAGAGGCTACAACACTGCTATAAAGAAAGAACGTGCAGAAAGCATAGTTGTAAGATAGTGAAGTTCACTTCCTGTCATTTTCCCTACTATCCTTTTCCTCTAGTTCCAACACAATGCATTGCATGTGTAGAGGTCATCTCGTGAGTGGTGCTCCAAATTAAAAAAAAAAATTAAACTAATTTTTAAAGCACCTGTGAGGCTCCCAGCTTTAACCGTAATTTTGGTTGGTGTACATTTTCAACAGAGACTTTGAGCCACGTAATCGGTAAAAATGTTACACCAGGCCAATTTTAAAAAGGTTTCGGGGGAATGGCATATTATTAAGGATATGTCTTCTACCTTTCAATCGCATACTTATGAATTTATGTTTTTTTTTAATAACTTCTCTCCAATTTTAGTCGTTAGTACTTTATCTTTAACTTGGTTTGATGATCCGGTGTTACTCCTTTGAAAGACTTAAAATTAAAATTTGTCAAGTAATTCATTAACGTTTGTAGATTTACTGTTTCCACAATAAGCCGCAGCAACCATTGGCTATATCTGTAGATTGGAACTTCTAACTATTTATATTTAATTTCCAGCAATATCAAGCTATTTAAATTTGCGACGAGAAATCTTTCAATCTTTAATCCCGTAGTGAACGTATTCCCCTGAAGCTATTGTGAATTTGTTGCCCTTTGTAACTTTCTCTAAAGTTGTAGCAGTTGAGGGAAGTCCAGGTATATATTTCGGAATTATTTTAAGTTATTTATTATTTGTTATGTTATGTTGAATCGCGTAGTTACACCAATTTTGTAGTTAACTATCATCTAAATATTCATCACCATCAAGTTTTAAGCAATTTAAGATCAAAAGTCATCGTCAAGAAAGGAGCAACAAAACTGTTCATAATTTTTAAGAGTATGAATGTATTAGTGAAAAAGTGTGAATCTATAAATTTTGAAAAGAAAAATTTGATCGTGTAACCCCCAAGTTAACTGACCGCATCTAGATTAGTTGCAACAGCCGATAATTTTGAGGTAGTGTTCAACCATTTTTTCGCACATTTCGGTCGGTATCTCAAGGACAACTCGGCGAATGTTGGTTTTGTTGGTTGTTGGTCAAATCGCATGCTGTTGGTGGCAAATTGACTTCGCCAAAATGTAAAATTACGCGTTCTGGGCCCTTCTCTTGCAATAAAGCCAAAATCGGTTGTGTTGTGTAGCTCGCCACCCTCAATTATTTTACAGTTATGAATTAGATTCCATAGATTCTAAAAGAGCACTTCACTACTATTAGTACTCGTATATGACCGTATAAGTCTCCGTTAAATTTAATAAAGAAGAATTTTTTGAGTTGAAATTTTCTGGTTAACTGTTATTTACAGTCCCTGAGTAAAGGTCTTAATATAAGAAACAATTGCCATAATGGATTATTACATAAAAAAAAGAAAATTCAATAAGAAATCTTGGACGACAATAATTTATGTGTCATAATTTTATCGAATGTTTGCGAAACATCGATAAGAACTGGCATATATTTCTTATTGGCTACCTAATATTTGTCGATTCCCCATCTCTGCACTAAAGTTCTACTGCCTAAAATTTTTCTTTTATTTATGAAAGGTTTATTACACAAATTTCAATCAATCCCAAACATTTTTATTAATACGGCAACTAGTTTACAGAAGAGCACCAAAAAGAAAAAAAATAATAGTTATGATACGAGTGGAGGAGGAGAATTTTTACGCTGTTTATGCTCGCCTTTGTCTCAATCGGCCGGATGTTTTCGTCTTATGCCAGCTCAGGTGTCTGATGATATTGATTCACAGTATTTTCACCTACTTTCTTGTTATCTACATCACCTATATTCGACCGAAAAAGGAATACAACATTCATGTATGGGGCGGCGCTTTAAAGTATATTTTAAAACCAATCGACCGTGTACAGAGTCTCGAGGAGACTTATCATGAGTACTCAACTCTATTAATTCGGTATACCAGGGTCCCAATGTTGACTGCGTCCAGCTGTTTTACAGCTCCTTGTATTGTGATATCAGAAAACTCGTTCCTGAAACTGGGACATTTTTAGGTACAACTAGTGTTCCAGTTTCTCGTGGGTACCATGACGGCCTAATTCCTCGGTGTTCTAAATTTTGGGACGTTCACCAAAAAATCCTTGTAGTCTGAGATGCATATCTACGTAAAGCAGACCTGTCTCATGCATTGCAATGAGGCGTGCATTATATCTAGTTCTGCTTTATTGTGTTAATCATTTGTGTTATGTTGAATGGCAACAGCATCTAGCCCAAAATCCATTCAATTCAGAGCAGTATAACTCCACAGATATGTATTGGTGCTCTCTATAACCATGGTCTTTACATAAACCAATGAACATTCCGCACAAATGTGCTATAAGGCTTCGAAATAAACACAAATCTGATCTCCCAGATTTTTGTTGGTATTAAATCTACATTCACTACAAGTCCTTCCTCAGTGTGTTGGGCACTAGAGAATCAGTTAGGAGTCCACTAGTGGGGCGGATCTAACACCTTAAAAGCAGAGTTGTAAAGATGCCCTGTTAGACCGCCGGGAAAAAAATATGTTTCTGTTTTGTTAGCAGGCCATTTTAAATGCCGATTTTTTTTTGTCAATTTCAATAGAGTATGCTGTACACTAAGTTTGTCGGTAACAAACTGAAATCAATTAAACATCAAAATACAGGACAGAAATTTATTTAAGAAAATATGTAATAATGTTTCCACTAATTCGCCAAAGAAGTGAAATTGTCGCATCTGGCAGCACATCTATTTACAAATTGTTCTTATAAAAAGTCTTTGGTAGAACTGAAGAACCAACAAATTTAAACGTAAAAAAAACATTAAAAGAGCTCTTCACTGAGCTAAAATTATCATAAAAAAAGTGGGGGCTTATTTCGCTCAGTTCACTGAATCGTTCAATTGAGCTAGTTCAGAGCTGAACTATATGTTAAAGACCTTATTTGAGTTTTCTTGGATAGAGTTCTTACTTTTAATTTTCAATCATTGGCGTAGTTCAGACTGAATTTGTTATTTGTGTACTTTTTAAGAGTCCCAATTTTATCAAGTAATCAAAACACGTTCTTGTGCTTAAATTTCAATAAAAATCTTTTAGATCACTTTTGCCTGTTCCTGTAGTTTGAAATTTTCCCACCAATTCAGCTGCAAAACATTATTTGCCACCTATGCTCTGAAGTCAGAATCGTAACATTTATTCGACCTTATAAAAAATCCAGTGGGTTTTACATTAGAACATGAAGAAGAATTATATGAATTTTGATTTCATGTGAGAACTTGTATTGATTGATTATCGTCACAGAAAATGCAAGCAGCCTTAACATTTTTAATATTGTACAGGAGAAGGAAAAAAAATTGTTTAAATAAAAAATATATTAACAATTATCACAAACATTTTGCAATATCAGTAAAAAAGGATCAACAAATTTATTTGTGGAAAAAATTTAAATTTTGCGATGTGACTTATTTGAACCTTAACCCATATTTGTATTATAACCATAGTTTTTAAGTACCTTTGTTATCATAGTCTGTAAGGATATTTGTCTATCGACTACAATAAATAAATAAATAAACTTAACAAACCAGAACTAGTCAGTCAATTTTTAATTTCTAAAATTGTAGATAGGGCTTCTTGCATTCTCTGGTCGCCTAAATTATACAGAAAGTAAACATTAAAAAGTTCTGTTCGCATCAAAAATCTAATTTCGTAAAATATAACTTAACAAGTTTTTAAAATTATATTAATTTTAAGCGTGAATAAATTATTTTTTTAGTATTCCTACAATAGATTAACACACCAAGTGACAGATATTACCATAACAATAAGAAATTCTCAAAGGAATTTTACAAATAAACACAAACTTAAATTCTGCATGCAAAATTGCAATACAAATTGCTACTTGTTTTATAATTCGAAATGTAATGCGCAGGTTCGAAACTTTCGATAACACTACGGCTGCATGTTGTACAAATATATACATATTTATGTATATAAATATAAATAAATAAATAGCAACCACCTACTCCCTGTGTATTGCAGCTCTTCCTTAACATCCCTTTAGTTTTTCGTTTCGCTCCATTGACTTTAAAAAAACTCAGTTGCGTTTGAGCTCTAAAAGAACTTAATCTTTGATAAAAGAGACATCCACTAAAAGCTTGATTTTTATAACACGAAATCAAAATCACTACACCGAGTGTCGAAATTTAAATTATATTGACCGGTAGGTAGTCTAGTGAGTAGTCTGCTAATTTATCAGTTGGGGGTTCTAGGTTCGATTCCTAACAGAGACTCTGGTCTGTATCACTACACCACGTGAAAGTTTTTTTCACTACAATCATCACAGAGGGACCACAATAAGTTTCACCCAAGTGCGCTGGAACCTTTCTTTACCTTTACATCCAGCAACCTGCCGACCTAACGTAGGACTATTGGCATCACCATATTTATAATAAAGGTAAAATACCTCTACGTATACGCAAGCACGACATATCGAATACCATATGGCTCCAGGTTAGTTTACTTTCAGAAGGTGTGCTTTCTTTATGTACAGCCAAAGTATCAGATTTCCAATTTTGTTTGTTTGTATGAAATTTATAGCTTACATGCCACATTTCAATCCGCTAGGCCCCCGTAGTGCTATAGATTTTGTCAGGGAATAAGTATGCGTGCGTTGAATTGTCTGAAAGCAATTAATCGAACTTTGTAAAATGTGAATATCTAATATTCGGCAAGTTTAATGTGACCGCTCTTTATTCTTATACCCTTTTTGGGCAGTAATGACTCCACTGCAATTATATACTGTATTTTTCGAAGAATTGTTACAGACTTCATTTATGCAATTATGCTTCGCCTTCGCTGAAACGGGATGACAAAGGTGTGTAATCGTTTACAGTATATGTATATACAAGGTGGGCCAAAAGAAGTCATCCGATGTTGTTTGGCTCTCATTTTTTTTCTAAAAGAAAAACTTCGATTCTGTTTTTGATTAAGTTTATCTGAACCTTTAGAATTTTATTGGTGAAGTCGAGAAGATGATATCGGCCAAATGGGCGCCGTCACAATTGATTGCTATACGTGTTCGTTTTATGGCATTTTTTTAACACTTCGACGACAACGTCGGGCGACACAAAAAAAGGCTAGAACGGTTAAATCGGGCGATCTTGCGGGCCAGTGCAAATCGCCAAAACCAGAGATGAGGCGACCCGGAAACACCGCCTTCAGAATATCGGTTGTGGCTTGCGCAGTGTGTGCCGTTGCTCCGCCCTGTTGGAACCACTTGTCCTCCAGTCCTAATTCGTTCAATTGCGGCAGAAAAAACTCGGTTAACATGGCCCTATAGCGCGCAACGTCCACTGTTGTCGTTGGACCAGCGGCGACCTCGAAACAAAATGGCTCGATGACTCCTCCAGCGTGAACAGCGCATCATACAGTCACTTTGAGCAGTTGTAATGGCTCCTCGTGCATCACTCGTAGATTTTCGCTGCCCCAGAAGCGATAGTTTTGCTTGTTCACGTACCCGCTGAGGTGGAAATGAGCCTCATTGCTCATTATTATTTTGGTCGAAAAATCGTCCACTTCGTCCTCGAGATTGAGGATGGCCTGGGCTTAGGTTACACGAGTTTGGCGGTGGACAGGCTGCTGCCTGACTGGACTTTGTACGGGAACATGCGCAGGTCTTTGACCAAAATTCGCCTTAGGGACGACCAACTGATGGCTAATTGTGAGGCACGGCGTCTGTTCGATGTTTCTGGCGACAGCTCGACATCCTCGGAACCAGCGGCGATATTCTCGACACAACGGGCGCTCCGTGGCCGGCCACTCCTGGCAGCGTCTCGTTTGGTCCCATACTCTTCAAGGTTGGTGGCCAAACAGCGCAGTGTTTGCGCAGTCGGTGTCGGACGACCGGGGAATCGGCGACGGAATTCGCGCTGCGCCAACACCACAGACGAATTGTTACGCAAAAAAATAGACTCGATTATTCCGCGTTCTTGGGGAGTGTATCGCTCCATGGCTTGTTCACTTGTATTCTACATCTGTCTAGTTCACAAATGTCAAAACAGATTTGACATTGGCCGCCATTTGCAAAAATAAGAGCATCTTCCAATAGGGTGATTTCTTTTGGCACACCTTTTATAAACATATATGACAGCGAAGTCAACGTTCCGCGCGCTGCAATTAATATTGAACTACGTTGTCCATTTTAGTTGAAATTAACTGGTTACAAACATGGTCCCATGTAATGAAGCAGTGGACCATTCCATTGAAAGCAACAGCTTATTGTTTTGCGACAAGTGTTCGTGCTTTTCTTCGTACTTACGATTACTCGGTCGCATTAAAATTACTTTCTGAGTGGTTGCATGGAGTAGTTTTTGGGTTAGTCCGATGCGTTATATGTTCCAACCCCTAAGACATCGTAATGTTAAAAAACCATGTTTTCTCCATACATTTGGGTTAGTTTTGGACTAGTCTTACTCCTCTTTGGACTACACTATACATGCATGTGTGGACTAGTCACATAGTAAGTCGCCATTCAAGAAAATACACTTTTGAACCCCTGCACACAGATACTTAATTTTCGTTTGCCTTGCATTATACGAGGTGTGTTTAATTATTTATTATTTCATCTGCTGAATTAAATTCTTTAAGATTACCACGAAGTATATTCATATTTAATTATAATATTTAAGCAACAGTAACTTAAAAAAATAATCATTTATATTAAAATTTAAAGGCAAGCATACTGCAATTGGCTCATTTTCTGCATAATGTGTTTTGTGAACATGTTGGGGTGCTGACTCTGCAACCAGAAGGACATGAGTTCGATTCCCGGGCCAGAGAAGACTATAATTTTTATTTAATTATTCTGTTCTACAGAACCCTCCTTCGTCGGTAACTGAAACTAAAATAATACATAGACTGGCTCTTCTTAGCTTAAAAATAATGGGCCAAAAAGAACACCGGAGACGCCGCAACTTTTCTGTATACTTAACACGCAAATGCAAAGTTGTGAAAGAACTACATACGTTCTATCTGTATACCACTTTCACCACTTGTTTATTAGTTGCACTATCCCCCTTTCTATCTAGTTCTAGTGCACTGTATTGCATACGTAGGGGATATCCCTTGAGCACTTGTCCAAGAAAATAAAATGTTCGCGTATTTCGTCTTGATGGACGATAACATGTAAAAACTTTTCAATTTCTGATCAAGATAAAACATTATAAACAAACATTAGATAATGCCAATGCGTGACAGGGGTTAATTTAAGGATAATTAGAGATGGTAAATTTGAATTTACAAATTAAGTTGGCAACAGTTGTGTATGTTGGGATCAAAAACTCCCGTATTTATTTGCGTCAAAGATGTGTATATGTAATTAGAAATTTACTTAAAACCTATGTAAGTCACCTGACAAGTAGTAATATTGTTTTTACCTTAGTTCTTTTGAATGCTGTTTCATGTCTAATTATTTCTGACCCTAGCGTCAGCTTTTTGGCGTAAAATTTTGATTTTTTCAAATTTTGAGCGTCGAGCGTCACGGTTTAACATCGTTTAATCGAGATCAATATCTGGAAAGGGAAATCGTTTTGTGGGGTCTAGACTACCAAAATTGCACCATCTATACATATTGTTGTTACTTCTTCTCTCGCGAATTCATCCGCCGCGTCGTTCCAAAGTGTAAGCTCATTGGATGTGCCACTCCTGAGTTCCCGCACAATCCAGAGTACACGTTCGTCCTCTGCATGTATCTAATCACAGACACATTATCATGTACAATGACAATCCTCTTCCCCTCCACCTGAGCCGCAATCAAGTGATCCAATGCGTGCATCAATCCGTGCAAGAGAGTGACATCGCATCAGAGAAGACACCCGCTCCCTACCTGCCGTTGTAAATAGGTATGATGTCAGATGTGGTAATTTCACATCATTGGCGTTCACCTTTCTTTAAATATTACAATAATGCATATATTAATTTTACAGAAAATAAGCTTCTTATCTTGAATTTTTTTTGGGATTTAAAAAATATCTGATTTTTCTTTTAATCTTGGGCCAGCACTCATCTCTACACATGCAATGCATTGTGCTGGAACTAGAGGACAGGGATAGTGAGCCAGTTGACAGGTGGTGAGGGTTCACTATCTATCAACTCTGCTTTTGCAAGTTTTTTTGCTTTATAGAAGTTTTGCTGCGCCTCTGGTGTCAAGCAGACGTATTCAATTTTGAAGCTTTTCATAGGTGTTACAAAGTACCGACGAAGGAGGGCGCTCTGATGTGCCTATGGATTGGTTACAGCTGAAGCCGGTACAGACTTAAAAAAGAAAACAAAACTTAAAATTATAATTCGAAAAACTCTGTGATTTTCTTTTGCTGAAACTTTGATTGACAGCTGTAGACAAATAAAAGCAAACAGCTATGGAGATCCCCAAATTATTATGTAGTGGAATCACTTAATCACTGCCGTGTGGATTTACATTTCAACACTGCACAGTGGGTTCGATGACACCGAAAGTGGCGATTAATTCATGGGATCCGTAATTTAAATTTTTTTGAAATTTTTTTTTTCAAATCGTTAAATATACATAAAAAGGCATATTCTGAAAAAAAGATACACGGAAAAAAATTTTTTTTTACGATTTTATAGACATTTTTATTTTTCGGAAAATTATAGTTTGTTTCAGAATTTTCGTCGTAATTTTAAAATGGAAAGTGATTTTTTTAAAAAATGAGAAGCAAACGAAAGCTTATATTGTCTTTTTTCTAAAAAATAAAAAAATAAATATATATTTTGCATAAATATGAACATAAGTTTAATTTAAAGTCTGAATTTGGGTTTTGAAGGATTTCGAGAATTTTACAACTTTTTTAAAAAAGTAACGAAATAAATTTTTATAATTTTTTGTGTTTATCAATAATTGTCATACACTTAAAAAGAAACCATAATAAACAAAAAAAAATTTTTTTGTCTGTTTGGGAACGTTTTTTCAATTTTGTGGAAAATGGAAATAGAAAATGGAATGGAATAGAAAGCTATAAATGATTAAATAAAATTTAAAATTAAAATATATTGAATATATTATTAAAAAGATAAATAAAAAATAATATATACATATATAAATATTTCTACATAATTGATTTAAACTCCTATTTGTCCTTACGACAAAATTTCATGAATTCTAAAATTTCTATAAAATGTTAATAAAAAACATTTTAAGTTTTTTATGCATTTTATTTGTATTTAAGAAAAAAATTATATATTATACACTAATTGTTTTAACAATCTGCATCATAATCTTCCTTATCTGTATCATTATGTTCATCCTCACCTTCATCATCATAATCTTCACTATCATTACTCTCACTATCATGTATTTCTTGAGAAATAATAGGCGATAGCAAAAGCTGTAGTTCGGAATTTGATAATTGTTGCTTTTCTTTCCGCTCATTTTGTTCAAATCATATATAGTCATATTGGTGGGGTTTATTCGTTTAATTATTTTCCTTTTTAATATGCTGATTTTACCTTTCCAGTCATGTACTTCAATATTTTTCATAAAATTATAAAGCTCAAGGCGAGGAATAAAAGTAGTATTGGGGCTTGTCCCTAAAATAGATGAAATTATTTTTTTAAATAATTTAAATGTTTTATTTGTGTAGTCTTTTACCCAATACCGATTACTTTATTTGAAGTAAAACACTATAAACATTTCTTTTAAAACAATAAATATTAATATTAAAACACAACATAATAACAATCATAATAGAGATTAACTCGTGAACCGGGATTTATTTTTGTGAATTCTTAAACATGATATTTTCAGCATGGCTATTTAATCTATAATACTGATTTTAATGCAAAACAATCAGTTTCATTTGTTAAAATTATTAGCAAGTAATTTTTTGTTATAAATTTTCGTTATAATGTTTTTTTTTTTAATTTAACACTCTCGTGAATGAAGATGACTGAAACTTGTTCACGCACCTATCTCTATTGAAATTAAAATTCTCCGACAACAATAACAAAAATAGTAAACATTGAACGAATGACTATAGCAAAACAAAATACACGTTAGTTTTGTTAAATACATGACTTTGAAAAAACACGACTTCAAACAGAAAAATGTTAATAGCAAAAAATGGAGCAACAATACCGCAAATTTTCTTGCTTGTATTATCAAGCTAAGATTCCATACTTTTACAAAATATATGATTCAAAACCCAACCTTAACTAACTTAGAAGTTATGGTTCACGAAACATCAAAAATAGGCCAATTTTAGACCTTTTTTAAAAAAATCGTCAAAAATATTTTCACACATATTTTCAAAAACACTACATCATTTTTATACACTTAAATACCTGAAGTTGAAAGTTCCATTCTTAAAATAACACTTTGTCAACGTTAAATTTGGAAATTACGGACTCGTTTAATGCAAAATTTTACTTTTTTCGCTTTTTAAAAAAATTGCAAAAAATTTTTAACTTTGACAGCTCACTACGGAGTCAGCTGACAAGATAGATGCTTGAAAATTGACATAGTGATGTAGAATTTTATCTAGTTTTATCCGATACTAAATATTAATACAAAAACTTACTTTTAAAAATTCAATTAAGCGTCACTTTCGACCCATTTCAACCCACTGTGCACTGTCTAGATAACACCCGTTAAAAACCAAGCTGTGCATATTTTAGAGCTTTGCACAAATTCATATTTTAGAGTAGTCAAGGGAAGGGAAAAAGTGTTCATATTTCCTGTCCTGTCGTCCCTACCATATCAAACTATCCAATATACAAAATGCGTTTTTTCAGATTCGTTATCTCGGTCCTGCATTAGGTATGATACTCATTGTAGCAAAATGTTGAATGCCTCAGTCTAACAGAAACGCGGGAAATACCACATTTCAAACATCATGCAGATCGAAAGAGACGAATGCGGTTTTTTGGTAAAAAAAAAAAAAACAGTTATCTGATAAACTGCTGAAAAGTACCGAGTTACGTATTGGATACTTTGACTTTGGTAAGGACGACATTTATGGGTGTTCATATTATCACGAGCGCACTGTACTCGTTTCTATCAGGTTTAGTTATTTTTTTTTTAATAAATAAATGTATTAAATTACAAATACGTACCCGATTTAATAACAAAATATTATTTTTGTAGGGGATTTTGCGTACGGTAATTTTACCTATAATCGGCAATATTTTTTGACTGTGGGGAAATTCAATTATAAAAGTTAACATTACTGTTCATACGATGTATGTCTTTGAGTTAATTAAACGCTCAGCCTTACATACTTACGTACTTTCGGCGGATAATTATACAAGAATATAATAATTTTGTTAAGCAAGTTAACCTACGATTTTCGGGAATCATTTTCTTCACTACTTGAACCTTTCCATCCTATGCTGAATTACGACGATAATTATCCTTAACATCGGCAATCTTAAGATTGCTTATATCAATTGTAAATATTCCTTCCAGTTAGAGTTGATTCCCTAAATGAGACAGCTAATCACCTCCAACCCCCAATAGCCGACATTTTTTTACATCTGATTTTCAACTTTCTG
Organism: Dexiosoma caninum; assembly: GCA_963924685.1. Taxonomy (NCBI): domain Eukaryota; kingdom Metazoa; phylum Arthropoda; class Insecta; order Diptera; family Tachinidae; genus Dexiosoma; species Dexiosoma caninum. The sequence continues at coordinate 59,567,783 of OZ004729.1, forward strand.
ATTCATATGTAATTGTGCATGTCTGTCTAAAGTGCTATTTTATAGAAGATTTCAAATATTTGCTTGCTAACGTACATATTTTATTACGTTTGACATAGTAATTGTTCGTTTACAACAGCTGATCTATGCGTAAATTTGATTTGGTGTCTGTTAAAAGTTTGTCAAATGAGTTCAAAAACTAACACAATTGTAGTCTGCAGTCTGAACTCGGTTGGTATGTCAGATGAAAATATAAGCCGCTCTAATTGGAATTTTTGCGTCTGACTTTTTATCTGTAAAAGTCAGATTAGAAAATTTTAAAGATTTCTGATATTGTTATCGAATGTATGTCGTGCGCGTAATTTAAAAATTCTTCTTATTTATTGAGCACTCCTCGTATGTATTTTCGTTACATTTTAGATGAGTTTTTTTTTGTTATTTGTAGGCCAATTAATGGTTTTGCTTGCCAAAATACAGACAATGTTTTCCTTACGAACACTATGCGTAAAATGGAAAAAGTTTGACAAAAACCATAGAGACATTGAGACAGCAATAACAACCCTTAAATTCAGGACCTTGTGAGTAACACTGCCGCTTATATCAAATTCCCACTTTTTTCCTTAGTTGTCAATTCCTGTCTTGTCTATTCAGTGGGGGAGTTAACATCCGTATATGTGTGGTGGTCCGCAAAAGTATTTGCTGATATTAAATGTTAATGTTTATAAAGAACAAAAACTTAAAAAAAATAATTTCGGTATGAAACGTTTTTATAAAGATTCTATTCCTATTTAAATTTATGAAATATTTAAACAATACTTAAATCTATACCAAAAATTGCATTCAGTGCAAGTGTTCTGCTTTTAAGCATGTACGGTCATTGTACTCATTATACGGTTATTGTGTAGTTATAAATGGCGGTCAATATACACACAATTTTGTGGAAATTATTTAACAAATTTAGTGTTAAAAAACTTTTTTACTTTTATCAAAAATATACGTGATATGTATGTAACTTGAAATTATTTTAAATAAATATAAATTAATTCTGAACAAATATTCAAAATGAAAATAAATGTAAATAAAAAAAAAAAATTATAAATAGAAAAATGATGCGAAAAAGAAAAATGGGATGCTGCGCAGTAACATTTGTTTTACTTTCAAACATCTGTCAAACGCCGGCTGTTCTTTTGCTTCTGTTTTGATATTATAAATCGCAACAAAACTTTGTAAATCAAAATTAAAAGAAATCGTGTACACGTGAAAATGGAAAAATAACGATACATGAATTTGATTCGCCGATATGAATTTTTTTCGTGACAATGTGTGCATACAGTGTGTGACAAATATAAGTAAATTAATCTATAATTTAAATACTTCTACGTTTATTATGTTTTCTACACAAAATATAGTAAGTTTTAAGAATTAAAGATTTAAATACGAAAAATAGATTAGAAAACAGTGCAAACTATTTATTTCTAAATAAAAAATGGTTGGCTAGAGAGCTATTCTAACCTCATGTATCCGACTTGGAATAGCTCTGTAGGTAACTCAAAATGATACGTAGAATTTAAAATACTATACGGTTATATGGCAAAAAGTATTTTTTATATTTATGGCAGCGTTGCAGTTGCATTAGGTTAGTTTAGGTTGAAAAAAGAGGGCAACTTCTTCGACCAAATCCTATACGGAATTATATTTATGCCCAAAACAGGCATGTCGTGCCCTCTCCATTTGCATTGAGTGTTTGAAATTTTTCTAAGTAATACTATTATTATTATTATTTTATTTAATCCAATATATTAATTCTAAAGATGAAAGTACAGAACACGTGTTGAACTCGTCAAAGTTGACAGTAAGAAGTGTAGCACGAAGACGCTGCTCGTACAAAACTTTTTCGCGTCTTAGGACTTTGGCACACGAAGATGTCGCCTTTTTGTGCATCAAATCAGTATCCGCGTTTTTGTTACTTGGCCAGATGCAAAATGCTTCCTAACTGGATCTAGCTGCAAGTCTGCAAATCTGATTAAACCATGACTTTGGTCTAGATTTAATCGAAATTTGCTTCGATGGTATGAACGTTTTCATACCAAGCAATATTATGTTTTCTACATTTTTCCCAAGGCATTGATTTCATTGTTCGGCCGGAAAATGAGTTTTCGGGAACTAGTTCCCTGATTTTACTAGAGCACATCTATTGCAGTAGCGGTAGAACAACGAAACACATCCCACATTGCGACGATGCTTAAGGGAGCCAATGGAGTTGGCTATCCCACCGTCCCCAATGAGTTTCTTCGCTCCATCCTATACACGGCCGAGAAACTTCAAAATAGTCTTTGAAGCACCGGCCCACACATGACAGTTGTATTTCATTTTAGTACGGATGTAGGCTGTATAAATAGTAAGGATATCATATGAGGTGTAGTATGGGTTACACCGTCTTAAAAAATCGAGGCACTTGAATGCTTACTTTGAGACCTAAAAATGTGCTCAGTATATCGGACATCACACAGAATTTAATGCCAAGAACATCAAGAGCTTCTGATTCCTCAGTGTTTATACCTATTAAATACAGATGAGGCATCTTGATCGTGCATTTGGCGATGTGTGAGCACGCAGCATAGGCTCTTTTGGGCGTTGAAATCGACCCTTCTCGAGTAACTCCACTCCAATATTCTCGTGAGGTCATCACTTAGCGAATTATTCATATTCAACCTCGTTGCCGCGATCATAGTTGATGTCGGCCTAGATCAAATGAATATGAATGACAGATACTGCTGTCATCTGCAAAAGAGTTGATATGGTTGGAATTTTGACATAGAAGGACATTAAGAAAGACAAGAACAAGGATAGGAGAAAGAATGTAAACTTGCGGTACACCTGAAATAATCTTAAACTCGTTATATGAGATCCCGTCTATAACAACTCTTATAGCGCGATCCCTGAGGAAGCTGGATATAAATCGAGAGAGCGGTCTTCGTGTTTTGTCCAGTGTGTGTGCTTGTCAGTAGATGTAAATTATTAGCTTTATATACAAGGTGGGGCCAAAGAAGTCATCCGATGTTGCTTGGCTCTCATTTTTTTTCTAAATGAAAAATTTCGACTCTGTTTTTTGATTATGTTTATCTGAACCTTTAGAATTTTATTGGTCAAGTCGAGAAGAAGATATCGGCCAAATGGGCGCCGTCACAATTTATTGCTATACGGGCTCGTTTTATGGCATTTTTCATCACTTCAAAAAACACAACAAAAAAAGTCTGGAACGGTTAAATCGGGCGATCTTGTGGGCTAGTGCAAATCGCCAAAACGAGAGATGAGGCGACCAGGGAACGTCACCTTCAGAATATAGGTTGTGGCTCGCGCAGTGTGTGCCGTTGCTCCGTCTTGTTGGAACCACATGTCCTCCAGTCCTAATTCGTTCAATTGTGGCAGAAAAACTCGGTTAACATGGCCCTATAGCGCGCACCGTCCACTGTTGTCGTTTGACCAGCGGCGTCCTCGAAAAAATATGGCCCGATGACTCCTCCAGCGTGAACAGTGCACCATGTAGTTACTTTGAGCGGGTGTAATGGCTCCTCGTGCATTACTCGTGGATTTTCCCTGCCCCAGAAGCGAAAGTTTTGCATGTTCACGTACCCGCTGAGGTGGAAATGACCCTCATCGCTCATTATAATTTTGGTCGAAAAATCGTTCACTTCGTCCTCGATATTGAGGATGGCTTCGGCTTAGGTTACACGCGTTTGGCGGTCGACAGGCAGCAGCTGATGCACTGACTGGACTTTGAACGGGAACATGCGCAGGTCTTTGACCAAAATTCGCCTTAGGGACGACCGGCTGATAGCTAATTGTAAGGCACGGCGTCTGGTCGAAGTTTCTGAAGACAGCTCGACATCCTCGGCAACAGCGGCGATATTCTCGCCAGAACGGGTGCTCCGGTACCTTCAAGGTTCAAGTCGACATGTTTTTTTTGTGGTCGTATTCTATTTATTGAAAATTATAAATATAAAAAAATAGATCGATAAACTCCTCCCATTCTTTTGTTATGATGTTTTATAATCAGAGTGCAATTAATACATATTTTACCACCTCATTTAGCTATACGTCGTTTGACATTGAATACCACTGTTGGGTCAATAAAATTTGAGGTCAGGTAGACAACACGGTAGTCTCCGGAAAATTCAAGCAGTTTAGTGATTTCCCCTTTTTCGTTCCAATATGTGTGTTAAAAATACTTAACACAGGTATACTTTTTCAGTGTTTAACACTACTTTAAAAATATGGAAATCGGTTGACCTTGCAGGCCATCCTTCAAACTTTCCACTACGTTTAAACCGTTTTAAGCAAATTTGCAGCATTCGGCACACTTTTTAATTAAAAACAAGAAATTACGGAGTAATTAAAAACAAGAAACTTGTTCAAACATTTTTGGCATCAATATCTTTTGAACCACTTTACAGATTTTTGTCAAATTTACGGCATCCGGTACATCTTTTAAGTCTATAAAAATCGGCGAATATCTAAACTCCATTTGACGAAAACTTTTCCAAATATACCGAACCGAATGGCTCATTATACAGGGTAGCACAGAATCAGCTATATGGTTTGAATTCTTTATAACTTTTTTAATTATTATTTTTTCTTTGTTTTCTTTTTCAGCATTTTGTGAAGAAGACTTGGAGAATTAATTATGACTTGTTACACTATCGAACACAGCACATACTGCAAGTGCCTCAATGGCTTTGTTAAGGGACAACGGCGAACGCATTATTTCGCGCGCAAGCGATTTTAACTGGCATCCACGTTCACCCGATTTAACACCTCCTGACAGTTTTCTTTGGGGATATTTGAAAGAAAGAGTGTACGTTAACAAACCAAGAACCATACTTCAACTAAAAACCAACATTCGAAATGAAATCATGACCAATACAACCGAAATTTTACGATTACACCCGAAATTTTTCGAAAAGTTATGGAAAATATACTAAAAAGAGCACATACGTGCGAAGCAGAAAAAGGACATCACTTACAGGATATAATTTTTCAAAGCTAATTGCAAAAAATTCCCCAATAATATACTGTATTTAAAAAAAAAAATGATAATCGCATAAATAAAAAAGTAATAATCCATTTAAACCATATAGCTCATTCTGCGCCACCCTGTATTTCAACATCTAAGTGAGCTCAATACCTTTCGAATGCGGCAGATTTCGTTCCGATCCGTTGTCATGTTCTTAAGTTATGAGATATTTTCATACATACATACGCATAACATACTTATATACATATACATATCAATACTAGCAATATCGCGAAAAAAGAAAATAGCCGAAAAACGACTACCAGCACGGCAAAACGTCGAAATATAAAGAAAACTCGTTTTTCGAAAATTGGTGTAACATCAGTAACTCTATAGCGGAAAGTTAAAGAAGCGCTCAAAAGCTACAATTTTAATTTAAATTTAGAGCTTATAACATTTTTTAATACCCGTGTACTGTATTCATTTCATGCAATTTTCTCAAGGCGATTTTTCTACAGAAACTTATTGCCTGTTCATAGAAGCCGAGGTAAAAATAATCGTTCGCCATTTATATGGAAAACAAAAACAATTGAGCTTTTTTATTGTTGTTTTCATTTCGGCTTCTATGAACAGGCCGTTAGTTATTTTTGTAAATATCCGATTTGCACCAACATGGGTGGCGACGGTCGAATTAGTATGCACGTTGACTACAAAACGAAAAATTTTTCCTTGTTCAACCCTAGTTACAGACTCATAAAAACATCTCGCATTTTTTCTGATGTGCATTTGTGTGGCTTTGTGTCAATTGTTGTCTTAAAGTTTCAGTGGCGAAGGCATAAGCACTGGTCACTGAACAGTAACGGCTTCAGCTGTATCCAATCCACAGACATATCACAGGCATTCGTTGGAATTGTGTAGCCCCCGGCGAAGTAAAATAATTACTAAAAAAAGGCTACTAAAAACGAAGCTTCAAAATTTAATACGTATCCCTGGCATCAGAGACGCTACATCACTGCTATAGAAACAATGAACGTGCAAAAAGCAGTGTTGTAAGATAGTGAAGCTTTACCTTCTGTCATTTCTTCTACTATCCCTTTCCTCTAGTTCCAGCACAATGTACCGCATACGTAGGGGTCACCTACTGAGTTCTGGTCCAAGAGAAAAAAACAACCAACCGTTGATGCATACAATTGTTATGTTTCACACACTGTTCTAAATACGGAATCGGAAATAAAACAAAATTTTTTACCAAAATTTTTAATAAAAAGGTAATGTTTCCCGAGCATGAAATAGACTTATGTATGTAAACATTAATCTATGATTTATCGGGTATTCTAATCTGGCCCATCTTCTTAAATGCCTTGAAGCGGTTAAAGAAGAACCACTCCAAATTCAACATATTTAAGGGCGGGAATTTCTTTCCGTTTCTAAACATCATTGAAATATTTGTTAAAATTATCTATACTTTTTTTTTAATTGACAAGGCCGCGATTCGAACTCGAGTCACAACAAAATTTGCAAGTATACTACTTACAGACGCACAGACACACTCATCCACATCCCCAACATTCGTTTAGAGGCCAGCAAGTAATATAACATTATTTCCATAAGTAAAAAACATTACATACTTTTAGGCTTAAATGGTTATTCTAAAGTAAAACCAAGCAAGTACGATGAGCTATTTGTATTTACTTCCAGTGCTGCCGTTTGGTTATTTTTAAGAAAATTGGGTATAAATAGTTTTTATAAATTTCTTTACATTCTTGCAAAAAAAATATTCATATACAAATTTTAATTTCTAGAATTGTTAGGAAGTTAAAAAAGTCTTTTTTTTTTCTTTTAAGAGAAATAATTCTCAGGCAATGATTACCTGCTACTAAGTGTTAACTTCTGGGAAAGGAATAGTGATAGAGATTACAGGTGAAGAAGGGATATATAGAAGAAAGCTTCATTATTTTTATATATAATAGTTATATATGTATAGATATATATTTTTTTTTTTGATGACTCCTATACATGCGGTGCATTGTGCTGGAACTATAGGAAAGGGTTGTAGAAGATGTGATAGGAGGTGAAGCTTCGCTATCTTACAACACTGCTTTTTGCACGTTATTTGTTTTTGTAGCAGGGTTGTAACGTCTCTGATGTCAAGGAGACGTATTCAATTTTAAAGCATCGTTTTTTTGTAGCTATATTTAATAATTATTCTACTTCGCCGATGCTATACATTACGGACGAAGGAGGGCGTTCTGATGTGCTTGTGGATTGGATACAGCTAAAGCCGTTACTGTTCAGTGACCAGTGACTGCGACTGACTATGCCTTCGCCACTGAAACCTTTCGACAACAACTGACACAAAGACACACAAATGTACAACAGAAAAATGCGAGATGTTTTTATGAGTCTGAAACTGGGGTTGAACACAGGAAAAATATTTCGTTTTTAGTCAACGTGCAGACTACTGCGACCATCGCTACCCTCAAAACGAGTAAAAAAATTAAATGTGTCTATTACAGAAAATATCAAAAGAAAAAATCAAAATCCCAATCAGCAAAAATAATATTGAAACAAAAATTATAGAAATTGAACAAACATACAAAAAATTTTAAGTAAAGTATTTGTGGCGACTGTTTTTTTAGGTTTTTGCTCAGAAGCTCTTACTTCCAAGAAAATATAAATACAAATTACCTTACAATTTACTTAATATTCCAAAAATTAAAAAAAATTAAATAAAACATCTGAAGAGCCAGAAAACTAGTCAACAAAATTATAAATGTAAAACACATTAAAAATATGCATAATTTATAAGACTTTCCGTATTTGCCTTTTGTTTTTTAACTAAATTTGTATAAAAAATCCGAAACCAGTAAAAAAAACTTAAACGTCAAAATCTGTATTTATAAATATTGCTATCATATTTTTAAATTAAATTATTTGTTATTCCAAAATTGTGGCAACTTTTATTTAATTTTTGTAAACCAGCGAGTTCATTCTATTTAACACCATTCTGTTTTAATATGGATCCTGTCGCTAAATTGCATTACTAAAAGGTAATACTAAAACTTTATAACAAAATTCTAGAATTAATAAAAAAGTCGCGTATTTGCTGCGTTTTTGTACTGAAATACATCAACTCAAAATTCGATAATTTATTTCTGGGTTTCCCACTGATTAGAAAATAATTTTTGCCACATGTAATTCTAAAACTATAATTTCATCTGTTGTTAAATTTAATAGTTTTTCAATTATAGTTTATTTAATTGAGCTTGAGATCTTATATTATTTTGTGATTTAAATTTAATTTTTTCCAATATTTCGGTTTTACAATGTAAAACTTTTTTTTATTTTTTATCTGGGACCACCACTCAGGAGAAAACTCCTACACATGCGAAGCATTGTGCTGGAACTATAGGAAAGGGATAGTAGGAGAAACGACAGGAGGTGAAGCTTAATTAATTATTTTGCAGCTCTGCTTTGCACGTTCTTTGTTTATAATCGTAGCAGTGCTGAAGCTTCGGTTCAGTAGCCATATTTATTATTATTTTACTTCGCCGGTGCTACACAATGCCGACGAAGGAGGGCATTCTAATGTGATTGTGGATTGCTATCAGCTGAAGCCGGTATTGTTCAGTGACCAGTGTCTATGCCTTCGCCACTGAAACCTTCCGACAACAACTGACACACAAAGACACACTAATGCACATCAGAAAAATGCGAGATGTTTATTTTTATTTTAAACATTTTTAGTCTGAAACTGGGGTTGAACCCATGACTCTTTTTGGTTTAGTAGTCAACGTGCAGACTACCATCCATCGTGCCATCGCCACCCAAAACTTCTTCAGGGAAAGTAGCTTTGCGGATTCAGAATCAATTATATTATTTAGTTTTTGTAGGAAGTAATGGTTATAAAAATATATACAAATATATAAATATATATACAAAAGAACTAGGAGCTGGATGCACATTTCTGGAACTAAAGAAAAAAGTGCTAAATTGAGCTAAAATGGTTGTTAAACATATAAATTTTAAATATAGCGGCAACTTTGTTCACGTTTATTGAAGCTGATGTCAGTAGTATTACCATCTGTAATTGCGCATGTCTATCAAAAGTATACTTTACAGACGGTTTATAATTTTTATTTCACACTTGCTTTTTCAGTTTCATCTGACAACCTATAATAGTTCACAACAATATACTGATAGCAAATTACACACTGATGTATATGTCCATTCACTTTTAATTGTATATAATTGTATCAAAAAGGTTGTTTTCCATAAGAATATGTATAATCAAAAGCATTTTGATATACATATATTTTGTTGAACCACAAACACAAATGACTTGGAAAACAGCTGATGTCTGGTGCTTCTTCAGTTGAAAATAGAACACTCTCTAATTGAAAATATTATACTGTAAAAGGAGGCTGACTTTTACAGCTATTATACAGCATGTATGCCTTTTGCAGTGGGAAAGTGACATTCACAGTGTAAAATACATAGTGTCTGAAAGCAGCTTTAGAGGCTGTTTACATGAACCCTGCCATTACAGATGCCGATAATGGCATGCCATTAGCAAATACAAATTATCATCGAAATATTCTTCGAAAAACTCGAATTTCTTGCCACTAGGTTTTACGTTTACACATGCCAATGCTACTTCATTTAAAAATATCGTCGACGCGTAAACTCCAAAAAATTTGTTTACTTCTGAAACTAAAAAAAAATTCAATGGAATATCTTTTGCTATCGATTCATGAGCATTGTTCCTTAAATCATTACGCCTGTATGATTTACTGTTCATATCCCACAAAAGTGGGTGCAAATTTATTTGTTTTAAAATATTTTCGTTGTTCAACTTTACTTCTATTTTAGCTTTTTGGTTATTTTTTTTACCAAAAAGAGATGCCGCGTTTATTATATAAGAACATTTTTCCAGAAACGGCAAACATTTGTTATTAATAATATTATTTTGGTAATATTAACGGTCCTTAATTAACAAACTTTCGTTTTTTGTGCGTATTTCAAAAAAGAAATGATAATAATACATTTAAAAACTTATATTTTTAAGAATCAATTTTACAAAGTAAAAATTTTTATTGAACTTTCAACAGGCTAACATTGTTTGCCATTTTTTTTGGAATGCCACTACTCGCGTGCAATTTTTGTTTCCACTGGAGCTACTAGTTCGAAAAGTTTGTATGTGTGAAGGTATGTGCACACGATTGTCATAATTGACAGAAAAATTGTATTACAATGTTCTACAACCATATGAACTCACAATTTTTGTATGGCAACATTGTCACAAAATGTATTGTCCGTGCATTGTATGAAAATAATATTGTCACAATTGTGACAAACGTGATAAACGTGAGAACACCCTTCATTTCCATTGAATCGTAATTGACACACATTTTACCGTCATTTGTATTGTAACATGTGCTTAATTTAGTGCACCGTACAATAACACCATTGGCAGATAAATATTTCTGTTAGCAATGCTGCCCATAAATATTTAGATACAATATTAAAAGTCGGATCTGGAAACATTTGCCATACAATAATCTGACAACCGTGTGAACAGACAGTTTTGTTGACAGATAAATTTATTGTGTGACAATGAAATTTTACAGTTTGCTTACAATAGTCTGAACAGACAATATTAATTTAGGTGACAATTTTTCATTGTGAGGGCATTGCACCATATTGCCATATCCTACAATATTGTAAAATCTGACATTCGTGTGTACATAGCTTGAGTAAAAAAGTGCGAGCGTTTGACTTTTTGGTCAATAGTGTTAGTGGCATGTGTAAAAGGTAACTAGGGAGATGTCCCTGCGACATGTCGCACGAAACATTTACGTTGACACTTTCCTCTCTTTCCTTCTTTGTTTTATTGTGTATGTGTTTTTTATAAACGTTGCTGCCGATTTTGAATTTTTTTTTTTGGCAAACTGATGATATATTAATTTAATAGTTCTTTTAATTTTTTGTAAAAAGTATTTACCAATTGAAAATAAAAAACAATGAACAATTTGACAGTATTATAAAAATAACAATATACATACACATATGTGTCAACACTTAATTAAAATAAAAAAATTCCCTGACTGTTGTGACAAAACTTTTTATGTAATAAGGGACTCCAAAAGACTCAATTTGGACAATGAATATTAAGACATGTCTTATTTTTCATTCTCTTTTAAAGTTTCTTCAAAAAATCTTTTACATTTATACGGGAATTCTTTTTTCATATTATACTTTTTTTTTTGTTCAATCTGTTAATGTTCATTACTTGTTCTAATATGAAGGGTTTAAATGGTTTATAACTTTTTTATTTATGCGATTATTATAATTTTTTTTTTAAATACAGTATATTATTGGGGAATTTTTTGCTATTAGCTTTGAAAAATTATATCCTGTAAGAGATGTCCATTTACTGCTTCGCACATACGTGCTGGTTTTAGCATATTTTCCATAACTTTTCGCAAAATTTCGGGTGTAATATCAAAAATGGCCATGATTTCATTTCGAATGTTGGTTTTTAGTTGGAGTATGGTGCTTAGTTTGTTAATGTACACTCATTCTTTCAAATATCCACAAAGAAAACTGTCAGGAGCTGTTAAATCTGGTGAACGTGCAGGCCAGTTAAAATCGCATGTGCGCGAAATAATGCGTTCGCCGAATATGTATCTTAACAAAGCCATTGAGGCACCTGCAGAATGTGCTGTGTTCGATCGTGTAATGATTCATAATTAGTCCCTCAAGTCTTCTTCACAAAATGCTGAAAAAAAACAAAGAAATAATAATAATTAAAAAAGGTTTAAAGAATTCAAACCATATAGCTCATTCTGCGCCACCCTGTATAAGAGTAAAAACATGATTTAAAAATTGTTCGCATTGTTATACATGTACTTAAAATTACATTTTCATAAGAAAAAGAAAGGAAAAACTACAATATCTAATATACATATGATTCTAATTGTGCTTTTTCCCTTATAAACTATATGTGTGCTGGCCATCGGCCATATTTTTCATACTGTATGAGAATATCATAAAGTATGTAATAATAAATTTCACATATAGTTTATAAGGGAAAAAGCACAATTAGAATCATATGTATAAATAAATATTCCCAAAATAAATTCAGTTAATATACAATATCTAATGATATACAAGTAGGATAATTTTATTTTTGTAACTTATCTGCTGAAAGCCACATAACGTTTATCCAGTAGCTGCTATAAAAAAAATTATTCAGCTTATATCATTGTCATCAGCTGTTTTCCATTATACCGGGTGTCCGCCGGGAAGGTATACTACTTTGTTTTGCCGCCATTTTGGTAAACATTAGTCTTGACAGTTCATAATTGGCAGTCGTGAAGTAGACACGTGGCAAATTTCTTACGGAAAAATATTCGATAAACCAACGTCGTTTAATCGTTAGAACATTTTATCAAAATCAATCATCGATTACTGTGACGATGAGAAAGTTACGTGAAATTTTTGGGAGAAACAACGTGCCAACAATTCGCACTATTTATCGTGTAAGGAATGAATTCGAAGAAAGAGGGTCTGTAGGTGATAGGCCCAAGCATGGACCACAACGTACTGCAAGATCAGCGGAAAACATTACTGCTGCTCAAGAAAGTGTTCAAAACAATCCATCAAACTCAATTCGACGCCGTGCTCAGAAGCTTGGTCTTCAAAGAACAACTTTGGCCACAATTTTTAACGTCGCAACTGCATGCTGTGGGCTTGATTAACATGTGGTATCAACAAGACGGTGTCACATCGCATACAGCCAAAATTACAATGAAATTAATGGGGGACCTCTTTCCACAAGTTATTTCAGGAAATGGTGATGTTGGTTGGCCCCACGGTCGCCTGATTTGACTGCTCCGGACTTCTTTTTGTGGGGATATCTGAAAAGCAAGGTTTATGCAAACAAACCAGAAACGCTTGAGCAACTCAAAAAAAATATTCGTGATGAAATTAATGAAATACCGCGTGAAATATGTGAGAATGTAATGAAAAATATGCTCAAAAAGGCTCGCATTTGTGCGGCTAACAGAGGCGGACATTTATCTGATATTGTATTCGAAACATAATTAATAAATAAAACATTTACCATTCTCCATTCTCTTTCATTTAATCAAAAATATAAACAAACAAAGTAGTATACCTTCCCGGCGGACACTCTGTATTTGTTTCAACAATTTTGTGTGCCCAAAGAAACAATTTTATAATTTTAATTAAAAAATGGAATTATTACAAGATTACATCAAAGTTCTTATTTACTATATTAAAAAGTAAAATTACTTTAATGAAACATTAAAAAAGGTTTTTTTCTTATCAGTTGAATGAATTTTTCGAAATATCACTCTATATTATGACGGGTTGTTCATAGCTGTCGTATTTTTTCTTGTTATTATTTTAAAACATATTCCTTTATGTATGTTTTCGTGAATACCCCAAATACTAAGGTATATATTTTGATAGAAATACAACTATATTACTTTAAATTGATTTTACTAAATTATTGCTTCTTTAGTAATTATTTTTTTCCACTAAAAAATGCTGCTGCTCTTCCGTGTTTCTTTTATATCACAAAGATATAATGTATGTAAGGAATAATCGGCGAATACAAAAAACGAAACTTTATCCATCCCGATTTCTCATCTTTCGCCTACAAAGAGCTTTTTTCATTCCGATTTCTCAAAAAAAAATTCTGGGATAAAATATCGAAAAACTTGTTCGAGAATTTTTTGGATTTTATTTTGTTTTGTGCACAAACATTAATGTGAATGAAACGTAAAATAATTTGTTTCCTCCGCACATATGTGTGTGTATCCAATTACAACCCAGCTCACGTTTGTTTTGCCGATCACAATTGAAGACCTTCCAATAATTACTCGTCAAATTAAAGCTGAAAGTCTATACCACGCATTCCACGCGTTCTCGCATCCTACGCATCTGTTAAAAAAGTGGAATCAGTGTATTTAGAGCGAATGCTCCACGATTAATGTTCAGCTTCAATATTTGTCATTGTGTGTCGGTAAAAGAATGTTGTGCAAATTCCCAAAGTAGCGCACATTTACGACGAAAAATCTACAGCTGTTATAACCAGCAAAGTTGTTTGCTATCTGTGTTACCGTCTAAAAAAACCTCTTGAAAAAGTTATTAACAAGAAACTATTACAAAGCAACTTTGCGGAATTATATATGTGTAACTTAAATGATGTACATACATATGTAAAATATTAAACAATTATTAAAATAAAATTAACTTTATTTACTAATATATTTAAAAACTAAAATGATCGTCGGCGTATGAAATAAATTTATCGCAGAGTTCGTCACGCACAACGAATTTCGTCGACGGGGTTGTTGTGTTAATATGCCCAAATGTATTTATTTCCGATGACGAAAGTTTGCAACGAAAAATTTGTCGATCAACCTAATTGTATGCCCAGCATAAGTTATACATATATATGTATATCACAAAGCGTGGAATGCTTTGATGCATGCAATGCGTAACGTACGTTTACTTTCTACATTTGTAAGAGTCACAAGTAGCGTGAGAACTCTTCAGCTCATAAAGAGAGCCGGATGAAAATTTATATTTTATTTTTAATTTTGTCGATGAGAATGTCCGTTTTGTTGATAATTTTGCTTTTATTTTTGTAGAAGAAAATGGGTTAAAAAGAACAAAAAGAAAAAACAAAAACGCGATACACGCAACTTGAAATGCAGAAAAGCGTAGAATATTTAAAAAGAAGAATGCGGTGACGCGAAAAGGCGTATAATAGACTTTCAGCTTTCACTATTAAAACTTTTTGATTTTCATCAATCAATGCGTACGTGAAAAATTATGACACACTTAGAACGTTGTCGTGTTTTTTCCATCGCCTCGAGAGCACGACACTCACACATATACACTGTTTGTATAAAAATAAAACATTAAGTATATAAATACATACACACAGTCAATAGAAGACTTAGGAACTGTATCATCTAATGAAATTCTACAAAAACACAAGAAAAAGTACATGAATGGGATTCATGGCAAATAAATCCATCATTACTCGTTATTACATGCAACAACGACGAAATCTTGATTTTAACAGATAACATTTCGATACAAAATATATGTTCGATTATGTGGACCAGTTGCGAACGCAACACATCGCGTTCAATCGAAACAACTATTAATGGCAACGATGGCAGTGGCATGATTGGAGCCACTGGAAGTTGTGTCATTGGTAGCAGTCAACACGAAACTTTGGCTGACATCGAACATATATCGACGATAGCGGGGTCATTAGTTTCAATAGGTTCCATATCACACACACAACCACAATACGTAAGTATTTTAAAAATATTCAATAACAGTATTTTCAGTAAATTGGTTTTTTTTAATACGATGACTTCTCTTAGGGAACTAATGATGCTGGCTATGATACTGAGCATACATCCTTAAATTCGGATTTTGACGAAGCGGAGTTACGTAGAGAGCTTTTAAGAGATGTAAGTAAAACAACTAAAAAATTAAGGAAATATGTACATATCTCGAAAATTTAGAGAGAACTAGTTTTTATACATACATATCCGTAGGTGGGTGGTAAATTCATCAAATCATATTTTGAAAATATGGCCTGTAACACCGCTAAAACGTATTGATAATCCCACATATATAAAAAAAATTCACATTTTGTGCGTCACAAGTGTTCTCGAAAACTGTTCATTCCTTCTTCAAAATTCTTTTTGTGTCTGATAATATATGTCAATAGGATCGAAATGGCGAAGTTAAGCTCGTTTATATTATAAAATCTGTAAAAACCAAATTTTATGAAATTACCAACTTATGAACAGCATATTTTACGAGTACATTCTGTTGATTCATTACGGTCGGATAAAATCTTAGCCAATCGTTGAACTTTATTTCAGAAGAAAATCATGATTTTATTCATAATTTAATTATGAGCGACGAAGCCCTTTTCCAATTGAATGGGTTCGATAAGAGGCAGAAAGGGCTACGGAAATCCAAGAGTAGTTCAATAGCGAAAATTACACCTACTTACGTGTACCGTTTGGTGCGGTGTTTCGTCAGAAAGGATAATTGGTCCACATTTTTTGGACAATGAATACGATGTCGCCGTTTCCAATTTTTTAAGGCCAGCCGGTTAAAACCATCCGCAAGTATGGTTCCAACAGGATGGCGCCACAGCGCACACTGCGAGGGACACAATGGCACTTTGAACTCAAACTCCTTCGCTCATTTTGGGCCACCATTTATTTAAAAATTTTTGTTGTTTCTTTAACAAATGATACATTTATTATTTTGGCACATTGTTGCTTTTAGAAATTGAATTGTTTATTTTATCGGAATACCAAGTAGTTTGTTTTGAATTGGTCGTTGCTTTTGCTAAAGTTCTTAGAACTATTGAAGATAGTGTTTTCGCATCAGTTGTTACTTTAACGTGATCATTTTCCTATACAAATCTGAGCTTTCATCAAAAATTATGGAACATAATTTAGACTTATGAATAGACTATGACCACATTGTTTTCATGTTTTCAAATTGTTATTTAATATTTCGTGGTAAGGACTTTCAGTTTAACAAAGTGTCTACAACTACAACGTAAAATTTCATATCCTATCACGTATCGACGTAAATTTTTTTATACTTTTTTTTATCTTCGACCAGCACTCAGGAAATGACCCCTACAAATGCAATATATTGTGCTGGAACTAGAGGAAAGGTATAGTAAGGGAATTGACAGTAGGTGAAGCTTCACTATCATACAACTCTGCTTTTGCACGTTATTTATATGTCAAGGAGACGTATTCAATTTTGAAGCTTTTGTTTTAGTAGCCATTTTTTAGTAATTATTTTACTTCGCCGGTGCTACACAATACCGTAGAAGGAGAGCGTTCGAATGTCCCTGTTGATTGGTTACAGCTGAAGCCGGTACTGTACAGTGAGCAGTGACTATGCCTTCCCCACTGAAACGTTCCGACAACAACTGACTAAAAAAAATAAAATTCGTAACGAAAGGCAAAACTTTACAGAATAAGATATTGCCCACTCAATCACTCTCTCTACAAGTGTTAAAGCTTAAACATAGATTATTAAAATGAAAAAAATTATCACTCAAAATGTTTTTCATTACTTTTCCAATCTTTCCGTACGACATGATGGCATTGCTAAACAGTGCTCTGTTTAAAAACTACCCATAATTTCATAGTGCTACCATCCTTTTATCGCATTTAAATCCAATCTTTACCACTGAAAAACGGAAGCTGTATTTAAATACAGTTTAAATTTAAATGAAAATTAATTAAATACATATTTAAATACCAACTCAGAAACTGGGCCTAAGTGTATCTTGTTACGGTTCTTTGTGGAATTTAATTTTTTAAATAAGTTGCTGCTTCCTAAGAAAATCAATTACAAAATCATCAAAAACGCCAATTTTTTGCAATCATATTTTGCAAATTTATAAGTAAATAAATAAATGAAATTAACATTTGTAGCCGCAAAGTGATAATTTAATTTTACGATTATTTATCTATGTTTCTTATATGGTTTAGCTGGTCTAAATGACATTTCATTGGATGCTAATACCAAAATCTTCACTAGACTTTTAACCAAATTCTAAATTAACCTTGTAACAAAGATAGATAAATAATCATAATTAATTTTGATTCGCGTTGAATAAATAAAAAAATAATTCCATATTTTAATTTTACTTAACTTCTGTAATTCATATACTCATACTAAAAATATTTTCTTCTCTTTCAGAAATGGAAACTCTTATTTGATATGGTACGTACGTAACATTTGAAACTGAGCATTAGGGAAATTAATTCGATGTTAAAATTTTAATGACAGTTTGATCCGGAAGGATTTGGTGAAATCACAGTTGATGAGTTTATAACTGCTTTAAAATCACCAGAATTTATATCACAAGTGCCTATGAATAAACGCGAACTTTTATTGGAGAGAGCAAAAAAGGCTAAATCCCCCGTTGGACCAGGCTATATAACATTTCAAGATTTTGTTAATGTGGTAAGTGCACAATACATTTGAATTTAACTAGTATAAAAACTTTTATTATGTAATTCTTAAGATGAGCACATTCCATTGGCTATGACTCATTGTATCCTATGGATTTGCTGCCAGTTCAACGATAGCAAAATAATACGTGCGTTTGAATACTTACTAAAACGACAACCCGAATTAAACATAATGAGTACAGTTAACTGGCATTGCCAACATTGCAAACACAAGTCACTTGGTGGATTGCTTTACAAGTAGAGCAAAACGGAAAAATGGAGCTGAAAGTACATAACAGGCATTGTGCTCGTCAACGCGTTACATACTTCTGTCATAAAAGTTGAAACAGTTACTTTTTATAAATCAAGTTACAGGCAACGTTTGTCTTTTCCGCAATTGGGCAAATATGCGAGACTTGCATCATAAAAATACCTTTATATTGTTGCGCAACTTTCAACAGTTAGTGTCAGTGCCTCTGTAGCCTAGTCCATGAGCATTAGTCTCATCATTCTGGGGGTGCGGGTTCGATTCCCGCCTAGACGCTGGGTGGTGTTTTTGGTGGTATCACAATGTGCCAAAACTCTGGTCTAAGTGTGGCGGGTGATCTTCTTTTGGGAGGATCCGCCACCTAACCACCTAATCAAGTGTCAGTTTGTTCGAAACGTAAATGAAAACAAATTAAATAAAATTAAAATTTGTGTCTAAAAAGTGTAATTTGAAGGTGGAGATGGCTGAAGTCATCGGTATTGTGTAGCACCGGCGAAGTAAAATAATTACTAAAAAACGGCTACTAAAAACGAAGCTTAAAAAAAATATAATACGACTCCTTGACATCAGAGGCGCGACAATACTGCTATAAAATAAAGAAGGTCGAAAAGCAGAGTAGTAAGATAGTGAAGCTTGACCTCCTGTCATTTCTCTTACTATCACTTTCCTCTAGTTGCAGCATAATACCATATCACCTGAGTGCTGGTCCAAGATAAAAAACTTTGATTTTAAAAACGTCTTGAGAAAGGCAAAAGACTTAATTGCTCAGATTATTTGAAAAAGTTGTTACTTGTGATATGTTAACAAACAAGAATTTTTTCCAAAAAGTGACGACAGGCTTTTATATGCTCAATTCTAGTGCGCAAGTTTACGACTCAAAATTGTTGGACAAGTTTACAGTTTTGTGCAAATGAATTTTCATACACTTTTTGGCTATATATTTGCATAGTTTGCCAGACTGTAAAGCGTTTTGGTGAGGACCCATAAAACATCTTTGAAGATATTTTTGTGACACAAAACTTCTCCATATTATTCAAAAATAAATCATTAAAAATGAAATATCTCTCAATTCTTGACATTTTGTTTGCATTTGGTAGCATCTATACATCTTCTGTCTTTCTAGTATGACATAATGGAAAATGGTCGGCGGCATACCCATTACAATTTAATATATTTTAAAAATTTCTTTGAAAAAGGTTATTAAAAATGTAAAATAAACAAAACCTAAAATGTTGTTATTAATTTTGGTATTTATTTTGTTACAAATAAAATAAGCCATATTTTATTAAAATCCATTCATAGAATATGATTTTATTCATAATTAACTATTTAACAATAAATTTTTAATATTTTAATTTAATTTGTTGTAGAAATTTTTTTTAATTAAGTATATACTCGTATATCTGATTTTGTTGAAAATATTTTTTCATTTACAATAAAAAACTTCAAATGTGTATATTTTGGACTGCAAATAGGACATCAGGACAAGTACTGGGCGCCACACAAAGTTTGCAAAACTTGTGTTGAGTCACTTCGACTCTGGTGTCATGGAGGACGTAAAAATCTTTCATTTGGAATATCTATGCTATGGCGAGAGCCAAGAAACCACCTGGATGACTCAAATTTTTGTACTGTCAAAGTACCCTTTGAACCGACATAAAAAATGTTCTTGGGTTTAGCCAAACTTACTATACGCTAAGCTGCAAATACCGCGCAGCCAAACTGTACCAATACCTTTGTTTACTTCTTTGTTCCACAGTTGTTTCGAGGAAATCCTAGATTGCACCAAGATATCAAAATCATGGAGGAAATATATCAATGCCAATGGGATCGTCATATGAAGGGAAAATACCGCTGGAACTTACAAAGAGATTGTCCTTCTACTTCTACTTCTGTTTTGTGATAATCAATTTAAAATAACAAAAAAAGGAAACTACAAAAATTTTATGTATAATTGGTGCTACCAGTTAATTGTGAATAAAATCTGAATTTATAAAAGAAATTTAATGAAATATGGCTCATTTTATTTGTAGCCTATGCGAATACCAAAATTAAGAACAACATTTCAGATTTTGTTTACTTTACATTTTCAATAAACTTTTTAAAATAATTTTTTTCAATTTCCTTAAAAAAACTGTTTTTTTTCTCAAAACATAATGAATATCTCGTAAACTATAAGGATTTGCAAAAATGTATAATAACATAATTTAAAGGTTATTTTCGATCTTTCCGTGGTTTTCTTAGTTCTATCGTAGTTTTCATGAGGAGAAATGGATCAAAGATCTTTATAATGGTTAAAAAATAGTATTATAAACGTCTTTCATCTCGCGTCAATTTTATTAGATATTGAGGAATTAACTATTTCGTTTATCTTTAGTAAGACACAAAACATAGCGCGGTGTGGTGGTAGCGAAGCGTACCGGCTTAATCTAGTTCTTTCATAAATGTTCATACCTTCAATACAAAATTACAATTTTTTTTACTTTTGTATAAAAAACTTTTAAAATTTTGAGTCAAGCTCCCCTGAACATATGTTTTTGAGTTAATAAAGCAGAATAAATTTTCATATCGGATTTCATTTTGTGTAAAAAGATTCATAAAAATACAAAAAATACTTTTACAAATTAAAATTTTAATTTAAAAGCAAACACATTTTAAATTAATTAATTAATTTGTGGTAACTTATCCATTTCAAATTTCTTTCAAAATCTTACAGCCGTATTCATAAAAAATTCGTAAAGAGTACAAACGTTATCATATCGTTTTGTCTTATAAATCAGTTTTTAAAAGTTGTATTCATAAACGAACAATAACAGATCTATAGCAATTGAAGACTTGTAGTAATTTTATGTTTACGTACGGCAACTCTCTTTTTATTTTACATGGGAAACAATAACAAAATTTCTCTATAATTATAAATTTGTTTTTGCTTTGCATTAGCCCCTTATTTGAAATTGATTTTGTACCATACGTGCATACATACATATCTATATATTAATACAAAATAAATCAATATTATTATTATTATAATATCATTATTATTTGTATATGCGTAAATATATATGTATGTATGTATGAAGTAAATGCGAAAAAATTTTATACCGATGGACTTTAAAGAAAGTAGAAATTATGTACTATGTACATACATACATATATAGTTTCCAATTACATTTCAATGCCAAATTGTACTTAAGATATCTATTGATGTAATATTGAGTAATGTAAGCACCAATATTTTTTATTTTTATATGGGGTCCATCAATGATGCTGAATTGCTTTGATTATACTTCTTCCATGACATAACAAAGGCCGAGCAACACTTCCACAAATTAGTGATACTGTTTCTTGTGTCCGGCAATGAATGAATAAACTGGTCATCTGAAATGGAGAATGGATTGTCCTTTCCTTTTTTGTTTAACTTGTACCAGCACTCAGGAGAAGACCCCTACACATGCGGTGTATTGTGCTGGAACTAGATGAAAGTGATAGTAGGAGAAATGATGAAGCTTCACTATCTTACAACACTGCTTTTAGCACGTCTCTAATGTTAAATTTTTTATTTTAAATTTTGAAGCTTGGCTTTTAGTAGCCATTTTTAGTAATTATTTTATTTCGCCGGTGCTACACAATACCGTCGACGGAGGGCGTTCTGATGTGGTTGTGGATTGGAGACATCTGAAGCCGTTACAGTTCAGTGACCAGTGACTATGCCTTCGCCACTGAAACCTTGCGACAAGAACTGACACAAATGGACATCAGAAAAAATGCGAGATGTTTTTATGAGTCTGAAACTGGAGTTGAAACCAGGAAAGTTTTTCGTTTTGTAGCCAACGTGCAGACTACTTCGACCAAAAATGTGTTGAAAGAAAATGTCTAAATGCAAAGAGTATTGTTTTATTTTTGGTTTAAAGTAGGGTAAATCCATCAAAAAAAGGCCTATTAATCATATATGAATACCAATTTTCCCAATTTAGCTTATAAACATTTTATAAACCTGCTGAAAGTTGTTATGAATATATTATGTTAATATTTATAATGTAAAGCACAAATGTTTTCTTTATTCACATTTACGGGTTTCACTCGCTTGCAGAAAAATTACCTTTCATTGTGCTCTATCTTCCGGAAAATTCTACAATGATATAAGGTATAGTCTAAAGGTATGTACACACGATTGTCATATGTAGTACAATATTGAATAAGAATTGTAATAAAATGTTCAACAACCGTGTGAACTCACAATTTTTGTGTGGCAACATTGTCACAAAATGTATTATCCGTGTATGACAATAATATTGTCACAATTCTGATAATCGTGAGAACACCCTTCATTTCTATTGACACGTAATTGCCACACAGTCTTTTGTTATTGTAACATGTGTTTAATTTAGTGCACCGTACAATAACACCATTGGCAGATAAATATTTCTGTTGGTAATGCTGCCCATAAATATTTAGATTCAATGTTAAAAGTCGGATCTGGAAACGTTTGCCATACAATAATCTGACAACCATGTTTTTACAGTTTGCTTACAATAGTCTGAACAGACAATATTAATTTAGGTGACAATTTTTCATTGTGAGGGCATTGCACCATATTGCCATATCCTACAATATTGTAAAATCAGACAACCGTGTGTACATAGCTTAAGATATAAATTTATTAACTGTTAGTTTTTCCCACAACTGCTCACTTGTTTTTTCAATTATTTTGTTTTCACTGGCCTATGTAAACACTATTATTAGATATTGCAATATTGTCAGAAATTTTTTACAACCGTGTGAACTTAATATTTTTGGCCTGCAACATTGTCGTACTGACAATAATATTATCAGACATCTAATAACCGTGAGAAACCAGGCCATAGCCATTGAAAGGTAATTTCCAGATATTGTACGGTAATTTGTTATTATCAAGCTATGTACAAAATATATTGCAGAGATGTTAGATATTACAATATTTTCAGAAAAATTGTCATAATATAATTAACAACCAGGTGAACTTACAATTTTTATTTGTCTACATTGCCACAGAAAGCATTGTCAGTATATTGTACGACAGTAATATTGTCAGGCATCTAACAATCGTGAGAACAAGCGACATTTCCATTAACAGGTATTGTACGGTTAACTTATCAGGTATTGTATGGAAACTTATCTTTCATATTCCCACATATATATTCCTGCGGTAAGCAATGTGGGAAGTGCTTGATTTCGACAATATCAGAGTTGTTAACATTTACTTTTACCTATTACAACTTGATTTGCTTATTGTGCTTATGAAGAATTTTTTATAATTATATCAAATACAATTTTCCTTTCACTTCGAAAGCAAAACAAAGAACATCTTCAGCTACGCCAAATTTGACAAATACGAGTACTTATACTTGGTAGACACTATATCATTTTGTGAAATCGCAAACAGTATATAGTGTGTACCATTTATCATTTCCGATATGTATTGCAGGCATTGCTCACTTTTCAATAATGCCATCACAAAATGACAACAAAAAAATATCAAGTCTGTACAAGGCATTAGTTAGATTAAAGTGATGTTTCTCTAACACAATTAATTGTGTGCATAAAATTTATATGGAAACCACTTAAAATTATTGGCGCTTTTCATATATGTACACTTTGTGCAGGCAAGTATTACTTGTGTTAGAGAAACATCACCTAAAGCAAGTGTGTAAATAGTAGAGTATCCAATTATTCGACTTGTGCTTTTGTTAGAGTAAGGAATTAATCGATTTTGAATATTGAATACTGTTCACTTAATCCAGTAGGGATATAAAATTAATCACATAACACGACAGCAGCCTTTCTCACTCATATTCATTTAGTCGTAGGCCAACATCGACTATGATCACTTCGCTGAGGCAGAATATGAGTGACTCATTGAATTGTGACCTCATGAAAATATCGCAATGGGGTCTGGCAAACAGGGTCGATTTCAATGCTCAAAAGACCCAATGCAGCATTCTTACACATCGACGCATGCCCGATGACGCTGCGTCATCTGTAATTATGGGCGGTATAAACATCGGGGAATCAGAAGCTCTTGATGTTCTTGGCATGAAAATTCAGTGCGATGTTCGATGGACTGAGCACATTTTTCAGGTATCAAAAGAAGCATTCAAGTGCCTCGGTTTTTTAAGACGGTGCAAGACATACTTCACACCATCTGATCTCCTCACTATTTATACCGCCTACATCCGACCGAAAATGGAATACAACTCTCATGTATGGGCCGGTGCTTCAAAGACTATTTTGAAGTTACTCGACCGGGTCCAGGAGAGAGCGAAGAAACTCATAGGAGACAGTAGGGTAGCCAACTCTATTAACTCTCTTGAGCATCGTCGCAACGTGGGGTGCGTTTCGTTGTTCTATTGTTACTATAATGGGATGTGTTCTGATGAAATCAGGGAACTTGTTCCCGAAACCCGATCATTCACGCGCACGACGCGTTCATCATTAAGAGCACATCCATTTGTAGTCAACTTGGCAGCGAACCGCACTACGCATTACAGGGAGAACTCATTTTTCGGCCGGACATCGCGTATGTGGAACAAACTCCCTTCCGAGGTCTTTCCTGTCACTTATGACGTGGGAAAATTCAAATCAAATGTCCATTCACACTATTCCCTCTATCCTCCTTCCCATAACCTGTTTTCCTAGTTCCAGCACAATGCATCGCATGCGTAGGGGTCATCCCCTGAGTGCTGGTCCAAGATAAAAAAAAAAAAAAATAATTAAAATAATTATATCCAGTGAAAAAAAAACAAACATGTTATTTGGATAGATATTTTTTTTATAAAAACAGAAAAAAATACAATTTAATTTTTACTACATAAAAGTGAAAAAAAATAATACTCATAGTAAGCACAGTGTAATCTCGGTAAGTCGGACAACTAAAAACTAGGCATTGTCCGAAATATCGATTACCGGATATCTTGATTTACCAGCCAAAAGGAAGGTAAACATATTGCTAATGAAAACATAAACATTTTTAGAAAAACTTCTATATGTGATTTATTCATTCGTTATTGTACGAGTAGGTAGTAATTGTCATCTGTAGAAGATTTGTTTTATTTTCCCCCCATACTATAAAAACCCTGTTTCACTATCCTATACAATTGCATGACTCATTCAGAACGGATACAAAAGTCTGAGCCACTTTCAAAATCGTTTCTAAATTGGCCTTGTCGGTGTCATACTATTATACAAATAATAACAATTGGATTTTATAATAGAAATGTGTTTATTTAACCCTTTCAGATCTTACGCTAAACTACTGGGAATAGTTCATATTTTTTGGAATATATAGATAGGGACTATATCCTATGAAAATATAATCAGTGATTAGGTTTTACCATTTTTATATCCTTCAAGGATTTTCAGGACACGCAAATTTTATGCATGTCGGTCTAATTCTTAGCTAAGATGCATTTTTTTTGCATCAGATGCCTTCAATTGGTTTGAAACATTAACATTATCATTTTTGTTAGTTACAATTCGCAATAATTCAAGTAACGGTAAATCGAACAGCGGAATAATCGGAGTAATCGATGCATGTCGGTCTCTTTGATATTGGTCAAGTAGAAGCGAAAATATTGAGACCGAAACCCAGTCGCACAATCGATGCATCTGAAAGGGTTAAGCTTTTATAAATCAAAAAAGTGTGTCACACAACTGTATTGTCAGTCCCCAGTACCTTACTTCTTTAGCACGCATGTGACATATCGTGCGAATATGTATTTGCAGTGAATAAGGGTCTTAGGCACAAAGTATACAGAGGCGTCAGTTCAAAGCAGCGAAGGAGCAGAGAAAGAGACATCATAAAAGAGATTTCCTGTCTCTTTTACCCCCTAACTCTGCTCGGTGATTCCTTTTTCTTCTAAATTCCTCAATATTGTTGTTTTGTTTTGATTTTTATTTTCTAGATGTGAAAATTAGCCGTATTTTTCATCTACTTTATGCTCACAATTTCGCAATTTTTAGCACGACAATGTTACAAACATAGGTTATAGGAATCTGTGGTTACAAAACACAACAATGTGGTGTTTTGTGTTATGAAAATTATGTACTATGAAAATTAATTTCATTTATTAAAACAAATAGATACCAAAAAATCACAAGATCACTAAAATGTTATTTTATTGGCTTATGCACAACAATTTTCTTTTTGGTAATTTTTTAGCTTCGCTATGTTTTTTTTGCTATATTAACACAAAACACGATTAGAACCACAAAACACTATTAAAACAAGCTTCACTATGTTTTTACCTATAATATTAACACAAAACACAATTAAAACCAATAAAACCACAAGAAATTATAAATTTGTTCTTATGCACAAAATGTGGCTTATGTTTACATTTTTCTTTTGTTTACTTTTCATCTTTCGTAAAATTGTATATTTTTCTCTTTCTCCCCCTATTTGAAGAAAAGCTGATTTAAATTTTTTCAGACCCCTAGGTGACACTTCTGGGTATTCTATCGTCTTAGGACTTCAGACAATCTAAGCGCTGTATTTTTGGGATATTGTTAACATGTATTCACTAATTTCTTACAACTATTAGTTAACTCCATTAGTAAATCAACTATTTCTGCATTGTCGCTCTGTCTTATCATTGAAAGTGCTATTTCGTCATTTGAACTCCTCCATTCTTCATATTTTTCTAAGAAAACGGTTCAAATGCATTCACTAGATTTGCTGAACTTAATGACATAACTGATAGTAAACTTTTGCGATAATTCAGTTCTATGCAGTTTGGTGGAATATCTTTATCCAAGTTTATTAACGATTTTGGATGACAGGTTACGTTCTTTAAGAGTAAACTTGCTTTGTTCGACAAATTATTTTCCTTAAGAAACGTTTCACTTGTTTTAACCTTTTGATGCTGACAACTTAGAGTTTAACAAATAGTTCGGTGTTGGGATGATAAATATACAAAATAATTACAATGTCCGTATCACAGAGTCTATAATGAGGAGATATTAAGTGTGCGAATTATAAAATAAAATTTAAAAAAAAACGTTTAGCGTAGAAAGTACAATATTGTAGAAAATATTGCACTTTCTTTAACAAATATTTTCTCTTCATTTAGTAAATTAAGATATATAATTTATATGATTATTTTTATTTGCCATCAACAAAAATCCCTTTGGTTTTAAAAATTTAACAATAATATTAAACAGACGAGTAACAGCTGATATGACAAATGTGTAATGAAAAAAAAGAAGTGAGAACTAAACATGCCTCATTTTTATACTCTTCACTTAAAGTGTAACGGTTATATATAATTTTGTCATTCCGTGTGTATATTCTGTAATATTTATTTCTGGCCGTCTGAACGTGTGTCGTGTGTTGAAATCAACTTTCCAAACTGAAAATCACACAGAATTGTCAACCGGTTCGTAGTAGACCTGAATAGATTGCTATTTAAATTTAGCCGAATCACCTTAATAGTATCCGAGCTGCAGCCGCAGAAGCACGACCACCTTCTTTTTGTACTTGGGTCTTTTTGACTGGATCAGTTTTGGTGAAATTTAGTCCCTCTATGTAAATAGGCGGCGTGCTTACTTTCACTATCATTTGGACACATTAGGTGGCGCTGCTGCATTTGATAAACTCAATTCGTATTTTCTAAACGGCTCGACCAATTTTTATAAAATTTGGTACACAGGCTCAGATATATGTGTATATGGACAACCGATTTGAACTCAAAAATATGGGCCGTAGGACCGATCTAAAACAATAGGTTAAAATTCGGTCCGCCTAAACCGATTTCGATAAAATTCGATATGAATGTTCAGATAGGCATAGAAACTAACTGTATGTGTCAAAAAAGTTGGTCTAGGGTACTTCGCTCGAAAAATATTTCAAAATCCGATCCGCCTAAACGGTTGTACAGATTTCGCTAAAATTTGGTTTACACGTTGCTGGCTATTTTAAGATATATAGTAGTCCGCACGGCCAGATCCAAAAATGAGGTAAAAATGCGGAACGGAGCGGAAATTCAGACGAATATGGAATATAAGGTGGTTCAGTAAAGGGTATCTAAGTTTCGGCAAGCCGAATAGAGCATTCTTATTTGTTTAAATATAATTTTAATTTTAGTGTGTCAAACTAAATATACATAAATAAAACTAAATATACATAATATTCTGTGGAGGACGTTCCACGGGAGACTTATTAGCCTTCCTCTCGGAAAAATTGTGTCAATCCATCTACCATTTTGCCGAAAGTAAGGTAGTGGCTCTAGATATTTCAAAAGCATTTGACAGAGTGTGGCATGGAGCGCTCTTGTCCAAAGTTATTGCTTTTGGTGTCGGTGATATCTTCTCTCGATTTATATCGAGCTTTCTCAGGGATTGCGCTATAAGAGTTGTTATAGACGGGATATAATCTAACGAGTTCAAAATCACCTCCTATGTCATACTTTCAACCCTATCCACTCTTTCGCAGATGACAGCAGTATCTGCCATTCATATTCATTTGATCGTAGGCCGACATCAACTATGATCGCGGCGACGCGCCAGAATATGAATGATTCGCTAACAGGTGACCTCACGAAAATATCGGAATGGGGTCACGCGAACAGGGTCGATTTCAATGCCAAAAAGACCCAATGCTGCATACTTACCCATCGCCGTATGCACGATCACACTGCCTCATCTGTAATTATGGGCGGCATAAACATTAAGGAATCAAAAGCTCTTGATGTTCTTGGCATGAAAATCCAGTGTGATGTCCGATGGACTGAGCACATTTTTCAGGTCTCAAAGGAAGCATTCAAGTGCCTCGGCTTTTTAAGACGGTGTAAGACATACTTCACCTCATCTGATCTCCTTACTATTTATACCGCCTACATCCGACCGAAAATGGAATACAACTCTCATGTATGGGCCGGTGCTTCATAGACTATTTTGAAGTTACTCGACCGTGTACAAGAAAGGGCGAAAAAACTCATCGGAGATAGTAGGGTAGCCAACTCTATTGACTCTCTTGAGTATCGTCGCAACATGGGGTGCGTTTCGTTGTTCTACCGTTATTATAATGGGACGTGTTCTAATGAAATCAGGGAACTTGTTCCCGAAACCCGGTAATTCGCACACTCGACGCGATCATCATTAAGAGCGCATACATTTGTGGTCGATTTGGCAGCGACTCGCACTACGCATTATAGAGAAAATTCGTTTTTTGGCAGAACGGCACGTGTGTGGAATAGACTACCCGCAGAGGTTTTTCCTGTCACTTTTAACGTGGGAAAGTTTAAATCGAATGTCAATAAACACTACTCCCTCTATCCTCCTTCCCATAACCTATTTTCCTAGTTCCAGCTCAATGCATCGCATGTGTAGGGGTCATCATAGTATCCAATTTTTACTTATACTGTCTGGCCCACGATGTCACTCGATATCGTTCGTTTACTTAATTCCATTTGAAAGAAAAACAAAATTAAAATGTAGTTTTTTTTTTTTAAAGTTGTTATGCATCGTTCTAGTGACGTCGTGATCTGATAAAAAGAAACTTAAATATGTTCAAAAGTATGTGTAATAAAAATATATTAATTTCTTGTAATAAATAAATAAATACGAGTTTACTCGATTGATTGACACAAATTTTTCGAGTTATTCGTTAATCGAATTTTCTTCATTCGATCAAATAATGGCAAAAAAATTTCTCGAATAATCGTGTGGGTACTCTAGTAACTAGATGTGTGCAAATGTGTATTCAACCAACTTTCGTTATCTTGAAAACATTTTAATTTCAAAAATTTAACTGAAAAACGATCTTTTGGACTGTAAATATTCATAGTATTATAATAATTTCAAGACCATGACAATAATTGTGAAAACATATTTGTTCATTACATATATACTTCCATAATTACATACATACATATGTATCTATGTATATTTAAAATAAAATGAAATTGAAATAAATTAATTCACAATATAAATATTTTCTAAAATTACTGCATCACTATTTAATAAAGGTATTATTAGCTTTACTATGAATGTGTGTACACATCTCAGCAACTTTCCGTCGGAGAATTTTCCCTGATGGAGTACAAGGCAGACTGTCAAAGAAATATACACCACCGCGTAACTGTTCAAAATGCTGCATGTTCTTCACAACGTGATCGCATATTGTTCTCTCTGACAAATTACTATTCGGTTTTCTTACAACTGCTGCTGCTGGCAAATGCGTAAAAATAATGTCAGGTATACCAACTACACAAACATCAATCACGTTCGATAATTCTTTGATGACTTTTTCAATTGCCGTAGGATAATAGTGGAAATTGTTGTATTTTAAAATATCTTTCTTACGATCTATAACGTATAAATTGCCATCGTTGTCAAAGTATCCAATATCACCGCTATGAATCCAGCGATCTCCATCGTAAATTTGTTTAGTGGCCTCGGGATTATTATAATAACCGCACCAATAATATGGCGTACGAATACAAATCTCTCCCACTTGGTTTTTATTTAAAAGATTATTGTCATCGTTGACAATTTTTATTTCAATATTGCCGCACAGTTGGCCAACAGAATCTTTCGAGTCGATTTCATTACAAGAAGCAATATTACAAATTTCACTCATGCCATAAACTGTAAAAATATTTGCATTCTTGGCAAACCGTTTGAAATTTTTAGCAAGACTGTTAGGCACAAAAGAACCACCCGCCATGTACATTTTAATGCTGGACAAATTGCAGGTATGAATTCTTTCAGAGGTCAACGTCATTGCAATCTGAGAAGGTGGACTTATAACAGTAGTAACCAGGTAACGTTCAACTATATCAATGAAGTCATCAGGTGTATAAGGGCGGTTGGAGATTATACGAGTAGAACAATTTATAGTGCCACTGATGAGACTTACTACACCCGTTAGCCAGTAAAGTGTACTAAAACAAAGTAAATTATCTGTTTCCTCGCTTTTACTGAAATATAATAATTTCCTAATAAGTCAGTTGCAAATATTTGTATATTTTGAAGTTTTGGGCAACTTACAGTTTTCTAACATTTAAAAGATTGGCATGTGACATGGCTACACCTTTCGGCAAACCTGTGGTACCCGAAGAACACAATATCATAGCGATTTGATTCCAACCGTCCTGCAGAACTGGCGCCCTAAATCACAAACGTTACATAAATGTTGTGCACTAATTTAAGATGGTAAGAGTTTTACTTGAATTCTTTTTCTGCTTCAGAACTCTTCATTAACTCCTTCAATGATGGCACATTAGCAATATGATTGCTAACTGTGTAGATGATGGTGCTACCTAAATCAATTTTTTCTAAAGCATCTTTAACCTTGTCATAAATGTCACCATCACAGAACATTATTTTGGGTCTTGTTAAAGAGAACACATGTGCAATGCCAGCTTCATCAAAACTGGGATCCAGAGTACTAATGCTCAGACCACATAGCAAGGCACCGAATGTTAAAGGAGCTACAAACTCACTGTTTGCTGCACACAAACCTATAACATCCCTCTGCTCTACACAAAGCGTTTGTAAATTGATGGCCAGTCGTATTGAAAGAGTGGCTATTTCCTGGTTGGTATATTCTGTGCCACTTGGGAAACAAATCTACAAATAGAAACTTTCATTTACTTGCCATAATTGCCATTTCTTGTAGAGTTTACCTGAGCTATACGATCGGGATTTTCACGTAATGCTGATAATGCCACTAATCCAATACTATCTTGAGGCCCAAAAATTGGTTCACAAATTCTGCCGCGCCAAATTTTTGCTTCTTCGTCGAATGTAGTAGAGTCGAGTTGAAAACATGAATCTCTTGTCATTGTTGCGGTTTAAAATTAACTGTTGCACATAATTCTCCAACATACTACTTATATATTTTAATTTAATAAAATATATTGTTTTGCACTTTTTCATCACGATACGAATTTGCTTCTGTAGTGGTATTGTTGACTTTCCAATTCACAAATAATAATATTAAAAATATCGTTTTTTTAGATTGTGTGGAATAATTTTATATATTGTCTAGCACATGTAGTATATTGCCCGCTTTTATTATCACAATAACACAAATAATTATTAAAGTAAAATACTTCTCTATATACTATATGTACGTATATATACTATGCTTTTATAACGTACTGATGTGTATGCCCTAAAAGTAGGAAATAAAATTTTGCATTATTTTTTTTATGATTGCCAACTCATTGTCGCATTGGACACATAATAAAAAAATAATAGTTTATCAAGAAATTAAATATACTCGTGTTACGCTAAAAATAATTGGTGTGTTTCTTGACTTTTTTGGTAAAGCGCGGTAAAATGAGAGTAAACTATAATTTGTCTCAATAAAAGGCGAAAATGAGTAAAAGTACGCGAATTAGTGTTGTCAGTTTCTTTTTTATCTTTTTCGCCGAATGGCTTATCGAATATCGCAAAAAGGTTCAAATATCACCTATGTATATACAATAGTATTATATATATAAAGTATTTAATTAAACAATTTTAATATACATACTACAACTTTCAATAATGTTTTATACATTTTGTACTCTTTATAACCTTAGACGCCTCTACTACTTGATATTTATTTCTTTAAATGCCAATTTAAATTAGAAGTTGTTCATCACAGGCTTTTACATTTTTTTGAAAGCAAATGGGGTGGGCATGGCTGAATTAGTTAGCGCGGTGACTATGAAACCAAGGGTCCTGGGTTTGAGCCCAGTATCCGACAAAGACATAAAATAAAAACAGTGCATCTGATGTGCACTAGTGTGTCTTTGTTGTCGGAAGATTTCAATGGCGAAGCCATAGTCACTGGTTACTGATCACTACGGCATCAGGTGATCGTAACATCAAAGCGCCCACCTTCGTCGGTATTTTGTAGCAGATCGACGAAGTAAAATAATTAATAAAACTTAGAAACACAATTTAAAAAAATTTTATACATTTCCGGAACAGCTGAGGTGCTGCAAGAATATTATAAACAACGCGCAAAGGCAGAATTGTGAAACTAAGGAAACTTTCCTCCATCTATCGCTTTCTCTCTCTATCACTATCTCTTTCATATATATAGATTAGATCTGCGTCGTATGTGAATGAACGGGTTCATTTCAAGGAATCACTCAATTGAACGAAATGATCCGCTTTTTTCACTTAGCGCTTTTGCGACCTTCTCGTTCACTTTCTTTTGCTGTCGTCAAAACTTCTCCGTTTGTATTTATCTCGTTCGTTTCAGTTGTATTTTGTATGTCGTATTTAACACTGTATTTTTGCGTTTGTTTCATAAATTAAAAAAAACAACAAACATAAGAAAATTACAACATTTATCCACAGTTAAATTCTAAATAAAAAGTAAAATGTAAATGAAATAAATAAATGAACAAAAATAAGGGTGGGTGTTTTTGCAGTAGTCAGTTAATCATATTTTACAACTTTCCTACCACATCTATATTGAACACCACTTTTTATTTTAATTTTTATCATAGACTAAACAATTTACAGGTTAGTTTATGATTTTAATAATTATTTATTAAAATTTTTAATAAAATTAAAAATGTTGTTCACATTTTCCTACTTTCATATTTTTGCTCTGTCGTTCATTTTATGATATTTATTTTTGTTTTGTTTATTTCTTTTCTTTAAAATTTTTTTCAATTGAACGCAAAAGAGCGATTACTGAAAAGACCTATTTGGCATAGCTCTAATATAGAAGGTAACACATAGTACTAGGCAATCAATGCCAGGTGGACACTAGACGTTATAAAAAAAAATATTTTACCGGGAAACATTAATTTTTAGTTTGTTATTCTTTGCGCATGAAACAGCTCATTGATTTTTTAATTGCCTAAACTAGAGCGAAGGATAAGTACTGCTAGTTTGGTGCAAGAAGAAGAACATTATTCTCTCAAAAACTTTCTTATTTGTAAATTTTGAAGTACCGAAACGCCATATGTAGGTTTTTTTTGAAGGCAGTCACAAAGAATTTGAAATTTAATTAGTTAAAACCAACATCTTTATTCAGATTAAACTTTAAAAACCTAGTATATCACAAGGCATATTTATAAAGGCCGTAACTTAACGTGAGCTTTAACAGCAAGTTTTGTATGGCAAAGTTACCGTTAAGTACACGATAACTTTTAATCGCACATTGTGAAAAGGGCCGTTAGTTTATTAAGTTTCTATTTATTCAATAATTTGTTTACAATCTGTAGTTGTCTTTAATGAGCTTACTTTGAACGACGGCCATATGCTGTTGAAGTGCTGTGCTGAGCAGTTAGCGTGTTGACTCTGCACCCAGAAGATCAGCTGTTTGAATCCCCAATCATACCAAATATTTTTCCATTGTATATACGCCAATAGCACCCTCCTTCGTTGGTATTTGAGCAACTCTGCTTTACTTATATATATACTACTATTATATATTATCATTTTGCAACTAGTTCCGGTGCAGGCATTGCACAGGAGACATCCTCTTAGCAGTGATCCAAGAAAACAAAATACTGGCAACATGGACATGTGTGCAGAGTATTTCAGTAAGTCGTTATTTTGAATTATACGTTAATGAGCTTTTGAAAGAGCTATTGCTTATGCCGCAGTCAGCATTTTTTAAAATTCTTAATCAATTTCGAGTCTATTTGGACTCTACTGCGCGATTAAAATGACAAGACGCTAATTTTCTGATCAAAGAATATACTTTTGTCGGGAGAAAATTGCATCCTACCGGCGGCTCTTCTTGAAGACCCATTTATAATTTTTTTTGTTAGTTTAGAGTTATTTTCGACACTTTTTCTTGTGGTATTTATAGTCTTCGCTATACATTATTGTAATGTATTTTGTTATTGCATTTAAAATAAAAGACTTTTAAGTTATTAATCAGTTTTTGATCACCATAAGTAATCGATGAAGACTCATTAAGAAGATTTTTGAAAAAATTATCTTCC
The DNA here is from genome assembly GCA_963924685.1 of Dexiosoma caninum. NCBI lineage: Eukaryota > Metazoa > Arthropoda > Insecta > Diptera > Tachinidae > Dexiosoma > Dexiosoma caninum. The sequence goes on from OZ004729.1 coordinate 59,603,045, forward strand.
AAATCCTACCTGGACATATTTTAAGCCTATTCCGCTTTCTTAATCGCGTAGAAGGGTCAAAAACGCCTCGAATTTGATTAATAATTAAAAACAACTGCTGTCTGGGTGTTAGCTTATGTCGATTATTACTGTTTAGTAATTGAGTCCATGTACTTGTTTATTCCCATTCACCTAAAAGAGTGTTCTCAGATCACATTTGATGATTAGAAACTAATTTATCACTTGACCGATTAAAAAAAGATTCACATATTATTAATCCATATGTTCAAATAATGATTTATTTTACTCTCTGTTGCATTTGAAAAATAAAATTTTTTCTGTTTTTTTAATTTTCCAATCATATTCAAATTGTCATTGTAAAATGTTACATATGTTTATAAGTTTAATGTTACATAAGTTTTCAAAGAAATTAAATACTTTCCGTTTCAACATTTAAATGTTTAAAATTTTTGTTCATTTGCCCCGTTAAAGTTGCGGAGAAAATATTAATAATATTTTATAATTTTAGTAAAATATAATTTATATAATTTCACTAAAAAGAGAAAAAAAAATACAAACGAAAGTGATGTCAGCCAAACAATCAAAAATATTGGCTAAAAAAGAAGCATTTTATTGCGAGCACAGCAGGTGGTGGACCACAGTGTTCATTATTATCAGCTGTGCGAAACGTTTCTACAGATTAACGAGTTTCTTCGTATAGTGAGAGAATTCTCAAAAAAAAATGTTTAACTGTTCTTTTATAAACAAGGAATTTTGAGTCATATTTTATATTAAATACAAATGAAAAATTATAAAATAATTAAAATTATAAAAAAACGTTTAAATTAGAAGAGAGCAGTAAGAGTGCAAACATGTAGTGTGCAGTGGGTAAGTGACAACAAAAGATGAAATTAAAGCAAAAAAAAAATTTTTTTTGCTATCAGTTAATACCAGTGAGGGTGGCGGTGGTCGAATTAGGTTGCACGTTGACTACTAAACGAACAATTTTTCCTGGGTTCAACCGCAGTTTCAGACTCATAAAAACATCTCGCAATTTCTGTTGTTCATTTGTGTGGCTGCGTGCCAGTTTTTGTCGGAATGTTTCGGTGGCGAAGGCATAGTCACTGGTCACTGAACACTATCGGCTTCAGCTGTATCCAATCCACAGGCGAAGTAAAATAATTACTAAAAATGGCTACAAAAACAAAGCTTCAAAATTTAATATGTCTCCTTAACATCAGAGACGCTACAACATTGCTATAAAAAGAAACAACGTGCAAAAAGCAATGTTGTAAGATAGTGAAGCTTTACCTCCTATCATTTCTCCTACAATCGCTTTCCTCTAGTTCCAGCACAATGCACAGCATGTGTTGGGGTCATCTCCTAAGTGCTGGTCCAAGATAAAAAAAAATTGTGAATGAAATCAGAATTTATGAATGGATTTTAATGAAATATTTCTCGTTTTATATATAACATATGCGGGTATCAAAATTAATAACAACATTTCAGATTCTGTTTATTTTACATTTTTAATAAAGTTTTTAAAAAAAATTTTTTTTAAATTTTCTTTAAAAAAGTGTTTTTTTCTCAAAACATTCTGAATGTTTCCTAAACTATAAGAATTTGCAAAAAAATGTATAAAGGTTATTTTCTCGATCTTGCCGTGTTTTTCTTACTTCTATCGAGAGCTAGTTCTCGAGTTGTTGCAAATTACGTGTTGCAACCTCCGTTTTTTTCTAGAAAACGGTAAAGTCAATCCAAAAAAAGTAATTTATAGGCATTGAATCGGAGTAGCATATGTATTCAAATTGACTAAGAAAACTCAGGCCAATAAATTCTTGTTGAACAGTGTAATAAGTTAATTAAAAATGGGTTGGCTTTTAAATGATGTTATGTTTACATATAAATATAATAATTTATAGAGCAACATAAAGTGTGAAGCCCATCATTGTCTGGCTGTCAAAATTTCTAATGCCCTTATAAAATGCATGACCCCAACGAAAATAACGCGTCGTCAACGCTTTGCAATTGGAAAATTCAATTTTGACAGCGCGTAAAGAAGTGAAGTTGGCTGCAAAAAAAATTAAATTGTTGAAAAGTAATGACAATTTAGTTGTTATCTCTTTTTCTTATTTCTATTTAAAGTTTTTTATTAACCAAACTGAGTAACCATTAGTGTTTCTGCCGCAACGTTAACGCTATAATTTAAGTTACTCATTTCAGCGTAAAAGCTAAGAGCTAAATTAAGTTGAGCTTTGCGTCGTACTTTCGGTTGGACTGTTAAGACCAAAAAAATTGTTAGCCAAAGAGAACACACCTTGTGTGACATCGGAGTTCAATTTCATTATGTTTGCCTGATGGCGTAATCTTTATTTCTATCACTCTACCACTATTAACAAATATAATACATTGTTGTCTCCTTAGAAGTTTGTCATTTAAAGTTTGAGAGTACGGATAAGCTTAAGAAACCTGTCCTTCAAAAGTATTTTATTTTTATGTATGCACCGGATAGAAAGAAGTATAGGTAGCCATGTATAGCAAAATTGTGTAAAACAAAATTACACGTATTCTTATGATAGTAGTGCAGGTAACACGCAATACTATTTATGTTATTGAATATTTAAGCAAACTTTAACAATAGTGATTACCTGTTTGTCATTTTACTTTCTGGAAACGTCAAAAAATTACTTTCGTCAAAAAATCGTTGAAAACTGAGTAGAAAGCAAAAAAATATTTTACTGTTTAAGGAACAGAACATCCTTGTTTCTAATATGCAGTCAGACCAAGCATTTTTATATTGATTTCATGCTATGCAGCGTCCTCGTTCATCGGTATTTGAGCAATAAAATGACGGCGAAGTAAACCAATGCAAATGCTTCTCCTTAAAAGGGGGTGCTGATGGCGAGTAGTCAGCGTGTTGGCTCTGTAACCAGAAAGACCCAGGTTCGATTCCCAGCCAGGTCAAATCAGAAAAATGTTTTTTCTGAGTTTTCTGTGCTACAGCACCCTCCTTCGTCGGTATTTGAGCAATAAAACGTCGGCGAAGTAAAATAATAAATAAAATGGCTCCATTAGCTTAAAAATAATGCGTCAAAAAAAAAAACATCAGAGACGCCGTGACTTTGCTTTATAATTAATACGCAACTGCAGAGTTGTGCAAGAATTAAGCTTTATCTTCCTACCACTTTCACCATCTGTCTATTCTCTACCCTATCCCTCTCTCTAGTTCCAGTGCAATGCTTTGCATATGTAGGGGATAGCCCCTGAGCACTGGTCCAAGATAAAAAAAAAAAAAATGAAATTAATGAGTCAACATAACACCAGAGATGCTTAAGACCTGCTTTACAAATTCTGCAAAACCAAGAAACTGATTCAACCGTCTTATCCTTCTTATCACTTCTGCACCTGTCCCTGTTCTGCACTTTTGTTCGACCAGTTCCGCTGCAGTGCATTGCATACTGCATATTTCATAATAAAGAAGAAGTAAATAAAACTTCGACAGTGACCCTATAAATGGTATATAAAAAATATAAATTTTCTTGAATAATTATTTTCTGCTTTTTAATACTGTAGTTTTCCAATTTAACGAACATTCGATTTAATGAACATTGCATTTAACGAACACCGAAATTTTTTAAACTGACTACATAGTTGCCAGATGAAATAAGAGCAAATTCATTAAACTTGAAACGAAAAATCGTTGTTATAATCATAAGAGGTCGTCAAATATAAAAGTAAATAACTTTTTTAAAGTAAATATTTATTTTATTTAACGAACATAAAACAAAAACATAAACAAGTTCATAGTTTTTATACGTGTTAATTAAAATATATGTACAAAATTTATAATATAAAACATTTGTAAGAAGTTTGAAAATAATTACGCATAGTTATTGCAATTGAAAAATTTTAATAGTTGAAGTACTATTTTGAGGTCAAAACAATTGCAATTATTTCCTACTAAATGATCTTTAGCATACAAAATTGAGTCCGGAGAAAATTTGTTCAACCGATTTCTAACTTTGATTTGCTTTAATACGTTGACTGCCACGGTAAATTTCTGAAATCTAAGGTAAAATGACAATTTGATATAATCTCATTATATTATTAAAACTCTAATTCTAGTGCGTTGTTATCATCAAAAAGCATAAAAAATATTTATTTTTTTTAGTTTTATAATCATCCTCTAATTATTGTTATAATTATCAAGAAGCCAATAATAAATTTTCTGTTCATGCAAGCCAGAATAGATTTTTTATCCTTTTTCCAGAAGCCATTTATCGATATTAGCACTGATATATTCCAAGATTAATAGGTGCTGCACAAAAATGGCAAGTATACAGAGGACGACATAACTTGTAGCTGGCTAGGAAAGAATGCAATCTACGAGTTATCTCGTAGTTGGCTGTCAACGTGTTAAGTTTACTTGACTGAATACTCCTTCCACATTTGCCGAAGGGTGCGGTAAAATGAAAAGGTTTTAGACCAAATTTGATAAGATTACATCAGAATCCGTATGAGATCTTTTGCATACTTTACTAAAATGATGTACAACAACGAAATACAAGTTGTGTTCAGCAATAAATATTGAAAGTTTGATTTCACAACGCTCGCATCTGCACTTCTCTGCTGAGCAATATCCATCGGTTTTCGGCTGATTGATGTTTTTTGTGGCATCACGATGTTTTCTTTGGTTTTAGGTGTGCAATTTACTCAGATTTTCTCGATGAAAGCTTTAAATTTAAATTGCAAATGTTGCAAAAGACTATATACTCGTATGTACAGGGTGTCTGGTAGCAGATATATATTTTCAAACTTAAATAAAAAACGTAATAAATGACAGAAAGTTTTATTCAGAGCATTGAACGATAGAATGGAAATGCGGATTTTATTTTTTAAAGATTATATCATCCAGAACCTTCAGATCCTTTTTTAAAATTTCATGAATAATCTCTCTTGGAAGTTCCAGTGAGGCTACTCTTTTCCGTACTGAAAATCGCGGATTTTACGTAAACTGCTTTCAACCAGTTCAAGGTTTTCGGGAGTCCTTGAAGATCGACTGCGCCCTGGGCGTGGGCCATTCATAACCGAAGCAGTTGCGCGGAATCTCTGCACCCACGAACGAATTAAATTTACACTCGGTCCATAACTTATTCGCCGAACTTTGAACAAAAATGTCGACGAGCAAATACGTAAGAATCATTACTCTTAAAAAATGTCTCCACAGCGAACGTGCGATGCTCACTCGACCACTGCGACATCGTGACTGACAAATCCGCACAATCGATAATTCCAACGGCGGCACCCACCCTCCGAACCGTTTATTACTTTTTGAAATAATCGTATTTTAAAATATAAATTTGTCACCCTGTATATAGTTTCGCTTTTCTATCCAAATTAGGAGATTTTGATCCCATTCTCTTAATCTTATTTTTCCTTCTTTACTTTTGTTCTGTTAAAATAAGTTTATGGATAATTTATAATACACCGGCATGTTCTTCCAATAACTCCGCTAAATACGGATATACAGGGTGGGCCAACTTGGACTGACTGATTTGAAATGCTTATAATTTTTGTATTTTTAAATTTTTTTATTTAATTTTTTTTTTGCAAATTAAAGTATAAATTATAAATTTTTTTTAAGCTAAGTATGAAAAATTGCATCTTTTAGATGGCGCCCATTCTCCTGTTGGCAGTTAATGGCTCTACTCAATACATTTTGCATTACGTTGCGCAACGTTTCTGACTGCAATTGAGCAATTTCTGTGCGAATATTCTGCTTTAGCTCCTGAATGTTTTGTGGTTTGTTGACGTAAACTCGTTTCTTCAAGAAACCCCACAAAAAAAATCTGGGGCCGTCAAATCTGGAGAACGAGGTGGCCAAGCGAAATCTGCATTTTTTGAAATTATTCGGCAGATTTGCCATTGTGGCTTTTGCGGTATGAGCTGTAGCTCCATCTTGCTGGAACCATATGTTACGATTATTGAGAACTATCGGACGTAAAAAATTTTCCAACATGGTCCGGTATACCACCCCAGAGACGGTTTCTGGCTCATTAATTTGATTTTCGAAGAAATATGGACCAATAACTTTATCAGCCATGGTTCCACACCAAACAGTGCATCTGACAGGGTGTAATTGTCGCTGATGCAATGCTCTCGGATTCTCTGTACCCCAAATTCGGCAGTTCTGCTTATTCACATATCCATTTAAATGAAAATGTGCTTCATCGCTCATAATCAGATTATTCAAAAAATTGGCATTTTCTGTCGCTAGCAAAACCAATCCACTGAGTATGATGACATTATAAAATTTTATAAAATTCTGTATTATCTGAAAAAAAAAAAAATAAAAAAAATACAAAAATTATAAGCATTTCAAATCAGTCAGTCCAAGTTGGCCCACCCTGTATGTATACTATATACATATGTATAAACAATTTAACACTTCATTGCAAATATTAGGCGATTGTTAATAAATTTTTAATGTTTTCGCTATCGATTTTATTTTTTATAATTTTTAGTATGTTTTCAATCTATCAATATTTTATAAGAACTAATAAATCTTGTCGACTTTTAATTGTTTAAAAATCGACAAATTTAAGGAAGAAATCGTGTAATCGTCAAAATACCATTTCTCGTACTTAAAATCGTGAAATCTGCTAACTGTGACTGAGTCTTCTAATATGACGAAAAAAAATTCTATTTTTATTTATTTAATTTTTTATCTGGGACCAGTGCTCAGGGAAAATCCCTTACATATGCAATTTTTAGCACAGGAACTAGACAGAGAGTTATATTGCAGAGAATAGACAAGTGTTGGGTAGATAGATCTTATTTGTGTTAATTCAGTTGTAGATAATAATTTTCAAAGGCTACTTAGTTTATTTTGTTTGTATTTTCGTAGTTCTCAGACATAATTTGAGAGTTTTTGTATAAACATGTGCAATTTTTGCAGTATTTAAATCGTGAGAACTCCCTTGCGGGGAGAGGAAAGAGACAGTAGGATAAATGACAGGAGGTGAACTCTTGAACTCTGCTTTTGCACGTTCTTTGTTTTTATAGCAGTGTTGTAGTGCCTCTGATGTTAAGGAGACGGATTAATTTTTTTAAAACTTCGTTTCTAGTTACCATTTTTAATAATTATTTTACTTCACCGGTGCTATACAATACCGACGAAGGAGGGCGTTCTGACGTGCCTGTGGATTGGTTACTGCTGAAGCCATTACTGTTCTGTGACTGTGTCTGAAACCTTCCGACAACATTGTATCAGTTGTGACACACTACTATTTAGCCTGAAAGTAGATTTGATCTCAGGAATTTCTTGGTTTTGTAGTCAAGGTGCAGACTACTATAGGCATCGCTACTCCTGAAGTTAAGAGCCGATTAGATTTTGCACTTTATCGGCTTAAAATTTATTACGAATAAGCAATTTTTCAATAATTTAGAAATCTACTGAGTTGTTTTGCTCTAATAAAAAATTTTGAATTAAATCTCAAAATGTATTGTTACCGCGATATGGTGTTGTTGCACGGTACATATGAATATACATATATATATATTTTTTTTTTATCTTGGAACAAGGGTTAAGGGCTATCCCCTACATATGCAATGCATTGCACTGGAACTAGAGAGAAAGATAGTGTACAGAATAGACAGGTGGTGAAAGTGGTAGGAAGATAGAGCTTAATTCTTGCACAACTCTGCAGTTGCGTGTTAATTATAAAGCAAAGTTGTGGCGTCTCTGATGCTTTTTTGACGCATTGTTTTTAAGCTAATGCTAATGGAGCCATTTTATTTATTATTTTACTTCGCCGACGTTTTATTGCTCAAATACCGATGAAGGAGGGTGCTGTAGCACAAAAAAACTCAGAAAATTTTTTTTCTGATTTGACCCGGCTGGGAATCGAACCTGGGTCTTTCTGGTTGCAGAGCCAACACGCTGACTACTCGCCATCAGCACCATCGAATATTGTCGAGTATTGTCCTCTGAATTTGAGTAGTGCTTTAAATATAAAATCAACAGAAGTTAGTTAAAATATTCCACCCGGACAGACAATACTCAAAGCGAGTTAATTTGGAAAAAAATTGACAACAGCCCGCATTTACGATCTGATATTCGTATCTACAAAAAAAAATTTTAAATATTAAAACATGTTCTCTCTGCTTTTGAATCCGGTTACAGATTGGCGAGAAATTTGCTTCAAATGCCATATGAATACGGCATTCAAAAGAACAGTGAAGATGGCCGAAAACGATCGGATTAACAATTAAATTTTAGGCGGTATGACAAAAAATACTACCAGATACCCGTCGTGTGCTACTACACTAAGAAGATATGTATTTAAATTATGAAGAAGAGCAAGTTGTTAATAAAAATATTCCATAAAAACCGAAACGAAACCATCCAACCAATGTGGCCCGAACCGGTTTCATTATAAAGGCTCGAGGTATGCGTAACCATTTGTAGGAATATCGGCGGCAATGTGTGTTTTCATTCGAAAATATATTTGCTAAACACGAGTAAGGAAAAATATGGGCACACTACGGCTCAAAAATAAATGAGAGTTTTTCCGCAAATGTTTCACCTTTTGTGACCGTCCTTTAAGAATAACGTGCCACGTGCTAAGCTTAGTAAATGTAGATAATACGAGTTTTTGCAAAATATTATGAGAATTAATTATAAAATATTTAAGGTTTATTAATGGTGTATTAAAGCATTATAAAATTACCTGTATCAACATTTAGTTATATTTGCGACAAATGTGCTAAACATGTAATTAAAGTTGCATCCTCTTAGAAGGCTGTACGTCGTTGTGTCTTCCACATGTCTTTTATTTTCAAAGTCTTGTAAGAAGTAGACGACAATCATGCACTCGCGATAAATTGAATTCCAATGAGGAGACATACGCTTGTAATAATGATTTGTGTTAACACATGTACAAAATCCAACAACATAATAAATATGTAAGCATTATGTGTCTGTATACAGTTGGACATATGGACTGGGTCATTAATATTGGAACTACACAATGTCCACTATTTTAATATGGTTAAAAACCGGCGCCTACCGGGTTCCTTTAACGAACGCATTTATGCCTGGGTATTTTGATCTTTGTCATACATATGTATGTATGTACATACGTTCAAATGCATAATTGTATTCGTAAGTCGAGTTCAACAATGGAATATCATCCATATTAGGAGGATAAATGATTTAAAGCAAAAATGCCGCATACACTAGAATACTCGAACAAACGACCATTGAAAATCAATGATGCAACAACACTTAACGCCTTCACTATATGAATGGCCCATGTTGTTCAGGCAGGCTTTCAAAAGAGTGTATTGAAAAGCAATTTGCAATTGTTAATTGTAATTTGGTTATCGGTTTGGCGGTACATGTAGCGCATATGAATTATTGTTAAGCAATGCACAGTGTTCGATTTAAAAATTTAGGTCGACAAAAATCATAAAATTGTAAATAATTACGATAGAGTCCTAATTGTTGTGTGTAACAAAGCAATTACGCGAACAATCATACAGTTCCGCTTACTGCGTCTGCTACTTGTCATATATAAATCTGTCCGACCATCTGTCCGTTTAGTTGGGGCAGAAACATTTAATTTTTTGTATTAAATTTATTCATATATTTGGGATATTTACAAAGTATGTACTTTAAATTTATATACACACATATTTTACAATAATAAAATTAAAAGAAATTCCATAAATTAACAATAATATAAAAAAAATAATAACTTAGTCTGAGTTGCTGCTATCATATACATCATCTGATTCTTCACTTTTTATAATAGTATTTTGTAGTAATTTCAAAATATCTGGAGTTAATTGTCCACGCTTAGTTCTTGGGGCTTTTCTTAAATTACATATATATGGATCTTATGATATTAGCAGTCTATTTATTAAATCAGAGTTGGTATCTTTGCGAGTAAATTGCAATCTGTAGCGTCTAGTGTCTTTATTTCTCGACTCTTGAGTTTCCTCTGACAATTGCCCAATGGGGAGGATGCAATATTAAATAATTATTTTGCCATGCCAAATAACTTTGTGCACACTTACCGGCATATAATACCATGGATATAGGTTTAAATAAAGCTCTCTTGTTTCTGTTGTATATTTGTCAAAATCTACCGCAGTAATATGATTTCCACACACCAAGCATTCCAGAATAATATGAAATCGCCTTAAGAGTTCTAAATCTATACCAGTTATTTCGGCAGAATCTACGGCATTTCTAAAAAACCGCCTAGCTGTATTACCGTCATTGGTGTTTCCTGTCGTCTGTTTTGGCATATCTATAAGCAATCCCATTTTCGATTTAAAGTTTTCTTGTATAGAAAGTTTTCGTTGTTGAAGCTTTTGTTTATTATCTGTGCCTCTTACTTGCCATGTTTTTATATCCATTCTATAAGCTATATGCAGTAGACATTCCATGGACCTAATCCATTTGTTTTTTGTAAAAGAACAGAGGGATTATTCATCTCAGAAGGTTTAGCTCCACATATATAACAAACTTGTGATGAATTGTAGTTTGATAAAGGTGTACATATTTTTCCATCAACCATACATAAAACTAGTTTGGGTTTAACATAAACAATCTTTTGGGCATTGTTTGTTAATAGAATAACTTCCGTTGGACGCAACATTGCAATTTGATCCTGAATATATTCAACTTCTGTATTTATTAAATCTGTGCTTTCTTTAGCAAACAATAATTTGTTAGGACGACAATAGCGTGAAGAGTTAGGTGTTGGATTTTGATAAACGATTGATTTCTCTTTTTTCTCATTGGTAAAATACATTTGAATTATTTAAATAGAAACACTAAATAAATTTTCATCGCCATTGCCTTCTTCTGATTCTTCCATCCATTTTTGTTTATAAAGGTTTTGATTTGCCGCATCACATCCCCATTTAAACTATTAAAAAAAGTTCGTGGCAAAGTCCTATTTTATCAGTTAGTACGTCATTGTATGATCTTAAAATTGTGTGGTCCATTAAAGACTGTAAGTTTACTCCAGCATGTGATTCTGTTACCTTTATATTTTCTGGATAGGTCGCGGCTAATATGTTTTGTATACTGTTTCATCAACCTATAGTTATTTACAGACAAATCCAAATCCAAGATCATTGCCAATGCTTCATCAGGCGATAGAGATTTTGGTGTTTTTTCTTCTAACCTAATTTTTTTTATTTGAGAACTTCTTTCTGGAGATGCAATAGCTAACTCTCTGACAATTCTCGCTGAATTACGCTTACCTGCTGATCGCATTTACATTTCTACTGCCATGAATTCAAACATTAAAAACCGAGCTCATATTCTTTTGAAAAAATTTTAATGGGGCAGTTAGGGGCAGGAATTTTATTAAAAGTCTATAGCAGAAACGTTGAAAGATTACAGAAATCTTTATGGATGTGGTAAAACGGATGGAGATCAAAAGATCTCGTCTGAAAAAGTCAGTTTGTTTGTTGTAATTGCAAAAAAAAACTTACTTAGCTTAACGCTTGATAAAAAACTTACCAGTTATAAGAAAATAATGCGTTTTTGTGTGTTAGTTTTAAAAGTTACAACAATTGAAGAAAAAATAAAAAAATTTTAATATCGCTTCTACAACGCCTTCTATTTACCTTTGAATTTGCATAAAATACGGATAGTATTTTTGTGTTTTTATTTGTTTTCTTTTAACATGTTATTCAGAGTACCGTTATAAGCATACAAACTGAAAAATATACAACAATCACATAATTTTAAGCCTTTGGCCTGGGCCTTTGTTTGCAAACAGTGTGATCAATTTAAATTTTTAATTAACTAAATTTTTTTATTTTTGTCGTCCTAATTTCTGAAATCGAACACTGTACAATGGCGGTATTCCGGCATCGTTCTTCATGCATTATTTCACGTTTGAAAAAAATGGAAAGAAAACAATGCCGCTAATGCGGCCAATGTCAAATACGTTCCAGAAGTATGAAATTTGTCACTGATTAGCTGAATTCGGCATCGCCAGACCGTTGTTAGTAAATTATTTTATTATTGGGTTTAAACTGGCATCCGTATAATTGATTGTAGTGTTGTAAGAAATTAAGCCAAAATTGCTATTGAAACCATTGTAAATGCAGAAGTGTTTCACAAAGGAATCAATGCATCTATGTACATTGAAAACCTGCATTATCTGAAATGACAAAGGCGACACCGATGCAGTAAATGATCCGGCATTCACCGACAACATCAACATCACCATGAACATCTGAGTTGTCGTTCCAGAACAGATAACGCAACATGCCACATACGCTGTACTCGTATATCGCTCTGAGTTATGTAGGAAACATTTGGCAATTTTTGGCAATGTAGTTCCGTTCGGCAAATGTGTGCCAGTTTCATTTACAACTGTCTTTGATTAAAAATCTTTTATAGAATAGAATAGAATCTAATATAATTTGGCTGCCTTGAATTCTAAATTGAAAATTAATTGCGTTAGAAATTTGGCAATAGTTCACCAAGTGGTTACAGTGATGCCCCTCTATTGTACTAAGAGCAGAGTAGAGGCTGCAAGAATGACGTCCGCCCATTTTAAACCGAGGGAAGCGTAGACTCATATTGAAGAATGAAGCAGGAATTAGATTCATATCTCCGTTTGGCAGTATCAAACTTAAATTTTTTTTGCTTAATCAAAGTGAAATATATTGGATTTCACTATTGTTTTGAGTATCTTCTCTAGATACCTTATGTAGTCTTGTTTAACCAAAGTTATTATTTTCCTAATCCTCACTCATTAATAAATCCTAGAAATACATACTATGAAAGTTGTCCTTAGTCTAATGCTAGCCAGTGCTGGTTTCTCTTTGGGCCGTTTAAAGACTACTCGTAAACATAATTTAACTTCTTGCCTGGAATTGAACTCCGCAACTTCTGTCCATTAACGCCATTCAATATTTGATATTCAGGTATAGTATTCGGTATTGATCGAAATTTTAAGCAATTTCAATGGACATTTCGTGGGGTATCGAAGGAAATATGTAATTTTCTCCCTTCTTGGCTGTAGATACGAGTAGTCGCAAATAAGTATGTGCTTATTTATATATAATTTAGAACATTTTAAGCTTCCCTCCCTTTGACGTACTTAAAACATATTCTTATTAGTTTTAAAATTTGATGAATTGTTAATCCAGAAGACGCTGTGGATACAATAAATAAAGGTTGAACACACCTTGAGCATCTTTTAGTTCTCGAAAACATAGATGAAAATTTAATTCCTTTGGAATTCTGATTGTCATTGCCACATAATTTATTATTTATTTATGTACGAGTTACAGATGATGATGAGATGGGATGGCGATGATGGCTGATTTTGAGGCCTGCAGTTTCAATACCGCCAATTGTATGATTATTGAATATAAAGTAACAAATCGCACGTGACAAAACCTTATTTGGAGGTACATTGAAGTCTTTTATTTTATTTTTCGTTAAACGTATAAAAAAACGACACGATCAACATTCCGCATCTGATTTTAATGATACGAATGAATGCTGTGATCATTCGATTGATTGGAGGGGTTTAATTTTGACGTATCCATTGTTTTCTTTTATTACAGTTTTTTTCTGTCTGACTTTTTATTTGGTCTGTTCAGCAAAAGTTGCATGCTGCATTCTACAGATGCTGGGACAGAAGTTGAACTTTTTTTTTTATTTCAAAATTTCTACATTATTGATCAAATTAAATATGAACTAATTTCTAAGGTGATATTTATTATTGAAATAATGTGTTCCCAACAATATAAATCCCGTAAAAGCAAAATCCTTTAGAGTGTAATAAATAAAACTTTTTGTTTCGTAGAATTTCATAAGTTAAGGATCATATTTTGTAAAACAAAATTTCGTTTTTGGAAAGATTACATATGAAGCTTCGCAGGGGTTAACGCTTTGTTTTACAAAAGTATCATATAAATCAAATGATTTCTGGAAAAGTAAAATTTGTTACTGTTGCCTGCACATACTTATGTACAGACATATCTCTATATATCTACGTTAAGAATTACATGATTTTTAGACATGAAAACCTATAGATGAGCTCTATAATTACCTTTCTCTCCGTCCGCCTACAATGCCTATTAAAAAAAATACACAATTATATATATCAGGGTAGCGATGGCTGAACTACTTAGCACAGTTCCCATTTTTTTGTGTGCTTTTGTGTCAGTTGTAGTTGGAATGCTTCATCGGCGAATTCATAGTCAGTCGTTATTGAACAGTACTTGTTTGAGCTGATATTAGTTAATAAAAAAGGCTACTAAATATAACTTCAAAATTGAAAACGCTTCCTTGACACCAGGTGCGCTGCCATACTACTTTAAACAAAAAATTGCCAAAGCAGAGTTGTAGAGAAAATGAATGCTTCCCGCAAACTGTCTTCCTGTCATCTCCATCACTATCCCTTTCCTATAGAAGGTAACATGTACTAAAAATCCCAATATATATATTAGAAACGGAAATATTCATTTAGTATAACCTCTGACCTAAGTGTGGTGTTCACCTTCGGATAGGGTCCGCCACATAACCTAACATTGCATCATCAAAAACTAATAAAAAAATTTTGCAAAAATATTATGTTTTAGCAGTAGCACTCAGGAGATGGCTACTACACATGCGATTGCATTGTGCTGGAACTTAAGGAAAGGGATAGTAGAAGAAATGAATGGAGGTGAAGCTTCACTACCTTACAACTCTGCTTTTGCGCGTTCTTTGTTTTATAGCATTGTTGTAGCGCCTCTGATATCAAGGAGATGTATTAAATTTTCAATCCGGTGCTACACAATACCGACGAAGTAGGGAGTTCTGATGTGCCTGTAGATTATATACAGCTGAAGCCGTTACTGTTCAGTGACCAGTAACTATGCCTTCGCCACTGAAACCTTCCGATAACAACTGACAAAAAGACACAGAAATGTACATCAGAAAAAAAACAAGATATTTTTATGAATTTGAAACTGGTGTTGAATACAGGAAATATTTCGTTTTATAGTCAATGTGCAGACTACTTCGACTATCGCCACTCTCATGTGTAAGTGTCTTTTCAGACTCAGATATATGCATGTTTTCAAATTCTTTAAAAGCGTTTGGATACTTTTGGAGAGGCATGTTTATCACCTGCATCGTATCCTATGTGGCCTTTTGGACGCAGATATATTTATGTTTTAAAGTTCATTAAAATCGGTATGAATCGGAGAGGTAGAAATTTCTCTTCTATCACTCTGCGCAAAATAAGATCCTTCGGATCTTTTAAAATTTTAAACAATTTTTGATCGTCAGCATACATTAGTACTTTTGAATACGAAATAACGTAATAATGAATAAAGTATACAATATGGTACCCAGATGACTTCCTACTTCTGGGGAAACCCCAGAAGGGCACTCAATGTCTTGTGAGATAACGTAACATATAAGGGGTTAAAAATAGATAATATCGGCAAGCTAATATCACAGAAACGAAGAGATATAGAAAACAAATTCCAAAAGCATACAAAGGATGCTGGAAAATAATCCGACACGTGTTTGATACTTTCTCTATAGATGTAGTTGGTGTGGGGTTAGCGAATCATACCGGGTTACGACGGTATTATATAAAGAATCGGTAAGATTTTAATTTAATTGTTTATGGTCAGTTTATTAAATTTCTGAAAATATGGTGATGATATGATATTCTCATAAAGTATTTTTAATAAAAGCAAACTCAATAATTGAGGAGGAAAGGATATCCATATAGTGATATTTCGCTAATGCTTAGTTAGCTCATCAGTGGATTTTTCCTAATTTCTCACTACAAATCGAAGATTCTTACGTTCAAAATTCAACCAATCAATCGAGAAATAAAAGTCGTATAGGCAACACAAACCCAAAAATCTATAAACAAAAATATCGCAATCCTATATAAAAATATAACTTTTTTCATTACACATACATACATATTTCTATTTTTAGATTTTTCTTCTCTACACTAGGCTGTCCTCCTCAATTATTGAGTTTGCTTTCATAGAGCATAGTTTATGAGAATATCAAAAAGTATGTATGTATGTAAGTAGAATCTCATATATCAAATAATTTTTTTGGTTTTTAGCCAGAAAAAAGCCTTTCCCAATTATTTTTAACACAAATCGCATGTAATTGATCTTTAGCGTCTCATACAATATGGTAAAACTACTTTATAAACTGTGGTACAGTGTAGCGCCTTAATAAAAATCAATTGTCATGCGTGAATTTATCAAGTGCTGTGCACTCAATATTCATCAGCGAAATTATTTTAAACAATAAAACAAGAAAAATAAACATGCACAAACAAACATACAACATGAAACATTTAGCGCATATGGTAGACCAACCAACCAACTACTTTTCCAAGTTGAACCCATTACACGACAACCTGCAATAAATACATCATGATTCCTCCAAATCTTACAAACACGCATAATTCACTTAATGGTGTGTGTGTGTGTGTGTGTACCTCTGTGTGTTCAGAGTGAGTGTTTTTGTGCGAATAAGTAACATGTGCCAAACACGCACCAACGAAAATTCCACAGTCTTGTTCTTGAATGAAAAAATTCAACAAATGCCAGAGAATGCAACTGTTCAATGCAATGTTATGCAGCAATGCACTTATTGATGTAGAATAAAAAAGAATTAATGCTCGTACAATACAACGTGAAATAAGAAACAACTTGTATAATACGGTAGCAAAATATAATGCAGAAAAAATAAAAACAAAATCATTTCTGTCCGTCTGTTTTATATGAGTGCAAGAATGTAGTTGCAACAAGCAGCTGGAGCGGCAGGTTTATTGAATAAACATTACAGCATATTTTAAGTGCAACAAAAAGAAAAGAAAATGATGCAAAAACTGTAGAAGTAGAATCGTTTACAGCTTTTAACAGCATTCAACAATGCCTCACTGTACATCTGTGCAACGTCCTCATATAAAATGCAGTTGAAGTTCGTTTGAGTGAAGGGGCGCATGCTCAAATAATTGCAAATATAATTCGATTTTTTTACGTAAAAGCGGACAAGCTTGCGATGATTATGCGTACAGCACGCGCTATGAAATGTTTCTTATGCTGCCTCTTTTTCTTTCATATTTTTTTTTTTCATTATAGTTGTCTTTAAGCCAACTTAATTATTTATGTATGTACATGTCGTTTGTACAATATTTTATATAGTTTTTTCTTTGATGGAATATTATTTATATGCTTTTATTTCCCACTTTTAGAATTATATAATAGCATTATTGCCAATATTGACAATAAAATGAAAGTTGTTCTTTATGGTTGGGATTTGGGTATCAGCCTTAACAGTCTTGCCAAATATTGGTCTTTGCACCAGATAAGGCCTGAAGGCTTTCACATCTGTTGCCTGTTACGACAACGAGTACAAACAGTCAATTGTTTCGCTAAGAGCCAGTTTTAGGGACGTGTTCAACCATATTTATAGTTTAAACGTTGTTTAAACTTAAAATGCTGTTTTCAACTCTAGTTAGACCAGTCAAAACATAACAACTGTTAAAGGTGCCTTTACATGGTAATACGAAGTATTAAGATTTTGTAGAATCAAAATGTTATGAAATTCTCTCCGTGTTTAAAAAAAGGAAACAAAAGTTTACTGTATTTTCATGTTTACGCGGATAAGAAAAATCAAAGCAAAGATATGAAAAATAAATTGTTATTAAATCTATTGTATATTTTAATTATTATGGAAATATTTGTCAGTGAGACTGTTCGACCAGCACTCAGGAGATGATCCGTACACAAGCGATCCAATGTAATGGAACTAGAGGAAAGGGATAGTTAGAGAATTGACAGGAGGTGAAGCTTCACTATCTTACATCTATGCTTTTTCGCGTTCTTTGTTTTTATATAATTGTTGAAGCGTCTCTGATGCCAAGGACAATTATTATTTTTTTGTACAATAGAGAAAAACTTTAACTTTGACCGTTCCCAAGATATAATGATATAAGGAAAGCAATATATAGTTTGTATGGGAGGTACCAAGCTCACTTGTCCAATCCCTCCCAGTTTTCGGTTGGACCATATTGAAAAACTGTCACTTTCTTAAGATAAAAATAAATATTTACTTTGTATTGGCGAGGCAACGTCCAGTTGGAATTTATGAAGTTTATGTAGCCTATAGTTTCTTCCAGATAAGGCATACATAACATATTTATATATAAGATTCCTTCTAATCTCCACCAAGCGTCTTACGATCTTATCTATGGACTTTAAATTTTCTAGTATTAAATACGTGTTTTGGTTTCAGAAATGTTTCGATTGTGAAAACTATATCTATTTGTTTTTATTGCAGAATTTGCTATAACTATTATAGCATGTATGTGTTGTCAGACCTTGAGAATTCCAATGCATAACATGTATGAAATACATTTTATTCTCATGGGTATATATGACATGCCTAAGAATGTTACTAAGCAATCTTAATTGATTAGATTTTGTTTTACATTTTTCTAAAACATCAATGGTTTCGAAGTAAATATCTAATACATAGTTGTTCCTTTGACAATTTATCATTTTCCACAGATATATGGTATGTGTTATGTATTTCAACATATGATAATTTACTACTATTATTACCTTAATTTTTATTCATATCATCGATTGAAGAATAAAGATGTACATCTTCAGATATTCTTTTCTTTCAGGACACTGTGGATCATCTGCATGGTGTTTTACCGCATCCGAAATATACATAGCAGATTTGGAGCATTGTATTTTAACTACCTCTCTCTTTGTTATCTGCTCACGATTAAACTCCAGCATGTACAACCTATGTGGTTGATAGTGAGGTGTTTGTTTCCTTTATGCTAACTGGTTCGATTTTAAAAATGTTTTTAAATTCTTTCTTGATGGTTGCGATGCTTAGTTGAGGTAAACCAAACTATACTAGTTTAAATTTATTACTGTCTTTTATCAGATGGGTGAAATATTTCATATCGGTCTTCTCCAATTTTTCAAGAGCACTCTCATAATCATACATATAGTTTGCAATGATCTTTGTTTAAATTGACATTCTTTTATATTTACAACTTCTCCCAATAGTTTGAAAACTCTTGTAAAGTTATGGCTATTTTCCACTATAGTTGGTGGGACCCTGGTTCGATTATTTTTAGGAACACTGTTTTCTGTCACATCCTCGTCTTCCATGTCATATAACAGTTGAAATCAATTATGTTTTCATAACTACAAACTTAGGGTTACTGCCGCAAAATTTTTTCTCTTTTGAAGTCGTTCTGATTTAACATTATTTTTTATGCAAAATGAAAATATAAAATTTTTTAATTTAAAAAAAAAAGTACAGCTGAGATTGTAAACACGTGGTCAACGTCAATACCCTGTCTCTTGAACACTTCTAAACAATTCTAAACTTTAGTCTCGTAGAGGCATAGATTGGTATACCGCTTCGCCTAGAAGGCCTGTAATTACGGCAATACCCATAGATCCCCACAGAATGTTTAGAGATATGATCACTTAGCCAAGTATCGTTAATAGCTAATAATACATCAAACACGGCATCGCCAACAATATATTTAAACTCGTAAAAGGCCAAAAACGTTATTTTCTTTCTTAATAAAAATAAAAGTCGTTCTTCAATGTTCAAAAGTATATCTATCAATTCAATTTATTTGACAATCTACAAAAAATTATTTTTATATTTTTCAGAGTGAAAATTAATAAAGCAATGCTAACTAGATAGTTTTTTTAAAAAACATATAAATGAAGATTTCCAACACTCGTCAAGTTTCACTGAGTTTGACCCTGTGGATAAACTTCGACATTTAGATTTCTGTATTCCTATACAGTAAAAAATATTAGAAGCAATTCTTAAGAAAGTACTTTTGAAGTGCTTCCGAAATGTTATTAAAAACTACATCCAGATAAGTAATATAAAACCGATTTCTTTCCACAGAATTATAATTCATTTGGAACACTTTCGATGTTTCTTCTTTAATTAAATAAATAAATAAAAGGAATTGTATTGCTTAAAGTTAAAATATGAAGTTTTCATTTCGTAATAAAGCTAAGAAAACTTTCAAAAACATTTAATTCTGAATATCAAGCGATTAAAATATTTATTATTTGTTTCCTGGTTGGTTGTATTTGATAATACCGAAGAACTACAGCTATAAAAAATTTGTGGTTTATTATTCTTCTGTAATAAATATTATTATATTGTAATTTTTTAGATATTTTAAAAAATAAAAACATAATATTTGCATCATGAATTGTGGCCGATTGTGATATTGAAGACGGAAAGACGGAGAGAAGAAGACCGTATAAATTTTTCATTTTTCTCAATCAACATAAATGCCGCATAAAAACCTATATTTCAATAATTCTCAGCTGTAGAGCTTTTTCATTAATTTCTTCTACATATTTTGTCCTAAAATGAATACAACTCTATTCGAATTCCTACGCAGCCAATATGAAACCACTTACGGCAATATTGACATTAAACGACGGAGTCGCGTCGCGTATTTTGATGCTTTGAAATTCAACATATATTAGAAAATATTGGGCCACTAACTGTATAATATAGTGCAAAATGGAAGTAATAACGCGAATAACATATACAATAATAATAATAATAATAATAAAAGTATTGAAATTTTGTGTAAAAGTATTTATGTAGAAAGATATATAAAAGCACATATCATTTAGCATAAAATAGAAAAGCCTAAATTAATAATTTTCTTTCTATTACACAAGAAAAGAAAAGAGTTCCTAAAAATTAAAATTTTATATTAGTGATTCTTTTTTTAAAATTCTCAGCTTAACCCATAAAATCATTTTCAAACATATTTAAAATAACATAAAATTAATATGGCAGTGCATTATGTCTCTTAACAATTTCTGCATTCACAATAAAAACCTCTGGCAACAGTGATAATAGGGATAACCCTGTAAGAACTTTGTCAGAATACAGCAACGGGATCTTGGTACAAACGTGCCAAATTTCCTTATTTCTCAGTCAGTGGAGTAACAACTTCAAAGATTAAAGAACAAAAGAGACAGAATAATAGTTATATTCTAGAGTTTGAGCAGATGTCAGGCCTTTCAAATAGTTCTTTCTTAAGCAAACATGCTTGTTACCAACTTGGAAAAGAATTATGTAGAGCAGAGACAGGCGGTGAATTGATAGAAAGAAAGAGAGCTTAATTTTTGCACAACTCTGCAGTTGCACGTTTTTGTGAATTTATAAAGCTCATTTGCTGCGTCTCTGGTGTTATGTTGACTCATTCATTTTTAACATACTGTACGTGGGTATACAACATTATATTTCTAATGCATTAGCTGTAGCAGTAACCAGTAAAATTGTACTGCTTATTTCCTTGATTTTTTTTCAGTAATAAGTAAAAATATATAAATACTGTACTGCCTCGAAACTCATATTTTAAATGTTTTTTTTAAAGTCGGGAAAAATTAAAAGCCTGCCCCACTAAATGTGAACGAAAGGTATTGCGACTGTTTTTAATTTTTTAATTCTCTTTTTCGCCTATAAATATTATTAGAATGCACTTTCGTACGTATGTTTTTGGTAACACAGTCTATAAAAAGAGTAATTTCTGATATGTAATTTTATTTTGGATTCCATAAATGAACTAAACTGCTGAACATATCTGTATTAAAATCAGAGCTTCGAACAGAATATCGGAAAAAACCGGAATTTATAACCAAACCGTAACCGAACCCAAATATTTTAAATAAAAAAACTTTAAACTTAACCGGAACAAAGTTTCATTTTCAAGAAAAAAAATTATAATTTTTATTTAGCTGGTGTATGTGTACATTTCATTTTAGTGCTAATATGAAAATCGTCAGTAGACCTTTAACCAAATTCTTGAAACAGCTCCGAAATTCTATATGATATACAAGAGCTCCAAAAAAATACCTGAGAAAACGAAATATACAAACACAATATAACTTTTTTGAGTTCTTGTATACACACATGGAAATGACATGCTCATAAGAAGAACTTTGAACCGAAAAGAAGCGGTTTCGCCCCGAAAAAAAATTTAAAACGGGAACGTAAGCCGAAACGATGAAAGTTTAAGAACGATACCGAAAACCGGAACAAATCAAATTGCGGTTCGAAGATCTGATTAAAACATTAGCTTTTTAGTGAATTTGTTCACTAATGTAATATGTATGTATGTGTACACACAAGTGCATATGTATACACAGCGGAAAAATGAGGAGTACGGATGCCTTATAGAAGTCCTGTTCATTCTATTCCATACTCATATCTTTTTTGCACACGTTGTCATTACGGGATAGGCCGTCGGCTCTCGCTCCTTTCGGCAGAGATTTTGAAAGGCGTTGAAACTTTGTTATTTTGTGAATTCGCTTCCAACAACAACTGTGCCAACAGAATGGTTACAATTAAAAGTTATTATCAGACCATCATTTAATATCGGAATTTGACTTTATTCAAAATATCTTATTATTTGTCAGGTGGATAATGAGTTTTGTTAAGCTCAACTGATTCAAATAATTGTTTGACATGCCCAGTACACACGAACAAATGTGTACATTCCAATATACTAGTGCAACATATGCACCACAAAACATATTTGAGTATTCATTAAGTATGTTCTTTTTCCACTTCAGTGTATCTTTAAATGAAATTAAGACAAAAATCAGTAATAAGGCGAGAATTTTAAATGTTTGTTTATTAGACCATCATAATATGGATATCCACGGATATGCACACTTGTATATTATTCGTATTCGTAGATGCATTTGTGATTTCATGTACAATAAATTTTACATTTACACAGCTGTACTGTGTGACTGTGTATTGCACAAAGGAAAATATGTTGATGGGTTTGTAAGGTTTTCTATGTGGCCAATATGTAGTTCATCATTATTATAATCATTTAAATTAAAGGCCCAACTTAAAGTCATTATAAAATATTGTAATAAGAGTGTAAAATAGAAATGCATACATACAACTGTATACAACAATATCTACATACGAGTTCTTACATACACATAATTTTATTTTGCATGCACAACAGGTAATCATTACTGTAGCGCTCAAAGACACGGCTCAACGAACTGCTTATTAAATTGGCTGCAACTCTTCCCAGCAAACACGTGTCAATATTTGTTATCATTAACATTTTGAATAATTAGAGCCGCAATTGTTAGTATTCCAAATATAATTATTATGGATGTTATATGAGTGTAATCAACACGATACTATAACAATTTGACTTGCTTTTGAAATCAACTCAGAAACTAAATTCCTTCAAAAATAATGATTAGAATTACAAATATATCTACAGCAATGAAACGAATTCCCACTATTAAAAGGCAACCAATAATAAATTAAGTATGTATATGGTCTTTAGAAATAAACATTTTGTAAAGGACAGAAAATATGTTAATCTGAAAAATGAACTGGTCTTCGAAATCGATTTCAAATGGGTTATTAGTATTATATTTCGATGTGAAAGTGCGTTAGACCATTTAAAATTTTTTTTTTGTTTTCAATATAGATTTTTTATTTGAAAATACAAGCCTGAGGTTAATTATAAAACACTACTTCATTTAAATGATTTCCTCGGAGAGCTTTTTAGTACACTCATAGAAAAATATATCTGCCCATCGATGACACTGATCTCAATTATCAAAATATCATCACTAAAAGGAAAACAGACAGCAATCATATAATTTTGTCATAGTTAGAGTTTCATTTATGTAATGACAAGATGACGAGCTGATGTAAACGTTGACATCACAATGATGAAAAGTGTCATGGGGTAAGAAATGAAGTCACTTGAGTTGGTAAAAATGTATATGTACATAGTATTAATGTAAATTTTTCATCACCTTCGGCTGAACTGTATTAAATATATATCTGAACCACAGAAGCCCGGCTTTTCAAATTAACAAAACTCGAAATACCAGATTATGATTTAGGGCGAATAATTGACTTCGTACTTAAATACTCCTTTAGTTAATAGTCATTTAGATTTATAGCGTAGACAGGCGACAGCGTTAATTTAAATTAGCAGTCTTAATTCAAATTAACTTATGAATTATCCCCATTCCAAGTATATTAAATGTGGGGTAAATTCACAAAATTATTGTGAATTTAGAATGAATATAGTTAATTCACTACGGCAACCCAGTACACAATCAATCAGTTGCTGGTAAATTGTTAACTATTTTAACATTAAAATGCATTCAAAGTCAGCAAAGGTAAGTTATTTTAATTGTTTTTAGCAAAATAAAAAAGAAATATAAATATTGAAACGCGATTTCTCCATTTCAAGGGTTCCAAGGGAAAGAAACGAAGTATAAACTAAACAGTCCTATATTCCGCTGCCGATCACAATGCGAAAAATGCATAGAAAAAAAACTGTCTAATAAATACCTAATCAAATGGAACAAAATTAATAAGATATCTCTATGGTTTATTTTCAAGAAGGCAGTCTTATTATTTTAATAAGCAAAACCTTTTTGAAAAATCAAGAAGAAAACTTATGGTTTTTATTAGGTATTCTTCTTGGTTTTTTAAAGAAGATTTTCTTCTTGATTTTATTAGGCGATCTTATTGATATTTTTAAAAAGATTTTCTTCTTGATTTTATTAGGCGATCTTATTGTTATTTTTAAAAAGGTTTTCTTCTTGATTTTATTGGGCTATCTTATTGATTTTTTTTTAAATAATAATTCGTGATTTTATTTGATAATTTTATTGATTTGTTTTATTTACATATTTCCTTAGGAATACATTTAATATAATAATAAAAAGTAAGTACTATTACCAGTATTTTTTTAGTCGAATAACTTTAAGTCTATTGTTCAGTAAATAAAAATGGATAGGCCGATACTGTTTCTCTTTCGGATATAAATGTTCTGAAATAATACTTAAGTGAAAATATATTTTTTTCATAAAAATTATTTTATACTTACCATATTACTCCTCCATTCCCATAAGCCTGCTTTGAACTTTATTAGCTCAGTGTATTTTTGGTCCAATTTATTAAATAAATTTTCAATTTCCATTTTTTTCAATATCGTTGTGGAAATAATACCAAAAATTAAAATAATATGGCACGTTTCATCGCACAGTTCCCACGATTTCAAAATAGGCTAAATATCGATATCTTGAGTTAACCATTTTTGGTCCTCCATTATTAACACTCTTTCAATAATTAAAATATAAAATCTTTCTGAAATTTAATAAATATGCACACTATTATTATTATTCATATTTACACAAAAATACTTTCGACTTCTTCACTTTCCATTGGTTCACTTTCAACTGAAAGTTTAAAAACACAACGTTGTCAGGAATTCAAAACCAAATAAATTAAAAATTTTATAATCAAAAGTATTTTCTTCTTTTTATATCTATTTAAATTAATTGAATAAAATTATGTATTATGTATACATGAAAAATATTACAACTCATTTTTTTTTTTTTATTACAAGTGAAAATATAACGAAAAAGATAATGAAAAAATTTGTCTATGTTGATTTACATACATATAAGTATATAGAATCTATATTATAGATGAAATAACAAGCAAGCTAATATAATCAAGAAGATATCCTTATTAAGAAAATTAAGAAGATGATTTACACATGATCATATAGGAACACTAATGAAATCAATAAGGAATACCTTTTTGAAAAAATCAATTAGGTAGCCTAATGAAATTAATAAGAAATCCCTTTTTTATACAATTCAGAAGAAAACCTATTAGAGTCAAAAAGATTTTCTCTATGCATTGTTTTTTTGGTGCCAAAAATAACGGAAATTGAGTAAAAAAATGTGAATAACAAGTTTTCTTCTTGATTTGAAGTGTTTTCCTTCTTGATAAAATTAAAAAGATTTACCACATTAAAATAATAAGGAATCTCTTCGAAAAAATCTTCGCTTCTTTCTGCTGGGATACCCCTTAGCCTAAAAACGTTTCATAGAGAAAAAGGCAGTTTTGGCTCTGTGTGCTATTGCCACTCTATTATGGAATTCAAGACAAACCTATTGGTGTCCAACCTCTGCATATTTTGAATTTTCTCACATACTTTTCCGAAAACATTCCTGTAAAGGTGAAAATGTCCCTTAAATTTGTTATAGTCCATCGCAAGCGTCAGACTCCCAAAAAGTGCTATTGCGGTTCTTTAAAAATGCCATATACATATGAATTAAATAGTCGAAGAAAAAATATTATTAAACCTACAAAAGGCCACAATTGGCTTTCTTCTATTTTACGGAGTACTGCTGATATCCCAACACCTTCATGCTAGTGCATGTACAGTTTTTATATTATGGAGCAGTTCCAGCAAAAATAATATCACCTTTCTTTTAAATAAATACTGGATTTTCACCAATAGAATAGTTGCTAAACGTACTTTCTGCATTATATACATTTGATCCCGAAATAAATACCAAAAAAAAAAATTAGTTAACAAATGTTCACTAAATGCAAAAACTGTCGTCTGTCAGCGTAAAATGCTAATTCACATTAGTGAGCTTTTAATGCCGATTAACGTTGTCGTCTGTCTACGATTTTAAGTTGTATTTAAATACAGTTTACTTTCTTAAGTGAAAAAAATTAAAAAAAAAATTATTTTTAAAAATAATTTTTTTTTTTTAACTGGGACCAGCACTTAGAAGATGACTCCTAAACATGCAAAGCATTGTGCTGGAAATATAGGAAAGGGATAGTGGGAAAAACGACAGGAGGTGAAGCTTAATTAATTATTTTACAGCTCTGCTTTCGCACGTTCTTTGTTTATACTCGTAGCAGTGCTGAAGCTTCGGTTTAGTAGCCATTTTTATAATTATTTTACTTCGCCGGTACTACACAATACCGACGAAGGAGGGCGTTCTGATGTGATTTTTGACTGACCACATGATGTTTGTCCAAAACAAAATGACCAAGCGTGCTCATTTAAGTTCTCAAATTTATACTGAAAAAACAAATTTGCTATTTAAATACATTTAAGTAAGAAGTCAATTGTTGGCCCTTACTGTCATTTCACCATTTTTCTCATAATAAGCAATAAGATTACTTCTGCGAACTTTTGATAAAACAAATTAAGTGAAATTTTCAAATTTTTCAGGAGAGCGAAAAAACTATTTAATTAAAAAATTTATAAACTATGCAAACTTTTCTGTACTTTCACTTTCGAGTACATAAAATTTCTATTAAAATTAAGATTATAAAAAATAAATCAACAACACTCTAGATAAGTTGATTATTTTTGTGCGATATCTTAAAAACCAAAATTCATAGAAAGGCGCTGATTAGTCTAAAGAAAGCGTCTTGTCAAGTTTTCTTTGCGATTAAAACACTAAGAAATTTTCTTATCTCGACTTATGACCTTTTGTCAAAAGTCCACAGATTATTTTTCCGTTGTTTGTGTTTTTCAGCATTTTGTGAAGAAGACTTGGGGAATTAATTATGAATCATTACGCGATCGAACAACGTACAAAAATAATTGAATTTTATTTTTGAAACCAACAGTCTATTGTGTTGACACAGCGTGCATATCGCCGTCATTTTAATGTGCGCATTGCACCCACACCAGATTTAACAGCTCCTGACAGTTTTCTTTTGGGATATTTGAAAGAAAGAGTGTACGTTAACAAACCAAGAACCATACTCCAACTAAAAACCAACATTCGAAATAAAATCATGGCCATTACACCCGAAATTTTGCGAAAAGTTATGAAAAATATGCTAAAAAGGGCGCGTATGTGCGAAGCAGTAAATGGACATCACTTACAGGATATCATTTTTCAAAGCTAATTGCAAAAAATTCCGCAATAATATACTGTATTTAAAAAAAAAATTATAATAATCGCCTAAATAAAAAAGTTATAAACCATTTAAACCATATAGCTCATTCGGCGCCACCCTGTACTTTCGAAATTTCCCGAGCTTACTATCTACTTTTAAATTCACTTCAGCTGTTAATCAAAATTTTTTCCACACACAGAAAAGAAAGAGCAATCACAGAGTTTTTCGCAACACAACTTGAAGTTTTTTTTTTAGCAAAAATAAATTGTTGTTTTTTTTAATTCCAGCAAACAATAAAAGAAAAATTTAACAAATGAAACTTTCATTTTCATCGGAAAAATGTTGCTAAAGGTAAATTAAAAGCCATTCCCAAATATGAACAATCTTACAAGAGCGAACTGGCTTAGTTTTAATTGGTTCATCTTATTGCAAGTTCACTGTACTTTGAAAATAAAAAACACCCCTTACGTACTCCTGCACTGATATCCATATATCCTATAAAATAACTACCCATGCATGTATGCGTGTGTTGCTAAACAGTATATTGATCAATGGGTTTGTATGATTTTGTTCAATTCAAGTATGAATATTGCTTCAGCACATGTCGTTTTTATAATAAAAAATCAAAGGAATTAAAAATTATAGATTTCACAAAGAAAAATGAGAGTGATATATTATGCAAAGCCGAATCTTAAACACCCTTCACCGAGATTAAAGATATTAGTCATGTTTTTTTTGAGATTAGCAAGTATTTTTTTTTTGTTGGACCAGTACGCAGGAGATGCTCGCAAAGTATGCAATGCCTTACACCGCAAGTTGTTGGAATAGCTAAGATAGAAGAGACACAGGTAGTGAAGTGATAGAATGCTAGAGATTTTAATTCTTTCGCAACTATGCGTCTCTGATGTCTAGCATTAGTTTTAAAGCTACAGGACAGCCATTTTAGTGATTACAGCGTTCATTTTTCTTTTACTGAAATTAAGGTCCAAAATGGTAATTTCCGATTCACCTACCGAAATTACCTTTTTGCAATCTTTAACTCTCATAAATTTTGTCAAATGTTAATCACAGCACTCTGAGTCCTGATCGAAACTGTTTTAGTCTTCTCTCAAAAGATAGAACAATACATCTTGAAAATCTGTAGTTTATCATGATAGACGGCCATCCTTAAATCCTCTTAGCTGTTCATAAGGTTATAGAATATATTTGCATTCCATTGCATTGAAATTTTTTTGTTTTAGAAATTACAAACAAAAAGACAAACTTATATTGTATACAGCCGTACCACCTTCTAAGGGCATATAAAAGTACGAAAACAAAGCGCAGTACTCAAGCTAAATTATTTTGGCATGATTTTCTTTTATTTCTCCTTCAATAGTTCTTGTTGTTATTTGATTTTCGATTACCCGAAAAATATTTTAACTTTTTTTTGCAGATTTTTTATTGTTTTCTGATTTTCGGAAATACAATCGTGTCATTTGATTTCCGGTTAAGATTTGTTTGCTTACTGTTCCATTCATTTCGAAAGAAACCCCTCAATCAAAAAGTAATTCACTGCACCAAGGTATAAGGATGAATACAAATAAAAAAATTAACATCTGCCAAAGAGTGGAGTGCTGTAATACAACTTGCAAATTTTATTGTTTATTCATTAGACCATTTCTTTTTGATTTCTTTTACCTATTTTGGAAAATTTGTTCTTCTCTGCAATCTCAATGTACAAATAAAAATACAAACAAAATATTTTATTATAAGACGAACATAAATGTGTACGTATGTATATTGTATACGTTCTTTGTTTCACAAATGGAAATAAAGAAATCATAAAGCCAATAGCTGTATTCGCAATCCTTTTATTCTCTTTAATTCAGAAAATTATTATGAGCATTTGATGTCATTGTTGTTAGTTTTCCATTTACTCCTCATTTTTTCCATATTTGCAGTGATTTCTTCTTCAACTTTTTCTTTTATCTTCACAAAGAGAAAAATATAAAACTGAAAAGTTGCATATTTTTGCATACAATCAGCGTTAAAGGTTGAAATTCATAAAATTCGCTTGGGATGGGAGATGGGAACGCGAACATTGATTATCACGTAGATCTTAAATGGAAATCAATCAAAGCTGTAGTTTCTTTCTACATTATCATATATAGAATTAATGATTGGAACACACATACACAAATATTTAAATTAAAAAGCTTGGTAAAAGCGAATAAAGTTCCGTATATAATCACCGCAATTATGAAACGTTTGGTTTACATAGCAGATTTATATTTTCAAACTTGAATAAAAAACGTAATTTTTTATTTTTTATTTTATTTTTTAAAGAGTATGTCATCCAGATGTCTTCCGTCGAGTTGAACACATTGTTCAAAACAGAGCCTTGTGTTCTGCGCCACACGCTGCAGTAAACTTGGTTCAATTGAGCTGATTTCTCGACGAATATTTTCCTTTAAAGCCACAAGAGATTGGGGATTGTCATTATAAACCCTCTCCTTGAGGTAGCCCCATAAAAAAATCCATCGGAGTTAGTTATGGCTTCTAGACTAGTTGTGCTTTTTCGAATGATTCAAGAAAATTTAATATACTCGTAGCTCACATAAATGTTCAGAATCTGTGCCCTTCCAATAAAGCACATAAATTGGATGAACTCTATTATATTATTGGTAACTCTGGATTTCATATTGTCTGCGTTACTGAAACTTGGCGTGATTTAGGTGTTCTTGATTTGGCTGTTAATTTCCCTGGCTATTCCATTTGTAGGAGCGGCCGGGGCAGTGTCAGCAAGGGTGTTGGAGTGGCATTGTATGTAAATGAGGGCATTAGAAATAGATCTGTCTATTGAGATTGTTTCCCAGGAGATTTGGTCGTACATGCTGCCACAATTTTTTACCTACACACAATGACTCCTTTCATCAATCCACTACGCTCACAGGGTATTTTTTGGTAAGTCAGAATATGAATGTTTTTATACTGACCAATTTCAGTTTCCTCTCATATCACACCACTCTCTAATTTGTCTATCGTTGAACTTTAATGTCAACATATCTGCGGCTGACTCTTATTCTATAGAAATGCGGATATTGCTACAATTGAGCGATGTATTTGTCTTACTGATTTTTAATTTTTATACCAAATTCCGGATGTTGATGAACAGCTAGCATATTTCAAATTAATTTTTAGTGATATCTTCACGTTTGTCCCTATGAGGATGCTATCTCATAGTGGATATCAGAATGTATTGAGCTTTTCCAATGATATAAACTATTTTAGATCGCTAAATAGTTTGGCTTTGAGTGCTTTTTATCGTGATAGGAGTGTGAGTAATTAGGGAACGTATAAGAGTCTGCGTAATCTAACTAAATCTAAGATAAGGTCACTGAAAAGGACACATGGTTGTTGTTTTTTTCAGTTGGGTAATACAAAACAAATGTGGAGTAAATTACTGGGTGTTGGTGCTGTAACTGAGCCCTGTAATTCTTTTCACATGGGTGTTGATGAAATTAATGAGCATTTTATAACTAATCAATTGACTGCAATTGATGATGAACCTGATTTTTCACAGTTACCACAACCACTAATGTCTTTAACTTTTCTAATATTTCTGAAGTAGAGCTTTTTCATTCTGTGAATAGGACAACATCTACTTCTGTAGGTGCTGATGGTATTTCCATTAAATTGTTAAAAATTGTCCCACCGTACATCAGTAACACCTTTTATTTTTTAATAATAATATACTTACGTCATCTAAATTCCCATTGCTTTGGAAAAATTCACGTATTGTGAAATAGTAAAGTGGATTGATGGTCAATAATTGCTGAGTGAGTGTTAATACTGTTTCCGACAGTGTCGAAGTACAGGATTACTCTTGACTGATTTGGTGGAGTCTATAAGGGAGAATTTAAATATAAGCAAGACCAGTGTTATAGTGTCTGTTGATCTCACTCAAGCATTTGATAAAGTGAAGCATTCCCGTTTTGTTAGTAAACTTCATGAGAGGTATAGATTCGCTAGATCTGCATATCGTTTAATATGGTCTTCTTTATGTGGTCGGGGGCATTTTGTTTCCTTAAATGGTTATGATTCCAATGTTAAAAATATTTTATCGGGGTTCAGTGTTTGGACCGATCTTGTTCACACTTTTTGTTGATGATATTTTCTTTGGACTAATTGTAAACCTTTCGCATTTGCAGACGACATACAATTGTTGTGGTCAGGTGAAAGACATTTTTTTAGATATTGGCAATGCTAAGGTGGAATGCTTAAAGTGTCAGCGTTACTGTTGATAATAGGTTATCCTTTGTGCAACATACAAATAATATTTCTTCTAGGATCTACCAAGTTCTGCGAAAGTTGTATCATTTGCATGTATATTTGCCGATATATGTTGGGAAAACTGTTGCTCATTGTCTTATGATGTCCAAGATAACCTATTGTATGGAAGTTTATGCGGCTTGCAATGCTGATAATAGATTGAAAATTAGAAGTGTTATCCATAGGATTGTACAATTTTTTTTACGGATTAAGACCAAGAGCACATGTGTATAATTATGTCTTCTGCTTTTTGGATCTAACTTTTGAGGATTTCTTAAAGTTTCGTTTATTGATTTACTTCATTCATTCAGTACCCTGCGCATATTGTACGCATGATATCATTCACGAGACCAACTAGAAACCCACAAGTATCTGTATAACACGAATAGTACGATCTGCCAGGTTATGGAACCATCTACCTATCAATTTACGACGATTTACAATGTCAAATAACTCTTTTAAACGTGAACTTAGTTTTTTTCTCAACGCATCGAATGCTTTACTATAACTAATAATTTGGGTTAATATTCCTTCATCTTAAAATTAGCGTATGATTTCTTAATTATATTACTGTTTGTTAAAGGCCATTTTTTATGCTATAAATATTTCTGCTTTAAGGGATGCTGGTCAGTTTGAATTACTTGATTTAATTTTAATTTATATATTTAATTATAATGCTCCCTGTTTAGCTATAACGTTGTAATATATATTTGTATTCGCCAAAAGGCTGCACATATTACAAAATGAAATAAATCAATAAATTTAATCTAATTTTGAAGTGAATCAGTTTAAAACAGTGGTGACCACAAAAAGAAATGAAAAGATTTGGTGATTTAAAATAAAAATGAGAATGAGTTGGTGCAACTGCACTGAAAGAAAACATTTTTAGAAGACAAGCTAAAATACTCCTTCGGCCATTTATATTGAAAACAACAATCAAAAACTTTAAACGGCTTTTGTTTTCAATACACGTACAGTTTTTGCCATTTAATTTTAATACACTCACACTTTTTTATTAATCCATTCAGACTTTTAAAATTGTTTCAAATTATGGACAAGAAAACAGCTGATATTAATTTTAATGTCCAAATTTGCAGTTTTTCTTCTCAATTGTTCTGCCATCATAATTTTTGTGTTCATAATTCTATATACTGCCGAAAATATTATTAATTAAGTAAAAAATTGCTTTTAAATTGCTCAAAACTTACGTCATAGCTATCAATTCAGAAGAATTTTTTTTATATAAACAATTTTAAAGCAAAAATTGACCGTGTGACTGCAGCGTAAGAGCAACTTTAATTGAATTGGAGAGCCGCATTATGTCCACCTCTATTTTGTAATATTGTATGTAATTATTGCTATAAAAAAAAGTACTTCTTTCACAAATGGTATTTTTGGAAAAACATCTCTTTTGTCATAGAACATTTTGTATTTATGCATTAAAAATAAACTAAAATAATTATTATTCGTATTGATATACCATTTTAAACAACATTTTCTTTAATATTTCAATATTCTTGAACACGTTTCAAAAAAATTAACTTTTTGAAAAAGATAGTTTTAAACATATGTCTTTGAGCTACTACTATAAGTATCAATATAAATATATACATACTTTTCAGAAGGGGACAATACGACCAATATATCCTTCGAATATATTTTGCTGTCAAATATAATTTTTTCAGAAAATAGTATCAACACTCAGTTTTTCTCGTTTTATAAATTCAAGCCAAAGAAATAATGGTCAAGTTTTTTTATAAAATAAAATTTTTATTTGAGAGAAATGAGAAACATATTTTTAAAACTGCTCCAATTTTTCATGAAGAAGAGAGCTTTTCATTTAAAACATGGACCTGGCTAATGCGTATATACTCGTATATGCGGTTCCTTCCTTAGTCATGTATGATAATGACAGAAACGTAAGTGTTCAAATCAATGATGATCATAGCCGCCGGTGTCGTCGTTGTCAATATTATTATGACTGAAGCGCCTGCCAAATATTTACACATACTCACACACAAACTGCAGGAAAATCTTAGTAAAACGTTGAAATAAGTAAAGTTACAACGAAAACTGTGCAATGTGTATGTTCCGCATCCTTACTTTAATGAAAATACTCTGTTTGTCTTTTGTGTGTTTTATCAATAGTTGTATGGATGTCGTCACATGTGTTTGTCAATTTGTTCATCTATTGACACGCCTTAAATACAGATGTCGTCATCGCAAAGCCATTCGACTTTTTCCATCTTACAACAGAGAAACAGCGTTTCTGTATGGATGTGTACGGAAGAGGAACGAATTAGTTCTTTCTTTTGCACACATTTTTTTATGCTCTTTCTATACCGCGAAAATCATGTTTTTATAAAAATTTAACTATTTTATGAAAACAAAAAAAGGAAGTATGTAATACGCGAACAAGATTAAAATTGGCAAGGATTCTATTTTTATAGTAAAAAGGGTACCAATTGACTAATTAGAAATGATATCTTGCCATTCCAGTAACGCTCTGATCCCCGCTCATCGCTCATCGCAAGATGGTGTTCGTTGTGTGGTCTAAACGAAACTGTTGCTTTCCACCAGGCGATACCTTTAGTATGTCGAGCATCAGCGGCGTGTGGGTAGCTTTATCGAAAAGGGTAAAGTAAATATTCTGGGGGTTATTTGGACACCAAACTCTTCTGGTGGGAGAACGTTGTATACAGGGTGAATAAAGCGACCATAGCGCTTTAGTCGTCTAACAGAACCGTAGGTAAGACTTGGGGACTTAAGCCTGCCATGATCTACTGGCATTATCGGCTCGTGGTGGAACCTATTCAGCTTTCGTTCCATATCGAATGCCGTAAATTTGGCCTTAATACCCAATTGCTCCACTCCAAATAGCTTGTGGTATCACATGGGCCTAACCTCTGGCCTAAGTGGGGTCTCCTCCGCGGAGGGTCCGCCATCTAACATAACCTATCCTAACCTAAAGCTATGATCATCTTGGTCGTCCCAATTTTACTTTTTCGGACGTTAAAGCATCTAATATTGCAGAATCTGATTGTAAAAATCTTGGAAGCTCGTTTTTACCAATTTTACTTCATTATCCAGCCATTGAAAAATTTTTCTTGTTTTTATTTTAATAATAATTTTTTTTAGAACAGCAAAAACTAGTCAATTCTTTTTTTACATATCCAAATGAATGTATACCCATTTTGGCAGGCCGTTAACAGTGTGTCGTTTCGCGACAAAATGTAAAATGCATAAAAGTTGCAAAACCGATCACTTTCTTTTGTTAATTCAAATTTGTTTTAAACCTTTGCTCTCCTTAGTGGAGTTGTGTCGTTCCAGAACGACCTTTGCCAAGATTACTTTTTTATCGTTCCCCGTACCGTAAGTGCAGGCCTTCTTAAAGAGTCAATTATTGTTTGAAAAAACGTTAAAATCTATTTGAGAAGTCAACATCGATTTCATATTATTTTATATATGTATATAATATGTACATATGGATGTATGTATTAAATAGTGATGTTACGAATCTTCGCATTTGTATTCGTATCATATTCATGATATTCGCATTCGACAAATTCAAGCAAATATTTCATTTCCTACCATTTTTGCCATGGCATTGACGTTATTGTCAAGGAAGGAAAGCTTCCATTTCAAATGGCGGAAGAAATCATTAAGTTCAGCTCAACGTGCCTTTCCGTAAATTTATTTTAAATCTTTCGTAGCTAGCCGTGAATCGATTCGAAGTTCCGAAATCGAAATGGAGGCAGAAATGGTGCAATGATCTGTATTTCCGAGAGGTTCGATAATATTAATATCATACTTGTCTGGGTGTGAAGTGAGAAAAAGGTCGATGGTGTTGCCCGTCGACGCACGAAATATATGTTGGTTCAATCACCAATTGCGTAAGGTAATTATGCGCAGCGAATAGCTCAGCATATTGGCCTTCTGGTGTTGAATGGATCGAATGACGAAACCGCGATAAATTATGGACATTGAAATTACCAGCAATAACGCCTTCACTGTTCGGGTAATTTTCGAGGATCTTCGATATAGTGTATTGAAGCTTGATATAGGTGTATTGGTATTGTAGGTGAAAAGAGACGCATAAAAATTGCATAACTAAAATTTCATAATGTGAACACTGATGCAATTTCAAAACAGAATGATTAAAAATTGTTGCAACAAAAATTTGACGTCTGGACAGGGCTTCAACAAACAGTGTCCATTTGAACACCGTCACTGTGTTAGTTTAAGAGAAATAATAATTTTCAATAAGATTTTGGTGAGAACAGACAAGCAAATTTAGTGAAATAAATATAAAAATATATTTCTACCAATTCAGTCTAAGGAGAAAAAATTGTAACGGACTTCATTTTATGAGTGGGAATCATCCTTTTTTCCAGTGTAAGGGGCCATTGAAGCAGACTATCACTATATCTGGTTCATCCGACAGGTGGCACACCCTGTGTAGAAAGAAGCGTAGATTTTCCGAAGAGATTCCTTATTATTTTTATGTGATAAATCCTTTTAATTTTATCAAAAAGAAAACTTATTATTCCCATTTTTTTACTCAATTTCCATTATTTTTGTCACTTAATTGATTTTTTTCAGATAGGTATTCCTTATTGATTTCATTAGGTTCCTATATGATCATGTGTAAATCATCCTCTTACTTTTCTTAATAAGTATATCTTTTTTATTATATGAGCTTGCTTGTTTTTTCATATATGACAAACCAAGAAAAATATCTAATAAAAGCCTTAAGTTTCCTTCTTGATTTTTTCAAAAATGTATTTCTTATAAAAATAATAAGAATTCCTTCTTGAAAAAAGCCATAGAGATGTCTCTTTAATTTTGTTCCATTTTATTATGTATTTGTTAGCCACTTTTTTTTCTGTGCACCTGAACTTACGGTACCCGCCGCCCAAAAACCGAATCTCTCTTATGCGTCAGTCTAATAAAACACTATTTTGTAATATTTCTTAAATTAAATACCCAAACCTTAGTGTTCATATTTACATTGTTCTCAAATTAAATAATTTTGGTATTTTGTTAAAATAGAAAACCTGCAGGGGTTAAATATTAACTCGTTCACAAAATTTCT
Organism: Dexiosoma caninum; assembly: GCA_963924685.1. Classification (NCBI taxonomy): domain Eukaryota; kingdom Metazoa; phylum Arthropoda; class Insecta; order Diptera; family Tachinidae; genus Dexiosoma; species Dexiosoma caninum. The sequence goes on from OZ004729.1 coordinate 59,640,271, forward strand.
AAATGATTTCAGTACATAAAAACTGTTTGTAACAAATTATATATACATTGTACATACATACATACATACATATGTATGTACAAGAGTACTTGTTTTATCTAAATATTTATGGGGGAGTCAAGTACGTCACATGCATACAAGTGTGCACGTAGTATAAGTTTTTGAAACGCATTGGTTTAAACTAACATTCTCAATATCAGTACGAATAGTTTTTTCCTTTGTTTTTGGTCAATGGTCAATTTGGTAGCCATTTGTTGCGAATGTTTTATATCCGGAACGATAAGTAAAGTGGAACATGTGACCGATAGCTAACCAACCATTTCATGTTTCTGTGAATAGACATGCATTGAGGTTTTACAAAAGCACACAAAATTTTGCGTTTTAAATCCTTTCCGTTATAACCCAGCAAACAAGCGAATGTTGTCGTCCGTACGTTCCACAAAACACCGTGTAAAAAAACAAGCGTGCAAAAAAACTGTGCATGTTCAGATAATTGCATGATGAATACATACATACTACGAGTGGCGCAGAATGAGCTATATGGTTTGAATTCTTTATAATTTTTTTAATTAATATTTTTTCTTTGTTTTTTTTTTAGCATTTTGTGAAGAAGACTTGGGGAATTAATTATGAATCATTACACGATCGAACAACCTACAAAAATAACTGAATTTTATTTTTCAAACCAACAGTCTATTGCGTTAACACAGCGTGCATATCGTCGTCATTTTAATGTGCGCATTGCACCCACACCAGATTTAACAGCTCCTGACAGTTTTCTTTGGGGATATTTGAAAGAAAGAGTGTACGTTAACAAACCAAGAACCATACTCCAACTAAAAACCAATATTCGAAATAAAATCATGGCCATTACAACCGAAATTGTGCGAAAAGGAAAAATGGAAATGGAAAATATGCTAAAAAGAGCACGTACGTGCGAAGCAGAAAATGGACATCACCTACAGGATATCATTTTTCAAAGCTAATTGTAAAAAATTCCCCAATAATATACTGTATTTAAAAAAAAAATTATAATAATCCCATAAATGAAAAGGTTATAAACCATTTAAACTATATAACTCATTCTGCGCCACCCTGTACATATTACATTGACTCAACCAATTTCGAAGACCTAAAAATTAATAACTCTGTGAAACTCCTGAAAATGTTGTTTTTTTTTTCAAACTGTATTGCTTTTTTATTAGGTTTATGATTTGTAGGACATAAAAATAAAAAAACTTACTCGCATTTTTTCCACTTTTACTAAATATAAACACAACTGTGACTTCCACTTGGAAACTCAATAAAAATTAACAAAATACGAGTATTTTTATTTATGTATGAAAACATTTTTGTAGAAAGCAGAGCAAATAATCTGTAACTCCCATAACAGGGCTGTTTTGAGCGGACTGCGGGAGGGTTGTGTTCGGCAGAGGAACATTAGTGTTGAGGTGAAGGTGGCGTTGCCAAAATGGTATTTCAATTTATATTTAAAATTTAAACTGATTCACTTTAAAATTTTATTAATCCTGTATATGCATTGTTTTCAAAATAAATAAATGACTCTTTAAAATATTAATTTGTAATCGTGGGTTCCGCTGTTAGTACAGCTAACCTCCCCTGATATATACAATACTTTACAAAAAGTGTTCGTGTTTAACCACAATTTCTCTTTGGACCTATGACTTTTGGGCTGTAGCCTTACCGCACTAGCTATCTCAATTTCAAATTTTCCAAAGATTCTTCACAAATGTTCTAGCAATTGTAACTCTTCATATGCAAAGAGAAGTTAATAATCAAATGAGCTGCAGCGACTAACACATAATTTAACTCTGAATCATCATCAATAAATTTGAACGATAAAACGTTATTCAATATCCGTTTATTGATGATCAATTTCTAAATTTTTTTTTGACATCAAAGGCAACGCATACAGCAATTAAACATTGCCCACCTCCGAAAAAAAAGAAAGTCACACCAGGTATTTCTATTGTATATTTATGGCTCGTAATGACTTTATCGTTAGCAAAAATTAAAAATTACACAATCAATGCATTTCGATCGGAAAGCCTTATTTGGTCATGTATCTATGCATGTGTATGTAGGAATAACTTTTTTTTAGAAGTAAATTTAATGTCTTTTAAATTGTTTGCTTTTTATTTTATTAAACGAGGAAACATTTTTTCGACATACCGTTACAGCCCTTTGGAGCCACTGTCTTTAATCATTTTGTTAGTCAGTCAGTTGACGAGAAGTATGATGAGAGAAGCAATAAAATATTTCAACGTTGACCGTTGAACCGTATCATAAATTATCCTCTAATTACATTAATCAACACATTTTTCATCAAGGACTCCATATTTATTTAGTTTTTCTTTTCTTGTTGCATATTTTGTGGTCTACACTTTTTTATCATGAATAATTACAACTGTAATGGCCACATTTCTGGGTGCCTTTTATGGCTTATGTAGTACAGTAAAACCTTGATAATACATATCTCGCTAATCGGGATTATTCGGTAATTTGTCATTACATTGTGTACTCTATAATCCGGAGTGATTGCAACTTTATAATCCATATTGAATGCAAACTGTTGTGTAATGTTAATCTCTATTAACTGTTAATCCGAAAACAAAATGCATCAAAATATAATTGTTTTGCTACGGAATTTCATGTTTTTTGTTTGGATACATCAATAAAATAGTCAGAAAAAAATTGTAGTGCTTCGCAAATTGCGTGATTTAGCTTTCGAAAAAAGTTTGAACAGTTCTCGACAAAGAAAAGTGAGTGACAGTTTCACCAACCAAAATAATTAGCTTTGAGAGTTTTATTATTTTGATGGCGTGAAATATTAAATGTGTATGTTTTTACTTTTTTATAAAATGTACATACTGTAATTTTTAGATCTTGTAGCTTTATTAAATCAATACATTTTGTTGTTCTTATACTACTGTTGTTAAGGCCGCAAATCAATACGATTACGTTATTGCTCTTGGCGATTTTAATATGCCTTTATTATCATGGGACTTCTCTTCTGAAGTTAATTATTTCATTCCGAGAATGGTTGGAGGTAATGCTTACCATATGGATTTTGTTAATTCTCTTCTAGACTTGAATCTTTGCCAATTAAATGGCTTATACAACGCAAATTCGAGACTACTTGATTTAATATTCCTAAATGTACTGAGTGACATCTCCATTGATCGCTGTTACCCGATCTCTTTGCCTGAGGACTTACATCATCCTACAATTGGAATTGAAATTTCTGTTGCATCTAGTCGTGTTTCTGTGTCATCATTTCAAACAGAGAGAAGAGAATCGTTTTGCTTCAAGAAAACAAACTATAATAGGCTTGATGAGCTTCTGTCTAATACAAACTGGTTGAACCTTTTTACGAATGCTGCTTTAAATACTAATTCAATACATATTAACAAAATGGTTGACACGTTTTACAAAAGAATGTATCTGTACATGAATCAATGTATTCCTAAATGTTTTGATTCTAATCGTTCTGGCCCGCCATGGAATTCCAAAGTTCTTTCTGCTATAAAAAATAAAAAGAATAAGTTCTACAAGAAATATAAATCCTCTGGACTTTTTGCTGATTACGCCAAGTATTCTGTAGCTCGTGCTCAATACATCTCAGCTAATCGCTCCTGCTATTACAGTTATTTAATTAAAGTCAAACAAAATTTAAAATGTGATCCTAAAACATTCTATAAATTCGTAAATTCCAAAAGAAGATCGAGTTCGTTTCCTTCTGTGATGAATTACCATGATATTGAATCCGATAATGATGTTGCAATCTGTGATTTGTTTGCGGATTTCTTCTCGTCCACATATTCTGATGTCAAGATTGCTGATTCAGATTCTCATCCACTATCTGAATTACCATATCCACCTGTTTCAATACCACTTCTTGATGAACTTACCGTAGTTAATACCTTAAAAAAACTGAAATTTTCATTTAACTGTGGTCCTGACAGAATACCGAGTTGTCTGTTAGTTAGATGTGCTGAAGCTTTATCGACCCCACTAACTCTTATTTTCAATGTATCAATAAGGACTGGATGTTTTCCGCAGGTTTGGAAAACCTCTTTCATAATTCCATTATACAAAAATGGTAGTAAAAATAATATCGAAAACTACAGAGGCATTGCTAAACTGAGCACTCTACCGAAGCTTTTTGAAAAAATTAGTACTGACATTCTTTCTCATCAAGTATCATCTGTATTGTCTCCTTTCCAACATGGGTTTCGTAAAGGTTGTTCAACTGTTACAAATCTTATGCAGTTAACATCACTTGTTCATCGTGGTTTTAGACAACAAGAGCAAACTGATGTTATTTATACCGACTTTAGCAAGGCGTTCGATAAGGTTAATCACGAAATACTTTTGAAAAAGCTTGACTCAATGGGATTTACATTAAACTGTCTTAAGTGGATAAAATCGTACTTGACTGATAGAACTCAAAATGTTCATTTTAAAAACTGTTATTCTAAGCCGATTGCTGTATTGTCTGGTGTGCCGCAGGGTAGCCATTTAGGGCCGCTCTTGTTTTCTTTATTTATAAATGATCTACCGAAAATATTGAAGTTTTGTCATGTCTTAATGTATGCTGACGACGTCAAAATTTTCTTAAGCTATAGAAAATATGCTGATCATCACTACCTACAGGAGGACTTAGATGCATTTAGCTCTTGGTGTAATCGTAATTTGATGGAATTAAATCATAAAAAGTGTAAATGTATGAGCTTCTTCCGTGGACGTAACTTAAGCGTAAAATATATTTTAAATGGTTACTCGCTAGACAATTTAAATATTATTTCCGACCTTGGCATTCTACTTGATTCCAAGTTAAATTTTATACAACATATCTCTTCTACTGTTGCTAAAGCACGCGGTCTTCTTGGATTTATAAAACGATGGGCAAAGGAGTTCTCCGACCCGTACATTACAAAGCAATTGTACACATCTCTGGTAAGACCTGTTCTTGAATACGGCTCAATAATTTGGGATCCAACGTATATGGTTCATATCAATAGTATTGAATCCGTTCAAAAGCAGTTTCTTTTATTTGGTCTACGTGGGCTTCGCTGGAATCCGTTGGATCTCCCACCTTATACTAGCAGACTTGCCTTGATAAAGCTGCCGACCCTTAAGAGTCGCAGGACTATGCTTAATGTTACTTTTGTTTTAAATTTGCTAAAAGGAAATGTTTGTTCTGAATTTTTGATTAGCAATATCTTTATTAATGTTCCTTCACGATTTACACGTCATTACTATCCGCTTGCAGTTAAAGTTTTCAGAGTAAATTATGCTAATTCGGAACCATTGTTAAGAATTTGTAAGCAATTTAATAAATTGTATAACCATATTGATTATTCGCTTAATGTTGATAGTGTCAAATCTAGTTTAATTGTATTTTTAAACTCTTAATTATGTACTGTATATCATTATATCATTTGTAAGGATCATGAATCCATAGATGTATGTAAATAAATAAAATAAAATAAAAAAAGATGGCTCTTCTACAACAGGAAGATCTCAAAGGTATCTACTACGAACCCTGAATTCCGCTAATATACCATTCCATATGTCATTTAAAAGTATTTTTAATACCAGAACAACGTTTTAAAATTTTTTTCGGAGAATTTGATAATCCGGATTAGAGCCCTCAATCAATTATCCGGATTATTAAGCTTTTAGTGTACATCGCTTTTCTCTTTTCAGTAAAAAACCGTATAATTTCTCTTTACTCTATTATTAACACTCTTTCTCTCTTTCTCGGGGTGTTGCTTGCATCATTGCCGTTTTGGTTATTTTTAACCAAAATTGGTTACTTTTTTTTCTAATGTGTACTTGTCTACTTTTCCTTCATTTTGGCATTTTGGTTACTCTTCTAAAACAAAAAAAAACCATCGCAAATTCGGCGATATGTCCTCGATAACTTCACGAATTCCATCTTTGTGGTCGCGAACTGATTGTGAATGGACCTTATTTTTCACATAACTGCATAGAAAAAAAGTATAAACATGTTAAATCACATAATCTCGGTGGCCAATTGTGATCGCCTCTTCGCCCAATCACACGGTCAGGATACTTTTCACGTCAATACATTCATCGTAACACGTGCTTCTGCCTCATTTTCGAAAAGTAAGCTCAAATGACTCCGCCATGCCGGTAAACGCACTAAACGGTCACACGTTAGGTGTGGAGAGCCTTTTCGATAATAATTCATGTTAACATCGCCTCCAAGACAAGACGTTGCTGATGATCAGTAGACATGAGTTCGTATGTTAATTGAACTTAAAAGCCTGTATGTAGAATGTCCAATTCCAAAGCGAAATTCAGAAAACTGAAGTTCCATTCTTCACACTTCCGTGCCATTATTCACAAAGGTTCAATAAAAACTATTCGGACATACAAAGAATTTTCCGTAAAAAATCTTTCTGAAAAATTAAATAACTTAAGTGAATTATTTTTTTTAATTCCAAATGAATTTGAAAAATTCTATACGGGAGCTTCCCTTACTTGGTAACTACAGACGCTAAACTTTCACATTTTAATTTAAGTTTTCTTATTCATTAATTATATTCTCGTGACATACATATATACCTTGATTCTATTCTGATGTGTACAAGAATTAAATACAAAGTGAATCCATAAGTTTTCAAAATTAGAGAAATTTTTTAATAACTATAAAAAATTAAATTTCGATTTTACTTGACGAATTACTTTTCTGTTGAATTCACTAAAATTCTAAATCGAACATTTACAAAAATCACCGTAGTGCGGATAATTTCCCCGAAAGTGGCAATACCGGTTGCTATTTTATATAATAGAACTTGCTGCATATCTGTTATAATTATCCTGGTGTTTAATTACGATTCTCAAAATGATTAATTTACCGACTTGTACTTAGTGGTTCAAAGTATAAAGTTTAGTGGTTACTGTTTCTTTTATTTGTTTGCCAAGCAACTTGCAGTGCGTTGAAAAAGTTGAGAAAGTGCAATTTATATGGTATAGACAAATACTATGACCAAAATAATGAATGATAAATTACATTTTAAATATCAACACGTTATGTGTCGTAAAAATGGTCTGTTGAGTAATTATTTTTACATACACACATACGAATAATAAAAAAATACAACAGGTATTGCCCTAATTTGACCAATTGTAGTAGCAGGTATGAATTTTTAACAGATGATTGTGTTTTTTTGTTACTTTAAAATAAAACTGAGATATAGTATACATAAGTATTTCTTTAAATAAAGTTAGAGTCCTTGCTTGTGTAACACAAACCGAAAACTCCAACATAAAACTGCTTAAATATTTCTTTATGAAAATATAATAAAAATAAGAGAAAAAGAGCTCCTGTATCTCTTTTGAAATCAATGGTTGTACATATATAGTGTAGGTGTAGACCAATTGATAGTTTCGATTTAAATACAACATTTATTGTACGCAGATTATCTTCCAGCAAAAATGCCTGCATTGAGAATTTTAATGGAAATGTTTTCATTTATAATTGGGCTAAAGTTCGATCAAATAATAATCAAATAAAATTATAGAAAGTTGCAATTGCAATTTACAAAGAAATTCATTAATTTCTATTTTTTATTATTTATTTATTATTAAAAATTCAATTTATATTTGAACATTTAACGAAATAAATGGGGGGTGCTGTTGGCTGAGTAATTAGCAAGTTAATACTTCAAACATGAGATCATCAGTTCAAGACCCGGACCCGGTCGGACTAAAAGTTTTTCTATTGCGTCTGTGGTACCAGCGCCCCCTTCCGTCGACAAAGTAAAATAAGATAAAATAATTGGGGTACTCACAAAATCTCATATTTAGTCGTATTGTTGTAATATTGTAATATTTTACAATAGGTTAGTTGGTCCTCACACAAAAATATCGTAAAATAATAACACTTTTTAAAGTATGTATACTGATATGTTGTAAGAAGGAGTAGAAACTGGCGCCGAAATGTTGAGTCGCCTTAGTCAAGCGGCTGATAACAATTGTAAAACGCCGCTATTATCGTTATTAAAAATGATCTTACATAGGAATGAAACTAAAAAGTTCGCATTTAAATTGAATATATATTTAAGTATTAAACATATATTCGAAGAGGGTGGTGATGGTCGAAGTAGTCTGCACTTTGACTACAAAACGAAAAATTTTCCTGAGTTCAACCCCAGTTTCAGACTCATAAAAACACCCCGCATTTTTTCTGATGTGCATTTGTGTGTCTGTTGTTGTCGGAAGGTTTCAGTGGCGAAGGCATAGTCACTGGTTACTGAACAGTGACGGCTTCAGCTGTACCCAATCCACAGGCACATCAGAACGCTTGCCTTCTTCGGTATTGTGTAGCACCGCCGAAGTAAAATATTTACTTAAATGGCTACTAAAAACGAATCTTCGACAATTTAATACGTCTTCTTGACATCAGAGACGCTACAACACTACTGTAAAAAACAAATAAAGTGCAAACAGCAAAAAGTGTTGTAAGATAGTGAAGCTTCACCTCCTATCATTTCTCCTACTATCCCTCATTTCCTGAGTGTTACTCCAAGATAAAAAAATGAAAAAAAATATTAAACATGTATTCTAATGCATACATATTATCAAATGCAATTCAAAAAGGCTTTAGTTAGAGAAAATTCATAATTTTTGCTTCTCCTTGTAAATTTTTTGAATGTAACTTAAGAGCTACAGATAATAAAACAAGTTTTACGAATTTTGTAATACTTTGTGAAAAAGAAATCTACTGAGATTTGGTACGACTGTCAAAAAATGTTTTACCTCCCCTCCCTACCTTCCGAGTCCCTACCCGTATACCAAAATTCATCTCTATGGCTATGTGAAGAGCGCGCACCCGAATATACCGAATTTCAGCTCTGTAGCTATAAGGAAAGCGCCGGAAGAAAAATATTTACTATCAAGTCGTTCAGACCAAATACAGAAACTTTCACTTCAACCGTTCTCAAGATATACAAAAACGAAGCTTCAAAAATTTAATACGTCTTATGACATCAGAGACGCTACAACACTGCTGTAAAAAACAAATAACGTGCAAAAAGCAGTGTTGTAAGATAGTGAAGTTTCACCTCCTATCATTTCTCGTACGATCACTTTCCTATAGTTCCAGCACAAGGAATCGCATGTGAAGGAGTCACCTCCTGAGTGCTGGTACAAGATAAAAAAAGCAGTTTATCCGTTAAAGCCTCTCAAAAAACAAACCTACTTTCGAGAAAAGTGGATTATAAATATTTTCTTGGCATGGAGCACACTGCTCCGTTCCCATATAGTGAATCTGAAAAACTAGAGTATTAGTCGTACTAACCCACCGACCAGACCAGAAATCTCTTGATAAAAAGGTTTTCTCCTTTCAAAGTACCCGGTCTGGATGGAATTCTGCCAATTATGCTGCAGAGGACGCAGGGATCTGTGATCTCTTCTTTGCAGGCTATATATTGTGCGAGTCTATCCTTCAACCATATACCTGCCAGTTGGATGAAAACCATGAGGGTGGTAGGCGGTGCCATGAACTGCCAAAGGATTTTAGACCAATCAGTCTTACATCCTGTGTTGGAGAGGGTGATCGACTGTCGCAGGGGCTCTTCTTCGACGAGATGCTATCTCCGGGCGAGCACGCGTATTTGACGGTAAATCCACGGAGACTGCATGTTGAATTCATTGATATCGAGGAGACCTTTAAGAAAGAGAGGGCGGGGGTGGATGGTTCTATCTGCGATTGTGTCAAATCACTACTTTCCTACAGGGAGATCAGGACTGGTTTAGCGGAGAGTAGCATTACTAGGGTTCTGGGTAGAGGCACGCAGGTCTCGGGAGGGGTACTAGCAAAGCTTGCTGGGTGGGCGGAGGACTACGATCTCAGGGTTAACCCGGGGAGGTCTGAGCTAGTACTCTTCACCAGGAGGTACAAGCCCGCTGCTTTCCACCTTCCTCGCCTTGGAACACAGGTCCTCGATGCTGAGAGGATGGTCTTTCCGTCCACTGCCCGCTGTAGAGGCTGTGAGGATTCGGAGAGGGAGACTGTTGTGTACTTTATCCCCGGTCCGGCCAGATCGAGGCTGAGATTCTTTGGGGCGCCTTTCTTTGAAACTTGAGGCTGTTCTATCGATTGGATCTGACGGACCTACTGAGGTACGTGAACGGCACAGGGTGCCTGTTATGCCTCTGGTTTCTACGGGGCTCGGGTAACAAAACGGCAGCTACGGTGTTACTTGTGCATCCCGTCTTGTTCGACTGCCCTTAACCTAACCTAACATATAATGCACTAATAAGCAATAATATTTTATAAAACTAAACTTTTTAGCTCAGTGAAAATGGACGTGAAAACCTCCTTTAAAACGTTTCGTTATTGCATAAAAATTTCTAATTTAATATTTACATACGAGTAAGAAAGGCTCATAAATATTTTTTTTTTGTAAAATAGCAAGGTGTAAAATAATAGGGAATGCCGATTCTATCGGCATGTCTTGCCATGAGGCAATGACTCGTGACAAGCGCGACAGTGCGATTGATGGCCCGCTGTTACTTGTATAGTTTAAGTAAGTACAGTTTAAAGTCCTCTATTAGCTTTAGAAAAAGATATAGTACATCAATATTCTAAGTACTTTATTTATTTTTAATTTTGTCTATGGGACGGGCCCTAACCATTTTAAAGGGCAGCCTATGTCCGTTGTATGCTTAATTATACATGTTTCCGAAAGAATTTTAAAAATCGTATGAGGTTGCGGAAATTACCTCTTAGATACATACAACATGCAAAACTTACCTCTTTACAATATTATTAAAGAAGTTAAGATTAACTTAAGACACCAATTCAATTTCATTGCAACGAAAGGTTCGCAATTTAATTAGTCGAAACCAATAAAATGCAATGCAAGTTTTTAACTTTGTAACATTTAATTTGTAATTCCTTTTTTAAGTCCATTAAACGAACAAAAAAAATTGAGTTTTCCATTTGAAAATTGTCTAAATAAAGTAAAACGGACAAGGTTACGGCATCAAGAATACCCGAAATGACGTCATGTGGTGTTGTTTGCGTGCTCGGTATAAAACAATAAATAAAACAGCAAAGGACCTCCATTTACACTCTTTTAGGTCATAATGAAAATTCGACAATAAACCTCTATTTGTGCTAAAGGCCAAAAATTAAAAAGAAACGTTGACAACATGAAAGTAAAACGCAGAAAATACATTATCACCCAGAATATTAAATGCGTTGTGACGGAACTTATTTGGAATTGGTGTGTGTTACAAAAACAAAAACAAAAATTGACAAAACCAAACCCAAAATGAGCGTGACAATAACAATGATAAACAAATAGTGACAGACAGACAAAACCAATTTTGAAATTGGATTGTTGATAATTTACTGTCTGATAAATTTGTTTCTTTTTTTATTTTGCAAAAAAAAATTCAAAATCCTTGTACGCTTGACTTGACTGCGTGAGGTAAATTTGCTCATCTTTACAAGAATTACAATCTTGCACTGCGGTCTTCACGTTTGATCTATGGATAGTTTTCAATTGTTTTCTGAATTCAATTGATAATTGCCGAAATTCCTTGATCGATTATGAAAAATATTTGGAAAAAAACGCACACACATTTACACATTTTATATTGGGTGTTTTATTGTTGGCAACACAAATTGGTTTCATTCTTTTGTGATAAAGTAACAATTTAATTCAAGGTAAAATCCTTAAATAAGGAAATAAATAAATGAAATGTTTGTTTTAATTGGTCGGTAAGATTAAGAAAGATTAAGGACAACGGACAGTCTTAAAAGGGAAAGCGGAAATAGTTTTCTTGTGGTAAATTAAAGCTTTTCCGAAATTGAATAATTGAACTGGTTAAGAAAAATTATTAATACGATTAAAAAAAAATCCAGAGAATCTTGGGCATATCTATATCTCCAAATGAAAAAATTGTCTTCATAGCTGCAGTATTCTTCGATACTCATGACGAATGTTCTCATTCGCCAGCTATTTGCTGGCTATCGATTTTTAAATAAATTTGCAGTCGACTCTTGATAATTTGAATCTCGCGATAATTTGAATTGTTTTCTATGTCCCTTGATAAACATTAAATAAATTGAAAGAAATACATGTAATTTGGTTTAAAATTTTTTCGGATGTACGCTCTATAATTTTAATTATGTTATTTTTTAAGCGGACGCGGACACACTGTTGACGAAAAAAATTTCTTGGACAGACACATCATTTGTTTTTGTCCGATTTTCTCATCTCATAATTTACAAATAAGTTTGTCAAGACTCTTTTAATTCGGTTTATTATACATAACATAGTAAAAAGAAATATTTGATGATTCAACAGATGAATTTGAACTTTTAGCTCTTCAAGAATCAAGAAATCACCAATTAACATATAAAGAGACATTGGCAAAAGGGTAAAAGTATCTTATATCGTCTGTGAAATGCTAAAGTGGCACAGAATGCATATTAAAGAACTTTTATTATTAAACCAGATTAAATTTTTTATATACGTATTTATGTATTTAATAAAAGTATTTAAAAAAAAGTAGCCATCATACTAATTTAAAATTGTAGTTTTCTCTTGACCGGACAACACCCTTGTACGGACACATTTCAATGGTTCTTTTGAGCTCCGTTCAAGATAGATTTCACTGTAATCTGTTATTTTAATTTATACGGATTGCTCTATATAATATAGAAATGACATCTTGCTGGCTGACGTTCTATAATTTGAAGTTTGGTTTTTGTACACTTTTTTGATCCAATATATAGAGCAATTTTTTTTACGTTGCATTTAAGTTAATTGAGGGTGGCGATGGTCGAAGTAGTCTGCACGTTGAGTACAAAACGAAAAATTTTCTTGGGTTCAACCCCAGTTTAAGACTCATAAAAACATATCGCAGTTTTTCTGATGTGCATTTCTGTGTCTTTGTGTCAGCTGTTGTCGGAAGGTTTCAGTAGCGAAGGCATAGTCACTATTTACTGAACAGTGACGGCTTCAGCTGTATTCAACCCATAGGCACATCATAACGCCCTCCTTCGTTGGTATCGTGTTGCACCGGCGAAGTAAAATAATTACAAAAAAAAAGGCTACTAAAAACGAAGATTCTAAATTTAATACGTCTCCTTCACATCAGAGACGTTACAACACTGCTGTAAAAACAAATAACCTGCAAAAAAGATGTGTTGTAAGATAGTGAAGCTTGACCTCCTATCGTTTCTCCAACTATTCCTTTCCTATAGTTCCAGCACAATGCATCGCATATGTAGGAGTCATCTCCTGAGTGCTGGTCCAAGATAAAAAAAAATTAAAGCATTGATAACTTTTGCCCTAAGGCCTTTTGACATTGTAACACTGAGTAAAAAACTTAAATTAAATGGGAAAGTATAATGGTGTAAAAACAATATGTTATGAATCTGACCAAAATACCGATAGGAATTTGCCAGTCGTATGGCCATTTTTTAAAAATGTTCAAAATGTTTATAGTACATATTTTATCAGGGATGTGTTTTTGTGTAAGCTACCACAGAAAATAATGCGGCCGGGTTTCAATATGCACATAAAGGCGGCCATAAACTTCGTTCCTTTTATGGTAGTTTTAACCGCTCTAGTAAAACTGTACGTTTAAGGACGAAAAACGTTAATATTCGTTGTTTACCTTAATTAAAGTCATATTTAATTTTAATTATTATAAAAAATTTATCAAAAAATAATCAGCTGGCATTCTAATATTAACTGGTATTCGATACACATAACAGCCGTCTTTTTAAACTGTGTAATCACACGTCTAAAACACGTTTGAAAACGAACGGTTAAATGCAATTTCAACAGATATTTTTGAATGCGTGGAAGAAGAAAGGTTTTTTTTTCATCTTGGACCAGCACTCAGGAGATAAACCCTACACATGCGATGCATTGTGTTGGAACTAAACATACAAACTAATAACATATAACTATAACAATAATCGAACATAATTATTATAAATTATTTAACAAAAGACCTATGACTATCTATTATTAACTCTATTTTTGCATAAAAATATATATTTAATACATAATCTAAATCTAAATTGTATTAACAAAATATCTGTAATTTTGTGCTAAATTACCTACATTTGATTTATAGTTTATTATATTGTCCGCAGGTATTTTAATTATCTGTAACATTTCTAACAAAAAACGTCTTTATCTAATATAGTTGTGTCTTCAAATTTTTGATAATGATTTAATGTTGCACAATGTGTAGTTAATACTGTTTTTTGTGTATTTATATGTCTGTATTTTTGATCTGACTTATGTCCTGCTAATCTAATTTTAATTTTTGTTTTCCCTACATATACTTCATTAAAACTTTCTAAATTATTTCCTTCACAAGGTATCTTGTATACTAAATTAAATAATTCTGTGTTTTTAACTCTATTTTTTGTTTTATAAAATAATTTTCCTAAAGTATTACATGTTTTATATGTTATTCTATTTTTTTCCGTATTAAATACTTTCGAACTTACATTATGTTCCGACATATTAGGTATAGATGTCGTAGATTTATAAATTTTCGTTCCATATTCCTATTCCCATTAATATTATCTCGATTCAATAATTTATGAATAATTCGTATTGAAAAATCATTTTCCCTCAATATATTTATAATTATATCCTTATTTTTCTTATATATATTTTTTAGACATGTGTATAAAAAATATTTTTAATATCAATGACAAAAAATTTTCATTTCCTTTCAAAAATATTTTTTTTTTTATAATTTTTGTTAATACAAATTATTATTTCCTGACGACGCTACCTATTTGCTGGCGAAATATAGAAAATAAATAATTGAAAAAACTTTTCATAAAAAAGACCATCGCTCAAAAAATAAATATAATTGAAACATTTAATTTTAAGAAAACCGTTGAAGTGTCGAAGTATTGAGTAAATACTTGAAATGTTTTGAGTTGTATCGAATACCGAAAGGTATTGATATTTTATTTCTCTACTACTCATCTTTCAATTCCAAAAACTATCGATGAATATTTAGCAAAAAAAGATAACGGAAGGCAAATGACGTCGACCCACCGACATGGTAGAAAGTAACTACGAACTTTTCTTACCTAGTATATCTAGGCAATAATTAGCCCGCTAACCACCGAAAACTTAATATGAATTGTTAACTTTCAATAACTGTGGTTTTAGAGTGCTTTAGTATACGCTGAAAAACCAATAAACCTTTTTTTCTTCGCATCTACATACATGAAATAAGGTCCACTCCAATGGCACACAATCGGTTCAAGATCACAAAGATGGAATTCCTGAAGCTATCGAGGTCATATAGCCCCAAATGTGCATAATAAGAATATAGTACTGGACTAGTAACCGTTTTCATTGCTTTAAAAAAGTAACCAACATGGACGAAAAGTAGGCATGTACACTTTGGAGAAAAAGTAACCAATGTTGGTTGAAAGTAACCTAAACTGCAACGTTGGTTATGTATCAAAATGTCCTTTATAGTTTTAATTCTCCATAACCATATGTACATACATACATATGTGTAATAAAATAATGCAATATTCTATTCACATGCCCACAAATAAATTATTTAATTTACTTACGCTAATCATTGTTTATTAATGGTGTTTACTTTTCATTTATTTAAAAACGTGTAGTTTGGTGTTTGTTTCTTAAAAAAGTTTGTGTCTCAGAAAGGGTAGTTTATTCAACAAAATCACACGTAGTATAATGGTGAAATGAAACACATTTTACACCCCATATAAATGCAGAGTGTGGAGAATGTCATGTAAAGAATGTGCTTTTTGTGTATTCGCAGCGCTAGCAGACAAAGTTTCAAAAATCGCTAAAAAAAGAAAAATTACCCTTGCTTTCCTATTTGTTATAGAAAAAGAAGTAATAAAAGATTATATTGTTAATGCTGATTTGTCAGTGATATAAAATGTAAGTTAGGTGTTAGAAAATTGTACTCAAGAAAAGAGTTAATTAGAAAAACATCGCTTAAACTAAGATTCCAGAAATCAGCAATCTGGCACTTAGTTTTTTTTGTTTATATGTTTATGAAAAAATCAACTAAAAAATTTATGAAAATTTTTAAAGAAAAATGTGGATATTGCCGCAACCGTATCTTTTCCAAAATTGCAATAAATCAATTGTTGGATTTACTTCGTTATCTGATTTATTATTTATTCCTATTTATTATTCGACTTATTCAAACAAATTTATTTTTCAGATGTGGCGAATATGGTATCCCCCTTTTTCGTAAATTGTGTTTCATTCTCGTTCAATAAAAAGTAGCATTATTAAATGGTGTTAATACATTTTATATCCATATGCACATTTTAATAAGGTGTCCCAGAAAAGAAATCACTTAAGATTTTATCCATTTTAACTCTCACCACCCGCAAACGCACATATCAAAATAATTATGTTTTAGCAGCTGTGGCAACAATCAAGTTTTTATTTTTATTTTCAGGGCAAAGTATACTTTGTGATTTTCAGTTCATCGCGCTCATCAGTTAAGAACGTACGTGTGTTGCTTCTGTGTTCATCTTTTTTATCATACATACATATGTATGTATACATATAATCGTATGTAAATATTTTAACGTTCCAATAAAGAACAATTGTTCACGCCACACATAACATAAAAACATAAACAATAGTGATTCCAGAATTAATTCTTGTTAATTTCTTTAATCCTTTTAAAAAGTGAATTCTAAATAAACTGTATGGACTTGTGTAATTAGTGATGTGTGAGTAGTTTTTCCTTTCTTTTATTTGTCTACTTTATTTTGTGTTTAGTTTTAGCAAAAGTTCAATCACGATACAGCACACATGTTGATTGAATTAAGACGATACCGTTATATTTTTGTTGTTGTTTTTTTAAGTCAGCGTGTCACCTTAGCGTTTTGAGTTCTTTTTTAGTGCTTATAGTTGTATAATAAACGAATTACAAAATTTTTTATTCCGATTTACGAACTTTGTAATCGGTTTAATGAACCGTTGATATAAAAAACATACCTAGTGTCTAATAAAAATTACTGAAAAAAGCAATGTAAATAAAAATTGTGTGATATTATTATTATGATGAAACTGAAATTCTTGAGCTCAAAATAATACAAAATTAAGCCCTTTAGTAGCTCGAATGCAATGCTTTTGAAAAAATTCATTCCATGCCATTAAGAAAAATTTACTATTCGAAAAAACAGACTGTAATTACCTGAGCTGAGTGGCGGAGTGGTGTCACCGCGCGTTATATACCTACCTTTTTAGTAACTGCCTTTTTTAACCTCATCTTTCATTACTCGGTCGTGCACTTGCACCACGTTCAGAGGTATTTCCGCAATGGACCTCTGGTGTATCCATGACGAACTATTTTATAATTTTACATTACATTACAAGATTCTACCAGAATTGAACAATAAAATATTATATGTTAACAATATTTCTACTATATTGTGGATTATAGGTTTTTATTTATTGATTGAGAAAAGTTCCTTTTGCTTTGTTTTATGAATTACTTATTTTTCAAAGTTTTAAAATTGAATACCAAATAATGTGTAATTTTTCCAATTTTGAAATTAAAAGTTTTTATAAATATGTACATACATATGTATGTATGTATATTTGTATTGCTTTTAAGATTTAATCTCAATGTTTCGTACGTAGTTATACAGGTTAAGTATAGTTTTAGCATATCGCTTAAAATTGTTAAAATGAATTGTTTTGACAAACGAAAACGCTAGAAATATTTTGTTTTCAAAACAGTAGTGTATACTGTAGCGATTTGGTCGACTTTCTTTGAACTACATATATTTTTCATTTTATTTTACACAAAGACTATAAAGAATTTCTCATTTTAAACAAAAAAAGAAAACCATGTCTTGGTTTTGACAATTGTTTGTGTCAATTGTTTACTAATAAACTGGCATTCGGTTTTATGTAACATCATTGGTGAAGTAAAATACTTAATGAAATGGCTGCCAAACACAGTTTCAAAATATGAATGCGTTTCCTTAATACATGAGCCGCAGTAATGCTGCTATAAAACAAAAAACGTGCGTAAGCAGAATTGTACAAATAACGATGGTTTCTTCCATCTCTATCTCTATCTCTATCACATTCCATTTCTTTAGGTCTGGTGCATTTATCGCTTACGTAGGAAATATGTAACTCGTCATCACCGGTCACAAAAAAAAACGGCTGTTCCTATTGAAGTTCGAAAAATTCATGCTGCTAGTCATGCAAAATTTATATGTGTGTACATAAATCTATACTTACTAGGGTAATTAGGCGGATTGGCAAACTGAATGATCGAACCGGTTTTTTAAGTACTATGGTTGCCGTTCTTTTTATATGTTAATTTCCGGAATATCGAGCGAGCTGGGGTTTTC
Organism: Dexiosoma caninum; assembly: GCA_963924685.1. Classification (NCBI taxonomy): domain Eukaryota; kingdom Metazoa; phylum Arthropoda; class Insecta; order Diptera; family Tachinidae; genus Dexiosoma; species Dexiosoma caninum. The sequence continues at coordinate 59,658,707 of OZ004729.1, forward strand.
CACTTGTATAACGATGCATTTCTTTCTAACCTATTCTATCCCCCTTCTTTAATTTTCCTTTCTTTCCAGGTATCACAATTGGACCCAAGTGGGTTGCGCTCTTTATTTTCAGTGGCGATCTGCCTACCTAACTTATCTCCAACAAAAAAGAAGACAGTTTTTTATTGTGAATTTCATGTTAAGCATGGATATATATTTCTCTCTTTCTCATTTTTGCATTTGTTTTAAGAGTTACACTCAGGCAATGATCGTCTACTAGTAGGTGTTATCTTCTATAGGAAAGGGATAGTGAGGGAGATGACAGGTGATGAAGAGATATATAGAGTTCACTATCTTACAATTTTGAAGCTGTGTTTCTAGTATCCACTTTGATTAATTATTTTACTTCACCGATGCTACACAATACCGACGAAGAAGTGCAGTCTGATGTGCCTGTGCATTGGTATCAGCTGAAGCCGGTAATGCTCAGTGACTATGCCACTGAAACCTACCGACAACAACCGACACACTAATGCGCATCAGAAAAAAATGCGAAATCTTTTTATTACTTAGTTTGAGAAACTGGCCTCGAAGGACCTTTGGTTTTGCAGTCAACGAACCAACTACTGCAGCCATCATCACCCTCATTTGCATTCAATAAAATTTAACCTAGAATATATAACCAAAAAAGGAAATGTCAAAACGCTTATCTCAAAAATTTAAAGTTGAATTTTTCCATATTTACATATGTATGTACGTATATGAATGTATATACATATGTATGTACATATATGAAAAACATATGTATAAACATTATAAAAATTGATCAGCTGCAAAGCAGCTCTGGGTTGAAGAACAGCTCACGCGTCATCGTAATTATTATTTAAGTGCGGTCAGGCCTGTTTTTGTTGTTTGGCCTTCGAGAGTTTTGCGTCTCACTCGCACTGATTAATGGATTTGCCACGGCTAACTGTATCATTTACGGTTGTTGTGGCTTTTCGTTATTAATCAGTTGTTGTTACTGGTGGAGACCATCAAACTCAGGAATTTTATACATAATTTAACTTCCTATGTGAAGGCATAGGTCGTTTATTGATTGTATCTCAAGGATAAAAGTTTTTATTTTATTTTTAGTTCCATTATTACATACAATTTTTTGTATAACATGTGAAGTGTTAAAACTTTTCATTAATAGAATTAATTAAAGACAGGGTAATATTTGATATTTCTTAATAACAAAACTGTTGACCGGTTTTTTCCGAATTTACAAAACCGTAACCGAACTATTCGAAAACGGGGTTTTTAAGAATGTCGAATAAATGATGAGGCTAATACTTACATTGAAATAATCCAGTGCTCGTTTTGAAGTATTTCTCTTCATGATTTTTTTTTTATTTAATTTGGCATTTGTATTGAAAATTTAATTATGTTTGTTAATATAAAACATATGTACATATGTATTTTTCGTTGATTAATGAAAACTTTGAAAATAGAAAAACGCAAGCAAATCTCGTGGTCTTCAGGACACGCTTAAATGCGTTTTTAAAACAATTTGCGTTTTGAAATCGCTGCGTTTGTCAGAACATAGGTGATTATAATTTTAGTAAAATATTTAAAAAAAAAATACCATAAATATATATGTATGTACATACATACCTGCATTTACCTATTTTCAGTTTTAAATGAAATATGTATATGATGCTTTTCTCTTTTTGAATTTAGTACTGGATATAACATACATATGTATATGTAATTCACTTAACGATCAAACCTGACATAACAATATTTCTGTATGAACTGAGAGAAAGAATAATTATACTGTACGATGAATAAGACGTTCAGAGAATATTTTCAGGCAATAGTGAATAATTCCATGTGGTATTTTTATATATAATAAGGGGAATATGATTATAATTCATGGTTAAGCTGTATTTTTCCGCTTGCATGTTTTCGTAAAATAAAAAAATTTGTTTCTATCATTTAATTTTTTTTAAGATAAGAATAAATTTAAAAAAATTTGGAGTATGAATAAAGTATTATGGAGTAGTAAACACATGAGTGAAGAAGCACCTAACGAAAAAGGATTTCCGGAAACCAAGATAACGACGTTCGATCGATTTGCCGTTCTTGAAAATCCCCAAATAGTAAATCTGATCAACATCGTTAGATTATTTACCAAGATGTGAGATGATTGCAAAAAAAAAAAAAATAAACGTACAAATAATTATGAAATTTAAAATCGCAGATTCCGGGATTTTTCGACATTAGGCGCTTAAAAGAATAAATAAAACTACCAGTTTAAACAAGAACTATTAAAAAAATAGCTAATTCATTGATGTAGAATTTTTATATTAAAAAAAAAATAAAACCGACTTAAGATAAAACTAAGTCGGTGCTAAGTTATTTATTGTCTAGAATTTATTTAATCTTGCTAACCATTTTTTTATAAATGTCTTCTTTTATCATATGTGATACGTTTCATGCATGTCCATGTTCCTGTTGTACTTGGCACCGACTTCAAGCTGTTCAATAGCCAACGCATGGCGATGGCATGATGGATGGTAGTCTGCACGTTGACTACAAATCCAAAAACAGACCTGTGTTCAACCCCAGTTTCAGACTAAAATTTTAAATTAAAAATAAACATCTCGCATTTTTCTGATGTGCATTAGTGTGTATTTGTGTGTGAGTTGTTGTCGGAAGGGGTCAGTGGCGTAGGCATAGTCTCTCTCACTGGTCACTGAACAATACCGGCTTCAACTGATAGCAATCCACAATCGCATCAGAACGCCATCCTTCGCCGGTATTGTGTAGCACCGGCGAAGTAAAATAATAATAAATGGCTACTGAACCGAAGCTTCAGCACTGCTAAGAGTATAAATAAAGAACGTGCAAAAGCAGAGCTGCAAAATAATTAATTAAGCTTCACCTTCTGTCGTTTCTCCTGCTATCCATTTCCTATAGTTCGAGCACAATGCTTCGCATGTGTAGGAGTCATCTCCTGAGTGCTGGTCCCAGATAAAAAAAAAAATTTAATTTCATTATTTTTTACTTTTTAGTTAATAAATAGTAAAACCTATTTCAAAAATAAATCCTTGTGTAGGTACAGGCGTCTTCCCTCAATCCGCCTGCCCTTAAAATAGGACCACGCGGCAAGCACGCACTTTCGCATTGAAAGCGAATCATGAAAATCCGTCTACCCAAAAATAAGTTCTGAGGTAACACATATAAAAAAAATACAGCGAATACCGTCACCTTTTTGTGTGTGTGTGTTTATGTCAGTTGCTGTCGCAACGTTTCAATAGCGTAGGCGTAGTGACTGGTCACTGAACAGTACCCGCTTCAGTTGATATCTATCCACAGGTGCATTAGAGCGCCCTCCTAGTCGGTATTTTGTTGTTCCAGCGAAGTAAAATAATTACTAAAAATAGCTACTAAAACAAAGTTTCAAATAGAATACGTCACTTGATATGAGAGGTGCTGCAACACTACTATAAAGCAAATAACGTGCAAAAAGCAGAGTAGTAAGATATTGAAGGTTCAGCTCCTGTCATTTCTCAAACTATTCCTTTGCTCTAGTTACAGCACAATCCATAGGTATGTGAAGGGGTCATCTCCTGAGTGCTGTTCCGAGATAAAAAATAAACAGCTGTTTGTTTCAATTTATAGCATTTTTGTTTCATTTTACATATTTCAGTCGAAAACATTTTGTTGACGGGAATTACAGACCATGGGTAGTTGTTCTCCTTAAAATTAAAGTTTTTTATGTTACGACCAACAATGCATTAAAAAGTAAAAGCGCAATCTTTTAAGTTTTTCTGCTCTCGCCGATATTTTTAAAATTAACTGTTACTTAACTGCGTAAACTTTCATGTAACTTGCAAGACAATCGGACTTTGTTGCGAAATTTTGGTTCGCAAGGTATACGCAAAACTTGCACACTATTACTTGTATATCTAGGGTTTAGATCGCGGTACTCTTACTGCTTTGATGATAACTTGGAACTTTATTCTCACATTTATTATTTTGTAGGGATTGTATTTACTTTAACTAAAGGCTGGAATATCGCTAATGTTGTCCTCTGATTCGTTTTAGGCGTACCTGGTTTCACACTTTAATCCAGACATGCTCATGATTGTGTAGATTACGTTCCCGAATAGTTTCAGGTCAATTTGGGCTTTAATACAATTAATAGGACACCAACTAAATTATTTGTATCGCAATTAAGCAGGATACAGTCGTCTTGACTACCAATACATTTTTTATATCTACTTTGGCTTTTGTCAAATTGATGACACGTCATGACGGTCTCTTCTTATCCAGCAGTAATTTACAGTTTCCTAATTAGCCAGATTTTGTTTGGTTGATATAAACGTTAAGAAGTAAAAACTCAGTTTTATTTATTATTGTCGCCATCCAATAATTACACTGTGTAACAAAAATGGACGTAGTATAAAATACCCCGGATCTGATACTGCTTTTCTAGTAGGTATTGTCAAGCAAAGCTAAAATCTAGTTTGATTTTATATAGTAGTAAGAATATAATGAAATAAAAAATAATTATGTTGTTCGAAAGGTCAGAGTCTCTTCTTTCTAAATTCGTTTCGTTTGGAAAATTACGAAATCAGATTGTTGTTGTACTCGATAATAACTACCAGAAAACTAGACAGGCATTTATTTGCCACACAGTGTTATTTAAGATTTTGTTTTATTAAGATGTGGGTGGATGAGGGATGGAATGTAAGCAAAATTGTCTACGAACTTCTACGGAGGTTGAAATGCTTAAAAATATAAAAGAGATTTAAAATTACGAGAAAACATGAGCACTGCCCTGCAACTGAATAAAAAAGTTTTGAACGACATACAAAAAAGAATTAGACAAACCAGCGACAGGAAACAGCAATTTATCTTGTAGATTTAGTTTTTTTTCTCTTCTTTTAAATGTTTAACTTAAAGTTTATTGCATATTCCCAATTCATAGTTCTTAGTTGCATGTTGTCTGGTCATCTCTCGGCATACTAATTGTTGTAAATTCACAAAATTTTAATTTGTGCCTAGATATTTGTACTAGATACTTGTTGTCTTGTCTTAATTAATTGTAATTCGTACTTTCCTGCTTAAAACATTGGCGACAGAATTACATATTTAATTAAATATTTAAAATCACTGTTGGTATTTTCATATCGTTGTTATCTCTTTATATTAAGAATAAAGTGAGTAATAATTATTATTAAACATATCGTTGGTCTCACGTAGAAAGGCCGTAACTAATATTATTATAACATTACAGAAGAATGCAACTTTCAAAATGTAAATGCTTGTTAAACCCTTATTTTTGAGACTATTTCAATAGATTTTTTTGTAACAAGTTTGTTCAATTCTCTTTCAAAAGTGCCGAAATGTTTACACACAGAGCGTCTGTCTACTCCGGCAATTTTCCAAAAAATTACATGGGGATAACAGCAACTCAAAGAATGACAATGAAATAACAAATGCGGATTGAAGTAACTTTTCCGTACAAGCAATTCTGTAAAAGGACGTGCATTTGTGTGAAATGAATAGGAATAACTAAAAAAAGTCAATTTCGAAAAATGCGAGTTATTAGAGTATTCGGTGTGGTGTACAACTACACGTTTAACAAGTAAGAGTGCTATATTCGGCTGTGTGGAATCTTGGATACTTTTCTCTAGCCCACTTTATATCCCATATTCGTCTGAATTTCCCCTTAGTCCTTTAGTAGTACTGCATTTTTATCTAATCTGGTTCAGCTCTTTCACACCACTATATCACTTCAAATAGCCAACTCAACGTGCAAACCAAACCGAAATCGGTTTAACTGTTTAGGCGGACCGAATTTTGACCTGTTTTTCGAATTTGGTAACACAGACCCATTTTTTTTTCTTCCATAACTGTCTAAGTACCTAGCTGAATATTCATTCCAAATTTAACAAAAAATTGTTTAGGTGGACCCGATATTGACATATTTTTCGAACCAGTACCCTGAACCATTTTCTTTTGTCACGCACATTTGGCGCCCTCTCGCACTGGTTAACTGTCGAATCACGGCTAACTGTATCGTTTACGGTTCTCTGTGAACAATTAGCCACGGTGATTTTGCTAACAAGAAATATTATGAGACAAATTTACTCCTATTGAACTCACGAATTAGTAATACTGATTATAGTTGGTGATGGCGTTATGTACTGATGTACAATAGTTTTCAAATAATACAATAGATGTCAAATAGTTTTTAGTTTAAATAACTGAGAAACTAACTAAGAAACAAACAAACAAAACATCTCATACAGAAGCATGCTTTGATGCACACATTTTTTACACTTACTTTATTTATTTTTTAAAGACTTTTGACATTGCTGCCATTAAAATAAAATTCATATAAATTATTATTAGAACCAAACAAAATATTGCAATGCCATAACAATTATTAAAACAGTATTATTTTTGGTTTTACTGCCGTATTCATAAATATTTTTAGGATTTTTAAAAGGTGTGATTTAATTTTGTTTGAAAATTTGTGTAATAAACCTTTTATAAAGAAATTAAACATTTTATGAATACGTCAGTTACACTTTAAAATAAAATTTAAAGAAAAAGTAAAATAAAAATATTATTTTCGTCGGACTTTACAAAAGAAATTATTTTTTTTGGCCAACGACGTTTTTTGAAACGGATGAAAACCATATTTGTTTATTTCTACGCTATTGTAAAAGAATATAATTGCATATTTACCTACTGTTTGTTTTAGTTTAATTTAAAATTTTTAATAAATATGAAACCAAATTTTTCCTTTCGCTTTTTCAAAAGAGATAGTTAAATAATTTAATATCACAAGATCCTAGTTGCGATAATGAAAACCGTTATTTCACAATTATTTTGTGACAAAGGAGTCCGTCAAACTCCTATTATTCAGTGTGTTATTAAAAAGAGAACAATATTAAATGATTTCAATAAGAAAAAATGGTAAAAGATTATTCATAAAATTTCAAGAAAGTGTGTCTCGACAACATGATATAGAAAGAATTTAAATTTTAAATTTTAAAGGCTTTTTAATGGTGAAGAAAGTAAAGACGGATACTGTTGTGTGAAATGGAAAAAAATTATTCATAAAAAACTTCACATCCAATGATTTTTGGGTTTTATTTTTAATAATAAAAACTTTATTCAAAAGACTTAAAAGGGCATAACAACAAGTGTATTTAATTTATTTACAAGTCAAAAGGACAATATAAACAACGTTTAACATTTTTAAATAAATGGTTAGAGAGTACCCGAAATTTGGAATAACACTATCGTCGGGAATATTAGAAAAAAGTACTTTATTTGTTCTGGTTTGTACGGATTTATTACTAATAAAAAAAAAGTTACGAGTATTTAAATGAAGTTATTGTACGTGGAATAAGCCATTGATTTCCAAAATCGATTTCCTAATTTAAGGGATAGAGTATTTTTCTAAAATATTACACTGTTTTCATTTCGTTTTGGTTTCTAAAAGATAGAATCAGTCAAAGCAACAAAATTTAAATAAAAAAATTAAAATCACAATACTACTTATTTTATAATTTTTTATCTCTGCTGTAAAGTTATAAAATTTGAAAATTTACCGTTTTGCATTTCAATATTTGTTTAATTATTAAAATAATAAAAACTCACATTCACTCATTTTAGCATTTTCACTACAAGATTTAACATTGCCTTTCGTAAATTGTAAAAAAAAAATTTTAATTTAATTAATTTGATAGCAAATTATATCATCATTATTATCTGGCAACAATGTTCTTCTAATTCAGATCTCTTTTATTGAGGTATTATAAAAACAACATGAACTGCCTGTTTAACGAAGGCGAGTGGAAATCATCGTTCGGTATTTATATTGCAAACAACAATAAAAAACACTCAAATTGTTTTTGTTTTCAATACAAATGGCTGCACGATTATTATCATTCGGATTCGTTAAACATGCAGGAAATGATTTTAATACAGAAATGCACAAAACTATTTTGGAACTCAATCGAAGGAAAAATTTTACAGTGATGCGTAGAAAGGAAAAAGTAAATGCTGTAAGCCACAAGACCTGAGATTTTCACCACAGTCAAAAAACTTTGTCTGAAATTAGATAAAAATTAATTACTCAAAACTTATACATCGTACGAGCATGACTTTAAAAACATATTTTTATGTTTTGTCGCGTTATATATATTAAATGTAAATCATGTATAAATAAATATATCGTTCTAAGTCTATTATGACCAATGTTTCTGCGGTTTACAGTTTTACAGAAAACGAGTTTTTTTTTTAAAGACCAATACAACGCTGTAACCATAAGAAGCTTTCTATGGCAACTGAATGTTTCTTTTAGTTTTTAAGACGCTTTATTTAGTAAAAAAAACTATCTGCCGAATCTTCTTCTTCCATAAAATCTAAGTACCATCTGTTTAAACATAATTTGAGTTTTACATTTAAATTTATGAAATATTTACAGCAAAAAAAAAATGCAATCACGCAAGACACTTATTTGTGTTCCTCTTTTTTGAAGAATCTTTACTATAATTTAGCACGGGACATATTCTCCTACAATATTTGTAATAAAAATTTGCTTAAGTTTTGTATTAACTGTGAACATTTTTATACTAATTATTTCATAGAAATTTTTACATATAAATTTTAGGTTTTGGTATGCAATTAATAAACCGTCGATTTTAAAAGTGAGACATGAATTCAATCATTTAAATTCCTAAATATTTATCATGTCTTTTCTTTTTGAAGTAAATTATAAATATTATGTTATAAAATCGACTCGTATATTTGATATATTCTACATATTTTAAATAAATTTTCAGTTTCCGGACCAATTTTCCGAAAATAATAAACACCACAAACTTAAAATTTTAACATTTCCTATAGAATGTTAGAAACAAATCATTTGTTTATTGACATATTAATTTTCGACACTGGTACCCCTTTCTGTGGAATTGCCCATACACATATCGTCTTTTTTAAACGATAAACCGTACTACTGAGCTTGTAAATAGAGCAAATAATTTCCAAAGAGTCTCGTTCCAGTTGTGTTTCACCGCCTGTTCTGTGCCTTACTTTTCACCTATTAATTGGTCCTAAACGCTGCGTTCTCATATGTGTTGATATTTTTTCAAATACAGTGTGTAATATAAATGATTTAAAACACATTTTGCTATGAAAGCATACATGTAGAAGATCTTATTTGAGTTTCCATGAATACTATTCTTACTTTTAATTCCTAAATATTTTTGGTTATTAAATTTTTATTAATAAATATCTTTCCCCTCATTTTAGCCTGTCATTGTAGTTCAGCATTCTTCCACCAATGCAGCTGCAAAAAGTTTTTGGGTATATATGTTCTAAACTACCAAGATTAACTAATATTCATTATAAATGCTGGCCCTTAGTGTCTTATGCCCGTTTATGGTATTACAACATAGATTAGTGGAAATTAATTTTAATTATTACGAAATGCATAAAAGGAATATGTTCCAAAAAAATTTGTGTAATCCCATGATAATCAGAGGCAATATTTTTATATATAAATATGAAAAAATTTAGTGCAAATACTGAGTACAAAGCACATATTTGTTACTGCTAAAAAGTTATTTAGTCATGGTCATTTTTAAATTAGCGTGATATTTGACCATTTTAAAATTTGCCACTAAATTAAACGAATTCTAGTCTGTTCCATAACATACATTTTCCATCAAGAACTTTTAAACTCCCACATTAAAGTTATTTCACATTTCATCACATGTCATATTAATATTTAAGTTCGTTGTGTAGATTAATTCTGAATGCAACTAACTATTTCTGGCAGGGGTCACTAACAAACTTTAACTTTTATTCGGAGTTTATCTGTAGAAACAAAGGAATTAAAAAAATATTTTGTTTTGTTTTTTTACAGACAAAATTTTTTTTCTTCTCTGTCGTTTCCCAGTGCTTTGCGAAAAATTCAACTATTAAAAGACAAAAAGGAGAAAATAAATAAACATATAAAAAATTCATACAATTTAATTCTTGACTTGATTACACTTGATGACACAAGTAAAGGTGGTCAGGTACCATTAAATTTCTTTCCTTAAATCTTCTCCTCTTGCTTGGTCATATATGTATTTTTAAATTAAATTAAATATTAAAGCAGTTCATATTTATAGTCATAATCTCAAATTTCGTACAAAAGAATTCATTATGAAAGATGGTGTTTAATTCTGTTACGATTCGATATCTCTCTCAGCAAGTACGTACATATAAACAAATTAAATTAGTTTTCAATATTAAAATAGTCTGACTTTATTTGTTAATGAAAGGATTAGAAACCTGCTGGAACAGCCAAAAAAGGTGAGAAAGAATTTTAGACGATTTCTTAATGCCAATTTTTATATCACACACATATATTCGTCGATGTTTTAAACAGAAGCAGTACTGTTTATTCACTTCGATCAATAAAAAACTTTAAATGGAAATAAGAAATAGAGATAAATCACTATATTGACCTGAAAACAACTATATTGCAACCTATTTCACTTCTTTATGCGCTGGAAAAATTGGATTTTCCAATTGCAAAGCGTTGACGCCGTGTTATTTCGGTTGGTTGCATACATTTTGTATGGGCATGAAAAATTTTGACAGCGCTTTGCGTCGTAATTTAGGTTGGTCTGTTTATAGAAATGCATCATTGTTTGAGAAATAAAGACGTTAAAGAGTATCTCTGCAAAGCTGTAATTTTCTTGGGAAGTACAAATTTCATTCTGTTGTACAAATGAAAAGCATAAACTTTCTTAAGCAACAAAAAAAAGTAATGTGCAATATATTTAGTATGAAAAGGTAAAATTAATATTTCTAATATCAATTTACTTCTACATATATATATAATCAATTTATTTACTTTTAGATGGAAATAACAAATGCCGTGAAAATTATGATTTTTTTCCATAAAATAAGACTTTTTTTCGGCATATGATGATTTATTCTCAAAGCTTCTGGCAACGCTGAACCTAATTAACATTTTAAAAATTTTACAGAATATCATTTTTAATGTTTTTGTCTTCCAAGTAGTCATTTTCAAACCAAAAAACTAATGCAATTGGATTTTTGCGTTATTTGTTATAATGTGTGATCCATTTCGAGGTTCCGTACTTTTTTAAAGAAAAAAACACAGAAAATTCAAATTTAATGGAGAATGTTTATTATCATTTGAAAGAACATTCTTTGGCATTTATTTTTTGAAGATTATGTCGCAGATATTCCATCCGTTGGGTCCAATTTTCGATGACTCGTTCGAGCATTTCGACTGGTAACTGGCGAATGACACGCGTGATGTTTTCCTCCAAGGCCTGAATCGAAGCGGGTTTGTCCGCATAAACTTTATACTTTACATATCCCCACAGGAAAAAGTCTAACGGTGTGATATCACACGATCTTGGTGGCTAATCGACCGGCCTTATATAATCGTACAGCCTTATATAAATTCCAAATGAATAATCGCCCAAATTTTTTTTAAGCTGTTACCCCTAAAAAGGCGTCGTATAATGCTGAGTGTCTGTTTTCTACTTGGATAAATTCCAGGTGATATCAGCATCTGAAATCATGCTTAGTAAAATGAATTTTTGTGTTCTTAATTTTCAACTGATCAGGAAATTGAGCGTATATTATCATATTATAGATATCTGTGAGGGTAATGAAAAACGGAAAATACTCAATTTATTGAATTTGTGTTTTACTTTTAGTCTGTAAAGATTTATGGTCCACATAAACGTAAAGTAACCAATATTAAAATTTACAGTATTGCGCAGTAGCCAACGATTGACTCGTCTGTACTTATCATAGTAATTGAACAGAAGTTACTTAACGTCTCGTTAGTGAAAACGTATCGTTCAACGGTAGACTTTTCAATATCATTTAAATATAGGTGTAGGGTATTAAAAACGTATTCTGTCAGCTTTTGGTGTTTTAAACAATTTTTATAAATTCAACCATAGTTAAAATGGTGGAAAAAATTATTTAATGAATTTTTATTATTTTCCACCAAGTTGAAAAAATAATTTAATTTGTGTTTCTTTGTCTGGCTTTTGTTTTTTTTTTCAGTAAGGCCAAGTTTGGCAACAAGCTTCTTTTATGTTACAGCTTTTGCCAGTTGATCGCCGCGATACGTTTTAACTAAATAACCATTTACAATGTCATGTTTCTAAATGCATTTAAAGGTCTGCTGAAATAATAAATTTAAATTAAATGCAAAATTTATTCAATATATATTTTGCTTTTGTATCTCTACGAAAGAATTTTCTACATTCCTTAATCAGTTTTTTATTTTCATCTGCCTGACAACACTACAGTTTTGTAAAAATGTTTTTCACACAATTTACAATAAGGGTCCTCATGAAAACGTGTAAAAGTCTCGTAAACTGCGCAAAGTGTGCAAGTTTACGCTCTCGTAAATGAACTGTCAAAATTTGTTTGAAAATTCATTTACACAAACTTCGTAAATTTGCACAGCTTAATTGTGCATTGAATAAGTCAGCTGCTTTTGTTTACTTTGAGATTAACTGTTTAAAATTGCACAACAATTGAAAAAGGGTATTCATGAAATAGGTCTCGCAAACTTGCCCAATTGCACAAATGGCAATTTTAAGCGTTTTCATGAGTACCCTAATATAAACTTATTATGTATATGTGACGAGCAAAATAGAAAGGGACCTAAGGGTAAAAACCGGTTTTGTTCAGGAGAGCCATTTTAAAAATTTAAATACGTGTATCTTTGGTGTACTTCACTTTTATAAAACGCGCATATCTCTGGCAGGTAACACTTTTGGGGCATGGGATCGGTCTCATTCGATAATCAGATGTTGTCCACATCAAAAAAAAAGAAGTGAAAATTGCTTTTTTTACCCTTAGGTCCCTTTCTCTATGCGGTGTTACATATATTTAATTTGAAAAACCAAACATAAATTGTTCTCTAATGGCAGGAAAAATGTTGTTGTTGTTTTTCAGATGAGTGGCAAACGTACACGAAGCTTTAAATGCGCCGTACATCATCGCGATCGTGAAGTTTGTTCTGAGAATGACTTCCATATAGCTTTAGAAGAACCTCCCCTTTTTCAAAAAATGGTTCATATGGTTGCAATGGAAATACTGCCCGAGGAGCGGGATCGCAAATATTATGCAGATCGTTATTCATGCTGTCCACCACCATGGTTTATAGTCCTCATTACTATTATTGAGGTAAGTAGCTGTTTTTTTTATATTTTTTTTTTTTATTTTTATTTTGTTTCAAGCTATAAATAGTAAATAATTACAATTGTCAAAATAGAAATTAACTTTATTAACAAACCTCTCCTCATAATTCAATCACCCAATTTCAAACAAAAAAAAAATCATTTATTGTGCTGAAGGTCGTCAACGAATTTCAATAATTTATATTTGAAATTTATTGGAATTTAAATATAATAAAATTCTTAAAAATAACAATAACAACAAGGTTGATTTCCACATTTCATACACATTTTTTAACGTTCGATTTAAATTAATAAAACAAATCAAAGTTGCCGTTATCACTTACTCTTCACATTAAGTCGTCAGAAATAGATGTAATGTAATGTCCCTCGATATACATATCTCAGGGTGGTGTGTAAAAAGTGTTGTTTATATATGTACATACGTAGACATGTATATCTTCTTTTTACTCCTGAAAGGAGCATAGGGCCTCAAATAAAAAGTTATATATAAATAGTGTATAAGAGATAACTGCAACATCATCTAAATGCCTGTACCCCAAGCAAAGTTCCGACGCCGACTGCGAAGCATAACATATGCCTGAAGCTCGCCCAACTAAGAAATTTTGGAAATGCTGAAAATAGTTTGCGGGTGGATGACGGCCCACGGAATACCGATTAAAATCACTTATTTACACCGCGAAGTATAAAATACGGGTGTTCACTTATTATATAATTGTACGCGTGTGCTTTCATATAATAAATTATAGACAAAACATTAAGGTCATGAACTAAACCGCACATTATTTAAGTATTAGAAATCATATGTATGATAAACTATCCCCTATACACCCTAATAGCACAATAAGTTATTGCTTAAAGCCTTTTTGAAGTCACATTTGCTCGTTCATAGTATCGCTTCATATTTCTTTTTGTTTTAAATAAAAATAGCGCCAATTTTATCTCACAAATGGCCAGTTACCCAGATATATTTTAGTTTTTCTTGTTTATTAATTGTTTCAATAATTTGGGTAAATAAATCATTACATATTTTTTTATTTAGACTTTATAAATATCTGTTGTTTTAATAGGGGTGTTCAGTTCATCGACACACTGTCATAACGGAAAGTAAATATTGAATTACACCACCAACGAGTATTTCCAGCCAGCGACTGATTCGTTGTGTAGGGCTTATACATCGCAATAACCATGAGGGAGAAATGTCTTCAAACCTTATATTTTTCAAGTGCAACATTCAACACGGCATGAACTACTAAGGCTTTACTATTCAATTCTAATTGTGATTTTATTTCCTTTTTATATTATTAAAAGCAGATTTTTTTAATTACAATAATTATTTAAGCTGCGGAACCTTTTTATATATGTAATATTTATTTATATTCGATATTTCGCTACTCCCTGAAGAAGCGACACAAAAGAGTAGCGAAATATCAAATAAAAAAAAATAATTAGTGTAATTAATATAAAATTTACTTCTTTTTAAAACTAGAAGAATTATCAAATAGAAAGGTTTTTTTTTTAAATAAAAAATAATAAAAAATTAATATTTTTGATTCATTTTATGTATCATGAAATAGGCGAATATCCAGCGATTCGAATACGAATATGATTTCATTAGTAAATAATTGTAAAATTGACCAGATGAAAGAAATTGAAAAGAAATAGAGTCCTTGATGTGAAGGATCTCTTTGCGAGAGTGAAAGCGGAAGTTACTTCAGCTTACACCAACCCCTATTCATAAATTTTATTTCGACATGGGTGCATTATAAAAAGAATGACGCAGTATATGGCGAAGTCCAGGTATTTTTTTTCTCTGGGAAAACATAAAATATTTGCATGTTTTTGCCGTGGGCTCATCTTCTGTTATGAATGCGATAGTGTTGAGAAAAGAGCAGGTGCTTAAGCAATAGATATAATAATTCTTCCACAACTCTGCTGTTATGTGTTCTGTTGATGCATTAATTTTTAAGCTAAAGAAGTATCATTTTATTTTTATCTAACTTTGCTGATGTTTTTCATTGCTCAAATACCGATTAAGAAAACGCCGTGATGTACGTATATAATTGTACACACTAATGTAAATAAAAAAATGTTTGGCTGGAGGAAGGCTTAAACTTAATGCATTCGCTGCAATGGCTGTTTTTATAAAATTAACCCCTGATGCCACTTCAAGTTTTTGCAATGTACTAAATAAACAGAAAACAAAAAAGAAGGAGGTTATAACGGTACTAAATTATCGTCAATAAAATAGCTACTACTGCGGATTATCTTGTAGGTGTTTTTGCAATAGTTTAATCAAACAATTTGCTGTGCCAAAATAGCTATATGAAGTTAATTTGACATACCATTTTATAATTATATTATATGTAATGAATTATTTACTAGATTTATCTCGTAGCCGGTCTTATCGATACGGCTGTTGACTACGAGATAACTCGCAGTGGGCAGTGAACACGTTAAGATCTTCTGGTTGTAGAACAGTGGTCGGCACAAGGAGAGAACGTGAATGTATTGGTGCAATTACACTGAGAGAAAGATATGCTTGTACTAGATACCGTGCTCTGAAAAAGCTATTATGCTGCTATTCCCTACATTTCAGTCCTTTGTATCTTTTTTTTTTCTAATAACTTCAAAATAGAAAATACCGTCCTTCTCTTATCCTAACCTCGTTAAGAGAAATCTCTACAAATCGAAAATTCATAAATAATTAACAAAATATTTCCAGTCATTGAAATAAATTATGCAATGTTGAATCTCAAATACAATTCGTCTAGCAACAATTACTTGTCTTAACTAATAATTAAAATTTTTCTATGTCAATGTACCACCTTTAATCGAAAAAAAGTAATTATTTTTATGTGAATCAGATAGTGAAGTTATTTCAAATTTGAACCAACGCCCGAAAGGTGTTTGAATAAATTTGTAAGTAGTTGTGGCCACAGCAGTTTCATTGTCGCCTAAATCTATGGCAGTGCATACAAATTGCGTTTAGAGTGTAGTAAAATTTTTATAAGTGTAAATTAAGATGCAAAGTATAATTTTATGAACAACGTACTGTAGCTGATTCTGAAAAAAATGTATCACATCATACTTCTCACGTCGCTGCCAAAGTAGAGCAAGCACAATCGGCCTTATTGCTGTTCTCAACGTCGCCACCACAATTTTTCCTCCGTTATGTCGATATGTTGCGGCTTTCATTCCAAATTGAAGTTGACATTTACAAAAACGACCTTTTTAGTAAAAATTAAAAAAAATTTTTAAATGAAACCTATAGCTTTGAGAGAGACTACATTTTGGTGTCGACGTTGACAACCGAAGTAAGGTTGAATATCTTAAAGATGTGTAAAACGATCCGATTCGGAAAATTTATTTCCCTTCGTAGAGATTTCAAAACAAGTGTTAAATATCGTTAACCGAAACTATTATTATAATATCCGCGCGAAAGCTTGCCTTGACGTCGTCCATGGTCTGAAGATTGGTGGTTTACAATCTGCCTTTGAAACAGCTCCACAAAAGAGAATTCAGATTGGAAGATCTGGATACACAGTAATTTTTTTTTTTTTATCTAGGACCAGCACTCAGGAGATTACTCCTACACATGCGAAGCATTGCGCTGGGAACTATAGGAAAGGGATAGTAGGAGAAACGACAGGAGGTGAAGCTTAATTAATTATTTTGCAGCTCTGCTTTCGCACGTTCTTTTGTTTTTATACTCGTAGCAGTGCTGAAGCTTCGGTTTAGTAGCTATTTTTATTATTATTTTACTTCGCCGGTGCTACACAATACCGACGAAGGAGGGCGTTCTGGTGTGATTGTGGATTGCTATCAGCTGAAGCCGGTATAGTTCAGTGACCTGTGACTATGCCTTCGCCACTGAAACCTTCCGACAACAACTCACACACAAAGACACACTAATGCACATCAGAAAAATGCGAGATGTTTATTTTTATTTAAAAATTTTTTTGTCTGAAACTGGGGTTGCACCCAGGTCTGTTTTTTGGTTGTGTAGTCAACGTGCAGACTACCATCCATCGTGCCATCGCCACCCTCTTCTTTCTTAGACAACGCATGTGGCCTAACAGCAAAGTCCTCTAACCCAATTGTACTTTATACAAACACAAATCATTCTTTGTGACGATTGAACGACGATTTTTACCAACAGGAACTTATACTTCTTTAGATCTACTACATTTTGTTTTCCGTAATAATACATTTTTGAGATATTCTGGTAAAAACTTGGTTACATTAATTTCTTTTGTGTATGAAATTTTGTTTTCTAGAACTCATATTGTGTTATCCAATTTGGAAAATTGTTTTTTCGTTTTCCACGGTGGAATAGTTTCCACTAAAAATGTAAAATTATATTTCATATACTTCTATGCAACCTTCTTTCTCGCAAAGAAAATTACGGAATCTATATTTCGTGTATTTCATAGACAGAAGTACCAATTCTTCGTAAATTTTATGCAGATAGTGAGCTCCTGCAATGAGAAAAGTGGACAGATTGTGTTTAAGAGCATTTACCATAAAATCTTGGGTTCTCAACAACGAGCACAATTGCATGCAACTATTCGAACTAAGAACGAAGCCCGCCAAGTCTATTTCAAGATACATTTTTTTAGGTCCGAAATTGATGGTCCCTGAAGATTTATCATAAAGTACCAGCAATTCTTTGTGGCCCTGCTCTGAAACATGTGGTAATAAAACCAACGAGCATTTTCATTAAATTTTTGCAACTTCAAACCTTTGAATGCTCTATGTGTTGAGGTCAAATTCCAATAGCAATGCGAAATTTAGTCTTTGCTAATTCCAGCATGTTCAATAAAAACCAGAAAATGAAAAGCAAAGCAGTGTTACGAAGAAAGGCAAAAAGAAAAGCCCAAAACACCAACGCTTGTTTGGAAACCTCTTTCAACTTCAGAGTTTGATGCCTATCTTGGAATACTTTTGATGGCTGGAGTGACACATTCTAATTTTGTCCATATAGCTGATTTATGCAAAACTAATTCCCATCCTTTATATCGTGCTTCGATGGACCTTCAACGTTTTTGGTCTATAAGCCGTTATATCAGATTTGATAATGGTAGTACACTCCAGCACCGTCAGGAAAGTGCTAAAGCAACAGCCATATCTGACATATTTCTGATGCTGAATAGAAACCTACAGAACCACTATGGGGCAGGAGCCAACATAACTGTTGATGAGTAACTTTGTTCTTTGGTAGTGTACGAAGTATGACCTTTACTAGAAACATAAAAAACAACAAAAGTTGACAGCCTTTGTTAATAGTATGTAGACAGTAAAGATTATTCTCGTGCACATTTTTCTAAGCTCTGACGAGTTAAATATATGATGACTTTACAACTACCTCCCTGTTGACAAAAAGAGTACTGGGGCCAAATCGTTACATACGTGAACGTACAACTCGTCACGTAAGAACACATTTTTGGTATTATAACATACGTGAACGTGTAAATTAACGTACGATATTTACGAAATGTCATCCGTTAATAAAATTGAATGCGTATACATACAAAGTTTTGTTTAAATTTCGTTAAAAATGTAAGTAAACTAA
This sequence comes from Dexiosoma caninum, assembly GCA_963924685.1. Taxonomy (NCBI): domain Eukaryota; kingdom Metazoa; phylum Arthropoda; class Insecta; order Diptera; family Tachinidae; genus Dexiosoma; species Dexiosoma caninum. Next base: position 59,677,532 of record OZ004729.1, read on the forward strand.
AATTTCATTGAATAAATTATATTTTTAATGTATTATTGTATTTTTAGGACTAATTATAACAAATTGAATCCACAACAAAAGGAAATAATGGCAGAGTTCATGAATGAACACCAACAGTTAGCAAAAAGTTTGCTAACCAATTGTGCACAGGGTAAAGCTACAGCCCACCGGCTATGGGATGAGTTGTCGAAGCGTCTCAATGCAGTAGGACCACCAGTTAAAGATGTGAAGAAGTGGAAGAAGGTAAAAATATTGAATATCGTTAAAAAAAGAATTAGTTGTTGATGTCTCTGTGATTTAGGCTTACGCTGACCAGAAATATCAGGCAAAGAAGAAACTCTCTTTTAATAAATTTTCCAAAAAGCGGACCGGTGGCGGTCCTTTTAAGGAAAAATTTATAACGCTCAACGTAGAAATGTTAATTGGTGCAGCTGGGCTGGAAGCTACTGTTGAAGGCAACAAATCGGTGGCAACATTTGGTAATGTGGGCATATTAAATATTAATCTTTCCAGTGATAGCAATTTGAACAGTGATGAAACGAGCTGCTGTAAAAATGCCTTCGATAAAAATGTTAAAAAACTAAAAATAAAAAGTAAAAACGGTGCCGACCAAAAATTGCTGTTGCTGGAAAATAATATAAAAGTTGCAACATATTTCCAAGCAAATGTAGATGCTAAACTGGGTCGTTTGCTTGAAATTCAAGAACGCCTGCTTCAAATGAAAATAGAAAAATATGAGAAATATATGGCAATAGCGAACCTAGATTTACAAATAAAAAATCTACAACATAAAAACCTCCAAAATAATGTGTAAATAATTATGTAGATATTATTTAAATCAAATGTAGAAAACCACAAACTGAATTATATTTTTAATTTAAACATTTATGATTTTTCCCTTTTATGCAATAACAACTTACTTATTACATTTAAAATTTGAATCACTATAACTGATGTACTGTAATATGCCATTCACAGTGTAGTGGAAGTTAAAACCTATTGTGAATCTTAAGTAAAATTACGATACGTTTACTATCGTATGTCAAAATCCCACTCCGTTCAAACGATTGACGTATCACGTAATTATCTTTCGTACGATTGTCGTTACGTTCACGGATGTAACGATTTGGCCCCTCATGACATGCGTAGTGGCATAGGAAATGCGCATTATACTCAACTAGTGTTGGAGATTATCTGTTCTTTTTTCCCTTATTCAAATCAGGAATGCAATTTCTCCACAATATTGTGATAAATTAGCTGCGAACTTGAACACGACAAAATTTCTTTAATATGTAATAACTACTGTTCCATTAAATTCTATTCTTAATACATAAAACATAACTTTAAATATTTTAGCAGTTTAATTTTGTTTGTATCCCTTAACGTCTAAGAACGTCTACAGACGTCACGGAGTGCTTCAATTTTTCGGCTAACGGACTTCAAATTCGTGTTTTGCAACCTAAATGCATACACATACCAAAGTCATTAAAAGAAAATTATTCATATGGTAACTAACCAGTGGTAAAAGGTCTAAAAAACCCCGAACCAGCAAACATTCGCTCGCTTGGAACACTCGTTGGTTGCGTCACTAAATATTGCCTTGCTATAGGTAAAAGAAGCTCGTATTTTTCTTACTTACCTTCCACCATTCCAGTGGGCCGACGACATTTGTCAGCCATATTCCCACTGAATATTTATCTATAGTTTTTTAAATTAAGGGATGAGTAAGAGCTTGGAAACTAAGCCGACAAATGTTCAGCAGTGGTATTCAGGTGCGAAGTAAATTCAGACATCGGTATGTCATTGTTACACAAGCAGTGGGGAAATTTTTTAAAATAAAATTTTAAATATCGAGTGGTACTAAATTTCAGATTGAATATTCGTATTCGCATTCGCCGAATATTGGCACAGATATTCGAACTCGCGAATATTAAAAATTCGTATTCGTACCATCACTAATATACTCAGAGAAAACAAGTATTGAAATATTTTATTCCTTAGAATGATATTAATTCGTCTACACGCAAAGTCTACGTTGAGAAAAATAGTGATGTCAACAAATCGCCAAAAATATAGGCGGTACAGAACGAAACATCATACATCGTCATTTTGGGGAATTGGCCTTGAAAAGTTGTCAAAATTACATAAAATAGACAACGCTTTATGAGGAGGTCGTACCTGCAGATTTAGTATGCAATGGCAACAGGGTTAAAACTTAAATAAAATTTTCAAGCGATTAATGCTCACATGTTTTCCTTATTACCTTTTCATTTGAAAATACCAGTTGTGTATTGTTTTTGTGGTGATGGACCTACGTCATTGTGAGAATTCATTAAAATCCAATCACATTTATTGGACCAGGGCTCAGGAGATGCCGCCTACGCATGCAATGCACTTCACTTTTAAGTCTTGCCAATAACTAAACATCAAAATTTAATTTTTAGCTTATTTAAAAATTCTCACTTCCATTTTTATTGCTTTTTATTCAATCTCTCCTACTGTGCATTTGTGCATTGGAAATTGTTTTTTGTTTCTGTGATTTTGTTTTTACAGACGCGACACAAAGTCTCGTCAAGGGTTGTTTTAATAGGAATAAATTTTAGTTTTCATATTTTTTTTGTAACATTCTGTATTCAAAGGATATTGTTTGAAAATTGTTTTAATATTTTAAATATTTCTACACGAATTCATAAATTTTATTTTTCTTTTATTTTCTTAATAACTGCTTGTAGTTATTTTTGTTCGCGTACCACACCCTCAATGCAGGGGAAGCTGATCCTGTAGGTCCTGTGCCTATCGATTCTTTGTTTATATACCGTCCCGATAAACGTCATGAATTATGGCGTTTCATGTCTTATATGTTCCTGCATGCTGGCTGGTTTCATTTAGGGTTTAATTTGCTGATACAACTGGTGTTTGGTCTGCCATTAGAGATGGTGCATGGTTCCGGTCGTATTGCTTGCATTTATTTTTCTGGTGTTTTGGCAGGCTCATTAGGTAAGTTATTATGGAAATATGTACATATCTATGACTTGCAAAACACTTATCAAAGTGTGATTTTGTGTTGCTCATACGTCTTGTTTTGTTTCCTGTCCACGTTCATGTGTACTCGTACATGGTTGAGAGGTAAAGGAAATATTTAACGAAGGCAGGAAACAAGGCCAAAATTTCATATCTAGTATGTACGCATGCATGTATTGTATTGATGTGTAAATTTGTATAATACAAATATGTATGTATGTATTTATGGGGTAGTGACTTGTGATTTGTGTAATCGAAGTTTTTAATTTTTTATTTTTCTTGGTCATGTTGTTGTTTTCTTCTCTGCTTTTATTGCAGGCACCAGCATAATTGATCCGGATGTTTATTTGGTTGGCGCCAGTGGTGGTGTTTACGCTTTACTAGCTGCCCATTTGGCTAACGTTATGATAAACTATCATCAAATGCGCTATGGCATTTTACGTTTGGCAGCCATTTTATTTTTTGGTAAAGTTGCTTTATTATTCTTCTTAAAGTTTAAAATTTTTAATATTACGCACAGTGAGAGCAGTATGTAAATGATTAAATATTAAGCAAGAAATAGTTTTGTAAATTAACAAAAAAAGTATGACATTTATTTTTAAAAGCATTTGTAATTCCTTTGCTGTCCTTTACAAACCCAAAAATATGAATGCTCTAAATTAATATTAAAAAAGAAGCTAATAACAATAATAATGATGAGTCACCATATGTACAGGGTGGCGCAGAATGAGCTATATGGTTTGAATTCTTTATAACATTTTTAATTAATATTTTTTCTTTGTTTTTTTTCAATGTTTTGTGAAGAAGACTTGGGGAATTAATTATGAATCATTACACGATCGAACGTCGTACAAAAATAATTGAATTTTATTTTGCAAACCAACAGTCTATTGCGTGCATATCGTCGTCATTTTAATGTGCGCATTGCACCCACACCAGATTTAACAGCTCCTGACAGTTTTCTTTGGGGATATTTGAAAGAAAGAGTGTACGTTAACAAACCAAGAACCATACTCCAACTAAAAACCAACATTCGAAATGAAATCATGGCCATTACACCCGAAATTTTGGGAAATGGAAAAATGGAAATGGAAAATATGCTAAAAAGAGCACGTACGTGCGAAGCAGAAAAAGGACATCACTTACAGGATATCATTTTTCAAAGCTAATTGCAAAAAATTCCCCAATAATATACTGTATTTAAAAAAAAAATAATAATCGCATAAAAAAAAAAGTTATAAACCATTTAACCCATATAGCTCACTCTGCGCCACCCTGTACATAATATACATTTTTTACACTAAAGGTGATTTCGATTCTCGAAAAGTGCATTGAACTTTTCACTATATTTATGAAAAATATTTCCACTTTATTGCTCTCTTAGAAAGTTTTCAGCAATGGCTTTATAGCAAAAAAACAATAATGTGCAAAATTTTTTAAATGAATAGGGAAAATTGGGTAGGAAATGCAATGGTCTTTAGTTTGAAAAGAAAACACCATAAGTATGGAAAAATAATGTCACTTAAATGACCGTCGTTTTCAGCAAGGCAATTAGATAATTTTCCAGAATATTTTGAAAAATTTGTGGCTGTATCGCTCGAATTTCTGCAATAATGTTGGCATTGAGTTCAAAGGATGTCTGTCCCAAAGAAAATAGTCGACTGCTTACAACAGGATTGATGCCATAGCGCACACTGCGAGGTATATAGTAGCTCTATGAACTCAAACCCGTTCGGTAATTTTGGGCCACCCTGTAGAAGAAGGTAATTTTGGTTCAATAAAATGTCAAAAACAAAATTTTGAGGCGAATAACTTTAAAAAATATATACATAATCAGATCTTATCTGAACAATAAATAGTAATACTTTAGATTCTTATAGAAAAGAAAATCTGTATGAATTCAAGTAAATGGAAAATCTGAAATTCATTGATTTCATCATAATTCTTTATGAAGGAAAATAGAGGGAATAGTGTTTATTGACATTCCATTTAAATCTTTCGATTGTAATTTACAATGAAGACATCTGCAGGAAGTTTATTTCAAATACGAAATATTCGATTGATTAAATATGAAATAAATTATTTGATAAACAATTAATAAAATTGATAATAAATTAACTGCTGTTATTCTAAACCTTTTCTTTTTAAATTTCAATGTCTTAATAGCAACAGTTAAGGAAAAAAACTGAGAACTGGACCACCGGTATTAAAAACTCTTTAAAAATCAATTGAAAAAAAATTTTCATTAAGTCATCGAAGAATAAAAGGAAAGAAATTGTAATTATTTTGTTCATTTAGTGCCTTCACTACAGTAAAAATTACAAAAAAAATTTTTTTTCGTAAAATCGTGGAAATTCAAACAGATTGCCTCAGAGACAATTTGCTGCTTATTAAATAGGATTGGTCAACCTAGTGAAATGAATGACAACCCCGTATATACGCACGTTATTTGCAAATAAAACTTACCGTTTATAAGGCTGATTACTTCCGAAATTGAGTATACTCGTTTGTGTTGCCTGATGTAATTTGGTAACACTGTTAACCTCGCAAAATTTTAAATTTTTCGATAAATAACTTTGTTGATCTTTTTGTTTTAGTAATTATATTACATCGCTGGACACAATACTGACGACGGAGGGCGCTCTGATGTGTCTGTGGATTGGTTATAGCTGGAGCCGGTACTGTTCTGTGACGAGTGACCACTGCCTTCGCCACTGAAACCTGCCGACAACAACTGGCACAGATACGCACTAAAGCACACAGAAAAAATGCGAAATGTTTTTATAACTTAGTCTGAAACTCGACTCAACCTAGTCCCTTTTGGTTTTGTAGTCTACGCGCAGATTACTTCAGCCATCGCAATCCTCATATTACACAAATGCCGATCATTAATAAATAAAATATTTGAAACAAGTTAGATATTTTGAACTAACAAACAAACGAAGAAAAAATTAGCTCAGAAGGCGTATTACGGCACACGATATGAATCGAAATATCCATTTAAATTCTAGTTAAATTACGACGGATATCAAATATCGTGATTTGCTCCCAGGTGTCCTAGAGACAATACCTGTGTCAATTAGTCCTGTTCTAAAATATTCTTCATATGTTAAAATTACTTCTATCAAAATTTAGAATATGTATCAAATTACATATCGCTTTAAGAAATGCAAAAAGCCCTAAGTTAAATAAAATACAAAATACTTTTTTTATATTGGTTACGATTTATCATAGCAAAATACACATGTCACGTTTGAAACTCCAACTTCAAACGGTGTTCTTATCAACGATATTTTAAAAGCTCTAAGCGCAAGCGCACATAAATGTTCTACATTTGGAAAGCTTTCTGGTTCTCGTATTCAATTTTGTCATTGTAATTTTGACTGTTTTTAGTATTCTTAATGTTTTTAAGAAGGAATTGTGTTCTTAACTTAACTTTAACCTTTTCTCGTTAAAGTACCGTAAAGAAATATAACGTAGAAATCTCTCCGTCAGGAAATTGCGTAATATGATAACGATTTATAAGAGTAGCCTGTTACGGGGAGGAATACGGTACATTCAGGGAGGATTACTGTACATTCTGGGCAGGCTTACATACATATATTTTCCAGAACACACTTTACGTGTCTATGTGTAAAATAAATCAAAATGTAATAATATTAGGAAATATGAAAAAGCAAAACCTAAGATTGACAGTTTATTGAAGCCTACCCTGCTTTGTAATACTACCTGTATCTGGTTTACGTTATTTGTGAGAAGCGTATAAAAATTTAACTGCCAGGTCCACGATATCGAAAGAATTTTTTCATTCGTTCAACTACATGTAAATCAAGAAGAATATTTTAGATTTTTTTTTATTTTAAATGTATTTGTGGTCCAGGCAGTTAATTTGCGATCACATTCGTTTTAATTCCAAGGCGAGTATAATTTATTTTTTCTTTTTAGAATTTCTTTTGAATTTAGAATTTTAACATTTACATGACCACTGTGCATAATTTTATTGTCTGCTTATTTGCAGCTTTAAGTTATTGTCTTGTCTTCTAACTTTAAATCATTCTTGTTTTTAATTTTTAAATTTTATTCTGTTCCTTTTTTCATTTCTCTTTTTCTGTGGTCTGCTGGGGGTGCACTTTTCAGCTTCCTGTGATGTGGGTTTTGCCGTTTATGCCCGCTTTACTGATGACTATCCTTCCGTTTCTTTCATCGCTCATTTGGCTGGCGCTTTGGCTGGCCTTACCATCGGTCTATTGGTGTTGAAAAATTTCGAACAAAAACTGCACGAGCTATTACTGTGGTGGATTGTTTTGGGCATCTATGCAGCCTGCATTATATTCGCCATTATCTTCAATATTCTCAATACAGCAATAATGCAAAGCCTTAAAGCGAAACCAATTTATGCAACTGAAACATACTACAATAATTTTCGAGTTTGATGCCAACATAAGCTTTGACATTTGCTTTAATTCAATAATTCACACTACTGACTTTAGTATTTAAGTTTCTTTAATTTAATGAATTAATTTATGTTTCCATTTGCAGTACGCTTTCCTACACTGTTTTCTTTCCTTAAATTTCAATGAATTCACTAATTATTTATTGCGATCTTTTTTATTTTTATTGTCATTATTTGTTTATAAAAAATAGTTTTGTTTCTATTTATAAATATGTCATTTATTTGTACTTAATTATAAATTTTTTGTTTTAGAATGACTGAGCTTCAGCCAGATTAGTAAAATTTTTGGCTCAAGAACGTTTCCAGTCTACATGACAAAGTACAAAATAAAAGAAGTGAAATAAAGCAGTCTTTCTTATTGGCGTCGAGCTTTTTATAAAGAATCAATAGAATTTTTAAGAATATCTTGTCACTGCTCAGGGGATGTACTTATTCAGTGTATTGCATTGAAACTAGGAAAAAGAGATTTTGAGAAGGAGAAGGACTGCGGAATGTTTATCTTCAGACTCCAAAAATTAGCGTATTAAAGTTTATAAAAGCTCTATAAGTGAAATTTGTAGGCAAATAGTTTTATTAATTCTTATAAATCAATTATAATTTTTGCAAATATACCCCATAGGGTTTACGTTTATTTCGTAAAAATCTTGCCCAAACTTATTGTAGATTTATTTTTAATTATTTCTTTTTTTCATTTATTTCAGTTTTTCATTTTTTGAAATCAACTGTAAAAAATTAAATACTGATTGTGTGCAATAACAAACATTTACATGCATTTATATACTAAATAATAACAAAAATACATAGATTTAAATAATAAATACAACAGTAAATAGATAGTAAGTTTTGACGTACCCACACAATTGCAAATATTTGATGCGCGGCAAAGTGATAAACTTGATTATATTTTCAGCAAGTTCCATATGTAAAATTGATATTTTTGAGTTGGCAACAACACAGCATACTGTTTTTTGACAACCGTTTTGTAACTGTTAGATATTGTGAACTCTAGTGTGGTGAACCAGTAACTTTATTTTAAAACTACATGAGATGTAGTAACAGTGACTTGCCCATTGGTAAAAACAGTCGCTGCAAGACTTTTTATACATAATTGGCTTTTAAGTGCAGTGCTCGTTGTTAATGCGTGTGGTTAACACCTTTTTAAGACAAGATTCAGAAAATTTTTATTTCATTTGATTTGTCCGTTATTTTTTAGAAAAAAAAATATAGCTTTATATTGAAAGTGAGATTGTTATTGAACAAAATGAAATTCGTCTAATGCTTAACATGGGATATATAGGGTGTTTTTTTTAGGTGCATGAGAACTATAGATATCGATAATAATTGTTTACAGCTCAGACTGTCAATCAGTGTTAACTTTTCTGTTCATCAAGAATCGTTTAAAACGAGAACAACGCTTAAACATTGTGGAAATTTACTTTGAGCACTTCTTTTGTTTTACGGTCAATTCGTGCAAGAATTGTGCATACCGAGCAGAATATTGCTGCCATGGTGAGCGCTATCGAGTCATGCTGACTGCATTTTTGTTTCCAAAAATGAATCAGCTAAACATAAGCGAGATTTGGTCGCACACTTACCATATACATAGCTCGCTTAACAATCGATTTATAGCAAAATCAATTTGGTGACACCGTTATTTCCAGAAGTGGTTCTGTTCTCTGAATTGGCCGTTCGTGCGATTTTAAGTCTGAATTATTTCTTGTGGGGTTATGTTAAGTAACTGCTTTATGCCGAGAAACCAGCAACTCTTGAAGCATTAAAAGTCATTATTCAAGCCACCATTGATGCAATACGGCCAGATTTATTGGAAAAAGTGGTCAAAATTTAACTGATCGAATGACCAACCATGTAATGTAACTCGTAGCTGTAGCAAATTTATAATAAAAAAATCTCTATGCAACAATATTTCTGTCTTGTATTTTTTTTTATCTTGGACCAGCACTCAGGAGATGACCCCTACACATGCGGTACATTGTGCTGGAACTCGAGGAAAGGGGTAGTAGGAGAAATTTAAGGAGGTGAAGCTTCACTATCATACAACACTGCTTTTGCTCGCTATTAGTTTTATAGCAGTGTTGTAACATCTCTGATATCAAAAGACGTCTTAAATTTTAAAGTTTCGGTTTAATAGCTGTTTTTTAGTAATTATTTTACTCCGCCGGTGCTACCCAATACCGACGAAGGAGGGCGTTCTATTTTACTTGAGGATTGCATACAGCTGATGCCGTTGCTGTTCAGTGACCTGTGACTATGCTTTCGCCACTGGAACAAAAACACACAAATACACATTAGAAAAATACGAGATGTTTTTATGTGTCTGAAACTGGGGTTGAACACAGGAAAAATTTCTCATTTTGTAGTCAACGTGCAGACTACTTCGACCATCGCCACCCTCTTGTATTATCATTTTAAGTTCTCATGCAGCAAAAATAAACAGCCGATAGTACACCAGTGGTTAATACTACTCGACACACAATTAATTGTAAGAGCTTTCTTCAGGTTTTTTTTTGCAATAGTGCCTATGAAAGGTGAAATTCGAAAATGGAACTAAGACATGAAGAAAGCTGTAAAAACTATTCAAGCCTGAACATATAGTGATCTATAATAACCACCAAGTTTTTTGTTATGCTATTTGTGATCTATTAATTATTTTGCATATAAAACTGCTATATATATAATTAATTAATTATTTTAAGGTCAAACTAGTCTAGAAGTACATTTCGTTGGTGCTTATACCAACTCATCAGTAGACCTGCAAACAAATTTTTAGCTCTTTCAAAAACTAGACTAGCTAGACCATATAAATAATCGTAATTCATTAAAAGTATGTATATTTAAGCAACAGATATACTACTTTGTGAAAATTATTTTTTTTTAATACTGTTTAATGGTAGTCCATATTACCGAACCTCCTCTACATACATATACAGGATTTATTTATTATTCAGCGAATTCAAAGTAAGAAGCTAATGTTTTTTTGTTTGAAAGTGTAATCGTTGCGATTGGTTAAAGCACACTCATCAAACTTTCGGCACAGTTTGTACTCTATGGAACTGCATTTGATGTTTCGAATGCACATGAATCGTTGTTGGATTTAAAATTGTATGGCAGCATACAAATAGTAAGGCAACGCTGTCGAAAAACACGATGACCCCAGTAATCATCTCAAAAACGGCAACTAACATAATTTCCTTGCATTTTTGAAATTAAATTTTTTCATATCGCAAGGCTAGCCCAATGCCAAAAACGATCAGAGGTTCAAGTTTGAAATAATTGATTTATTAAAATTTAATACGTTATTAACTTTGCACATAACTTAAGTCGACTTAAGCTACTATTTCATATTGTCACAATCGCCGAATTGCAACTTATTTTCTTCGCTGATACCATGGACATAATCATTTGAAACTTCTCAAAATAACAGCGGATACATAATTTATATGTGTGTGACTCTATCACTTTGAGGCGCAATATATATACATATTGCTTATATTTAAAGCTCGTATGGGTGTGTGAATTTAAAATTAATGTAAATATATTTTTTTTACATGCATTTATTTAGAAATATTACATTTTTAGCTGTAAATTTAAGAGGAAAACAACTTTCAATTAACAAGTGGAGTGGGATTTGTTTATTGTTGTAGGACAATGTTGAAATTGATTTATAATATTAGACAGATCGCAAAATAATAAACATTTTTATAGTACAAAAAAAAAAATAAATAAAAAAAAATCAAGAATATAATAATAAATAGAATATAATTAAATAAATTATTTTTAAATACAATAAAATGATTTTTATTACAACACAGATTGTACTTGTAAAGTAAGTTATCAATAAAATAAATTGAATATTAAAATAAAAATAATCAAATCCTTAAATCGCTTGTAAATAAAAGGAGTATTTTTTAACCGACTGCTTGAGCTATTCATTTACATTTTGATGTGCTTTTGGCAAAGCAGATACACTTCACTTTAGAGGCGGAAGAACGCTGATCAATCCTAATCCGCACATCACAAATTTTTCTATCTGCATTACTATCCACATATCCCAATGTACATAATAGCACCTTAATCGGTATTTGCGTAGTGAATAAATATCGGGAAAGTAACGTAATTAATAAAATAGCTCTACTTTAGCTTCAACTCTGACTTACAAATTAGCAAAATACATATGCAATACATTGCACTATAACTAAGGAAATTAGTATATTGCCGGTTAATCAGGCTAAAGTTCGTAATATTATAGTCAGAAAGAATTAGACACGAGAAGGCGTTCCAGGGAGACAAACGAAAAAAATTACGTCGAGAATTAAAAGTTGAATACTGAACTCAAAACCAAAAATCTATTAAGTATAACAATCCATGAGTTTGCTTTTCTATACATGCATATTACTGTTTTCATATTTATCTTCTCTTCTATTGAATAGTTGAATTTTGAACATAAGAATCTTGGATTTTTAGTCAAAAATTAGGAAAAATCCACTAAAGAGCTAACTAAGCATTAGCGAAATAGTACTATATGGATATCCTTTGCTCCTCAATTGTTCAGTTTATTTTTTAAAAAATACTTTATAAGAAAATAAATAAAAAGCACAATTTTGAAATTAGATCCTATTTGTATAAGTATATAATGATTCCCAAAGTAAATTCATTTAATACATTTTCTGTTATTTTAATACAAGTTTGATTCAACCGGATGTTTCATGTTGTTTCAAATTTAATTCTATGTTAAATCGAATACGGAGATAATTTAAATGAACATGATTTAAAGATATTTTAAAGTGGAATTTTGTTATTCATATGTCGTACAAAATAATGTTAAATAAATGTTATATTTCCATGACTTTTGATAGCTTTTACAATGAACTTTTTCTGTGTGAAAATCTAATCATACTGATGTTGAGAAATTATATTTAAAGAAAATTATATATTATTCTATTTTTTTTCTCAATCTTGTTCTTGTTGAATTATAGTTTATTTAATTGAGCTTATTTTGTGTTTTAAATTAAATTTTTTTCCAATATTTCGTAAAACTCCTTCAGGGAAAATATTTTATAATAACTAACAAAATTTGGTTTTATAAAAAGGCGGCAAATCAAAAATTAAAAAACTCATATTCTAATAAATTTGATTTCTGTAAAATGCTAAAAATATTTTAACTCAAATAACAAAAATAGAAATAAACAAATGTTTACACTGTAAAATGATTTAAACTTCTATTATCTCTTAATTAAATGTCTATAACATTTAGCAACACTTAATGCATCTGTTTTATAGTTAATTCGTTGGTAATATGTCACTTTTATAATCTCTATCATCTCGAGTATGTATCTATATATCTATAGTATCTATATGTCTATAGTTATATTCTCTTTCTAAAATGATTGTATTTTCAAAATCTGGATAATTATTATTATATTTGCAATGTAATGTTATGTAATGTAAATAATATGTTAATGTATTTTAGATAAGATTTGTGTCCAGAAATTCTAATTTTTAGTTTATTTTTTTTAGTACCTACATATACCTATCATTATCATTACCACCACACGGTATTCTATAAACTAAGTTAGACATTTCTGATTTATCTACTCTATCTTTTCTTCTGCTAAATGATTCGCCTAATGTGTTATACATTTTAGGTGCTATTGTATATTTTTCTTCATCATGAATCTTAGAATTCTTTAATTTTTCAGAAATAAGAGGCACATAAGTAAATGATTTCTAAATTTTTGGTTCAGTTACTACTCTTCTATTTAAATTTTTATAATTCCAGATAAAAATTTAATAATAATAATAATTTTATTAGTCCAGCGATCAGTGAAAGTGGGTAATTATTATTAATTAAAATATTCCTAAATTTCCCTATATTCGCCCTATAAAACTCTATATCACTAATCTTCAATACTCTCTCTATCAGATTCTTTGCTGTATTAATAATAACTCTTCTAGGATGTTTCGAATAATAATTAATAATCTTAATATATAATTTTATTTATATAATACCAAATATAATATTATAAATAATGTTTTCAAATAGTTAATATTGCATTAATACAATACTGGTACGAAATTTGTGTGTTCCGATTGCAAATTGCTTAGAGAATTTTATAAAAAAAAATGTATTAAAAATAATCTCAACTATGCAACATGAAGTTTTATTACCTTCATTCCTTTTGTTGGAAAGTAATAATAAAACATACTTTTCTATGTTAACGGAACGATATACAAGTATTAAAAAATCACAGAAAATCATATATCCTGACATAGAGATATCAGGTAATTAGCAGTGTTCAAGTGGAACCTTTACCATTATAGGTGTCTACAACCTTTTCTTGAAATAAAAAAAATGTTTTTCAAACTTTAAGAACTTATTTCGACTAGAAGTTAAAAAAAAGTTTTATGTTCCGTTTTTAGAGAAGAAATCAATGATTGCGTGAATGTACGAGTAAAAAGCTTTTCTAAACTGAGTTGCAAACTTTTAGTTCGCAACATAAAAAAAAAATTTGTAACGACAGAGGTTAACAAACGAAAGTTCATGTTTGAATAAAAAAAAGAATTGAATAAATGGTAGGAGAAAGGACCCAATGACGTTGATTAATATGACATTTTCAGTGGATTATTAAACAGTGATTCTACAAGATTTTCTTCGGGGTTGATATAAATTGGCACATTTTGTGTAGATGTGAGTTAAGTATTTTCTTAAATAGATTTATATTGCGATCCTGCCACTGCAAAAAGATTTTTACTGCTTATGATTGAGACCAGAAAAGTTATTAATCTTTTCCTAGAATTAAGTAAACTGTCACCACTGAACTCGTGAGTTCTTTTAATAAAACTACTTTTTGAAGTTAAGACGTTGTTTGAATAAACACGCATTATATGAAATATAGCTCTACAAAAATGGGCGTAGAGCCTTGACCATTTGTCCTCTATGTTATTAATATCGTCAGTACCTTATTATAGTTTTTGTGATTGATTTAAGGCGATCTATGTATTTGCATCAGAAGTTGCAACGAAACTTCCACTAAGATCTGTAATACGATACAATTATTTGTGGCAAATCAATTAACTTGTTCGAATGAGACGTTCATCAGTCGAAGGCGAAACGACAAACAAATTTTTGCCTTTCCTGTTTTACGCTGTTACCATTTTTAAATTCTATTTATTTTATTTATTAATAGATTAAATTTACAAATTTATAAAAGCATAAACATTATTGTTGTGAGTCCGATTAGTTTTTTTTTTTTTTTTTGGCGTGTGAGGTAGGGTTGAAAATGCCTTCGCACTTACAGAGACCGTCGTCTTCTGCGTCGAGTGGTGTTGCCACTAAAAAATTCCCTCCTCCTCCTCTGGGTAGATTCCTCCCCGGGACCGCTTTCCGCATTACTTCGGGAAGGCCCAGAGCCACGTCCCAATCAGGACTACTCTCATTCACCCACGTCTGGGTCCGCCAAGTCCGCAGCCGGCGCCATGGCCCCGGCCCGTATCGCCTGGTCCCCGTCAGAGGGGGCCCCGCTATGCAGCAGCGCATCGAGGTCCCTCTTCTTCCTCCGCAGCACGTATCCCACGTACTGTGCCACAGCGTCCCAATTGTCCTCACAATCGAGCATCCTCCCTATCACGGTGGCAGGAGCGAACCTGCCAACCCGCTGCGCCATTGCACCTCTCTCAGTATGCCACCTGGTGCAGTCGAAGAAAGTGTGTTCTGGATCATCATCCGTAATACCACAGTAAATGCAGTTGGGACCATCTGCCCTGCCCATCCGGTACAGGTACTTTCGGAAGTATCCGTGGCCCGAGAGGAATTGTGTCAGGAAGTAGTTAACTTCCCCAAATTTCCTCCGAATCCATACTTCCACGCAGGGAATGAGCCTCGCCGTCCACCTGCCTACCGTGGCCGCGGTCCACCTGTCCTGCCATCGCCGGACAGTTTGGGGTCTCAGACCAATAGCACCAACACCAGGGCCCTCCCCACTCGAGTTCCAAGCCTCCCACCGCTCGCGCGCCAAGAGGTCTATGGGTATTTCCCCACATATCACCAGGACCGCAGCGTCCGAGACCGTGCGGTAAGCCGAAGCAACCCTAAGGGCCGCCGTCCGCTGTACCGCTTAGCCCGATTGGAGTTGAATTATTTAATTTCAATATTGATATACTCGTACTGATATAAAGTTATACTTTCCAATATATATCTGACTAAACATCATACTCGTTTGTTATCAATTTCCGATATTTTAAACTTAATTCAATATATTTGTAAAAAGAGTAAAAATTACTGCCATTAAGGACACCGATAACTTCATTTTGACAAAGCATATACTCAATAAATAATTGAAAACTCCAAGAAAATTATAGGTATTTTCAGTATGTATCGCATTGATAATAAAGGATCTACCATTTAGGTCAAGTGTCAAATTTGATGCAAATACTGTAGAGAATTCCTGTAGCATTCAATATATTTTCATCACGTTCTTTTATTTTCAATAAATTTATAACTGTTTTAAACTGTGACTTTTATAAAACCAAATAGGCAACCACCACTTGCATGTTCAGCTCTGTGTGTTTTTATTGCAGGAAACCAGTGTAGAAAACAGTTGTGAAAGTGGCAGGCAATTCGATGTTGATCATCACTTATAACGTGAGTTTCAAAAAGCATTACTTCATAATTTTTAGCATGCAATTTCTACCGAGAATGAACGAGCAGAGGTCTCGTAGATAATATGAAATATAATATAGAATTTACTTACTTGCAGTAACTGGGAAACCTTTCCAAACCGCCGCTGGTGTTCGCTGATACAGAGGAATTAAGTGTTTTAGATATTTTAGTTATATATATGTATGTATATATATCCTATATATAAAATGTACTTGACATCATTTTTTTTCTCGCTTGTCTTGCTTTTTACTTTTACCTTCTCTATGTCACCATAATGGCGTAATTTTCGTGTGCCAAAGTGCTAAGACGTGCAAAAGCTTTGCACGAGCAGCGTCTTCGCGTCAAAGTTCTTACTGCATCAAGGGGAAGTGAAAGCTTTTGGTCATTCGTTAAAAGAGTTAAGGGAAATGCTAGTTCTTCTATTCCCCCTCTTTTCAAGGATGATCAAATATTCACTGACCCGGTTGAAAAGGCTAACCTCCTTGCTGAAATGTTTGCAGGCAATTCTCACCTGCCGGAAAGCAATTAACCACTGCCCGCACCCTGGCGTGTATCCGTAACTATGCCAAAGATACACTTTCAGGCTCGTGCAGTTAAAAGGGTTTTAGCGGACCTTAACATAAATAAGCCTCCTGGCCCGGATGGAATTCCGGCACTGGTCTTGAAGCAGTGCTCTTCGACGTTATCGCGTCCTCTGGCAATCCTTTTCAGCACCCTATACCATGGTGGCGAATTTCCGCCGTGCTGGAAAGTTGCAAATGTTACGCCGATCCCCAAGAAGGGAGAGGCAAGCAACCCTGAAAATTATCGCCCAATCGCAATATGCTCTACCATTTCTAAAGTAATGGAGAGTATGCTAAATTTCCATCTTATGAAGTATCTGGATTCCAATAGCTTATTTAACGACCGGCAATATGGCTACCGTGGGGGACGTTCCACGGGAGACTTATTAGCCTTCCTTACGGAAATATGGTGTCGATCCCTCCCCCATTTCGGCGAAAGTAAGGTAGTGGCTCTTGATATTTCCAAAGCATTTGACAGAGTGTGGCATTGAGGGCTCTTGTTCAAACTTATTGCTTTTGGTGTCGGTGATATCTTCTCTCGATTTATATCGAGCTTCCTCAGAGATTGCGCTAAAAAAGTTGTTATAGACGGGATCTCTTCAAACGAGTTCAAGATAAATTCAGGGGGACCGCAAGGCTCCATTCTTTCTCCAACCCTTTTCTTTATCTTTCTTAATGACCTTCTATATCATACTTCTAACCCTATTCACTTTTTTGTAGATGACAGCAGTATCTGCTGCTTCTAGTTTTCCTTTTTTTTACTAAAACTTGATTCTGCACATCACGCTTTGTATACACCCAAAGGTAATCAAAGTACACCAACTCTGTCAGCCATCACTGAACATACAGAATATATCAAATAAAGAACGTTAAACCAAAATAAACTGTTCAAAAGTAACGTTAAGATTTCGAGTAATGTTTGAAAATTGAGAGCAATGACGAAAACTATTAATTTTAATAAAAAAATTCAATTCGATATAAATAGCACAATACAAATTATGATGAAAAATATATAGGAAAATTTTAGCTCTGAATATTTCATTTAAAGAAATAAAAATTTTCCCAGCTTTTCAAAAAAAAAATCCCGATAAGAAGCGTAGTTCCATTATATAATTAAAAGTCCTCCATTACAAATAAATTCTGAACAAATATGTCTTTCTTCTTCTTTTGCTAATTTGAACAAACTTTGAGAAACACTGTTCTGTATGAACATTTGTTCGAATTTTCTTTGCGTTTATACATTTCTGTCACGTGCTACCGTCAAATGTTACTTAACATCTTCTCATACGACAAACATAATTAATCCTTCATACTCAAATTAAAAGGGGGGCAAAATAAAGAAACAAATGAAATTTGCCTTAAATAATAATAAAATTATATTTTTATTGGAAAACTTTGTTTTTAGATTTGCTATCTAAACCAACAAAAATTTTTACGACAGTGGACATGTAAAAATATGACGACATAACGACGGCAGCAGATATAATTCTGACACGAGAAGCCAACTGTACACCTAATCCTGTTTTTACACATCACAAACGATCCTGGCAAGACTGTGCAATGATGACTCAGTATGTGAATTTATTATCTAGAAGGTTGGTTTAACACCTTTAAAGAACTAATACACATGCACACATGGAAGAATCATTTTATTTGAATGATTAAATATTTAGTAAAGTTATCAAAATAATGTAAAAATTATTTTTTACTAGAATAAAGGAAAAAAGAACAACTAATCTCCAACACCATCATCAGTACTCTTTGTGTCAACAGGCCATTATAATCATCTATTTAACTCGGCAAAGTTTAAGAAAAGTTTTGTTCGGATTTCACTTTGATAATGATGACATCTCGAATTTTTTCTGATGTACATTTGTGTGGCTTTGTGTCAGTTGTTGTCGGAAGGTTTCAGTGGTGAAGGCATAGCCACTGGTCACTGAAGAGTAACGGCTTCAGCTGCAAACAAATCCACAGGAACATCAGAACGACCTCCTTCGTCGGCATTGCGTAGCACCGGCGAAGTAAAATAATTATTAAAAATGGCTACTAAAGCAAAGCTTCAAAAATTTCATACGTCTCCTTGACATCAGAAAACACTGCTATAAAGACAAAAAACGTGCAAAAAGCAGTGTTGTAAGATAGTGCAACTTCACCTCCTGTCATTTCTTCTACTATCCATTTCCTCTAGTTCCAGCACAATGTTTCGAATGTGTAGGGGTCATCTCCTGAGTGCTGATCCAAGATAAAAAAACATTGGCAATACTTGTAGTTGTGTACCTACTTTGACTTTAAATTCCTGAAATATAATTTTGTCTGTGTAAGAAAGATAATCGTAGAAAAACAGTAGAATTTTATTCAAGCCAACATTGTTGTTTTAAAAGCACGCAAAGGAAACAAAGTGCAAAAACAGGCTTGTCTTTACACGTTTTTCTTTGTTTATTGTACATACAGTTAACTATCGACAATTTTAAATTGAAGAGACCAGAGAAAAAGTACAAATAATTGAGAATTCTTATCAACAAGAATTTGAGTGAAACCAAAACGCATGGTAAAATCATTGCAAAACTAAAAGATTTATTCGTTCATTTGCCTCAAAAAGCACTTAAAGGCCGTCACTCACTATCCTATGCAAATATGACATCTGTGTAAAAAAGTAAGGCAGTGTGTACTAAAAATTCTTCTGTGTGACAGATTTGGAAAAGTTTATGATAATTTCCATAAAATCATAATTTTCATGCGATTTTAGCCAAACAGCTGAGAATTTGTTGGTACTAAACAAAATA
This sequence comes from Dexiosoma caninum, assembly GCA_963924685.1. Taxonomy (NCBI): domain Eukaryota; kingdom Metazoa; phylum Arthropoda; class Insecta; order Diptera; family Tachinidae; genus Dexiosoma; species Dexiosoma caninum. The sequence goes on from OZ004729.1 coordinate 59,697,029, forward strand.
AATCAAAAAAATTAACAAAAGTGTTTTTAATTAAACATACTATTATTTATTTAATTACACTATGCAACACGAAAAAATTGCTTTGATAAATACTAAAAATCTTCATTCACTAAAAATCTTCATCACTCAAAATCATCATTATTTCAAATTCAAACTGACAAGGTAAGGTTTTTGTAAAAGCAAATTTTTTTCTAAAATTCATACAAATAACACTATGCAACAAATGAGAAAACACAATTTTTTTCTTTGATAACCACTATTGTTTTTTAATCCACTGTGTTCACATAGCTACAAAAATCATAATTATTTTAAATTCTATGGTAAACTTTTTTCTAAAATTTGGGTTTTTTGAAGAGGCTTCTGCCTACATCTGGTCATAACTTGGGAAAGACTTATTCAATCTTGTTATGCAATACGTCAAAAAATTTAAAATTATTTTACAATTATTTTTTGCTTTAGCCATTAATTTTGGAGTTATTGAAGAAAAAGTGAAACAATTTTTTTTTTGAATAATTACTAAATTTTTGAATTAAAAAAATTCTTAAAAAATAGAAAACACCAAAAAGTTACTAGTTTTACTACTTAATCTTAAATCTTAAAAGTAATAGAAATAAAATAAAGTTCATTTCATGAAAATCCATGGATCTTCAAATCATATTAAAATTTGTGTAGAGCCAAAAACGGTGTGATTGTTTCTTGTGTCTACCTGCATTCATGCATATTTTATTTCCCTTTTTATTAGAAAAATTAACTAAAAAGGGCATAAAAAAAGATATATATAAAGGATTTACTATGCACAATTAGCATTAGCCAACAAGTGAATTCCGAGCACACAAGTGTTTATTTCAGGTACAAAAATAAACTATGTGTGCGGCAAATTTATGACCAAGAAGAAATGGCACTATTTCTCAATTTCGTAGCGAACTAAATACAAACATTTTTTTAAAATAAAGGTAGACAACATTCACCAGTACTGGACACCTAGTTCAATATGTGAGAATAACCATTTTGTTTTTAGTAAATCTATTTTCATCGAACTCTCCGTAAGTACTTTTAAATGAAGTTTTATATACATCTACACATTGTCTCACAGCAGCTTTTTCTCTACTTGCAGAGCATTCAAGAAAATGCTACAACCTATGCTGTGGAAATAACCATTCAGTCATGAATCTGATTGTTATTTTTGTTTAAGTGCTAAAACAGGTCTGGGAAAACACATGCGATGGTCCTACCCCACAACTTCAGACATACCGTTTTACATCACAATAAGTGTCATATCTTGAAAATCCGTGTGGTAGACCATATGGTAACATTTTATCACTCCCTCAACCTTCATCTTCGAGCATGTGTACTACATCAGATGATATAAGACCGAAACTTCATAATCAACTTGAGCTCATTGATCTTATAAGAGATTTTGAGCTAACAAAAGAATCGTCGGAGCAGTTAGCATCCATAGTCATATGAAAATTTTTATAAAATAAAAGATAATATGTGTTTTTGTTACGACATAAAATTTTGCCATATAAAGCGATTAGTTCAAAATTTTGTTAAAGCACTACACAAAGAGAGTATAGCCTTTGCTTATTTAAAAGCAATTATTACAAATCTTTCATTTGCAAAAATTTGTGAAGGCGTTTTCGACAGTCCTCAAATTCGAAAACTACTTCTAAAAAGAAATCGGACGTGATTTGATTGAAAACTATTCAAAAATTCATAAATATTAATTAATTGATATTTTTTATTCATGTTTGCTTATTTTTTTAAATTCTTAATTATACGTGTAAAAATGTCACTAAAAATACATTTTTGCATTCGCATTTTGGTCTATTTTCCGGAAAATCTAAGTGCGGAAAGTGGCGAGCATGGTGAACGATTTCATTTGGTTCCTTATTAGAGAAAGAATTCTCAACATCATAAGAGACTAAACAAAAGTCGAAATTATTTTTAGATTGTGCTTTTTTCATCAATTTGATTAAAATATTACTAATTGTTAACTTTGTTTGTTAAAAAATGTCTCCTAAATGTTAAAAAAATTAACTTTTCTTTAAATTTATGATAGCGCTGGTAAAAAAATCGCATTTCTTTCAAAAGAACATTCATTTTATCTTGGAGCAGAACTCTGAAGATGACCCTAACACATGCGACATTGCATTAGAAGGACCTTGAGAAAAGGGATAGTAGGAGAAATGACAGGGGTGAAGCCGTCTTATCTATCTATCATTATCTTACAACTCTGCTTTTGCACGTTATTTGTTTTTATAGCATTGTTGTAGCGCCTCTGATGTCAACGAGACGTATTCAATTTTAAAGCTTCAATTTTAGTAGCCATTTTTAGTAAATATTTTACTCGTAGCAGTGTTGAAGCTTCGGTTTGGTAGCCATTTTTTTAATATTATTTTACTTCGCCGGTGCTACACAATACCGACGAAGGAGGGCATTTTGATGTGCCTGTGGATTGATTACAGCTGATGACGTTACTGTTCAGTGACCACTGACTATGCCTTCTCCACTAAAACCTTCCAACGACTACTGACACAAAGACACACCAATGCACATCAGAAAAATGTGACATTTTTTTATGAGTATGAAACTGGGGTTGAACAGAGAAATTTTTTGATTCTGTATTTAATGTGCAGACTACTTCAGCCTTCGGCACCCTTTATTTGCGGTATAAATATGTTGGAGTTCGGTTATTCGTCTTCAACACTTTTAGTTGGTGTGAGTTTAAATTTGTTATTTATTTTTTAATTAAAAGAACAAATGATAGTGTTACAAAATTGTGATAAATGAAATAAAGTTGCTGTAAGGATTATTCATGGTCTGTCAGGATTACGTATAGATATACTTTATTAATAAATAACTAATTAAAAACGCCAGATAAAATTTGCGATTATTTTGGATTGTTATAACCGTATAAACTTCCATGAATTTTTGTTTGAGACTTACGAAACAGTTCTTTATAAACGAAAATTCCCTATAACCGTACTAATTTGTATGCAATATTAATGCAAACTGTTGGGACCGGAAAATTTGTTCGTTGTAGAAGAAAATTCTTTATAACCGGTGTTCGTTGTAACCGAACTTCACTATATAATATTTTTAATGGATGTGCACGTTATTTTATATTATTACCAATCCAGCTGAATGTGTTTCAAGAACACCTATTGCTGGAAATTCATCCGCGTACGCTCCACTGCAAACACATTCATTTATAACATTCGATGAAATCATATTTCAACTCGTTTTGTTTGTGTTAAACCGAATTTGATTGATGCATCCTTTCTTCCTTATATCCATATCGTTAGTTACATAAAAGAGGTGTTTGCATATGACTTAATCTTGTATGCACTCCCACTCGTACCCGTTTATCGTTAGTTGAAATGGAAAACCATGTTACTAACAAACATTTTGAAATTGATTATTTGATTGATTATTATGATGCTTATCAGAAAAATGCATGTCCTCACAAATTTTTAGATTTGTATAATAAAAATTATATATTTTATAAGCAAAAATCAAACGAATGTAAATACAAATATGTACGTGTATTATATTAAAAAGTTTTTCCTTCCTCCTGTAAGAAAGTAAAAATGTTATTTACGTGGTTTTCCATTTCACATGACGATATACAAATTCGAAGTGGTATTGAAAATGTGAAAAGTTTTATGAAAACTTAAGTGAAAAATATTAATCGAAGAGCAGTATTTAGCAATCGGTTTGAAACATCTGTAAAAAGTTGCTATTTTCACTCTCAAATATGCATAGAAAATGTCATTTGGCACATGATATATTTAGAGATGTTCAACATCGTTAAGTGTGGTAGAATTCATGAATTTAATAAAAAAAATAAAAACTATTTTAAGAACGTTAAATGACATTCTGAGTTATGCCCTGTTAGTATAAGATAGAAAAGTATAATTTTGAAAAACGCTGGTAGTGATAGGTGGGGTGCAGCGTTACGTGAAATCCTCTTTACCGTCACCCTCAATTTGCAATTATTTTGAATTTTTTATTCGCGGTTTCAATGCGTGTAATTAACAAATAAGAACTACTAAATGTTTACAAACACCTTTGAGCGTTGCAGTGGTTTATCTTGCAGTTCCGTTCCAATAAATTACCACTGTGGTATACGTTGTTATTTTTAGATAGATCAAATACAAGTCCTAAATGCCTGTTAGTTGCTCAATTAATAAAAAAATCTTATTAAGAAATAATCGAAACCACTCTTTATAACGTTTAACAACTTTTTTCATATCTTCGATCAGCACTCAGGAAAATCCACATGCGATGCATTATGCTGGAACTAGAGGAAAGGGATAGTTAGAGACATGACAGAAGGTGAAGCTTCACTATCTTACATCTCTGCTTTTGCACGCTCTTTGTTATATCAGTGTTGCATCACCTCTAATGTCAAGGAGGCGTATTAAATTGTAAAGCTTCGTTTTAGTAGCCATTTTTTTTAATTAATTTTTCTTTTTCTTTTTCTTTTTTACTTCGCCGGTGCTACACAATACCGACGAAGCAGGGCGCTTTGATGTGCATGTGGATTGCTATCAGCTGAAGCCGTTACTGAAACCTTCCGACAACAACTGACACAAAGACACACCAATGCACATCAGAAAAATGCGAGATGTTTTTATGATTTAATCCCAAACTTGGATTGAACACAGGACTTTTTTGTTTTGTAGTCAACGTGCATCCTTTACGAGTATAACACTGCTCTGCAAACAGTTATATTATGGCTGTTGTTACCGGTTCATAGAAAGTTTTTAGATAAACCGTTTTTATATAATAGACGTTTATTAACTAAAAAAAACGAATGTTAAAACTTAAGTAAATATAACAAATTAGTACAGAAATCTTACATTTGATTTTATTTTTCTTTCGGTTTAACATTAATAAAATAATTATGTAACTATTCTTTCAATTATTCAACTTTAGTAAAAATCTATTACGATTATTTATCTATGTTTGTTATATGGTTTAGCTGGTTCAGATGAAGCATTTATTTTGGTGCTAATACTAAAATCTTCAGTAGACCTTTAGCCAAATTCTTGAGAAAAGCTAAAAAATTTCTCATATTTATATTTACATGAACTCCCAAAAGATATTTGAGATATAGGAAATATACAAACAAAGTAAACCAAATAGCTTATTTAAAAATGTTCCTTATACAACAAACATTTTATTATTAAATCGATGAAGAAAAAAAATAAAAAACTCTTTTTTGCTGGAACTGTGATTAAAAGAATGTCATCATTTATCAGTAAATAACTTTTTTTTTTAAATTTCTACACTTTAAGAACAATAAATCGTCTCAGCAGAAATAAAAACCAAAACTTGTGGTCAACAAACCATATTGTTTGGACAAACTAAGCGTTTCAGCGTTAAATACGTATTTCACGTTTTACTTATTCCACTAACGTAGCACGAGAACTTCATAATTCTATAAGGATGTATTGCAAAGGACATGAGCCAAAAATATGAAAATGCCACCTTACACTACCACTTACAAAAGACCTTAACAAAGTACACACACACACACAAAACCCAGCAGCCAAACAAATAAAAAAATAATAATAATGAAAAAAGTGCTAAAAAATATAAACTGAATTCCAAAACTAGGACATCCAACTAACGAAGTATTAAATGAAGCAGTTAAGTTAACATGGAACTAGAAGGAAATTAACAGACAAACTACTGCAACAACAATTACGAATGCAACCGCCACTGCAACTACAACTACAACTGCATATAAAATACTGACTGAAACACTCATGAAATGACCAAAATATATTTCGGTATGTGGATGTGAAGGAAAAAATGAAAAAATGAGGAAAAAAAAACAAGAATTATGCGAGAACTGTGCAGCTAGTGAAAAGCCAGATAAATTTCAATTTATGATTTTAAGATGACATAAAAAATGTAGACAAAGTTCTGCAGCACTTCATAAACTTGTTACTTGTTATACGAGCGCATGGAAAAAATTTATGCTGTTGTTTGTCTTTAGTGTTCGTATTTTTACATGCAAGTGAAAATTATTACTTTGTGGAAAAAAACGTTGCTCTAAGGGATCTTTATACGCTAAAATATTTGTTTATTATTTAATAATTCAATTTGTAATAAACTGAAGTGTTCCGGTGCTGTTAGTTGAGTAGTTAGATGTAGTGGACTCTGCTAAATAAATCCTTCGTCGGTATTTGAGCAACAAAAAACGTCCACTCCCCACCAGAGACACAGCAGTTCTGCTATAAAAAACCCATGTAACTGAAGAGTTATGTGAGAATTAAGCTCTATTCGTTCAAATATATCCGACATCTGCCCCTTTCTTTATACATATTCTTTTTTTGGCATGTGAGGTAGGGTTGAAAATGCCTTCGCACTTACAGAGACCGTCGTCATCTGCGTCGTGTGGTGTTACCACTAAAAACTTCCCTCCTCCTCCTCTGTGTAGATTCCTTCACGGGACCGCTTTCCTCATTACTTCGGGAAGGCCCAGAGCGACGTCCCAATCAGGACCGCCCTTACTCACCCACGTCTGGGTCCGCCAAGTTTGCAGCCGGCACCATGGCCTCGGCCCGAATCCCCTGGTGCCCGTCAGAGGGGGCCACGCTATGCAGCAACGCATCGCGGTCCCTCTTCTTTCTCCGTAGAACGTACCCTACGTATTGCACCACAGCGTCCCAATTGTCCTCGCAATCGAGCATCCTCCCAAACACCCTGGCAGGAGTGAACCCGCCAAGCCGCTGCGCCATTGCATTTCTTTCAGTATGACATCTGATGCAGTCGAAGAAAGTGTGTTCTGCATCATCATCCGTCATACCACAGTAAATGCAGTCGGGACCATCTGCCCTGCCCATCCGGTACAGGTACTTTCGGAAGTATCCGTGGCCCGAGAGGAATTGTGTCAGGAAGTAGTTAACTTCCCCAAATATCCTACGAATCCATACTTCCACGCAGGGAATGAGCCTCACCGTGGACCTGCCAACCTCTCCGCGGTCCATCTGTCCTGCCACCGCCGGACAGTTTGGGGTCTCAGACCAATAGCACCAACACCAGGGCCCTCCCCCCTCGAGTTCCAAGCCTCACACCGCTCGCGCGCCAAGAGGTCTATGGGTATTTCCCCACCTATCACCAGGACCGCAGCGCCCGGGACTGTGCGGTAACCCGTAGCAACCCTAAGGGTCGCCGGCCGCTGTACCGCTTCGAGCACCCTGCGTTTGGTTCTCTCACCCAGTACACCACCCCAAATCTCGCTCCCATGCAGCAAGATCGAATTCGTGACTGCCATAATCAGCCTCTTCTTGCTCTGTGTCAGCCCGCCGACATTCGCCATGAATCTGCTCAGCCAGTCATCTTTGGCGCCTTAGTCGCCATATGCCCTATTTGGGCCCAGTAAGTCAACCTGTTGTCTGAGTAGTTAATGCGTTGACTATGCAACCAGAAGATACACCGTTCAAGACCCAGTCATACAAAAAAATGTTTAAATTGTGCCTGTGTTGACATGGGCGGTATTTGAACAATAAAATGTCAGCGAAGTAAAATAATATATAAAGTAGATAGTGAGGGAAGGACTATGAATTTGTAATAAACCTTATATGGTAAAAGAATTCAAAGTCGGCTTGTATTGCTAACTAGAGAATGGTATTGCTAATTAGCACGTTGACTACAAAAACCCAAGGTCCTGGGTTCGAGACCACTAAAATATAAAGTAATTAATAAAAAGGCTACCAAACATTACTTCACAATATGAATTCGTCTCCTTAACACCAGAGTCGCTGCAACACTGCTATAAAAACATAAAACCCGAGTTGTAAAAATAACGAAGCTTTCTTCGACCAGTCACTATCACTTTTTTTAGTTCCGGAGTATGCATTGCATACGTAAGAGACATCTCCTGAGCTCTGGCTGCAGAAAAAAAATCTGCCCTTCATTAATTAGAATACATACAAAGAACTGACCACTACTGGGTGCCTCTATAGCCTAGTGTACGAATATTAGACTATCAATCTGGAGGTTGCGGGTACGATTCGGCCCTAGACCGTGGGTTTAACATCCGATAAGGTATAAGAGCTCCGCAGATTGTATATTGTTAAAAAAAAATTAATTTTACTTCAACGAGCTGATGGATAGTAACACTCCTATTATTAGCGTTCTTAAACGTTGTCTTGTCAGTATATTCAAGTCAAATCTGTCAATGATTCTTTGAAAATATACAATACTTTTAATTTTTCAGCCAATCTTTTATCTTCACATGATTTAATCTCGACTCCTTAAATATGAAAAATGGCCATGAACATAAATACTCGTAACTAAATGAACATACAGGCCTTTATTTTTTTTAAATTTGGTTGCAAATATTGAAGAGCAGTTTTGGAGGAAATTTCTCCAGCATTATTTTGCGATACTCAATTGTGGTATCGGATTTCGATCCACACATCCTTTCCGGGAGGTGTATTCAGGACTTGAAACTCATCGCAAGGTAGTGCTTGTCGTGAATTATGGGTACCTACCTTTAGCATGCCGAGTCTCGGCGGCGTCGTCTGGCTTTCTCTACAAGGGTAAAGTATCTGGGATCTGGGGATTATTTTGGATCGCACACTCACCTTGAGGGAGAAGGTGATGAAAAAGGTAAATAAAGCGCTTTACTCATATAAGAGATACGTAGGTAAAACTTGTAGGCTTAGGCCTGAATTGACTTACTAACTAATTCGGCCCATGCTGGAACCAGTTCTGTTTTTCAGTGCTCACGTTTGGTGGACAGTGTGCAAGTATTAGTGTTACTGTAGGCGGCTAGACAATGGAAGGCATGCCGATAGACTCAGCATTCCCTCTCGGTATTTTTGCAGGAACTGTGGGTCTATGGAAGAGATTGTTGCTCACCTCATGTGACAGAGCCAATACTTGGTACGGTGGAGGTTCTTCGTTTCACATTTCTTATCATCTTTGACTGAAATCTCCCGGGTGAGAATTTTCTGCAATTTGGGATTTGTGTTGGAATCGGGGTGGTTTCGTGAGCCGAAAGTCAGATCTGGATCTCTGGTTCCAGAGTCTGAAATTGTTTCTCTTTTTCAGAAATAATAAGATAGACTAAAACAAACAAAGTTATAATGTCTTAAGTATTTATGAAATCGGCATTTTGAATAAAAAATCGACAAATCCACTTTCATAATTTTGAGACAAGAAATCAGCCATATTCGGAAAAAAATATACTTCAAGAGCGATTTTGAATTAACATTAGAAAAAATTTTCGTAAAAAACAATCAAACTTAACCGCAAAAATATCATTCGGAAGAGTCCAAGACAATTGTTGACTACTTATAATTTGCATGATTAAAAAAAGAATCGCGAAATGATCTTCTAAATGCCAGCTGGGAAGTATTCGCTAATTTGCTGATTACGGACATACAAGTAAATAGTTATTCTAAAGTCTTTTTTAGAATAGTATGTTGGACTCCATTTGTGTAAAGGGCCTTTCAGACTATAATACAAGTCTTACAACTTTCATAAGACTTTGTGAAAGAAATCTAATGAGATTTGGTGCGACTGTCAAAAAATCAAAAGTAATATTATATTTTGCTTTCACACTATCGGACTTCAAATAAAATGAAAAATATAAGTAGAAAGAAGAAACCCGGTTCAGCAGGAAATGATTATTTTTTGAAATTTTGTTATTTTCTTTGTTAGTTCTTTTTATTGTACAACAGTGATGAAATAAAAAGTCTTATCGTTTAGAAAAATTTCTAAAAATTATAAAGTCTTATGGGATACCGAATGAATGTCCGTATTATTTGTAATTTTTATAACACTATGTATTCACACTATCCCACTTCGACGTAATATGTACTTGAATTTTTGACATATTAAAATACAAAACAATATTATAGTCTGCATGGAGTAGTTACGTGGTTAAGTAGTTACGCCACATCCGACGTAGAGTGAAGTGTTTTTATTAAAATTTTAACCCATTACCTGACGATTGAAGTTTTTTATGTCTTTATTCGTCTATTTTACAATATTTTACAAATTGTCATTGGATTTGGGAATCTGATATATGTACATACATATGTACACCGGTTATAGTATGTAAGTGAGATGAAAAGAGAAAACAAAAACAGAAATAACGATTTTTTCTTCAATTTTGTAACTTGAAGTTTGTAGTGCATGCGAACATGTTTTAAAATTTTACGCGTGGGCCGATTGCAGTGTATTTCTTTGGAATTATTTGCAGATTGTACACTTTAAAATACTTGTCATCCAATAGTTATTTCCATTATGTATGTATGTGATTATATCGTGGAATAATATTTTCTGTTTCTTCTATTTCTTTTTTTTATAAGAAAAATTTTTTGCTCTGTTTTATATCTGCATATTTATTTGCTTCTCAATGTTAACGAATTCTTGGATCTTAAGATTTACACTCGGCAATATTTCCATACATTAAATAATTTTTTTTTTTGCATTAAACGTTTATTATTTCTTCCTCATTTGACTTCAATACGAAGATGAACGTTCTTGTGAAGATGACCAAAAGTAATAATAAAATTCTATTAATGCTCACAGTTTTCTCTCTTTTTTTGTTTTTGTTTTGTTGTTGTTATTATTGCATTATTTGAACATGTTCACAACTCATAAATGTGTAATTTATGTAGTTCTTGTGACTATTATTAACAATATATGTACTATGTGCACATGATGCTATTGTTGAAGCACAATAGTGGACAACAATATAGTAAGGATTTTTGTTGATTAAAACTTAATAGAAACCAATTCCGTAAAGTATACTCAGCAATAATTCGTATTGATTGTAAAATCCTAAAGAAACAACTAAAAGAAACAAATAAAATTAATAATTCCGAGATAATGTGTAGTAAATTCCAAATTTATAGACGCGATAGAGAAGGTAAAGAAGGTGGTGGTGTATTAATTGTGTGAAAGTGGGAAGTGTATCATTGTTTATTACATGTTCTTATATTCCACCTGCTTCAAGCCTGGAAGTTTATGAATTACATTCAAGGGCTATTAAACTAGGAACAAATTTATCTAAGCTTGCTGACTCTGTTATTATACTTGGTGACTTCAATCTCCCAAATATCGTGTGGAATGAAAATGAGAATATTAATTTCTTTACACCTTCCTTTACTTTCGTGTTACTCTTAATATTATCGATGACATTGTTGACCTACCGCTTTTTCAAATTAATGGTGTAAAGAATTGTTTAAGTAGATTACTTGGTCTGGCATTTGTTAATAATCCTGAAGACTTAGACATTAAGCGTATAAATCCATTATTATTGCCTGAGGATTCATATCATCTTACGATCGAATTTAGTATGTTCGTCCAAACAAAATTGCAAGTCGAATATGAAGTAAATCATGAAAAAATGTTTGACTTCAAACATGCGGATTTGTCTAAGTTAAACAACCTGTTAACTGGAAATTTACATATCTTCCTTGTAACAATAACAGGAAATTTATATACATATGTCTTAAGCAGTTTTATACTGACTCATTTAATTGCTTTAAAAAATCGATCCCAATTGTAAGGATAAAAACCCCGAATGGCCCGACATGGATTACAAAATACCTTGCAAGGTTAACAAATGTAAAAAATAAGCATTACAAAATATTTAAAAAATATTTAAAAGATCTGGTCTCTGCTCTGACTACGCCAAGTATTCCGTATCTAGATCGGCTTATAATTTGGTAAATGGCAAATGTTACAATAATTACATCTTTAAAATAAATTCGGGCTTGAAGAGAGATCCACGGACCTTTAATCAGTTCATCAATACGAATCGTCGAATTTCGGGATATCCAACGGTGATGAAACTAGGAATCACTGAATCTTCAAATGGCTCGGAAGTTAGTGAATTGTTTGCTAATTTCTTTTCAACTTCATACCCAACGAAGGTGTGGAATGACGCATCGGAATATCCATATATTATTCCTGATGCGAATAACATTACTTCTCCAAGACTTGATACCTCTACAGTTTTAAATGAGTTGCAAAATTTGAAGTAATCTTATAAATATAGCCCAGCAGTATACTTAGAGAATGTTCAGCACAGTTATCTATGCCTTTGGCGTACATGTTTAACATGTCACTATCATATGGGTATTTTCTGAAGTTTTGGAAAGATTCTTTTATAATACCGCTGTTTAAAAGTGGAGACAGATCTAACATATTAAATTATAGAGTTATAGCTAAATTAAGTATTATCCCCAAGCTTTTTGAAAAGATAGTAACCGAATTCTTATGGCATCAACTATCATCATACTTCACGCCTTTTCAGCATGGATTTAGAAAAGGTCGTGCAACTACAACAAATCTTTTAGAATTTACATCTTGTATAACTAATTCTTTTTCTTCTCCTATGCAGAAACACACAATTTTAACCGATTTCAGTAAGGCCTTTGATAAAGTAAATCAAAAACTACTCCTATACAAGCTGGACAAAATTGGATTTTCTGCAGCTTTTCAGAGTTGGATATCGACTTATCTTACGAACAGAGTTCAGTGCGTATTATTTAAAAATATGAAGTCCAAATATATTTCTGTTCCATCTGGAGTTCCTCAAGGTAGCCACCTAAGTCCGCTTTTATTTTTACTATTCATCAATGATTTACCATCTTGTATCAAATATTCTAAATTATTAAAGTACGCCGACGATGTAAAACTTTTTTTAAGTTTGAAAAATCCTCACCTGTGTTGATTACTGCAATCTGACCTAAATAATTTCAGTCAATGGGGTGATATAAATTTAATGGACCTCAATTTAAAAAAATGCAAATTTATGCTGTTCTATAGAGGAAGCCATCTATCCTATAATTATTATATTAATGATTATACTCTTGAGGAAGTCGAAACATTCCTTGATCTTGGTGTCCTACTCGACAGAAAATTAAGTTTTAATTTACACATTTCCCAATCAGTGAATAAAGCCAAAGGAGTTCTGGGAGTCATAAAACGTTGGGGTAAGGAATTTAATGATCCCTACGTTATAAAGCTTTTGTTTACGTCATTGGTGAGACCCATTCTTGAATACGTCTGTATTATTTGCGATCCGCAGTATGATATCCACATAAAGAAAATTGAATCAGATCAAAAACAATTTCTTTTATTTTGTCTGCATGGACTTCCTTGGAATCGCGATCTTAATCTCCCATTATATGAAAGTCGCCTTGCACTGATTAAGCTTCCTACTTTGAAAAGTAGGAGAATATACATGAATGTATCATTTGTAATGATTCTAATAAATGGCGTTATTGACTCAGCGTTCTTACTCCGTCACATTGAATTTACAACACCAATTCGTCCAACAAGATATTATGTTCCTATAAAACTTCAATATTTCTGCTCCAACTATGCCAATTTTATAATTTAATATTATTACTATTGTTATATTTATTATTAATATTTTGAAATTTAATTTATGTTTAAGCCTGTAAGAAATTAGTTCATAGGCTAAAAATTTAATAAAGAATAAAGAAAAAACCTAACCGAATAACATATCTGGATAAGAGTAACTATATACGTTTACCGCGCGTCGTCTTGACGAGTTTGACTAGCCTTGTATAGGCCAAAATGAGACTACAAACTATGCAGCAGTGATGGGGTGTTCAAGTCTTGATTTCTTGCCGAGTTTATAACGAAAAATTGCACAAATTGCTTAAATAGTGCCAATACATTATTTTACACAAAAAGATATCATTTTAATTTTTTAATTCTCGATTGATTAGTTGAATTTTAAATATATAGATCTTGGGTTTGTAGTCAAAAATTAGGAAAAATCCTCTGATGAGCTAAGTAAGCATTAGCGAAATAGTACTATGTGGATATTCTTTCCTCCTCAGTTATTGTACTTTTGTAAAAAAATGAGAATATGAGAATATCATAAAGTATGTAATAATAAATTTGACATTTATTTTTTAAGGGAAAAAGCACAATTTTAAAATTAGAATCATAAATAATACATTACATTATATTAATTCCAAAAAGAAAAAAATCATAGAAATGATTTTGTAACTTAAATACGCGACATTGTCTAAATGTGTACTATTTAAATATCAGAAAAAGCACCAGTGAAAAATTGAGTTTCTTATTTAAGTATCACTTAAGTATAAATACCAAGTCAAAAATTTGCCCTAAACACGTTAATATTTTTTTAATATTTTAATCGGTAAATTGCTGAATAAAATAACTTCAGATTTTCAGGATGTATTCCAAATTATAAAAATTTTAAAATTATTTATTCAAACTATAACTTACAGCATAACTTACATGGTAATTTATTATTGCTTTTTGATATTATGATTAAATATTCAAGCTAAACATTAAGAAATAAAGCTAAATATAGTTCGAAAAAAGCTAATATGGCCACACTGTTTCTTCCACTCTTTGGAGGGACTTTCGTTTACATTCGTGTTGTGTATGTGAAAATGACGCAGTGTAGTCCCAGGGCCATATCGTGGCGATCACTGCTGTAAAGCTACAATTCCATACTTAAATAAAAACGTCAACGTTTTGCCATAAATGTTCAGGATAACTTTTTGGGTAATAAAAAGCACTAAATCGAATTAAAAACAGAGATAAAATCGATAGATTGACCTGAAAAATAATTGTTTTTGCACCAAACTTCACTACTTAACCCGATGTAAAAATTTAATTTTTAAATTAAAGTCTATATACACATATTTATGTATATGTAAAGAAATTTGTATTATCTATTTATATATATGTAATATTAATTATTATTTACTTATTATTTATTTACTACTTATTATCTGTAATTGATAAAATGTAAAAAAAATGTAATAAAGTTCACAAACACACAAAAAAAAATTTTAAATTTTAAAGTTTTGAAGAAGAGAACATGCTTGACGTCCTGATTAAGGTTTAGGCAGAATCTAATAAGGCAAATATCTACGTAGAATTAATTTTAATTTTACAAGTTTTCTTTTATCTTAAACCAGCACTCAGAAAATGACCCCTACATCTTCTACTACATTTATAACCACGCCTGTAATAAATGCAATAACACAGTGGGCAGTTTTGCAAATAAACTCTAATTAACGTGTTGTTTATGTCCAACTTGATGGTACTGTTGGCTGAAGTTGTTAGTATGGTCACTCTACATCCAGCAGTCATAGGATCACACCCTATGCTAGATATCAAAAACTTTTCTGAAGTGCATTAGTATCGATGTACACGAAATCGCCCTCCTTCAACGTGTTTTGTTCTTTAACCGACTTCCACAAGCGATTTCTTCAATAGGAAATGTAAATGTTTTTCACTTATAGAAGGTGTTTTTTTAGAGGTATGGAATTTCCGATAGCAATAACTGTCAAACTAACTGACATACTAATGAAGTGTGTTTGTCTTTTTTTCGGTACAATTTGGCAAATCACCATACGAAGACGTACACCATAATGAGGTTTACAAATCGTGGAAATTTATTTCCAAAATTCGAAAAACAAAAGTTCTTCAAAGCAATGTATCCACTGTATGAATGTAATGATATCTTTTGGGAGTTCTTGTACAAACATGTGAAATTTCTAAGCTATTTTCAAGAATGAATGAATGAAATGAGGCATAATGACCAGCTAAACCATATAACAAACATAGATAAAAAAATCGTAATTTTGACGAACGTTGAATCATTGAAGGAATAGTTACATAATTTATTATTATTGTTTATTTATTATTATTATTCATAAAATTATGATAAAATCGGTAGAATTATTGAAATGCTAAGTTAAGTTGCAAATATTTTGTACCATAAAAAATTTGTCACTTTTTTAAAGTATTGCTAAATTGTAGAATATGTTATATATCGAAAGGCAACATTTCTGTTTAGAATGTAAATCACCATTACATATAATAAAATTTTCTGTTCTTTATTATTTATTTTATTCACTTTTTTCATCCTCCTTCGAAATGAAAAAAATTTTGTTCCATACTTTATATATGACTGACTGTACATTAACATTTATAATACGTAGAATTATGAAAACGGAAACAGTAATTTTAAAAATAACTAAATTTTCTTCATCATAAATCTTCTTCCTCCGGTTTTAATATAATATTTTTCGTTTTTGTATATTCCAATGAATATATTTTGACAGAAGCACTTGCCTGTATTCGTAAAAGTGGGAAATTTTACTCAAAGATGCAAAAGAGCTGAAAGGAAAAATGACGAGCCAGAAGTAAACGAAAATAGCTAATACTATATCTGTTGTACATAGTACATTATGTATTATAGTTGTCTTTTAAAAATAATTTTTTTTTAATTCATCCTTGCTGTTATGCTTGCTAAATATGATAAATATTTTAAATTTGAGGGTGGCCATGGCACGATGGATGGTAGTCTGAACGTTGACTACAAAACCCAAAACAAACCTGGGTTCAACGCCAGTTTCAGACTAAAATTTTAAATTAAAAATAAACATCTCGCATTTTTCTGATGTGCATTAGTGTGTCTTTGTGTGTCAGTTGTTGTCGGAAGGTTTCAGCGGCGAAGGCATAGTCACTGGTCACTGAACAATACCGGCTTCAGCTGATAGCAATCCACAATCACATCAGAACGCCCTCCTTCGTCGGCAATGTGTAGCACCGACGAAGTAAAATAATAATAAAAACGGCTACTGAACCGAAGTTTCAGCACTGCTACGAGTATAAACAAAGAACGTGCAAAAGCAGAGCTGCAAAATAATTAATTAAGCTTCACCTCCTGTCGTTTCTCCTACAATTCCTTTCCTATAGTTCCAGCACAATGCTTCGCATGTGTAGGAGTCTTCTCCTGAGTGCTGTTCCCAGAAAAAAAAATATCTGCGACCATATTTGAATTAATAAACTTGAAGATATTTCAATGTACCTGATTATTCTTATTTTCCTATATATCAAAGGAAAATAGATCAGATAAATCAATACCATTTATTAGTTTATAAGCTTAATTTTTATTACCATTTATTATGAAAAATGTTCCACTGTGCTGCATTGTTGCGAAAATTTTTTTTCTTCTTAAACATATATCGTCTTGATTACATTTCTTTGCTGTTATACGAACCATTTATTATCGGCTTTAATTATAAGTTTGGGTGGCCACCTCTTAATGTCTTAATGAAAGATTTTATGAATCGAACAGTAACTTCGTGGCGTCAACACTATAATTACCAATCCATAATTATTTTTAAAATATGTATGTAACTATCCTTGGTAAAACTTGGCGTATACAAATGCCAAATGCGTAAGAAGTAAATAACTATTTGCTACGTATCAGAGCTGTAACTGAATCATTCTTTTTGATTTTAATTAATTAATAATTACGAATTAGCTAAATTTTGAACTGACTAAAATTTGAATAAATTCATTTTCATATATATTCTCATTTTGGTAGAAGAAATTTCCATTTTTCGTTCCTCTTAGATCTGCTCTTGAATTTCATTGATTGCGACTCATTTTTGATTTCATTCATTTGAATTGCAATTCATTGTTCTAATTCATTTGAACGAATTCAAAATCAATTCAATTCAAACGAAAAGGAAATTAATTGCATTTAACTTTGACAAATTCATTTGAATTGGAAACGAATTGCAATTCATTTGACAAATTCATTTGAATTGGATATGAATTGAAATTCATTTTTACCAAATTCATTTTAACTGCCTCAAATTTCCTTCAATTAATTTTTTTTTGTGTGAAAAGAATTAATTCAACATTTGTTAACTCAGTGCATGAATGATTCGCGAATTAATTCAACAATGAATGTTTCATTTACAGCTCTGCTACGTATATCGGCTGTTTTATGCAAATAGAAGAACAAAGACTTCAATAAAAATTCAGTGAAATTCCTTGCCACTAAATAATAACACTGAGTGACAAAAAAGACATATGCACTTACCAACCTGTAACCTACTTAAATATCAACCGATTTTAATAGATTCAGAAAGAAGAGTTTTTCACTTGGTATTTAAATACGTATTTAGATAATTTTCATTTAAATTTAAGTTGTATTTAAATATAGCTTCAGTTTTTCACTGCTACTTAAATGTTCGTAATTAAATGCGATAAAAGTATGGAAGTTCTATGAAATTATAGTAAGCAATGATTGCCTACTACTAGGTGTTAACTTTTAGGAAAATAATAGTGTTAGAGATTATAGGTGATGAAAGGAGCAAAAAGCTTCATTGTTATTTTTACAATTAAATTTTTGAAGCTGTATTTGATAGACATTTTGTTAATTATTTTACTTCGCCGACAATGTGTTATTCAACACGACACTGTTTAGGAATGGGATCATGTGATACACAACCATTTTAAAAGTAATAAAATACATTTTTTAAAGTGAAAAAATTAAATGAAATATTTTCATTGTTCGTATAATTTTTATATTGTGGAAAATGTACGATTTTATTTACTTATGCATGACATTAAGGTTAGGTTAGGTTAGATTAGAGGGCTATCGACCATGATAGGTCGACTAAAGTAACCATGCCGTTTTGTTACCATAGCCCCGTAGAAACCAAAGGACATAACAGCCACCTTTTGTCCTTCGCGTACCTCACTAAGTCCGTCAGATCCAACCGAGAGCACAGCCCCAAGTTGTGAAAGAAAGGCGCCCCCAAGAATTTCATGCTCGACCTAGCCAGACCGGAGCACTCCCTCTCCGAATCCTCACCACAGCCCATACACCAGGCATTGAACGGAATATCCATCCTCTCAGCATGCGTGCCGATAGACCCATGGCCCATGCAGATGGCCGTGGGTCTACTAATGGACAATAAAATTAAACAAAAATAACTTTTTGCATGAAAACAAGTGTTTGTGTAAAACGAAAACAAATAGCCAAATTCATATGCTCACTTAAACGGAACTTAAATATGCAATATTGGCATTTAAATACTATTCAAATATCAGAAAAGCAACAGTGCAAAACTCAACTTCGTATTTAAATAGAACTTAAATATAAATACGATTTTCGAGAATTATTTTACTTCGCCGGGACTACACAATACCGACGAAGGAGGGCGTGCAGATATGCCTGTGAATTGCTATCAGCTGAAACCGGTATTGTTCAGTGACCATTGACTATTCCTTCGCCACGGAAACCTTTCGACAACAACTGACACAAAGATGCACTAATGCATATCAGAAAAATGCGATATGTTTGTATGATTTAATCTGAAACTGGGATCGAAATCAGGAAGTTTTTGGTTTTGTAGTCAACGTACAGTCTATTTCCGCCATCGCTAGTCCTTCGTGTAGCTTCATAAAGCTATAAATAAATATTATATTTATCAAAAGGACTTGCAGCTTAAATAATTAATGTAATTAATATAAAAAGAGGTAAAAAAACTAGAAAAATTATTCTAAAGATAGAAAATAAATTCTGTCAATACTAGTACCAAAAGCCAACGTTGGGAAAATATTTTCTCAAATACATTTAAGTAAAACAAAAACTTAAAAAAATAGTTGCAAAATTCCTACTCTATCTGGAATTTTTAATAAATAAATAATAATAACAAATAAATTTATTTGGCCAATTTTTGTACAAATTAAATTTAGTAAGAACACGTACAACTAATATGTACTCGTATAATTAAATAGTTTACTACGATCTCTATGTGTGATGAACTAATATACATACATATATATATATATATATATACATATGTATAATATATACACTATAGAGCAAAAGTGAACACTAAAAAAGCCCAATTATAGATTATACAAAAATTTTAAAGTTATATTTGATACTATCAACTACATATGTATATATTATATTTATTTCCTTAAGCAGATTATATTAAAGGATTAAATGCAAAAAAAAAATAATGAAAACAAAAACAAATTTATTCTTTATAGTAGATTGGATTTAAGATATTAGAGTGTTCAGTTTTGCACTCTCCGTTTTTTTCAGAGAATATGTTGACCAGATAGTAGTTAGTGAAGCCACCTTTGCTTTTAATGACTGCAGCAATACGTTTCGGCAAGCTTGCCACCAGATTTTGATATATCTCGATAGGTATTTCGCCCAACTATTCTCCACTCTTCTCCACTCTTCTCCATAGTTCCTTAATGTTTGTTGGGGGTGTTTCATAGTTTCCGAGTCGTCTTTTCACAATCGACCACAAATTCTCGATTAGATTGAGATCTAGACTGTGGGCCGGCCAGATCATTGTGGTAAACTTTTCCTTTTGAAGCCAATTTTGCAATAATTTTGACGACTGCCTTGGGTCATTGTCCTGTTGGAAGACAGCATCTTCTTCAAAACACTCCGTCTGACCCATCGCAACTGGCAAGTTTTCATAAAGAATGTTAAGTTACATTTCTTTATTCATGATACCTTCTACCAACACCGACGGACCTACACCAAACGCAGAGACACACTCCCACACCATTATGGACCATCCACCATGTTTCACCGTCTCGATCACCTGATGCTGTTTTGTTGCCTTCCCGGTGTTTGACCAGAAATAATTAGTACAATCTGAATTAAAACGATTTATTTTACATTCATCCGACCACAGGACACGGTTCCAGTCGTCAGTTGTCCAGTGTTGATGACGTAATTCAAATGCTCTACGAGCTATTCTGTTTTTTGGTGACAGCTTTAGCTTTTTTGAAGGAAAATAACCGACTTCCTTAAGCGCACGACGCACAGTCAATACACTTGCCTTACTTTTAATACTTTTACCTGCCTCTTTCGGTGTTTTGACTTTTCCAACCATTAAGGATCGTGCCATATACATATGTATTAAAGAGCTGTACAAAATGTATTGAAAGTTCTGCATTCTAAAGCGCACTACTTCCAAGTCGTGTATTCCAGTGTAAACATTCTCAACAAAACAAGCATAACAAAACATGACTCTCACTGAAACAAAACAAGCACCATTCGAAAAGTTTCTCTCTATAGTTTTGTTTGTGCTTGTGTGTTCAAATGAAGCAGAACATCAAAACAAAAACAGACAATGAAATATAAAAAACGGTAAATTACACCAACGGCATCGAGAACACAAGAACAAACACAAAAAAGCGTAAAAAGCACGTAAGTATATAATTTTTTTTCATAATTTCAACTTTCTGATTTTCGTGATTTTTCTAAATTTTAGTAATCTTAAATATATGTACATATATTGAAATGGATGCATTAAATGTAGGTGAAATTATAAATTTTTAAAATTTTTTGCGAAATTTTAAATATTTTTCTTTAAAGAACCTTACAAACGAACCTGAAACCTAATATGAATTGTTATATTTTTATTTTATTTGTATACATTCGATTTTTTATGTTCATAAAAAATGCAAAAGTTTCTTTGCAAGTTTGTCTACGAGTTATTCAAACATGTTTTGAATGTTCCAAAATAGTTTTGATGTTCTAATTCATTTCTCTTCTACTTCAGCCTTGTTCTATTTTAACATTGTTTTGTTGTACTTGTGTTCTCTTCTTCAATGTTTTGATCGTGGAAGAAAAGAAATATTTTCGGAAGTACATACATACATATGTGTTTTGCAATGAGCAAGTAATCCATACACACTAATTGCAATTTCATGAAATGCTTGTAAGACATTTTTGTTGTGTTTGTGCCACACTTTAATATGTATGTATGTATGTACCTCGCATCAGCAATACTTAAAATCTTCGGGCGACCATTTTTGCTATGTTGACTGCCCAAATTTAGATTCTTCTTAATTTTCATAACTTGAGATTGTGAAATTTTTATTTCTTTTGCCACTTTACGTGTAGATTTCCCCTTTTGAAGCTGTTTGGCAACTTCCGAAATAATTCTGTTGCAGCGCGGTTTCATACTTCAGAACAAATAAATAAATCTTTATTACGCAATTCACTTTGACTCAATAAGCAATTGTAAAGAAATATCCCGTTATGATTTTTTGTATACTTTTTTTACTTCGCTTTGAAAAATTCCACTGCGTGCAAAAGTGAACACCATAGACTACTTTAAGTACATTTAAACAATGTTTGGTGCATGTGTTTTTGTTGTTGTTGATTAACGTAAATTATCTGTATAATTACGCTGTGCGACAAAAATGAAAGACAGACACGCATCGGATCAGTTCGCCATCAACCTTCAAAATTCTGACTTAATAGCAGGCTAATTACCTGAAATTTGTGTAGTTTCTCCTGCCGGATGTAAAGCGTGGCTAAAATCTTCCAGGTGTAATATTATTTCCGCCGTCGTAGATCACTACTGTTCATTGTTCATTGCAATTATTTTATTTCAAAACTCGCTCAACTTTCTTTGACACATGAACATACCCATTGATAAATGCATATCGCACATTAAATAAAATACAACCACAACTGAACATTGAGAATCATTTTCGTTTTTCATAAACCAGTTCATAAATCAAATCACTAAGTCCCCGTCCATATTGTGAAACATTTGCTGCAAAACTTTTTTGAATTCTCTTTTGAAGCTTCAGCAGTGTCCATACATGAAACTTTTGCTTCATGTTTAGTATTTTTTATTCCTCCCTTCTATCTTCTTTCTTTAATTTTTTTTGACATTTCTCAATACCGAATGTAAATATAAAATAACTACCCTGTGATAGAAGGTGTGAATATTTTTTTTTTGATACACATTTGAAGCACAAGGTATAATTTGAAGCAAATGGACGCTAAGAAGAAAAATTATATAATAATTTTTATATAATTTTATATTTTTTTTTTAAATTTTTGATTATATTTCACAAAAAATTAACAATAAAACAGGGTAGCTATTATTATGATAGAAGTTAACAGTATACCAAACGAAAAGAAATAAAATGAAACGTCAAATACACCTCATCTCAAAAGATGCAAATAAGAAATTCAACAAAAGCTGCATGTACATGAAACAGCGTACATACTTCCACTCCTCTTCCCCTTCTCGTCCACAAACTCAAAAGTTTTGCAGCAAATGTTTCACAATATGGACGGGGACTAACGGCCACGAAAATTTAGTTTTCAGACCATCTGCTATAACGAACGAATACTATTATTAACTGTGATAGTGGGCTTATAGAGTCGCGCAAATAGAGTTTTCATAAAAACTCGGAGTTTTCGGCCTTTTTTCAAACTTGACTCATAACTTGGTTAATAACCACGGGTTTCTTCACTCCTGAGGACACAGTTTTAAAGAAAAGTATCCAAGCTTTATTCCTGTGTGAAAAACTTATAAGTTTTGGTGATGAGTTTGCTCATTTAGATACTCTAAATTACAATTTTCCGTAATTTTTTAAAAAATTTTGTAATAACGCTTTACAACTTTTTAAGTTTCAATGAAAACGAAAAAAACTAATCATACAGTTTGAAAGACAAATTAATTCTAATTAATATGAATACAACAATTTTTAAATTTGCTCTTACCGTTCCAGAGTTATACCCGTTTTTATCTTTATACCCAGTATATGTTATTATAAGCTGTTTGCCAGTTCACCAATCATGCCCAATCAACAAAAAAAAAACTTTTGTTTTGCTCTGTGAAAAATCATTAATTGAGGTTCTTGCGATGTAGATCTATACCTTGCAATAAATTCTGGAAATCAGTTTCAGACGTTGTGACATTAATATAAGTATTAGCCAAAGGCACACCTCGTTCTGCCACATCATTTACCACTTGTAAATGTTGAACTTTTTTCTTTGCATCTTGAAATGGAAGGTTGAATTACTTTTCCGAACAAGCTCTTCATGTCGGCCAAGAAATTACCTCGTTTTTTCTTCTCGATTTAATTTTACGATTTCACGAGAAATGTTACGTACCTCTTGGCTTGTTTCCCACATATCTTTAAAATTGTTTGCTATTATTCTGGCACTCTTTGTGACAGTATATTTTTGCATTAGATGTAATTTAAAAAATCTTTGCAAAATTTGCATTTTTATCGGCGGTTTGGATGGATCAAGGGCATCAATAATTTTTCCCACAAGCCACACATTTCTTGTTTTCACAAAATTCATATCTATTTTGAATAAAATTACACATTTTTGCACCAACCAAAAAAACAATAAAATAAAAAAATTCTTACCGGTACGTCGACGAAAACTTTTATATATACAAAGAACTTTTCTATTTGATTCGTCGGTCAGCTAACTCAAAGATTTTTGTTATGTAAAATCGTATAACGGCAATATTATAGCGGAGAATACACATAAAATAGAAAGTGAAAATGACAGCGTGTAACGATTTAGATCAATAAATGTCAGAAGTTAAGGGCAGTTAAAACCCCAATGTTATAATCTTGCCAAATCTATTATTCATTCAATCCCTGAAGATATTGGGATAAATCCAATTAAACGGCGGATTAAATTAAAATGAAATAATATTTTATTTATTCGCAGAAATCACTATAAAGACCCAACTATAAAAATTTATGGAAATATACAATAATTATAACGAAAAAAGTATCACCATTTTTAAGGTACAAACTATAAAAATAGTGTAACTCGGGAACTGTAGGACCAAATTCCATTTTTCTTTTTCTTAATTGTTTAGAACTTATCCGTGTTCAAAAACGCGTCACTAGTTTTTATACCTTCCATATAAATTTGAAAAGTAATAAACCGTTTTTTACAGAATTTCTTAAAAAATTACAAAAGTACTTAATATGTGGAATCGTAATGGACAAAAATATTGCCGGATGGAAATAAAGTTTGGAAAATTTTCTTTAGAAATATTCGGTCAAAAAATTAAATCAACGTGGTTATTGACAAAGTTATGAGTCAAGTTTGAATAAAGGCCGAAAAACCAGATTTTTAACAGAGACTTGATTTGCGCGACCTCTAAACCTCTTCCTAAAAATCTAAAAAAAAATCAAAAATACTGGACCCTATAAGCCATCAAATTATGCTTGAGCCTCTGACAAAAAAATTTTTTGGGACGCCCTAATGTACATATGTACATATGTATGTTACTGAATAGGGGCATAATAACCAACGAAAATTGATATTTCGAATTTTTAGTTAATTTAAATTTTTTTTTGATTTCGCGTGACGATATGTACTTAAAAAATAGATTATGAATATTGAACTCGTGGAAATGAATGGTTTTTGCTGATTAAATGTAAAGTAAAATGTTTATTTAATATCGGGTGTAATTTCATTGCAATTGGGCAATATAGAATATGTAGAAACACACGGGAGTTAAACGATTTAAAATTTTCTAGGCTTTTCTGATTACATAGTTTTATTCATGTGCTGATTATTCTGGGAATGTGTAAATCTTGTGTGCGCACAGTTCAGACTTTAACTCTAAGAAGAGTGTACTTAAGTATCATAAAAAGTAGACTTTGTTAACGCAGCCTTAGTAGCGATACAATTGTGTTAAAAGTGTGTGTGGTCGCGATATTGGCTGTATCTGACTGTATGTATGTTGCGCAGTATTATGGGAATACATGAACGTCATATTAAAATTTTAGTCTGAAGGATGCGCTGTGTATCTTTCGATGGATCGTTCCATTTTGGTACGCATTTAGCCATTTTACATTTTATCTAAAATTATTTAAAATTGAAAGCCAGTTTTCTGTACTATAAATATTATGCAGTAATTCTATTTATTTAAAAGTGAATATAATTTTTCTCTTCTGCTGACTATTTTTACATTATTGCTTTTAATTTGTTGTGTTGCGCTTTGTGGCATTTACTGCATTTTGTAGATGCTTTTTCTTCTTTTAGCCACAAATTTGTTTTTTGCAGATACTTTTTTTTAAATTTTTTTGTTGTTAGTTTCGAACACTTTTGTTTTCGTAATGAATATTAATGAATTCTACAAAGTTAAATTGAATTATGATCATGAACTGGTTGACATTGGAAATTTTTTCCTTATATTTTTATTTATTTAAATTTATTTGAACGTGATGCTGAAGATAAAATAATAAAATTAGTATTTTGAATTCTCTTTCTATTTTGTTATTAATCTGTTTTTAATGACGACTTGCTCATTCTTAATTTAATGAACCCTATGATGGTTATTTTCAAATTTGACTTTATATGCATATACGAAGTCTGTTCAATAGAAAAGGTGAATTTAGATTTTTTTTTTAAAGTAATTATTTATTCATCAATATCCATTTTGTCCTTTCAAAATAATCCCCCTCAGTTATAATGCACTTATGCCAGAGCTTCTTCCAATCATCGAAGCACTTCTGAAATGCGCTTTTCGGTATGGCCATCAGCTCGTTCTGGATTTTGACTTTATCTCATCAATATTGGCAAAACGCTTTACTTTCATTAGTCTATTTAGTTTTGGGAACAGGAAAAAGTAGGGGGATCGAAATCTGGTGAATAAGGTGGATGAGGCATGATTAGGGTGTTGTTTTTGGCCAAAAAGTCATGAACAAGCATTGATGTGTGAGCTGGTGCATTATCGTGATGCAGAATCTATGATTTTTTTCCACAATTCCAATTGTTTTAGCCGTATTGCTTCACGCAAACGTTGCATAACTTCTTTGTAGTATTCCTTATTAAGCGTACGACCTGTTGGCTAGAACTCATGATGCACCACGCCATTGTAATCGAGGAAAATAACATTCACCTTTTCTTTTGAAAAAATCTTGTACAATTTCAATATGGGGAAATGCTTTAATATTTTATTTTTAAGTTTTCTTAATAATCGTAAGTAAAATCATAACATTTAATGACCAATGCACCATTTTGCTGTTTTAAAATTTTGAGTTGTAGACCGTACATGGTAACTGAACTGTCTGTAACATTAGACATTAAAAAAAATCAGTAATTCGATTTTCAAATGTTGGATAGCGCAATGTTGTTCACACTATTTTACAGTGAACTCGAGAAAACGGGAATACCCGAAAACATGGATGATTCAGAAACGTGAACAATTTTATTTTTGAATTGACTACTCTAAAACGTAAAGAAAGTCTAGCAGCTATAAAATAACTGCATTAAATCCGCAGAAGATTTTTTTTATTCTTATGTTGTCATATAATTTTAATTGTATATATAACATTTAATAAAAAATAATAGAAATCGGTCGTCCTTGCAGGCTATGCTTGAAACTTCCCGCACACTTTAACCCATTAAAAGCAAATTTGCAACATTGGACACAGTTTTTAAGTGTAGAAATATTAATGCATATCGAGAATCAATTCGTTAAGAAATTACGGAAAACAACAAGATTTTTTTTCGCAAATTTTCGACATAAATATCTTCCGAACCACTTCACAGCCTCTATTTAATTTTGCGGCATCCGATACATATAACAATACAATATAACAATCGGAACGAATTGGTTCATTATCTCACGACATCTCAATACCTATCGATTGTCGAAAATTGTTATAAAATCTGTAATGTCTCTTGACATCAGAGACGCTACAGCACTGCTATAAAACAAATAGCGAACAAAAAGCCCGGTTGTAAGATAGTGAAACTTCACCTCGTATCGTTAGAAAGACAGACGAATATAAATAGGAATCTTTTTCTACGTATTGTCAAGTTTTGTATATAGGATAACAGATATTTTCAATATGGAAATAAAATATATATTCAGAGTAAAGGACTTCCTATGGTATTACCAGCATCACCAATTATAGCCGATATTGTGATGGAAAAGCTATTAGATTCTTGTATTGGAAAATTAATTTTAAAACCGAGAATATTAACTAAATATGTAGACGATATATTCTGTATTATTGAGGATAGTCAAATAGAGAATATGTTGACAATTTTTAATAATTTTAACCAAGATATTAAGTTTACAATAGAGAAGGAAGTGAATTTAAAACTTCCATATTTAGATGTATTGATTGAGAGAAGAGGTCAGAATTTAATAATAGATTGGTATCATAAACCTACATCCTCAGATAGAATAATAAATTTTTTTTCAAAACATCCAAAGGGAGTTATAATGAATACGGCAGGAAATTTAATTGACAGAGTTTTGAATCTTAGTAGTAGTCAATTTCATAAGAAAAATAAGGATATAATTATAGATATATTGAGGAAAAATGATTTTCCAACACGAGTAATTCATAAATTATTGGAAAAATACGGTAAACGGGATGATATTAATGGTAATAATAATGTGGAACCTAGAATTTATCAATCTACGACATATATACCTAATATGTCGGAACAACTTGTAAGATCGAATATATTTAATACGGAAAAATATAGAATGACATATAAAACATATAATACTTTAGGAAAATTATTTAATAAAATGAAAGATAGAGTTAAAAACACAGAATTATCTAATTTAGTATACAGGATACCTTGTAGAGGAAATAATTTAGAAAGTTGTAATAAAGTATATGTAGGAACAACAAAAAACAAGCTTAAAACTAAATTAGCACGACATAAGTCAGATCAAAAATACAGACATACATATATGTAAATATACAAAAAACAGCTTTAACTACACATTGTGCAACATTAAATCATTATCCAAAATTTGAAGACCTATATTAGAGAAAGAAACTAATTATAAAAGACATTTTTTGTTGGAAATGTTACATATGATTAAAATACCTGCGAACAATAGAATAAACTATAAATCAGATGTAGATAATTTAGGACGAAATTACAGATATTTGGTGAATACAATTTAGATTTAGATTATGTATTATATATATATATTTTTATGCAAAAAATATAGTTAATAATAGATAGTCATAGGTCATTTATTAAATTACTTTTAATAATTATTTTATATTCTAATAGCTATATGTTATTATTACATTGTAGAAATATGTTATTTTACATACATGTATATACATATGTACAAAAGAAAATAATTTTGAAAACTTGTTTTTTTATGTATACATGTACACACATTTATACATGTGTATAAATAATAGTTTTAATATTAATGACAAAAAAATTTTCATTTCCTTTTTTAAAAAAATATTTTTGTTAATACAAATTATTATTTCCTGACGAAGCTACCTATTTGGTAGCGAAATATTGAGAAATAAATAATAATTGAAAAACTTTTCATAAAAAAGACCATCGCTCAAAAATAAATATAATTAAAAAATTTTAATAAAGGTCAAAATAAAAATAGAAGTGATACTAATATAAATAAAAAAAAATAAAACATTTTCTTAGCCATCGGGAAAGATATCTATCTACGTCAATGATTTGGATTTTTTTTATTAGCAAATCGCTGGCTACATAATTTTGTCTTCCGAATTAAATGTGAAATTTAATTCTTTTTAACTTTTTAGTGCTTTTTTATGAAGTCGTTTGGATGTTTTCAGAAAATCTCTAAAATTTTCTTGGGGGTTCACATGCGTACTGACGACCTTTTGCAAATTTTGTTTAGGTAACGAATATAAAACCAAATCATTTATAACACCAGAAATAATGATGATGATGTTCAAAATAATAACACCTTAACTATAAACTATGTAATTTTATATATGAACATATGTACGTACAGAAATACTTAATGAATGTGGATGAATGTTCATTCGTTCTACATTTTATGATGGTGTTATAAAATATAAAACTATAAAAAATTAACCTTTAATTACCTAAAGAGGAAAAGTTATATTATGATATACATTTATTTACTACGAATATGACTATTATTTTTCGAGTAGACAGAAATAATGACAAACTAACTTAATTGTCAATGACCTCATATTCATGTGTTTTAATTAAATGCAGCCCGAAACATTATACTGAGATTAAACCCTAATTTTAAAATATATGATTTAATTTGTTTAACCAGAGACGGTAAAATTGATTTGTACGCCACTCATAAGATAGTTTCCTGATGTGCAGTAGTGTCGGTATATGAGCAATGGCAACATCTGCAAACAACTCTGTTTTTGAGTCCCTCTTAAATTCACGCGCATTTATATAAAGTCTGTCGCAAGTCAGGAGACTTTTTGATGTTAAATCGGCGATGCCACGTACACATGTACTTATTTTATTCTTATTTCTACCAAAAATTATTATTAAATTATGATAAAATTATATTAAATTTATAGATCATCAATTTGTCAAAACTGAAAAAAATCTTCAAATTCGGCAACACCGTCTATAAAAACCACATAAACAACACAGCAATAGTGCGGAAGATGTGTTCAAGATTTGCGTGGACAACTACGCATAGCGTCTTATTCCACGGTGCTCTCAACACTGAGTGAAATTAAGACGACCACTACTGAACACGAATTCCGCTGCAATCTTTTTAAATAATTAAAAATAAAATTAATTTTACAAGTCAAATCTCTCAAAAACATATAAACGCTTTCTCTGTTGATCTCAATAACTGTTGCATATTTATTTTCTCATGAGAAGGTTGGCAATTCGGATATAAACTTTAGCAGTTTCATTAATCTTAATATCCAGCTCTGTTATCAAGTTTATTTCATATAAGTACATCCATATGTATTCATGAATGCATATGGAAGTATGTATGTATGGTATATTTGCCAACCACACACACATACGCGAAATCGCTAAAGTTGTTACAACCCAGTGAACACTTTTTAAAAAAGCTTGTCTAGGATTTGTCATCAATATTATTAGACGTATATGTCTGATTATTTTTTATAAAAAAATACACAAAATGACAAATATTGAAGTTGGTATTGCATTCGCTTTACTCTTCTCCTTTCGGACATGAGTTTTTCAAATATACAGAGAAATCCATCCTGAAGTCAACGTGCTAAATACAGGGTGTCTGGTGGGAAATTTATATTTTTAAATACGATTATTTCAAAAAGTAATAAACGGTGCGGAGGGAGTGTTTCGCCGTTGGAATTATCGATTGTGCGGATTTGTCAGTCACGATGTCACAGTGGTCGAGTGAGCATCGCACGTTCGCTGTGGAGACATTTTTTAAGAGTAATGATTCTTACGTAGTTGCTCGTCGACAATTTTGTTCAAAGTTCGGTATTCGGCGAATAAGTGATGGACCGAGTGTAATTCGTTCGTGGGTGCAGAGATTCCGCGCAACTGCTTCGGCTATGAATGCCCCACGGCCAGGCCCTAGTCGATCCGAAAACATTGAACTGGTTGAAAGCTGTTTACGTGAAAATCCGCGACTTTCAATACGGAAAAGAGCATCCTCACTGGGACTTCCAAGAGCGATTACTCATGAAATTTTAAAAAAGGATCTGAAGGATCTGGATGACAAACTCTTTAAAAAGTAAAATCCGCATTTCCATTCTATCGTTCAATGCTCTTAGTAAAACTTTGTGGCAATTATTACTATTATTAAGTTGTTCCGACATATTAGGTATATATGTCGTAGATTTATAAATTTTCGTTTCCATATTTCTATTATCCAGATTAAGGTATTTTTCCAATAATTTATTAATAACTTGTATTGGAAAATCTTTCAAATATATTTATAATTATATGCCTATTGTTCGTATGAAATTGTCTATTACTAAGTTTCTTAACTCTTTCAATTAAATTTCCTGCCGTATTCATTATAACTCCATTTGGATGTTTTGAAAAATAGTTTATTATTCTATCCGAGGATGAAGGTGTATGATACCAATCTATTATAAAAATGCTGACCTCTTCTCTCAATTAATACATCTAAATATCGAAGTTTTATATTTATTTCTTTCTCTATCGTAAAATTAATATCCTGGTTAAAATTATAAAAAATTGTTAACATATTATTTATTTGACTATCCTCAATATGATATGATCTATTCTATTTTTTTTTTCAATCACGATATCTTCCTTTAAGGTATCTGATAAAGCTTCAGAAAAAGTTACTTGAATCAAAATGTTCCCTGGGATATTTTTGTTACTTGTATGGTATTGTCGCCTCAAAAGTAATTAACTTAAATGGTTTATAATGAATAGAAATGTATGTACGTATGCTTGTGTAGATACGAGTATACATGAATAAATAGAAAAAAATTTATTAAATATATGTATGTATATACACACATTCTTTTAGACAATAATATTTAACAACTCCTGGAATGTGAAATGTCCTTTCCCAAACTCTTCTCTGTTGCTCTAATTTTCTCATATATTTTTGTTGTTGTTGTTTTGCAATTGTATGTGGTATTTCCAATATAAATTTATTTAAACAATTTTTTATTCATTAAACTATATAAAACTAATAGTTTAATATAAGACAAAATATTTATTATTCCCTTATACATACTTATGTACGAATATGTGTGCACACTGGTCCCTTGTTTTAGCTGATAGGCGGTTAATGAGAAAAAATTGTCAAATAAAAATTGTGTATAAAACAAAATTAGTTACAATTGAATTTTTATTTTATTATTTATTGCACACATTATAGACGTTATACAGAACCCAGAATTTTGTTTTAGTCACAGGGAACCTTTAAAGAACCCGAGTATTTCTTGAACATATTAGCGTTTCCATATGAATAAATTTTAATTTCTAGGAAATAAGAGTGTAAGCCCTCATTCGTATAAAAATGACGTGAAATTTTCCTGTGTACATGCAGTCATGGTATGGTATTTTCATGACCTCTTAAACACTTCTTTATCTGATTTAATTTCTAATGCCATTTTAAATACAAACAAGATCATAACTTTTGAAAATAATTACAAATCTGCCGATTAATTCATATGAACAACTGCGCAGTTGTACGTTTATTGTTCTTAGCAGTGTTCAGCACCTCTGATGTCAGAGAGACGCACTATGGTCTCAATGACAAATTTATCGCGAAAAAAGTCGTTTCTTCGAATGGCACGAAATAAATAATTTGTTTGGTATTTTATAACCAACACTGCACCGTGCATAACGGTATATTTTTTTCTTGTATACTTGCAATATTTTCGCTGCAGCATTGGTTTGAACACAAATAATTTTTGCATTTTGTTTTTATTAAGAAATTAGTCAATATTTTTTTGTGATTTGGATAGCTTATAAAATAAAATTAAAACATTTTCGTTATTATTTCCTGCTTTTATTTACAAATTAGAGGTATGTATGTATGGACTATGTACTTTTTTAATTCTTGATTTGTAGTCGAATAACTATTTCGTTTGAAAAAAAATTATGAAAAAGAAAACGTATTCGTAAATTCTGCATTTTTATCTGTTTTATAAATTGTGTTAGAGTTTTAAATGTGCATTTACCTAGCTTTAACCCCAATTTTTATTTCTGTGTGATCTGTAGCATGTGAATTATTAAATATTTAATGTATTAGCTGCCCTTTTTTTGCCATTAAATTAAATATCGAAATTTTAGGTTACAATGTCTATCACCATAAGAGATTTGTTTAATATTTGGTTCGCTGAAAAGGATCAAAAGAAAAAGTTTAATGCTGTTGTATCTCACATTTTCATAAAAATTGATATACAGAATCACGAAAATAGTGAATATGAAAATAAAATAAAACAAGCAGCTCGGAACTTCGTTACCATACTATCGCAAAAGTAGGCAAAGGCAAAGCGAACAAAAATTTTTTCGAGTCTAGATATAATTCTTGGTTGGATGAGTTCTTTCCGCGACCATGCATTAGAAAGAGATCAGCATTTATTTGTAGTATGTTTGGTTCCTTTGGAGTTGAAAAATAGAGTCAAAGTTATATGGAAAAACCCACGGCCCTCTTCTACTCGCTTTTGCAGACCGATTAAGCTTACATTTGAACGAGAAAATAAGATATTAATTACTTGAACTAATACAAACTCAAATAGCAACAATTTTTCCAACTGAAATACAGGTTAATGATGATATTATACATGTTAACAGATCGAAAAACAATGAATTTCGATTTGGGGAAATGCTCCCCGAATTGATTCCCATTTTAGGCATCATATACTGGCACATAGCGCTGAAGACGATATTCCCATAGTGCTATGATTTGACGGTGGCGCATTTCTCTTTCATATTGACATAAATTATTATAATGTGAACGGCATGGTACGCGTTGCACACATTTGAAAATTGATGCCAATAAATGACAACAAAAGAAAAGCGAAATGTGTGCAATTCATACTCCAACAGCAAAGACCTGTTGTAACTTGCCTCAAAAAAACCAATTCTTGTAAAACCTGATACCTGGTAAGGTATTATTCAGCGACATAAAAAAGTAAGTAAAAAAACAAAAACTCAATTAAGAATTTCCAATCAATTGGATAATTGCTTATTCTAATATTTCCAAATTGTTTCATTCAGTTGCATCAAAAAGTTTTTTTTTACTTTTTCTACCATTTTAATTCGTTACGCTGTTTTGCAGGACTGGAGATGTTGAAAAATAAAACAGTTTTCCCAACAGCAAAAACATCAACATGCGCTGCAGGAGTGAGAACGACTACATTAAAAGGAACAACAACAAGAACAATTCTCAGTAACTCTCAATTCTGCATGGTGCAATTATCAATTATCACTGTAAATATTCATTCGTTGTTGCTACTTTGCCACTTGGGTAGTCCAGTTTAATATGAAATTCTTGTCAACACCAACAACAATTACCAAAATTTGTCATTAATGGTTTTGTTCTTTCTATGTAAAAGTACTTTTGGCAGAGGCAGAGAAAACGAAAAATGTTAAATTGATTTTGAAGGAAAAAGGTGTTTTTCGATATTAGAAGTGCATTAGGTGAAATACAGTCGAACTTCTCTATAACGTAGCAGTTGGGGACCGTCAAATTTCTACGTTATAGAGAAAATTCGTTATAGAGAAACTGCAGATAATTTTGACTACATTTTTTTTTTTTTTGTAGAAAATATATTTATTAAGAAAAAAAAAATTGTGTTTACATGAACACATTATTTTTTTTTTATTATACATACATATGTGATTAAATTGTTGCAAAAAATCGAACTTCGCAATAGAGAGATTATTTAGTGTGAAAAATTCTATTTAGGTCTTAAAAAATTTTACGTTACAGAGAGAACTTCGCTATAAGTAAGTTCGTTATAGGGAGATCAAAATGTATGAAAATGCTCACAAAAAATGTTGTGTTCACGAATTTTATTTGTTATAGAGAAGATTTCGTTATAGAGAAGTTCGCTATAGAGAAGTTCGACTGTACATACTGCATTTTATCTGCCTGTTTTTGCAAAACGAAAGAAAATATTCATTACGATATTTACATTGAAAACAACAATAAAATACAAAAAAATTTATTTATTTTTTTTTAAATTATGAAAACAGAAATTCTAAAATTTCTTAAAATTGCCAAATA
Organism: Dexiosoma caninum; assembly: GCA_963924685.1. NCBI lineage: Eukaryota > Metazoa > Arthropoda > Insecta > Diptera > Tachinidae > Dexiosoma > Dexiosoma caninum. The sequence continues at coordinate 59,732,149 of OZ004729.1, forward strand.
AAAGGAAATATTTAACACATGAGTAATATTGTGTGAGAAAAATTAATGATATGACTATGAATGATATGACTACTTGAAATTATACAAGACTTCAAAAATGTTGAGTTACGGTGAGAAAACCGTCTTATCGTAACCGCATGTACTTCAATAACGAATTGAAAAATTTTTGGTCTTAGCCGATTCGAAACAGTGGATCTTCTGGTTGCATATGCAAACTCTAACTACTCAACCAACAGCACCCTCCCTATTTTTTAACTTTTGTAAAATTTAAATTTATTCAGGTTATTGGCCATTGTTAACTATGCCTTTTAGTTTTTAAAAGGAATTGGTACATGTTTACGAGGTTCGTTCAAAAGAAAATGTGAATGTTATTTTCTTCGATTACAATGGCGTGGTGCATCATGAGTTCTAGTCAACAGGTCGTATGGTTATTTTTTTTTTATCTGGGACCAGCACTCAGAAGATAACTCCTACACATGAGAGGCATTGTGCTGGAACTATAGGAAAGGGATAGTAGGAGAAACGACAGGTGAAGCTTAATTAATTATTTTATAGCTCTGCTTTCGCACGTTCTTTGTTTATACTCGTAGCAGTGCTGAAGCTTCGGTTTAGTAGCCATTTTTATTATTATTATTTTACTTCGCCGGTGTTACACAATACCGACGAAGGAGGGCGTTCTGATGCGATTGTGGATTGATATTTGCTGAAGCCGGTATTGTTCAGTGACCAGTGACTATGCCTTCGCCACTGAAACCTTCCGACAACAACTGACACACAAAGACCCCCTAATGCACATTAGAAAAATGCTAGATGTTTATTTTTATTTTAAAATTTTAGTCTGAAACTGGGGTTGAACCCAGGTCTGTTTAGTAGTTTAGTTTAGTAGTCAACGTGCAGACTACCATCCATCGTGCCATCGCCACCCTCAAAGAATACTGCAAAGAAGTTATGCAATGTTTGCGTGAAGCAATACGGCTCAAACGATCGGAATTGTGCATCAATTGGATTCTGCATCACGATAATGCACCAGCTCACACATCAATGATTGTTTGTGATTTTTTGGCCAAAAACAACACCTTAATCATGCCTCAACTACCTTATTCAGCAGATTTGGCTCCCTGCGACTTATTCCTATTCCCAAAACTTAAGAGACTAATAAAAGAAAAGCGTTTTGCCACAATTGATGAGATAAAGTCAAAATAGAAGAACGAGCTGATGTACATACCGAAAAGCGCATTTCAGAAGTGATTCGAGGATTGGAAGAAGTGCTGACATAATTGCATTATATACTTGGGGGGATTGCTTTGAAGGGAATAAAATGGATATTGATGAATAAATAAATACTTTTCAAAAAGATTTAAAATTCACATTTTCTTTTCAACAGACCTCGTATATAAAAACTCCTAAAAAGTCTTTGAGAATAACTGAGTATACAAACTGAAAAACTTTATAAAGTAGTTTCAAGTTGATTTAAGTTAGATTTAAAATTTGTCTTTCGTTTATTTAACATTGCACAATGTTTATTTTCCCCGTTTTAATATTAATTTTACATTACTCTACATTTGTCCGAAAATTTTGAAATTTGCTATATTGATTTGCTATATAGATTTCAACGTTGATTTAAAATGAAAAACCTTTAATTTTAATACAAAACGGGGTTTTATGTATAACGTTATTTTTACTACGAAAAATTAAGAACCAAATTGTTTTAAGATCATTTTGAAATGTATTCGTTTCAAATCAATGTGAATCGATGTTAAATTTAAATTACGCCATTTTTTTTGCAGAAATTTAACATGATTTTAATCAACATTTCTTCATGTTAATTTTATATTCTGTGTAAAAGTAGAAGCAAAAAGTTTAGTTCCCTTCCATCCCGCTGTCAGTTTCTAACAGCGATTTCGTGGTTATTTTATTTAATTCTTTTAATTTGATGGAAATTGCATAAAAGCACGTTACGTTTTATCAATGACTTTGTCGAGGTTTCATAAACTTAAAAAGAAAATAATAACAGCAATAACAACAATAATAATAATTCGATTTTAGGAACACAATAGTTTTGGAGACAGTTTCTATTAACTGAATATTTTAACCATTTACAAACTAACCCACGTGATTGTTTTACTTTCTTTATATTCGTATTTCGTTTGTGTTGAACATCCTTTGAAAGTAAATTATTGTAGTGAAAACGATGCCCTGCAGAGATTTTCACAAAGAATTTTTACCATGCAAATATTCAACATAAGCGAACTTACATGAGCCCTGTGAGAAAATTGGTATGAAATGTTCCTAACGTACTATTCCCGTAATAAAGAAAAAATTAAAATAGTTTATTTATTTCTTGCGTTACGTTCTTTCTATTTATGTTAGGTTAGGTTAGGTTCGAAGGCAGTTCACCAAAATGGATCGTCTCAAGTAGCACCATAGGTGCCGTTTTGTTACCCTAGGACCGTCAGAGCCAACATTTTCCGTTTACGTACTAAGTCCGTCAGATCCAACCGAGAGCACAGCTCCAAGTTGTCAAAGCAAGCCGCCCCAAGGAATCTCAGCATCGACCTGGCCAGACCGGGGCACTCAGAGAAAGTATACAACAGTCTTCCTCTCCGTATCTTCTCCAAAGCTCCTACACCGAGCATTGAACGGATGCCCATCCCCTTAGCATGCATGACGATGGACCAGTGGTCCATGCAGAAGGCCGTGAGTCTACTCCTATGGCGCAGTTGGAGAGCAAAGTATAACAACAATATTCTCCACGCGACGTCTTTTCAGCATCACGCAATCACGCAAGATATTGAAAACCTCCGCCATCCGGCAAGGCTGGCTAGTGCTCTTCCCACGACGTCGCTCAATGTAGAGGGAAAAAGTCCCAACACCGTAGAGCCACGTCATCGGAATAAGCCACCACCTTCACCCCACCTCACTAAGGTCGACCAGAACAAAGTCCATAATAACCAGCCACAGGAGGGAGATAGGACGACTTTGGTGCGTGTTTCTACCTACGAATGCTAGTCCCCGCTGAATGAGCCCTGATCTCCCCGTCGGAAAGTGGTGATTTCATCCAGTCGCATATGAAACCATCCACCCTCCGCCTATGCAGGGCCGAAACAATCGGTTCCGCACTCACATTATTAAAGGCCTCCTTGATATCAAAGCAGGCAGCCAACGTGAACTGTTTTCACCAAACAGATTCCTCCACAGGCCACACAATCTCTTGCAGAGTACTCTCCGTGGATTTACCCGTATATCGAATGGGAGTGCCACATGCAAAAAAAGGTCAGCCTAGTTCCCCTGAGTTTTCGCATTATTTACTATCTCGTATACCGAATTTCAGATCTTTAGCTATAGTGAAAGTGCCCGAAGAAACGCAATAAAGGCATACAGACCAAAATGATTAATGCACCTGATACCATGATAAAACGGCTTGTGAATTCCACATATGACATATATGTACATCAATTTTATCAACGTGCAGACTATTTCGACCATCGCCACCCTCAAAATGATTTAACTAATATTATTTCTATTATATATTTAATATAAAATATTAAAGATTCAAAAACATATTTTCAAATATTTTAAAAATTTGGTTTAGGCTCTCTTAAAAATTTTTTAAAGGCCATAGTTTTTGTCTGTTTCACATTGGGGAAAAAACGCCTATCTAAGCTAATAATCTGATTCACAATTGTAAGCACAGTCTTTTTCCTTAGATCAATAAATATCGACACACGATTTAATTTCAACGTAACTCTTTATTGAATAATTCAAAGGAGACAAAATTTAAGTTCAAAGAGATAATTAGGAATGTTATATATATGTATATATAAAAAATATCTCAGTGTTGCCATTTTATAGAAGTTCACTAATGTAAATGAATAATTTTAACAACAATAAATGCATAAATGAATTATAGGTAACTAGCTGACACGGTCCGCGTTTCTGGCCCTAAGCAAAGTATTACAACACGATTTATTTATTTAAAATAAAAAAAAGCAAAAAAAATAAATATATATGTATATGTATATGTCATTGGTAGTGCAATATGAAAATTGGATTTTGACACGCACCTCCGCCCGCAGACCGAAAATCATAAATCAGACTTCACAGTGTCACCCGCCTGAATATTCTGAAGATTCCCTGCAAATTTCATCAATATCGGCCCAGCCGTTTTGGAGTCCATACGTTACATACATACACACATCCTGTTTTATATATATGTAATGATGTATGCTCTAAGGTCGATAAAAATTAGGCTATATGTTGTTATATAAGAACTCTTTAGACAATAAAATTCTTTGGTATCAGAATTTTGTCAGTATCAGTTTTCACTTTTATTTCTTTAATTAACTTTTTATTGCTATTGCAAAATATGTGAACGGTTAGAAAAGTACTTTATATGTGCATATATTGCAAATCTCAGACTTGTTTTACATGATTTTATGCAGATTTTTGCGCAAAAATTTTTTTTTCCAACAGATACCCAGGTACGTTGCTATGCACTTACAACTGTTTTTTTCCACTCACAAAAGAGTTAATAACGTTATTCAGTGCTCTTTTAAGGCCTTTTCACACTATAAGTCCCCGTCCATATTGTGAAACATTTGCTGCAAAACTTTTGAGTTTGTGGACGAGAAGGGGAAGAGGAGTGGAAGTATGTACGCTGTTTCATGTACATGCAGCTTTTGTTGAATTTCTTATTTGCATCTTTTGAGATGAGGTGTATTTGACGTTTCATTTTATTTCTTTTCGTTTTGTATACTGTTAAGATCATCATAATAATAGCTACCCTGTTTTAGTTTACTCGTGGTACGCAAGTTAATTTTTTGTGAAATATAATCAAAAATAAATATGTATCAAAATATATAATCAAAAATTTTAAAAAAACAAAAAAAAAATGTCGTTTAAGTGGAAGCGGGAAAGCGTAGAAAAATTAATTACATGTGTACAACAGTATACTTGTTTGTACAATGTAAAATCAAATGAGTACTTGGACAGATTGAAGAAAGCTCAAGCTATCCAGAACATATCACAAGACCTTTGCGAAAATGAGAGTACCATAGCTGTAGATGAAGTTAAGCGCAAGTGGAGGGTTTTAAGAAGTCAATTTATGAGGGAGCAAAGGCTTTTAAAAAACTCCAAAAAAGTGGTGCGGGAGTAAACGATATTTACACTCCAAAGCTATGGTGCTTCGAGCAGCTTAGTTTTCTACAAGCCCATATTGCAATGAGGGGAAGCATTGATAACACAGAACTAGAGGTAATTTTGTATTAAATAAACAAATATTATAAATTTATAAAATTCTATTTTCATTAATTTCTTTAGAACGAAGAAAATATAATACCTGACTCTGGAACCACTTCTGTCAGCAAAATACAATACAAAAAAAATGACGAAAATTCCTTAATCGAAGCGCAACCAAAAAAAAAGAAAAAGGTATTTTGATTTCAAAAATTTTAAAAAAGCAAATCTGAAAGTTCTTTATTTATCACACTTTACTTTTAGCATGGAATAATAGATTTCAAAAACGATTTAACCGAGCTGAAAAATACAATAGCCAACAAAAAACGAAAAAAATTCGCCTGGCTCGGAAATTTAGTTGCTGAAAAAATGGAAGACGTGGATCCAGAAGACCAAGATGATGCGGCTTGGGAAGTGCAATGCCTTATGAGGAGGCTAACTAACTCTAACAAAAAGCGCAATAACGCAGGTCCATCATCTTCTAAGGACATCTTACAGCTATCGATGGAAGGCTTGTTTGATGATGAAGACATGTAGACATTTTGTATATATGTATGTACATAGGTAACTAAACGCTTTTTACAGTTTTGATGAAATTAAGTAATATATGATATATTTGTGCATTGTTTTAATTTTTTTCAGCTCTGTAAAAATGTGATGAAACCTGAAACCTGAAACCTAGGCTGTGAATTACAATTTTAATTTTGTTTAATCTTTTTTTTAATTTTTTTTTTTTTTTTTTTGGGACCAGCACTCAGGAAGTGACTCCTACACATGCGAAGCATTGTGCTGGAACTATAGGAAAGGGATAGTAGGAGAAACGACAGGAGGTGAAGCTTAATTTATTATTTTACAGCTCTGTTTTCGCACGTTCTCTGTTTTTACATTCGTAGCAGTGCTGAAGCTTCGGTTCAGTAGCCATTTTTTTAGAGATGTTTATTTTTATTTTAAAATTTTAGTCTGAAACTGGGGTTGAACCCCAGGTCTGTTTTTTGGATTCGTAGTCAACGTTCGGACTACTATCCATCGTGCCACCGCCACCCTTGTTGTTTACTTTGTTTTTATATTTTAAGTAACTTTGTTTTTGTTATCTTTTGAATTACTTTTTTTATTATCTTTTGAATGACTTTTTTTAAATAATTAATGTAAGTTTTCTGTGATTAATTTTACTTTTACTGTGATTTTTACTTTTATTAGTTTATAAGTTTTTGATCAAATTAAGAAGAATTACAATTAATAATGAATTATATTAAAGTATTATTAATATAAATTTATTTAAATAAAATAAATAAAAAGTAATTAAAAATTTGATTTCATTTCAATGAAATTTATTTAATTGAGCTTAATGTAAATTTGAAATATATACATATATTAATTCCAGTCAAGTTTGCCTTCATTGGTGAAATATTCTGTGAATTCCTGCCTGATAGTTTCCGCTGCACCTCTTCGTGGATTGTACGTTGAATCTGAACTGCCACTCGCCTGCGGTGAAAGTTTTTCTTCAATACTATTTCTATACGTGGACTCACTATTTATTAAATAATTATGCAAGGCACAGCAGGCCAAAGTTATAATTTCCACAGTTTCCACTTTCAAGTTTATTGGGGATAGGAAAACTCTAAACCTATTTGCTAATATTCCGAAAGCATGTTCTACGACATGTCTAACACTGCCTGTGTTGTGTTTTAATTGGCAAGTATGTTGCCTTTTTGCACAAATCAATTAAACCTGAAATCATTTAATTTGTATATACATAACTATATATGTACATAAATATGTAACTAGAACATATTACTTACCAATTAGTGTATCCTCTTGTCCACTGTCCTCGGATTCAAGTTCATCAATTTCTTCTTTAATGGATTTCACTAACTCATTAATTATAAAATTTTTCTTCTTAGCGTCCATTTGGCTTCAAATTATAACTTGTGCTTCAAATGTGTATCCAAAAAAAAATATTCACACCTTCTATCACAGGGTAGTTATTTTATATTTACATTCGGTATTGAGAAATGTCAAAAAAAATTAAAGAAATAAGATAGAAGGGAGAAGCATAAGTTTCATGTATGGACACTGCAGAAGCTTCAAAAGAGAATTCAAAAAAGTTTTGCAGCAAATGTTTCACAATATGGACAGGGACTAATACAAGTCTTACGACTGTCATAAAACTTTGTGTGAGAGAAATCTAATGAGATTTGGTGCGACTGCCAAAAAATCTAAAGTAATATTATATTTTGCTTTCACACTACGCACTTAAAATAAAATGAAAAGTATAAGTAGTAAGAACAAAACCGGTTTACAAGCAAATTACTTTTTTCTTGTTTTGTTATTTTCTTTGGTTGCTTCCACAAAAACACATCTCTGATAAACATAAAATTATTAAAATACGACTGTCAAATTCCCATCCGTATTTCGGTCAGATACATCACATATTGTTTTTACACTATTATCCTTTCCCATTCGATTTAAGTTTTTGCCATGGCGTATTACTCAGTATTCCAATGAAAAAAGGCCCTGGCTGTTATTTTGTTTACAAATAAAAATCATTAAAAATTAATACTGTATTTCAAAACATTGAAAATGACTACTTGATTGGTATTGTAATTTAATAACAAGTTATTTCTTAAATAAATTATAACAACACCATATAGAAGTACGAACAAGGAGGAAAATTCGAAAAATATATATATAATTAGTTAACCTAATGTAAAAGTCGCATCCGAAAGTCATCGCAGCAAATTTTTTGAACAATATTATTCTATGATATCTGTTCCTTAAGGTGCCATAAAAATTTATGGTAGTATACTCGGGTGTACTTATTTTGTATCTCTATAAAGATTTGTGTGTATTTAAATTTCTAAACTTTAACTGAAATATGAAATACGAGTACATATCTAAAAGCCGTTTAAAATAGCTGATACAACATTTTATCAAAAAAACGTTAGTTTGTTCGAAAACGGCCATCATTACGCTTTTATATAAAAATCAGTACTGAATCTAATCAATCTAATTTTTTCTCACTGTTTCAAAAGTCATATTTTAAGCAGCAATTAATTTAATGATAACTACATTTTATTTTTAACTGCACGGATTTGTCCTCTTTGATGATGCGTTTAAATTTTTTTTAATCCAATAATTTTTTTTTCCGCCGACAGATTAGCCCATTTTCCACTGTCTGCATGTTCGGTGCATTAGTGATTTACAGAGAGATTAGAGTATAAATTTCTTCCAAATATTTTATTAAATTTGTAGTAAACGAATTTTCATATGTAATTAATTTTATATATTCTTTATAAACCTTTCAAAAGTATTATCTATAGTGGCTTAAAGTTTACAATAATAAGCAAATATTTAATTTAATACTTTACCGAAAGGAAATGCCAATAAGTGCATGCTCAGGATTTTGGAAAGACAAATCACCTGTTATCTGTTGTGAATGCAAACAGTTCTCATTTAAATGCATGGAATTGACAACATTATTATTTGATTTCCTTCGTCCCCTTCTTTTAGCATCCAGTATATACCTATAACCGACCAGTTACATTTCTGGACTTCAAACGAATACATAATCCCAACAAACAGAAGCATTTGAAGTATAATAGATTAAACATTTGGTATCAAACGATATTCGCGATAGTTTTCCAAGTAAATATTTTTAACACCTTAATTTCAAATTTAAGTTCAGTTAAGAATGAGTTGTTTATTCTTTTTTTTTGAATATCAGACAAGTATGTTCTGAGGATCACATGTCGTGAAAGTGATTTGCAACCCGGAAAATGTGTTCCGAGCATATAATTTAGTGCGCTGAAAACTAAATTTCTAATCACTAATTTTGCAATCAGTTCCTTATTTTTGCGGCTTTGTTGGGATTTTTCAGAACACCAGGACTTTTCGGTATTTTTCGGGATTTCTGGATCAATGCGATTCTTTAACACACAATTTTTTTTTAATTAAATAGGGTTTACTTTTACTTGGCAGCAGTATTTTTTAATTACATTTAACTTTTAGCGCTCGATTGAGATTGATTTTATTGAGAAAAAGTCTTAAAAGTCTTTTTTGCCTGAACCCGAACAACAATTTTTTGAACTATTGTAAAGTATTAAGACATTAAGACAATATGACAATATATCCCACAATGTGAATACTAAATACGTAATTTTAAAATAAAGAAAATTTATTGTCTATAAAAACTTTTGTCCGTATAATGTTTCAATATTGAATGAAACTATTTTATATATACTTCACATTTCTGAATTATACGTCAGTACATTTCGATCCCACGGTTAATTCGTTTTTTTTTTCTCTGAAACAAAATTTGCTTAACATCAAATTTAAATTGGTTGTTAATAAACCATTTTTAATACACATTGAATTTGTAATAATTTTTATTTTCTATCTGAAATTAAATTTAAATAATTTTAAAATGTTTAACAAATTTTTAGATGGAGTTTAATTGAAGTTTCTATTAATTTGAAATCACTTCAACGTGTTTGTTGGTGTAACAAAACTAACATACATATGTATCTATACTTCATATCCCAGTTAGCAAGACGACATAGTCTTCGACGATGTATATACGTGTTGACCTGTTTTGTTTAGATTTTCTAAAGAAATTTATAAGAGAGATCATCTTATATGATGTCTCATTAACAAAAAGGTTAAAGAGGAATTCTACAAAATAGTCGTTTATATACAGGGTGTCTGGTAGCAGATTTATATTTTCAAACTTAAATAAAAAACGTGGGGCATTCATAGCCGAAGCAGTTGCGCAGAATCTCTGCACATACGAACGAATTAATTTTACGCTCGCTCCATCACTTGTTTGCCGAATACCGAAATTTGAACAAAATTGTCGACGAGCAATTACGTAAGAATCATTACTCTTAAAAAATGTCTCCACAACCAACGCGCGACATCGTGAGTGACAAATCCGCACAATTGATAATTATAACGGCGCCACCCTCTCTCTCCGCACCGTTTATTACTTTTTGAAATAATCGTATTTAAAAATATAAATTTCCCATCAGACACCCTGTATTGAGCGAAGCTCATTAACAACAAAGATTGTTGCAGGAAATTGTCGCTTCTGTCTTCTTGCATGAGGAATTTCGTCAACGATTTTCTTGAGCCATCCACAATATGTCTGCAAGGATTTTCTATTGTCTGGTACCCGCCGTTAAGGCCAACTGGGATACTAGGAATGTGTGTGGGGATGTGTATCTAATAGTTGTTTGAATTTGGGAATGTTGGCTACAAATTCCAATACTGATTAGAAATTTAAATAAACTTAATTTAAATATAAACTCTATGGCAATATAAAATGATTGTGTTCATACAGTAATTAACCAAGAATTGCTTGATTGTATCAACAAAAGTAATATTGTATGTATCTCGAATGATACTCGTATCTAAATAAGTAGAAATCACAACAACTACAAGTGGGAGATGAAACAAACAATTGTAACAATTTCCTAACAGTTAATAATGCCACACTGCAATATAATTTAGTTCTATTGAGTGCTTACAAATTCTGGGATGTTAAGAGGATCAAATGAGCAAATCATTGATTAAAATTGTTTAATATTTGTGGTTTAACATTTATTTGACCGTAAAATAAAGTAAAGCCTTTGCAAGGGTATCTTATAAAATTTCTCATCTTCTTCCTGCATGTTTTCTAGCACGTTGCAAATACATACACACGTGCATAAATACATACATATGCAATACCCTGCAAATAATATTGGATTACTTGGTCGATTTTAGGTGAAATGGATTGGTTACAAACATGGTCTTATGTAATGCAGTTGTGACCATGTCATTGAAGACAAAAAATTGTTATACAACAAGTGTTCGTGCTGGCCTAGTCACATTATTTGCAGGCTTTACCGACGTCACTTTTCGTATAATTGAGTAGGCCCCTTGCAAATTTCACTATGTTAATAGAACATAACATATATATTTTCATTGGAAACTTTAAATTGAGAACAAAAACAATTTGGGTTTATTTTTTTGTTGTGTGTGTTCCGGATCATAGGAACATCAGGGGTTCGGTCGGTCCACCATCTGCTACTATTATTCCTGATATAGGGGTCCCATTAGCTGTTGCATAGGCGGGAAGGCTCACGAGAGGTTGGGTTCTATCTCTAACTACGCCATAGCAAGAGCTATGTGGCCACTGTATGATTTGCATAGAACTTGGCAACTCCTGAGCTTTTCCCGTTTGTCCATTAGTAGACTTACAGCCGTCTGCACGGCCCATTGGGCCATCGCCACGCGCGCTGAGATGATGGGCATTCCGTCAATGCCCGGTGTAGTGGCTGTGGGGACGCTTAAGAGAGGGAGACTGTTGTGCGCTTTCTCTGTGAATTCCCGAGTCTGGCTATGTCTTATAATTAATAATGTCGATGTCGAACAAATATTGAATTCTTCATCTCAAGGAAGATCGGCTCTTAATTTTCATTTCATTTATTAATTCTTTTCAAAAAGACATAGTATAATTGCTCATAATCGGCCGCACTAATCTACTCATGAATATTCTACACACAATTAATTTAAAATTAAATGAAGGATTGCGTATATTTATTGTTGAGTTTGTAACAATTTACTTGATACAAAATGATATTCGTATGACTGTGGTTTTGCTTAAAAACAAAGCAGAAAATAAAGTGCAAGTTTTCCAAACCGAATTTTTGGGAAACATATGAATTTGTTTTTATTGTAAAAAAATTATTAAATAAATATATTTATAGGGATGTTACTACTTAAGGTAACCAGGTACCTGCGCCACACGCCGTAGAAAAGGCAACCAGGTATGAATCCGCAAGGAAAAGTAAAAAAAATTGCGTTCTTCTAAAAAATATATCGAAATAAATGCTCCTCGAGTGATCGATTTTTATATGAAAGTTCTTCCAGAACTAGATATCGATGATAGTATTGAAGCAATATTGCATGACAACTGTTCTTGGACAGAAGTTGAAAAACAGTTGGCTGCATCTAAAAACTATAGGCTAAATGAAGTGGTGCAGTCTAAATGTACATCTGCTAATCTTGATAAAAGGGTTCAGTATAAAAAGCCTTTAGGATTTCAACTTGGGCGATATAAATTTAGTTTGTTTGTTCTAATAAATTTTTCATATTGAATTTGCAATTTTGTAGATCAATATGGATTTTAAGCATTTATACCCAAATGCCGATATTTTTGATAATGCTTTTGAACCGTTCGTTAGAAAAATTATTGGTGAGTTCCATGATCGCTTCAAAGACTCTTTTTACAAAGCAAGGAAAAATTTAATAATATAACAGAAAGTGAGATATGTTATAAATTTTCTAATAGATTACCAATAAATAATGAAATAATTATATATCTTTTCAGATGGTCGTTGCATGGGAATCTTTTACCTGCTACATAGCATTTTTTTGAAGGCACTTCTTCAATTTCAAATTGTCCATGTGGTAAACGGAAGAAAATTATGCACTAGATACTCTATACGAGACTCACAAAAAAGTTTCATTACACTGGTCAACAAGAATTTATTCACCTGAGTGTGCCTTTCTAAAACAAAAAAAATGAAACCACAAAATTTTTCGCTAAAATATATGCTACCAGTTAATTGTGAATAAAATCAGAATTTATGAATGGATAACTCATTTTATATATAACATATGCGAGTACCAAAACTAACAACAACTTTTCAGATTTTGTTTATTTCACATTTTTAATTAACTAAAATATAATATATATAAATATATATATATATATATATAATATATATATATTTTCTACTGGGGTTTTGAAATGCTTTCCAGATTAACGATGTTTTGTTGCATTAAAAATATTTTACTAAATTTTGGTATTATAGTAAAATTTTATGCTTTTATTAGTTCACGTTTTTTGTGAAGTTGCGAACAAGTGTTTCGTCTTTGGTATTGAATTTACGTTATTGGCATTCCTTCAAGGAATCATAAGCATTTAGTTATTTGTGAGAAGATCGGGCTTATAATGAAATCAAAAGTCATAATGAAATTGTCAGCAGCCGTTTGCAGCTAAGCAAATTAGTTTTATTTTCTAGAAACATTGAAGTTTAATAATAGCGAATTCCACTCACATAGAAAATTGCTTACCGAAATTTTTTTTGGGTGCTCCACCCCAACAAAACGGGCCATGAAAGTATAAATCTAAAACAGGGACCTCTGCACCAAATTCTATGATCGTAGCTCACTGAGAAATTATTTTCCGCAATTTCGGCTTTTTGACACATACTACATTGAAAAGTCGAAGGATTGTATCCAACTTCGCATTCTTCTTAAACTTATTTCAACGAAAACTCTATTATTTCTATTTATCTTCACAGCAAGATAAGCACCAATATTCCAAACAGACAAGTTAGTAAGCTTGTGTTATGCTTGAATAAATTAATTCAAATGAAAGGATGAAATATGGATGTATTTTCTTTTTATTTTTTTCATCATTTCGCTTAATTTTTCTGTTTACTTTCATATTTCCGTCTCCTTTGGCTTTTATTTTTTCAACTGATAGGAAGTTTGGCTTTTGACAATTCGATCTTTTCTGTACACACTTTGTATAATTTTTGTCGCAAATACTTAAGTGTGCAAGTGTGACCTTGTACAAGAGACGGCGAAGAAACTCATTGGGAAAGGTAGGTTGGCCAAGTCTATTTACTCCCTTGAGCATCGTCTCAATGTGAGGTGTCTTTCATTGTTGTATCGTTACTATAATGGGATGTGCTCTAATGAAATCAGGAAACTTGTTCCCAAAATCCGTTCATTACTGCGCACAACGCATTTATCATCAAGGGCGTATCCAGCGCCTATGTGGGATAAACTACCAGCAGAGGTCTTTCTTGTCAGTTTTGTCGTATCAAATCTCCATAAACACTACTTCTTCTATCCTCCTTCCCAGAACCAGCACAATGCATCGCATGTTTAGGGGTCATCCCCAGATAAAAAATTTAAAAAATTATATATAATGATTATAATTATTTATAAGGCTTGTACTTTATTTATTGCTTTTGTAGTGCACAGCTGTAAATATAAGTAAAAAATGGGTGATAAAAATAAGAAATCGATGTCCTTAAAGTGGATTGCATACCTGTATCGTATATGAATTGTTTGTTTAAATGTGTAATGCTTTTTATTTTGACTTATTTATTTTATCCATGAAACTAACGTAGGAATCACAAAAACACAAGAAGGTTTAACGCCTGCAATTATTTGTGTGTATCGAAAGCAAATTTTCGATACGAAGTATGCAGAACGTCTTTTGAACAATATGAATCACATTAGGTGTGTTTCTTTACTATAAATGGATCGCACGCGGGATGCTAATCCTTACAGAAAAAAAGAGTTCCCGTACTCGAAAATTGAGAGAGTATTGTTCTCCTGCTTTTTCTGTCCAGTTTGATTAAGTCAACAAACAATCTCCTGGTTCATAAATAAAAAAAAGGTAAAAGTATATGTTTCCGAATTTTATTATAAAATATTTAAAAACTTGCTCTGAATAAATAATCGTTAATTTTATTAAATGATTTTATTACTTAAAATGTATAAGACAAATTTTTCTTTTATATATATATGTTTGTATGCAAATGTGCATGGTAAATATACATATACCCAGCCTAATAATATAAGGCTTTATAAAGGCCTGCTTATGCATTTTTTAGATTCAATTACCATTCTTATCCAACAGCCAAAAAAGTCTTAAGCTCTAAGGACATGCCCTAAGTACTGGTTCTAGATAAAATGAAGTAGTTTACTCTTATTTTACCGAGCTTTGCCTAAAAAGTAAAGAAAGACAACGATTAGCTTTCAAAGCGCGAAGCATATGCCTAATACTATCGTCCGAACAAGGCATTATGTTGAAGCATTATTTGTTTTTTTAACTAAAAAGACAGATTTTATTTTTCAAATACCGAAATAGCACAGCTCTGCCTGCTATCATAGACATTAGAAAAAAATGTGTGGGCTGACTGAGTATAGAACTTGGGATATTGTGATTGCAGAGTCGACGCGCTAACAACTTAGCAACCCCCTGCAATATTATCTCAGTTAAAACTATCGCATTTTGAATTTAGAAATATTTCTACTTTTTTAATCAAACTGTTTCTAATTTCAACTCGCCATTATATTTTTTTATCTTGCACCAGCATTCAGGAGATGACCGCTACACTTGCGATGCATGGTGCTGGAACTAGAGGAAAGGGATATTATGAGAAAGGACAGGAGGTGAAGCTTCACTCTCTTACTCTGCTTTTTGCACGTTCCTTGTTTTTTTTTATAGCAGTTTTGTAGCGCCTCTGATGTCAAGGCGATGTATTAAATTTTGAAGAGTCGGTTTAGTAGCCACTTTTAGTAATTATTTCACTTCGCCGGTGCTACACAATACCGACGAAAGAGGGCGGTATGATGTGTCCGTGGATTGGTTACAGCTGAAGCCGTTACACAAAGACACATCGGAACAAATGCGAGATATTTTTTTATGAGTCTGAAAGAGGGGTTGAACCCAGGAAATTTTTTGTTTTGTAGTCGACGTGCAGACAACTTCAGCCAGCTGGTCCTTTGAATTTCAAATTATCGATAGTAAATTGTATTTTTTATCCGTATTAATTCTGTCGTATTAATTCTTTTCCTACTTAAGTAGTCCAGACTGACAGCGTCTTCCATCTGCACCCTTTTTTCATTTTCCGGTGTCCTTTTCCAAACGAAGTTACTAAAACACTTTTATTTAATATTTTTCTTTCATATAACATTTTCATTTTATTTTTTGTTTATTATCATTGTGAGTTTTTTGTTTAATTTTTTCATTTGGTTAGACACATACAATATACATACATATTATAATAGTTCTTTTATACAAGAATTTATATAATTTTACTTTTTATAATTTTTTCAATATGAATATTTGATTCGTGTTTTTCTTTTCTTTGCGAAATACAAACAGGATTTGAATACAATTTTTGGCATTTATTTAAGGATTAGATTGATTTGAGTTGGTTTGATTATTGAATATCAGATTTTGAGTATATTTTTTTCTACACATACATAGTTTAGATATTAAGGAAATAATTTGGTTTAATAACTGCAACAACAAAAATAACTACAGTACAGTGGGAAAAAGGACAGTTAAAATGAAGGTTACAGTTTTTTTCGTGTGTTTTTGATTGCTTGTACATGTATTTTAACAATTAATAAGTTTTTATATCGCTTATTTTTTTCTTTTAGTTTTATTTAATCTTTGGTTTTAATTTTATATACTTTTGTGTGGTTTTAGTTTCTGTATGATTTTGTTTGTATGTAGGTTTATGATTTATAGAATCTGTGTGAGTAGTAAAAAGAATAAACAAAATAAAAAAATAAATAAATAAATAAAATTATTATGAAAAACACAATAAGCAAAACAAAACAATTAATTATAATACTTGAGTGTTTGTGTATGTTCAGTGTTGGTAGTAGTAGTTTTTGTAATTTTTTATATTTATTAATATAATGATTTTTTAATGAGTTGCTTTAAGTATGATTCTTTTTTTTATCTTTTTCGAGAAGATTTTTTTTTTTATTTTTCTTCTTTTGAATTATTTTTAATAATTCAAAATTTTAACAAATTTATATAAAAACAAAAAAGGGAGGGATGACTAGTGTGCAATTGTTTTAAATTTTCTTTTTTGTTACTAATTCAAATTTCGTGTTAATTTTCTTTGAGAAATTTTTTTTAGCTTTTTTCGTGTTTTATTTTTTTAATGCAAGGTTTGAGAGTTTTAAAATAAATAATAAATAATTAACAAAAATAAATTTTTTTCTCTGTTTTTTTTAAATATAAATTACATATAATAAATTAATAGTTGTTTTTTATTGTTTTTGTGGCTTAATGTATTTTTGATATAACTACATTATTAATAAAAAATTTAATTTATTTGTTTTATAATTATTAGTATTATTATTATTATTATTATTAATGAAGTAAATTCAGTCTTTGGTATTATCACAACATTTGTTTTACACAATTTGGGTTTTTGTTACATTTTTTGTTTGATTTATTATGCAAAAGAATTTTAATTCAACAAATTTCATTTCAGTTTCAAATATGTATAAAAATTTAATAAATTTAATTGAAAATATGCATGTATATACAAAAAGAAAAAAAGTATTGGTTATTTTTAGATATTCTTTATTTAGTTGGCGTTAATAAATCGGAAATATTTATGAAACGCCCAAATCGTGCATCAAATGCTGTGTAATAACTTTGCCTTCTTCTTCCATGCGTTGAGCCGTTACAGTATTCATCAAATTGAACGCAATGGCAAAGATGGTGAAGGCACAATAGATGCCTAAGGCCAGCCACCAAATGAGATTCGCATAATTTCGATGCTCAAAACTCTTGAGCACCAAGAGACCAATCGTAAGGCCAGCTAATGATCCAGTTATATGGGCCACATAAGAAACTGCTGGACCTTTATAAGACGCTGGGTCTAAATATTTTAAACACAATACTTGTGACAGGTCGCACAATACTAAAATGAAAAAGCAAAATAAAAACGGGGAGATGTTAATAAAAAGTAGTAAAACTGAGGTTTTAATTTTAACAAATTCAAAAGTACCAAAATCGTCAGTAGACCTTCAATCAAGTTCTTGAAAAAAGCTAAGTAATTACACAAGTTTATACAAGAACTTCCAAAAGTTATTGAGAATTACGATGAAAGTAAACTAAATAGCTTCTTCAAAAATTTAATTTATACAACAAACATTTTATTATTCGATTTAAATCCATTAAAATTATCTAAACCATTTGAAAAACATAGATAAATAATTGTAATCAGTTTGGACGCACGTTGAATAAAAGAAAAAAATTGTTATTCAATTTTAATAGTATTTATTACGTTTATTCTATTAATAATTAGAAAACTGTAACAAAGAATGGAACAAGGGTGCTAGAAAAAATGCTCTTAACAGAAAATATCTAAAATATGTAAAAGAAACTGTTCTAAAAAACGTCTTGAAAACTAAAATATGCTCCCAAGGATATACATCGCAAGAGTGGGGAACAACCGTCCCATCTTTTAGGTAAGAGATCCTTCAGAGTTATCTGACAACGAGCTAGACAGGATCATTCTCCTTTACCATCAACAACATCAGAATTGTGCCCTGAAACTCTAGGCGATTTCGGTCGGTTTGTGTCCATCTCTACTCACTTCTCTTAGCATTTTCATAATGAAATTTATTAATAATCCTTTATTTCATTACTTTCTTTCCGGTAACATAGAATTTGTTTTCTCAATTTTTTTTTGATATTTTAACATTTTAATTTTATTATTATTTTTGCAAAATTATCACATGTGTGCCTTAATGAAACTTACCAAATATTGCCACCGAATACAGCTGTGCCCCTGCATACTTCATTTGGCTATAGTTTAATGTTAGATTGGCCAAATTAGCTGCTAGGATGGCATAAACCCCACCACTGGCACCTAGCAAAGTCACATTGGACTCTACCACACTGGTGCCTAAAGAGCCAGCAAACACGCCAGCAAAATAAATGATGGATACACGCAAGGAACCATGCATTACCTCCAATGGAATGCCATAGAATAACTGTACAACTACATTGAAACTCAAATGGAACCAGTTGGCATGTAAAAACATATAGGATATAAAACGCCATACTTCCAATCGGCGATCGGGTCTATAGATGAAAACAGAATTGTCGTCTATGCCGTAGGCATAAGGAGGCAGGTGTTTATCCTGCGATTTGTCGTAAGCAAAAATAGCGGTCTAAAATGAAAAAGTCGAATAACTGAAATTAGTCGAACGGACGTATTACTTTTGAGTTAATAAGAGTTTATAAAACATTATCGCATTTAAAATCCAAATATATATACATATATATATTTTTTTTTATGTATATATAAATTATATATTTTTTGTGAAAACTTACTTCTAATAGCGAAATCATTAATATGAATATGGGCCAACTTTTGCGATGATCAGCTTTAAAGCACACATCTTCCATATCAATATTTGTTGAAGTTTTCACATCACTTAGTTTCGTCTGACGATGATCCTGTTGTTTGCTATGTGGCAGTTGTTGTTGGTGTTGGTGATGGTGGTGCTGTGCGAGAGGCTTCTGCATATAACTAAATTCATTATGTTTCGTGCAGCATGTTGTACTATTAACACTGCTATCAGTGTCATATGAGGATGATGCTGCCGACGAGAATGTTTTATTAATTTGTGGAATGTCTATGATAATCGATTCAAATGTTGAATCTAAAGATTTGCTTGATTCTTCGTTAATTTGAGCCATTTTGTTCTAAAAGTCTTTTGTAGTTGAAAAACTGTAATAAAAACAGAAGAAGAGAAAATAAAATTAATTGTATTTTCATAAACAATAAGTTTTATTAGTTGTAAATTTGAGTTGAGTGTTAAGAATGCTGTGTTTGTGTGTTTATAAAAGCCGAAAAGAAATTCCTGTAAATGTTTGCTTGTGCTTTTATGTCTGCCAGTTGTATGCTTTCATTACGACTTGTTTTTCTCCCTACCCCCACTACCGAAAATATGTATGTGTTTAAATTTTTATGTACTTAATTTTTTTTCCTCTATCAGAATAAATTTTATTGTTTATGTAAATGATAAAGTGTATTTTCTTTATTTGTTAAATTGTGGTTACAGGAAAACAAAAACTTCGGAAAAGAATTAGTTTATTTACAGATTAAATTGGTAAAAAAAGAAAATGTAAAATAATTTTGTTTACAAATATGTATAAATAACCCAATTTTTATATATATTTTTTAAAATATCTCTAGACTAGAAAACATGTTTCTTTAGGAGTTATACATATATTTTAAATATGTGGTTCGTGAAAGTGTGTTATGTCTACAGTTCAATTTTAAAGAAAAAAAAAACTAAAGAAAGGGAAACAATGAGTTTTTTTTCTTGTATTAATTAAAGAAAACTTGTTTATTTCAGAGATGTTGTCAACATTATTTACGACAATCATGTTCAATTACGCTTAATCGACAGTGGTTCAATTACTAGACTGACATGTAACAAAAATTATTATTATCAAATTGTTGTACACACATACATACATACATTTTTTTATATTTAACATATTTTTTGTTTTGCAAAATCTGAGTTAAGGTCACACTTTAATTCTTTTATATTTGAAACAACACTGCTAAAATTCGATAAAATCCTTTAATCAGAAGTAAATTATACAAAAAGTTACTTTAAGGCAATTGTGAACAGTTTTCGAAAGAAAAGCTTTTCAACTATTACTTTTTAAGGAAATTTTACAAATCGATTGTATAATTTTGAAAATGAAATCATAATGAAACAAGACTGTGAAAACGTTACCCTTGTATGAAAGAAACTTGCTATTAATGTCGAAAATCACTTATGATATATTGTAACGCATCAGGAATTTATTTTGGTTGGAGAAATTATATCAAGCTTTTGCTGCATAGCGCCACAAGCAAAACTTAAAATTGAACATGAAAAAGATTTCTTCAGTGGCACGTTTGTCTTATATTTTTTTTAGTTTAAAACTTACAGTATAGAAGATAAATACATATTTTTTTAATTGTCACTGAAAAACATTCTGCGTTTTCAATTAAGATATTTTAATTTTGAGTTATTACACTTTTGTGGAAAATGGTTGATATGATTAAATTTATGATACACATTAGGCATTATATAAGTAAGAATTCTGTTTAAGATTTGATCGAAGTCTATGAGAACAGTAACTATATGTAGTTGGTAGTCTAAAGTACAATTTCAAGACTTAATGGGAGACTAAAGATGAAATTCGTAGAGCTGAAAGCTAGGTCTATAAAATTAAATTTTTTTTGGTACTACCTTTCACTGAATAACCAATAGTAAAAACCGAAAAACAAATATTTCTCAACATGGTTTGAAATTATTTAAAAATTTGTAAATGTATAAAATATTACGGATCGCACAGTATTAACGCACGTTTTAAATAATCTTCATGTAATAGTGTTACTATATTCGACAGATTTAAAAACATAAATTTTAAAATCTTCCGTATATTTTACAACGAACATAATTTTCAGAAATATAATATAAATTAAACTTACATTTTCAAGTTTTTCAAAGTGTTTACTTACTGACAAAGCAGACCATATTTTTGCAAGACAAAAAGATATTTGCTTCCATAAAAAATGTTTTAATAAATACATTATTAGTAAATTGATATAAAAAATTCTTGTTGAAGAGAAAAAGGAATTATGTTATCGTTCGATAATGTATGAACATTATATCCAGGAGTTTTAAATAAAATAAATAAAACAAATAAAAAAAATAAAATAAATAATTAAAATAAAAAAAAATTAAATATTTAAAATAAATACAATAAATAAAATATGTAAAATAAATAACATAAAAAAATGAATAAATATGGAAAAAATAAAATGCACGAAAACGGAACTGGCTGTGTAAAAAGTAGAATTAATAAATTAGAAAAGAACATTTTCTTTAATTAAAAAAAGGAAATTGTTTAAGAAAAGAAAATGTGAACGCTTATTTGTTTCAAAGAAACTTTAGATTGTATATTCCTCAGAAACTTCGAAAATAATTTTATATTAAATCTTTAAAAAAAAGAATGAGTAAAACTAATTTTGCTATAAAAACTTACATGTAAAATATAGATTTTTATATTTTAATAATTAACCTCTTTTTTTAGGAAATAAATAACCTTTACAGATCAGGTCTTCTAAATTTGTTGAATGTTGAAACGCGCATCTTAAATAATTTAAGACTAAAATTTAATGAAAGGGACAAAAGTGAAAACAAATTAATTTATATACCGATTGTCCTGCCTATAACGTATTTTTAAATAACTATTTAAAATAAGTACAGCATCTTTGTTGTTTCACAAAAAATAGAACTGCATACGAAAATAGTACAGCGTATATGCAATAGTTAAGCAATGCGAAGAGCTGCTCGTGTTACACTCTTTTTCTGATTAATATTTTTACAAGTTATCAAACAAAAAAAAGAAAAACATTTAAAATTTCTTGAAAGTAATACTTTCTTTATTTGTGGAATTTATGTCTTGTACAATAAATATTCAGGTATTTAATTAAAAATTTGCAATAAATTTTGAAATGTTAATAACTTTATTAATTGCAAATAAAAACAAACAAAAATAAAAAAAAAAACAATAACAAGAAACAAGAAATAACAAACAAAGCTAAACCCATTCAAATTTTCAAGAAGCCAAAACCCAACAACCATAAAAAATATTTCATGTTGCATGTGAAGCAAGTGAAAAAAAAAACGAAAAACTATTGCATTTTAATTAATACCATCTAACAGCAAATGAACAAGATATAAAACATATTTAGACGTTATGGCTTAAAAATTTTTTGGGTTTAACTAACGATAACAATATCTAACAATAAAGTAATCCAACTAATAATGGAAATTCAAAGAGAAATCTTCAAAGCAAATAATTGCTTAATTTAAAAAAAAAATAATAATACAAATAATAATTATAACACAAAATAACTGCAGTTTAGCTTGCATTGCAGCTAAGAAATGACCTTTGAAAGAATGCAATCAAAGAAATCAGCCACACGTACGCAAAATTCAATTAACTGGGAGAGCATGCAGCAAAAAATAAAAAATGGAATTAAATAAAGTAAAATTCGCACAATAAGCATTTGTGTTAAACAAACAGCACTTTTAGGGAAAAATTCTTGTAATAAATGTTCTTTTTTTAGGTGTATTAAAATTTACCTTGTTTTGAAGCTGCAGTGAATTAGAGCAGAGTATTGTTTATTTTTGTATCTTGAGCAGAGTATAAAATTGCTTGTAGCCTGCTGGCAGTCGTGTCGTGTTCCACTTGTCGCTTAACAGAAACAGCTGCTGCTTTAATGTTTTTTTCCTTTTTTTTTTTGCTGTTTGTTTTTCTGTGCGTTTGTTGTAGGTTTTAATAATCCACTAATGTTATTGTTGTAGTTTTTGTAATTTTACGTTTCAAAGTTGGTCGATAACAACTTTTCGTTACTGCTAAAGGCCGGTGTTTTATTTGTAGTTGACTTTAAATTGGTTTCACTTTTTATTAATTCTATATTTTTCGCCTTCCTTGAAAATCTCTCTATGGTTGTTTGGTTTTGTTGCTATTAATAATTTGTTTTAATTTCACAAAATGCCCGAAATTCTTTAATTCTTAAAGATTTCCAGTTTGGTTGCGCTACAAAATTGTTTTACTTAAACACAAATTGGTTCGTTTAGAAGGATTTTTCAAAGGCAATTGTTTGAATAAGGGCTGGTATTGTTGGTATATTTGGTTGATATTTTTTGTTTTAAACTTAAAATTCATTGTGAACACAAAATGTTTTCATTTAACACAATATTTGTTTGCAACACTTTTCACACAAATTTGGCAAATTTTGTTTATAGATCATTTCCTTTTAATTTTATTTATTTGTTGTTTAATTTTTTATAATGACATACATGTATACATATTTATTTCCCAAAATTGTGCGTTTTTTATTCGAATTTGTTTTGTTTCCACTTGCGTTGCTAAGTGATGTGTTGTATGTACATATATTTCGCTGCTGCCCTCACTGTCAATGTAAATTAATTAAATTTTTGAGGCTTTTTATTTTATTATTTTAAACATAAAAACGAATTTGCTTTTATTCTTTAATCCAATGGGTTTTTTATTTTCGTTTACAAATTGATGTTGTGTGTGTTGTTTGTATTTATGTCCATACACACAAATGTATAAATAAGAAAATATTTTAAAATTTCCTTTAGCTATAAGTAGTGCACACCTCACTTAAACATCTTACTAGGTTCGCGTTTCTCACGCAACTAACTCGGAATGTTAAACTGCCGGTCTTCAAATACTTGTTTGAAGAAGCAAGCAAAAATTGATTGAATCTAAATATGAGTCTTTTACTTGTATGCAACCTGCAACTTGCAACAGCAACTGGCATAACATTCAAACCGATATATTAACCATGGTAAAAGCAAGCCAACAACAGGAACAACAAAAAGAAAATAAAAGTGTAGAACAGCTGTTTAATATCTTATAGAATGTTTGGTAACTTCTACTCAGTGATGTTAACCGTACGGTATTAACCGTATTGTACCATAATTTAGACCCTAGAACGTTAGGCAGGTCATTTATATATTTGTATGGTAATATTAAAAATTTTTTTTCATAATATGTCTACACATAACCTACATATATCTCTTAAAAACAAAACATTAAAATATAATTCTATACGTTATTTTTTTTTTTAGCGTTTTTGTTGTTTTTAAATGACTATATTGAATTAAGGGTGCTGATGGCTGAGTATTTACCGTGCAACAAGAAGGACCCGGGTTCAATTCCTAGCCCAGTGTAGTCAATTTTTTTTTGTTTTTTCTGTACTACAGCACCCTTTTTCGTTGGTGTTTAAGAAATAAAACGTCGGCAAAGTAAAATAATATATATATATAAATATTTTTTATTAAGGAAATATTATTTTTTTAGTAGACGACTTTGCGTACGGCAATTTTATCTCAGAAACGTTAATTTTTTTATGGCTGTATTGAAATAAATATAAAAAAGTTAACATCACTGCTTCTACTTGTGTGTCTACAACATGTTTTAGCTCATTACGATAAAAAAATATTTATTTACATTTGTTGTTGTTACTGCTGTAGTGTGGTTAAAATTTTTTTCTTTCATATTTATTCAAGGGGCAAATATCCAAAAAACAAACAGAAGCAGCTGTTCGTGCCCACTCCATACATGTTGCAACTAAGCAAGCAAACAATCAAAGCAAATTAAAATCGGTAGTTTCAACTGGATACATACTATAGAGCATGTGTGTGTGTTTGCAAAGGCCATGCATATGCATGCATTGTGTGAGTAAATTCACTGGCTTTAGTTTTGTTAATTTGACTGCTTTTAGAAAACGGAAGCGGAATTGCGTTGCGTGGTGCAATTGTGTGTCGGAATGAACGAATGTTTCTTTAAAAATATAAAGGTGGTATGTGTCTGCAACCTTTTTTTATAGTTTAAAATTGACTGTGTGCCATACAGTAAATCTCTTTCCACTTTTGTAGTATTACTGAATAGGAGCTGTACGTGCCATGTAATCGTTTACAATAGCTTCAAGAAAGACCCAAAAAATCATAAATTTAGCCAAACAAATTTTCAAAAATAATTACAAAATTTAATGAAAAAACATGTATGAATTAAAAAACAAACAACAAATATGTTTGAGACAATTCGTTCGAAATCATTACCTTACCTTCCCAACTTGCCGTCAGTATAAGAGTTTGTTGCCTGTCCCAAATACATTTCATATATGAATTAATAGGAACATCCAACATAATCGTAGTAGTTTCAGATGTCAGTGAACTGTTCAGGAGTTATCACAACGATTTTTATACTTCTTTCTAAATTTACGTAATAACTAAAACACTCAGTGCGGCTTTACACAAGACTATATGTGGAATTTTTTTTTATGAAATTTTCGCAAAAACAAAAATCCTTCTGCTGAAAAGCCGGTGAATCGATGAAAATATATTTTGTAATAAATTTTAAATTTCTGTACAAACTTCATACAAATTTAAGTGCGGAGACTAACTACCCTTTTTTAGAAATATTTTATTAAAAATTATGATAAAAAGGACGTTTTGTTAAGCACCAATTTTTTAAAACCCATTTTCTTGGTTTTAAAAGAAAATTACAAGCTAACTAAAAACTTCCAAGAAGATTTGAACCTATTATATATTATAAAAATAGCAAAACACTAATTTGTAAAAAAAATGAAAGTGTAAGGTTTTCCCATTCCAAATTCGTCTTATGTATTTGCTTTATTTCCACTCTCTTTACGACAAGACGCATTACGTTTTAATAGTTTTACGTTGCAATTGCAATACATTAAACATATTTTAATTTCATATAAAATAAATTTTAAAAAATCATATTAAAAATTTAAATAAGAATGATTTGAAGTTTTTAGCAATCCTGTTCTGTTTGTATTTTATTCGAAGTTTGCACCAAGAGCGAAAGTCATGTATTGCATAGCATAGGTAGATACAGGGTGTCTGGTGGCAAATTTATATTTTTAAATACGATTATTTCAAAAAGTAATAAACAGTGCGGAGGGAGGGTTGGAATAATCGATTGTGCGGATTTGTCACTCTCGATGTCGCAGTGGTCGAATGAGCATCGCGCGTTCGCTGTGGAGACATTTTTTAAGAGTAATGATTCTTAAGTAATTCCTCGTCGACAATTTTGTTCAAATTTCGGTATTCGGCGAATAAGTGATGGACCGAGTGTACATTTAATTCGTTCGTGAGTGCAGAGATTCCGCGCAACTGCTTCGGCCAGGGCCCAGTCGATTCGAAGACATTGAACTGTTTGAAAGCAGTTTACGTGACAAACCGCGGCTTTCAATACGGAAAAGAGCATCCTCACTGGGACCTCCCAGAGCGATTATTCATGAAATTTTAAAAAAGGATCTGAAGGATCTGGACTTTTAAAAATGCCGGAATTTATGAATGAATAGAACTTGGAATATACTTAGATAGATAGATCCCGGGTTTTTCGGGACTTTTCTGAATTTTTCTGGATTTCAACAACAATTTATTTATTCATTAATATAAATTCTTCGACATTTTTTATTTTATTATAACTGTTTTTATTTAAAATTAGTGTTAGTAAAAAATTTCATTGTATTTATTTCCTGAAGAAGCTGCACAAAGTTGCAGCGAAATATTGAGAAATTTATAAATAAATATAAAATATAATACAATTTATTTATTAATTTCTAACATATTTCATATATGTAAATTTTCATATGTGTAAATTTTTTTAAAACAAAGATATATATAATAAGATAACAAAAATTTATATATAAGATATGATAAAAATTTTCATAATTTTGAAAATTCCCGAAACTTTGAATCACGTATAACTTTGTTTAAGTTTTTATATCCAATTTTTTTTTGTGAAGAGCTATATCAATATAATATTACAGTTAAAGTATAACAAAAAATACATATGTGTACATATATAAAAGGTGGGCTAAAAGACGCCATCCGATGTTGTTTGGCTCTCATTTTGTTTTTCTATATGAAAAACTTCGATTCTGTTTTTTGATTATGTTTATCTGAACCTTTAGAATTTTATTGGTCAAGTCGAGAAGATGATATCGGCCAAAGGGGCACCGTCACAATTGATTACTATACAGGCTCGTTTTATGGCATTTTTCATCACTTCGGCGAAAACTGTGGGCGACATATTCTCGCACTCGTGTGGAATGTTGTCCGTGAGGGCTTCCAGGGTCTCGGGCTTGTTCACGTAAACACTGGACTTCAAAAAACCCCACAAAAAAAGTCTGGAACGGTTAAATCGGGCGATCTTGCAGCCCAGTGCAAATTGCCAAAACGAGAGAAGAGGCGACCCGGGAACGCCGCCTTCGGTTGTGGCTCGCGCAGTGTGTGCCGTTGCTCCGTCCTGATGATGGCTAATTGTGAGGCACGGCGTCTGGTCGATGTTTCTGGCGACAGCTCAATATCCTCAGCAGCAGCGGCGATATTCTCGGCCACTCTTGGCAGCGGCTCGTGTGGTGCCGTACTCTTCAAGGTTGGTGGTCAAACGGCGAAGTGTCTGCGCAGTCGGTGTCGGACGACCGGTGTATTGTAAAAATAATCGCCGGCTCGACTGAAATGTTTCAGCGTGCGACTAATATTTCCACTGTTATTGTATAACAAAACAATAAACATACCTCGAAAAGATTTATTATTTTAAGACTTTTTTGTTATAAGTGCAACAACAAATTGTTTAAACTATTTTAATATATTAACACATAATGACAATATGACTTAATAACAGAATTGTGAATCCCTCAAATATATATTAAAATTTTGTTTTGGAAATATAATAATCGACTTATAAAGTACCAAAGTATTTTTATTCAAGTATATGCAACTCTACAAAAAGACAATACGACGTGTATTTTGTTTGTGTCATAAAATCTCCGAACTGTCCAAAGCGGCTGCCTACAAAATGAAGAAAATTTGTGGAAAGAGAAAACAAAAGCAGATCATTTAAGTAAAACTAATCAGTTACAAAACTTGTCTACGAAAAATGTAAACAACAGTGCGGAAAGAATTAACATTCAAGCACATGTGGACATGCATATACTTGAATATATGTACTTTCAAAAGTAATATAATAATAGGGGGTGAAGTATCGTAGTGCCGCCGTGTAAGGGCAGATGATACAGAGGCAATAGTTGATTACGGCCAATTGTCTAAAGACCGACCATTGTGGCTTTTTACCACTCCTGCACGAGGTGCCCTTGATCAGGCTTACCGTGACACGGACACTGTCGCGCCTCGACCAACCTCGTAACCTTACTTACCTAATGGAAAGGAAAACGAAGTAAAAATAAGAAAAGAGGCAGCAGTACCTCACGAAGAACAATATCCGCGCAAGTGACCGGCGAACCAGCGAAAATGGAGATTGCTGTGGCCCTAGGACCCAATAAAACCTCCAACATCACCGCAGAAGAGGAAGATAAACTCCTCATCTCTCCTGTTCATGCCTCAAGAACTGAGGACGAGAAGGTTCGAGTTAGTAGGCCCGCTAAAAATCGGCTAAAATACTTCCTGTGTAAGGGACATGATATTGAGGAGGCAAGGAAGCTTGCTCACCAGTCAGCTGCTATGAAGCGACAACGTTTTAGCCGCAGAACTCCGAATTATACAAAAGCATGTTCAGTCAATTTTGTGAAAGTGACACTTTGTCCTGCAATCGGTAGACAGAAGTTTCTCCACCTGGGTGGAACTGTGGTGCCTCCACACAACCTGAGAAACACCACACCCCAAATAGTGCTTGAATTCCATAGAAGCCTTAGGATGGGGTCTAATATGAAAGGCATTGCACAATAGATCTTTTTGGTCGCATTGCTTCGGACCCAATAATAATAATAATAATAATAATATATGATAACTTGATTCTTTTATATAGGCAGTCTCTTTGCATTACATTTAACTATAAAGTTAAATGTTAAGAGCAGTGTTTGCCAAGCAGCACATTTTAATATGTATACGAAGGGATGCCACCTTGGCGCTTTTCGGTCCGTTTTTAGCCACTCAAACGCGAAGAAAAATTTTTTTGGCCCAAAATAAAAAACGGGAAAATCTAGCATTTGTTCATAATTATTGTATAAATATTAATTTGGTTATAATTCAATCCTTGAACTGTCGAGTTTTACTATAAACTTATTGGCTTAATTTTACTCAAATGTACAAATTGAGAGATGTTTATTGTCATAAATTTATTAAAAAAAAATAAGAAACAGAATGTCCTTAATACATTCAACACTTTAATACACATTCAGTATATTCTAAAAAGAGAAAACGTATCATGTTTTGAGGCTACAAAATACCTCAGGAAGTGTGCTCAAAATTAATTAAATAGTGCTTTATAGACTGAAAATGAGGAAGAAAAGGATATCGAACTTTAATTCAATAACGACCAATTTCAAATGAATTATTAATATATTCGGGTATGTCCTGTAAATAGAATCCGCAAAAATTTTTCGTTTTTGAAACGAATACACATACTTAGGTGTTGAGAAATCACTAATTTTTAGATCGACTAGGTTTACAGAACGTATTGCGTTATACGTATCATTTTCCAATCTAGAACTTTTTAGTATTTTTTCCAAAAATTATTACGCGTTACGTTATGAGTGCCAAAAGTTATCATCACTGTGTACGAGAAATGCCTTGAAAGAATAAAAATAAATATTTTTCCTTTTTTAATTTAAATATGAAATGCTAAAAATTTTCAACAATTATACAGGTTGGCCTAAAAGACCCAAGGGGCGCAGCATGCGCCGTGGCTTCATACTGTTTGAACCATACTTGCGAACGAGTTTGCACCAGGGATGGAAACGGCGATACCGTTTTAATTTTCAAAAAAGTATGGGTCAATTATCCTTTCCAACGAATCACCGCTCCAAACGGCACACTTAAGTAGGTGTAATTCTCTCTGTTGAACTAATCTTGGATTTTCCGTAGCTCTTTTTGCCTATTAACGAACACATTCAATTGGAAATGGGCTACGTCGCTCATAATGAAATTATGAATAAAATCATGATTTTCTTCTCAAATAATGTTCAACGAGTTTGTGTCGTTGTTTAATTGTGTACTATTTTACATTCCCCAAGTCTTCTTTACAAAACATTGAAAGGAAAAAAATTATAATAAAAAGTTATAAGGAATTCAAAAACTTTCGCTCCTTTTCGGTCACACCGTATTTGATTATATGATGGCATTTATTTTAAAAATATTTAACTACTTTGCTGCAAACGTTTTAATTAAACAAACCACCAGTTAGCCAAATAGACTATTGCTGAATAAATTATAACATGTACTAAATTTCTAAATTGTTCAAAACACAAAAAAATAAGTAGAAAATTTGAAATTAACAAATTTGCTCAATTCTAATTAAGAAAACTTTAATGAAACCAACATATATACTCGTATCACCCTTGTTTAAAGGCAACCATGTGTTTTGCATGAAGAAGTGAATTATTTTGTCATACGATTGCAAACTTATTCTCTAAAAAAAAATAAGAAAAATGTAGCATAGTGAGCCAAGATAATACGAGTTGGAAAATGACTAATATAGACTTTTCATTACATTTGTAATATTAAAGAATAATAAACTTTTCGAATGTCCGTAAATGACTTCATTTTGATATAATTTGGCCAAAAACTATTTCAAACTTAATTCCTTTTTAAATTATATGACTGCAAGTATGTGTGTGGAGTGCGAATTAATGTCTAAATTTAACTTCATTTAAGGCAATCCCATAATGAAAAAAGTAAAAAAAAGTCAATGTAAAAGCAATGGCAAAAAAAGGAAGAAAAATATTAGCCACAAGCAATTTTAAATTACCATAGTAATGTAATTTATTTAAATTTTTTATAAAAAAATTTTTTATTTAGTTTTATCTACACTCTCTAATGCACAATGGAATGTGTCGACCAAATGTGAAACAATTCTGCACTAAAATATTTACATTTCATATATTAGAATGTAACAGAATTTTTGAAACCTGGGGTGTAATAACCGCATTAGACATCGAACAAAATAAATAGAAATGTACGGATATATATTGCAGACGCAAACGCCAATGAAATAAATGGAAAGTCTGATTATTTCTTTTTTTTTTTTTTTTTTTTTTTACACAATATATATTATTTATTGAATCTTCAAAATCAATTGAACTAACAATAAGTATTCAATTCTTAAGAACTAATTGCTAATTATTATTAAGTACAGCCTAGCTGTACAAAATTATTTATTGCTCGTATAGTTTTATTTCCGCGTCTACTACGTTCGGGCTAGGGAAAGAGTATCCTTTCTTTTCAGTCGAATGAACCCTCTTTCGCTTAAAATATTTCGGGCTAGTATATTTGGATGATCTTGGAGTTTGGTTAGGTATGACGTTGCGTATGTTGTTATCTCTTGTTTGACTGTCGGAATATTTAAATCCTTGTGTATGTTAGAATTTTTTATATACCACGGCGCATCTGTTATCATTCTCAGTATTTTGTTTTGACACCTTTGAATTTTTTCTATATTGGAAGCTGAGGCAGTGCCCCATAGCTGGATACCATAGCTCCATATTGGTTTTAAAATTGCTTTGTAAAGCAAAAGCTTACAGTCCAGTTTTAGCACAGAATTTCGACCAATAAGCCAATTTAGTTGAGTTGCTTTTAATTTCATTTGAGTTAATTTTGCATCGATGTGCTGTTTCCATGTTCGCCGTCTATCAATATGCATCCCTAGATACTTGACCTCCAAACGTTGAGGTATTAACTGGTTGTTGATCAGAATAGGAGGACATGTGTCTCTGCGCAGGGTGAAGGTTATATGTACGCACTTATTCTCATTAACTTTGATTCGCCATTTTTTTAGCCAGCTTTCCAGCTGCGAAGTTTGGTGCTGTAGGCGACGAGATGCTTCGTCAGCACTTTCGTGAATGCTTAAGAAAGCTGTATCATCGGCAAAAGTTGAGGTATGGATGTTCGCGACTGTTGGTAAATCTGCGGTGTATATCAAGTCCAGCAATGGACCTAATATGCTGCCTTGGGGAACTCCAGCTTCAATCGGCTGCGGTGATGACAGCCAATCACCTTGTTTTAAAATAAATTTGCGACAAAGCAGGTAACTTTCCAGTAGCTTACAAATATTTTCAGGAAGGTACTGGGTCAGTTTATATATTAATCCCTTATGCCACACTTTATCAAAAGCTTGGGAAACATCGATAAAGAGGGCTGATCAGTACTTTTTTTCTTCTAGGGTAAGCTTTATAACATTCACAAGTCTATGTGTTTGCTCAGTTGTGCTGTGTTTACTTCGAAAACCAAACTGATATTCTGGAATGCAGCGCTTTTCGCTAATGATTTTATTTAACTTGATAGCTAATAATTTTTCAAAAAGCTTAGATAACTTTAGCAAAAGGCTAATTGGCCTGTAGGACTCAACTCTGGTGTGGTCTTTACCTGGCTTAGGTATCATAGTTATTAGTGATATCTTCCATTTAGATGGAAAGTATTCAATGCACAATATCGCGTTGAAGATGTGGAGAATTCTTTCAACTACTGTAGTTGGGAGGTCTTGTAGCATCTTGTTGCTAATTTTATCGATGCCAGGAGATTTTTTAGGGTTCAAGTTGGCGATAGCTTCTTCGACGTCTTTCAATTTAAACTTTATCGAAACTGCTGCATCCGTAACTATCGATGGAAGTTCTTCAGGGTCGCTTGGTGCATTGGGGGTGAAAACATTTTTTAAGTGCTCAACGAACAACTTGCCTTTTTCTGTGTCGTTTCTTGCCCAATCCCCAGTTGGGGTTCGAAATGGAGGTTTACGAATAACCGGTCTTTTCAGATATCTGGTAGCACGCCATAGTGAATGATCGGATTGCGGTGTTGCATCAAGACCTTTAAGATACTCATTTAAATAATCAGTTTTTTTTGATTGTAACATCTCTCTTAGCTTTTTGGTACACTCTATAAAGGTTTCTTTTGAGTTGAGGGGATCTATGAAGCTTCCACTCTCTTCGAGCTCTTCTTTTTTCAATTAATAATAATTCGATGTCTGTGGAGCAAATTTTTTCTTGCCTAATTTTGCGTGAATTAATAATAGCGTGCTGTGCCGCCAGCTTGAGACTTTCGTCCAATTGTGTAAGAGATGCATCTACATCGTCTGGTGTACGAAGTAATACGTTTTGACAGCAGTGAGTAGCAAGGTATTTGCGAAATTTCAACCAATTTGTGTATGTTTTTATTTTTTCAGCTATCTCAGTCGCGTGTGAGTTTTGTGAGAGTGATATTGTAATTATAGTTGGTGAATGATCTGATGATAAGTCAACAGAAGATTGAACAATAATGGATTTAGCTGCAATGTCCTTTGTGATTGCGAAATCTATGACATCAGGTATTTTGTTACGATCAGTTGGCCAATATGTTGGTTGTCCGCTTGAGGCGACCGTCAAACACATTTTGGAAACTACGTTGTATAAAACGCGACCTTTTGGGGTAATCAGGCGTGATCCCCAATACGTGTGCTTTGCATTAAAGTCGCCAGCAGCTAGGAAACTATTGCCCAACGATTTAAAGAATTCAGAGTAGTGATCCTCAGCAATTGAAAACCGCGGAGGCGAGTAAATTGACGATATAACTAAGCCTTTGAAAAATTATTCAAGGCAGATCGAAGTTGCTTGAAGATAGTCTTTGCTGACTGCACCCACTAAGTAGTGCTTTATTCTGTTCTTTATTAATATAGCTGAGCCCCCACATGCTCTACCACGGGGATCTTTGGCGTCATAAAATGTATAGCCTATTACCTTAAAAACACTTCTAGGTGTTAAATGAGTTTCGGCAATGAGCATAAGATCGATTTGTTGATCCGCTAGGAAGTGCTCAACTTCGTTTTTTTGTTGGCGTATGCCGTTAGCGTTCCAGAAACATAACCTTAGGCAGTTCATGGACTTTTTGTTACAGCCTGCAAAAGCGCAGTTTGCATATTTATCAGTGTTTTCATCATTGGCAACATGGTATTGGAGCTGATGTTTGTGGTGTTGTTGTTTGTCTTCAGGGCACTGCGCGTTAGAGGCGTGGCTGAATTTGGTTTTAGAATGTTCGCATATGAAATTTGTTGATTATTTGATGTCGGCAGCTGAAGGTAATCATTGGTAACGAGCTGTTCTTGTGTTCGGGAAGCAACATTTCGTATCTGGTTTGACGAGCTTCTAACGAGAGTGTGGACTCTGCACCCTCTATAATTTGCGGTATGGTTTTCGCCACAGTTGCTGCATTTTTTGGCCTTCGGGTCAGCTTTTGGCTTTTTGCAGTTTGCTGTACTATGTAGGTCGCCACACACTACACAGACAGCATGTAGCTTGCAGTATGTCTTACTATGGCCAAATTCTTGGCAGTTTTGGCATTGCACAGGTCCTGATCTCTTGTAAGGTTCCTCTATTGTCACCCTACGATGCAACAGATATCTCACGTTGTATATTGAGTGAACTTCACCCTTCTTTATTTTTTTTTTACCTGGCTCAAGTTCGACAAGAAAGATGGGCTGTGGTACCTTTTCTTTATTTATTAAGTTTATTACATTTTTTACATTAAAGCCTAGACTCTCCAGGCTGTCCTTTATTTCCTATGTAGCAACACTGGGGTCAACACCTTTTATGATCACTTGAAGGCCTTTTTCACTTTTAAGCTGATAAGTGTAAAAACTTTTTTTTGTTTCCTCAAACGTCTTTACAACTTTTCGATAATTGTCTTCTGTTAGGACTTGAATTTTCGTTTCACTGATTTTACCGCGTCTTACCGGCACGCTGTAAAAAGAGTTCTCACCGATAGTTTCTATAAAATTTTTTATTATAGTGTTCGAGCTTGCCTGTCTTAGATATATTGAAGGTGGTTTTGGGGATTTACCCGAGGTCGTAGGGACGTTATCGTCATTACCCAGAATTGCAAATCGGTTTTGAGAAGCAACGCTAGCGGATATATATTGCAGATGCAAACGCCAATGAAATAAATGGAAAGTCTGTTTATGATAAAATAAAATAGTATTGATCAGGGACCCAAAATAATGGGACCGTAATTAATTAAATTGCGAAATAGTTTTATCATAAATAACCATTATAACTAATAATTAATTTTTTTTCTAATTTTTTCCCGGATCAATTCATATATCCACAACTACAATTTACTATTTGTACCGATAAAATCCGACCCAAAATTGAATATAACTCTCATGTATGGGCCGGTGCTTCAAAGAATATTTTGAAATTGCTCAACTGAAGACAAGAGAGGCCGAAGAAACTCATGGCGTAAAAAAAATAGGGTCTCCATATGAAATGAGGGAATTGGATCCATGTGCATGTTAAATATCAGATACAATGTGTTTTAATAAAAAGAATAGGAAAAGAATCCAGATAGAAAAGGAAATCACAAAAATTATAAAACTTCATACATTTACTAAAGAAAACAATAGAAAAATAAATAATTAATTTGCATGTAATAAATGAACGCATAGACAAAAATGTATTAATTACAATAATTGCAATAATTCGAGAACTAGATCTTTGATGGAACTAAAAAAAACACGGAAGGATCGAGAATAAAATAACATTTAAATTAAATTATTATACATTTTTTGCATATCCAAATAGTTTAGAAGATATTCAGAATGTTTTGAGAAAAAACGCTTTTTTCAATTAAATTAAGAAAAATGTTTTTTTTTAAATTTCAATGTCAACAAATTCTTGTTGACCAGTGTATCTATTGATTGCTTTTATATTATGATGATGAGCCAAACTAGATCTATGGTCGTTATTTAAACGATTTTTTGTTAAAAAAAAGAAAAAGTCCAACGCATTGCAAAAGAAATTTTCTTTCTGTGAAGTAACACAAAAAAAAGAAAAGGTCACACCAAAATTAAAAAAAGTCGCAAATTAATTTAAAAAAGTCTCACGAAAAGTCCCAGACGGGCAAAAAATGTTCAAATTGCGACTTTAGCAATTGCATGTCATTCATTAAAAGTTTGTGACAATTATTACAGTAAGTGATGTACACGAAAAAAGTAGTAAAACAATAAAATTGTTTTCGGTGGAATTAAATAGTATTTCATTTTGCAGAAGCCTCTATAATTTACAATATTTGAAGATAATAATTTTTAACTTTTATGTTTTTTAATGTTTAATTATTTCACCAAAAATACATGTTTTCAGTTATTTCATCTCTTTAACCGACATCAAAAAGGGAGGAAGTTCTCAATTCGACTGTATTTTTTTTGAGACTTATTCTGTTTTATTAAATTTAAAATTTTTTTTTAAATATTTGATTTAGTATTGCAAAAATAATAGTTGTCTAATGGTAAATTTTTGACATCGTATTTATATTTAAGTGCTATTTAAATACAAAATTCGGTTTTCCACTGCTTCTTTTTCTGATATTTAAATACGCGTAGTAGGGTGGGGCGATTAGTATGGAAGGAAAAAAATCTTAATGGGCGCTTCGCGTTTCTGATTCTTGGGATTGTACTAAGCAAAAAAAAGTCCACTAGACCATACGTCTACGGTGAAAATCGAGCTGGCGCATTTTGACTTGATCAGATTTTTGTCACTTTTTTTTTGGATATTTTGGCCAATAACAGCCAAACCATTGGGATTTTCGATCCGATACTAAGACAGAAATTGTAGCCAAGACAATAGTTAAGAACTCCCTAGTACATCGCAAAAGCATTGGAACGCTCCTTCAGGCAGTTTTGGCCTAGTGAAAGTGCAAATTTTTCGTGAAAATATTGATAAATTACCATTTTCAGTTGTTCATAGCGCAAAATCATAAAAATGTTCTATTTATTACTTTTTCCACTTTTTTATCCAAAAATATAATGTTTTTTTTACAGTAAACTAACAAAAATGCATCAAATGAACTGAAAACAATAGAAGAATAAAAAATAAGAAATAAAATAAATAGAATAAATAAAAAAATAGAATAAAAAGTAAGAAATAGAACAAAAATGGAATGGAATAGAAAAAAATGGTAATACACAAAAGAGTAGTACAGTAATTACTATAACCAGCAGTAGATCTGGGATACAACTATAGAAAAATGGGGTTTTCCCGCCATAAATTCCGCTTCAGTATTGAGTCTTTTTGTGTAAAATCCACGAGCGGTGTAATAACATATACCACAAAGCGTGATACGTGTTGCTTTGCATCATGTGCAGCAAATCTATATGCTAATTAAAGGGAAACTAATATTCTCATTCTGCACCGAGATTATTTAATATTTTTTAAAAGGTGTTGCATATTTTACGTTTACAAAAGAACACATATTTCTGAATAAAACACTAAAGTGCAATTATTCCAAGACAAGAAATATAAAATGCAAAAACTATATAATTATCATGAGAGACGTCGGAAAAACAATTAATTTCTTCAGAAACAATCTGAAAACCAACTGTTAATATAGTGCTATACATGAGCATTTTTTCCATTTTAAGGGGAGCATCATAAGAAATGAACGTGTTACATTTTCAAAGTAACACATATTTTCCAGAAAAGAACAAAAGACGGAATAAATACAGAATATTGCTCAGAAAAGACAACACCATAAGATTTGTAACTTTTATCCTCCCTTTTTTCATAGAAATCACCAGAAAATCCATAAAAAATGGCTAGAATATCCAGCACTTTTTTTCTTCCCATCCTTTTCTTATTTAGCGGTTTGTACATTTCATTGGCACTTTTGAATGCATTTTTTGATGTGTTGATTTACCTGTGGCTTATAAACAAATATTTTGTACGAATAATTTCAAGCGTATGGAGATGGATTGATTGATATACATATTTCCAATATTTATGAACTATATGTAAAGGCACTTTTTCAGTCTATAATCACCATCTACTTTTGTTTCTGCGTTCTACATTTTACATTAAATTTGCAATATTCAGTACAAAATTCAAGACTAACTGCCGTATTCATAAAATTTTTTAATTATAAAAGATTTAATAAATGCAATCAATATACCTTCTATAAATCCAAAAAAATTTTGTGAATATGGCAGTTAGTTTGGGAAAATGTATTTTAAATATATTTCAAGAAAATTTTTACATAAACTACACATCAAAATAATGTGAAATTTTATGAATATGCAATATGAATGGGTTATACACTATTTTCCAAAACATCAAAACTAAAGTCTACTTTTAAAGTTTGAATATCACTACTTTTCTAGAACTTGCCTGACTAACTGACAGTTTATACCGATAGAGCAACTAAATTCTGCCTCCCAAATTAATAAAATACGACTTGGTGTAGTTTAGCTCTGCAGTTTTTTATAATTTGGAAAATTCGGCCATTTCTTATTTAAAATCGTAACTTTTTTAGATCTGTCGACCTGCCAACGGTGCTCTGCAATTGAGTTTATACACAAAGAATTTCCAATACAATAAATACAAGTTGAAGTACTAGCAATTAGCAATAGTAATTAATATCCATCTCCCAGAGCAAATCTTAAATTTAATTTACGTATTTTTCCCTTTTCTTTTTTGTCAATAAAAATCGATAACATTTAAATTTTTTTTAAATTTATTATTTCTCAAAGACAAGATGACGGCATAAAAAGGGATTAAAATGACTATCAACTGTTATAAATTAAAGAAACAGTTTATCGTTATTAAAGTTATTAAAATTTAACTAATGGCGAAATAGGAAAAATTATATCTTTCAAGGATATTTAAGGTCTAAAAGATATTCATTTCCAAGTCATAAATAATTAAGTGTGAGACTTGAGTAACCTCTTTATGAAATAGTTTTATAGTTTGAGGGAAGTAATATATTGCAGAACTCATTGCAGCAATAACAATGCATTACGCCATCTAAAAATCATTATGATGGTGGGCTGTGCCACTAATGAACATTTTATTACAAAAGTTGAACATGAAACAGTTTTTCTTTTTACACTGTCTTGTTTTAATATAAATTTTATTACTTTTGCAGGAAGTTGGTTGGCTGTTTGCTAAGTGTGGCTTTGGAAACTCATTGCAATTTAAAATATATTGAATTTTTCAAAAGGAGCCCCAAAACTTATGGTCTACTGGACGAATGTGATAAAAAGAAGGATAAAAATAAAATTCATAAAATTTTTTTTAAAGAGAAAGTCATTAAGTAGCGATTAGGGTTTATAATGAATTTTCAAAAAAGGAAACTCACACACAAACCAACCCAAAGTTTAAAGTTATCAAACTCTGACCTCCTTTCCCACTTGTTTGTATTCTTTTGATTTTTTTTTCTAAGTCAGTGGAAAATATTTTGAGAAAACGGTCTCCTTTTAGTGGCGTTTGATGCGTTGTTTAGATATCGATGAGGTTGTAGTTGACTGAATAGTTACTGCATTGACTCTACGAGCAGAAAAATTTAATCCCTTGTCGGGCCGAAAACTTTGTCAAAAAGTGTGTATAAGAGCGCACTCCTTCATCGGTATTTGAGTAATACAATTTCGGCGAAGCCAATTAATAAATAATATGGGTCTCTTTTACACAACTTTCTGACAATGAATGGTTGAGCACTTGCTGTGTCACTGTCCCACTCTCACTGTTAGGCGGCAGTCTGCAATGGGGTTCCAATTCCCGCTGTACCTTGCTGATAAGTTTGTTTATGCTGTAGTCAGGATGGCTTGAGAGCGATCCGACGGAATGAGGACTGATTCTGATCAGGTAACACAATGTGACTCAGGAGGACCCAAGTGACCAGATTTCTATTGAACTTGGCGGCCAGCGAACATAACCCAACTTAACATTCTCAATCAATGGAATAAATTTTTTTTTTTTTTTAATGTTTTAAGAATCTATGTTTTAAATCTATTGTAATATTCTTTTGGCCAGATGAGGGCTTTTATTATTACAAAATTTTGAAATAAATAAATAAATAAATAAAGAAAAACATAACTCATTGCACAATGTTGCCAACACATTTCACAATATATTGTTATTTTGTGAGATGTATAAAAAAAAAACAAATGGAAATTGCACGCTTTACATTTTGAAAATTGAAAACACAGAAAACTTGCAAAACTGAATAATATATTTATTTGAGCCGATAATGGACACCTGCCATTTACTTTTTAAAAATTATTTCATTTAAATGTTGCCCGCGGCTACGCCGTAAGTGGTACATCCGTTAGCTCCAATTTCTCAAGGAATTTGGCCGTTATCACACCAATGAAAGCTTTATGAAAATTGTGGCTGGTTTTTCCATGTACACAAGATACCTCATGTATCCCCAGAAAAATGGTCCAGTATGGTCAAATCAGATGATCTTGGCAGTCAATGAACTGCTCCAAATAGATTCATGGTACCCCGTCCCGTGTGGAATATAGCACCATTTTATTGAAACCACATGTCAACCAAGTCAAATTCTCAACTTTTGGGCTAAAAGGATTCGTCAATGATCGCTCGGTACTTTTCCCCATTGATTGTAACTCTTCGGTGAAGACAATTTTACGATAGAAGAATGGATCATCATTTCATAATAATTCAATAATTCAAATTTTCAAGTGTTATTCGTCTGTTAGCGTATTCATGTTGAAAAGGCAAACTTTACTGAGAATCTTTGGTATTGACACATGTCACGCAGCTACCTTTACTTATACTGCAAAACCAAAGGGCTAAAGAATCAGCCGATATTTTCAGAAAGCAAACATAATTCCAAGAAATAATCTTTGACTCGAATGCCAGTATGTATTCAAAAAAAAAAAAAGTCCTAATCATAAGAAGTTTTTGCAATGTATTCCAACGTTATAATGAAGGGCTATTAAAGTAACTTTCCTCCACCGGTCATACCGTTTACTTTTTGTAGGTTTCCCAATACACCATAATATGCTTATATCGTCGTATGTTGCAATTCTGCAACCTATCCAATCGTAGCTACTAATCATGCCTATTTTAATATATGACTTAATGTTTGAATGTAATATCATTCTACGATAGTGGAACATTTCAACATTTTATTTTTTTAATTTTCTCTTTGCTGTTGGCTGAGTAGTTAGTGCTTTACAAATCCTTAAGAAACGCGCAATTGCAGAGTTGGGGACTTCCAATTATAGCGCAAAATGTTACTCTGAGAGTAATTTGCTGGAGCATTCTATATGAGGAATACTCTTTCCTAAAAAAAAAATATAAAAAATTTCAAAGCGCCGATCCTCCGAAATGTTCTAATAGACTCCCTTAACGGCGTTGTATAATTTAAATTATTATATATATATTAATAACAGCTGACATTTTCCACTTTCATTTCAAAACGAATGACCAGTAAATTAAAAATGACAAGAGGACACCACGAACTGCAGTATTCAAATTGTCATTAATTAAAATATAATACATATGAAAATTTAGTAGAAATATTTGAAAAAAGAGCCGAATTCCATAAGCATATCATGTTTTGTTCATGAATGACTTCTCCTTAATTTGTTTTTAATTTTGGTTTTCTGTCTTCGTTATGGAATTGCAATGAATTGTCGATTTTATGAGCATCAACTATCAGTGTAATAAACTTGAAACTTTATTTTTCTGTTACTCACAATTGCAATACCCGAAATAATTTTTCTTAATAGTTTTTGCTTATCGGCCGATTTGCCATGCATATTTGTGTCCAGCTATGTCAGTGGCATTAAAAAATTCCTTTTAAAGGTATTTAAAAATAAAAAAAAACTACCGAAAGAGAAACTACATAACTATACAATGTAGGTCCTTATATTTTTGGAAAATATGGAAAACTGTCGGAATAATTGAACATAAACATTTCTTTCTAATTGAATGACACAGATATTAATAAAGGTATTTCTCCTAGTACTTCATTTAATTTTTATTTATTTTTGTGTTTATTTTGTGGAAAACGAACATGTTTATGCATTCAAACATTTTCGTCCACAAAATTATAAATGTGTAGGAAAAAAATAAATACCTATAAGATTCACATACAATAAATATTCTCCTGCACTTTAATCTACATGCAAAGCAAATGTCGATAAATTGTGGCTTCAATTGAGCGTCAATATCCTTTGCAGACAAGTGGTCAAGATACAAGTATTAGTGCTGTAGTGTATTTGATGGAAATGCCTTTAGTTGGCTTAATGCAACTAATGCCAATCAATACTAAGAATGAGTATTTCTAGGTATATATGTATATATTTATGTACATAAGAATGTAAAATTTTTCTTCGAACACAAACAAATTTTATTGCAAGAAAATGTTCTTCTCTAATGATTTTATGCAGTAGTGCCAACTTAGTGTCTTTGCGATAGATTTAGTCCATTTTACCTTGTACATGCATGAGTTTATAGAAGAAGGGACAGAAGAAATAGACTGTAGCGATAAGTGATGAAATTACAAAGCCAAAAATGAT
This sequence comes from Dexiosoma caninum, assembly GCA_963924685.1. NCBI lineage: Eukaryota > Metazoa > Arthropoda > Insecta > Diptera > Tachinidae > Dexiosoma > Dexiosoma caninum. The sequence continues at coordinate 59,774,879 of OZ004729.1, forward strand.
AATATAGTACTGGCCAGCGCCAGAAATAATTTTAGTTTCCGTTCTATTCACAGGTTTTTGCAATAGCCCTTCAATTGATTGACCTTCAAAAGTATTAAAATTGACCATATTCGCTTGATTATTTTCAGAGAGTATAAAAGTACTTGATTCGCAGTAACATTTATTTGCTCTGACTGACTTGTTCTTAATGAATCAGAATTTGAAATGCTTAAGAAAAGAAAGGGTAGAAAGAAGTGCGACAGGAAAATACGAAGCTTTGCGATAGCTTTGAATTGACAAAGAAAATATTTGAAGTGATTCTTTTTATAAAGACTCATATACAGTGAACAACAGAATAATCTCTAACACTAAAAGTAGAAACCTTAAATACCTCTCTCTATAGAGGTCTAAAATTTACATGGGCACATGCCATGATGTCGTTATTTCACGTTGGTGTAAACATCTACTGAATTTTGTAACGTTCACTCTGGCCCCCATGGGCAGCTAAAAAGCTTTTTTGATTTATCAGATCATCGCTGATTATGAATAAACACCTTGTTGAGGTATACTGGGATGTTTAACCCCATGTTATTCCTCAGTGACTACTGTTGAATGGCAAAAGCGCGGAATTGCACCAGGTCAATTGTCATAATGATGATAACGCGTCCTGTATTGGGTCAACAACTACTCTCCGGGCGTACACTTCGGAGGCAATCACAGTCCGTACACAACTCCAAATTTTCATAGTATCTAATTGAAGTCGCACTTCGAAGTTCAGTTACAAGGGCTTCCTTTCTGTCATTTTTTTATCTTGGACTACCACTCCGGAGATGACCCTTACACATGCGATACATTGTGCTGGAACTAGAGGAAAGGAATGATCAGAGAAATGACAGGAAGTGAAGCTTCACTATCTTATAACTCTGCTTTTGCACGCCTTTTGTTTATAGTAGTGTTGAAGCGTCTCTGATGTCAAGGGGACGTATTAAATTTTGAAGCTTCGCTTTAGTAGTCACTTTTAGTAATTATTTCACTTCGCCGGTGCTACACAATACCGACGAAGAAGGGCTTTTTGATGTGCCTCTGGAATGGTTACAGCTGAAGCCGGTGCTGTTCTGTGACTAGTGACTCTGCCTCCGATACTGAAATATGCCGACAACAACTGACACAAAGACACACTAATGTACACTATGCTTCTTGTCTGGAAGTTTCTAATTACAATTAGAAAATACTGAAAATACTTCCTTTATAAATATAATCACGCCTTGTTTCACTGTTTCCAGAGAATGGTTGATTCATATGAGCTTTACGGGTATCCTTATAAGGTAATGTTTAAAAATTACTGATATCTTTGGGTGAGTTAACCACAAGATTGCCGCACCCTGCTGGGAATGTATTGACAATAATTTATAAGAAAACTATGTCAGGACAACACGTCATCCATTGAAGGCATCACAGCTGTAGGTTGAATAAATTGTATATATTTCCAACATTAGTCTAAAAATTTCCATAAACATTCCAAAATTTAATTTTGAACCAGTACTCAGGAAATCCCTGAAAAGGTATAAGAAGAGGTAAAAGGATAGGGAGCGTATTTCTTACACAGGTCTGCAGTAGGGTGTTATTGAGAATTTGTTAAGCAGAATTACCGCGTCTCAGGTGTTCTGCTGTGCATTAATTTTTAAGCGAAAGAAGAGTCATTGTATTTAATATTTTATTTCACCGACGTTTTATCGCTCAAGTACCGACAAAGGAGGACGCTCTTACCACATATCGCAATAGAAAAATGTTTGATCTTATGAGGAATTTTAACCACAGATTTTCTGATTGCATAGCCAACTCGCTAACTGTCTGTCTCTAGGCGCTTGTTTCAAATAGTTTAGTTGGTTTCCCTCCAACCCTAGGTTTTTTTATTTATTTTCCTTCAATTTCTTGGCGTTTTTTAAAACCACGAGTTGACATCCGTGGACGATGTACATAATCTTTCCTCTCCTTCTTTCTTTTGTGTGTGTATGTGTATGTAGAGAACCATGTAAATACAATTTCAATTTCCTCAATGCATTTCCATTTCCCTTTTACTCCCATTTACACTGTCGAAAAGAATTCTAAAATGTACATGTGTCTGATATGTTACTTGGGTCTTGTTTCACTATCTATTGTGCACTGGTTTATTCATTTAACTTTTTGTATATAAAAAATAATATAAAATAAAATAGTTTTGCAAACACACTCACTTTATTTGACAATAGTAAGTTTTGAATATAAAAGAATCTTTTTCTGTTTCTGATTGTCTTCTTGTCGCATAAAATATATTATTTTGTAAAATAAATCGAAAGTAAATATTTGTCTGCCAAAATTTAGTTCACCAGAAAAAGACATTTTTTTTTTTTGTTTTGAATAATTGTCTTTCATCATTATTGACTGCAGCTTAATCTTAAACCAACTTTAATTTATTTGCAATTAAGATTTATCAAAAAATAATTTGTCAAATTCAAATGTTTACATAAGTCAATTGTTAATTTAAAAAGTAAACGATGCACTCGTATTTGCCATTAAACCTTTCAGAAAAAGAATAAATGAACTCCTCGTTATTTGATTCATTTTGTCCCAATAAATTTAACACTGCAAAAAAAGAACAAAAGTTTCTAAAATAAAAGTTTGAATGGCTGTAGAATGACATTAAATATGATTTCCAAACGTTATTAATTTTGGTATACCTTACCTTTTTCTACATTTAAATTTTACATACAATTATATTTCAGTTGCATATAATGTGAAGGTTTCGCTTCATTTATCTTCAGATCACTTGCCCACTAAGGTGATTATGTGCAACTACCATCAGGCTGTATTATCGAATGTCGATTAGCTGAAATGCGAAATATCAGTCATTGCTCAGAAAGTTTTATGTAGACGAGAACAAAGGATATTGATGGATTCCATTCAGAAACAGAACGGTTTTGAGAGAATTCTCCAGATGTGCATTGGCTATTATTGGAGATGGTGGTGGTGAAGTGGTACGAACGAATAGATCCTAAGACGATGCTGAGACAGCAAACTTTTACCAAACAGCCCAAGAATGGTATTACATCTTATTTGCTGCTATATAGCCAGTACCATTCCTGTTTCGAGGAGCTCAGAGATCTATTGCTGCACTCAATCCAAAGATAAATCCTGTTATGCATAAAGTCAGTAAAGAAATTTAAATTTTTGTAGCTCTTTAATGACTAAAATATTATTTCCACTACTGAATACTTTCACAAAAGTAGAACTATATGTGCTCATAATCGTATGGTCTATTTCGTCACAAATTGACGTACGTCAATTTAGTGAACGTATTCCGAGCGAACAATATGCCGCCAGGAGTTAAAATTGACTTTGAGCAAGTTAATTCAGTTTAAATTAACGTAACTGTTGCTCGAATGCAAAAAAGTTTGCTATACGCTTTTTATAAATCTTTCGCAAAATTTTCGATGAAACATATCATGCGGTTTTAGTGTTACATATAAATTTATTGTAACTATACATAGGGACCGAAGTAATGCGGAAAGCGGTCCTGTGAAGGAATATACCCAGAGGAGGGGAGGGAATGTTTTAGTGATAACGCCACTCGACGCAGATGACGATGATCTCTGTACTGCGACGGTATTTTTAAACCTACTTACATGAAGAAGTTCACCCAGGCCAAAAACTTTAAAGTTCTTAAAAACGAGTTGTTTTGTTATAATATCATAGGGACACAATGAATGTTAACTAATTGAAATAAATTTTGCAATTATACATAAACCTTTTTAAAATATATGAATTCTTCAAAAGCGTAGCTTTTTCTTTTGGATATTTCCATTGGACGTTTTGCTTTCATAAGCGTTCTTAAAGAGATGCATTCTCCATTGATTTTTGCGCTCTAAAATTTGAGGTAACATGGAGTTAAAAAATAATGTATAAGAAATTATTCGATTACAAATAAGTACAAGTTTTTGCTTTGAAAAAGCGCATACTTCAATATCACGTGCGATATTGAAAAACTACATTTATTATCACTGCGTCGAAAGTATAAAGAAAAAGCTCATTAAATATTGAGTACAAACAATGCTTTTGAAAAACTTTGCTGAAAAGAATAACATATGTTATTGTGACGATGGCGCAATGGATGGTAGTCTGCACGTTGACTACAAAACCAAAAACAGACCTGGGTTCAACTCCAGTTTCAGACTAAAATTATAAAAAAAAAACCAACTCGCATTTTTCTGATGTGCATTAGTGTGTCTTTGTGTGTCAGTTGTTGTCGGAAGGTTTCAGTATCGAAGGCATAGTCACTGGTCATTGAACAATACCGGCTTCAGCTGATAGCAATCCACAATCACATCAGAACGCCCTCCTTCGTCGGTATTGTGTAGAACCGGCGAAGTAAAATAATAATAAAAATGGCTACTAAACCGAAGCTTCAGCACTGCTACGAGTGTAAAAACAGAGAACGTGCGAAAGCATAGCTGTAAAATAATTAATTAAGCTTCACCTCCTCTCGTTTCTCCTACTATCCCTTTCCTATACTTCCAGCACAATGCTTCGCATGTGTAGGAGTTATCTCCTGAGTGCTGAAAAAAAAATTGAGGAGGCATTTCTGGTTTCCTTTTATAGCACCCACGGATGCTTTTTCCCGAAGCCACCTTTTAAGACAAGATTTTTTATTGTTGCTTATCGGTACCAAATGCATTTTTGCTGGGATAAAGTTGTTATATCTTTAATGGAAACCCGATATAAAAAGTCGAAGTCGACGTTTACAACACGACACTGTGATCATTACACCAACAATAAGCTATACACGGTTGTCGGATATTACATATTCTCAGAAAATTGTGATGAAATGTTTAAGAACCGTGTGAACTTAAAATTTGTATCTGGCAACATTGTAAAAAACAACATTGTCAGTATATTGTACAACAATAATGTTGTCAGGCATCTAACAATCGTGCAAACATCCGCCATTTCCATTAACAGATAATTGACAAATGTTATTGTCAGATGAGCCTTATTTAGTGCTCTGTACAATATCACCATTGTCAGAGAAATATTTCTATTGGCAGCGCTTCACGTTAAGACAGTGTTTAACATAGAATCTAGAAACTTTTGCCATACAATAATCTGACAACTTCAATGACATTTGTTTTGGGCTTCGCAATTACGCCGAATTTCTAAAAATTTTTCGCTCTCCTAAAATTTAATTGAAAGTGCCATTATCTCTCGGGCCGTGTGGGCTGAAACCATATTTCGGGTCTGCTTTCAAGAGCACGACGTAAAAAATGTTCTATCATACACTTATAACGCTCTCTGTTTACGGTTACAGCACTTAGATTTTCATTTTCGAAAAAGTAAGGCCCATGATATTCTGTTTATTAACAAATCCATTCGAATGAAAATAAACTTCATCACTCATAATAAAATTAATTTAAATAATTGATCGATGATTTAAATAATGAAATTCTATTGTTCTGGTTCTGTTGTTCAGTTGTACTATTTGTGCTATTTATTCTCCAATGTGTAACATGAAAAATAAAAAATAAATAAATAAAAAATACATTGTGACTTCGGCCCACCCAGTACAAGTATCACTGCAAAAGAGAGTATTGTTTTAGTGAATTTATGGTGGCAATTGCTGAAGTAGTTAGCAGGTTGACTACAAAACCAAAAATCCTGGGTCCGAGTCCAGTCTCCGACAAAGTCATAAAAACACTTCGCATTTTTCTGATGTATGTTTTGTGTTTTGTGTCATTTGCTGTGGGAAGGTTTCAGTGGCGAAGGCTGAGTCACATGAGAGGCGCTGCAACACAGCTCCAAAAACAGAAACGTGGAAAAGGAAAGTTGTAGAAATAATAAAGCTTTCCTCTGTCTATCCCTTCACCTATGGGAATTGTAGGATATCATTAACTCAGTGTTACTTTTCTTAAAACAAAATTGGATATGTTCTTATTGTTATTCTTGGGTTGACTTAATCAGAAATACTATAAATAATTTAAAAAGAAATACTAATGCCCACACGTTTCGGATTTTTTTTACAAATTTTTAAGTAAAAAAATTTACTTTAAAATAAAATTAATTTTTTTTTAAGAAAATTGTATGTACAAAATCAGTAAACATCAACACTTTGCAGAATATCATCCTTTTTACAAATTTAGCACAGTCACGTTTCGAATCATTTTTCAGATATTCTTTCCCAAAAAGATTGCAAAAACTAAGTAAAATTCAGTTGGATAGAAATTTGGAAGGTGATTTAATTATATACGAGTATATATGTATGTACATACATACTCGTATGTATGTAGAATGAAAAGTAAAATCACTGAATTGTACTGAAATGTTACAACATAAAACATTGTCTGATAAACAGGGAGGGAAAGTGTGAGTAATTTAAGTAGCAAAAGATTAATAAACAAAAATATGAAATTTCACACCTTTAACCAAACATTGTGAATAAAAAACAGATATAATCAGTAGCCATTGTACATGTGTGTGTTAAAAAAGATACAAACAAATTGTTTGAGACTATAAAGCCGAAAGGGTGTTTAAAAAAGGTACAAAACGGAATTACAAATCAACAATAAAAATAGGGATAATACGAAATATTACAGAAAACTATAATAGATTTTCATGTATAATAAAAGACACATGCGCATACATACATATATAAAGAAGTAAAGGATGAACCACGTGATTTGCATGATAAGACCGGAATTTAAACAAAATTTAAAGATAATCACGTACGATATATCAAAAGTACAAATACTTAACGGATTCAAAAATTCTACACCGACTTTGCGTCAGACTTCTTTTTTGTGCGCAAGAAAGAATGTATGGGGGCAATACTAAGCGATTGCTTGTGAAAAGGACATCACAGGTTTATGATATTAATTCATTGGTTAGTTGAATGTGAATTGTGAATGAATAAATGTTAAAAACCAAAACTGAATAAAAAAAGAGAAGGATAATACTAAAAAATGGAAATATAAACATCAGTTGCGCAGTCAATATAAGGCTTATTATAGTTATTCTTCAGAAGACATGCTACAAGTGGCATCTTGAGGATTTAGAAATTCTTTTCGTGATTTTCTCAATTAACACTGCCAAATAAATAATTTATTCATTGTACAGTAATGAACTCAAATAAGAATCAATAGCAGACTATACGTTCTATGTAGTGGTACATCGAAGCCATATGTATGTATGTAATGAATTTGGCTGCAATCTGTACTGCCAAAATTTTAATAAAAACAATTTTTAGAAAAAAATTCTACAGTAAATTAATATTTGGAAAAAAAATTGAGGGGAAAATTTTCGATTTGTAATTTAAAAAACAGATTTCGATTGCAAATTTTAAAAAAAAAATATTTTGGTTAGAAAATTTTATAGAAAAATATTTCGATTAAAAATTCTTATAAAAATTAAAAATTTAAAAAATTCAATTGGAAATGTTCAAAGAAAAATATTTTAATTGGAAACTTTTGAAAAAAATATATACTATTAGGTCACCGTCCCGGCTTCGCACGGAATCTGTTTACTAATGAGAAAAAAAATAAGTTTTGCTGTTTTTAGCTGACCCGGCAAACGTTGTTGTTTTGCCATGTATATTATTTCTAGGAAACATTTTTTTAGTTCAATAAAAATAACTATCTACTATAAGTGTGCTGGGATTTACTTATAATCGAAAGCGTTGAAGACAATGAAAGTATGCTTTATTTCGGTTAATAAATTAATCTTTATCAAAGTAACAAATATATTTAAAATTACAATTCTCGATAGCTATCTAAACATTAAAAATAATTATTAATATTTTTACTATCAACTGTATAGTGAGTAAGACAGGAGACTTTAGGGTCCGTTGCCATATTGAATTTATGTTGATGATAAACTTTTCAAAATCTCCTCCTCATACTCTTTCATTTGATATCCATATTCCAAAAAATGAAAAAGTAGGTACAAAAAAAGTGGAAGTAAAGCGGTCGTAGTTAATTTCAGAGGGATGAAAAATAGATGTTGTTCGATTCTCAGATCTACCCAATATGCACACAAAATTGCATGAGAATCGGTCAAACCGTTTCGGAGGAGTTTAACTACAAACACCGCTACACGAGAATTTGATATATTAGATTATATATTTATTATATATAATATTATATAATTATAATATACTCAATTAAAAATTTTAAAGGTAATCTATGATAGCTACTTAAATTCTCAATTTTCGAATAAAATTAACTCCTTCGCTCTCTCCTCGTTTATTTTCATTCAGGTAAGCATGAAAATACCTGCGAAATTAACGTGAGTTTATATCTACATCTTTCCAGCAACCTGTCTACCTAACCTAACATTCATAAATCAATTAAGTATACAATGTTGCAGGAAAACAGTCAACATAATACGTTTCGCTACCTGCGATTTGTACTTATGATTGTTTATTTGGAGTTTACCATATTCGGTTTTAAATATTAATCTCCAATTTTTGACTTCAAAGTTATATAAAAACAAGTTTGCCATTGTTCTTTTTATTTTGTTCAGGTAGAATGGCATTTACGTGGTTTCTGCGGTAAATGTACAGGGTGTCTGGTGGCAAATTTTGATTTCTAAATACGATTACTTCAAAAAGTAATAAACGGTGCGGAGGGAGCGTGGCGCCGGTGGAATTATCGATTGTGCGGATTTGTCACTCACGATGTCGCAGTGGTCGAGTGAGCATCGCGCGTTCGCTGTGGAGACACTTTTTAAAAGTAATGATTGTTACGTAATTGCTCGTCGACAATTTTGTTCAAAGTTCCGTATTCGGCGAATAAGTGATGGACCGAGTATTTCAATATTTTTTTTATTTTACTTAAGTTTGAAAATATAAATCTGCTACCAGACACCCTTTATTACAATTTTTTTTTTATAATTGTTGAGTATTTTCATTAAAATAAAAAAAGTGTTCTACAGGCGAATCGTGGCCTAAAGAAGACACTTTCGCCTTTCATTGGACGGGTTCTCTTTTTTGACCCCTTTTGACGTACAAAACTTATACGCTACTTAAAATTTTATGAATATATGAGTGTTTAAAATTTACACATATTACTCTAACTACAAATTTTAAAGGATGCCCACATAACATTTATTAAAGACAACAGTTTACCCAATATAACAAAAAAAAAACCGCAGGCCGTTATTGATAATAGTTTTCGAGGAATCATAATTTATTTCCGATTAAATATGACAAATTTTTTTTTTTCCAATTACACAAAATCTTTGCCACGCGCAAATTTTTTAACTAGCTTAGTTTTGATATGTTTTCTTTCTGATGGCGTAAAAATTTTAGGAATCTATGTCAAGAAAAAATATAGGTTTTGGCCAATGTACATATATTTTAATAAATTAAATTTGAACCTTTTTTATATATGGGCATTTCAACAGAAAGGTCTACCAGGATCGAAAATTAATATGTCAATAAACAAATGATTTTTTTTGACATTCTACAGACAATGTTAAAATTTTAAGAAAATTATATATATTCAGTTTGCGGTGTTTGTTATTTTCAGAAAATTGGTCTGGAAACTGAAAATGAATTTACCATATGTAGAACATATCAAATATGTATACTAGTCGATTTTATAATAGAATATTTATAATTTACTTCAAAAAGAAAGGACATGTTCAATATTTAGGAATTTAAAAGATTGAGAAATATTTCTCTAAGAATGGAAATGTCCCACTTTTAAAATCAACGGTTTATTTATTACATACCAAAACCTAAAATTTATATGTAAAAATATGTATAAAATAATAAGTACAAAAATTTTCGCAATTAATACAATTTGAACTTAAGAAAAATTTTATTACAAACATTGTAGGAAAATATGTCTCGTTTTAAATGTCCCGTGCTAAATCATAATAAAGGCTGTGCAAAGATATATTAATATTTACATATGACAAGCATCAGTGGAAAGCCATAATATTTTATTTTAATTTAAAAAAAAAATTCCTTTAAAAAATTGTGTTCTAATTCGCAATTTTTTTTAATTTTTCTAAATATAGTTGAAAGCGACTTTTAAATTTTGTCCCGTTTGCACTATTTATAGTGCCATTAATGGGCTAGAAAAAAACGTAGAAAAGAAAAAGAAAATTTAGGATTTCTATATTTTGCCCCACTTCAATTGGAATTGGCCATATGTAAATTATTAATTTATTTAATATATTGCCGCTGAGTGCTGAGTGACTGGGTCAGAAAATAATATTAGTAACATTTTTTAAACCAATTTTTTTTTATTTTACGCTAGTCGAAATGAAATCCAATTATTTATAGTATATCGTCACAGAAAATGCAAGAATCCCTATTTAACATTTTAAAAATTTTACAGGAGAAAGCAATAAAACTTGTTAGATAGCACTTCTTGCATTTTATGTGACGATATATTTGGTGCTAACAACTAAAAAAGATTTTTTAATTGTTAAAAGAAAATATGTCCTACAAATATACGTATGTACGTTTTTAAATTCGGACTATTCCATTTCAAATTGAGGATTTTAGAAATCCAAACCAAGCTTTTTATATAAAATTCTGTATTTATTGCTCATTTCTAAAACTTAATCTTTACGACGAATATATATACGAAATAATTACTAACTCATCTGTGAGTAGCAATATTTTTAGTAGATTTGTCGAAGAATTAATTAATAAACTTCGAGAACAAAATATGTATATCCTACGCATGGTTAATTTTGGATAACTTAACACTTCAAAAGACAAAGAATTGCTGGATTGATGAATGAGACGAATCTTATTGTAATCTTTCTTTCACATAGTCTCCACTGCTTTTTCCAATTGAAACTTAATTCAAAGATTGTTGTTTTCAGGTGGCGATGGCACGATGGTTGGTAGTCTGCACGTTGATTAATAAACCAAAAACAGACTTGGGTACAACCGCAGTTTCAGACTAAAATTTTAAAAATAAAAATAAACATCTCGCATTTTTCTGATGTGCATTAGTGTGTCTTTGTGTGTCAGTTGTTGTCGGAAGGTTTCAGTGGCGAAGCCATAGTCACTGGTCACTGAACAATACCGGCTTCAGCTGATAGCAATCCACAATCACATCAGAACGCCCTCTTTCGTCCGTATTGTGTAGCACCGGCGAAGTAAAATAATAAAAAAAAAAAATTAACCGAAGCTTCAGCACTGCTACGAGTATAAACAAAACAAAGAACGTGCCAAAGCAGAGCTGTAAAATAATTAATTAAGCTTCACCTCCTGTCGTTTCTCCCACTATCCCTTTCCTATAGTTCCAGCACAATGCCTCGCATGTGTAGGAGTCTCCTCCTGAGTGCTGGTCCCAGATAAAAAAAAAATAATGAGAAGTTAGGTAATATAATTGAAGATCCTGTGAGAGCCATCATTCTTGAAGATCACAGCAATTATTTTCAGGAAATTGTCATTAGCAGTTCAAAAAAAACGATGATTGAATAAAAGTTATTATTAAATTATTTTTACTTTATTACTTCCATATTTTTCTTAATTATAAGTTTTTTCTAATGTTTTTCCAAATAAATATTATTCTTGTCTGCCTATGATTTCAATAAAATTTTGGTATACTTATTATTTTAGGAGAGGAACTCTAAAATGGAAATATTTTCCTCGCTGGGTCTGCCGGAACTCTTAAAATTCTTAAGTCATTATACTTTTGCAACTTAAAAATTAAATATCTTCGGTTCTACTGTAGACGCAGAGTACAATTTTGTTTTTGGACAGCAATTGGATCAAAAAGATTATTTTTTGGTTGACAAAGAATATCTGAAATAGTTGGAATAACAGGCAGGCAAAGAAAATTCTTGGTTGATTTGACTTGGAATTACCCATATTTGATTTGAAAATGTTTTATTTTGATATTTAAAATTCTGAATTTGATAACAAAAATTTTGAAATTGATTTCTAAAAACCTGATTTTGATATGGAAAAATCGGAATTTGAAGTTAAAGAGGTGACGATAGCTGAAGTAGTCTGCGCATTGACTACAAAACCAAAAACACCTTGGTTCCAGACTAAATAAAAACAAACATCTTAGTTTTTCTGATGTCCATTGTATGTGTCCTTGTGTAAGTTCTTATCGAAAGGTTTCAGTGGCCAAGGCATAGTCACTGGTCACTGAACCAGCTTCAGGTGATAGCATAATGTATCACATGTGTAGGGGTCATCTCCTGAGTGCTGGTCAAAGATAAAAAAACATAATATATTTTTCTCATATAGGAGTGATGAATTACTAAATTATTTAACATTTTTATATAAAAAATAAACATTGTATTAAAATATATAAAAATGTTGAAAATTTTTAAAGTACAAAATTTCGATTGGACTGTTATTTGAGGAGACCATTAGAGATAAATGCTACTCGAAATATCTGTAAACTACTCGCATTGACGTATAGTCGCCAATCAATTATATTGCTGGACGAAAATGTGCTAAAAAAATTGGTTAGTGTGTTCCTCACTTGCAATGTGAGCCGTGGAATTTATTTCATAATTCATTGCATTTTAAATAAAAAATTTAGAGTTATTTCAAATTTGAAACGTGGGAAGAAGATACACTCTATAACAATGATTTTTCTGGCAGAAAGTTACTGACTTTGCATTTAAAATTAACAGTATTAAGAATTTTACGAATAGTGTATTTAATACTTATAAATCCTTTTTTCCAAGGTTGTCTCATTTAAGAATAGAATAAGTATTAGCTGTGGAAACAATAAAACATGAAAAATAATGTTCTTTGTTTTACTCACGTACTTCACTGGAAGTCCTTTTCGGAAAACTTAGTACGACCACTGGGACAATAATCACTGAATTTTTTCTGTAACAAAATTAAAAATCCAGATTTAGGTAAAGACACACACTCATTTCTTTCGGTTATTTTCAGTCATTGAAACAACAGGTAGATAATAAAACACTGGATATTTACGTTTTCGGGGGAAAAACATAAACACCAAGAAAAAAAAATAAAAAACGTGATTTTCCCATGCTTTCCACTTTAACTTGAGGAATTGCTATTTGACTGGCAAACACGAGCATCCCACTTGACCATAACATTCTATACAATGTTTCGCAAATATTTGTTGTTCACAACATTCGCAAACTATCATCGTTGCCACTTGCAACAGTTTGTACATTGTCAGCTTCAGCATGAGCGCATTTCAATTAGTTCAACATAAACACAACTGAATCATGCAAAAAATATTTGCATGTTTAAATAGACATAATTATATTGTTTGAGAAATCCTGACATTTATCTACCTCAGAGACAATATGTAGTATGAAGGTAATGATTTCCATTTTTGTTCGGGAAAATTTCCATTTGTCTCAAGTGCAGTAGTTTCTTGTCTACGTATTATTCATTTAATTGTTCGAAATTCCAAAATCGAACAGTAGAATTACAAATGTGTTCGCCATATGTTGATTGGTATTTGCAAAACACGATTGGCTTTGTGTATTGCATATTCTTAACGCCGTTTTAGGATTTTGCAAACGCGTTTCTCTCTTTCTAATCGTTTAATGTGTTTGGGAAGCAAAAGCAGCTCAATACCCGAAATCCGTTTAACATAAACTCTTTTATTTTTCCTGTTGAGAATGTGAATTTCTTTTAAAAGAAAACCGAAAAAATTAATTTATAATTAATCTTAATTTTTTAAATACGTAAAGAATTCCCTTGTAAATGCAGTGTTCTTTGAACTGTTTTTTCTGCAATTGCATGAGCTGCTCATAAAATTTTAAAAAATTAATCATGGATAAGTCATTGATTAGAAACTTCGATAGAATGAATCTGAAAGGGATCGAAAAATACTTCGTTATAGCTGTTGATGCGTTGTAGATACTTAGATATGTATCTGTGAACCCTGCTTGGCGCAAAATTATCTCCTTATCGTAAGATGTAATACATTTTTCAAATGACGTTTTACGTCAATCATATTTGACACTTGTGAACTAGAGAGCTGCAGAATACAAACAGACAAACAATGGAGAGCCACACTCCATAGAATCGCTATCCCGCAGATGATGAGGGTGCTCCAGGCGAATATGCACAGGAGCAGGACGGCATATGCTTTGCTATGGCAGATGATTGCCGAGAGGGGCGCGGACGTGGTTATTATCAGCAAACAATACGGTCCGATGCACCGAGGATTCTGGCTCGGGGACGAAATGGGTACGGCGGCGCTCTGGCTACCTGGCGGCGGTGAACTCGCGGTTGCGCGGTACGGGATCGGCTTGGCGGTTTTGTGCTGGTGAGCTGTTACCTCACTCCTAGTGATAGTGTGGCGCGATTTAGGGCGAAGATGACCGCTATCGAGGACGCTCTGGCTGGTATGGCCGGACCCTTTGTGGTGGCCGGTGATTTCTATGCCAGGGCTGTGGAGTGGGGTGATCCGGTGACGAGCACGAGGGGGAGGTGCGTCCTGGATATGGCGGCCAGGTTGGGCCTGGTGGTCATGAACGCTGGTGGTGCGACCACCTTCAGGCGGCCGGGGTGCGAGTTCACCACTCCTGACATCACTTTGGTATCCGAGAATCTGTCTGGGATGATCGAAGGATGGAGGCTGCTCGAGGAATATACTGGGAGTGATCACCAGTATGTTGAATTTGGGAGAGTATCGGAGGCGGGCGTCGCGCGGGCGCACGGGGTTAGAGGCGCGCGTGGTTGGAACGTCGCGAGGTTAGACTGCGGGTCGTTCTTGGCCGGTTTCGACGGTACTACGGTTTTGGACGGTGGGGGAGACGCTGACTCCCTGGTGGGTGCTATGATGCGGCGCATTATCCGTGGATACGACGTATCGATGCCCCGATTGTCGCGACGGGCGGGGAGGCGACCTGTGTACTGGTGGACGCCGGAGATTGCTGGACTCAGGCGTGACTGCCTCCGCAATAGGAGGGTCCATACTAGGGCTAGGCGGGCCGGCGAGTCTCTACTGGAGGCCCAAGAGTACAAGCGGTCCCGCGGGGCGTTGCGTCGCGCGATTATGGCGAGCAAGAGGGCGAAATGAGAGGAACTTATGAGCGACCTGAACCGTGATCCATGGGGACTCGGCTATAGCATCGTGGCGGGAAAATTGGGCGCGAGCCGCGCTGGGATGCAATTGGACGACGCGCGGATCAATGCGATTGTGGGGGGCCTGTTCCCCACACACCCTCCGCTGGGCGGCGAACGTGGGTCCTACGATGATGAGGTGTCACCGCCCTTTACCGTTGAAGAGCTGAGGATCGCCGCCGGGGCTCTTAGGACGGGGAAAGCCCCTGGCCCGGATGGGGTACCGTCGGAGGTGCTGAAGATCCTGGCTGATAGCAGGCCGGAAGCATTGCTTCCGGTATATGATGCTTCTTTAGTCCAGGGCGTCTTCCCAAGACGCTGGAAGACACAGCGGATCGTGCTTGTTAGCAAGGGCAGGGGCGATCCGACCCAGCCATCGGCTTATCGGCCTCTTTGCATGTTAGATGGTGCCGGCAAGCTGCTGGAGAAGCTACTGCAAAGAAGGCTGGCGGAGGCCGTGAGGATGGTTGGGGGGCTGTCGGATAGACAGCATGGCTTCAAACCTGGCAGGTTCAAACCGGCCAAATGCTCGACACGGCTCGACACATCTATCCGATAGTCGATATTTTTAATAACTCCGAGACATAATTGAGGTTCAATGCCGTTAATGGGACGAATTAACTCATCCTTTAGCTCTTGAATTATTCCTGGAATTATTCAGGTACAGTTTTTTTTAAATATGCCCAAAGAAAAAAGTCCAACGGTGTTAAAACACATGATCGTGACGGCCAATTAACATCGCCACGACGTGTGCGATATCCTCAGTTTCTGGCCGAATAAAGTTCGTTATCATGCCGCGATAGCGAACAGTAATCGCAATAACTATTTTTCCGATCTTATTTTCTAAGAAGAATGGCCTGATGACGTAGTCAGACAGGGTGTTTTCACATTTCCTACAAACACGGTTTTCTAAAATTTGGGCACAATTATCGATTAGGCTGACCAAAAAAATCACAAAGTGCACTTTAATTTCCTGAAATTTGGGTGGTACATTACAGAGATCTGGGGCAAAAATACTACAAGGGAATAGTGGAGGTCAATAGCCATTGATGCAGAATGTTAGGATTCTCGAGACAAACACATTGATACATCATCCTTTAAAATCCGATTGCAAAAGCGAAAGATATACAGAAAAGTTAAGAAAGGCGACCCTTACCTTCGTGAAAAAACATTTTTTTTTCAAGAATATCCAAAAAATCTTTATATTAGGGTGTAAGAAACACTTTTTTGCCTGTAAGGTGGTACGGTCTAATGTAAACATGTTTTGAAAGAGCATGATAAAGATAAAGCTATAGCACTTCTATTATCACAATGAGAATACCTTGAATTAGCTCTTCTAATAATTCATTTAAGTAAAGAATTTTTAGTGTTACTGAAGACAGCGTCATATGTCATATATTCAGTTTCTTGCTTTTTGTTACTCTATGAGATAGAACCTGATTGTAGAATTACAACATAGCCGGTTGTTAAATTTCGCTCATTGGTGTTATTAGCCTAATCTGCATCTGATAAGTCATTATTGCCATGAGGGTGGCGATGGCACGATGGATGGTAGTCTGCACGTTGACTACACAACCAAAAAATAGACCTGGGTTCAAACCCAGTTTCAGACAAAAAAATTTTAAAATAAAAATAAACATCTCGCATTTTTCTGATGTGCTTTAGTGTGTCGTTGTGTGTTAGTTGTTGTCGGAAGGTTTCAGTGGCGAAGGCATAGTCACTGGTCACTGAACAATACCGGCTTCAGCTGATAGCAATCCACAATCACATCAGAACGCCCTCCTTTGTCGGTATTGTGTAGCACCGGCGAAGTAAAATGATAATAAAAATGGCTCCTAAAGCGAAGCTTCAGCACTGCTACGAGTATAAAAACTAAAGGACGTGCGAAAGCACAGCTGCAAAAATAATTAATTAAGCTTCCCCTCCTGGTGTTTCTCCTACTATCCCTTTCCTATAGTTCCCAGCACAATGCTTCGCATGTGTAGGAGTCATCTCCTGAGTGCTGGTCCTAGATAAAAAAAAAAAAAAAAAACAAAGTTTTGAGAGTTTAGTTCCTTTCAAATATCGAACACTCTCTTCACAGCATTCCAATATTCTTGATTTGGTTTATTATTAAAATAACTTAAAAACTTACCGCATAACAAATATTTGGTATTGTGGAATCTTCCAAGCGCTAGCTGATAAAACTGCCTTTATCCAATGCAGTTTCCTTTTCTTCCCTTAAAAATTTTAGATTTCGTTCCATGCAAACTTTTAAGCATTTCAATCGGTCATATTGTAGTTTTTAAGAATTTTGTCAAATTTTCTTCCTGATCTTTTTTGTTTTGTTTTTTTATCTTCGACCAACACTCAGGAGGTGACCCCTACATATGCGGTGCATTGTGAATAGAGGAAAGGGATAGTAGGAGAAATGACAGAAGGTAAAGCTTCACTATCTTACAACACTGTTTATGGCACGTTATTTTTTATAGCAGTGTTGCAGTCTATTATGATGTCAAGGAGACGTTTTTTAAATTTTTAAAGCTTAGTTTTTAGTAGCAAATTTTAGTAATTATTTTACTTCACAGGTGCTACACAATACCGACGAAGGAGGGTGTTCTGATGTCCCTGTGGATTGAATACAGCTGAAGTCGTTACTGTTCAGGGACCAGTGACTATGCATTCGCCACTGAGATGTTTTTACGAGTCTGAAACTGGTGTTGAACCCCGGATAATTTTTCGTTTTGTAGTCAAAGTGCAGACTACTTCGACCATCGCCACCATATAAATGTATTTGATTATTTTCTTTGGTAATTCAGATGCTGAAACACTTTCTGACTTCCCCAATTAATTTCATGTTTAATTTTTCACATAAATTTATTTTAACTGCTTTACAATACACTAAATCATTGCTTAATTTAGTATTACTTACCCGCTATAAACCATACAAAGCCTTGTTAAGTTTTAAAACTGAGTTGGTATTTAAACATTTTACATCTGATGATTAAATATTTTTTTGTGATTAGGAATATTCGTAAGTGATAGTTGGTAATTGGTTTTCTGCCATATCATAGTTCATCTGGACAGTTTATAGTTGCCAGCAAAGTACTGAAAAGCAATTGACATTTATAATTCTCAGTGTCCATTTGCCCGTTGCCATCCGTAATGCTATATTCAGCAACTGGCAACTCAGCTGACGTTCAGTTGTCATCCATAATAAAGCCATAAATCTTTTGACAATCCTAGGCGAGTGGAAAAATTTAGCTGCCTCTGTTGTAACATAATTGATTAAATATTTCTTCACGAACTTTTCATTTACGTGTTATTGTGAAAACTAAATTCGTTTCATTAAAATTGGTGTACTCTAAATACTAAGTAAATAAAAATAATCTGCTATCTAGAAACATATAGTAGTAACAGGACGATTCTTACAAAACTTTGTACACTCACTACACACAATAAACAATTATAATGAAAAAGTGGCAGTAACTTTAAAATAAATATTCGTTTTCAGTTATTTAGTTGTACTTGATCGATTCTTATGAAACTTTGGACACACATTGACTTCCCGTAATAATATATCTTTGTGATCAATACAGTTAGAGCATTTAAATAAAAGTTTCTTTTACTATTCGATTATTATTTAATGCAAAATTATTTTAAGTCGGCTAAAAAAGGAATAATAACACTTTGATACACTAAAATTATTCAGGGGTTCTCATGTACCAATTCTGTTTTGTTCGAGTCTATAGTTCTTTTAAGCCACTTAGTAAAGTGATTTTATAATGGTAAATGTAGTGAAAACGCATTTATTAAAGTTTCAAATTGAAAGAGGCATAACTTCTTTGCTTGGGTAATTACAATTAAATCGCTTAAAAAATAAATCAAATTTTTTTGGGAAAACCACCAAATTTCTTTAAAACCCACCAACTTTTTACAACTAATTTGATACAAATTTAGCTAGATTTTTTAAACTGACTTAATTAATTAATAATTAATATTAATATTATAATTATTATATTTATTAATTAAAATTAATAATTAATTAATTACTAATAATAATTAATTTTCTCATATTTGATATCACTGGATCCGAAGTAACTAAGAGTCTTTTAAGTATGGTTTTTTTTTTGATTTTTCTCTAGAATATTTGGGCGCAAAATGCTCCCTATTCGATTAGTAGGGACATAGTGTAAATTTATTTTATTATGGCCACTCCCGTTTGGTATACGTATGTATATACCTATAGCATATTGTTTTTTCATTTAAATACCGACGAAGAAGGCTTTGCGATTTACATTGGCATAGACACTACAGCACAAGAAAAATTTTTATGAATGTAGTAGGGCATGAGATTCGGCGAGCTAACTAATTCACACCACAGCACGCATAAATTAAATTGATATTATACTGTGTTAACGACAAGCTGTGACTCGTGCACGGTTATCTCAACATTTACTGGAAATGGTTGTTGACGAATTTTCGCCACCTTAGAGTGAATACACCGACAATTAGCATTTATAATATTAATTATGAGCATGGCTATATCTATTAGAGCTGTCCTCATATATCTTACAGATATTTTTTTAAAACTAAGCTAAACAATACAAAAAATAAAACACTCTAAAGTAGAATCAAATCAGCTTATTTTTCTTAAATTTTGAAGTTCTCTTCAGTGGGAACTTCAAACGTATTTATTCTTGTGCATTTTACTGAATCGTAATTAAATTATGGGAATTGTAATTTTCATTAACAAAACGTGTTGTTCATACATCGCCAAAGAGGAAAACTATGGATACAAGTGAACACACACATCCTGACATACTTGAAGAAAAAAAATTTCACACATTATTATCGTAAGTAATTTTTCTACTTGTGTTTATGTATTTGTTTTATAATGGAACACACACAAAATTGTTGGAAAAATTGTTAATAGCTCATGCAGAATTTTAAATTCGTTTTTCTTTGGTTAAAAGAGAGAGGGGTGGCGAGAATAATTCTTAGAATTATTATACGTGATATGAAATTGCTAAACAAAAATTAATCCAGAATTTTATTAAATCTCACCCAAGTACATATTTTTGTTTAAGTAAAAGAAAAAGTGCCGAAATAATATCGGTTTAATGGAGATGTTTCAATAAGCAATGAATATACTACACAACTGGTCCTACAGGTATAAAAATAAGTGTAAAGATTTTTTTTAGGCTTATCAGACACAAATATTAGAAATGCTTATTAACTTTGTCATAGATTTTCTTTATTAAAAATTTCTCAAGTATGTATGCAGTACGTCTGAATGCTTGTTACAAAATGAATATTGACTACCCACAAACATCAAGTCAAGTTTGTCTAAACATTTTCGCCTGTATTATTTTTTTGGAAGATATATTTTTGATTAAATTTTTTGTCCTTTTACAATCAATTACTATTTGTTTCAATTTGAAATGGTCTTACGATCGAAACCTTACAGCAATCAAAATTACATGTTATAATTACTAAGTAACAAACTAAACTAAAGACAAAAATTGTGATGATGGCGAAGTAAAATAACAAATAAAACCCTTCCCATTAAAAGTACTGTGTTTATATTATCATCTGATACTCCGCAACTTTCCTTTATAAGTAACGGGCAACAGCAGAGTTATGCAAGAATTAAGCTCTATCTTCCTACCGCTTTCACCGCCTGTGTATTCTCTACACTATCTTTCTCTCTCTCTCTCTCTCTCTCTGTGTAGTTCCAGTGCAATGTAGGAGATTTTCCCTGAACACTGGTCTAAGATATGAAAAAGGCGTTTGAGCAACTTCTAATTAGTCTAACAGAGTACTATGTGCACAGGTGAATCATTTGTACTTTTAAATTCTACATTTTCTAGAATTTTCTCTTTTTTTAAATATTTGAAACATTTTGCAGGTCGATATTCACATTTTAGTGTTCAATTGGTGGCGTCATTAATTTAAGAAAAAGGAAAACAATTAAGATTCGTAATCGTTATGACATGTTGAATAACCGTTAATAGTACCCGAGGTTAAAATGATTTTACAGGTGGCACGCGCTTCATTAACGGCAGGTGAAACAACTGAAATTGAAATAATGTTACCGCGTCTTCATTAGCTTTTATTCCGCTGCTGTTGCTAGTGTTGTTGTTTTCATTCCTCTTTTTCTTCATACAATTTGAACAGAAATAATTCTGGCAAAGCTTTCCATCTTTTAGTGAAATTAACACACACACGCATACATTTCACTGCTCTAAACAGTTAAAAGGAGCAGGTGTAAAATATTGTTTGGTTAAAATAATTACAAACCAGTCAGTCAACAGTAAAAATTAAAGGTTTTGTCTGTAAAAACACCGTTTCAGAGCATTTGGTTTTTTCTTCATGGAATTGTTTCTTTTTACTTTTTTGATAATGTTATTTAATCAATAAATCATTAAACGGCACTTCACATACACAATCAAATATGCACTTGCATGAATTTTGCACAGTAGAGTTGGTTGACACCATTGCGGATCTTGTCATTCTACTAGATGGAAAACTGGATTTTATTCAACATATAACATTTATAGTCAATAATACACCTCTCGTCACTAAATAATTATACACTTTTATTGCAAAACCGACTTTCGAATACGGTTCAAATGGGACCAATGATCACATTGAATACGTGAAAAAAAATGTTACTGTTTTGCTTAAGCGACATATGGAGGATATGATGAACCCCATCATATCCTGCAAGATTAGAGCCGTAGATCTATGCTCACTGTTAGTACATATATTGAAATGAATGTTGAGATTTCCTATTAAGTAGTACAGTGCACTACAACAGGGTTGGCAAAAAGTCACCATGGCGTTTAAAAATTTAATAACTTTCTCGTTCATATATTTTTTATATAATAAAATATACAAAATTGAAAATTTTCCATAACATCTTTCAAAATTTGTTGCTGTAGTACTAAAAAATCTGCAAAAATGTTAGCACTGAGTTTAACGATTGTCTCGGCCTTGTTCACATATAGTCGCTCCTTCAAAAAACACCAAAGAAATAGTCGGCTGCAGAAAAATCTATCGAACTCGTTGGACCATTAATTTCCGAAATTTTGCAAATTATCTGCTCTCTAAAAATTTGTCTTAAAAGTAAAATTGTGTCACGGGCAGTGTGGGCTGTGGTTATATCCTGCTGAAACCACTTATCAGGTATGTTTTCAAGAACAGTTAACGTTAAATGTTAAAAATGTTTAATAATAAACCGACACCGCTCTCCATTTATGGTAACCATCTTCATTTCTGAAGAAGTAAGGCCCAATGGTTTTGGAAAATAAAAAGTCATACAATACGGTACAGCTAATTGGGTGCAATTGGCGTTGATGAATGGCTCTTGGGTTTTTAGAACCCCAGAACCTACTGTTCTTCTTATTAACAAAGCCTTTCAAATAAAAATGAGCCTCACTACTCATTATCAGATTTTAGAATAAAAGACTACTGGCGATGGTCGAAGTAGTCTTTGACTACAAAACGAAAAATTTTTCATGGGTTCAACACCAGTTTCAGACTCATAAAAACATCTCGCATTTTTTCTGATGTGCATATGTGTGGCTTTGTGTCAGTTGTTGTCGTAAGGTTTCAGTGGCGAAGGCATAATCACTAGTCACTGGACAGTAATGGCTTCAGCTGTATGCAATCTACAGGCACATCTTTCGTCGGTATTGTGTACTCGCGCGAAGTAAAATAAGTATTAAAAATGGCTACTAAAAACGAAGTTTCAAGTTTGACATCAGAGACGCTACAACACTGATGTAAAAACAAATAACGTGCAAAAAAGCAGAGTTGTTAGATAGTGAAGCGTCACCTCCTAACGGTGCATGTGTAGGGGACATCTCCTGAGTGCTGGTCCAAGATATAAAAAATCCATTATACTTGTTCTTTGTTCAGTTGTGATAATCAAAGATGGTCGCAATCCGCTTGCGGCTCTTGAAGTCGATTGGAGTGGCTCTTATGCACAATATTTAATAATCCTACAAGAAATTCTTTCTTGTAGAATAAATTACAAAAACTATTTCTTTAAATGTTTTCAATTAAGCTGAGTGCTCTGTATGCAATCAGAAATTAAAAAAGAAATATTTTCTTTCAGTGCAATTACATCAATTCAATCTCAACAGATTCACTTTAAAATTATATTAATCCTGTAGAGAATATGCTTTGTTTTCAAAAATACTAGAATGGCTCTTTAAAATATTAATTAAAAAACATGCCTCCCGAAGTTAGTATAGCTGGTGATTTATATAATCTGAAAAAAAATATATAAAGGAAAAAGTTATTAAATTTTTAAACCACATGACGACCCACCCTGTATATATATTAAAATTCCGCGAATAAATTACCCTATGGATGCTTCATATGGAAAACTCTATTGTTGGTTTTATGAGACGTTTGAATTAGTAGATTATTCTTTGAATGTAAATATAATGTAATAAATTGTTATACTTATATTAAGTATCTAATTGTTACAGTCTGTGAGAATTTATCCATATACTTGTAAATAAAGAAATAAATAAAAATATAAATAGTTTTAGTGCATAAATATTGTATCATTAATTGGCACCGCTTTCAAAAGTTAAATAACTTTTATGAAACATGACAATTGTTTTAATAACTTTGTGGCAAACACAAGACGCAGCAAAGTTCTAATGAACTTATTTCAGCACTTAATTTGCACAAATAACCACCCGAAACAATATGGACTGCATACAAGATACGCCCTGATATATATTCTGATAATATTACACACAAATGACCCACCTAAGAACCACCTATAAAACCACCCTTTTAGACGGTATGCCTTTTTTTTTTAAATAGGAGATTTTGTTCGAGGATAAATGGGATCTCTTTAGCTTTACCAAATAAACTAATTTACTTGCCACTTTAGTGCGTGTTCAAATGTATGTGAGTGGCAACAGTTCAATGGTTTAAAAGATAATTTGTGTGAAGGAGCGTATGTTCTGGGGAACGAAGCTTCCAATGTTCTTAACTAATTAATACATAAACCAAATACATGTGAATCGCTTAAAAGAGAAAACACATTTAAATAAAAAGAAACATAGATAATGAATGTTTATGTGTGTATAGTGAAAGAAAAATAGGGTACAAACATTATATATCAGATAACAATAAGTTTGGTTAAGTAAATTTTGGGTAAATAATTTTAAAGAATCTAATGCACCATTGAGACTACCACTGGTTTTTATCGTTTTTTTTTTGTTTACGAAGAAAACTTTTGAGAAGGACTATGATAAGCCTACCGAACAGTATGTACCAGAGCTCATCCATATATGCTCACTTTATGGTATAGTATAGTATATAGTCAATCAATCAAAAATCAAAATATAATCACTATTTTATGACGATGATTTAAAAAGTATTGAAATTAAAACACCTTATGAACTAATTAAGCAAAATTATCCGGTGTGGGTGAACATTAAAGGCGGTACTTTCAGTTCTTAACACTTATTATGAGGAGTATATGAGATGCTTTCTTATTCACAATATTTTGACATTCCATTTTATAGTCACGGGTATACTTGCAGTAATTGATATGAGTCTTCTTACCATACAAAATGTGATTGGCCACAAGTTAGTAACGTAATGAATTAGCAGGAGCTGGTTATGATTTTCATACCAACGTTCTAAGTTCATTTTGACAAAAAATTTTATTAATAGAAAAGTTTATGGGCGCCCGAGAAAATTATCTATTTAGATTGGGATTGCCAATATATAATAACAGTTGCTATTATATATTGCTATTATATATATATATACATATATATACAGGGTAGGCCAAAAGTAATCACCAGGGGCATAAGTAATCACCCGATGTTCTTTTGCTGTAATTTTTTTTTAAGTATTTTTTTTTTAAGTGTCTTACACTACATTATTAATAAGACACAGAATGTTTGAGATACTGAGTTAAAATTTGAAATCCGATTTCGATCGTATGACCACGACTGCCCGTTTACATCTATCGATTCTTTCGATCCAATTTTCCATTCCTCTTGCACACACTTTGACAGCAACGATGACGATATAACTTTTAATGTTGTCTGAGCTCGTCTAAAGTTGGTAAGACCAATGACTTGATTTACTACAGAAGAGGAACGTTATATGGCGAAAATTTGGAAGCCGATGTTCATGTTCTGATTACCCATTTTAGTTAAATTTGCCAAAGTGGTCGCTTCATTCAATTTCAATTGCATATTTTGCTCTCTATGTTTTGTTTAGTGTTCTGTGTAATTTTCGTGGATTTTGATAAAAGTATTTTATTTAATATTAAAAATTAAAAAAAAATGTAAAAATCACAAGGTAATGAGCATTTCAAATCAGTCAGTCAAAATTGACCTACCCTGTACGCATACATGTATGTTGTGGAGAAAAACATGACAGAAATGAACCAAGGGGCGTGACACAATTAAAATTTCGTTCTGGGATCGTCCTTTTTGGCTGGCTAAACTTTTTTATATGCGAACCAAACCTTCTTTATGTATGTTCATTGATTTCATATACATACTCGTACATATATATATCGCGATGTACTCGTATTTCTACCGAGATTGGCGACTAAATAGCGCTGGTAAATAAACTTCAAGTTAGTACTATGAACAGCATTGTTCTAGAATATATGCCGTGTACTGATTGGTATAATAGACACATTTATAAAATCTCAATATTGCATGTTCTTTTGCAAGTGGGCTGACAATAGATGTTCATGATAATAAGTTACATATAGAAAGAGTGAACAAGTCTCGTATTAAAGCTAATTATTATGAAATTAAATATAAAACACAAACATGTAAGGGTTAAATAACTCTATCCGACTGACGATAATAGTCAAAGACGTAAGTTCTAAAATATACTGTATAAATTTGTCAAAAAAAAATAAATTGTAATAAAGAACAACTAACTAAGTAGGTAACTATTTAATTTTTTTAATACAAAATATTATAATATGTTTTTTAATATCTATATATATATATATATATATATATATATAAATCTCCTGTCACGATGTTTGTTTGCGATAATTTCCGAAACTATTGGATGGATTTTAATAAAAATAAGCATAGATATGTACCTTTGTCAAACTTAAAATATAGGCTATACTTATTTCAAAAATTCCCATTGGGAGACGCCACGCCCACACATAATAAATTATTATCATCTTATATCAAAAACAGTAAGTAACAGTAAGATTCTCTGAATTTGGTACAGATTGCTTAAAAGCCAATGTTAATAATCGGCCACAAAGAAGACTGAATGGAAATTGGGCATGGTGCCTCCCACACAAAGTAAATATTGATTTTTATATATCTTGAGAACGGTTAAAGCTGAAGTTTTTAAATTTGGTCTGAATGACTTGGTAGTTGATATAAATCATCAGTCGAAAAGTTCTCCCCTTTATATAAAAGATAGTTATATTTTCTTGAAGCTTGTTTTTTGCCAGTCGTCTGTAGCCTAGTTTGGCCTGACCTCTCCGCCAAACTATTTGTGCCTGTCCCTGTCACTGTCGGTTCCGTTTCTCGTCCTAAGGTATGTCCAGGTCCGTCCGTTTCATTATTTTCATTATTTTGTTGATCAGGTGCAGTACATTCAAACTGACAGAGCCTCCATGCTTGCAGTTCTACACACAAGATCACTGGGAAGAATTGCACTGTTCAAGCGAGATAATCGAATTACCAGGATATTAGGAAAATAACTTCATTTGATACTTTTGCTAAACGTAATTATTTTTCTCAGCTTACCCATCCCATTCACAAATCACAGAGCGTTTTCTTCACGTAGTACATGAATCTTCCAAGGCGGTCACCGATGACCAACGCATGGGACATATATTTCTAAGTAGAGAGCTGCCAAAAAATACAGCCAACTTGAATCATTATTCATTGATTTATTAAAATTTCCAACATATTGTTATCTTTTACTTTTTTAAAACGTATATTTGAATTCCTGATTGTTCTAATGAAATACGTTGATACGAGGGTGATATAGAAATTACTGCTAATAAATGCATTTCTGTAACAATAATATTTTAACTTAATTTTTTAATTTAGTATAATTAAATTTTGAAATGTTTCTGCTGGAATTATGGCATTAGTTCCTCAGCAAACATCTATTGTTTTTTCGCGAACTTTAATTTTCTGATATTATGAGGGTACAGTAAGGTGGTATAAACAGAGATCTGGTAACTAAATACTAGATAAATACTAGGCTTCTCGAGGCAAAAACATTGACATATCATTCTTAAAGATCCGACTGCAAATGCCAAAGATATGAACAAAAATATAAAATACATTATATTAGGGGGTGTACGGAAAATTTTTTTTTGAGGTACGGTCTACTATCCATACATATGTACATATATATTTTCTCATATACTGCACTCGTGAAACTATATAATATTTTGACTCTTTTGTTTTCGGTTACACACTATATAAATTTGCTGATCGTTGAAGGTTTTGATTACCAAATTTTTGTTTTATCTGGGACCAGCGCTCAGGAGATGACCCCTACATATGCTCTGCATTCTGCTGGAACTAGAGGAAAGGGATTGTAGGAGAAATTATAGGAGGTGAAACTTAATTAATTATAATAAATAAAATGTAATAACTTACAACACTGCTTTTTGCACGTTATTTGTTTTTATAGCAGTGTTGTAGCGTCTCTGATATTAAGTAAAAGTATTAAATTTTGAAGTTTAGTTTATAGTAGCCATTTTTTTTGGTAATTATTGTACTTCGACGGGGGGCTACACAATACGAACGAAGGAGGGCTTTCTGATGCACCTGTGGATACAGCTGATGCTGTTACTGTTCAGTGAATATGCCTTCGCCACTAAAACCTTGCGACAACAACAGACACAAAGCCAGACAAATGCACATCAGAAAAAATGCGAGATGTTTTTATGAGTCTGAAACTGGAGTTGAACTCAGGGAAATTTTTCGTTTTGTAGTCAACGTGCAGACTATTTCGACCATCGCCACCAGTTAACTAGGCACGCGTAAATAATAATGGCTTGAAGTTCTTAAATGCACAAGTACGTCCTAAAAGAAAAAATTCCTTTAAACTTCTAATGTAAAAATCTCATGAATGCTATTCTTCCCTCTGTTTCGTTGTACTGGTATTTCAAAAGTTTTTGCCAGGATTATTAATAATGGGACTTAAAACGCTTGAGCGTTGCTGTGTATCCAAAGGTATTTATGTTTTTAAAACATACATGAATACATCACGGTTGTATAATTATAACAATAGTGTACGTTTTGAATAGTGCATATCAAAAAAAAAAAAATTACCAACAGCATTTACTCCTAGGAAAAATCATTTACTGCACTCACGAATACAAAAAATTATTTCCACATGCGATTGTCTCACAAAAGCTGCATAATTGAGAGTTTGTTCTTTTAGGAATTGTGGGAATTACTTTTAATACGTAGTCCAGTTGCAATTAATAATAAATTTACCTCTGTTTTGTTTTGCTGTTTGTAAATTAATATTATATAATTTTAGATTCAACAGTTTATGCGCCTAAAGGCATTAAAAATGATTACGACACATGCAATTGAATTTGCAGTGTCTGGTTGTATAATATTAATTGTCGTAAAGGTAATGGTCACTAAATTTTTAAGTGCAGGAGTTAAAAAAGATGATTTATAAAGGCAATTATAACTTCTGTGAGAGCGTCTTTGTTAGGAAGTGTGTGTTTTACTATATAGAGCAGAAATTGTCTTGTATTGGGTTTATAATTCAGGCTTCATGACCTCTGTTAATTGAGCTATTATTTTTGAAATTGGTATAAGTCGAATTTTTCGATAAAAATGAGATAACGCTAATTCTAAGATATGGACACTTTCTCTCCACATTTACAAACATACATTCAATGAAGTACAATTTTTTCATAAAGTAAACTATATAAATATGGCTGAACGAGTAGATCCATTCCCTGCTTTACTCGGAAGATATGTTTCTGAGCAGCCCGTGTAAAGCGAAAATGAAACTGTTACATGAAAGACCATGTAAAACGAAGAAAGTCATAAGTTTGTTCTTTTATTTATTATTATTTTGCTATTACAACATTTCGTACATGTGAAGTTTACTTGTACATATTCCAGCTTTTACACCTCTTCTAATGGAGTCTTAATGTTTTCTTATTGCTATTTTTGTAGATTCTTTTATATAATAAATTCTATCAGTCTACCAATCTTTTATTCTTACATAGACGATGCATAATAGAACTCTTTGTGTCAAAGGAATAACTTTTCTCTTCGTCTCCCTCTTTTTATTTTTTAAATTTTTTTCATCATAAAACTACGAGTAAAATTTTAAATAAATCAAAATTCTTCTACAAAATATCAGTTTTATTTACGAGTACTTACTATGGAAAGAATTATTTTACAGGTTGTTGAGATTAGTTATCAAAAATGAAAAGACGTTTACGTTTGCTTTTGGCTTTAAATCAACTGATGGATATAGAACTTCGAACAATATTTGCCTTATACAACTTGGTCAGATGGGAAAAGAACAGATTTGATGAAAACGAGTGACAAATGTAGCAGCACAGTACACATACATTCCTAGACTTGACTCTCTACAGATTGTTTTTTTTTTACCAAAACAGAAAAATACGGAAAGTTTTATATAAAATGGAAATTTATATAAATATGTTTATAAATAGTAAAGAAACAGAAATGGCGCGAATTAGGGAGAATATATAAAATTGCCAAAAAATTTTTTTTTCATTTTAAAGAGTTTTAGAACAATAAAAAAACTCTTTTGGAAAGGTATACCACAAATTTATATTTAAGACTGAAAAATTATCATAGGTTTTCCTGATGGAAAGTCCACAAACATGATTCCTTCCATCCTCCTCCCCTAAACCTAAATTCTTAGTTCACTTTTGCAAATTAGACACTAGTTTGCTAAAATAAAGAGATTTGAAAAATCGGCTGTCAACGTTATGAACTATTTTTTTTTTTATCTGGGACCAGCACTCAGGAGATGACTCCTACACATGCGAAGCATTGTGCTGGAACTATAGGAAAGGAATAGTAGGAGAAACGACAGGAGGTGAAACTTAATTAATTATTTTGCAGCTCTGCTTTTGCACGTTGTTGTTTATACTCGTAACGGTGCTCAAGCTTCGGTTCAGTAGCCATTTTTATTATTATTTTACTTCGCCGGTGCTACACAATACCGACGAAGGCGGGCGTTCTGATGCGATTGTAGATTGCTATCAGCTGAAGCCGGTATTGTTTAGTTTTGTATATTCCAGCGATACACCAATAAAAAAAAACAAACTCTTTTTTTACTTAAAAGTATATATTTCCCAATTGCGCAGGTACGGAGACTTTCATAACTCTCGGAAAACTTATAAATTACTTTGGATATTATTAATTATATAAAGAATTGTAGAATAGCACATAAGACATATAACACTTTTGACAGGTTATTTAGTAAAACTAAAGATAAAATAGAAAAACTATATTGCTCTAATTTAGTATTATATAGTATATAAGATACCTTGTGGTGGGAATAGTGGAGAAAACTGTGATAAAGTTTATGTAGGCCAACAAAGAACAAACCTAGAACTAGAGTAAACTATGACAGCCTACAAACAACATCAAAAAACTTACCCGTTAAGGCTTACCGTATGACTGCCTCAAGTCCAAAAACCTCAACATCATCACGTAGAAAGCGGCAGCGTTGTGATAGTGGAAATGAGCTAAAAATTTTGCATCAGGCGGAAATCCAGTCCTCCAAAGTCGCAGCAATGACAGAGTGTGCATGAGGCATTATAGAATGTAAGGAAGTACTACAACCGCAAGCTGACTCAATAAAGTCGATGTCAAATTCTATAGTGGATATTCTATGGCACATTTCCGATAGGTGATAGAGGATATTAACTATAGAATTTGTCATCAACAATCAGTCTTTTTATTTAAATGTGTACTTTTTTAATTCTTTTGGATCTCTTCTTTTAACAATTAATTTTAGTTATTTTAATTTTTTTTTCTGTTAACAAACCTGTGATATTATCAATAAATTAATTCAATTTGTTTTATTAATTCATTAGTTATTAATTTTATTGGAATAAATTGTTGTTTTTCGAAAAACCAAATTAATTTTCACTACTTTATTGCTATTGTTAAAAATAAACTGTCTCTATTATTTTTTATATATTCGTAAAATAGAGTTGCCTAATATTCAACTTGAAAATAGAATTTTATATGGGAAAAAATAAACAGAAAACATTTTTCAACATGTAGGTAACATTACGACGTTACTACTTTTTGACATTTGCGCGATACAACGTAAGTATTCCGACAAAATCGCGTCGTGGTATATGGACCTAATTTTGTATGTAGTCGCCGTGTATAGTCCATCCGCGATTCAGTTTTGTCGTGTTCTGTAAAATGTCTGATAGTATATACATAATTGTTTGTTTACGTAAACCAACAAATAAAGTGGAAACAATACATTTGTTAATTTTAATGGAAACTAATAAAGAAACACTACAAAACAAATTTCCTCCAAAAGTGTTTCCTTAGCTCTTTACCCCGAAAACTTTTTAAATACAATAAAATTAAAAAATTACGTATTAGAAAACAAAACAGCATAACATTAAAGATCAGTGAAATTGAAAAGAAATTCCGCGGGAATTTTTACGATTGAACTGAATATTGTAACAATGGATAATTGGCCGTACCAACTGTTCTTTTTAAGCTTTTGTCAAAGGTTAATACAGTGTAAAAAATATTCATTAATAAATGGAACGTTACGTACAAAAATTTCGAAAAGTATGTGAATCGAACCCAGTATTTAAAAGAAAATAAGCAGGTCACAAAAAAACGAAACCAAACTAATGTGCATATATTGCAAAAGCCAAATTATAACGTTCCGACTTTCTTTGACAGTGCTAATCTGAATCTGGCGTTTCAACAGAATGAAACATTTCAATGATTTTGATCTCACACAAACATAAATTTCTTTTGAAAACTTATCCGATCGAAGTGAACAACAAACTAGCCAGCAACCCTTGCCCTTTATAAAGTCGTTCATTCTTTATTTGATTCAGTGGATCACCTCAGAGAGTAATGCTGATTTGCGTTCACAGATAGTAAAGCTTCCAATTTGAATTGCATGACACAAAGTGTTCCAACATCATTAGCGTCAGACTTTATAGAAGTCTCTTGAATTATTGGAACACTCAAGTTTTAGCCTCATTTTATGTGAAGGTTAAGGAAATTTAACAAAATTATTATTAGACATTATTAATGAAAAAACTTAAGATGTATTATGAAGAACAAATTAAATCAAATAAAAGAAAACATTTCTTTTAAACGGTAACAAGCGCTAAAAAGGGCTCTAACTATTTTATCAACTCTTTTTTGAATACTTATAATTTAGTACTTTTTAGAGTTTTTTGTCGTCATTTCTTCCGGTTTTTAAACAATTTTTTTTCGGACTCAGAGGACTAGGACTAGTCCAAGCCTAAGGGAAATGTAAGGCTAAAACATTATTTATTTAAAATTATGGTGTCCTCTGGATAGACCATGTAACTCACCTGTGCATTCCATGTGATTAATACAAAAGTAACTCCACGTAACCACTTAATGGGCACCGCAGAGAGTAATAATTTGCCGAATAAGGATTAAAAATGCTTTTATTTTTCTACATTTACAATTACATCATTGATGGTACTTAATTGTTCACATTGTTAGTCGTATTTTATTTTTTAGGTTTATTTAACAGACTTTGCATGCAACAAATATTTTCATTCTAACAGCAGCCAAACAGAAGGATCACAATTTGGGGCTGCATTGCCACTACCACTGATGATCGGTAGTACGCACGCGCAGCGCGAGATCATTTCACCGATGACAAGGTATGTATGCATGGAAATATTCTCTGTCAAGGAAAAAATAATAAAGAAAAAAATATTTTAATTTTATATTTTTTGTTGGTGTACAAACAAACGGCTAAATACCAAATCAAACAAAAGGCGAAATAATTTTGTTGTCTCGCCTCGGGCTAAAAGTGCCAAACAAACTTAAAAACAGACTTAAAAAAAATAAAAATGAATGACTAGCAGAAAGAACGAAGAAGACAGGATGGTGAGGATCAGGTTAAAAATAAGACTTTTGTGTGTATGGTTCTTCGCTTCGAAGCGCAATAAACATGTGCACAGTTTATGCCGAAACTGATAAACTGTGGTCAAGCAGATCACTTATTATTATTAATTTTAGTGCCTTCAAAAACATCAGCTACAATCTAAAACTAAAAACACTTAAAACTCCAACACAAAAATTGAAACCACAACCGCTGCTATAAAAACACAGAATTAGGAGAAAAAGTGAAACCGCAACTTAAAAACACTAAACAACATACAACTGGCGTAAATGCGAGCCAGGATTCCAAATGGTGTAAAAGATTTCCAGAGATGAACGCGTGAGCGCATTTCTATTCACAATCATTACCGTTAGCTAATGATAAAGATACAAACTGCATGTTGCCGCGTGCTCGAATATAATAACTCTCGCTTTAATGTCATCTTCAAAATAGATAATTTGGCAATAAAAACTATTAATGGATTCACCAATCTAACCAATCTGTGTAAACTCTACCTTTACGGCATTATCTATTGCTTCGCAGTGAATTAGAAATATCTATCGTCGTAGGACACTTTTTTAGCAATCGGGTTCGACCCTAGTTTCAAACTTAATCATGAAAACATCTCGCGTTTTTTCTGATGTGCGTTTGTGTTAGTTGTTGTCGGGAGGTTTCAGTGGCGAAGGCATAGTCACTACTCACTAAATAGTACCGGCTTCCGCAGGTAGCAATTCATGGGCACTCTCATTCGTAGGTATTATGTAGCACCGGCTAAGTAAAATAATTACTAAAAATTTCTACTAAAAACGAAGTTTTAAAATTTAATACGTCTCCTTCACATCAGAGGCGCGTCAAAACTGCTATAAACAAAGAACTTGGAAAATCAGAGTTGTAAGATAGTTCACTAAAGATCCCGTTCCTCTAGTTCCAGCATAATGCTCGCATGTTTGGGTCATCTGAGTGCTGGTCCTAGATAAAAACAATCATACAGGTATTCAAATTTATATGTAATAGTTAATAAGAAACAAACTAAATCAAACACAAAATTGTAAATTACACTGACAAACACTAGCAGTAGGGGAAAATATACTGTTTTCGAAGGCTGCTACACCTTCATCTTCAGCGTTCTTGGTGTTTTATCCATAGTGTGTGCTTTTCAGTAAATGTAAATTATTGGCTTTATATATCTATTATTTTTTATTAATTGAAATCGAGAAATTATTCCCTGTTAATTTTTTTCCACAATGAAGCTCTAAATTTACCACCTATAACTTACAATTGTCCTTTGCTTTTCTTGGTTTTGTTTTCATTATTAACAGTGCACACACACGTTTGGTTTTTTTTTTTTGTTATCTACTCGAGTAAACTGTTTTGGTTTGCTTCTTCGAGAATTCTTCTTCAAGAGCCGTTAATGTATGCAATTTAATGAAATATTCGCAAATTAGCAACTTCGGGATTGAATTATACATTATACAAATTCGAATTGACACAACCTCTATGCTTGCAATAATATACACAAGACCAGATGGAAGAATTTTAATATTCAAATCAAATAATTGAATTACCAGGTTAGCACGAGGAAAACAACTTCATTTGATACTTTTCTTTGCTAAACTTAATTAATTTCAATTATCTAGTACATTAATCTTCCAAGGCAGCACCGATGATCAACGTTTGCGTCATATTTTTTCTATGTTTCAGATTGATGCAGAATATTTAGCGTCTCGGGACAAAATATTGACATATCATTCTTTACGATACGACTGCAAATACCAAAATCAAGTGCCTCGGTTTTTTAAGACGGTGCAAGACATACTTCACTCCATCTGATCTCCTCACTATTTATACCGCCTACATCCGACCGAAAATGGAATACAACTCTCATGTTTGGGCCGGTGCTTCAAAGACTATTTTGAAGTTACTCGACCGGGTCCAGGAGAGAGTGAAGAAACTCATAGGAGACAGTAGGGTAGCCAACTCTATTAACTCTCTTGAGCATCGTCGCAACGTGGGGTGCGTTTCGTTGTTCTATCGTTACTATAATGGGTTGTGTTCTGATGAAATCAGGGAACTTGTTCCCGAAACCCGATCATTCACGCGCACGACGCGTTCATCATTAAGAGCACATCCATTTGTAGTCAACTTGGCAGCGAACCGCACTACGCATTACAGGAAGAACCCTGTTTTCCTAGTTCCAGCACAATGCATCGCATGTGTAGGGGTGTGTAGGGGGAATGTTTAATTGACTTATTGGCAGAATCTTTACACTGACTCCAGATTTTAAACTTCTAAGAAAACAATAAAACGAACGAGCGATTTTCAGTGCCGTCTAATGAACGGATTTTTTTTTAAATTTTTCAATTTAAATAGGATGATACTGATAATTGATACATTTACAGGCAATGAAAATTACATGTGATAGTTACCAACTAAGAAAGAAACTAAATCAAAGACAAAATTGTAAATCGCACTGACAAACACCAGCAAAGGATGTTTTTTTTTCAAAAAAATTGTTTTAATTATTCCGTAATTTCTTTTCAAATCGATTTTGGGTAAGCATGCATTTTTCTGAACTTTAAAACCTTGTTGAATGCTGCAAATTTGAATGAGTTAAACTTAGAGGGAAGTTTTAGGGATTACCTGTAAAGTCAACCGATTTACTAATTCAAAATCATCAAACCTACGTTGTCACGAGTTTATAAATCATTGCATAAGTTCATCTCCACTGACGAAAATTACGCCACAGATGCGCCACTAACGGAGTACTCTTTTCTTTTTTTTTTCTGAATCATCCTTGCACACCAACATATTTTTAATAGAAACAGCAAAGAGCAATTCAAATTGCCTTAAATGGCAATTTTTCTATACGAAACTGGTGACTTTAGCATTGTTTTGGGCCAATTTTAATTAGTTTTGCTTCAAGCTAAAATATCAAAGGCTTCACTAGTAACAACGTTATCATCATCATGATCATCATCATAATCGTCATAGCACATCGTCGATGTTGTATTTACTGACTCTCTATCTTCTC
Organism: Dexiosoma caninum; assembly: GCA_963924685.1. Lineage (NCBI taxonomy): Eukaryota > Metazoa > Arthropoda > Insecta > Diptera > Tachinidae > Dexiosoma > Dexiosoma caninum. The sequence goes on from OZ004729.1 coordinate 59,811,091, forward strand.
GCCAGTAGACTTTTTGGCTTATAGTCTTAACCAATTTGCTTAACATTGAATTTTTCCCCTTGACTTTATCATCGCAAACTTTTTTCAGTCGTATTGCCAAGTTTGTCGAATTCAACATACACATATTAATATACATATATAACCATTTTCCATTTCAATTTCAGTAACGCCCACTTTTAGGTGAACTTTTTTTCTTAGGTGGCGTATGTATAAATTGCGGCTTTATTTGTGAAATATTTATCCGCCTTTTTTCATGTGTACCCTATACAATTTAAAGGATCTTAACGACATACTTAAAGATACTCACTCTTTCACAATGGTCAGCGCACCATATTAACTTCTAATACTAACGTCCTTCCCGTAAGACCACGAGACATGCGCACAGAATAAGCTGTACAGCAACGTATTGAAGAAGACCGCCATCATTTAATTTGCCGCCGTTCTCAGCAAACGATGATCTATTACTAACTTTTAATAAATTTTCTATGAATATTTTGAAAATGCGTGGCAGACCCTTTTATTTCTAACACCCTTAACAGTATGCCAAATTACCTGGGCACTTTCATACAATTCATATAAAAAAACGATAATTAAAAATATATTTTTAGTGCAATGTTACTCATAATATAATAAATGAAAGTCGATATGAAAATGTCAGACTGAAATATTTATTTGGTGAAAGAAAAATAACCGAACAAAAGTTCTTTTTACTTCTATCTGAATGATAAAAAAACACCTTCCAGATCACGGCAAGATACCCGGTTACCTATATAAAAAAAACTAATTGAAATCAAAATGCCGGTAGCAATACATTCAAATTTAACATGTATTGCATATCTCTGACTATTGTACATGATTTTTGCGCTGAAAAATTTTTTTCCAACACTATTTCCAAATAGGAACCCGGGTACCTTGCCATGCACTTAAATATGTTTTTTTTGCAACTCAAATTAGAGTTAAACATGAACGGCATAAAATTATCAATGCAATAAAATCATTTGAACTGATATTAAAAATATTTTTCATTGCTTTATTTAATTTTAAAATGATGTAAGAAAAACAGAAATGAATTCATTTCTGCTGCTCTGGCTCTTTTTGTTACAGATTTTAGTAAAAATTATAAGGTGTCCAATGGTACCTGCTATTATGCTCAAAATATTTACGCTAAATTCAGTGCGATGCGTCCCTTAAACCCAAATCGATTAAAATTCTTTGAATTAAAATTATTGCTGGTATTTTTGTTTTATTTCTTTTATTTTATGCAGTATTTAAAACATAAACACATATTGTATGCCTGTCGTTAATTTTTTTAGTCTTTGCAATTTTCAGTTTAAACCGATATTTAAATGAAAATGAAAATTGGAATTCTAAGACAATTACATTAAATTAGAGTAATTCCCATGGCAGCCATGAACTTTGGAACACAACGATGATGATGATGATCATGATGACTGGCCATGTGCGAGGACAGACTAAACAATACAAAAAGACAGGTCTCCTAAGTTTCTTGTATCTTTTATTAATAAAATAAAACTATGCCAGAAAATGTTAAATTCTTTTCATGGGAAACTGGGATTTACTTGTAATATTTAAAGTTTTACCAGACATCGTATTCTGCTGTTTTGTTAAAAGAATACCAAATATTGAAAATCTAATTCATTTCAAAGAATCTCGATTAGTTGTCTCTCTCTTCCTAGAGCATTTATTTAAAATATATTTGTAGGTAACAGATAAGATTTTAAGTCCGGCGAACGTAATATTAATTTCTATGTTTCGACATTTTTTTCACAAAAATTGAATGGCGAGGGGAGATAGGAGGCAAATTCCGGGTCTCCAAAACTAACCGATTTTAATAAAAGTTATAACTTATAGCGATGTGTTTAAAACGACACATAACCTATACCTTTATGTAAAAACAAGACCACAAAGACAGGTAGGTATATACATATATATATATGTATATATATATATATGTATGTATATGTACATATTTCTTTTTAATATGGCCCCAAGCCGACATAGGGTTAGGGTTAATACATGACTCCTTGCAACTATCCAACTGATGGAGATAACAAGTAATTATTGTCTTTATTTCATTTACAGTTAATCTTATTATTTCTCTGCATCACGCTGATATCGAATAAAGCAACTAAACAATTTTTATATCTTTCATTTAATAATGTGGGAAATATTATTTTTTTACATTGTCAGTTTTGAATACATTTTATTTAAATGAGTGTTATCAAATAGGAAAAGCTAATAAATATTCAGTATTTATAATGTATTTTTAAATTGAATTTAGAAAGCCTTTGCTAAATCTGCACGTGATTAACTTCGAAAATTAAAAGCAAGTTCCGTGTTACTATCAGGGTACAGATTTGATAGTGCGTATGTATATGAAAAATTTTAAAATAATTGGCTAAAAACGAGAAATTAAATTTTTCCACTGCTGTCTACTGGAAAAAAAATATAATTTTTTGCTTAATGCATCCGCAAAATTTAAAATTATTTGACAAAAAGAGTGAAAATGATTTTTTTTCAATATGTGGGAAAAAAAACTTTTTTGCCAGAAGCAGTCGAGGGATTAAATGTATGCGAGAAATTTCAACAGAATTGGTTAAAAATTACTAAAAACTGAAATTGCTTTTTGCACGTCTGGCACCACTGATGGGCTCTTTTAAAAATTTCATTTTGCTATAAGCAGTCAATGTGAGTGCAATATTTCCAAAAAATTTGCTAAAAAAAATATACTAATTTTTCTTTAAAAAAAAGTGTTAGAAAAGGAATAAGTGATTTTGAGGGGCGTGATTCTGCCCATTTTTCAAAAATAAAAAAGAAGAACCCAAGTTGAGACAAACCCTGTCGAATGAAAAAAAAATTTCCAAATTGGTTCACAAATTAAGGGTGGCGAGGGCACGATGGATGGTAGTCTGCACGTTGACTACAAAACCAAAAACAGACCTGAGTTCAACTCCAGTTTCAGACTAAAATTATAAAAAAACATCTCGCATTTTTCTGATGTGCATTAGTGTGTCTTCGTGTGTCAGTTATTGTCGGAAAGTTTCAATGTCGAAGGCATAGTCACTGGTCACTGAACAATACCGGCTATAGCTGATAGCAATCCACAAACACATCAGCACGCCCTCCTTCGTCGGTATTGTGTAGCACCGGCGAAGTAAAATAATAATAAAAATGGCTAACTAAACTGAAGCTTCAGCACTGCTACGAGTATGAACAAACAACGTGCGAATGCAGAGCTGTAAAATAATTAATTAAGCTTCACCTTCTGTCGTTTCTCCTACTATCCCTTTCCTATAGTTCCAGCACAATGCAAATATAACAGCTATGAACAACCCGTCATAATTCAGTGTCCTAAGAAACTAAAATAATTCGACATTTATTTACTCTAATAAATAATAATTATATTTTTATATTAACTGAATTCATTTTTTTTTATTTTGGGAATATCTCTTTATATATGATTTTAATTGTGCTTTTTCCCTTAAAAAATAATGTGAAATTTATTACTACATACTTTATAATAATCTCATAAAGTATCTATGTTTTATTACAAAAGCAAACTCAATAACTGAGGAGGAAAGCATATCCATATAGTACTATTTCGCTAATGCTTACTTAGCTCATCAGTTATTGAGTTTGCTTTTGTAAAAAAATACTTTATGAGAATATCATAAAGTATGTAATAATAAATTTCACATATATATTCTAAGGGAAAAAGCGCAATTCAAATCATATAATTAAATTTTTATAAAATTGTTCTTTTGGCACACAAAGTTGTTGAAACAAATATTATCAAAAGCGATAAGAGCTGAATAATGTTTTGGACGGCGGTTAGTGGATAAACGTTAAATGGCTGCCACCCAGATTAGTTACACAAACAAACTTTGCTTACTTGTATGTATATCTTAGATATTGTGGCTTCTTCTTTAAAGGGAGCATAAAATATAACGATATCTCTGCAAATATAGGCAACGACTATTTTGTACTCATTTCCATGATTTGGGTATCAAATGAAAATATTTTGAGATGAGATCCAAAAGTAAAGAAATGGGTAATTTTCGGCAAACCTGCGTTTTGAAAGGGCTACCTCTTTATTTTTTGGAAAAGGGACTATTGATATAACAATAAAACTGTAGAACGTATTTTATTTAAGTTATCAAAAAGCAAGACGAAAAAGAACGCAAACTAGAAAAATTATACAAATATTCACTGCAAAATATCGATATTAGAATAATAAAGCCTTATCGATAGTAACAGTAAAAACGCATACAAACAATTTTTAATGTACTCGTGCCTGACATTCTTCTTATTTTCGTATAGCAAACGAAACAAATAACAAGTCAAGTGTCAGCTGACAAAATGTTTGTAAAAAAATAATAATAATACTGCCAACTCGAGAGCGTGAACATAGAGACGAATGCTTGTTAAGGTCCCAAATTAATAAAATAAAATGTATTTTCAGCCTTAATTTACAACAAACGTAACAAAAGTAATTAGCTATTAGTAATAAAACTCAAGCATTTAAAGAGAATTAATTAAAAAACTAATAAACACGCTATTATTTAAGTATCCAGTGTTTTTTTTTTGAGCTGCATAGCAACTATCGATAACTATGTTTTGACAGCAGAGACTGTCAACCAGTCTTGTCATTTTTATTCTTTAAGGTTTGGCAAGTCCTCATGAAGCATTTAAATTTAATTTCATTTAAATTCTGAAATTTATTTTGAAAAAAGTAAATCTGTTCACGAAGTTCCTAGAGAATTTCGTTCAATTCGTGTAGTTATTGTTCGTTTTTGCACTAATTTTACTCTTCTCGATACAAAACCATCAACAAGGTAAGAAATCTTCGTACCGAAGAGAATATTGCAGCGCTAAGTATTAAAAAGATGCCCAAATGTCAATTCGTCGTCTTGGTGTGCGTTATCGAGTCATGCTGACTATATTTTTGTTTCCAAAAACTAATCAGTTAAACATTAAAGGCATTTGGTTCCAACAAGAGGGCACAATTGCCATAAAGCGCGCTTAACAATCTACTACAAAATCAGTCTGATAACAACTTTATTTTTAGAAGTACTTCTGTTAACTGGCCTTATGGGGCCATGTTAATTCATTAGTTTATTCCCACAACCAGCAACTCTTGCAGTATTGGAAGCCAATATTCTGGTCGAATCGACCATGTAACTCGTAGCCGGAAATCATATTTAAAAATAAATGCCATGATATTATATACCAGATTATAATAAAAATATCAATAAAATTTTATTCCAATAATAGTACTACCTTGTATTATCATTTCAAATTCTCTCGCAGCTAAAAAAAAACACACCCTATATAAAAAAATAATTTAAATTATGTATGTGCATATTTATACTGGAAGTATGAATTGAGGTGAAGTACCTTAAAATTTAATTTGGAATAATAAGTGTTACAAGCAAATAGAGTGATCATGAAAAAAGTATTATTATTACTAATTTATTTCATTTTAAAAAGCTTTAGCTCTAAGATGAAATTCAATTATAAAGCAGTAGCTGCCATCAGCTCTTAAATAAATAAAATCTTCTTATAAAAATATATACGTAGCATATGTGTCCTTCTAGACGCTGGCCTGCGAATTGCCCCTACTTTCCCTCGTGGTCTTAGTTCTAAAGAAAGTAACAGCCTATTACCATCCATTGTCAATGTATTTTTTAAACTCAAATACATACATCCAAGTTTTAAAGATCTTCAAAATCGGCTATATAGTTTTAGAGAGGTTGAAATTTTCCCCCTATCGCCCTCCTGCTCCTAATTTTGAAAATTACATTATCTATGAACATTTTTAGCTGCTGATCTATCCATCTTCTAAATTTCATGAAAATCGGTTTGAACGTTTCGGAGGGACAGAAATTTCGCCCTATCGACCTCCTAGTTTAGTAAATGCACATAGCCTATGTGAAGGATTAGATGCAGATCTATCCATATTCTAAAATTCATTAAAATCGTTTTGAACTTTTCGGAGTGGCAGAAATATCCCCCCCGCCCCATCACCCTCTTGGTCATAGTTTAAAAAAAATTAATATGCTATAACCTATAACCTATAAAGGTGGACGTGATTAAGAAAAAAAGTAGCCTATAATTCACTCAAGAGTCCCAATTATATGGTGTGAAAATTTCAAGAAGATCGGTCCAGCGGTTTGGGCTCCTATAAGGTACAAACAAACACACAAACAAACAAACACATATTCATTTTTATATACATATATAGATTGCATAACATTTACAATAAAACGTCTGTAATGCAGAGAGATATACTGTGTTCTTTCTGTTCTTGGACCAGTGCTTAAGAAAAGTCCCCTACGCACAAATTAAGCCCATAAAAAGTTATAACTCTTCTTTACAAGTACTATGTATCTATAAGTATAAAAATTTTCAAGAACAAAAGACTTGGTATGGCACGATTTTACGCCAAAAATGGCCGGATTAAATTAATTGTGTGTGGCACTTTTCATATAAAATTAACTGATATAAGACCTGCAAAATTATGTCTTAATCAATTATATTACTATATGTTGAAAATACGCAAGACTATGAGATTATTTGTTCAATTCACAAGCTCGCAATAACGTCGTCATTGTGTGTCATCGTTTTATTGTACATTGTTGTATTTTTGTTGTTAGTAATTTTCATACAAAAGTGTGTTCTAATTATAAGACTGAATTTTATATGTTTTTGAAATATGTAGTTGTATTGAGGACAGGTGTGGGAATATTATATTTGTTACATTAATTTGTAGAAATCGTTTAAATACAAGTTAACTAACACCAGAAATTATTCTGTTCACAAAGATAAGTATATATTTAATTAATTTCAATTTAATTGTCAAACTATATAAATCAAAATTGCTTATGGCGAAAAACTTAGTAACTATCGACTGGTCCGACCATAATGCACGATGTTAATTGTGAGTCACACCTTAACGTCAAATTCTCTGCCCAACTTAATTTGCCATTTATTGTTATCATTGTTTGCCAAATTCAACCATACAAAATTGAGCAGTGCGTTAAGATTATTGAATCCTTTTACGAAAATGGGCGTTCATTTCAAAATGCAATTCGTGCACTTCGTGATTTTCTTGGTCAGCATAATCGACCAAATGTGTCCACAATCGGGAAAATTGTGCGCAAATTTCTGTAAACGGGGTATGTAGGAAATGTGAAAACACTTGTGAATGCTCGTTCAGTTAGTTCTACGGAAAAAATTGCTGTTGTTCACGGTAGTGTAGCAGAAGAACCGTCAACCTCGACTCGTCGCCGTGCACAACAATTGAACATCTCACGAATACTACTGATGCGAATTCTAAATAAATATTTGAATTTACATGCTTCCAAGGCTCAATTGATTTAAGAGCTGAATTATACTGACCATTTCAAGCGTCGTCAATACGCCGAATGATTGGTTGAAGAGAAGTGAATGGTGACTTTACAAGGAAAATCATCTTCTGCGACGATGCACATTTTTGCCTCAGGGGATTCGTTAACAAGCAGAAATTCCTCATTTGGGAATATGAGAAACCACGACGGATTGTTGAAAAGCCGATGCATCCACAAATAGTGAATGTTTCGTACCATTTATTGGATGGCAGCGTCATCGGGCCGTACTTCTTCGAAAATTAAGTCGGTCAAGTAGTTACCGTGTTCAATTGTTTACTGTTTCATTTTAAATTCCCCAAGTCTTCTTTATAAAATACTGAAATTTGTAATAATATATAATTAATATATAATTTTAATATACGGAATTCAACCACTTTCGCTCCTTTTGGGGCAACGTGTACCCGAATAACAAATTTATTACTTAAGATTTATCAGGCAATGAAAAAGGACCGCTTTTACTTCCCATTAATTTTCGGTTGCGTTTAAAATTCCCATCTTCTTCATCGGAAGAAGACAAATAAAATATAAAAAAGGATAATTTTCTAAAAAAAAATGTTTTTTTTTAATTTTCTTTCGATTACCTTAATTTTACTATTTTGTTTGTTTATATTTTCAGCTGATCATATGTTCTCATTCTAGAACAAAGCCAATAATCTTTTACATTTTACTATAAATTTCGATTCGAATTCTATCGAATGCCACGATCTGGCCATTCGATACGTCACGAAATGTTATGCGGCCCCAGATATAATTATCGAATTGTCTGTTCTTAAAAACAAAATTAAGTTGTATTTGAGGTAATACTGGAGTGATAACGTGAGGATTTGTCTAAATTTGTACTTTTGGCTCTTCCAAAAAAATTTTTATTTCGCGCTAAATATGTTCTTGGAACCTCCGTGCAGCGATTCACTCCATGCACCGGACTGAGATGAAAAGGGATAGTATATAGAAGAGACAGTTGCTGAAGAAATAGAAGGATTATAGCAGTAAAGTATTTGTTGATAAAAAATGTAAATAGCTAAAGAAAAAATTGTGAACAAATTTCAGAGTGTACTTTGCTGACACAAGTATCATGCGCAAAACATTAGAAAAACATATGGACATCCCATATGACAACAGAAATGCTGTTCCCCAGCAGATAGTCATAAGCCAATTTTTACGAACTAATGTCTTCATTATTTCAACATTTTCAGCCATTAAATGGTTGTACATCGAAAACGAGGGTTATCGTCGTCATCTTACCAGTTAACACTTTCACGTCATAAGAGCACGTTATTTTTTCATATGCACAGACTTAACACAACATCTTTGCTCTACTTTTTTAACATGGAAGATGGCATCTTTTTGTATCATCTTATAAAAAGGACAACATCAGATGCTTGTATACCGCGTAATTTCAAAATTGATCTTATTTATTGAACACACCTTGTAAGTTAACCAAGTACTCGTACGTGCTACGTCAGATAACCCATCGGCATTGCTGTTTTCTCAGCTACGAATTGCGTGTATTGCAAACCTTTATCAAGAGGCTTATTTATCCGGGAATGGCTAAGACTTCAACAGTAATGAAGCGATATCAAACTCGCGATAATTTCAGAACAAATTACTGAGATTTTTATGTGCATATGTTTGTGTGAAATGGATACCATTCCAGGCAAGAACATGTGCGTATTTATGTTGTTGATTTATAAAAAACTCTAACAGTTTATTTTCAATAACAAATAACAGAATATTTTTCAATCTCTAGAGAAGAAAAATGTTGCATTTTTTGCGCACTTGTTACGGCAAAGAAATGAAGGCCAGTGGGTCTTCATCTAATTACCCTTTGTTGAGTTTCATTTTTTGTTTCCTTAGTTTCTATTCTAGTGTTGTGGTCTTAGTTTGTTAAAGCGGTCAGAAAGCAGCTCTTAATACGCCACATTAAACTAAAAAGTGCAATTTTCAAGTTGAATCTCATTTGAAGGGAAAATAAAATTTAAATGTGAGTAGTAGGAAATGGTCAGGCAACACAACGCTTGTAAAGCACTCTGTACCATTTTGTTTACGAAAATTAAATATTTTTGTATACCAACTTTAAGTGGCGTGATGCATTTAGATAAAAAAAAATACAGGTTTTTTAAAGTCTGAACTTTTTGTGATCAGTTAATAAACTTAACTTAAAAAATAATATAAGATATTTAATTATTTCGTTTAATTAGTATTTTAAAATTATTTTTTTTTACAAAATCTGGGTTGCGTTTCCTAGTTCTATCGTTACTATAAAGGGATATTTCTAACGAAATCTGGGAACTTGTTCCCGAAACTCGGTCATTTACGTGCACAACGCGTCTATCAGTCAGAGCGCATCCATTTGTGGTCGATTTGGCAGCGAATCGCACTACGCATTACAGAGAAAATTCGACTATCCGCAGAAGTCTTTCCTGTCACTTTTGACGTGAGAAAAATCTAATCGAATGCCAATAAACAATAATCAACTTTTGTTCTTTCACTTATTTTTATTGCCATTTTAATGTTGCTCCTATTTGCAGACTATATTGTAAATCTGTTCTATCAACTTTATATCGTACGTGAACACAAAATCAAAAATTTAAGGCAGATGAGAATAACAAACCAAATCGAATTCAACGAATTTAATTGTATTTCCAAGTATTTACAAGGAATATGACCCATAATCATTTTATAATTTTATGAATTCGAAATAAAATCTGCTGGCTATCCAAGTGTTATGAAGTATAAACTAATAAATCCGATAACAACTTGATCGCAACAAATATGTTTGTTGGCTTTTTGCTACAATGTACTTTAATCAACAGTATGCAGGGTACGAATTTGCGTGTGATTGTGCAACACATATGACGCAAATTTCGTACACTGACAGAGTCGCAGCAGCATGATTTCAGGAAAGGTTTTTCGGAAGAGGCAAATATTTTATTGATATTTATTCGCAATGCTCTGTGCTGGTTTAAGTCGTAATCCATTTCTAGGATGCTGTCTATTCGTCTAAATAATACCACCTCTAAAGAAATAGTCGCCAGCTCGGGTTCCTCCAAAAAAGTCACCTGTGTATTTTGTTATTTTCGCTTTTCATAAACGATTTGCAACTTGCATTGAAATTTGCAGTCTTTTAAAGAACCCGGATGATGCAAAGATTTTTCTCAGTTATAAATTGTCTTCAGAAGGAACGTATTTGCAACAGGACTTAAATAGTTTTTACTACTTATACTGTAAATACAATTAAATGGAGATACACTTCAAAAAATTTTAACATTTGCGATTTTCCAGAAATTGCAATTCTATGGAACACTATTCTCTGAACGGGTATCAAATAGAATTAGTTGTAGAATTTCTGCTGCTTGGTATTCTACTTTATCCTATGGTATATATCCATCAACACGTCACAATGACAATAAATAAAGCTCGTAGTATGCTTGTCTATATTAAATGATGGTAATACAGTTCACATAACATAACGAATTTGCTTTGCACATTCCTGGTTATACCAATTTTGGAGTATAGTTCTTACGTATATCGAATGTGTTTAAAAAGCAGATTCCCTTTTTCTGCTTTCAAACTGGGAATCTTCCGTCTTATACAATGCAATTATCATTAGCAAAACAACTTACTTTAAAAACCCGAAATACTATGCCAAATGTGACATTTCTGATAAACTTGAGTAAACAGCGATGCCCTCTTTGAGGATACTTTAATTATGCTCATGCTGATCCATTTCGAAGAATATGTACACAGTTGAATGAATTATATAGTTTAGTCGTTTTATGTATTAAAATTATCGTTCTTTAGTCTTTTTTAAATAGTTAATATCTCTAACCAATATTTCTGTTTTAAAATTAATTATGTTAGTTAAATTATTTCGAAGGTGGCGATGGACGAAGTAGTCTGCACGTTGACTACAAAACGAAAAATTTCCCTGATTTCAACTCCAGTTTCAGACTCATAAAAACATCTCGCATTTTATCTGATGTGCATTTGTATGGCTTTGTGTCTGTTGTTGTCGGAAGGTTTCAGTGCTGAAAGCATAGTCACTGATCACTGAACAGTGACGGCTTCAGCTGTATCCAATCCACAGGCACATCAGTGTAGCACCGGCGAAGTAAAATAATTACTAAAATGGCTACCAAAAACGAAGCTTCAAAATTTAATACGTCTCCTTGACATCAGGACATACGTCTCCTACAACACTGTTGTAAAAACAAATAACGTGCAAGAGCTGTGTTGTGAGATAGTGAAGCTTCACCTTCTCTCATCCCTATCCCTTTCCTATAGTTCCAGCACAATACATAGCATGTGTAGGGGTCATCTCCTGAGTGCTGGTCAAAGATAAGAAAAGAATGTACGTATGTTGATATTATATCTCTCTGTAAGGATTAATACTCTTTAGATTTAATTAATTTAAATAAAATTAATATAAATAAAAACTCCGTACGCTCTCTTATCTTCTGTCCTCTCTTTTACTTACAAAGTCGGCAACTGGAAAAAAAAGCTGACATGTGTAAACTTTGTCTTATCGAAAAAAGTTGATTTGTTGTAGTAAATTCGCCCTGCATATCAGAGATGGGTTTTATAAGTATTTATTTCTTGACGAGTTTGCACCAAAAATGTGACAAAAAAGTATTTAATAGTGCCAAAACTTTATTTTCCACAAAAAAGTTATCAGCTTCATATTTTCCCAATTTAACTTTTAAATTATAATTTTATAAAAATACTTGAAAAAGAAAATATTACTTTTTTATTTTTGATTTATCTTTCTAATAATTAATTTTTAATAAATTTAACATTAAAATTAGTACAAAAAACCAAAAAGTATAATTTTTTTTATTTCATTAATATTTTTTATATTTTTTTTCCTAAACAAGTGTATTATCAGGTATAATATACTCTTAAATAAAAATAGAATTTTTACAACGTTAAGAAATTAATATAAGCGAATTGAGCATTTAAAGTAGAGTAATATAAATATCAAATGAAATTTATTTAAAAAATTTTATTATTAATTTTTTGACTGTCTTGAAATACGTACATTCATATATTTATGTTTTTAAGAATTGATTAAAATTTGTTAACGTTACAATTTCTCTTTCAAATAAAATTTAAATTTGTTAAATAAAAATATCCGAAATACTAATACTGAAAAAATTTTCATTTTAATGAAAAGGAAATTGCAGCTTTCAACCGAATAAACATTAATCTACAAAGCTTTACTATTTTTCTGTTTCAAACCGTTAAAAAATTTAAAATAATAATAATAATAACGGACATAGGCATTCCATTCAAAATTATAAGAATTGCAAATGATTTACTCAAACTACCGGGTAATTTAGCATTGTTTTTTGTTTCAAAATTTGATAATGTGAATAAATTTTTTGATATTGTGTAAGCCGTACTTGAATGGTAATGGGAAAGTATTATTTGTATACTTGAAGGACCAGTACAATCTTTAATATTTTTTGTGAATTTTTTGCAGCACAAAATTTGTAACCAGTAATTCCAAATTATATACCAATAGGAAAAGATAAAAATTTTAGTACAAATAATTAAAAAATTTAAATTTAAAAAGGACCAGCAATTGGAAGGGTGATCAAGCTCCCACATAACATGAAAGAGTGCCAAATATGCACATTTACCTACTCTTTACCTACTCTTGCATATAAGTGGTACCTGAAGTTGCAAGGGCCAACTTGCAAGAATATGATTGTGCATTTTAACTTTGTTCTTATTTCTGGCATTAAAGTTTAATTTCCTACTTAAGTGTGTTCGAAGACTTTATGGTAATATTTTCGTAGAATATTTCAACTAATTATATTCCTCTTTTAAAGGTGTTTTTTGCCATTTTTAAAAAACTAACCAAAAATACTCAATTTCTTTAGAGGTAGAAATATAATATATACTAACAAAATGTTGCTTGTAATATTCCGAATAAATTTTGTGAACTCAGGTGACGATCAGAAGATTTTCTATGTCAGTTTAGTATACAAGAATGAATCTTTAAAACGGGCGTAAAAAGAATTGCAGACGTAAATTTTAAAACTCCGGTACACGTATATCTTTTTTTAGTCCCCACTACTATTAGTTTTTCGTGTTGTACAAGGTAATTATCGATTATTTTTGAACAACTTTCTTTCCGTAACATTCTCGTTTACAAAGTGTAGGGTATACATATATAGCAAGGTAAAGTCCAAATATAAACGCCATAAAAATTATTAAAAACTCCGCAAGCGGAAAATTGTTTGTTGATTCAATATTAAGTTTTAAAATAAGAAAAAAAATTTATTTCAGAGTTCAAAGTTACCACTATTATTTGAATATTTGCGGATGGGGCTTCTTAAGAAATTTTGCGTTCATTTTAAACATACTTTTCTGTTTTAAAATTAACATTTTAGTTTTAAATTGAAAGAAAATAAGGGGGATGTGAATATGTTTGCTATGGCCAGTTTAAAGGTCTATTGTTTTATTTTTGTAGCTTATTTCTTCTATTTTAAGTTGGGTCAGATTCATATCATGTCATTGCTGTTGTTATCGTTACATAAACGTTTTAACAAATTTAAATATTTTGTTTATTTTGCTTTTATTGCTGGAAAACAAAGCAAAGCATCTTGAATTAAAAACCACCCAAGTGGGAAATATTTTAGTGAAGTCCATTAAAAACGTATTTTTTTCAACACAAAGAAATATTAAATGATTTTGGCATTGAACGCAATTAAAATTCTGTCAGTTTCTATTTAAATTCATTTCTAAACATATCACCTCGGAGGAAGATGTTACAAATATTATATTTGGTTTAATTTTTCACATTTGTGTATAATTAAAATGTTTATTGCATAAATAAAATAAAAGACTATAAGCGGTGGATTTTTTAAAGAGATAAAAACAAAAACTGTGGCGGCATTGCGGCTTGTCCGTAACCTCATCGAAAATCTTCGGCGTTTATTAAAGCAGCTTAAATTAATCAACGTGGCCAGATATCATAGAAACATCATCGGAATAGGACCAATTGCCTAATTCCAATTTCTGGCGTTCTTGTTTTTTATGCTGCCAATGCTGCACATATAAAACTTCTTAATTTTAAGATACCACTTTATGCACGCAATGCTGCTTTATTAACATGCAAAGCTTATGGAGGAACGATTTATTTTTAACTCATAAAAGTATTTGTTTCTGCAATCTGATTTATACCCATAAGAAAATTTTTATGATACGGCAGTAAGACTATACAAATATATCTATTTAATTATAATACACTAGTTGCGACTTAGCTGCCTCTAAATTAAGTGCACTTGCTCTTGTCACTATTCCTACACTCAAAAACTTTTGAACTAGAAATTCAGAAATTTTTTTTAACTGTCGTATGGAGCCAAAGAGATGTTTTGTTATATAAAAAAATATTTTTTCTTGATATTGGGAAAAAAATGACTTAATATTATAGCAAACTTCTTATATTTTAACAAAATTTTACTAAAAACAGATAAAATTGTATTAGTGGTTCCATTAGCTTAAAAATTATCTTAAACCTTCCATTAAATCAGTTAATATTTACTTGAATTTAGTTCAGTTAAATATCAAATAACTGCAATGTTTATGTAAAATTTCCTAACTTTCAGTTAAAAAGATGATGTTCCTTACTTGTAAGTATGACATATATTTTCTGAAACAACTTAAATAGTTTATTCAAATCAATAAATGGCTTCGAAAGAACGAGTAAAAGTTGTATATGTGACAGCGCATAGAGAAAGGCACCTAAGGGTAAAAAAAGCAATTTTCACTTTTTTTTTTTTGATGTGGACAACATCTGATTATCGAATGAGACCGATCCCATGCCCCAAAAGTGTTACCTCCCAGAGATATGCGCGTTTTATGAAAGTGAAGTACACCAAAGATACACGTATTTAAATCTTTAAAATGGCTCTCCTGAACAAAACCGGTTTTTACCCTTAGGTCCCTTTCTATTTTGCGCGTCACATATTATTAAGTTCATTTATTACCCGAAATATGATTAAATGTGTCCTTACAAGTATGTACACGTACTCTTAAGCACAATAAAATAATATCGCAAATTATGTCATACACAGGCATGTTCTGAAAACCACAAGATCTCAAATCAATTTGGGATTTCTAAATAATATTTTGATTTCATGGTGCTCTGAAAATCACAATAATTTTTACTTTTCCATGTGTTTTTTGATTTTCGAAAACAAACCAGTTGACTTTTGTCTTGATGGGGCGGCATTTTTTTATACATAGAAAAATAATTAGTGTTTTTAACAAAATATTTAGTGATAATAAAACGAAATATGTTTTTTTAAATAAAAGAGAAAACATTAAAATGCCGGGAGTTTTGCTCTTATCTATTGTTCAGTTAAAGAGAAAACAATTACGAAATTTTAAAATAAACAAATCAAACAAGGAGTTGCTACACGTAGTAATTACTTATTATTGCCATTTTCTATTACTTTGTGAGTTATTATTTGACAAATTAGGCAAACAATTTATTATTATTAATAAGAACTTGCAATATGACTTAACAAAAATTGATGTTTTATTTAAAATAGTAAATTTTTTCAAACGAATTAAATATGTTTCTACTTGATAGTAATATTACGCTACTCTGGATAGCATAGAAGAACCAAACCAGCTGACAACTAAAAATTAAATGCCAAATTACAAAAGTAAATAATAACATTTGTTACAATTTTAATGAATAATCTCTTTTTATATTTTATGTTCTTCTGTTAAAAGTTTTACAAATAAAATATTATATAAATTTTTCATCGAAATATATATAAAAGCAATGGCGTCTAGTGAACTTTAGGATGTAGTAAATCAGCTCTAGAACATGTATTTAATTATGTATTAAGAAATGTATAAATCTTTACACAATAAAACAAATTTTTCAAATTTGGGTCTCAAATTTTTTTATATTTTCAAAAATTTTTTGTAAAAATCACTATTAAAATAAATAAAAAACATATTAATTTATTTACTTGATGAATTTCCAATGAGCTTAAAATAAATAGCAGTCTTAAATTAAGAAAGTGACTTAAAATCAAACCACTTAGCTGACCGGTTTTAAATCACAAAAATTCTAAAAGTTTTGTGCGCAGAACATCTTTTTTGTCATTTCAAATCACTTTCACAGAAAGTGATTCCTTTCTGAAGAAAAATTTATACATATATTTTTAGAAATGTGAGGAATAGCCATGTTCGTCTGTCCGTCTGTCTAGATGTTCGTTGAAATCAACTTTCCTGTCAAACTAAACATCACACAGAATTCTTTTTGGTGTCAATCAGTCAGTAGTAGACTTGAATATATTGCTATTTAAATTCAAGTTAATCGCTTAAATAGTTTCCGACCTACAGCCGAAGAACCATGACCACCTCAATTTTTTACTTGAAATTTTAGTACTTTCATAACTTCGAAACGGCTGGAACGATTTTAATGAAATTTTGCCCGTGTATGTCGCCAGTAAGAATTTATTGCATTAAAGAAGAAAACCTAAAAAAATCTAAAATGCATTTTTGAATAATTTTTACCATAATCAAATATGCGTCTCAATTTAGTACGACGAGAAAAAGTCACTTAAGGCGTACGTTTTTTCAACAATACTAGAGTCTTCTTTTCTTTAAAGCTACCAAAAATGGATATTTTTATGCATTTGTAGCTTACGCCATTTTTTGCTGTAGGTATTTCATTCATTTAAAAGAAAAAGACAAATAAAACTTTGATTTTATGGAAGTAGAAGATTCCCCAAATAGTTTATTTTTACTAAAGAAAGCAAATCTGTCTGTGAAAAAACTCGTTTGCTTAAGCCGCAGCAACATTGGTCATTATAGACTTTGAAATATATATTTATTTACTCATTATTTATAGGTAATATATAATGTGTAACCTGAACATTTGGATGGTAAGTGGATTTGAGGTAACATCATTTTTGGCTTACCTGCACAAAAAAAAAGTACAAAGTTGAGTGTGGTGGCAATTCTAACCTACTGTAACACACGGAATTCTGGGAGAACGTCAGCAAACTGGTAATGTTTGAACGCCCAGTCATGCTATTTTCGACGACTGCTATACCACACGCTCTTCTTCAGCGTTCTTCTTGTTTTGTGCAATGTGTGATGGTAGATGTAAATTATCAGCTTTATACATATATGTCTTATTTTCTATAAATAGAATACGAGAATAATTGTCCGCTATTTTTCTCTCCTAATGAAGCTCTAAATATTCCATCTATAACTTAGAATTGCCCTTGGCATTACTTGATTTTTGTTTTCATTATTAACTGTGCACACATGCTTTGTACTTTTTTGTGTGTTTTGTTGTATTTCAGCAAACTTTTTTGGCCTGAATCTTCAAGTACTTTGTATAATGAATAATATTGGTACGAGCCTATAGCCGTTATTGTATTTTAATTGTTAAATATTTCGAAACTGCAACACTGCTGCCGTCAACCACCGTCATAACCGAATAAACACTTATTTCAAGTGCTTTGAATAAACTTATTATTTTGAAGGAATAACAAGATTGGAAAAACCTTGGAATAAATGTATTGATATAAAAATAAAACGCTTATTTGGCGAAAAATTTTTATATAAATAGTCACGGAGTTATCAAACAACCTTTGCATATATGTGAATATAGGACACATTTACAAGCTTTACAAAAAAATTCCTAGCTTAAACCAAGTCGTACCAAATGCAAACATTATTGATAAAACTAACAAAGGTTAAAAATATATTCACATGCGCCTTGCTCTTCCACTTAATTTTTAGTAGTAAATATATAGTGGTGTGGTAAATAAGCATATGTACATATATGGATGTATGTAGTTTCTTTTGTGCTGACTATATAATATGCAGAAATATATATACATATATAAATTGTAATACTGATAGTATTTTTTTTTATCAGGAGATGACTCCTACACATGCGGTGCATTGTGCTGAAACTAGAAGAAAGTGATAGTAGGAGAAATGATAGGAGATGAAGCTGCACTATCTTACAACACTGCTTTTTGCACGTTATTTGTTTTTATAGCAGTGTTATAGAGTCTCCGATGTCAAGGAGACATATTAAATTTTGAAACTTCGTTTTAGTAGCCATTTTAGTAATTATTTTACTTCGCCTGTGCTACACAATACCGACGAAGGAGGGCGTTCTGATGTGCCTGTGGATTGGATATAGCTGAAGCCCTTACTGTTCAGTGACCAGTGACTATGCCTTCGCCACTGAAACCTTGCGACAACAACTGACACAAAGTCACACACATAAATAAAATAAAAAAAAAATATTCCACAGAAATAAAATTTTTTTCAAAATGGAATACAGTGTCAAAAATGAGCAATGAAAGAAAAAGCCAGAAAATATTTGAATTTTTTTATTTTACAACTCTGCAGATATTATGATAATTCAAATAAATAAAAAGGAAGATATTTATTAAAAGGATGTATTTAATAGTGAAGGGGTTAAAAAATAAACATATCCCGTGTGATAAAAAATTTAAAATAAGGAAAAACATTAAATAAAGAAATTGGTTGCGCTCCATATTTCATTTAAGTTTTGTCTAATTTTTGATTATTTTCAGGCGATATTTCATAAAGCATATTGGCTTACTGATAACTGGCCCCAACTTTAGGTATTTATTTCATTTCACATTTTGGGACCTTAATTCGCAGCCGCGTATAAAGTTTCCTGATACGATTCATATTATTTATATTTTAGTTTTCTTTCTGCATAATAATATTCATATTAGATGTTTGCAAAATTACCTTCTACCATTGACATACTGTAGTTATTAAGCAGTTTATTAAATATTTTTATTCTCGCTTCTCCATTTTTGGATAAAAGTCAACGATAGAGGTCAACGGAATTACACAATATAATTTGCTCTAATTTTGCAGGCACCTTTGAAAAAATTCTAAGTAAAATCGTGCTGAATAAACATTTTTACGGAAGTATTTTATTTAGAATCATGTTTTTGTTTTAATTTTACATCTAATTATGAATTTCAACAGTAAAGTGCTCATCAAATTGTAGTTGAAATAAACTTCAGAGTTGTTGAACACCTAATGAAAAAAGAAAAATTTCCAATTAAAAGAGCAACAACAAAAACAAGAAAAAAAAATTTAGAATTTCAGATACAATAACTCACGTAGGGATGTTTTTTGACCACTTTGTGGCTGCAATACATTGACCGTTCTGCATTTATGAACAGTGTTGAATGGTTTTTTCGTTCCATCGTGGATAAAATAAAATGCAACATTGAAATGGTTCGAAAACGTTGATAACATGAACAGGTTTGAATGTGCGTGATTGCTTGTGCAATTGAAGTTCTGCAAACCGTAGCTTGAAAATAATCAGTCATTAGTTACATGTTGATGAGTATCTTAGCGTGTTGGCTATTTAACAGTAGTTTTTACATTAACGCCTGACTTACGATTCTAAGCGGTTTAATGAAGAGATCATAATTTGTTCATATTTGTACGTGTTAATGCAACATTTTGCAATGAATATAATTTGATATTTTCAGATCGATCGACAAGTTAATATGAGTATTAATATAAATTATAACCAAAACGTTCATATTAACTGAAGAATGCATAATTTTAAAATTGGCGAGCGTGTGTTCACATTTAAGAAACAACTCGTCATTTAAATGAGTGCTGAGACCAATGAATGTGCCATGATTTGGTTACATTTTATTAGAATTAGAATTCCGAATGCGAACTTGTTCAAATGAATTAATCAGCAGGATAGAATGTGTTTTCTATGCTTTGAAAAGTGATAATCTTGTAAACATTTAAGATGTCATTAAAAATTAATTCAGATAAGGAGGCATAGAAGTCATGGAGGATAAGAAATCATGAAAATATCAATTCATAGTAAACGCATTCACTTATTTTTTGCTTAATAGCTTCCAGAGAAATATTGTGATTAACAGAACAAACAAAAGAAACACATCTGCGGTAATGTAACGAGTGGCTTAAGTTTTGTTAATGTGTTTGACAAGTTTTGTTAATTTGTATAACATATTGATTTCCAACAAATCATTTTTATAAAGCAGAATAATATAATTTTCAATGAGAAGGGACTCAAAAAAAATAATAGTTTTCAAAATTGCCAATAGAATGATATTTATAATAACACAACATTACATAGGTATCTTAAAATCCATCTAATTAGACTTAATTTAATCTTCCATATTACCCAGATATATTTGACATTAAATGTCTTTTTTAATTTATGCGTGTTACCTCAGTTTTGCAAAAAGATAAAGCAGCGAGTTTGTTAATGTGAAAAACACAGTTGCTGCCCTAAACGAGAAATATTTTCTTTATTATTTTATTTCAGCGACTGTTGTTTAAATAGTGACAGAGAAGGTCGCTGTGAAGTACGTTCAGTACTTCAAGTATTATACGTTCTTATATTTTCTATGCATTCTACCGAATCCTCCATTATAATGATTATTTAAATTTATATAGTATATACTACCTTCAATTAAAAATTAATAGTTTTTTTTTCTTTTCAATTATTTTTAATTTCTAATAAATTGTTTTAACAGTTTGGGTTTTGAAAATTGAGAAAAGAAACACAAAAAATCAGCAAAAGTGAATGAAATATTTATTTGAGCTGATAAATAATTGCTTCTTATTTACGCCGTTCTTTAGCAATAATTTTGGTATACTTTTTTCAGCATTTCGCACGGTATCTTACCAATGGCAACTGTAATGCTGTATTTTAGGACTTTTAGGACTCGCCTCTCAATATGTGGGTTATGACGAGCATAAAATATATGTAATTAACAAAACACTTTTCTCATACAACGCGAATTTTGTTAAAAAAATATTGTGATTTGAAGGCGTTGTTCGTTTGTTAATTTATTCATGGTGAAATGGCAAAACTTACGAAACATTTTTGGCATTGCCACATGTCACGAATATTTTTTAATACTGACAAACCAAATAAGAACAAAATCACTATATATAACGATAAATCCAAAATTTTTTAGTTAGAGAAAATAAATGTAAATTCTGTCCAGACTTTCAATATTCGCTGCTACAATTTTTAAAAATTCTGCTATAAAATTTGATAGCGTCCACATTACGAAATTCGAGTTTTGCAATTTTTATATTTCTTAAGCTATCTGCTCACGATTGTCCGATTTTACAATATTGTAGGGTATGTCAATATGGTGGCAATGCACTCACAAACAAAAATTGTCACCTAAGTGTGAAATTGTCTGTTCAGACTATTGTAAGAAATCAATAAAAGTATGTAAAAAAGAGTAACGGATTTAACGAACTTTTTGAATTATTCAATTTGTCGACGAGTTGATACGAAATCACCGCTCTCTCAAAAAGTCCGATTACAAGATAACGCTACTCTCGCTCTCTCTCTCTCTAAGTTTCTATAATCTTGGCATGAAAGTTCTGCGTTTGATAGCCAATTTATTTTATAACATTAAAATTTATCACCCAGAATATATTAAAATTAAACGAAACTATGAAAGAAATTTGATGACATGCAATAAATTGTTTAAAAAATTATATTCAAAGCTATAAGTTCCATTAATAAAAATTTCGATAGAAAAATAACTAAAGAATAATTAATATCCGTAGTACACTTGAATTTAGTGCATGAGTTTCTTGTAAAAAATTTTAAAGAAAACCGACTAAAATAAATTTAACGCAAAGTTAACCAAGCGAAATTTTGTAAGACGTGTTCGCTGTTCAACATGACGTCCCTGTTTAAGTGAAAAATAACTATAAAATTTAACAAACGAATCCACCAACAAACAAATAACAACGACGCGGTGCGAAAAAGCACTTAAAACAAGATGTTTTTGACTGCACATCGCGGTCGCTTGTTCGGTTTTGTCATTTGGTGGCAAATTACAATTTCATGATGTTTGTTCTTTTTCGCTCATTAGACAAAAATCAAATTAAGTTTATTATGAAATTTTTATTTTGTAATTACATTGACAATTTTATACGAATGCGTTGTGCACTTTTGAATTGTATTCTTTTTACAAATACCTGGTGTATTTACTTGTGTGGTGAGATTGTTAATTGCTACTTGTAGTTGACGAGAATGATGGTGCTGGTGATCGTCGTAATGACATTTTGGTAGATGAGTTTTCGTAAAACACATTGGATTTCCTCTTGTTGGCAGGTGCTCTTTGCTTGTTTTAATAACAATCATTTTGATTCTTAACATTTTTTTTAATTTACCTTCGAAATACAAACGGTGTGCGTATTTTAAATTATTTTAATGATGAACTGTATGCCAACTATATTTGAACATCTGGAACTCGTAGTAAAATCAAGTTAACGGTGACTTTAATGCAACATTGTTCGTAAACTCATCATTTAATTGAACTTTGGTATTGTTAATGTTGTTCTTTTTTCTTGTTCTGTTTTTGATATTCCAAACCTTTCAAGCATAACATCAAGCACGAGCCTTCTAATCGATTTCATGGGATGCAATATTTGGGGTTGGAAACCAAAGATCTCCAGCAACTATGATCGAGCCGTATCTGCATTAAAAATTAACTGCAAAGTATGTGGCACAAACCAATCAAACTGTAATAAAATTTTCCCCGTTGTCATAGAATCAGTGTTGGCAATCTGTGTAATTACACATATTTGGCGTATTCACAAGGTAGTCATAAAGTCATATGTTTTAAAATAATAACCGAATAAATATGACTGCTATGAACAAACCATCATAATTTAGTGTGCTATTATAAAATAAAAATAGATTTACTTTTTGGTGCCTTACGGGTATCATCCAGTCAGAGCCATTGCACCAACTCATTATTTCAATTCTTTATATTGATTTTATTTCAATATTATTATATGCATGTACATATAAATATAAAAAATTAATGTAATATAATATGAAATAGAAATATCTATCACAACCTTGGAATGGACCATCATCTGTGAACTAAAACAGTCCGATACTTGCACTGGCTTCGATCGCCTATTTCCTGGCGAGTTGCGGCTGTTATAATTCAATGTTATCCTGCCCTTGGCTCTACGTTCACTTGTATAGGTCGATTTTTTCAACGCGGATGGTTACTTTTTATTGGGCGAGAAGGTGCTGCAGGATACCAGAATATAAAAGTTTTCAATGCTATATGATTAAAAATATATACGTATCCTTCAATTTCACTTAAATATCCTATGTTTTTTAAATTCTCAGGCTCCAATATTAGACACGACACACAGATACATATAATTGGACATATTAATAATTCACAACACACAAGTATTTCAAATACTCGAATACAAATATTAAAACTGACTATTCAGAGATTCACACAAATATTAATTTTATTCATCAGCAACAACAATCATATTTTCGGGCAAATGCAAAATTTCTGCAAATGTATTGGAAAAGGAATGTGTGTGTATTAGATTCGGTCATCAATTTCTTGTAGGGTTTATGTAACGACATTGGACATTCGTTTGATCGCAATAGCCAAAAAAGTTTATTTTCATTCCAAGATCAGTGTACAAGAACGTTTTTCTCCACTATGCTATTTAAAGCAAAAATTATATCTAAAATTATAATGGAAAAGAGACTAAATGGAACTGAAAGGAATTTAATACTAAATTTAAAGAAAATTGCAGTTAAAAGATAAAACTTGATACATTGATAATGAAAAAACTTCCTAAAAAGCACAAAAATGACGGCGTTATTTTTTACTTCGCCGACGTTTTAGTGCTCAAATATCCAGGAAGCACGGTGCCTTTAGTGCAGACACAATAGAACAATTTTAGGTCGAATTGTGTATTTGCAGATTCAACACGCTAACTACACAGCCAACAGCGCACTATTAATATCTATGTATATGAAGTTTTATAATATTAGAATAGATGATATATAATTCCATAATATCTTCAATACAAAAAAAAAACACTTAAAAACAAACCTGGTAAAACAAAAGTAAATTGGCGTAAAATAAAGGGAAAAGAAAAGCTTGCAGTTAATATTCCTTCTATCATCGCCTATTTTATAAATAAAGCTCTACGTATTAGATATAAAAAAAAATCTAATCGCCATTTAACCCTAGAACTATAACGATATTTTATAATACGTTTATACCAACGATACGTAAATTGTACGTATATATATATTTCGTTTGATATTTTTCAATAAATGACAAATCTTCGGTAGGACTTCACATCAATTGTTTTTTTTAATTCATTAAAAATATATATTAAAATTACTTTTTTATAAAAAGTAAAATAATTTTCAAATATGTACATTTTTCTCTAAATAGTCCCTCATAGTGGATTGATGACAGCAATAACACGTTTTTATTTTTCATCGGCATAAAAGAGACTAACGTCATGTTTTCATCATAAAGACAGCGCGATGATCCACAGTGCTGCAAACCGAGTAGCTCGGGAGTTACCTCAGCCTTGTTCTTTAGTAGTGTGCTAACGTTACGAAAAAATTACGTGCAAGAATTTAAGCTTTATTACCAACGATACGTAAGTTTTACGTACAGTCTCTAAGTGCGCATACTGTGAATTCCTATAAAACATTAAATATGTGTTGCTTTAACATTTGTAGCAGCACAATTGATGAGAGCATAGCTAATATGAATTGGCGTTAGAATGCCAATCACTTCTTTTATATACATGTGAAAAAACTGTACGTAAAATTTACGTACATTATGGTTCTAGGGTTAAAGAAGTTCAATAGGAGAGACTAAATGAACTATTTTAATTTCAAAGGACTACGCGACCTTGCGAATCTTAACCGAGCCACTAATAGATTCAATGCTTAAAAGAGTATTTTCTGTTATACTCAATGAATGAAGTCGCGTCAAATATTATTATGCAAAAACTTTTCAATAATATCGAGTAATTTTTTCGGTAATTCGTGCTGTGTGGTAAATATCTTTTCTATCGAAAAACTGTCTTCAGCGACGAATCTTATTTTTGGCTCAATGGGTACGTCAACAAACAGAATTGCCGAATTTGGTAGGAAGATCTGCCTATGCAGCCTGAAAGATGCAGTGTTTGAACAATGAGAGTCGCACCGTGGCAGTCAATGGAACAAGGTACCGTGAGATGATAAACGAATTGTTTTTTGCTGCCCAAAATGGAAGAATTAGACTTGGTTGGCATGTTGTTCCAACAAGCCCCGTCCACATTTCCTATTTTATTGCAGCAATTCTGAGAGTTTATTGGCGAGAGAAGTGAGAAGTTTGGAGAGGGGTACTCGGTCTCATGTGTTCTGAAATTTTCTTTTGTTTTGAACTTCCATTATTCTACATGAAGTTTGTGTATTGGTATTGTAAGTGAAAAAAGTCGTAGTATTTCATTATGTGAACACTAATACAATTTCAAAGCAAGAATTTTTAAAACTTTCAAGTTTGGAGAGAGATTGAGCAATTAATTTCACGTTTTCACTTTGGCCGCCAATATCATGCGATTTGAAGGCACTAGACTCTTTTTTATGGGGACAAGTGAAGTCTTTCTGTACAATGATAAGCCAGCTACAGTTCCAGCACTAGATACCGGCCGAAATGCTGGCAAAGCTATGCCAAGTTGGAGGTCACGGATGGGCCAACTACGACGTTACCGCGTGCATCATTTATATGAAATAACCCTTACAAAATAAATGGCAAGCATTCATTTATCGGCCCATGTAAATATTTTATTCATTTTCATAATTTTTTAAAACACAAACGGTTAAAAAATCATTCATTATTTTAATATACATATATAATTTTTTTTGAAAGTATGGCTAAAACAATTTCAAGTTTTTTCGTATATATTTGAAATACTCGTATGATTTTTGTTTGTCTATTACTAATATTGCTTCCCTGTCTTAAAAAGAGAATTAAAGAATTTATTGCTGTCTAAATGGATGTCTGTCTGTTCTCATGGATTAAAGATTTCGGTAGTTAATTCAAATAAATAAAACAATAAAACAATGTCAATCATGTCTCATGCTGTCCATAAAAACTACATGCCAGTCATTAAAAAATCTTGCGGATCATAGATAGACATCACAAGAAATATTCACCAACCCCATACACTTACTTGTTTGTTCATTATGTGCGAATGGTGACAAAACAATCTGCTTTCTGATTGTTTAGATTGTGTACTATGTTCACTAGCAGAGGACAGTCACACACTGTTGGCTGGAAAGAATGTTTTCGGGGCATGATTTCTTTGTTATAAAACAAACAATTGCACGTGTTTTAAAAAGCAACAAATTCATATTCCATGACTCCTTTAATCAAAATAAAATTGAAAAGAAAACTATGGTAACCCAGCAAAAAAAGTGAATACGTTCACTATGGTATTTTCATGATTTCTTAAGAACTTCCTTATATGAATTCATTTAAAGGGTGGTTAAATTTCAAGGGCCGATGTTGATTTTGAATAAAACACAAACTATTTAGGAAATTATTGTAATTTTATTTTATTATGATATATTGGCATTACTCAATTATGTATGGAGCAAAATATCGGCCAAATGGGCGCCGCGACCACGGCAACAGTGGATGATCAATTTTCGAAGAAAATCATCTTCAGTGATGAGGCACATTTTCACCTCAGTGGATTCGTCAATAAACAGAATTGCCGCATTTGGGCGAATGAGAATCCAAGAGTGATTGTCGAAAAACCAATGCACCCACAAAGAGTGACTGTTTGGTGCGGTTTATGGGCTGGCGGCATCATCGGGCCGTATTTTTTCCAAAATGAGGCCGGTCAGGCAGTTACTTTGAATGGTGTTCGCTATCGTGAGATGATAACGAACTTTTTATGGCCCGAATTGGAAGATATGGATGTGGACGATATGTGGTTTCAGCAGGACGGTGCCACTTGCCACACAGCTAACGAAACAATGGCTCTTTTGCGCAACAAATTCAATGGCCGTGTTATCTCACGTAATGGCGATGTCAATTGGCCGCCAAGATCATGTAATTTGACACCGTTGGACTTTTTTCTTTGGGGTTATTTGAAAGAAAAGGTGTACGTCGATAAGCCAGCAACAATTCAAGAGCTAAAGGATGAGATAATTCGGCACATTAACGGCATAGAACCTCCATTATGCCTCAGGGTCATCGAAAATTTGGACCATCGGATGGAGGTGTGCCGCCGTGGTCGCGGCGCCCATTTGGCCGATATTTTGTTCCATACATAATTGAGTAATACCAATATATCATAATAAAATAAAATTACAATAATTTCCTAAATAGTTTGTGTGTTATTCAAAATCAACATCGGCCCTTGAAATTTAACCACCCTTTATAATGTCGTCTGAAGTGTTAACAAGACTATCACTTTTGAACACATGGAAAATAAATTCAACTCTGCCACGGTAATCCACGGTAAAACGTAACCAAATCATGGAACATTCATTAGTTCTAGCGCTCATTAAAATGACGAGTTCATCGCTAATGTTAAACTTTTGCGTTCTTCAGCTATGTTGAATCAGTTCATTTTCGGTAGAACCCATACATTAACTATATCTTTTTTTCTGGGAGCTTGTTGCTAAGATAAAACAGTTTTTATCTGAAGAGTTTCGACATATGGATGCTGCAGTTTGCAACAAAATGTTTGTTTGGATGCCAAAGAGTCATACAAAAAAATTTTATATTTTCATAAAAAAGGTTGACAAACAATTTCTAAACAAAATTTAATAAAATAGTATTCATAAATGATTAAAAGGCTTTTACACGCTTAATTTAATTTAATTAATAAATACAATTTGACTAATACGTAAGTAAAATTGATATAAAAAAAGAAAATTAATGAACAAGTGAAATATTCACAGTGACTTTAGCTCATATACTCATGTTCTGTAATTTTCGTGAGAACTTCTCGTGTCGAAAAGTTATGAAGCAAAATGTTCCTTCGTTCCATCTCGAAAAGTAAGAAAAAACATGTTGAAAACAATCTAAAGCGATTACGCCGTTACGTTGTAGCATTGTAGACGCAAACTGCAAGATATTAATATTGATTGTCTTTCTTTTTAACAAAGTTTTATTTAATATTTTATCTGACCGCTTTTTTAATTGCCAGCGTAGTTGACAGTTGAAGCGGTTACTTTTCTCACACAAGTTTTGCGGAAGTACTTTTTCTGCATATTTGCGAGTAGTTTTCTTACGTGACAGCTATTACTCGTCTAAAATATTACAGAAAGAGTGTAGTGAAGAAAACAGTTGTTTTGTTGAAATTTAAAGCAGTTTGTTTAATTTTACGTATCTCAGTCTAAAAATTCTCTTGGCGGGAATTACAGACCATGTGCACAGATTTCAAATTTTCCGCAAAAGAAAGTGTACAAGGAAAGAGCAAATCAATTCTCGTTTCCAGATGACCAGTTTAGAGGTAAATATGGCTTTCAAAAATTTACATTCCGCAAAGTGTGGAGAGATAAGACGATGGTGTTGAGTTATTCACATGTTTTTTAGCTGCACGACCTTCATTGCCTCACATAAAAAACAGTAACAGTAATTTGTGAGAGAGTTGCTCGTGCTTTGGCATGTCATGGCAGATGTGGAATTAATGCAATCCAAAAGTTTCCGGTAGTAATTGGAACCATTAATGAATCCAACATAAAAATAAAAAATACTGGTGGTAATCTTGGCCAATACCAAATCAATATAAATCCATAGTAGACGAATTAAAATGTAATTGAAAACTATGAAATTTAAAGTCCATGGGAAAAAACACGTTTTTCGTATTTATAAACTTACGCATAAATAATAATAATGCTATTATAATAACTAAAGGGTACCCAACATTTAAGTATCATTTTAATTTTCCTGTCATTTTTTTTTCCACTTGTAATTTACATTCAACATTTTTATTTTCAGATTCTAAATACATTGCGGTTATTAGTTGACATGGGACGTTACAGCCAATTACGTGTTTATCGTGTTAACGTTTAAAAAGTGATTTATAATACAAAAAGTCTATGATAAGTTTTGCATCCTTTCAACATATAATAACAATTTTTTATGAATATGGATGTAAAGTTATATGTTTGCGCTGGACAATAAAATAAACAACTACTCTCCATCAGGCTCTGAAGAAAATGCAACATGAGTCATATGTGTATGTATTATAATACCAATTCAACAAAATTTTAATTTTTCACCGAAAATCAGCAGATTTCTTGATAACAAGAAAATTAAATATCGTTATGAGTAGATGTAAAATATCTGTGAAAACGGCCTCTTTAATTTTTGCGTCACAAAAAGTGGGAATATTTTGCTTGAGAAACGTGAACAGTACATTTTTTTTAATAAAACGTTTGATGATTTTTTATAAACACCAACTCATCTAATCTCGCCCACTTTTGTATAAATATTGTTACAGTTAGCAATCTGCATCTAACTTCAATACTTTTATTGTTATATCACGAGTCCTTTTCCAAAAAAAATAAAAAAGTACAAAACGCAGTAGCTTTTCCTTATGCATAATCATTCTGTAAATTTGTCCACAAATAGCAAAGTTATTTGATAATCAATTTTTGGGGCGGGCATTTTGCCACATAAGCCTTCTACATACTATCTACCCATTTCCGCAGTGACTGGTGACATCAAAGTGTACAGTGAAATGTATCAGTGCGCTACAACTGACGCGCATGTATGGTTAGTTTTCGATGATGATGCAAATCAGCTGACGTTGATGCGTCGAAGAAGAAAAAATCAAGTTCTCTCGCATGATATCAGCAACGAAGAATTTCACGTGGGAAAAATATAGATAGAAAAATAAGGAAAAATTAATTCCCATTAAGGATAATGAATAATTTAATTAAACATACATTAAGAAAAATTAAAGAACTTGATGGACGAAAACCAAGGTAGAAATGTACCAAAAATTCCTTTAATGATTCCAGTGTTATCTGAAAGATTAAAATGTTCGGACATACACATATGACGTTGTTAAATATATATTAGCGATGAAGACGAACAAGAAAGCTGTTCGGCTGAGTTAAACCGAGACTGGATACAAACAAAATCTAATGTAGTATATGATTTACATATAATGGGGACAACACTGATGTATGCAAAAAGTATATATGTATTAGTCTCAGATTAGTATCAGAGTCCAAACCAGATTACACACTGAGAAAAACTGGACGGTTATAAATGCTGTGTAACATTCGAAGAAGTTCCTCAACTTTGACAATAGAAGGGCCGACTTTTCTCTTTGGATTAATAGGAGGAACATTAGAACATTTACAGGAGCTCTCACATGACACTTTACCAATAGAGAAGGTCGAAATATTGAAATTTTTTAATAAAAAATCTTACTAAAGCCGAATATTTATTACACAAATTTGTGATAGAAAAAAAACCAAGTACAGATTTATATTTAGTGTATTAAACTATTTTCATATATTTTTATTAAATGGTCAAGAAAAAAAAAAACAATTTTTTTTTTGCAGACAGGAGAACAGATTTAATTTGCGTTGAGGAAATAATCTTATCCCAGCTGAACACAAAACCTTTCTTCAAAATAATATTAATTTTTGAACATTATTTTATGCATGATATACATACGTGTGTACGATAAGAACATAAAGATTGTCTCTAAAGAAACAAATTAGAATACTCTCAGTAACAGTCACTCAGAAAAGATAAAATAAAAATTTCCATAAAACAAATTTAAAGTAAAGCATTACGATGTAAAAATATATTTAAAAATACATATAATCAAATGCAAAATGTTTTATTATTGCAATCACGTACAAATGAAATGTGAAATTGCAAACAATAAAAAAATTGGTGAATGAGCTACTCATTCGGTCAAAGGGACATTTGTGAAATTAACCGATCATGCCAATTGTACGATACTCCTAATTCTGTGCTACGCATTAAATGCAACAAATTGGCACGTAACTCAGGACAATGAATGAATGAACAGTTGAATGGATAACAAAACCAAAATAAAAAAGCAATAAGAAACCCCGATTACGTTGCAACAACAAAAGTATTTGAAAATCGTATTAAAGAAAAAAGAAATTATTTCACACAAATCGAACTAGAATTTGTATGACACCATGTGTTGCAATTGTTTTCCTTTACAGAAATTAATAACAAATACAACAAAATAAAAACCAAAGCGATTTTCCAGCTGATGCGTTAAATGGGTTTATGAAACATTGTCTCACGTTTGATGCCTAAATCAATGGGAAAGAAAACTATTGTTTACTTGGCCGACAAACGCACTCACTGACTATGCAAACGAAATGGTCGACTGATTATCATTATTGCACAATAGTGGCAGTTTTTTTTATTGTTGGTTGCGTTTGTTGTCGCCTTTTGTGGCAAACATTTTGTAAATATGATTTTTAGGGGTATTAAATGTAAATCGGTTTATTTTCAATATATAGTTTTCCTATTGCGAATTAAGACCACCAGAGTGCAAAAAGAAGATTGGCAATAATAACACAGTTCATGATTATGCATTTAAGGTTCCATGCACATTGGGAGTAACTATAAAAACGTGCCCATTCTTAGTCTGAGAGATTTACTAAAAGACGAAAACTGAAACAATTCTTGCGTCCATAAAATTATTTAGTTAGAATATATTTACTGTGGCAAAAAATTTGTTTAAAGGAATGTTGTTTCAAAATTAAAGGACTTTAGCTTTTAATTTTACTTCAATTAATGAAATTATTCCGTTTACTTTTATTGCCAATTCTAACTCAAACAATGACATTGGATTAAAATGGAGAAAGCGAAGCACCACAGATAAATTACGAACACGAATATCAAGCAGCAATGCAATTAATTAGTGTATTTACTATTAGAGATGATGTTGGTGTTGCTCTATATTATACAAGGTGGCCCAAAAGGTGTTGGAATTACTTATAATTTTTTTTTTTATATCTTTTATTTTGTTTTCAGTATTTTGTAATGAAGACTTGGGGAATTTAAAATGGAACAGTACATAACTGAACAATGTGCCAGAAAAAAATCATGATTTTATTCATAATTTAATTATGAGCGTCGAAGTCCATTTCCAATGGAACGCGTTCGTCAAAGGCAAAAAGGGCTACGGAAAATCCAAGAGTAGTTCAACAGCGCAAATTACACCCACTTAAGTGTACCGTTTGGTGCGGTTTTTCGTTGGAAAGGATAATTGGCTCATATTTTTGGAGCCACATCGCACACTACGAAGGACATAATGGCTCTTTGAACTCAAACCCCTATGATCATTTTGGGCCACCCTGTAGTAAGATTTCTTAAATTTCTCACACCTAAAGCAAAAGAAATCAAAAACAAATTTATGTATGTTGAGGAAGAAAATATAATAGGACGTTCAAAATATCGCTCTAGTGCGAAATAAATGATCTCTACACGTCTCTCTAAAATATTTATCGTCTACTTTTTATAGATGAGCCAAGCACAAAAGGAACTGCTTTCTAATATATTAAAATATATATAATAGTTATGTGACCAATCTTTTTATCTAAAAAAAAATTAAATATATAAAAATTTTACAGTTTGTATAACCATCTCAGAAAGAGTGCTATTTTCTTAGAATCTCTAGATACCCTTCACTGGGCCACTTTATTTTTTTATTTTTTTTTATTTATTTATTTAAATTTAGTCAATGGATATAATCCTTACAGACTAATAACAAGGTACTTATGACTATATTGAATTTATGAATTCAGGAAAACAATGATTTTATGGTTTATAACAAAGAAAAATCAACAAATTCAGCAAATTATTAAATTGTCGGCATAACCTCGTAAAAGGATCAGCCATAGCATAATTAGATCTTCAAAAGTTAATAACAAGAGGATTATAATGACGAATACTACGACAAGGTACACTAAATTTAACAGAATTTAACAGAAATTCGGAGCAAATATTACCATTGATAAGGTTTATCATAAAAGACACATTTAACATTTTACGACGACTTTTGAATTTCCGCCTAGTTATAGTACCGGATTTTTACTTAATGTTTGGATCTGGTTCTTCGCAGCAGCTCTATCAACCCACTATATCACTTCAAATAGCCAACTAAACGTGTAAAGCATATTTCACCCAAATAGGCTGAACCGTTTATGCGGATCGTATTTTCACCTATTTTTCAAGTTTGGCAACACAGACTAACTTTCTCCCAAAACTATCTAACCGCCTATCTGCATAAAAGTCGTTGCAATCGTTTAGGCGGACCGGATTTTAAAATATTTTTTTAGCCTACTACTCTAGACCAACTTTTTTTTCGGATTTTATTCTATTTGTTTAACCCTGCCCTATTTAAAGTTCAAATCGGTTACCTATATATTTCTGAGCATAAGAACCAAATTTCATAAAAAAAAATTCGAATTTCTAGCAAATGCAACTGATACTTAAAATAAAAATACTATCTATTTACATAGATTGAAAACAATTTCACCAGAACGGATCCACCCCCTTCAAAGTTATGGAAGTTTTGGTACTGAAATTTCGAATAAAAAAAAAAACGAGTCGTGGTTATTCGCTTGTGCCTCGGAACCTATGGAACTGATTCTGCTCGATTTATATAGCAACTGATTCTGATCTACTATTGACTGATTGAAACGAAAAGAAATTCTGTGCTATGTTCAGTTTTGCCGGAAAGTTGATTTCTACGGACAACCGGATATGGCTGAATAAACTTTTCTATTCATCACATTTCTGAAAATATATAAATTTTTTTCATAAATTAATAATAAAGAAATTACACACGAAATGAAAAACTTATATACATTACATAACCGTTACACTTAAAATGAATGGTAAGTTACGAACAAAAATGCAACGCTGTAACACACGTTTATCTTTCAAAATAACGATAAAAATAAGTAAAATTAAATTATTATTTTTTGTTGTGTTTTAAAATATATTTAAGTTAATTTTTTATATTATCCCTGAAGAATACCAGTGAAACGTTGAATAAAAAAATTAAATAGATTTTTTAGTAGCATTAATTTGAAAAAAAAGCGTTGAAAGTCAAAAAAAATTGCTAAAACAGAAGAGATAATGATAAACAATTTATTTTCTGCTGAAAAAGTTCAATATATTATAATTAATTATAAATTAATGTTTTATTAATTATAATTAATGTTGAGGGTGGCGATGGTCGAAGTAGTCTGCACGTTGACAACAAAACACAAAATTTTCCTGAGTCCAACCGCAGTTTCTGACTCATAAAAACATTTCGCATTTTTCCTGATGTGCATTTGTGTCTGTTGTTGTCGTAAGGTTTCAGTGGCAAAGGTCAGTGGTCACTGAACAGTGACGGCTTCAGCTGTACGCAATCCATAGGCACATCAGAACGCCCTCCTTCGTCGGTATTTTGTAACACCGGAGAAGTAAAATAATTACTAAAAATGGCTACTAAACACGAAGTTCAAAAAATTTAATATGTCTCCTTGACATCAGAGACGCTACAACAGTGCTGTAAAAAACAAATAACGTGCAAAAAGCAGTGTTGTAAGATAGCGAAGCTTCACCTCCTATCATTTCTCCTACTATCCCTTTCCTATAGTTCCAGCACAATGCATCGCATGTGTAGGGGCCTTCTCCTGAGTGCTGGTCCAAGATAAAAAAAAATTAATGTTAGGGAACGGAAAATACACCGCTGCTGCCACAATACATGGTTATTAAAATTAAGTTATTATTTCAAAGCTATTGTAATAGTAATAACTTGTTCGTCACATAACTTTAGACATGTCACAATGTTATTGGATATTTTATCTTACTCGGGTTTCGAATTTTCTTGCCTTAGATGTTCTACGGGCTTAAGATCAGGAAATTTTGAAGGCTAACCTCGCAGTACATATATACTTACAAATAAATATATAAAGACACTAATTTTATTTGAAAATATAGATTTTTATACTTTAAATATGAGTAAATTAATTTTAAAAAATTAAATAAATATTTGTTTTTATTATTTACAGGATCGAAATCTTTAGAGAGATCAAGATCAAAAACATTAAAATACTTTGCAGTGATGAGGTAGTGCTACCATGTAGACTTTGTAAAAATAAACTTTGCAAATTGTTTGACGTTTTGGTACAATTAGTTTTTTTCAAGATGGCAATCAGAACAGCGAAAAAAATTGTTTTGGAAAATTAGATGTTTTTATTGGAAGAAACAGCTCAAAGCAATTTTAAAACAATGAAGAAATATATAAAAAGTAGAAAAAGAAAACGAGTTATGCCTTTGTGTGCCATTATTAATAAAATGAAGCGGTGTGCCGAAATGTAAGGAATTTAAAAAAATTGTATGAAGAAATGCCTGATGCAGATTGTTATAGTCATTTTCGTATGCAAATTTCAATATTTAAGGTAAGAACCAGTATATAATAACATAAGTAGGTAGCATAAATGGGCACATAGATAATTTTATATATTGTACAAGATGTTGCTTCCCTTATGGAAAACCCCTGTAAGTGGCTGTCCCAGTATCTTCTTTGAAGGAGTCATTGGATGTCACTCTTTGGAAACTTGGAAACCAAAACATATGTCCTTACAAATTTAACAGTGACTAAAGAAAGCTTATGTCAACTATGTGAGACTTAATAAAGTTATTTGTTATAGAATTTGAAGACATTGACATTGTTTACTTAAGAGAATATTAAACTTGTAACTTTTTTTAGTTATGGTCACACCGTCAAAATAACAAAGATTGTTATTATGCAAGTAGACAACACTGACACTGAAGAAAGTCACTTCCAGATAAGGAGGGGAAAAAGACAGTCCAAGTACTCGTATGTACAATAATGTAAGCAATTAAAATTTGTTTGGTAACTGTTTAGAATAGAAGTTCTAAGTAAGTTCAGTTTCACTTAATAATGGAAAAAGCAAAGTGGCATATAACGGACTCTTTAACTAACCCATTTTTCTTAAATGAATTGTGTCTGGTAGGGCATTACAATGTTACATTTTTTCATTTGTGCAAAATGACTCATGTAATTAAATGACATTTGTCAAGATGACATCTCATGGGAGGAGGACACAAAAATACAACGTAAAACTCTTACAACTGCTGCAAATACAACAAGGTCTACAAACCAGGCCGTTGCTGGCTAAGAATATGGTAGAAAAAATAAAATAAAAATCAACAATATTTTCACAAACATCAAGAGGTGAGAAATGTAATTAAAATTTGAATGAAGTCGGAAATAAATTATTATTATATTTTTCATTGAAGTAGCCGGAAAAATTTCATGTACTTTATTGTGAATTTTAAAAAATTTTAAATTTATTATAGTAGTGTTCTTCTTACTGTTGTAAGTTGAATGTATTTCAATAACAGTAAATAAGAACTAAACAGGTTGGCTGGCGGGTGACGTCATTGGAAGCAAATATTTGGCACGCACGCCGCACAGTGGGGCCAAAAGCTTTTTTTTCGGATGAAATCTCCACTACAATAGTGGGACTCACTAAATTTTATGTGGGTATTATTACTGGGCCCGAAGCACCGTGACCTAAAAGATCTATTTTGCAAAGCCCCTCATATTAGACCCCCATCCTAAGGCATTTAAGTAATCGCAGCACTTTTTGGGCTCTGGTGTTCCGCAACTTGTGTGCAGACACCGCAATTTCACCCAGATGGTTTAACCTCTGTCTGCCGAGCGCAGGACAGTCGCAGAGAACGTGCTCAGATCTCTTAGTGTCACTTTCACAAAATTGACAGACATTGGTCTCGGAGAGACCCATTTTGTTAATATGATACCAGGCCACAATCGTGAAGTATGCCGTTAATACGCTCAAGTCCGCTCTATTCAGCGAAAGCAGCTTATTTGCGATCGCCCTTTCGGTCCAATATATTTTCCATAGATTTAAAAAAAAAATTAACTGAGACTTATCGCTCTGTACGATTTAGACAATTGTTCGGGTTTTACCCCTGCCTTTGGAATAAATACAACCCTATCCGCAGCCCATTTTCAGGTACATGTCGCAGCAACAGACTACCCTTGTACAGTCCGCACAGAGGAGGGACAATGTAATCCGTACCTTGTTGCAGAAGGTATGGAAATATCCCATCAGATCCAAGAAATTTGTATGGGTCAAATATTGATATGGTCCATCGTACCCGTTTTTCATTGAATAGCTTGTTTGGCAGTCTGAGGACCGTCCTGTCAACAGCGATAGCACCACGCTCCCCAACACCAAGCACCCAGGAAAACGATTGTCCAGCAACAGTTTGCTAGTCTCACTCGGATTCTTGGTATAGTTACCATCCGGCCTCCTCAGGCAGACTCAAAATCCCGCTCAATGTTCCCTCGAAGTAGCTCTTTCGGAAATCCTCTGTTCCCTATTATATTCAGTTAAGGCTATCCTGTAGGGAGACCAGTCCCCCGTCACCTTGGCCCTGTTGAACAGATCCTTAGCCTTACGGCGAAGGCCGCCAAGTGTTCTGTTTCACCAAGGGGCACCTCTGTGGCGCCTTCACCCACTGTGGGCAACTCTCATTGTCGGCAGAAACAATG
Organism: Dexiosoma caninum; assembly: GCA_963924685.1. NCBI lineage: Eukaryota > Metazoa > Arthropoda > Insecta > Diptera > Tachinidae > Dexiosoma > Dexiosoma caninum. Next base: position 59,849,004 of record OZ004729.1, read on the forward strand.
CTCCCAAGAAGCGGTTTCACCTCATATTCAAGGTCCGTCTTCAGCAATATGCGCTCTCTGGAGCAGTTAATACTCTGCTACAATTCAAAGCGATATAGATCCCAATTGGTTCTCTTGGGATACCTGTAAATTCTTACCTGCGCGCAGTGTGACTTTCTTCACTTTTAGGTGGCCAAAATTCGCAAAAGTTAAGTTCGCTGATCTTGATGATTTTTTGGTACGTGGTAGGAAAGAGTATGTCTGATTTCAAAATGTGTAGACAAAAACAACAAAAACAATAACAATGAATATAACGGTTGTCAAAAGTTCAGTATAACAAAATTTTAAATAATATGTTTTGCAGATTTGCAATTTTAGTGAAATTGTTGCTGTTGTAAAATTTTTTGTGTGGAAATAATATATCATATAATTATAAATTCTTGATACTAACTGTGTTTTAAATGATATTGGTTAGTTTTAATACAATATGATATATAATTGATAAAAAAACAAGTTAAAGAAAAAATCTCTAAAAAGTGGAGAGTAAAAATAATACGCAAACAATTTAAAAGAGTGCATAAAAATTGTCCGGCAAAGTGCGACTGAGTTACTTTCTGAGAATAACAATCGAGGTACTTAGTTTCAAAATAAAAAAAAACTGGCTGCTACAACCTGCTACTTTCGGTTTTTTGGACAGATAATAATGGCGATTCCACGAAGTGCACTTTTTGAGGTTTGGTTAGAAAATAAAAATAATGTCGGAAAATGCGCACTTCTAAATTATATAACAAACCGGATTGGAAAGGATGTTGACTACCCAAAACTAAACAGTTTTGTAAATACCTTGTGTTCCCGTTTCGATGAAAAATGGGCTGCGTCCTGCCGAATAAAAACTCGCTTTTTAAAGAAGGAAACTACTTGGCTAGCAAAATGCCAGGATTTTACATTTTGCCTTCTTGATGTTCAACCGAGTACTTCCCAAGATTGTAATAGAGCTGCAGGAAGACCTGCAATAGAGTTCAAAGAATTGTCTCACCGCACAAAAAGGCGAAGAGCTAAAGAGCTTTTGAATGCCACTGATTCTGAGCATTTGCTAATGGCTGCCGAAATGAAATTGAGATCATCAGGGAAAAGAAACTCAGCAAAAATGGTTCATCAATTGTCTACAGCCTCCCCCTCAAGAGGTACAGCTCTTAAAAAAGCACAAACTTCCCCAAAAATTTCAAAAAGTTTGTCTTCAGACCAAGCGCTTGCACTTATTATAGATACCGGTTTATCGACAAATCAATATAACTTACTTAAACAGCACACCGCAAATATTAGTCCAAAAATGTATCCCTCATATAAATGTATTAAAACTTCAAAACTTAAGTGTTATCCTGAAAAGATTTCAATTTCGGAAAATAAAGCAGAAATTGAAGTTCAATCACTAATTGATCACACCTTAACTCGACTATGTTCTACTCAGTCAGTATTAGATGTATTGGAATCCACACAATTAAGTGAAATCAACGCAATTTTTAAATGGGGTTGCGATGGCTCTGACCAAAAAAGCAAAAGTGGGCGGATCCCGCCCATTTTTCCTATACATCACCTCTTATGTATCGGGACTATATGTACCAAATTTTATTCCGATATCTCTTTTAACACCAGAGTTATTAATTTTGGCCAGCTAAAAGTGGAAAAAGTCACACTGTGCTGCGGTGAGGAAAGACCTAATGAACCTAATGTGCATATATGGATACTTCACCCGTGCCAGTCCGATATCTCCGACGAAATATTCCGACTAGAAAGGGTAAGGTTCAGGACCTCTCTCATAACCGCATTAACAAATGTCGACTCATTACTTCGGTTTAGGACAGACACGTCATACCTAAGTATAATTTCAAAAATAAATTCACCTCTTGCATTGACGTCCGTACTCCCCCACGCCGTGTAGTGGGCATTCGCATCGCAGCAGAGGATCCATCTGAGATATTTCCGTCGGAAGTACTCCAACAGGGCTATAACCTCCCCCGTCAGGGCCTCCCCCTCATCACCCGGTAGGTAAGCAGGGGCGAGTATTACCTCATGCGCACATTTGCTTGTAGGCACCTTTGCCCATACTGCAACCTCGGCCTCCTTCTCCGCACACCGCCGTGCCCCCATCATCCGGCTAGCCTACCCGTCAGATACCGTATGCATTTTAGAAGCACCTGAGTCAGCTGGTGTGGGAGCTGCCGTTTTCGAGCACAGTGGTCGTTCATGTACCGAAACCACTGTAGCCGATGTTCCCGGTGTCTCAGGCTTTCTTGGGGGCCTTAAGCCCCCACATCCTTTGACACCGTCACCTTCTCAACTGCACCCGAGGAGACCACCATTTTTGGCCTCATCTGAATCTTCCGAAAACCGTAGGCCAGCCAGTATAGGTGAGCTCATAATTGTGCCATCGCTCATACGGTAGCGGGATAGTCCGATGGAGGAAGGTATCCTCCTCTTCTACGGCGATGCTGAACGTTTCTATGGGCCCTAGTGCGATAGTAACAGCTGTTACGGTCATGTAGAATTCTTTGCTAATTATAGTATGTACATATATGTATGTATTTACCCAGCCAGCAAAATAGTCCAGATTTCTGTCAGACATTAAATATACGATTTGTCAGGCCGTTTTCGAAACTGAAACAAATAAAAATTACTTTGCTAGATAATGTGTTGAAGAACATTTAAGGAAGAAGAAACTGCTCCTTGGACGGTCTCATGTAAAACGCAACACAGAAAATTTCAAAAGATGTAAAACAAAAACAAAATATGTTATTTGTATAATTTGTGTTATAGTGTAGCATAGAAAAGAAACAAATCAAACATAATTACAAGACTTTACCTGTCGGTTGAATTTCTGTTCAAATTTTACTTTATAATATCACAGGTTTTAGTAAGAAAACTGTGTGATTTGTTGATTTGAATTGCATTCAGCATTCTTTCAGAAATCTGTAAGAAAATTATACGAACGTCGGAAAAAACATCCTAGTTTCCCACGAATTTTCATTAGATTTTATTAGAAATGTCCGCAAAAGATCTCAGACTTTCCCTATCTGTCAGAATTCGTGTCAACTACTCTATACATTTTTCAGTCAGAAGTCGTATACGATTCTGACTTTATTTGCCGACGTTTCTCTCAGATATCTGGTTGTAGCCTGGGTACTAACTTACATACATATGTACTAAAAAAAATTGACATTGGAAAAACATGACCAAACCAAACTTCGCGCATTGTGTTGTGTTCCCAGCATTATGCTTTTGTTAATGTGTAAAGCAGAGTAGCAACGTCTCTATTTTTACCTTGGCTCATAAATTTTCAAGTTAAAGAAGAGTGTGGGGATTATGCTTTTAACATATAAGAGTTATGGCGATTGCGATTCTTGAAAAGTGCATTGCCCTTTTGACTCTATTTATTCAAAATATTTGCACTTCATTGTTCCATTTTAAAATCAAGAAAAATGCGGAGTTGTGCAATAATTAAACCGTACTCATTCATATCACTTCGCCATCTCCCTCATCTATGCGCTATTCCTTTCCAATGTGTTTCGGTGCAATGCAGTGAAACGTTGGAAGTGGGTGACATTCCCTGAGCACTGATCGAAGGTAAAAAATTTGTTCAGACATAGAATGTGTGAATTTTTTTAATTTTCTTGGTAGAAATGCCTTGTTTCATTTGAGAAATCAATTCGTTCTTTCGGAAAGACAATTAAAATTTATTTCCTTTCCTTAAAAAAAAAAGCCTGCAGCTGCTTCATTAGTTTCATAAAAATAGAAGCAGTACAATTTTCAAGCAAAACAAACAATTTATATGGCAGTGATTTTAGTGGCAGATGCATGTCATGTCCTGTTTTTTTTGCATTTGCTTCCAACTCTTATATCACATTTTTAATTTCCAAACAGTCGTTCTTTTTCCATTTGATCCCATGATAAATTTTAATTGTATGCAAATTCCAAAATTAAGATAAATTCACATGAGTTGTGACTGAGTTTTATGTACAAAATGTTGAATGTTGCACATTAAAGAAGCAACATTTAAAAAGAATCGCGTACAATTCATGACAATAAATTGCGAAAGTTTGCACTTTATTTATTTATTTTTACTGAATTAAATTTTTTAATTCGTATTCATTTATTTGATGTATAGAGCATTGCAATTTGTATTTTTTTTTACATTTTCATCGATTTTATTGGAAGTGCTTTCATTTGTTGTACTTTTTTTAACCCAATTCTCTTATTTTTATAACCAATAAATTTAATGTACGCTGTTAGTAATGTTTTTCACGAAAACCCAAATATAAAAAAAGAAAAGAAAAATACATAGAAATGAAAAACTTTTCTAGAAACCTTTTAACAGCGGAAATGTACCTGATTCCGCATTTTAGCAAATTAAAAATGTTCACACACATGCTGAAACATACCCAAATACTGAATGAAACTACATATAGTTACACTGATGCCCATGTCAACGGTCTCGATTTTTCTTTTCAAATATCACTTAAATTTACCTTGATGTAGCCGTAGATTGTACTACAACTGCCTAAGAAATGAAATTTACATAAAAGTAGACTGAATTTTATTACTCACATTTAAAACAGCAGAATTTAGAGATTATGCAGTGTTACGAATACAATAAATGGAATGAGTGTATTTACAGAAGCGATAATAAAACCGCAATTGTGGTAAAATTCTCAGCATTCAAATGCGGTTGATATTTTTATGAAAAAAAATGTAGCAAGAAATATTTAAGATAAATCGTGCCGTTGCAAGGTGAAAAACACCATAATAAAACCACAATTTTAAATTGTGTGACAATTTGCATATGACTGCAACTACTGCGACAGCAATGGCAACGGTAACAACACTTTGTTTTATTATTCGCACAATTCATATAAAAGTTGTTAACAAAACTCCAATATTGTTGGCAATATCAAGAGGAAAAACAAAAAAGAACTGGCAATTGTGGTACGTTGAGTATTAAGAAAATGCATGCGTTTGTGTGATGTGGCAGGCTATAAAATTATTTAAACCACAAAGATAAAATCGTAGTGCTCTGTTAGTGGAAGCAAGCATATATGTACGTATAACGTTTCAAAAGTTGTCCATAATAATAACTTATGTTTGCAATCATCAAATTTGTAATCTTTAAATGAGTTTCCAATTCAACCCAATTCTAATGTGAAATGATCCACGCTTAGTTCCCACCTGTACTCACGGTGTGAATATTTACACAAAACCATTTTCTTGTCCTTTCGTTCATTCATAGCTTTGTGCTCCTTAATCTTGAAACTTAAAATTCAAGTATATTCCGTATAGGTAGCCCTTATGTGTGAAGTTTTTTAATAATAATTTCGTTGAGAAATGAAGGTGTCAAGAGTGAAAATTTTTCTTACCTACTAACTAACTGCCTCAGTTGTAAATATTATGAGGACCTTTCACTACAGCTATGAAGTTGAATTATAATTTAGCTATAGTTCTTCAGAATAAAGTAAACAGAAAACCCAAAATCATTAATTTTTTTAATCAGGACGCAGAAAAAATCGAAAATGAACTTAAATTAAAAATTTTATTTCGGAATTGTTCTTCCAATGAAAATGATGACCGATATTCTGACTGCACATAAAGTCGATTAATTTGTAATATATGTATGTATTCTTATATATTCAAATACAACATACATACACATAAAAATTTAGAATTTTTGCAACTTATAAGTAGCGCACTTAAAGGATTGTTTGAAAAAAGACTTCATTTACTCTGTAGCCACACGAACAAGTTTTTCTATCAACTTTTTTACAGATGCAGCGCATAAAAATTCTTGTGAATTGGAAGTTGTGGCGTAGGCTGCACACAATTTTTTTAGCAATTTAAGCAAGTTCATTTATCGTTGTTCATAAGAATAGTAATCAGCTGTTTTCTTGCCTATAAAATTTTGCTTAAAGAAGTTTAATCATCGCTCCGGTGGAATAGGCGGAATACTAAGTGGGCAGTCTTCAGGTCAGTTTTTCCTGTTCGACTCGGCGACACACATTCTATCCACGATATGGCCGGTCAGAGGGAGGCGGTGGAATAACTCACAAACGCCACCAGAACGATTGCAGGAAGGCGATCTCGAGGAGCAAGGTTAAGCCTCCGTGGTGGAGTCCCGAGATTGCGGCTTTGCGGGTCGAGTGTAGGACGATGTTCAGTGAGGTCAAGTTGACGTATGACTGCGTTGGATTACAAACTGAGGTTCCGTAAGTTTACGAATGTGAAACGGAAGGCGAAGAGGTGCTCTTGGAGATTTTGCTGCCAGGAACTGGAGAGGTTCAATGAGGTTAGTAGACTTCGCACGATTCTTCCGAGGACAGATAAGTCTGTGGGGTCTATTAGGTCGGATGATGGCTTCTGGACTGCCTCGATTGAAGAGACTTTGAGGGTCGTCCTTGCTACACATTCCCGGGTAACTCCGGTAATTCCCACGAGGGGAGATATCTTCTAAATAGGTCACCCTTAACGGGTGATGGCGTCTTCCATTAGGCCTTCGCCTCTTTTGATCTATATACTTGCCCTAGCATTTTTTGCAGGAGCTGTGGAGGCGGAGGAGACGGTTGCTCACCTTGTGTGCCAGTGGCCAACTCTTGCCAGGAAACGGCAAAAGGTCTTCACCTCATATTTATTGTCCGATCCCGGGTTTGTGGTATCGCAATGTAATATCACAATGGCTTGTCCTAAGTGAAGCGTTCTCTTTCGGCGAAAGTCCGCAACTTTACGTAACCTAACTTGTGATCATGTAACCCTCAAGTTAATTGAATTCATTCCCGCGAAAATTGTTTTCCGTGAAGGCGGTGGGGGACCCACGCTCACCGAAATTTGACTGTAACCTTCATGTAATGTCAATTCTAACAAAGTCTCATGAAACATTGCGTAAATCTTGAGCTCCTTATGTTTTGAACGTGACAACCTTAACACCAAAAATTAACGAAATGCACAACTGCAAAATTTTGCAAGATTTAATTCTTATTCCTATCGCTTCGCCAGCTGTTTCTTTTCCATACTATCCCTTTCCATTTAGTTCCGGTGCAATGCATTGCATACGGAGGAGACATCTTCTGAGCACTGGTCTAAGAAAAAACAAAATTCGTTAAGGATGTGACTAATTGTTTGGAGGTCGATATGTTTTGCACAGACGATCGTACTGACTTTAGTGATTGCATTCTTACAGTGTTTACAATTCTCTTCCAAATACGTTATTCAATTCTTCTTGGTTTTGTTGCAACTATTCTCGCTTTAGTGCTTAAATTGTGGATAACAAATTGAGATATGTATATGCTATTTACTAAAAGCAACATACTTGTATGGAAGTTGTTTTAATCGGTACATATATCCATTAAAACCTTTTTTTCTTCTTGTTACTGGAAGATTGTTCTTCTCTGATAGTTTGCTTAGCTGTATCACGCCCACAAATACCTGTTTAAAATATACTTAGTATTTTACAGTATAAAAAATAAAAAAAATGCAAGACTTCAGTTGATTAGTTGCGATCACAAAGCATCACGTTCTTGTACCTGTTCCTTACACACTTCCGATTGTAATTAATAACCAAAAATTTATTTGACACAAGAACCAACCTGTCACAAACATTTTAAAACACTTTGCCAATGCTATAAATTCTACATTTTATTAAACCTCGGAAATTTGCTCAAGAGCGCAACATTGTTAGTTAATTATTTGATGTTGTCACGTCACATGTTTGACGAGGAACGCATGTCATGTTGTTATGGAATAAAAGAAACCATATTGTCTACACTTTCGTTTCTTTAATTTCCATTTCTTTTTTTTAATAAAATGAAAGGAAAAGGACGAGATACCATTAACATCTACAAACAGGCATGCTAATGTGAGTGTTATTGTTGTTGGATAAAAGTGAGAGTATGTGGGGATCGTTATGGGAACAGCTGTTTCCACAAGATGAAAAAGTGAAAATATTTGCTTAAATGAATTTTTACGATACAACATCATCAAAAGATGCCTGTCATATTACGTTATTTTATTTGTGTATATCGTTTCCAAGGATCAATTATTGCAATTTGTTCGAAAGGAAAAGTAACACAAACAAAAACTTAATAATTTGGAGAACAAGCAGCAGACGTGAACGCGTCAACGATATCCTTTTCAGCAGCCACACCAAATGTGCTTTCCCACAACATGGAGAAAAATTCCGCTGCACATACATATATGTATAAGCGTTGAGTCACCCATTTAAGTATGTAGGTAACTAATGGCACACTGTCAGATTTCTATGCTCAATTAACAACAGTTGTTTTAACACTGAAACACATTGTTTCCTTGCAAACACAACTAAAGAATTTACTTTCATTCGCGATATGCAGCATCCAAATTCAAAATGTTCAATGGAAAAATGTGTTTAATTTAACATAAATTGGGAAAGAAATTTCTTAAACTAATATTGACTTTTTTAAAAATGAAGAGGCAAGAGGGAATAAGTTAAGAACAAAAAGATGGCATGACTAAATTTTAAGCATTTGGATCCTGCTCTTGCTGTATCAACTAGCAAGAAGGTATTCTGTGTGCCTGGCTGGCTTGGTTGCGTTTGTTCTTTTTGTCTATCATTGTTAAATTTTGCTGCAGTTTGTTTATGACTGGTACTGGTCAGTGGCACATGTTACTTTCATTTAAAGGCGACTGTGATCCTTTGCAATTTATACAAATAAAAATAAGTTTTGACTTGCTTAATGATCAATAATATTTATTTTATTTTGATTATAATGAGAAACCTCAAAAACAATTGTTTGTCCATCTGTTCATTTGATCGTGGATTTTAGACTCGTGCCTGACACACTTGCATTAAGTATTTAATTATTATTTATTATATTCGGCAGAAATGTTTTTAAAATCGTTCTGAATAGAAAATGAGTCGTATGGTGGGGCATATGTTGCACAACATGAAATTAAAATAATTAATTTACGTTTAATTAATAATTACAAATAATAATAAAGAAGCTGGTCTTCACTTTTATGAAGTAGAAATAAAACACTGTGTAAATATGAAATAAAGGAAGTTTTATTGACATAAAACGAGTTAGGCCGGAATTGGCTGAATACGAATGGCCAACACTACCTTAGATATAAAATAGTTTAAACTAGTTCAAAAATGATTTTAAAAGTAGTGCCTTCAGACAGTTTAAACAAGGGCTCACAACATTTTGAAATAATTTATTTGTTTACTACATTTTCAATAAGAAGTCCTCTAAGCTTCAGAACATGAGGGGACATAGGATGTCGACACACTTCTGTCTTACATTAAGGTTTTAAAGACAGGCGTTTGCGCTATTTGTTTTCTTCTGTTTGTATATGAGGTCTGTTGAAAAGAATAAGTAAATTTTCAGTTTTTTGGAAAAGTCTTTATTTATTCATCAATGTCCATTTTGTCCCCTTCACAGTAATCCCCCTAAGATATAATGCACTTATGTCAGCGCTCCTTCCAATCCTCGAAGCACTTCTGAAATGCGCTTTTCGGTATGGCCGTTAGCACGTTCTTCGAAGTTGACTTTATCTCATCAATTGTGGCAAAACGTTTTTCTTTCCTTAGTCTCTTCAGTTTTGGGACTAGGAAAAAGTCGCAGGGAGCCAAATCTGGTGAATAATAGGAAAATAATATAATAATAAAATCACGAACAAGCATTGATGTGGGAGCTGGTGCAATATCGTGATGAAAAATCCAAGTTTTTTTGCCACAATTCCGATCGTTAGAGCCGTATTGTTTCACGCAAACGTTGTATAACTTCCTTGTACTATATTCTTTGGGAAATTTCTTAGTTTTTTTCAAGGCTTTTAAGAAGAATTTGGTATTATCACCAAATGAAATGTGCATATAGAGCAGCTAAACCATATAACAGACATAGATAAATAATCATAATTAATTTTGACTAACTTTGAATAAATGAAAGAATATTTTCATATTTTACAGTACGAAAAACAAACATCAAGTGCCGTAAAAACAACTGATTAACTGATGCAAACTTTCAAAAAAATGTTGATTTCTTATTAATTTTACTGTACCGAAAACATAACATAAAGAAGGGACAATTTTAAAAGCAACCCAAAATCCGAATTAATATGTATTTCGTTTTTTACATGAATGTCTGAAAAAAATAAATTTGCTTAGAATTTTAAATGTTAATTCATTTAAAAATGGCTGTACGGAATACTTTCTAAATATTCTACAATTCGTTACTGTAATAATAATGGGAGTGCGATAGTCATTCTCTCGGGGTATGTTCTTTACCGTAGACTTTGTTCTTCGGACGATAAGTTGGTTAACATATACATATCTTTTTCATGGACGAGGTACAAGTAATGTATGTCATTGTTTCGTCATGACCCCATAGCAAGTGCCTTACAATTATGTACATCTTCTAAAGTTGTATATGTACAATTCTTGCAATCGCACGGAACCATTGGTACAAGCAATGATGCACCCAGTATTAATAATGTGTGGCACTGATGTGGTGTTTCTATTATTGTTGACCTCACGAACCAATTGTTATATCCACAGGCAAACTTAAATATTTGCAACTGTAATGCTGTTATATGTACATACATTATGGTAATTACTTGCACAAAAATTTATTTAAATTCTTTGAAATTTAAGAATTTCTTATTAAAACTTAAGTGACAGATAAACTTGCCTTAAATTTAAGGCAGTCTCATAAACAGATGTACCACCATTATATGCATTATGCCCATTATAGGCATTATGACGATGTCAGCTAATCTAATCTTGAATAATGCTGGTGATAATAAAAGAAAAAATAAATAAAATCGCATTATAAAAGAGGCGCATGCGTTTCTTTAGAATCAACCGTCTCTATTGTATCTAAATAATTTTTTTCTTCGTTTCTACGTAAATAAATGCACCAATTAGTGCACTTAATAGTTAAGAAACTTAAACTAAACACAGCTAAATGCACAAATACATGCTAACAAATCCTGCCGGAACTCATACAATGGACAGGAGTTAATTCAATTAAGGGTGTAGACCTTAACGAGGGTTTCAAATACATTTGACTGAAAATTAAATTGCTCTACTTACGTTGCGATAATATGGTAGTAGGTATATAATGTTTAGTTTAAAGTAGACACTCTATTTAATACAGAAATCAGATTTATTGTAATTATTCTTAAGCAGATTAAACATTTTCAAAATGGCAAGACAACAGCGGCCATACATTAGTGGGTATAAGAAACTGAGCGAACACTTGAATTAGTGATATGAACAATAGAAAGAAAAAAACATAATTTTTATGCAAATTAAAAACAAAAAAGGTATTGTTATTTTTATTTCTATTGACCTCGTAATTGTCAGGTAATTAAATAAGGCATATGCATGCTCTGCTCTGCATTTCGTCAGTTGCATACGTTTGAGGGGAGAGTTACAATTTAAGGATAATCTTTTGTGCGTGATGCATGTTGTACTAAAGACAATGTTGGCATGGATATCAAAAATAGGAATGGGAGCGTGAGTGCCCAGGAAAAAAATATATCAATCAGAAAATTTTTCTATATCACGTGCTCTCACAAATAAAATATCTTCAGGCGCTAATGCTCAAATTACGAACTTTCTCACAGTCACTACAAAATGTGTATAAATGAATTTGTAGTGGATTTTTAATTCTGTTTTAACCAAGATATCGGATAATTCACGCGTGATATTTGCACGTCTCTCATCCCCACCAAGTAAGAAAAGCGTTACAATGTAGAAGACAGTTTAACAATTTATCGGTCGTCTAATTGTTCCATATATCTCCAACAACACTAAAACCAATTCATGAGCACTCTAATCCATTTTTTATGTCATTTGATTGTCGAAAATGCACTCGTAGCGGGTGCCGCAAAACGAATGACTTAATAATAACACGAATCTTTCATACAATTATTCAAAGTAATCAGAAATTACAACTCCACGTTGTTGGGGTTGTCCATCGCTTACATATCTCGTTTTTACCCACTTTTTTATAGGTTACTACAATATGCGAATGTCAAGGTATAATGACGTCTTTCACCTATGCAAAAATTAAAACACATTGTGACATTTGTTTTGTGTCACCCGTTATAAATAGCAGTTTCTGTTTTCGCCTTATGTACCGTAAAAAAAGGAATTTTTTTCTGTCAATTTTTGATCCGCTTTAACCACAATAATTATACTTTCATCTTCTTATATATATTGTATGTTCAAAATAGTCTTCGGGCGGCATTTGTGATGTTTTATGTTGTTCTCAGAAAAATGACAAAAAATGTACTGTGATTGTTATCCTCACAAAATGTTTTATCCTGGCACTGCTTAAAAAAATACCACTAATTCATACATACCATGTAACAAAACTGTACGTACGATTAAATATTTTTCATTACTTTGTCGCCTATTCCACTATATTAGAATGAAATTTTTTTTTGGAGAATTTAAATGAATGCAAAATTTTAACTAAATTCCATTTTCTATTTCTATGAGTTTCTATAGATATTTATCATTATTAAATAATCGGGGGTGTCACAGAAAATTTTCACATTTTTGAAAACGACACGATTTTGTTTTGGTGCTTCAGCTTTCATACGTTTTCATAAATAGGAAAGAAATCAAAACATTTTTTGTAAATAAATATGGTATCTCTATTAATAAATATGGTATCTCTTCAACAGCTGGATATTTAACAATATTTACTTACATTTTATGTGTCAAATTGATTTACTTGTTCAAAATATAAATGGCAGGTAGTAAAAATATTGATATTTAAATAAGAAACTAATCGTTATTTTTCCTAATTCTCGTTAATTCTTTTCTAATTTCTTTTATGCTACTTGGGATGCCAAGCTGCATATCTGGCAATTTACTTTGAAAAGGATATGGTAAGTTTATAGAGAAATATGGCAAAGCATATTTTTGTTCATTTCCACAGTTTTTTTTTATCTTGATTTCATAATTTTTATAAAATTCGTAAAATTTGTTAGCTAAATTAATTTTACTTGTATTTTAAAGTCACAACTTAAGTAAATTTGATATTCGCTATAATTTAAAATCGGTTTTTAACGTTTTTTTATGTGATGACAGTATTCACTTTCTTCACTTTCACTTTTTAATTTTAAATTTTTAAGTGGATTTAAAACGAAAAAATTTGTCGTTTTTAGTTTTCTAAAAAACGTTTTCATTTTCACTTTCGTGTCAATTTTCTTTCTGTGACACCCCCGAATGTATGTATGTATATAAGATTAACAGTACTCAGTTGAATATAGAATACTCATTTTTGTATCATTTCGACGGAAAACTAAATTTCAATTCCCATGTAGATTCTACATTGTAGAATTAACTGTAAATAAAGCTTTATGTTTTATAAAGCTTTAGGCAAAAGAGTTTAATGACCCTTATGTAACAAAATATTTCTAAGACCAATACTTGAATATGCATCGGTGATCTGCGATCCCATATACAATGTGTACATTAGAAAAATCGAATCGGTACAAAAACAGTTTTGCTGTATTGTCTCCGCAACTTTCGATGGTATCCTAACATTTAACTACAATGACAGATTTAGGCAATTTACATGAACAACATTAATATTACGTTGGTATTGTGTAGCACCGGCGAAGCAAAATAAATATTAAAAAAACGGCTACTAATAACGATGCTTAAAAAATATTTAATACATCTAGTTGACATCAGAGGCGCTTCAACACTGCTATGAACAAAGCACATGCAGTAAGTAGTGTTGAAAGATAGGGAAGTTTTACCTCCTGTCATTTCCGAAACTATCCCTTATCACTAGTTCCAGCACAATGCATCGCACGTGTAGGAGTCGTCTCCTGAGAGGTTTGTCCAAGATAAAAAAAAATTCAGTCTTACTTCACAACAAAAAAAAATATTTCTGAAAATATATACATATATGTATTTATAAAAAAAAAACAATTTAGCAAAAACGTTTTAGACATAAAAAGAGCATTTAAGTATATGTATGTATTTTTGTTAACAAAGGTTTTTGCGCTAACAAACCGCTGTTAAAATAAACGTATACATAAACAGTATGTAAACCAGGGTTGCCAGTTTCCCCAAACGTTTGACAACTATTTAAAGGGGTTTTCATTAATGGAATTTTTAAAATTGTTCAGAATTCGATTCTATTCTTTTTCGTATCCCATATCTGATCACTTATATATGTATGTAGCTCCACTAAATTTTTTTCTATTTCACTAGCGCAAATACTGCAAATGAGCGAAGGTGTCCTTATAACTTTTTTATTATAATATTTATTTCATTTATTTTCAGTTATTTGTAAAGAAGACTTGGGGAATTTAAAATGGAATAGTACACAATTTAACAACGTCCCAAAATCGTTGAACTTTATTTTTCAAATCAACGATCCATTGTTTTAACTCAGCGTCGCTGTCGTTTTAATTTTAATGTGCGGTTTGGACCCTCAGAGTCAACAATAAACCGTCTGGTTGCAAATTTTGACAACAAGAGAAGCATCAACCACGAGACGTTCCCATATATTTGTCTCTCACGAGGGTCGCTACAGAGAATTTTGTTTACAATAAGAATGTTTCCATACAAAATTCACATTGCGAGGACCACAATTGCACTCTTACGAGACTTTTTTGTTGAAAGAAGTATTTTCCGTACATGCCTTTGGGTTCACGGGATTTAACCGCTCCAGACTGTTTCCTTTGGGTTTATTTGAAAGGAAAAATCTATATTAATAATCCTAGCAATAATAATATAATATACGCGACGAAATCAACAACATAACACCTGAAGTTTTGCGAAAGGTTATGGAAAATGCTTTTGAAAGAGCACGAATATGGGAAGCAGAAAATGGTCACCACTTCCGAGATATAATTTTTCATAATTAAATTAAAAATATTCTCCATTAATAATACAATAAAAATATAATAAAAAAAATTTAAATCACCATAATGTCTTACGGTTTTTAGCACCATTTTATCAGTAAAAATCGTCAGCAACATTGTTTTCTAATTATCTGCTATTACCTAGAACAAACTGCAAAAATTTTAAACCAAAAATTTTTCAAAAAAGTTTCCATTAAAATAAATAATAAATTAAACAGAATCTTCCAGTTATTTGTGCAACATATTTAGAGAGGAACGAAATAGCTTTTTTTAATGTTACATATTTTTTAGAATGGAACAGAAATAGTAACGAAATGTAGCATATATGTATGTAACATTTTTGTCAGAAAAGAAAACGCCATTAAATAAAAAGTTTTAATGAACTCAAACCCCTTCGGTCATTTTGAGTCACTTGCTATAAATCATGGTACTCTTGATTTTTTTAACCAGAGCTTCGAACCTTTAAAAACGGGAATTAAAACCAAACCGTATCCGTAAGCGAACTCTAATATTTTAAATACAAAAAACTGTAAGCTAAACCAAAACGAACTTTCATTTCGATTTTTTTTTTCGCTCTTTAAACAAGCAAAAAAATAGAGAGTGTTGCAAAAGCAACCCAGCAGTCCGGTTACTCATTACAAATTGAAAGCCATCCGATTGTATAATATTATGTCAATAGGGAAAATAAAACGAAAATAGTTAAGCCCTTACAACTCGCATCTGATTCGGATTTGTCTTTTTCCCATCCAATTGTAAAGTTAAATTTTTATTAGAAATGAAGATCAAAACAAACACAAATAAAAATTTTGCATCGCATTACCATCTGATTTGGATGGCTTTGTAATGTATCATATTGTCATTTCGTTTTAATTATGAATTTTGTTCTTTTTTCTGAACTAATTTTTCCGTTATTCTTTCTTTTTCATTTTTATTATTATTCCAAAGTAAAATTTGTATCAAGTTCATAAGTGTTTTTAAAAGTGAAGAGTTGGCGGCATTTTTTGTGGTAATATAGTTATAAATTATTAATCAAAAATAATTAATAATAATAATAATATTGAAAAAAAATGAAGTTCCTAATTTAATTATGCAATAGTTAAAATTCATTCCAAGATCAATGGCATTCAGATACATCTTATTGCACTCCGAATTCACCATAATAGTTGGACCCATCCAACATTCGCTTACAATGTATATTGTGTTGGTCCCATCCAACCTTCGCTTACAATGTATATTGTGTTGGATAAATCTTACAGCCTAGGCCATCGCTGTGTAAATGTAAATAGAAATTGTATACAGACATTGGATGGGTCTTGCTTACATTGTCATTGGTCTCAAATCGAAGATGTATGTAGCAAAAAGTTCACTGGGAAGTTTGACATATTTAGATAGTTTTACACAAACAAAATGCCTTTTGATTTTGATATTGATGTTTTGTTGGAGAGATGCAGCTTTTTTGGTAATAACCCAGAGAACTTTTTGCTATATACATCTTCGATTTGAGACCAAAGACAATGTAAGCAAGACCCATCCAATGTCTGTATACAATTTCTATTTACATTTACACAGCGATGGCCTAGGCTGTAAGATTTATCCAACACAATATACATTGTAAGCGAAGGTTGGATGGGACCAACACAATATACATTGTAAGCGAATGTTGGATGGGTCCAACTATTATGGTGAATTCGGAGTGCAATAAGATGTATCTGAATGCCATTGATCTTGGAATGAATTTTAACTATTGCATAATTAAATTAGGAACTTCATTTTTTTTCAATATTATTATTATTATTAATTATTTTTGTTTAATAATTTATAACTATATTACCACAAAAAATGCCGCCAACACTTCACTTTTAAAAACACTTATGAACTTGATACAAATTTTACTTTGGAATAATAATAAAAATGAAAAAGAAAGAATAACGGAAAAATTAGTTCAGAAAAAAGAACAAAATTCATAATTAAAACGAAATGACAATATGATACATTACAAAGCCATCCAAATCAGATGGTAATGCGATGCAAAATTTTTATTTGTGTTTGTTTTGATCTTCATTTCTAATAAAAATTTAACTTTACAATTGGATGGGAAAAAGACAAATCCGAATCAGATGCGAGTTGTAAGGGCTTAACTATTATCGTTTTATTTTCCCTATTGACATAATATTATACAATCGGATGGCTTTCAATTTGTAATGAGTAACCGGACTGCTGGGAAGGTATCAGTATATTGAATTGACAATAATTTTTTTCAAAATAAATATTTTTGTTGATGAATGTCAAGAAATTTGAATCTGGCAAGCATAGTAGAGATGCATAAACTATCGCTTTAATTAGTTATCGAATCGCTAATTTTCCAGCAAACTCTTGTTTCTTGAAATAATTTTATTGGCGAAATTTGTCAACTTTGTTACGTTTTCGGCCGGCACAACAGCATATATATTATATTTAAATCGATTAGATGCCATTGTCACAAAAAACGGATTCCATGTTTCTATTTTACATACACAAAAAACCAAAAACTGTTCCGAATGTAAAACTTCAGATCTCATTTTTAATTAGAGTCTTTATTTTCTTATAAGAAAATTAAATATGTTGGTACTGAAATTTAACTTGTGTATTTCAATTTTATGCAGCCAAATAAATTGCTGCGACCAAAATTTTAATTAAGATTATATATTCTGTGGATTTGAATGTTTATGTTTGAATCCATCATCTTTAACCTGACATTCACAATTACACTTTGGTATGTGGAATAATAATATCATCAGTAAAACTTCCACAATCATCATCTGCAAAGATTCCTCATATAAATTGCAAAACTTCCGTATATAACAATTACTTGTTGTTGTGGATAGATGGCAACCTCGCCTCCAGATGTATTTCTTATGTATTTCTTATTTATTTCATATTAGCTGTTATTCTTATTCTTTTTATATATATGCACACACATGTATATAAACATACTGTATAACGATTTTGCTTTTACTTATTCATTATTCAATTTGGAACCATAGAACAATAAAGACTGAATTGAACTGTACAATAGATTTTAATTTAAAACTGCGAGCAGGAACACAACACTTGTTTTTATTAATTCATCCCTTCGATCTCTCGAAACCAGAAATAAACTTAATTGAAACTACTGGAAGATCAGTAACCACAAAAGGACGACGACGAGATACCCAACATTTAGCGAACGCCAAAAAAAGAATATCAATAAATGTTAGGGAAAGGGAAAATTCGTGTGGTTAAAAAAATAATTTTTTTTAAAGACAAGTAACACTCGGGCAATAATTGCTTACTACTGGGTGTTATTTCTTTTTGTAGTCAACGTGCTAACTACCTCAGCCATTGCCACCCTCAAATGGAATTAGTGACTGCAGTTATTTAAATTGGAAAACGATTCCAAATAAGTCTGCGATTCCTGTGACAGAAACTTAAGCAACTCGTAAAATAATTTTTTTTGTGTTACTCTACTTATATAGAAATTATTAAAACAAATTTTTGTAAATTTTGAAAGGTTAATATATACGGAAGGTATTTTAGAAACAAAAAAGGTATAACTTTCTTTTATTTCTTAAAAAAAAATTTTTGTTTTAATTTAACTAAAAAGTAGTTGGCAAAAACTAAAGAAACTCTTCCTAAGCGTTGATTTTCATAGGATACTACATTACTAAACTTCGGTGTTTTCTCGTTATTTTTATGCAGTTAGTTTTTGTTATTATCAAAACTTAAACAAGTTTGAATTAATTGAATTTTTAAGAGTTTTAAAATAGTAAAAGTTGCGCTGTAAAAAGATGAATAAAAATGGCGAAAAATAAATATAACTATTGGATCAAAAGTAAAATAACAAAACATTATAAAAGCGGAATGACACAGAAAGGTATTTCCGAGAAATTTGGAATATAAAATCAATTATTCGGCGGCTTCTAAAAAAGTTCCGAGTGGCTCCATTGAAACAGTTCACAGACCACGTAAGACTTCAGTACCAGAGTATCAAATGATAGTCCGAGAAAAAAAGGAATATCCTTTTATATCATCCCAAGATACTGTTGATAAATTGGATTTAAATATTACCTCCAGGACAGTGAGAGACGGATCAGTAAAAGCAGGACTGCGATCGAGGAAAACTGCTAAAAAACCATTTATTTCCCCAAAGAACCGCAAGGTTAAAAAAGTTTGCAAAGGAGCATTTGCATTGGAGTGTTGAAGATTGGAAAAATGTATTATTTTCTGATGAATCCAAATTCAACCTTAAAGGATCTGACTCGAAAAATTAAGCTTGAGAAAGCATTCCAAAAAGCCTATTTGAAAAATGCCTCGCAGATGTGCAGCTGTCTTGAAAAATAACGCCTATGCCATTAACTACTAAAATACAAGTACTTATTACAATAATACCCAAATTCACTGTCATTAGTTAAGTAATAGCAATAGTTTAACCAATAATATTTGATGCACAGCTTTTTGTTTACTATTAGTTAAACCACCAAATGTCATTGGTTAACTAATAGTTAGACATCAGCTGATTAGTAAATTATTATTAGTAGTTTTGTTTTGATATCATCTACCATAATATAACATACATATATATCTATATATATAAAACAGCATGTATGTATGTATGTAACGTATGGACTCCAAAACGGCTAAGCCGATTTTGATGAAATTTTCAGGAAATCTTCAGAATATTCAGGCGGGTGACACTGTGAAGTCTGATTTTTGATTTTCGTTCTGCGGGTGGAGGGGCGTGTCAAAATCCAATTTTCATATTGCACCACCAATGACATATACATATATTTATTTTTTTTTGCTTTTTTTTATTTTAAATAAATAAATTGTGTAGTAATACAACACTAATGTTTGCTTAGGCCCAGCAACGCGAACCGGGTCAGCTAGTATATACATATACATATATAATAATATCAGTTTTTTATTTCTAGAATATTTTGGTTTTTCCGAAACAATTTCAGCAGCAATTCACTATCTTGCGCGGTAAAGTTGGATGATCGCGCGCTTGTTTTATCCATTTTTAAAAAATAATACAACAAATGTAAACAAAAACCATATACTTTGGTTATACTGAGAATGTTAGTTAAACAATACACTGTGAATATGAAGTATTAGTTAAACATTAGTTATCATTTTAGTTTACTAATAGTTAACTAATGACAGTGCATTTGGGTCTAAGATATTTCCAGTTGCTTTAGTTTTTGCCATTACAAATACTGATTTCGTTTTACGTTTTTAATATTTCCTACCACCTTAATAAAAGTTGAAATATTTTTGAGTTGATAATGAAACCAGACATTCAAATTATTGTAACACAAAATTTATAACAATTTTTTTGCTACTCTTTGTATACGTACTAACGAAATTGTGATTATATTTGTGTGTGGCTTTTTATAAACACAATTTGAAAAAAATTAATTTTAACGCTTCAGCCCGATGTTTGGACAAGTAGCATAAGACCAAAACGGGGTTTATATTTAATTTAAAATTGCTGAAAACGTTCCTAATTTAATCGATTGTAAATTATATTATCGCTAGAAGCTAATTCTGTAAAATAACCAGAAAAGAAGAATTACACTTTGTTTCCAATAAAGTAAAAAGATATCTTCCGTGAAGGGCTTATGCCATGTAAACATCGTGGAATATTTGTAATTCCAGGAATTTTTCACTAAATAAAACTCCTTTTCCTGGTAATCTCACTTTACGTAACTGTTAAGAACATCCTACTACGGGAATTTAGGCTGGCTTAACATCAACGTTCAACAAAACATGCAAACAAACAAAAAACCCTTAAACGCTACTGTAATATTAAATTAGTTTTAAAATATTTTCTAAGAGTTGATAAAACAATTGAGACATAATCGTTAGTGTCAACTGACTCCACATAAAAACAAAACAGTCAAGAAAGCTGAAAAAAGTAATAAAACTTACATGATCTATACGATCGATAAGGAGATATTTAATAAAACCAATACACGTGTAAAAAGATACGACTATACACAAACATGCTCGATGATGAGATTTAAAGATAAATAAGGACAACTATAATCCCTTCAAATACACAACTTGAATTTTTATAGCCATTGCAAAACTACAATATCGACAACAACAAATAACATTGACACACAGCCAAAAAATATATTAGTTTGATCATGAGTCATGTTAGCACGACAAACTATTGAGTTTCCTTGTAAAACATTTAAGTAATGAACCATAAATTTGTTTTTGTGAAATAGAAATAAGAGGGTGAGGGCAACGTTGCTATTTTGATTATTTTCTTTAACCAAAATTCATTATATTTTTCTTAAATATTTAGATTTGTCCTTTTTTTATGTAGCTAATATGGTAGAAATAGAATTATTCTTGCATTTTTATTCTTAATTCTATATGATTCTAATTTCAAAATTGTGCTTTTTGCCGAAAAAATATCTGAAATGTATTATGATATTCTCATAAAGTATTTAAACTCAATAATTGATGAGAAAAGCATATCTATATAGTACTATTTCCCTTATGCTTACTTAGCTCATCAGTGGATTTTTCCTACTTTCTGACTACAAATTCAAGATTCTTATGTTCATTTGAACATAAGAAATATTACTATATGCACTATGGCATGCCATGTTGAATGGAAGAAATATTAATAATCGATTATTAACGATTATTTTCAATTATTTTTCTCGACGATTCAAAAAACAAAAGAATTAGCTAAAAACTCGGCCAACACTCGCCTAATAATTTAAAATTTCTGAGGATTTTGTCTGGCACCAAATAGAACAACATACATAACAGCATTCAATAACACACTACTTACCTTCAGTATTACTAGGATTCTGTGTTATATAAGAATTTATAAAAAACGGTACAGTAAGAAATTCGGAACATTCAATATAAAAATAAACCTCTTCCCCTTGATAACCATAAATGTTTTTAGATTGAAAGTAGATTTATTTCTTCAAGTAATAGATGGAGCAAATATGTATGTCAAACAGTATTTTATAGCAGAGGATTGGAGTAAGAAGAATGTAGTTGATGCAAGATCGTATTTGGTCGCACTTGTTCTCTACGATACTTCCAGTTTGGCGAAACAATATTCTTATTGCCAAGAACTGCTACGGATTACAAATGTGACGCAAAGGAATGAGAGTCAATTATGTTTTGGACTCAGCCTTTATCTATTAAAAACTATAATGCACAAGTTTGCGTAAACACTATGTTGCATACATGTATCAAATTTTGTTTGACATTTACGTTAGCCTAGGGGTTGCAACGAAAATTAACATTCCTAAAAACATCTACGATTAGCACCTCTAAATTGCAATTAAATTTCTCTTTGAGCGCTTTGTTTAAAGTAGTGTTAAACACTTAAAAAGCATAGCTGTGCTTAGTATTTTGCATTTAGGTATATATTTTTTTATATTGGACCATCACTCAGGGCATGACCCTTACAAATGCGATGCACTGTGCTGCAACTACAAGAAAGGGATAGTGAGAGAGATGACATGTGGTGGAGCTTCACTATCATACAACTCTTCTTTTGTAGACGTATTCAATTTTAAAGCTTTGTTTTAGTATCCAATTTATTTTACTTTACTGGTACTACACAATACTGACGAAGGATTGCGCTCTGATGTGATTGTGAATTGGTTACAGCTGCAGCCAGTACTGTTCCGTAACTAGTGACTGTGCCTTCGCCACTGAAACCTTCCGACAACAACTGATACAAAGACAAACTAAAGCACATCAGCAAATATGCGAAGTATTTATTTTCCTAATTATTTCATGTACAATAAGTAGGTCCTTGCAACTACATAATATCAATTAATTTTTTTTTATCTTGAACCATACACAGGAGAAGACCCCTACCTACACATGCGGTGCACTGTGCTGGAACTATAAGAAAGAGATAGTAGGAGAATGACAGGAGGTGAAGCTTCACTATCTTACTACTCTGATTTTGCACGTTCTTTGTTTTATAGCAGTGTTATATCGCCACTGAAGTCAAGGAGACGAAGTAAGTGTTTGAAGCTTCGTTTTTGGTAACCACTTTTAGTAATTATTTTACTTCTCCGTTCTACACAGTACCGACGAAGGAGGGCGTTCATTTACAGTGTTTTAAACGATAGCAAAACTTCAAATATTCTTTCTATATTCTATATCAATAAAATTTAATGTTTTAAAATCAGTCGAATGTTAAATCATAGTTCAGTCTTTTTTATTTAACATGGCCGTTGTCAATAAAAAAAATACTTTCATTGTAAATAATAATCGGAGTTATTATAGGTATAATTTGGATTTATGTTCGCACATCTAGTGGAATATCATAATTCTAACAACAAGAATTTACACTGCCTTTGACGTAGTCCCACAAAAAGGTCTAACGGCGTCAAATCGCAATATCTTGGTGGCTAATTGATGTCGCCAAAGTGTGAAATTACGTGTTCTGGAAACTTCTCAAGCAAGAAAGCCAAAAGCGGTCGTCTTATGTTGCTTGTGGCACTATTGTGCTGACATAGGAGTCGGCCGAACTAATTTTGTTAACATTTCTGGAAAAAAAATTTTGCTCAGCGGATAGTAAATTTGAGTAAACCCAAAAACATTTTTCATGTCTTTACTGAATAGCTCTTAAACTAAAGGAATATGCAGAAAATGTATAATAACATAATTTAAAGCTTATTTTATTCTCGATCCTTGAATATTTTTCTTAGTTCTATCGAAGAACTAGTTCTCGGATTATAGAAAATTACGTGGTGCTACCTTCGCTTTTTTCTAAATAACGGTAAATCTCGGGAACCAGCGTTAAACCCAATAAAAAGTAATTTATAGGCATTGAATCGGAATACCATACGTATTCAAAAAGCCTAAAAAAAACTAAGGCCAATAAATTATTGTTGACCAATGTTATCAATTACCAAAAATTAAAAAAAAAATAGCTTTGTGTACTTTTCTGAAGAGAAAAAATAAGGGTTCGGTCAACCTTAGAGGCCATTCCTGAAGCTTCCCGCTAAGTATAACTCATTCAAAGCATATTTGTAGCATTCGACAAGGTTTTTAAAATTAATGACTATCGAAAATAGATTTGACAAGGCATTAAGGAGTGATTAAAAACAAAAAAAAATTTCCACATCAATAGCCTTTGAACCACTTTACAAATTTTGTCAAATTTGCGAATCCCATACATTTTTTAAGTACATTAAAATTGGTGAATATGTAAATCCGGTTTGACGAAGTCTTTTGGAGTTATTAGAAAAAAAAACGGTATTTTCAAAATTTTGCGTCCAATAAGGAGCAATTGGCGACTCTTTCTGATGTAAAGAGCAAATTAGATTTTGAAATTTTAAATTTATTTTTATTTTGAAGTTTTTGATATCTACCGCGAATCGGTTCATTATCTGTCGACATGAAAGTGAGCTCAATATCTTTCGACTGGACTGTGACACATTTCGTTCCGATCCGTTGCCGCGTTCTTAGTTATGATATATTTACATACATACAAACACTCACATACCCACACGCATTCAAGTGCCTCGGTTTTTTAAGACGGTGAAAGACATCCTACCTCCGACCCAAAATGGTATACAACTCTCATGTATGGGCCGATGCTTCAAAAACTATTTTGTAGTTACTCGACCGTATACAGGAAAGAGCGGAGTAACTGATTGGATACAGTAGGGTAGTGAACTCTATTGACTCTCTTGAGCATCGTCGCAACGTGGGGTGCCTTTCCATGTTTCATCGTTACTATAATGGGAAGTGTTCTGATGATATCAGGGAATTCATTCCCGCAACCCGATGATTCACGCGCACGATGACTTAATCATTAAGGGCACATCCATTTGTGGTCGACTTGGCCGAACAGCACGTATGTGGAATAGACTACCCGCAAAAGTATTCCCTGTCACTTTTGACGTTAGGAAATTCAAATCGATTGTTAATGAAGACTACTCCCTCTACCGTTTATCCCAAAATCTTATTTTCTAGTTCCGGCGCATTGCACCGCATGTATAGGGGTCATCTCCTGAGTGCCGGTCCAAGAAAAAAAAGAGGAAAGATTCTGCGGAAAAATAAAATTAATATGAGACATCGAATAGAAAGAAATCTCGAAAGTATATTCAGTCTGATTAAAGCTGATCTAATTGTCACCTCAGCCAAAATTGTAAATACAGCAGCCAGAAGAAGAAAAATTTACGAATATAAAGAGCATGGTCGAGAAGCCGAGAACTGTCAGCAGCGTATGTATTTAGTTTTCATTCACGAATCTAACTTCAGTAAAGAAAAGGCTGGCAATGTTTATGGGATATTATATCACTAGACATTGGTCCGATTATAAAATCCAATCAATAATTTAATTTTTTTATAATTTCTTTGTGATATCTTCAAGTGGCATTTATAATGCCATTTATACCTGACAAACAAACGAAAATCGTTTAATGAACTCTACAGAAATTTTGGGCAATAAAATTATCTTCTTCTTTTGTCTTAACTATTTTATAACTTTTAAATTAAAATGTTTTAAAAACAACACAAATCATACATACTTTTATACATACACCGACAAATAAATTTATACATGAAAACTATGTGTGTGGTTTAGTTATAAATTAATTATGATAAATAACTTCAGTCGCACAGAATAAAACATTTTGTTTAGAATTTTCATCAGGAATAAATTACGAATAACAATAAAAGTTTATTGAACATATTGTAGTCTCAAATGCTGTAAACAGAAATCATTGAACTATTTTCCAACTAAATTTGTGCTTTCGAAAATTATTTATAGCAAGTACGAGTACGAGTACAAGCACATAAATAATAGAATCCTTATGACTTCCTTCAAATAAATCACCACAACTTTTTTGTATTTTATAATTTAAATATAAAAAAAACTTGCATTTATTTAATTATGAGCAGGTACTGTTAACACAACAGAGAATTTTTATAAAAACCTTAAAAATTTAAAAAGGGGGGAGTATTTTGAATTTTATTTTTAATATTATTAATAGTGCGTTAATTGTCTTTAATTTTTACCAAAATTATATATCGTTACCGGAGTACTGGCGGTACAAAAATTCTACGAAAATTTGTAATATCTAATGTCAGATTGCATTCATGTTTATGTTCACAAGAGCGGTCAACCTTTACCGTGGGTACAACTTTACTGAATATTGTTAGTGAAAAATTAGGCGTCTTTATAAGTTATACTAGGAAAAGTAAAAAAAAAAATTTTACCTTCTTATAAGAAGCTATTGAAATTAATCCAATTTTCGAAAATCGATTTTTTATTATATTTCTACTTTTTGAGGTCTGACGATTTTTACGATGATGTCAGTATGTATTGAAATCGATGTATTGAGATTGCCATTTAACGAATTATTCATATTCTGCTTCGTCACCGCGATAGTAGTCGATGTCGGCCTATTATCAAATGAATATGAATAGCAGATACTGCTGTCATCTGCACAGTAGTGGACAGGGTTGGAAGTTTGACGTAGAAGGACATTAAGAAAGCTTAGAAATATGATATGACAATAAATGGAGCCTTATGGTACCCCTGAATTAATCTTGAACTCTTATAGCACGATCCCTGATAAAACTCGATATAAATCGAGTGAAGATATCACCGACACCAGATCCAATAAGTTTGGACAGAAGTGCTCCATGCCACACTCTGTCCCATGCTTTGAAAGTATCTAGAGCCACTACCTTACTTACGCCAAAATGGTTAATAGCTCAACACTGCTTTTCCGTGAAGAAAGCAAATAAGTCTCCCGTGGACCTTCCTCCACGAAAGTCGGTCGTTAATTAGGCTATTGGACTTCAGATACTTCACCAGATGGAAATTTAGCATACTCTTCATTACTTTGGAAATGGTAGAACATATTGGGATTGGGCGATAATTGTCAGGGTTTCTTGCCTCTCCCTTCTTGGGGACCAGCGACGACGGTAATAGTGTGCTGAAAACGATTGCCAGAGGACGTGATAACGTCGAAGAGCACTGCTTCAAGAGCAGTGCCGGGATTCCATCCGCCTTAGAGAGTTATTTATGTTGAGTGGTTGATTGCTTTCCGGCAGGTGAATATTACCTGCAAAAATTCAGCTAGAAAGTTAGCTGTATCAATCGGTTCAGTAAATATTTGATCATGTTTTAAAACTGCATATTTAAGATTGGAGCCAAGTGGGCTGGGCTCTTTCTTTTCACCAGCGACCTGCCTACCTAACCTAACCTAACCTAACCTAGTTGATTTTTCTTGCATCATGATAACATAATATAAGCAAAGCAATAACCAGTATTGCATTGTTATTCTGCCTGAGGTTTTTGTTTAAACAGAGATAGGGAAAAGCCTTATTTATTTGTTAGAGACTAATCATCAATGAAATTTTGCTCGATACCAATAATATCTTCAACGAAAAGTACAAAAGAAAAAAAAATGGGAAAAGCGTCAAAAATATATTTTATTAAAAAAAAGAGTATTCAGAAAAACTAAAATGGTAACGAGATCAAATAAGCGTCATAATTTACACGGAAAGCATCAAAATGGAAACTCTATGTTACATATTTTCAACTAAAATTAGAGTAACTCCATCAAATTCCTTATTAACCAATTTCCGGTCAAAAAAATGTTGTTTAAAAATCATCTAAAATTCGTCTGTTGCCGCTTTAGTGTTGGCAACAAAATTTCAATGAAACAAATGTAAGTTCAAGTTTATACCGCATTTCTAATCGTTGCGCCAATTGCCGTCTGAATAAGAGTTTTATAGAATGCAGACTTACTTGCGTTCACTATGAATTTGTTCATGAAAACCTTGTAATAAATAAAAAACACATTCAGTGGAAATTTAAAAATAAATTTAAAATTTTTCTCAAAAAGTTCTTATTGTTGACTGTTGAACAAAATTACTATTTATTGATTGATTGTTAAGTTCTTAAATCACTTTCGTAAGCGGCACCATACTTTGAAGTGTTATCAGCCACACCGATTATTGCTAACGACATAATTAACTGTTGACCACAATTAATTGGTATATATGAGTTGGCGTTGTATATGAAACTGATGGAACAATCGGGAATGCATGTTGGCAGTGGAAAATACAAGTGTTGAATTAGGCAGAAATTATACGATGAGTACAGACTTAGAAATGCGTTGGCGGCAACATACAATTTAAAAAGCATTCACGCAGTAAAATTATAAGCAAAAGTATTTCGGTCTCTGTCTCGGTTGCAGAAACCGTTGATTTCAATTTGAAATTGTGGTTGTGGCGCCTTTATAATGATCACTTCATATTGAATTATCATTTACAGTCGTTTGTAAAGGAGGAGCTAAAAAAAAATGGTTAAAAATTTCCAAAAAAATATGTTCAATAAATTCACAGATCAGGGAGGTCTCCCATATACTACACTCGTAAATGCACAAACATATAAATATGTGCATCCATATGTACATACATATGGAGGCAAAATAATATACTCAAACAAAAAGTATCCTTATCTCCCGTTGCATGATTCTGGTGCTTTGATGTGAATCAAGGTGAAGAAAATAATATTGTTAATTGACACGCCTTTGGTTTTCTTCTTCATTGATTTCTCGACATCGAATATGTTTCCTGAGTGCTGGTCCCAGATAAAAAAAAAAAAAAACTCCCGCACTTGCAATCAAGTGATTTTGATTTAAATGTCTGTTTACGGTTTATTGTTGCTTCTTATAATCGTATTCATCTCCCATCGATATATTCTTATAAGAAGGCGTTTTAACAAGTCAGTTTGTTGTTGATTCTTTTTTTCGCATTTAATGATTTAATGCTTTACTCTCCTATTGTTTTAATTTGTCCTGTGAATCTTTTCTTTGTATTTTTCTTCCTACAGCCAATTTATATCCAGGGAAAATATTTTACAATGTGAGTGCTTGATAAGTGAGTTGTTTTTTGCAATCGTCTTCTTGTTTTTTTTTCTCTCTTGAAGCAAACTGGGATAATTGTATGTTAATTGTTACCATGTTATTGAGTTATTGTTTGAATAAGATTTCACTTAATTAAAAGTCTTCAGGACACATCTTAACATTGACGAGTATAATTGTAGCAACATTATTATAACTGGAATGTGGCTCCCACTTTTAAATCGAATCCAACTGTATTTCTATTTCAGGATTTCCTAATGTAATGTGTTTCATACAACACAAGTCTATCTTTTCCGTGACGGCCTAATACAACGGTGGTCTTATGCTCTAAGAATACCTACTTCGGTAAAACATACTTGTCTCAAATGTTACTATTTGTTTCACAGTTTTCAGAATCTTCCAAATCTTACAACTTGAAGGAAGATAAGCTGGATTAACCACGGTTGCAATGCCCGTAAGTTCACAAAGCTTAGCCCTAAGAACCCCCATGCAATACGATTGAGACGTAGCTTAAATATGTATGTATAATATACATTGTATATTCGGAGGTATTTTACCTACATGCGTCGAGGTAAACTCTTTAAACAGCTTTATTCTTAACTTAGTACTTAATATTTCATTTATTTTCCAATTAACACTTAATCTGAGTACTAGAATTTAACGTAAATTAGCAACAGCCACAATGGCTTTTTTACTGTAAATTATTACGATTCTTTTTTTAAAATAGTGCTTTCACTTCGCAAATCACATTTGAAATATTATTTTGAACATGAGTTACGAGCGCTGTTTGATAACTATGGGACTATTTGAATAAAAACAATCTTTTCGGCAAATAAGCGTTTTATTTTTCATCTCTTTTAGATCAATATACATATTTACTCCACCGTTTTTGCAATTTTTTATTCTTTTCTAATAATAAGTTATCTCAAAATAGGCGTTTGTTTCAGTTATGACCAAATCTCTTACCACCCACCCATTTCTTCAGATTTGGAATAAAATTAGTCGCAGAGGGCTAACTCTCTCAAATATGGATGGGGTAGCAGTTGGTAGCCCAATTCTTATATTTTTGCCATACTGACTACACACGTGTGCACTCGTGCCTTGTCTTTTTTCACTTCAGCCACCTCACATATTTTTATTATCCGACCGTGCAATTTTATTCCGTAAATTTCGATGAAGATTTCTGGAGTGGTCGACCTAAACGTGCGGCGACACTTGTGCTCATACGACCACAACGGAACTCAGTAAACCACTTCCTAACCATTGTAATTGATGGTGCAGAGTTCCAATAGTACTTATCAAGACTTTTCTTGGTATCAATGATAGTTTTTTTACGCTAAAAATAAGGTTTAATCAACACACGAAATTCGCTTTTTCCCATTTCTGTTCAAATTCACGATATTATCTGCTTTTAATGACTGTCAAATACAAACCAAATAACACAGCTTGCTCAAAATTTGACTCTAGTCTATTCCATGATCCTATTATAAGGTTAGTGCTGCCCTACACCAATCAAACAATTCCAAAAACAACATGCGATTGCAAATTGCATACTTGTCGAATCATTTATCTAAAGGGCTGCCAGATAACATTCTCCAAAAATCGTCAAAATCCCTATAGAATATGAAAAAACGTCAAAAAATAAGACAATGGAAAATGTATATTTTAAAAATAATTTTTTTTTATATTCATTATGAAGCAATCAAAAAATAACAGCAATTCATCATTCATAACAATAATACATACATAAATCGGGTATTAATTTACGTGGAGATCGATATATACACGCAATTTATTAATTCAAATTTAAAAAGTTATTAATATAAAAGTAAAATCTATGTAAATTGTGTAATGTATATAATAGACAATATTAAATATTTTATATCATCATAAAAACGCAATCAAAATGCATTTGTAGTTGAATTGCTGCTGCACTTAATTGATTTCTCAAAATAATAGTTGACTCATTTACGAAATGCTTAAATTCTTAGACGTCGAAATTTATAAATAATAATAATAATAATGACAGTGCAAAATTTTAAGGAAAAATGTGAAATACAGGCCTGTTCTGCAAACAACGTCGTTTGAAATCCCGAACTGTTTTGAAACCACGCCGACGATTTGAAGCTGTTCTGTAAATCACGCGATTTTACATTTTTCGGCGTGGTTTTTTCGAAAACAGCTGATGTTTTAAATTTGTGTATATTTTTGCATTGTGAATTAAAATATTACTTGAAATAAAGAATATAAAAATGTCAGGAGCTACTTTATTGTCAATAATTGCTTTAAGAAAGAAACGACATTTGCGGGACAAACCATAAATTTTTTATTAACACAACAAAATACCTACATATGTATGTATTTATAATTGCGAAGTAGGCAGAGTTTTCATTAACGAAATTTACTTAAATTTTGCAATTATTTATTTATAAATTTGCACAAAAATGATTTAATTATTGACCAAAACTAGATTTTTTGTAGAACAATATATAAAGTTTGTCTTAAATAAAGAACATGATGGTAAAATATCTATATATTTACATGACTTCTAAAGGCTGTGTTACTTTGGCAACCTCGAAAACATGTTCGAAAAAATCAAGCAGCTGACTGCTAAAATGAAAATGTAAACCACGACATTGCTAAACAAAGCAAAATTTTCTCATATTTAAGTTTTTATATGTAGCAAACCCAATTTTATTAAAAAAAAAAAATAGAAAGCAAATAACATATAAATATTATAAATATTATAGTATGTGATTTCAAATCAGTTTGACAAAAAAGGATTTGCAGAACAGTCTTGATAATCATTTTTCTAGGCTTAAATCTAGTTTACCAACGCATCATCAAATGGAAAAAAATTTGTATAGGATAGGAAATTTAAAAATAAAAATAAAATATATTTTGGAAAAGTTGAGTTTTCGAGTTATGGACCTAGGAATTTTCCATATAAAAGTACGATTCTCCACTACATTTCTGACCATATATGATCAATATTAGTAGCATTTTATAGATTTTTAAAATATCTTTCTATAAATATCTAAAACTTTTTTATAAAAAAAAAAAACTCATGGATTGTTATGTTTTTGTTTATGGATTTTTTGGTTTGTATGTTTAATATTCAAACAATTCTCGTTTGATTAATTGAATTTTAAACATATATTTCTTGGGTTTATATTCAGACGTTGGGAAAAATCCACTGATGAGCTAAGTAAGCGTTAGCGAAATAGTACTATATGGATATGCTTTCCTTCTCAATTTTTGAGTTACTTTTGTAATAAAATGCTTTATGATATTTTTCATACTGTATGAGAATATCATAAAGTATGTAATAATAAATTTCACATATAGTTCATAAGGGAAAAAGCACAATTAGAATCATATGTATAAATAAATATTCCCAAAATAAATTCAGTTAATTTAAAAAAAGAATTTTCGCTGTGATAATATTTTTCACCATAAATTTGTTTAAAAATATGTGACAAAATAATAAATTAGTTTGAATATTTTGAACTCAATTATTTTTGTAATATGCATATATGTATATCCTAAACGGTAGAATAAGCAAAAATATGCTCTTATAAATCGATGTCAAAAATCATGAAGAATTTTGATGCGGATAAAAACAATATTAATACGTTTCAGAAGAAAACATGTAATTACATACATACATACATACATACATACATACTTCAGGTTTCGTTGATTGTTAGTCTGTGTTCACACGCTTCATGTTTTATTGACAGGATTGCTACATTATAGGCGAGAGTAACGAGGGGAAGGGTAACGAGTATTCATGTTCATGTACTGTAAGTAAATTTAGCTTTCTCATTCTTAATTTGAAGATACACAGAAACTATGTGTACATTTCGTCAACAAGACATGAATTGTGTGAACACCAATGAGAGTTCAAAAAAGAAAAAGTAAGAATCTTGACAATTAGACTTGAATCGTGTGAACACAGACTTTCACAAATCAGGTGGATAATAATTTTGTTATGAAATATATATTTTCCAAAAAGTATAAAATATTGCTTCAGAATTCATAAGTAGGCGTTGTAGCGACAAGCTGTGTCACGACCAACAAGTTTTTGCTACCACAAGTTATAAAAAAGTCACCGAAAGAAAACAACAACCAAAATATGTTTTATTTTCTTCTTCATCCGTTTCTTCTGTGGTCGACAAAAAAAATTTTAATTTAAATCAAACAAAACAAAGGGTGCCTCCGTAGCCTTGTTCATGAGCATTACATTACTTATCTGAGGGTTGCGGATTCGATTCCCGTCTATACCGTTCGTGTTTTTGTAGACAATATAAGAGCTTCGAAGAATGTGTGTGGCTTAAACAAACCCAAATAATTGCACAGGTCAAAAAAATCAAATTTTTTTTTGTGTGGCTTAAGGTTTCATAGTCAATTTTAATATATTTGGTAAAAAATAGTGAAAGTTTTGCGCAGTAAATGCGCTATAAGCGCGTATTTTTTTTTAATTAAGTATTGTAATTTTAAAACTTAACAACTAAGGAAATGTACAAAAATATATCATAATTTTGGTTTAGAAATAAAATTAAATGGCAACTCTGCTTATAATTATAAAGGGAGAATAAAAATTGTATTTAATGATGAAAATATTGGTGTTAAAATACTTTTGAAGCAATTTTTTTTAATCTTAATGTAATTTCTAATTTGCTTTTTGTATATGATTATGATTTAGAATTTTCAGAAATTAATTTTTGTTATCTTTTATTATTATTTTTGTTTCTAAGCCGATTTGGCATTTGTCAAACGATATTGTGTATGCCATTGTATGTACGTACGTATTTCAACTTTCTAGTAAATAAAGCATATAAAATGCGGTCCTTCAATTGTGGTTGACACCAAATACAATACGAACACATTACTATTCATAGTACTTTGCAGAATACAACATATTTGTATGTATATATATATTTTATTATATACATATACTAAATATGCTTTGATATCAGGCTGAATGAATATGAATAAAAGAAAGATGTGGCAATACAGTGAACGAAATAGTTTTAGAATCGAAGATAATTTTGAAAGTCGATAGTTTATATCTCAAAGAATATGTATTGCCGGTTGCTTTGATAACATTTTTATAAATTACATAAGCTTTCAGAAATAACAAAAGCGGAAAAGCAGATATAAAATAAAATCAGACAGGTAATACTTGGAAATATTAGATATAACAAAAATTTAAATTTTTAGAAAAAAGAAAATGAAACCTCCATGCAGGAGTAAACTACACATTAAATCGGGGAAGTGTATGCACATATGTGCTCTTAAGAAACCCAATGTCACGTCCAGCGCATAGAATTTTGCGTTAAAAAATCTAATCACAAATTTAATTTTAGATCAGTGATGCACTTTAAGTTTTTTTTTGTCTTGTGCCAAATGAAAGATTTGAAATGGTCAAAATACCTCTGATAGGGCCAACATTTATTTCTTGGAATCCATTTGATTATTAGGTGTAATATGTAATGCTGTAAATAAAAGTAGTGTTCGGTCTTGAATGAAATAATAAAAGCACTTCCAACTTGCGTGAGTGTTGACACAGGCACTGTTTGTGTTTTTTTTTTGTCTATATGAGTTTTTGATATCAGCTTTAGCAGAAAAACATTACAGCGAAGCAAATTAAGTGAATAACGTTTTTAACAAAATAAATAATAAATTTTAAATGAAAATCGATTATCGATAATAAGTCATAATTGATTGTAAGTTTTTTTGTTTTTTTATATTAATTGATTTTTCGGTGTATAAGTTGAAATAATAATACTTTTAAAATAATTCTTTGTAAGATATTCATTAAAATTAATATTAAAATTAAAATTAAATCTTTATGTGGGCACACTGTTTTTACTTTTGACAATTTACCAACATGCAATTAAAAAATCATTTGCAATCAAAAAGTGTTAAGTCCACAACTTGCAGAAGTGTAATTATATTATTAAAAAAATGGCAATCTATTGAGTTTTTTGCACTTGCATGTGTAAACGGTAAGTAAAACTCAAACAAACGAAGTCGCTTGGAGAGGGGACGGTCTGTCTATACAGGAAATTTTTTTAATGTATTTTGCTTCCTATTACTTTTCTCACTGCTTTATCTGAGTCAGAATTTTTATCATGATTGTTGGGCACAGAATTAGTGCTGGAAAATGTAGCCATTTTTGGCACTATTTCATGTTATGTGGTGTCCTTTCAATTTTTGTCCTTTTTAGTATTTTGAATTCTCGTTACTAAAATTTTAATATTTTCATATTTGTTTGATATATAATTTGGAAATACTGGTTATAAAGTTTGTGGCCGAACATATTTTGTCATTTTCAATAACAGCCCATCATAATAAAAAGGAATTACTGACCCCAACACCGTACAGAAAAATTTTATAAATTGCAATAAAACTACAAAAATAAGGAAAGATTGCACTGGTTCCTTAAATATTCCATAAGTTGCTGACTTATGCAACAAACAATACTTTTCCGTTAATGAATGGACGTCTTGTACAATATCAAAAAATTTATTAATAATAATTCGAGTTTTTGGTGGTGCTTGCGTTGGTCGTTTAACAGGAAGCTTAAAAATTTAATAGATGGTTTCCGCCGGGAAGGTATACTAATTTGTTTGTTTATAATTTTGGATTAAATGAAAGTGAATGGATCTTATATTGATAAATGTTTTACTTAATGTCGGCAATTATGTATGGAATAGATACTATATCAGATAAATGTCAGCCTCTCTTAGCTTCATACATGCGACCTTTTTGAGCACATTTTTCATTACATTCTCACATATTTCACGCGGTATTTCATTAATTTCTTCACGAATATTTTGTTTGAATTACTCAAGCGTTTCTGGTTTGTGTGCATAAACTTTGCTTTTCAGATATCACCACAAAAAGAAGTCCGGAGCAGTCAAATCAGGCGACCGTGGAGGCCAATCAACATCACCATTTCTTGAAATAACTTGTTGTGGAGAGAGGTTTCGCAGTAATTCCATTGTAATCCTGGCTGTATGCGTTGTGGCACCGTCTTGTTGATACCACATGTTAATTAAGCCCAAAGCATGCAGTTGTGGCGTTAAAAATTGTGGTCAAAGTTGTTCTTTGAAGACCAAGCTCCTGAACACGGCGTCGAATTGAGGTTGATGGATTGTTTTGAACACTTTCTTGAGCAGCAGTAATGTTTTCAGCCGATCTTGCAGTACGCTCTTTCTTCGAAATCATTCACTACACGATAAATAGTGCGTTTTGTTGGCACGTTGTTTCTCCCAAAAATTTTACATAACTTTACTTAACATCGTCACAGTAATCGATGATTGATTTTGATAAAATGTTTTAACGATTAAAACACGTTGGTTTATCGAATGTTTTTACATAATAAATTTGCCACGTGTCTACTTTACGACTGCCAAATATGAACTGTCAAGACTAATGTTTACCAAAATGGCGGCAAAACAAAGTAGTATATCTTCCCGGCGGACACCCAGTACGTCTCCTTGACATCAATGTGTAGGGGCCATCTCCTGAGTGCTGGGCACAGATGAAAAAAACAGTTTCATAAATTTCATTTTTAATGTCATTAAAAATGTTTTTAAAAGCAACAGTATTAGAACTAAAAATTTAGTAGGTTTTGGAGTTGATAACTGTTCTAATCATGGGAAAAATAATGGTGTTCAAGCTGTATTGAAATCAGTTCAACCAACATTATTTGTGAGTGGTTGTGTGAGCTACAATTTAAATTTGGCTTCCCAATACGCATCCGAATATTTACCAAGGGAAATCGATTACCTATTAAACGGAATAAATAGTAACAGATCATTTTGACGAAAAGATTTTGTAAAATTTCAAAAGTATTTGAATTCAGAAGTTCATGTAGCTCTAAAATATATCCTAAGAAGCTAAGTTGTCCCGACAATTTTTAATGGACAGAATACTTGCGGAATGGGATCCATCGAAATATTTTTATTCACATAAAATTTTCAGTTAAAAAGCATGGACTAAAATATTTTTAAACGATTATAGAAAGATGAATTGGTAAGATTAGTACAAATGCTTGTATTTTCGGTTAAAGTTATTAATTTCCCATTTGCCTTCTAATAAAATTAAAATTTTTTCAGTATGTGAAACAGAATTTTTTTTAATTTGATTATTTCGGGTATTTGTTTTTAATTAAAATTTAATTTAAAGAACAAATTGTAACTTTAACAACTTTTAACCAATTCTTACAAACATAAATCAATATATATTAAATATTAGTCTTTTTACAAAATTTTGAAAAGTAATTTTGAATTAATATACATATTGCAAGACAATCATAAAAATAAATAATAAAACATTTTTAAATAAAATTTTTTTCTATAAGAACTTAAATATGCTATATTATTCGACTTTAAAAATGCGGCATTCGCTTATCCATACACGTTTTGTAATGGGTTAAAAAATATATTTTTATTATTGAAGAAGCCAGCAAAAAGTATTCAGCTAATCAACTGGTTGAACTTAGCTGAAGATCGCATGAGTTTAACCAATGAATGTTCCATGATTTGGTTACATTTTAGCATCTATTAATGAGTTCCTCTAACACAGTTAAGTTGTTGATATGAATTAATTGGCAGAGCAGAATATATTTTCCATGAGTTCAAAAGTGAAACTGTTGTTAACATTTGAGATGTAATTAAAAATTAATTCAGATAAAGAAGTGCTTAAGAAGTCATCAAAATACCAATCCATAGTGACGCATTCAATATTTTTTTTTACTGGGTATATGTATGTGTGTATTATAACTAGTAATAAAAAAGATTGTGCTTCAAATCAATGAACTTTGTGTACAACTTGTTATAGAGAAGCAGCAACTACTTTTGTATTGTACAAATGTTACAAATTTGATAAAATCCTGCATTTATAAGTTATTTATTTGTTTATTTGTTCTAAGGACCATAAATCCTTATAGACTAAAGATATAATACAAAGATAATAGACACCTATATCAGAACTATCCAGAATACAAATTTGCACGAAAGTGAAAATGAAAACGTTTTTGCCAAGGTCCTGTAGAAATGTGTTGCCCATTGCAGCCGCTCGTTTGACGGCGAGAGCGGGACAGTGACAGAGTAAGTGGTCAACTGTCCCCTTCCCCTCCTCTTTATTCTAACGTCGTTGCACTGACGATTTACCCTCATATCAGGCAAACCGAATGACCCGGTAATACTACCATCGTCATGCGGAGTCGACATGGTTAAAAGTGGAAACATTATAAAGGTATTATTATTGGGCCAGAAAACACCACGACGAAGAAGATCTATTGCGATGTATAGGTAGATTAAATATTATACCTCAGCTCGTTGGAGAGATAGTAACTGAAATATTGTATCATCAGCTAATGTGTATTGTTTAAAAACAGGAAGTCTAAATATATTTCTTTTCCGTCTGGAGTTTCTCCAGGCAGCAATTGGGTTCGCTTTATTATTTTTACTGTTCCTCTACCGTCTTGTATTAAATATTTTAAAACTTCTTAGTTTATTTAAACCATATCTTTCCTAATTACTACCCCATCGGGAATAGTTTCAGTCAATGGTCTGATATAAATTCCTGGGTTCGACCCCAATATTCGACTGTTATAAAAATATTTTCGCATTTTTCTTATGTGAATTGTGGATTTGTGTCAGTTGTTGTCGGAAGGTCTCAGTGGCGCACGCATAGTCACTGCAGTGCAAGCACATTAGTGCTTGTAATTTTAACTACAAACTTCAGTGTATTCTCTGCTATTGAATATTTATTTAAAGATTTTAAGCAATTCCATTCTATTGCAAATGTTTTATAGTCCAAAATGCAAAAAAATAACTTAACGCTTGGATAGTCGCATCAATCAAATTGAATTCAAAATTTTGTTGCAAATGAAAGATTTGTGGCTTTGACACAAACAAAAAAGCAAATACATTTAAAATTTCCCACGAAAAGGGCACAAATATTTTCAAACCGAAAGAAATGAAAATAAAATTAAAAATGAGTATTTGCTGAGACACTGCACACTGAGACATATGACACTTGGATCTTTTTTGTTTTCCTCAGCAATTTGTGCGTTTTTTTTTTGTTTTGTCACTTGTTTTACTTTCAATTTATAGTATTTGTACATCTGTGTGTATGTACGTAAATGCAAGAAGTAGCAAAAATACCCTGTACTCCAGGCACAAGTACTACTTTTAGCAATATATACATATTTATTTCCGACCACGGGTAAAACTGTATCTCAAAATCCATAGAAGATTTTCCAGAAAACTCCGACCATCCAACAGGCATTGCACAGCTTACTACATGGTCATGACCTCCGCCTCGAAGTGGTTAGGCAGCCTATACGGAAGCCTAATATCAGGACCCTTAATGTATATACCACAGCTTACTCAGTCCAGTATCCAGGAGCCGTTTCGTTGACCTCAAGGGAATTGGTAGGAAGGTCCGAATCGCCAGACCAGCAGTCACTAGTCGGAATTTCGAAGCAAAATGTCTCATCAAGAAACTTATAAGGGATCTTTTAGTCGACCTTAATGTGTCTCTGGTCCCCCAAGATTGAAGCGTGTACATAGTCCCGTCTGGGTCAGACTTTAACTGTATTTAGCCTTACTGCTATCAGAGAACCCTTCTGCCTCAACAAAAGGTCTGGGGGAATCCAAACAAGCATAGCAAATAAAGCATTAGTTGGAGTGGAGCAGAGTGCAATGCTGATCAGGACTGCTTACGGTCTTCGTACCCCGTCGATAAACCTACAGTCACACTAATATTTCCACACCATCCACCAAGCGTGAGCACCGTAAAGCTGAACTGCTTTCACCACGGCAAGATAAAGCCATTGGTCTTGGCAGGCCTAAGCCCTCAAGTCTTACGTATGGCTCTTTTACTAGAGTAAAGCGCTATGGTAGGTGTCTTTACCCTCTCCAGCACATTCTCCGTGCAGGATCTTTTACGATCCAAAATAAACTCCAGATACTTTACCCTTGCAGATAAAACTAGCCGACAGCATGAGGCGACGAGCAGTATTACTAGACTCTGCTGGACCAACTTGATAAGAAGATGATTAAATGTTATGTTAAAATTAATCGTACTGTCGCGGTTATGAAGGCTCATTGCCTCATTGGAAGGCATACCGATAGATTAAGCATTCCTTCTCGGGATTTTTGCTGGAGATGTAGGGCTGTGGAGGAGGAGTAGACGGATGCTCACCTCATGTGGCAGTGTCCAGCTCTTGCCATGAAACGGTGGAGGTTCTTCGCCTCACAATTTCTGTCATGATTGACGGAACTCTCCCGGTTGAGAAT
Organism: Dexiosoma caninum; assembly: GCA_963924685.1. Taxonomy (NCBI): domain Eukaryota; kingdom Metazoa; phylum Arthropoda; class Insecta; order Diptera; family Tachinidae; genus Dexiosoma; species Dexiosoma caninum. The sequence goes on from OZ004729.1 coordinate 59,889,133, forward strand.
TTGCGTAATATCGGGGTTTATCTTGCAATTGGGGTGGTTTCTTGTGGCGAATGTATCACAATGAGCTAAGGTCTGCCACTTAACCTAACGTCACCTAAAAGAACGAAATTGGGAATGTATTCCGAATTGTTCGAATGCAGGGTATAGGCCTTCTGGAAGGACTGTTTATTATATGCTTCGTAAATTTTACTGTTGACAATAAATTACAAATTTAGTTAAACAATTAGTTATTTTCAAATTTTATATAGGATTGTATTAAAAACATGCAGGCAGTCAAAATTACATGTTATAGTTAATAAGGGACTTACTAAATCATGGACAAAATTGTAAATCACTCAGATTTATTATGCAAAATACTTGAAGTTTCAAGTCAAAAAACTTTACTCAAGTAGAACAAAAAATAAAAATAAAACATGTGCGCACAGTTAATGATGGAAATAAAAATCAAGAAATGCTGGTAACAATTTTAGGTTATACATAGATAGTAATTTTATAGCTGCATTAGGAGAGAAAATAACGGGGGATGTTTTCTCGGCTCCACGAAAAGCCCCCCAATGAAATAACGCCCAAACGAGAAATGAAATATTCGCCAAATTTTTTTCATACATTTTTGGGTGTTATTTCATATGAAATAACTCCCAATTTTTTTGGGCCGTTTTTCATTTTTTTTTTGGAATTATTTCATTCCTCATTTGGGGTTTTCAAATTATGAAATAATCTCCAATGAAATAACACCCAACAAGTTTTAAAATTCGGGGCTTGTTTCATAGCGTGTACAATTTGGGTGTTATTTAATTTTTAATTCGGGGGTTATTTCATTTTTAAAGCTGTTCGTTTTTGGGGGATATTTCATTTTATTTGGGATTTATTTCATTTGCTTAGTTCGATCTTTTTCCTTTTTCTTTGAGAATTCAAGTAACTGTTTTTTGGAATAACAGTGTCAACATATGAGTACAATCTGCCTTGCCTGTTGAGTTGAGTTGTTGTAAAACATAAAAAATAGACGACGTTATCCAAGTTTTTATGTAAGAAGTAAAAACTAATCCATGTAATATTACATACAACGTATATTTTCTCCATCTTGAATTCATGAGCAACCATTTTGTGTTTTTTACCATTCCATTTGTCCATACTTCCTCACATCTCCATTACAGAAAATTACTGCCTTCTTTACAACATTGTAACTATAATGACGTCTCCCATGAGTTGGCTTTTCAAGCCATTCGTAAAGTTTTACGATAGCTCGATACGAAGATGTAGCAGCCCTCGAAATCAGCATGTTGTTCCCCTATTCTGGGGTTTGTTAGGCTGATTAAAAATTTTGTCTTTGATTTAGTTTGTTTCGTGGTAAACATCACATGTAATTTTGACTGCCTGTATGTTACCGATCACCAGCATATTTCGAATTTAAAAATATTAATTAATTGCATAAGCCCACTTTCGAAATAAGGCAGTGCATACATATGTATTTAACAGTTATGATTATACTTACTAATTCCGTTAATAAATTTCAACTCTATCGAAATCTAAATAATGGATGCGTTCTACCAACCAACAAACTTTTATGATCCATACAATCGGTACTTCAACATGGAACTAATTTATACTCTTTATTTCAACTATTACTTATTTTTTTTTCATCTACTTTTAAATGATTTTGCTGACCATGTTTGATCGTGTATTTACACAACACTTAATGTGTCATTTACTTAAGCGTAATACCTTGCTATGCTGCAACACATTCGTAGACACGTAGGCCGCCGGTAGATTGCGGGTAATAAAAAATATTTGTTAAATCGGTTTTGAGATGCAAGTGATATTGCTAACACAAACACACACACACACTTTCCATGTATTTCGTTGCTGTAAATGCTTTTTGTATCTTATAAACTTACAGGTGATCATGGGAATTCGTTTTCCTCAACATTATTTGTTTGCGCTCACTGGTTTTTTTTTGTTTTTTGGTCATCTTGTCTTAATACAAATAAACAATAAACACATTTCGGTAACTTCCAATAGTTTATTTTTTATTTATATTTACTTACATTGATGCTTTTCTTCTTTTCAGAGCTTCTTTGTTATTTTATACGTATTTATACATACTTTTTTGTGCTCAAAACAATTGAAATAATCTTTATTGTTTTTTGATCTGGTTTTTATGAATTCTTTTGTATTTTAGAATCATTAACGTTCGTGATGTTAGAAATCTTATAAATTCCGTGTGAATTTATGAGATTTGTGTGGGCGCTTCAAATGGCCCTTCATGAATGGATGTGTCATTTTATTGGAAAATTACTTCGTTTCGTAAGCTTTTTTTACTTGAGGCATTTATGTATATGTATCCGTAATGAAAAGTATTTGTAACATAAACGAAGCAGAGTATCTGTATTTAATGTAAGTTTGTAAACAATTCAGATTCGATATGATTCGAACATACGAGATTAGCTCATAAAAATTATAAACGACTGGACAAATTGGGACTTGTGTGATCGGGTAGTATTTTGTGCTTCCACTACCTTTGCGAAGAACTGCAAGTCAAATTTCATTTCAGAAATGTTGGAAATATATTGAGCTCTTGCAATGGTAGAAACTTATGCTAATGAGGGTGGCGATGGCACAATGGATGGTATTCTGCACGTTGACTTCAAAACCAAAATCAGACCTGGGTGCAACTCCAGTTCCAGACTAAAATTATATAAAAAAAAAAACATCTCGCATTTTTCTGATGTGCATGCATTAGTGTGTCTTTGTGTGTCAGTTGTTGTCGGAATGTTTCAGTGTCGAAGGCATAGTCACTGGTCACTGAACAATACGTGCTTCAGCTGATAGCAATCCACAATCACATCAGAACGCCCTCCTTCGTCGGTATTGTGTAGCACCCACTATCACATCAGTTCTTCACCATTGTGCTGGATCATATAATGAGCGAAGTCTGTTCAAATAAATCGGACTAACATAGAGTATATCAAGTAAACTCGAGGAATTGGATTATGTGGATAATATTTGTCTACTGCCGCACAAGATATTCAATATTCAATCAAAATTGGATAACTTGGAAAGACTGGTCGCAATGTTGGACTAGAGATAAATATGAAAAAAATAAAGCCATGAAAATCAACAACAATAGAACAGAAAATATTAAGCTTTCGATTATGTAGATAGATTCTGCTATCTAGAAAGAAAAGGTGTACGTCGATAAGCCAGCAACAATTCAAGAGCTAAAGGATGAGATAATTCGGCACATTAACGGCATAGAACCTCCATTATGCCTCAGGGTCATCGAAAATTTGGACCATCGGATGGAGGTGAGCCGCCGTAGTCGCGGCGCCCATTTGGCCGATATTTTGTTCCATACATAATTGAGTAATACCAATATATCATAATAAAATAAAATTACAATAATTTCCTAAATAGTTTGTGTTTTATTCAAAATCAACATCGGCCCTTGAAATTTAACCACCCTTTATTTAATGTATGTATTTAATGTATCATATGTACTTTTGACTTTGACAATAAAATTGAAAATTTTTTTACAAAGAATTATTTTCCAGAAAGAGATAAATGCCTTTATGGTTTTTGTGTCACATTTTTCTCTTTAAAAATGCAAACTAAATAACTGTATAATATGCAAACTGAACTGGTCTTTATTAAAGAAAAAAGCATTCTTAAATTTCTTTCAAGACAAAAAAAAAATGGTTTGTTGCTGCTTGATTGTATTTTAATTCTTTAATCACAACTACACAAAATGAAGTTATTCATTGTGAAATATTCACATAGAGATACCAATTTGCACCAACATCGTTGTTGCAATTTTAATCCTGTGAATGAAAATTTTTGTGTGAACAAAGAGAAAGGGACAGTAGGTTTTTGTCTTCCTTTAGATCTGAGTTTAAACGAAACAAAAAAAACAAATGGAAAATTTATTTTTCTTTCATTATTTCCCTAGTTATTATTTCTGATTGTCCAAATGTCCAGTTTCAATGTTACATTTGCCGATAGGAGCACAAAGGAAAAGAAGAACAAAAAAACCCTTTTCAACAAAAAATATTCCTTTAAGAATCTTTAAATGGTAATAATCCATTAATACTGTACAGAAACGTTGTGCGATAAAATAACAAAACAGAGTCTCTATTTCTAAAAGTATCAGCGTAAACAGATGCAGGCTCTTAAACGGTTTAAGAAATTCGTGTCATAATTTTCCTTTTCCAGTAAAAATTTCATATTTCACAATATTTGTAGTATCAAGTGTTAATAACTCTTTTTAAATTTTTCCCAATTTTATTGTTCGGAGTTTCTACACTTTTTTTCCTTAAGAAGGAAATCTTTTCACTTTCATAGAATTTAATTGTAGCATAGGTACTTTTTAATTAGAGTATTTAAGAAGAGTATTTTGGTGCAGATACTTATCGAAAATTTATTAAAATAAGAAATTTGTTATTTTGCTCAAACGGAAATGTTGTTGAAGTCACAATTTCAAAGGCTTGCAAAGGGATAATTTGTGATTCGAACTGTTATTGAAAATATTAGCTTCCAAATTATACACTACTTATAACATTAAATCTAAAGGAGAAGTAAAACTCAGCCAATTAAGATATTTACCCAAAATGTCGACATTTACCTCGACAATGGCGAGGGTGGCGATGACTGAAGTAATCTGCACGTTGACTAGAAAACCAAAAAAGTCCAAAAAGGGTTCGACGCCAGTTTCAGACTAAATCTTTTTTTTTTTTATCTGGGACCAGCAGTCAGGAGATGACTCCTACAGATGCGAAGCATTGTGCTGGAACTATATGAAAGAGATAGTAAGAGAAACGACAGGAGGTGAAGCTTAATTTTACAGCTCTGCTTTCGCACATTCCCTGTTTTTACACTCGTAGCAGTGCTGAAGCTTCGGTTTAGTAGCCCTTTTATTATTATTTTACTTCGCCGGTGCTACACAATACCGACGAAGGAGGACGTTTTCTGATGCGATTGTGGATTGCTATCAGCTGAAGCCGGTATTGTTCAGTGACCAGTGACTATGCCTTCGCCAGCGAAACCTTGCGACAACAGCTGACACACAAAGACACACTAATCCACATCAGAAAAATGCGAGATGTTTATTTTTATTTTAAAATTTTAGTTTGAAAATGGAGTTGAACCCAAGTCTGTTTTTGGTTGTGTAGTCAACGTGCAGACTACCATCCATCGTGCCAAAGTCACCCTCATAAAAACATCTCGCAATTTTTCTGATGTGCATTAGTGGGCTTTGTGTCAATTGTTGTACGAAGGTTTTAGTGGCGAAGACATATTCACTGGTCACTGAACTGCTGATTGCAATCCAAAATCACATCAGATCGCCCTCCTTCGTCGGTATTGCATAGCATCGGCGAAGTAAAATATTTACTACTACTAAAACGAAGCTTGAATACGTCTCCTCGATATCAGAGGGGCTTCAACACTGCTATAAGCAAAGAAGGTGCAAAATCAGAGTTGTAAGATAGTGAAGCTTCGCCTTCTGTCATTTCGTTTTATTTATTGATTCTTTTGTAATATACGTAACCTTTTGGCCAATATAACATATTACCAGTATAAATTCAATACAAGCTATTTACAAGTTAATTTTTAATTTAAGTATATTAGGTACATACATACAGTAAATTGGGTACATATGTATATAAAGATTAAAATATTTAAAATTATATGTTCACGTATTGTATTATTGAGGATTTCTATTGATATAAGCCAACAGTTCAGCTTAAAATTTCGCACTCATAAGGCAAATAATTTTCATCATCAAATCAAATCATTTCTCTAACTATCCTTTTCGTCTAGTTATAGCGCAATACATCGCATGTGTAGGGGTTAGTTATCTCCTGCGTCCAAGATAAAAAAATTGTGCATTATTTTTCTAAAGTCAGAAGTGAGAGAATTGGAGTTAATTTTACACAACTCTGCCGTTGCATGTTTTGTTAATTTGCAATGAAGTTGACTAGATTCTCTATTTTTTGAGCAGAAAGAGACCCATTTCCAATTTATTGTTTTATTCCGCCGACGTTATTCATTGATAACTCATGATTCCCACACATCAAGTTTGACTCGTCAAGTCTTGAGTATTTGGAAGAGCGGGGCAGAGAGAATGGAAGGGGGTACAGACTTGACGGTACCATCAAGTTTCTTTCTTTCTCTCTTCTTTTCTGTTTCTTTTTCGTTTCCTTTCTTAACCCTAGTATTGTAAAACAAGCGAAACTTGACGCAAAAATGTTTTCGTGTATGAACGCAAAAGTAGGTTCAAAAGAAAATTTGACAAAAACTGATCAGGTAAACTTGATATAACTTGGTATGTGTTAATCAGCTCTAAAGTACCAAAGAATACAGTCACAGGAACATTTTTAAGAGTGTTTGAACCCAAAACAATCAGGATGTGGAGTCACGGGCTATTATATTAGTTAACTGTATCATTAAATGAGCGCATGCTTTCAGAAAAAAAAAATATTTATTCATATCAAACTTGTTATAAATAAAATCATTTGCTGGTTCTAATTCTTAATTATAATGAAAATATTTTGGAAAAAAATTTTACCGACTAAAAAAAGGAACTAATAAATAAAAAAAAATCAAGTTTCAGTTTTGTATGCGTATTCGACCACATTATAAGCACGACAGGTCCAATGACAAATAAATCTTAAAAATCGGTACACCCAGTAATCTTCTATATACGGCTAGTAATATACCCGATCCGCCCGTCATAAAAATCCGACCATAACGTAAGCACTATAATTCTAATGAAAAAATAATTATCATAATCGGTCCACCCAGTATCTAGGGGAAGCTGTGTTCTACCGATGCACCAGCCATTAAAATGACACGGCACTATAAGGACGAGCTTTTCAATTGAAAAAAAATTCAAAATCGTGCCTCTCAGGGAAAAGTTCGGAGTTTACGCAGGTTCCGTTAATTTTAACGCACGTTACTTCATATTTTTATACTAAGAACATCAAGAGCTTCAAGAGTATATTCGTACTATTAAAAATTATTAAGAAAAATTTCATCAATACGATGATTTTTCCACACAGTCTCTCTGACGTACTAGTAAATATAATCGCTGCCAGATTATAAAGCCGTTTCAAGTGTGAGCAATGAGTGCAATACCGTTCACATTAGGTGTGTTTTTTACTTCTCTGGTAAAGTTCGGTAAAATGAAATCTATAATTTATTTTAATAAGAGACAAGAATTTACAAAAGTAAGAAAACGCAAGAAATCATAAAATTTACCAGAAAATAGGTCCATTCCAGGTGCATCACAAAAGTTCCTGAAATTTTTGGAATAAAATGAAAATTACAATCTGATATGACTAAGTTATCCAAAATTGCTGGAAAGCCGAAAACCACAATTGAACATCTTGAAATACTAGTGCTGCTTACTTTCTCAAATAAATTTTTTAAAAAGTGAATGAAAGTAAACTGAAAAAAAGTAAAACCCATTTTTTATTAAATATAATGATAAATATGCATAAATATGTACTTATAATTTCAAGTTTATTTGAAAAATCTTCGTGCAACTTTGTACAGGAAATTTAAAATTGTATTTCTATTTTGTTCTCAAAATTGCAAAAAAATTGTTATCTGGAACGCTTTTGGGTAAATTTAGAGGATTCCATCATTCAAAGATAAGCTTGTTGAACATTTCTCACAATTGAACTGATCTAGATTCTGTATATAGTCCATTCATGTGCAATATAACTTCTAATTTATATAGTAGCCTTATCTAATAATATTACAACTATTATTTTTTTATGAACATTGTCTATAGCTTATTTGTTGCCAAAATTTTTAACTATTCTTATGTCACACTTGTAGTCTACCAACTATATCTGACCCTATGTGATCGGTAAGTTTGTACTATAAATAAATAAAATAAAAATTATGCGATTTCGGGCACTTTTGTTATGCACCTGGAACAGACCTAATGTATGTGACCATATACGTATAATACAAATCTACACGCATGGCTTTATAAATACAATTCTACACACATGCATACATACATAAAAACATAACAATTTGGCTTATACATGTTAATTAAAGAAATCCCAAAAAATATTCAACTAAATCATGAAATAAAATTAATTTTTATTTGTTCATTGCATTGGTGGGAAACTTTTAATTTTACTTCATTATTTTTAACTGATAGCTAGTTCTTCTTGCCCAAACTAAAACAAACCGCAGAAAAGTACGGGCTGTTTCATGCAAGAAGAACAGGAACATTACTTTCTCAAAACGCCTCCCATTTACCCAATTTTTGCGTAAGACAACGCTTTCTGGTAAGATTGGGATCCCGCGGGTAGTTATATTAAAGAGTACAAATAACAGTTTAATTGAAACCTAGTTATATCGTGTAAATATATGTACATATGTACATACAAATATACTCATCATATATAGTACCTTGTTTCGTTGTTGAAAAGTTAGCACCACTGTCTGAAATAATCATATATTCGCATCAAGGCAAATTCATACCAGGTGATTTCGTCCCTACAAGAATAGCATTTTATGTTTACAAATACAACAATTTTATTCAAGTTGTTAAACAGTTTACGTATTAACATGCTTTGAGTTGAACACAACTTTGACAACTGTACAGAAATCATCTGATGAGAATTTTGGCTAATGCAAACACCTGGTATGAATTCGCCTTGATTCGCATATAATAAGCATTTTTGGGTTATGAAAATTAAAAAAAAAAAAACGGAAAATTTGCAAAAGTGAATGAAGTATTTATAAATGATATACTTGCCATTCACTTCTTAAAGATTATTTCATGTAAATGTTATACGCGGCTACGCCGTAAGTGATCCATGTTTGAGCTCCAATTTTGGTATACATTTTCCAGCATTTCGACCGGTATCTCTCCAAAAGCAGCTGCAATGTTCTGTTCCATGGGTGGAATAGTGGTTGGCATGTCCCTGTTTATAAGAGACCAAGTATCACCAACAAAAAATGTGTACTCGTGTCAAATGACATGATCATAACGAATAATGCCCAATAAAGACAAGTTTTCCTAAGGCTTATTTACCAAAAAAACCACTTTTATTTATATTTATTCTGAAATACTAACTTTACTGAATCTCGAACACTGAAATAGAAAATAGCAATATAATCAGACGATACAACTAACCAATTATACCAGTATTATTTTATTATTTCTCAATATTTAATACGTTCCATGTTTTCGGTATTTCCACAACGACGAAATGCCAACATGCTGTCATTTTTTTTGTGGCCATATTTTTTTTGACAACCGTCCTCGTTAGATACATACATAAACAGTTTTTAATGCAATGTCACACAATTATGTTAGCTGGCAGTGTCACAAAAGAGCACAATACGTACGAAGTTTCAGTCGGAATGCATTTTTATTACGATTTTTGATTTATCGTTATATTTTATCCAATGTTACACGAATATGTTTTCAAATAAAGTTTTCTTAACGCACTTCATATTCCTCAATTTTCTAATCAATCTTACAATATAATTTTTCAGCTGAGCTCTGTAATTTCTTTACTGGGATTCAATAAGTGCGGAAAATATCATTTTAATTGATTCTAATGCAAGTTATTTTTCTACCACGTTTATTGTTATTGTTTGGAGTCGTCGGCAGTGTTAATAAATAATTAATTTCAATATAAACTAAAAAATTATCCAGATATCTTTAGTATCTGCTTATTAATCAGCTGTCAGAATAACATAAAAATATCCCCATGAGAAACATAGTGTCGTTCCAACACTCTAAATGATATTATTTTCCCAATATTTATTATGGTCATTAAATTAAAACAGCAGAATTAAAAAAAATTTTAAAATCTACAACCAAATGAAGATGACAAGTCCAAAAGCGGTTGTATAGCAGATACACACACACACACGGTATAATGAAAAGTTTTAAATTAATGCTGTAAAAAATCATTTTATGTTCACAAAAGAGCACAAAAGAACGAACAATGTTTAGACTTAAATTCGTTTAATGGCTCTATTTATGAGTATGGCGTTCAATGTGCACCCCATGTGCGCTTACGCACATATGTATCCCAAAGAATAAGCCAAAAAATGTTATGGTCGGAATTAACCAATATTAATTTGTAAAGAATAATATTTGAACGATCGCAAATTTGCATTAAAACAGGGAATCGAAAAATAAAATGAGTGATGACATTTAATACATAATGTACAAAGCAATATTCTAATAGCTACAGAAATGTTCTTTACATTGTGGATGCCAAATACATGTTCGAATATTACATTAAAGACAGTTTTTTATATATAGAAATATTCCCCTAAACTATATACAGTGCCAGCTCGCTAATCCGAATTAATGATTGCAGACCGTGATTCAGATTAACGAGTTATTCGGATTACTGGATATGCTGTTATTATGTAATATAATTCACTATATTCGTAAATACCAGACAAGCCAGGATTTCAAAACAAATTTATTTTATTTTTATTAAACAAGAATGATAAAATTAAAGCTTTCTTTAAATATTATGATTTTTCAACATAATTTGTGATGTAGTTTTGCTGCTCTTTCAGTGCAGTTCCTTCAGCAGCAATATGTAATCTGTTTGAGTACCTCGTTCCTTTGCCTAATCTATTGAAGTATTTAAGGCCATGCACAGCTGCACGATTTTTAACGTGTTTCATAATTATAGGCTCTGATTCTACATTTTCTGTGTTTGATTCTGAACTATTAGACGAAGTATTGTCAGAGTTAATAAGCCAGAGAAAAATTTGATCTTAAGAAATTCGCACGTTATTATTGCGGTGAAATCAATTGGTTATTGTGCGAAATTCAGCTGTTTCTTCAACACAATCATTCTCAGGCAATTCTTGTTGTAACAATGATAGTGGTATGTTATCCTATGAAGCCCACCTCTGAGACTAATACCATTCAACAACTAAACTATTTGCAACAAAACATAAAACATACTTATGTACTTATAAATATTATATATGTATGTATGTACAATATCAATCATAGAAGGCGCTGCATCTCAATGATGTCTTGTTAGTTGTAAAGAAACATACACAATAATAAAAAAGCAGAGAATAAAAAAAAATAAAAATTCGGTTTAGCAAGCCTGCCACCAATGCGGACTATAGAGTATGTCATACGTCATAAATTCAATTCGGATTACTGGATAATTCGGATTACACACCTTCGGATTAGCGAGCTGGCACTGTATGTAAATCTGAGTCTTCTCAACACTCGTCTCCATGAAGTCTCTACAGTTCAGCCTCTGTGTACAGTCTACAGGCAATGCAAAGGCGACCAGAAATGTTTAGAAGCTGCATTGGTGGGAGAATTTTGAAGTACTCTGACAGGAAAAAATAAGCGCAAATTACACGGAATTTGCTATTTGTTTACTTTGTAAAATGGAAAAATAATCAAACTGCTGTATTTGCTGTAATTGACTAATTGTAAGAAAGATTTAGAAAAATTAAATAGATTAAAATCCAATAATAAAATGTTTGTTGTATAAGGAACATTTTTAAAGAAATTTCAGATATTTTTTGGGAGTTCTTGTATAAAAATGTGAAATTTCTTAGCTTTTTTCAGGAATTTGGTTAAAGGTCTACTGAAGATTTTGATATTAGCACCAAATGAAATGCCGCATATAGACAAGCTAAACCATATAACAAACTTAGATAAATAATCGTAATAAATTTTGACTAACGGTAAATAATTAATTGATTTATTAAAACTTTGCTTTAAATTTCTAAACAACAAACTGTGTAGAAAATATTCCGATTATAGAGTAATCAGATAGTAAATTCAACGTAAAATTATTTATCACATTTGAAAAAATATCAGCACCGCTCGCTATCAAGCATGTTCACCTATCTCTGTCTCATGGACGACTAAAATTGAAGAGTATAACTAAAGTGAGCTGTGGTTTATAAAAATTTTTTTGATGACATGGACACCAATGGTCTACATCCCGAAGGTCTGCAGAGATGCTGCAACTTTGCTTTATTAAGTGAAGCAGGACAAGCTATAGTAAATGATATGTCTGTCTTCCAGCAAAATAACCTACATTCAATTGATTAAAGTAGGAATAAAGCTGCCTACTTTCCATTAAATAATCCACAGCAAGCTTAATTCGCATATAATTGAAACTGTGAAAACTGCAGATAAAAAAGTAAATCGTTTAAAATGGGACATTACGCACTTACTAAGGTGATCAATTAGCGGCACTTATAAGAAGCCGGTTTTCGAATAATTGAATATTTAAAACCACCGGTTGCGGTTTTGTACATTCAGAAAAAACCGATTACCTATTTTTTTTATTGTAAAAGTCGCAAAATTCAATTTTAAACTGTTCATGTTAAGGTTTTTGAAACTTTCTTTAATGATTTAAATTTTAAGTTTTATTTGCATGGTTAAATTGCAAAGATGAGAAAGAGAAAAATATTTATCCATGATTATCTAACATAAAAGTTACAATGAAGAAGTGTGTTTTTTTGGTCGAGGTAAACAAATCAAAAAAATGGACGGTCCGGTTTTTATCGTCATTGTAGAAATTATTACCGAATAAAAACCGGCATCCATTGCACTGAAGAAACCGGTTCGAAGCCTGGTAGGAAAACCGTATTGAACACCATGGTAGTTACACATTTGAAAGTAGTGGCATTTTTTAAAGAAGTAGATGCCAATTTTAGTGATACTTTGATATTTAATGAGTTACTGGTGTATTTTTTACGGTGTAGAGTTGAATCGGAATACGAGTGGTAATTTCCGACTTCCAACCTCTTCACTTAGTTCCTTTAACGTTGTAGTGAAAAATATTATAGTCTCCGCTATGAATCGAGCAAAGCGATTTTTAAAAATGTCGATTTATTAATGGCAATAACATCTAAGTTTATTAATATATAATACCTTATTAAAGATCCTCATGAAAACGTTTAAAATTACCATTTGCCGCAATTGGACATATACGCAAGCCTTTATTTAAGCTCCTTTTAAACAGTTGCATAACTTTCAACAGTTAGTGTCAGTTTGTTAGAAACGTTAATAGAAAAATAAATTAAGAAAAGGAAAAGACTTAATTGCGCTGACTAGTTTATAAAGTTACAGTTTCTCTAATGTTAACAGTAGAATTTTTGTAGAAAAATAATTGCTTCTTTAGCACTAGTTTACGAGTCAATATTCTTCGTCAAATTTACGAAGTTTGTCTAAGGGCTAATAAAACAGTGCGAGTTTATCTCGTTTTTTAGCTTAAAGTATGTACATATATTTACTAATAAAATAGTAAATCAGTAAACATTTAAACATTTAAATGTTTAATCGGGCAAAATTATTCGTTTAACTACTTTTATAGGCCATACGATTTTCACAACTTTGTGCTTTATAAAGTTTAAAAGGTTCCTTAATAATGTGCAAAAAAATCAAATCTTAACTGCACAAAGTTTTTTTGTATACATTTATCGTAGTGCTACCACACTATTAGTTTTTAAACTGTATATAATATACAGAGTACTGATTTACTGCTGTTGAGTTTAAAGTACATATAAACTTTACTTCAGTTTAACGAAAGCTCAGTTTAAACTTTAACTGATTTATTAGCCCTAAATGAATTTTCATACAATTTTTTACAGTTATTTTGCGAGAGTGTAAAAATGCACCGTTTGGGATAAATCATTTTTACACATATTCATAATTTAAAAAATTCAAACATACAGACATTCGAACTTTCAAAGAAGCAAAAATTTACTTACATAGTTGCAATAATACTTTCATATGTACATGGTGCCGCTAAAGTAACTATGTGATTTTTTTCTAAATAAATATTGAAATGAATGAAAAAATTAAATTTTTTTTTTTATAATTTATGTTATTTTTTTAAATCAATTATGATAAATAATGTCAGTTAATTGAGAACCGTTTTATCTAACGCAAAAATATGCTTTTTTTAATAGTATTTTCCATAACTTTGTTCAGTGTTTCTTGTGGTATACGATCAATTTTTCTTGCTGCAAACTTTGGCGGTTAATCACATAAACTTTGTCTTTGAGATAGCCGCACAAAAAAAAAACTCTGGTGCAGTCAATCAATCTTCTGTGTGCACGTTGTGTATTATGTATCGAACGATTATTTTCAAGTAATAGAAAAGCAATCTTAGTCTTTTGCGCAATTGTATATCGTTCCATTTTTATATATTCCCCCAAAAAGAGATTATAATATTTTTACATTATGTGTATAGTTACTTTAGCCGCACTCTGTATATAAGGATTAATGTTTCTATACAAAAATATTGTTGAACATACAGGTATTTAGTATGTAGTATATTTGTAGCAACAATTTTTTCCCACTGCACTTAACATACGCTCATCACTACATACACATTTTTCAACTGGCCCTCTTAGTGACATGTTCTTCATAGTCGGCGGTATGAAATAATGTTATCTATAAATATCCTTTGACACCGTCCAGACTATGAAACATTTGCTACTAAGCGTGTTTGGTGGCGACAGAGGAAAAAGGAATGAAAATAAATACAATGTTTCATGTACATGAAACTTTTAAAAAGATGAGAAAAAGAAGAGACTACAAAACTGCAAAGCAAAAGTTTCATTGTATGGATATGAATGCAGTTTCTAAAGAAAATGTAAGAAAGTTGCTGCAGCAAATGTTTCACAGTAAGGACAAACTAAATTTGTAAATATGAAGTAATTTATGTGTGCTACACTGACTTAATTGAAACATTCCTTAAAATATTGTGGATGCCGCAGTAGAAACACGATAGCGTTAAACCTGCAACGCAGCTTAAATTTATATCAATAACATTTAACTATAAAAAAAGAGAAACTAAAAAGCAACAACACTAGACCGAAAAACAAAAACAAAACTCCCAAAACAAAAAAAAAAAAATATTTGTGTGTCCCACACACGGAGTCTAAGAGGCATAACCAACCGCCACCATGATCTTATTGAAACGGTATGCGAACAAATGTGGTACCATATTTGGTACCATTAATGCGATAAAATGTGACGCGCAGTAAATCGTTACTATAATAAGCCATTAATAAACCATACACTCAGCGTATTAGTTTTGGTCTTAATCGTGATCTTATAGCTTTTTACACTTTTTCAGTTGGAACATTCCTGCAGCCAGTAACAAAAAAATTATCAGCCAACACATAGAGCCAGACATACGAACTTACATATTCGTATTTTGAACAAATACAGAAAAAGAAACATTGTTGTTTAACAGCAGCCGCAACAGCGGGACTTTACACTTTTAATCTGACACCAACCAACAACCGTCCAGCATCATCAACACTCTGCGTGTTGATGACAAAGACACTAACAATAGAAACAAAAACCAGTCAACATTCTCAGTCGACCTTCTCTTTATGTCCACTGTCCACTTTATTGCTGCATACGCTGCTTTCGACTGAGACAATTCAATCCTGTGAATCTAAAACTCATTAATAAAAGACCTAAGAAAAGAGTAAAGAATTGAATACGATTATGTGCGGCACGGTTGTAGGTGATTGAATAAATTAATTGACAATGATCTCAAATTGCTTATTGTGTATTTTGAATATGCTTATTGTCACAGTGTGTAGCAAAAATGATAGTTATATTGAAGATTGGTCTATTGACGAATAAATTAAATATTTCTGTAAATATTATAATTGTACTATTTTTTTTTTGTAACTCATATAAGATTTTAAAAAAGGAGCAGCATATTTTAATATTTTCTTTTCCAATTTACTTTATAAAATTATTTCATTTCGTTCTTTTTAATGGACATGTCCACCTAACGCCAAATATTTCGTTGACGATGAGTCTCCACTTATGGGAGGTTTTACTGTATTTATTAGGATTATAGCTTTGTGTGACAAACTTTTTCTGAAAATGTATTAGCAAAGCATACTTATTTAATATTGCATTTTTCGTCCGAATTTGAATTTTATTTTCCCTCATCTCTCTAAAATTTTTGATGATTATAGAACAGCAAATACGCTCTTCTAGGAACCGCAGAATCTTATAATTTATTAAGACTCATTGTCCAATACTGCTATCACTGTGAGACAAATTTGAATTTTTTCTTTTTAGCAGCAAGCGACTATGGGCCAATTTTTTTTGTTTGAAACTTTTAAGGTATGGCAGGATATTTTTTTCAAAGGAGATTTGTTCATTGGAGGTAAAGTAAATATTTTTATAGAATTCTATTGTATTTTATCTTAATATAAAAAAATTAATAATAATAAAATAAGGAAAATTTGAGGAAATAACAAATCAAGTATGCAGTTTGTTTTGTTTTGCCACTGGATTAAGATGCATAGAGGTGGTTTTACTAGTAGAATGGGGTATTTTTTTTTTGGAGCGGCACTCACGGGATAACCCCTACACATGCGGTGCATTGTACCGGAACTATGAAATAAGGTTTTAGGAGAAAGGTTAGAGGGAGTAGCGTTTATTGGCATTCAATTTGAATCTAGTGCGTGTCGCAGCCAAATCGATCACAAATGGATGCGCTTTTAATGATGATAGCGTTGTGCGCGCGAATGGGTGCAAGAGAGTCAATAAAGTTGGCGACCCTACTATCTCCTATGAGTTTCTTCGCCATTTCCTGTACACGATCGAGTAACTTCAAAATAATCTTTTAAGCACCGCCCCATACATGAGAGGTGTATTTCATCTTCGGTCGGATGTAAGTGGTATAAATAGTAAGGCGATCAGATGGGGTGAAGTATGTCTTACACTGTCTTAGAAAGCCGAGGCACTTGAATGTTTCTTTTCAGGCCTGAAAAATGTGCTCAGTCCATTGAACATCACACTAATTCTTGATGATATGAATATATAGAGCTTCTGATACCTCAATATTTATACCTCACATTATTACAGGTGAAGCAGTGTGATCGGGCATGCGTCTGTTTGTAAGCATGTAGCATTGGGTCTTTTGAGCGTTGAATTGGCCCCATTGCGACATTTTTGTGAGGTCACTACTCAATATTCATCAATCATTCATATTCTGCCTACGATCAAAAGAATATGAGTGTACAACGCTGCTGTCATCTCCTAAATAATGGGAAGGGTTGGAAGTTTGAGATATAATTTTGTATATAATTTGCAATATCCTAAGCTTATTTAATTTTAGTGCAATACTCAATTAAATTACTTTATACAAACTTTTATGATCTCTATTGTACTTCGAAGTTGACGGATGGTTATGGTCAGTCATACAGATTAGAGATTCTTTTCCGTTTCTTGGTCATTCCATTTCTTTTAGTTTTTTATATTTTGTTCTAAAACTAATCAGACTTTTTTTTTATAATGTCTGGTCAAGAATAAGTTGTCGCAGCAAATGAACGAACGAATTATGGAATGAAATAGTGGTACGTAGTACCTACTTACTTAAGTTTTTGAGCTTATTAACTGCATATTTTTCATTTTATTTTAATTTTTATGGTGGCTTCTTCTTTGATGTAGAACATTTTATTTATCTTTTATTTGTAGAAATATTTTTTGTATTTATTATTAAGACTTTTGTTTGAATCTTACCATTTTTATGGCACTTTAACAAGGCCACCAACAACGCCGTTGTTAATAAAAAAGAAATAAATATGTATATTGAAATTTATGGGTAGATGTACACATCGATGTATAAATGAAAGTGTATGTATGTACATATGTATTAAAGAGATTTGTTCGAAATCATGTGCATGCGGCTTTTATTTTATTGCAACATGGTACGATTAATAGAATAAAGCGCAACAGCGTAAAAGTAGGGCGATTATGTTTCATAAGTTAAAAATAATTAATCGCATTTTGTAGTTTAAGGCGATAAAGCAGCTATATCCGTTTAAATAAACTGAGCAATTTTACACATAAATTTAAAGACTTCATTTAAAATAGAATACGAAGTTTAAGCCACAAATTTATTTTATTGATTTCAACTTAAAAGTTTTTTTTATTAATGTGGTATTTTGTTAGTGAGCAGCAGTTGATCAATCAATTTAATTTACCCAAACCGACATACCCATTTAACACTAATCAAGTCAGATAAACTTTGTAACTTATCCAAAATGTACCTCAAAGGCAGATGACAGAAATTACATATTATTTTTGTGCATTTATAATTTTTATTATATTTGGGGGGTGCAGATGGCTGAGGAGTTAGCGTGTTGACTGTGCAATCAGAAGAACGCGGGTTCGATTCAAAGCCCGATCAACAGAACATTTCTCTGCTAAAGCACGCTCCTTCGACGGTATTTGAGTAATAAAACGTGGGCGATGTAAAATAATAAAAAGAATGCCCATTTAGCTTGAAACTAGGGCGATAAAAATAACATTAGAGACGCCATAATCTATCTTCCGACCACTATTACCACATTTCTCAGACCTTCTTAAGGATGCTTTACATTTTCCCACCAGTCGTACGACATGCGAAATTTTTTTGTAGAAGAGCACAAGTCGGAGCGTCTAAACGTAATATGTAATGAAACTATACGATTTTGAGAGAAAATAAGGATGAAAATTTGGCAGTCGTATGGCTCTCTTGATTTTTTAAAATTTTTCAAAAATCAACGCACACCATTAGATCAGGGATGCATTTT
The DNA here is from genome assembly GCA_963924685.1 of Dexiosoma caninum. Classification (NCBI taxonomy): domain Eukaryota; kingdom Metazoa; phylum Arthropoda; class Insecta; order Diptera; family Tachinidae; genus Dexiosoma; species Dexiosoma caninum. The sequence continues at coordinate 59,907,739 of OZ004729.1, forward strand.
TATGTAAACAAATGTGAGAAAGCCAGGGAGGGAAAACTGCTTCCATAAATTTATACCAATTATAAAATCAAAATGTACATTTTAGACCACGACCAAAGTTATAAAAATAGTTTTCAAGGTTATTAAAAAAAAAATTCAATTGCACAATAACTCCATCCCTGGGGAAAAAAAGCAAACAGCTGTAGTTAAATTAAATGAAAATGTTTTCATCTTACTTGATTTTATCCATACCAATGGTGGAAATGTCAGAAAACAACCGTCCGATTTTTGCTCTCTTTTTTTGAAATACGGATGGAAATTCATTTTATTTTCTCTCACATTTTACGTACGACAAATCTTATCGTTTAAAGCGGCCTTAACAAGCACAAAAGTTTGAATATGGAACTTTTCCCACAATGTTTAAAAATATATGTGCATAGTTACACCGGAAGAATCTATTGAATTATTAAGATTGATTTGGAAGAAACTAAAACCATGATGAAGATTACGACACATAATTTTCTGGAAGCGCCAATTTTACTGCACAACATGCAACGACCTCTAAATTGTTTTCTTAGACCAGTAGTCAGGGGATATCCCCTACCTATACAATGCATTACACTCGAACTCCAGGGTGGCACAAAAGAAGCTATATGGTTTGAATTCTTTATAACTTTTTTAGTTATTATTTTTTTTTAGTTTTTTTTTTCAGCATTTTGTGAAGAAGACTGGGGGAATTAATTATTAATCATTAAACGATCGAATAACGTACAAAAATAATTGAATTTTATTTTTCAAACCAACAGTCTACTGTGTTGACACAGCATGCATATCGTGCATATAACCAACATTCGAAATGAAATCATGCCATTACACTCGAAATTTTGCGAAAAGTTATGGAAAATATGCTAAAAAGAGCACGTATGTGCAAAGCAGAAAATGGACATCACTTACAGGATATCATTTTTCAAAGCTAATTGCAAAAAATTCCCCAATAATATACTGTATTTAAAAAAAAATTATATAATAATCGCATAAATAAAAAAGTTAAAAAACAATAAAACCATATAGCTCTTTCTGTGCCACCCTGTATATCTTGAAAACTATTAAAGCAAAGTTTTCTAAATTTGCTAAAACTGACTTTGTAATTAAAAAAATCATCTGTCAAAAATTCGGTGGTGTTCCATATGAAGTAAATAATGATTTTTGTATATCATTTTGGTCAGAATAACTTGGCATAATGGGAAAAATTAGAAAACTGGCAATTTTTATCAGGGGACTAGGCTGACCCTTTTTTGCATGTGGCACTCCCATTTGATGTACTGGTGCGCACTGTTCATATAGCCAGAGGGCTGAAATTGGGTATACGGCATATTCACTGGTCACTGAACAGTAACGGCTTCAGGTGTAACCAATTCACAGGCACATGTAGGTGTAAATAAATAATAATTGCCTAAAAAAAGATAAACGGAGTCATATCGTTAAAACGCGCATGTGATTCAAAGTTTTCAAAAATTCCCTAAACTTTGAATCACGTATAACTTTTTCTTATATCCAATTTTGTTTGGTTAGACCTAAATCGATATAATATTACCATTTAAGGTTTAAATAAATATCTTTTATTTTTCTGCATCGGCTAGTATCGCAATCTAAAAATAAATTAATATTATTTTAAATTTCTTTCCCCAACGTAACGTACACGTTTTTTTAGAAAGATCTTTGTTTTATAATAGTGTATAAAAATAAAACAATTAATATCAAGAAAATATTGAAAATAATGATTATCGTAAATATAAAACAGTAAACATATTTGAAAATAGTTATGTATTCTTATCAAGAAAAAAATATTTATAGATTATAATAGTTATGAGCAATTAAATTATTTGACTATAAAATTAATGCCAAACAGATATTAATTTCTATTACATAAAATTAAATCCGAAAATGAGAACAATTTTTATAGAATATTTCTAAAGAAATGGCAATTTTTTTGCTGAAAAATTAGCATATCTGAATTAATTTTTAATACCATTTTGTATCTCGTTAACATACAAGATCATTAGTTTTGAAGTCAAGTAAAACACATTCAACTCTGCCGAATAATTGATATGGACAGTTGTAATTATAATTTAAATAAATTTTTATATGTGTTACAGGAACTCATTAACCGATGCTAAAATGTAACCAATTCAGGTAACATTCATTGGTTCTAAGCAGACAACAAAAAATAAAACCAAACAAATATAATACGGGTACAAAAAGTATTTCATCACACAAAATTTTTAACAAGTAATTAGTTTGTCCAATGCAAAATGAGAAATTTTTTATACTTTTACTAAATACAGACTAACAATTATTATTTCAAGTAGTTCCTTAAACCATCAAATATAGAGAGACAAATTGTGATAAAATGTTTAACAACCGTGTGAACTCACAATTTTTGTGTGCCAAAATTGTCACAAAATGTATTGTCTTTGCATTGTATGACAATAATATTGTAAGATTTCTTATAATCGTGATAACACTCACCATTGCCATTGCCAGATATTGTCAGATGAGCTTAATTTAGTGCACTGCTATAAAACAAAGAACGTGCAACGGCAGAGTTGTAAGATAGTGAAGCTTCACCTCCTGTCATTTCTCCTAGTTTCTCGTTTCCTCTAGTTCCAGCACAATGAATCGCATGTGTAGCGGTGAATGCTGGTCCAAGATAAAAAAGTCAACATATATGCAGAATATTTTTCAGAAAAGAAACCACCATAGAAGTGTCACTTAACAGTTTAAGGAATATTTGTGACACTTTGCCTATAAATTATTAAGAACAAACATGGAAATTTGCTACTTTGTTATGTATTTCTTAAGCTATGTACACACGATTATTAGATTTTGCGATATGGCAATATGCTGGCAATGCACTCACAATGAAAAATTGTCGCTTAAATGTAAATTTCCAGTTCAGACTATTCTTAAAAAATCTTTACAACTTCATCGTCAAACAATTGTTCGACAATACATTTATCTGTCAACAAAAATTGTCGTTCACACGGTTGCCAAATTATTCTATTGTTATATGTTAAACATTGTCTCTAAATATTTATTGGCAGCGTTGCCGATAGAAATATTGATCAATGGATCAATTTTTGGTTTTGTAGTCAACGTGCAGGCTATTTCAGCCATCGCCACGCCTTTTAGATTTCTTTCAGTTCTTTTCTCAAAAATATATGTTATTTTAAAAGTGCAAAGCGTTCTTTTTTCACAATGTTCCCCTTAAAAAGAAAAATAATACTCCATGTTCAACACTCATTTTAATCAAAGGGCGATTACATGTAACACTTATGATACACTTATTTTCAAAAAAGAAATCAACATTAAACAAATTGAAAAATATAAAACATTCAATTAAAATCTATTAATATTAAGTTGGGCATACAAATGAATAAATTGTAAATCACGTGATTTTGGTATTTGGAATTCCCGTTTGGTATCCCTAGTATATACATACATATGTACATATTCAACCAATGATTTAACCGTACGGTAATTTAGACCTCCAAACGGTAGGCAGATAATTTCTAATTTGTACGATAATTTTAAAAAGTTTTAATTTTTAAGTGCTAAACTCGGAAAGTATTTTCTTCATAACGTATCTACACTTGACATACTTTGTTTTATTATTACTACACACTTCTTAATGTTTTTTTTTAAATAAGTATATTGAATTACAAATAGGTATAAATCTGTTTTAATAAAAAAATATTATTATTTTTGTTCAGGCAGGCGGCCAAACCCCAAGGGAACCAGCTCACTTGGGTTAAGTTAGGTTAATATTTATTAATAATAATTTAGGTTCAAGACTTTAAACAACTTTTAAATTGTAGTTTACTTTGTTGTTGAGGTTTTGTATATTTAATATTTAATTATTTATATTTAATATGATATATAATCATTTTTTGTCCGGCGTAGTGAATTGTTAATTTCAGTATTAATTCAGATCGAATTAGATTGCCTTTTTAATTCGTAGTGGTTTTTTATGAATCTAGAGAACATTTCTTATTTTCACTCGATGTCATATAATTTTTTAAAATAGTCGATTAAAATCTATTTCCGTAAATTTCTGTCTTCATACCTTTTATTTCAAACTGTTGATTGTGATGACATTTCGCAAAAGAAAACAATAGTTACATCCGCAGCAATAATCATTTATCATTTTTGTCAAATTAGAAACTGAGCAGCATGAGCAATCGTTTCAAGACCTTTGTATGCCTTCATACAATTTCAGTATATGTACATACATACATACATATGTACTGCATAACGTAACTATTTATAAAAGCCCAGCAGTTTCTGAACTGGTCAATGCAGGAATCCCATTATTCCTTTTGCAAATTTTAAGGCTTGCTTCAAAGGCGAGTTGTATATTGTACTCGTATGAACATACTTTTTTGATAAGATTATAAAGCCGATTCAGCTACCTGCTGGGTTGGTTAATCTTAGAGAATTTTAAATCAAAAACAAATTAATATTTGCTAAGCAAATAATGCGCAAAAGTAAAAAGGAGAGGAAAAAGTATTATTTCCGCTGTTAATTTTAGATTTATGCCTAATAATTGTTTCTACAGCAACAGCAACAGCAATACTAACAACAATAACATTAAAAAAGTGGGAAACCATGCAACAAAGAGTGGAGGAAATTGTCAGTCATGTTGCAGAAAATATTGTCAATTTTTTTAGCATTTGTTAGATAAACTGTAGACAAAACTTTTTCTGTTTTCTTGTTGACTCAAACAATTGTAGCTTCAGTTGCAGCCGCTACTGAAGTTGCAAACCACAACGACTACGTAAAATTGACAACACCCCCACTATACTTTTTCTTCAAGTTTGAGTATTCTAACTAAAAGAATCGCTAAAAAAGAATATTAATAATAATAAAACAGAAATTCTAAAGAATTTATTCATGATCAAACAAATATTGTTGTATTTTGATTTTACAATCTGACAGTAATTACGATGGGTGGCTCTAATTTGTAGACACTTTATCCGTTTTATTGTTAATATAAAAAGTTTACATTGGCTTAATGCACTAATTGTATTGCTTAAAGCATGTAAATCTGTTGGAAAGAATGCAATATTTTAATTATTACGCGATTGAATGTTTCAGAGTGAACCACACGAAAAAAAACAATTTTCGATCAAAGATTAAATTGATTATTCTATTAAGGGATGGAGTTAAAGTTTATATAATTTAAATATATAATGTTGTAATAAGAAAAGCGGGCGACTTTGATGGAATTTATTTGGAATTTAATGGAAAATATCTCATTTCTCACTACTTACAAAGGGCTCTGTGAAATAACTCCCAGTTGAAATAAGTCCCAGTGCAATAACTCCCAATGAAATAAATCCCAAAGTAAATGAACCCAGTCCCACACTGAAGAAATGAAGTAAATCCCAAAGAAAATGAAATAATACATAAACCGAAAATGAGATGCTTTCCAATGAAATTAATGAAATAACTCTCAAAATCGGAGCACTGAACAGAAATGAAATAAGGCTCAAAAAGGACGATAGAACCCCCAATAAGAAATTAAATCAAAATGTTAGCAAAGTGTACTCGATAACAAAAGTGTGTCTGTATAGGTGGCCTTCGGCCGGGCTCATAAATATTCTAGTCTATGGTATAACGAACACCGAATTCGCTAACAAAATGTTTTCTGCATTTGGCTGTGTTCATGGATTTTTTCCTGGTATAACCAACACTGGCTTCATTAACAGAAGCTTTTCTGCACAGCCGGCCTTTTGCCGTATTTAATGATTTAATCCACGATGGTATAACGAACACCGTCTTTGCTAACAAACACTTCTGACGTCCTATCTAATTTTCGTTTCATTTGCTGAAGCTCCACAAATTAGATTTAGTGTTAACATAAATTGACATGTCCCTTTATAAATGTTGAAATTGCAAATATTTGAAAATGAAAAAACATCGAAAGAAAATGGTATAATTCCCAAAGCAAATGAAATAAGATCTAAAAACAATGAAATAAAATGAAATACCTCCCATATGAAATTCTATTGAGACTTTTTTCTTTATCCTGGACCAAGAACTAGAGAAACGGGATAGTAGGAGAAATGACCGAAGGTACAGCTTCACTATCTTACAACTCTGCTTTTGCACGTTCTTAGTTTCAAAACAGTGTTGTAGTACCTCTGATGTAAAGGAGAGGTATTCAATTTTGAAGAAATTATTTTTAGAAATTATTTTACTTCGCCGGTACTACACAATACCGACGAAGGAGGGCGTGCCTATGGATTGGAGGCACACAAATGCACATCAGAAAAAATGCGAAAGTCTGAAACAGAGGTTGGTTTTATAGTCTATGTGCAGACTAATTTAGCCATTGCGACTTATTTCATTTGGGTATAATTTTATTATGAAAGAAATCTCAGGCAAAAAAATTAAATAATTCCCAAAAACTGAAGTAAATAACAATGGTGTAGTAGTTATTTTGTAATGAAATAACTCTCACATTTGTATGAAAATTTTTTTTGGGACTTATTTAATTTTTTTCTTGGGAGTTATTTCACCTGGGAGTGTGAATTGCGGACTTCTCCAGAAGTTCTTATCATGATCAATATGTTTAGAAAAAACTTACAAAATATCTTGATTGAATTAATCTGATCGTTTAAATCCAAAAAACGCTATCAAACCATTCATCCAATTAAAGGCACCCTATATGAATGATGTGTTTTTCTGTCCGTTTTACAACGAATATTTATTATCCCAGCAAAAACTAATTTAAGTTTTGGAAACAGTATTTACTTTTTCTGCTTCTTATAATTACATATTTTTATTTTCCAAATTAATTCACTTAATGGACATTTTAATTTAATTAGTAAAGTAATTATTCGAAATTAAACTACTAACAAGCGGTAAATAGAGAGTGTCTGGTAGCAGATTTATAATTTCAAACTTAAATGAAAAACGTAATAATTGACACAAAGTTTTATAGAGAGCATTGAACGACTGAATGGAAATACGGATTTTATATTTTAAAGAGTATGTCACCCAGATCCTTTTTTAAAATTTCATGAATAATCGCTCTTGGATATCCCAGTGAGGCTGCTTTTTTCCGTATTGAAAGTCGAAGATTTTCACGTAAACTGCTTTCAACCAGTTCAATGTTTTCGGGAGTCCTTGAAGATCGACTGGTCCCTGGCCATGGAGCATTCATAACTGAAGCAGTTGCGCGGAATCTCTGCTCACTCGACCACTGAGACATCGTGAATGGCAAATCCGCACAATCGATAATTCCAACGGCACCACCCTCCCTCCGCACCGTTTATTACTTTTTGAAATGATCGTATTTAGAAATATAAATTTGCCACCCTGTACTAAAAATTGTAGGAATAATCGAACGAATAAATTAATAAATAGAAAAATTTACTTACTGAATACTCCTGTGTACAGCATTGCACTTTTGCTAACAATTCAAATATATTATAAATATACTAAATAAAATCAATACGTCTATAAAAGTATATAAAATTTCACTTTAATATTTCAAAAGACGAAACGATTGTGTTCTTTCAAATGCAGATTGTTTTTAATCAATAGGTTCAATTAAACAACCCACTTTGATATGCCAAGCACGATTTACTATAAAACATTGTAAAACTTGTCTTTGAAAAAGTATTTAAACACTTTGAACGGTTAACTACTAAATGAATGAATGCACGAACAAGTCAATGAATAATTGAAATGTTGGCTCCGAGAAGAAGAAGACGAACAAACTTGAATTTATCATAAAGTTGTGTGCACGCCTTCAATGCTTAAATTAAAAATTCATTCATAAATGTGAAAATTTGTTACGACTTCCCTGCTAACGGCAAACATCCCGCTAAATCACACCGTACGTTAGCAATGTACATACTTACAAGTATGCATAAGTGTACAGATGTATTGTGTAATGTACATGCATACATACTTATGTATGGCCATGTGTACCTAGCAACACTTCCGATGAAAGTGTTTGGGCGTATGTGCATACAAGCATGCATACGTTTGCAGTTGATTTAGACCGACAACAAAAGTTGGTAAGTGAGTATTTACGCCATGTGTCGATTTTTGCCAATGTTCCAAAGGTCGAAAAGATGAATCATCAGAGGCACTGATCGTCGTCACTATCAGCATGATTGTTTAGTTGAATGACTGGATGGATGAATATCCATATTGTTGTTTTTGTAGTTCCGCTAATTATATTATATGTATATACATACATATATTAGCGCCGAGTACTTACTAATTAAGTAAAGTACACTTGTGCTAACTTTTTTCAGCAGATTGTAACGATATCACAACAAAAGACTGACAGAAAGCGGAAAATCTGTTATTTAGCTAAAATAGTAAACTAACCAATGTTTTCTAAATTAATAAAAATTTGCCCGCCTATATGAATGTATCCACGTAATTCTATGTACACAAAATTAACTTCTTCGCTTTTCAAGAAGTGTTATTCTTCTAGTGGTGCTTTCTTTCTGAACAAAAATGTTGCTCTTTCGATGGATAACACTTTTTTTTAACAGTTTGCTAATATTTATAAAACGTTATATTTATACATCGTCCGCTTTAGCAAATACTATAGAATCATAGGCATAAAATTTCTTATTTGTATAAAAAGGTAATTAACAAACTCGGATGCATAAAACGGCAGTATCTAACCCCGACTTGAAAGTAGAGCGTCAAATATGTTGCATATTTTGCCGGTTAGTGGTGCAACATATTTACAAAGGGAGATCCCTTTTCAGAATGTTGCATTCTTCTTAGAATCAAATACGAATAGCAACGAAACGGCGGGGAAAATCAGGTTTTTATGTTGGGAATCTCTATTTCGAATACTACTAAAACGTTGTACTTATTTTATTCTAACATATGTACGTGGTAAAAATAATTAATAAAATTGCGATAAAACTTTTCGCCCTCTACAGCGGTATCAAGATTTTGAAATTGAGACGAAATCAATCAATTTTTGAAACATCATATGATGCAACATTAATTGAATAAATAGAAAGTATTGTCAAACTCACTGATTTCACAAACAAATGTTTATACGACTCAGCAAATATATCATCATGAAAAGTTTAACATTATATGACTACAGACCTGAAATTCGGTATACGTGAGAGTATATATTGGAAAAAAATTAAAACTGCCAATTTTATCAGGGATACTAGGCTGACCTTTTTTTGCATGTGACACTACGGTCTGATATTCGGATGCCCATTCTTCATAGAGCCAGAGAGCTGAAATTGGGTATCATCTGTAAATTCTTCTTTATAGATTTCTTGAATTATTCGTCAAAGAAGAGAATTTAACCGATTGCATTCGCGATTGATATAATTCATTTTTGTACCTTTTTATTTTATTTCATTACTTTCATAAAATCATAACTTAAGTTCAGCTAATCTGTAACATGGCACTGATTGACTGTTAGGAGGTACGAATTTCGCCCGGTCAGGCCTTGCTTACGGAGATAAAAATTAAGAAAATTGCGCAGAAAATAAATAATTTTTGAAAATTTAAGGAATATTGTCCAGTTTTCAGTTTCTTTTTAAGAAGTGTGGTCCTTGGATCGCTTACTTTCAAAATTATAAAGGTTTTACATACTAAACAGTTAAGCCAATTTTGAGTTGGGCAAATCGAAGATTGCCGGATCCTCTAGTTCGTATAAACACAAACATCGTATGCTAACTCTTATATTGACATCAGAAAATTTGGTACTTTCAACATAAGTCAGTATATATGTATGTGCAGATTCAACATATCGTCTAATCTAAGCTGTAGTTTGATTGCCATTTAAAAAAATTTGCCCTTTGAGGTAGAAGCATAGGTATATTTATTACATTTTGGGCCACATGTATTTTAAGATATAATAAAGATAAAATAAATTTAATTAGAGGAATGTAAGTTCCAATATTATTATTTCGTTCAAATATTGCCTTTCAATTGGAATTTCCATTCCTACGCAAAGAACTTTTACATTTTAAACATGACTAAAGGTATCATGAATCTGAAGACATTACCTTATAATAATACTGATAAGAACGATCTTGGATACAGAGCTACGGGGAGCGATTATGTTCATAGTCAATTTTATTATTCAGTCATGTATCATATATCATGTATTATGGGAGAAGTTGAAATCTTATGGACTGTTGGTTTAATGACAAAAATTGCTGGGAGATCAAACTTGAAATTATTTCAAAGCCTTACGGAATAAATGTACGGAAGGTTTTGGATTAACATTATTATTAATCATACAGGTACAAAATTGTTGAGTTATGTTGCCTCGACTTAAAATCGATTTTGATCTGAACAGAAGAAAATACTCATCACAAGATAAAGCAGAAAAGAAAATTGAAATTGAGACAAAGTTATAAAATGAGAAAACCCCTACAAAAACTGGACTGAAGAGGATGTAGAGAAAATTTTAAAACTTCAAGAGGCTCCTGAAGTAAAGACAGGGGCAGTAAAGATTTATAATTGTAGAACTCTAGGAAATCAACACAGGTATATTTCACCAAATATTTACCATGTATGACTTTTATGCAATTTGTTTTACTACCAAGCAATAAGTAAAATTTGCGCTTTTAAATATTAGTATTGACTGTCCAAACTTCGTAGGTTTTAAATGTGGGTCACGTATGTATATTGACCCGTAATTAACACCTAAAAATGCTGGCAACAACTTTTGTTCCAACTTCAATTGGTAACAAATTTGTTACAACCAGTTTTCCGAAATGGTGCAACTATGAATGAAGCATAATTAAATATGAAAACAGAAAACGTGAATAAAAATTTACGTTCAATATTTCTACATTTCATTCATAAGTGTAGTTCGTATGAACTGATTCTGTTTTCTTTTGCTGTACGCCGACGCAGATATTAAAATTTATTATTTCATCTGTTTTTTGTCTATAACTCAACGCCAACGATTAAATGTCTGGCGTAAGTACGTTCGGTTGGGTTCAACAACTTTTTGCTTAATAAAATCACACACCAGAAACATATTGGTACTCTTTATTGTAACCAAGTATGTGCTACTACTATTGCAGCTACTGCCACCGTTGACGACGAATGTGTAACTCTACGCTATGCTGCAGCAACTCAAATTTATTTATACCGATAAGTACTGGTGGTTAAAGGCAACAATATTTATTATGCTTCCTGTACTTTATTTTTGTTTTTAAATTTTTGGAAAAAAAAATTAACATGAACGAACAGTACATAAAGTATATGATTTTAAAAATTGTATTATAATTACACTGTACAGCACAAAAATAAATAAAATAAAACTAGTTCAACAAATTTGGCAAACGCCTCAGATAAACTCCAAACGAAAGTTCTGTAGCCATGCATACACGTGCATATATTTCTTTTTTTTTGGTTGTGAGGTAGTGTTGAAATGCCTTCGCACTTACAGAGACCGTCGTCGAGAGGTGTTACCACTAAAACATTCCGCCTCTGGGTAGATTCCTTCGCGATCGCTTTCCGCATTACTTCGGGAAGGTACAGAGCGGCGTCCCAATCAGGACCGCCCCTTACTCACCCAAGTTTGTAGTAAGCACCACGGCACCGGCCCGTGCACACTGGTTCACGTCCAAGCGGGCCCACTCTGCAACAACGCATTAAAGTCCCTCTTATTTCCGCATAGGACGTACCCTACGTATTGTGCCACAGCTTTCCAATTGCCGTGGAAATCAAGCATCCTCCCTATCTCGCTGGCAGGAGTGAATCCGCGAACCCGCTGCGCCATTGTATTCCTTTCAACATGCCATCTGATGCAGTTGAAGAAAGTGTGTTCTGCATTATCATCCATCAAACCGCTGTAAATGCAGCCGGGACCACCTGCCATGGCCATACGGTACAATACATGTGTATATTATACAATAAGAATGTAATTATTTTTCAATTATTCTACGTTAGTCAAAATTAATTACGATCATTTATCTATGTTTGTTATATGCGCATTTCATTTGGTGCGAATACCAAAATCTTCAGTAGATCTTTAACCAAATTATTGAAAAAAGCTAACAAAATTTCCCTTGTTTATACAAAAATGTTTATAATAAAAATAATATGTCTATATTACCGCATGATTATTCTATAATGTGTTGTCCTATAGAGACTTCCGAACATCGATAGTTGTTCGTGGAATCTAGCGAAGAGATTGCCTTAAATAAAGTCTCTTTTTCCAAATCACTATGGATAGTCAAAGTGTTCTACAACACGTGCAATTAATAAGATTTGTCTGTTCGTTCCGCTTGCTAACCCCATTATGATGATTACCATCTTTGGCTAGAATTGGATAATATAGACTAACGAAATGAGGTGTGAACAGGACGAGACTACGGGCCATTGGGTATTCTGTACGAGCGGTTTCAGCGCTTAGCCATTTAACCTGTATGTGATATGAAAAGGGCATCGAGACTGTACGGTTTTACACCGTCTGACTTTTTGTTGTTGGGTTTTCTTAAATCGAAACTTTATGAATTAGCCCTCAGACATAACACAATTCATACAATTCGTCAAATTCAGACATTGGGTGTAGGCCACCTTCCGCCGATATTACATTCCGTACATCATGCTATCTAACGAATTCAAATTACGATTACATCTCACAAAAACTTTTTATATTTAAAGTCAAAAAATTATCCTAAATTTCAATATAAGACAGGGTATATCGTATGCTTATGGTAATTATTTAATTCTCTTAGTTTTCAGTGTTGTACAGTGTTGTTGTTGGTTGTACAATTGTATATAAATAAATTACACGCGAATTATATTTGAAGCATGGGTTTTGCAGACTGTTGTTGTTGCCTGTGTGTCTCAACAGACACCCACTCGCATAATGATTTTTTGTTTGTTTATTTATTTTGTTTTAATTTGTAAGTCAAGTGCGAAGAATACAAAGAGTCATACTAAATTTATAATGCGGTTTGTAACAAAATCTGCATTTTAGTAATTCTTGTTAAAAGCAGATTTACAAATATGTATGTATGTAGTTTACAATGTCGAAGTTATACATACCTACAAGGTTTCCTTAATATGTATATGTCTAACTACAAGCTCTAACTACTAAGCAAAAAAGAAAATTTTAGTTCTGTTGTTCAGACTATTTTTTAACGCAGTTTTTCTTATTAAATTCCATAAACAATTTTCATTTGGAAGAGTTATGGCTTCTTAAGGTTAAGGTTGACCTGTATGTTTTTAATAGTTGCGGATGAACTTCAACTCGATAAAACTATAAAGCGATGTTGCCGTTGGCTGACAATCTACATCAAAGATCAACTTTTTGTTGATCGACTTGAATTTTATTGTCTTGTATTGTCTTCAACAGGGATTAAGATATTCCGATTCTTTTTTTGTTAAATTTTTTGGTTTTTTTTTATCTTCGATGACCTCTACACAAGCGGTGCATTGTGCTGGAACTAGTGGAAAGCGATAGTAGGAGATATGATAGGAGGTGAAGCTTCACTATCTTACAACACTGCTTTTTGCACGTTGTTTGTATTTATAGCAGTGTTATCGTGTCTCTGCTGTCAAGGAGTCGTATTAAATTTTTAAACTTCATTTATTTTCTGTTGCCAGTTTTAGTAATTATTTTACATCGCCGGTGCTACACAAATACCGAGGAAAAAATATACGATATGTTTTTATGAGTCAGAAACTGGCGTTGAACCCAGGAAAATTTTTCGTTTTGTAGTCATCGTGCAGACTACTTCGACCATCGCCACCCTCATTTATAAGCATACTTCTTTCTCGATATTCTCCAATGATAAAAATATTTTTTCTAAAACTAAGTCAAGCTCGAGAATTTTTGGCGGTTCTCTCAATAACGAGAATTTATTGATATAAATGAAGAATATGTGAAATCCATCAATCCTGAAGATTGCAGGAATTATTTTCTGGATATAGCAACGAAATAATTGCCATTAGCTGTTTCTGAATAATATTTGCATTAAATGAAAGCTTGTTATTTTTTATTATTCTTCTTATTAGTTATCTTTTTTTCTTAGTTAAAACATTATTTCTTCTATTTTTCCAACTGAATCCTGAAATTGATTTTGTAATTCCTGTGGATCGTTTCAGTAACTTGTGAGAAGTTTTTGCATGGAGAAAATGGAGAAAAACAATTATAATGGTTATCCCTTGCTTCACATAAATTTACATAAAAACAAAAATAAACTTTCTAAAAACATGAAAACTTAAGCTTTTTTCCAACTCATCGTCTGTTTCACAGAGTGTAAATAATTTCTTCGATGCGACTTTTTCTCACATACGTTACAGAAACCAAGCACTGAATTTGATATGGAAAACTAAGAATTTGAAGTTAAAAACATCCAGACATATTGAAGAAATTTTAAATTTTATATCGTTTTTTTATAAACACAAATTTTTTACTTTTTGGTGGTAATGGCTCAATATGTCTATAAATATATGTAAATAATAATTAGAATCTAATATAGTTGACTCAACAGAATAGATGGGTTCAGGCTAATTAATTTACAAAACAAAGTAAAAAATTTAAAAATTTTGTGAGAGTATAAACATTGAGCGAGAGCCTTTTCTGATTGATCTGAAACAATTGACTGATCTGAAAAACTTACTGTTCTTTGTGGCATTTTCTCACATTTCCAATGTGAAGTCATAGATCGTTTTCTAGTTAGTCCCAGAAAAAAATTTAAAAATGTGTTATTAACATATTGGGCATATGGTCTTATTTTCATATCGGTTTCATACCTATGCAGTTATATTTTGCAAATTTACTTTGCAAACTATGAAATAAATAAATATAATCTGTAATAACAATCGTCTTCTTGTCAATTGTTTGGAGTCGTAGGGTGTTTTTTCAGTTGTTTTAAATGCGGATTAATGACAGTTCGATTTTTCTATCAGTGAATTTTTGTTTTGATCAGTCTTTGTTTTGCCATCTCATTTAGCTTTAAGCTAACGACTTAGCCATGATTTTATAAAAATGTGTCGGCGGCGGAACTAGTCGCTGATTGTTTTCATGCATAACGATTGAATACTAATATAATATTAATTCTTATTAAAATTACATATTTTGTTAATATATTAATATAAGGTTAATATATTTTGTACTATATTTTAAGTACTTAAACTAAATTGAATATAGTATCTAAATTTTTGTATTTAATGTTGACTTTATATTTATATTTCAATCAGAAAAAATTTTTCAAACGAAGCAGACCAAATATGTAAATTATTTTTTATTATAAACCAGAATTTATTCAATAAAGATGATTTTATACTAAAATTTTAATGAACTGTTTGCTTTTTTGTGTTAAGTAATTTTAAGGTTCAGAAAGTATATGGACAATATTGGCGACTTACTGCATTTCTTTCTTAAACTTTGTCATGCTAAACAGATGATATTGATGACTTTACAACTACCTCTCTAGTGACACAAAGAGTATTAATGACGTGTTTAGTAGCATAGAAAATCTGTATATACCTGTTCTACTCAACCGCTGTCGGAGATTAATTGTCTTTTCCATTATTCTAATAATAAAAATTAATTTTGCGATAAATTTACTATGCGATGCATTAACTATGAACTTAATACACAACTAAAGATTCATTCATTATAATCATTATAGTTCAAATAAAATCACCAATGCTAAAGTTAAACAAATATTTTTCAGCTACGAGGAGCACTTTTATTTATTACTAGCTAAAACCAGGCATGCTTCGCTGCATCTATTTAAATTAAAAAAGTTTAATAAGAAAATTTGCATATGTTCATGAACTTATATAGAAAATTTTTTATTTTTCTGAAATGAATGTTGAACTTTAGTGATTATGACGTAATTAGCCAAATAGAAAAAAATTTAGGGGATGATATTCAAGATATATAGAAATCAATATTTATTTTTTATGTCCAATTCCGTCCACTTTTTGTCTGATGATTTTTATTGATCATTAAGTTTATAAGACAAAATACAGAAGCAGTAACTTTAACCATTCTCAAGATATAATAGAATCATTATTTAGTTTATATTGGAAGTAACACGCCCACTAGTCCAACCCAGGTTTTGAGCGACGATTTCTTTTAACCACGAAGTCCGTCAACCGTTTTTAAGATGAACAAAAATAAATAGTTACTTTGTATGGGCGTGGTATTTTGAAATTTATATAGACTATAGTTTATTCCAGATACAGTGAAACAGACCAGAGTCTCTGCTAGGAATCGAACATAGAACCCCCAACTGATAAACTATCATACTACTCTACTGTCCATAAGAAACAAACCGACATACATAAATACAAACATGTCATTTTTGTATATAAGATTTAACTTCGCCGCCATTTCATTGCTCAAATACCAACGAAAGAGGTTGCACCGCTGTAGCAGAGAAAACTCAGAAGAAACTTTTTTTGACTTCACCGGACTCGGAATCGAATCTGACTCCTTCTGGTTCCAAAGCCAACACGATAACTACCGCCAGTAGCACGCTTTATATCAACGAAATTAAAAATTTTATTAATAAAACTTTTACACATTTTGAAAAGCGTATAAAATTGAACAATAAAAATGGCAAATCTTATTTAACAAAAATATTTTCTCAACAAAAACGGCTAAAATTGGTCACACGTTGCCTTAACTGTCCAATTTAAATTTTAGCGGCAATAGTTAAAATTTTTAGCTTTTGAAAACAAAAAATTCACGATTCAATTTCTAATACTTCGACGAAATAAATGCCAAAAATGTGCAACAGTTGGCAACTCAGTTTAAATATAAAGAGCTGCGAATGTTTACATTTTTTAAAATAAGTTGTTAAAAAAATTTGTTATAATTAAAATTTTACCAAAATGGATTACAATACTGGAGGTGCGTATTTAAAAAAATAAAATTATTTTCTAAATTAGTTTTTTTTTAGCTCGGACCAGCACTCAAGATACGATCTCAACACACGCGAAGCATTTTGCTGGAACTAGAGAATAGTTAAAGAACCAAAGAAATTTTTTTTTGTAGTCAATATGCGATATATCAAGTACTTCAGCTATCGCCCACTTCAATGTTGTAGAATTTTTGAGTAGAAATTACGTTGTTTGCATTTGTTTAGGATTTCATATATGTAAATGTAGTTATTTTTGGGTTTATTTATATATATATATACTTATATATATAATGTAGTTATATTTGGCTTCAGTGTCAGTTAAAAATGAAGTACTATTTCATCATAAAAATTTAAAAAATTGGCTCTTGCGGTGCGATAGAACTTTACTTGCTGTTCATCAGAATAATTACCCACACAAAATTTTCATTAAGTTTGTGCATGTTGCTTTCTTTAATGTAATTGATTCTTATCTTAATTAAAATTAAACACTGTAATTTCAGGAATTACATTTTCTTCGTATTTAGCAGCGTCTGAATTTCCGTTTAGAGATATTGACATGATCCCAACAGTGTGCAGGCGAACGACGTACCCACGTTCTTTGCTTTGTTTTACAAATTCATTTTCAACGGCATATTCGTTTTTAATGTCTTATTTTAATATTTTGATTTGATTAATTGTGTGTTTGTCACTTCGGAAACAAAAAGAAAAAATGTACTTCAAGTTAATAATTTCAATTCGTTGTTCCTGTAATTAAACTTACAGTGGGATGTGGTTATAAATTATTAATTACCCGTCGTAGTTCTTCCCTTTGCTTAAATTTTTCCCTATAAAAAATAAAAAAATTAAAATAAAAATAAAGAAAGTGCAGATGACCCCTCTTGCGAGGGAAAAGTTTTATGACTGTAATAATGTAGGAGGTCTGTAACAGGAAATAAAATTTCTAATCTTAACTAACTACTGTGGTTTCATTTTCATTTTCATATTAATTTCTTTCTATTAGAACGTGGCATGACCAATTTTGTTTTCCTCCAGTGTTTTTTTATATCCACAAGCTTTGCGATTGAGTTTTAGTTCAATATGGCAGGTCTTTAAACTTTTTATTATTCTATATTTTCATTTTCTCGATAGTTGTACAGTGTACAATTAACTAAATCCATAGATCACTTAAGGAAATTTACCAAATAAGGAAAAGCACATTTTGTTGGTGGTATTTGAAGTCAGTATTGAAAATGTTTTACAAGTGATTCATAACATCCTTCATATATTCAGATTAGAGCTGGCAAGTATACGAAGTTTTGCCAGAAATCAAAGTAACCGTTATTCACATTTTCACCACCCAATTATTGTGCATACATACTACGAATTTATTATGTCTAGTTAACGTGTATAATCCTTTAAATTATATAAGAAGTTGTATAATATTTACATATCTGTATAAGTATCTACTATAAGCATCTAACGCATCTGTTAGAAAAGTGGAATCATTGAATTTGTATGTTGCAATTTACAGAGCACAGAGCGCAAAATACCTTGTCACATTGAATGTGGCCAGGCAGGTAAACTAAATGACTAGATGAGTATAAGCAAAGTGTAACGGTATTTTATTTTTTGCTTTTTACAAAAAAAAACAAACATTCTGTTTTACATTTTATGAAATACTTAGTTTTGTGTTGTCAGTTGATCAAATAGTGCATTAGAATGAGTACTGAAGTAGATAAAGTTTTAGAAACAGTTTCTAAACGTGACCCGAACTATTTTGAAAAGCTGGCAGAGGCGATAGCTACTGATATAGAAAATGAATTCGAAAACGATGCTCATGAAGTTGAAGATGATAATATAGAATATGACGCTTCGGATATTGAGGACCAATTGGAAATCGATAATGAAATTGAGAGCTCGTCAGAAAGCGAAGAAGAAAACGAAATTGAAAATCAAACAGCCAATTCTAATGATTTCTTTTTTGGAAAGGATAGAACAGCATTGTCAAAGGCACCTCCAGTTTCTAGACGATATATGGCACATAACGTACTGAAGTGCAGTGGTGAACCTACAGCTGAAGATATTTTTGAACTGGACATTTTCAAAAAGTTTTTTTCAAATAATATAAAAGAAATTGTAGTACACGAAACAAATAGACACGCCAAAAAAAATAAATATCTGTATAAGTATCTACTATAAGCATCTAACGCATCTGTTAGAAAAGTGGAATCATTGAATTTGTATGTTGCAATTTACAGAGCACAGAGCGCAAAATACCTTGTCACATTGAATGCGTAAAGTAGAGATACTTTCTATTTCTCTCAAATGTCACAAACAGCTTAAGAATTGGTGAGCTAATAATCATAACGAAATATGAAAACTTATATATATTTTCAATGTTTCGGTAAAAATTCAAAGTTTTCACAAACTTATTTTATTTCACTCAGCAAACTTATACTACAGATGATAAAAATATCAGCATAGTAAATGTATCTTGAAAAGCAGAAAAGTGTAGAATACGATGTGTAATGTGTAGAATACGATGAAGTCTTTAAGTTTAAAGGCATTAATAGAGTTTCCCAAATAGTATCAGACAGTCCAATTTGGAATTACACAATTTTTCCTTTAAGTTTTTTTTAACCTTCATAAGGTCTTCGGGCCAATTTGCGCATTGGTAAAACTTATTTTTTTTGTTAGCTGGAATGCATAGGTCAAGTAAGGAGAAGTACTGAAAATTTGTTGGAATCTGCGAAACATACAGAGATTTTTGAGCATTCAAAAATTCAAAAATCTTAGACGGTAATAGGATTTGACAAAAATTATATTCGCAATGTGAAATTATGCGAGAGATTTTTAGCGATTTTAGTATTCAGAGAAAGGCGTACATTTCAGTAACACAATTTTTATAAACCATCTCAACACGATAGAAAATTTTTGGTTCTCAGAGAATTTGCTGCTAGTTATGCCTAGAATATACAGCAGTATGCCTGATAGAAACAAACGTATGCGTGCAGTTTTTGAATTTATATCAGGTCTGAAAGGACATAATGCGACCGCAGACAATGTTTTTACTACAACAACAAATCACTTTAGTAAAACCTATGCGTAAAAATAAGACAAAACTACCACAAAATGCAATACTCTTCTTGTATAAATGCTTGTATATATGTGTACGATTTTGACACTTGATATCATTTGTAACGAACAGGGGTTTTTTTTTTGTCTTGAACCGTCACTCAGGGGATGACCCCTACACATGCGATGCATTGTGCTGGAACTAGGAAATTAGGTTATGGGAAGGAGGATAGAGGGAGTAGTGTTTATTGACATTTGATTTAAATCTTCTCAAGCTAAAAGTGTCAGAAAACACCTCTGCGGGTAGTCTATTCCACATACGCGCCGTTCGGCCATCTAATTTGGGAATGGGAATCTTGAATTCCTTCTGAATAAAAATAGTTCTTATATAATAGATATGCGAACGATGTTAAAATATAACATTGAATTTATTAGACTCTGAAGTAGGCTGAGTAACGACTATGGGAGCTTAAAGCCGCTAGCAAGCATTCGATGGGGTGGTTCGTGTCCACCAATCAACACATAGATATACTCCCGATTTACTAATTCATTGTTCAGTAGTTTAAGTAAAGAAATATTTTAAATATATATCAAGTTACCGGGTTCTAATCAAATTTCATAGGAGCGTTGTTGCCCTTTAAATGGCTAATGGAGAACCAAAATGGCTGCAATTTAAACAACCACCTAGCTCAACAACCAGGACTCACGTCAGTCACACTATAGTTTCGTTGTGTGGAGTTTAACTTCATTGGCATACAAGTAATCGGCTTTTCGTTTAATTCTTCATTAAGTTGTACAAGTACAGCTCTTATGGCAAAATCGCTTCCGTCGCAGTACAAGTAAATTTGTTTTTGTAAAATCGGGGTAGAGGGAATTGGTGTTGTAGTCAGTAAATGTTTTATTTCTCTAAATGCTTCGGCGGCCTCTTTGGTCCATTGAAATTTTCTTTTTGTGGGGTCAATTTCAGATGGGAAACACAACTGCAGAAAGGTTTACGATAAATAGTCTATACCACTCATAATCATAGAAAATTGCTACAAATTCCTAGGGGCTGGCCAATTCGGAATCGCCTCAACTTGCTCCAGATCGGTCTTTATAATTCCGCTTCCAATTATACGTATATCCAAATATCTACATTCAATGACACAAAAAGAATTCTTCGTAATATTCAGTATAAGGTTGGCCATACGAAACGGTTCAGCAATAATAATTAACATCTCTAAATGGCTACCAAAATCATCGGATACTATTACGAAATAAACAAATACTGAATATCTCAAGCCGATTGATATAACTTGACCCATTAGTCGGCACATGGTCTGAGGTCTGTACAAAGTTCAAAGGCATAACAGTGAATCGATATATGGGTCTTCCCGGCACTGTAAAAATAGTAAGTGCTCTCGACACAGTGGCTAGGCGAAGTTGCCAATATGCATGCTTAAGGTCTACTTTGGAAATAAGATTGGCACTTGGCAGGCGGCTTAAAAGCTTCTCTATGTTGGGGAGTGCTTATGCATCCTAGTTAGTAACCTGGTTAATTTTCCTGGCGTCTAGGCACGGGCGATCTTCTTGGGTTTGATAACTGAACGTATTGGATAGGTCGACGGTGATGACGACTCTTCTGTTACACATAACAAAAACATCTTGTCAATTTTCTTGAATGTACGTCTTTCGACGACGGGAGAAACAGGGTAAAATCTCTGTTTTATTGGTCTGACATTTCCCACATCGATTTCATGTTCGATTAAACCAGTTCTCCTTATCCGTTGCTTCTTAAAAATGGGGAAATAAATAAATATACTATCAACAGTCTTTATATAAGTCTGGAGTAAAGTCTGGAGACATTTGCACCAGAATCTAAAAGACCGTATTCAAAACAGTCTAAAAATTAAATTTTTGCTTAATATCTTATTTCATCTACATTATTTATATTAAATAGCAGATATGACTATGTTTGAAAACCTTTTTGTATTTCTACAATATCTCCTTAGCCGCACAGTTAATATTTTTGGTAGTCTATTAGAACAGTTGATAGGTACGAAATATTAAAGATTTCATTACGTTTGGGTAGATAATCCTCGTACTTTTCATGAAAAAGTCTACTTGGAAATTTGGAAATATAATTTTTTCAAGTGGTGGATTGGAACGATTTGATTTTTATGTATCCCAACGTGAACACTGCTGCTTATAGGTATTTTTTTCCCGGCATCCATACAGAATACCTTTTGTTTCCCTAGGCACTCTTGCCAATGGTGATCTTTTTCCTTAAAATTCCAGCAATTTTTCAAAAGGGCTGGGATCGGATTGCATCGACCGATGGATCAACGACTGGCAAAGTTTATTGATTGGCTACATCGGAAAATAAAATTTTCGCTAACATTGCATTTGAAAAGTCAACTTCTTAGATGCATGTTTATGAGTAAATTTTCTTCTGACAACTTCCTTTATCATCTGCACTTGTTTTCGGAGTTGTGCAATTGAAAATATGGGTACATACAACAGCTCTTGATGAATGTGAGCTGGAAGTTTCTTTGGGTAGATCTCTACTAGCGCGGATTCTCATCTCGTCCCTGATATCGAAATCGGCTCAAAAATATTAATATTGAATCTTCAAAGCAACACAAAAATCCTGCCAAACAATTTTCTCTACTTCGTTGTGATATCGCCTTACCAATTTCTGGCCTTACCTGTTAGTAAAATGTCTAAGTTTTTACATATTACACTGAAGTCACTATTAAAATTTTCGGCAGGAAGGCACCTCACTCTGCATAAAAATTCGTCAACATTCAAGCCATTCACTAAACCATCGAATTTCAAGTTCCAATTTTGGATTACAGAAGCAATTCCTTATGACTTTAAGGGAAATTGCTAAACCATACAAATCGTGTTAGTCGAATACGCACTCTGAATTTTATTAAATTTATTATTTGGGCCCAATGTTGCTGGTGCTGATTGGAATCTTTCTCTATTGTTCTCATTGTTTGAATTACGTGTATGGTAACTTACCAAATTCATATTCTTAAGTAGCACTATGCTAAAGTATTTTCAATTATCTGTTCAAGTCGCAATGCACTTAGAGAAGTCTAAAAATCTTGCGGCTGCGAAATGGTGAGTATCTGATTTAAAGGTACTCCGTCCTATGTTATATTCTGCAATTCGCTACTTTGTAATGAATCGCGATATTTTCCGTATGTGGTATGATTGTATCCGATAAATACGATTGTTGAAGGTATGGTTTATTCCGATCATGGCTGTTTGACTTCGGTTTTGAAGTATTCTGAGGCATTTGTTTCTCATGTCGATAAGATCGGATAACTGATAACTAATCTTACACAAATTATCTTCAGTCGACTGCAATAAGTACTTTTCACTACACTGCCGGTCGTATTCATGATAGCAAGTATTAATAATTAAAATTTCTTATATATCACATATTCTCGTTACGAAAACTACATTTAATTATTAAATCTTCCAAATCTCCAGTTCCATGAGAAAAACAAATTTATAATCGAACAGTTTTGATAAAAACATTTTCTTGCATTGTTGAAAATTTGTACGAAGTAGGACAGATATATCTATGCCATATTTGATTAGAACGAGAAATTACTTGTGCTATGGAGATTTTAGGACAACTTGGGCCTCAGTTATATAAAAAAAAACCCAATCTATAGATTCTCAAAAACAACTTAATAAATTCCGCACGTTAAATTACTGCAAAATTAACGTAAATCCTGGTATTTACAGCCTGTGGGTATTCTCAAACTGAAACCTCAAAATTTACATACAAATCTGTGAAAAGTGAAATAACTATACTGTATATTTAACTTAATCAATTGGAGTATGATAATAATCCAGGACAGAGCTTGGTTCTAAAAGACAAAGAAATGAATTCCTAAAGGCTTTCAGTACTTATTTGACAAATTTATAATACCTATAGAATAGTTAAAATGCAAAACACGGAAAAGTAGAACTGAAAGTTCTATCATAATATACGGTGTAAATTTATAGTTCATTCAAGCATGTTATCAAAATATATATTACAATATTATAATATCTAATTTAAAGTCCACGAAATTTTACGCTTTCTTCCATAAAAATATTTGATATTCTATTAAGCAACTCTGTTTTTACACATTTTACACGAGTTACATTTAACATTTCTAAGTGTAAAAATTGTGAAAAACGGAAGAAAAGATCACGTTAGTAAAAAAATTGTTATAAACAATTGTTATTAACAAACTTGAGAAATAATCAAATATATTAATTTTGTTTAATTTTAAAGATAGTAGCTTTGTGATTTGTCAGGGATGAACTTCTTAACTGTCAAAAATTCCAGTGTAAACGTCATGGTGTATGTAACTTTTTTATGATTTCAAACTAGTTGTTTTCTGGTTCTTGACATATCACAGTTTGTGTAAGGAATGATAAGAATTGCAATTATAATTATTTTAAGTTACTTTGAGTTGAGGTAGATTCGTTAAATTCGTTAGTTCTATGTATTTGTATAATATTTTTCCATAGCAATTCACAATTCGATACGGAGATTGAAATATTTATGAAACATACGGTGTATGTATGTTAATATAACTCGTGCATCTAATGCACTTCATGTAACGAATAATAATAAATAATTGGAAAAAAGTAAAATATTATCATAATTTAAAAACATAAAACGTATTTAACCCTTAAGAGAACACCAAAGTATGCTCACGCAAACGAACCGCAGGGCCTGGCTGGGACTACATGCAGTTTGTATAGAAATTTATGGTGACTACATGAAAATCATTAAAATATACTCCATTTTTTTTTAAATAAATAATATTTATTCACACATTAAAAAAAACACATATATATAAGAAAACATAAGGCGATTAAATTTTTTTAAACTAAAATTAAGTTGAACTTTAAACTTGATTACATTTAAAACATATGTAATCGCATTTAGAGTGTTGAAGACAAACAGGACTTTTGCAAAATTTACAGAAAAATCTAGTATTAAGTTTTACGTTATCTTTGTCTTTACAAATTATGCACTTTGATTTGTTTTTTAGAAATTCAGGTCCACTTTCTTGACTTACAGTGTTTACGGGTTCCTGTGGAAATTGAATAAATAATTACATATTCTGAATAATTTTAATTTCTATTACATTACCTGAATGTTTCTATTAAGGAAAGCTTCTATTCCTGATCGACTAACAAAATTTGCTATAATTTTTTTGTTCTTGGCCCGTTCTTCAACACAAGGGCGTACAAGGTGTTCCGAAAGTTGCAACAAAAATTTTCTTCTGGCACCTTCTTTATACTTGACAGACAAATTTTCATCGTATATTATGTAGGAAGCTAAAGCAATTATGTCAATCATATTGTGAAAAAGTGCTAGAGTCCATCGATTTGTTCTTCGTTTAGTAGTATATTTGCCACGCATTTGATCCATGACATCTACACCTGTTTTGGTTTTGTTATAGTGAACGATTGCTTCCGGTTTTTTCTTCACTCCAATAACAGACGTATCATAATGAACTGTATATAATAAAATAACAGCTTTATTTTTCTTTGGAACGTAAGAGAATATTGCAATGTTATCGTGAAATCCAAATTCACTTGACAACACTTCTCGCTTTGAATGTTTTTTCATTTCTAATGGAATGCATCGTTTATTGCTTCTAAGTGTACCAACGAAACCTAATCCAATAGTCATTAACCGTTTACATACATCTAGCGTGGTAAAAAAGTTATCGGTAACAATTGTTCTACCAGATCCCTTATAACGCATCGCAAGTCGCAATAACTCATTTTCTCCCTGTTTTTCAGCTCGAATTTAGTTCTGATCTTTTCCAGTATAGATATTTCCTTCTAAAGGAAAATGACTTTTTGCATCACACGCCCACCATATTTTGATTCCATATTTAGCGGGTTTTGAAGGAATATACTGCGTAAACTTTGTTCTTCCCCTGAACGGATACAGTTGTTCATCGACAGTAATGTTTTCGTGTGGTTTATAATTATTTTTAAGATTTAAATTCAAAAAGTTCCAAACATCTCGTATTGGAGCTGCTTTGTCGGACTCAGATCGGAATGATCTAGTACGGCTATCATCAAACCGTATGAACCGCAATAGCTCTTTAAATCTTTTCAAAGACATTGTTGCCCGAAATAAAGGGAAATTAGTAGTTTTCCATAGTTCTGAAGCAGGTTGTGTATTACAATGATTTGCCCCGCCACATATCAATATTCCTATAAAACCGTCTAGCTCTTCCATTGTAAATTCTTTCCAAAATTGTTTATTATCCGGTTTATTTTTTTTGGCGTGTCTATTTGTTTCGTGTACTACAATTTCTTTTATATTATTTGAAAAAAACTTTTTGAAAATGTCCAGTTCAAAAATATCTTCAGCTGTAGGTTCACCACTGCACTTCAGTACGTTATGTGCCATATATCGTCTAGAAACTGGAGGTGCCTTTGACAATGCTGTTCTATCCTTTCCAAAAAAGAAATCATTAGAATTGGCTGTTTGATTTTCAATTTCGTTTTCTTCTTCGCTTTCTGACGAGCTCTCAATTTCATTATCGATTTCCAATTGGTCCTCAATATCCGAAGCGTCATATTCTATATTATCATCTTCAACTTCATGAGCATCGTTTTCGAATTCATTTTCTATATCAGTAGCTATCGCCTCTGCCAGCTTTTCAAAATAGTTCGGGTCACGTTTAGAAACTGTTTCTAAAACTTTATCTACTTCAGTACTCATTCTAATGCACTATTTGATCAACTGACAACACAAAACTAAGTATTTCATAAAATGTAAAACAGAATGTTTGTTTTTTTTTGTAAAAAGCAAAAAATAAAATACCGTTACACTTTGCTTATACTCATCTAGTCATTTAGTTTACCTGCCTGGCCAGGACCTGGTGTCCTCTTAAGGGTTAAACGTATTCATGGATATTAATTTTAATAAATATATTCTTTATTAAATCTTTTGTTCGCCAATAACTACTGTGCCGTTCTATTGTACGAGCATTTATAAAACAAACTAGTCTTAAAAATAACCCACATTTTGTGCAGGTGTCAGCCATGAGGTAGTGAACTGCTTTAACTTATAGATCTGTTACTCTGAAATGCTGACAATATAGTTAAAGGAAATGGTCAATACTGTATGTCCGTCTGCCAATCAGTGTGTTTTGTATAAATAATTTGCTAAATGGAGAACTGTATAAAATAAAGCAGAGCTAAGAAAGCACGCGACTATTGACGCGTGACATGATCGAAGGCCATCTGCATAAGTGGCCAACAATGTTATTTTTAGATTTAAAAAAAAAAAACACAAAGCGAAACATGTTGCAAGAATCCGTTTATGAAATTGTATTTGTATTTATAGAATTTTGACGAATATCTAGACAAATCAGCAAACAAAGCAGCTGAAAGACAATTAAAGACAACACAAAAAGAAAAAAGCAGCAGATTCGAAGTCTCTATGCGGATTAGCTGCATTCACGAAGTCTATAACAAATGTTCATATTGAAATTAGAAAAACATCTGTTTGATTTAAAAAAAAGATTTCAGTTACTCGTATAGAAAGGTAAATTTTAATAAAAGTGGAGTCCAATAATTAAGAAATGCGCAGCATAAATTAAAGGTGTGAATTTAGGTCAGTGAATTGAAATAAGAGTTGTTAAATGAAAATTTTTAAAGCATACGCATCCTGTTAAGGAAAGAAATAGAAAATTAATTTTCTGTTCTAGTGCTTCACGGTGCATGTTGGCAAAATTCATGGCGTTATCTAAATGAAACAAAAAAATGTTTGTAACTTCTAAATTCTAATAACAGCTGAGTAGTTAGCGTTTTCACTCTATAACTAGAAAATCGTGGGTTTAATACCCCCCGGTCGGACAGCGCGTAATTTGAACAAACCCCCTGAATAGTAGTCCAAGATAAAATAAAAAAATGTATCTTTTTGCTTTCCGAAACAATTTTCATTCACATTTACGCAACTTGATTGTGATTGTGAAAAACTCTAGGAATGAGTTTGAAATACAAATAAATAAGTCAGTTTTAAAATAAGCGATCAATCACATAATGATCAATTAAAAATAAAAATCTAAAACACTTCTAAGCCTCCGTATATACATACATATATGGAATAAGAAAATTTAAAATATTTAAGCATCAAAAAACTGCAAGTCATGTGAACTGCTTGTATTTTTTTTTTTTTTGAATTGTTATATTAAAGTCAGCAATTATTTGGTGCCCATTTAAGTGCTTTAACGATTTTTCAATTTGCTTTTTATTCAATAAATGCATCCGTCAGTCAGTTGATTGGTCAATTAGATGAACGTTTGAAGTTTTTGGTAAAATTGCACCAAATTAATTTTTGTTTTACATTTCAGTCTTCTATGTTTTGCCGCTAAATGATCAACAGCAGACCATTAATATGATGGATGCATTTCGTTTAGACCATAAATTTAACAGAAGTAAAAATAGACTGTTGTACAGGTGAGTTTTTGTTATTTGGGAAATTAAGAAAAAAGATACAATCGCGTGCGATAACTAATACAAATATTTATTCAACAAGTCAACATATGGCCATATTCGATATACACATCGCAATTCTGCCTTCAAAGCAAATTACATATTATTTTACTCATAAGAGGTTGAGTGTATCGGACAAGTCGATTTCGATTGTTTTGTGTCGAATAACGAGCACTAAACAAAGA
The DNA here is from genome assembly GCA_963924685.1 of Dexiosoma caninum. Taxonomy (NCBI): domain Eukaryota; kingdom Metazoa; phylum Arthropoda; class Insecta; order Diptera; family Tachinidae; genus Dexiosoma; species Dexiosoma caninum. Next base: position 59,936,405 of record OZ004729.1, read on the forward strand.
ACAACCAACCCTCATCAGATTTTCTTTATTTATTTACTTTCTTTTTGAGGTTAGCCTTTGGTCCTGATAATTTTGGCCTCGTTAAAATTAACAACAATCATTGTGTTTAGTGTTTGGTGTTTGATCGTGGTAAAAAAAGAAGCATACGGTAACAACATGAATATTGTTGTATCTAATAATTTCACATGCTTTAGATCTTGGGCCGCTTCTGTTTATGTTCGTTTTGTTTGTAAATAGTTTTCAAAATGTGAAGGACTCCTTAAAAAACTATTTGGATTTGATCTAAAACTATTAAACAATTTTTGTGGAAGTGTGTAATTTAAGTGAGGAAATTAAAACAAGTATTTATTTTAGTTGGACGATGGACATGATTTTTATAATGTGATTTCATTGAATGTTGTTGCATGAATGCGGTGCAGTTACTGTTTTTCTCTGAATTATATACTGAAAACGACGACCTGTTCTATGCGGTTTAAATCTCCATCAGACCCAAAATGTTTGTAATTTCTCTATGCTAACAGTACCCTCCTTCGTTGGTATTTGAGCAATAAAATGCCGGTGAAGTAAAATAATAAAACAACTTTAAGACTTGATGGACCACACTTCGGGACGTCTAATTCATTCCTTGCCATAAGGGCAATCCGAACTTCTTCCTCATAAGTTCACATTAATAAGTAAATGGGTATATCATACATCAGCCTGATAAAGTGTTTATAAAAAAAATATAAACAAATTTCAAGGACCTATCAGATGCAAATAAGTTCAAAGATTCAGTAGTTACCAGCCCTTTCGGCTAAGAACTGAAATATAAAAATCCACGTCCATCATCGGTTAATTTTTACCATCCGATATTATTTCAATTATACAGTAAGTAATACAGGGTGGCACAAAAGGAGCTATATGGTTTAAATGGTCTATAACTTTTTTATTTATGCGATAATTTTTTTTTTAAAATACAGTATATTATTGGGGAATTTTTTGCAATTAGCTTTAAAAAATGATATCCTGTAAGTGATGTCCATTTTCTGCTTCGCACATACGTGCTCTTTTCAGCATATTTTGCATAACTTTTTGCAAAATTTCGGGTGTAATGGCCATGATTTCATTTCGAATGCTTCATAATTAATTCCCCATGTCTTCTTCACAAAATGCTAAAAAAAACAAAGCAAAAATAATAATTAAAAAAGTTATAAAGAATTCAAACCATATAGCTCTTTTTGTGCCACGCTGTATAAAATGATCAACTTAAGCCGTTTGTTCTCGAACTGAAGAATGGTAAAATCTATTATTGTTACTAAGATTTTGATATTAGCAACAAATGAAATGCTTCATATAGACCAGCTAAACCATATAACGAAAATAGATATTTAATCGTAATGATATTTGACTAACGGTGAATAATTGAAAGAATAATTAATTAAAATTTTTTTCCGTATAAAGATTGATGGCAAAGTTTTCAATAAAATTACAAAAACCTCGTCAACATTAAAATACCTGATGTACAGGAATGTGGCTTTCGGAATGTTGATGTCGGAAGGTTTCAGTGTCGAGGCATAGTCACTGGTCACTGAACAGTAAAAAATGGAATTTCCCTATTACATTTTAGATTTAGGTGCATGGATTTCATTTCAAAATTATCATACACAATTTGGCGCGAAGGGCAAGATTTTTACATAAAGACCAAAGTGTCTCAAATGTATCTTAAAATGAAACATACTCCGATTCCGTATATAAGATTTTAATTCCAAAGAATCCAAAAAAAGAAGGGTTGGATTCGCAGTCTCCTTCATCGGTCTACGAAGTAAAAAAGTAAATAAAATGACTCCCCTTCCATTTATGGAAATGTTTGCAAATGATACGAATTATAATAGAGAAATTGCGACAATTAGTATCATATGTTCAAAATACCATATTCTCGTGTGTGCAGCACTATTTTCCACATGTAACATGAATGACAGGAAGACACTCAAATCTTGTAATCGCAATATTTTTTCGCTTTTTGTTAAAATTGTAAATGATATCGTGCCAGTATATATCACTTGACAATGCTTGCGAGGTCATCGAATTACGAAGATTTAAAAAGCAGAATATAGCTGATATAGAGGCCAACTATTATATTGCACTTGGCCCAATCACTGCATCTGTACCAGGAAATAGACATCGACAATTCAACAAGCATCGTATTTGGTAGATTCATTTGATTATTCTTATAACTGTTTTTAATCAAAAATTTCATTTCATTTGCTAAATGTTGTGATTTTTAATCTAATGAGGGTGGCGATGGTCGAAGTAGTCTGCAAGTTGACTACAAAACGATAAACTTTACTGGGTTCAACACCATGAAAACATCTCGAATTTTTTCTGTTGTGCATTTGTGTAGTTTGGTGTCAGTTGTTGTCGCAAGGTTTCAGTGGGTAAGACATAGTCACTGGCCACTAAAAATTGTGATATTCACGGCAGAGCAGCAATAAAAGTCATTGCATGTGTTCCATTTTGTTTGTTTGTTGCTCCACGACCATTGTGGAGGCAGTCGTTTTAAAACATATTTTTAATCCACTTAAGATTAACGAAAACAGTTTAATATATTTTTCAGGAGTTTGAAAATAATAATTCCATAAAAGATTAAGATGACATTAAGAATGCATTCAATCAAAGAAGTGAAGATAACAAACATTTCATCTCAAATCTGTTCATATATTTTCATTCTGGACTACTTCAGTCATAGCCATCGCATTCGTAAAAGTTAATGCGAATATTTATGCGAACACTTATTACAATATCAAATTATGTCAATTGAAATTCAATTTGTATTTTCTATTGAATAATAGAGCTTTCATCGATGAAATTATTTTAGGTTCATAAAATTGTATCTGCAACATTTAATAAAAAATGTATTTATGCACATATTTATTATAAAGGTTTTCTTATAAACATGGCAAATTTAAAATTGCTTTATTCTAGTTCGCCGGCAAGATTTCGGTTCTTTTATATTATATATAATAGTATACAATTAAAATTTGGAGTAAATCCAATAACTCTTAATGGAGCCGGAAACAACTTCAATATACGTCTCTAGAGTAAAATTTTGAAATATTTCGAAACAAAATCAAGAGTTTATATTTTTATCATCTCCGATTTTAATGAAATTTAACAATTGTTCCAAAGAAAGGTGAATTTTGAATATTTCGCGGGCTGTGTACATTCGATTATCGAAATTTTTAGTCACGTTTGTGTGTGTTCGCTTATTAAGTTTTGAAAAAAATGGATCAAAGGATATGTATAAAATGTTGCTTTCAAAATGGAATAAAGTGCTCCATAGCACTTGAAATTGACTGTGGGATTCGGCGCGTCCACTTTGTCTCAAAAAAAATGTTTATAAAAATGTTTTACTGAAGGCCGACAAGATGAGCGATGAGCGTCCTGGAGTTGCAACCATGTCAGCAAGTGAAAAAAAATTGAAACAGTGAAATAAATTGTTTTGGAAAATCGCCGAAACACTATTAGGGAAATTGAGAGGATGTTGGCATATCAATTGGCTCATGCCATGCTATTTAATCGAATGTTTTGGGCTTGAAACTTGTGGCAGCGAAGTTCGTTCCAAAATTGTTAAATTTTGAGCAGAAGTAATGTCAGGAGTTGTTGAATGACGTCAACGCCGATCTATCCAGGTTTGCTCAAAATGGTCATAAATGGTGACGAAACGTGGGTATATGGTTATGACGTCGAAACCAATGCCCAATCATCCCAATGAAAGTGGCCAGATGATCCAAGACCGAAAAAAGCACGCCAAGTTTGATCAAATGTGAAGGTCTTGCTCACTGTTTTCTTCGATTACAATGGCGTGGTGCATTATGAGTTCTTGCCAACAGGTCGTACGGTTAATATGGATTACTACAAGGAAGTTATGCAATGTTTGCATGAATCAACACGGTTCAAACGATCGGAACTCAGGATTCTGCATCACGACAATGCACCAGCTCATACATCAATGCTTGTTCGAGATTTTTTGGCCAAAAACAACACATTAATCATACCTCAACCACCTTATTCACCAGATTTGGCTCCCTGCGACTTTTTGCTATTCCCAAAACTGAAGAGACCAATGAAAGGAAAGCGTTTTGCCACAATAGATGAGATAAAGTCAGAATTGAAGAACGAGCTGATGGCCATACCGAAAAAAGAACTGCATCGAGGATTGGGAGAAGCGATGGCATAAGTGCATCATATCTGAGGGGGATTACTTTGACGGGGACAAAATGGATATTGAGGTATAAATGAATAATTTTAAAAAAAATTCAAATTTTACCTTTTCTTTTGAACAAACCTATACCTCTATACTATTAGACTGCTCAAGAATTACTTCGATGGTTCTTATTGTATAGTGCTGTGAACTTGATGATCTCGGTCATAGCAGAAAAGGCCTCAAGTTTAGACTACTATGCAATAGGAACCATAAAAGGAATCGAACATTCCAATAGTGTGCATTGCTTTACTATCACAACAATTACACCTTGTTAAAATATACTGGGTCCTTAATATAGAAAGCTACTAAGTCATATTTTTCTTAAAATATAGTTCTTTTTGCATTTTCCGATCTAAATATTAGCGCTTCGACTGACCACTGCATAGAAAAATTAATATAAAAACTGAATCATAAAATAACAGGTTTACAGAACTTATATTTTTATGGACTTTCTTCCTTCTTACCTTCCTGTCTCACCATCACTATAATTACTATATTTATCATTGGACGAGAAAGAAACACTATTTATGAAAAAGTGGATACCTTGTTCGTAACATGTAAAACACAAGTTTTGTTTGAATAAATCAAATAGTATTATGAATAAATAACAAAAATCAGATAGCGATGCAATAATAGATTTGTTGCATTTTTGGGAATATTCAACCCAGTGTAAAATATTAGAATTCATACTTTAAAAACTTCTTTTACTTTCGAAATCTCAATAATTGTACATTTTCGACTTCTCAGGAAAATATTAAGAACAACATCCAAAAAATTAGTAGGAAAGTAATTTTATTCTACGAAATTCGTATATCTTTGCTTATTTATATATTTGTACATATGTATGCATAAAAGGTTTGACTTTAATATTTCTTTAATCGTAAAACAAATGAAGTAAAAAAGAAATAATTCCATTGAATTTCCATAAAAAAATTTAATTAGAATTTTGTCGAATTAGAAGTTATCATAAACTGCCTTTTATTAAAAGCATTAAACAAAGCGATAAGAAACTTTTCATAGAACCCTACCTTGCGTTGTTCCTCTCGTCATCTCCCTCCATAATATATTGAGAGACCGACTCACCTCTTTCGTTAGTATCCTAGCTACCCGACATCAAGTGATGGGCATTGACATCGGCGCCAATCACCACAGGAAATCCTCTTCGTTTGGCTTCCGCCACTGAGCGGGTCAGACAGTTGTCCCGTGGAGACGAGGCCTGGTATGATAGGTAGCAAGAAAATACCCTATAACGTTGTGCTTAAAGTGACACTGCCACCGCCGTGATGTGATCATTGCTGCAATGATTAAGGAGAAAATGATTAATGTCATTCTTTATTAGCATACATGTCTTTTCTAATATATACTAGGGCGAACGATCAGCTTGCGGCCATTAAGGTTGAGTTTAAGCAGCCGCCCATAGTAAACCCATGGTTCTTGAACCAGTATAATATCTTTTCTCTAATTGCAGAGTTAGAGAAGAACCGCTGCGGAAGCAGCCTTTCAATGGTGCAGATTAATCTGCATTAACCCCATCATCATCGTTCCCTGCAATCACTGTGATGTCCGTCTCATCTTCGGACAAAGGACTTTCCTCATCTGTACGATCCTACCGCAGGGACGAGAACTCTAGATGGAAGTCCAAGGAGTATTCGCTTGCAGATTCTACCTCCGCTCGCTCAGCAGTTGGCACCTGTGGGGTCGCTAACTTTACTTAACTGCAGCCCCCTCAAGGGTATGCTCTGCTTTAGTGGCCCTATCGGGCATATATACCATGAGGGCTGGCGTTCCATTTGAAGTATTTAGCCTATTTGAGGGTTGCCCCCTTGAGAAGCCTCCTTGTAGGTTCGACTTTGTTGCCACCAATCTTATTATTTTGACTATTATTTCTCAAAGATTTCATGTAAGTCCCACGAGTGTGGGGGAAAGCATGTCGACTAGGTAATTGCCCCGCTAACATGGCAAAACTAAAAAAGTTTTCACCGAGGCATATGGGGTAATTAACGCATTCCATTTCGCCATTACTAGGCGTGAGTTTTATTGAATAAAACATATTACCCCTCCTGAGAGCACGTTTGGTTCAAAAAGAAATGCCATTAATCTCATTGAAATATTGGCTCAGGTTTCGGTGAAATCGGGGTTTCAGTGGTTTGTAACGCATGCCACTACTATTGTTTGCCCCGTTTGAATGCCTATATTTTAGCTATTACATAAGTATCTTAAAAATAACAAATTGTTCAAAATCTGTCCAATTATAGAGCTATAAGTTAAGTCAATGTTAAAAAAAATTTTTCGGACCTTTTTTACTTTCAATGGCATTCGTCATAATGGCAATACACACATGCTTTTAAGTTTGCATGCAAGTCTCACGAAGACATTTCTCTTTCAGCTTTGAAATAAAACTCGTACATGAATTGGTATACTAAGTCAAAAATTTAAAATAGAGAAGACGCGTAATTTTGATTGTACCTCAGTTAACTGGAAGTTTGACATTTAAACAAGCTTTAAAGAATACATTAAAACTAGAAAAAACCGAATTTAGAGTTCAGATTTATTTCGGGTACGGCGTTATTCATTTGCATTTTTTTCATAGTCTTTTTCAAGATTTACTTAGATAATAAAAAAAAATATAATAATATTTTTCTTAATTAACACAAGTACCTAATTTGGTGCTGACTGGTTGACTTTAATTCTACATCATAACACCAAACAACTTGCAATGTAAAGACCATGTAAAAATAGTATTTTTGTACTTTTCCAAAAAAAAAAAATTGGAAAGGCTTAAATACTCTCTTGGTATACTTTTACAACTTATAACGAACACACATCTTCTTACTAATGCAATTTTGTTGGTATTTAGTCAGTGCATAGTGAGTAGAGGCGAAATTTTTTAGACTGTGAAAGAAAGGTTGCAATCAAGGCTTCCGAAAGACATCGGGAAATTAATTACAAGTAACGTGGCATATTAAACAATTCGAGTAATTTATTCTCTAATTTAAACCGTCAAATATTAATTCCAGTTATATCGTATATATCAAGCTGTTCTTAACCCGAAGTTTATCTACTGATAGCACAATGCAACAAATGAGAAAAAAAATTTTTTTCTTTGATAATCACTATTTTTTCTTAATGCGCTGTGGTCACCTAACTAGAAAAATCATCATTATTTAAAATTCTGAGGTTTTTGTAAAAAAATTTTTTTTATAAAATTTAATTTTTTTTTTATTCAATCTTGTTACGCAATACATCATAAATTACGCCAGCTTTAACTTTTGTTACTATTATTTTAATTAAAATAATTACCTAAAATTGCTACTAAAAAGCTACAAAAATACGTTTCCTTGACATCAGAGACGCTTCAACACTTCTATAAACAAAGAACGTGGAAAAGCATAGTTGTAAGATAGTGAATCTTCACCTCCTGTCACTTCTCGAACTATTCCATCCCTCTAGTTCCAGCAAAATGCTTGCTCGCATGTGTAGGGGTCATCTCCTGAGTGCTGGTCCAGGACAAAAAAAAATGATATCCGCACACAGCTTTAAAATATGGTTATTTTTTATATATATTTTTGCAATTAGTCCCACCGTGCGCTTTAGATAATTGTTGCACAGAATTATTTTCAACTGTGAAATGAAGTTGCTATTTTCACAATTTTAATTAACAGCTGTAAACAGAAGTTATTCGAAGTAAAAAAGTTCAACGCAGTCTTGGAACTGCGAACAAAAGTAGTTATATTTCTTTAATTTCCCTACAGGCTAAAGCTAAAAAAATAATTAAACTTCACAGCAAATTTTAGAAAATTACATATTATTTTATGCTAACAAAAAAAATTAAAATACGTAGTTTCATATTATATTATAAAATTGGCATACAAAAAAAAATAGAATTATTTCGAATTGCGTTATATAATATTTACTCATAATGAAGGACACCAGATGCATGGCGTTTAATTTTTATGGTTTGAAGTGAAAACTGACAATCAAACTGAACACTACCTCCGTTATGTTATGCAATCCGATCAAGTTTCATTTACAGGAATTATACACAATTTTACATATGTATGTATACATACATATATTTATTGATATATATTGATATGTATATTAAAACAAAAAATTATTACACATACACCTAAACGAATTACTCTCTACTTTGTTTGAAATCAAGGTACTTGATGGACATTTGGTTCGGGTGGTATTTTTTTTTAAGAGCAGAGTGTGTCAATGGATACAATTTCATTTAATTACATTTGTAACACATTTTACGTGCATGACCTAAACGAGGCATTTAACACAATGGGAGAACATGACCTCTAACACCCGGCTAAAATGGCTAAGTGTCTGGCTACTCAGATATTTCGTTCATTCATTTGTTACACATTTTTTTTTTAAACGAGCTAGTTATCTTTATTTATAATATTCTTGTATGCAGATAATTGAAATTTTGTTAATCCAGAGTGTAATTTAAGGAGTCGTCTTCTGATTTATTTGAAAATTTTTGGATGAATCAATGGTTGGCACATGCCATTGAAAAAAATTATAAATCAAACAGAAGGTATTAAATAGTGTCCAGTTACAAACATTCAGGAAGTTAGAAATCTAAGTAATAAAACATTTTTGAAATCATAAATACACTCTCAGGTCAGAGAAGAATAAAACTATTTTAGAAAATTTAAATTTCTGACAGGATGTGTGGTAGTTATAAAAAAATATTTAAATAAGCAGATAGAAAAGAATACAAGATGAAACAAGAGAAAAGAAAATAATATAGAATGAAAAAATAAAATGGAATAAAAGCAAAACCAATAATAGAAAGAAGTATAAAATATATAAATTAAAAAAAAAAACAAAATATTGCAATAGAAAAGTGAAAGTGAAGAGAAATAAGAAGAAGAAGAAAATAAGAGGGAAAATAAATTAAATTAAAGAAAATAAAACCAAAGAAAAGTCATGACACGAAAACTGGTATATTTTTTATTTCTATCTTCATTTATATTATATATTTCATATTTTTTATCTTATCTTCACCTATTTAATTTTATATTTGTGTCATTTATTTTATTTTCTTTATATATTTTATACATTTTATTTATATTATTTATAATACTAAAAATAGTAAATGGAAAAAAGAGAAAAGAACAGCTAAGGGTGCTATATTCGGCTGTGCCGAATCTTAGATACACTTCACTGGCTCACTTTATTTGTCTTATTCGTCAGAATTTAATTTAATCCTTTAGACCAGCTCTTCCCAACCACTATTTAACTTCAAATAGCCAACTCAACGTGCAAACCAAATTTCACCCTAAAGCTACCAAAAGCGAATATTTTGATGCATTTGTGGTTTACGCCTTTCTTGTGTGTTCAGATCTTTCAACCAAAGGCTTACAACATTTTTTGCTGTAAGTATTTCATACATTTAAATGAAAGAATCAAATATTACTTAGATTTTATGCAAGTCGAAGATTCCGCAAATAGTTTATTATTACTAAATAAAGCAAATCCGTCTGAAGAATAAAAGAAACATTTAGTTGCCAAAGAAAATTTCTTATTGATCTGTGTGAACCGCAGAAACATTGGTCATTATAGACTTAGAAGTATATAGTTATTTATTCATTATTTATAGGTAATATATAACGCGAGAAAAAATAAAAATATGTTTTTAAAAATAAGATGTATCCTTTTTGAGTAAACAATTTTTTTTAATTTCAGTTTTTGATTGTTCAAGTTTTGAGGATTACAGCCTTGACTTTTTCCTATATCGAGATATGTATGTACATATACAATTGTATTATACTTAATTATAAATTTGAATTTTACGAGGTGAATATTTTTAGAATATGAAAACTATAAGTGTTTCATCTAACGCTTACTACATATTTGCTTATGTATATGTATATATATAGGAAAATTATTTCAGAAAAATTATATGAAAATCTTTACGTGTTGTCACATGAAATATAAGACCGTATGTGGCAAAAATTTCAAAATTAGGATTCAATTAATTATTGTATGTTATATACTTGCCGACGTTATTGTCAACTAGTAAACAACGTTGCAACTATCACTACTGTTTTGTAAATTTTTTCGTCCTGTAAAACGTAAAAATTTGTGGGTACATGTTTATATGCGTTATATGATTATAGACTCATATACATATATATATATATATATATATATGTTAATAATATGTACATAAATATTAAAATTTCAATACGTAGAATTAGAAGAATACACTTATTTTAAAAAATTTTGTTTTCTTCCGGCCATATGCTTCTTCTTATTTTTAGTTTCTGTATATTTCTATTCAATATATTGGAAACTAAATCACATTGGACGAATGATCCCAATTTTTTACAAGGAATTTTTATGCACCAAACAAGCGCTTTTCATTTCAAATGGAAATATGAAGCAACGAAAAAAATTTATTTTCTTTACACATTCTTTCTTACGTTTAATTATACCAGAGCACAACTGTTGTTCAGTGAACAGTGACTATGCCTTCGACACTGAAACCTTGCGAGAACAACTGACACACAAAGCCACACTAATGAACATCGGAAAATTCGAGATGTTTTTTTTTTTTTATAATTTCAGTTTAAAAGTAGAGTTGAACCCAGGTCTATTTTTGGTTTTGTAGTCAACGTGCAGACTACCATCCATCGTGCCATTGCCACCCGCTACCTCATCCATCGACCGCATTAAATTCATTGTCACTAATGCAAATAAAAGTCTAAAGAACTTTTTGAGCAGTTCATATGTATACATGTATGTACACAAAATAATAAAACAACAAAATTATGAACAAAGAATGCCATATGTTCCCTATTGGAGTGAGCGGAACATATATATATATGTATAGATAAGAATGTAAGCACTCATAAATTAAAAGTAAAGGGTGTCTGGAGCAGATTTATATTTTCAAAACGTAAATAAAAAACGTAATAATTGACAAAAAGTTTTATTAAGAGCATTGAACGATAGAATGGAAATGCGGATTTATTTATTAAAGAGTATGTCATCCAGATCCTTTTTTAAAATTTCATGAATAACCGCTCTTGGAAGTCCCACTGAGGCTGCTCTTTTCCTTATTGAAAGTCGCGGATTTTCACGTAAACTGCTTTCAACCAGTCCAATGTTTTCGGGATCGACTGGGCCTTGGCCGTGGAGCATTCATAGCCGAAGCTGTTGAGGGGAATCTCTGCACCTACGAACGAAATTAAATTTACACTCTGTCCATCACTTATTCGCCGAATACCGAACTTTGAACAAAATTGTCGACGAGCAATTACGTAAGAATCATTACTCTTAAAAAATGTCTCCACAACGAACGCGCGATGCTCACTAGATAACTGCGACATCGTGACTGACAAATCCGCAAAGTCGATAATTCCGTACCTCCGCACCGTTTATTAGTTTTTGAAATAATCGTACTTAAAAATATAAATTTGCCACCAGACACCCTGTATATCGTCATATAAATTTACATGTACCATGTAAAATAAACTATTTTATCAAATTATAAGTGATTCTTTTAATTTTATGCGAGTTTTGAAGCATTTTTTTCAGGTAAGTAACTTAAGTTTTTTCCCTCTCCTTTAAAATCAAAAAAAGGGTTGGTACATGGTTTTACGTTTTATATAACGATATGTCCGTTTGATCAAACAATAGTTCAGAATCCACACCATATTGTTTTAGTTTTTTAATGGCGGATCATGAGAGAGGGGAAACAAGATAAATAACTGTGTTCATATTTTTCCAAATACAGTGTAGGAAATAATATTTTTTTTTAAGAGACTGCCATAAAAAGAACTTGAGTTTTCGTTGCTAAAATTTTTAATTCAAAGCTATTCAAATTCTATTTCTTTTATTATTATTATATAAATTATGTAAAATCAAAAAATTTTTAATACATTATATTGCTTAAAAATTTAAAAAAGTAAAATTTTTTAAAAGTCACATTTTTTAGATTTTTACTATTTTGCAAAAGAAACAAATGCCCAGTTCAGTGTGAACTACATTATTATAAATTTTTTTTAAAACCAAAATTAAGTTGTGATTTAATTTTAATGAAAACATGACGATTCCTTTACCCGTCATTGTAAAATTCTTCCATCAATTGCGTAGCAAAATATTTTTCAGCATTTCTGAAAATAATGATGAGATAAATTGATGTCAAATTAAAATTCTTTTTTACAATTTACGAAAGGCAATGTTGACTCTAGTAGCGAAAATGCTAAAATGGGAACGTCAACGTTGTTCCCACTGACTGAATGTGAGTTTTTATTCATACATACATATTGAAATGCAAAAGGGCAAATCTTTAAATATTATAACTTTACAGGAGAGAGAAAGAAATTAATAAAATAAGAAGTATTGTGCTTATTTATAAACATGATTATTTTTACCATAAACAGTTTTCTATGGCAACTAAATGTTTTTCTTATTCTTCAAACAAAAATAAACTATTTGCGAGCAGTTTACTCTTGAACGTTTAACTGAGTGCACATACAACGGAGATTTATTAAACGCACGCGAATTTATAGAACTGATCTACCTACTTTTTTGTCGGTTTTTTTTTTTGTTTCTCAGTAAAATTCTATTGAAAAAACTATGCAAAAACCGCTGGACAGTGTTGGTTTGTTCCAACCTTTAATATTAGTGGACAAATCAAAGACATTAAAAATAGCTACTCCTGGTCCCTAGTACATGGTGATGTCAAGGAAACAGAGTGATGATACACCCTCTAAGTGCCCCATTTTTATTAAAAAGATTATTGACTATGTGTATGATGGTGAAGTAATTAGTTGTAATAAACTAAGGAATGGAAGTTTCTTATTAAAACAAAAAATGTTTCCCAAGCAAGTAAGTTGGTAAAGCTTGAGTCGATGGCACCATCTATTTCTGAGGAGGTGTCTGAGCACAACTCTTTAAATTTTTCCAAAGGCGTCATATATTCCAACGAACTCAGAGGTATACCCGATGAAGAAATTCTTATTGAATTGAAAACCCAAAATGTACTTAAGGTGGAAAAAATTAAAAGAAAGATTTCTCAAAACAACCTAGAGGAAACTGGTCTGATAATTCTTACGTTTAATTCGATCTCCCTTTCCACAGAAATATCAATTGGTTATGAAAAGGTAAGAATTCGAACCTATATTCCGCTCCCACTGCGCTGTAAAAATTGCCACCGTTACGGTCATATTGATAAAAGCTGCAAAACTAAGAAAATGTGTTCAAACTGTTCTCAAGAATTTCACTTAGATGAGGAATCTGGGGAAGTATGCGCATTGTCAAAAACATGTATAAACTGCAAAGACCAAAACGAAAATAGTAACCATACAACAACCGACAAGAAGTGTCCTATATTCTTCAAAGAGAAGGAAATTCAAGCTATAATTACGTTTGAAAAAGGAAGCAAGGGTAAAGCCAAACTTTTATATAAAGAACGCCATCTAAACAATTTCAACTCATATTCATTCAATACAAAAAATTCAATTACATCGACTGGAGCACCTTCACAACAAAATGACAATCTTCCAAAAATAAGTAGCAATAATATTAATAAAAACAATACTATTCAACGCGAAGCCGATAATAAAATACAACGGGATTTAAAAAATTACTCTTCGATAATCTCTGATATAGAATTTACTGAAAACGAAATTAATGATGTTGAGTTGCGAAGTAACTCATCGCTCTCCAACCCAAAAACAGTAATTCTCAAAAAGCAATCCTACTCTTTCGCATTAATGTATATATTTATAAAAACAGCAAAGGAGAATGAGGAGGTTTGGTTTCTAAAATTTTTTGTAGAAACTGGCAAGATGCTTGATGTTTATGAGTGGTAAGTATGTATTTATTTTATCAGACCGTATACAAAAAGGGTTGTTACACGACTTGTGTTACTGTATTTCATAGTATTAGTGGGAAAATTGTGGTAAGATGTAGTCTTGATAAATTATAGCAAAATCAGCGGTGTTGATGGAGGAGGTGACAGACTATGTGGATGGCGATTAGGTGGAGTTTGGATGGTGGTTCGAATCATGTTATGAAAGTAAGTAAAACTGTGTCTGTCGTTAGTCTAATTCATAATATATAATGCATATTTCTTTAGGAAATCAGTTGTTCTTTAGTTTTTTTTTAATATTTTGAACATATTTCGAGCTACCTAGGGGATCCAAATGGTATTTAAAGTAAGCAGTCCGCCTAATTACAGACACGGACTAAATTTCATTAAAATCGTTCGAGCCGTTTCGAAGTTATTGAAGTTTTTGTAACTTAAAGTGAAGGGTATAAAAAAGACTAACTAAATCGAATTACAAACGTAGTTAATTTAAAAATGATTTTATAGACCAAAGACATATGTATAATGCTTTAATAATTTTTATGCAAATAGTATTTATATTAACTGAATTTATTTTGGGAATATTCTTTTATATATATGATTCTAATTGTGCTTTTTCCCTTATAAACTATATGTGAAATTTATTATTACATACTTTATGATATTCTCATACAGTATGAAAAATATCATAAAGCATTTTATTACAAAAGCAACTCAATAATTGAGGAGGAAAGCATATCCATATAGTACTATTTCGCTAACGCTTACTTAGCTCATCAGTGGATTTTCCTAATTTCTGAATACAAACCCAAGATCTATATGTTTAAAGTTCAATTAATCAAACGAGAATTATTTGAATATTAAACATACAAACCAAAAAATCTATAAACAAAAACATAACAATCCATGAGTTTACTTTTATAACATACACACATTTCTATTTTTAGTTTTTTATTCTCATCTACACTAGGCTTGCCATCGGCCAGCATAACTAATGTATTTTGAATCAAATGAAAAAATTAAAAAATGAAACAAAACAAAAGAATATCAAAATTTAATACCGTGCACATGTAGTATTTTATATTAATATATAAATGAATATTCCCAAAATAAATTCAATTATTGAGTTGCTTTTGTAATAAAATGCTTTATGATATTTTTCATACTGTATGAGAATATCATAAAGTATGTAATAATAAATTTCACATATAGTTTATAAGGGAAAAAGCACAATTAGAATCATATATACAAATAGTATTTAGTTTAGTCTTAAACATTGTTTTGAGCATAATTAATACACATATTTTTTAAATAAAACAACTTTAATATTTTATCGGAAATTGTTAATTTTTCAAGAAAAATAAAAATAATTCATTTTATAAATATTGTTTGATATTAAAAGTGTTGGAAATATAATTTGAGCATTAACACTTTGCTTATTCAACATGTATATTCACATAGTTGGCTTTGAAATATTTTTTATGTTGTGTCACTTTGTAGAAAAATTTTATATATAGTTTAAAAGAATTTGTCATCAATAAAAGTCATACATGTACATTGTGTTTTGTACATTGCTTTTTATATAAGAACTTTGTGGAATTACTAGAAAGGGTTTGCATCACCACAACTACATTTCAATAGGGAAAGACAGCAAAGATATGGCCGAATATTTAAACAGTTTTTGTGAAATTACGGAGAAATTAGCCGATGTTGGAATTAGTATTCAAGAAGAATTATTGGTAGTCATTTTATTGTCAAGTCTTCCGAGAGAGTTTGAAAACTTCGTTATTGCCATAGAAACGAGGGATTCTCTACCAGCGTTAGGAATGCTAAAGGTTAAACTTCTTGAAGAGTATGAACGTCGAAATCAACAAAACAAATCATCTACGATTGAACAAGCTTTTGGTGCAGCCAAAAGAGAAACAGGTTACAAGAAAGGTAATATTAATTTGAATGTTAAAAAGGGAAATTGCTTCATATGTGGTAAGAAAGGGCATTATGCAAATAGGTGCAACGAAAAACGTAATCAAGAAAAAACTTACTCTTTGATTGCAATGGCGAATTCTGAAAAAAGAGATACACAAACATCGACATGGTACATTGATAGCGGTGCTACAAGTCACATGTGTGCAAATCGAAATTTATTTTGTAAATTAGACAGATGCAGTGATAATATAATGTTGGCAAATAGAAAATCAATTGCTGCTGAAGGAATAGGAACAGTCAATCTGTTTATAAATAATAATAAAATTGTACTAAAAGATGTTTTATATTCCTCAGATCTGAATGGAAATTTTTTATCTGTCAATAAGGTCGTACAGTATGGTGGCAAAATCAAATTTAATAATAAGGGTGCAGTATTTACTGATGCTTACGGTGAAATAGTTTTAAAAGCCCGTAAAGAAGAAAATTTGTTCCAATTTAAAATAAAAATACCGAACGAGAAATTATGTGTTTTACAATCCATTAATGAAACTTGGCATCGTCGATATGGACATTTGAACTATGAAAGCCTGTTTGAGTTGTCGAAGAAAAATATGGTGAATGGTATAAATTTGACGCAGAAACATCAAGATCCGTGCGAAATATGTATGGTTAGCAAAATTCATGCTATAAAATTCCCGAAGAAATCTGAAAGTAAATCTGGTGAGTTGTTAGATTTAATACACTCGGATGTTTGTGGTCCTATGAAAATAGATTCAGTTGGAGGTTCAAAGTATTTCCTCACATTCATAGATGACAAGTCAAGAAAAGTTTTTGTTTATTTTTTAAAATACAAAAGCGAGGTATTTGAAAAATTTAAAAATTTCAAAGAATTAGTAGAACGTCATACAAATCGTAAAATAAAATGTATTCGTAGTGATAATGGAGGAGAATATATTAATAAAGATTTTAATAATTATTTGGAGCAATGCGGAATTCAACGTCAGTTAACGGTACCTTATACGCCGCAACAGAATGGGGTAGCGGAAAGGTTTAATAGAACAATAGTAGAAATGGCTCGTTGTATGTTAGTCGATGCTGGTTTAAAACAAGATTTATGGGCTGAAGCTGTAGCAACAGCAGTTTATTTACGTAATAGATCTCCATCAAAAAGTCTCGATGGAAAAACGCCTTATGAAATATGGACGGGTCGTAAGCCATGTGTAAATCATTTTAAAATTTTTGGTACAAATGCAGTAGTTTT
Source organism: Dexiosoma caninum (assembly GCA_963924685.1). Lineage (NCBI taxonomy): Eukaryota > Metazoa > Arthropoda > Insecta > Diptera > Tachinidae > Dexiosoma > Dexiosoma caninum. Next base: position 59,953,676 of record OZ004729.1, read on the forward strand.
GAATAAAAGAAGAGGAAAATTTGAATCAAAAGGTGCAAATATGATGATGGTTGGTTATTCTAGAGTATCAAAAGCATATCGCTTATATGATAAGAAAACACTAGAAGTTATTGAAAGACGCAATGTTTTATTTAATGAATATAAATTACCCTGTAAAGAAATTAATGATAACATTCAAAATTTTATGGATTTCGAAGCAATTGTAAATAAGAAAGATGTCGATGAACAATTTGAGACAAATAATACCTCAAATCAAGAAGATTTAGAGTATAGCATTGTAAGATCAGTAAATAGCGATATTTCACTTGATGAGGTTGTAGAAACAAATGAAAAAGGTAAACGTGGGCCAGGTAGACCTAAAATTTTTAGTAATGGTAGGCCAGGTCGTCCAAGAAAAATATATCAACAACTGAATAATGCAGTGAAGGAGCAAGTTCCAAAAACTTTAGAAGAGGCATTATCCACTCGTGAAAGTGAAAAATGGAGAGAAGCTATGAAAAAAGAAATGTCTTTGTTGGAACAAAAAGAGACATGGTCATTAGTTGATTTACCAGCAGGTCATAAAACTATTAAAAGTAAGTGGGTATACACTTTAAAGAAAAATAGTGAAGGTGAAATTGAAAGGTTTAAGGCAAGGTTGGTCGCCAAAGGCTGTAGTCAAAAATACGGCATAAATTACGAAGAAACTTTTTCCCCTGTTATAAGATACGAAACGATAAGAATGATTTTGGCATTAGCAGTTGAGCACAAAATGCATTTGCACCAAATAGATGTAACTTCAGCATACCTGAATGGAGATTTATATGATGAAATTTACATGCAACAGCCTCAAGGTTTTGAAAACAAAAGGTATCCAAATAAAGTGTTACGTCTGCACAAATCTCTTTATGGTCTTAAGCAATCCGGGAGAGCATGGAATTTTAAATTAAATGAAGTTTTATGTAAGATGGGATTTGAAAGTTGCAAAAATGAACCGTGTTTATATAAAAAAATACAAGACAAAGAATTGATTGTAGTCGCAGTTTACGTCGACGATATAATAGTTGGATGTAAAAATAAAGCAGAAATATTAAAATTCAAGTCTCAAATTAGTAAGAAATTTGAAGTATCAGATAAAGGTTTATTGGAACATTTTTTGGGGATGAAAGTTGAACGTAACGGTGAAACTGGAGATATAAATATCTGTCAGGAAAATTATATTAAAGATTTGTTACAACAATACAATATGGAAAATTGTAAAACATCATCAGTTCCACTAGAACCAAATTTTCAAACAAAATGCAATGAAAAATGTGAAGAGGTTGATAGCACATTATATCAATCACTTATTGGCTCTTTATTATATTTATCTTTAACGACAAGGCCAGATATATTATATTCTGTAAATAAATTAGCACAAAGAAATACTAATCCACATGTAGAACATTTTAAAGCGGCAAAACAAGTTCTTAAATATTTGAAAGGAACTCAAAATCTTAAATTAAAATTTTGCAAAAGTAATCAAGAGTTAATCGGTTATGCTGATGCAGACTGGGGTGGATGTAAAACTGACAGAAAGTCACATAATGGATACATATTTTATCTTGGAAATTGTGCAATATCTTGGGAGTCGAAAAAACAATCCACAACAGCATTAAGCAGTACAGAAGCTGAATATATGTCTATATCAAATGCAGCAAAGGAAGCAGTATACTTAAGAAGATTACTACAAGAACTTGGTTTCATAAATGAAGAAAGTATTAAATTGAACGTCGATAATCAAGGAGCTTTAAAATTAGCAACAAATCCAGTATTTCATAATCGCAGCAAACATATAGATATAAAGTATCATCACATTAGAGAAGTAGTAAATAATAAGGAAATCTATTTGGAATACTGTCCTACGGAAGATATGATTGCGGATATATTTACTAAAAATTTGTCTAAATTAAAACATAATAAATTTGTTACTTTGTTAAATTTAAAAACATAAAATCAGTTTGTAAAATATATATGTATGTTGAGGAGGAGTGTTGGAAATATAATTTGAGCATTAACACTTTGCTTATTCAACATGTATATTCACATAGTTGGCTTTGAAATATTTTTTATGTTGTGTCACTTTGTAGAAAAATTTTATATATAGTTTAAAAGAATTTGTCATCAATAAAAGTCATACATGTACATTGTGTTTTGTACATTGCTTTTTATATAAGAACTTTGTGGAATTACTAGAAAGGGTTTGCATCACCACAACTACATTTCAATAAAAAGTATCAAAGTGTGCTTCCAAAATAAATTCTTTTTTTGAAATAGTTTATTTCCCAAAAAAAATACCTTTCCCAAAGAGTGAAATTTTCCAAAGAGTATATTTTTTAAAAAGTTTTAAAACCCTATTTCCAAAAAATTGCATATAAAAAAGTATTTCTTCAAAAAGCTATTTTTTATCAAAAGTACCCATTCACGAGACCCATATCATAGTCGTGCATAAAAAATAATGGTCCGCCATTTTGGAACGTTCTCCATGTTATGTTTGCAGAGGTTTTATATTTTATGCTCCCTTCTGAAAACTCGCATTCATTTGATACCCATTTCATCTGTGTAGATGAAAATAATAAAAAATTTACGTATGGAAGCACTATTTATGTAAATGTAATGCAAATATCAAGGTACAATTTTTTTTTTAAATTTCGAAAGAGTAATCAACGCATTCGAATTTTGCTGCATCTAAAAGTACCAAAAATCTGTTTATCTTTGTTTTAGCTCCTAAAACCCTAAAACTAAAAAAGGTATCAAATACAAGTCCGTTTATATTTCAGTAGCATTGTATACTTTTGGATATTACCGAGTTCACCCGTTTTTACCCCCTTAACATTTGAATATCCCATTATACCATTTAAATGTGAATCTTGAATGAATTATAGGTTACTTTTTTTAACCACGTCCACTTTTACGCCTACTAAATTATGTTACTTCTTCCACATGGTTTTTAACGGATTTTACAATAAAAAAGAGCATAACTTCATTTGTGGATCAATTTCCAAAATTATTTTTGCATATGGAAAAGGTCTTCTAATTTTTTTTTAACTTTTTGGGGAAGGCAAACTATAAATGCTGTTAAAAAATAAGTGGATTCCATATACATGCATCTGAGTAAAACTATTAAAAAAATTAATTAAAAAATCAATATTGGTATTTCTCTTTTCAACCATATATCTCCCAAAGTATTAGGCATAGAACAAAGCTTTTTTCAGTAATATATACTTCTAGAAAAAATTTCGAGAGTGCGATCTTACTTTTTCCAAATTCAAAAATATATAATATAATAATTGTACTTTTGTGCTTTTATCCCATTTAAATACTGCTTATGATGCACATTTTTTACTATCTTTAAACACCGCCATGATATGGTTAGCAAATTAAAGGGATTTTTGAAGGGAGCTTAAAATATAATGATATCTCTGAAAACACAATATGGTGGACGTCTATTTTTTTATACACTTCAATGATATGGGTAGCAAATGAAAAACATGGTTAAGAAGAAGACCAGAAATAAAGTAAAATGGGTACTTTTCAGCAAAACTGCAAAACTGAAACTATAGGAAAGGGATTCTAGGAGAAATGAGAGGAGGTGAATCTTCGCTATCTTACAAAACTGCTTTTTGTACGTTATTTGTTTTTGTAACAGTGTTGTAACGTCTCTGATGTCAAGGAGACGTATTAAATTTTTAAGATTCGTTTTAGCAGCCATTTTTAGTAATTATTTTACTTCGCCGATGCTACATAATACCTACGACGGAGGGCGTTCTGATGTTCCTGTGGATTGGATACAGCTGAAGGCGTTACTGTTCAGTGACCAGTGACTATGCGTTCGCCACTGAAACCATGCGACAACAACTGACACAAAGCCACACAAATGCACAACAGAAAAATGTGAGATGTATTTATGAGTCTGAAACTGGGGTTGAACCCATTAAAAATTTATCGTTTTGTAGTCAACGCGCAGCCTATACCCAAACTTAAATAAATAATATAAATTTAAATTAGTTGGAGAAAGTTGGAGATTTTAAGTTGTCAAATTATTCTTCAAAATAATGGCTTATTTTCGCAGTTCATTTAATGCTGTTGTCGGCTAATACTGAGCGTGCAGTGTATAAAGTAGTTATACACGTTTTTGAAAGTATGGTAGCATTCTTTGAAAACGGTAATAATTGCCATGCTATTATGCACCAGGATCAAATTTTAGTTTTAAATGTTCCACACAATTCTTTTATAATACACACGTTCATATTACACAAACAATCTTCTTTCTTTCTTATGTCTTTAAAAGGTTTCTATCAGAAAAAAGGAAATTACGAATTTTATTAAATAATTAAGTTAGTCCTTTAAAGGAAATTACGAAAAGACAGCACAACTGCTGTTCATTAAACTGCAAGAAAGCTAAAATATCATAAAATGCATCTAAAAAATATGACAAAAAAAATTATTGAAACAAAAACATCTACTTGAATTTGTGTGGCGAGAAATTTGATATGAATCAATTGCCACGTGGCTGCTTACTATGTATGCAATAACAAATAGTATAAAAAAATTAAAAAGAACCGAAAAGCTCTAGTTATGAACGTCATATGTTTAAATATTTAATTACTAATGGAGGGGTTCCACTAATATTATAAAAAAATTTTTTAAATAAAACAATTATTTAGAAAAAAGACCACTTCACTATTTAAACAGTTGCAACTTGCAACACAATCTGCCACCACCGCCAGCAGAATTGCTGGATTATGGAAAAATACCTGGAGGTGTTAACTGATCTTGTTAAACCGCAACTTGTTAAGTGCCATAAAACCACGATTGTATTCGATGACTGAACCTTTTCTGTTTTACCGTTTCCTCTAGAGAAACAGAATAATCTTCTTTCTGTACGCTGACTATTTGAGATAAATGATCAAATGGAAGCGTGCGCCTCCTTCTTACTGTTCCTTTATTATAATTTATCGTACATGATTTGTATTTAAGCATACAATAACAGTAACTGACTGTCTGGCATCATCATCGTCATCGTCATTATCACTTACGTTTTGCCCATCTGTGGCATTCTCTGTTCGATCGTATCGCATCATACACATGCCACAGTTTATGCGCAATCCCCATCATGATTCCTTTTGTTTATTACTCTCTTTTTTTCGTGCCAAAAACAACAATTGTGCGTAATCAGCAAATTAGCGTGAAAATAAGGGCTGGTTTCTTATTTACACGTATATTCGTATTTTGGTCTTATTTACTCGTAAATTGCCCTTTTTTGAGGTTATAATTTATTGCAGCTTTTTAACCATCAACTCGTTACTTCTTTCTTTTGATACTTTCGAATACTTCAGGAATTATTTTCTTTTGAAATAAAAAAAAAGAGTTGTTTTTATTTGTTTTTATATCGAAAAAGATCAACAATTAAGATCTCTTTTGCATTCGGTGGGCCATATGCCGTATTTGTAATGCAAGAAAAAAATTCCGTTTTTTTGTTCATTCGTTCATTTTATTTCTGTTAAGGGACACATGTTAGACAAGCAAAAATCGCTCCTGCAATTTTGAATTTTGGCAACATGTGTAGTATGCAAATATGTATGTACGTGCAAATGAAAGAATAAAACCTTGCATTTTTAGCAAGTAGAATTCAAATTGTACAAAAAAAAATTTAAATAAACATAAATTTATATTAATTTATTACTCAACAATTAGTGTGTATTTAACACAGCCATAGAAGAGAGAGGAAAATGCCAATATGAATAGTTATAAAGGAAATTAGTAAGAGGAAAAATTTGGAAATACAGTGGACTCTTGATAATTCGGAACTCGTTAATTTGAATCTCGCATTTGTTGAAATTGTGCATTATTTCATTAATTTGTTTTGTGGACAAAATATTCACAATTTTGCGAAAGTTTACATTTATATTTATATGGTTCTCAATAAATTTTCATAAATTATATATTCTGCCGCTGCAATCTACGGAAAGAAATTTGTAAAATGAAAAGAATTTTGCATTTTAAATATTGTGTAGACTCTCACTTATATTATACATAGAGGTTTGTGTTGTTAGCGCAGACACAATAGAAAATATTTTGGTCTAAGTGGGTATTGAACTGAGAATTTTATGTCTTCAGCCAACGGAAGGCCACCTACACATCAAATGTGTAACACATGAACATGTTCAAATATTATGTAAAAATATAAAGAGGCATGAAATTGTTAATACATATAAAGAAGCGTGTGAAGCGAACTCTTTGCTAAATTGCATTCAGTTCATCTTGAATCGTATAAAATTGACAAATTTTATAATGTGTAATTGTGTTGTGTAAGTGTCAAACAAAAATCAATTTGTATTCGTTGCAGCAAAACCAAATACTTGACACTCTAAAACGTGAGTGAATTTGTTTTCACTTCAATTTCAAATGTTTTCCGAGTAATGTATTTGGCTTGTTTGTGTGTAGGTATTTCCTATTTAAAACAGAAAAAAGGGAAAAAATTAAATCTGCCTATTTTATACGACAATTTAGTTTGTTTAAGCAGTTGTTTGTCGTCGAGTAATTTAATCTATGTAAATATACATTTTTACATGGCTTCTACTGCCTCTCTTTTGTAAATGTCATGTCCTTAACGAAATTAATTGACATCTGCATGCTAAACGAATCCTAGGCAACTCCTTTATGTTCCAACAAAATCTTGTAGCTACCGACACACAAACACAAGACAAACATCATAAATTGTTTGAAAAACATAAAGAAGAGCGTTAGGAATGTATGACTGACTCACTGGTGACTATGTTTTGTGTCAACAAAACAATGTGTCAAGCCATGTCGCCACCGTATTCGATGAACTCTAGGCATCAAAACTTGTATTTGGTTTACACATCCATATCTTTCTACGTTTATTCGTATGCATGTGAGTGTTTGTGAACGAGTAAGGTGTCTCTGCTGGAGAAGTTAAGTCAACAAAGATGCAGCACGCAAACATGCATACACACTCGTTCACTACATGTCGCGTCTTTAAGCCTACAAATCAAAGCCCACGCGTGTCCTTTTTAATGCAGCTGCATACTCGTATACTATGCATTGTGAGTATCTGCAGATCCTTTTTTTCATATTTTTCATATCATAAATTATATGCCGTTGACAATTTCTGTATGCTGCTGGCTAATCCATTACAATGTTTTTAAGGATATTTAATTATTTTCTTAAGATTTAATTTTTTGGTTTTCCCTTTTTTTTTTGTTGAGAGATTATGGAAATCTATTGGCTGCCACCAACACCGATGTCATACTCTTGCACCTTTAGTGCTCCCTATTAACCGTTATTAGTGCTCTCGTCCTCTGGTATTATGAATTTCAAGTGCCTGTTCTGCGTGTCATTTTAAAATTTTATTACGGTCCACTTGGGAGTTATTCAGTGTTTTTCTTTTCGGTGGCTGATGCATATAAAATAAATAAAAAAGGGATATCGTTTAATATTGTTGCAAGCTGCATGTTGCTCCGTGCACTTCTGAATATGCGCTTAATATTGAAAACATTTAAATCTGTTTTAAAATTAGTACGTAGCTGTTCAGCAAATAAAATTTAGTGTTTAACACTTCCACTTTTTTAATTGTATAATCGAGGCAGATGTTTGGGTTTGAAATAAAGATTTAAAAATAATTGAAGACATACGTTTCAAATGAATGACAGATTTGAAAGGAAACACAAAATATATGAAATTAATTTAAAGAGCATTAAGGTAATATGGATGTATCTTTTGGAATAAATTTTTATTATGTATGTATGTCTCCACATGTGGATCCCTAAGATGCAACTTATATATAATAAGATGCAACTTATTATAATCAAATTATATTTAAAAATTAACTGTCTTATTCATAAAAATTTATAACCCTTATAAAGTGTTTTTTTGTCATAAGGAAATTATTTTTATAACACTTTAAAAATCTAAATTTATTTTTATGAATAAATAAATAAGAGAAATATGTAGATAAGACTTTGTGCAGCCTGTACAGGATGGATAATTAAAATTTATGTTGAAAATGGTTAGTTTGGCAGCAGTTACAGTTAAAAAACAGTAATTTATTCATATTTGTTTTTTCTATAAAGTCAAGAAGTTTCCAAAAAGTAATGGTTTGTGGCGACATTAGTTTGTAAAGCTGCTATAGCTACACCTCGAAAACAACTTTTTACATATGAATCCTCATTTAGAGTCGAACTAGCCGCTGTGATAATAGGAACGCCGACCGAGTTCCACACACATAATTTTGATAAAAAAAATTTCACCCACCAACGCATACTCGCATATAATAATATATCAATCGGTTTACAAATACGTCTTTTAGGGCGGAACTTGAAGAGTACGCGGAATGTGTACGTTTCGTTCCTCAAAAAGTAAGACGTTTGAGGAGGTTGAAGAGGTAAAAAATATAATCGAAAACCTCGCTCTTCATTGTGGATTCGCATTCGATAGCCCTGCAAAGCAACTCTGCTTTAAAAATGTTAAATAAAATAAGCTACTGCAGAATTCTGCACGTATCTCTTTTACACACCATCGCTTTCCAACTAGTTCCAGTGGATACATTGCATACCTAGGAGACAACCCTAAGCTTTGATCCCAGAAAAATTAAAAGAAAACGTCCGCGAAGTAAAATAGTAAATTAATTGACTCTACTTTAACTTACTGGAAAACAAATATTTATAAAATCGTGAAAAGTTGGTTAAAATAAACAGTAGTATAATTACAGATCTCTTCAGAATAAATTAGATCGTAAATAAGTAGAAATATATTAGTATCATTTTTAATTTTATAAATAGTTGAGTTCACACTGCATTCACTAAGTCCTTACTCGTTATATAGGTAGAATTGTCAATATATTCTGGTCTCAAATTGCTGCATTTTATAGTGAACGAAATTCCTATCATATTTTAATACAATTTTGTTTAAAATTCAATTTGAATCGAATGCCCTAATTTGGACACTGTTTTTGTAAAATTATAAGAATACAGACTTAGCGAGTAACCATAAACGCTGCTAAAATCATTTGGTACTTCTATATATTACAAATCGCATAATTTTCGAATGAAAAAAAGTGCAAATTACCTAACTAAACAAACATATTAGAAATGCGTTCACGATAACAAAGTTTAAAAAACTCTTAACAGCTACCGGTCCATTTTGAATTCAACTAGTGCTTTTATAGTTATTGTGATAACAAAACACTGAATTATTACTTAATTTTTATTTTAATCGTAAATTTGTACATTGATTGTATTTTAATAATCGCGTTCTTAAGAGGCACAGCTGTAGAAGCAAAAATCTCACGAAGAACCGACTTCTGTTTGCTTCTGTTACCTTTTGCTAATGCGTTGAAAGTTTGTTGATTTTGCAAGTTAGGCCGATTCGGCAATGCCACCCTTTAATGACTTTACCAAATTCATCTGACAACGTTGAACGAATAATCAAATAAATTTGAAGTAAACCAAAATTATAAATTTCTTAGCACAACAACAATTAAAGGAATTTTGCTTGCAAGAGTTTAATACAATTTAACTCTTCACATGTAGAATAATAATAAATATAATAATAATTTCTTACTCGATTTTTCATTCAACACATTTGCACTTTATTGTTCAACTACAGCAGTTTTAGGAGGGAAATGAATATGAAATAATGAAAAGTACAAATCACTGATGAAGAAACTTCTGTCAGATAATTGGTAATCTGGAAAAAAGTAAATTGAGTTTTTATGATGGAAGGAGGTCAATAGTTTTTCAGGTTGTAGTTACAGATATTGCTTCCATCCTAGATTCTAAGTGGTAACAGCTGCTTTTATAAAAAACAGGTTCAAGCTAAATTCACTGCCAATATTAGAATACTTAAGAGCATTGATAAATTTTTATTTCGCTTTGAATTAAAAACACGAAGACTCGATTTTCTAGACGTTGTATTGTGTGTTTCATTCTTCAGTAAATTCTCATATACTGACTAATCTGTAGAAAGCAACAGCTTTCCTAAGAAAAAAGTTAAAAAAGAAATGCAACCCCAAGAAGTTACTTGACACAGGTAATAAATAGTTTTACAACCAATTGATTGCTTAATAATCTACTCATGGGGAGAAAAAAATTTGTCGCAATCATTTCACCAAATTTTTAGATATATCGACCCTTTAGCGCCAAATTATCGTAAGCGCCAAAACACTGGGCTGCTTTGGTATTTGAAATGCTTCTTACGTGCCATACTAAATTTTTCTCTGTAGTTTCAACAATTTTAAAACTAAATTCCATTCCATCCAAAATAACCCTCTTATTTTATTTATTCTTATTATATTTTGTAACAATATATTTTTTCTAGTTTCAGTGTATTTAATTTAAACTGTCATCACTTGCTTGAGCCATTAATCATTTTGAAGGGACACAAATTTTTGAAATATTTTACGAGCGACATGTCACAACAATCTGACAACAAATGTGACCAAAGAGGCGCACATCAGTTCAAATTGATGAAAAAATTTGTGCAATTTAATTGGAAACGCTTAAAAATATGTATGTATACATATACATATGTACATAAGTATGTACATACATATATAAATAAATCCTTACAGTGATCCTTTTGGTCATATTTTTTATGCCCGTAAGGATACCGTAGATGAGTGATTCAGACGTTTTGTTGGTATTTCGAAGAGTTTTTATTTTTCAAATTGTTGTCATTGTACGGTCATAAATTTTTTTTATTTATTTATTGTTCTGTTATGGTTTGCATTCGTAGTATTTATTTCCTACAGTTTGTTAAGGTTTTTATCGGTTGGGGGCGTTTTTATTGCTCCAGAATTATTGTTGCTGCTGTATTGCATATTTTCATGCTTGCGCAACTCATTTATTTATTTATTAACAGTTTACTCCTAATTCACCTACCGATGTTACAATTTATGTCGCTGACGATGTTTGACAACTGTTTGGTTGTTGATGTTATTTGTCTTTCAAAACGATGCAACAAATATCACATGCCTCATCAAATTGATTTATTTATTTCAATATATGTTTTATTTTTCTTTACTAAAATCTGAATGAAACTCCATTCTATGTTGCTCTTCTTTCTCATTGAGAATATTTTATTAGTTGATTTTGTTTTCTAATTTGTGAGATGTGATATGAAAACAAATAGTTTTTATTGAACTGAAGCTGTCATAAAGTTAATTTTGAATTACGATTTAAGCTCACTATTTATAATACAGTAGTACTCTTTACGAAACAATGATTAGAAATCTGCTCTTCGAGTGTCCGGCTTTGTACGCATTGCGACACAGATTTGTGGGCAGACATCTACTGATCGACCTATCGAAGGTGTCGCACGTGGTAATAGCTGACCTTAGTCGATATCGTAATGTAACGGCGTGGAAATAGTACTTCTCTTCGATCACTGCAGATGTATTGCATAGGTTAGGACTGCGACGAGTAGGTGATATTATCAAAACGAAATATCGGGATTCGAAGATAAACAAAATAATAACAATATTTTTATTTAAAACTATGTTTGTCATAACGAATTACTACAGTTCGACTTATGTCTGCTTTTACATTGGGCAATTTTAACTGACGCAAGTCTGAGTTTGTAGGAGGGCAGGGCAAGAAGAAGAAGAGGGTCGAACGACAAAATTTTCGTTGCGAAAAATAAAAGAATTTAATGCATATGAAAATTAACACAACACTTCCGTTGAACAAAATTCGTCGTACGCGACGAACTCTGCGAAAAATTTATTTCTATTTCATATGCCGAGGAACGACAAAAAATTAGTACAGAGTTACCGGTTTTCATTTTAGTTTTCAAATATATTTGTAAATAAAGTTAATTTTTCTTTAATAATAGTTAAATTCTTAATACGCATCATTTATGTTAAATATACACAATTATTTACCATAAAATTGATTTCTAAATATTTTTTGTTAACATTTAGTTTTTTCTAGTATTTTTTTTTTATACAATTGTAGTTTTTTTGTCGTAATTGTGCGTAACAAACTCTTACCGACGAATTCGGTGTGCCAGACAAAATTCGTTGTTCGTTCAAATAGTGTTCCCAACATTACTTCAGTTCTCTTTTGTTATTTTTATGTCAGTCTGATGTCAAGCTGATTATTTCGCTTATTTACCTGCTTACATTTAACATAGGACGTTTAATCGATGCCGTCTCGCTTAAAAATTAAGGAATGATGTCAAAAAGTGCCATTACAATTTGTTTTACATTCAAAGTCGAGCTGCAAGCGAGCTCGATAATACGCCCATAATGATAGTTAAATTAGAATCTTATGCTTATAGATTACAGTTTTTGTTGCACATGCAGGGTGGCGATGGCTAGAGTAGTCGGCACGTTGACTGCAAAACCAAAAAAATCATGGGTTCGACCCCAGTTTCATAAATCATAATCACATCTCGTGTCAGACATCTTTGTGTCAGTTGTTGTCGGAAGGTTTGAGTGTCGAAGGCATAGTCACTCGTCACTGAAAAGCTTCAGCTGATAGCAATACAGAATCACATCACAGCGCCCTCCTTCATCGATATTGTGTAGCACCTCCGAAGTAAAATAATTACTTATAACGGTATTTCAGCACTGGTATAAAAACAAAGAAGTGCTAAAAGCAGAGTTGTAAGTTAGCGAAGCTTAACTCCCTCATTTCTTTAACCATCTCTTCTCACTAGTTTGCATGTGTAAGACCCTTACCTGAGTGCTGGTCCAAGATAAAAATAAAATGTGTGCTAACGTTACGTTGTGGGATTGTAATGTGGGCTTAACATTATATATTACACATAAATTACATATTTAGTATGCTAGCTTAGAATGTCATGCTGATGTCGACGTTTATCTGTCTACTTTTTTTTTATTTTACCGCTCGGTTGCCGGAGCAGACTGTGTGTGCCTGCCTAAACAATCCAGTTTGAAAAGAGAATTGAAGAAATTTGCTGAAGGAAAATTGGCCAATCTAAAAGCACCGTATGTGTTTATGTGCTTGTAGGCAACAAATAACGAAGTTTATTACAGAAGGAGATGTTTGGTACAGAAGCTACTCGACATGTTACTTATTGATCAATTGAGGTTTTAATTAATTTTTTAAATTTATTTTTTTTGTATCTTGAATGACCTGCATATTTTTTCTCTCGTTTCCTTCGTATCGAGGTCTTTATTTCTTCCTTTTGTTTGTCAATTAAATGTTTTAGTGTCATTGCAATTGTTGCTGATATTGATCCCAGATGTTGCAGTCAAACAGAACATATTTGTGTGGTAATGGCCATAATATAGTCAGTATAAATACGGGTACTTTTATTCGTGTAAGTAACTTGACCATCTGTACGATGCTGTCACTATACAGTTCATCTTTACTTCGATACATCGTACGTATAAATATTGTTGTTTGGCTTGAAACAATTTTCGGCTGGTCATTGCTAATTGGTCATTGTATTTTGTGGTTTTCTATTGACACTTGAAATAAATTTAAAATTTAATTATTATTTGACTTTTTAATTGTATGAATTACAGCGGATATTTTATAAAGTTAATTTACTGTAAAATAAAGCACTTGACGGCAAATAGTTATTTATGGGAATGAGGTTCTGTTGTAGTGTAATAGAATATTAAATTTTCCTTGGAATATTTATTGTATCTGCAACAGTACTTACGACTGGCTTTTTCTAACTGTTTCCATAACAATTATTAATTGACCCGAAACAAGTTGTTCAATTGATTGGGTTCCTAACCTAAATCTAAAATTCATATTACTGCTTAAATAGGTGGTGAACTTCCACCTAATAAAATATCTAGAATCCTAGAATTTGCTGAACGACCGCATGTATCGGCCGGCGCTTCAAAGACTACTTCGAAGTTACTCGATTGCGGACAGGAGAGGGTGAAGAAACTCATTGGGGATGGCAGGGTAGCCAAATCTATAGACTTTCTTGAGCATCGTCGCAATGTAGAATGTGCTCTAATGAAAACAGGGAACTTGTTCCCGAAATCCATTCATTCCTGCGCACAACGCGATCACCATTAAGTGCATTTGCGGTCGATTTGGTAACGAATCGCACTACGAATTACAGAGATGAATCGTTTGGGCATTTTTTTATTGGCCATTTCGAATTGTAGCTCACAAAATATTTAGCTCTATTTGGCTGTTTGTGGATTGTCGTGGTAAAAGAGCAAGCCAGTTTAAATCTATAAAAGAGAAGATTGTGTCTAAAAGTGTAAAGTATAAATATATAAAATGAATTGTTGCGTTTTTGAGTATGACATGGACCACAATTGACGCAATAAATTATGACGCAGAAAACTTGTGATTTACGTTTTCCCTGAATACTATAAAATTTCATCTTTACATCGGATTTAATAAATACTATATGATCAACAATGGGTCCACATCCCTCAAAAATTTTGCTGATTCATTTTTGTTTTTAGAAAACAAAAGTTCTCTTTCTTATAGGCAAGCCAAACTTAAATTGTGGCATATAGGCATTTTCACAGAAAGTTTCTATTAAAGTTCATGGAAAACAATTTTTGACATGTTTTTTTTTTTAAAGAAAACCCTTAAAATTTTATTATACTGAAAATCCCAAAAATGTATCTTAAATGCACCGTGACAAAACGTTCTGTTAATAAATCGGACACCATTAAAATCTTTATTGTTTTTTCTTTTATATATTTCCTTCTTAAAAAGCAATTATTTGAACTCCAATAGCGAATACAGTTCTAATTGTTGTTAGTTTAGCAACATAGCTTTATAATCTACCACTTTTCCTATCCAGTTTTCTTCTTCGATGCTGTTTTCTGTGACCGGAGCACATTGTCACTATTCACTATCCACTCTTACCGTACATTGTTAAATTCTTTAGGAAAATTTGTTATCTTAAAGCGGAGACGTTTATTTCTTGTTTATTTGTAGCGATGATGATGAAATAGCTAATAACACTTTCGTGAATATCGACATTTTTTTTGGGAAATTAAATTGTTTAGTTTTGTTTTTTAAAGTTTAAAGAAATTAATCGAATTTATATATGTACAATTTAATATGAGGAAACCAGAATTATCGGCTGTTTTTTTAGCTGTGCGAGCACTCAAATAGATAATACAAAACAGAAATATTTTTGGAATAAATTTTTTTTTTATTATATTCTGGTAGATAATTTCATGGCATTTCTTTCTTAAACGAGTTACATGGTTCATTCGAACAGTACTATGTTTGAATAATTTTTCCAAAAAATCTGGCCATATGGCGTCATTGATGGCTCGAATATTGCCTTCCAAAGCTTCAGAAGTTGCTGGTTTGTTGGCATAAACTAATGAGTTTAAATAACTCCATATTTAACTGATTAATTTTCGGAAACCAAAATTCAATCTGCATGGTTCGAGAGTTGCACGAATTGCTTCTTCAGTAGGCCAATAATGTTGACCGTAAAATGGATAAAGTGCTCTATGAACTTCGCGAACACACTTATTTTTTTAAAGTAAATTTTCACAATAAGGAAACTTTATTCTGGCGTTAAACAATTTATGATCCCTTGCCAAAAACTTTATGAACAGAAATGTCAATAGAGTTTGACATTCTCAGCTGTCGATATCGATACATCTCATGCAGCTAAAAGAACACCCAAGATATAATTATCAACTTAATACTTGCAACATGTGCCAAATTTCCATTCCATTCCATTCAGTTTGTGAGGATTTCAGAAATATAAAATGAAATGACCACTAACTTGCTACATACATTCTGGCCCATCATCAACTCATCCGCAATAAAAACATTAGTGACCACAAAAATCTACAAGTTGGGAAAATTGTTGATTATTCTCATGAACGGTTCATGTGATGTTTTCGTTGCATGATGTCTGACCGTCGGCGAGTCTGCGCGAAAAACAATGATAAAACATGCGCTCAGTGGACATACATATATGTAGTTTGTATGTGAGTGCCAAATGAAATTGCCAACTGATGACGTGATATTGATAAAAGTCTAAAGTAAAGTTATTGGGGAATTATTTGTGGTGTTGAGTTTTTTTCCTCTTGTAAATACTCGCTTCATATTTATAACTGCCAAGTCGAGCCAATGTCCTTCCAGGTTATAGAATTCGTGATTCAACTCATTCACTGATGGACAAATATGTCTTGCAACACTATGCCAAAAAAATTATTCTAAAATAGGAAAACCTTTTTTAGTAACTTTGTAACAACTGCGTAGCCATTATTTTTAAGGTTGGTTATTATAGTTGTCAAGTACTACTGTCACTTGCTGCCATTGCTGCAGTTGTTAAAGCGTTATTGTAGTTAAGCTTCATTTTCATTGCCATTGTTTCGATATAAACTCACAGATAAGTCACTGAATTTATGGTGAATACGCGTAGTATAAAATTCGTAAGGGAACAACAATAATAACAGTGACAGTATAACGCGAAACCATCAACTCAATTTCGTACAACGACCACAGACACATCAACAACAACGCCATGTTGTAGTCGTTTTTGTTGTTGTCATTACAGTGCTGTTACTGTTGCAATTTAAGAGCGATTACATGCTCAATGGCATTTTAAATGGACATTGTGGTTGTACATCAATGTCGCATACGCTCCGAGGTGTGGAGATGGCGTTTACCTAAAAATGCTGATATGAACCTTTAAGGAAAAAATGTAAAAACATTGCAAAGAATTAAGACGAATCTTATATCTCCTTCACTTTTCATATTTTACGTTGGCGCCAGGTTTGCGTAATTTGTAACATGGCACATAGTAAAAAATTTTAATTATACAGATTGTTAGTATGTCAAAAGATAAAAGCTTCCTTCGTCATCCCGAAAATTAAGTTTCTTCAGAGACTATTGAGAGTAATATAATCCGAGACAAAGCGTCGAAGTAAGACGCTAAACGTTGCTGTAGTAATATTTATGTTGCTGCAGGATGGGAAAACAACTGAACCTTACAGGTGTGAAAATTCCGCAGCATAGAGAGCTTGCAACTTTTATTTATAAAGCAGAGGAGTAGTATCTCTGGTATTAATATAGACGTATTCATTGATTGCAGAACAGCACAGAAATAGCAATTTTGAATTTACGCCTCTATTTTATTTGGTTACCCTTAGAACTTACATGCTACGATACAATGTGTGTATATAATATATAATGCGGAGCTCAACTATCCGATATTCGTAGAACTTCCAAGTGTTTGACCTTTGACAGAATTTCATAAATAACACATTGATGTTAACATGGTCTTTTAAACTGCACTCAAACTCTCTTTTGACAAATCGTCTTTTGTAGTCAACGTGGTTAAAAAGCTGCCAAACTGTCGATAGTCTCCACATTCGATATTTTCGATACTATAGTATAGCTTTCGAAAAAAACCCCATCGATAATCCAATGGAAAGAAACCTATCGATACAATCGATTATTTGCCAGCTCTATGGCGCAAGAGCTGGGTTCTAATCACGGTATTCGACACTGAACAAAATACATCGAAATTTTTAAGTATCATCGTATTCTACATCGAATAAAATGTATCGTAATTTGAGATAAGAGCATTCGAAATCGATTAACAAAACACGTTACATCTTTCGATCTGTGTCAATCGTATGGCGAAAAAATAATTTCAGTTATGATTCTGACCAGAAAAATGTTTGCCAAATTCTACCCAGGAGCATAGAAAATTTGCTTTACGCGGGTTCTTAATTGTTTTCTAATATATCAACCCCTGTGCACGAAATTGTCGTATGTTACATTTTTTTGGAAATCGACTTTTTTATGCAAATTGGTTCTAAATCCATTAATTCTTCTACGGAAGTGCACTGTTGTAGCTATAAAACAAAGAACGTGCAAAAGCAGAGTTGTACGATAGTGAAGCATCAAAATCCTCTCATTTCTCTTGCTATGCCTTTTTTCTAGTTCCAGTATAATGCATCGGATGTGTAGGGGTCTTCTCCAGAGTGCTGATCAAAGATAAAAAAATTAATAAATAAAAATTATTTTTTTAAAGTAAATATTTATTTTATTTAACAAAACCATAAACAAAGTTATAGTATTGAAAATTAAGTAAATAAAATAAACTAAATACCAATTATTAATACAGATATCACAGATTTTAATTAAAATATATATAAAAAGTTTTTAGTCTAAAACGTTTGTAAGAACATGGAAGAAAATTACGTATATTAACTGCACTTGAATAATTTTAATAGTTCTAGTACTACTTTGAGTTTAACACAATTGCAATTATTCGAGAATATATTTTTCCAAACAATATATAACTTTGGTTTGATTTAATTTTACTTGACTGCACACTTTGCTTAAATGATCTGCAACAGCGAAAGAAAAATTGTGTTCGAAAATAAATAGAGCAAGTTTGATTTCACAACTCTTAAATCTTAACTTGTTCTTATTATTTATTTTATTTTGTTCTGTTAAAATAAGTTTGTATATAATTTATAATATACCATTACAAATATCAAAATGTAAAACTGTTATTTATTTACGCAGTATCTGGTAACAGTGGCTCTAATATTCAGCTGCGCAGGAACTAAATGTGTTGCGAATGCTGCAGATCTGGGAAAAGGCGTGTGGTCAGATTCAAACCGTATTAAAAGCTCAAAGTTGCTCAGGTGGTAGATTTCGACGATTCGAGGAAATTGCAAGTTCTTGAGCACCACCTATTGGATACATCCATGTAATAATAATGTTAATGAGTGTTAGTATTCGCAAGTGGTAGTACATCAAAACTGTATAGCAAATTATTAAAGATGTGACTTGTTTGTTGAAACAATCAGCAGAAATACGTTGTAACCTCGGCTAACGCAACTCCTCGATAATCGCAACACCAAAATTCTTAACATTGGTGACTCTATTAAGGCAAGTATTTCATACGACATCTTCGAATCGCATAATTTGTCTAGTTGTTAATGTAAACAGAGGGAACGT
Source organism: Dexiosoma caninum (assembly GCA_963924685.1). Lineage (NCBI taxonomy): Eukaryota > Metazoa > Arthropoda > Insecta > Diptera > Tachinidae > Dexiosoma > Dexiosoma caninum. The sequence goes on from OZ004729.1 coordinate 59,972,623, forward strand.
CGACTAAAGTTTTAAAGCTAAAAATTTGCATAACTTCGCAGTGCATTTCTTTTTAAATTCCTATATTTTTAATTTACATTTAGTAGATATAATTCAATATAACCTCAAATATGATACATACACAAATGCGAGTAATATTTGTTAAGTATTTTGCACCAGAGAAATTTCATAAAAGGCATAACAAATCGATGAGCTGTTCATATTATTTGTAGGGTTTTAAATAAAAGGTAGCAAAAAGCAACAACAAGGTTGCAGCAGGAGAAGATTCAAAACTGACATTTTATTGTATGTATTTCACATTTAGCCTGGTGCAAACTGCGTATGTGCGTGCAGTTATTAGGAAGGGACATTGTTGTTCAAGTACAGATAATCTTGGTAATATGAGAAGATGTATACGAATGAATGTGTAGGTGCAGAGTTTTAAAATAGTATTTTGTCTGTCTCCTAGAAACAACTTGTGAAAATTGTGTGAAATATTTTTAAAGGGTGGGCAATTTGGGCTTAGGAAGTAAATTGGCTGTCAAATGATGAAATGTCTAGAATTGAGCTGTCATCAGTCCTCGAAAAGCCATTACATCCAAAGAAAGTGACCGTATGTTGCGGTTTGTGGTCAGGCGGCATAAGCCGCCCGTATTTTTTCGAAATTGAGCCGTCACTGTGACTTCTCTGCGCTAGCAAACCACAATAACAGATTTTTTGTCGCCACAATTGCCTAATGTTGACATCAGTTACCTTTGGTTTCAGCAAGGCAGCGCCACAAGTAACACAGCCGTCTAAACAATTCAGTTATTGTATGAGAAATTTCCCAGTCGAGTAATGTCTCGATTTTTCGATGGCAATTGGCCGCCTCGTTCTTGTGGTTAACGCCGCTGGATTATTTTCTCTGGGGCCATTTGAAACACCGGATTTACGTGAACAAACCACAAACGTATACTGTATGACGTATGCCGACGGGTTAGAGGTGGACATTAGCCCGACATCATATTCCAAGTCTCATATTTGTACTTTACATTGGTTTCAATAAAAGTGGTATGAATAAAAGTCTGTTTTTAAGCCAATTTACTTCCTAAGATCAAATTTGTCCACCCTGTACGAATATAATTAAAATTGCAATGGAATATCATTTTGATTTATTTACGCCACATTAGCGAATAAAGAAATTAAAGGGTCACATTATGTATATATGTCTTTCGATCTAATATATAAATCCGATTTCGGTATTTGACTACGATTAATATTTTGGGTTTGGAAATAGAAAAAGATATACCGAATGGTTTCAATCTCTTTGCTGATGTAACAACACAAAAAATAATTAAGCGGTTAAAACAATTTGACTACCCAGCAAAAAAAATTTAATGGGTTCACAATGAATTTGTCTTCATGACTTCTGGCACTTTTTTGTCTGAATTAATTTTAAATGCTATATTAAATGTTAACAAGATTTTCACTTTTGAGCTCATGGAAAGCGCATTAAAGTCTGCTGATAATTCATACCAACAAGTGCGCATATCAAGTACATGCTGAATATATCCGTGGTTTTCTTAGTTCTATCGAAGAGCTAGTTCTCGAGTTATTGCAAACAATGTGGAGCAACTTCCGCTTTTTTCAATATAACGGCAAATCTCGAGAAGCACAGTCAATCCAAAAAAAAGTAATTTATAGGCATTGAATCGGAGTACCATATGTATTCAAATTGACTATGAAACCTAGACCATACACAAAAAGAAAATTGATTTTGTTGGTCTGTGTTATTTATCTGTTTTGGCAAAACATACCCAATGGAACAAGCAGGAGTTTGTTAATGTTGAAATTCTAAAAACAGAATAAAATAAATTTTATATATAATTGCAAAAAATTCCCCAATAATATACTGTATTTTAAAAAAAAAATTATAATAATTGCATAAATAAAATGTTATAAAGTATTTAAACAATATAGCTCATTCTGCGCCACCCTGTATAATAATTTTTGGATTTTTATTAATCAGATTTTTTTTTCAATGATTCAGAAATACTTTTCTGAGTTATGAAGGTATATTGATTGAATTTTGAATAGAAATTTGTATAATAAACCTTTTATGACTAAAAAAAATTTTTTATTAATAAGGCAATTTATAAAATTTATTAATATATATTATAAATTAAAAATTGTAAATTATTTATACGTAGGCCCTGCAGATGAATAATATGCTCAGAATATATTGATCTAGACAGAAAAGTTATTGATTAGTTTTACTGAAGAATCTTACGAAAGAAAATGAAAAAGGAAGAACCAAAAAAAATTTAATGGATTCAGCTGTAGAGAAAGAATTTTTAACAATCGTATAATAAAAAAAAACCTTTTGCTGTTATTTGTCAATGAGCATGTTATTTGAAATAGCAGAATCTGTACTCTTGAACTCTTGATCAATTTCTCCAAACAGACATTTAAATATACAGGGTGTCTGGTAGCAGATTTCTATTTAAAAAAAACGTAATAATTGACACAAAGTTCTATTAAGAGCATTGAACGATAGACAGGAAATGCGGATTTTATTTTTTAAAGAGTATATCACCCAGATCCTTTTTTAAAATTTCATGAATAATCGCTCTTCGAAGTTCCAGTGAGGCTGCTCTTTTCCGTATTGAAAGTCGCGAATGTCAATGTAAACTGCTTTCAACCAGTTCAATGTTTTCGGGAGTCCTTGAAGATCGACTGGGCCCTGGACGCGAAGCAGTTGCGCGGAATCTCTGCACCCACGAACGAATTAAATTTACACTCTGTCCATCACTTATTCGCCGAATACCGAACTTTGAACAAAATTGTCGACGAGAAATTACGTAAGAATCATTACTCTTAAAGAATGTCTCCACAACAAACGTGCGTTCGCTGGATGCTCACTCGACCACTGCGACATCGTGACTGACAAATCCGCACAATCGATAAATCCAACGGCGCCACCCTCCCTCCGCACCGTTTATTACTTTTTGAAAGAATCGTATTTAAAATTATAAATTTGCCACCAGAGATCGCTTTTACTGAGCCTCAAATGCTGACCATTCTTAAAAAATCCAACATATTATTAAAGAGTGAGTTTTTAATTATTTTAGTATAATTAAATTTTAAAATGTTTCTGCAGGAATTATAGAATTACTGTCTTAGCGAAAGTGTTTTGTTTTGATGATAGCTTTAATTTTCTGGCATTAGAGTGGTGCATTACTGTGGTAGAAACAGAGATCTGGTGCATAAACACTACAATAGAATACTGGAAGTCAATGGTCATTGATGCAGAATATTGGGCTTCTCGTAACAAAAACATTGATACATATCTTTAAGATCCGACTGCAAACGCCAAATGTATAAAGAAAAGTTGAAAAACGCGACTCCTACCTTAGTCAAAAAATCGTAGTAATCTGTGATGTAAATGCTTGGAAAGGAAACTTTGCGGCTTGTCTGATTTATGGTCTATTCTTCACTGGGCTAGTGCAGTTACTGCATTGCGGAAATATATGTTTTGTGCTTTTGAATGGTCGACCACTAGTGGCTAACTATTTGCGGTTGAACTGGTAGTAGTTTCATCTTCGCATTTAATCAGTTTCGCGTCCTTCAGTTTCGTTGGACAGCCTAAAAACTCGCAAACATCATTCCACTCACAATGGCGTCTCTCATGGTGGCGATGGTCGATGTACTACTAAACGAAAAATTTTTCCTGGGTTCAACCCCAGGAACAGACTCATAAAAACATCTCGCATTTTTCCTGATGTGCATTTCTGTGCCTTTGTGTCAATTGTTGTCGCAATGTTTCAGTGGCGAAAGCATAGTCACTGGTCACTGAACAGTTAACGCCTTCAGCTGTATCGAATCTACAGGCACATCAGAACGCCCTCCTTCGCCGGTATTGTGTAGCACCGTCGAAGTAAAATAATTACTAAAAAAGGCTACTAAAAACGAAACTTGAAAATTTGTTACGTCTCCTTGACATCAGAGACGCTACAACACTGCTATAAAAAAAATAACGTGAAAAAAAGTGTTGTAAGATAGTGAAGCTTTACCCACTATCATTTCTCCTACTATCCCTTTCCGATAGTTCCAGCACAATGCACCGCATGTGTAGGGGTCCTAGATAAAAAAAAAATACACAATCATTTGTGAAGACCGTACAACCCTCGTTTTACTATTATCGACCGCACACAATGGTCTTATCAGGTGAAGGCACTGACTTGTTTCCTTTGACTTCCTTAGATGTTACCCCCTTCTTATAGCTTACTATCTAAATTAACATCTAGGTACTTATACATGAATCTTGCCTTCGTTAGTCTGCTCCCCACTACTGCCGGCGAACACACACATTTTATTGATAATAAATTTACCCGGTGCCGCCTATACGATAAATTTGCCAACAACGAGTGTTATCATAGAAAAACTGTTACTGTAAATTGATTTGTTGACTTAAAATTTACTTTTATTCCATTTGCCGAAACGTTTAAAATTACTTATAGATAATTCGAAGATTTCGATGCATCGCTCTTGAATGAAATAAAGTCTGATGTATGAAAAACAGATGCAAACTGTTCAGTCCATTATTGAAAATGAAAAGAGAAAAGTTTTAAAATAAAATGTTTTTAAATTGTATCAAACGGGTGCATCTTTGAATTTTGCTCGTCAGAGATATTTATTACATTCTCTAGTCGTTATTGACAGCAATATTAATATTTGTTTGTTTACATTGCACATTCGCCACAGTATCCTCAAACACAAATGACTGACACATAACAATATTTATTATTTCAATTAAATTATTGTATCGTATAAGTACGCTAGAATATACAAAATTCAAATTTTTGCTTCTCTTTAAAATTATGGAACAGAAAAAAATATTAAGAAACAAAGTGGTAACGCTGAGCACGGTAGAACTAGAACATTTTTAATAATACAAAATATAAATGGAATACAATATTTTTTTAATAATTAGTATTAAAATACATACATATATATATATATATATATTTTATAGTATTTGATACCAGTTAATGCTGCGTAAAAGTATCAGCATTTAAGATAGCATATGTGGAAGTAAATATTTTTCACTGCTCCTCAACAAGTTAATGTAATTTAACTAGTGCACTTCAGGGCATCCAAGCGCTACAGAGTCACAATTATAGCTAGAGAAATTTTGGTTTCAACAGAGTAGCGCACCAATTCATACAAATCAACAGATAATCGGTCTCGTACGCTTTGAGTTCTGTAATCGTGTTATCAGCCGTATTCGCAGTGTTAATTTAACATTTCGGAACGATTATTGCTGAAAGAAATTATCACCCCATTAGATTTACACCGGCTGTTTATTTATTACATACTCATTTAAGCGTAATTTTTTACATCCAACCCACTGTAAACTATTTATTTGGATGTATCGCATACCAACAAGACTATTTGTTCAATAGAAAAATTAACAATTGATAGATGTTGTCAGCGGTAATTTATACTTTGAAGTTTAAGCTACTTATTGTAAATTTTTACTTGCACCGTTCACAGCTATATTGATATTTGTTTTCCGTCAATTGAACGGGAGTAAATTAAGTACAACACCGTTTCCAACAAATTTGTGTGTAGGAACTTTAGCAAGGAAAAAAAAATACTTTAATTACTGACTGTCTGTGATTGCATTTGTTTATTAGTAACTATCCTATGTAATTTTGTCTGCATGTATGTTATCGATCACAGCCTATTTAAAATTGAAAAAAAAAGTTTGTCTTCTGGTAGAGTAGTAGGTAGTGTTACTATATGTGAAAATTTATCTTATTTTTCCAGTTTTATGGCACGTGAGAAACATTAAAAGATTTTTATGCTTACAAAAATCGTTTTTTTTTAAATATAATATTCATGCACAGTTTTTAATTGAAAAGGAGCGTTTAATTACACTAATTATATATTTTTGTTGGTTAAAGTCATCTTATCTGAAGACTTATTATTATTAACTGAAGTACCTGTTAACTAGACCTGCAAATAAAAGTATTTATCAATTACCGAAAAACTTTCCAATTGTCACTTCTTCGAATATTAAACGAATGGATAGCGAATATATTTTAGTAGATGAAAAAATATTGAATCGCCTTTTGAAATCATTTTGAATGCAAATCGTTTCGATGTTTCTGAACCTTTTGTTTTTAAACGAACTTTTTCACAAAGCAATATTAATAAGAACAAATTAGATATACAAACATTGTGTGGTATTTTAAACACCAAGGACATATTGAAAAAAACTGATCATAATTGCTCATACTTATGTACGTATGAAGTAAATATTTTATGCTATTTATGCCCTGTTCCAAAATGTCGCAACAAAATTTAAGCGATCGATAGCTGGTCGTACGACATCGAATAAATTCGGATTCCGCGACATCGACAGCTTTTGTTCGTCCGTGCTAACATGTTTCGGTTTTTACTATTTATGTCACAGAAATGACAGACCGATATTTTGATTTTTTTTATTTCTTGTTAATGTACTAAAATAACTACCAACTTGTTCGAAGATGAATAAAATTTGTCCTTCGTAATGGCCAGTTTTATGTGAAATAAATATAAAAAAAAGTACGAAACAAAAAAAAGTGAACCAAAAGAAAATTAACAATAACAAAATTAATTAATTAATTAGCAATCATTAGTGGATTGGGTTGTGGTATTTCGAACCTCAGCCAAACATTTTACCGCTGGATGCCGCAGCTGATGATAGACAAAGTGTACGGTGATTAACTTATTCCAATTCGGTTAATTTGCTATATTTGCATAAACCAGCACCGGTTTCGTGCACGATTTTTTTGCAATACTACTCATAGGAGGCCTTAGGGAATTTAGTTTTTCGCATATTTTATGCCACTCCGCCAAAAACCTTAGAAGTGTCAAATACGGGTAATGCTTCTATTCTTCCATTCAGTAGCCAAACGCCAGCAGCTGCATTGTAGACTTTTTAAACTAATTTAAAAACTTTTCGTGAGCTACTTCTTATCAGGGTATCACTTCTTCATTTCACATTCCGATCTAGAAACAAATAAGAAAGAATGAATTGATAAAAGAAAAAATCGTATGTATGTAGGTATTTATAGTAATACGACTGAAATGATGAGTTGGAATATGAAATTACTGAAAATGGGGATATTCTTTAGTAGTACTAAATTAGCATTTAGCGTCCCATGGTACTTTTCAAGTTCGAATACTACCAAGAAAGTGGAATTCCTCGAATTTTTCCAACTCTGCATTTTTATCATTAACTACTTTCTTTTACCGCCGCTCTTTTGGAAATTTACCCAGGCTTTAGATTATCTGTACACAAAATTCACTGAAATGCAATAAAAAGTACCAAAAGTAACAGAATTCAGAATATTTTTTCTCATAAAAATAACTCTATATATTAGTCCGATCTTTAAATTAATTATATAACGCATTGCACTATATATTTCTATATCAAATTGAGTGAAAGGCTAGAAAGTATCAAAGTATTGAAACTGTTTTTACCATTTGGACTTACTCTGTGTGTTAACGCATATTGTGAGTTATCCGTGTAGCAAATTACTTTTTTTAAAGCAATATCGCAATCAAGATAACCCTGTTAGTCGTTCAACAGATATATGCTGTATGGATGTGATTATGTATGGAACGTATTATTTGGAATTCGCATATTCGATGGGTGTGCACATTCGAAATGAAAAATTTTCCATAACTTTGACTCATAAATCAGTTTAAACTTGACCGACAGCAGAGCTTCTATTTGTGACTTATTCGCTTAGAACAACTTTTGAAGAAATCACATCTCGTTGTCGTCCATATCATCCAACTCAGATCAAAATAAGATAGTAACCATCATAAAAGCTGAAGCGCGCAAAATTTTGCCCGAACAGAACACCTATTATGACAAAAAAATTATTGTTTGCATACACTGTCCTCTTATGTCGGTGTGTCATAGTGATTTCGCAAAACAGACTGAATAGAAGGCAACCAATTAGGCAGATGCAGCTTCACAAATATGATTGCTAGCAAGTCGGAAGATTCCATATTGGACAACCTTCCATGAGAAGTAATTTAAAATGTTTCTTCTATACAAGTATTTATTTCTATTTATTGCCTATAGTGCAAGTCTAAGTTAATAAATTTCCACTATTAAGTTGGAATTATCACTAACGTATACTCATAGCAAAGTGTATATCCGCATTGACGGCGCCGTATGATTAGAATACTGACATTATTGCTAATAGAATTGTCATCACAAAAGTGAAAACAGACATCAATCTAATGAATCACGTCATAATAATTTTTTTTTTATTAATAACACTATTTGTGTAGCTACACAAAAGAGTAGCGAAATATCGAAGAAAAATAAATATTACATATATTAAAAAGATCTACAGCTTAAATAATTAGTGTTATTAATATAAAAAGAGGTCAAAAAACTAGAAGAATTTTTTTTATAATATAATTGTTATGCTATGACTGGAATAACATCAATACGATACCACTTATTATATATCGAAATATCGAAGAAAAATAAATATTACATATATTAAAAAGATCTACAGCTTAAATAATTAGTGTTATTAATATAAAAAGAGGTCAAAAAACTAGAAGAATTTTTTTTATAATATAATTGTTATGCTATGACTGGAATAACATCAATACGATACCACTTATTATATATTATTAAAATGTAAAATATGTATAAAAAAAGTAAACAATGCTATAATGTTTATAATTGTTATTTCCATTGTTTTATTTTATTAATTTTTTATCTTGGACCAGTGTTCAGGGAGAATCACCTACATATGCAATGTATTCCACTGGAACTAGATGAAGAGAGGGATAGTGTACAGTAAGACAGGTGGTGGAAGTGGTAGGAAGATAAATCTTAATTCGTGCACAACTCTGCATTTGCGTGTATTATTATAACGAACAGTTGCGGCGTCTCTGCAATTTTCATGCATTATTTTTAAGCTAAAGTGTGCCAATTTATTTATTATTATACTTCGCCGACGCTTAATTGCTCAAATACTGACGAAGTCTGATGCTGTAGCAAAAACAACTCACAAAAAACTCTTTTTTTACTTGACTTTACCGGACCGTTCTTCTTCTGTTTATAGAGCCAACACGCTAACTACTCAGCCATCAGCGCCCAACATTTATAACAAGTTGAAAAACGTTATACTGCATTGATGTACACGTATCTTCAATATTATGACGTTGACTGCAAAACCAAGTTCAGGGCCGAGAATTAAAATACTTTGTTTTTGTTTTCTAATGTTCATTTGTATGCCTAACAGCTAGTAAGTAGTAGGCAATCAATCCTCTTATGTCGGTGTGTCATTGGTTTGATGACAGAATTATCATCAATGGCGTTGACGACCAGCTGATGCAATGGTTGACATCACAAAGATGAAAATGTCATGGCGTCAAAAGCGATGACACTTGACATAGCATTGATGTCAAATTACATTATCGTTATGACGCTTTACTATTAGTGGAATTTGTAGCATACAGATTTGTTTAACCCTTATGTGAACACCAAGGTACCCCTTAACAGTACAGCAAGGTACCCGGCTACCTTATATACATTATATATGAAAAAACTGTTATAACAAGTACAATATTATTGAAAGATTACTAAAGCAAAATAAGATAAAGTCGTTATAAATATTTTATACTTGGATATTTATTTATTTAAGAGAAACAAAAACAAAAATAATAATTTTTATTCATATAAACAGAAAAATAAGAAAAGAGAAATATGAAGTTACAAATAAATTCTACTGATTACTTTGCGAACAATTTACACATATTGCGTAGTTTGTTGAATGTTGATTACAAATCGGTTTGGAACAAGAGTGATAAGATTTACGTGATTTCCTTTGTTTCATGCGTAGTTTCGAGCACACGTGACAGCTTCCTACTACTGAAGTACGTCCGCTTTTAGCAGTTTTTTGCAAAGCAGAAATATTTGATGTTAAAACCTCAAAATCTTTTCCAAGCACACTTTGTGATGCTGATTTGACAGTTGATTGGGCAATAACTTTCGGATTTTCAGCACGTTTTTCAATGTTTTTCTTACATAATTCAACAGTCAGTTCTTTCAGAAATTGTCTGCGACGGTCTGTGGAACACAACTGTGTATTGTTTTCTATATATATTACATAGGACGCCAATGCAGCTATATCTATTGCATTATAAAATAATGATAGTGGCCATCGACTTGTTCTGCGTTTGCATGTGTATTCGCCTAATAGTTTATCCATGTTGTCAACCCCTCCTTTAGTTTTATTGTAATATGTAATAATTTCAGGTTTAGCAGCAAGAGTTGATTCCACGTTAGGCTCTGTATGCATACTTGGCAACAAGACTATATCTTTGTTTTTTTAGGTACGTAAGAGCACAACGATGCGTCTTTACTAAAAGCAAAATTTGTGGAATATACTTTTCTAAAATTAAATTATAAAATTAAAAAATAATACGTATTAGCAAAAAATGTATAACACGAACTTGTCTTTATGTGGCGTTTATTCTTTCTTACACTTTCCACAAGTGTCAAGTTCTATGAGCTTAAAGTTTTTGCAAGTTCTAAGGATGTAAAAAAGTTATCGGTAGTTACATTTCTTCCTGAGTTTTTGTACGGGAAAACCAGATCTAATACTGTTCTTTCGCCTGTATTTGTTTGACGTGCGCCTTATGTGGGTCTACCAGTGTACAAAATTCCATGCAAAGGATAGGAGTTAAACGCATCACAAGCACAAAATATTTTTATTCCATATTTTTCGGGCTTGGATGGCATGTACTGCGTAAAGCGGGTACGTCCCCGATATCCATATAGCTGCTCATCAACTGTAATGCAATCACCAGGTTTATAACTCTTACGTAAATTGTCATTCAGCATCGTCCAAATATCACGAAAAGCTGCAGCCTTATCCGTTTCTGCTCGTAAGTTGCGGGTTTGACTTGTAGCAAGGTACATCAATCCATATAAAAAAGAACGTAAATTGTAAATCTCGGAGTTATTTTCCGAGATCACGCATATATTTTTCTTTAAAAATGTTAGTTTACAATAATTTTTCCATATAGGTACCCGGGTACCATGCTGCCATGCTGTTAAAGGTGTTTTTTTTGGTATTCACATAAGGGTTAAAAATATGACAGATATGAATTTAGTAATCGGTATTCTTAATTATTTGTTTAGATATAGTAACTAATTTGACCATCAAAGTTTAAATATTTTTACATAAGAAATCCACTAAATGAGCTCTTATTTATTGTACAATTGAAAATGGTGTATTTTCAATTTCGTAAAACATTGTTGCTCACAATTCAATTGCACTTGCAACACATTAAATCCACTTTATTTAATAGTGAAACGTATTCGAGTATATTTGTACAACTTAATGCGTTTGTGTACGTACGTGTATGCAAATGAAAAAAAGGCAATTCTATTACCGTGGCAATATCTACCCCACTCTTCTTCCGTCCACCATGTATCAGTATACATTAGTTCCTACTCCATATTTGAGTACGTGCAAGCCTTCTTTATTTCGACACTGGATTTTGTTTTCTTATTTTAACTTTTATTGATTTGTTTGCACGGTCTGCCTCTAGCACTATCTTAAGTATGTATATTCTTCTATTCGTGTTTCTTTTATAATTCTTTATTCTTAGATGGTCTGGATGATGCAGATGCCAAAGAAAGCTTCATTTTATTTTGTTTAAACTACATGGTATTTGAATTTGTAATACAAAGTGTTAGATGATGTATGTACTGACAGCTACCGAAGGAAAGTTATGCACACTTACTTAACTCTTCAGCACAACTCCACTGCCAACACTTCAAAATGAATAGAGAAGCACTTGTGCAGCTTGAAAACTTCTTCATTAAGTTCATATCATATACGAGTTTGAGGTGTTATTAGTGTTTGTTTGTATTTAAATGCTTTGTAGTGTCTATGAATTTTAGACCGCTGCAATAATCAATAAAATTGTTAACCATTTTCTCACTTGCAAGATCAACAAAATAACTGCGACTATCAACAAGATGAACAACACCAACTACGACAAACAACCGCCAGTAAATAAAACAAAACTAAATTAACAGAGTTGAAGTTAATTTCATTTGTTTATTTGTTTAGAAATTCCAGCGGTGGCATCTGTTGATTTTTTCATAAATATTTAAATTTTGAATTATTGGGAAACACTTTTTGATTTCATATTTTTGAGCTAAAAGTCTTAGGGCTGATAGATCAGTTCAAGTTTATCTTCCTTTTTAGCTTAAAGTATGTTTAAACTAATAAAACAGTAAATCAGTAAACATTTAAACAAAATTATTCGTTTAAACTACTTTTATTGGCCATGCGATTTTCACAACTGTATGTAATCATGTGCAAAAAATTGATTCTTAACTGCACAAAGCTTTTTTTGTTTACATTTATCGTAGAACTACCACAATATTAGTTTTCAAACTGTATATAATATACAGAGTACAGATTTACTGCTGCTGAGTTTAAAGTACATATAAACTCTATTTCAGTTTAACGAAAGCTTAGTTTAAACTTTAACTGATTTATTAGCCCTTAGTTGAATGTAAATCGGTTTGGTTGGAAATATTCTCACAGTATTTACTTTTAAAGAAGATTACACAAACAATAAACTATATATCGTCACAGGAAATGCAACAGTCGCATCTAACTTTTAAAAATTTTACAGGAGAAGCAAAAAAACTTCATTAAATAAAAAATATATTGAAAATTACCACAAAATTTTGCAATATAAGTGAAAAAAGATAAACAAATTTATTGCTGAAAAAAATTTAAATTTTGCGAAGTGACTTATTTGGCTTAACTTGCCAGGAGTGCCTTTCAGGAACTTTTAACGATTCGACAATTCTTAAATTTGTCCACGTTTCAGGTTACTTCCACTAACGATTATGCGATTCTGCAACTTGACGTTAATGATAGTAGATTGAAATAAAGTGGCATCTCTGTGAAAATATACGAAAATCACAAAAAGTATTTAAAACGAAAACAAAAAACGTGGCAAAATTCAAATCGAATGTCAATAAACACTACTCCCTCTACCCTTTCTCTCAAAACCTTATATCCTAGTTCCGGCGAAATGTACCGCATGTGTAGGAGAATTCGAAAGGAAGACAGGAATCTTTTTTCCACTTACAAATAATTTTATTTTAATAAAACAGTCCAAGGAAAAGTAGCACTTTCCAAGGGGAAGCAATTGCTTGATGGTTTAGACTCCTCAACGTTCACAATCAGAAAATATACTGTAGGTGAGGAGCTCTGACCAAATGCAGATAAATGGCCGGTCCTATAGGCATTGACACTATATTTTTTTTTTCTTGGACCAGCACTAAGGAGATGACCCTTACACATGCGCTGCATTGTGCTGGAACTGGAGGAACGGAATAGTTAGAAGAATGATAGGAGGTGAAGCTTTTCTATCTTATAACTTTTCTTTTTGCACGTCCTTTGTAATCTATCAGTCTTAAAGCGCTTCTGATGTCAAGGAGACGTATTAAATTTTTAAACTCCGTTTTAGCAGCCATTATTAGTAATTATTTTACTTCCCCGGTGCTACACAATACTGTCGAAGGAGGACGTTCTGATGTGCCTGTGGATTGGTTAGAGCTGACTATTCAGTGACCAGTGACTATGCCTTCGCCACTGAAACCTTCCGACAACAACTGACATAAACACAAACTAATGCTCATCAGAAAAAATTTGAGATGTTTATATTATTTAGGCTGAAATTGGGGCCGAACCCAGGATATTTTTGGTTTTGTAGTCAGTTGTGTTATGTTTGCTTTTATCTTATTTGTCATCGGATATTTCTTTATTTTATGTTCGTCTTATAACTGATATTTCACCCTTTTTCTTTTATTTTTAATAAATTTAATATTAAAGATAACAATGGCCTGTAAAGAACCCAGTTAAAAGATTTGAGTTCGCTCTATTCAGCGTAAGTGGCCTGACGCTGCCCAGGACTATTATACCAGTCAGCAGGGAATTCCAGTTTCTTAGAATTTCATTTCTGCAGATTTTCATAAGTCCACAGTTGGCGCTGCGCTAATTCGACACTAGTTTTGCCAGATAATCCGCCATTTTATTGCCCATTACGTTAGTCGGACAAGTCAAGACTCACGTTTTACATTGATGTCCGTACTTCGCCATGCCGTACGGTGGGCGTTTTGCATCGTACCAAACGATCCTTCGGAGAAGTTCTTGTCGGCAGTATTCTATCAGGGCCATATCCTACCTTGTTGGGGTCTCTTCATCATCTCGTGGTAGGTATGCAGAGGAGAGTATTACCTCATGCTCATCTTTGCCCATATTGTAACCAGTTCCCAGTGAAATAGAAATAAATTTTAGTTTCCCTGGGGCGACCATCACCGTTAGCAGAGATCAACTTACCTTTTGCACTTTGGAGACCTTTGATGACTCTTTTGTGCATCTTGAAAACCACATCCGAGACGTCGCTGTTAAATCGCCTCACCAGCACATCCGAGACTGGTCTGACGCGATTGAGAAATGCATGAACATACCCAATTTGTCTTCTCTGTTTACTGGAGACTCTTGGAACTGATTAATCAGTGCACCCTTTTCTTGGCCATTGGTGCCCTTTTCGTACCACGGTTGCTTTTGAGCATGGCCTCTTCTTTCGCAGAGAGTTGTTCTCTCATCAGAATCCTGCCAAATCCGTAGCACAACCACTATTGGTGGTCTGATATTACTTTGCCAAAGACTGTGTCTATTGCCATTTTAATTTTTGCCCCGACCCTCTCAGAACCATATTGATGAGCAAACGCCGGTTTTCCATCTTGAGGCCTTTAAACTGGCCATCGAGAAGACTCAACAAGTCGTCAGTAGTGGTACTGTTCAGCTCTGAAAAGCCGCCGATGAAGATTTGGTGGCGCGGTATATCAGCTTCCTGTACAATCTTTAACTGCCCTTCTTTCCTTTGCCAACGCCTAGCGACTGATCATATCATTCACTTCGCTGTATCATCAGTCTCACAAGAGGGCGGAAAGTGTAACTTTTAGATTTCGGCTTTGCATCACCAGTCTGCTTTTTCCTGATCGCATCCAGAATAGAGTTCTGTATGGCTCTTAATTATGTTGTTAACCATGTAGCGGGATAATACGGTGGGTCTATTCCTATCTTTTCATTGTATGCTGCATCCATTTAGGATCTTCATGTTGCATCTGTTTTCACGTTCGGGATACGCCCTTTTTTTAGAGCCCTTTTAGGAGAGCTCTGATGTGCTATTAGCACAACGATTCATATCGACATCAATCTTCATTTCATCTAGTTCGCAGCACATGTTGCCGGACAAGGCTGCCTCTTTTATTTTCTTTACTGTGTCTTTTTAAATAGGTCTCACGAGTGAGCAGTAGGGGTAGGTCGAGGCTAATTACAACAAAGACACACTAACGTAGTGCCATTCATCTCATAGGAACGAATGATATCTGGAATTACGGGTTTTATCGAGTTTTCCTCTCTAGATCCGCCATTTTCACCTCGTGCAGGAGTGGCAAATAACTACAATGGTCCGTCTTGAGATAATTGGCGATTAAAGCCGCATGCCTCTGTTTGTACTGCCTCTAAATAAAAAGCACTACGATACTTTACCCCAACACGCCACCCCCATGTGTGTGGATTAAAAATACACACTCCTAAAAACAATATACGTAACAGTTAAAGTTGCGATTTCTCTTACCACAATGGGCATAAGCTCAGTTAGGCGTTCTCCTTCGATTTCAGAAATTTTCAGAATTTTTTTCGGAAATTTTGAGAAGCCAGTTTTGTCGGAAACGCTTGAACGATATTTAGCACGGTTTCACCATTTTGTAGATGAAAGTGTGTACTTTCGAAAAATATAGGTGTGTACCCTTGCGAAAGCCTGTGGTGGCTGCGAAATTTAGCAATATTTGAATTCTATATGTAAGAACTGAAAAAAATATTTCCCCAGTTTTAATTTCCATATTCTTAATTAATTTTATAATACTATGAAAACTGATTCCCTGGTATTTCACAGTTTTCCTTGCTAACTTTGTCGACGCTATATTGGTGCACGTTCTGTCAAACACCGTACTAAAACACAATACTCTATTTTAGTATTGCATTTTATTGTACGAATTTCGACAAACGTTTCTAGTTTCATCCTTATGTTTGTTCAGAAAATAATTTTAATGCTTCGGTAGAAAATATAACATAAAAATTTACATATTTCAACATATTTAGATTCTAAACTATGTACGGAATTTTTATTTTTTCTCCTTTTTTATCAGTTGTTTTTCATAAGAAATTTTTTAAGAATTTAATTAAATCATCGGTAATTACGTAATTATGGCAACATTTCTGTACCCTTTTTCAAAAGCTTCGAATATACAATAAGGAATTGAGTATTTTAATTCTAGTACGACTTCTTTGTTTTGTTTTAATTATTTTTATTACCATGAGAACTTAGCGTTACTGAAAGGTAAAATTATATAGCTAAATACCAGATTAAATAAATTAATAATTTGAGAGTGGCGATGGTCGAAGTAGTCTGCACGTTGACTACAAAACGAAAAATTTTCTGGGTTCAACCCCAGTTTCGGAAGCGGTTTGTAAGCATTTGTATTGTTTCTCACAGCTTTTAATGCTTCTAAATCTTGATAATTTTTACTACGTTGTAGGGTGTTTTAATATTTCGATTCAACGGCATAACGGGCAACAAAAAAGTGAAATATTTTACGGACACTCGATTAAACGATAAATTATAAACCGAATCACAAGGCCAGTGATCTCTTTAAAATAAAAGTGATGACTTTGTTGTTTGTCATGTGGAAACAACTTGAACGGTTTTTCAAGAATTCAGCGATTGAATTGCAACTGCGAACATATGTATGATGCTGATGCTGATGCTGACGATGATGATGATCATGATAATGATTCTGATGACATGACGATACAAAATATACATAAATTTATCATTGTTATATGCGCATGAATGTCTGCGTATATGGTCACGATAATGGCGCTATAATGCGAAATTTAAACCAAGCAAAGAAAACATCTCGCTTTTGAGGCTTCAAAAATGTTTAAAATACGTTTCTGTTTTTTTTTTGGGGTTTTTGCAAGTATTCAAAATCCAAATGGACAGGTAGTAAACTGCATAACAGGCATGGTTTAAAAGTCAAAACAGCCACAAAAAAACAATGAATTAGATGAATTTCAAATCAGCATCTCATCTAAGAAATAAATATGTATTCATGTGCGTATGTATGTACAAAAGTTTGTATGTATGTAATCGTGTAAGGACGCGAGACTTTTGAAACAAAACAAATGATTGAAGGGACGAAAGAAATCATTATTTGTATGTGAAATTATTCCTTTGCGTATTTGTGGAACTATTTGAAGATTTGATTTGTGATTCGAACGTTTATTTTGTATGACGGGATCCAGCTTTGCTTTTTGAATCCTGATAATTGCCTGACTGTGATTCATATAATCAAGCGGTTTCAATGTTAAATTTGTGTTATAGTTCTTTAGAATTTTGTCGGCTCGTATTTGTTTTTCAGACTCGAAAAATGTGTTTCTGTTGTTTCATTTCTTGTTCGAAGAAGAAAAAAAAGTAAATAGAGTTTGTTTGTGCATATAATTTTGCCAAAGAATTTTTAATTTTCATTTTAAAGATGCCACATTCGAGTACTTATAGGCCGTCTATGCTTTTTGACCGACTTCTGAAAAGGAAAAAGTTATTTATTGGTTGTGCAGTGATATTTTTGTGAATTGTCAACATTGGAATTTGTTTTTTGTGCTTTTGGGTGGGGGGTAGAGGTAGTATATTCCATATACCTGCTGTTCGGCCAAAAAATTACTTTTTTATGTATTGTGTATTACTGCCAAATCGACTACAAATGATAGTGCTCTTATACGCATTGTGCGGGTTTCGGGAACAAGTTTCCTAATTTCATTAGAACACATACGATTATAGCAACGATAGATGAATGAAATGCATATGATCATACCCAGTTAGGGAAAAGTAAGAAAAAGTTATTTTCCCGTATAGATATTCCATTTATATTTCCATGAACAAAGTAAAGAGTTTACAATACTTTTCGCGGATTGACAGAATGTCCTTAAACGTTTTTCATTAATAATTACCAATATACTGATAAAAGGAAACATTTCATTTTGAATGTGCACTTTTATGTCAGATTTAGATCCTGTCAATAGAAAATCGGTTGTTTGCGATCCAATTCCCACAAGCGACTCCTACAATACATTTCGCATAAATTAGGCTCTTACGTTAGAATAGGTTGCACGGACAATTCCGCTATGACGTATTCTGTAAATTTGTACAGCAGGGTTGCTGCGCCTGTGGTATTGAGCATTGGTATTACTTTTTAAACGTTTCATCAATTATTTTCACATCAGGCAACATTTTCATTATGAGGATTAATACAAGGTGGGCCAAAAGAAGTCATTCGATGTTGTTTGGCTCTCATTTTTTTTCTAAATGAAAAACTTCGATTCTGTTTTTTGATTATGTTTATCTGAACCTTTAGAATTTTATTGGTCAAGTCGAGAAGATGATATCGGCCAAATGGGCGCCGTCACAATTGATTGCTATACGGGCTAGTTTTATGGCATTTTTCATCACTTCGGCGAGAACTTCGGGCGACAATTACTCGTACACGTGTAGCATGTTGTCCTTGAGGGCTTCCAGGGTCTCGGCTTGTTCACGTAAACACGGGACTTCTAATAACCCCACAAAAAAGTCTGGAACGGTTAAATCGGGCGATCTTGCGGACCAGTGCATATCGCCAAAACGAGAGATGAGGCGACCCGGGAACGCCGCCTTCAGAATATTGGTTGTGGCTCGCGCAGTGTATGCCGTTGCTCCGTCCTGTTGGAACCACATGTCCTCCAGTCCTAATTCGTTCAATTGCGGCAGAAAAAAATCGGTTATAGCGTGAACCGTCCACTGTTGTCGTTTGACCAGCAGCGTCCTCGAAAAAAAATGGCTCGATGACTCCTCCAGCGTGTACAGCGCACCATGCTGACACTTTAAGTGGGTGTAATGGGACCTCGTACATCACTCGTGGATTTTCGGTGCCCCAGAAGCGATAGCTTTGCTTGTTCACGTACCCGCTGAGGTGGAAATGAGCCTCATCGCTCATTATGATTTTGGTCGAAAAATCGTCCACTTCGTCCTCGAAATTGGGGATGGCCTGGGCGTAGGTTACACGCGTTTGGCGGTCGACAGGCAGCAGGTGATGAACGGACTGGACTTTGTACGGGAACATGCGCAGGTCTTTGACCAAAATTCGCTTTAGGGACGACCGGCTGATGGCTAATTGTGAGGCACGCCGTCTGGTCGATGTTTCTGGCGACAGCTCGGCATCCTCGGCAACAGCTCGTCTCGTGTGGTCCCATACTCTTCAAGGTTGGTGGCCAAACGGCGCAGTGTTTGCACAGTCGGTGTCGGACGACCGGGGAATCGGCGACGGAAGTCGCGCTGCGCCAAGCCCACAGACGAATTGTTACGCAAAAAAATAGACACGATTATTCCGCGTTCTTGTGGAGTGTATCGCTCCATGGCTTGTTGACTTGTATTCTACATCTGGCTAGTTCACAAATGTACAAACAGATTTGACATTGGCCGCCATTTGCAAAAATAAGAGCATCTTCCAATAAGGTGATTTCTTTTGCCCACCTTGTATATTCAAATCGCTAAATACTCCCGACAGCAGCTGTTGCTATGGCAATTTTATATTACGAAAAGTAACTTCTTATATCGCAGATGTATTATACTGCTACGAGTATTAAAAAAAAACGCTTTCGAAAAGTGGGATATACCATGCCCATACAAAAAAAATATAATATTTGAAGAAGAAAAATTGATCACATATTGACATCGGGATACAACAGTATTTGGCGTTTAGAAAATTTGACAGTAACCAGAAATATTAAATTTTAAATTATACTGTGCGACAAAAATTAATGAAGTGGAAATAGCAGGGATGAAATTTTCTAAACACTTCCATAATCTCGAGTTACGGGTAAAAAACGGAATTTTGTAACCGTATGCACTAACCAGTCTGTAACTTTGTTGAATATCAAACCCATTGAAAATTTAACTAAAATACGTAATAAGTGTATCTGAAGTTTACATAAATGAAATGCGTGTACGAAAAACCGGTTTTTTACCCGTAACTCAAGATTTTGGGGGTGTTTGGAAAATTTCTAAAACAGATTGCTGTTATATATATGATGTATAACATACCATGTATTTTTTTAACACATATTTTTATATTTCATGTGCTGGTAAGCAACCGATTCTTATGAATCTTGAAAACAATGATAGAATTTGTTTAAGAATTAATCACAATTATTCCAAATAAATTCTCAACTTTTTTTGAAGCGCAACCAATAGCGAAGAAGAATGGCAAAATGTATAAACGTTTGCTTTAAAATAATTAAAAATAGTGTTGAGTTTGCATTGCGAACAAAAATACGCGAGTGTTCTTATGGTTATATAAAAACAGATTTGGTATCCGGGAAATTTGTTATTGAAACAAAAATATTATTTCTAAATTTTTAATTCTAATTGAAAAAAAAGCAATTTTTTTTTTAAATCTATTACACGCCTTTGAGAAGTTTCACTTCCCTTTGATAAACGTAAGATATTTTAAAAATGCAAGGCAGCCAGACTTTCAATAGCAATATATAAAGAAATCAGCTTTCGTATAAATAATCCGTTTGCATTTTGGACCAAAAAATTAATTCTTGTTCTCAAATAATAGAACAAAATCGTCGGCAAAGAAATAAAATGTAAATAAATCGGTCTTCATTTGTATGGTTCATTTACTGCCACATACTACAAAGTGTATCAAACAACTTAAAAACTTCTTAAAGTCAAAATTTTTCCGAATGCGTTATTTCTCGAATCAATTGAATGAAATTCCTGTACAAAATTGCTTAGTTCATTTTAAAAGTAGATATATTTTGAATGTATGTACGCCAATTGTGCACACATTCTCTGTGGTCCAATGTGATGCTATAAAGCGCACTACGTTGGACCCGCTAAATGAATTGCTTTTCTCTTTTAATTATAATGTTTATATTTCTTTATTGCCTACTTATACAATGAGGTCTTAAATTAATTTATATCATTTACCAGAATTTCTAACTGTCTAATGTTATTTGTTGCTTTGTGTGCCAGCAACTGTGTGAGTATTTTGTTGAAAGCTTTCTAATCAATAATTTAAACAAATGGAATGCAACTCACTACTTCTGTTTGCGTAACACACGTACAGAGTAAAATATCTGTTTACTTATTTCTTTTCATCTGTTTGGCCATTAATGCCCTGCTGATAATATTGGACAACATGGTCCATGTAGCCTAAATAAACTGGTTACAAATATGCAGAGCTTCGAACCGAAAACCAGAAAAAAACCGAAATTTTTAACCAAACCGTAACCGTAACCGAACTCAAATATTTTAAATACAAAAAATCGTAACCTTAACCGCAACGAACTTTCATTTCGGTTTTTTTATCGTTTCTAAAAACAAGAAAGAAATTATAATTTTTATACGGTTTAGCTGCTGTATGTGTACATTTCATATGTGGCTAATATCAAAATCCTCAGTAGACATTAAATCAAATTCTTGAAGCAGCTATGAAATTTCTTATGTTTATAAAAGAACTCCCAAAAAATTATGTTGTTTGTGTATTTCCGAATTCTCAAAGATTTCAATCAGAAAAAGCTTTGAACCGAAAAAAACCGGTTTTGCAACGAAAAAGAATTGAAAACCGAAACGATAAAAGTTGAAGAACGAAACCGTAAACCGGATCAAATTAAACTGCGGCTCGAAGCTATGCAAATATGGTCCTAAGTAATGCAGCGATGGACCATGCCATTGAAAACAACAGCTTATTAGTAGTTAAACGATAAGTGTTCGTGCTTTTTTCCTCTTTACCGTTACTCTGTCTCATTAAAGTTAACTCTCTGATTTATTTCGACGTAATGCAAATCGGTGTTATATGGTCCACTCGCTGGACATTGTAATGTTAAAGGGACATATTCTCTCCATACAATTGTGTGGACTAGGCCTTGTCTTCTATTGCCTAGTCACGTTATCTGCAGTGTGTTTTCATGTGTGCGAGTATGATAGTGTGTGTGATTTTATTATAAATAATGATTGTGGGAATTTTTCCTACAGGCCCAAATAACAAACATAGACAAAAATTTTCATGCGACTTACAAAGTGATGTTGTACCCACACTTTTCTGGGCGATAAAGTTTTTCTGGTTCTGATTGTTGCATGATTTCTTTTGATCGTTGTTTGCTGGAGTTTTTTTTATATATTTTTTGTTTTTCACCATCAGGTATATATTGCTCGTTGTTAATTTAAATATTACACAATAACGACAACAACAACAAAAAATAACAATAAAATTCAAAATAATAATATTATTTCAATAACAACAATAGTAAACAAAAAATATCATGAGAACATTTTGGAAAAAAGAGAATTATTTAATTTACATTTGATTTGTGTAATGCAAATAGCAGCGAACTAATAGAGTTGATTCATCATAAAAGAAGAACATATTACGACCTCTTTTCTCTATTCTTTTTCCGATGGCAGCAGTATTTGCAGAATGCGTTTCGTTGTTTTATTGCTACTACAATGGAATATGGAACTAGATGCCGTAACTCGTTCATTTCAGCGTACAACGCGTTCAACATTGAGGGCGCATCCATTTGTGGTCGATTTGGCGGCAAATCGCACCACGCATTACAGAGACTACTCATTTTTCGGCCGAACGTCGCGTATGAGAAACAAACCCCCTGCAGAGGTATTTCCTGTCACTTTTGACGTGGGAAAATTCAAATCAAATGTCCATAAACACTACTCCCTCTATCCTCCTTCCCACAACCTAATTTCTTAGTTCCAGCACAATGAATCGCATTGTCATACATATACCCTCGATTTTACTGCCCGTAATACACGGTGTTGTACATTACGCATAGACCACTAACCGAAAATAATACGTCAGATACTACGGATGGTATAGGTGTTAAGTAATGTAGAGTAGAGGATTCCACACTATTGACTCCCGGAGCATCGACGAATGCGGGGCGTGTGTCGCACATTCAATGGAGTGTGCTCTTATGGTATCAGAGACCTCCTTATCACATTTTTTACTTCCGACAAGGACTTCATCGAGAGCATATCTCTTTACAGAGGAAATTACTTTTTCGCTGAATCGTTCGTACGCGGAATACAATTTTTGGCGCAACGCTTTCCTTTCAACTACAATATTTCAAAGTTCTAGTAAAATGTCCGGAAACGTTTCTCTCTGAATGCCAAAACCTATATACACTTCATGCATTTCATACTTCGATGGTTTCCGTTGAGTATTTGACCAAGATAAAGATAAATAAATGGTAATAAATGTTGAACTTCTTTTTCGTGTGGTGGTTTGTACGTTTAAACGTTTAACCTGCAGTCTTTATGCACCAACTTATTTGTGTTTTTTGTATAATTTTTTAAATCTTTTGGACTTTTTTATAAATATTTCTATATCTTTTCTTGTATATAAAACCACCTGAGCACTCGGAAAACTGTCATTCAGTTAGCGAAGTAAATGCGAATGCGATTTCTTCTTTTCATAGCAGATCGGTTAGAAGAAGTTCCGACGAAGTACCATGCTATATCAGTTCATTTCCAAAAAGTAGTAAAATATAATCTGTAGGTGGAAGGTAACCTACACGAAGTCACATTTTGAGAACTATACAAGAGACCGCAAAACATAATAAAAATCACAAATTCTTCAATCTCTGTATTAAAAATTTACTTCACACCGAGTTTTTTATATAAATCTAATATTACTTTTTTTTTTCGATGACATCCGTAATAAAATTACGTATTATAAGACGTTATCGTTAGTTATCAAAATAGTGTTTATTCTCCCATGATGCTATAGGCACTGCTAAATTCCCTGTACGATATCTCGAAAACTGCATTAGATAGGAGTTATCGAAATTTACTACCTTAACTGAATTTATTTTGGGAATATCTCTTTACATATGATTCTAATTTTAAAATTGTGATTTTTCCCGAAAAAATATGTGAAATGTATTATTACATACTGTATGATATTCTCATAAAGTATTTTTTATAAAAGCAAACTCATGATGACAAGCCTAGTGTAGATGATAAGAAAAATCTAAAAATAGAAATATGTATGTGTAATAAAAAAAAGTAAACTCATGGATTGTTATGTTTTTGTTTATAGATTTTTGGTTTTTTGTTCGATATTCAAATTCAATTCTCGATTGATTAGTTGAATTTTGAACATAAGAATCTTGAATTTGTAGTCAGAAATTACATAAAATCCACTGATGAGCTAAGTACGCATTAGCGAAATAGTACTATATGGATATTCTTTCCTCCTCAGTTATTGAGTTTGCTTTTATAAAAAATACTTTATGAGAATATCATAAAGTATGTAATAATACATTTCACATATTTTTTCGGGAAAAAGCACAATTTTAAAATTAGAATTAGAAATTTACTACCAATAGACGCAAAAATTCCAATCAGAGCAAACGGAAAACATTACTGTTGGTGAACAACCTCGTCAAAAGGAAAAGTGAAATACCTACATGTAATTCTGATAATACTAGCCAACACGCTTATCGAGTGGAGAAACCAAATATCTTTCCGAGGGTAATTTGGTGGGCTGAATTCGAATCTGTAATTGGATTTTCTCTATCACGTCAAATTTGTGAAATATAAAAAAAATGCTTTTATTCGTTTTTTGCATAAAAATCATTAGTTTATTTAAAAATCAATGATTTTTTAAAAGTGAATGATGTTTTTTGAACGTCGTTCGTATTTTGTTGGTTCGGTTTCACGTATTTTTTTTTTTTGGGCGTGTGAGGTAGGGTTGAAAATTCCTTCGCACTTACAGAGACCGTCGTCTTCTGCGTCGAGTGGTGTTGCCACTAAAAAATTCCCTCCTCCTCCTCTGGGTAGATTCCTCCCCGGGACCGCTTTCCGCATTACTTCGGGAAGGCCCAGAGCCACGTCCCAATCAGGACCACTCTCACTCACCCACGTCTGGGTCCGCCAAGTCCGCAGCCGGCGCCATGGTCCCGGTCCGTAACGCCTGGTCCCCGTCAGAGGGGGCCCCGCTATGCAGCAGCGCATCGAGGTCCCTCTTCTTCCTCCGCAGAACGTATCCCACGTACTGTGGCACAGCGTCCCAATTGTCCTCAGCGCCTTAGTCGCCAGATGCCGTATTTGGGCCCAGTAAGTCAGCCTACAGTCGAGTCTGACGCCCAAATACCTTATGGCACTCTGGGTGACCAGAGACACATCCCCTATCTGCATGCCGACATCGAGTGGTATGTGTGCCCGCGTCATCAACATCACCTCGGTCTTCTCACCGGCCAATTCCAAGCCGTGGTCCTCAAGCCACATTCGGGTCCTAATCATGACCCGGTTCAGCTTCCCCCTGGCGTCATCCATATCCCGCGCCAAGATCACCGCCGCTATATCATCCGCGTATCCCACGAGCTGAGCATCCTCGGGCATTTCCACCCCAAAGATCCCATCGTAAGTTAGATTCCATAGGTCCGGGCCCAGCACAGATCCCTGGGCCGCGCCGGACGTGATCGTCCTGCTCCTCCGCCCCGTCGGCGTATCGTACAATAGTACCCGATCGTCCAATTAACTACGGAGAATTCTATAAAAGTATCCGGGAATACGAAACCTCCCCCGTAGCGCCTCTAGAACATCAGCCCATCGTAGGCTGTTGAAGGCATTCCGAACGTCGAGTGTTGCCAGGACAACTATGCGCTTCGGATAATAGCGCATCTCGCTCTGAGCGCGCTCGAAGCACTCAACCACATCAGCAATCGCCCCGAGCGTTGACCTGCCAGGTCTGAAGCCATGCTGTCTATCCGACAGCCCCCCAGCCATCCTCACGGCCTCCGCCAGCCTTCTTTGCAGTAGCTTCTCCAGCAGCTTGCCGGCACCATCCAACATGCAAAGTGGCCGATAAGCCGATGGCTGGGTCGGATCGCCCCTGCCCTTGCTAACAAGCACGAGCCGCTGTGTTTTCCAGCGTCTTGGGAAGACGCCCTGGACTAAACAAGCATCATATACCGGAAGCAATGCTTCCGGCCTGCTCTCAGCCAGGATCTTGAGCACCTCCGATGGTACCCCATCCGGGCCAGGGGCTTTCCCCGTCCTAAGAACCCCGGCCGCGATCACGGTTCAGGTCGCTCCGAAGTTCCTCCCATTTCGCCCTCTTGCTCGCCATAATCGCGCGACGCAACGCCCCCGGGACCGCTTGTACTCTTGGGCCTCCAGTAGAGCCTCGCCGGCCCGCCTAGCCCTAGTATAGACCCTACCATTGCGAAGGCAGTCACGCCTGAGTCCAGCAATCTCCGGCGTCCACCAGTACACAGGTCACCTCCCCGCCCGTCGCGGCAAACGGGGCATCGATGCGTCGCATCCACGGACGATGCGCCGCATCATAGCACCCGCCAGGGAGTCAGCGTCTCCCCCACCGTCAAAACCGTAGTACCGTCGAAACCGGCGCGCTCTCCCCCGTGCGACCGCGCGACGCCCGCCTCCGATACTATCCCAAATTCAACATACTGGTGATCACTCCCAGTATATTCCTCGAGCACCCTCCATCCTTTGATCATCCCAGACAGATTCTCGGATACCAAAGTGATGTCAGGAGCGTTCATGACCACCAGGCCCAACCTGGCCGCCATATCCAGGACGCACCTCCCCCTCGTGCTCGTCACCGGATCACCCCACTCCACAGCCCTGGCATTGAAATCACCGGCCACCACAAAGGGTCCGGCCATACCAGCCAGAGCGTCCTCGATAGCGGCCATCTTCGCCCTAAATCGCGCCACACTATCGCTAGGAGTGAGGTAACAGCTCACCAGCACAAAACCGCCGATCCGAGCCCACGCATAGCCGCAGCCGATCCCGTACCGCGCAACCGCGAGTTCACCGCCGCCAGGTAGCCAGAGTGCCGCCGTACCCGTTTCGTCCCCGAGCCAGAACCCTCGGTGCATCGGACCGTATTGTTCGCTGATAACAACCACGTCTGCGTTGTTCGTTCATTTTTTTAAATAAACCATCAAATAAAAATAAACATCTCGCATTTTTCTGATGTGCATTAGTGTGTCTTTGTGTGTCAGTTGTTGTCGGAAGGTTTCAGTGGCGAAGGCATAGTCACTGATCACTGAACAATACCGGCTTCAGCTGATAGCAATCCACAATCACATCAGAACGCCCTCCCTCGTCGGTATTGTGTAGCACTGGCGAAGTAAAATAATAATAAAAATAGCTACTAAACCGAAGCTTCAGCACTGCTACGAGTATAAAAAAAAAACAAAAAAAAAAAGAAAAAAGTGCGAAAGCAGAGCTGCAAAATAATTAATTAAGCTTCACCTCCTGTTGTTTCTCCTACTATCCCTTTCCTATAGTTCCAGCACAATGCTTCGCATGTGTAGGAGTCATCTCCTGAGTGCTGGTCCTAGATAAAAAAAAACATCAGTACAGTATAGAATAGAGTGTTTCTTTTCAAAAAAATACAGACAATTCCAAGCTTCTATCTTTATCATTTGGTGAACGTTAAACTACTTTGAAAACCGAAGGGACATTCGCATAACTAATATTTTTTCGATTTTTATTACAGAAATAACAATCAGTTTGGTGGTTACTTAACTCTCTCCAAAGTACTGGAATTGAAAAATCGAAATAGATCTTCTCGCCATTTGCCCACTTGTATAAAACAGTTCTGCAACTATTGATAACCGTTGTCGGTGTCCACGGTTTGTCCAAGTTTCTGACAGCAAAACCAAAATAACGTAAATATGTATGTATATTTTAATGATTCTGATATTGCATATTCTCTTTTCCAACCAAATTTACACCACACACAAAGCAAAAATAGCTTAAATGAATGTTGGCTTCTGTCAAATTAATAATTGTAATAGTGGCAGTATTGACTGTTTTGCCAGCATGCGTTAAAAAAATCAACCAGACGTGATAGCCCAATTTTTATGCCAGATCCAACTTCATCGTACACAGATTAGTTAAAAAACATGCTCCGTTTCTGCGGTAATTTTTTTTTCCAAATTTGCATACCAATGTAATTAAGTCATTTCCTATTCGAGTATTGTCGAAACAGAACAGTGTAATTCAAGTGCAAATTTGTTTGAATTGATAGTGGATTATAATATGTATATTACAGTACGTTTTCTTGAGAATACTCGTTCAGCAGGTTGCAGTTATGTCCGTCGGTGTATTTCTACATGCACGGAATTATTGCTACAGCAATATATGTACATGTTAGTATGTATTAATTCCGCCTGCAATTGCGTGAATATTTGCCGTGATCTTGTGTAACATCTAGATGTTTTGTATCTTGAGGTGATATTTTACCAACACTTTGTTTTCAGTCACTCATTATCACATTTTTTAATTGTTTGCTGAAGAATTTCAACATTTACAGTTGGTTTTTAATTTGTATGGCTGGATGTGTCGTATTTGTGTTCGCTTTAGGTACTTCACAGTGCGACCAATGTATAAATTTATTTATTTGCTTATATACAGTATAAATTTTAAAATTAATTCAGGATATGCCCCCATTTCATTATTTAGTATATATGTTTTTATTTTAAATAATTCTTATATTTCGCTCAAGATCAAATTGCTCTTGGCTGAAGTGCGTAGACTACAGTGTTTAGGGCATGTCCCCAACGATGTAGTGCATTGCAAAAGAACTAGAAGTATATGTTTAGAGGAGGGGGATACAGGGATCAGGATTTGTGGGGATTAGACATGAATTTTTCAACATCATAGTGAACAGAAAAGACTTCCGCAGGAAATCCATTCCATATACGAATTGTTCGGCTTAAAAACAAATTCCTTCTGTAATATAGAGCGACCACAATTGGGCGCGCTGTCGAGAACAACCGTGTCGTGCGTAAAAATGTCCTAGTTTCGGGAACGAGTTCCCCTCAATTAGAGCTAAAACAGCGAGACAAACATCACGTTGCAACGATGGTTCAGTTAGTCAATAAAGTTGGCTGTTCTACTGTCACCGATAACACTCTATATCCGCGATCCAGACTTTGAAGGACCGGCATATACAATTATTGGTGGAACGTAAGCGGTATAAATAGTAAGGATATCAGTTGGTGTGAAGTATGTCTTACACTGTCTTTAAAAGCCGAAGTAGTTGAATGCTTCTTTTAAGACCTCAAAAATATGTTCAGTCCATTGAACGTCGAACTGAATTTTCATAGCAAGAACATCAAGACCTTGTGATTCCTTAATATATATATCATCCAGAACTACGCAGCATTTTCAGTCATACGTAGCATTGGCTCTTACGGGCATTACAATCTTTTAGAAAAACTAAATATAGCGTTAAAAAAAGTACAGAACCTTGCGGGACCGCTGCATTTATACTGAACTCTTTTGATAACACCTCACCTATTACAACTCTGATCTCTGAGACAAGTAGATATAAATCGAGTGAGTTTATCACCGACACCAAAGGCTTCACGTTTGGAAATATCTAGAGCCCTCACGTTGTATTTGCCAAAATGGTGTATGGATTCACACCACTTTTCCGCAACGAAATCCAGTAGGTCTCCCGTAGAACGAACTCTGCAGAAGCCATACAGATAGTCGCTGACTAAACTGTCACACTCCAAATAACTAACAAGACTTCTCATACTCTCCGTTACTTTGTATGCTCGCAAAGAAAGGAAGAGATAATAAGAAGAAAATTTTTAGTTATGATCTTGCTTGTAGATTGATTTTTAACACAACGTCGATTACCGAATTTCAGTTGAGTTGGTAGGGTGAAAGTTGGTGGTGGGGAGTTGGCGCAATTTGCCCGTAAATTTTACTCTAATAAAAATCTCGAGTACGTTTTCTTGCTTCTTGGAAATTCGAAAATATAAATTTACCTTAGCACTTTTATCCCATTTAAATAGTGTTCATGATGTACATTTTATAATCCCCCATATTTTTTTTACGGCTGTCTCACTAGCTTACTGGATGAGCATTAGTCTTAACAATCTGCGGGTTGGGGTTCAATTCCTGCCTAGACTCTGGGTGTTTCTTGTAGTATCACAATGGGCCTAAACTCTGACCTAACTGAGCCGTTCTCCTTCGGGGAGGGTCCGTCACCAAACTTAACATAAGAGAGCATAAAATATACTGATATCTCTGCAAACATAATATGGCGGACGACTATTTTTTTATCCTCTTCCATGATATGGGTATCAAATGAAAAGAAAGGACAAGAAACCGTCAAATAAAGGAAAACGAATACTGTTTGGGAAAATTGCGTGTTGAAAAAGGGACCTTTTTAATTTTTTGGAAAAGGAACTTTTGATATAACAATAAAAGTGTTTGATAAAGATGGCTTACCGTAAAAATATTTATATAAAAGTGGCTGAGATTAGATAAGTGGGTGTGGGGTAGCGCACTGGGTTAACCTAGTAGATTATAAAAACAAACGACCTTAAATTTAAATATTTAGTTGACTTAAGTCCAATTTCACAGTCATTAGTTAGCTAATAGCTATAATTTAACCAATAATATTTGATTCACAGCTTTTTGTTTACTATTATTTAAATCGCCAAATGTCATTAGTTAACAAATAGTTAAACAACAGCTGGTTAGTAAATTATTATTAGTATTTTTGTTTTGATATCATTTATCATAATATTATATATATATATATATATATAATACTATCAGTTTTTTTATTTTCGAACAATTATTTTGGTTTTCCCGAACCAACTTCAGAAGCAATTCTATATCCTGCGCGGTAAAGTGCGATGAGCGCGTGATTGTTTTATCCATTTTTAAGAAATAATATAACGATTGTAAACTAAAACCATATGCTATAACAGTGCTGCCAATATTGAAAATTGGTAGGGTTAGCAATCTTTGGTTATACTGAAAATGTTAGTTAAACAATACTCTGTGAATATGAAGTAATAGTTAAAGAATAGTTGCTATTTTAGTTAAAAAACTAGAAGAATTATTAAATCCTAAAAACTTTTCATATTAGATATTATGTAGCATTATCGGCAAAGTAATTAATAAAGATAGCAACTAAAAACAGCTTTAAAAATTTAATGCAAAGGCGCTGAAGTACTGCTATAAAGGAAGAAGCGTGCAAATCTTTGTCTATCGCATCACCACCTATCTCTTTCTTCTAGTTATGCATCGGATGTGTAGGGCTCATCGCCTGAGTGCTGCTCCAGGAAGAAAAAGTATTAAGAGCTTTAAGTTTCAATAGAAAACTTATGTCGCGACACACCTTATTATGAACAAAAACATCTATCGTCCAGTTTCTTTTTAATATTAATGCAAAAAAAAATATTTTCCTTGCAGCAAACCAGTAACCACCCAACGATCTGTATCAATAGTTCATATTTTTATTACTACCTTGCTCCCGATATATGGGAGGTTTCAAATATTGACCGATTAAAGTGTACTTTGCAGTATATGCTGTACATTGATCCCCAATCACATTCTGGTTTAATTTATTCATTTTGCTTTCTCCTTCTTGAACAATATTTAAGTGTCCATATGCAATCGTAACCACTGTGCATTTGTGCGGTATTGTGTAATGAACTATTTAACTTTTTAACACTATTTGTGTCATTGTTAAATGAAAGCAAACATAGAGCCATCAAAGTCAGCATTCTAGAAGAAAACTTGTTCCGTTTACCCGTCTATTCATACAAACATATGTATGTTCGTCCGTTCGTTTGTCGTTCGCACAATTTACGAGTGTGGAAATTTATGAACTGAAAAATTTCTTAACTTTCTACTACAGATATTCGAAAAAGAAGAGTTTGATGTGAGACGAGTAAAGATGAAAAACTAACTATTAGAATAAAATGTGAAAAGTAAACTCTCTCAACAACGGTAAATAACTGAAAGAGTTATTTTTGTTATTATTTTATAAGAAAAGCGGGAACGGTAAGTATGACTATGCAATCGACAAATTTTCCCATGACAATTTCAGTTTGTTTATCTATCCGTCTGTCTGTTTGCTTTCCTTATTATTGTGTTATTATGTATTTGGTATGTTAGTTTTTTTGTTTATTTTTTATATTATTTAGCATTAATTTGTAACTATTCTCTTTTATTGTAAAGTTTTCTTTTTAACAATTTGTTTATATAAATTATTTGTTAAATGTAAGTTAAATGAGATAAATAAATTTCATTGCATTTAAAGTAAAAATATGTATATGAAAAATATCTAGTTGATCAATAGTGTAAATGTTTTATTTGGAACAGCATATATGTAAGTATGTGTGTGTTTGGGTATTATGGGCGGGTTTAATAAGTTACCCCATTTACGTTACATATTATAATAGGGTACGCAATGCCGTCCGGATTACCGAAAAATCCTGTAAAATATTGAAAATTGAATACGTCGCCTTGACATCAGAGACGCAGAACTGCTATAGACAAAAATCTTGCAAAAGCAGAGTTGTAAGATAGTGAAGTTTCACATCCTGTCATTGCTCTAACCATACTTTTTCTCTAGTTCCAGCACAATAAAAAGAAAGAAAATATTGAATCATTAAACGCGCAGAGATGACGAAAATCGTGTTTAGCATAGTTAAAACTCGTTAAATATTCGAAACGCGCTAAATAGGCATCACGGCGTATAAAACGAAACGTATTTTATGCAGGGTTTGTTTAATTATGTTTAGTAATTTGCGTAAATTGTATAAATATATATACAGATTTAGTTTCCTATTAATATATAATTATCCAGGGACCTTGACGATTTGCAGTTTTATTATTTTTGCACTGAACTTTTCTGATCTGCTTTCAATTTAGTTTTTCTTATTTTTAATATTGTAGTCTAATAAAATAAAAAAAATTAATAAATTGTTTACTGTTTTGCCAAAATTGTTCCACTTATTGCACACTTAATTTTTTACAGTGGCAGTGTAATGAGCGAATTAATCAACAAACGTTTGCAAACGTGTTTCCAATTTTGTTCTCATTATTTTCTTCTCAAGCTGTGTACATTTTAATTAATGTGCATTTTGTGCTCAGGAGCATATACAATACAAAGAATGCCCGATCAGACCAAAAATAAAATTACTCTCCATCGGCTTAAAAATTAATGCGTCAATATTAACACATGAGACGCAACAACTCTGTTTTACAAAATCTAAAAAAACACGCAACTGCAGAATTAAGCACTCCATCCTTCTATATCTTCACCACCTGTCCTAGTGTAGTATTATATACACCATCCCTTTTCAAATAAGATAGTGTAAGAATAGATAGCAGTTACAAGTTAATATAAAGCAAGTTGTGGCGTCTTCTGATGTTAATTTTGACGCATTATATTTCAGCTGAGGGGAGGCATTTTATTTATTATTTTACTTCGTCGACGTTTTGTTTCTCAAATACAGAGTTTGTAGCATAGAAAAATCAGAAAAAAAAATTGACTTTATCGGACGTGAAATCGAACCCGGCTCCTTCTGTTCGAAGAGTCAACACGGTAACACGGTCAAATAACCCGATAAATAATTTTTTCATAATTTTAAGGTTATAATTTCTGAGAGTCTACTGTATACCATTTTCCAAGTAAATTTTTAGTATTTCTCCATGGGCACGTTCATAAGATGTACCTGTTGAGGTCAACTGCTGCAAAACTCTTATAGCCTAATGCTTACGCAGTAGGCTACGGAGGCACCCTGAATTGTTGAACTCAATAGTTACGTCCTAGAAACGGCTTGATGAACAACTTCCACCTAATGAAATATCTAGAGTCTTACAATTTTCTGAACGACGGCCAATATGGCTTCCGTAGAAGATGCTCTGCGGGCAACTCATTCGGTCTTCCTTTCGGAAAAATGATGCAGTTCCATTCACCTGTTTGGTGAAAGTAAAGTCGTGGCTCTAGATATTTCCAAAGCATTTGACAGATTGTGGCATAGAGTTGTCCAAACTTATTGCATTTGATGTCGGTGTTATTTTTCCTGGATTTATATCGAGCTTTCTCAGGGATCGCGCTATACGAGTTGTTGTAGACGGTATCTCATCTAACGAGTTCAAAATGAATTCAGTTACCTCACGAAAATATCGCAATGGGGCCACGGGAACAGTGTTGACTGCAATGCTCAAAAGACCCAATACTGCATGCTTACATGTGCTTACATGCTTCACCTGCAATTATGGTGACTGAGCACATCATTCAGGTCTCAAAAGAAGCATTCAAGTGCCTCGGTTTTTTAAGACGGTGCAAGACAAATTTCACCCCAACTGATCTCCTTACTATTTATACCGGTTACATCCGACCGAAGAAGGAATATAACTCTCATGTATAGGCTATTTAGTTACTCGGCCGAAGAGGGCGAAGAAACTCTTTGGAGACGGTAGGGTAGCCAACTCTATTGACTCTCTTGAGAATCATGGCAATTTGTTCACGAAACCCGTTCATTCCTGTGCACAACACGTTCATCATTAATGGCGCATCCATTTGTAGTCGATTTGGCATCGAATCGCACTACACCTTATAGAGAGTACTCATTTTTCGGCCGAACAACTACTTGCAGAGGTCTGTCCTGCCACTTTTGACGTGGGAAGTGCAAATTAAATATCCATAAACACTACTCCCTCTATTCTCCTTCCCTTAACATAATTTCCTAGTTTCAGCAGAATGCATCACATGTGTACCCCTGAGTACTGTTCACAGATAGAAAAAAAATGCACCGCTAATCCGGTACCAAGTTAAAGAAATTCTTCAAAAAGCATACATTTTACTGTTTAGTTTGCACAAAACTTGTTCAGCTCATTGTAGAAAAAATTTATGATGGATTAAATGTCATAAATGAAAAAGCCACACACATAGATGGCAAATTAATATATGCATTTTTTATAATATCTTGCTGAGGATGAAAACTTTACATAAGGTAAAGGATTTTCATTGAAATCGAATATAAAATGGGAGGATACCACTTCTAAAGGAAGGGTTGGCTAATGACAGAAATTAGGGGTTCCTGTATACTCCCGAAGTTAATTTTACAGAATTATTATCGTTCCTTGCCAATCAGATTTTGTGCTTTAATTATATCAAGTTGTTTCAAAGGTCTGATGATGTAAATTGCTTTATCTAATTACAGGTTTAATACTATATCCACAACTTTTTTCTTCTCTTTTTGTAAAGAATATTAGACAAAAATATCGATATATAGAAACTACAAAACCTCTTGCCACGAAGTGTAATTTTCAAACTGTAGTTTAAAATGTATAATGCTTTAGCTCTATCAAAATCCTGAATATCAATATTGAAATATTGTGACTGATGATCTTATCATCAGACCTCCAAGAACAATAAGACTTAGTCATTTGACACAAAACTTTCTTCGATAAACTACTGCGGTGAATGGAAATGACAGAATACTGTAGCCAAAAAAGTGACTACAGAAGGCTACTTAACCAGACTCTTATAACAAAAAAAAAAACAAAACACTTTATCGACAAGATGTTTATGTGCGCAAAGCAATTAAAAAATTAAATGCCCCACACACAGTAAGAAATAAAAGGTTCCTTTCTACGATTCGTACATTCCCTTTAATTATCCGTGATACAAACAATATGTATGTCTGTACACAATATTCCAACACCGGGTTATCCACAACTGCAGCAACACTAACAATAAACAAAACAAAAGTTTACCGCCACTGACGCCACAACTTAAGTCAACTCAATTACCTCAACCAGATAAAAAACCAAAAAAAGGAGCGCTGTCAAGGATTAACACATACAATTAAGAAAAAATATACCAAACAAGAACAACAACAATCATACATCACAAAGTAAAAAAGCAAATCAACAAAAGTTATTACAAAAAAAAAAAACCAACTGAATTTAATCGAAATAAAACGAATAAACCGACCATAAAGCAAAATAAAAAAATTACAGGAACAACTAACCACACAATCTCATTCGCTGACTGACTGGCTGACTAAAATTAACATGTAATTAACTCAGTTTTTTCAGTATTTAAGACACCTTCTTTTAAATACGAAAATTATACTTACGAATCGAATACACATGCTGATGCATGGTACGTACACACATCAGCAGAAACAAACAAACCCATACATTCATACAAATATTGGTTATAGAAATACATCAAGTCTAGCAAACGTTCATTGACCAACAATTTCTTCAGGACTTGAAGACGAGACATAATGTGGTTGTCAGATCTTTGAAATAATTAATTTTTCCTTAAAGCACTAACTTCGACCGAAACAATTAATGTAGAGAAAAATTAAACCACATCATTAAAAGAGAAAAATTAATAAACTTGCTTGCGTTTCATTATTTTGGTACGTACATAGGTAATAGAGTATTCAATAATTCGACTTTTGCTTTTTTTTTTTTCTTTTTTTTATCTGGGACCAGCACTCAGGAGATGACTCCTACACATGCGAATCATTGTGCTGGAACTATAGGAAAGGGATAGTAGTAGAAATGACAGGAGGTGAAGCTTAATTATTTATTTTTGCAGCTCTGCTTTCGCACGTTCTTTGTTTATACTCGTAGCAGTGCTGAAGCTTCGGTTCAGTAGCCATTTTTATTATTGTTTTACTTCGCCGGTGCTACATAATACCGACGAAGGAGGGCGTTCTGATGCGATTGTGGATTGCTATCAGCTGAAGCCGGTATTGTTCAGTGACCAGTGACAATGCCTTCGCCACTGAAACCTTCCGACAACAACTGACACACTAATGCACATCAGAAAAATGCGAGATGTTTATTTTTATTTTAAAATTTTTGTCTGAAACTGGGGTTGAACCCAGGTCTGTTTATGGATTCGTAGTCAACGTGCAGACTACCATCCATCGTGCCATCGCCACCCTGAATTACTCGCATAATTTAAATTATTTTATACAAAAAACAAAAAACAACCATATGTATTTGGTGTGATACTTTTTTTTATATAAAAACCAGAGCTTCGAACCGGAACCGAACCGAAAACCGGAATTTATAACCAAACCGTAACCGAACGCAAATATTTAAATACAAAAAATTGTAACCTTAACCGGAACGAACTTGCTTTTCGGTTTTTTTTCGTTCCTTAAGCAAGAAAAACAATTAAAAAAAATTAAATTGTTATATGGTTTAGCTAGTGTAGTCGTATGTATACATTTCATTTGGTGCTAATATCAAAATCGTCACCTTTAACCAAATTCTTGAAACACCTATGAAATTCCATATGTTTATACAAGAACAAAAAAATCGTCGAGAATTCTGAAATATACAAACAAAACAAGCCAAAAAATTTCTTTAAAAATGTTCTTTATACAACAAATATTTTATTATTTTATTTAAATCCATTTAATTTTTCTAAACCCTTTTACAATTACCCAACCTTTGGTTGACAATGATTATCCCTAAAAGGCAAAAAGTAAAATCAATTTTTTTTAATACAATTAACAATTTTTTCGCTTATTCAACGTGAGTCAAAATGAATTACGATTATTTGTCTATATTTGTTATATGGTTTAGCTGAATATAAATCGTCCACTAAGTTTTCATACAAATGACGCCGATGTCACAAGAGGCGAGATGAGCGATATTCTCGTTTATATTTTTGAAGAGAAAACGTGGCACATTTTCGCTGGGATTGCCATAAAATATACTTTCCTACAAATTATCCATTAGAAATCAAAATCGACAGGCAATGTCATGGAGGAAGATTTGGCCATCTAGAATTTTTGAAATTTACATACACTTTATGTCACTCTTTTTATTTGCCATCAATGAAATATCGTTGGTTTTAAAAAATGTACGTATAATATTAAGCGGATCAGTAACAGCTGCTCAGAAAAAATATAGAAAAAATTCTCTAAAAAAAAACTTAAGAAAAAAGTGAAATAAATGAAATTAAAAAGTCGCCATTTTCACCAATTTAAAAAAGGCTGACTTCCTAAACGCATGTTGCTTTGTAGTAATGTCTGTAGTGTGTTCGTAAATGCCACCCTGAAAATTTTACAATGTATTTTGTTCTTATTTGCAACATTGTTATAATTAAAACGCAAGAAAAAGCAAGCACAGCATCCAATAAATTTAGATGCAAAATAAATACAACACGCGCAGCACAATGGCGACGCAGAAAAAAAAAGTAAACTGGTCTTATTGTAATTTAACATATTTCTACATTCACATATTTATATTTTTATTACACTAAAAATTGGACACAAAAATTAGTACAATACGTATTAAAAAAGTAACTACACAATGTATCAACTTGGTCTTAATACTGTATTGATACATTGTAAATATACGTTTCAGAAGTCAGCTAAATAAATAAAATATGCATAAATATATTTTGAAGACTACCAATTAAAAATTATTAACTCTGGCTATAACGAACTTCGTCTATAACTCACAATATTATACGGTCCTCTATGACGGAGTTCTACTGTATTTTAGTACCCAAACGTTTATCATAGTTTATATAATTCGTCACAGTCATCTAAAAATGAACGGACTATAGTCCGTGTAATAAATAAAATTAGATTGAATTTTTGTAATAGAAAAGGAGAATTTAAGAAGAAATAAAAAATACACGAGTAATTTACCCAAATTATTTGAGTTATTCTTTAATCGAAATTGGCTATTACCATTATTCGGTGAAATAAAGGCAAAGAAATTTCCCGAATAATCGAACAACAATTAATCGAATCGAATAATTAAATTGCTATAATGCTCGAGTAAAATTTACTTTATTTATTTCTTTATAGAGAAATGACAAAAACACCTCAATAATTGTGGGACTAGTGATTTTTGTAGGAATAATACGAAATGATGATATAATGTGTGACTGGTATGTATACTCGTGTACTAAGCTTTGAAAATTAAGAATATAAAAATAAAAAAAAATTATGCGACAAATCAAAAGAATGTTCGGCTATACACTTGAAACTTTTTAATTGATGCAACTAACAATTACCACCTTTTCAACTTAAAAAACTTACTATATTTTGAGGATCTTTCCACATTCTTATTTAAAAATGCTCAGAAATATTGAAAAGGATATAGTATGACAATCAGCAGAAGTAGACAACGACATAAGTACTCCATTCAACGGTGCGCTGCTAAAAAGAATATCTGTTGAACACTCCAAAGCATTGCATCTCAAATTTTGAATAACCGAAAAATGCTTTGCCATTTCGTTGTCCATAAGGTTTTAATTCACTCGTATACATGTAGATTGTACGCTTTTTAAATGTCATAATAATGGAGTAGAAAAATGAATGAATTCTTTTAAATATTTATTCTAGGTATTTAATTTATTAAACTTGCTGTTTTATTTTGCACATTGATACACCGTGATGATGTTCTTGTAGTTTGTAATCACAAAATGAAACGCAACGAATTGTCGGCGACACCCAACCGAAAACAAACTCGTTAAGAACACCTTAAATTAGCCCTTAAGGAGGTGCGTCATATACTTGCCCATGCAATGAACAAATATGTACACACAGCCACACATTTGTACACATTTGAATTGCTTTACACTCAATAAATTGCCCTATAAAGTTGCGTGTTGCATGCATCACTCATTGACTACAATTTAAGGTGTGTCACTGGAGGCCTAAGAAGATGATGATGATGATGATGCCCTTGCTGCTGCTGTTTGTTGGTTCTGCTCTACTCATCCTAACAAACAGACTGCAGCACTACGGACAAACTATAAGCTGATTAAGAAAGTGAAATAAAAAGATGCGTGAGCGTTTATTTCCTTACTCTATCATCAACGTCGCAGACTAAGATTTTTTCTTTTTAATTGTTTTTCTTTTGGTTTCTCACTACGCCGCCTGACCACCCGCACTCAAGTGATATTCACGGACCAGCGAAAAAGAAAAATGAATAATCAGACTTAACTTCTTAATAACGATTAAATTATGCTTTCAATTCGTTTCTTAAAGACATTTTATATTCTTAATTCAATATCACCCACAAAACTTAATTGACTTAATAGCGTTACGCAATTCTCTAACATATTTCCTCATATACGAATTTTATCAGACAAAGTCCAAGACAAGCAGTTTTATACCAGCGTACTATTATATCAAATAATTACAAACTATTCCAGATTGTTGCCTGGGATATTTCAGCTGCACATTAATAGTTCCACTGTTTGTACTGTAGAGAATCTGGGGTATTTCTGGGGTATTGAATATCCGCCTATATATTAACTTTCTAATACCAGTTAGAGACTTTATATAGAATTGAATGTCGGAATATTTATTATTAACCAAAGGACAATGCTCGCTCTACCCATATCTCACCCATTATGCTAATATTGAATTCCAATAGCGATATCGCAGTTCGCTTATCGGCTAAGACTTCAGACTTAATAAGGCAAAAGCAGGGACCGAAAACAATAATTACTTTTCAATTTTCATAAGAAAAAAATCACTCACAGGAATATATGGGATATTTAAGTCCAGAACACCATTTTGATCGTCTTAAACTAAATTTTCATAAAATCACTTGCTTTTTAAAATCTTGGTTTTTATTTTTTTTTGGCCGAAATAATTGTTATTTTTTGATTTTTTTATGCCAGAAATAATTGTTATTTTTGATTTTTATTTTTTTTTTGCACTTGCAATGGTTATAATTATATATTATTTGCATACATTTTTGCATTTCCAACCGTACATTGATCAAATAATAACGAATAATTTTGCCAAAAAAAAAATAAATATCATAAAATTACAATCATTTTGGCCAAAAAAAATAAAATTCAAAAAATAACAATTATTTCTGTCAAAAAAAATTTAAATCAAGAAATAATAATTATAATTTGATTTTTATAATGAACTAGCTACACCCGGTGTGCTACCCCACACAAACTCATCTAATCTCGCCCACTTTTGTATAAATATTGTTACGTTATCTGCATCTGCATCGAATGTCAATAGTTTTATTGGTATATTAACCATAAAATAAAAAAGGTGCAAAACGCAGTTTCGCTGAAAACTACCCATTGCACTTTAATTAAGGTTTTCTTCTCAACCATATTGTGTTTTCAGAGATATCATTATATTTTATGCTCCCTTCCAAAATTCCTTTAATTTGCTACTTATATCGTGGCGGTGTTTAAAGATAGTAAAAAATGTGCATTATAAGCACTATTTAAATAGGATAAAAGTACAAAAGTAAAATTGTACTCCATATATTTTCGAATTTCGGTAAGTAAGAACGCACGCTCGAAATTTTTTCTGGAAGAAAATATTACGTAAAACCCTTTCTTCTATGCCCAATACTTTGGGAGATATATGGTTGCATAGAGAAATACCAAAACAGTTATGGAAAGAGTACGAAGAACATGTCCGCTTATTTTTCAACAGCATTTATTTGCTTTTATGATTATTATTCTATTTATCATGGTTTCTGAGATATTATATTATAGATTTTACTCTTTTTTACGCCCTTAATATTAGAATCTAAAAATGGAAAGAGGAGTCTACATACCGAATTTCCACCGATGATAATGGGTGGGCGGGCACTTTCCCGTTAGACCGAATTTTAAAATAATTTTAGCGGAATTTTTCCATTTGAAAAAAGAATTTCGAAAATTGGTTCACAAACGACGAAGTTTTTTGATATATACTTTTTAAAGTCGGGAATTTAGCACCATCCTCTTAAATTTCGAAAATAATGACCTTTTCCATATCCAAATATAATTTTGAAAATTAGTTTACAAATGGCGAAGTTATTTGATAATAAAATTTTTGGGACGGAGAATTTTC
Organism: Dexiosoma caninum; assembly: GCA_963924685.1. NCBI lineage: Eukaryota > Metazoa > Arthropoda > Insecta > Diptera > Tachinidae > Dexiosoma > Dexiosoma caninum. The sequence continues at coordinate 60,014,514 of OZ004729.1, forward strand.
CTTCCACCCCAATTTCTAAAACAATTTTTTTTTTGTAGACCTTTTCCTTATGCAATAATAATTTTGAAAATTGATCTACAAATGACGAAATTATTCGATAATCAATTTTTGCAGAAAAAAAATTCATGAACATTTTCAATAAGCAAAAATCATTTTGATAATTGTTCCACAAAGGCTGATGTTATTTGATAATCAACTTTTGGGGTGGCCAATGGCCCAATCCAATTAAATCAATCCAATTCCGCCAACTTTTTTACTGATGATAGTGATGATTTGTAGTGACCAATAAGTTACTCAGACCAAATATAGAAACTTTAACCGTTCTCAGTATATAATGAAATTTATATTTAGTTTGTATGGGAGGCGCCACGCCCACTAGTCCATCCCCTCCCAGGTTTTGACTGATGATTTGTTTTAACTGCAAAGTCATTTGGACCATATTCAGAAACTTTCATTTTACCTGTTCTCAAGATATACAAAAATAAATAGCAACGTAGCAACGCCCAACAAAAATTTTTTAAATTTATATAGCCTATATATAGTTCCTTCTAGATATACGGAGCGATACTGTGAAAATTTCAAGAATATCGGTTCAGCCGCTTAACTGGATATAAGACACAAACATACATGCATACATACTACAAACATGTCATTTTTATATGCATACTAGCGGATCACACAAGGCGTTCCTGTAGCTGTTATAATCTATATACATATATATAACAAGTAAGAGTGCTATATTCGGCTGTGCCGAATCTTAGATACCCTTCACTGGCTCCCTTTATTTCTGATATTCGCCTGAATTGCCGGATAGTCGTGTAGTAGTGCCAAATTTTTACTTAATTGTTGGATCTGGTCCAAAGGACCAGACCTTTTCGATCAATATATAACTTCAAACAGCCAAGTCATCATGCAAACCAAATTTCACCGTAAAGCTACCAAAAACGAATATTGTGATGCATTTCAGTCTTACACCATTTTTTGCTTTAAGTATTTCATACATTTAAAAGGAAGACTCAAATATTACTTAGATTTTATAAAAGTAGAAGATTCCGCAAATAGTTTATTTTTTACTAAATAAAACAAATCCGTCTGAAGAATAAAACAAACATTTAGTTGCCATTGAAAATTTTTTATTGGGATGTGTGAACCCCAGAAACATTGGTCTTTATAGACTTAGAAGAACATATTTATTTATTCATTATTTATAACACGAGAAAACATAAAAATATGTTTTTAAAAACATGTTCCTACGATGTATAGTTTATGAGTAATGAATTTTTTCTAATTTCAGACAGGTTTTTTGTTCACGTTTTGAGGATTACAGCATTTACTTTTTCCTACATCGAGATATGGATGTACATATTCACATGTATTAATTATAAATTTGATTTTTTTGAGGTGACTACTTTTATAATATGAAAACTATAAGTGTTTCATTTAACGCTTACTGCATATATGCCTATATATGTATATGTGTAGCTCGGAAACTATTCAACCGATTTGCCCGAATTTCAATACGCATAGATTCAAGTCTACTACTGACCGATTGGCACAAAATGAATTTTATGAGATGATTAATTTGGCCACAAACGGCATAACAACGGACACGAATGGCTCTATAAACTTCTCTATTCATAACACTTCTGAAAATATATAAATTTTTCTTCTGACGCGAATATTAAAGAAGTTTCACACCGAATGACAAACTTATATATACCCTTTACACTTAAAGTGAAGGGTATAAAAATTAATATGTGTTTGTTTGTTCCTTATAGGAGCCCAAACCGCTGGACCGATCTTCCTGAAATTTTCACACCATATAATTAGGACTCTTGAATGAATTATATGCTGCTTTTTTTAATCACGCCCACCTTTACGCCTATTCTTTTAATTATGCTACTCCTTCCTCATGGTTTTTAACAATTTTATAATATAAAAGAGCCTAACTTTGCCATTTGTAGACCAATCGCGATGAAATTTGGTGCACTTAGTTTGTGCAACTCCAGGAAGGATATAGGGTATTAGTTTTTTTAAAACTAGGAACAGGAGGGCGATAACCCCTCCCAAACTTTCAAACCGTTTTTAATTCAATTTAGAACATGGATAGAACTGCATCTAAAATTGCTGGGACCAGGAGGGCGATAGGGAAAAATTTAGGTTTCTCTAAAACTACATAGCCGATTTTGACGAACTTTAAAACTTAGATGCATGATTTAAGTTTAAGAGATACATTGACAATTGGTGCAACTCCGGGAAGGTTATAGACTATTACTTTCTTTACAACTAGGACCACAAGGGAAAGTAGGGGCAATTTCCACGTCAGCGAAACCATCTAACCAATTTTAATGAAAATTAAATATATTTATGTTTTTGCGTCTAGGACACATATGCTACATATATATAGAACCAGGAGGCGACGTAGAGGTAAGATATGCCTTTCCGAAACTGTATAACAAATGGATAAGTAATAAAATAATTTGATGTATGTTGAAAAAATAATTTTGGGCAAAAGAATGGATTTTTGACCAACGTGCATGGGTATAAATAAATACAACTGGAACGAACAACGAAACTTAAATTCGCCGAATGAGACTTAACTAGTGCCAGAATAACAGCTGTTAATGTCATGTGAAATTATTTGATAATTATATACATACGTAAAAAATATATATTGGAAAAATGTGAACTAAACCAAATGAGGGTGGCATTTTTCTGATGTGCATTTGTGTGGCTTTGTGTCAGTTGTTGTCGCATGATTTCAGTGGCGAAGGCATAGTCACTGGTCACTGAACAGTAATGGCTTCAGCTGTATGCAATCCACAGGCACTTCAGAATGCCCTCCTTGGTCGGTATTGTGTAGCACCGGCGAAGTAAAATAATTACTAAAAATGGCTACTAAAAACGAAGCTTCAAAATTTAATACGTCCCCTTGACATCGGAGACTCTACAACACTGCTATAAAAAGAAATAATGTGCAAAAAGCAGTGTTGTAGATAGCGAAGCTTCACCTCCTATCATTTCTCCTATCCCTTTCCTCTGGTTCCAGCACAATGCACCGCATGTGTAGGGGTCATCTCCTGAGTGCTGGTCCAAGTTAAAAAAAAATTCGCTCCACTTCCACATTTTTCAAATTATGGACATCATCCTGATAGAGCAGTAAATTTTTGTGGGACAGCATAAGAACGTAAACATGGCTAGGAAAGTCCTTATCTGTTACAACATACAAATATAAAAAAAAAATTAAATACATTTCTATCTATATGTAACAGGTTATAAATAGTATGGCCGTTTCAAAGACGATTTAAAATAACAAAAAAAAAACGATTTATATGTAAAAGAAGTCATTATTGAATTTATGGGCTGTAAATAGAAAAAGGAAAAAATTTCATAAAACAAATAAATAACTTTACTTCTTAAAAATTATAAAACGAAAGAAAATATAAATAAAAAGGGTCACACTATACCAATTGTTCGCCATTCGTCGACGTAATCTTATCGCAAATATTCTTACGCCCGACAAATTTTGTCCTACGTTCAGATTGTTGCATATTAATACAATCTAATCAGTTTATTTCGTTCGACGAATATTCGTTACGAAAAATTCGTAGTTCGTCCCAGTTGTGTTCATGTTTTGCAATCTGAAAAGCTTTTCTGGATTTATATTTTTTTCACTTTTAATGTTTGCTTATAATTTCCATTATGGGCTTCTAATAGTACATATAAGAAATTTAGTCTCATGATTGCTGTGTCTCAGGCAATCTTATTATTATCATACTACCAGCTATTGTGACCTGAAGAGAGAGAGTATGTTTAAGAGGCAGGTGTTAAGTATTTTTCTAAATCTGCCCACCTTGATTTAAACAAAAAAGGAGTGTAACACTCAGGTAATCTTATTAACATCATACTGCCAGCAATTGTGTCATGAACAGACAGAGTGTTGAAGTGGTAAAGTTGGACTTAATTCTTATACAGGTCTTAATTTGCGCGTTTTGGTTGGTTGTTTATTATTTTACTGCGCCGACGTTATCATTGTTCCAATAAGGACGAAAGAACTCTCTCTGATGTTCATAAAAAATGTTTAAGTTTGCTATAGAGTTTGAACCCACGGCTTTCGGTCTGTCAGCCAACAGCACGACGTTGTTTGCATGCTTCTTACTAAGTTCATTAGGTTCATGCAACTGGTCAAACAAATTTAACATTTTCTAGGCTCTTTCGTGTATAGCTTTTCTGCCACCAAAAAGGACTGTTATTAAAATAAAAAATTGGTGACACAATCATTCCGGGATTTGTGTCATCCACGGACATTACTTATCTTTGTTTGCTTTATTACTTCAGCTCGAAAGTAAACCTCTTTTATTTTAGAGAGCCTTAAAGTTATGCATGTATCTGCGATCCTTGTTCTTGTTCCATATATTTTTTTGTGAAAAAAACGCACTTGTAAAACAGCTGGGAATTAAACTTACTTCTTTTTAAGGTTTTTCATATAAAAAATATCCATATTGCAGACACACAGTTCTCGCCATTACCTTTTTAGTACCAAAAACACAGAATCACAGACATTTTTCTTATTCCATGTTGCAATACAACTGTATAATAAGTGGCGCTTAAAAACTAAAACATCTTAAGATGATTTGACTGAAGGCGACGATTTAACACCCTAATTAAGTGTTATCTGGGGACCTTCTCATTAACTTAATTGTCCGATATAAATGATATTGGCTTTCTGACGACTGGTCCTTTTGTTGTCGTTCTCTACTCTTGTTTGTCTGCTTACTGGCATGTGATGTTAATGTGTGGCTGAATAGATGTCTGATTGGGGTTGTCTCTTTGTCGGCATTATCGTTTTATGATCATGTTTGTTATTTTATTTTCCATTTTTTTCACCATCATTTCGGTTAAACAGCGTGTGCGTTTGCGGGTGTTTTTTCTTTATTTCATCGCATGCGTGCGTGAGAATCTTAAAAATAAGAGAATATTCAATAAAAACTAAAATATACGAAAAGCCAGATAACAAAATAATTTCATTAAAAAATTTGTTTATAGGTTTTCATACTTTACGGCTGTTAAGAATGAATCACCCACTTGTTGTTTGTATGTGCTGATGAACAGTGTTACAATTATTTATTTTTATTTGTGTTTATTTTTTATTTTTATTTATTTATCCTTTTTTTCAATTAAATTTGTATGCATGGCCACAATATTATTCCACAATGAACCACAACAGACCGGACCAAACCAAAGCCATCAATAAATTTAGACAATTTGTATTCTGCGACTCCAAGTACTTGGGACAAAAAAATCGTAAATAAGTAGAAAATATAACAAGAATATAATTCACATTGGCACATATTTATACTTGTTTGTTTTTGATTTCACTCTGTGAAAACAATTGTCACTGACACATGTATTTAACAGTCTCGCCGGTCAGTATTGAAAATGTGGAGTAGAGTAGGACAAGGCACTATTAAATCATAAAAAATAGGGCAGAAATACCAGTACTCACATTGAGAATATAACTAACAAATACAAAAAGAACTGTTGAAAAAAAAATAAAAACATTAGGGGAATTGTATTTACACGAGGAAAATTCTGTATTCCCATTTTTAAAGACACAATCAGGGAATTTTTGAACATTAAATTTAATTTATCTATCTATGTCCATAACGAGCGGATTGTTGAAAGCTATGTTAAGAAGCGATTTTTATTTATTTCGTTTTCTTTGTTTGTTGTTTTTTGTGTTGTACAAATATTTCTTTGCAAAACAGTATATTAAATACAAAAGATGGGTTAATATATATCGTTTTGTTTTTGCTTGAAAATACTCTCCAAATTGTGTTGTTCTTCTATTCAATTTAATAGTTTCTTTTTTGACAATCCTGCTTCTCCATAATTTTTATTTTGTTTAACTTAAAACAAAATATCAAATTGAATTGAGGGTGGCGACGGCTGTAGTTTCTGCACGTTGACTACCACACCGCAAATTTCCTGGGTTCATCCCCAGTTTCAGAATTATGAAAACATCTCGCATTTGTGTCATTGTGTCAGTTGTTGTCGGAAGGTTTCAGTGGCAAAGGCATAGTCAATGGTCACTGAAAAGTAACGGCTTCAGCTGTAACCAATTCACAGGCACATCATAATGCACTCTTTCGTCGGTATTGTGTAGCGCCGGTGAAATGACACAATTTGTAAAAATGGCTACTAAAAACGAATCTTCAAAATTTAATACGTCTACTTGACATCAGACACGCTACAATACTGCTATAAAACAAAAAGCGTGCAAAAGCAGAGTTGTAAGAGAGTGCAGCTTCACTTCCTGTCATTTCTCCTACTGTCCCTTTCCTTTAGTTCCAGCACAATGCATCGCATGTGTAGGGGTCATCTCTTGAGTGATGGTCCAAGATAAAAGGAAAATTGATGTATCCACAAGGTCAGACGAATGTTTTATCGCTTGAAAACAGACGATATGATATACATATCATATGTAGTGATATTACTTCATCGTTTTTTTATACATATTTGTTTTTATTTAAATTTTCCTAAAAAAATTGATTACATTCCATGAAATTAAACCAGATATGGAATTAGTTTTAAGTTTTTCAAGATAAGCAATTTTGTTTGATTCTCATAATTTGATAATTAAATTAAATATATATTTATCATTAAGAAGATTTAAATTTCTGGTATTAGTTATCATACAGTCACAAAATAATTACAGTAACGGGCTGCAGTTTATTCAGGCAGTATTCCGTCCAGTAATAAATTACACAGTTGAAGAAATCAAAGCAAAAATCAATTGTTTTTAGGGAGCTTGGTGTTACTTGGTAGTAGAATAGCAAACACAAACGAAAGATCTTTAATTTTTACTGAAGTCGTTGTTTGTTTATTTGTAAGTATAAAAAACAATTGTTTTACGGGTTTAAGCCATTTAATTTTATGCCATTAAAAATTAAATAAAGTTTTCAATAAATGTAAATGAAAAATAAATATACCGGTTTTTCACAAAATTTTCTTTTATTTGAAATTACTATTGCCGTTAATTTTATGTACAGAATATTTTGAGTGCAATCTAAAAGATTTTTACAAAATTAATGAAAAAAATACAACTATTTCAAAAACATATAAAATTATTCGAGTACCTAAAACGTGAGCAACAAGAAGAAATCGTGTTATTTCTTCACAATTTTTTAATTTACTTTATTTGGTTCTAAATTTAAAAAAAAAAAGACTGTGGAAAATTATATAAACATTTTATATATTTGACTATATTAATTGAAATAATATACTATAAATAATATATCTATATATATAAAGCTGAATGTGTGTTTGTTTGTTTATTTGTTTGTACCTTATAGGAGCCCTAAACCGCTGGACCGGTCTTCCTGAAATTTTCACACATATATTTGGGATTCTTGAATGAATAATACGCTACTTTTTTTTTAATCACGCACACTTTTACGCCTACTTTTTAATTATGTTACTCCTTCCACATGGTTTTTAACAGACTTTATAATATAAACAAGCTTAACTTCGTCGTTTGTGTACCAATCGCAAAGAAATTTGTTGCACTTAGTTTGTGCAACTCCGGGAAAGTTATAGGGTATTACTTTTTTTTTAAAACTAGGACCATGAGGGCGATAGAGGGGAATTTCTGCCTCTCCGAAACATTCAACCCGATTTTAATGAAATTTAGGTCATAGATAGATTCTAAAAATTTACATAGGCTATGTACATTTTCAAAACCATGACCAGGGGGCGATAGGCGGGAAATTTTTGCTTCTCCAAAACTATCTATCCAATTTTGATGAACTTTAAAACTTGGATGTATTTGACCTTAAAAAACACATTGGCTATTAAATCTTTTTTTTTCAAAACTAGGACCACGACACTTTCCAACCGATTTCAATGAAATTTATATCTACTTATGCTTCTGCGTCTATAAGGAAACATATGCTACATATATTTTTTAAATAGGACCAGAACGCGACGTAGGGTTAAGATATGCCTCTCCGCAACTGTATAACAGATGGAGATAATAACGGGAGGGGAGTCGCGGGTAAAAACCATTATACATATATAATATACTATATACGATTGAAATAATATTCATTTACATGCATCACTTAAATACATAATTCATTAAAATCTTTATTTGCTACAATGCTTTTTATGTAGTCGTTTTTTTAACAGCCTCTCTTTGTTAACTAATATTTACTTCAATGCTGAATTTAAATTTTTTTAGGATATGGCTACAAACTTTTAATTTTACGAATACCCTAATGACATATGTATATTGATAGAATACTGATGAGATTCTTTGAAAAGCAAAAGTTTATTAAAGACTTTGAGGCGCAAAATGCTTTTAAATTTATTACTTCCAATTTTAATTGGCATAAGTCGAATTTGAACATATAAAACATATTAAATATAATAAAAGAAAAACTGTGTTGAAATTTCTGACAATAGAACAGAATTCTAAATCTTTAGAAACGAATCAAAGGCAATTTTAAATTAAACTTTTAAGGAAGAACTCTGCATGGTGCAATATTTCCAAAATCTAATTGAATCCGCATTCCATTTAATAAATTTAATTTGGGACCTTCTTACGCACCACCTAAAAACTTTTAAAGGCATTTACTGTAAGAAAAAAATATAATTATAAGTTATGTAACTATTCTTTCAATTATTCTAAATTCTTTACGATTATTTATCTATGTTTGTTATATGGTTTAGATGGTCTTGTATAAACATGTGAAATTTTTTAGCTTTTTTCAAGAATTTGGTTAAAGGTCCACTGAAGATTTTGGTATAGCACCAAATGAAATGTCGCATATGGACCAGGTAAACCATATAACAAATATAGTTAAATAATTAAATTATAAATGTTGCTTAATTTCCGTAGATTTGATACATAGTATATTATGCAGGATCTGATTCCACTAAAATAAATGATATAGTGTTCTTGCATAGAATTAAAAATATTAATTAAGTTTAGTACAAACAACTAAAAAATTCCATTTAAGAAAAAATTTTGAATGTAAGTTAATTTAAAATTTTCTACTTACTTTCGCCTCAATCTATATATTTCTCCTAGGTAGGTGGCAGATAATTGCGAATGGCGTCACGGGGGACTAAGGAAATATTGTTCGCCATCTTCGATTTATAGTTATGCCATTTTGCTTGTCCGATTCTTCTCAAAAAACCCTACTACAGGGAATAATTTTGAAGTAATCGTCAAATGCCTTTTATCTTTCGTGTTCTCTTCAAAAATATCTTTCATGGGAAAACTAAAAATTTTTTATATAACTACATCTATGTAGATTAAGATGGATTTTCTCACTATTCGATATAGAGAGAGTGTCCATGATATGAACTCAATGATTATAAAATTTTAGGTTATTTCTTTTAGATTTTTACAAAGCGCAACCAATTCTGTCATAAATACGTTAAAAAAACTGAAGAGCTGCAAAATTTCTTCTACGTAATGTAGAGCATATAGTCTTGTTTTTTGAAGCTCACCTTTAAAAGCCATGACCGGCTGAGTAGAGGAACAAAAACCTTCATTACAGAAGGCCTTCGGCCAAATAATAGTGTTCTGATTTAAACAATATAAAACATGCAAAAGAATTTGTTTTAAAATTAGCACCCGTTTAAGCTATGAAATGCTTTATTTTATAAATTTATACCAGAACTTGTCGGTCTTCTTAAATGAATACAAGTTTTCTTTCATATGATTTCGCTAAGCCAGAGACATTTGAAATATTCCATTTAATTTTAAATTTACATATCGCTGCCACATTAATCCAGACTTGAGCTTAAGCCAACTGAAAGCACGACAACAATAATAACAACGAATATAATAAATTACCTGAGCGATTCCTATTAATAACTTTAATTAACAAAAATAAACCCTTTTTTGTTCAACTCAACAGCAATAACAGCCAAAAGAATCCTTTTAACAAACTTAAAAAATATCAGAAGGCATAAAATATTGTATGTTGCACATAAAGCTACACACACTGTCATACCTTTTCCCAAACGGCAGCAAGGAACAGTAATCTGTATTTGAGCAGACATGTTGAGCAAATAGACGTTGTATTTTATGCTAACAAAAATAATAAAAAGCAAACAAAAATGCACATCGCCAGACTTGGCGTTTCGTACTACAGTGTGGGAACTGAATTATTCAAATCAAAGGGAACAAAAGAAAGATAATATAAGCTCCTCTTGAAAGTCAACCCAAGACGAACTCATGAGTACTGAAACTATTTATTTTATGAATATTATATGGATGGTTCTCTTCCAGGATTGTTGCAAAACTTTTATTTTAGTTTTGCCTTTTCGATTTTTATTCTTTGTCAGTTTTAGTTCACTCATATGCATATTTATTGCATTTTCTTCGTTGCGGTAACGCCCCCATATTCACAATGGAATTTCAATTTCATTTAAGGAATCCATAAAAATTCATTAAAAACCAAAAAGCTTTAACTGCACAAGATTAAAATATTTACGAGGTTACTCTTGGTCTACATTAAACAGTACGTACGAGGTCGCTGTTTAAAAGATAATTTATTTTTAACCACAAATATTACAAAAAAAACATTTTTTGAAATACATATGTATGTATGTATGTGAATCTGGTAAAAAATTTTTGCTGAGATTACCATAGATCACTATGCTAACAGTACCTTCATTCGTTGGTATTTGATCGATAAAACGTCGCCAAATCAGCAGAACGAGCAACGCAATGCAGACTTGTGCAAGAATTAAGCTCCCCATACTTCTATCAGTTCTTCTCGTCACTAATCCTTTCCAGCTATTTTCAGTGCAATCCGCTAAGAACTACCTCAAGAAAAACAAATGCGAAATTATAAAATTTGAATTTAAAATGATAGGATATTTGAAGGAATACAATCACAGGTGTATATTAACATTGTGAAGAATCACTTTGACGAATTAGTGCAAAAAAAAAATAGAGCAATTAAAATGTAGTATTTTAATTTTGATATTATTATATCCCGACGCAAAGTCGATCATGATGTTGTTCTCCAGTAGAAAAGGCCTAACTCAAATAATTGTAACTTTACAAGAGAAGGTACAAACATAATAGAATCTGTTTTTATTACAATGCAATTATCAAAATGTCAATGCTTGTAAAACTGTTAATTTTGAGAATATTTCAAAGAATTTTTGTGACGAGGTGTATTTCTGTGAAATGTATTGGAATCATTGACAAACTCCATTTCGCAAAAAAAAAATAGAGCTTACGGCCTTTCTACTTGAGACTAGCGACGAGTAATTATGCTTTATTTCAGTTTTATTTCAAATTTGTATATTTCTTGTTTCTCTCAAACACGTTTACAGGACTGCCATGCTCAAATTTTAAGTTTTGTAAAACTGTGCTCACTAATGAGGAAGTCGAAAACGACCACTCCACTATCAGACGTCAATAGTAAAGTGTGGCACAAACACAACAAAAATGTCTTACAAGCATTTCATGAAATTGCAATTAGTGTGTATGTATTACTTGCTCATTGCAAAACACATACTTCCAAAAATATTTCTTTTGTTCCACCATCAAAACATTGAAGAAGAGAACACAAGTACAACAAAACAATGTTAAAATAAAACAAGGCTGAAGTAGAAGAAAAATTAAGTAGAAGATCAAAACTATTTTGGAACATTCAAAACATGTTTGAATAACTCGTAGACAAACTTGCAAAGAAATTTTTGCATTTTTTATGAACATAAAAAATCGAATGTATACAAATAAAATAAAAATATCACAATTCATATTAGATTTGAGGTTCGTTTGTAAGGTTCTTTAAAGAAAAATATTTAAAATTTCGCAAAATTTATAATTTCACGTTTGTTCTTGTGTACTCGATGCTTTTGATGTAATTTACCGTTTTTTTTATTTCATTGTCTGTTTTTTGTTTTGATGTTTTGCTTCATTTGAAGACACAAGCACAAACAAAACTATAGAGAGAAACTTTTCGAATGGTGCTTGTTTTGTTTCAATGAGAGTCATGTTTTGTTGAGAATGTTTACACTGAAATACACGGCTTGGAAGTAGTGTGCTTTAGAATGCAGAACTTTCAATACATTTTGTGCAGCTCTTTAGTCAATAGAATAGAGTCTAGAACAGTGACGACCGTCGCGTAGTACAATTGTGCCAAATGAATTGACACGAATTATTAAGCTCTTTCATTCAGTCGTCGACTAGATAGTGACGAAACAAGTGGAGCGGAGGATTGCTAATTTTTTTTATGAATTCTAGTTCAGCAAATACGAGCATTTCGTTTCAAATTGAAGATAAAGGAAAGTAAAAAATTGTATTGTTATTGGATTTCACTAAGTCAGCGACGAGTACATATTCATAACGGTTTGTTTATACATAATTCTTTTAAAATATAAAGTAAAGAAAATGTCATGGGAAATGTACTTTTATGTTTTATACAGATATTTTATTTGAAGCTTTTAGACACTTCCAATGATTGATTGAATTTCTAATTGTTTACGTTTTGCGTTATTTTCCATTTCACACAGAGTTTTCAAAAACAATTTTTTTATATATAATATAAATTATATATAATAATACGAGAAAAATTAGAATGTTTTTAATGTATTTAAAAAAAAAAACAATTATTTGTTTCAAAGTGTAAAATATTACATAGGAAAATATTTATAATGCGCCATAATTTTTCAAATGCTAACGTTATGTATGCTGGGTAGCTACCTCACTACCTGAGCAAGTTTTCGTCTTTCTTCGGTTTTGAACATCACTCGAGCGCAAATGCTAGGTTTGGGCAGATATTAATGGTTGATGGGTATGCCGCTTGGATGGACAGAAGATCATTGGGGTACGAAGGTGTTAAACAGGGCCACGATTTGGTGGTGGTGGGCTTCGATGTCGCCCCCATACTGGAGTTAACAGCTTTACACTCTAAATAAAGAATGATAAGAATAACCTCTGCTGACGATAACTAGAGGCTCAGTGATAAGGTTGGAAGTCGAAAATTACCACTCCACTGCCAGAAGGCAATAGTCTAGAGCAAACGCTGGGATTGGCGCGTATCTCAACGGTTGATAGGTGAGTGACTTGTTAGATAAACCGACAATCATAGTGATATTTTGGGGTCGAAAAAGTACCCAATTTGTATGTGAGCTGCTTTAATGAATAAAATGTACCGTTATAAAATGAAATATTTAAAACATGTGTGCAATCGGACAATCCAGGTCCACAAAACTTTTCACCGTTAGATAGAGATGTCTGTCAAAATGAACGAATTGCAATAATTTTCATATTTTAAAAGCAAGGTGAGAAATTTCCGCTTACAGAAGCAGTCCGAGAGTAGAGCTTTTACCATATACGTACATGTATACATCTACATATCTATATATACATATATACATATATATTTCTTTTTCTTCTAACACTTTAACAAATAGCATTTGCAATATCTAATTGAGCAGTTTACTAGAAACAGTGATTTCTGTTATTCTTCCATGAATGACTCAGATTTTAAATAAACAAATATGACCTTTTCAAATCAGTATGACTACTTAGTAAATATTTTTGTTTATTTGTTTGGTGGTTTATGACAGAGATAACAATTGGCTGCATCCGGAATTTCAATTTAAACTCAATTATATCTTGTAAAACTTAGACTAACAAATTTTTTTACATTATTTTACATCGAGTGTGTGTATTTAGAATTTTATTTGTAAAACCGAATGATAGCAATTGCGAAATAATTTCATCATTTATGAAAGTAAGCATAATAAATGCTTATTTTTTAACACAACAATTGGACTAAACCCCACTTATTTAACAATTAGATTTATTACCGTTTCCGAAGAAAACATATCATCCCCAGCTGAGTATGAAGTAAATAATTTAAATCATGACAACTAATTCTTTTGTAGAGCGAATTAATAAAGTAACTGATGAAAGAAATAACAAACGCACGAAGTATATTTTAAAATTAAACAGAATTATTTGTTTGTTTATTCTGTCATTTATAGAATACATATGAAAAAAATAATGAATGATATACATGAATGAATTGTATACATGGCGTCAACTCACTAAGAACTGAAAAAAAATTAATGGCTGCAGTCTAATGAGTAGTCCATCAGATAGGTAGGGTTATACGTTAGATTCCTACCATAAACTCTAGTCTGTTCACTACAACGTGAGAAATTTTTCGTAACGCAAATATGTTTTATTTAATAATTCTTCTAGTTTTTTACATGTTTCTTATAACATTAATTTGACTAAATATTTAAGCTTAAGATCTTTTGTTTTTTTTAATATATTATTATTATTATTATAAGTTCAATCTAATAGAATAAAATCTATTACTAAAAATTATAAAAGGGAACATAGCTGCCAAGGCTATTTATTTATATTTCGATATTTCGATTTTGTTTACTCATAAACAAAAACCAGTTTGGCTGAAGAAGCTATACAAAGGAGTATGATGAAAGTTTAGCAACTTTCGAACACAGCATGTTGTTCCGTTCTCCTAGTGTTTGTCAGTATGACTTATAATTTTTGTCTTTGACTTATTTTGTTTCTTAGTAATTATCACATGCAATTTTTGACTGCCTGTCTGTTTTCGATCATTAGCGCATTTTAATTATTTACATAAATAAATATTATTTGTATATTAAAAAAAGAAAAGACATTAAATAATTAGTTAAATTAACCCATTAAGGCCCGAGCCAAGATCCCATTGAGCTATAATGATGAAACTTTTAAAATTTGATTGTTTATACCTAAATATGAAACAATACAATTTTTAGGCAAATCGGATAAGTGGGACTCTTGATAACCCCCGTTGCGAAAACGCAACATTGGGCCTTAACGATATAAAAATTAAACGCGTTTGTAAGAATTTTAAATTAAAATATTTTATTGATGTCTTTAGAAAAAAAAATAAAAAATTTATGCATATACATTTTATATTTAATTCAATTATGATATGCAGCAAAGCACTTCGGATGCACTGCTACGTCACATTTCTCACATTTAAAAATAGTTTGGCTGCTGCATTGCCGACATCTCAAACGTTTTTCTTGGCGAATAATTTTATGATTGACTCGATCAGTTCGAATCACTGAATTAGTACCACTGCTGGTGGAAGCTATTATTCTCTCACAATTCTCACTTCGCAAAAGAGATTCAATAATAAATATTCTGAATTCTAGTTGAGGCATTGGCGCTTTTTTTCCCGTTTTTCAATAGACAATGTAATTTCCAGGAGTTTACTAAAGCTGCATCTAGAGCATTAGTAAAAAGTGGCCAGTACCATTTTTTCCCTCTGGTTTGAATACGGTAATTGTTCATGGCGTTGTCAAATAAATCAACCCCACCCATAGTTTTATTGTATTCATATATGGCGTTAGGCATAGAAATCGTTATCATTTTTTTATTTTTACGGTCGTATCGCTTAACCTGTTTCAAAGGCTCTAGAGAAACAAAATTTGACAAGACAGTGACTACAGAATTGTCATTCCAACGTATAGCACTTATCTCAGTTTTCGGGTCATAACAGTAGTCATAACTTCCACGTTCTTTTTTCTTTAATATTTTTGGAGAGGATAATTTCGCATTACTTGTGCGGTTTTCTCTTACTGTACCTATTAAAGTAAATAACCTATTTTGCGGATGAGAAAAATAAAGAAATTGACTTATAGAATTTACCTGTTGCGAAATATCCTGCATTTTGCAAATTGGTCATTAGTTTATAAGAGGTGAACAAATTATCGAAAGTAATGGTATGCTGATTTGGGTTTTCGACATGTCTTAGCAGCTGCATGACGACATTCTCACCCAATCCAAAACCAGGAACTTTAGCGGATTGCCCTGCATATGGAATAAATTGAAATAAGTAGCCATCAGACGAACAAAGGCACCAGTATTTGTATCCAAATCTTATCGGTTTTCCTTTGATGAACATCTTACAAGAATGTCTTCCATAATATGCCACCATCTGTTCATCAATTGATAATTTATGCGAAAAAACTCCAAATTGCATAAACTTCTTATTTATCATGTTGTTCAGTGGAGTCACTTTTGAAAATTTGTCATCTTTGTCCAATTTTGTATTATCACATAAATGGATGTTTGATTTAATACGTTTAAATCTCTCTCTTGTCATACTTTGTTTTACTAATTTGTTAGAAAATGCAGGACTTTCTGACCAGTACATTCTTGTGTTGGGCATTGTGTTCACACCGGTTAGATACAATATACCAATAAATTTCAGAATTTCATTATAATTCGTATAAAAAGTAGAGTAATTTTTGTCTACATGACTATAACGATTGGTTGCTCTAGCCTGCTTAAGTTCAATTCATCAACTAATTGACATCTTAAAATATTTTTTGTATCAGCTAAGCTAAGAAGCAACAGAAATTTGCACATATCTAAACTACCGTTACTTACACGCGACACTATGACGCCACTCAAAATTTTAAAACACTTATAGGTATACAACAAATAACAATTAACATACACACATTTCTTTACTATGCTGTTTTAAATAGCAAGTGAATGTATAAATATGTTTGCATTTGATAATTTTATGTAATTTGTATATGCGTAAGGCCCAGAGTTGCGTTTTCGCATCACGGATATATCAAACCATAAAAATAGTGCCAAATGTCTAACTTGACTGGATTTTTCAGTAGAAATAATAATGTTCGTATGTTAGCTACCTCCGTCAAAAGTTTTATATAGGTATGTTATATATTACTTTATTTTTTTTAACAATTTCCAAAAGTACTTAAAAAATAGGAAAAATTACAAATTTAAATAAAAACTTTTTAATAAAAAAAGGTATGTATGATAAAAATCCAAAAACAGTTCGATTAGATATTAAGTTAAATTTTATATCACTGTGCTTTATAACGATCTCATGTTATCACAAAATGCCTGAGGGGAGGTTAAAGTGAACGTTGCGAAAACGCAACGCAGGGCCTTAATGGGTTAATATTTTGTTTTATTTAATTAAATAATAAAAGTAGTTTTTCTAATTCTTTCTAAATTAGCCAAAGATTATTTTCAAAACCATCCAGTTAAAAAATAATATATCATTTCAATTTAAGTGAAACAGAACTGAGCAAATATAGGGTGGCACAAAAGGAGCTATATGGTTTGAATTTTTTATAACTTTTTTAATTATTATTTTTTCTTTGTTTTTTTTTCAGTATTTTGTGACGAAGACTTGGGGAATTAATTATGAAGCATTCGAAATGAAATCATGGCCATTAACCCGAAATTATGCGAAAAGTTATAGTTATAGTTATAGTGCTATGCGGAAGAAGATAGTAACAAAACAAATACAAATGAAACGGTCATAACCTTCAAGATCGATCTTCTAGAAAAATGAAGCAAGGTATCATATTCGAGATGCATATGAAACTTTGCCTAAAAGACTCTATTCATTCGTCCTCTCTATGTACAACTTTCGCTTAACAAACGCCTATTTAATATTTTGTGTTGTGCGATTGATTAATGACTATACACAACAAAAGTCTGTTGTGAAAAAATTAATCGAATGTGAAATTGTTCGAATAATAAAGTAGGGTGTAATGTTTCCAATATGAAAAGAATCAAAACATCCACTCGCAATATTTTCTTTATCTGCAGTAACCATATAAAAACTGTCATAGTGCTCAAAAATTTTTAAAAGAGTTTGAGTTTTTCTTTTTTTTATTTTGGACCAGCACTCAAGATATTAGCGCTACACATGCGGTGCATTGCGCTGGAACTAGACGAAAGGGATAGTAGGAGAAATAACAGGAGGTGAAGCTGCAATATCTTACAACTCTGCTTTGCACGTTATTTGTTTTCATAGCAGTGTTATATCGTCTCTGATGTTAAGGAGGCATAGTAAATCTTGAAGCTTTTTTTTAGTAGTAATTTTTAATAATTATTTTACTTCGCCGGTGGTACACAAAACTGACGAAGGAGGGCGTTCTAATGTGCCTGTGAAATGGTTACAGCTGAGGACGTTACTGTTCAGTGACCATTGACTATGCCTTCGCCACTGAAACCTTTCGACAACAGCTGACTCCAAACCACACAAATGTACATCGGAAAAAATGCGAGATGTTTTTATGAGTCCGAAACTGGAGTTGAACCGAGAAAATTTTTAGTTTTGTAGTCAACGTGCAGACTACTTCGACCATCGCTACCCTCAAAGTTAGCAAAATATACCCTACAAAATAAAAACTATTGGAAAAATTGCTACGAAAAAACTTACATACATACATTTATATAATCAAAAAGTTTAAAGATGAGATATCAACGAAAGATCTTCGTATAAAACAGGAGTTCAAATTGAGAAATTTATTTGTCAATTTTTGATCGAATACTGATAATAGCTAATTTCGATTAACGAATAACTCAAACAATTTGTATAAAATTATGTTTAAAAAACGAGACATGTTTAGTTCTCACTTCTTTTTGTTTTCATTACGCATTTTTAGATCATCTGT
Organism: Dexiosoma caninum; assembly: GCA_963924685.1. Lineage (NCBI taxonomy): Eukaryota > Metazoa > Arthropoda > Insecta > Diptera > Tachinidae > Dexiosoma > Dexiosoma caninum. The sequence continues at coordinate 60,033,027 of OZ004729.1, forward strand.
TACTCGTCTATTTAATATTAAGATATATTCTTTGATTGTAAATAAAATAAACTCGTACAAATATGTATGTAAATTATGTGAAAATATTTCTTAAACGAAGTAAAATATTGTCGAAGAAAAATTCAAACATTATTGTTGTTCATTAAACATATTTATTTATTTATTTTTTCTTAGTTTCACAATAGTTCAGTATACGTACTCCAAATGAATTTTAAATTTATTCTTTATTTTTAACTACATTTTTGTGTGATTGTTTTTTTTCTGTTTTTACGAGTATATAAAAAAAGTATCAAAACAGAGGCATGTTCTTTTTGTCATTCGAAAAATTATTTATTTTTTTTTATTTGAAATTAGTAATATTTAAAATATTTTAAAAATTATATTTAAACATTAATAATATCATTTAAACAGCTGATGAAATTCACGAAATTGTTTTTTAAATACATTTACATTATTATTTTCATTCTTAATATCATTCATGCTAAAACCCGGCGTGCTTCGCTACACCTATTTAATAGCTGTCTATAAGGCACAAACAAATAAACACTTTTCGAATTCAGCACACTTTGTGACTGATCATTAAGTTATTCAGACCAAATACAGAAACTTCCACTTTAACTGTTCTCAAGTAATACAAAAATAAATATTTCCTTCGTATGGGCCTGGCAACGAACAGTTGGAATTTTTGAAATTTATATAGATACTGTGAAAATGTTAAGGAACTCGGTTCAACCGTTTAGCTGTCCATGAGGTACAAACACACGTACCTACAAACATGTCGTTTTTTATATGTACATTTTATAAGATGGCAACATGTTGTACACCCCAAGTCCCTTATGTAATAAAGATATTTTCCTCTCACTTGTTGTGCTTTGCAGTCAAAAACATGCATTCCGTAAATTCCCACATATTTCAGTCGTTCATTTTACCCATTTAAGATCATTCTGCATAACAGTCATTGGTGTAAACCGGTTACATTTTACTATCGACCGCATTGCTTTATTTTGTAGCTTTTGCTATCTCTTTATTTAATTTGTTCATCCTCAACTACATACCTATTAACGTTATTCACATTCCTTCTAATGTTATCATAGCATTTTTCCGCTATTTTTGTCTCCGTGTAAATCAACGTATCATCAGCACATAACATTATTTCGCACTTTTTTAATATCCTCTAAATATCATTAATGTATACAATAAATAATAGTGTTCCCAATATCGATCCCTGTGTTATTATCTATTGAATTTGACTCAATATTGGTCACCGTTGTGATCTGTATTCTACTTTCCTAATACGATTTAAACCATTATAATTATTTATCCTGTACACAATATTCATGAAGATTACTCACAAGAATACCCCTGTCAATCGATCCGAAAGCCCTTGTAAAATCAAGAAATATAACCAGTATTGTTTTTTCTCCTGACACATTTCCATCTAGCTTTTATTGAATTCACCATCATTTCGCAAGAATGCTGTCTTCTGAAACCCGATTGATATTTCGATATTAAACCACTCTCTTTCATATAACATTCAAGTTAATTTTTAACTACTCTCTCCATTATTTTGTCACAGAGTTTCAAATTGTCGATCTGTATTCCTCACATACTCGTATATTAATATTTTTTATTTTTTCTGCCTTTGTCCAGTTTTTCGGGAATATTCCCGTCTCTAACGATTTATTAATTATATTCAGCAGAATAATAAACGTTTTATTCCAGTTATCCACTATCATATCCGTTGTACCTGTACGGCGGCGCTCTGGCTACCTGGCGGCGGTGAACTCGCGGTTGCGCGGTACGGGATCGGCTGCGGCTATGCGTGGGCTCGGATCGGCGGTTTTGTGCTGGTGAGCTGTTACCTCACTCCTAGCGATAGTGTGGCGCGATTTAGGGCGAAGATGGCCGCTATCGAGGACGCTCTGGCTGATATGGCCGGACCCTTTGTGGTGGCCGGTGATTTCAATGCCAGGGCTGTGGAGTGGGGTGATCCGGTGACGAGCACGAGGGGGAGGTGCGCCCTGGATATGGCGGCCAGGTTGGGCCTGGTGGTCATGAACGCTGGTGGTGCGACCACCTTCAGGCGGCCGGGGTGAGAGTTTCCCACTCCTGACATCACTTTGGTATCCGAGAATCTGTCTGGGATGATCGAAGGATGGAGGGTGCTCGAGGAATATACTGGGAGTGATCACCTGTATGTTGAGTTTGGGATAGTATCAGAGGCGGGCGTCGCGCGGGCGCACGGGGGAGAGGCGCGAGTTGTTGGAACGTCGCGAGGTTAGACCGCGGGGCGTTCTTGGCCGGTTTCGACGGTACTACGGTTTTGGACGGTGGTGGAGACGCTGACTCCCTGGCGGGTGCTATGATGCGGCGCATTGTGCGTGGATGCGACGCATCGATGCCCCGTTTGTCGCGACGGGCGGGGAGGCGACCTGTGTACTGGTGGACGCCGGAGATTGCTGGACTCAGGCGTGACTGTCTCCCCAATAGGAGGGTCTATACTAGGGCTAGGCGGGCCGGCGAGGCTCTACTGGAGGCTCAAGAGTACAGGCGGTCCCGCGTGGCTTTGCGTCGCGCGATTATAGCGAGCAAGAGGGCGAAATGGGTGGAACTTTGGAGCGACCTGAACCGTAATCCATGGGGACTCGGCTATAGGATCGTCGCTGGAAAATTGGGCGCGAGCCGCGCTGATATGCAATTGGACGGCGCGCGGATCGATGCGATTGTGGGGGGCCTGTTCCCCACACACCCTCCGCTGGGCGGCGAACGTGGGTCCTACGAAGATGAGGTGCCACCGCTTTACCGGGGGGGAGCTGAAGATCGCCGCCGGGGCTTTTAGGACGGGGAAAGCCCCTGGCCCGGATGGGGTACCGTCGGAGGTGCTGAAGATCCTGGCTGAGAGCAGACCGGAAGAATTGCTTCCGGTATATGATGCTTGTTTAGTCCAGGGCGTCTTCCCGAGACGCTAGAAGACACAGCGGCTCGTGCTTATTAGCAAGGGTAAGGGCGATCCGACCCAGCCATCGGCTTATCGGCCACTTTACATGTTAGATGGTGCCGGCAAGCTGCTGGAGAAGCTACTGCAAAGAAGGCTGGCGGAGGGCGTGAGGATGGCTGATGGGCTGTCGGATAGACAGCATGGCTTCAGACCTGGCAGGTCAACGCTCGGGGCGATTGCTGATGTGGTTGGGTGCTTCGAGCGCCCTCAGAGTGAGAGGCGCTATTATCCGAAGCGCATAGTTGTCCTGGCAACACTCGACGTTCGGAATGCCTTCAACAGCCTACGATGGGCTGATGTTCTAGAGGCGCTACGGGGGAGGTTCCGTATTCCCGGATACTTGATAGAATTCTCCGTAGTTATCTGGACGATCGGGTACTGTTGTACGATACGCCGACGGGGCGGAGGAGCAGGACGATCACGTCCGGCGCGGCCCAGGGATCTGTGCTGGGCCCGGACCTATGGAATCTGACCTACGATGGGATCTTTGGGGTGGAAATGGCCGAGGATGCTCAGCTCGTGGGATACGCGGATGATATAGCGGCGGTGATCTTGGCGCGGGATATGGATGACGCCAACTGGAAGCTGAACCGGGTCATGATTAGGTCCCGGATGTGGCTTGAGGACCACGGCTTGGAATTGGCCGGGGAGAAGACCGAGGTGATGTTGATGACGCGGGCACACATACCACTCGGCGTCGGCATGCGGATAGGGGATGTGTCTCTGGTTATCCAGAGTGCCAAAAGGTATTTGGGCGTCAGACTCGACTGTAGGCTGACTTACTAGGCCCAAATACGGCATGTGGCGACTAGGGCGGCGAAGATGACTGGCATGTTGAGCAGACTCATGGCGAATGTCGGAGGACCGACACAGAGCAAGAGGAGGCTGTTTATGGCGGTCACGAAGTCGATCTTGCTGCATGGGAGCGAGATTTGGGGAAATGTACTGGATGAGAGAACCAAACGCAGGGATACGTTCTGCGGAGGAAGAAGAGGGACCTCGATGCGCTGCTGCATAGCGGGGCCCCCTCTGACGGGGACCAGGCGACACGGGCTGCGGGCTTGGCGGACCCAGACGTGGGTGAGTGAGAGTGGTCCTGATTGGGACGTGGCTCTGGGCCTTCCCGAAGTAATGCGGAAAGCGGTCCCGGGGAGGAATCTACCCAGAGGAGGAGGAGGAAATTTTTTAGTGGCAACACCACTCGACGCAGATGACGACGATCTCTGTAAGTGCGAAGGCATTTTCTACCCTACCTTACACGCCAAAAAAAAAAAAAAAAAATATCATATCCGTTGTTACCCTTCTGTAATTAGGTTTCTTTGTAATGCTTTTAGTTGTCTTCCCTAGTTCTACCATATTATTGCTCGCAACTTAAATTTATGATCTATCGCAGGTATTTGGTTCAAATCATTGCTCCAATTCATATTAAAATCTCTAGTAATTAGTATATCCAACTTACTCACATACCTCCTCTAAAAATTCCTGCATTACGCAGAATTTCAGCTTAAACTACTCGGAGACATATAGTATATCGCAAGGTTTTAATTTTATAATCTTAATCGATCAATATTAAAAATTTAAAATCGATAAATTCTTTACTCGAATATCGAATAATTCGATACTCGCTATTGGTAGTTTTAGTCCGCCGAAAATACAGTGTATGTTAATGTAAGCCACAAATGCAGATGTACCAAATTTATCAATAAAGTAAAATTACCAAAATACCTATTTTTCACCTTTTTACGTCTTAAAAGTACCGTATATTTTCATCTATGTCACATCCGACTGCTGAATTTCATGCAAATTAATAGAGCGGTTTTCGAGTTATAGTGGAAACAAATATTCAAATATCCAAAATCTTAATCCACAAATCTCAGATATAAAAAAGTCAGCGCGAGATGGACAGAATGTGTTGATTCTACAACAAGTACAACAAGCGTTTGCTTTAATACTTGATTTAAAACTTTGCAACTTTGCTGAAGTTGGATTAAGGAATAAGCTGGCACATTATAGTTGGGCCTGCATCCGTCATACCTTATACGTCGCCTCTTTCAATGGACAACTAAGTTCGAATACGTACATGTGTTTTTATGAGCTTCATTAATTTTAGTGCGACTCAGTCAACGCAAAGTATTACTAAAGTTTGACAACTTTTAACATACGTTGAAAAGTTTAACAGAGTATGTTTGATTAAAATAAATTTAATTTAAGTAAATAAAATGAATAACAAACTTTAAATGTTTCCATGCGAGAAAAACAGCTGCTTTCATATCCGTCAACAAAGTACTTAGTGTGTCAACTTGATCCGTACTTACGTTGATGTATGTATAACGCACGACGGATTCTAAATTAACTGATATTCTTGTAATTCTTAGAATCGATTCAAAGCACTCTCAAAATTTGAAGTTATTTCCACACATTTGTTAGCCATTTTGCCTAATTTGCGGAAGACTTCTGAATAAAGTTACCCTCAGTTAATGGAAAAAAATTTTTTAGTGTCAGTTTTGTGACATTTTGCATATAATACCTGTACTAAAAAGTTAGATTTATTGCACGACGATTGTGTTGCTGACGATAATAGATAATAGTAACCAAAATAAGAAATATATTTGGCGCCAAGTTAATACGTTTTTTTATGAATAAATATAATAAATGAGACAAAATAATAAAGACTACGTCAACGTAATATTTTCATGTTCGTATTCCTTTTCATTTATTATGAATATTTTTAATTTAATTTTATTTTTAGAATTTTAAAAATGGTATTTTAAATTTGAAACAAAGCATGGATTTCGCTGTAATATTAAAGAAAAAAAACTAAATCGATATAAAAATTATTGAAATAAATCAGTTTATGATGATTTTTATTTTACGATTTTCTCATGGTAACAAATTAAAGACATATCCACACTCTGTAAAAAAAAGCCAAACCAATCATAAATTAAAAAAAAATTTAAATAACCTTTTTAGGGGAAATTAATACCCAATCACCCGGGTGCACCCTCAAGACTGGTAGTATCGAATTCCTACATAGCCCTACATGCTCGCAATGTCTCTAACTTACTGAAAATATTTGATTGGTTTCTGATTTCTGAATTTATGAAAAAAAACCCAGTTTAATACTTGGTATACTTTTAAATTAAAATTGTTTATCGTGAAAAACTTGTTAATTATTTCGCATCAAATTAAAATGAAATGAGTGTCAACTTTTGTTGAAGAAAAATAATATAAAAATAAAAATAAAAACAAAAATAAAAATAAAAATACGATAAAATAACGATACTACTTCTGTTCACAATTTCATAATGGCTTATTGGCCTTTATTAAACTATTAACCTTCCACGACTGAGCTTCATCGCCTATTTTAATAAGTCACCGTTATCGCGAGAGTACTATATTTTTAGGTGCATAATTTAGGTCTTATATCTTAAAAACCTTGCCTTCCCAAAAGTTCTGAAAATTTTAATTAATAAACGTTAAAATTCTTCTTGGAATAAATTCTCATGTTCAGACTTTATTTTAAATTACAAACATCAGCTTAGTTACAATACCATTCAGAGAACTTAACGAAAAAGTTGCTTAGTTATTGTCCAGAGTATAAGTATAAAATTGTTAAAGGAATAAAAAACTTACAATCAATCATTATTATTGTGTTTATTAAATAAAGTGCAATCATTTGCGTGAATAACTTTGTTGTTAATGTTAATAAATTTACGTTATACGCTTTAGTGAGCGTCAACGAATGAGCCTGTACGAAAATATTTTTACTGAAGTACATATATCACACAATATTATGTAGAAATCGGAAAAATTGCGGAAGTGATTCATTTGTACAAAATTTACTGTGAAACTCGAATGGAAAGCAAATGCCGAGAATTTAAAATTAGAAATTTTTCTCTTCGCGTTCAGCTGATAGCAATCCACAGGCACACAGAGCGCCCTCTTTCGGCGGTATTTTGTAGCACCGACAAAGTTAAATAATTACAAAAAAAAAATGGCTACTAAAACAAATCTTCAAAATTTAATACGTCTCCTTGACATGAGAGGCGCTGTAGCACTGCTATAATAAAAAAACCTGCAAAAGTAGAGTTGTAAGATAGTGAAGCTTCACATCCTGTCATCTCTCTCACAATCCCTTGCGTCTAGTTCCAGCACAATGCACCGCTGTGTAGGGGTCATCTCCTGAGTGCTGGTTGAAGATAAAAAAGAATACAGAAAAAGTATCACAAATCTAATTAAATTTTATTTACATTCTGGCTCAGAACTACAGTACAAAAGATGTTTCCACCAGTCAATAGGTGGAATTTATGTAGAATAGGGCTACAGTTATCAATGTAAATATTTTTTTAGAGTTTATGATTTTGGTCGAAATACATACGTATCATTTTGATTTGTATTTGAGTTAATTTTGGCTCTTTGCAAGATTTATAAGAGCCCAGCAAAAATTACGGCTTCCTTAGAACAATATTTTTAAAGGAGAAAACATAACGGAATCAGTTGCAATTGCGCTTTCATAAGGCATGTCATACGTGCGCGATGAGCCGCTATAATGGGTGTTCTAAATTTCGAGAACTTATTGCTATTATTGTTAATATTTATACGAACAGTTTTATAAAAATGAAGTAGTAAGCACGTTGGCGAGGAGTATGAAAACTTATACATGCGGTACATGGTGCTGGAACTAGAGCAGAGGAGTAGTAGGAAAAATAACGGGAGGTAAACCTACCCATCTTACAACTCTGCTTTTGCACGTTTGTTTGCTAGCAGAGTTGTAGCGCATCTCATGTCAAGGAGACGTATTAACTTTTGAAGGTGAGTTTTTTAGTGGCCATTTTTTTTAGTAATTATTTTACTTGCCAGTTGCTATACAATAACTACGAAGGAGGGCGTCCTGATGTGCCAGTGTATTGGATACAGCTGAAGCCGTTACTTTTGATTGTAATTATATACATTTCATTCAATGATTTAAAAAAAGAAAAATTTCACAATGATTGCAAATTTGACAAGGTATAATTTTTAATCAATTTAAAAGCAAAGAATGAAATTTGTTTGGTTGAAATCTTCTTGATTGAAATCCCAGTTGATTGGTGGTTTTTACTGTACTGTGTGCCTGCAATAATTTAGCTCACATTTTACGTATTCCCGAAAATAAAATTATCCCTGCTAGTTATGTCCAAAGCATTAATACAACATATGTTTTTTATTATCAACATTGAAATTATTTATTCTTTGTATATGCGAGGTCTGTTGAAATAAAAGGATGAATTTTGAATTTTTTTCAAAAGTATTTAATTATTCATCAATATCCATTTCGTATGCCAGCGCTTGTTCCAATCCTCGAAGAACTTCTGAAACTTTGGTATGGCCATCAGCTCGTTCTCTTCAGTTTTGGGAATAGCAAAAAGTCACAGGGAGCCAAATAGGGTGAATAAGGTGGTTGAGGCATGATTAGGATGTTGTTTTTGGGCGAAAAAATCACGAACAAGCTTTGATATGTGACCTGGAAAAAGGTCATTGAGAATTATAAGAAAAAGACTAGGAAAAAGAATGGAGCCTTGCGTTACGCCAGAATTAATCTTGGACTCGTTAGATAAGATTCACACTCTGTCAAATACTTAATAAAAGATCTGGAGACACTATCTGACTTTCTCTAAAGTACTGAACTGATCGGCACAATTTTTCCGAGAGAAAGGCCAATAAATCACCCATGGATCGCCATATTGACAGTCGTTAATTAAACTGTTGGACCTTACTAAGCGAAAGTTCACCATGCTTTCCATTACGGTGCGATTGGGCGGTGTATAATTTTCGAATTTAATGGGTATTTCTTAAATTTGCAAGACAGTGTATTTTATTGTGTCGCGCTAATATTGCTAAATTGCGTAAAATTTTTTCTGAAGAACATACAGTTTTAATGTCTATTTGATTGCGTGACAATCGCAAGCGTGCTATGTGTTGAATAGTTAGATCGTTTACAATACAGCCGGTAGGTCGTGAGGTCAAACCTCTTCCAATCATCAAACATTTTCCAAAGGGGCTAAAGTACATCACTTTCTTCTCTTTCTTCCTTCTACAGAGTTGTGTATGAATTGAGGCCTTATACATCACTTTACTTCCAATATCTTCTCTACACTATAATTTTCCAGATGGTAACACGTATGCCAACATTTCAATTGACTGAGGATGCAAAATCAATGAAAAATAAATCAGAATAAGTTCGAATAAGTTTGTCGATCTAAAACACTCTTCATGAGATTCCCAAGAGACTCTTCCACGTTTGAAAATTCTTGCTCGGGGTATTAAATTAGCCAATTTATGTCAAAATAAATGGATTATGCTTTGATAGCCCTGACCACATATTTTTACGTTTCTGGACGCTTTTTTTAGGAGAAGGAACACATACAATTAAATGCCAATTTCATTCGTTTTGAAAAAGGATACTGTAGTTAAGAGAATGGCGATAAACACGGCTGTTCCACATGTTGTTCTGTTATACTATGTCATGGCTTAAGTTGAAGCTTCTTCACTTTTAAATATATACTCTTACCGATACGTTTTTCAAAATACTTGAAAATTTTACTATTTATGTTAAATAGTATGTTAGTTGAAAATAAAGAATAGGGTCGTATGCGCTGAATTTTATGAAATTTAGGAGATAACAGTAATTTATTTAATATTACGGACAATTTATTCATAAAAAAGTATCGGCTATAAAAAAAATGCATGAGAGAGTTAGAATCCTTGTGAACACAAAGGACAACTATAATTTGATTCACACATATAAGATCTTTGAATTTTATTATCAACATTCTGCTGTGGCATACAAAATGTGTTTCGTAATTTACGTCCTATCTAAGGCCGCCATAATTGAACCACTTAATAGTTCCAACTGTTTAGTTATTTTATTTATTTATTCATTGCCTATCGATTTTTCCTTCCACACATTAAAAAAAATGTAAACCAACATATGTGTATATAATATTATTTTTACTATGAATTAAGAATAATAATTATGAAGTTACATATTATATTTGGATTCAGTCAAAAATCAATAAATCGATACAATTTACTAAACGTAATCAAAAATCGAGCATAGATATCGCCATTAATAATCTTCAAAATAAACGACATCATTGAACATTGTTCTACGGCTTTTCAAGTAGGAAGTTTTATAAGAGCCAGTCGAGCTGCGGTATGACGGTAAGTTAAGTGGATTGAAGTGTAGTCCACGAAGAGAAAATAGTAGGAATTGCTTCTGTACCGATTCAATAGAATTTTAATACGTTTGATAAATGTGATCACATACAATCGATCCATATTACCGAATCGGGCGAACAATCGATATATATTTATAGGGGTTTCTTAATATAAGAGTCATCAAATTCCTCTGCCCAGCGTTTTATACAACCAAGTGTATTCCTCCCTTTATTTGTCGTAAAATTCATGTGTATAAGTTCAGCTTAGGGTCCAGCAGTCACCAAGATCCAAAAAACTTGTTGTGCCCAAATTTCGAAACCGTTTTACTTTGTTGCATATTAATCCACCAAAGCGAATGCGAAGAGTTACGAATTCTCAAGGATAATTTTGCTGTTGTATTGGTGCAGCTCAATGAAGATCACAATATGTCAATTCGTAGCCATTACCTTGACTCGTAGTCATCCACCCTCAGCAAGATGTGCACGGCAAAACCTTGACTCGTTATGGGAAACCCAGCGTACGATTAATTCCTCACATCTCGACAAGATCATTAACTGTTTAGAAGGAAGGTAGTGTAGACTAAAACTACATCTTTGTGATAGATTTATTAACGATTTGAAAACTTTATGAAAATTTTCTAAAATTATCATTTCTCTGCGATTTTAGACCAACCAAAATTTATTTCAATAAATGGAAACATATAATTATATGTACTATTATTTATTTAATTATTTGTCTCATAGTGTAGCATTTATAATGTCGTTTTGAAGCGATTTTTTCAAAGTCTGTCAGACTTTATTATCATTCCCCTCTGAGTGGATCGTGCGATTGTGCAGGATAGGCCTTTGAATTCGTCACAAAAATCATAATAACTTATATTTTTTCCTATTTTCCCTTTTCTTCTAACAAATTATAGTCACTAAATGACAATACAATAATTCGCGCCATTCACTACCAAATTCAACAATTCATAAATGCTTTTCATATTGCCTTTAATTACATTAGCAGAATTTTATTATAGAAAATCATTGTTAAAATGAAACATATAGGAACCGATTTCATAGTCCTACATAAAAAGTCGTAATTTATGCGTTGACTTAAAGACGACAGTTACCGCAGTCCCTAAATATAAGACTTTGAAGTCTTTTAAATGCATGGGAAGAGTTATGTAAATTTATTTTAAAAATCTAAATATTAATAAGTTCATGTTTTACAACATATGCAAATATTTTTAGAATTAAATGACTTATTTCACTATTTAGCAATTGAATGTGGGAGCTTTCACTTTGAAAAAATCCGAGCAACTTATTGATTTAAAAATACTGTTTTTTGGAATAGAAATCTGCAAGCTTGTTTTGCACTTCAAAAACTGCAAAAGCAGACCTACTACTGACTGTACTTTCGTCTATTTAGGTGTCGTTAGCGCTGAAGGCATTACTGTCTATGTCGTCTTGTCGCGAGTTTCAACTCGGGAAGACATCCAGGACACTCTTTGACATGATTATATTGCAATATAACTGCGTTAACAGCAGCTAGTTCTGATGTTTTTGCACAAAAAATTAAAATACCTACCTGCATTGCGATTCAAATTTTAATATTGTCTTCATCATTTTCTTCGTAAAAGCCTTCATTTATAAGCCAGTTCTACAAATTGATTTAGTGTAGGGTAGTTAAGAATAATAAATATGTTTTTAATTCTGGTAAATAGTTAAACGTTTCAACGTTTATTTTTGTGCATCTTTTAACAACCGCATGTGACGTGACACACATTCGTAATTGCATTTTATAAACTGCATTCATGTGTATTTTGCATTGTATCGCACGACATCGCATTGTGTTGCAGTTTATGACTTTTCTTCTTAAAACGACAATTTTATGAAACACAATTGTTAAAATTCGCTCATTTTCTCTATATATTTAATACTTGTTTGAAACGAGGTTGCAATTTTCCAATTTAACTAATTTTCTAATAAAAATTTTTACAATAAACAAATGTTTTAACTGAGGTGATCCGTTACATCGGCATACTAGTAATTCTGCTTGTTAAGAGTTAATTTTTTAAATTCTTTGGCATATATTTGTGTAGCATTTGTTAATTTGCTGAATAATACCAGGCGAACATACAGTTTGTCAAATAAATATTTTCATTTTCCCATAAATGAAAACGTTGCGATGACTGAGGTAGTTATCACGTTGTCGACAAAACCAAAGAACCTGTGTTCGGACCCAGTATCTAACTAACGGCCATTTTTACAATGTCTGATTAATGCTTAATTTGAACTTTAACAGTGGGTTAGGTGAAAACCTATTTCACAATGGATTAACTTTTAACTGACACCATTTAACTAAAAATTGTCTGTTAAATTTAACCGAACAAAATCTAGCAGTTAGCAATATAATAGACACGTATGCGTATATAATTGTAATTGATAAATAAAAAAATATACACATGCATATTTCAAGGGATATAATTTTAAAACTTTGAAATAAAAGAATGAAATCTGGCTGTGAAATTAGATGGTCAACAAAATACTTTTTAAATGTGCATATCTAAATATTTTTATAGACTAATATTCGACCAGTCTGGCTTGTTTCTTTTTGGAATTTTCAATCTGGAACAATTTGTTGTTGATAAAAATTCCGCCATTTACTTATAATAAATACACCCAATAGATATTCCGTTTACGGATTATTTTTTGGTTGCTTCGAGTGGATTCAAAACGAAACTTATGTTCCCTGTCATATTCCTCGGTATGTGGCGAGTTTAAAGGCTATATCGAGATGCGATTGAATACTCTCAGTTCTTATGTCATTGACCTTTTATCGGCTTATTATAAAACGATTTACATTAAAGTGTCAATATGGGTGGCCTGACTCATAATATAATTATTGTTTAATTTTTGTTGAGTGACCTCTATTTGGACATGAAGCACATACTTAAGTTCTTTACAAAATAAAATGAAAACATTGCAACATCTTACCCACAACATCTGTATCTGGTTACATTCCATTTTTGCTTTTAACTTAATTTTGATACATAAAACACCTGCTAACCCAATATTTAGAGCTAAAAAAATTATTTTTGCATTAAACAGCAAAAAAAAATTACAAAATATTGCAGACTATTAAAAACACTTTTCGGTCTCCATTGGCTTCTGCTGCTCTGGTAGACAAACGTTACTTGGTATCAAGATGTGCTGTTCTTTTCACTTTTCACTTTTTTCTTTATATTTTGCTTCTCTAATACTCTTGTCGGATAGCCACGCGTTTGATATATAAAATTACCTTTCGTGCTTTATCGACACACACAGCAACAATTTAACAGAAACGGCAATAACAATTAAAACATTTAGAGTTCAGGTTTCTTCCATATAGGCGGTCCATTTGCCAAAGCACCATCGAAAAAAACTGAAACTTATAAATTGATAACATACCGCAGGTAATTAGGGAGTCCCCAATGAAAAAATTCCTTTTTGGTTAGTATAATATATTAATTTATTAAAAAAAACTATTTCTTACACTTGGTTACGGTAATGAAAATCTAACGATAATGATTATATCTAATTGATTAAAATAGGCGAATTATTCTATTAGTTAGAGGCATTAAAATTGCACGTGATACTTAATAAGAAATAAATTAATAGTGATTATAGTTTCCGAATGCGGATAAAGAAAATTTTATCGTATCTTTTTTTTTAATAAAATATAACAATTACTTTCGATCTTTGTTTAAAAGAATATCAAAACATTTTATTCCTCGATTGGTTAAAATTTAGCAATATTAAATTTTTAAATGAGGTAGTGCTCGATATCATAACATATAACACCGACACACACTAGCAGAACTGAACAACATAGTGTTTTCGAAGGTTGCTACACCTTCGTCTTCAGCGTTCTTCGTGTTTTGTCCACTGTGTGTGATTATCCATAGATGTAGATGCAAAACAAATGGTTGAATTTTTACTTAATATTCGTTATAAATTATACATATAACTCAGGAACTGTAAGGGTAAATTTATAAATATATTTGTCAAATTATTTAGAATTAATTTATCTTTCAAATTCCTTTATTAGTTTTTTTCTTCTTCATAGAAATTTTAAATTTATGAAAAAATTAAGAAAAATTATAATGGAAGGTTCTGAAATGGGCCAAAACTTATATTTTTTTTGAACACAGAAATAAAGATTGTATATTTTTCTATTAAACTTTAACTCAAAAGTGAAGAAAATCTTGGTTTTTTACAAAATTATGACAAAAACACAAAGAAAGGCCGGAAAATCCGATTTTTGGCAAAAATTCGATTGAAACCTTCTCCCAAATATATGAAAAAAGTCTCAAAAATACTTGACCAAACGGAGTGAGTATAAAAATAACTAATTATTAATTAAGTAAATGTTTACATTTAAATTGATGTATTACATACGGAGCACAATCAAGTCTAAAAAATTTTCAAATTAAAAAAAAAAAAATTTTATAAAAAATTATAAAAATTTCCCGAAGATGTTAACCGATGGTTAACGAAATAACAAAATAGATAAATAAAAAATAAAAACAAACCTTTAAGCTTAAAAAATAATATATAAATTATTGGTAATGGATAATTTTCAATATTTTATTAACATGGTCTCAAGTAAGGCACCGTAGCGAACTGAGATGCCACTGTGTTCCAAAGCTGAACTAAAATTACGCAATGCAATGTCTCCCACTGTAAAACTTTTTTTAACTTTGTGACAAATCGTTAATATTTGCTACGAATTCCTGCTCTTCATCACTGGATTCGATGGTGCCCCAATTGATGACATTTGTATACCGGCATTTTTCTTCGTCATCGCATCAACAATATCATCTAAAGTTAATAATCGTTTACCGCACTGATCGATGAAGAATTCTTTCGCGTCGTCTGGGATTTTATCAGAGGGCGCGTAATTGCATGGAATAATTCTTGAAATGCAGCACTTACAACGCGAAATCAAGAACAATCCATTCCAGTCAGATAGTCAGTTGCTATCGACATAATGGGAATACGCGCACTGCCACAAAATGCTAATACTTTTTAAAACTTCCAGCTTGAAAGCATTCAACTTTCGACCTCGATCAACATTATGCCGCAGATACAAGAAGAAATTAATAATATCGCACTACGTTGGTAATTTATTATTGTTCAAGTCACTGATAGTAAAAGACATTTGTAAAATTTTTTGGTTGTATAAATGAAACAGACAAAACGGAATTAACAATTATAGCAAAATATAGTGGCAATTCCAATTTCACGGGTAAAACGAATAATAATAGCAAAACAAAGTAAGAGAATAGTAACGGAAATGTTTCATGTAATTGCGATTTTAGTAACAAACCGTTTACTTAATGAATATTTCATGATTTCAAATGTCATCTGCATTTTGGGAGCGAACAAGTTATAGATAGATAAAATTTCATTACATCATAGTCCGAAGTAGATCAGAGTGCAAATGCTGACTGTTCTGTAGGAATTACCGAATTACTTCCTTAGGAAAACTTTACTGTTTTTTTACAAGCTTTAATTTTCTGCCATTAGGGTGGTATATTTGGATAGTATAAATAGAGATCGGTGGATAAATACTAGAACGGAATATTGGAAGCCAATGGCTATTGATGCAGAATATGCGGCTTCTCGAGACAAAAACAGTGATATATCAGTCTTTAAGATCCGACTGCAAATGCCAAAGATATAAAGAAAAATTTAAAAAGGCGACCCCTACCTTCGACCAAAAAAAAATGTTTCTTTTAAATCACTGTCCATAATACGTTATATTAGAGGGATGCGGAGAACTTTTCTTTTGAGGATATAATTAAAGGGGGCACCCTAAATACTACCATACATACATACAATGAAAATGTAATTAAGTATCTCCTATAACAAGTGGATGACATGATACATGACTTTGATCATATTTCTGCAGCACATTGGTTTTATGCGCAACGTTATGTTACATACTTGATTGACTTAGCAAAGACAAATCATAAAAAAATTACCATAAAAAAGGTGATAAGATCATTCATCTGTTTAAGGCAATAACCGTCTGCCAAAAACTGTTAAAAACATTATCGGGGTGGCATTTATGCAGATTTAGTTGCGAGCGGTAGGTAAATTATTTTTTATCTTAAGTAATTTGATAATCCAGATGGCATATTTTAACCAGTGATAACCAGAAGATATTAAAAGAAAAATCATGCAAATGTGTGGTCCAGAGCGGAAATAAATTTGTATGCCTGTTATTAAAAAATTTAAGTTTTCTATTATTGTTTTTTCATTTTTTATAGAACGTAACAAAATAATGCTTTCACATAATATAAGTACGTTTATACAAATCTAAATATATATTTCTAATGAAACGTGTAATCCAAGCCTTATATTAAAATCTTGTGAAATATAAATAAGTCTCAATAGATTTAGATTTGAAAAAAGAAATATTATTATTATAAAATATACTATATTAACAAACGTGTCAGAACGATCCAGATTTCAAAATTTTTATTTTTACAATCACATCAATCCCATGTATTTTTAAATAAAAACTTGAAAAGATTTGGCAGCCGGTTGACCGATGTCAAATGATTCAATATAAATATTATCACTCAATCTCTGAAAAGTTTTAGTTCAACTATCGTACTCATTTTCGACGTCTTACTTCCGACCACTTACATGTGAACCTAAATCAATGCGTTGAAGGCCCTTTCACACTATAATAGAAGTCTTACGACTTTCATAATACTTTGTGCTTGAGAAATCGAATGAGATTTGGTACGACTGCCAAAAATCTAAAGTAATATTACACTTTGCTTTCACACTATCGCAAAGTATAAGTTTTAAGAGCAAAACCGGTTTAGAAGTAAATTACTATTTTGTTGTTTTGTTATTTTCTTTGTTTGCTTTTGTACTACTACAAACCTGATAAAATGAAAAAATTTATCGTTTAAAAAATTTTTTAAGGAAAGTGTTATGGGATGTCAAATGTATTACAGTATTATTTGTTATTTTCATAACACATTGCACATGAATTTTCGACATGCCTTAATAAAAAATATTATAGTCTGAAAGGGTCTTAAATAAAAAGAAAAAATAGAGATACATTGACCAGAAAACAATAACCTTGAGGGTGTCGATGGCACGATGGATGGTAGTCTGCAAGTTGACTACAAAACCAAAAACAGACCTGGGTTCAACTCCAGTTTCAGAATAAAATTAAAAAAAAAAATCTCGCATTTTTCTGATGTTCTTTAGTGTGTCTTTGTGTTTCACTTGTTGTCGGAAGGTTTCATTGTCGAAGGCATAGTCAGTCACTGGTCACTGAACAATACCGGCTTCAGCTGATAGCAATCCAGAATCACATCAGAACGCCCTCCTTCATCGGTATTATGTAGCACCGGCGAAGTAAAAGAATAATAAAAATGGCTACTAAACCGAAGCTTCAGCACTGCTACGAGTATAAAAACAAAGAACGTGAGAAATCAGAGCTGTAAAATAATTAATTAAGCTTCACCTCCTGTCATTTCTCCTACTATCCCTTTCCTATAGTTCCAGCACAATGCTTCGCATGTGTAGGAGTCATCTCCTGAGTGCTGGTCCCAGATAAAAAAAAATAGGAGCCCAAACCGCTGGACCGATCTTCCTGTAATTTTCACACCATATAATTGCGACTCATGAATAAATTATAGGTTACTTTTTTGTAATCACGCCCACCTTTATCCTCACTTTTTTAATTATGATACTCCTTCCACATGGTTTTTAAAATATTTTATAATATAAACGAGATTAACTTCGTCATTTGTGGACGAATCGCAAAGAAATTTGGTGGACTTAGTCTGTGCAAAGTCCGGAGAGGTTATAGGGTATTACTTTTTTTAAAACAAGGATCAGGAGGGCGATAGGGGTGAAATTTCTGCCCTTCCAAAACGTTCAAACCGATTTTAATGAAATTTAGAATGTGGATGGATCTAAAAGCGCTCATCGGTAATGCATATTTTTAAAACTAAAACCAGGAGGCGATAGGGGAAAAATTTCGGCATCTCCAAAACTACAAAGCCGATTTTGATGAACTTTAAAACTTGGCATTTTTTTCATTTTTATATTAACAAGTCGATTTAGAAGAGAGATGGACATACATTTTTCCCAATTAATCGAATATTAGTATTCAATTATTCGATTAGTCGACTACTTTTCCAGTTTAATTAAAATGTATTTTTTTTTTTCTTTTTTCTCGGACCAGTGCTCAGGAGAAAATCCGTACGTATTCAATTCATTGCACTGGAACTAAATAAATTTTCTATAACGTGGTGGCCATTCAAATTTGGAGATTGAGGCAAATTTTGACTTTGATAAAAACTTAATTTTTATTTAAATTTTCTTCACGGAGATCAGAAAATAATAACTCATTTGCACATCCCATACATTCAAAAGTTAATCTATTGTACATACATATACACATGCATAAAAAATAAAACTTATTTTCACAACAATGTAAAGGGTGGTTAAATTTCAAGGGCCGATGTTGATTTTGAATAAAACACAAACTATTTAGGAAATTATTGTAATTTTATTTTATTATGATATATTGGTATTACTCAATTATGTATGGAACAAAATATAGGCCAAATGGGCGCCGCGACCACGGCGGCACACCTCCATCCGATGGTCCAAATTTTCGATGACGCTGAGGCATAATTGAGTTTCTATGCCATTAATGTGCCGAATTATCTCATCCTTTAGGTCTTGAATTGTTGCTGGCTTATCGACGTACACCTTTTCTTTCAAATAACCCCAAAGAAAAAAGTCCAAAGGTGTCAAATCACATGATCTTGGCGGCCAATTGACATCGCCATTACGTGAGATAACACGGCCATTGAATTTGTTGCGCAAAAGAGCCATTGTTTCGTTAGCTGTGTGGCAAGTGGCACCGTCCTGCTGAAACCACATATCGTCCACATCCATATCTTCCAATTCGGGCCATAAAAAGTTCGTTATCATCTCACGATAGCGAACACCATTCACAGTAACTGCCTGACCGGCCTCATTTTGGAAAAAATACGGCCCGATGATGCCGCCAGCACATAAACCGCACCAAACAGTCTCTCTTTGTGGGTGCATTGGTTTTTCGACAATCACTCTTGGATTCTCATTCGCCCAAATGCGGCAATTCTGTTTATTGACGAATCCACTGAGGTGAAAATGTGCCTCATCACTGAAGATGATTTTCTTCGAAAATTGATCATCCACTGTTGCCATTTCTTGCCACCATTCTGGATTGTGTATCTCTCCATGGTTCAAATTGAGTAAGTCTGAAATAGAGAAATGTCAAATAAAATTCGGAAAAAAGCTTGGCGTTTAGGTGTGGTTCACATTCAACATCGGCCCTTATACTTGAATTTGTTCAAGTAAATGGAATCATTTTTGCTTAATTACAATTACAATTATATTCCAATAATGATGAATGGAAAAACATTTCCGAAAATTTTCTAAATGTTTTTCAAATTATTTTCAAAGCTGCTGTGGTAGAAGGCTGTGAAGAGTTCGTAATTTTTTTCGTTTTTTATAGCTGAATATTAAAGTAGCAACAAATTGGCCGTCATCGTTCAATACTTTCATATAGTTCAACATCACCCAAATTGCTTGTTGTGCTATCTAAGAGCAATTTATTTTTTTATAACCTTGCATTTGCATTAACAATTTCAATAACATTACAAATCTTATTTAGCAAACTCCATAGACAGCGCAGAAACCAGAAGTAAGTTCATGCACATTATTTTCCCTTCTCTATCTGTCGCTTAAGCTCTTCCACTTAATTCTGAAATCTTTGACTTAAATTTTATAGTAATAAATTAATTCTTTTTTGTATTTATTCAACGCGAGTCAGAATGAATTACGATTAGTATATATATTTGTTTTATGGTTAAGGCGACCCTATTTTGGAAAAGAAAAAAGATGACATTAAAAAAAATAGTAAAATAAATTATTTATATATAATAATATATGGAAGATAATAATAACAAATAATAATAAATAATAACAAATGGAAGAATTTACATTCTCTTATAAATATGTATAAAGTAACGAAACTTAAAAGTTCATTGGATTAACTTATTCAAAATTTCTTATTGCAATATCTAATACATATAATTAGCTTAATGTTCATTGTACTTTTCAGATTCGTCACCTTTCTTAAACTAACTCAGTAAAAACAAATATTGATTTTTATTTTAAAATTGAAGATGTCAGATAATAAAAAAGATGACCGAAAGACGACACAAATATTATAGATGACAGCTATTTGAAATAGATGATTGTCTTCTAAAAAAGATGACGTATGGTGACCTTAGCTTATACCAACTCATCAGTAGACCTTCAAACAAAATCTTGAAAATCTTTTTTTAGAATGCGAAATTTGATATACATACTAGCTTTTACCCACTCCTACCTTCCCTCGTGGTCCTAGTTTTTAAAAACGTAATACTCTATAACCTTCCCGGAGTTGCACAATTTCCAAGTTCTAAAGTTCATCAAAATCGGCTTTGTAGTTTTGGAGATGCCGAAATTTTCCCCCTATCGCCTCCTGGTTTTAGTTTTAAAAATATGCATTACCGATGAGCGCTTTTAGATCCATCCACATTCTAAATTTCATTAAAATCGGTTTGACCGTTTCGGAAGGGCAGAAATTTCACCCCTATCGCCCTCCTGATCCTTGTTTTAAAAAAAGTAATACCTTATAACCTCTCCGGACTTTGCACAGACTAAGTCCACCAAATTTCTTTGCGATTCGTCCACAAATGACGAAGTTAATCTCGTTTATATTACAAAATATTTTAAAAACCATGTGGAAGGAGTATCATAATTAAAAAAGTGAGGATAAAGGTGGGCGTGATTACAAAAAAGTAACCTATAATTTATTCATGAGTCGCAATTATATGGTGTGAAAATTTCAGGAAGATCGGTCCAGCGGTTTGGGCTCCTATTTTTTTTTTATCTGGGACCAGCACTCAGGAGATAACTCCTACACATGCGAAGCATTGTGCTGGAACTATAGGAAAGGGATAGTAGGAGAAATGACAGGAGGTGAAGCTTAATTAATTATTTTACAGCTCTGATTTCTCACGTTCTTTGTTTTTATACTCGTAGCAGTGCTGAAGCTTCGGTTTAGTAGCCATTTTTATTATTCTTTTACTTCGCCGGTGCTACATAATACCGATGAAGAAGGGCGTTCTGATGTGATTGTGGATTGCTATCAGCTGAAGATTGTTCAGTGACCAGTGACTGACTATGCCTTCGACAATGAAACCTTCCGACAACAAGTGAAACACAAAGACACACTAAAGAACATCAGAAAAATGCGAGATGTTTTTTTTTTAAATTTTATTCTGAAACTGGAGTTGAACCCAGGCCTGTTTTTGGTTTTGTAGTCATCGTGTAGACTACCATCCATCGTGCCATCGGCACCCTCCTATAAGGTTCAAACAAACACACATTCAGATTTATATACATATATATATATATAGTTATTAGATCCGTAAAACAAACGTGGTAATGCGAATGAATCAGTACCAGGGGTTAGCGAAAAGATGAGAAGTGTAAATACTGAATTGAAGCATTGTATTTTCGAAACAGTAAATAATTTATCGATTTCCTACGGTTCTCATAGAACTTTCTTTCATTCTTTGCGATATATTTCTTTTAAGTGGGCTATAAATCGCTTCATATCTTCAAATTTGTCGACTCTTCTTCATGTCTGTTACAAATTGAGTGACTGCTCATCAAATGTGTGTGTTAATATGAAACATTGTTAAAACAAATTATGCACCAGATTTGTTGGTAAAAAAAATTAATTAAATAAAGTGTAAGAAAAATGTAAAGAAAATTTTAAAATTATAAAAATAGCAATTTTGTGCCTTACGCTACTACGTGAGAACTGTATGACATTTGACTTTTCAATAAATTACTAAGTTTTTTTCATAATAACTTCAACAAGTATTTTCATGTTATTTTAAATGTTAATGGCAATTAACATGTTTTAAATATATTTAATTATAAGTACTCTCTGCAAAAATTATAACATTAACAATGATAATAAAGGTAAAAATATACATAACTATGTATGCATGTACATACGTACATATATTACCACTAAAATTTTTAAATACAAAATATTTTCATTAAACCGTACTTGGCGCTAAGAGCATACAAATTATATTAATTTAAAAACATGATCGAGATTTATGTTCCATTTCTGTAGTAGAAAAAAGTAATAAAAAAAAAACAACTGACGAAATTATTATATGTACTTTATAGGAGTATTTTGCAGTTAAATTTTTGGTAGTAAAATAAATACGAATTTCAAACACCCATTATGAGCGAGAAAAAACGTTGCTAAAGTTTTCATGAAATTAATTAGCTCCTTAGATAGTTAATTTGTAATCGTCGTAGTCGTAAGTATTGGGAACTGGTTCTAAACTTAATGTTACACTAATTTTTTCCACGTAAAAAACTCACTGAAGTAAATCAAAAAATTTTACACCAATAGAGAACTTGACAACAGTTACTGCAAATATAAAAAATATAAATTTCGCAAAAACCTAGTAAAATCTAATTTATGCTTTGAGTTTTTTTTACCTGCTGTATTACCTGATGTATTTCTTGTTTTGTTTAGCGTCATTTTTCATATTTCGATTTACATTTTCATTCATATTAGTAGTAACCCTACGGCAAAATTTGTGACTTATACTTATATATACAAGGGAGAACTTCTAAAGGTTATGAATGGTGATCAGTGAAAATCTGTAGACTGAAGTAGTTAGCGTGTTGACTCAAATACTGCCTCACATATAAAAAAATTGTTTTTGCCTTTGCTTTGGATAGAAAAAGTAATAAAAGGGATTACAAAACAACATAGGATCTGTAAGTCTATTTCAAGAATTAACAAACGGTATAAGAATTAATTTTTAACTTTAATTACATTTGCCTCCTGTATTTCCTAAATCATCTTTCCTGTCGACTATCCCCTAAACAAATATTATGTTAGTCATTTGCATATAAACAAAAAATAGTGTATATAACTATCCGTGGGGCTAATTGTCGTAGCTATTACATAATTTTATTATTAAATCTTAAGAACACTAACCTGGATAAGAGATAGACGGTAGTATCCCGTATCCAGGTTACCGTTAGACAAATCGCCAAGGATGTAAGAAATCAAAGTTACCGGCCCAGTTGCAACCTAAAAGTTTCCTTTGTGCTACGTTCCATAAACGAATGAAGTCGTTTTATTGGTGTAAATTTTAACCTAGATAACACCCGAGGAAAATGTCCGACGATCTAATATCTTCGAAAAATAGTTCTTAACACAATTGCATTTTGTAGCGGTGGTGCTTTCGAACTTTGTGTTAATAGACGATCTACTCATATTTAACAGAATTTTGCGCATAGACTTACTAAAAAATTCTACGTTTTCTGCTGACTTTACTTACGATGACGATCTTGGCAGCTGCCATTTTTGTATTTAGATTGTTGTGACAGTCTCTTCATACTGCCGGCGCATTCACGAATGAGATTTATGTTTGGCATATCATGTAAGTGGAGCAAACCTGTGATAATGATGAGTTTTCTACGTGATACAGTATTACAAATATCATATAGAATTATATATTAGAATATCGTATAGCAATGACAAAATACTATATTGCGCTGAAAACGTTTCATAACAGAATACCATATCGATGGTCACAAGTAGAAAGCCCCTAAGTCACATTTTTACGGAATTGAGTTTTTCAATGATGCAAATACATTTCACTCAAATACACATCGTCACAAAAATTTATTGCAATAGTCTCAGAACTAAAGGTAATTTTGTGGTTTTTTCATTGTAATAATAACTTTTTTCTCTCCTTCTTCTGTAAAGTCACACAAATTTGAGTTAGGGCCTTTCTACCTGTGACAATCAATATATACACTAAAGCCCCGATTTGCGTTTTTTCGATTTGCGTCGCTTTTTAAAAATTGGTATAATCCGACTTGCGTCGTTGTGATTTCGATTTGCGTCGATTCTATTTCCGTCACTTTGATTTCGATGCTTAAGAGTAGTATCATCTGTTGAGCACGCCATCAGTTGCTACAAGGAAATCTATGCGCAAAAGAAATCTTTAACAATTCAGCAAACCTTAGACAGTTTTGTTAACAAAACAGTGAGACCACCTAACCAAATGGAAAGAACTGTTGTTAATTTAGATTTATCTGCTGAATAACATTTATAACACTATTTTTTACTTTAATGTTTATGTGAATCGTATATACGTATGTATTTATGTATGTATTTATGTATATGAAAATAAATTTTAATAATTTAATTTATTATTTTTTTTTATTTCTAACTTTAAAAACGTTTATTGAATGAAATTAAACAAATAAAAATGTATTCATATGACTTTTTTTATCTAAATATGTATACATATATATTTTCGAAATTTTTTAGTTTTTCACCCAATTAATTCGAAATCAGGACATTTGTATAGAAACAAATAATTCGATTTGCGTCGTTTCAATTTGCGTCGCATTCCTCCCGTCTCCATTAACAACGCAAATCGGGACTTTAGTGTATTTGGATCTTGTCATGACGACTTTTCATTACTTATTACGAATATACTTTACTCAATATTGAAAATATATTTCGGGCATATATTTGAAATCTTCCAATAATCTTGACAGGCAACCATGGTAGGCTATAATTGTCTTGTACATATATTGTATATTGAATATTAGATTTGTTTTTTACGCCCAATCTTACCAGAAAGCGTTTTCTTACACAAAAATTAGGTAAATGGGAGACGTTTTGAGAGAGTAATATTCTTGTTCTTCATGCACGAAACCGCCCGTACTTTTTTTTCGGGCTAGTTTGGGCGAGAAGAACAAGCAATCAGCTGGTTTATAAGTAAACAATACTGAAGAAAATTAAAAGTTTCCCAACAATGCAACGAACAAATAATAGTTAATTTTAATTCATGATTTAGTTAAAAATTATTTGGGGTTTCTTTAATTAACATGTATAAGCCAAATTATTGTGTTTTTATGGATGTATTCATGTGTGTAGATTTCTAATTGGTCATGGTCATATACATTAGGTCAGTTCTAGGTGCATAAAAAAATTGCCCGAACTCGCACAAATTTATTTTATTTATATACGATTCTAATTTTAAAATTTTGCTTTTTCCCGAAAAAATATGTGAATGTATTATTACATAATTTATGGTATTCTCATAAAGTATTTTTTTATATAATAGCAAACTCAAAAATTGAGGAGGATAGCATATCCATATAGTACTATTTCGCTAATGCTTACTTAACTCATCAGTGCACTTTTCCCAATTTTTGACTACAAATACAAGATTCTTATGTTCAAAATTCAAATAATCAATCGAGAATTTAAGTTGAATACCGAACAAAAAATCAAAAATCTATAAACAAAACATAACAATCCATGAGTTCACTTTTTTTATTACACATGCATATTTCTACTTTAGATTTTTCTTCTCTCAGAAATATTGTTCATGAAAAATATAATAGTTTTAATATTATTAGATAAGGCTACTATATAAATTGGAAGTTATATTGCGCATGCATTTGATTATATATATTCAGAATCTAGCTCACTTCAATTGCGAGAAATGTTCAACAAGCTTATCTTTGAGTGAATTACGTGTAAGATGGAATGCTTTAAATTTATCCAAAAGCGTTCAAGATAACAATTTTTTGGCAATTTTGAGAAAAAATTAGGGAGTAAAAATTGTCATTTTCTGTACAAAGTTGCACGAACTTTTTCTTTGGGTAAGTACGGTTTAGAATTAAATTATCGGCTGTTTTTTATTTAACTAATTTAATTTAATTAAATTAATCAGAAAAATTGCCAAAAAAAAACGGCAAACGTTTTTATTTAAAAATTTAAAAAAGAGGATTTTTCAAATAAATTTGAAGTTGTAAGTTTGTGCATATTTATCACTTTATTTAATAAAAAAAAAACCTTTTTACTTTTTTTTCTATTTATTTTCGTCTACATTTTACAGCCGTTTACGATTCAAATATTTTGCTTTTCAAATATTTTGCATTTGAAGCGTCTAAAATCACTAAAATAAAATTTATTTGGGCACTTTTGTTATGCACGTGGAACA
Organism: Dexiosoma caninum; assembly: GCA_963924685.1. NCBI lineage: Eukaryota > Metazoa > Arthropoda > Insecta > Diptera > Tachinidae > Dexiosoma > Dexiosoma caninum. Next base: position 60,059,405 of record OZ004729.1, read on the forward strand.
GACCTATTTTATGGCAAATTTTATGGTTTTTTGCGTTTTCTTATTGAGATCAATTATAGTTTACTCTCAATTTACCGAACTTTACCAGAAAAGTAAAAAAACACACCTATTGTGACGACCGCGAACGTCTTGATGGACTTACGTTTTTTTATAGTGAAGGGTATTATAGAAAACTGACCAAAAAAGCAGTTAGTGAACGGTTTTATAGTCCCGCAAAATAAAATAGTACAACTATTTTGTTTTCTTTTTGTTAATTTTTCAGTAGTGCAGTGCACTGTTATTTAAGTAATAAAAATGGTTTGCACTGTCATTCATATTTTCGTTCATTCTTTCTAACTTTTTTCATGGTACACATACATATTTTATTTTGTTGTAGGGTGTTCCTTTATTTATTTTACGACACACATACATAAATCACGAAAAAGAAATACTTTTATTAAGTACTCAGTCTCTTCTAATACGTTCCCCAAGTTTTTAAAATGTTTGGATTGTATTTCGCAATATACCAAATTTTGTACGCATTCCAAAACAATCAGCCCGGAATCCCGAAAATTTGACTTTCCGTACAGCGTAGTACTAGTCAATATTAGCAACTAGTTATCTCTGAAAAGTGAATATCTTTCGTTTAAAATAAAGATTCCGATATGCAATCTATGTACATATACTATATAATTAGCTCTAGAATGATCCAACTAAAAATGCGATATTCCTTTCAGTATATGGAAAATATAAGATACTAAAGTTTTTTTAGTATTTGTAAAATTGTCTGTACTAATTTGACTTCCTGCATGGGCTAATCATAAGTTTGAAACCTCGCGGAAACAGTTAAGCTAACAAGGGGATGCTAATGGCGAGTACTTAGTGTGTTGGCTCAGCAACCAAAAGGACTCGGGTTCCCAATAGTCTAAAAATAATGCGTCAAAATTAACAACAGTGACGCCGCAATTTTGCTTTATAATTAACACGCAACAGAATTAAGCTCTATCTTCTTACCACTTTAACCACCTGTCTATTCTCTACACTATCCCTCTCTCTATCTAGTTCCAGTGCAACGCATTGCATAATTAGCAGATTACCCCTGAGCACTGGTCCAAGATAAAAAAATTAAATTTGCAAAATTTACCTTATATCGGGCGTTTTTTTAGCTGCATGGGAACTATCAATATCGATATTTATTGTTTGACAGCTGAGAATGTCAAACTGTGTTGACATTTCTGTTCAGCAAGGTCTGTTAAGTTATCATGAATCGTTATACGTCTGCACAACGGTTCTAAATTGTGAAACTTTACTTTGAAAAAGAAATAAAACTGTTAGCGGAGTTCATAAAGCACTTGGTCCATTTTACGGTCGACATAATCAGCCTAGTGCGCAAGCAATTCGTGCACTTATTGATCGTTTTCGCACTAATTTTACTCTTCTAGTGAGCGCTCTATTTTTAGTTAAACTGAGTAATAGAACTAGTTCGCTCTTCTAGGTTAGTAGCTCAGTTGGTGAGTTGATGTGCAATATGGTAAGTCTGTCTGAACTTACATAAAATTAGCTCTTTCTTATCGAAATGACAACACAGCTCACCATATGAAATCTGATTTTTGTATGACGATTAGTGTGGACCATATTCAGCGTTGCTATTGTTGGTCTTTTTCGACCAAATTTAGTCGGGTACATTTTTCTTTTGGTCGGATGGTAGACTACACATTATTTTGGGCGGTTGGACAAAATGTACTATATTAATTTTAAGAAATTCGGAACACTGGTCGCTATGAAATTTTTCAGATCTCGGCAGCACTATTTATTTTCCAACCGACTACGAACAAACGTAGCAAATGTCAAAGATTTATGTGTAAAAAAATTTATAAAAAACACGGTGTGCCCATTTGCAAGGTAGTACTACTTATGCAACAAACGCATAACAGCAACAAGAACAACCGAAAAAAATTAGAATTTTATATTGAGCTTCTATTTAAAAAAATCTAGATTTGACTGAAGCGTGAATGCATTGAAATGATTATTAAGAAAATTATTCCTTCTAAAGTGTTGTCTAAAGAAGATTTCCCTATATTGCCATTAACTTTAAGTTTTTCAATACTGTAGATAGTGTTATGTGTAGAACAAAGTATTTAAGAAAAAACCAGTTCAGTTTCTCACCCGTATTTGTGAGTAGAGGGTGAAATATGTGGCATATTTTCCCAGTTGTTAATGCAACATATTTAGAAAAGAACGTGATCGCTTCATAGAATCTTACATACTTTATAGAATGGAACACGAGTAGTAACGAAATGTACCATATATGTAACACTTTTGTCAGAAAGAAAAACGACTTTAGACATTGATTTTATTAATTTTAATTAATTTTATTTAAAACAGATTAAATCGGAAAAGTTTTGGTGAGCTTTTGTATTTAGTTTACTTTCACTCTCACATAGTCCACAGCTGCTGAACACAAGTTTTCAGCACTTTTTTTTTTAAAACCAAGTTAAGAAATAAACTTGTAATAAGTACAATTAACAGTAGAATATTCTGTAAAGAGGTTATGAAATATAATGATGCACGCTATGTGTGGTCAGCAAAAAGAGACCTTTATCAAAAATGAAAATCGTACATACATATGTTGTTGAGTACATAAACTAAATAAAATACTATTAGTACAAACTATTTTGAGTTAATGAATGGTGATGCACTTTTTAATATTTTTTTTTATACTTGCACTGTGTGTATGTGTTATTACGAATGTTCAATAAATAATAATTCTAGTTTATAAACGTTATTAATTAATTGTTTTGTTGCGATACATTTTTTGTTATTTATTGTATAATTTGAAAACTTTATGAAATAAAGATCACAGTTTATATCAAAAATACATATGAACAAATTTTTATTGTTTGTTGTAGGTTTTTAGCTATACCACATGCTTTTCGTTGGTGCTAATGCCAACTCATCAGTAGATTTGAATAAAAATTTATATTGGTTTTCAAATATTTAAAGACAATGATCGGTTACACAGGGTTTTCGTAGGTTTTAGCGACAAGTTTAGTCGGATGAAACTTTTTCAGTGGCAACGCTGTCCATATTGTACAGAAAAAATTTGGAAACTATTTTACATAACTGCGCAAATTCAAAGCAATGTAATGATAAATCAAACGAACTGTAGGAATGTTGCAAACCTGGCAGTACATTGAATTTAATGGATACCCTAAATAGGGAACGTTAGTAAAATCTAAAAAGTACATTTATTTATTTTTATATAAAAAAAAAAGTTCATAAAAAAATCAAGTTGTTATCAAGAAAGAAACTTTTTCCATTTTTCTGCAGTTATTGTTGTTATTTTAACTTGTTTTGGTGTTAAGACACAATCAAAATTTCAAAGTTTGTTTCATACATTTCAAGTATTTTTTTTTTGTTGACAAAATTTTTGAGACAGTAGTTTCTATTTTATTTTACTGATATATTTCATAATTTTCTGTGGGAAAATTTGGCTTTTATTTTGTATAAAATGTTCTTGTAAAAGTTTCAATGTGTAGTTAGTAGATTTAAGAGGAGCCAATGACACTTAATACCTTTAAAGTGCCTTTCGTAAATGAAGTCATTCAACAAAGTTGAATGGCGTCTGTTAGGATTTGCCAGTATTGTAATTGAACGCGTTACGAAGGTGAAACGGAAAAAAGGAATTTACGACAGAATCAATTTGTTATGATAGGATTTAAGTATCGCCTTTTGTTTATAAACATTTTTAGAAAGTGCTCTTCTTGGAAAGAATTTGAAATTGGCAACATTTAGGTGCATTTTGATATAGGAAAAAATATGGGAATTGGTTGACCCTGCAGGCCATTCCAGAAACTTTTCAATAAGCTTAACCAAATGCGTATCAAAAATCAATTTGGCAATACATTACGGAGGAATTAAAAAGCAATACTTTTTTTTGCGAAGTTTGAAATCTCTCAAAACATTTTGGTAAAATTTGCGGCATCCAGGGATGAAGCTTTTGGGAGAAATTTTGGAAAAATACTATTAACCTATTCCACGGTAAATATTTTTGGACAATTATACGAGGAAAGCATTTAAACGAATACGTTTAACTACCTCATTGGGGGTCATTGAACGAATAAGTTAATTAATTAAGCTACATACATATGTATGTATGTACATAATGATATTTGACAATGACATATGCTGCCTTATATGGATGTGGGTCTATGCACACTACACCAACGCATGCAATGGAGCTGCTACTGGGATTGTCGCCATTGCATTTGTTCGTCGGGAGGACGGCGGCAGTGGCAGCATTGCGGATGTGAACTGATGCCACGTGACACCGCTGTGGGACCAAAGCATAGGCAGGCCTGGTAATTCACATAGAACTCTCGTTGCGGATAGTGATATGAACTTCGAAAGCACGCAGTATGACATATATTCACAATAACATTTCACTGATGGGTCAACGACGTATGGTAAGGCGGGAGCAGATATCTCTTGGCACTCTCTTGCATGCATGGCACCTAGGAAATTACGTGACTGTTTACCAGTCAGAGATGTTCGGATTAATGTACTCATTGGATCACTAGAATGAGGCTCAGATGGAGGGACAGAAGATTCTCATTGCACTTAACGATATGTTTGTGATTAGATGCATGCAGAGGACGAGCGTGTACTCTGGATTGGAACTAGAGACTGTTCGAAGAAACATTACACTGATGTGGGTCAGGGAATACTCCGGCATTAGGGAGAACGAGGCGGCGGATGAACTCTCCCTGGGAATGGGATGATCAGCATGGGAACTTCAGGTATCATCTGAGGCGGAATCGATTCACACAGGTTGTGTGTGAATGTTCAGCTTTGGCGTGTGGCAGACTAAGGGCCACGAGCAGTTCATCCTCGATGGCAGAGCGATGAGGGAAGAAATCAATGTCATCGATTCAACAAAGTAATGTAGATTTTAAAATGTTTCTCCTTTTCATTTCCTGACCATTTATAATTATCAGAGATCTGCATTCTTCGAACTTGCAAATTCAAATATTTATTTGTGTGGCCGAAAATTTTATCATTTATCTTATTTTCGATTCACTATTATTATTAATTGTCCTACAGTCGCATGACTGTTTGTTTTCTTTGATTTCAAAACTTTTCAAACACAATGGGACACCAATGTTGTATGTCATATTACTTGTTAATGTATTTATATTATTATTTATTAATCTATCATCATTACAAGTAAAAAATATGTACACATTTTATATACACATATTTCAAGTTATTACTACTCGTATGATTAGTTTTCCAACAAATCTAAAGTAAATTTACAATTAACTTCAAATAAATATTTAAAAATTTTATTTACAGTGTAAGGGGGAAAGATATATAAAAACCTTGTAGAAACTTTTTAATGTAATCAATAACAGATGTTGCACTTTTACCACTTTTCATTTTAATATCATTTTCCGTTTTGAGTTTGAATGTACCATCAGCATTGTGAATGACATTTGGGTTAACCCTACCTAGTATTTCAAATAGCTTTAATTTAATTTTTTTATTTATTCGACCTGGAATTGAAGCCATGGCTAAGCGCTTCTGAAATGCGTTTTTCGGTATGGCCTTCAGCTCGTTCTTCAATTTTGACTTTATCTCACCGATAGTGGCAAAACGCTTTCCTTTCATTAGTCTTTTCAGTTTTGGGAATAGGAAAAAGTCGCAGGGACGCAAATCTGTGAATAATAGTAAAATAATATAATAATAAAATCACGAACAAGCATTGATGTGTGAGCTGGTGCATTATCGTGATGCAGAATCCCATGATTTGTTTCCACAATTCCGATCGTTTGAACCGTATTGCTTCACGCAAACGTTGCATAACTTCCATGTAGTATTCATTATTAACCTTACGACATGTTGGCACGAACTAATGCTGCACCAATGATGATGTAATCGAAGAAAATATAATTCACCTTTTCTTTTGAACAGACCACTTACATAAGAATTTATGTGTGGCACATTTATTATGACATATTATTTAATATTTTTAATTTATATTTTTTTGTTTTGATGTTTCATTTTCCATATTAAATATTGTGTTAATTTATATTTCTTTTCAAAAATAACTAATTGACTACTTTCTTGTAAAGCAGATGGCATGTAGAGCACAAATTACTGCAATGTATTGTGTATTAATTGCAACCAACGTTTCGCTGGGTTATTTGTTCTCTCGAGTTATTGTTGTTGTATTTATGATATATTTGAAATATTTTTTTGTTGACGGAATTTCATATTTTTATTTTTCCTTAATTACTTTCCCACGCTTTATATCTGTTAATTTTTGTTAAAAAAATTTTGTTGTTGTTATTTTACATGAAGAAAAATACAAGTTGCTTTTTAAATTCAATATTTACCAACATGTTTCGCTGAGTGATTGGCTCAACAATGACTGAACGTAACAACTTATTGTTATTGTTTTACTTCTAGCTATTGTTACTACAGCGTTGCCATCTTTATTTTCAGAGAAAAACTTGCAATCGGAGAAAAAACTTTTTTTTTCCAAAATATGTAAATGTTTTTAATTTACATACAGTTTATTTCATTTATTTATTGAAACTAAAGACAGCAAGAAATTGATTTTTTGTTTTTTTAACCTACTTAGTAATTTAATTAATAATTGTGGACAACTGAGTTTATCGAACGAATTTTCTTTTGTTATTATGATGCGCATTCGATAGAGATAGCGTTATTGTGAATTTGTATAAATTTTCTGTTAGTTATTTTTTTCAATGAGTTAATATAAGATGTATAAAAATTTATATGTTTGGATTTTAGTGCATTAGTGTTTCTTTGAGTCAGTTGTTGTCAGAAGCTTTCAGTGGCGAGGCATAGTAACTGGTCACTGAACAGTGACGGCTTCAGCTGTACATAATCCACAGGCACATCAAAGAGTTTTTCTTCGTCGGTATTGCGCAGGAAAATAATTACTAAAAATGACTACTAAAAACGATGCTTCGAAATTTAATACGTCTCCTTGACATCAGAAGCGCTTCAACACTGCTGAGGGTGGCGATGGTCAAAGTAGTCTGCACGTTGACTACAAAACGAAAAATGTTCCTGAGTCTAACCCCAGTTTCAGTGATGGCTTCAGCTGTACCCAATCCAAAGGCACATCAAAACGCCCTCCTTCGTTGGTTTGTGTAGCACCGGCGAAGTGAAATAATTACTAAAAATGGCTACTAAAAGCAAAGCTTCAAAAATTTAATACGTCTCCTTGACATCAGAGACGCTAAACACTGCTGTAAAAAAAACAAATAACGAGCAAAAAGGAGTATTGTAAGATAGTGAAGCTTCACCTCCTATCATTTCTCCTACTATTCCTTTCCTTAGTTCCAGCACAATGCATCGCATGTGTAGGGGTTATCTTCTGAGTGCTGGTCCAAGATAAAAAAGAAGGATGTCCCATATATATACAGTGTATAATAACATAAGTGAAGAAGTATTATGTGCTGTTAGCATAGAATTGGCTGGATGGGTGCACGAACCCACAATATTCTGGCTGTAGAGTAAACGCTTTAACCACTCAGCCAACTGGATACTGTGTAAGAGTAGCGACGTGGCATTGTTGTTGGTTAAACGAGAGTCATTTTAGTTAATAATTTACTTCGCAAATGTTTTAGTTGATGAAATATTGACGTAACGTGTCGCTGTAATATACATTATCGTTGACATTATAAGAAAAATGCCATAGGATATTAAGCCACAACGTACGGGCTAAATATTTGAGATATGACTCAGATGACATAAAATCGGGTCCTATGAATAACTGACCTGAAAGAAAAATGTCGCAAACATCAAGCCCGGTATAGAATTCGTCAGCATCTATTTCAGGCAAAGTTGGCAACAAGAGACATTCAAATAAAAAAGGAGTTTCGTCACAATTCCAATCGAAGGATGCTGCTCCCAAAAATTACTACAGAGAAAAGTCAATAGACGAATTAACAAATTGATTTTAATTTATGGAAACGAACATCAGTCTACGCTACTTGTAAAATTTTTGTTTGGTCCATGGTAATGAGGTGCGAAATTAAACAAATTCACAGTAATTGATTCATTAATATTGAAAAATCAATTTTTTTAACTACTTGCTTTCGTAAAACTATTATTTGGTTTTACTCTTTTATGGAAAGCAAAAAAGTAGATAAAAAATAATAATTAACCCCCTCCGTCATATAATTTAGGTTTTTATCATAACTTTCTAATCCCATAGTGAGTGAATACACGCATGTATGTCAGTTCTCTTGTGAATGCATTAAATTGTTATTAAAACGCTATAAAAGTATATAAAAAATAGATATGGTGCGGTATGAGTATAACTACAATATTTACAAAAAACATTAAGTTTGGTTTTTTAAATTTTACAACATGCCACACACATTCGTTACAAAACAAAAACAAACAAAAAAAGAAACAATACTGCTTTAAAAATATTAAGTGAAAGAAGAAAATACTACTCGTATTTGTAACAAGTAACATCAAATGCAACACCGTGATTTTTCTCTTAATTAATAAATGTTTTCGTGCAGCCAACATGATTTGGCTTTTTATGACCACACGAAAAGCTGAACAGAAAAAAAATATTAATGAAACAACTAAATGAAAACATATAATAAAAGGAAAATTAAGATATTAATCAACAATATGTAGGGTATTCATTATCTTAACCGTTAATTTCTTTTTAATTGAAAATCTACCATTAAAACGGTTAACGGTCATTTTGTATTCTGAGATCAGTACTTAAAGAATAGACAGGTGATGAAGTCATAGGAATACAGATTAATTCTTGCACACCTCGGCAATTGGGCGTTTGTTAATTTGTAAAATAGAGTTGCTGCTTGAGTCCACGATCTTCTGGCTGGTGAGTCAACACGCTAACCGTTCAATCAACATCAGATATGTGATTAATTGTTTGTAATTACACACTGTGCGTTGTGGAATTAATTTCGTCAATGAATCTTTAAGTTATGCCAAACTTAAATAAATAAACGTTAAAATCCTTCGATATCCCTATAAAATATTTTTTGCAGTAAACTTTTGGAATTATTTATATTTTTGATGAAAGTCATATTATTTCATTAAATATGTTTTAAGAGACGTACATATTTGCTTTTCATTTATTTATTTATTCCAACATGCAGAAATATTATTTTTATATTCAGATTAAATATATTAACCGCGCCAAAAGACGTATGGTTCCGCTAATGATTGAACATTATAGAATTTGGAGATAAACTTTTTCATATGACGCACTAGGATGGTGGAATTCATTTTCGCACCAAAAGTATCTACAAAATATATAAGATCGTTTATTATTCCTGAAATATAAAAAAAAAATAAATAATTTATGCATTTTTAATTGATGGTCTGAATTATTGTGTTAAAATTAAAAATTTTAAAATTAATCCATTAATAACCGTTTAAATCTAAGTCACGATTAATTTATCGAATACTCTAATAATATAAACAGAACATGAAAACCACACCACACTGAACGCATTCACAGATACAAAACACTTACATATATTAAATGTCAACCTGGAAATTAAAGAGTACCTTGGAAATAAAGTCCATGGAACATAGAAAAACAGTTTGTAAGACCTTTTTTTCTGCTACAGCTGCTTCTAAAACTCTCATGCTTAAAGAAATGGGTTGAGTATAAATTGTAATTGTTCTGTTGCAAGGAATTCATATATGTGATCAATGCCTAATTATTTTCAACACATTATTAGCATGCGATTAATATTTTAATTAATTGCGCGCTTTTAAACGCAAAATCATGGTGTATTCGTAAATGCTGTCATCATCTTGTTGTCATACGTCAGCTTACAGTAATAAAAAAAAAATACAGTAATAGAAAATGGCAAATATTAGGCAACACTGATGCCAAAGTTGATACGATTGTATATTTTTGGCACTATTTGAGTTTAAAAAATATAGCAGAATCCCCAACAAATTTGATACTCCACACATATTTTTAAAATGTTCGACCAACACGTTTTTGTCTCAGTATCGCCCCACTTTTATTCATTGTTTAATCTTAGGGCATATATTTTCAAATTTAAATAAAAAACCTAATAATTGACACAAAGTTTTATTAAGAGCATTGAACGATAAAATGGAAATGCGGATTTTATTTTTTAAAGAGTATGTCATCCAGATTCTTCACATCCTTTTTTAAAATTCATGAATAATCGCTCTTGGAAGTTCCAGCGAGGCTGTTCTTTTCCGTATTAAAAATCGCGAATTTCAACGTAAACTGCTTTCAACCAGTTCAATGTTTTCGGGAGTCTTTGTAGATCGACTGGGCCCTGGTCGTGGAGCATTCATAGCCGATGCAATTGCGCGGAATCGCTGCACCCACGAACGAATTATATTTACACTCTGTTCATCACTTATTCGCCGAATACTGAACTTTCAACAAAATTGTCGACGAGCAATTACGTAACAATCATTACTCTTAAAAAATGTCTCCACAGCGAACGCGCAATGCTAACTCGACCACTGGGACATCGTGACTGACAAATCCGCACAATCGATAATACCAACAGCGCCACCCTCCCACCGCACCGTTTATTACTTTTTGAAATAATCGTATTTAAAAATATAAATTTGCCACCAGACACCCGTTACATTATGCATACATAGATAGGTAGCACTTTTGATTAAAACGTTTTCAAATGAAAAGAAAATTTTTAAAACATTAACACAGAGTATATATACATATTATCTTATATAGAGGAATTAAAACCATTAATAACAGAATACATATCTAAGCATTTTCTCGAGTACAGTGGAGTTTTGTCAGCGCTCCTCTGCAAATGTAGAGACGATTTTCTCCGACTAAAATCTTATTAAAACAGAATCAAATCCAAATATTCAGACCAAATATTTATTGAAATATGTTGGCTTTTTATGTTATAACTTTCGAATTTATATATATAAGAATAATGCGTGAATAGGCATTTTAGTGAAAATTCAAAAGACCTTCCTTACTTCAAGACTTGACAAAGCTTTATATAGAGATTTATTTGATTATATTACCAAAGAATGCCTCGCATCTTCCGTATAAAAGATAGAATACACATTCCATACTTCCTTCTAAGAGAAAAAAGAACACAATGAGAAAAATTTTTTGCCAAAGCAAAATCAAAAAGAAAAGTTTGATGGCCTTTCAGAGTCTCCGATGAAAGAAGTGAGCGCGGAAGTAGAGCGTAAAAGAAGCATTCTATTGTCATTCCCTTTTTTTACACAAGATGGCTGAAGTAAATACTGCGTTCACTACGAAACCAAAGATCCTGTATTCGAGCTTATTATTTGACAAATTCATAAAATAAAATCACTTGTATTTTTCTGATGTGAATTAGTGCAGCGTTATTAACTTGGCGACGTTCTTAGTGCTTTTTAAAATTTTCGATGCGAAAAATGTATGGTGGTTTTATTATAAATTTTTAGTGCCGTTCTTTATTTTCGGTGGTACCAAGTCTAATTTGTCTCAAAATTCCTTTAAAATATTCTTTCATTTATTTAATGTCAGTCAAAATTAATTGCGATTATTTATCCACGTTTTTTATATGGTTTCGCTTGTCTATATGCACATTTCATTGGGTGCTAATACCGAAATCTTCAAATTCTTGAAAAAGCTAAGAAATGTCATATGTTTATACAAGAACTCCCAAGAATTTAGTTAAAGGCCTAATGAAGATTTTGGTTAATTTTGGTGCTAATACACCAAATGAAATGTGCATTAGATCAGCGAAACCATATAACAAACATGGATAAATAAAATTCCTTGAAGTGTACCAAAAATCTTTTTGTACACAAACATTTCAAAAGGTAATATTTGTAAGTCACCTGAAAAAGATGTGATTTTTTTGGGTTACACATTTGAGTAAACTTGTAACTTAAAAAGATAGATATCGAAAAACTAGTACCGATTTACAAAAAAATTAATTGTACAAATTGTCATCCAATTTTTAAAATTTACAAAACTAAATATTAGAAAGTAATGAATGAAAAGTTGAAAGTTGTGTTTAAGTTCATAGTTAATTTATCACAATAATATGAAAAGTATTTTTGATTTTTAATAAAGGAAAAAAGAACAATTAATCTCCAACACCAGTTAAGTAGAAGTCGTATATACATATACTTTCATCAGTACTCTTTGTGTCAAAAGAGAGATAGTTAAATAGTTGATATTAATGACTTTACAACTACTACAATTACGCTTTCATATATCCAAGAAATTATTTCATCATTTGACATTTCTGAAGGAAATTAGAAATGGTCAATTGTACATTAATTATCTCAACTCTTATAATGCTCATTGGTAAATCTTCTTCAACCGTCCATTCATGATTTGAACACATCAATACATTCCATAATTTTCTAATTATACGTAAACATAAGATAGTATAGACGTAGTTCATAAGTTTGTAATTTTGAACTTATTCATACTGAATTAGGGTTTGTAGGATACTCATTTAATCTACTAAACATATCTTATACCTCATAAACTCTAACCCTTTATGCAACAAAGATTAGTAAAATTTTTGTCTGCTTGAAGTGAGAATTTTGTATTAGAAAACCGGTTTTAACTTGCACTTTAACTTTAACAATCGTTTTTGCATAAGGTGGTAAATATTAAAGTTCCAAAAATTTCTACGGAAAACTGTTATGCGGAGCTCTTACAATTTTAAACTGTAATTCTATTGTGCTAAAAATTGTTACTGATATTTTTGGGCTTAACATATTTCATATAAAAACACTTTTGCCATATAGTTAAAAGCTGAAAAGTTTTAAATTAAGTTATTTGTATAAAAATAAGTTGTAATTTAGAGTAATATTTTAAAATTGTTGTCTTTTTGTACAGAAATTTCGACCATTAAACATCTTTCACCAAAATTATTTTCCAAATGTTTTAGTTTTTTTGTTTGTTTTCGGCATCCGTGCTTACAAATTCATCTTATAACTACAATAAATAAAAACTAATTTAGGCAGTGTGTTTGTTTTATTAAGATTTTGCCTCGTCTGACTTTGTTTTATATAAATTTGTTGAGATGCACTTCTAGTAATTCCTGAAGTGTTGCAACATTACGTTACTCTGATAACAATTGTTTGTATTAAATTTTAAACAACTTGGCTTTTGTACATCTTGTCTGTATAATTTTGTCGCTTGATAAAAGAAAGAGTTCCATTTAGGCTTTAACAAATGGATTGTCTCATGCTGACCACTATTTTCCCACCGTAACAATTTATTATTTTTTAACAAAAATTTGTATTTTGTGTTTTGGACAAGTGTTGCACATTAAAACTGTTTGTGTGTCACTTTTCTACTGACACTGCCGTTTAAACACGATGCGGGCCTGTAAGGAAAGATTTTAAAACGAGCTTGAACTGGGAAAACATTTGACCCTCTAACACCGTTTGGACAATAACGCTAACCAAACCAAAAACACATAAAAAGTTTGTTGTCGTTTCTTTTATAACATAAATTTTTGTTTCGTAGTTATTAAATGTCTTGTTTTAGTTTTTGAATTTGGGTGGGCAACTTGTCAGACCGAATTTAGGTACGTATTTGTATTTTTATATCATATTTTCCTTTTGTTAATTCTATTTTCCTTCTTTTTGTTTGGTTCGCATTGTCTTCGGAGAGCACAAAAAAAATCTGAAAGATATTCAACACTAAGCCGAGTTTAAAAATCAATTCTCATTTGAATTGCCGCATAATGACTGGTAAAATGGATGTCTGGTAATTTAGACCCACAAAAAATAATTGAATTAAAAATTGAAAAGTTCCAAGTTTTGGGTTAATTAAATCGAAGAAAAATATTTATTCGACAATAATTCGGCACCTGAGCGTTTTCTGTGTGTGTCATGTAACAGGGAATTAATTTTACAATTTACTTAAATGATTAATGGTAATTAATTAATTGTGAAGAAATTATATTTTTTGGTTAATGAAACTGGGTTTTATTATTTCAAGTTTTTATCATTTAAAAATCAATAAAACAGACAGTAAATGGATATTATTGCATTTCATCTGTATTCCCTGGGGCATGCAAAATAATTTTCTTTTTGCATTAGCTTTACGCGCCCATGAAAATAATTGTTGGCTTATAGTCTTCCAAATCATACGAATCTTTCACATCGCCCCTACATGCTGCATTGAACGCAATGCCCTTCGTCTCAGCAATCGTGCCGAAGTCCCAGTGGGCCGTGCAGACGGCCGTAAGTCTACTAAAGGACAATGGGGAAAAGCTTAGGAGTTGCCGAGTTCTACGTAAATCGTACATTACTTAAGCAAATGTTTTTAAAAAGTGTTGATTGAAATTTGATCTTCTCCTTCCCAAAGTAAACTTGTATATGAGGGTGGCGATGGCACGATGGATAGTAGTCTGCACGTTGACTACTAAACCAAAAACAGACATGGGTTCAACCCCAGTTTCAGACTAAAAATTTTTAAAATAAAAATAAACATCTCGCATTTTTCTGATGTGCATTAGTGTGTCTTTGTGTGTCAGATGTTGTAGGAAGGTTTCAGTGGCGAAGGCATAGTCACTGGTCACTGAACAATACCGGCTTCAGCTGATAGCAATCCACAATCGCATCAGAACGCCCTCCTTCGTCGGTATTGTGTAGCACCGGCGAAGTAAAACAATAATAAAAATGGTTACTGAACCGAAGCTTCAGCACTGCTAAAAGAATAAACAAAGAACGTGCGAAAGCAGAGCTGTAAAATAATTAATTAAGCGTCACCTCCTGTCGTTTCTCCTACTAACCCTTTCCTATAGTTCCAGCACAATGCTTCGCATGTATAGGAGTCATCTCCTGAGTGCTGGTCCCAGATAAAAAAAAAAAAAAAATGTAGCGTTGAAGTCTTAATGAACGATCGTCTTGCAAGTGGACCTTAATTAATTTATTATTATATTCACGATCTTCTCAAAGAGAACATCAATTGACACTAGAAAGATACACGTTGTGATCCCAGGAGCCATTTTCTGCAGCGTTTAAAAAATTAACAAAGCGTGCTCCAGCAGAGTTGTGTTTGAATTAACCCCTAATCTGTCACTTTACCAACTGCCTCTACGCTAATCCTTTTCAAAGGACGTTACACACAATGGCTCCTATGTTGGTAGACATCTTAACCCATTAAGGGTCACGGGCTCTATGTGAAGCAATTTTAATAAAACTTGGCACATATAGTAATATTTCTACCCTAATTCCAAATTTTGTACCGATTTACCCCTACGACCTACCTGGTCCGCTCCAGAGAAGAGTGCCATACGGCACTCTTGACCACTTCCATACTAACTATGTTGCATGTATTTAATAAAAAGTTAGTGAGTTATTTCACTTATTTATTCGACTCTAGAAGATCTAATGTTCATATTATAAAGCATAAACACAAAACATATACATTAGTTTATACAAAAATATAAGAAAGGATAAATAGCTATTGCCGAATTCTTTCTGTATGGTGTGAGACAAAGCATTTGATACATAAGGCAACGTTACATTCCGCTCTGGTTTGGCTTTTACAGGTTTCAAGAGCACAATGACGTCGAGTACATGGTTGCACATAGTGAGCAACACCATCGTAACGAGTACTTAAATTAGCAATATGAGCATACCGCCGAGTAGCGAAGTCTGAACGGGACTTATCACTACAAGTTTTTAATAAATGTTGGACTAAACTTCGATGAAATTCTAACTGTGGCATACTATTTTTAGCCTTTCGAAGCAACAGCCACGTATTTTGAATTGCGGCATCTATAGTCCAATTAAAAATTGACCACCGCCACTTCTTTTTACGAACAGCTATGCGATAATTGGATACATTTTGAACAGCAGCCCGTGAAATGTTTGTTCTTTGTTTTTGTCTTATACCCAAAACGAATATATTTACCTTTTATAAATTGTTTACAACCATGACGGCTATAGTATGCAATCATAGACTCATCATACGATAAATGTTGCTCTGGATGGAAGTATTTTGCAAATTTTTGATTTAATTTGTCGGTTAGTGGACACAGCTTCCCCATTTTGTCGTTTGCGTTGTACAGATCGTTTGAAGCCAAATGAATGTATTGGCCGATAGCTCTAAATCGGTTTGCTGACATTGCATTCGAAACAGCTTTATTTTGGACGTCGTCATCAGCTTTCCACATTAGTCTACTCTCTGCTGGTTGCATGTACCCACTGTTTATCAAGATGCCTATGTACGAGCGAATGTCATTTTCGGTTATTTGTATATCAGTATGATTTTTGAATTGTGGATAACTGTTGGATTCCGATACTATCATTTTTATTAACTCATCATCGTAGATCTGATTAAACAACTCAATTGGATTTTTATTGCAGTCGTTGCAATTAGTTTCAGGAAACTGTGGAACAGTGGGAACCTCCCTAACGCATTTCCATTTCAAACTATTTCTCGATATTTGTAACTTAGGTAGTATTTCTAGGTCTTCGTAGTTCGTTTGGGATATTTCACAATATTTTCTTTTTCTTCCAACAAAAGATGTACATAGTTGGTGTATTACTTATTTCATTAACAGGTAAATCGAGTTCTAAGCCTAATAAATGTTCAAGTTGATCTAAATTATTTATATTATCCTGAACGCTATAAACAATTTTTTCTCCCAATTCTTCACTACTTTTTGTAACAAAAACACAATCTTGAATTTGATTATGGTGAATATCAACCGGAGTCCTCATCGGCATCATCTTCTCCCGATGCGTAGTCTTCCGATGGTGGTTCAATAATAATTTCATCAATATTATTTCCATCAGTTCCTAATTCTGCCAAATAGTCTAGAATTTGTTGCGGATTGAGTCTAAAAAAACAAGTATTAATTTTTCCTAAGTACTGGTCAAGAGTGCCATATGGCACTTTCAATTTTTAAATATAATTTTTAAGAAATACTCATCATAATATTGCACCAAGTTTTATTATTTAAAAACATAAGTTTGTTGTTTTTTAAAAAAAAAGTAAATATCTTGTTGCAATTCTTACAAACAAATTATTTATCCACTTTTTACCTTCGACTGCTCATGACTTTGGAAAATTCTGAAGAAAAAAACAGACAGCCTACAAGAAAATATGTGATGCTTACAACAGCTTCTAAGGTACTGGGTTGCTAAGCATATAATTTGATGCTGAACAAATATAATAATAACGGTACATAAAATACAGTAAGAAATTTGTATGCAATTTTTTTTTAAAGCCTGTTAAAGATAGCATTAATTTGAGTGCCGTATGGCACTCTTGACCTGTAATGGGTTAATTGCCCTGGTGTTACTTCTCCATAGATAGGCACACCATCTCTAGATGAGTTGAAAATCTTTAGATTTAAATTTATACTTCTTTAAGCACTTTATGAAAATATTCGCATTTAAAGAATATGAAAAAAGAAAAGAATAAATTTTAGTTTGACAATTAACGATTTTTATCGCACTTTTGTAAACGTAAAATAATTATTATACTCGTAATGGTGGGTGCTAAAATAAATGCTTTTTGGGAAATTTATTACAGTTTTTGATGTGGTTGCTGGTATACGACGCATTGCCATTCTTGTGTAATCATTAAGGCTTTATCAGTTGTTTTAAAAAACAATGTAAAGATATTAAATAATTAAGCAAACAGAAAAAATTTGCAAATGACTGGTGGCATAAAACGGAGTAGCAAAAGTTATGAAAATTCCCAAAAAAAGCATAAAAAACAAGGCCAGCTCGTTCAACTGTGCCAAACAAACAGCGAATACATTTTGTGTATAAGTGACGGCTGTAGAGGTAAATGGCACCTGCCTATGGTAAAATATTACCCATTGTCAGATAAAAATGCCACAATAATACTCGTACTTAAAAAAAAAAACAACCACTACATCAAATAAAATATATAGAGAAAACACACACATACACAACATGCAACGTTTAAAAAAACAGAAAACAAAAACAAATTGTCGTCATTTGCCAGCACAAGAATTTGTTGTCTTGTTTTAACACTTAATTTGGCTTTGTTTGCTCTTTGGCCAAATAATGGCTGGGTTATGTCTTCTTGTTTAGTTACGTGCGGAATATTTGAAGGGTTTTGTTAAACAAATTTTATTTTTCATTGCAAAAAATATATGATTAAAATGTCGCCGTAGGACATGTCGCATACATGGATGGTCGAACAGAGTTTCAATTGTTTTTTTCAGACAATTAACTGTTTTGGGGTTTCAAGTTAAATTTTAGTTAAGTTCTTTCGGCTCTTACATACATTTTTTGTACCACCAAAATGGACTGATAAAGTGGTTGATACGATAAATTGTTGTGCAAATAAAGTTTAAAAATCATTAATAAATGCAAGTATTTCACTTAATTTCTCTGAAGATGTCTGGCGGAAAAAATATATAAATTAAAGTACCATTAGTTAAAATTTGTACATAGTTTATAACGAAATATTAACTAGTTAATAAAATAAAAAATTTACGTTTTGTTTTTTTGATGTGCTAGTCGAAAGTGTACAGCAGCGAGCACGTCACCGGAGTAAAGCTACAGTGTAGACGATCATTGACAGCAAAGCGCTAGGAAGCTATCCAGGAGAGACAAAAATTACCAGAACATATTTCTCATGTCTCTAGTAAGTTGCCATACAAGAACTGTTAAGATTGTAGTTAATGACGACGGTTTTCTTATGGGACACTACTTAAAAATTCCTTAATATCGGAAAAAAAACCGTCATCATTTAATCGACTTTGCCCGTGGATTTGAAGTCCATACAAAATGTATGGAAACTTTTGCTGAGCAAAGTACGATAACGCAACATTACAGACGTCAAATCATTAGAAAATCTATGACGTTTTTGTATTACAACTAATTGAAGACTTTTGTAGTTCTTTAATATTAATAAATAACAACCACTTCTTATTGAAGTTAAGTAAATTTTTATTTATTTTTGTACTTGATCTTAAAATTATATAACTATAATATAATCATCACCGGCTGAAAAATATATTTTTATTCATACATAATAAATTCGTTGAAACTTTGCTTGTGCAATGAAGGCATTAAAAATATTTTGTAGCATTCTGGAAATAACAATTTTAGTTCAGATAAAAATTTGGGTAAAATTCCTGTCTTCAAAAGGAAGAGTTTATTTATAATTCTAACCAACTATAAAAAGCCTTTAGTAAATGGATTTAAATTAAAAGTGCTACTTTTTGAAGTGCCGTTCAAATTTAAGAGAGACCATATGATTTAAGTTTTTTGGCTGATAACTTCAGACATATTAATTTTAAAAAAAAATACTGTAAAAGCAAAATGTTTCCTGTGAAGTTTTATAAATTATTTACCTTAACCACTTTTTTGGAAATCTTATATTTAAAAAAATAAGAAAAAAATTTACAAAAATTAACACACAAGGTATGTATGTACGTAAATGTATGGTTTATTTGAATGCTTTGATGTTTTAGCTCTTGCCAACTATATACAATTAGAAATAATTTATATACCCTTATTTCAACGAAACTTCGACACCTAAATTTAATGCTAGAGAAATTTTGTTTACTTTTCTGTAAGAACAATTTCGTTAATGTTGATCATTAGAAATTCGAACTTGTAGTGAATATACCAAAACGTGTTCAAAACTTTTACGGAAAAATATACATAAAAGAGTCTCACCATCATATATACCAGATAATTTTGAGGAGTGTGTTCCAAGCAAAAATTAGTAAAAACGGGAGACCGAATGCCGCCATTTTCAAAAGATAAAAAATGCAGACCAAATTTAAAAAAAAACTACCAAGAGATGATTACAGAGAGGGTGGCGATGGCTGAAGTAGTCTGCACGTTGACTACAAAACTAAAACAGACCTGGCTTCAATCCTAGTTTCAGACTAAAATTTTAAAATAAAAATAAACATCTCACATTTTTCTGATGTGTATTAGTGTGCGTCTTTGTGTGTCAGTTGTTGTCGGAAGGTTTCAGTGGCGAAGGCATAGTCACTGGTCACTGAACAATACCGGCTTCAGCTGATAGCAATCCACAATCACATCAGAACGCCCTCCTTCGTCGGTATTGTGTAGCACCGGCGAAGTAAAATAATAATAAAAATGGCTACTAAACCGAAGCTCTTCAGCACTGCTACGAGTATAAAAAAACTAAAGAACGTGCGAAAGCAGAGCTGCAAAATAATTAATTAAGCTTCACCTCCTGTCGTTTGTCCTACTATCCCTTTCCTATAGTTCCCAGCACAATGCTTCGCATGTGTAGGAGTCATCTCCTGAGTGTTGGTCCCAGACAAAAAAAAAAAGAAAGAGAATTGTCAGAACTCACTTTAGTGTTTTTAGAATAACTACTTAAGAAACTCAATTGTAACGACGTAAAGTTTTTAGGAATAATATTTTTTGTTAACTTAAATTAAAATAAAAAAATATGTATTTTTTGGAACTAGTTATATATATATTTTATTTCTCCAAAAAGTAACAACTTCTTTTTGGGTTTAAAATGATTAAGAATGTAATTTAGAAATATATTTTGAAAAAGTTTTCAGAGATTCTAATACACATAAAAGAACCAGTTCTATTAATACGTCTGAGTTTTATAATTTTTTGTAATGTGTTTAGTAATCGAGTAGCTCAATTTGGCATCACAAAAGTATGTCATTATGTGGCAAGTACTTTATTGGTAATGGTTTTTGCTGGGCATCTATTACATAATGATATCTTTATTCCAGAAACAATTTAAAATGTCAAAACAAGCAGAAAGCGATTTGCAGCAATAATAACTATATATACAGAAGCTTCGTTTTCGTCTATTTCTGCAATAATGGCGCCCTATAACGATTTCATGTTACTGCAACAAATATACAATTTTGAAGACTTTGACATGGTTATAGATCAGGTTGCACTTCAAAAATTACTAAACCATTTATGGTGCTTTTAAAAACGATAGTGACACAGAAGAAAATATAAAAGGCCAGACATAAAAAAAATTTGAATATACCAACCATTATCAGAAAAGGTATCAAACAGTTTATTTCTAATGGAACAAATGCTATATTTTAACAGGTTTCCAATAAGCCAAGAATTTCTGAAACAGAATCCTGCAAGTTGGAATGAAATAAGAGATTTCATTAGGCAAAGGATATGGTTCCCTTACTAAGCGTAAAGAAGTACGAACACTTGTTGTATAACAATAAGCAGTTGTTTTCAATAACATGGTTCACTTCTGGCTTTCATAAGGCCATGTTTGTAACCATTGCACGTGGACCACGTAACCCAATATTATTTGCAAGGACGAATTAAGTTTTAATAAAACATTTATACGATTATATTATTTATTTATGTTTGTTATTTGGTTTAGCTATTCTATATGTACATATCATTTGTAGCTAATACCAAAATCGTCAGTCGATATTTAAACAAATAGCTCTTTAAACAGTTTTCTTTATACTCGTACATCAAACATTTTGTATTTGATTTAAATATATTTAATATTCATTTTCGCGTTGAATAACTGAAAAATACTTACATAAGGGTGGCGATGGCCCAAGTAGTCTGCATGTTGACTACAAAACGAAAAATTTTCCTGGGTTTAACCCCAGTTTCAGACTCATAAAAACATCTAGCATTTTTCTGATGTGCATTTCTGTGTCTTTGTGTTAGTTGTTGTCGGAAGGTTTAGTGGCAAAGGCATAGTCAGTGGTCACTGAACAGTGACGGCTTCGCCTGTATCCAATCCACAGGCACGTCAGAACGCCCCCCTTCGTCGGAATTTTTTAGCACCGGCGAAGTAAAATAATTACTATAAATGGCTACTAAAAACGAAGCTTCAAAAATTTAATACGTCACCTTGACATCAGAGACGCCACAATACTGCTGTAAATAATAAATAACGTACAAAAAGCAGTGTTGTAAGATTCTGAAGCTTCACCTCCTATCATTTCTCTATCCCTTTCCTATAGTTCCAGCACAATGCATCGCATGTGTAGGGGTAATCTCCTGAGTTTTGGTACAAGATAAAAAAGAAAATAATTGTATAAAAAAACTAATTTTTCATGTTGGTTTTCAAATACAATCATTGTCAACCAAACCTTGAATAATTGTAAAAATGTTTAGAAAAATTAAATAGATTTAAATGGAATAATAAATACTTTTTCTATAAAATAATTTTTCCAAGGGTTACTTAATTTTTTCTGTGTGTATTTTTGCTAATTTTTGAGCTTTTTCAAACACTTGGTGGAAGGTCTACTACCAACGAAATGTAGATACAGACTAGCTTAACCGTACAACACGTAATTATTAAAATCAATTGTTTATGATTCATAAAAATTTTGAATTACACTGTTCCGCGATGTACAGTGTATACGTCCGTTCTATTGAAATTGAAAAGTATCAAGGTCTGTTAGGGTCATAAAGTAATAAAAGAATATTTCAATCCATGATGTTACATTAAAAGTCCACACTAGATGAAAAAACATATGACAAGGAAAAGGCATATCTATATACGTTTTCCTACTCATAAACTTGGGCGGATTGTCATTATTTTTACACGAAAACTATTTGCGAAGTTAATTCAAAATGTTCTCCTGATGGTATCTTTTCACATGCTGCCCATGCTGCTGCGCTTTCAGAAAGCGCAGTTTTAAAGCAGGCTTCTAATTTTCCAGCAATATTTTAATATCTTTGTAATTTTTAATACTATTGCATAGACTGTATAAACATCGTATGCTTCAATAATATTAATTTGTCAAATTTTGATACAAACTCACCCAATTAACAAGGCACCTTTAGTTCATTGACCACATTTATATTTCAGAAATAATTTTCAAATACACATAAGTCTATGAACATGTAACAGAATAATTGAAATGAAAACATTTCAAGAAACAAAAATATAAAAAATTAATTATTTTTATTATACAAGTGATGAGTGGTCAAAAACAGAAGCCAACCGAGCCACATTTTACAATTCATACTGTAAACACACACATGCAACACCCCTTTCTTGCATCGCACGAGAACACAAAAAAAACCTAAACGTAAATGAAAATGAAAATGCACATAAAAAATTGTTGGATATAGAAATTTGTGGCAGCAACAGCGAATGAATTTCTTGCCACCATTTGCAGTTAATGGGAGCAATAATAGGATGAGTGATGATGATGGTCACAATAAGCGTTACCGTTGCAGATTGTCAAAAAGTACCAAAAAAAGGGGATACCTATAAGCGGCACGAAAAAGGGGTTTAAAAAAGGGTAAACATCTTTGAAAATCAAAATGAGTAATCCAAATTAAGTTTTTTTTCACGTATTTTGTTCGAGTTATTAAAATTTCAAATATAATTTTATAAATCATATTAAAATATAACAAAAAACATTATATATTAATTATGCAAACTAAATTACATTATCCATACGTACTTTCTTACGTATTAATCTCAGAAATATCTTGTAAATTATTCTCTTTAGAGGCAATTTTTATAAAATATTTACTTTAATTTTTTAGTAAATCAAATCTGTTTTTTTTGAATTATCTTATTGCTGTATGTATGTAATCTCATCATTTAGTCAAAAGTTCAAAAAATTGACAACAATTACAAAAAGTACATTTTTAGCATTTTAGCAATAAAGTATGCAAGCAGTCGAAAAAGTGGCAAATTGCTACTTTAGGAGTATCAACGGTAACACTGATCACAATGCACATAATTGTTGTTGCTGTTATTGATTTCTTTGAAAGTGACCAAACACAATATTTTCCATTGTTTTAATTTACTGTCAAGTATTAAAACCCCGAAAATTATGTATAAAGATATTGAAATCGAAAAGCCACACACACGCACACACAAAGCAAGCCGCGCACCGCATGCAAGCACTCTATTTCTTCTATTTTTACAGTTTAATTTTCTTTAAATTTTATTTCACATTCAAACCGTAAGTATTAAATTAATTGATATGTTTTTCTTCATTTTTTATTTCCTTTGTAACCCATTCTGTTCAGAACTATGAGTGTGTTTGGTGTGTGTGTTTTCTGGGATTATCGATTGATTTCAAAAGGAGTGCGTAGTTTGATGAAAACTAATCTATCAAACAACAACATGTCCATATATCATCACATTTCAGCCAACCATCTATCAAAAGTACGAAGTGGAATGCTCAAGTTCTGGTAAAAGCTGCACTTGAAACAGTTGCAGCAAATGCAATTCATATTCGTGCTGCAACAACATTCATATTAAAATCGTTTCATCTATGAGTTGAAAATTGATGATAAGCTTATTTTAGATTTAAACAAATGGACAAGCGATTATTGTAGAAATTGAAAGGAACAATTCCAAATGGGCGTTAAACAACTCAGCATGGTAGGTAATAGACATCAAAGTTGTAATTACCGCTTCTCCAGCATCATCACACGCACTCATGCAATTACGTAGTTACGAGTAAACTCACTCCCTGTTGCATTTATTTGTAGCAGTAAAGTCAGTAAATATGTATTTGCATAGTTTAAGGTTTCCACAGACTAATGGCGTCCACCCCATTGGGAATCCCCAACGTTTTGATAGAACAATTTAAATGTTTCAATCATACCGTCTCCAATTGGATTAGAAATTATGCAGCTCCAGGTTGATTTTTTTCATTTGCCAAAGCGTATCATTATCAATTTCATATTTATTTCTCCTAAAATTATCAGCGATTAGCTCCACTGTTCATCCACTGGGAATTTAAATAAAAATTAAAGCTATTAATTAATTAAAGCCCTGATCATGTTAATGTAGTATACCAAAAAGACCACACAGGATTCCAGAATTGAAACGTTTCTGCACAGCTTTTTCTCCCCCAGTTTTTTTTAATATTTTGAAAGATTGTGCATATGTACATAATAAGTATGTAAGTTAATATATTTTTTAATATGGAGTTTATGTGATTGTATTGATGAAATACTTTCATTACATCTATGACACTTTAATTTGTATTTTTAAAAGATCATAAAATGACAAATAAAGGGTGGTTCAACCGAAACGCACAATGTTAATTGTAAACAAAAACTTTTCAGAGAATTATCTTAATATTTTAATATTATTATGATATAAGGATCTATGATAATATTGTGTGAAACAAAGTATCGGCCAAATGTGCGCCGGTATACCTCTATACTTTGGTCGATATTTTCAATGACTCTGTGACATAATTGAGGTTCAATGCCGGTAATGTGCCGAATTATCTCATCCTTTAGCAATTGAATAGTTATGGGCTTATTGACGTACACGTTTATTTATTCCAACGATGTCTAATCACATGATCCTTATGGCCAATTAACATCGCCACGACGTGAGATAGTACGGCCATTGAATTTCTTGGTGCAAAAGAGTCATTGTTTCTTTGCCTGTGTGGAAAGTGTAACAATTTTATTGGAAACACATATCGTCCAGGTCTATATCGTTAATTTTAGGCCACAAGAGGTCCGTTATCATCTCGCGATAGTGAAAACCATTACCGTAACTGCTTGGACGACCTCTTTGCCACACTATCGCAAACAACAGCAATGTTTTCCGCAGAACGAACTGGGCGAGCAAACACACGTGTTTTCACATTTCCTATAGACAATGTTTGCTGAAATTTGAGCACTATTCTCCCGATTGTGGACATAATTGGTCGATTATACTGACCAAAAATATTACGAAGTAAACAAAATGCATTTTGATTTGAACTCCCATTTTCGTTAAAGGCTTCAACAATTTTAACGCGCTGCTCAATTTTGTACCTTTCCTTGGCTGAATTTGTAAAACACTGAAACTTAATGTTAAGGTGTGACTCACAATTAACATCGTGCATTATGTTTGGACCACCCTTTATAAAACATTTTTAAGCAAAATATCTGCTAGTTTAATTAGCTTTAGCAAATCTTTATCACATTTAGTAGAAAAAAATCTTTCTCCTTACTTATATTTGATAAAAAATTTATAAAAAATAAAACTCATTTAGGCTATAATAATATATTTATTGATATAACGAACTAAGAAAATCAAAGGAAGAGCTGAGATTGCAAGATGTTGTGTTTCTAAAGTAATTGTTCATTGTATTAATGAAAATTTTCATTATTACCATATAAGCTGTTTCATTATATTAATGAAGGCTGTTTTTGTTGTCTGAAGTGTTAACTTTACATTCCGTAGTCCTGATTTCATAACGTATAATTTATTTATTTGAGTGCATGCCTATGCATACCACATTTTTATCTCTCTTTTTCTTTTGGTTTAAAATCTGAAATTAATTATAGACAAGAACGTTTTGAAAGAACACTACAGCTTCGATATTTTGCAAATCTAGAAGCAATTGAGAAGACATTCCGAAGCAGTTTTTCAAATTAATTGAAGAAAATTGATTTCACAAGATCTTCTAGAATTATTAAATAAATAATATTTGCGCAATCGATGATGTTTTTTTTTTAACTTAATATGCTATTAGATTTTCGATTTGATCGCCCGTTTAAAATTAAAATTTATTTGAATAAACATTCTTCATTAACTTTAATTTTCGGAAATTCGCGATATACATATCGCTACAGATAATGCATGAAGTCCTATTCTACAGGAGCAGCAAACAAAATTATTGAAATAAAAAATATATTGACAATTACCACACAATTTTGCAATAGAAGAAAAAGGAAAATGAACAAAATTTATTTCTCGAAAAATTTTAAATAAATAAACAACAAATAAAGAAGTACTTTTAGATTTTTTTGTTTATTTAAGGCTTTCACTTCCTGTTATGATATGCTAAATCGCGCAGTGGATCGACCCATTCATTACTTACGAAAGGTTTACATACATGCAAAGTACCACATCAGATTGGCTCAAGAATGTATGCGATTTGCAGTTGTAATGTTTTTTTGTCTCCACAAAGCCGCACCTGTTGCATTCATCTAAAATGCTCTGCGTACCAACAACTCGAACAATATTAAAGTCGCTAAAATGTTCAACTTTTAGGTTTAGTATATGAAGTTAAATATAGTTTATACAGTTGAAATTTCTAGTGATTTCTAAATATTGCACGAATTGTCCGAAATTTGTAATACATATTTATTTTGTTGATTGGAAGGGGCAGTCATATGGAGTACAATATTTTAATTTTTTTTGGAGCCAGTGCTACATTTCGTTACAAAGTATGTAACATCCGCGTTTTTTGAGCGACTTTATTATATTGATATTTTTATTTTTGATTCCTTTTTACAAACTAGATATCAAGTTGTAGTTTCTATGACATATTCGCTATAGATGCGCCGTATAAAAGGAAGTTGAAAGTAATCGACAGTGTCTGGTATTATTCGATATAAAGATGAACTTTGGTGGAATTTGTCTGCTACAAGTGTTCGTCAATGTTTGAAGAAAAATAAATGACGCATTATTAAACATTTTTTTGTTTCTTGCATTCAAGAATATTGAAACTTAACAACATTATCTGTTATCTGTGGATTTAAAGATGAGTTTGTCTGCTGCGCGTAACCGTTTAAAAAAAAATATAACTGTAATTTTTTCTTCTTAAATTGTTTTTTGTGCTTTTTTAATTTCAATTCAATATTAAATGTTTCATTTCTTTAGTTTAAGAAAGTTCTTAGTGAATAGTGGTTGGTGAAAAAGTTTGTTGAAAATTCTGAATACATGAAAGTGGTTTCTCCGCTACGGTTCTCTGGGATTAAGATCCGTAGCATAAAAATTCAGTTATGAAACGTTAGTAAGAAATTCCTCTAACAGTCTCTGTTATAGCGACATATAAAAGAAAATTTCACAGAGGAAACAAAGTGATTTTGTCCGCTACGAATCTCTGGAATGGCGACAAGTTACATAAAAACTCATATCTGAATATCGATGATATTATCTGTTAGGACTCGCTGATACTCGAACGCTTACCGAACAAAATCAATTCGGGTCATATATGTGACGCGCAAAATAGAAAGGGACCTAAGGGTAAAAACCGGTTTTGTTCAGGAGAGCCATTTTAAAGATTTAAATACGTGTATCTTTGGTGTACCATCACTTTCATAAAACGCGCATATCTCTGGGAGGAAACACTTTTGGGGCATGGGATCGGTCTCATTCGATGCTCAGATGTTGTCCACATCAAAAAAAAAAAGTGAAAAATGGTTCTTTTACCCTTAGGTCCTTTTCTCTATGCGCTGTCACATATGATGTTTTGGACAATTGCTTAAAAAATTCATGTATGACGCCAAAGAAAATTCAGCATCTGTCATGGATGATTTAACATTGTCAGCATTTTTCACAGTGAATCATCATGACATTCGCCACTGGGATACTAAGAAGCGATCAAGTTCCTTTGTAAATATGTTACACCAATAACGGGAAAAATATGCAACATTTTTGACCTTCTACTCCCAAGTAGTGGCCTGTTTTACATCTTTGATAAACACCTGTTTATGCAAATAAAGGCTTTTATTCTTGGGATTTTATTTGCTAACTCCGGCGATTTGTAAAAAAATGAATTATTACTATTTATATATTATAGAAAAAATTATGCTAAAAACGGTAGAAACAGTGAAACGCTAAGTATACATTAATGTTAAGTATCAAATATTTTGTACCATTGCTGAATGAAAAATGTGTCATTGTAGAAAGTGTTATACATCGAAAGGGCAACATAAAATTTCATTTGGGTCGGTGGAGCCACACCCCCACATGCACATAGTGTTTATATACGTAAATATTTATATGTATGTATGTGTATATCCATCCATACTATTATCATCGCAGAAATAGTCAGCACAGATCCTCCTCGGCTCAAAACGTCTCGATCTGATGAGAACTGTACTTTCCAAGTGATATCAGTAACTATACATAAACAAATCGCTCTTACTTAACTGAAGCCAGTGATAACTTTCTTAAAATCGTTTCTAATTTGCGGAATTAAACATTTTTTTAGAATGGTGATGAATTCCATTAATTTTTCTTATGTTTTGCATTCTAAAGCCATAAATGCAATTGAATGGATATTCATTTGCATACACTCTATTGATGAAAACCATTAATTTGATTGAATATTTCATACGTTTTTCATTTCTAAATAAAGAGAAACCAAAGAAGAAAAAAAACATTTAATTATCATTGAGCTCCAGCTATGCGTTGATTTAATTACATTTTTCCCTTCGAACAATTTTCTTTGATTATATCAAGCAGATGTAGTGACATCTACATAAACGCCAAAGATTTTTGAATGCTGCCAGCGTTTAGTTCAATTTGAAAATGTGCTACGTATGCAGTATCTAGCGCAAGAAGCGAGAGATAAAAAAGATGTCGAAAGAAATTGCAACTTAAAATTCAGAAAAAATCATTTCCTTTTGTGTGAGCGAATTAATTACTAACGTGAAGTTCACCTGAGGCTTATAATTGTTATTTTGATAAAGGGAGTTATAAAGTGAAAACAAATAGTAAATGAATTTTCATATCAGTAAATATTTATCATCCATTACAATATTAATTACATAGATACATACATATATGGTGTCCTGTTACTTTAAGGAATGATACACTAGATTGGATTCGATTCCGAGCATAGCACTTGCCCTGTTTCAATACATCGATTGTATTGCGCCCAAATGCTATCTTTACACAATAGCTTTTTAACGACGAAAATTATTTTGACTCAAATTAAGGATACGATTGAGCCCTTTGAATAACATCAAATTAATTCTTCCTATTTATAGGAATATTTCTTATGTCCGTTAATAATATTTAGAAACTTTGCTTTAATATAATTCTATAGTTTATGTACCATTACAAACTCAGTATTATAAGACGATTTTCTTTTATTTATTTCAGTTGTGATTGAACTAAATCCTGTGACTGCGAAATTTGCGTAGAGCTAAAATTACAAGAAGACAAAAAACATCCTTTTCATGAAACCATGAAAATAACAACTTCAATTCCTTTTGCTGAAATAAATTCTTATTTTACAAAAAAAACTCATAAGAATTTTTTATTTCATATTCATTTCATTTTATTTTTCATTTTCCACAACACTCCTCCCCCCAAAAACTAGCACAGTTGCACACAAGAATTGCAATGCATGCAATTTTATCTTCAAGTGCGGACATAAAAGACTTGATATTTTTTTAAGCGAAGGATTCTTATTGCAAAAACGAAACGCAATCGAAGGCACCAAAGAAACTGCGATAAAAGACGAAAATAAAACGACTTTCAAAAAATACAATCTATTACAACTGAGATTATTTTTTATTTATTTTTCAATTTTTATATTTTCGCTGATGCCGAAATACTCGTTTGTCAGATAAAAGAAAAAAAGAAAAAGATTAAATAAAAGAAAAACATAACGAAAATATTTATGAAATACGATTTACAAAAAAGCTAAAAATTTATTACAACTGATGGTGTGAATTAAATGCAATTTATATGATATTTTACTATTCTCTTTTCTGTGTTGAATGTAACGACGCAGCCAAAATATTTTAATGAGCAAAATCTTTTAAGGATGCATTCCTGGCAG
This sequence comes from Dexiosoma caninum, assembly GCA_963924685.1. Classification (NCBI taxonomy): domain Eukaryota; kingdom Metazoa; phylum Arthropoda; class Insecta; order Diptera; family Tachinidae; genus Dexiosoma; species Dexiosoma caninum. The sequence continues at coordinate 60,089,923 of OZ004729.1, forward strand.
CACAACTACTGACAATGACAATGATGTTGGCATTGGAGTCAAAGATTACACGCATTGCAGTGTGTTATAATTTAATCCCCTATTTAAATTAATTTATTTACATACTTTCTTATGGTCTGAAAGTAGCGAAAAGCTCTGTTAAATCTTACGAAAATCTATTATACTGAGATTTTTCTCATGTTTGCATTTTTAAATTTTAGTCAAACTGTGATATACTTAAATTTTAGCGCATGAGACTAAAATTACTCAAATTCATAAACATTTATCATGTTGCTAGAAGAAATAAAAATATAGTGTTGGGCAAAATTCACTATGCGGTATAAAAATTTAATAACTTTTTGTTTATATATTTTTTATTGTGTTCAGATTATATAAATAAAACCTGAATAATAAATAATGGAGAGATTCACAACTGATCAAGAGAACCAGAATAATAGAATTTTATTATTTAATTTCTGATTATGAGTGAGGAAGCCCATTTTCATTTGAATGGCTATGTTAATAAGCAGAACCGTAAGATCTGGGGTTCTGCAAATCCAAGAGCCTTTCATCAACGTAAATTGCATCCCATTTGGTACACAGTATAGTATGGCATTACATCTGAAAATATCATTGGGCCTTACTTCTTCGAAAATGAAGATGGAAATGCTGAACCGTAAATTAAGAGGGGTATCGGTTTATTATAAAAAATGTTTTACGTTCTGCTCTTGAACGCACAGCTGGGAAGTGGTTTCAGCAAGCTGGAGCTAGCCACTAGTCACACTACTCGCGACGCCATGGTACTTTTAAGTAAAATTTTTTTGGTGAGCGAACATTTTTCAGAAATTCGAAAATTAAATGCTTAGCACGTTTGGCAGATTTTTAGCACTCGACTATTTTCTTTGGGGTTCTTTGAAGGACCGATTATATGTGAACAAGCCGTAGACAATGCTTGAACTCAAGAACAAAATTGTTGCAGAAAATCCAGATTTTATGGAAAATTCTCTAAAACGGGTCCACAATTGCGAAGCAGAAAATGGAAATAACTACCATTGTGTTGGATTATGTTTCACACTTACTGTAATAAAACAAGTGTAAACGGGAATGTAGCATTTTATTTCAATTAAATTAAATAATAGATTTCATTCGGCTATTTACTTAAAGACGTACATATAATTTACTCCGTTGTTGAAATTGTCAGGCTTATCATATTCAAAGTTCTCCTAGTTGATGGAAATTCGCAACCCAGCCAACAATAGTGCAGCTCATTGCTTTCTAATGGTGCTTTCTTTTCTAACAATACTATAAGTTTTAAGTGTGACTTGACAACATTTTTAAATGTTCATCTGATTTTTAAGTACCGTTGTATATTTTCGTGCACAAAAGATCTCATGTTTTTTTTTTATCTTCGACCAGCACTCAGATGACCCCTACACATGCGGTGCATTGTGCTGGAACTAGAGGAAAGAGATTGAAGCAAATGATAGGAGGTGAAGCTTCACTAGCTTACAACAGTGCTGTTTGCACTTATTTGTTTTTATAGCAGTGTTGCAACGTCTCTGATGTCAAGGAGACGTATTTAAATTTAAAAAACCGATGTTACACAATACCGTCGAAGGAGGGCGTTCTGATGTGCCTGTGGATTGGATACAACCGAAGCCGTTACTGTTCAGTGACCAGTGACTATGCCTTCGCCACTGAAACCCTCCGACAACAACTGCCACAAAGACACACAAATGCACATCAGAAAAAATGCGAGATATTTTTATGAGGCTGAAACTGGGTTTGAACCCAGGAAAATTTTTCGTTTTGTAGTCAACTTCGACCATCGCCAACCTGAAATTAGTAAGCTAAAGTATAATATATGTATATAGTGGCTGAATGATAATATATCATGATAAATGATAAAATTTTTTCTAATCCAAACCAGTACATACATTTTTTATGTGCAATATATATTGGAACTTTAGTTGATATGCTCTTCTCTAGTGTCCGCAATTTCCACTTGACTAGCCAATACCCATTTACACTACATTGCACTTAAGTATGTATAGCGCTTATTTCATCATACACCTGTTTATTTGTGCAGAAAGAACTGCTTTCGTCCTTGTTATTAACAAAAAACGAAAAAAAAAATTATATTAAAAAGAAAAACTATATTGCATATGACAAATGCACATTATGTGGAAAACTTTTGCAAGAAATACCTTTCCGCTTCATACTGGCTTTCATAGTTTATGACAAATAATGAAATTAATAACCGAAATATGCATTACCAAAAATTATATGAAATATTAACATAAGTTCTATGGAAGCGAATTTAATTATGATAAATCGAATTGTGGCCAATGAATAACAATACACTGTATAAATTATGTTGCTATGCAAAAAGTTGAGCAATCTATAAGTATTGAAGTGTGCCAATAAATACAAAAATTTATTTAAGACAAAATTTAGGACGTTGACGTCGCGCTATTTGGATTTGTCATATACATATATAAGTATATGTTCTAGGAGCATGAGCATTTTATAGAGATAAACAATGATTAATTGTCCCTGTTAATTTTCTTTTTATCAATTAAAGAAAAAATTAATCTACCAAATACTCCTATAAAATTTAATGGGTTAATTCTCGATGATTTACAGGCAGTCAAATTACATCTGATAATTACTAAGAAAAGGGTGGCAATGACTGAAGTAGTCTGCACGTTGACTACAAAACCGAAAATTTCCTCGGTTCGACTCGGCTAAAAAATAACTACTAAAACGAAGCTTCAAAATTTAATACGTCTCCCTGACATCAGAGGCGCTTCAACACTGCCATAAAACGAAGAACGTGCAATGGCAGAATTGTAAGATAGGTGAGCTTTAGCTTCTGTCATTTCTCTAACTATCCCTGTTTTATAGTTCTAGCATAATGCATAGCTTGTGTATTGGTTATATTCTGAGTGCTGATCCATGATAAAAAAAAAAATAACAGATTTATCCACAACAGAAAAAAAAACAGCCATTCTTAGACAGCTACATAGTTTATAAAGGCTTCATATGTGTACATTTTGCGCTGCTTAAGATCCATTAAATTAAATTTTGAAGCACAACGGGGAAAGGTGTAACAATCTATATAATTTAAAGACTTTTACAGTCTTACAGCAAACCCTAGAAAACTCGAAAATAAGAAAAGAGGAAATAAAATAATAAGTTTGTGGTCATTAGTAGATTCCTAGTTATGGGCCTCTGAACAAGACATAAAATTAAATTTATTTCAAAATTATTAAAATTCTATTTATTATTTACATACCTGTATGGAAACACCGTAACTCAATAAAAGGACCTTCATCAGTTTAAAATTTTTTGACAAATTGAACACGGCTTCCGATTCACTGAAAGATCGCCAGAAAAGGGAGTAACCTAAAAGGAAACTTATTAAAATAATCCATATTTGCACTACTTTTGGATCGGAATATTAAGATCTGCTTGAAAAATTTAAAAATTCTTATAAAAAAATAGGAATGGCAATTAACGTATATAATATTTGGCTGTATATACGAGTACCTTAGCGGTATTTATAGATATATAGGGCTCGAGAATATTGAGAATAGGTTGTTTAGCTGGGGGGAAACGGTACGAGTATAAGAGACTGAGTAAGGAGGGGCACACCACCGGGAGGTATATTATCTCCTCTTCTATGGGTAACCATTATACACAGTCGACTAATGACCTTAACGTAGAAAAGCAACTTTTACGTATGTATCATTACTGTGGTGGACATTATTGGCGAGGAAGAGGACCTCATCTACGGTAGCGATGGAGAATATCTTATCGATATTGCCGATCGATGGACAGGTGCAGTTTGAGGCGCCACCTAACCTAACGTAAATAATAAGGCAATATTATTTGATTTTTGATGTTCAAAATAGAAAATACATTGATACAATATACATTAGTTGCGCACACCAAAACGAACAAAAAGTGTATTTAATGCAAGATACGCAGCGTTGTGAATTCGACAATTGTTAAATTTAAATAGCCACTTTAATTGATAAACCTTTTTAAACGTTTGGAATATACATTTTGCAAACAAAAGCAACTAACTGAAATAGTAACAACTTAAACCAAAAATTTTTTCAAGTGTAAGGTTTCAAACGGTAATGATAGAGCAACAACAACAGCAACTGCGGCAGTAGCAAAAATCTCACACATTATGAATTTTTTGCGAAATTGTCCGCATTACAAAACATTCAATAGAATGATGGCAGATTATAATTAATTTTCAAATCATTTTATCAAATGGCACCAATATGGCACTGGCTGTTATAGCAGGAGAAGAATTAAATCATGTGTTAAATTTCATTTAATTTCAATTTGTAAAATTTGCTTTGTTCAGTTAAAATTGAAATGAAAACCAATTGCTATTTATTGAAAAATATGCTGAAAGGAAATAAACAAATATATAATATAATTTTGAAAATAATATTTAAATCATGTAGATAAAAACTACGAATTATTTGGGGGGTGGCGATGGCACGATGGATGGTAGTCTGGACGTTGACTAGACAACCAAAAAACAGACCTGGGTTCAACCCCAGTTTCAGAAAAAAAAATTTTAAAATAAAAATAAACATCTCGCATTTTTCTGATGTGTATTAGTGTGTCTTTGTGTGTCAGTTGTTGTCGGAAGGTTTCAGTGGCGAAGGCATAGTCAGTGGTCACTGACCAGTACCACCGGCTTCAGCTGATAGCAATCCACAATCGTATCAGAACGCCCTCCTTCGTCGGTATTGTGTAGCACCGGCGAAGTAAAATAATAATAAAAAATAAATGGCTACTAAACCGAAGCTTCAGCACTGCTACGAGTATAAAAAAAAAAAAAAAAAAAAAAAAAACGTGCGAAAGCAGAGTTGCAAAATAATTAATTAAGCTTCACCTCCTGTCGTTTCTCCTACTATCCCTTTCCTATAGTTCCCAGCACAATGCTTCGCATGTGTAGGAGTCATCTCCTGAGTGCTGGTCCTAGATAAAAAAAAAAAAAAAAAAAAATTAAAGGAAATGAGAAAAAAAATGGTTTTAATACAATAGAATCAATCAATTGCATAATGAATTTTTAACGTTTCATTCATAAAATTTACTGCTCAATATGAAATCAAAAGCGACAAAAAATCTTAATGTTGACCTAATCGTTGAGTTCTTAAGAATTTTAATAAAATGCAGACACCGATTCAATAGTAAAAATTGAAAGCAATAAGAGAAGAATACTTCAATAACCCATCCCGTAACAATGCTTGTGTTCAAGAGAAATATTCACTCGTGTTAATAAATATTTTGTTCCCAATAATAATAAAATAATAAATAAGACATGAAACACCATTTCATACCGAAGCATACTCGTACCCTCTGTGATGTTGAGCAGTGTAAATAACTTGTAAATTTCATATTTTATAGATACAAGTTACATGCAGCAATTACTATGACGCGTCATACGTCTCGCACCTTGTTTTGTTTAAAATTTTTTTAACCAATAAAACTACAACAGAGTTCCGAAACGTATCGTTTTATATGCAAGTAACAACAAGTTGTTGAGTATATAAAAGAGCAACCCAACAAGTGCAATTCGTAGTAAATGCAATAAACTATGGGTTCAGTTTTTAACAATGTGACAATTGGATTTGAATTCTCCGAAATATTTGCTCAAGTACACTCCTACACACATACAATAAACATAAGCGAAAATAATTTACAAAACTGATAAAAAGTAAAAAAAAAATTGTTTTTAAGAAATAACTATAGTTAGTTGTGCCGCTCATTACTGTATTCAAAAAGCATTCAATAATGTACTTATGTTAAACGTACATGTGTTTGTTTTATATAATTGCAGGGATTCTATACAATATTTTTAGGTATGTATGCATATCTATGTATAATATACATTGTATATATAGGATATGGACTCAATAACACTAAAACTTAAAGCACTTAATAACTTACACTCCGCATTCTGACCTAATAAAAATAATATTCATTGCCACCAATAAAACCAATAAATTCCTATATTTTATTTTATATATGTATGTATTTACAAACGCTTTATTAACCATTTGCTTGCTTTTCCTACGTTATCATTATATTGTGCCATTAATGCCATCGAAATTTGGACTCGAAAACAAGTCTTTCGAGAGCATTATGAAATATTATTGTTAGTCGTTATAGTATTTCCTTTGTCCTCTATATTAAGCAAATAATAACACATTATTTTCAAATATAATGTAATGCAACTTTCTTAATTAGATAAGCCTGACATATTATACAATGTTAACAATACATTTCACAGTACATTGCACAATAAAAACCAAAATTATTTTGATTTGTTTCACCTTCGAATATGACAGTACATACAGTAGAAAAAATTGCGCAATTATATTACAAATGTGTGGGCTGCTTAACGTAATTATTTCAATATATCGTATTTGTATGAACGATACTATTTGAACATAGCAGCCAAACATTCACCGAAATCATGAGTTTATTTCAAACTCAATTTCCCGGTCATATAATTTCATTAAATTCTTGTTTCCATTATGCGATTTAACACCGTTTTATTTTTATTTATATTATTGGACCATGTTAAAGATACACAGCTAATCAAAACGAAGATGGCATTAAAGAAAAAGTCCCAGCATTTTGCCAAACTGCAAATTTTGATCAAGAATAATTTTTAATTTATAATTGCCAAACTTTCCAAAAGAAAGTAAATGACTTTCACATAAATTCTTTGTTTTATTCTGAAAAAGCCCTCATAGAAAAGCGCGTTATTACAATTCAATTAATTTTCACTGAATTATATCCTTCCGTTTTGTACATGAAAATTTGCGTTGGTATTCACAAACATATTTTCAGTGTCAAAATAGCAATGTTTGCCTTTTCACCGCGAATAAACCAATAAAGGAGGTTTTTGGTCCTGCACTCTAAAATACATATAGTGAAAAGTGCAATACATATAAAATTATATTATGTTCTCCTCTATAGCACAACAAACACCGGTATCGGAAACAAAAGCTACTTTGCAATAATAAATTAATTCATAAAAATGACATTAAAAAGTTTAATAAAAATTATTCTATAGTGTACCCCAGGGGTGGTTCCAGAAGGTGTGCCCCTGGCATAATGGGTCGGCCCTCCAAAGTTAGTGGGGGTCGGTCATACATTTTGACTCGATTAAGGCACTCTAAATGGGTCAAAGTGAGATTTTTCAAAATTTGACCATTCGGGTCAAAAGTCGGGACATCAAAATACATTGTAGAGGTATGGTTCCTTCGGCAAAGTTTCTTATTTTGATCCCTAGAATACGATTTTCCTTGTAATTTGAGCGATTTTTAAATCGACCCGCCTAATCTTTCAAATTATACTAAAATTATCATATACATTCAGAAATGTAGTGGAGAATCGCACTTTTATATGGAAACTTTCTAAGTCTATAACTCGAAAACTAAGCGTTGTCTCCAACTTTTTGTTATTTTGTTATGTTATGTTGTTATTTTTCGATTGCTTCTTAATGAATATAAATGGTGCTCCGGTAGTCTAGTAAGTAGTGTGCTAGTTTATCAGTTGGGGATTCTAGGTTCGATTCTTAGCAGAGACTCTGGTCTGTATCACTACAACACGTGACAGTTTTTTCACAACAGGTAACATAATGGGACCATAATAAATTGGACCCAAGTGGGCTGCGACCGTTCTTTACCTTTACATCGAGCAACCTGCCGACCTAATCTAATGAATATAAAAAAAAATGTTTTTAAAATATACATTTTCCATTGTCCGATTTTTTGAAGATTTTTCAAAGCGGAAATCGGGGTTTTGACTTTTTTTTGGCGAATTTCATCTGGCAGTCCTGTAGATAAATGTTTTTGAGGAGTATGCAATTCGTAAAGCCTGTTGTTTTGAGATTGTTGGATTGTTGTAGAGCCGCATAAACCTAATAATTGGATCATGGTTCAAACTTGTCAAATACAAATTTTAATAATTATTTTATAAACATAAAAATTATTTTTAAAAATTTGATTAAAATCCATTTAAGTCTGCTGAATTTTTATTTAACTGTTTACAACAAACGGGTGGCACGATATCTCTTATGAGAAAAGATTCATCAAAATCGGTCGGAAAAATGTTCCGAATTAACATGCATAAAAACGTAAAGTGAAATTGAGAACATCCTCGTTTTCTTAAGTCGGTTAAAAAGGATTTGTAAAATAATAAGCTTAATCTCCAATGACATCGACATGTTAAGTAATTACATATTTAAAAAGCCAAAGTAGAAGTTAACTCATTACTTTGCCTGCGCAGTTTTTGCTGGCTATAAGTATGAAAATCAAAACAAAGTACCACTGTTCAAAAAATCTTGCAGCTAGTTGGATTCATTTATTAAAAGTGTTTATTTTGAAGTTTGAAATGAATAGCTCAAAATTAGGCAAGAAAATATTATTAAACTTTGCAGTTTGAGTACCAATTGAATTTTTCTTTTTTTTTGATGATCAACAAGAGATATTTTTAGTTTTGTTAACAACAATTTTTCAACTTATTGGTAATTAATTAATATAGTGTACCAGAGTTGCAAACTCAAAAGTCTGATATTTGCTTTTTTTTTTTGGGAATTTTGTGTTAAACGAATCGAATTTTTTTAACAAATCCTCGGATTTTTCACCAATGTTATTTAACTACAGCAAATGGTTTCGATTTTCATTACAATAAACTATAACTATTGAACTTCGTCGTTAATACCGGCACGAAGTATAGTATTGATTAACATACAATACATTAACACTATACACAAACGTTGTCACCATTAAGCTAATTTGTTATGGATGTATGTAATTATTAATTAAATTGGTTAAATATGGAAATTTTTACTTACATTTTCAAATAATATTTCCTTGTTTTGCTCCTTTTTCATTTTCCATAATACTCAACACATGTTTCTGCGATTTGACATAATAAAAAAGTTCGTGTAGAAAGAGAAAGACAAATTACATACTATCCAATGAATGTTCTCATTTACATAATTAATCAAATTTTCAACACAAGGAACTCTTTTCGGTAAATTTGGAAGGCCACGATTTCTTGCGCTACCGTATGTCAAACAAGCCTATTGGTTTTCCATTGGCTGACGTCCAGGCAGGCAGGTGCCAGTTGTAATGCAAATAATATAAAAATTGTTTATTTTCATTTTCAGTAGGCACGAAAGTCAGGTAGAGTCTCTAATAAGTTGTATAAAAAATTTTCTACTTTAACAAATCATTACGGCAAGATATTTTAGATATGTTGATTTATGCCGATGACTGTCTGCGTGTTTTGTTATCAATAATGAACAACAACAAATAACAAATTGCCTGTAGGCACAATAAAAGGAGTAGTAAATTAAGGAAAATGTAAGTTGGCCCGAATACGGATAGATACGTGAGTGAGTTTTCCTGTCAAAATACAGAATAAGAATAGACTAACTAAATGAGGAGCGACTCGCACTACGCATTACAGGGAGAACTCATTTTTCGGCCGAACATTGCGTATGTGGAACAATCTCCCTGCCGAAGTCTTTCCTGTCACTTTTGGCGTGGGAAAATTCAAATCAAATGTCCATAGACATTACTCCCTCTATCCTCCTTCCCAAACCATAATTTCTTAGTTCCAGCACAATGCATCGCATGTGTAGGGGTCATCCCCTGAGCGCCGGTCCAAAAAAAAAAAACCAAACAAACTTAGTGGCTCTTAAAAATTCAAATATTTGACAAAAGTTCAAATGACATCGCAAGTAGAGTTGAAAAAAAAAATTTTTTTTGTGCAGACTCTTGCTGCAATAAAGAATGGCTCATTGTACCTACAATTCGCAGCACTTCACATGACATGTTGGTTATATTTAACAGTTCTGCATGTAACAGCATTAGCGGATGTCGATACTGAAATCTTCTACTCTGTTCAAATTGAAGGAAACATTAACACAACATTTTATTAAAAATACAAAAGGCAAAGAAATCATTTAAATAAAGAAGGGGCGATGGTCGATATAGTCTCCACGTTCACTACAAAAAATTTTCCTAGGTTCAAACCCAGTTTCAGACTCATAAAAACATCTCGTATCTGTGCATTTGTGTGTCTTTGTGTCAGTTGTTGTAGGAAGGTTTCAGTGGCGAAGGCATAGTCACTGGTCACTGAACAGTAACGGCTTCAGCTGTATCCAATCCACAAGAATATCAGAACGCCCTCTTTCGTCAGTATTGTGTAGCATCGGTGAAGTAAAATAATTACTAAAAATAGCTACTAAAAACGAAGCTTCAAAATTTAATATGTCTCCTTGACATCAGAGACGTTACAACACTGCTACAAAAGCAAATAACGTGCAAAGAGCAGTGTTGTAAAATAGTGAAGTTCCACCTCCTATCATTTCTCCTGCAAACCTTTTCCTATAGTTTCAGCACAATGCACCGCATGTATAAGGGTCATCTCGTGAATGCTGATCCAAGATAAAAAAAAAAAAAAATAAAAAAAATTAAGTTTTGGAGATGCTTGACCTCGTCTAGAGCGAGAGATCTGTTTATTGTAGTTTTTATCCTTTGGCGACACCATCATTTATTCACATCATTGGCATTTAAACAACAACAGCCATTCAGTCAGCAATATTAGATATGAAAACAGTTTAATTGTTCATCGTTGGATGTCAAAATTGTATACAATAATAATGAACGATATTTAAGTGCGCGTGTGTGTGTGTGTATGTTACACGTTGGTGTACTATGGCTGTGACTGTATGCAATTGTCCTTTTTGCGGTTAAGCCATTGTTTAAGAGTTTGTTGTTATTGTTTCTATTTCATTCTGAATCAATTAATTATTTATTGTTTTTCAAATGCAATAGCAGCATAGTTTTTAGTTAAAATGATGGTTAAAGTACATTAAATGCAATTCACGAACATAAACACAAATGAAATTTAAATCTGTTGTCTTTCAAAGAATAATAATAATAGTTGAAATTTATTGTATATAATATTGACGCTGTTGCGTAAAAATGGCCAATCTGCTTGTTGGGTCAAGAATAATAATAATAATAATAAGAATAACGATAACAATAATTTTTTTTTTTCGGGTAGGGAGGAAAAATGCCTAACGCATCTCAGATGCTGTCGTCAGAGCCCTGGTATGTAAGGTTTGCACACATTGTCTCTGAGCCAGTCCACCACCACGGTACCGCTCTTGCATTGCTTCGGGGTGGGGCTCTCTCCTGTTCCTATGAAACCACCATCGTCGGTTCCGTTTTTGTTCCGCAACACACTCTCCACATATCTTCCTATACGAACCCAATTATCCTCGTTCTGCGTCATGGCCGCTATAATGTTCTCCGGAGTAATTTCACCAACGTGGCGTTCCACGACATCTCGTTCCGCACTCCATCTCTTACAGTTGAAAAAAGTGTGTCATACATCGTCTATGCAGTTGTCGCCATAGATGCAGAGAGATGTGTCCGACTTACCCATCTTGTGGAGATATTTCAGAAAGTATCAATGTCCTTACAACATCTGTGTGAGGTAATAATTTATGTCGCCATGTTCTCTATTCACCCACTTATCTAATTGGGTTATCAGTCTAGCTGTCCATCTACTTCGTGTTTCCGTATTCCTTCTGTACTGCCACCTCTGCATTATCCGCTTTCGTGCTGATCTCTTAGCCTCTCCGTTTGTTCTTCTGGTATGGCTACGCTCGTTCCAAAGTTCTTTGCGTTTCTCAAGTAGTAGATCAATTGGAATTATCGATCTTATGACTAGGACTGCTGGTTTCGATACCATATGGTACGCTGAGGGCCGCGGTGCGTTGTTCAGCTGCTATCATCCTTTTCCGGTAGTGTGCCTGTATTGCATCGTCCCAGATTTCACATCCATACAATAAAATCGCCTGAGTCGTTGCCATTATCAGTTCCTTTTACTGCAGCGTGGTCCTCCAATATTGGACATTAGTCTGCTAAGAGCAAGAGTTCCTTGAGCGGCTTTTGTCGCGGCATGTTCGAGCTGGTCCGTGAACGTTAGTATAGGGTCTAACCTTAGTACCAGATATCGAACGCATCTACTCGTCCTGATCGACTTAGATAAGACCCGCATATCCTGGTCGATAGGAATGTGCCTTCTTGTGATTATGAGCAATTCCGTTTTTTCCGTTGCCAGTCTGAGACATTGTGAATCCAGCCATGTCTTTGTCCAAAGCATGACTTGAGTTAGTTTTCTCTGGGCTTCGTCCATGTTGCAAGCCATAATGACGCATGGAATGTCATCAGCGTAAGCCCCCATATAGGTGTCGTCTGGCATTTCTATACGAAGAATCCCATCGTAGGTAATGTTCCAGGGTTCAGGCCCTAATATCGATTCCTGTGTCGCTCCTGCCGTAATCTGTTTTTCACAGATTCTCCCAGCCCTTTCATATATAAGCACCCGATCCTTAAGGTAACTCCTCACCATCGTCATAACGTATGATGGTCCTCTAAAGCGTTCCTCCAGAGCCCTAATCATGTTGGTCCATTTCACGCTTTTAAAAGCGTTCTTAACATCCAAAGTTGCTAGTAGCACAGTGCGTCTCGAGAAATGATTTCCTGTTTGTGTCTTTTGCACCCCCTCTTTATGACGTCTGCGGTAGCACTTATTGTTGATCTACCATGTCTAAAGTCCTGTTGTCTTGAGGAGAGTCCTCCAGCGCTCTCTATAACCGCGTGCATTCTGGGTTTGAGCAGCATCTCGAGAAGTTTCCCCGCGGTATCTAACATACACAGGGGTCGGTATGCTAACGGAGATTCTGGGTCTCTCCTTGCCTTACTCAACAACACCAGTCTCTGACGTTTCCAGACCTCAGGGAAGATACCCTCTTGTAGGCAAAGATTGTACATTTTCAGTAGTAGCTCGGGCTTCTTATCGGCGATTATTTTAAATATCTCCGCCAGAACTCCGTCCGGTCCTGGTGCCCTATGGTTTCCCACAGCACTCGGCGCAGCCTTTATCTCCTTTTCAGTGAACATTGTTGGATTGACCACGTTTGGCGGCAGTTCGTCCGTAGGAAATAGGGTGTTCACGATGTTTTCCATAGTAGATTCGCTTAGATCAGGTGTTGCACTGCGTACTTCAAGTTTTCGCAAGACCAACTTGTATCCCAAAACTCATGGGTTTGTTCAGGTCCGATCTTAATTCCTCCCAATTCTGTTCTTGCTCCTGAGTATAGCGACTTTCAGGTCCTTTTTGGCCTTCTTAAGTTCTTCAGCTTCCGATGTTGCAGTGTGCTTTTCTCTGGCCCTAGTGTATTTTCTCCTACATCTGAGGCACGTCCGCCTCAGGTTAGAGATTTCGTCAGTCCAGTAATATACAGCCCCTTTTCCGTGTTTTCTACTGAGAGTAGGCATTACCTCACTACACGCCGCATTAATGAGCCTCATGGTGTCATGTACCACATTTCCAGCATTTTTTATATGCCCATCTGTGCTCCGATCTTGTGACAGTCTGTTGAGAAGGGCATCTGTATTGAGTCTTCCTATATTCTACTTTCGCGTGGATATCGTTGTGTTGGATTGATTATATCCGCTGCGGTTTTCCACGGTGTACATGATATATTGGTGGTCGCTTGCTGTATAATCCTCCAAGACTATCAAGTTTGATATCCTGCCTGCGATCACCTCCGACGCCAATGAGATATCTGGGATAGCTCCCTGACAACCCGGTCTTCTAAAAGTGGCGACAATTCCCCTGTTCATGATGACCAATCCCATTCTGGCCATCATATCAAATACCATTTTGCCTCTGGAGTTTATTGTCCGTGAGCCCCATTCATATGCGTGGGAGTTGAACTCACCTCCAATTAACAGAGGTCCTCCTAATTACATACCCTTATCCCCTATGTTGTGTAGCTTGGTTCGGAAGGCTTCTTGCTCCTCGTTAGGTGTTAAGTAGCAGCTGAAGAGTGTTAGCTCCCTAAATTCAAACCAGACCAATACGTCACCAGCGTCTTTATGCTCAACAGTGAAGACTTCCTGTTGGTATCCATATAGCCGCTGTTTTGCTGGTGTCTTCAATCCAAGTGCCACTTCTCGGTCTTCCGTATTGTTCTAAAGCTGATCTAAGAGTGCATCGGCTGTTCGGCTCCTATGCATATTGGCTTGGAGTATTTTCATTTCCGTTCCATCTTCGCCATGTAGCACTTCATCGAGCCTGCTAGGTGACCTATTAGCTTACCTTCAGCCTCATCGCAGACACAACATTTCGGTTCATTCTTACATGTCTTCATAGTATGACCCTTTTCCCCACATCGATTGAACATCCCTTGGCCCTTTCTATCAGGTCCCTTGCAGTTCCACTGCTCATGTCCTGTACCGAAACATCTGAAGCATCTCTTAACATTCTTGTATATTCTTAGTCGTGCATGACAACAGCCGACCTTGATATAACCGCATTTAAGAAGTTCCTCGGTAATTCCCTGAGATACAGTTCCAAAAGCACGTACGAGCTCTCTGCTGTTGGGTTTCGTCATCCTTATGGCCATAGATTCACCAATCGTGCTTCGAATGGATGTCTCGACCTCTTCAGATGTTGTGTAGGAGTCGAGATCTCGGACGTCCAAGGTGATTTCCGGTGTTACACATTTTATCTCCGCGGATTCACCAAGTGTCTCCCCGATGTTAGAGAGTAGTCCATGGTCTATTTGTTCCCCTTTCTGCAGCTCCAGTTATATATATATAGAATTATCTTAAACTATTATTATCTTTATTAATTAACTGTCTATAATTTTGATCTATGTATGTCCAGCAATTATAGTTTTTAATTTATTCTTAGATGTTCCTGTTTGCGTTTCCAAGTAGAAAAATCAGTAAATAATAAAAATTAAATTTTTTTTTGGTTTTATTAATATATTTCACTTTATTGAAATTACCTGTATAAAAAACGGTGTAATTCACACAAGTTCAGGTAATCTAGTAAGAAATGTAAAAGAAGAATGAAGATGGTAAAAACAATGTTTAACAAAGTCGTGAACGGTTTACTTGGGCAATATAAAAACAGAACAACTCGAAAATAGCAAGGATGCTAATAATATTAGTAAACTCTTAAGTTGGCCAAGTTAGTAAATTGCATTTCGTATAGAAATAGAAAAGGACGAAAGTTTAAGGACGAGATTAAACAGTGCCTATATACACTTTACTACATTTCTCAATTTATTAATTCTACCTTTAATTTTAATAAATAGTCTGCCTAATGGGTTGTAAAAATTATGTGATATTTTATTTTTATTACTATAAAATATTGTTTTGACTCCATCTAATTTTTATCATATAAGTTAATGATTTGTACATTTTTGGTTCAGATATATTTAATATTAATCATATCAAACGATATCAAATGTATTGAATATAAAAATAGAATATATTAGATTACCTACATATATATAAAGGGTGGTTAAATTTCAAGGGCCGATGTTGATTTTGAATAAAACACAAACTATTTAGGAAATTATTGTAATTTTATTTTATTATGATATATTGGTATTACTCAATTATGTATGGAACAAAATATCGGCCAAATGGGCGCCGCGACCACGGCGGCACACCTCCATCCGATGGTCCAAATTTTCGATGACCCTGAGGCATAATGGAGGTTCTATGCCGTTAATGTGCCGAATTATCTCATCCTTTAGCTCTTGAATTGTTGCTGGCTTATCGACGTACACCTTTTCTTTCAAATAACCACAAAGAAAAAAGTCCAACGGTGTCAAATCACATGATCTTGGCGGCCAATTGACATCGCCATTACGTGAGATAACACGGCCATTGAATTTGTTGCGCAAAAGAGCCATTGTTTCGTTAGCTGTGTGGCAAGTGGCACCGTCCTGCTGAAACCACATATCGTCCACATCCATATCTTCCAATTCGGGCCATAAAAAGTTCGTTATCATCTCACGATAGCGAACACCATTCACAGTAACTGCCTGACCGGCCTCATTTTGGAAAAAATACGGCCCGATGATGCCGCCAGCCCATAAACCGCACCAAACAGTCACTCTTTGTGGGTGCATTGGTTTTTCGACAATCACTCTTTGATTCTCATTCGCCCAAATGCGGCAATTCTGTTTATTGACGAATCCACTGAGGTGAAAATGTGCCTCATCACTGAAGATGATTTTCTTCGAAAATTGATCATCCACTGTTGCCGTGGTCGCGGCGCCCATTTGGCCGATATTTTGTTCCATACATAATTGAGTAATACCAATATATCATAATAAAATAAAATTACAATAATTTCCTAAATAGTTTGTGTTTTATTCAAAATCAACATCGGCCCTTGAAATTTAACCACCCTTTATATACATGTCTATGACTAACATATTTAAGTTTGTATTTCTGTACGAACAAGTATACGTTTATTTATTTCTGTTTCCTTGAACGAAGTTATAGAATTTATATTGTGTTTAGAAATAGGCGCACTAACTTTTAAGTATATTCAGTATAATGCCATCGATGTTAAAAGACAAAATTTTTTTTTAAAGCAGAATCGATGCACTCGTGAATAAATTATTTGTGGTGAGTAAATTGAGAGGGATGTTTCACATAAATATCATCATGCCAGGGATCACGAAATAAAAAATATTTTTGTTACACTGTCAGAGGGCATTAGCAGCTATCAAAATATTTACAACCGAATAATTAATAGTTCCACAACATGCAATTGTTTCGGAAGAAATAAATAAATCTTTGTGTCAACAAAACCATTGTAAATTAGACAAGGTAGTGTCTAAATCTATATATATGTATATAAAGCAGAATGTGTGTTTGTTTGTTTGTTTGTACTTTATAGGAGACTAAACCACTGGACTGATTTTTCTTGGACCACCGCAAAAATTGATTATCAAATAACTTCGTATTTGTGGACCAATTTTCAAAATTATTTTTGCATATGGAAAAGGTCTACTATTTTTTTTTAACTTTGGTGGAGGGATAGGGACGGCAAAGTACCTGCCCCAAAAATTGATATTGAAATAACATCGCCATTTGTGCACCAATTCTCAGAGTTATTTTAGCATATGGAAAATATCAATTATTGTACAAATTTAAGAGGTGTGGGGCTAAGTACCCGATTTTAAACGTTAATATCAAATAGCTTTGCCGTTTGTGAATCAATTTCCCAATTTTTTTTTTCAAATGGAAAAATTCTGCAAAAAATTTTTTTTTTAATTAGGTGGAAGTACAAAGTGGATTCCTCTTTCTATGTTTAGATTCACTAAGAAGTAATTTTTGGATAATCTAATATTAAGGGCGTAAAAAGGGGTAAAATCGATAATATAATATCTGAAAAACTAAGACAAATAGAATGAAAATTACAACAGCATATAAATGCTGCTGAAAAATAAGTGGATATATATGCTTCGCACTCTTTTCTTATGTATATGTATCTGAGTAAAACCAAAAAAAAAATTAATTTTGGTATATCTCTTTGCAACCATATATCGTTCAAAGTATTGTACATAGAACAAAGCTTTTTTCAGTAATATTTTCGTCTTGAAAATATTCCGAGAGTGCGATCCTACTTTTTCGAAATTCAAAAATATATGGAGCAAAATTGCACCTTTGTGCTTTTATCCCATATAAATATGCTTATGCAGATTTTTTACTATCCTTAAACACCGCCATAATATGGGTAGCAAACTGAAAGGAGCATAAAATATAAAGATATCTCTTTAAACACAATATGATGGACGACTATTTTTTTTATACACTTCAATGATATGGGTAGCAAATGAAAAACATGGTTGAGAAGAAAACCAGAAATATAGTGCGTTTTGTACCTTTTTCAAATTCATATTTGATGCAGATGGCTTCCAGTAACAATATTTATACAAAAGTGGACGAGTTTAAATAAGTCTATGTGTGAAGTACCGAAGGACACCGGGTGTATCTAGTATGCATATATATTCCAAAAATCATAGTACGACGGTAGTGACATGATTTTGTGTTTCGTTTGAAGATCTCAGATTATTTTGTATTATTTATATTATATCATGTTTATGTATTAAAGAGAATGCGCATGATTTAAATTTAACTTGATTGATAATGGTGGCTGCAGCAATTACAGATAATTTATGTGCACCAAAAATATTAAACGAAATCACCTACGCTTTCCAATTTCGATGGAAACAGAAGATCGTACAACCTCATTATATTTAAGTGAAAACAGCGCACCGGAATAATTCTTGAAACCTTTTGTATACTCGTATGTAGTGTTTAAAAATACTACAGACACCACATTTATGATGTGAAATTTATACTTCTTTTATATACTTCCTATATATACTGCCCTAAAAATTAATCAATATTCTTATACGATTTTGCTATGATCACCAATGGATCTTTGCATAAAAATTATAATCAGGAATTAATTTACGACATCCCCCATTCCCCCAAAGCAAGTCAGAATGATTTACTATTCTTTCATTATACTTGTTTGTAGGTTGTAGCTTAACCATACCACAAATATATATACATAAATAATTAATAATAGATTTTCAATTTCATTGATCACATTGATGTATCTGAAAACTTAATGAAATACAAAAATCAAAACAGAAGAGTATCTCAAAATAATAAAAAAAAGTTTTTTTAACGATTTGTTTACAAATATTTACAACATGTGAACGCCACAAAAATAAAACAGAAACAAACAACAACAATGAAAGCGCAACGGGAATTGTTCATTCATTCTTTTAAGCACTTCAACGATTAATGATCCCCATCAACACCCAAATCATAATTCTTCAAAATAAACAAGAAACAATGCATTGAAGGATGAGGTTCTGTTGCTCTTGTTCTTTTTGATGTTGATGAGTTATTGTTTTTTTAGTATTATATTTATATTTGATGGCAGTATTTGCTATGTCGGTGAGAGGCTGCATTTTACAGCGGAGTCAATCGTGGAATAAATCGAAGGAAAGATTTCATTTACCGCACGGAATGTGTTACAGCAAAAATTGTCACTTTGCATAATTCTGGCAGGAATTCACGTTTAGAAACTAAAATTTATTTTTTAAGAAAGCATTGAAAGTAATTTGTGTAGAGAATTTTATAACTTTTTTCTTTAAATATGCAAAAAGCAGAAATACTAAAAAGAGACAACAATATTCATACCAAATAATTGCCTGCATATTAATTTTTGTTTAATTTTTTGCCAAACGAAATTAATATAAAAATATTCTTCACAAAGAAACTGTTCTTTTCAAGTCATTTCATTTCAAGTTTCATTGCAGACGTCAGTAATATCCTACTTAGTATGTAAATAACTACAGCAGGTCTACGTGAAACATTTTTATAGCATTTATTAGATGTATTTTTAAACAACACAAAGTTTGCTAAGCTCTTAATAAAAGCTTGGCTGCAGAAACACCCAGCGGTCTCCTTTTCATGCAGTAGGCTACCGAGGCACCCAAATTAATTTTAATTACTTGAATTAATTTTTAATGCTATCTTAAATGTTAACAAGATTATCACTTTATAAATCATGAGAAACCCATTCCAGTCTGCTGATTAGTTCATAAGAAAAACTGCGCAGTTGTAATTTCATTTTTGTACTTTGCGTTGTATTCGTGAACCGTAACCAAATCATGGAACATTCATGAGTTCTAAGCACTCATTTAAATGACGAGCTGTTTTGTTAAATGTGAACGTGTGCTCGCTAATAAGACGCCTATGTTAAAATCATGCGTCCTTTAACTAACTTGAAGTTCATTTGGAATAGAACCGATGCATTACTATTTCTATTGCATGTCTTTTTTTTGCTGGGTTATGATAATTCGTCTTCATAAGAATAATTTAAAATATAATATCATATGGTCTAGTCACTACACCCATATTTGTGTTGTTATGTTTTACAAATAAATTGGCAAAACATACATTTTTTTTTTTTTATCTAGGACCAGCACTCAGGAGATGACTCCTACACATGCGAAGCATTGTGCTGGGAACTATAGGAAAGGGATAGTAGGAGAAACGACGGGAGGTGAAACTTAATTAATTATTTTACAGCTCTGCTTTTGCATGTTCTTTGTTTATACTCGTAGCAGTGCTGAAGCTTCGGTTTAGTAGCTATTTTTATTATTATTTTACTTCGCCGGTGCTACACAATACCGATGAAGGAGGGCGTTCTGATGTGATTGTGGATTGCTATCAGCTGAAGCCGGTATTGTTCAGTGACCAGTGACTATGCCTTCGCCACTGAAAACTTCCGATAACAACTGCCACACACACTAATGCACATCAGAAAAATGCGAGATGTATATTTTTATTTAAAATTTTTTTTTTTTTTTTTTTTTTGTCTGAAAATGGGGTTGAACCCACGTCTGTTTTTTGGTTGTGTAGTCAACGTGCAGACTACCATCCATCGTGCCATCGCCACCCTCATGAAATAAATAAATAAAATAATTAAATTTCCTAGCCTGATTTCACGAATAGATTAAAGAATGGTTTCCTAAGAACATTTTCTTTCTGCTATTCTATACTTGTAGTCAATAATTCCTGATAATTTAGGCAATTTTTATATGGTATACCCCAAGGACAAGGTAATGTGGAATAGACCGTCTTCTCTCCATACATTTTTGTAAAAATAACTATTTCCTAGTAGTAACAGCAAATTATTATAATAAATAATGCATTTCCTATCACCTTGCAAATTTGATATAGTATCGGTACAACTTGTCGATAACAAAATTTTAATGTTTCATGATTTAATTTTTTTTCGTTTGCATTAAGGGAAAAAATTAGGGACATTATTACAACTTGGTGTTAGTTAAAAGGAAAATTTTTTCAGATAAAAGTTTTTCAATGTTAAAACTTGACTTTAACATATCAGGTAAAATAAACACGCATGTAACTTATCGCTCACATTAGGTGAAAGTAAAATTATTTTAATAAAAATCTCATTGAATGGAACCGAAATATGTATGTACATATGGCTTATTAATTAACTTTTCAATTAATTAACTTTTCTAATAAATTATTTTATATAAAAGTTCTGTATGTTTCGACTTTCTAAAAGCTAAGTTAGCCTATTATATAGGAAAGCTTTTTTTGTTTTAAAAATTTTAATAAAAACGAACAAAAAAAAATAAAATTCTGTCGGAAAAAAATTTCTATGTTCCTATTTGAATTATTTTACTTTTTGAATAAAACGCTTAACTAAAATAAATTTGTTTTGTTTATTGCTTTACTCTAAAAATTGTTCAACTAACCATCCAGGATTAAAAGCATTAAAATTATTTTCATACAAATATGTTTCGGCAGTATGAATGTGATATCACGATTCAGAGACTGCACTAATGTGGTCAGATAGTATTTTGATCAATTCTATGGATGAACGCATAAAAAAATATAAATACACACATCGGTATAGTATCCGTTGCATTAGCAATGAAGGCAGTCCCAATGGCTGCGTACTTTTACTAGCAACTATAGTTTTTATTTATACTCTGAAGGAAACCTGTCCAATATAATGCAACCGCATCTATCAATACTTTCATAGTAAAAGCGTAGTCAGCCTACAAGCTCCATTGTCAGATGAACGAAAAAAGTCAAAAGCATTATTTGTTCAATGCCTTGAATTAACAACGCATTTTGCCAGCAACAAGACTCTATTCTGAAGGAATATAGACTATTAAGAGCTTTAGTTTTAAGTTTAAGTTCTTATAAATTCTCGCACCTGTACCGAACCCAGTGTAGCCAGCTACTTCGTAAGCTTTCCGGGTAGTTTCAATTGCAGCGGTTAGAGGAGCAATCAATACTTTATATACTATGTAAATTTTACTTTTTAGGCCTACTAAATCAGTTCAATTTTAAACTCTATATTTATTTTTTTCCTTGGACCGGCACTCAGGGGATGACCCCTACACATGCGATGCATTGGGCTGGAACTAGGAAATTAGGTGATGGGAAGAAGGATAGAGGGAGTAGTGCTTATTGACATTTGATTTAAATTTTACCACGTCAAAAGTGACAGGAAAGACATCTGCGGGAAGTCCATTCCACATACGTGCTGTTCGTAGTGCGGTTCGCTGCCAAGTTGACCACAAGTGGATGCGCTCTTAATGATGAACGCGTCGTACGCGTGAGTGACCGGGTTTCGGGAACAGGAAGTAGTAGTAACGATAGAACAACGAAACGCACCCCACGTTGCGACGATGCTCAAGAGAGTTAATAGAGTTGGCTACCCTACTGTCTCCTATGAGTTTCTTCGCTCTCTCCTGTACACGGTCGAGTAACTTCAAAATAGTCTTTGAAGCACCGGACCATACATGAGAGTTGTATTCCATTTTCGGTCGGATATAGGCGGCATAAATAGTGAGGAGATCAGATGGGGTGAAGTATGTCTTAACCGTCTTAAAAAAACGAGGCACTTGAATGCTTCTTTGAGACATGAAAAATGTGCTCAGTCCATCGCACTGAATTTTCATGCCGAGAACATCAAGAGCTTCTGATTCCTGGATTACAGATGAGGCAGCGCAGTCGGGCATGCGTCGATGTGTAAGCATGTTGCATTGGGTCTTTTGAGTATTGAAATCGACCCTGTCCGCGTGACCCCATTCCGATATTCTTGTGAGGTCACCATTTAGCGAATTATTCATATTCTCCGTCGTCGCCGCGATCATATTCGACGTAGGCCTACGATTAAATGAATATGAATAGCATATACTGCTGTCATCTGCTAAAGAGTGAATAGGGTTGGTACCGAGGTATCAATTTTTGCTCAAGATTAACAAGCTATCAAACTTTTCTTTATTACTTTAAAACAAAACACAGAATAAAGCACAAAGTTGTGCAAATCATATGGTCAACGTAGTTGAAACGACCAATTAAGCTCGTTTAAAGATGGTTTAAATGCTTATTGATTTACTGTTTTATTAGTTTAAACATAATAAACTAAACATAAAACAAGGAACTAGCACTTTTTTATTAGTCCTTACTGATGTGGGACTAAATTGACATCAAATCAAGCGAAATATAAAAATTAACATTCTAATCAAAATACTTAATTTTAAAAATATAAAAATTTTTTTTTAATAAAAAGCAGCATATTTTTTTATTTTTCAATAAAAATTCAATCAAACGTAGTATGGAAATGATTCGTTGCAAATGAAATTTTTTCCTAAAAATTATTAAAGCTTTTTCGCTCATATTTTTAGTAAACAATCTTGGAAAAAAAAAGTTATTCATGTGAACTATTCGATATGGAGCTGATACCTCGAGTTCATTAAACCAGTTCAACTAAGACTGTCTATTTTTGCTTTTAAAATAAACAAATTTTACAACAACATACATGTTTTGGCTTTTAAATTGCAGCACTATTTATTATTTCAATTCATAAAGTGATTTACGAGTATTAACTCTGTAATATAATTAGCACGAGCTGCAGCGATGCGTGTGGTTTCATTTTATTTTCCATCTGCGGGCGAGTGTG
Source organism: Dexiosoma caninum (assembly GCA_963924685.1). NCBI lineage: Eukaryota > Metazoa > Arthropoda > Insecta > Diptera > Tachinidae > Dexiosoma > Dexiosoma caninum. Next base: position 60,113,392 of record OZ004729.1, read on the forward strand.
CGTGTATGTGTTTGTGTGCATCGAAAAATTTGTTGGAAACAAATAAATAACGGTTTATTAAACCAAGCAAAAGAATTTATTAATTTATTTACATCCATGAAATTAAAATCAAAATTAATTTGAATATAAAATTAGTTTGTTTAATACCCACCAAAATAGCAATCAATATTTTCCAATTTTGTTAATAATTATGTGCAGAAATGTTTGTATGTATTTATGTAGTATGTACATATATTAACATATTGTAAGTATCTACATATATTTTGTAGTTATAAATTAGTAAATGCCCGTCCGTTCACTGATATAAATACAGTTAATATATAAACGCAACCATCATTTGCAATAGTTTTAATTTTGATGTTTGTTACTCTTTTTTTAAATCATGAGTATTTTGTTCTTTTGTTCTTGCGAATTATTGGAGCACTGTTCCACAATTGCATTCTAAACCATTACATTGGAGTTGTTGATCAAAAGCTTTAATCTAAGCTAAACGTTGATTTTTTGTAAATTAAACAATATACTATGTACATACTTATGTATGTATGTATGTAGCTGGAAGATTTGCAATTTAATTTCTGCTTGCTTTGCGTTGATATGAAGTTCGCACAGAATTCGAAGATCAACCGCTAGGTATGATATGCCACGTGGTCATTAATTGAGGTGATTGAATATTGTAAAAAGAGAGTTTTGATCATAATCTTTATATCTTCCATAGTTTGTAGATTCTTAACATGTAGATTTTCTTATGTTTATAGACCACTTTATCGACTGCAAAGGTGACTGCTTGTCCGAAGTACATAAATATTACCCCTTTGCTGTAAGACGGCCATAACTCCAAATTTAAATTTCTTAATTGAACATGAAGAAATGTTTTCCTAACAGAATAAAAATTATGTATAAGATAGACATGCAACTAGAACATATGTATTTATATTCAACGCAGAAATTTAAATTTTCAGGTATGACGAATTTGCAGAAATGGTGAAAAAGAAACATGATAGACATTGCAGCGGAACTACATAGTTGGAAAGCGACAGATGGTGAAATTTGATCTTAATTCTTGTACAGTTCGGCACTTCTGTGAAATCAGAGAACTTGTTATCGAAAGCCGGTCATTCGCGCTCATGACGCGATCATCATTAAGAGCGCATCCATTTGTGGTCGATTTGGCAGAAACTCGCACTACGCATTACATAGAAAATTCGTTTTTTGGCCGAACAGAATAGACTACCCGCAGAGATCTTTCCTGTTACTTTTAACGTGAGAAAATTCAAATCGAATGTCAATAAACACTGCTCCACTGCTACCCTTTCTCACAAAGCCTTATTTCCAAGTTCCGGCACAATGCACCGCATGTGTAGGAGTGATCGATCCCTTGAGTGCCGGTCCAAGAAAAAAATAAAATAGTGCTTATATTCCTTAGAAGCTTTAGGATGACGGCGTAAGATGAAGGGCGTTGCACAATAGATCTTTTTGGTAGCGGTGCTTCGGTCCCAATAATAATAATAATAATAATAATACACACTTTGTGGAATATAGTGATTTTTAAGATGTTGATTATAAAAATCGAATCTTAATCGAATCGAAATATTCGCTACAACTTGAATGTGTAGGCACTTTGCATATGGGACAGTTTGTATTCAGATTTAATTTTAGGCGTTAACGAAAGTTAATTATTATGATGCGGTGTGAAATTTACAGCACCAATCCACACCAGCGCCAAAAACATATTTAAAATTTACAATGTCTCGTATGAGTGAATATTAATAATTTATTGACAGAAGTGTTAATTAATGTCATCGAAAATGTTTTCGCGTAAAGTATATTTATTTTAAATGAGAAATTTAATTAATTCTTTATTGCTTTCATAGTTAGGCACTTTGCTGTTTTAAATAAACAGTCAAAGACAAAAGTTTAAATACAACCTAAAGAATCTGCAAATTGTTGAAATTGCTTGTAGTCGATATAAAAATTAACAAAAATATACTAGTAGTTTAATTAAAATAATTAAAAATTCTCTCAGTAAAATCTAGGTGTTCTTTTTTCATTGTCGTTTGTTGAAAGTTACAGGACTTTAACGGTGACTTATTTCATTATAAAACGTTTCAATTTCGTCGCGTTTCGGCAATAGTTGTTGGCTGACTAGTTAGCCAAAAGATCATACGTTTAATACTCGGTCCCCATAAGGCCAAGAATTTTTTGCCTACAAAATTATTGCGTAGACAGCTGTTGAGGTGAGTCTAAGAATGATAATGAGTTTAATTCTTCCTATGGTCGCATATTCAATGGGTTAACTACGCGGCCAACAGCACCTACAACATAACATCAGAGACGTAGCAACTCTGCTTTACAAATTCACGCGTAACAGTAGAAGTGTGCATCCTATTCCATTCATAATTTGTTTTCTCAACACTACCCATTTTCCAACTACTTCCGGAGTAAAACATTGCATTCGCTGGTCCATAAAGAAAAATATTTTAACAGACACCTATTTTTAATTAATTCCCAACCATAATGTTACTAATGTTTAGTGACGGCATCTAACTGCACCAGTTAAAATTTCTTAAACTTTTCCAGCAAATGGTAAATTAGAGCAAGATGTATTTTTGACACCTAAAGTTCCGAAATAGAATGGGTCAAACTAATACTGTGTCCGGCTTTCTTTTATTGCTTGAAATACTTTTTTCTCTTTTTTTCTACAGCAAGAATTCAAGATATTTTACACGTTTTGAAATTAATACAACGTTTGAATTAAAGAAATGCCTCTTTCAAAATTTGCCATTAAATGTGTTTTTAAAATAGATGACGTAAACGAATTATAGTCGAATTAGGATAACCGCATACTGTTTACTGAAAAACCAAATTCGACTGTACTGTTTTCCGATATTAGGGCAAAAACATTATTTAGTGACATAAAACTTTATTCTTTTCATGGGACTATAATTTAGCATAAAATTTATACTAGAAATACATATGTATTTTACACGGGAAAAAATACAGCGCATAGAATTATTAACTCACTTATCTGTCTAAACATTACCGGTGTAAATTTTATACCAGTTCTATACTACCAGAAACCCTAAGGCTCAGTGATTAAAATCGTAATACGTTCGCGGCGATCAGCTGACAAAAGCTGCAATACAAGTAATGCTCGTTGCTGTTCACTAAAATCGTATCGTTGAAATTGTCAGAAAATTTACAGAAAATTGATTTTTACGTTGCAGACGTCAACTTAGCATTACTTACAAATAAAACAAAAGCCCAACAGCTGACTGAATTGCTTGAAGTTTTACGATTTTGATAACCGACACCAAAGTTGAACGATACTGACAAGTCTAACTTTGGACGATAAGTTTTTCTAACTACCCTTTACCAAGGCTCATTTAGGCAATCGTAACATTGATGTAGTTGCATCAAACATGATGTTTGATGTATGAAAACCCATGGAAATGCTAGTCTAAGCAAAATGTCACCTAACTGTAACTTCTTCGATTTGCAGAAAATACAATTTTATTGCGACGTTATGTGAAACTTGTAAGGAGAACGAAATATTTTATTGTTAACTGTAATCTTTTTTTTATGTCACTCATCAACTGGCGTAGGTTTTCACAAAAATTGTTGTTCAATTTGAGTATAAAAATTAATTTTTTTTTAAATAATATTAAATACACATTTATTTCACACCATTATTATGGCTAGACATTTAAGTATATTAAGAAAAGTACAAATATTTATGAAATACAAATTTTCAGACTTTTCTTGGTATAGGATTTAATAGCTGGTGGGCGCATTATAACCGTGTGGGCGTTCCTTCTACTCATGTGTTTCTAGTGCCGCTAGATAATATTTTTAATTTCAAGATCACAAGAGCGCTTTTTTTTAAATTATCTAAGAAAATAAAATGTGTTTCTTTTTCGAAAATAACGAACTGGTAAACTTGCCGCCCCACTGCGATTTAAAACATTGATTGTAAATAGCATTTCCATTTATTTGGAAGCAAATGGGTGAGAAACGGAAAAGGCATATACAAATAAACACGATTTCATTACATGATACTTTTAAATCCGACTGTTCGCAGGAATTATCGAATTACTTCTTTAGCAAAACTGTAATGATATAAAATGAAAACTTTTTCATACTTTCATTGTTCTTTTTTCCTTTATTCTAAAATCAAAAGTAATTTTCACATTATTGTGATAAACTAACTATGAACTTAGGTACAACAAAATTTTTATTCACTCGTCTTTTTACATCCAAAACTTCTCTATGTCTTTTAGGAATCGAAGAAACCAGATCTTTTTGTTATTTCTGCGGAAATATTTCCTACTCCTCCATTAAAATCATTTTCATGTCTGAAATAGACGAATACCCTATATTTCAAAGTTTTAAAATAGTTCACAAATGTCACATTGTAAATACTTACAAGTAAAAATTTAGAAAAATTATCAGATTAAATTTCTATATCGCCTAAGTGTATTTTTTATATTTCTTTTTATAAATGTTAAATTATACAATTTTACATCACTTATTTTATCATCCAATTCACAAAATAAATTTATTATAAACATATGCATTATTGAAATTTTTTCGTTCGTAAATCCAAATAATTACCATTATTTACTATAATCAAATGAGCAAATAGAAACATTTTAAACAGGTGATTAGCAAAAGCAGTGCAAAGTAATCATATTATGCAGTTGTATGAAGCATTTACGAACAGGCCCATTATTTACGCAAATTCAAATATAATATTTTGCTCAATTGTACCTAAATTATTACACAATATTATTTATTTTATTCTAAAATACTACACAAATTAATTGAAAACCTGATGGTTCAATTAACGAAAGAACATCTTTAATGTTTATCCTAACCAGGGTAATGTAATTATGTAAATATGTACCCAAGCACGGAGTATAATAAATTAAGAAATTCTTTGAAATTTTATTTCCGTATCAGTCTCTAACGTTAGTTAGGTGCATTATCAATTTGAACGGAAACCTTCATGTTTTTGGCATTTAAACATGTAACTTTCAATAAAACATCACTCATGTTAATAGGATTTAATTAAATGGAGAATTTTTTTAAAGTGAACAAAAAAGGATAATCCTTTTAGCTGCACCTATTTTGTATCATTACTATTATCCTGGTGTATAATTTTTCTACTTTTTAACATTTTTTTTCTATATAGTTCAGTATTTAAACTGCCAATTGGTCGCACCCATAAACCAAAGTAAAAAAAAAATACTCCACATTAAAATCCCAGACATACAAACAATTGCAAAAAAAATACTAGAATGAGCATTGAAAGTTTTAGTTCTGCTGTGGATTAAATCAAAGAGTAAGTCGGACTGTACGTCTGACAATGTCGCCACAAACGTGTTTTTGTAGGTAAAAGTATTTAATTTTTATTGCTTGAAATTTGTTAGGCCTTTATGAATGAGAGTGTAGATTTTTCACTTAACGTTTTTTTGCATTTAGAGTGGAGTAGTGGTCATAACTAATGTAGCGTTAATAAATTGTGTTTAAAAGTTATTAATTGAAGCCTAATTACTGCCAAGCCAACGATGACGACTAATTAAACGAGACGCCACCATGACTAAATCTATTGTACAAATTATTTTTGCTCATGGCACATGCAGGCAACAAAGAAAAAACCATTTTGCACTTTTTCTTCTGCTTTAGCCATTTAAGTTTTAAAATGTTAAACTCTGTAAGTGTTTAACTACAATTTGTTACGCTTAACAAAAGTCATATTGCAAAGACCTTTTGTTCCGCTGCTTGAAAAAAATAAATTTTTTTTTTTTTGCAAAGAATTAAAATAGGTTTTCAACTACGTACTTAATTTTTGAAAACAATTAGACAGTCCGACACTTCCAATATTAGTCGTGTTTGGGTAACTATATCTTTGGTTTTTTTTTTTGTATTGAAATTTAAAAGCTTTTACAATAAAAGGTTAACAAACTTTCCCATTTGAATTTTTTCATTAATTTGCAAGTGAACCAAATACACCTTTTGTTGGCATTATTTTTATGTATTTCTATATGTCAGGATGTTAGGGGGCTTATGCTGTGCAAGTAAGACTGAACAATATTTCTAAATGGCGAACAGATGCTTCTGAATTTTCTTTTATTCCTTTTGGTTTCAATTCTCCACTATTTATTCTTATTAAATGAGAGTATAACTCTAACTTCATGCGGTCCATTAAAAGTCAATTTGCATGTTGTTTAACGAAAGATTAATGCATCTGCATGAGTGTCTGTTCAAAGTTGATCCAACAAGGCTGCCAGATTTCTATACAAAAACAAGATATTTTATACTGCATTTATACTCAGAAAATTTCCATTGATTTTCTACTAAATCGAGTGATCGAATTTATATTTCAGAAGGCACTGGAATATTATATAAATTAAAAAGTCTCACACTTTATTTCCAAAGTCATTAATGTCAGCCCAAAAACCGCAACAGCCAGTAACAACACGTAACACGTTGTCGATGCTCTTGTTTAGGGACAATAACAAGTATTTCCGTGAAGTTGAAATACGTAATCATCTCCGAGAATTACTTAGACAGCACAATAACCCATATCGAAAGCAACACGATTTAATATTTTATTTTTTTATTAATTATTAATTTATTATTAATTGTGAAAAATTTTAAAACTACTCAGCAAAAATTTGTGATTGAATGGAAGATTTTTGTAATCAGACAACAGAACAGAATCACTTGCATCATTTTTATTGCTTATTTCTGTTCACGAATAGTCGCTTAGAAGCATTACTTTATGTATTCAAATATATAAACACACAACAATGCTCTTTTTAAGTATTTACACGGCTATAAACAGTGTATTCACTTACTGTTGTTCATTTCGGCAGCATTTTTGTAAGCATATTTATATGTAGAAAAAATAAAAATTTTTTATTCTTGGTATTTTTTATAGGAATAAAGAAATATACGGGTATGTTCTGTAAAGCGAAAACGCAAAAATTTTTCGTTTTTACACATACATACACATACTTCAGTATTGAGAAATTACTCGTTTTTAAATCGACTAGGTTTACAGAACAAGGGGATAGAATGTAATCAATGGAAAAAAATCAATAGCGAATGCATCCCACCAGAAGTAGTTCCCGGCTTCATTAAAAAATAAAGGTAACGGTCGTTGTAGAAGAATCTTCTACAATAAATCCCTTGTTTAGTAGTTCGATCAGAAGCAGAAGAAGAAGAAATTTATGGCATTGGCACAGAAGACGTAATTATAGGGCTTGTAATTTATGATTTCAATATACTTATATTCTGAGTATTTTGATGACTTTCTTCTTCCATCGAGAGAAATTTAAAAAAGGAGATAACAAATAGAATTACAAAAAAATAATGGGTACTAAATGGCAGATACAATTGTAAGAAGAGTGTAGCAATGAATTGCGTAGAAATTAGTGATATCTTTTTGTGTAACAATGATGTAACATTTGTTTTTAAGTTGTTTTAAACCATAAAAATTAATTTACTACCAATTTAAGTAACCAAATTACAAACAACAAATGAGGGTGGCGATGGCACGATGGATGGTAGTCTGCACGTTGACTACAAAACCAAAAACAGACCTGGGTTCAACTCCAGTTTCAGACTAAAATTATAAAAAAAAAAACATCTCGCATTTTCCTGATGTGCATTAGTGTGTCTTGGGTGTGAGTTGTTGTCGGAAGGTTTCAGTGTCGAAGGCATTGTCACTGGTCACTGAACAATACCGGCTTCAGCTGATAGCAATCCACCATCGCATCAGAACGCCCTCCTTCGTCGGTATTATGTAGCACCGGCGAAGTAAGATAATAATTAAAAAATTGCTATTAAACCGAAGCTTTAGCATTGCTACGAGTATAAACAAAGAACGTGCGAAAGCAGTGCTGCAAAAATAATTAATTAAGCTTCACCTCCTGTCGTTTCTCCTACTATCCCTTTCCTATAGTTCCAGCACAATGCTTCGCATGTGTAGGCGTCTTCTCCTGAGTACTGGTTCCAGATAAAAAAAAACTAAGCACATACAAGGCATTGTATCCACATAATATAACATCTGGCTATATTCCTTAGTGCATTCATCTTTGCAATCTCAACTGCAACGAATTCAATTATGCGTTTTGTAGTTTTCGCATTACTTGCTGAATCAAAAACCATGAAAATCACGTTGACAACCATGATTATGATCATGTTTTTGGGACATTTAACATACAGGCTGACTAAATATTTATTTATTTTTTTACATTTAGCCAACTACAACTACAAAAATAAAATCTTTAGCAAACGATCATAAATTAAGCTTATTCGGAATCATTTTTATAGTTCGCCGGATTTATTTCGTTAAGTGTGAGTGAAAGAGATGCTCGGATAATATATACAATAATAATTTATATTAGAAAGAGAAGAAAAAATATATATGTTTATTTTTTGGGGAGATTTTGTTATCTTCCCAAAGTGCTAATTTAAAATTGCCACCAAGTTCATTGGCTTGACTTTTTTTTATTTTTATATTAAAAATTGAATTTATTGTGGCATTTTCCCTGTCTATTGTGTTTGTGCTCCACACGTTTCGGTACCATTTTTAGATTCCCATTTCGCAAATAATCGTAACTAATATTATTAACAAATTCTAAAAGAACTCAGATCTCTTAATGTTATACTAGAAATTTAAATTTGTTTGGTGGTCATATCTTTAGTATACTAAAGATATGACCATGTTGACATAGATGGTCCGATCGAAAGCCATATTTGTATGCAGCCAATTCCCTTCAATAACAAAAAAAAAGTTTTGTTTATTATTTTGGGAAGATGAGAATTAGATATGAAATATCATGAGCATGCGTTTTTTTATATTGTGAATATATTTTTGTTTTCAAGTCATCTATTATTTTAAATCAGTTTCATATGCTGCTTATAAGTATATGAAAAAATTTAATTTTTCTTAATTTTTATATAGTTTTCTTATATCTCGGCTTCTTGTCACTATTCTTCGCCAATATCAATGTGGTGTGCGACATTTTGAATACAATTTTTCTTCAAATTCTTTCGGAAAAGGTGCAGTATTCGGAATTATAGCTGCTGTGCAGAGATAAATTTGGCAGATGGCTCAAAATCTTGTACTCAATAATGCCCACGACTTTTATAAATTTTCATAAAATAATATAAATTTCCGGACTATTGGTGTTCCGATTGCCTTGGTTAAACTGGGTATCTATCGGTCGGTGTATGCGGAGACCCTGTTTCGTTGGCAGCATGAGCGGACGTGCAGTATTGCTAGATTCTGCAGTACTAACCTGGATAAGATGAGGATTAATTATCTTCTTTCTTTCAATCGCATAGCCATCAATCGCAGTGTTGCGGTCCTCACGGGTCATAGCGCAATTGGAGGCATCCCGAAACTGTCGTCATTACCCCATGAGATCTTTGTAGGAGCTGTGGGTCCGTGTAAGAATAGGAGACGTATGCCCACCTTATGTGCCTGTGGCCAGCACTTGCCATGAAAGGGATTCACATTTCTAGTCATCATTGACTGAACTCTTCCGGGTGAGAATTTTGGCAATAGCGGAATTTGCCTTGGAATCGTAATGGTTTCTTGTTGCGAATGTCTGATCGTCAGAAGTGAACGGCTTCTGGTATCAGAGCCGTATGCCCTCACCTAAGTGGAGCGTTCTCCTTCGGGCATTTATATTTTATATGTCAGCAGCGGATATATAAAAATGCAAGACCCATCCAAACGAAAATTTTAGATATAGACATTCCTGCATAAATTCGTTTATAAACATAAATGTAGTAGGAAACGTTAATAAAAAAGCAAGTGTAAGTATAGAAACTACACTATAAAACAAGTAGTACTTGTCTAAAAAAATTGTATAAAAAAAAGTTCAAAATTTTGAGTAAGTTCTAAACAAATTATTTTACACATGTACTACTTGTATTATAAATGCATTTAATTGCTTCGTTAAAATAAATACAGTTATAAAAAAAGAAAAATATGTTAGCAGCGAATACGTTATTTTAGAGTTCTTTTATATTCTTCTTTTTGGTGTTAGATTTTGTGTGCTTTATTCTGCAAAATTCGCTAAAAATTACCAAAATACACTTAAGCTCTCAGCGATAGTTTCGGTATTTGCAGCGTACTTCACAAAATTTTGTGATCAATTACTTCGCAACGAATACATAATAAAAAATTTAATTTTTTGCGAATCTTCACACGAATCTTCAAAAAATAAGTTGAATAAGTATTTCTTCTGAAAGAATCAAAATTTGTTATATTTTAAACGTGAATAAAATAGATTTGCGATTGCCAATACGTACCCTGATAGTGAGTAAAAAATAATGCATATCAATGATCCCTTAAATATTTATAATCAATTAACCGAGAATATTAAAAATTAAAGAAATATTAATGTATTTTTTTTTATCTTGGACCAGCACTCAGGTGCATTGTGCTGGAACTGAGGAAAGGGATGATCGGAGGTGAAGCTTCACTATCTTACAACACTGTTGTTGCACGTTATTTGTTTTTATAGCAGTGTTGTAATGTCTCTGATGGCAAGGAGACGTATTAAATTTTGAAGCTTCGTTTTCATTAGCCATTTTTAGTAATTATCTTCGCGGGTGCTACACAATACCGACGAAGGAGAGCGTTCTGATGTGCCTGTGGATGGGATACAGCTGAAGACGTTACTATTCGGTGACCAGTGACTATGACTTCGCCACTGAAACCTTGCGATACAAATGCACAACAAAAAAAATGCGAGATGTTTTTATGATTTGGAAGAGAAATTGGAAAAATTTTAAATAACACTTGAATATCAATGTTTAGAATATGAAATGTAAATATGTAAATTTTATAAATTATATATATATATGATTCCAATTTCAAAATTGTGCTTTTTCCCGAAAAAAAAATATATGCAATGTATTATTACATACTGTGTGATATAAAAAAGCAAACTCAATAAAATTGATTATTGAGGAGAAAACCATATCCATATAGTACTATTTCGCTAATGTTTAGTTAGCTCATCTGTGGATTTTTTTAATTTTTGATTGATTAAGATTCTTATGTTCATAATTTAACTTATCAATAGCGAATTAATAGTTGAATACCGTACAAAATCCCAAAATTTTCAAACAAAAAACATAACAATCCATCTATTTAATTTTTTCACATACATATATACTCTTCTATGTTTATATTTTTCTTCTCATCTGCACTAGGCTGTCCATTGGCCAGCAAGCATAATGTCCCAATAAAAACAGTGCTTCCTGAACTTGTAATCCAAAAGTAGTGCAAAATCGGATTAGTTCTATTTCTTTTTACATAGGGTTGTCGTTGAAGTAAGTTTTTTTTTTCTCTGCTCATTCATTGAATCCGAAGTACTGTTCTCGGTGCTAAGTAGATCTACTTTTTTAAAGCTATTTGTAATTAGTGCAATAGAACCAATTTTTTATTACTCCTACGGAGCTATGAAAATAAAAATGTTTAAAATTGTAGTATAATCTTTAGGAATCAATCCAAAATATATACGAGTATAAATTCAAATTTAATAAAGGTGCGAAATTAAGTGTTGTAAGAGCTTTAATATATTTAGAAAAGAAAAAAACAAAGCCACAATTGCTGATAAAAAATATAGATAAGAAATATTTAATTGTATTTTTTTTTATTATTTACCAGCTGGAAGGACAGAGTAAGGTTTCAGCCAACTTGGAGTGCCATTGTGAACCAGCGCTTATGAACTAAATGAAAAAGGTACTCCAGCTGAAATAATGGATTTTAAGACGCAAGTTGACAAAGTTGAAGTATTTACACGGTCTTCGGATATAAAATAAATTATGTTTTAAGTTTTTAATATATATAACAAGTTACAATATAATAATATTTATTACATTTTTATTAAAGAATAATAAACCACAAACATTTTATAGTTTGACTTCTTCGGTATTGTCAAAAACAAACACTACGAAACAAATAATAAGTATTTTAATCACATGATATTCAGAAATAAACGTTTTTGAAATTTGAAAGAAAGTTGAAAAGAAAACTTCATATTTTAATTTTAAGAAATGGATTCCATTTTATTTAATTAATTAATGAAGAAACATCGGAAGTGTTACAAACGAATTATAATTCTGGGAAAGAAATCAGTTTTATATTACTTATCGAGATGTTGTTTTTAAAAACTTCCTGAAAAGCCGGATACAGTTATTGACAATTTGGAAGCACTTCAACAGTAGTTGCTTAAGAATAACTTCTACTATTTTTCACGGTGGTATAGAGAATCAAATGAAAAATTAAAAATAAATTAAAACAAAAGAATATTAAAGCTCGATTGTGTTGTTCAGTTGCCAGTAGGCAAAAATGGTAAAGCAGCTCCTACAGATTGAAACTGCATTAACTTCAGTTACCTAAATTCCAGTGCTTTTCAGTTTTTCTTTTTTTTTGCAACCGCAAATTAATGGTTGCTCGCTGTCAATGCAACTGAAATTCAGTTGCAATTCATAATCGACCTATTTAAATCAAAAACAGTGCACATGTAATATTATATATTAAAAGAATTTTCTACGGGATTACAAAACATGTGTTTGGCTATTAATATATAGAAGATTAATTATAAAATATTAGACTTTGTTATTTATTTAATTGTAAAGCAATACAAATGAATTTCGATAAAATGGGGCTGCTGATGGTGAGTAGTTAGCATGCTGGCTCTGCAACGAGAAGGACTCGAGTTCGATTCCCAGCCCCGTCCAGTAAAAAAAAATAGTTTTCTGTGCTACAGCACACTTCCTCGTGGGTAGTTGAGTAATAAAACGTCGGCGAATTAAAATAATTAATAAAATGGCTTCACTTGTCTTAAAAATAATGAGTCAAAATTGACATCAGAGACGCCACATCTTTGCTTTATAATTAACACGCAACTGCAGAGTTGTATAAAAAAAATTACCTGCTTCTTATTAACAGCATTAAAGCAAAGGGATAAGCAACTTTTATTTTTTTTTTATCTGGGACCAGCACTTAGGAGATGAACAAGTACACATGCCATGCATTGTGTTGGAACTATAGGAAAGGGATAGTTAGAGAAACGACAGGAGGTAAAACTTAATTAATCGTTTTACAGCTCTGCTTTTGCACAAGCTTCTTTTATAGCAGTATTGACTAGCAGTGTTGTTCAGTGACTATGCCTTCGCCACTGAAACCTTCCGACAACAACTGACACTCAAAGACATACTAATGCACATCACAAAAATGCGAGCTTTTTTTTTTTATAATTCTAGTCTGAAACTGGGGTTGAACCAAGGTCTGTTTTTGTTTTGTAGTCAACGTGCAGACTACTTCAGCCATCGCCAGCCGTTCCGTAGGAGTAATAAAAAATTAGTTCCATTCCTCTGATTAACTTCACGAGCATTATTTGGAATTCAATGAATCGGCATCAAAGAAGAGAACTTCAGGTAACGATAACCCTATGTAAAATGAAGTAGAACTAATCTGACTTCCAGATCACAAGTTCAGGATATTACTCGTATTGACTTCTTTGGAAGCACTTTTCACTGGGACTTAATAAATCAATCAATCAATAAGTCGCGACATAACTAATTTTTACACATTTTTCCATGGTTCACGTGATTCAATTTGTTTTATTATTTTAATTATATAAAAATTTTTACAGATTCTGTAGTTAAACTTGTTGACCCCACTGTTACGAGTGTAAAATTATTCATGTTTCATTTTTATGACACACATGCTTATGAATTTCTATGTTTAAAACTTGTAGCCCATTTCTAGGAATCGATTTAATTCTGTTATAGAATGAATGTATGGGATTTACGATTAAATCTTTGTTACCTACATGATTGTATGAATCTATGGACGTCTGGCTGTCTGTCTAGTTGTTTGTTTGCCAATACGAATGAGCATATCCATTTGCAAAGGAATACTTGTAATCGTTTTAAGAAAATAATCTGCTGCTGTCAGAGGTATTTCTTTAACTTAAATAAGACCTGGGAAAATGTGTGGGTGTTGGAGATAAATAGACACGCACTTTATGTCAGTTTTGTTACTTTTTGTTCTTGTTGTTTTTTTTTGTTGCAGTGAAAAAAGCTTAGATTTATCCGGAACATAACTAATGTTGGATAGTTTTGCTGGCGCCATTTCCAAAGCTCAGGAAGCATAAAGATTAATTTATAAATATTTTATTCCTGAGAAGTTTAAAAGGTATCTAATCGAGGCGAAAGGATTTAAGCAGTTTATATTTTAGGAAATGTTACCGTATTTTTAAAAGTGTGTGTGTGTTAACTGTATGCCAAAGACCATATTTCAACGTTATACATTTCGGATAGAACAAGCGTTGAGTTGAGTTTTCATCACACAGAGTGGTTTTTTAAAGTTTCTAATATTTGGTGCCCAAATTTGGGGTAATATTTTCGCTAAAGTCAAAGCACGCATACGAAGAACGCAGCGTAGCAGCAATATCAGAAACTGCGTTGTCATCCCAAATGAGTAAAAGTATGGTCTTTACATTTTCAACAAGTAGACTTCACTCGGTACGCCCATTTTCTGAGTTTAGCAGCTCTTAATATCACTTCACATTGGGTTTGGCCAATGGGGCACATATCCACATTAAACTCAGGAACCCCGACGGATCTAAACTTGGTTTTTGGTTGTATATAATTTTACATGAGCAATAAAAGGAGTATAGTCAGGTAATAAGCTGATGGTGGTACGTGCCATTCAGGTGTAAAAATAATTGAAAAGGTTGTTCAGAAAGGTAAATGATAAAAACATTCTTTCAAAAAGTTTTAAAAAGGAAGATGTACATTCGTTGTGTTTCTATTTTTTTTCTACATTATTTTAATTATTATTATTTCATTTATCCACTAGTTATAAAGCATTAATAGATTTTATACCGATTTTCGGAAAACAAGGTTTCATCAAAGGTTTGGAAGATCTATTTTGACTATTTCTATAATGATGTCCGGATCTATGTATGCATCGATGTATGTATGTATGAAAACTTCTCATAACTTATAGCTGTTTTAGTGGACTAAATAAAAATTGCTCAAATAAATTTTAAACTAGACAGGTGATCGAATTCAAAATTGATACTTTTTAGCTAAAAAAAAAATATATTATGAAAATAGCGCGAACGGTTTGAAAAATATTGTTTTCGAAAAATTTAGGAGAAAGTATTTTATATTTATATTACATCCTACCGAAAATGTGTTTCATTGTTCTATCGCTACTATAATGGAATGTGCTCTAATGAAATCAGGGAACTTGTTCCAGAAACCCGTTTATTCCTGCGCACAATGCGTTCATGATTAAGGGCGCATCCATTTGTGGTCGATTTGGCAGAGAGTCGCACCACTCATTTCAAAGAAAATTAATTTTTCGGTCCAACAGCGCATATGTGGAATAAACTTCTCGCAGAGGTTATTCCTGACACTTTTGACGTCGGAAAATGAATATCAAATGTTCGGAAACACTACTCCTTCTATCATCCTTCCCATAACCCCGTTGCTGGTCCAAAACAAAAAAACAACTCGAAAAGTGTTTGTAAAATCTACTTTTAGTATTCATTTATATTTTTAATTTGAAAAAGTTAGTGAAATGAAATGTGATTTAAATCGATTAAATGCCAGGGAGATGAGTTTTCTTACTAACTCCAGAATATCTTTTCAGAAAAAGATGAAGTAAAAGAAATTTTTATTTTGCTTATAAAATCCCGCTTTTGGAGTGATTTTCCGTTCAAGGGATATGCGCTAAAATTTGGTTCAAACTTTCTGAGATCCAATCCAATAATGTGCTGCTAAAAACATATATGTTGTCGTCCTTCCCCCTAAAATGTGGCCGTCCTTAAAGAAAAACTCTTTATGCTTGCATATTATTCAAATCTTATAAAAATATATTATCAAAGTCGTACACAATTGAGGATGCAACTGTTGATGTGAACAACTTTATTTGCAGGCAAGGACCACACAAAAATACTGAATTAAATGCCAATAATCAAGTTAATCGTGCATGGAAAGAAATACTTTCAACAGAATCACCAAAAAGTGTTTTGTTATTTGTGAAACATTATGATATGCCACTGTTACACTAGACGTTGAGAAATTTTTTCAGTGTAATGCAAACGTTGATATTCTAAAAACCGAAAACAAGAGAAAAAATGAATAAACCTTAATGGGCGAGAAAGCCGAACAAATATTGAAATTCTAAATCAATTTCAATGTATCGAAATATACGTATGTAAGTAAAATACGTCAATCAAACGTATGTAGGCAATTTTTAAGTAACTCGTATTTAAGCTTTTGAAAAAGAATTCCATCAAGCATGACAGTATTAAGTTGTCCTTTCAGCCAAATGCAAAAAGAGACAACCTAAGCGAAAGTAAGTAAAACATAAATTGCTACCATAAGCACAAGTAACCATTCAACATTGTGGTGGCATGTCACTAACAATCGCCCTCCATTGCTGGTCAAGTAAAATCATTTAATGGTGAAATGATACCTTTGTAATGATTTTTATGTCTCTTATTTATTTAAGAAAAAAAAATTACGCGTTGGACATTGATGTTTTGAGCTGGCAACAATGAAGACAAAAAAAAACAAAAAAAAAAAAGTAACTCTTATACATGGAGTTGATGAAGAACAAAATCAAAGGATTAACTACACCTGGGTTATCCAATATTTTTAAACATCTACTCTTCGTATTGACCATTTGACTGTTCGTCATGGAGTTGGCGTTTTAAGTTCAAAATTGATTTGTTTTCAACTTAAACATCTCCAGAAGCAACATTTATTTACTCAACAAAGTTGCCTCATTTACGTGATTAATTTTTCTCGTAACAAAGAGTAAGAGCGCCCTGAATACATTTGACATGGCTTGGGTGACATTAAATCAAACAATCGTCATTTAATGGCACTTACTGCAATTTAATCAGCAAACTATGAAGGAAAATGGAAAGAGTACCTCAAAAAATTTATTTTCGTGATTGATGGTGCGGCCAATAGACCGCCTGCAAGAACACTAATTAAAATTAAAAATTCTGCATGCAATTGATGTGTTAAAACAATGCCTGTTCTATCTCTTTTCAGTTAGAGAATTTTTTTAAGGTTGTTATTTTATAAACACTATTTTAAAACGTTATGCAAAATGGATGGAGTGTATACAGACCTATAAAATAGGTTGGATATTATAAGCTTATATCATTAAACACATAGAACACAGCTGATCACCGACAACAATATTTCAATATTAAAATATCGGCATCGTTACCCTTTTAGCGTTTTCACTACTAAATTCAGCATTATTTATTATGATGTAGCAACGAATTTTCTATTTTCCATACACCATTTTTTCACACTTTTTGCATTATTTTTTAAAATTTTTCAATCTATAAATTTCTATTTCGTAGCATTTGCAATACAAAATTTTAATAAATATTTGATATATGTATATCCCATGTGTCTTTTTAGACTCAGATATATCCGTGTTTTAAATTTTATTAAAATCGATTAGATAGTTGTGGGGAGGGATATATTATCCCTACGCCCCTCATGATCTTATTTCTGAAAAATATATATCCAATGGGTCCTTCGAGAAGCATTAAATCGATTAGTGAATTCATTGGTTTACATTTGATGTTGAATAACGAGTCCAGCAGAAAATGACCGAAATTTAGAACCACTAAAAGCTGTCGTAAGCAATACATTGCATATTTAGGAACAAATGCTTATAAAAATACTTGTGAACTGCACTAAGGGAATTTAATATACTGTTTATAACCGTATAAATGTTTATCAAAGTGCATTCTTGTGGAATTTTTTTTTGGATACATAAATTAATTCTTCTAATCGGCTCATCGCGAACAAAAATCATGCATTATAAAAGCGCAAGTGATTATATTATGGTGTCTCCCTTATTTTTTTTTTCATCTGGGACCAGCACTCAGGCGATGACTCCTACGCATGCGAAGCATTGTGCTGGAACTATATGAAAGGGATAGTAGGAGAAACGACAGGAGGTGAAACTTAATTAATTATTTTTGCAGCTCTGCTTTCGCACGTTCTTTGTTTTTATACTCGTAGCAGTGCTGAAGCTTCGGCTCAGTAGCCATTTTTATTATTGTTTTACTTCGCCAGTGCTACACAATACCGACGAAGGAGGGCATTCTGATGCGATTATGGATTGCTATCAGCTGTAGCCGGTATTGTTAAATGTGAACACATGCTCGCAATAGGGGTGTCCGTCCCTTATGTTAAAATCATGCGTTCTTCAGCTAAGTTTAACCAGTTAATTTTAAATAGAACTACTTCTTTTGCATGGCTTTTTTTGCTGGGTATGAATGTAAATATATACACACATACTATGTTCATATATGATATTGAATTTTATAATAACTTTATTAAATGTTTTATGTATATTTATATAAAAGACTAAAAGAAAAATGTGCATATTTCATACATATAAATAAACTTTTATTCATATAAATATGTATTCCATATTTTAATATTAATTTTTAGCATTTCAAAATTCAGTTTTAAAATGTTTCGGAGTTGCGATGTTCTTCAGCTTGCCGGACGAGTGCAGCGTTCTTCAAGCCGAAGTGGCAGCTTTGAAGAGGGCTGCGAAATCGAAATAAAGCCCGGTGCTATACAATACCGACGAAGGAGGGTACTCTGATGTGGCTGTGGATTGGTTACCGTTCAGTGACCAGTGACTATGCCTTCGCCATTACGGTTTAAGTATTTAAAGAAAATGCGCCGCAGTTTAGTTGTACAAGAATAACGCCCTTCTTCATAAAGTCACTGTCTCTTCTCTAAACTATTCCCTTCCAAAGAAGCTGACACACAATGTTGTTACTGTTGGTAGACATCTTAATTGCTAGAATGTTCTTCCCTTAGGTTAGGTCGCGGAACCTACCCGAAGGAGAACGTGCCACTTATGCCATTGTGATACATGTTCCTCTCTTAAAATAAATTATTTTTTTTTTTGTTCAGTGCAAAAATCGGAATCTTTTTACCAATTTTATCAATTATGAATAACAGAGGAACATGATAAATTGTATTTTCTATTTTAACCCGTAATCGTCCACTAAACAAAATGCCAATCTCACCATTTCATATCGTATAATTATTGAACATGTTCTCTTTTGTTTTTCTCTGAAATAATTGAATAATTAACCCCAGTGATTTAATTTTAAATCAAGAAAAAACCTTAAAACTCACATTTAAAATTACTAATGCTACAAACATACAATTTTCGATGAACAAAAAAACCCCAAGCAGGTCGATAACAAATGTTCATTTTATGGATCAGGTGGCTGTTAAAAATTCACCCAATAATGAAATTAAAAAACAAAACAAAAATTGTATATGTTATCTGAACATATGTGTTTAAAATAATACAAGAAAACGAATTATTTCACCAGTTTATTTTAATCTTTAAATGCTCTAAAATACAAAAAAAAAAATTAATGGCTGCAGGGTATAAATTATATCAAATGTGGCTGGTTTGTGGTGGCGGTGGTCAGTTATTGAAACATCATTCGATACGAATCGAATCGACAAGCTGAATGTGGTCCAAACACTTGGAAAAAGCACAACAAAAAATAGATGAATTAATGAAAAATGAAAGAAGAAGAAAAAAACAAGCCCCACTGCATAAATATAGGAATATGTATGTATATGATTCATGTTCTTAACATAACGATTTTGTGGTTTTTATGTCGTCTGCAAAAATTTACACAAACCAACAAAAAAAACATAATTGAATGCAAAGAACACAGAAAAAAATTGTTCTGACTGTCGATCAGCAGCATCAATACCAGAGTAACGAACGCATCAATAGCAAACAAAAAATACTAAATTGCATAAATTGTTATGCGAAAGAGGGGAATAAATGTAACAGCAAAAACCCCAAAACTAACCAAAGCCGACTAAGGATTTAAGCCATATTCCACTAAGTCATCAAAACTACACACATTCGCATTTAAACGCATTTGTGTATCTACTCGTATGTTGCCAAAACTGACATACAGCAATTTTACTTTCAAACACATATTGAAAAAAATAAAAACCAAAAATGCCGCCGCGTGCTGAGCAGAAGCCAAAACATTTAGATGTACAGTGGTGAAAAAAGCATTTTCCGTATTACAAGTATCAATTTCATGCATACAACAATCGGATTCGATATGGAATTTTCTGAGATTGCATCGTAGACTGACAAAGTTTTATTTTGTTGTTTTTTTTATAATTTTAAAATGAAAAGCTACTTGGGGAAATATGTATTGCTGTCGCAGCCGTGTCTGTAATAATATGGGATGGTCTTATTTAAACATCGTAATTGTTTAACTAATTTTTTGTATATTCTGAGCACTAGGCTCAGGAGATGCGTGCTTCGTATTGCACTGCAAATAATTAGAAAGTGATGGGCTGGGGATTACAGGCCCATAAGTCTCACTTCTTTTCCTTTGAAGACTCTCGAGAGACTGCTCTGGAGGGACAACATCCAGGATAGGGCGAACCAGGTGGCCATGTATGTTTAAAAGAGGGCCATGGGGCCCACTTGGAGAATCGACTCTAAGGTGGGTGGATGGCTTATGAAGACAGTTATCGGTACGATACTGTTCTACGAGAGCAAGAGCGTTCTGAGAACGGGCGCCATACATACAGCACCGACTACTTCTTGCCATGCTGGGCTGTATTCCTTGTGGAACTACAGGCCAGGATGATGGCGCTGTGCACGGCCATAAAGCTGAACGCGATTGGCGCATTGAAACACCGGCGATTGGGACATGCGGGTATACTCGGAACGTTTCGTGGCGTCCCGGGTCTCGTGGACTACTGCATCTCGAGACCTTTCTTCAACGTGGGATTCCGGGTCTCTCTGTTGGGGGTTCCGCCCATACCTCGGTGAGCATCACGGATGATTCCAGGTGCGGCGGTGGGGTTGGGGGTGGTGTCTCTGTTGAGGAGTTTGCGATTAGAATGTCCTTCAGGCTACCGGATGAACGCAGCGTTCTTCAGGCCGAAGTTGCGACTGTTAGGAGGGCTGTGAATTGGCTGAGGTACAGGACGATATCGAATGAGGATGTCATCATCATGGATAGCAAGCCTGCTATAAGGTCTTTCACGGAGGTCTGTGCCACATCCGACCTTGTGTTCTCGGGCTGGTCTTCGCTCTCTGGTGTGTGTACGGAGACATAAGTGGGTGAGGGGCAACGAGATTGCGGATGATTTGGCAAGGAATACGCTGCCTCTGTGACGTGGATGCGTTCTGCGGGCTCCCCCTCGTGTCGTGCTGGAGGCGCTTGGTTGAGCACTTCCTGGAGAAGGCTCGGGGCATGTGACTCAATGAGACGGCCTGCACGATCGTGGGGACACTGTGGCCTCGGGTTGACGTCAAGAGGACTGGACGGCTGCTGGAGGTTCCGACGCCTATTGGGATTCATGCAAGACGCATGAGTCTACCGTATAACGACTTCTGCTCTGGGTACAACAAGAGGGTTGCCGACCTCCTATGCAAGTGTCCTGCACTCAGTGCCCTGCATTTCCGCGTGCTAGAGGCCGCATAGTTCAGCGGCCTAACGGAGCTGTCGAAGGGGGCTGCGTACTGTCATCGGGTGCAGCCGCATTCACCGGACTGTCGGTTTATCGGTTCCTACTGTACTCTTCCCACTCTATCGCATCCCTCTCCAGTAATGCATCACTCTTCCGACCTTTTCCATTCTATACTATCGTCTACTTTACTCTACCCTTTCTCTTCTTCTTCACAGGTATCACAACGGTACCCAAGCGACCTGCCTACCTAACCTAAACTATGTCTTAATTGCTGCATGACCTTGCACGACGTTTAAAAATATATTACCGCAACTCACAATCTTGTGTATTTAAAATGGCAAATTTTTCACAATTGTAAAACTTTTACGCCATTTGCGAACTTTTTCATTTAGTTTGCAACAGGAGCACTTATAGCTGACTTTTGGCTAAGAACCTTCGCATGATTTGACTTACCCCTACATCCAGAGCTTATTAGAGTTTCAAAACTTTCGTTATATCCTTTCGTTTTTGTTTGAGTTTGTCTCTTTTTATAAGTTATTTTATTTTAGTTTTTCATATTTGTTCTTCCTTTGTTTGCTGTCACTTTGCAAATAAGTGTAGCGAACGTTGTTAAGTGGCTTGCAGGATTTTAGAATTTTCTCTTCTTATGATTGTATACATAATTGTATATAATTGGGACTCTTGAATGAATTATAGGCTACTTTTCTTTTTTAATCACGCCCACTTTTACGCCTTCTTTTTTAATTATTTTACTCCTTCCACGTGGTTTTAACAGACTTTATAATATAAACGAGCTTTACTTCGTGATAAAATTTGGGTCACTTAGTCTGACTTTGATCTTGTGAACACTCGAAAATGTATATTAGGTGTTCTCAATCAAATAAACAAAACGTGCTTTTAATACACGATACACATTCATGTGAATTCGACCAATATCTTTCATATTTTCAAGAAAAATTCTTTTTCGGGATTTATGAATTTTGGGAGCACTGTGCAACGTAATTTTTCTGTTTATGGTCACATGGATGTGTGTGTTTGTGTGTGTTTGTGTGTGTTTGTGTGTATCGAAAAGTAACAAAAACATCGTAAAACGTAACTGTGCAACATTAAATTAACCATATTACTGATTGCATTTGTTGCTTGACTCAGTATTTTTGTTAATGTTGCTGCCACTTTAGAAAAAAAATTTTTTGTCGCATTCGCTGCCGTTGAGTAGCAAGAAAGAAACATGCAACGTTACTACTATTATTACGTTTTTATGCATTTATTTTTTTTTATGGTCCATGGAAGGACACTCTGCCCAGTGTGGTTACAATTTCGAATACATATTTTTGTGTTCGCAGACTTTATTTTTAAAATATGTATGAGCGGATTAACATTGAAAGTTAAATTGTGTTATGAGTTTTGGGTGATGTTTGATGAGTTTTTTGCGCTTCTTATGACTGTTTTTCTCCTTTTTTTCCTTAATTTTTGGTTTCACTTTTAATTTTTTATCTGAATGTGATGATCACTGGGAAGAAAGCAGGTAATTTACATGCATTGTTAGCTAATTTAAATACCCTACATTATATGGATTGCGCTTTTGAAAATGAAGACATATTTGTTACCATAATTTTTCCCACATTTCCTTTCATTAGTTTGGGCATAAAATATACATTTTAACATTATCGTGTAAGGGTCAGTACTATCAGAAGTCTCCTAGGTAAAGTGGGTTGCAACTACAATTGCAAAGAACTTGTGAACTTCTGAAACTTGTGAGAAATTGTAATTCACATAGATTCCTAATTTTTTTAAGTGTTGTCAATGGTGCCAAACGTGGCGATTTTACGTCATTTTGACGATTTCACAAAATGACGGTTGTTCATTTTTATTTAGTACACCTTATACTTTGACGATTTTTACTTTGTGCTCAACATAACTCCACGTGTGGCAAAATGTCAATCTCGATAGAAAAAAATATTTTAATAAATTTTATGTAGATCATTATACAGGGTGGGCCAACTTGGACTGACTGATTTGAAATGCTTATAATTTTTGTATTTTTTATTTTTTTTTATAAATTTTATAAAATTTTATAATGTCATCATACTCAGTGGATTGGTTGTACTAGCGACAGAAAATGCCAATTTTTTTAATAATCTGATTATGAGCGATGAAGCAGATTTTCATTTAAATGGATATGTGAATAAGCAGAACTGCCGAATTTGCGGTACAGATAATCAGAGAGCATTGCATCAGCGACAATTACACCCTGTCAGATGCACTGTTTGGTGTGGAATCATGGCTGATAATATTATTGTTCCATATTTCTTCAAAAATGAAATTAATGAGCCAGAAACCGTCTCTTGGATGGTATACCGGACCATGTTGGAAAATTTTTTACGTCCGATAGTTCTCAATAATCGTAACATATGGTTCTAGCAAGATGGAGCTACAGCTCATACCGCAAGAGCCACAATGGCAATTCTGCCGAAGAATTTCAAAAAATGCAGATTTTACTTGGACACCTTCTCCAGATTTGACGGCCCCAGATTTTTTTTTGTGGGGTTTCTTGAAGGAACGAGTTTATGTCAACAAACCACAAAATATTCAGCAGCTAAAGCAGAATATTCGCACAGAAATTGCTCATTGCGCAACGTAATCCAAAATGTATTGAGTAGATCCATTAACTGCCAACAGGAGAATTGATGCCATCTAAAAGATGTAATTTTTCATACTTAGCTTAAAAAAAATTTATAATTTATTCTTTAATTTGCAAATAAATTAAATAAAAAAAATTTTTAAATACAAAAATTATAAGCATTTCAAATCAGTCAGTCCAAGTTGGCCCACCCTGTATAAAAAATACGCTTCTAAATCAAATTGATTTCAATGACCGTAAAAATTTAAAAAAAAAGAAGACGTTTTTCTTGGTGTGTATGTAAAAGAAAAGTTAATACAGTATACAATTGAAATTGAAACTTTCAATCAATTTATTGGTAATTGTGTATCATTTGACATTTAATTGTTTTACCAAATAAAAAAATTATTGGATTTCAATGACAAAATTATTAAAAACTTAAATTCAATACACCATCTGTGATTTTGAACAAAAACAACGAAATTCTTTCTTTATTAAAAGGTTTACCAAATCTAGCATCTAAAGAAAAATTTCAAGATATACGAAATATATTTTTGAAAAGAGTAAAGTCAATTAATGTACCAAACAAAAATCTGTTTTTTAAAATTTATGTGAATTTGTAAATAACTTAATGACTTTGCCAAACTCTTCGGCTAAAGTTGAAAACAATTTTTGGGCAAAATTAATCTTAATAAATCCAAGATAAGGAATTCACTGGACACAGAAACCCTTGATTCTTTTCTCAATAGATTATTTAAAAAATAATTTACAATGTTAACAGTACAAAAAATATTATAAAAAAACATAACTATCATATGTATGTATAGTATTTTTATTTTGTAATTACATATGTATGTTTGTACGTGTATAAAATCCAATAATAAAACAAAAAATTAATTCGATTTTACACATGAATTGCAAGTGTATGAAAAATTGTATAATTTTTTTTTTTTTTATCTTGAACCAGCACTGGAATTAGAGGAAAGGGATATTAGGAGAAATGATAGGAGGTGAAACTTCACTATCTTAGAACACTGATTTTTCCACGTTGCTACACAATACCGATGAAGATGTGCGTTCTGATTTGCCTATGGATTGGATACAGCTGCAGCCGTTACTCTGCAGTGACCAGTGACTATACTTGAAACTGGTGTTGAACCCAGGAAAATTTTTAGTTTTTTATCGCCAGTATATTCTCAGAATTTTCGTTAAAGTTTCTTTTTTAAATTAAAATATAAAACATCTAAAATAAAAAATTAACGTTTATTTCGGAAAATATATTAACTATTTGGACACAAAATCTGTTAAAATCTTGCTTTGAATTGACCAAAAATGTTTAAAATATTGTTGACTTTTCCATTATTTTGTGTTTAAAGTTGTTGTTTTTAATAAATCCGTAGAATTGTTAATTTTTAAATGAAAAATTGTTTTATTTATATAAAATACCTTTGGTAGTTGTATAAAACAGAAAATTTTTGTGTGAAGATTTTTTTTTAAATATTGACGATTTTATTTTAAAAATTTTACGATTTTTCGGAAAATATTACTGGTAACCCGGAGTGTTGTCCTTTTTTATGTACACAAGAATTTATTTTTAAATATTAAAATTTAACCAAGTTGCTTTTATTTATTTCTCTTTTGTTCTTTTTAAGCTGAATTTGTTGACCGGTTACACTGGTCAACAAGAACTTATTGGACTGAGTTTTCTTAGTCAATTTGTTCCAGCACAATACATCGCATGTGTAGGGGTCATCCCTTGAGTGCCGGTCCAAGACAAAAAAAAAAAAATTTTGAATACATATGGTACTCTGATTCAATGAATATAAATTACTTTTTGGGATTGACTCTGGTTCTCGAGATTTACTGTTATATAAGAAAAACCGTTGGTTGCACCACGTAATTTGCAATAACTCGAGAACTAGGTAAGAAAAACACGGTAGGATCGAAAATAAAATAACCTTTAAATTATGTTATTATACATTTTTAGCAAATCTTTACAGTTTACGAGATATTCAAAATGTTTTGGAAAAAACCTTTTTTTTAAGAAAATTTAAAAAAAATTCTTTTAAAAATTATTTATTATGTTTGTTATATAGTGTAGCTATTTGCGGCATTTCATTTGGTGCTAATATCAAAATCTTCAGTAGACCTTTAACCAAATTCTTGTAAAAAGATAACAAATTTCACATGCTTACACAAGAACTCCCAAATATATTTGAGAATTTCGAAATATACAAACAAAACAAACCAAACAGCTTCTTTAAAAAGTTTTCTTCTACAACAAACATGTTATTTGATTTTGAATCTATTTAATTTTTCTAAATCTTGAAAATCTTTTAACTAACGTTGAATAATTGAAAGAATACTTACATAATCTTTTAAAAAGTTTATTAAAAATGTAAAATAAACAAAATCTGAAATGTTGTTATTAATTTTGGTACTCGCATATGTCACAAATAAAATGAGCAATATTTCATTAAAATCTATTCATAAATTCTAATTTTATTCACAATTAACTGGTAGCACCCATTTTACAGAAAAATTTTGTGCAAAATTAATAACAACATTTCAGATTCTGTTTATTTTACATTTTAAATAAATTTTTTAAAAGAAATTTTTTTTTAATTTTCTAAAAAAATGGGTGTTTTCTGAAAACATTCTGAATATCTCAAAATTGCAAAAAATGTATAATAACATAATTTAAAGGTTATTTTATTCTCGATCCTTCCGTGTTTCTCTTACCTAGTTCTCGAGTTATTGCAAATTACGTGGTGCAACCTCCGCTTCTTTATACATAACGGGGTATCTCGAGAACCAGAGTCAATCTAAAAAAAGTAATTTACAGGCATTGAATCGGAGTACCTTATGTATTTAAATTGAGTATGAAACCTAAGACCTCACAAAAAAATTTAAATTTTGTTGACCTGTGTTATCTTTCACCGCTTTTTGGGTTGTGTTTGTTGCTGATTATGAAAATTATATCAATTCGTTTAGATTTTAAATGTTGTTGTAAATTGTGAAAAAGTTGCCAATTTTTGGTTTTTTACTGCATGCAATTTACTCCATGCTTCAATAACACTGTCTTCTGTTGTTTGCGACTTTATTGTTGAGTTGCAGTGGCATTAAATTAAGCGTAGTTCTTTAACTTTTTGATCTACAACTTGCAGATTGCAGATGTTTTAAAAAATAATAAGACAGATACACATTTACTTGCAGTTGTATAAGAAATGTGTTCTTGTGTTTCCTTGTAATTACTTAAGTGACCACAAAACTTTATCAATTATTTATCATTCATACTCACACAACATGTGAATTTCTTTTTAAAATACACTTTTTTG
This sequence comes from Dexiosoma caninum, assembly GCA_963924685.1. Lineage (NCBI taxonomy): Eukaryota > Metazoa > Arthropoda > Insecta > Diptera > Tachinidae > Dexiosoma > Dexiosoma caninum. The sequence goes on from OZ004729.1 coordinate 60,140,935, forward strand.
AATTGCTTTCACATTTTAAAAATATTTTGTGGTCTACATTTTCTTTATTGCTTTAATAAATTAAATAAAGTAATTCAAAATAAATTTTTTGCGAAATTGAAACTCATTTTGCTGGTGTGAATTGTAGCATTATTTCCCCTTTTATTCATGTATTGATTTTACGAAATAAATTTAAACAAGTTTAAACTTAAATGGGTGCTAATAAAACGCTTGTAGATTACATTGATAGTAATCGAAATTAATTTTGGAAAATATTGGGATTCGGATTTTATAAAACCAGTTTTCCAGTAGTCTAACGGCGAAACAATGTACAAATTCTTAAATAATTTCACTTCCTCTTTCTAAATTTTCAACAAAATTAAGAAAAATATAAAACAAAATTCAAAATTACTACGCCGGGCATCGCAAAGCAAAGCATCGATTATAAAAATTATGCTCTGTGCCAACTGTTGTCTGGGTTATTAGCGCATTAACTGTACATCCCGAAGGTAGTTGAAATCATATGCCAGTCATCAATTATTTTCTGATGTACATCAGCATATGCCTTGTCGGTATTTGAGCAATAAAAACGTTGGCGAAGTAAAATAAGAAACCAAAAGAGTTTCATTTAGCTAAAACATTTATCCACCGACTTAACAGCGACACATTCTGCAAGTCTGCTAACACATTTGCCCCAAAAAGATTGGTAAATATGATAACGTTATGAAAGTAACACATTACTTCAAAGATTTGTCGTTGTGTTTGCTGGCGATTCCATATTCCTAAAATAACTGATACAATTAATGTAATGTAAAGGCCAGAACCAAAGGTTATCGCCGACTTTATGAGCGAATATTACCAAAAACCATACATCGTTATAAACTGACCTTCAATAGTAGTCATCATTATTTTAATGTAGGAGCCTTGGGCGAAATATGTGTACTCAAGCATTGCAGCTGCAGTAACCGGAGATTAGTTATTGGAAGAAATACGGTGAACTACGAACACATTGATGCCCGTTTCTGTATTGTAAATTATTCTCCAACTCTTCTTTTTCGATTTTGTAGACCTTGTCTCTGAAATGAGATGAATGGGGCCTACGCCATGCCAAGACAAATAACCCCAAACCATTATATTGCCGCAACAATGCTTGATTGTTTTTTCTCGTGTAACGAGGGTTGAATTTCTGGCCCTATTTTTATCTTGGACCAACACTCAAGAGATAACCCCTACACATGCGATGCATTGTGCTGGAACTGTGGGAAAGGGAAGTAGGAGAAATGTTAGAAGGTGAAGCTTCACTATCTTACAACACTGCTTTTTGCACGTTATTTATTTTTTATAGCAGTGTTGTAGCGACTCTGATGTCAAGGAGACGTATTAAATTTTTGAAGCTTTGTTTTTAGTAGCCATTTTTAGTAATTATTTTACTTCGCCGGTGCTACACAATACCGACGAAGGAGGGCGTTCAGATGTGCCTGTGGATTGGGACTATGCCTTCGCCACTGAAACCTTCCGACAACAACTGATACAAAGACACACTAGTGCACATCTGAAAAAATTCGAAATATTTTTTTTTGGTTTTATAGTCAACGTGCAGACTACTTTGGGCATTACCACCCCCATCATAAGCACAAGCAAAATCATTTATTCAGTTTTGACCAGTTGAACGAAGCTAAAGCAATAGAAAGCAAAAATGTTACTACTTTTGCTACTGCGATTTAAATTTTTCAAACATGACACTGTCATGTTTTAATTATTGTTGTATTTCCTAAGATGTGGCGACAGCATTTTTTAACGTCTAATATTAAGTTCTGCAAAAAAAAAGTTATAAATAAAAATTTTGCAAGATAAGTTAACGAAGCAAATCGAGGGTTAGCTGTAATTTATTTCTACTTACGTGTTTCCAAAGTTATCGTCATTTTCAACGACCGAAATATTTATCTCACAAGTAATAAAATAAAACGTCAATTCTAAGCATTTATTTTTATTAAATCATTATGTAGTACTAGTATGTACATATCTAAGTATTTCTATAACTGTTATTTAACTTCTTAATTTGCTTTGGTTTAAAATCTATTTCTAACTAAATAATTACGGTAAATCTTATTACATTTAAAAATATGTCTGAGTAAATGTTCATTTCCATTGATAAATTTTATTGTTCATGTCATTTTTATAAGTGAGTACATACAAATATTTAATTTTTCTTTATTTGTTAGTGTCATATTTTTTTTGCAATAATTTAACAATTTTTTTTTTTAATTTGCCAAATATGGCATTTCATAAATTGTAATTCATAATCCTACAATTGCAGAACAACTTGTAGTGATTTTAACTTATAATTTTAATGAATAATTAATATAATTCCTATATAGTATTTTTTTAATATGCGGCGTACATTTATAACACAGTCTAATTTTTGTTGAAAAGTATTAACAAAAATTATTGGTATTGTATAATGAAATTACGAATATCTCGGAGTTATTTTAAAACGAGAAATTTATTATTTCAGTTTAAAGAACAGTGGTGCTCTTATTCTAACACACAATCCTAAACGATAGCGGCAAGCGTTGTTTTCTGTCAAAAATTCTCTTGCCAATATATTTTATGTGAAGTAAATCGCAACAACGAGGCGTCAACGTTGTATAAAAATTCGATTTTGGCAGAGCATTAACGAATGTATTTGGTTGCAGAAAGTGAAAAAACTAAATGATAAAGCGCATTGCCGCTTTGGTTTATGTGTGGCATTCAGCGTTAGCCCTTGGCGGAATAAATGGCAACACTCGATGTCCTTGTATCTGGGTAATTTTAAAGGTAAAAAAGTTCATACCACGCATTCTACACGTCAGTGTATTTGTTTATTTCACGTTATACAGCACAAGGCGTAGGACGCGTATGTTCATAGAATACAGTTGAGTAGTTTTACTTTCTACATTTGTGTCCATCACAGTCGTAGTGGAAATTTTACTGTCTGTTCCACGTTGTCACACGATATCGTTCAGTCGCTTTATTACATTCAATACAAAAACCAAGCCAGCGATCGATATCGTGTGACATTGTAGAACAGGCAGTTAAGTGCAATGAAGGGAAAGTTAATTCTTTAAAAAGTTAATTCAATTCCAATCTATTGACAGCTTCATTTCACTTTCTGCTTTTCTAAAATTATTTTTAAGCATTGAAAATATTTACGTACATATTTACAAACACTAGGGGCTTTTAGCTTAAAAGTTAGTGTATCAATTTAATACCAGAGATTTTGCAACTCTGCTTTGGAAATTTTCAATTACCATATTGAGATTACATCCGCATTTGTCCATACTACAGCACCAATATTCTTCACACTGCGAACTGAGTGTGACTTTAACATTATTTTAAAGAAATTAATATGTGTGGGGTTATTTTGTAACGTCTAATAATTCAATGATGCCAAATTGTTGTTTACATTTTTTTTGTTTTCATAAAAGTGGATATTAAATTACTTTTCTTTAATTTTAGTTATTCATTATAGTTACTTAATATTTTTAAAGAAAATTTCATTCTTTTAATTGAGCAAATGTTGTATGTTTTGTTTATGTTTTTCTTCTTCTTTGAAAACACGTTGTTGCAATTGCGTTTTTATTACATTGAATTAAAAATTTTCTGTTTTAATTAGAGTTGGGAATTAAGATAAATAAAAAATAAAATTCATTTTGTAGTACGAGTATTCTTTTATTCGCTCGCTGTGATTTTTTATCATCATATTTTTCGTTTTTCTTAATGTGTTTATTTTATAAATATTTATTTCTTTGGTTATCTGTCTGCTATTCAATCATTTAATTAAATATTAAATTATTTTTGCAATTGACTAGTTATTTTAGGGCGGATCAATAAGTCCGTGACTTTTTGAACTTCCCTCGTAGTTATATGAAATACAACACTGTTCCCATCAAGTACCACCTGTTAATAGACTACTGTCAAATTTTGAGCAAGTTCCGTCATTTACTTTGTGTTTAACAGCATTATATATATATAGGCATTTGTTTGGTCAATAAGCAAATTCTTTAGGTTTGGAAATAGGAAGTAGTCACTAGAGGCTAAATCCGGAGAAGAGTTATGGAGGTTTAAAATACACTTTCGTTTTTAGTTGTTTTTAGTATAAAAGTGAATTGTTAAAAAATTGTTTTTATATATATTGTAGCATTTTTAATTTACATGTAAAACATGTAATATCTATTAACAATTTTTTAACATAAATCTTGTCAGGAAATGTCAAACTGTGACACGTAAACTTTACAGTCCTAAGGGTCAAAGGCTGGCTTTTCTGAAACATTATGTGTAGAAATATAGTACATATGTCTATTAAGTAGCGACCGTAAAAGCTGCCTCATATTGGTTAAAATTTGACAAAGATAGACAAGTTTTAATATAAAAGTCGTATATTTTTATTTTAGACGTAAACTTTTTTTTATTATTTTTTCTTAAACATTTCTATATCACATTTTATACTAAATTTATAAATACTCGTATTTAAATAGAGAACAAATTGTTATAAACATGTGTATGTACATGACAAGAACAAAATTTGTTTTTAACTTTTGTATTCATAAATTTTTAAAAAAAAAATATCTGAACATGGGTCAGAAAAATTGGTCTGGTTCACACGGGTGGAACCTGCCGAAAATACAATTAGGTATAAGAGTGTAGAGGAGGGTTTGGAAATACAAAATAGTTAAAGTTGTCTTTGACGGTAAGGAGTTATGCTCTATTAAGTAGGAGATTTTCGGTAAATTTTTAACTTTTTAAAATTTTTTTTTAAATTTCTTAGAGACATAAAGCTTTCATTTTGGAACTAGTAACTAGTATAGTTACGAAATTATACAAAATTTATTTTGCTTTAAAATCTCTTAAAGCAAAAAATTTATAGTCATTTAAAAATCAAAACTTACGAAGGAATTTTTAATTTCAGAAAAATACTGAGAAAGTCCATTTTGGATCACCTTCTTCGATATGATATAGTCTAAATAGAGGTGTAATTTTTTGGCTCCCGAGGTTCACTGGTATTTACTTTCAAATGAAGTCATAACTTTAAAATTGGTAACTACAAATAAAATTATTTTGGGCCGCCTGTCCACTGTGCGGCGTGGAAAACAACAGCAACAGAAAGTCAAAACTAACGAGACCTCAAAAGTACTTCATTTACGGATGAGCGGTGTTATTTCAACACCGAAATATTGGAAAAGTGAATTGTAACGAGTCGTTGTTCTACTCACACCATGACAACTTTGCCGGTTTTGGTTATTTCTTTTTGTTGTATTTTTTTCAATATGGATATGTGAAAATTTTTTCGTTTTGGTTACTTTTGGTATATATGTGTGCATTTTTGTCTATTTTTATTTAATCACGTTTTTTTTATTTTCGAAAAATACGCGCCCATATTTCGTTTATGGCGCAACACAGTCAACAACTTTTATTAAGGAATTATTTCTTTTGTACGTACCAAAAAATGCAACACTGCTATAGCGGAAAGAAGTACAGTTAATGTTTTGATTGAATTACTACTTACGAATTACTACTTTTTGCGAGATCTGGTGCATAAAAACTAGAATGGGATACTTGAAGTCAGTGGGCATTGGTGCAAAACATTGGTATTGGACATTGGATTGTCCCGGGAGAAAAACATTGACATACCATACACGTCGTGCAAAATTTAAATTAAGTGTGTACGGTGCACTTTTTCTGCTTGTACGATGTACATGCATATGTATTTTTGCTCTAATGGCAGGGGTGATTATCACCAATGAAATGCAACATACATACTACATACATACAAATAAACAAACAAGAAAATTGGTCGTAATAATTCAAATAACTTAGGAATGCGAAAAAATTTTCATTTAACGGAATGCCTTTCAGATGTAACTAGTAATTAAATTTAAATCGATAAATTTTAAAATAGATAAAAAGACGAAAAATGCATTAATGCTGAGCAGTTCCAAATATGACAATTAAAAATTTAATTCAGTATTTTTTGATTGACAAATAATTTTTTATAAGTTTGGATTTGAATCTATTTGATTATGATTTAGAATATACTCGTACATACATATATTCGTTTATCATGTTTTAGTACATAAAATGATTTTGTGGAATAAATTAAATTAATTTTTTTAACAACAACACATTCTGCGAAGTTCTTAGCTTGTCTGCAGAAACAGCCAGGATCTAGGCGGTAATCGAACCCGCAACTTCCAGCTTATGCAATAGGCTACCGAGGCACCCTATTGCGTTCAAAGTATAGAAAATAATATATTTAAGCGAAATAAATTCACATCAAAAATTATAAATTTCATTGTACAACTTAAAATTATTGATTTAGAGAACAAATACCTTCAGTCTTTGGATTTTATCACAACAACTTTATTTCATGTTTTGGGCTTACACAACTTCATCAATATCCTGAAGTTATAAAATAATAATTATAGCGAGTATTAAGTTGGAATAGAAGTAACGTGTAGATTCGGAGAACTTATTTGATTTAAGAAATACCCAAATCATGAAACAAATGTTGTTTAATAACTTCACCATCTTCTTCAAGTTTTTGAGCAATGACCGTATTGATCAGGTTAAATGCAATGGCGAACAATGTAAACGATGCATAAACGCCAAACGCAAACCAGCGTATTAAATTCGATTCCGTTTTATGTTCAAAATTCCTTAATACTGAAAGTCCAATAGTGAAACCAGCTAAAGATCCAGTCAAGTGAGCAATATACGATACAGAGGGTATTATATCTAAAGAGTCTTCGATTATAAATTTATTATAGAAAGCGTAGCCAGTGTCGCAAAATACTGGAAATTTTTAATTAAATTTTATTAGCCACTTATTGCCCATTTACCAGATTTACAACTTACCAAATATTAGCACGGCCAAAAGTTGAGACGCACCGTAGCGCATTTGGCCAAAATTAATCATAACATTTGCTAATTGAGCTGCAAGCAGTGCATAAACACCACCACTAGCTCCTACCAAATAAACTTCAGAATCAATTACGCTGGTACCAAGAGAACCGGCTAAAACACCGGACAAATAAATCGTGGCAATTCGCACGCAACCATGCACCATTTCTAATGGCAAACCATACAGAAGTTGAACGATGACATTGAAACTCAAGTGAAACCAATTAGCATGCAACACCATGTACGTTAGGAAACGCCAAATCTCTATGCGGTGATCTGGTCGATAAATCAGAACTGATTCACTTGGTATCCGGGTGCTGTTAAACTCCCTTCGGCTTCTCACTGTCACATAATCGTACATAAAAACGCCGATCTGTAAATAGAGTATTTAAAACATCAATAAAAATTGTAATTAAATAAAAAAAAAATAAATAAATTCTAAATTTAAAGTGTTTCTGTAGTTTTAATTTGACTACAGTTTTGCACAATGGGTTTGAATTTATAGTGTGAAAAAGAAGAAAAGCAACAATCGCTTAAACGGAAACTTTCTGTATATCAAAGACCTAAATTTTCCAACATAAGGTCTTTTTTATTTATGGCAATAAAATTGGAATGAATAAAAATAATCCAACAACGATGTAAAACAAATATTGATCGATGCAGACTTTATGACGGCGACCTTTCACCACATAAAATGCAAAAATATGTTCTATGGATTTCTTTGCAATATTAGTTTAATTGTTCATTTAATTTTACTATGTATTTGCTTTTAGCTTCAAATTGGCAAGTTAGTTAAAAAGGATTTTTTTTTGCTGCTACTATTACCTGTATCTTCAAATTATATTACACTAACAATATTCAAATCTTAAATTAAAATTTCATTAAATTAAGACCGACCAGCGACAGCAACAATTTACTTTGAATTCTTGCAGAGCTGCACAAAGTATTTCAAAGAAATAATCAGCCTTATTCCAGTTGTCAAAGTCGACGTCGATACCAAATAATCGATATGCAATATCTTTCAGTTAAAAGTTTAATTGATATTTACGGAAAATGTAGTTTTTTTTTTAAAAGCCAATTTAAATTTGGTACAAAAGTCGCAAAATTTCTACGTAACGAGTGCTAAGATTTGGTGTCACATTTCGGGCATATTTCGCCCCCGACCCATTAAAAAAATTTGGTGGAATTCTTTATTATTTATGCGAAAATCATTTTGAAAATTTGTCCACAAATGATGAAGTTATATGATAATAAATTATTGGGGCGAGCAATTGGCAATTCGGTCCAGAGGTCTGGTCTCCTATAATGTACAAACAAACCCACTTCCCGTTTAATATATACATACATATGTATATGTAGATAAAAGTTGAGTTCCAATTCTTTTTAAATTGTTTTAAAAGAACTGTTTAATTCATAATACTTTGTGGGAGAGAAATCTAATAAGATTTGGTGCGACTGCCAAAAAATCTAAAGTAATATTACACTTTGGTTACACACTATCACACTTGAAATAAAATGAAAAGTATAAGTAGTAAAAATAAAACCGGTTTAGAAACAAATGACTTTTTTGTTGTTTTGTTATTTTCTTTGGTTGCTTACACAAAAACACTTCTCTAATAAAATGAAAATGATAAGCTTTTGGAAAATGGTGCCAGCCATATGACTGTCAAATTCCCATTCGTATTTTCGTCAGATTCATAAATATTGTTTTTTCACTATGATACTTTCTCATTTGATTTAAGTTTTTGACATGTCGTATTACTAAGGCCCAAATTCACAATCATTAGTTAATTATTAGTAAACTAAAATTATAACTATTGTTTAACTAGTACTTCATATACACAGTGTATTGTTTAACTAACATTCTCAGTATAACCAAAGATTGGAAATTGGAAACCCTAACAATCTTTTAATTTTCAATATTGGCAGCAGAGTTTAGCATATGGCTTTTTTTATATTTGTTATATTAGTTCTTAAAAATGTAAATAAGAATTGCTGCTGAAATTGGTTCGGGAAAACCAAAATATTATCGAAAATAAAAAAACTGATAGTATCATATACATATATATATTATATTATGATAGCTGATATGATGGGATCGCCATATGATGGCAGACAACTGCTGTAACTTACAAAGAGGTCGTCCTTAGAAAACATATACATAGTAGAAAATCCCTCGTAAAACGATTTTCTTATCAACTGAAAGCAAATTTATTAAAACTCAACTGTTTTGTGTTAATCAATTTAAAATAATTAAAAAAAGAAAACACAAAATTTTGCGGTAAAATAGGTCTTACCAGTTTATTGTGAATAAAATCTGAATTTATGAATAGATTTTAATGTAATATGGCTCATTTTATATGTGACATATTCTAGTACCAAAATTAATAACAGATTTTGTTAATTTGCATTTTTAATAAACTTTTTAAAAGAAATTTGTTTTAAATTTTCTCGAACAAAAGGGGTTTTTTCTCAAAAATTTTTGAATATCTCCTAAAATATATGGATTTGCAAACAGTATATAATATACTTAATTTAAAAGTTATTTTATTGTCGATCCTTCCGTGGTGAATAATTTTTTGGACGGCGGCGTTAAGTGGCTGCCAGTCAAATAGGTTACACAATCAAAATTTGCTAACTTGCAAAATTTTAGATGTCGCGATTTTTTCTTTCTTACTTACATAATTTAATCTATATACATACATATATAAAAACTAGTTTTTACCGGCGGCTTCGCAGGTACCATATTTTTTTTTTTTTTTTTTTTTTTTTTTTTTTGGCGTGTGAGGTAGGGTTGAAAATGCCTTCGCACTTACAGAGACCGTCGTCTTCTGCGTCGAGTGGTGTTGCCACTAAAAAATTCCCTCCTCCTCCTCTGGGTAGATTCCTCCCCGGAACCGCTTTCCGCATTACTTCGGGAAGGCCCAGAGCCACGACCCAATCAGGACCACTCTCAATCACCCACGTCTGGGTCCGCCAAGTTTGCAGCCGGCGTCATGGCCCCGGCCCGTATCGCCTGGTCCCCGTCAGAGGGGGCCCCGCTATGCAGCAGCGCATCGAGGTCCCTCTTCTTCCTCCGCAGAACGTATCCCACATACTGTGCCACAGCGTCCCAATTGTCTTCACAATCGAGCATCCTTCCTATCACGGTGGCAGGAGCGAACCCGCCAACCCGCTGCGCCATTGCACCTCTCTCAGCATGCCACCTGGTGCAGTCGAAGAAAGTGTGTTCTGCATCATCATCCGTAATACTACAGTAAATGCAGTCGGGACCATCTGCCCTGCCCATCCGGTACAGGTACTTTCGAAAGTATCCGTGGCCCGAGAGGAATTGTGTCAGGAAGTAGTTAACTTCCCCAAATTTCCTCCGAATCCATACTTCCACGCAGGGAATGAGCCTTGCCGTCCACCTGCCGACCGTGTCCGCGGTCCACCTGTCCTGCCATCGCCGGACAGTTTGGGGTCTCAGACCAATAGCACCAACACCAGGGTCCTCCCCCCTCGAGTTCCAAGCCTCCCACCGCTCGCGCGCCAAGAGGTCTATGGGTATTTCCTCACATATCACCAGGACCGCAGCGCCCGAGACCGTGCGGTAAGCCGAAGCAACCCTAAGGGCCGCCGTCCGCTGTACCGCCTCGAGTACCCTGCGTTTGGTTCTCCCACCCAGTACATTTCCCCAAATCTCGCTCCCATGCAGCAAGATCGACTTCGTGACCGCCATAATCAGCCTCCTCTTGCTCTGTGTCGGGCCTCCGACATTCGCCATGAGTCTGCTCAGCATGCCAGTCATCTTCGCCGCCTTAGTCGCCACATGCCGTATGTGGGCCCAGTAAGTCAGCCTACAGTCGAGTCTGACGCCCAAATACCTTATGGCACTCTGGGTAACCAGAGACACATCCCCTATCTGCATGCCGACATCGAGTGGTATGTGTGCCCGCGTCATCAACATCACCTCGGTCTTCTCCCCGGCCAATTCCAAGCCGTGGTCCTCAAGTCACATCCGGGTCCTAATCATGACCCGGTTCAGCTTCCCCCTGGCGTCATCCATATCCCGCGCCAAGATCACCGCCGCTATATCATCCGCGTATCCCACGAGCTGAGCATCCTCCATTTCCACCCCAAAGATCCCATCGTAGGTCAGATTCCATAGGTCCGGGCCCAGCACAGATCCCTGGGCCGCGCCGGACGTGATCGTCCTGCTCCTCCGCCCCGTCGGCGTATCGTACAACAGTACCCGATCGTCCAGATAACTACGGAGAATTCTATACAAGTATCCGGGAATACGAATCTTCCCCCACCGCAGGTACCATATAGGAGCCCAAACCGCTCGACCGATCATCCTGAAATTTTCACACCATATAATTGGGACTCTTGAATGAATTATATGCTACTTTTTACAGAAGTTTTCTTTCGCTTACATTATAAGTAAAGGTAAATCACATATGAGTTACTAAATGTATAAAAACAAAATTATAACAATATTCCCCTTATAGTTTATTGCTAATTTAAATGATTATCGAACCTTTTTTTAATTACCCTGTGAAATTTTGCATATGGTTTTAGTATATTTTCAATTAGTTGCAGACTGGGAAGAAAGAAATTCCAAAAAGTTGGCAAAAATCACTAAAGTTCATTGCCGCTATTTAAATTTCTTAATTTCGGTACCCCTATTTATCTCTCAATAAAAGAAAATTACAGCGATGTCAAAAATTTATTTCTTTAATAATGAACAATAAAAATAAACATACACTAAACGGTGTTCTAAGCGTTCTGCCTACACTACACGTCAAGCGTATTTTTGCTCTTAAAAATTCTCTTGCTCATAAAAATTGTTGTTGTGATATTCTCATCAAAATACAAACTGTTTTTATATGGGAGCAAAAATACGCTTGATGCGCTGATTTGAGTTGGTATGTAAAGCAAAACAGTCTATGTATATTGTCGATAGTTTTAAAATTTTTATTACATTATTACACATTTGTACTTGATCTGATTAACAGAAACTAAAATTCCTATATATTGCTGTATTTTGGAATAAAATTAGTTGCAGTAAAAATGGTTAAAATGAAAAATGTTTGGGCGAAAAAGGTAAATTTTAATTTAACTTACATACATTCGCTTCTACATAGTTCAGCCGCTGCCGAACAAACCTTTTCAACGCTTTCATAAAAGCAAAGTTAAGCCAAACTTAAAATAAATACAAGTAATAATATAATGGTCAGCAATGACCTTATGAAAAATAAGGAAGTCCACTATATCGGTCAGCAATAGAAGACTTTTGGAATACGTAAAATCTACAATTCGCTATCTGGATATAGAATTAGGATTGCCAGATGGCCTGGATTCGCTTGGATTTTCCAGTTTTTTATGTCTGGTCCAGTTTCCAGTTCGGTTTTTTCATATTTTATATTCTTTTGTAATGAAATTAATATTTTGTACAGAAAAATTGCATTCTAAACACAATAAAATTACAACTATATTTGCAAATGTTTAGATTATATCTTTTTCTAACTGAAATTAGTACCCTTTTTTGTACATAACTGTCAATTTAAAAGTATTATTACTGTCATTTTTTGCTAATTGTATATTTAAGTCCAACACTAGTAATTTTAAGTGCATTTTAAAAATGGTCAAGTTTTTTTCTAAAATCCAGGCGAAAATTTTACGTTTTCTCGATTTTTATAGCTTTTGGGATCTGGCAAGCCTATATAGAATAGTTCATTAATATTTGCCAGTCAAGTCAATGCAATATCAGAAAATTGGCAGATGTCTACTCGTTGTCGCCAACAAATGCTTACTCTTGACAGCCTATTATTATTTCTTAAGACCTACGAAATGACTTTGTGTTGACGTGACGTCGACAAATAATTACGTATGAGTGGGATTATATATATCACCTCAAAATGATTTCGAATAATAAATTTTCAATCAAACGTTTTCATATGTGTAATTATAGAATTTATTAATTTTTATGACATAAAAGTTACTACAGCGGATCACACATTTGCAATATAATTGTGCAATTTTTCGTATTGTAGAATAATATCGCCAATGTGTATGTCATATTCGAAGGTGGTACAATATCTTGGAAAAATTGAAATACTTTTGACTTTTATTGGATGGACATGGCAACTACTCTACTATTCTACTAGCTCTACTATTCCGGCTGGTAATTTCCAAATGTAACGCCGATTTCCAAGAAGGGAGAATGCATCGCATGTGTAGGGGTCATCTCCTGAGTGCTGATCTCAGATAAAAAAACAAAAAAATTGGATTTACGCTACTCTTCCATATTGCCACAGATATGTAAGTTCTGCACGTGTTTTAGTGTTTATGGAATATTGAACCCTGTAATTGTAATTTTGTTTTACAAAATACCACAAGCAATAAAATAAGAATTTCTCTGTGTGTGTGTATAAATTTTTGAGACCATATACAACATTTAATAGGCTTTTCATTAAATTTTTTATTTTGTTGGCAATCGTTTCATCGCTATTTTTAAGTTTTAAAAGCCATTAAAGAAACTCCAAGGCAATTTTAACTGTCTGACATGATGTCTCGTCCAAAGAATGTAAAATATATTTTTCTTTACTTGTTTAACTGTTTCTTACAACGGAATACTCTCAATTACAATTGTGTGTCGGGGTGTATGTGTGCAATTGCACTACGCTTTGAGAAGTTCTATCCTACTCTTTTCATTTCCTAGGGTATATTTGTTAACACACATAGTAAATCTAAATTGACTACCCACTAGACACTTCTTCTTATGAACTGATCGCCCAGCAATCTTACTCATATTCCCGTTGTGGGTACATTGTGGACTCTTGCACAAATTTTTAAACAATTTTGGAGAAAAAGTTTCAAAATATACAGGCTTTAAAATTTTAACATTTATCCTTAAATAAATAAAAAAGAACATGTAAGTTTTAAATTATATTTGGCAAAAGGGTTTGCTGGGAAATCGTTATGACATTGGCAAAAAAGCATACTAGAGGCATGTACTTTAAGGGTTGTGCAAATGTTTGAAGTAAAAATATTATTTTATAGCGTATTTCATTTACGAATCGACAAATAAAATTTATGTACTTGAAAATTAAATTTAGAATATTATTTAAAAAAAGTGTTAAGTTTTTTATTTTGCTTCTGCAGTAATTTCCACGTCAGCGATTTAGGGGTCTATGTAAATTGATGATTCAGAGCCAAAATTTCCTATTCTATGCAGCACGTAGCATGAAATGGAATTAGAGAGCGGGAAGTTTGTGAATTTATACTTTGAAAAAGATAACCTTTCGTTATAGAGGGCTCCGTGCGTTCAAATGACATTAAAAATTAAAATAAATATACTTCTTGGTGTACGAGCTGTAACAGCATCTTGCAATTGATATTCGTTAGAAATTATTTCAAAAATAGTGATCGATTTCAGTGCCTCGAAATTCAAATCTTAAGGTAGAGTTGCTCAGTAAAGAAGATTTGTTTCGTTATTTATATCAGCAGACATGCAGAATAAATACAACTGATTAGAAGTAAGTACAACGAGGATTTTGTGTTCAACTTCTGCAACTTTGATGACTTCCATAAAAATTAAGGATGGAAAATAGAAATCGAGGATAGAAAATATTTTTCTCGTTTCAATCCCCTGTGCAATTTTTCGAAAGCTAAAGTAAATTTATTTCTCCCGAAAAACTATATATGTACATATATGGATTCGTATGTAGTTATGTACTCTGTACGAAGTCTGGGAACAATTGTCTGCTTGTCAACGCTTTTGCCGATAGGTATTGGTAATTTTTTAATGACATTTTCAAGTATTCGTCCAAACTTTTTATTTTTTCTTTGATGAGAAGAGAACAGAGCTTTCTCTTTACAATCGAAAAGGTCTTGAAAATAACAATATGATACCAACAGAACCTTGCAATTATCAAAAAACAATACTATGGGATATACCGTATGGACTACAGGAAAGTAGTCCAGTAATGACCTACTGATTATCTGAAGGTCTTAAAGCTAAAGATTTATTCTAATGATATCTGTAATGACATTCTGAGGTCGTTATTTGCTGGCAAAAATGCCTAAGTAATATTATGCGCTTGTTTGTGCTTTTGGCGTTCGTTTTCGTATTCGCTAAGACTATTACTAATATTTAAAGCGAATAGTCATTACAATTGAACGAGAATTAGAATTTAATATTAGAGATCAAACTGATAAAATTATTTTTGGTTAATAGAAGTTTAGAATGAGTGAAATCCTTTGTAACTACATACATATGTCCGTCGAATAAAGTTAGTCTGTACATACAAGCATTCATATGTAAGTATGTACAAATATATATATTAAATGCACAAGTAATTTACCGTATTCATATTTATGAATACATTAGTAAGTATTTTAAATGTATTAAATTTAAATAAAACAATTGAAAACAATTTTCAATTTCATATTGACTATTTTATATATTTTCGTTTTATAAATTAACTTTTATAAATGCAAAATAAAATAAATAAAGAAATAAGAAATAGAAATAATTGTAAACAAATTACAACAATAAACGAAAATAGATTTTTAAATTTTTCTTGAAGAAAGTTTTTCAAATTGGCTGTTAGAACTGTCCAATTATTTATACACAGTAAACAACAACTAAATAACTAAGGTGCAAAATTCCAAATGGTTGCAAATAAAGGATATTTATTTGTTGAAGGTACAAATATCTTCTGCCCTTTAAAATCTTACCAATTTGTAATAATAGACGTAAGAATGAGAATAAGAAATATTATCGAAATGTTTATGGAAGAAAGCTTGCAAATTTAAAGCGATTGAAAACAGTGCTTAAAGCACTAAGTTGACAACGATGAATGTTAGTCCGTCTGTTAGTCCGTTTATAGTTGTATGACGATAATCGCCCATAAAAAATTTATTTGAGCGAACAGTTTATTGTATTGCATTATTTCTTAATTTCTCACTCCAAAATCATGTATGCTAGAACAAATATGTATGTATACATTTTCTTACATACGAGTATGTTCGTATATTATTTCAGCATATATGTACATATAGTATGTACATATGTAAGTAGAATAAGTATATTTATTACGGAAACAAATAAAGATATAAATTAAATAACTTTTAGATTTGTTGCGGTTTTATTACATTTTCGCAACATCCTCAATGATTAATGACGATTGTGTGAAAAACTTTACTTTTTATTTGACAAAGCAAGAGGAAAGATAAAATCATTTCCTAGAAAGTAAGTCTTTCTGTCTAGACAATTTAAGTTACCCAGCGCTCCTCATGCAAACTTATCCAAATGTCGATATTTTAATCCTTAAAGTATATACTACGTTTTAATATTGCATACATATGTATAAGTTTGAATATCATATTGTAAAGATTTTGCAAGTTTGTATCGTGCTTAAATAAATAAATAAATTAATCGAGAATAGTACTTGACATTGAAAATATTTATGCTTTGAGATTACAAAAGTTACTGCCAATCAAACGTTATTAAAGAGGAGTCTGCATTAATAAAGGGTCTGCAATTATTTACCTGAAATATTACCATTATTATTTAAGTAGTAGGTAGAGTTACAGATTCAGATATGGAAAATTTCTATTTGACAACAAATTAAACTTAAAAAGTAAACTCCTATTTGTTTGTGTCAACCACTCTATTAAAAAAAATTAACACTCAATAAATATTCCCAAATAAAACCATTAAAGGTACCTTTACATAGCAATACAAATTAAAAAATCGTATCATGTAGAAGCAAAATGTTTTGAATAGGACAGAATACGGATACAAAATTTCACAAGCGGTCGGTAAATGTTTGTTTTGTAAACCGTTTTAGAAATTTATGTATCCGCATTTGGTTGCCGGAGATTAAGATGGAAGAGGAGGAACGCATCCGCTGCCTGCAGCTACAGTCTCCGAGTATTCCCATATGTGCCTGGGCGGTCATCAAGATTTAGAAGCCCGAGAAAAGCAGTACCTCCGTCCTGCTGCTAATAACGAAGAAGTCTCTGGGGGCAATCGAGCAGCACCAAGTAAAGCTCAGCTTTGGTACTTAATTACAAAAAATAAAACAGAAGCTTCACTGTTCGAAGCCCCGATTAGACCAAAAATTTTTTAAATGTATCTTTGCTAAAAATGCTCTCCTTCATCGGTATTTCAGTAATTAAAAAAAAAAGGTGACGAAAATAAAATTGTCTACACAGGAGACGCAGAAACTCTGGTTTACAAATTCTCAAAAAACACGCAACTGCAGAATTGTGTAAGAATTAAGCAACATCTATGGTTCTCTTCACTTCAGCATCTGTCTCACCTCAACACTATCCCTTTCCAACTGTTTAGGTGCATTCATTGTATACGTAAGCTACATACTTATATCCAATCAGTGGTCTATAAAAACACTTAAATTCAAAATATATATTATGACACATAATTTAATTAATCACAGAATTTATTAATTTATTCGTAAGCTTTACTAACTCCGAAATCTCTATGAATGTTGTTCTTATTGCGAAACCAAGGTACATTGGCTAATAATCTTTATATGACTTGCTGGTTGTACTCCAAAAGTAAATGCCATATTTTAATTGTTAATACATACATATTCATGCAGTGCCTTATTTCGAAACTCTGTTTATACGTTAGTTAAAATTTTACAATTTTAAATAGGCTTGATCGTGTTAAACGTCGACCAAAATGTAGTCCTAAATATTTATCTTTATAGTAATTCCATTTAAATTTGCTGGCGAGCCTTAAGTTTCCTTAAGTAAACGTTATATGAGTAGATTTTACAGTATTTATTTTGATGTTATACTTTTTTACAAATAAAAAAAAAAGCGGAGTAACAAATAGGAACTGATAATATACCTCTAATGAAAGAAGTATTTTTGTATGCAAACTGGATTTTTGCTCAGTTTTAAAATCTAAGCAATACAATCTGTAATCTTCTAAGTGAACAACTTTAATGTAATTGACTACAGTCTACGAAACGAGTCTAGATAATTACGTATAAAAAATTAAAAAATTTTCTTTGGTTATCGAAAAATAACACCCAGGCAATAAACATTAACGCTTTCAGCGATCTGGTCTGAGCAGAGACATAAATTGTTAATTTTTTGTAAAGTGGAAATAAATTGCACAAACAAACGTTTTTTTTATTTCGAATAGTTTTTTTAATTCAACTAGAGTTGAATTCTAATTTTGCATTATCGATTACAACTCTATCTGGCAAAAATTTCCATTCTATTACAATTTTCTTGTGGTATTACCGAATACAACTATTTGTTGGCGAAGTTGACAAAATGATGAAAAAATTACACCTCTTCCCTAACAGTTGTTTTCCAAATATTTATTATAAAAATGGCGGCTTAATAAAATTTCTTTGTTATCTTAAACTAAATTATTAATCAAGTATTTTATTAGTATTATATACTCACAATAAATTTAAGACAATGAACAATTTCAATAACTTGCACCAAAATAAATGTGGGAACAACTTGCAATATAAGTGAATACCTTCGAATTGTTATCAAAAACTGCACAAATGGTGACTGATTATTAGAACCAACAAAAGTACAAAAGCCGGGTCAAATCAGAAAAAAGTTTTTTCTGAGTTTTCTGTGCTACAGCACTCTTCTTCGTCGGTATTTGAGCAATAAAACGTCGGCGAAGTAAAATAATAAATAAAATGGCTCAATTAGCTTAAAAATAATGCGTCAAAAAAAAACATCAGAGACGCCGCAACTTTGCTTTATAATTTACACGCAACTGCAAAGTTGCGCAAGAATTAAGTTCTATATTTCTACCACTTTCACCACCTGTCTGTTTCTTCCCTATCCTTCTCTCTAGTTCCAGTGCAATGCATTGCATATGTAGGGAATAGCCCCTGAGCACTGGTCCAAGATAAAAAAAAAAAAAAAAAAAATTGAGTACTTTCTAGTTGAAATTTTAAAGTTTAAATTTAAAATTTTTCACCTTTGTAAAATAATTTACGCTTATGTGGTATGAAAGTATATTTTTTATTTGTTGAAAAGAAGCAAGTTTTCATGCAGCTTAAATAAAATTTATTGTTTTAGATTTTTGTCACAATAACACAAGGTTTTAATTACCAAATGTCAAATATATTTTTTTTAGATTGGCGAAGTTAAAATAATTCCAATTGGAGTTGTTTTCAAGTTGAGTTGTTCCAATTACAACTCAGCTCTAACGCCTCTAATGATAAGTTGAATTATAGTCAGAAATTTATAAGTTCAAACTCTATTCCAGTCACCAAAAAAATTAGTGCCTATAGCTATGTTCACACGATTGTCAGATTGTACAATATTGTAGGATACGGCAATATGGTGGGCATACACTCACAATGAAAATTGTTACCATCTGCTAATTTGACTGTTCACACTATTGAAAAAAAAACATACAATTTCATTGGCACACGTTCTGCGACAATAAATTTTTCTGCCAATAATAATTGTCTGTACACACGGTTGTCAGATTATTGTATAGCAAACGTTGCCAGGGAAGCATTGCCAACAGAAATATTTATCTGCCAATGGTGTTATTGTACGGTGCACTAAATGAAGCACATGAGACAATAACAAATGACTGTAAATTGTGTGTCAATAGAAATGAAGGTTGTTCTCACGATTGTCAGAATTGTGACATTATTATTGGCATACAATGAACCGACAATACATTTTGTGACGATGTTGCCACACAAAAATTGTGTGTTCACACGCTTGTTGTACATTTTGTAACAATTTTTCTGTCAATATTGTAGTAAATGACAATCGTGTTGTGTACATACCTTATGAATTGAACGCACTCAAAATTTTTATACTTCTTTTTTATATTTCTTTGACTTTTTATCACACAAACAAATTTATTGTTTTAATAAAGGGATACATTTATTTAAATATTTGTAAAATATTTTATTGTAGTCCTTTAGTGCAGTACTTAAATAGTTGGCTTACATTTTTGGGCTAAACTTAAATTTACCACCCACGTGTAATATACGACTATGACTTCATGCCACTTGCTTCACTCTATGTGTTGCCATAGCGGCGCTAAGGATCCACAACATAAACTCGTATGCACAGAAGGAAATAATTAAATAATCAATTATTTTTTCCCTTTAATTTTATTATGTGTTTTAATTTTTTGCCTGATGCTTTAAACAGCATATTTTTTTGTAACAACATTTGCTCCGTTTTTCCTCGACAAGATTTTTGTTTAGTTTCTTAAAATCTGCTTTTTACATAATTAGGGACGAGTTAAGGGGCATTGTGCAGCGGTATTGATGTTCAATAAAACTTGAAGAAAAAAATATTATATTTTTTCTTCCATATATTAAGAAATCATTGAACCCTGCCAAAAACTGAACATAAAAAAAGCTCCCACATGTCATTCTGTTGTATTCGTACGCACAAAAGAGACAGTACGTTCGTTCATGTGTTTTAAGGCAAGATTTTTGTGAGGACTTTTAAATATAAGTGTTTGAAATGATGATGTAGTCCATGTAGTCCATGGGCATTCTGCATATATGTATGACTTATTGTGTTGGTGGTGGTGATGGCATCTGATCCAACCAACACTATATGAGGCTGCTTCTCAAGCGATTCCTTTTTTAAAGCCACCCAAGTTGTTGCTGAAATGTTTATTTGGCTCGTTGACTGTAACAGTTACTTAGATGGATGGCGATTTGAACGAAGCCTGTTCTTAATTACATACATTTCTTTTTTGTGGTCATTTGGTCAATTGTTAAGTGTTTCTTTTTCTTTGACTTAAATTTATTTTTCTGACTTGATAATCCATATATTGTGGTCACTGCTTATAATTTAATTTGCGTTTGTTGGCATCAAAAATAAATTCGTAAGAATCAGAAGAATATAAATAAAGTTGTAAATACTTTTATTACATTTTCTATAGTATTCTATATGAACTGAATTTATTTTGGGAATATTCATTTATATATATGATTCTAATTGTGCTTTTTCCCTTATAAACTATATGTGAAATTTATTATTACAAACCTTATGATATTCTCATACAGTATGAAAAATATCATAAAGCATTTTTTTACCAAAGCAACTCAATAATTGAGGAGGAATTTCTATAGTATTTTAAAATCGCATTTAACGTATTTTATGGTAATGTACTAAAAATTTAATAAATAAAACATTAAATAAAATGTATTGAGGTATTGATATTGTAAAGCTACATATTTTGAAATAATAACACGAAAAACTATGAGCGTTGTGAACATCCCGTCATAATTTAGTATGCTCTAGTATTTCAAAACAATGATAAGACCAATTTTTAAATAATTTTTTTTTGTTATATCTTTTATACGTAGCAGCGAGCTAGAAAGAGTTTCATCGTACAACTTAGACTTCTGCTGTTTTTTTATGAGAAACCACTATGAATTATTAGCACACCGTTGTACAGTAAAAATAACCCGAAAGCTCATGTAAGTTGTAAAAATGTTTGAACGTTACAAATAACACTATGCAACAAATGAAAAAAAAATTTTTTTCTTTGATAACCATTATTTTTTTCTAATCAGCTGTGGCCTGCAAAAATCTTCATTATTTTAAATTCTATAGTAAGGTTTTTCTAAAAATAATTTTTTTCTAATATTTGGGTTTTTTTGAAGAGGTAGCTCCCTACATCTGGTCGTAACTTTGGAAAGATTCATTCAATTTTGTTATGCAATACGTCAAAAAATTTTAAATTACGCCAGCTTTAAGATTTATTACTATAATTTTTGCTATAGCCATTAGTTTTTAAGGTATGGATGAATAAGTGAAAAAAAAAATTTGTTTTGGAAAAATTACTAAATTTTTGAATTAAAAAAATTCATAAAAAATAGAAAACACCAATTATTTACCATTTTTACTACTTACTCTTAAAGGATGTAATAGAAAAAAGAGAAACTTTATTTCATGAAAATCCATGGATAAATGCCTGTTTATGTCGATTAAGTGAGGGTGGCGATGGCACGATGGATGGTAGTCTGCACGTTGACTACGAATCCAAAAACAGACCTGGGTTCAACCCCAGTTACAGACTAAAAATTTTAAAATAAAAATAAACATCTCGCATTTTTCTGATGTGCATTAGTGTGTCTTTGTGTGTCAGTTGTTGTCGGAAGGTTTCAGTGGCGAAGGCATAGTCACTGGTCACTGAACAATACCGGCTTCAGCTGATAGCAATCCACAATCACATCAGAACGCCCTCCTTCGTCGGTATTGTGTACCACCGGCGAAGTAAAATAATAATAAAAATGGCTACTAAACCGGAGCTTCAGCACTGCTACGAGCATAAACAAAGAACGTGCGAAAGCAGAGCTGCAAAAATAATTAATTAAGCTTCACCTCCTGTTGTTTCTCCTACTATTCCTTTTCCTATAGTCCAGCACAATGCTTCGCATGTGTAGGAGTCATCTCCTGAGTGCTGGTCCTAGATAAAAAAAAAAAAAAAAAAAAAGTACCTGCTTTGGATATTTTCTATCCAAAATTTGTGTAGAGCCAAAAACGGTGTGATTGTTTGTTGTGCGTTCATGAATATTTTATTTTTCTCTTTATTAGAAAAATGAAGAGAACGAAAAAGAGCATATAGAAAAGATATATGAAGGGGTTACTTTGCACAATCAGCATTAGTCAACAAGTAAATTCCGAGGAGACAACTGTTTCTTTGAGATAAAAAAAATAAAAAGATGAGCATAAAACTTAGAAAAATGTTGTGTAACAATAAGCCAAATATATTTTGCTATGTGTGTGGTAAATTAATGACAAAAAAAAACGGTACTATTTCTCATATTATTACCAAACAATTACCAAAGATTATTTTAAAATAAAGGTAGACAACATTGACCAGTACTGGACACTAGTTCAATATGTGGGAATTGCCGAAAATCTATCTTCATTGAACTCTTAGTAAGTACTTTTAAATGAAGTTTTATATATATCTATACATTCTCTCACAGCAATTTTTCTCACAATTTTTCTCTCAAGGAAATACTATAGTTTATGCCGTAGAGAGAAAGATCGATCCATGAATCTGATTGCTATTTTTGTTTAAGTATTAAAAGAGCTTTTGGAAAACACATGCGATGGTCCCAACCCACTACTTCAGCAGGTGGATTAACACTTCCCGTTTTACATCCCGATAGGAATGTTAATGCACACAAAAATTTGTGAAGGCGTTTTCGACGGTCCCCAAATTCGAAAACTGCTTCGAAAGCGTACCTTTGGAGAGTTATTATCATCAGATGAGAAAGCTGCCGGGATTAATTTCGGCAAATTGTTTCTAACTTTTTAGGAAACATCAGAAGTCCAAATTACAAAGAAATCGTACGTGATTTGATTGAAAACTATTCAGAAATTATTAAATATTTTTTTATTCTTGTTTACTTATTTTTTTGATTTTCTAATTTTAGGCGTAAAAATGTCATTAAAAATATATTTCTCGTGGCTGGCAGCCACTTACCACTTAACCACTTGCCGCCGTTAAAATAAAATTATTCAGCTCATATCACTGGTAACAGTTGTTTCCGATTATAATTATTTGAACCATTCTTGTGTATTCTAGTTTTTACCCGCGGCTTCGCTCCTGTTATTATCTCCATCGGTTATACAGTTTCGAAAAGGCATATCTTAGCCCTACGTCGCCTCCTGGTTCTATTTAAAAAATATATATGTATGTAGCATATGTGCCCTTCTAGACAAAAAAACATAAATACATTTAAATTTGATCCTAGTTTTAAAGAAAGTAATAGCCTATAACCTTCATTTCATTAAAATCGGTTTGAAAATTTCCCCCTATCACCCTCCTGGTCCTAGTTTTAATAAAAATAATATCCTATAACCTTCCCGGAGTTGCACACTCTAAGTCACTAAAAACCATTCGTTTTTTTTTTATAATTTAAGCAAAAAATAAGTAATTAGCGATTACTTTTGAATTACTACTCTATATTTTTTTAGACATAAAATCATTAATTTTTGTTTGCTTTTTGTCTTATTTAAATTTGATAAATCGATTTCCATGAACTCCTTCATTAAGGCTTTTTAATAATTTGTGCTTCGCATCCCGCTTATTTACCATTTTTACGACAATTTGTCACCAGTTTTCAACTTCAAAGTTTCGTTCCTGACTAATTCACTACAGTGATGTAAAATGTGGTACATTTGGGCCATTTATAGCACTTTTGAATTTGTGATGGCCCTGTGTATTTTGGCTCTTTCACACAGAAAAACTGATCGATAAATCTTTGCTCAGTAAAAATCTTTTTTTTTATTAATAATTTAATTGATTGCACGTTTATTTTAATCGATTATGTTGCTCTCTCAAAATAATGTAATAAACTTACCTTAAACTTGTCAAATGGAAGGAAAATCGTGCAATTTTTTCATTTAAAGCAGCTAATTGATGGTAAAATTTTCGTGGTAGGTTAAAATATAGTTCTTATTTGAATAGAATCTTCGTTTTTTTAATTGAATTTTGATTTTACCTTTTTCTGTGCTGCTCAAAATTGCACGAAGGAAAAAAAATTTAAGTATGGAAAAATAAGTGAACTTTTATGAAATTAAATAGATTGAAATTGAAAGAGATATGAAAATTAAAAAAATAATCGGCATAGACAGTCCATTCATGTACTTCACACTTTAAATATTTATTCTATCTTCAAAAAACTTCGTCTGTGTGACTTTTAATATCCAATGTATAAATGCGCAGTAGCTATTCGTGCTTCAGTACATTTCTTAATGTAATTTTATCGACCACTACTTTTATTTATAACATTGTTCCAATATACCAAAAAAAATTTTGGCGCTACTAAATCGTAAATTTGGCCCAAAACAAAAAAAAAATCCGTCACTGATTCACTTCAAATGTGACAAGTCATAATCGTATACTAATTCAAACATTAATACTACGTTTAGCACCGGGAGTCCTTGTTTTATAATTTACTTCAATGGACAAAAATAAAAGAATTTGTTAAAAAATACTTAAGGAAAAAACTTCCAGAATGTAAGAATGTAAATGAACAATGTGATCCTTAAGCTAGAAATCGTAAGAACGTTTCATAAACTGTGTTGTGTGCAGTCTCATTTTTGACAGTTAATATGTTTATTATTTATGTTATTAAGTTTATCTTTCATTATTCAGAAATAGACTGTCTTTAAAATTAAAACAAATGAAAAATCAATGTACAGCAGAAATTCGATTCTTGCTCGCAATGAAAGTCGATGTCTGTTGTGCAGACTTGCCGACACAGTAATGTGCTGTCTATACGCCTCTGGAGTGTCATTACATCCTCTAAAGACTCAATGTTTAGTTATGCATATACCAAGTATTTATTAAAGGCTTTTTATTCTATTAAAACCTCTAGTGAAGTATTTTTTTTTCACGTTTTCACGCACTAGACCACCAAGTTCTTCAACTACACGAGAAAAATTTTACATATTGTTGTTATTAAATACCCCTCATTGAATTTCTTTAAAATATCAGCTTTTTTATGGTAAGCACTTTTAAATTTTTCTTTCCTATTTTGCAACCAAATCACGCACAATTCAACTCTAAACTGACATAATTCTATTAAATTCATCATATGTTTCATAATAAAGCGATACTTCCGCGAACGTTAGTTATTCAATTCAAAACTCAAAATACAAACTATCTACATTGTTTAAGTGGGTAATGATTGAGAATAAAATTTTGGAATATTGCAATTAATAATTTCAGCCAGTGTCATACGGTACACAATTTAATTTTGTAAATAAATATTTTTGCTTTTAAAATGAATTAGTATGTGTATTATTATTTTCCTTAATCCTCTATACCTAAAATACCTTCTCATAAATAATAATAATACTTACTTAAAACTTTAATAAAATTTACGAATTTGTAGATTATTTTTTTTTAGGTTCTATAACATTAAACACAATAATAATAATTTTCTAAATAAGAGTTTTTTTCTTGTCGCTAAAAATTGTTATTAGATTTTTACTATCATCGATGCTTTAAAACACTATTACAAAATTCTAAATTGCACTATTTCACAATATCAATTTCAATTCAATTTATTGAACAATGAGCAAAGCGTGAATGTGATTAATATTTTATTTTACTGTCATTAGTGGAGCATGAGTAAAGATTTGCTATGTTTCTGTTTCTAATAAAAATGGATAAAATTTAATTTTTAGATTTTAATTAGATAAGTTTTCTTTTATATCCATGTATTTATTACTTACCTCCAAAAGCGATATGAATATTATGAATAGTGGCGGAGGACAGCAACGTTTCCCATCGGCCAAATATAGTTGTTTTTCTTGACATTCGCCTTTATTATTAATTCCAGCAGTATTGATGGTACAACTGCCAATTCCGCTAATTACACTGGGCAACAATGACAACCTCGTTGGCACATCATAGAAATATACGGAATTCATGCATTGATGATGATAAAAACGAAACAAATTCGATGAAACACAATGACAGTTTTCTATATCACTGTGACATTTTACATTCAATATAATGGCTGCATCAAGATTATTTGTTTTCTTTGGCAAAAATTTACTGTCTATTTGTTGTTGTTGTTGATTTTGGTGTGCTTTTGTAGTCGATGATGGCTGCCGATTCACATTCGGAAAATTCGTTAAATTATCATGGGTAATGTCTATAATAATAATATTTTCTTTTGGTTTTTTTGATACAACAAGCATTTCCGGTTGTTTTTCAGCGGATGCCATTGCGCTTAAGACACAACCTTAGCCGACAGTAGCAACAACAGCCACACCAATTGTTGATGTAAATAGAAGCAACTAACTATAGTTATTATTGTGTGATGATGTGTAGTAGCAACAGCAAATCCCTCTATTAATACTTTGCTAAATACAAAGCCATCATGCTTTGTTGCTGGTTGGTTTTGATATTTTCCCCTTTTTATTTCACACTTTTTCATTTATATTTCCTTTAGCTGCTGGGTTGATATAATAGCACTTGCGTACATACATACATACATACAAACATATCAAGATCCTAGTGTAAGTACTAGTACACTCATTAAATGAATTACGACTCTTTTGTTGCCGTTTGATTTTTCTGAGATTTTTTCCTTTCAGTTTCGCTTTACTTTTGCCCTTATTTTTTTTGATAATTTAAAATGTAAGAACTTTGCTTTACATTTGCGAACACTTGGGGTGGCAATGCTGACTGTCAGTTGGTGTTGGTTTTGTGACAGTGACACTGTTATTTAATGGCAACGGCGGCGCTAAATAGTGCTACTGTGCCACTCTGAAATCATGCTACATGTCACATCTACAGCATGCGCCATATAGGATTCATGCCCGTTGGCAACATTTCATTTTAGCTGCAAATAAGAGACAACTACAAATTACAAGGTATTTGCGAATGAAGAGACAAAAAATAGAAAAAATTAAAATAAACACAAAATGAAATAAAAGCGAAAATGACGCTAAAATACAAATCTTTAAACAAATACTCATCGTACTGGTAAATAATTGACAAATGAAAATGTCTTTACAGTAATTGGCTCAAGGTTAATTTTAAATAAAAGACCATTCAACTTGAACAATTTAGCACATCTTGTATAAAATTATTTAGAAAAATGCACTTGTCACTGCAAAACCAGTGACTAGATAAATAATGATAATAGACAATTTCCCTTTTATTCTTGAATGCATTTTTAATTAAACACAAAAAACTTTTATTTATTTTCGCTTTAAATAAATACATATGTTTGTATTTATTATTGTGAGTAAAACAAAATTCATGAGTATTTAATAGACGAAATGTTTTTTTATCATTCAATGTCGCCACTCTTCGACGCCGAGATTGTCAGACGGCATCAGATTGTTTCTTTTTATTTCGTTTTTCCACGTACGTTACTTGATGCAATTTTGTCTGGTGAGTTTTTATTGCTCCATTTACTAGCCAACAAATATTTTTTCATTGTGCAATTTTTATTCTTTTTGGAAACTTGTCAACAACAAAGAAATGTTCCCACCTACCAAAATTTCAGTTGCCATTAGCAAACGATTCCCTTGTTAATCACTCAAGTTTTTGATTTTCAAAACTTTAATTTTCATTTCAAGTAAAAACTGTTCCGTGTACTTCTCAATTAAAAAAAAATTGCTATTAAATGCGTGTACAATAAATTGATTAATCGGTTCTAAATGACATGAGTTTCTTCAATTGGTTTATTTTAAAAAACCAGAAATCATTGCGATGAACAAAGAATTCGAAACAAAGAATGCACTGGTCTTAATTAAATTATTTCCTAATTGTTGTGGTGTTGCTACTCGAGTGCGGACTCAGTGATGTTGAAAAAGCGTGCCAAAAAAAGAAGAATACAAAAATACAGCCAGACACTTTGTTAGTGGCTCCCACAGTCAAAGTGCACATGAGATGAATTCAAATATGTTGCTTTAAATCTTTACCTGAAGCGGATCTTCATTTAAAGATTTCTCTCGTGTCGGATTATATTAATACTCCGTTCATGAATAGCGTTGTTTGATGTCATTGGAAATGTTTCATATAATTTATCGGAAAAACTTTGCAAACCTATTTTGTAATCTCAATGAATTTACTTAATATTTAGCCAAAAGGGATTGATTTTGAGAATCAATCTTTTTTCTGGACTTTCACTGTCGAGTTATAAGTTAAAAGCTTTCGCCATTGAAATTCTATCAATGTAATTTTTCCCTCAGTGTACTTAAATTTTTCATTGCCAAAACGATGACAATTTTTAATATGTTTAGAAATTATTTTATGGATTCAGACGAAAATTTTCGAAAATAAATAAAAAAAGTCTAAAAAAACAATGAAGCTAAAGCGTTAATTTCGAGGCTAAAATACAAAAACAAGTCTAAATCTAGCGTCGAAAATGCTAAATGGCATCACTGATTGTGAGAAGATAAGGGGAATTGTATAGAACATACAGATGGTGAAGCGATGGAATAATGTTCAGTTCATACTGCTGTTGCCCGTTTTCTTATTTTATAAAGCAGAACTGGGTTTAGTAAACGCATTAATTTTTTCAGGTAAAGGAGAGCAATGTTTACGAAGAAGGCCACTGGGTTGTACATCGAAATAATAGAATTGAACTCAGAACGACTCGGTGTAGACTCATGGAGCTCCTCGTTCCATATGCACCCACTTTTCTCTGTTAATGTAGGGGGTGAGCATTAACATAACTTAACTGTGGTCCGGTGTTTTGTAACAGCCTCTAGCTCCCCACGCAGGAGAGTTTCAGCGAATCTATGGATGTGGTTTTAATCTGATAAATTTCTTTCTTTCTTCTCAACTAATAACTTTAAAATAGACAGCGAAGAGCGTGACGCTTTCCACCAATATTTACTGTAATTATTGTGTAGCACCGGCGAAGTAAAATAATTAATAAAAACCGGTACTAAAACAAAGCTTCAAAATTTAATATGTCTCCTTGACATCAGAGACGTTACAACACTGCTATAAAAACAAATAACGTGCAAAAAGGAGTGTTGTATTCCTTTTCTCTTGTTCCAGCACAAAGCACCGCATGTGTAGGGGTCATCTCCTGAGTGCTGGTCCAAGATAAAAAAAAAGTATACTTATAATAATTAATTAGATTTATCTACAGTAATAACTCGATTATCACACGTAATGAAAACTAAGTTATCTACGTTGTCACAGGGAGTGATAACTTTTGATTATAATAATAATTCGATTTTATTAGAAACATTCGCGATTTAAATTATTCTATTTGTGTATTTTTGTGTTATTTTTGTATGTAAAAATTTGAATTTTCCGAACTCAGTAGAAGCGTAACATTTTCTGAAACAATATAGCTGTCTTTCACACGTTGCAATTATAATTATTGAAGTAATAATGCAAAAGCTTACGGTGTCTCAAAAATCCAGGATGCGCAACTATTGAGGTGTACAAGAATCGCGTTACGACTGCTTTGTGCCTTTTCTTTACTGTATTATACGACGATATTTCTTACAAAGCACTCCGTTTCAAAGACGATGAAATGAAAAGTAATATTTCAAAGTTAACTAAAACCCCATTAAGGTCACAAATTTCGATATTCAATACACTGAAGCACTAGACTAGATAATTAGAGGCGGTGCAAAAACATCATTAAAGCATTAAGTTTTGCTCGAGACATCCATACATACATGCATGAATGGATAGTTTTACATGAACAAAAGTATAACATTTCTGGTTCATTTGTTTGTCAATAAGTTGCCCTTGGTTTCAACTCGATAATGATGATTACAACTTTAGTCAAGTTCAGGATACGATAGTATTGTCAAGACAATGCCAACAATTAAGCAACAACAGTAGGGGAAGTGAAAACTAATAAAAAAGAAGACAGAAAGAAAATAAACAAATTTAACCACAAAGTAGTTGCTGTTCTTTTTGTTATTGTTGTTCTTGTTTGTATTTGAAGGTTTTGTAACAAAGCTTTTGTTACTCTAGACGCCATTTCAAAATCCAACCACGGAAAACGCTAATGACATGAATTTGAAATGAGAGACGAGTTGTTTCGTAGAAGACTCGCAATACAAAATTATTAAAACAACTAAGACTAAAACTATTGCTACTTCCACAAAGGATATCAGTTTTAAAGGCTTAAAAGGAAATACACAACTATAAAATATAAACCTGTCCAGAAACTGTAACTTAAAAACCAGTATTTTAATAATAAACGAATAAAAGGACAGATATATTGCAAACCAAGCCAGCAATCGAATCGAAATTTAACCGGCCAAAGTCAAACATCAGCCAAACTGACGCAGTCATAATTAACGGAAATGTTTGTTTCCCACAGGGTATTGTCGTGTGCGTCGTCACCAATGTCATCTGAAAGCGAATTAAAAAAAAGTTAAATGATTGCAAAAAAAAGTTAAAATTAAGTACACGGTTCATTTCTTTTGCCTTTCGTTTACTTAGTGGTTTGATTTTCAACAACCTTCATCAAACAAGGTAGTAACATGTTGAAGCAGCATTAAAAAAGGATACATTGAGCGAAACATAAAATATCAAACACACAAAAAGAACGCAATATGTATATCGATACACACAGGTGCGAGTGCATACAATTGATCAACCGTGAATCAAAGGACTAAAAAATATTAGTGTAGCCACTTTTACGGGAGTGACAAAGTGCTGCCACTTTGTATGTAATTAAATTTCTTGCAGGCCAAGTATAATTACTTGCATGTTTAATCTGTACGTAACTTTAAATTCGTGTGTAAAATTATTTTAATGAAGGGCCAAATAGACTACACAAATAGTTTTCCCAACATGACAGAACTTCGTGTTCGTACAAGGTTGTTGTGTAGTCAGTCTATTGCGGTGTTTGCATTTTTGTCAAACGGCTTGCACAAAAATCAAAACATTTTTATGTTTCGGCGGACATTTTTAATTTGTCAAAAGGCGCTTTTGTAGTCTGCTTTCAATTTGTTGCAATTGTAACAAAATTGCAAGAATTGGATCATTGTTGAAAATAATGAAAAATAATATGAAAATAGTGAAAAATCGAAGATTATACAAAATAGGTTTGTGTAGCCTGTGTGCAAATGAAAAAAAGTATACTTATCAAGCCTCTTTTATGCATTCTATTTGCCTCTTGACAATTAAAACGGCCGTTATATTTTATTTGCACAGAAACAAAATATATCCCTTAAAGTATTTATAGTGATTTCAATTCTATTGAAATTATTGCACATTTGAAAATATTTGTACATTCGCATTCCCTTTTTTTTAAAGTGATGTAAAATGGCTCTATGGGGGAGTAATAAAGTGTAAGTATTTTAAAGGAATAGGGCAAAATCGGACGAGGAGTGCGAACAAAATGTGATTGAACAGAAAACACCATGAGACTGTGTCAATTTATAAATTTATGAGCATCAGTTAACAATCATGTTAATCATAATCAAAATCTCTCCTTCTTTACTTTAAAAAAATTAATATGCCTGGTTAACACCAATGATGCTGCAACTTTAAAAAATATGCTTTACTAATTCATTTAGAATTACGTATGAATTAAGGCCTGCTTCTCTACCCTACATTATTCGTTTTTAACAGACGGACAGTATGTCCATAATGTTTGCCTGAACTTTAGGTTATGTGGCGGACCCTCCCTAAAAAAGAATGCTCAACTTAATGCCTGAACTTAAGTCCATTGTGGCATCACAAGGCACGGAGGCTCGACTTGTCTGAGCTTTACTACGCTTAAAAAAAATAAAATAAAGATATTAAAAAAAATTAATTTTGTTTTTATCTTTGATCAGCACTCAGGAGATGGTCTGCCTTGTGCTGGAACTAGAGGAAAGGGATAGTAGGATAGATTTGTAGCGGCTCTGATTTCAAGGTGACGTATTAAATTTTTGAAGCTTCGTTTTTAGTAGATATTTTTAGTAATTATTTTACTTCTCCGGTGCTGCACAATACCCACGAAGGAGGGCGTTCTAATGTGCCTCTGGATTGGATATAGATGAAGCTGTTACTGTTCAGTGACCAGTAAATTATTTGTCAATTTAGTACATGTACATTTGTACGATCGACACCCGGTTACTATTTTGGATATTTCTGCATACTATGTGACTTTTTGCATACTACACCTCTCAAGATATTACAAAAATTTAAATAAATGAAAAAACTCCTCAGAAATTACATATAAATTTTTTGGGGCGATATTTCATTTCCGCAAAATAAAGACATAACGGCGCTGAATACTAAATATTTCGGCCTGCGGGAGGACATAAAGATATTATGGTATGGATACCATGGTATTTCCAGAAACGGCGGTGGCTAATAAAGCCGTGCTTGAACATTTCCTTCTTTCATTTCGAAGAAATAATTCTTTTTGGAGTGTACTTTAATTTACTCAATTTGGTCATTGTAGGTAATTTTTCATAATAAAATTATGAAGATTATCGCTTGCGGCAATTTTTCATATAAAAGATTTTGAGGTAATTTCTAATAATGAAAAATGCCCCAACTTTAGGCCTCTCTTTTATTTCACACTTTGGCCCTTTATTTCGCAAAGACAATTGTTTTATGCAGAATTGTTTAGCATTATTGATATATATGTATGTTATAACTTCATTTCTAAATATTGACATTTAATTGACACGATAGATGTCTAATTGCAATATATTTTTTCTGGTAATACTCTCAACTTTAAAGTAACAAGTTGAGGTGTGTGTGTGTTCGAACTTGGATAGCAGGTGTAGTACTTTGATTTATGTTTGGCTGCACCGAAAATATCCTGCTTGGGAGAAAACTATGCTCTTTTCTTAACTTTATTCCATAATGAGTTTTCATGAAGGGTTAAATAAGTCATAGCAACAGAAAGCAAACATTATATGCAGTCTTCTATTTTAACAATATCTTTGGAGAGATTTGAAATTGCTAACAAAGCGAAAAATATTGGTGGCATTTTTAATCGTAATTTAACACGGACTGACTTTTCGTCGTAGACGACAATGTGACTAAGATTAATTAAATTGTAAAGCTGAGCTGCACCGCGTCTGCTGTGTAGTAGACACATTCATTCTTAGGCTAAGTAAAAGATTTGTTTTTATAATTTTAATTGGCACATATTTTTCATTTCTTGAATGTACAAAATATTAAATATATATATGGTTTTTTAAAACCTTGAATTCCCCCAAAATACTTTTTATTATGTTTAAGCAGAAACCATTTAGAAATCATCTTTTTAGATTTCCTCAATAATTTTTGCAATCTTACTTTTCGAAATCGTTTTTTTTTCCAAAGCTTGTTCCTGAGAATTATTTAATTTGCTCAGCATGCAATAACATAACTAAAAAGATTTTACTGGAGACGTAAATAAATGGATCTCTGATCGTGGAAGATTCAGTATTTTCTAACACAGTGAAAAGAGAGTTTCAAAAAAAAGGCAATAAGATCGTACTGCAAAATCGGTTCAATTGCAATTTTTTTTTGTAAATGTGTCATTTCCGTTCTCTTTTCTGATGCCGATTCACTGAATCGCAAGTAATTTTCGTGAGGTTAATAAATTTACTTTCATTACTGCTACGGACATTTCAAAAGATAACAGAAGTTATTAATTTTATTTTATATTCTTCAGTAATCAGGAAATTCTTATTCTGAAATGAAACGAAACCAATTTTAAAGAATGTTGTAATTGCACTTGATACTTTGAAGTAGTGCAAAAGTAATTCCTAAAGAATAACTTCCAATTTATTCACTGGACAGAATGTCTACCATTCGGTTACTAAATGTGACCTATAAAATTATCCAACCGCAGATGTATTTAGCGGAAAACATCTGAACAGAATATTTACATTAAGATTGAAAAGAAGAAACAAAAACCAAAAAATTTAATGACATTTTATATTGTAACTAAATTTTAAGTACTTCGACTAAATAAGAATGTATGTAAGTTTGTAAGTTGTGATGTATGCACATACTCGTGAAATAACTGCAATTAATAAAGTAGAACATCAGCGATAGTGGCGTGAAACGTAACCACCAACATGCAACTTTCAACATCTGTATTAGTCTGTACGTTGATGTTGCAGTCTGGCCGTATACAAGAAGCAAGTAAGTACATGTTGCAACAGTTAATAAAAAGTTAATGTCTTTTGATGATAATGATAATAATGACTTTTGTTTTATGCTTTTTGTTAAAAAATATTAAATTTAATTTCACTTATTTAAAATATTTTAATTCTTATTGCTCTTACTTTGTTACATTTATTTTATATTGTGTAAAGCTGACATAAAATTTACTTAATTAAGCATATACTTTTTTATGTTGTACCCTACAAAATGTTGGGGCAATTGAGTCTTTCATTTGGACGAACGATTAATAACTTCTTTTAGATGACCTATTGACTGGGAATGGAAATAATTTTTATTTCAAATCCGATCATATTTTGCATGTTGCAGATGGAATCGGTCTACTTCTGTCGTGGATGTTGACTATAAGACAATTTCTTGTAAATAATTGCTTACTTGCCTTCATGAGAGCGACCATATTTTTAAGCTGGATGGACCAAAAATCTATTGGAAAATAAAAAATCACATTCTTATAGCAACTTGTTTACCCATATATGTAACAAATACAAATATGAAACAGATCCATGAATAGAAAATAAAATTGGTAATAAATATGGTCATTACGGTTTTGCTGTGAAAGAAACAAACGTGTAGAATGAATGCAGTCACCAAGAATAGTTGTTAAAATGGCATACGTGTACATAAATTAAGTTTTTTTGAAAAGGAAATTGTAAATTCGTCGTGAATTTTGTGGAAGAAATGTCTCTAGTTTAACTAATGATTTGCTGTATCTCATTAATTGTTAAGCTAAAGTATAGCCATTTGATTTAAATATTATTGCACTAATTACGCCGATGTTTTATTGCTGAAATACCGACTGATTGTGTTTTCTCTTCAACTAAACGCGTATTGCATTTCTTGCCTTATTTTGCCCTATTCATTTAAGACATTGGCTCTTTATTTTACCATTTTACACCATTCGGAAAGAGAGCAATAAAATGCAATTTTTTTGAGAAACGAAATCGTCATTAGTATTTCTTGCAATTTTCTGTAGCGAGTCTGATGATCGCATTTGACCGTTACCACAGTTAGTATTCCCACTTGTTTTAATTTAACAAGTTAATGCTGTGACTTTATAATTTCATTAAGACTTTCGGTTTAAGCGAAAATTTTACTTAAATCAAACTACAATTTCACGCAGCCAAAATAACAAACAAAAAAGAGAACAGTGAATTGTAATAGCATGTGCGACGTGACATGAATGACATGGGGGTAATGAAAGTACATGGACATGGACGTAACCAACCTACAAGCTGCCCCACAGTCAGTCTGCCTTTTGTATTTTTGTTTTTTTTGTCCCATTGACATTTCAATACAAACTTGTAATTTTTTTGTTATAATTCATATTTTCACATGACATTTTTCTTATTTTTATTTTAAAATTTTTTTCTGTTTGTTTTGTATTTGTACGTCCATCTCCCAGCTTTAATGAGTTGAGATGTTGTGCTCGTCTGAATACTTCTGTTCACGACTAGCGACTTAAAGCACTTCAGATGCGTGTGAATTGTAGCAAGTACTTTGAATTGTATTCTTTGGAAGAGTGTCATCTGTCTTTGTCGTACAAATACTTGTAAATACAGTATATTAATTTTCGT
This sequence comes from Dexiosoma caninum, assembly GCA_963924685.1. Classification (NCBI taxonomy): domain Eukaryota; kingdom Metazoa; phylum Arthropoda; class Insecta; order Diptera; family Tachinidae; genus Dexiosoma; species Dexiosoma caninum. Next base: position 60,177,067 of record OZ004729.1, read on the forward strand.
GTCAGACACACAGAGTGGATGACACAAGCAATATCATCGTATTTATGAAATAAAATATTTATAATGTAATTAAACTGAAATTAAAACAGAAAAGGCCAAGCGGAATATAAAACAAAGAACCCACACATTCGCCAATAAAGAAATGAATAAAAGATATATTGCATGAATGCGACAAAGAGTTATTTACGATCATATTAAATATTCATTCACTTCATGATACATCTTCAGATTAATTGTAATTAAGTAACAAAAACTATAAAAGTATTGATTATTTGCAAAATTTTATCAATGTCTGTATTTAAAGTTGTTGTGTCTGATAAGGACGCCAAGATAGATAGAGATAGAGATGTAATGTACAGTGGAATGTCCTTAAAATTAAATTGCAGTTGTTTCACAGTTGAAGGATTTCGATTACTTTGTATTTAATGAGGTTTAAGTTCACAAAGTTAAATGATTTAAAGAGGTATCAATTTATTTGAAACAAAAATAGCATATAATAAAAAACTAAAACATAAAATTATAATGTTCTATGAGTGCTTTTCTTTAACATATTTATGTCTCACTCTTCAGTAAAACTGGAAATAAAATTCCAGCAAAGAAACTAACAGTGATTAAAGTTTTCACCAATTGAATTTTGTCGTAAACACAGCACGAATTAACGAAAATTGTGGATAAGTAAAGTTACATTAATTGAGACTAAATCCGCGGTGGTATTAACAACGAGTATGGACTTATGAGCTTACGGTGCATGGAGCACCGTACAAAAGTGTTCAGTGAACAAATAATAAGAAAAATCTATATGGTGTGCTTCCCATTATAAAACTTAAGGAAAAAGTGGGATCCGCACAAAGCCATAAATAAGAAAATAAGACCAAATTAAGTTCGAAAATAAGACAATTCCCCCTTTTGTATAAGAAGTTGGCCTTATTTTTATATGTATTTAGGTTCTTGTGCGGATTTAAATTTTATAAACTCTGCAGGATAAATATATCCAAAATTATTTCACATAAAGTCAGTAAACCATGCCTCCAACTAAAGATAGGGGCACAGAAGATGGAGGAACTGAAAATAATTTCGGGATACGCTTTTCCTATAATCATGGATACTTTCTTGTCAACACTTCTGGATTTTAAAAACAAAGTCAGTTTTTTAATTAAATTAATATTTGTTATGAAATCACATTTAACTTGAATTTTTTATTAAATTTTGTAATAAATACTATTTTGCATCACAAAGGCAAGAAGAGAAAATAAATTCATATCGCCCATAAAGTCAAGTGGCATAGTGTACATGAACCTGAGACTGTATCTTCTAGGCAAAAAAGAACCACCATCCAGGTCCCCCAAATCAATTCTTCGTAAATTTTGTTCTATTTATTTTTATGGTTTCGTCTGCTTTTCACGTTTTAATTGTTTTTCTTTTTATCATTCCAGTGAGTGGGTGAATGCCATTATTTTTAAGTAGACTGAGTCGTTACACTATTTTGTCTGTCTGGTTTTGCTTTCAATTATTTCACGAGATTGTTGTTGGTTGCATTGGCTGTGATTTTTATAATGATTTCGTCAAATATCGAAATCTTCTTGAATCGCCCCTCCACTTAAAATTAATTCATTCGATACATTCATTAGGGAATGCAAAGTGTAATAAAATTTCTCTCTGCTGTACTAGCTGCTCATTCAATGTGCATCATTATTGGCTGACTGGATGGCTGAGACTTTTTTTTCAGATTTTAAAATTTTGTTGTTGTTCTTATGATCTTTATTTTTATTTATTTTATTTAAAAATTTGCTTTCATTATGTGAAGGGTTGGCTAGCTAAAGCTATTGCGGTACCCCATATGTGGGTGTGTGTAAATGTTGTATTTTCTTTGTTTTGAAAGCGATTTAATTATTTAAAAATAAACAAACGAAAAATCCAAAAGACATTTTTAAGATGTTTTTTTTTCAACATTCTAAAATTGTTATTTATAATGAATTTACAAATTAATTTGATATTTTGATGCGGGGTGATTTGTGGTTATTTTTGTTCTCTTGCGGTATTCCGAATAAGTCATTCAACATAGAAACACATTTTAGAAATATATTATTAAATTTAATTTTCTATAATTCCCAGAATTGGACTTCTCAGAAATTAGCTTTATTAGCTCAAGTAAAAACAACCACGTTCAGTGTTAATTCCTCAATGATATATGAGGGGGCAGTCTGAATAAATCGTGTGCGTTATTTTTAAATGAACTTCGCGAATGAGGAACCTTACTCAATGTGATTCGTGGATAAAAATGTTGAGTATTTTCCCGTTAACCCATTATTACCCAGTACCAGAAAATGTTAACAAGTTTAAATGAAATTTTACGCGTAATGGTTTTTCGGTCTAACTAAGATGTATTCTAAGTTTAAAGAATATTTAGCGACTAGACTTTGTAATATGAGATTATAAGTTTACTTAAGGCCCGTTCAGACTATTATACAAGTATTAAGACTTTCATCACATTTTACGATACAGAAATCTAAATACATTTATTGCGACTGTCAAAAAATCTAACGTAAACTGAACATTTTGTATTCACACCATCACACTTGAAATAGAGAGAAAATACAAAAAAAAAAAACACGAAGTTGAGAAAACAATTTTTAATAAACAAAAGTGTTTTAAAATTAAAAAAAAAAGGAAAAGTCATGTTATTTCAAAAAAGAAACAAATGTAAATTTGTGGGAGTTTTGATGGCTTTAGCTATAATAAAGAAACACAAGCAGCATGCGCATATTGAATTAGTATTATTGGCTAACGGCGGCAGGTTTATTTACGTAGATGGCAAACGTGCCGGCTCTTGAAAGTATGCAGCAGTTAAAATATTCGTTTTAGATAAAGGAAATAAATCAAATGAATAATATTAAAAAAGCTTTTAAAACGAAATATATTTCTATGCGATTAAAATTTTAAAAATGTTGGGCCTTTATATGAAGAAAAAAACAACAAAAAATGGACGGCACACCACCGGCGGCGGAACAGTTGGCTTGTGAATTTTAATCAGATAAAAAGTATTATCGTTTAGAAAATTCTCAAAAGATGATAATGTATTATGGGATGTCAATTTTTTATCTGCCGGAACTAGGAAATATGGTTTTGTGAGAGAAGGTATTGACATTCGATTTAACTTTTACCACGTCAAAAGTGACAGGAAAGACCTCTGTGTGTAGTCCATTCCACATACGTGCTGTTTGGCCAAAAAACTAATTTTTTCTGTATTGTATTTCATTAGAACACATTCCGATATATTAGCGATAGAATAACGAAACACACCCCATGTTGCGACTTAATAAATCTTACTTAATAATAAGACTTAATAATCAAGAGACTTAATAGAGTTGACTACCCTACCGTTTCCAATGAGTTTCTTTGGCCTCCGCTGTACACGGTAGAGTAACTTCAAAATAGTGTTTGAAGTACCTGGATATATAAGAGAGTTGTATTCTTTCTTCGGTCGCATGTAGGCGGTTCAGAAGTGTTGTATATTTTACACCGTCTATATTCAATGAACCATTCATATTCCGCCGCAATGCCGGGATCAATATATCAGATGAATTTAAGTGACAAATGCCGCTGCCATTTGCAAATGAGTGGATAGGGTTGTAAGTTTCATGTAGAAGATCATTAAGAAAGATAAGAAATAGGGTAGAAGAAATCTATTAGATTTGTTACAATTTGGTGACAATCCGCGATAGAGTTTTATATTGTAAAGATATGAGTTTGACGATGTAGTCAATTGTAGAATTATTTCGTTGGAATATATACATCAGTGACGTGTGAAATTTGAAGATGATATGAGTATTGCCTTAAGGTTTGATCTTTATCTCCTAAATTAAGAGCAATTTTTATGAGAATCCACTTACATGATTTATCACTGACAGACCAGCATTAACAAATTATATTATATCACTCTACCTATGCTAAGCAATTTTTTAAGCTGGTAGCCGTATGAACTTTGTCTGGTAGCGGGTACGGGTGATTTTTTTGAATAAAATATACGACTCTTCCTGCGAACAAAACATTTTTAAGAAACAAACAGCAAACTGAACGTTTAAAAAAAGTGAGTTATCTGCTTCACTTTTCATTTTTTTTCTTTCCATTTCACAACAACTGCTTATAAGTTTTGCACTTAACTTGAAGGAAGCGGCCAGATTAACAAAAATTCAAGAAATTTTGTTACTGAAAGTGGGTTGGCGATTTTCAAAATATCATGAGGCGACAGCCAACAATATATCTGCTCTTTATTCCGTTGGGTGATCTCCTGTAGCCGTTAACATGTTCAAACATGCCATGAACACATGCCCACTTTTTGATACGTAAACATTTGAAACAAGACTAATATTGAAGAAATTTATATGGAATATTTTGAAGAACATTGATCTTAACAGCACTTTTTCCATTGTATTCAAAGCATTATTATTGGTATTGAGACCACCGAAAATTATTTTTAAAAGTTATTTTTGTTTGTCCTGGTAATAACTACATACACAAGGTTTTGTCTAGATTTCTATTTTTAAGATCTCAATTGGAAATAGAAATACGTCAGACTAGGCTTATGAGTTAGTTATATTGTGAATATCCTGGAAGTTTGGAATTTCGCTGAATACCAAATCTATAGTCTATACATTGCGCAGTGTCTTCTATGAATTGTAACCTTATCATTTAATAACCTTTTAAACATACGCAAAAGAAAGAATTGGGGATGGGAGCATAGGTATAGAGCCAACTTGTTTATGCCGCCACCTAGAACATGGGGCTCAAGAAATGGTGGACAAGCTCTGCAAAACAAACCATACTGGCATACTGGTATTGAATCTACATCTTCAATTTTAATAGCGACGTGCCTAACTTTCGAATTAAACATATTAGTGACAGAAGTTTTTAAATTTTATAGAACCGACTGAACATTTAGAAATTTAAGTTTCCCGTATATTTATATATTTATCCTTTTCAAAGTTATTGTAGCTACCTGCATTAATTTTGTATAATTACGATACCATAACATGCAGTGGTCTACGTAAGCATTATCCGATTTAACATTCCAGAGTTGTTTTTAAGAGATATTTCGAATTAAGAGCAATTTCCTTTACGAAATTTCGCTTTTAATTTACAATAATGAACAAATACAGGACCTGACGGCCTTGAACCCCATGTACAAACTAAATAACAATCAGAAATCAGTCAGACAGTCAGTCAGATTTTTAGTCAAATTGTTCTGGAGTATGAAAGCAACAAGTAACAAAACAAATAAATACAGCATGCTTTACAAGATACAACCTCTCTGTGAGGTTTTAGAAATATAAAAATTTAATTTTAATTTGTGTTCCCTGCACCTTTGCATGACCGTAATTGCGCAACAGTAACAAAAAACTAAATCATTTCTCAAGTCAATCGAAAAGAAATGTAAACGTGAATTTATTTTCATAACTATGAAATCTTAAATATAACAAAAGAAAAATAAAACATTAAAATTAGATTAAGTTCAGGTGAGCTGTAAGATCTGTCACATCAGAAACAGAATTTAGACTTTACGAAAGAAAATATTAAATAGAAATTTGACTTCATGTAGATTTTTTTGATGTTTTTTATTTTTGATATTTTTTTTATAAAAAAAATACACACATTTTATTCTAATCGAAGCTGAGAAAAGAAAATTGTATGACTTCATATTTCTTTTTACTTCTTCTAATGTATTTTTTCAATGGTTGTTTGCTAACAAATCTCATTCATTTACTTCATTTGAGATGGTCAACGTCAGTGTCACTACCTTTGAACAATTTAACAATTCATTACGTTAACCATTTAACTAAAGATTCAAAGTTAATGCAGTTCTATTGTGAAAAATGTTTTGTTTTTGTTTTTATGAAAGTTATAAATTGACGGTGGTGATGGCTGCTGTAGGCTGCAAGTTCACTACAAAACCAGAAAGTCCTGTGTTCGTCAACAGTTTCAGACTAAATCATAAAAATATCTCGCATTAGTGTGTCAGTTGTTGTCGAAAGGTTTCAGTGGCGAACGCATAGTCAATGGTCACTGAACAGTACGGGTTTCTGCTGTAACCAATCCAAAGGTACGTCAGACTGCTCTCCTTCGTCAGTACTGTGTTGTACCAGCGAAGTAAAATAATTACTGAAAATGACTACTAAAACAAAGCTTAAAATTTTAACACGTCTACTTGACATCAGAAGCGCTGCAACACTGCGATACATAAAAAACGTTCAAATTAATGGTGGCGATGGCTGATGGTGTAGTCTGCACGTTGACTACAAAACCAAAAATTAAATTAAATATTTCGATTATACCTGAGGATTTAAATATAATTTTAAATAATTTTTTTTGTCTGTATTTGACGCACGAATTCGGTGTCCGACTTCAAACAATCTTTTTATTTTACATTGACGTGGATTTATACCTTTTTTTTGTAATACCGGCACCTGCGGCATCTGGGCATTTTTCTACCCTATTTGGTATAGATGAGTTCTAAAACATAATTAAAAGGTTTGGCATTTACGGATCTTCTAATAACGGCCGAATGAGTAACAATATTTAAAACTTACTACAAATGTGGTGGTTCAATCGTAGCAACTTTTTGCGCATTACGGTAGTCCGTCATAATCAACCTACTGTGCCAGTAATTGGCAAGAGTATAAAGATTTCCGTCAATTCATAACGATATGGCCTTGTGATAATCGACTTTTTTATGTACTGGACGATATGTGGTTTCAACAAGATGGTGCCGCAAGCGACACAAAAAATTATAAGTTTCCAGAACGCGTAATTTCACATTTTGTTGACGTCAATTGGCCAACAAGATCATGTGATTTGACGGCGTTAAACCTTTATTTGCGGGGCTACCAAAAGACTGTGTATACGGGGAAAATCCCCTGACTTTAGAGCAATTTAAAACCAAGGTATCTCCGGGATACCGCCAGAGTTGGACGGCTGCTATTTAAATGATATTGTATTTAGAACATAATGGCCACATTCAAGTATTATAATGAAATAAAAGTAATTTTTGATCTTTTTAGCAAATTAATTTTTTATTGAAAAATATTATTTTTCAGCCCTGTAATGCTGAAGTAGAATACCTACTAAATACCCATGCGATTAATTTCTAAATATATTCGATGGCACGATGGATGGACTACAAATCCAAAAACAGACCTGGGTTTAACTCCAGTTTCAGACTAAAATTTTAAAATAAAAATAAACATCTCGCATTTTCCTCATGTGCATTAGTGTATCTTTGCGTGTCAGTTGTTGTCGGAAGGTTTCAGTGGCGAAGGCATAGTCACTGGTCACTGAACAATACCGGCTTCAGCTAATAGCAATCCACAATCGCATCAGAACGCTCTCCTTCGTCGGTATTGTGTAGCAACGGCGAAGTAAAATAATAATAAAAATGGCTACTGAACCCGAAGCTTTAGAACTGCTACGAGTATAAACAAAGAACGTGCAAAAGCAGCGCAGCAAAAATAATTAATTAAGGTTCACCTCCTGTCGTTTCTCCTACTATCCCTTTCCTATATGTTCTGTAAACCGAGTCGATTTAAAAACGAGTGATTTCTTAATACCTAAGTGGGTGTATGTATGTGTTAAAACGAAAATTTTTTGCGGATTCGGTTTACAAAACATATCCTATTGTTGTCATAATATAGAATACATACATGTTTGCGAATCCAGAGTATTTAAGAGATTTTCCTTCCCTGTTCTTTTGCAGATAAGTTTTTATTAAAAAATCCAACGTGTTTCTCTGGAAAATATACTGCTAAAATACTTTTAAATTATTAATTCTTCTTTTTATTTGACCTTCTATTTTTACTGTTTGTAATAATATTACTTAGCCAATGTAGGTCTTTTTTTTTATAAAGTTTTTTAAATTATTTATTTTTTTGATATTTCGCTAACCCTTGGTTAGCATCTTCAGGAAAATGAAATTTTTTTCTTTTTTTTGTTTCGAATAAAATTATTTAACAAACATTAAATCAAAATATTTTATATTATATATTATTATTTAATTTATATTGTATTGTTTGTTTCCTTCTTTATATGTCTATCAAAATTGATTTGCGATACTCTCAACGACCTTTTACTATAATTTTTCTAAAGTGGCTATATTTTCTATCCATCCGGCTTTAAGGGGTTATTGTTAGTTGAAGTAATTTTAGTGATGTAACAAAAAACTTACTGCTTATGTATGTATTTAAAACACACATATATATACATATAACGTAAATGCTTATCTCTTAACCTTTACCCTCTTAGAGGTTACCCATCAAAATTTCATCATTTCGCTTCTATGCATATATGTATGTAGTTGCATATGGGTTGAAAAGAAATTTTGCATTCAAAATAATTTGTAATGTAAAGATTTTTATTCAAATTTATATTTTCATTCTAAATATAAAATAAAATGCAATAAATCTCAAAAAAAGATTCTTATTAATGTTGTTTCAAAGCAATCACGGTACGTAAATAGAGAAGCAAAGTGTTCCAATGCAGAGGCATTGATCACAAAAACCATTTGTGCCACTACGCTTATTATTGGAAGCCACCAGGGGAACAGTATATCTAACATTCAGCCTTCATCATTCTATGCAGAGATTTAAACTTGCTTACAAAATGAGCTCCAGATTTGGTTGCCGGTGAAAACGCACGCTTTCTTGAATTGAAGTTCCTTATAAGTTCATTGGTTAATGATGTCCAAAATTCAATGGAGGTTACGTTGATTTTTTTTCTTGGACCAGTGCTCAGAGGCCTCATAAGTATGCAATTCATGAAACGGAACTAATTGGAAAAATATAATGTGCACTCAAAATGTTATGTAAAATTAACTGAAATTTCGATTTAAAATAAATGGAACTTCACTTAAAAACAGGCTTCCTTATTTTTCTTATAAATTTAACGAAAATTTCTTAAATCCATACAAACAATTGGTGTTTTGTTTATGTTATTTATGATTATTTTATTTTGTTTATCTTAACTTACGAATATACAAGCAACGACTTCAGCAAAAATGAAAGATTTTTACTTCGTTTCTGATATTTTAATCACATTCGCAGTGGAGACAGTTTTTAAGAGTAATGATTCTTACGCAATTGCTCATCGACAATTTTGTTCAAAGTTCGGTATTCGGCGAATAAGTGATGGAACGAGCGTAAATTTAATTCGTTCGTGGGTGCAGAGATTTTGCGTAACTGCTTCGGCTATGAATGCCCTACAGCCAGGATCCAGTCGATCTTCAAGGACTCCTGAACTGGTTGAAAGCAGTTTAGAGCGATTGTTAATGAAATTTTAAAATCCGCATTTCTATTCTATCGTTCAATGATCTTAATAAAACTTTGTATCAATTATTACGTTTTTGATTTAAGTTTGAAAATATAAATCTGCTACCAGACACCTTGTAGAAATGTAAGAATATATATTTGTTTGTAATTAATTTATGTTTGTTGTTTGAGCCACATATGTACGTATATGTTAAAAGTTGTCCGTAGACATTCAACAAAATTATTTCAAAATGCTATATAATCTCACATGTTTAAATAAAATTTTCCCTACACTATTTGAGAATTCCGAAATATTTGACCGTACCAAAAGCAAAGCATAATTTCTATAAAAACAACAGATTAACTGATTTATACACTTGAATTTTTTTTATGTTACTGATAAAAAGTTTTAACATAAAAAAAGGACAATTTTGAAAGTCGATAAAAATCAGTATTAATATGTCTTAGTTTTTTAAATGAATGTCATAATCAGTTAAAAATAGAATTGGGTACAATTATAAATATTTATTCATTTAAAAATAACTGAACGGAGCACTTCTTGAATAAACAACAGAAATTTTGTAGAGTGTAGAGAAGAGGCAGTTGGTGAAGTGATTAGAAGAATAGATAGAGCTTAATTCTTACAGAACTTTGCTGTTGTAAAGAAGAGCCATTTCGTATATATTATTTTACTTCGCTGACGTTTTATTGCTTAACCCAAATTGTACCCGTGTGACCATATGGACACATTGATAACTTGTTGCTATAAGACCTATCAAATGTAAATAAACTTCTCAATAATAACGGTACAACACTTTTTTTCAAGTTTTAAAGTAGCAAAGCTTATTGTCACTAAGCATCACTTCAGTTGATGAATGTGTCAATAAAAGTGTAAAAAATAAAAAAATTAATGAAACAAGAAATTTTCAGATGAAGAAGTAAGTATTACTAAATATTGTCGCTTACGTTATTAATAATAAACTATGTTATGTTATATAACAAAGCCAAGTAATTATTTAATAAATTACAGTTTTAATTTTTTAAAACTTTTGTTTGGTTAGTGTGTTTTTTTTTGTAAATTTTTCCATATGGACACACGGGTACAAACTCAGGCACAATTATTTTTTGCCAAAGTGTAATTTTTTTAATGTTTTTATTCAAATTATAAAGGAAATTAACGTTGAAAGAAGTTTTGCACTATATTTAAGAATTAGATGATGGAGATGAGAACGACGAACGTCAAGTGCGCCAGATTTTTATCGAACCACCAGAAAATTAAGCATATTTTAACGGCGAAGATGACGCTGAAGGTGCAACGGAAGATCTGTGTCCTAACCTACTAAAAGCCGGTTGTGAAATCGTGTTTAAAAACGGCCGTAGGTTATCTACAGATGAAGATCTTCCCAATTTTCAAACAAATGTAGAGGTGGATCAGATACAACAAAATGTGCTTGATAATTCTACTTCAAACATATCAGTAAATTTACTGGATTTATCGTCCTCAGATTTTGCAGAACAAATTGGTCAACCAATTGCCAAAAAAAGGAAAGTAGTGCCCAATAAAAGTCGTGCTTGTGAATTTAAATGGGATGTTTGCGATGGCAGAGAGGGTATGATCCCAATGTTCCCTAAATCAAATTATGAAGACTGTCGTGGGCTTAAACCACATACGTTATTTGAAAAATTATTCGACGATGAGATTTTTCATCTTATAATTGACCAATCAACCAAATACGCATAATTTCGATATCAAGCAAATTCATCTATTACCATTGCCGTATTGAAAACATTTATTGGAATTCTGCTAATAAGCGGATATAATTATCACACAAGTATGCGTAATATGTGGTCAAATGATGAGGATTTACGAAATAATTTGGTTTGCGGCATCATGCGCAAAACGCGTTTTATGGAAATTTTAAAATATTTACATTTTCCCGATAACGATACTCCCAGGGCAACAGAAAATCAAAATTTGACAAAATGTGGAAGTTACGCCTTCATATCGCTTCATATCGTACCACAGCGAACCCAATAAATAAATAAAATGAAAAACCAATCTCATATACTTATATGTAATTTGATCTCACATTACATTGTACCTTATATAGTATCAAAATGTAATAAAAGTTTTTATTAAAAACAGAAAAGAAATTTTATTTAGAGTCGTAGTGTTTGTACCCGTGTTACCATATAGACACATCACTTTTTTGTCCAAAATACACATTAGATTATTCAAAATTACTTTTTTTCTTTATACAACATATACTATAGAATGTACTGATTCCAATTATGTTAAAATGTTTTGAATTTCTAACAAAAAAAGTTATGGTACAATTCGGGTTAAAATAGAAACATTTTTGATTTGTTAGCGGATTTGAACCACGGACGATCTGGTTGCAGAGTCAACACGCTAACAACTAAGCCAACAATTACTTCTACGATTGTATGATTGTACACACCTTTAGGTCAACTGCTCCCATTCTTTTGTTATGGTGCTGTATAGTCAAGGCGCAATCTATACATCATCTGTATACAACCTGAACCTGTTAAGTGTTAAATTTAGGATACAATATGTTATCGTCAACCATGTCGAAAGTTCTGGAATGATCCAAGAGAACTAAAAATTGAGCATTAACACATTCTACCAGTTTCTACATTTCTTTCTTGTGTACAACACTAACTGCTACGGATACCAGATTGCCGATCGGTCAGCATATTATTGATTTAAATAAATCTCCCAAAGAATTTAGATAAAACTGACAATATACCTATCGGCCTGTAATCAGAATTAGATTTAAAAATATAAATAAAATTATCCAGTTTCTAAATCTTTGGATACTGCTTGGTGGTAAACAGTTTTGGACTGAAAAACTTAAAAAACATAGGATCTATCGCATCCATACCAACAGCATTGGATGTTATTGATAATCGGCTGGAGAAGACATCAAGTTGCCTTATGTTGGTAAAATAGAAGTTATTGTGTGCATTTGGCGCCACTTCGGAATATAAAAATCGGTTATTGACGGCGGTTATGTCGATAGCCCTTGCCAACCAGGTTTGGCAAGTTCTCTTCGATTCTATGGCAGTTGAGAAATTTCCGGCATAGTAGTCAGATTTTGTCTTGTTAAGTAACCTGTTGGTTATCTTAGGTGATGATGGCTATTCCTCATGCAATTCGGTGGTTTTAAAATGTTTCCACCGACTATACAAATAATACCTGCTTTTAATCGCTAGTTTTATGTCGTGAGTGAACCAGCGCCTGCAATGTTTATATATGAGTACATTTTTTGTGCTTAAAAGAACAACAAAATAGGACTTATACAAAAGTGGTTTAGGTTGTATTAGACAAAAGAGAGCTGATCATCAATATAAATGAAGTTTTTTATAATTTGTAACTTAGATTTGTTGAGTTTGGGGATGGAGGAGTTGCTTTGACACGTTAATTTTTTAGCTTTTGTTAATCAAATACTGATGAATAGAGCGATATTAGCACATACACAATAAAAAAGTTTTTGGTCTTCTCGTTGTCGAGACGACGAGCTAACCCTCAGCTACCAACATCACAAACATTTTGAGTATGCAAATTAAAAAAAACTAAATTGTTTTCTAATGCAAATATATGAACGTCCGCTTAAAGGAGCTTGTACTGTGCTTACAAAAGTAAATTAAGAATTTTCCAAATAAATATATGGCCCGCAATTAAATGATCATTTAAGCTCATCCAACAAGAAACAAAATATTGTGTAAAAATAAATGCAAAACGTTTAACATTAAAGTGAAACCATTAATTAACCTGCTTTCAACTTGATCTACTTTTTTCTCTTGCAATTTATGACCGAGCATTTATATATGAAATTAAACATTTAGTAACAAGACTGGAAATATTAAGAAAACCACACAACAAAACAAGAGCAAACATGTAAATGACATAAAACAGAACATTAAGATCAGTGTTCAACACGTTTGCTCCCCAAAGATACTACTACTGACTGAATCATTCCCAAACAAATCAAGGCAAAAAAATTTACAACATGAAACGGCAGCAAATCGAGAACAAATGCTTGAAGAAATGGACAAAAAAAAATCACATGCTTAATTCGAGTCACGTGAATTGAATGCCTTTAACGCGATTTTAACTTCGAAGTATTATATGTTTGCATGTATTTTATGTTAATACCACTTTTGTAATATCAATATACAGTGGAACCTCATGTAAATTTTTTTCTTAGAATTTGTTATACTCAAAATAAAATACTATACATTATTTTAGAATGTAACAAATTTCTTTCATGGACAGTAATTTACCATGATTATAATTGAGTGCGTTAGTGTCCATAAATGTGAACAGAGGGAAACAATAAAATCAGACTTACTAAATATCAGTTACTTTTTATATGAGATCGTCACTGATGACCTGCAATCACTATGCGTGAATCTATTCCTCATGATGTCATCTCTAACAAAAACGCAACAAATTGTAGAAAATAAAATCTAGACAGAAATGAACGGATTTTGTTCTGGTGGTTTTGTTTTAACAAGAACAAGGAGGAAAAAGCACTTTCTGGATTCAAAACATCAAGTGGTTCAGGGATAGACAGAGTAGAGCTTTATTTTCTTTACAACTCTGCTCCTACACGCTTTTTTTATTCCAGTATTGTAGAGACTTTGATGTCAATGGCATGTATTAAATTTTGAAGTTGATGTGTCTGGGGATTGGTATCAGCTGAACCCAGTATTGTTCAGTGACCAGTGACTATGCCTTCGTCCCTGAAAATTTCTGACAACAACTGGCACAAAGTAGCATTAAAAAAAATGTGACCTGTGTTTCTGACTGGTCGCTGTTTCGAACACAGGATCTTTTGTAGTCAACGTACTAATTACTTCAGCTATAGCCACTCTCAGATATGTGTATAAAAATGTACTCCTTCCTTTCCCTTCAACATTTGTTATCCGTAAAAGAAAGTAACATACTTTATGTCCCGCACATTGTTGATTCTATTTTAATTGCGAGAAAAATAATACGAATGCAGCAAAGATTTTTCACTAGATTTTGGGCGCATCCATAGTCTAGGGCATGAGCATTAGTCTTATGAATATGGAGGTGCCGGTTCGAAGCCCGCCTAGACCCTGGGTGTTTCTACAGACAAGCTATAAGAGCTTCCCTAGAGTTTGTGTTGTTTAAAAAAAAAATATCAAATTAAACCTAAAACTATAAGAAAAACTATAACTTTTAAGTCAAGAAACACGATTAATAATTTTGTGGGGCAAATACTCATCTGTGGCCTTAATTTTACATTCGCAGAAAAATTAATTTCACATCTTTCTACATGCGTGTGTGCTGTTGTTGTAATTTTTTGGCTGTAGAACTGGCGATACCTGCTTAAAGCTGCTATTATTGATTTATTGCGTTTAAACTACAACAATAAAATTATATTGCAAACATAAAACTAAATAAAATAAAATATTTGTAACATTCACAAAAATACGTAGAACTCCTAAAAAATATTTGAGAATTACGAAATATACAAACAAAACAAACCAAAATTTTTTTTATACAGCAAACATTTTATTATTTGAGTTCTTGTGTAAACATGTGAAATTTCTTAACTTTTTTTGAGAATTTTGTTAGAGATCTACTGAGGATTTTGGTATGAGCACCAAATGAAATGTGCTTATAGATCAGCTAAACCATATAATAAACATAGATAAATAATCGTAATGAATTTTGACTAATGTTGAATAAGTGAAAGAATAGTTACATAAATATAATATTTTTGAATATCTGAATGCGAGGAAACATTCATTAAGAATATTCTTCCTCAAATAGCTATAGAGTTTTACTTGCTGTACGAGTACATAAGTGGCAATTAGGACAGTGCTTCTTAATTGACCTTTAACATTCCACCTAACAAAAAAATTATTAGGGCAAATAAAAAAATTTAAAAAAAAATAATAATAATTATGCCACACAGTTTGTAATAAAATAAATATCTCCTGCAACATTTGCATAACTACGAACATGTATTTTTTTGTATTTGAAAAATGTTATAAAAATGTGAAAAAGAAGTTCCTTATTACCTTTCTGCATCATTTCCGTGTGAATTTCCGTTTAAAGTTTAACTTTGTTATTGTATCTCAGATACTGTATGAATGGAAGAATTTGTTTAGCTCCCACGTACAAGTACGCAGTGCCACACAGTACAAACGCTCGTATTTTTACATAAAATTGCTCGAAAATGTTACGTTTCAAAATACAAAAATCATCTTTTGTTGTACGTAAAAATCTTAAGTTTCTATAAGACAACGAATAAATATACCAACAAAAAAAAAACAAAGGAAAGAAATAATTTTATTTAATGAATGGCTATTTAATTCTTTTCAAATTGCAACGTAGCAAATGATTTTTTTCTTACTATTTGATGAAATTAATTTTATTTCAAAAAGCTTTTTACTCTTCCAAGTACAATGCAGTATTTAATGCGTTCTGTGGTGTTTTTTCCTTTCTCTCACTATCTAAATTATTGTTATTCTATTTGTATAAACCCCAAAGAAAAAGAAAACTTGTTTTTATTACAACAAAATTAGTAGTTGCAGCAAAAAGAAGCAATAGAAGTCTTTCTATAAACAAGTGCAATATACGATTAGGGTGTTCCTAAGATGGAATTTGCATTCAATTGTTGGGACATTTTGCTACATAACTAATAACTTCAACTTTAAAATATGTGTAGATTTATCGTATTTGCAAAGTTTTTTAAGATGGGGAAATATTTTTTTTAACTGAAAAGCATATTTTTTTAAATATAATATTTAGTACTTCTATGCCCGCATCTAGTGTTTTTAGTTAAAAAGAATGGGATAAGTAAACTAATTATGTATTTTTATTGGTTAAACTAATGTTATTAGTTAAGGACAAACTGTGAATAAGTGAACTACACTATTAATTATAGTGTCTGTTAAATATATCCGAATTAATGAAATGATTTCCAATTGTCATTGCTTCGAATATTCCACTATGACGATAACGAATATAATTTAGTGGGTTAAAAAAATATTGAATCGTTTTTGCAAATCATTTTGAATATAAATCAACGATTCTGAAACTTTTTCTTTGGTTTTGTCAATACCAATAGCCACAGCAAATGCAGAAAGATTTTTTTCACAAAGCAATATCAATAAGAACAAAACAAGATATAAATTAGATAAACCGATAAATCAATTTTTATAGATTTTTTTTATTTTTTTATTGTTTATAGATTTTTTGGTTTGTATGTTTGATATTCAAACAATTCTCGTTTGATTAATTGAATTTTAAACATATAGATCTTGGGTTTATATTCAGACGTTGGGAAAAATCCACTGATGAGCTAAGTAAGCGTTAGCGAAATAGTACTATATGGATATGCTTTCCTCCTCAATTTTTGAGTTACTTTTGTAATAAAATGCTTTATGATATTTTTCATACTGTATGAGAATATCATAAGGTATGTAATAATAAATTTCACATATAATTTATAAGGGAAAAAGCACAATTAGAATCATATATATAATAATAATTTATTTATTCTTTACTAAGTGTAAAGCACTTGTCAAATTCACAGCAACGTAGCCAGGAAAATAGTGCGATATTGTCTAATTCAGACAATTCTGACAAATATCTGACTATATTCTTACATAAAATAAATATATTATAATAATTTATGTATGTGGAAGGTCACATATAACAAATAAAGTTTGATTTGCTAGATTTTGTTTGGTGAATATTAACAAAAAATGAAAAAATAAGCTGCGCCTTGGACAATCTCATTAGAAATTTATTTAACTAATTCAAGTTTAGAATTGGTAAGGACGGAAAGCTCAAAAGAGAAATAAAAAAATATTATTATTTATGTGCTATTACACTTTAAGAACACAGCTTTTTGAAAGTTATTTGTTTTTATAACAGTGTTCTAGCGTCTCTGATATTAAGGGGACGTATTAAATTTTGAAGCTACGTTTTTAGTAGCCATTTTTAGTAATTATTTTACTGCGCCGGTGCTACACAATACCGACAAAGGAGAGCGTTCTGATCTGGTGGTGGATTAGATACAGCTGAACCCTTTACGGTTCAGTGAGCAGTGACTATGTCTTCGCCCCTGAAACCTTGCGACAACAACTGACACAAAAACACCAAGTCCACATCAGAAAAAATGCGAGATATTTTTATGAGTTCGTAACTGGGGTGGAAGCCAGGAAAGTGTTTCATTTTGCAGTCAACGTGCAGACTACTTCAACCATCGCCACCCACATTTGTTGCGGCAAAGACCCTGTGAGTGTTCCAGTAAGTGTTTCAATTTTCCTCCTATTCAGCCAAAGAGTAATGACGGGCCTTCTATTATCAAAGTTGCGGAGCATATTGGAATGGTTCAGGCCATTTGTGGCCGTCCAGTATTTATATCGTGTTTAATGTTATTCATGTTGAAACCAAAAAGGGCGTAGTTAAAATAAAAAATCCGAGTCCCTTTATTAGCCTGCAGGTCTGCCTGCTATTCATTCCCTATATCTTGGTACCCGGATAAGGGAGAAATATTTGCGTGTAGCCATTGAGTTCATGTCACTATGTGATGACCTTTGAGGTGAATATGTAGTTCTCCAGAGCTTTTAGCACCGATTGGCTATCAGGGAGTATTTTAATCATAACTCCGTCGTATCTCCTTTTTGATATGATATTCACAGCTTCTAATATGACAAATATGCATATCACGTTATAAATTAAAACTGATTAAACCCTTAAAACCTTTCCATTTTGTAGTACAAAGAATCAAGAAAATTCTCGTATTTTATTTATTGCCGTTATTATAACTTGGCGTTAGTTAAACGTGTGATTTTATCGGACGGATAAACACTTTTTCATTGTTACAACTTCACTTTAATCTAAAAGCGAGCGATAAGCTAAAACCAAATTTACGTCTATGCAGAAAAAAGAACTTGTAGTACAGATTCAAAAACCTCAGATGTTGAAAGAAATATACGTTCAGAAGAATATGACATACACCTTTCTGATGTAGAAATGACTAGTTCATGCAATTCAGACCTATCTTTTAGCATGTCTCAAGAACCATCTACTTCGGCAGATACTCGAGGCAGAAAATTAATTGTAAATGATAGACTGGCAGCCGCTATGGACAAATGTAAAGTAAACAAGATTGTTTGCCCGTCATTATCAAAGCGCCTTCTACGGAACAGCTCTTAGGGGTTCCACATATTCCTTCAGCATCACGTAAAAAAGTTTTTAGCGCGATTTTTGATACTTTGGAGAAATGGGGTTTGTTGGAAAATGTTCAGGCTTCTGAACTTTGAATTAATTTTACAAGCGGCAATTTCATCAGTGCAATTATATTCTCCGTGCGGCACCGATATTACATTATTTAAAAAATTTAAGGAAGCTTTCCCAAAAATTAACTCTCACAATATCTCAGACTGCGACACAAGTAGTGAACTTGTTGGACTTATTGGTGAAAACCGTCAGAAAACACTTTTGTTCTGTCTACAAACCCTAAGAAATGATCATGAGCCTCGTCATGATTACACAGTGTTCTTGGAACTCGTCGTAATCCTTTTGGGAGGCATTCCTCCAAAAGGAAAAAAAAAAACGAAAACCTGGCGCTTATCATCAGGCCCGGTGGATGGCCAAGGCTATTTATTCCATAAAAATATTTCTCTTAAGTAAAGAATTCCCAATAACAGAAACTGAGGAGACAGCATTATGTAGGATATGTGTTGTTGTTGTAGTTAATTACATAAAACCATTGTTCGGTGTAAATAAAGCCGTTGAAGCCCAATGGAACGATATTTTATTTTTAAAAAATTTAAATAAATATAAAGAAAAAGATGCTGTACTTGCAGGAGTTGGCTTAAAATATTTTTTTAATCATCTATGGTACTTAGCAGAAGAGCCAGTTCTCTTCTCCTTGTTTGATGACAATGTACCACTTGAAGTCAAGCTACGAATGTCAGAAAAATTGGAATTAATCAATAGGAAAGAAAGTGAAGATGTTGAAGATGACAATTTAGCTCTGAAAAAATATTTGGTACCTTATAGCGAATTGAATTATTTTCTGGAAAAGGATTTACCATGTAGCTTAATCACTAAAAAGTCCTTGATGTTGTTTAAGCTTTTCAAAATAAGCACATCATTTATTGAAACTGATACCAGCGAATGGTCTGGCAATGAATTTTTCAACAAAGGGGAGTCAAATTGATGGAAGAGTTTAACACAGTTTTCACTAAAAATGAGCATCAAAAGCAGTTTATTCTACAAGTAAGATAAAACGTTTTCAAGTATTTGTTAATAATAATCAATTTCTTATCAAATTTTTCAGGTCATGCAAAACTACAGAAATAAATATCCGCAGCATACGAGAAAAGCCATGAGTGTTTCTTTCTAATAAAAACAAATAAATAAATAAATTATTATATATATGTACCAATGTGTAGTAAATAAAAATTGAGACTTTTATTATTAACATGCAAAAACAATTTAGTCAGGACGCAGAACTATGGCATATGTTTATGCCACTCTGCACTTACATACATATGTACTATATAAGTAATTTCAAATCTCAATGCGGCACGTGTTAATGTTAAAATATCAATTTGAAACTTTTACAGCATGATTATTATGCTAAAAATAACATTTTTTTCTTAAAATTCAAATTGAACAACATTTATTCATTTTAACATATTAGTGTCCTTCTTAAAATACACACAAATCATTTAGAGAAAAGTTTTATATAAAGAGACTTACTTGCATTAGTTGTATTTGAGAACATTTAATTAAATTTAGTTGTGTTAATCAAATATTTTCGTAAATAGTGTTCTATTTATTCAGCAATACAAATTAAGATAACAGGGTCATGTGGCAATCTACATTTAATTAATTATTTTATTAGAACTGTTTCTCCCGAAGTTTTTAAAATGTTTGCAAGAATTTTTTTATAAAAAACAAATCGTTACCATCAGTCTCAAAGGATCTAACTAAGTCCACATATTTTAAAATTTCTATTTTTGATGCAGGGCAGAATAAACAAAAGTACATCGTTTGCAGAAAAAAATTCTTATATTTGTTTTCTAGTGCTTATTTTGCAGAGACAAAATGGAAACAAATTTCATATATGAAACAAAAATAAAAATTCAATATTAATACTGCAAACTGCATTCAATACAAAAAATTATAAAAGCATATCAAAATATCTAAAAATTATCTCAAAATTCAAATACCCATATCTCTTTCGTTTTTTATTAAATTCTGATGTTTTATAAACTTCATAGCTGTGGAAGTAAACAGTCAGGTAGTTGACAACAATTTTCCTGTTTTAGCCCGAACTGCAGCAAAGCTCTCTCTCCATCAGACCCGATATAGACTACATAGATTCTTCTACGAATCCCTTCTAACCTTCATATCCAATGGAACCAATTTCACAAAGTTACATACACTCGTCCAGTTATACGTCGATTCCAACAAAAGTAAAATAATCGTGTCGTGTCTAATGCTACGCTCTAAAGTTTCTAAAATCCGACCTACAGCTGTGAAATCGTCGACAGAAAAAGAAAACATGTTCAGCAATGCAATTCTACACAAATTCGATCTTCAGCAACCGTGGCTAGTATAAAACTGCGTAATATAATATTTCACGTCACAATATCTCTTTATTAATCATGTATTGACATCGGTTGTCACGGTTTAAGGCCATCTCCCCTTTTCACTCCTAAACCAAAGTTCCTGTCACCTACGTAAACACAGATGTGGACCATCAATTCGGAGCGCTATGGCCGTATTATAACCAACTTTTTTAGCCTGCAATTGAAGATTATAAACTGGACGACTTGTGGTTTCAACAAGACGGTGCCCCAACTCACAAAACACGACGGATTTTGGCTTTATTGTATGAGAATTTCATATTTTGGTGTCGTCAAATCGCCCAGAATCGACTTCTGCAACCAATCTAGAGGCGGTCCTTTAAATGACATTGTATTTCATACATAATAGCAAAGTCAAACCATTATAGCGAAGTAAAAGTATCACCAAAATCACAGATTTATGTGTATTTTCCTTTACATGTGAACCCGAAAAATAGATGTCACTGTAGAAAGACACATAAGCTATAAATAAAAATAATAGCAGTATGGCGCGATGGGTAATATATGCCTCTCTGAAGCCATATAAGCGACGGAGATAATAACGTCACCGAAGGCACAGGTAAAAACAAAATCTGTTTGTCATATAGTACTACATTAAATATATAATGAGTATTCAAATAAATTTAAATTTTAACGTAATATTTTTTAAAACTATTGTAATAGCCACAGAAACACTTTGACGGGTCCACTAAATGACGGCGTTCAAATCTGGAATAATAATGTTACATAATTGAGGTTGGGTGGCCTTCGAATAGCAGGAGGGTTGGGATGGAACATCTGTCTGTTTACACACTTGCACCAATACTTTATTATTTCTTCCATAACGGTCTCGTTGATGTAGTTATTACGCACCTAGAATTTGTCATAATAGCTTGGACTGTGTTTTTCGTAGTGTTTGGATATTTGACGCACAGGCTATACCTCCCAGCTGGATGCTGTAATTCCATATTGGTTTTGTAATGCTCTTGTATAAAAGTCCTTTTTACTCCAGAGATGTTGTGATGAGCTTTGGCCAGCTGTCATTTTAACGTCAATGTGAATTTCTAAATACTAAACAACAGAACGGCGTTGTTATTTACTTTTTTTCTGGTCACGTAAGTACATTTGCCCCGATTTACTTTTATTTTCAAGAGACTGAGCCATTTCTTTAGTTCGAGTATGCGTGTCTGTAAAAGTTGATAACCAATTTTAGAGTTTCCATTTATTAAGGCGGCGTCATCAGCAAACATTGAGGGCTCGTTAGCATATCTGTGTGAAGATAATATATAACAGTGGACCGAGTATACTGCCCTGTATGACACCAAACGAAATAAACCTGATAAAGGAAAATCTATCCTTAAACTTTACCGTAAATGTCAAATGGCTTTGGAATAGTTTACGTGCGTTTTGCGAAAGTTCTTCTATTATTTTTATATCGTTGCAAAATTTCTCATTCCAAAATTTGTATGTTTTAGAATTATCTATAAATGGTGTCATACCCGTCGCGAAAACCCGATATGGTGATCTGCGATAAAGGTTTGCGTGCTGAATAATTACTTTGAATAACTCCTATAGAATTGGTAGCAGGCTAATTTGTACGAAGTAATCTGATTTGGGTCATTACCAGGCTTTGGAATCATAACGGTTTTGTGTAAAATGTGATTTAATAATTTTTTTTTCAAATTATTTTTTTTTATATATGATTCTAATTTTAAAATTGTGCTTTTTCCCGAAAAAAAATGTGAAATGTATTATTAAATACTTTATGATATTCTCATAAAGAATTTTTTTTTTATAAAAGCAAACTCAATAACTGAGGAGGAAAGCATATCCATATAGTACTATTTCGCTAATGCTTACTTAACTTTATTCGAATCATATACATATAAAGAGATATTGCTAAAATAAATTTCTTTTTTTTTTGTTGTAATTTTTTTATTTTCAGTAAGTAGAACTTTCTTACTTATTATACTTACAAGTTTTATCAACCATCTTTTAAAAAACTCTTGCGATTGATAAGTATGTATATTCAAAAGCATCAAAAGACCTGCTTAGTGTCATCTCTTCAGAAAGTTACTCACTGGTATAGTAAGGAGCATTACCTAATAAGCGCTAGAGGAAATGGTTGAGTACTTGCCGTGTTACTGTTCCCCTCTCGCCGTTAGGCGGTCATCTGCAATGGGGTTCCCATTCCTGCAGGTGGTATCGGGACACGACAGGCAGAAGCTTATTATTCGGGAGTCGAGATGATTTGAGACTGATCAGGTAACACAATGGGACATTAGTGAGCTGGTTCCGTTTGGATTTGGCGGCCTGCGAACCTAACTAAACAACTAACAATTTCAAATTATAGCACAATTAAGCATCAACTCGTGAGGTGACCGATATAAGTTTGTTCCAATTAATGTCACAAATTTTTCAATTTCGATTAAACATATTTTTAACAAAACAGCAGCCAGTTCATTTATTTTGTTATTACTTCTGCCCAACCTTTTATATAAATATAAGTTTCTATACCATAATCTATAGTTCCAGAATACAGTTTTATATTTTTGCCTTCTACTTTTATGTAGACATGACAAAATTCGTTACTGGTAGGCTATCCACTAGAGAGAATGTTCTTGCTTACATCAGTGTGTGTAAATTAATCCGACACTTAATTAGCATGCAGAGAAAAAGTGTGTGACAAAATACGGCACTGAAGGTATACACGATATGTGAATCACAACATTCCAGTCGCTACAATGCGATGCACGAACTAAAGGAAAGGGATAGTGAGGAGATAACATGTGGTGAAGCTCCACTATCATACAAGACTGTTTTTGCACGTTTGCACGTGTTGCAGCGCCTCTGATATCAAGACGTATTCAGTTTTGAAGCTTTGTTTGTGTAGCCATTTTTTAGTAATAATTTCACTTCGCTAGTGCTACACAATACCGGCGAAGGAAGTACCTGTAGATTGGGTACAGTGGAAGCCGGTACTGTTCATTGACCAGTGACTATGCCTTCGCCATCGAAATATTGGGATAACAACTTACACAAAAACACACTAATGTACATCAGAAAAAATGCGAAATGTTTTTATGACTTAGTCTGAAACTGGGGTCAGCACATTCTCAGGAAATTTGCAAAATTAATCCTGCTGGAGCGGGAAATAGAAGACTGCGGGAAAATAAAATCCCTAATAGTGAAGCATTGAAATTTCGAAAGTTCTTTTTCATATGCACCGAAAGCAAATCTCTATATTAATAACCCTGTTCCCTGTTCATCATCACGGCTGGTATATTGGTGTGGACAAAATAAAAACTATGAAAAAAAAAATAGAATAAAGCCATACATCGCCATAAGCTGGTTGCCAGTTTTGTCAACAATTGTCGACAAAAAGCTATTAACTATTTTAAAGTCAATGGTCTACATTAAAAAAAGTCAAATAAGTACTTTTCCATTTTCATGTATATATATGTATTTCCAAAACTTTCGTCGAAGCATAATAAAGGGTTTTCGAAGTGGAACGTGACAGTTTTAATGTTCTATTGTGAATGGTTTTTTTAAAACTGCGTTAACTGCCAAAATAATACACAAACAAACTTCGTCATGGTAAAACACATGAAAGACCAACGTTTGCAAATGGTTAAAATACACTACCGAATCTGAGTTGATATTTCCAACTTTAAGATCGTGTACTCGAATTTTCTGGCATAATAATCGTTCCACCCGACAAGCTGTGGGCATTATTGTCCACGTCCTTTTCAGGAATTAGCCATCTACAAACCACGCTGTAGCGTATTTTGCGAAGAAATCTTGCCATACGTTGGTAATCACGTTCGAACTGACTCTTGAACTAAAGCCACTTGAGTATTCGAATGTTGAAACTTGTTCAATTGTTATTCAATTGTTGAGTCATTAAATTTAGATGAGGGCAGACGCGACATAAAATCGAAATTGCCAACATTCCGGTCGAAATGTGTGCGAGAGTGATGAAAAATTTAGTTCAATAAAGCGATCGCTCTGAAAGGATGCGTTGCAGTCATATGTCAGAAATCAAATTTCATTCTTATTTAGATTGCACTTGGATTAAGTTTGAACTCAACTTCTCAGATATTCTGTGTTTTTTAACAGATAAAATTTTTATGTCCAATGGAAAACCCGATGTATCTGTGACAATATGAAGGACTGTGAGCCCACTCGTAAACTTAATAAAGCTAAATCTTATAACATTAATTTTATTATTCTGAAGGTTGTTTAGAGTCACTTGTAATAAAAAGTATAATTTCATAATATTTATTACAACCTATTTCGTTATATGAATTAACCTACGTTGAGTGCTTAACTGTACTCAAACTACTACTCCATATTGACAGAAAAATTGTTTTTATTTATTAAAATTTTGCAATGCATTTTATATTATTTATTTATTTTTAATTAGTTGCTTTTTTACGCCACTATACGATTTTAAGCAGTTGATAGACAAACAGCAAATTATACAAATTACTTGCTTTATCTTAAATCACTTTCGAACGGAATAAATAATAAAAGAAGAGCAAAAAACGAAAGGGATGATGGAAATAAATCAATAAACATGATGTTTTGACCTCAAAAATAAATACACATTTCGAGAGTCATATCCCTTGTTAAACATATTTTTATGATTTCTGTTCTCTCCCACCGTTAGAGAAAATAATGAACGGCTACGCTTCGTTGGTAAATTTGCATTTAAAACACCCATTATGTTTCATTATGAGCATGTAGCGTCTAAATTAATTGTTACCCAGTTTTCTTTTTTAATATTTTAATTACAAGGTTGGTTGCTGAAATAACCGAGGAAAAAAAGATATGAAGAGATAAGAAACTCGTTTAAATAACAAATGACCACAACAATTGAAGTAGTTTTTAGGTTTCCAAACCTATTCAAAGTTTTATTTAAAAACAAAAACAATCTCCAAAACGCATAGTCATTTAAGAGGAGGCTATTAAGTAAATTTTAACACATTTTTAGCTTTTAAATATAATAATTTTTACACGAGTAGGTGAAGTTTTTCCAACGAATGTTCAAAAAAGACCAATACAGCGAAGAGTTAGGTTCTAAAATGTTCAACAAAAATGTCATTCGTAGTCCCTTCCATAAATATTCTGAACTTAATATAGACCAGAAGTGTGAATATTATAAGATTCAATAGGCTTATTCACTCACTAATCCCTCAATATGTGTTTAGAATTACTCAAATATAATAATCCAGAAAAATACCGTACAGATTTGTAAAAGTTTTTCAGCCTCGAACACATATATTTACATGCGCAGTGAAAAATAGTTGAACACTCCTTTGTTACTACTTCTGATCTACTTACTGAATATCAATAAGTCCATATTTTCGACTTTCATTTGAATTTATTAAGAACAACATCCACAAAATTAATCTGAAAATTAATCTATTTTCGTGAAGTGATTTTATTCAATAATCTTTGCTTACTAATATATATGTGTACTTATGTACAGAATATTTGATTTAACCCTGCTGTTAGATTAGGAAAAATATGCGAATCTTTCATTAGAAGACCATTTGGTCCAAACTGTAGTGTGTGTATGTATTTGTAAAATCGAAAAATTTTGCGGATTTGGTTTACAGAACATACCCGATAATCTTATTTTCGTATGTAATTTTATTAAATGCTGTAATGCAAATTATTATTATAAACAAAATTATAAACCGTTGATTATTTAACTGACCGCACGTTTACCGCATATTTTTACACCATCTCAAGCATCCAGCTATGCTTGTGTTGTACTTATACTTTTTGTATGGTTTAAAATTTTGGTTGTAGATTCAGAAGTATATTCAAAATCTGCCTACGTCTGGAAAATACATCCATATCTTGGAAAAGCTAAAAATGCAAAGCCTGAACAGAACCGGCTCCAGTTGCATCCAATCCACTGGCACATTAAAACGCCCTCATTCGTCGGTAGTGTGTAGCACCGGCGAAGTAAAATAATTACTAAAAATGGCTACTAAAAATGAAGCTTAAAAATTGAATACGTCTCCTTGACATCAGAGACGCTACAACACTGCTATAACATGCAAAAGCAACTGTAGATAGTGAACGTTTAACACATGTCATGTCTCTCACTATCCCGTTCCTCTAGTTCCAGCACAATGCATCGCATGTGTTGGGGTCTACCCCTGAGTGCTGGTTCAAGAGAAAAAGATCCCTTTATATTAGTATGCATTTGATTCTGTGGCATTGCGATGTTGGTGTCGGATGTCAGCATAAAACACTACATAAAGCGCAAAACAAATCGAGTATCCGGTTTCACCTGAGAAAACATATTTAAGATATAGAGAACATTATATGTAGAGCATGCGAAGAGGAAAACAAAACACTGGAAGACTATGTGTATCACTGTTCAGCGTTTAGTCGGACTAGGGGAGAAATTTTCCGGAGGCCGAACATACGGTATTTGAAACGACCAAGGGAATCATATTGGAGGGACCTAAACGAGTATACAAAACGGATTGATTTTCTGAAGTGACCATATAATCGGATCTGTTTTCAGTGGATGAACCCCGAATCTTCGGATAGAGTACATAAAATGTATTTTTGGTCGTAGATATCATCCCGTAGGGAATTATCTTGAAGGTGTCGCCTTCTCTAACCTAACCTAACATACTAGTATCCAAACAGACTCACGCAAGACCACAGTAGATGGTCCTAATTACACTATGTGTATCTTAATTAGAGCTCTACAATGTGATGCTCTATAGATATTACGAAAATTCTAATAAATAAACATTTAATTTTCTGAAAATAAACATTTAACTACGCTGTCTAATAAAGATTTTCTGAATAGCCGTCGCTTCTGTACATTTAATGCAGATGATCAATGTGGAGTATCAATCATTAAACCAGTTCATTTGCATCTATGTTCTTCTACCATGTTAGACGATGTTAAAGTGAATATACCATAGGTATTTAATTTCGGATTGCTTTGGTACAGTGCGCTTACACTAACGAAAAAATTTTCAACATTTTGTTTTATCTGAAGCCGCATTATGTGATACAATTGATATATGTGCATTGATGCAGTAAAAGTACATGCATAAACATTTCAATTTCCATAAAATCTCGAATTTAACACAAATTAATTAATTCTCTGCCGACTCTGTCCCATCATTCGTCGAGGGCATTGTTAAGAAGCTTCGGATCGCCAAACCAGAAATACTTAGTCGGAATCTCGAAGCCAAATGTCCCTTCAAGAAAGCTATAAGGAACCATGAGTCGACCCGAACGTGTCTCTGATCCCCTAAATATTGCAGCGTGTGCACAGTCTAGGCTGGGATTTAATTGCATTTGACCTTACTGCTACCAGAGCAACTTCCTGCGTTACCAGAAGGTTGGAAGGAATCCAATCAATCATAGCAAATAAGGGTTTAGTTGGAGTAGAGCAGAGTGATCAGGACAGCTGACTGTCTGCGCATCCTGTCCATCAGCTTACAGTAACACTGATATTTGCACACCGTCTACTACCGCTCTATGACTGTGAATTTGACATAAATATTTTATACCATTTTAGAAATCATATGGCGCCATTTGCTACAGAGTTTGAGTCCAATGCCGAAATTTTATTTACTCATAGTACTGAAGAGGCCTTATGTTAATTATATATTAGATTTTAGGAAAAGGCTGTTGTTATGTTTTGTTATTATTTTTCTTTTAATTAACTGTCGACTCAGTTTTTTTTTTCCAATACAAATAAATGTACGAACGAAACGAACGATGTTTTAATGAAAATAATATTATAAAATAAATGGTACTAAATATTTTAATGCTTTTTCTTTCTGAAATACGTGTTTTTTCTCGAAATTGGTGCGTTTTAAATTTAAAAATAGACAACGCTGGTCAACTAAGATATAAATAGTTACTTTAAGACCATACACGTGTTAGATAGAATCTCATTGATTATACTTCTGTGTATTGTTTTTTGGTCTTATAAAGCACAGTGATTCCGTAGGAACGCGTTCTAGGCGAAAATTATACATCTCAATAATCCTGTTACTGGTTTTACTAGCAGCAGCCTGTAACAAATTTCCTAAAAATAGTACAACTCATGTATGTGGCCAACTCCCTTGTATTACTATAAATTTTAAAAATATTTGTGTTGATAACAGCACCGACTAGACTTTCAAACTCCTCTGACACTAAAAATTTACGGTATAATAAATTTACTTGAAATTTAAATTTAATTTAGATAACGGAGGAATGCAGAAAAGAATTTATAGAATATTCTATAGCTAAATGTTGCAGTGAAGAGAACAATGGCTATTTGAAAAACTGTACATGATTTAAATAAAATTTGCGCAAATGAAAAGAGTTAACAAATATAATCTGGTATCGCACAAAGAATTTAACTTTACCACCTGGAGTTGGTATGTTTAACATTAAAATGAGAACGAACTAAACTTAAAAATACATTAATTTCATTGTTAAACAAGATAAAATCCTAACAACGAATGCATATGCCTGGATGTGTCTGCGTATGCGAGAGTAAAAAAAGACGTGAAAAATTTACTTAATGTGTGAAAGAAAATATGGTTGTGAAAAATTAAAATATAGGAAATGCTACGCAATCTTAATTACCGCCTAACACTGCAAGTTAAAATCGCAAACGAGCATATAATGTAAAAAGAAAAACATAATTTTGCATCTTTTTGAAATATTTTACATCTACGAATCTGTTAATAGCTCAACACACGGCTTATACGTCATCTATATCAATATGAAATTTCTTATTTAATTTATCTCTATAAATAAAAATACAAGTCCTGACTCATCGGTTAACTCATCAAAGCACAGACCAAACGCTAAAGACTTGAAATTCGAGACTCGTATACTTCTTTCGATAAAGAGCTCATTTAGTAAGGGATTTTTTGACATTCGAACGATCAGGGGATACAAATGGGCAAAAATGCATGAAATAGGTAAGCTAATATCTGCGAAACTAAGGGTGGCGATGACTGCAGTACTCTCTTTCTTCAAGGAATGGGTCTATAATAATTGAAATTATAGTATGGCACTGGAATATTGCAATATTAAAGAAATATTTATTGCCCAGCGGAATGCCTAATAAAAAGATATCGATATATTTAGTGCTCTTTGTTGGGCCTAGTATTCGATGGGGGACTTAAAACACAAGTGGATTATGAAGAGCAATTAAACTTGAGTTGAGTGGAATAATAGTTAGTTATGGAAATGAATTCTTGCAATTCTGTTTGATTGCTTTAGTGTAAGTAAAAGCCATGTAAATACCAAGAGATCTGCAATTTGAAAATTTACGAATCACTGGAAATATAAACTGCATTCGCCGCCATATAAACTAGTGTATCATATTTTTCATTGCAGGATAATTCAAATTATAAACTCGATAATTTCAATATGTATATTTTCCACTGTTACCGGGAACAGAAATTTGAAATTGTTTTCATTTTTCTACAGCAGACGTTCCCACCAACTTCTAGTGTGAGAAATATTTTTTCCAATAGTCTAATAAAAATAAATTCACCATTAATATTTATGTATTATGAATTTTTATGTTTGTGTAAATTTTGTTATTAATCCAAAACCAATTAAAGTAAAAAAATTCTTTAATATAAAACGGAGTATGTAGAATTAACTGAAAAATTGCTACGGAATCCCATTTGGGGAACTATGGGCCTACAGTAGCATAATCATAACCATTAGAGAATTGAAAAGACTGATGATTTACCGCAACTCAAACAGAGAATTAATTTTGGTGAAGAAATAAAGAATCCACGTGTGATAATTATTGTTTTTATTAAACGCAACAGGTGTGCCATGAACATTTTTCGGAAGTGAAAATTTACGATTTTTTCAAAACGTGCCGTGCCGTTTTTGTTTTCGTTCTTCAGCTTTCAATCGTTTTCATAAATACGAAAAAAATTAAAACATATTTTTTTCTTACCAAATATGACATTTCTATTAAGTAGCTGCTTTGCAGACAACTGAAAAATAAATAAAATTAAACAAAAAGGGGAAAAAATATTGAAATAATTGTGGGAATTTTGAAAATAGATTATAAAACTGCTTGAAATTAAATTTTCTTCTTAAAAAATTGTCAGGTATTAATACTTGGTGGTTGAATAGTTCCAGTTCTTGCTTGATTTTCACATTTTTTGTTGTTGATTTGAAAACTTTAAAAAGTATATAAAATACGTTATTAAAAATAGTTTTGCATATTTTTCAAGACAGTGTTGAAGAAACACCAAACACCCTTTGAAATATATTTTCAATGCTTCTTTTATGTAAGAGATTTCAAATTAACAATTCCACCTGGAAAGAAATTTAAAACGAAAAAATTTTGAACTTTCGTTTCGTTTCGGAGAAGGCAAGCACAATTTTTTCACATTCGAACGAATTTGGTTTCTGTGACACACGTGATAATATTATACTGATTGTTCGAAAATCAACTTTTCAAGAATATGACACAAGTCTCCTTTAACTCGGGAAATATCATTCAAAAAGCGCTTCTAAAAATGTTAGCAATACGTTATTCTTTCTTAGACGTTTTATGAAAACGTGCCTCGCAAGAATTTGGAAGCCACTTACGAATATAAAAATGCAATATATGTAGGTACAGGGTGGCGAAAAAATGTATCGTAAGATGTAAAAGCTTTTGCAAATGGAGTTTTACGTAAACCATATATGTATGACATTTGTGAACTAGACAGCTGCAGAATACAAACAAACAAACAATGGAGCGCTATACTCCGCAAGAGTGTGGAATAATTGTGCCGATTTTTCTAACCAATAATCGGTGGTGTTAGCTCAGCCTCAATTTGGTCATAGATTTCTAATCATGTCGCGCCTACTGGACAAACATTAAGCCGCTTAGCTTCTCTACTCGAGCAGATTGGGAACACAACAGGTCTTCCTACAGCGAATTTTAGTGAAGGACTTGTTCCCATACAAAGAGCAAACAGTGCATCACTTAATGCCTGCTGACTGTAAGTCGCGTGTGAATATCCTGGTCGAGTAATCTCTCGTTTTGACAATTTGCAATGGCCAGCAAATTGACTGCATTTAACCATCCCAGACTTCTTTCTTTGGGGCTACTTGAAGTCGGTGGTGTATGCCAACAAACCCCAGACAATCGACGCCCATAAGGAGAATATTCGACGGGAATGCGAACAGTTATCACCAGAAATATTGCACAAAGTTATGGAAAATGCTTAGTAGCCAATTTTAGTAATTATTTTATTTCGCTGGTATTACACAATACCGAAGAAGGAAGAGAAAGCTAACGCCCGTACTGTTCCAGTGACGATACCTGCGCCGCTGAACCTTCCATATCAGAAAAAATGCGAAATGTTTTTTATGGCTTAGTCCAAATCTGCTCTCGAACACATGACTTTTTTTTGGTTTTTGCTTCAACCATCGCCACTTTTGTGGGGTGGTTCCAGGGGTGTGCCACTGGCATAGGTCTGTCGCCCCACCAAAGTTAGTGGGGGTCGGTCATACATTTTGACTCGATTGAGGCACTCTAAATGGGTCAAAGTGAGATATTTCTAAATTTTATCCATCGGGTCAAAAGTCGGGACATCAAAATACATTGTAGAGGTATGGTTCCTTCGGTAAAGTTTCTTATTTTGATCCCTAGTATACGATTTTCCTTGTAATTTGAGCGATTTTTAAATCGACCCGCCCTAATGCACATGCATAATGGATTTCGAATCTAAATTATGTGTGAAAATTTGGTATAAAAGCACATTTACATACCTTCGTTCCTTAGCTTCGTCTTTAGTATTTTTTTACATACACTCCACATTTACATCTGCTTATTTACTCTAAATAGTAGAAATAAAAAACAGTCTGGTGCCAGTAGCCAAATAAAAGTGTGATACAAAGTGAATGCTTTGGAAAATTAAGTGAAGACTCATAACTCGAATGGATTGAATGTGTGCGCAAAAGTGGAGACGTTAGGGATAGAAAGAAATTCATAATAATAATTTTTCTCAAACATCGGATTTGTCCTGAAAGCTGGTGATCATATTGGAAAAGAATGGTCAGAGAACTCGTATTTATAAATTTATGCACAAATTTATGAACATTTAAGTATCAACAGTTAATTTATATAACGAGAATATGTATGTATCATCTCCTATCTGTTTTCACTATACACAGGGTCCTTGCGATTTATATACGCAATGAACAGTGAAATCGTTACTGTTGATCATATCAATGTCCATAATTTATCCTGGCTCATCCATACGACTCTAGAAGGCCAATATATTGAGTTATTCGCAGCACACTAGTGAATGAGCCAACACATATTCCGTGTGATGGCGGGCACCAATCAAACATCCTCGACCACTTTTTCACTTCACACCCTGACAAGTATGAAATGAAGATTAGCAGACCTCTCGGAAATTCGGATTACTGCACATTTTAAGCAGAAATTACTTTTCGATTGCGGACCTTCGAAACATTTCACGGCCAGTTACGAAACGTTTCTAATATAGGGTGGCACAAAAGGAGCTATATGGTTTGAATTCTTTATAACTTTTTTAATTATTATTTTTTCTTCTTTTTATATTTACGGAAGGGCACGTTGGGCTGAGCTCAACGACTTCTTCCGGTATTTCAATTAGAAGCTTTGCTTTCTTGACAATGCCCTGGAAAAAATGCTAGAAAAACTAATATTTCTTGGTATGAAAACGTTCATAACATCGATGGAAATTTCGATTAAGCCTAGACCAAAGTCATAGTTTAATCAGACGTGCAGCTTGCAGTCAGATCCATAGCATTTAGTATCTGTCGCGGATACTGATTTGATGCGCAAAAAGGCGAGATCTTATTTGTCAAAGTGCTAAGATCCGAAAAAGCTTTGTTCGAGCAGCGTCTTCGAGCTAAAGTTCTTACATCCCCACGGTGCAGTAAAAGCTTTTGGCCATTCGTTAAAAGATTAAAGGAAAATGATAGTTCTTCTATTCATTCTCTTTTAAAAGATGATCAAATAATCACTCACACGGTTCATAAAGCTAACATTCTAGCTGAAATATTTGCAATTAATTCTCAGTTGCGGGAAAGCAACGAACCGCTGCGTATCCGTCGTTATGCCGAATATATATTTTCGAGCTAGAGTAGTTAAAAGTGTTTTAGCGAACCTTAACATAAACAAGTCTCCTGTGCCGGAGGGCTTTCCGTCACTGTTCTTAAACAGTGTTCTTCGATATTATCACGTCCTCTGGCAATCCTTTTCAGTACTCTATACCAAAACGGCGAATTTCCGTCATGCTGGAAAGTTGCACATATAACGCCAATCTCCAAAAAGGGAGAGGCAAACAACCCTTAAAATGATCGCCCAATAGCAATATGCTCTACCATTTCCAAAGTAATGGAGAGTATGCTGAATTTCCATCTGGTGAAGTATCTCAAGTCCATTAGCAATATGGCTTCCGTGGAGGACGCTCCACGGGAGGCCTGTTGGCATTCCTCTTGAAGAAAATGGGGTCGATCCACTCACAATTTTTGAGGAAAGTAAGGTAGTGGCTCCAGATATTTCCAAATCATTTGACAGAGTGTCGTAATTTATTGCTTTTGGTGTCGGTGATATCTTCACTCGATTAATATCGAGTTTTCTCAGGGAATACGCTATAAGAGTGGTTATAGACGGGATCTCATTAATGAGTTCACAAGGCTCCATTATTACTCCTACCATATTTCTTATCTTTCTTAATGACCTTAATGTCAAACTTCAAACCCTATCCACTCTTTTGGAAATGACAGCAGTATCTGTCATTCATATTTATTTGATCGTAGGCTGACATAGACTATGATAGCGGTGACGAGGTATAATATAATTCGCTAAATGGTGACCTCACGAGAATATCGGAATGGGGCCACGCGAACAGGGTCGATGTCAATGCTCAAAAGACCTACTGCTGCATGCTCACCTATCGCCGTATGCCTCAGTTTCTAAGATAATGTAAGACATACTTCACCCCATTTGATCTCCTTACTATTTGTACCGCGTACATCCGACCGAAAATGAAATAAAACTCTCATGCATTAGCCGGTGCTTCAAAGACTATTTTGGAGTTACTCGACCGTGTACAGGAAAAGGCGAAAGAACTCACAGGAGATGGTAGGGTAGCCACCTCTATTGATTCTCTTCAGCATCGTCGCATCGTGGGCTGTGTTTCGTTGTTCTATCGTTACTCTAATGGGCTTGTTCTCCGGTCCAAGAAGAAAAAATGTATTTCCAGGCAATTCTTTTAAATTATGAATTGAGATTAGAACCATTTTGTTTCTCGGCTGATTCTAATTTTCTTAAAATGATAAGAAAATAATTTAACGGGTTATTTTAGCATAAAATGATTTTTTTCATGTTTTGTCTTTAACATAAATTCAGTATTTGTATTTGTTCTGAGGAAATTTTGGGTAAAGGTTTCTTGAAGATCTAAATTAGTTTCCATGTATTTCTTTTGGTAAATATTTTACTGAATAAGTAAAATAAAACCTTTGCTTAAAATTTCAGAACGTTCAATAGATTACAATAATTACAGGCGCCAGAGAGAACAGAGCATGGAGAAACTACTGTCTGCCAAATGCAGGAAATATGAAGGAACGTGTTCCGAGCCGGCAGACAGACATTGTTCAAGGAAACAATGACTGGTGAAATATCCTATCCAAAGGCTTAATTGTACTCTATTCAGTGAAAGCTTATGTGAGATTGACTTCTTCGAGATCAGGGAGCGTTCGGCTTCACGCTGGCTTGACGTTACCTTCTAGTTTCTAAGAATTTGATTTTTCAATTAATTTTTTTTAAGATCTTAATCTTAATCTTTAGAAAGCCTTTTTGATAATGAAGTCTCACCGATTTCAAAAAATCGCTTCAAAATGGCGTTGTAAGTGCCACTCTATTATATAAAAAATTGAATATATAATTAAAACTTACTTTTTAATACCTGTGTCTATTTTTTTGATTTATTTTGTTTAGTGCCAACAGATCTGAAATCGGTTGGGAAGCAAAGAAGGTATGACTCAACAAGTTTTTCACTACATTTACAGTTATAAAATCATTTTTCGAAGTGACCTAAAAAAACCAAAGGTATTTTCGTTCTTTATGGACTCCAACAAAACAGAATTGGTACATGAGAACCCCTGCATAATTTTTTGTGACGGGACACTGGAGTCGAACACTTTACCTTTTGGTATAGTAGTCAACGTGCTAACTGCTTCAAACACCTCCACCTTGTCTTAATCTTATGCATTGTTTTAAGCATTTATATTGCTATAAACAGTGTATGTACTTACTTTAGAGCATTTGTTCTTAAATATGCGATGCATTGCTTCCGCAATAGTTTTTCGAATTAAAGGAGGAATAAAAAAGCTTGGAAAAACTAAGTTGAGAAATGTTCAGCAGTAGCATTCAGGTGCGAAGTAGGTAATGCCAAATGTAATCAACGGAATGTCATTCTTATTAACGCAAAGGTGACATTTTTTTGGGTTAAATTTTAAATATCAAGTGGATTGCAATTTCTGATTGAAAATTCGTATTCGACGAATATTGGCGCAGATATTCGTATTTGGAATTATTAAAAATTAGTATTCGTAATATCACTAGATATGTTTTTTTTTTGCTCATATGTAGGTTATGTTTACTTGTTATTGTAAAAAAGTTACGGCATATTATATTTGTCATTACTGCAGAGTATAAGAACAGCTTATGGCAAAATGGCAATAATATGCCAATGACTTATACACTGATATTGTATACATTGATTTTTATATTAGCCCAATTTAAAATCTAGTACATTTGAGATTGTAAATTGTGCAATTGCAATTATTTGCTATCAATTGTGAATGGTTTATTTGGTTAGGTTTGCAACAATTGTTGAAAGACAGATATTCATATTTACACAGATATTGCATTTTTTCTTTAATTTTTCCCTACACTTTCTACCCGTTTAATATCCATATTTTAGTTTTCTGTTTTATAATTATGAAATCATGTTTAATGCACAGCAGAAAAAATGCGAGATGATCTTATGACATCCACTCTGAAGAAAGGAAGGAAAATATTGGCGGCTGCCGTCAGCAGAGCGTCTTCGCTCTCTATTTCACAGCTGTTCGTTTGCAATTTGTATATTGCAAATAAAAACTACTACTTTTAGTTTTCCACATGTGCAAAAATGTAGCAGGTCTATGTATGTTGCTATGTAGAGCAAAAATATGCTCGAATATTTTGCAAATACAATGATGCAAGATAATTTGCACAAGATTGTGGATTGATTGAATTATTGTGTGTAGACACTAACCAGTAAAGACTACCACATAATCACATTGAACAAAACAGCACAATATATATAATTATTAATATGCCGACACTACAGTGAAAGCTCCGTTAAATGAAATGGCCCATTAATAAAAAGAAATCAAAATATTGTTTTTGTATGTTTTTAAGAGGTAATGTCCAAAACCACGCATCCGATTTTTAAAATTCTTTCGGAAAATTATACACCTAAGCCTCCCAAACGAGATAAGCTACATATCGTTCCCTTAGAGCGCTTAGGATCATAAATTTCTAAATTTGCTTTGTATGTTTGTTTGTAACGGACAACTATTATGTATTATTTTCACGGACTCTATATAGCCGGTTTTGATAAAATTTAAAACATAAAACATCTTCATCTAGAAAAAAGCAAGCACTGTTAGTTTGAAATATTTTTAATGATAATTGCTGAAAATACCTCTTACTAATCCTATAAGAGGAACGACTCGAGCAATTCACATGCCTACAAAAAAAGATGCGTTCTATTTGGAAAGAACTAGTACGAGTATACAGTGGAGACAGGTGGAGAAGTAATAGAAGTAGGGCTTAATTTTTGTTCAACTTTTCTGTTGCGCCTTTTTTAAATTGTAAAGCAAACTTGCCGCGTATCTGGTGATATATTAATGAAATAATTCTTCAGCTAAAGAATAGTAATTTTATTTGTTATTTTACTTCGGGAGGATTTGAACCGACGATCTTTCAACTGTAGAGCGCGTTTCCTATTCAACCAATAATGACATGAGTACTTCTGGTCTTTTCGATTTAGACTTTTTGGGGGAATTATAACATTGCGAGTTTCTTGTAAATTTAGTCCAAACAATCTGCATAACACTTTTCTGTAACAGCAAAAGTTAACAAAACTAAGAAAGAAATGCACCTTGCAACGCATATTATATTTGCAAATATATGTATATAGAAGCAGTTGCGAAAACATGAAAATATTCCAGCGGAAATGTTGCAACTGTAAAATAAAGAATGAAATAAATAAAGTCATAAAATAGAAACTTTTCTTCTTTGAAGAAAATCTCACAGAATAAATACGATAACAATTCAAACAAGGCCAACAATAGAACACATGCTGGAAATTGGTTTTGTTTTGACTAGAAATATCTAAAAACAGCAAACTAGCTATTTTGTAAAGGAATTTCATAGTTAATCAAAACACCAGCTTACTTGACCAGACAAGTAAATCGAGGGGACGAACAGAAAACTGTGCGTTATTTCTTTAAGCAGCTGCTAAATATTCTGGTATTTATTTTTTTATTACAGCGGATTTTGAAATTATTTTCTAATGATTCATTTGTTTATTAGTTCGTATTAGGCACTTTTAAAATGTTCACGGCTAAACTTGTGTAAAGAGTCATAGGAAACCCCCACCTGGCAAAAATTCGTTAACGCAACACACGGTTTTTCTATGAATAGTTGTCTAAAGTATTAACATTTTTTTTATTTAAATAAACCATTAATGTGTTTATGTTTGTGTGAATATGAATGTTAAAAGTTTTTTCTAAATATTAAACATACATAATCTTATCTCACTGTCACTGCATACAATTTGCATACTAGAAATATTGTATGCTTGCCTTTCGGCTACAGTACATATATGTACTGTGATGAGCTAAAGTATTTTGATTTTATTTGGTAATTTCAGCAATTAATAAAAATTAAATAATTAACCAAGAGGAGCTGACTCATGTTTTGCGGTATTGTCCCTTAATTTTTACATAGCAATAGAAAGGATAAAGTGGTAGTAAAGAGCATGGAGTAAATATAACTACTGTACAGCTCTGCAGTTGCAGATTTTTTTTGCTGTATATCTGATGTTATTATGATGCCAGTTTATTTATTAATTTAATTCGCCGACGTATTCTTGCTCAACTATCGATGAAAGAAGCCTATACAATTCCAAGTGTGTTGCAGCTACAATATGAGCACCAGCATCGTTGTAAGAGTTAAGCTTTAAATTTAACTAACCTTCACAACCTACATAATTTTTGTAAAATGAGGGTAATGAGGTAATTAATTGTTACTTTCTATGCCATTATAAATAAATTAATATTAATTACTCTTCCTTGAGTTTAGCATTAAACTTGCGGGATTCGAAGGACACCCAATGAGTAGACTGCCCAGCAAAAAATTTTCCACATTAAAAAGCACTAAAAAATACGAAAGATTTATTCGACAACTGAAGAGAAGCCAGAGAAGCCTTTTTTCTTGTGGAGGTTGGGGCGTCCCCAAGTGGCGGGTAGGGGAAGTCGGATGGGGCACCTGTTGATACATTGCATAAGTGATTAATAGAGGCGGCCGACATGACTCAATATTATTTTTGTTTTTTTTTTATCTGGGACCAGCAATCAGGAGATGACTCCTACACATGCGAAGCATTGTGCTGGACCTGTAGGAAAGGGATAGTAGGAGAAACGACAGGAGGTGAAGCTTAATTAATTATTTTGCAGCTCTGTTTTCGCACGTTCTTTTTGTTTTTATACTCGTAGCAGTGCTAAAGCTTCGGTTTAGTAGCCATTTTTATTATTATTTTACTTCGCCGTGGCTACATAAGACCGACTGGAAGGTTGTGTTCTTTACCGTAAGAAGAATGCGTAAACTACCATGCATGGCTTTAAGTCGCACAGCCTATGAGGATGGAACAGCGGCGCTACCTGATACAAGTGGTCATAGAGAGGGAACACACTCCACAAGTGGTTGCCGACTTGACACACTGAACGCTCGTCCTTTACTGACATACTCGTGGGAATTACATGAGAATAAACGAAGTAAAAAGAGAATAACAAAACACCACCCGTCACTTTGGCAAAACCAAACTGGCTGAGAGTTCGAATCCCCTACTCAGAGGGGCCTAAGGGTTTCCCGCAGCATGTCTTTCGACGTAATTCGAAACACATCTGCACGCGCTGGTAAAACAGCTCTCAAAAAAACGGGTGCGAAACTTTCGCTCCTGCCAAGTGCACATATCGAAACACAAAGTGCCAAAACTGAAAGGGAATCGCCATATGGTGGCCAGCGCTGGATTCTGCAAGCAATCGATCTCGCTTTGAAAGGGTGATGCGGGGATGGCGATCCTGATGACAGTTGCTTTTCGAACTACGTCGGCTAGGATTCTTTTTGCCATGCTGGGCTGGATTCCTATTGCATCATAAGACCCTCCTTCTATGTGGGATTCCGGAACTCTCTGTTGGGCAATCCGGCCACCACTCCGGCGAGTATCTTGCGAATAATTGTTACTGATTTGGTTGAGGAAATATTTTTTGTTAAAGAACATTTGCTGCTTTTATTATTAAAATTTATAGTCTCTTCAAAATGTCTTATTAAAAGGATTTTTAATTTTGTACGCCCGCGCTACCAAATGTACCCTTTGAAAATTATCCAACAAAGCCGTTGCTGGCAAAGTAATGCTAATAATCATACTTTTCACTACTTCTACTTGGCTTTGTACATAGATAATTACTTTAACATGGCTCTGACATTGGAGGTAAGTACTTGCCAATTTCGTAGGAACGAATTAGACATGAGACAGCATTTCAAAGAAATAAAGAAAATGACAACGTCAAACCAATTTTTATGGAAACTAAAAAAAAAATTAATTCAAGACTCTTTAAAATTTTATTATCGACAACTGTTGCCGACATTACATTAGATTTACAAGGAAATTAAATGTTTATTATAAAATTTTCCAACCAATCCTACCAAAACAATTGTTATTTTAAGAAATTCACTTTAAAAATTGTTGACTTTTCTGTAAAATTGGTTATGTATGTATGTAACTTCTTTATATATGTATGTACGTATATCACTTCTATTCTTAAATTCTTCGTAAAGCTATGTTCACACGATTATCAGATTGTACAATATTGTAGTATACGGAAATATGGTGGCAATGCACTCACAATGAAAAATTTAAAGAAAACCATACAATTTCATTGACACACAGTTCTGCGACAATAAATTTTTCTGCCAATAATAATTGTTTGTTCACACGGCGCACTAAATGAAGCACATGCGACAAAAAGAAATGACTGTAAATTGTGTGACAATGGAAATGAAGGGTGTTCTGACGATTGTCAGAATTGTGACAATATTATTGGCATACAACGTACCGACAATACATTTTGTGACGATGTTGCCACACAAAAATTGTGTGTTCACACGCTTGTTGCACATTATGTAACAATTTTTCTGTCAATATTGTAGTAAATGACAATCGTGTGTACATACCTTAAGTTTTTGTATAAGTACGTTTTCACAGTTGCAAAGTATCCAAGAGCGAAATACGATGTTTCTGCAGTATACAATTGTTTTGACAGCAACTGTACTGTAGCATTTACTTTTACTTACAGCATACTTTAAACTTAAATATAAATATAAAACGGGGAGGGAAACTTAAACAAAAATTAAATACAGAAACAAAAAGTTATAAACTAAAAGGAAAACGCCGATACCATCATTAGGTATAAAGAATGGGGTCTACACCTTGAGAAAATCATAAACTTGTACGTAAACGCATGTCTACTTTTTTCTTTTCATTTTTGCTTTAAATAATATGGAACAGATACTCGTATATCTATACATATGTACATATGTATTTACGCATACGCATAGTTGCTTACAGATAAAAGTAAAAAATATACAATATGTAACTGACTATGAGATACTTATTTGAAACCTACGTACAAATACAATAAAAAAGAAAAACTAGAAAAATACACACATATCCAGATTTCATGCATTTAAATATGTGTGTGCCTGTGCCTTTCAAGTCGGAAGCAGAGCAAATAGATATAAAACCTTCACTTTGCCAAATAATACTGTGCAATCAGTGCTGCCAAATGTGCAGATTTATCAATTTTTTCCAGACTTTACAAACGCAAAACAAGCTTGCAGATTTTTACTCCAAAAAACAGTTTTTTTATATTTTAAATTTTATTCGAATAATAAATAAAAAAAAGGATTAAACTACAATATAATTGACAATTTGTTTATTCTTTATGTTGACAATGATGGTTTAAAATATGTTGAACCTTTAGCGCCTGCTAATATAATTAAAGTCCATACGGTTTGGTTTATTTTGTGGCGAATATCATGCACCTAGACCATATCCAAGACAAAGACGATGAATGGTGATTATAATTTATTATTATTGGACAATTTAGGCATGTCATATTTAATACAAAATGTTGTGATGGTTCAATGCCATTTTCGAATCTGAAGAAATTAATTTATATAATTCTGCCAGTACCACTGTCAATAGCCAACGTTGAGAGAAAATTTTCTCAAATAAATTTAAATAAAATAAAAACTAGAAATAGTTTAGAAATTCCAAAGACTTCCTAGAAATATAATTTTAACTGCACAAATGAAATTTAATAGGATGTACAACTAATAAGTATAATTGAATCTTTTACTACGCTCTATATGTGTGATAAACTAAATGATACATATATTTTATGTTATGAATTTACTTATGATTTTATATACAATATCTATAAGGCACAATCATTCATATATACATTCAAACATGTCATTTTTATATACATATAAGATAATAGAAAAGTTGTTTTGTTATTTTCTTCAATAAAAATACGCAAATGTTATATTTTTCTAATTTATACTGAAGGAGCATTTTTTTTTCAAAACCTTTTTTCTTGGAAATTGACAGTTTTTGTAAAAAAAATATGGCAGCACTGTGTACAATATAGGAGTAGTTTACATACTCGTACATACATACGTACACCCGCAGAGACAATGTACAAGTGTATCAAAGAACAAATATCCATGAATGTATCTATGGGAATGTTGTATGTTGGCAAAAGTATCTCTTGAATTTATTTTATTTGTACATTTTATTTTTATTGTCATTGCTACATGAGTAGTGTAGTGCAAACAAATTGTATGACTTAATATAATTGTATGTAAATGTATAGCAGACAGACAGAAAAATATTTTTCTTAAATATTGTAAAATAAATACCAGAGATACACACGCAATATTTCAAATAATTGTGTTACATTAAATGAAAGTATTTGTGTCGCTACATTCCAATATCTGTGAAGAGATACAAATTTTATTATTCATTAAAAAATATAATTAACAAAAAATAATAACAACAATAACAATAAATAAAACCGTTAGAAAAATTGAAAGTGTTCACACGAAACCGGCATTTAAATTGTGGCCGGCAAGTCAATCACGCTGCTACCAAATTTATATAAGCAAATCGAAAAAAGAAAACAAAAAAATTGCCACGAAAATTAAAATCAAATGCAAATATCTAAAAGTAATAAAAACTAAAAAACGACTGCATTACAATCCATTAAGCGATTTAAATTTCTTGCACACCTGAGCAATATAAAGCATTTTGCATGACACTGCGCCAGTTGTAAAATTCTACACTATTTTAAGATATAAAAATATCACGCTTCCTTCATACAGCCCCACAAAATCACTTGTCATCACCCCGCCAGTCGACGGCTGTTAAATGAATAATATAATAACAATTGAGCTTTTTGAATTTATTTAAATATCTTGAATTTTATTTATTTATGTACAACGTACATACTTAAATGATTTCTTCTGTTCCGGGAATAAGCAAATGGAAACGTTAGAGAGACCGGTAGGGCGTTTTGTTAAAAATACTACAAGAAAATAAAGAATGAGTACATGAGCAAATTATAGCTCGCCTACGTCATAGATCGTCTGATTAAACAAATTTTGAATAGTGGCCAAGTTTTGAAGAAAATCATTCGATGTCATTTGTTAGCTTTCAGTCAGTTCTGACTAAATTTAAAGAATTAAATTTAAAAAAAAAACCAAATTATATTAGCAAATAAATTATTTGTATTTTGAATACCACACAATCATCATGTCAGTCGTTCTGCAAGGTGACATTATTTATTTGATACCCAGCATTTAAAATTGTATAAGTTTTTACACAAAATTAAATTCATACGCTCTAAGTGATTTCAATTGTATATTTTAGTTACGCAAAAACTTATCTCATGTATAATTAATTGAACTATTTTTATGGAATATGAATTTTAAATCATTGCGGACGAAGGAAGTGCATAACAGTTGAGTGCTACACTGTTTTCTTTTCTGATACTCTTTTTTTTAAGTCATAATTAATTCAAACCGCCATTTCTTCGATAATAAACTCCAGTGTATTTTCCTACCATATTCATATTTATTACCTACGGTTTCCTTAGGCTGAAACTTACAAGTCATCTGAAATGTAAAATTAGAAACGTTAGAATCCACATTGCACTATATCACAAAAATATTGGAATGGGGCCACGCTAACAGTGTCGATTTCAATGCTTAAAAGACCCAATGCTACATGCTTACACACCAACGCATCGCTGATCACGATTCTTCATCTGTAATTATGGTTGCTATAAATATTGATGATTCAGACCCTGTTTTAAACACATTTATATCTCGAGATGTGATGAAACTAACTGAAACTTTTATTTCATTGCTCTTTACTTGGTCTCGCCATTATGTACGAAATAGAATGTCATTTAAAATGCCGCCTTGATGTAGTTTCCGATAACTTTTTTTTTTATCTTGGACCAGCACTCAGAAATTGACCCCTACACATGCGGTGCATTGTGCTGGTGGAACTAGAGGAAAGGGATAGTAGGAGAAATGATAGGAGGTGAAGCTTCA
The DNA here is from genome assembly GCA_963924685.1 of Dexiosoma caninum. Taxonomy (NCBI): domain Eukaryota; kingdom Metazoa; phylum Arthropoda; class Insecta; order Diptera; family Tachinidae; genus Dexiosoma; species Dexiosoma caninum. The sequence goes on from OZ004729.1 coordinate 60,222,046, forward strand.
CTATCCTACAACACTGCTTTTTTGCACGTTATTTGTTTTTCCAGGAGTACTGTTGCGTCTCTGATATCAAGGAGACGTATTAAATTTCTGAAGCTTCGTTTTTAGTAGCCATTTTTAGTACTTATTTTACTTCACCGGTGCTACACAATACCGACGAAGGAGGGCGTTCTGATGTGCCTGTGGATTGGATACAGCTGAAGCCGTTACTATTCAGTGACCAGTGACTATGCCTTCGCCACTGAATCGACAACAACTGACACAAAGCCACACAAATGCACATCAGAAAAAATGCGAGATGTTTTCATAGGGGGGAAATTCTGCCACACCGAAACGTGCAAACCGATTTTAATGAAATTTAGAATATGGATAGATCTGCATCTAAAAATGCTCATAGGTAATGTACATTTTCAAAACTAGGACCAGGAGGGCGATAGGGGGAAATTTCAGCCTCTCCAAAACTACATAGCCGATTCTGAAGAACCTTAAAACTTGGATATATTTGAGTTTAAAAGACACATTGGCAATTGTGCTACTTCGGGAAGGTTATAGGGTATTATTTTTTTTAAAACTAGGACCACGAGAGAAGGTAGGGGGAGTTTCCACGCAAACGTGACCATGTAACCTATTTTAATGAAATTGAAATGCATTTCTGTTTTTGCGTCTAGAAGGACACATATGCTACACATATATCGTTTTTAAATAGAACCAGGAAACGACGTATGGGTAATATATGCCTTTCCGAAACTGTATAACCGATGGAGATAATAACGGTATGTTATAGAGTTTACTTTTGTAAAAAAAAATACTTTATGAGAATATCATAAATTTGACATATATTTTTTAGGGGAAAAAGCACAATTTTAAAATTAGAATCATATATAAAGAGATATTCCCAAATTAAATTCTGTTAATATACTTATTTCTTTTAATAACAATTATATTTTCTTTGTAGTTAAAACAATTCATCAGTTAAAAACTGGAAGGGATTGGACAGTTGGGCGTGGTACCTCCCATACAAACTAAATATTGATTTGATTATATCTTGAGAAAGTTAAAGTTACTATATTTGGTTTGGGTAACTTAATGGTCGGTACAAATTATCAGTAAAAAAGTGGTTGGAATTGGACAAGTGGACGAGGTTCCTCCCAATTGGGCGCCCCAGAAATTGATTATCAAATAACTTCAGTATTTGTGAATCAATTTTCAAAATGATTTTTGCCTATGGAAAAGGTTCAAAAATGTTTTTTTTTTTGGAAATTGGGGCGGGGAAGGGAAAGTTCCCACCCCAAAAATTGTTTATCAAATAAATTCGCCATTTGTGGACCAATTTTCAAAATTATTTTTGCATATAGAAAAGGTCTATTATTGTAATTTGAAAGGGGTGGGGCTAAGTGCCCGACTTTAAAAAGTGAATATCAAATAAGTACGTCGTTTGTGAAAAAATTTTCAAAATTCTTTTTTCTAATGGAAAAATTTCGCTAAAATTTTTTTTTCAATTGGGGGGAAAGGCGCCGTGCCCGCCCACCGATCATCATCGGTCGAAATTCGGTATATAGACTTTTCTTTCCATGGTTGGATGCACTAAGAAGGGATTTTTGAATATTCTAATGTTAAGGACGTAAAAAAGGGTAAAAACGGGTAAAATCGATAACATATATCTCAGAAATACCAATAGAATAAAACTTATAAAAGCATATAAATGATGCTGAAAAATAAGCGGACATGTACTTCGTTCTCTTTCTATATATGTGGCTAAAACTAAAAAAAAACTATTTTTTTGTATGCCCAAAGATTGGGCATATGACAAAAGTTTTTTCCGTAATCTTTCTTCTAGAAAAAATTTCGTGTGCTTTTTTGACATTCGAAAATATATGAAGTAAAATTGTACCTTTGTAGTTTTATCCTATTTAAATAGTGCTAATGATGCACATTTTTCCGTCGCCATTATATTTGTATCAAAATAAAGGGAGCATAAAATGTAATGATATGTATCACTGAAAACACAATATAGCGGACTTACTTCAATGGTATGAGTACCGAATGAAAAAAAAGATTGAGAAGAAAACCTGAAATGAAGTGTAGTTGGTACTTTTCAGCAAAATTTTTTTGTAAATTTTATATTTTTTGATTAATATAACAATAAAAGTATTCACATTTGATGCAGATGGCTTACCAAAAGTTGACGAGATTATATAAGTTGGTGTGGGTTAGCGAAGCACACCAGGTGTTGCTAGATCTTAATAAAAAAAATTTCTACAATAAACAACTTAAACCACAAAACTTTTCTGTAAAATAATTGTAAATAAAATGAGTATTTATGAAATGATTTTAATGAAATATGGCATATTTTATTTCTAACATTGGCGAGTATCAAAATTAATAACAATATTTTAGATTTGTTTATTTTACATTTTTAATAAACTTTTTAAAAGAAATTTTTTTTAAATTTTCTTAAGAAAAAAGGGTTTTTTTTCAAAACATTCTAAATATCTCCTAAACTATAAGGATCTGCAAAAAATGTATATTAATATAATTTAAAGGTTATTTGATTTCTTTTTATATTTTTCTATTCACGATCCTTCCGTGTTTTACTTATTTCTATCGAAGAGATAATTCTAGAATTGTTGCAAATTACGTGATGCAACATCCGCTTTTTTCTATATAACGGTAAATCTCAAGGACCAGAACCCATCACACTGGTACCTTTTAATACGTCTATAAAGTTTATTTTATTTGGTATGATTTCGATCATTAATATTCAGAACAGCTTATGGGTCATCTTCAGCATATTTCGTTTGTACGTTGCCGCACTTCCTTCTCACACCAATGGAGTTGTATAAGATGATATTTGTCGAAAGATCCTAGGAGTTTGGTTCTAATACCAAGAAACCAATTAATCCGTGATATTTTCCTTTACAAGGTTGCGTTCAGTATTACATGTGTTAAATATGGTTGCAATCGAATGTTATGCAGGTATTAACCTTTGAAACATTTTTGTTAAGTTTTATTTTTAAAGTCTCCTTCAACTTGAAATTTTCGGATGGTTGTGTATGCAATAGGATGCTGCTGATCAGGTGGAAAGCCTTAAATTGTTTTATATGTTAAGTTTTATATTTCGCCATTTATTTGTTTGACTTGTACGCCTCGAAGGCTTTTTCCTCTTAGAATGGCACTTGTGTTTTGTTTTGAGCTTGTAGTATATCAGGTTTGGAAGCCCAATGTCATTTATTTTCCAGATAAATCTAGGCGACAAAGACATCTTAGTCAATTGTAGGCAAGAATGGCATTTGCTAGTGCCTCTCTGGCTATGAGGCAAGTACACATTTAAATATTTACATATTTGTTTTTTAATTATTTACTCATTAAAATCAGTCTGCATACTAAATTTTGTCTCTCTAGATATTATGGAAGCGTCCAATATAAGTACACGGGAAATCTAATCTCACTAGGAGAAAATTACCTGTTTTAAGATTTTTCGCATTATTCTATCAAAAAAACCTTTCTGTAGGCCAAATATCAGTTCTTGGCATATATTAAAAGTGCCCAATAATATTGATTGATCAGTGAATTAGTGAGTGAGTAGATACTAAAATATGAACTTTTTAAAATTAACATGACGAAATGTTGATTAAAATCATGTTAAATTTCTGCAAAAGTAAGGAAATTATTTAAATTTAACATTAACTGACTTTGATTTCAAACGAAAAAATTTCAAAATTACCTTAAAGCAAATTGATTTCATATTTTTCGTAGTAAAAATAACGTTGCACAACGTAAATACATAAAATACCGTTTTGTATTAAAATTAAAGTTTTATCACTTTAAATCCATCAATGCAGCAAAATTAAAGATTTTTCGGCCAAAGGTAGAGTAATGTAAAATTAACATTGAATCATGTAAATTGAACATTGAGCATAAATAAACAAACGACAAATTTTAAGTCTTACTTAAATCAGATTGAAACTACTTTAACAAGTTTTATCAGTTTGTGCACTGAGCCATTCTTAAAGAATTCCTGGGAAATTTTATATAAACTTTGAGATTTTTCAAGAAATTGGTTCAATATCTAGTGATGAGTTGACATTTGCATCAAAGAAATGTACATATAAACTAGCTTAACCATACAACAAATATAAATAAATAATCGAAACTTATTCTGACCCGCGTTAAATTTCAATATTAATATTAATTTGGTGTTAAATTAAAAACAAATTAATTAAAAATTTTATGCAATAGTATGTGTTTGATGCCAGCATATTTTGACTGGCCGTAATTTATCTTAAATGTTTCATGATCAATGTCACAGACAAAATAGTTATAATTGTGGCATTTTTTATTTATTTTTAATGAGAAAATTTATTTTTTCACTACACTTGTTAAATATTTTATTTTGGGTAATTGTCCGACGTTTATCTTTGATGCTTAAGAAAATATTTTCCTTTATAGAATTTCCCAGCGTGTCTCACTTTCGTAAAATAAAACAACACAGTCTTCTTTTCTCAACGTTAAAAGTTCAACTCTTTATTTTCTGTTTCAAAATTTCTATTACATTTTAAGCGGTACATACATATGTACTCGTATAAATGTAGGTATTCAATTTACAAAGTAAATAAAATGTGTTTTTATGACTGTTAATTACCATTCAAATACACATACAGGTGCATTAATAAATTGAAAAACGATAACAGCAATAAATTTACTAAAAATGTGCATTATTTATAAATGAATGTACTAAGTAAAATATATGAAATGAAATAAGTAAACTGACCCAACAGTATACGTCACGTTGATTCAAACTCAATTTAAAGTTAAATTCACTACACTTATACATATATTTAGTCAACGTGCCTCGGTAGCCGACTGCGTGAGCATTAGTCTATCAACATGGAGGTTGCGAGTTCGATTCCCCCCTCCTACAGACAAGGTTTTATTTTTAGCTTAGCAGACTGCGTGTTGTTTAATATAAATTCTCACTCTCCCTTTCCTATAGAAGTTAATACTTAGTAGTAGGCAAACATTGTCTGTCATTTATATTTACTTATTTTGTGAAATAAAATAAAAAAATAAAAATAAAATAAAAAAATATTAACAAACATCGATATATAAATAAAAATATTTAAGCCAATATTTGGATAACTTTTCGTCATGGATGACAAGTTCAAATTATGCTGGAATAATATCCAGGACAACATTACCAGTGGTTTGCAAAACCTTTATGATCGCGGAGATTTAGTAGACGTAACATTGGCCTTACTACAGGCTCACAAAATTGTACTGGCCATTTGTAGCCCATACCTTCAAGAGATGTTCAGTAGGAATCCATGTAAACATCCCATAATTATATTGAAAGATGTATCCTACAATATTAGGTGCGAACTCTTGGAGTTCATGTACCGAGGTATGTAATGTTCACTTCTCCCGTATAGTGAGAAGTTCTGATATATACATAATTATCTAACACCTAAAGCACCATTAGAAACAATATACATATGTATATAATTGTTCTCAATGTGTACACAGCCAACATTTTTGGCTATGGTTTTCGGTAGTGGAATGAATCGTGAACCTCTTATTATTGATGCTTTGTTTACATTTATAATATAAATATATACTAATATAATATTATATACACTTATACTGATAAGTGTCAAACTGTTGTCTCTTTCCTGGAATTCATCTCATCCCACAAATGATGCTGATGACTCTGATATTGAAGTCTCACCTTATCCAGTACAATTAGGGATTAGGGGTGACTCAGGCAACGACTTTTGTACAGAGGATGATGATGAGGTGGAAGTTTCTAGAAATGAAGAGGGCCATGACCTAGCAGGAGTTTGCCCTAGTGAGGATGGAAATTTTTTTCTTACAAAGTGTGGAACAAAGTGGAACAAAACTGCGCCACAGCTGCAGTATATACGACAACAAAATATTTTTCGCGAAAGCCGTTTGGTTAGTCCCAATCTAAACACTAAGCACTTGACCATCAGTGAAACATTTTTTACGCTAATGCACCCAACAATATTGTCAATTATTTGTCGTAACACTAATAAAAGGCAAGGCTGTGTATGAAAATCTAGAAACCTCCAGAGCGGCGAGCCAGAATACAATGTAAGTAAATATCGTTTTCACTTTGGCATATTTTTAGAAAGATGCGTTAAAATGATTCATAGAAAATATCGGCTCTTACAGCTTATATATTATATTCAGAAAATAATCCATCGAAGTTTAAATCCAAGGGAGGTGGGTGGTTTTTTTTATAAAATTTACTACACAGATTATAAGTCATATTTTTTCTGCAAAAATAGGTGGTCGTCGCCTGTTTCTTCAAGTATTAGGAGAGCAGTTGTGTAAGCCAATAACTTTAACCCCAGCTCTGGAACTATTTACATATGTAAATATATCGATTTTAAAAATGCAATAACTAATATTTTCGTGATCCGATCTCGACTTTTTTTGGACTCAGTGACTAATTTTTAATGTTGTAGGGAAAAATAGGAAATAAATTGAAAAAAATTAAATTTAGATGAACTTTTGGGATTTTTATAGAAATATCTTTATAATATGGCACTATTTACATTTGTAAATAAATTAACATTACTTGTTTATTTGTATGAAATTCAATTTCATTTGATTTTAAAAAAAAATTTTTTTTTGTCTTTTAGGCATTGGTTGCATATGTTTGGACTTAACTATGCTCAATGCAAACAGGTTTTTTACATAGGCCGAATGCTTTTCGAGTCGAGCGCTTTCTTTTATTGTTCTCTTGATAGCATATCTAGCAAACGCCCTTAACTTTTGAACGTCCACGGTCGTCTTCATCTGGAACGAAATCTTCAGTTGAGTCCCACATTAGTGATTCGGTTGGCCACCCATTATGCATTCGATTACATTCTTTGTTGGGAAATATGATAGGACTCGCGGAGTTTGTGCACTTTTGAAAGTAATAGAATTACGTATATATCAGAACTTCTCACTATACAGGAGAAATGAACATTACATACCTTGGTACATGAACTCCAAGAGTTCGCACCTAATATTGTAGGATACATCTTTCAATATAATTATGGGATGTTTACATGGATTCCTACTGAACATCTCTTGAAGGTATGGGCTACAAATGGCCAGTACAATTTTGTGAGCCTGTAGTAAGGCCTATGTTACGTCTACTAAATCTCCGCGATCATAAAGGTTTTGCAAACCACTGGTAATGTTGACCTGGAAATTATTCCAGCATAATTTGAACTTGTCATCCATGACGAATAGTTATCCAAATATTGGCTTAAATATTTTTATTTATGTATATATCGATGTTTGTTAATATTTTTTTATTTTATTTTTATTTTTTTATTTTATTTCACAAAATAAGTAAATATAAATGACAGACAATGTTTGCCTACTACTAAGTATTAACTTCTATAAAAAAAGGAGAGTGAGAATTTATATTAAAAATCCTTAAAGATATTTTAAAGTGCAATTTTGTTGTTTTATGTTATATAAACCATGTTGACTTAACATGATGCACCTACCGGGTGACCCTAAATGACCGAAGGGGACATCATTATAACATTTTTTGTTATTTTAAAAACAGTATATTAATGAAAAATATTTTTAATTCAATTATGACAAATTATATCTCGCAAGTAGTGGCCATTTTTTGCTTCGCATATTCGTGCTTTTTCGAAAACATTTTCCATAAGCTTTCGCAAAACTTCAGGCGTTATGTTGTTGATTTAATTGCTGTTTGGTTCTGGGGTTATTAATATAGACTTGACCTTTCAAATAGCCCCAAGGAAAACAGTCTGGAGCGTTTAAATCCGATGAACGCGGAGGCCTATTAAAATCGCTTGTACGGGTACTAATTCGTTCATCAAAGATGTCGCGTAAAAGAGCCATTGTGTCCCTCGCAGTGTGCATTGTGGATGCATCCACTTGGAACCCTACTTGCGGATGGTATTCCACGGCTGGCCTTAAAAAATTTCCCAACGTTGTCCGTTATCTAACATAACGGCAACACCGTGTTCATTGTCCAAAAGATATGGGCCAATTATTCTTTCCGACGAAACACCGCACCAAACTGTATAATTAGGTGGGTGTAATTCTCGCTGTTGAACTACTCTTGGATTTTCCATTGCTCTTTTTGTATATTAACGAACCTATTCAATTGAAAATGGGATTCGTCGTTCATAATTAAAATAAGAATAAAATCATAATTTTCTTCTGCTTTTTGACGAAATTGCATAATCTGTCAGTTTAAATTCTTGGACAAGCTGAACTTTGTCTGAAAACATTCTTATTGTATGCAAAATTTTCTGCAGCGAACCTCGTGGAAGGCCAAGTTGTGTCGAACGTCTCCCGGTGAATGTTTCTCCATCTAATTCAAATAACGACGATATGCACACTGAGTCAAAACAATCGATCGTTGATTTGAGAAATAAAGTTCAACGATTTTGGCACGTAGTTCAATTGGGTATTGTTCGATCATTGAATTCCGCAAATCTTAACAAAATGAAACAAAATAAAAAACAAATAAAAAAATTTAAAATTATAATGAAAAAAAAATAAAGAAAGTTATAAGGAATTCAAACATCTTCGCTCATTTTGGGCCACCCTGTAAGAAGCAAAATTGATATCGGTAAATATATATTTACATGACGTTTGATGGTTTTTACAAAAAAATTTTTAAATTTTTACACAATGGGGAAACCACTCTCTCTCTCTCTCTCTCTCTCTGTTTATGATGAAAGGAACCAAATTTAAGAGGGGGCTAAACATAGCCCGAATGGTTTCGTGTACTATAGACATCCTGTGCACAGCATATTGTTCTGCGACAATTATATGTACAACATACATATATTTTTCATACTTTATTTTTGTTAAATTCAGGTGAGAATACCATGTCTATAAAGTTTATAGTATAAACATAAATTAGTCAGAAGCTTTTAGCTAATAAAATTAAAAAATTTATTACGCGCTTTATTTGTTTGATCTTGTTTTTTTTTTACCTTCGAGAACTTCTTTTCCCATTGTTATAAATATTTTTTGTTCGGTGTGTGGGCCAAGTCAAGAGTGACAAATAATGACATGCAGTGTTGAAGAAAAATATTGTCAAAAATAATTAAGTCAGAGCGTCTGGCTGCATTTGTACACAAACATACAAATTAGCATACACTTTGGCTATTAAAACAAATGATTTGTATTCTGTGTGTTTGCCGCTGCCAATGGTGTCAAATACTAAAATATCTTAACAGCCATTTGTTGTGGGTGCTCTTTATGGCCAGACACATTTTAAATTAATAAATATTTTTTAATATATTTATTTTATTTATACACACATACAAACATACTTAGATACTAGAGATGTATAAACACAATTATACACATTATACATACATATGCACATATGTACATATCCGTTATTTGCCTTTTTGATGAAGACGTTACCAAATTATGTTGAAGAAAATTTATAAATTTATGGTAGAACAAATGCTTAAAAAATTAAGAAAATTAAAATATATTTTATATTTTAAATGTATTTGATAACAAATCGAAAACAAACTGGCTTTTGGAAAAAATATACTTATTTCGGATGTTGTATAATATTTTTCAATTTATTTTCAAAGTATATTGTTGTTGTTGCTATTTTAAAATTATATGTAATTTGGTCAGATTTGATGAAGGCTATAAAAGTGAAGAATCTATAGATTCTTTTGATCTTGTACATATTTTACTAATTGATGTGTTAATTTTGTTATGTTAGTTTTTATACGTCATTTGTTTTTCTAAATTGTTCGCACTCCCTCTGCGATTGTTATAATTTCCTCCATGAAGCTCCTTAAATTAAATTCAAAAATTTTGTGAAACCTGTTTATAATTAAATTAATTCTCTAGAGTAAATAACTCATGTAAATATTTACTGAATATTAAATAAGACTACTAACAATAAGGGATCATATCATTTCTTAATAAGGCTGATTTACGATAAATAACTCTATGCAAATTATTTTGATGGGCAAAAGAGACTTTAATTTTGCATCTTTAAATTTTAAAAATTAAGTAGTCCATAAATTCTTCTATATTGTATTCGTTAGTTTAATAGTTAACTTCTGAAAATTCGATGGTGTTTGTTAACAGTTTTAATATATTCTCCTATATTTATAGCTAATTTACGCAAAAATGGAAAAAAGACATTTTCGGACTCAATTAAACATTCTTATTTAGCTTAACTTAACAACGGTGTAAGAAATACGCGAAACCCTTAGATGTTATACCTAGTATCCTCTTTTTTATCTACATAATTCATTATGTATATAAAATTTTTAAAATAAATAAATAAAATAAATTCATGACATTTAGTACGTCAATGAAAGGGCAGAATGAACAAACCATGCCGTAAATCAGTGCTGTCAACATATTTGGAGCCAAAAGCACATTAAAAGCAGAAAAGCACTAAAGAGCACAATTTTCATCTCAAAAAGTCACTAAAAACGATTCATTTTTTTTTTATAAATTAAGCGAAAAATAAGTAAAGAAATACAAATAAATGCCATTTTATATGAGTACTAAAAATTTACATTGATATATCAGTATGTGGGAGGTAAACTACAACAAGGCACATCCTTAAAATTTCACATGAGCCCGTAAAAATATGTCGTGAATCACAATTTATTAAAAATTTGCCCTACCCCGAATATTTTATATAAGTCTAGTATTATTTTTTTTTCTTTCTAATATGTTATATGTAATATGTTGCTTATTAAAATAGGGTTGGTGTTCTGTACTTCCCATCACGGTTTCTGCATTGTATATTTTTCCAGTCGCAGTGCTCTTTTCTATTCTGGACACATTATCAACACTTTTAATTAATTTTTGCAAGGCTTATTATATCATTTTTATTAATATTACAATTGGTAGTCTCCATCTACTAAATTCTTATATAAGTGACTATCGGATTTTTGCAGCTGGGGGAAAGAGAGTGTATTAAAAGCCCTACTGACACCTATCCATCTATCAATCTATCCATATTCTAAATTTCATTAAAATCGGTTTAAATGTTTCGGAGGAGCAGAATTTCCCCCATATCGCCCTCCTGGTCATGGTTTAGAAAATCCACATAGCCTATGTGAATTTTTAGATCCAGATCTATTTATATTCTTAATTTCATTAAAATGGGTTTTAACGTTTCGGAGGAGCAGATATATCCGCTGTATAGCCCACCTGCTCCTAGTTTTGAAAATGTGTATAGCCCATGAGCTTTTTTAGATGCAGATCTATCCATGTTCTAAATTTCATTAAAATCGGTTTGAACGTTTCGGAGGGGCAATTTGCCCCCTATCGCCCTCCTGGTCCTAGGTTAAAAAAAGAAATACCCTATAACCTTTCCGAAGTTGCACAGACTAGGTGCACCATATTTCATCGCAATTGGTCCACAAATTGCGAAGTTAAGCTCGATTATATTATAAAATATGTTAAAAACCATGTGGAAGGAGTAGCATAATTAAAAAAGTAGGGGTAAATGTGGGAGTGATTAAAAAAAAGTATCCTATAATTCATTCAAGAGTCCCAGTTATATGGTGTGAAATTTCAGGACGATCGGGCCAGCGGTTTGGGCTCCTATAAGGTACAAACAAACAAACACACATTCATTTTTATATTTTGTACAATTATAATTATTATCAATGTTTATTTACGCAAAAATGATTAACGAAATAGTATTACAGTTTAAAAATAAATAATAACAATTTGTTTTTTTATGTTTAAGACGCTGTTGTTGTATTTTGCGTATTCTTTATTCCAAAAGTGTTCTTAACGTACGAAAGGGAATTATGTACACACAACCATACATACATACATACATATATGCATGCATATCCATAACCACAAAGCAAAATATAAACAATGTCATTTTAAAATTGATTTTTCTCAGAATTTAGCGTGAATTACGGTTTTGATAGAAGATTTTTCATGAAATAAATTTACCCATTAATATTTTTTGTACGTACAATTAAAAATAGAACAGTAATTATTAAAAATAACTAATTTTATTCTTTCTTCTTCTTTTACGGTTTTTGCATAATATTTTTACTTTTGTTATATTAAATGTAGTTTATTTGGACAAAAACACGAACAAGAAGTAATCAAAAAGATAGGTAAATCTAGCTCCTCAGGTCCGACGGATAGGAAAAATTTAAAACAAAACTGGGCTTTAATAACTCGATAAGAAATTTCACTTTACCTATTGATAAATCTGAATGCTTGACTTCAACGGTGTAGCATAGAATCTTTGTGAATCAGATGTGAAGGTAACATTTTATCGAAAAGAAAACGTTCACTAGTTCCATGTGTTGGAAATCTTCATTTATATGTTTTTTAAAATATTTAATATACCTGTTTTATGTTCAACAAAAACTATCTAGTTACCCTTGCTTTATAAATTTTCACTCTGAAAAATATAAAAATTATTTTTTGTAGATTGTGAAAATAAATGAATTGTTAGATATACTTTTGAACATTGAAGAACGACTTTTATTTTTATTAAGAAAGAAAATAACGTTTTTGGCCTTTTACATGCTATTAAAAAAGAAATGACTAGATGTTTTGTAATGATGTGATTGGATTAATATCACCGAGATGTCACTGCATTTTGAAAGGAGCTTTCAAAGTTGATGGGAACATGCTGTCTATGTAGAATACTGTTGGAGCCTAATGAGAGATACTCCTGAATCCCAGAGCAATAGAAAAGTCAGCAAAAAAACATGCCATTTCAATTTCCACGGGGAAAAATATAAAATTGTATTTGTGATAAATGAGTGATTTAAGACATGGCTATCTTTATCTGGAAATTGAGATGTGATATTCATGTATGGCCATGAATAATAATTACAATTAATAAGTATATATGACGGGCTCTTACTAAATCAGCGTAACTGTTTATCATACAATAGTAGATGTATTTTCTGATTCAATTATTAAGGAAATACCGTGTTCACAGTCGTGAAACAGTTTTTATGTATTGTAGCGCAGTATTTTACTATGGCATTTGTGTGTTTCAGATTTTATTGTACATTCTGCAATGAATGGAAAAACAAGAAAGCGCTTTTCTTCCTATTCTCATAGTACTAGTGCTTGTATTTGGAAACAGAGTTTAAGTTTAATTGGTAACCCTATTTGAGCAAGCTTATGAAGTTGGATAGCAGAAGAACACTACGTCTCTTGTAATAGTAGAGCAATGCAAACGTTACACATCTTAAATATATGTAGCAGGAGGTCTTCATCGTAGAACTGACCCTTTTAACACCAAGGATCACTTATTTGAATACAGGAAAAAATTTTAAAAGTTTATTTAATTTTTAGCTGTAAAAAAGTTAATACTATCAAATAAATTATTATTACTCCGTTAATTGAATTAATTTTGAGTTAATTTTTTAATAATAATTATTGGAAATATAATTGCATATCCGGAAAATTTCCAATAAAATTTTAATAGCAAAAAAAATATTTGAATGCATTTCAAATGCGTATTGTATATTAATTTGTTTTTGTATAGTGTTGCTTATATGAAATATAATAATCAGATAAGTGTAAAGATAAAAATTAGTCGTCATTTTGTTTATATCTTAGTAAAATAAATTTATTTATTTAATTATTGAGCCCAAAAACTAATTAAAATTTTAATTGAATTGATTAATATTTTAATTTAAAAAATAAATCATTCCAATTAAACGCGTTAATTAAAAATAAAAAATGAGTTATCATGGTTTGACATGAATCTACACCATAATAACTCCGACTGGCTTTTAAAAGAACTACTTCTGAATTTAGGGCTCCGTTGGAAACAATTTTGTTTTAATTTTCATAAATACGTAACTGACAATGTGTTGAAAAATGCTTTGTTTTCTTTTTCATTTCATGGTTGCCCATTTACTCTCATTACCTCAAATTTGCCCATTCTACTCCAAAGAAGAAACTTACTTGAAACTTAAAAATTTAATATTAAATTATTCAATTAATAATCAAGGAACTTTAATTAAGTTTTAAATAAGCGAGCAATGTCATCACTACAAGCAATAGGAAAATCAAAGAAAATTAAAAATTGTGCCAAAATTTAAAAAAGATTTAATTAAAACAAAGCTGTAGCCAGCAAAGTGTTAGCCAGTATCTCATTAAAGCCAGCAACTGTATCCGTAAAAACAGCTGCACACACATCCACATGCCCATCCGTTTCAATTCCATGATTCTAAAAAGAGTTCATTTAAACTACATATTCATAGCATAGTGCACCAAACAAAATCCAACGTTGTTATTCGAATTTTATATTCTAAATCTTCGACGACAGAGCGCCCAACGATTGAATTCTTTCTTTGTAATTCTTATACAATAGTCTGTGTACAAGTTTTAGTACTTGGATTGAACAAAATAGCGAAGAAAAATATTATATTTTGCAATATGAAGTGTAATTTTTAATGTACAACATCATATCTTTGCCGATATTACTTTTTTATCTCCAGGCTAATTGGAATTCAAACCATTTTCTAAATGATTTCGCGTAAATTTAAAAATTATTCCTCACGTCATTCGTCTGTTTAATTGTTTGTGTGCCGTAATCAATCACTTTAATCCAGGAAGCAATAATCATATTTAAGAATATTAACGAGTTTTTTCTTTTAAATTTAATTTATCCGTGTTATCTCACGTGGTGGCGATGTCAATTGGCCGCCAAGATCATGTGATTTGACACCGTTGGACTTCTTTCTTTGGGGTTACTTGAAAGAAAAGGTGTACGTCGATAAGCCAGCAACAATTCAAGGGCTAAAGGATGAGATAATTCGGCGCATTAACGGCATAGAACCTCCATTATGCCTCAGGGTCATCGAAAATTTGGACCATCGAATGGAGGTGTGCCGCCGTGGTCGCGGCGCCCATTTGGCCGATATTTTGTTTCATACATAATTGAGTAATACCAATATATCATAATAAAATAAAATTACAATAATTTCCTAAATAGTTTGTGTTTTATTCAAAATCAACATCGGCCCTTGAAATTTAACCACCCTTTATATTAACTGAACTTATTTTTGGAATATCTCTTCATATATATGATTCTAATTCCAAAATTTAGCTTTTTTCCCGAAAAAAAATACATGAAATATATAATTACATACTTTATAATTTTCTCATATAGTATTTTTTATAAAAGCAACCTCAACAATTCAGGCGGAAAGCATATCCATATAGTACTATTTTGCTAATGCTTACTGTCCTGTCTATCCATCAGCCAGCATGCTAATGTATTTTGAACCAAATGGAAATTCAAAAAATATAACAAATGAATATTAAAATTAAAACCCCGTGCAGATGTAGTACTGTATATTTACTGAATTTATTTTGGGAATATCATAATTCATATATTTTTTTTAGGGAAAAAAGCACAATTTTGAAATTAGAATCATTTATGTATGTATGTATGTTAAAAGGTTATTTATGTTTAAATAAATAAAAGAAATAGCATTTGTTATTTCCAACATACGCCGACTTAATTAAAGTGTAATTACACACAGTATCTCGGAACAGAACTCTTCATTGGCAACACGTCCACAACTAAAACTATCTCCAAATCACGGAAATTTCTTCTTTGAGAACCTACAATGAGGAGATCTTGTGTTGTCCGTATAATAGGAAATGAGAAATTAAAGAAAAACATTTTTTTTCAATACTACACTATTTTAGACTTAACTGTACTGAAGTAATTTTTCGGGTCACAATTCTTAAAAATTCAATTCCGTACCTGCACATTTAAGATAAATGCCAAAATTATTTGATATTTTGAAATTTCTTTCATACAAAATATCAATGTTTGCCACACTTAAATATATATAATATCATATATTTATTATTTGCTGTCGCTGTTCCCTAAAATGCTTTTGTATGCTTTTTGTTCCACTGCACTTTTTTTTTTTTTTTTTTTTTTTTTTATCTAGGACCAGCACTCAGGAGATGACTCCTACACATGCGAAGCATTGTGCTGGAACTATAGGAAAGGGATAGTAGGAGAAACGACTGGAGGTGAAGCTTAATTAATTATTTTTGCAGCTCTGCTTTTGCACGTTCTTTGTTTATACTCGTAGCAGTGCTGAAGCTTCTTTAGTAGCCATTTTTTATTATTATTTTACTTCGCCGGTGGTACACAATACCGACGAAGGAGGGCGTTCTGATGTGATTGTGGATTGCTATCAGCTGAAGCCGGTATTGTTCAGTGACCAGTGACTATGCCTTCGCCACTGAAACCTTCCGACAACAACTGACACACAAAGACACACTAATGCAACATCAGAAAAATGCGAGATGTTTATTTTTATTTTAAAATTTTTGGTCTGAAACTGGGGTTGAACCCAGGTCTGTTTTTGGATTCGTAGTCAACGTGCAGACTACCATCCATCGTGCCATCGCCACCCTCAACATTTTTACTCAAATTTAAACTATTAAAAAATTAAAATTAAAATTAAAATTAAAAAATTAAAAATTAACTGCTTAGGAAAATGCGGTATCGATTTCCATATATGTAACATTACACAGACATTTTCTTTTTAATAATAAAAATAAAAATTGCTGAACATGCACGTACCTGCACATATAGACATATAAGTGCATTTAAGGTAAAAAAATTCTGAAAAGTTCAGTGTGTCAAAATTACCGTACGTTAAAAATCAAGAGGTTTAAAACTATTTGTTTTTAATTTTTTTGACGGAAACAAGTAATTATATTTTTATGTGCGGTGAGAATTTCAATGTGACACTAGTTAAATGCCTATGTATGTAATTCTATGAAAAAGTTTATGAATTTCAAATACTGAAGGTGTACTAAGCCCTGTTTTAGCTAAAGCACAAAATATTACTCAATCGTTATTTTAGAACACCAAATATTAAACATTTTTAATATCCCAGCAAAAATTACTGCAGACGAGTAAGAAGGTTTTTAAGCGATTATTTAGGTAACATTGGCTAACAAATCTTCTTACGTATGACATGATATTTGTTTGCAATGTCCCACTATGAAGCCTTTTATTTGAAATACTTTTTTCACCGCAGGGAATATGTAGTGGAATCATGGAATATTAAAGCATTCATCCGAATTCGTTCCGTCGTAAAATTTATTATCGTAGTGCTCTTTAGTATGCACTAAAGTAAAGATATGTATAAAACAATAAAAATTTGTTATTTTTTGTATTGTTAAAAAAAGCTAAAACAAATATGTATTTTCTACTATACATTATTACTTTTGTTAAGGCTGTGTGTATTGTGCTTACGGTAAATGACACTTATAATGCAGACACAGTAAATACTGCTTCCAAAATTTTAATTATTTTATGCTGGGATATATCAAAACATTGACGATCAATATAAGATGTTTACAATGTAGGTGTCTTCATCAATGTACATAGTAACTTATCGTAGACTTTATATGCTGTAGCCTGATGTCGGGTATGTGTGTTTTATTTCTTTAAGATTAAAATTTCATTAGATAAAAGTTAGATCGCGTTTGCCGAATTCTGCCACCCAATGATAACTTTGCTTAATTTATAATTATAATAAAATAATATCACTCTTTTACAAGAATGCAGATATTCTAATGATGAAAACTCTACATGACTTGAAGCAAAAATCACTGAAGCTTATGGTGAAACAACAATAATTAAATACCGGCACTGAGATGCAATAATTTCCCTTCCTAACACAACGGAGAGACAGACACTAAGCACAGCTTAGAACCATCTGAGCGTGAAAAATAGCCACACGTCCAAGCGAACAAATAGATGAACTAACAATAGTGGCAGTGAGTAGCGAATATAGACCAATGAAAAAAAAACATATTTTAGTATAACAACAAGCGTCAAGTTATATTAGAAGTAACGAAAACAATTCCAAGTGTTAGACACAAGCGAAAAAGCAAAAGCAGCTCGATTAGAAAATTGAGATATTGTGCTTGGATACACGATGCGTTGTAATCATAAGGAAGGAAGCAAGCAGCAAAACGAATAGAAGTTAATCAATGTTAAGTTTTTTTTAGCAGTACAAGGGTACTCGTGACTGTTTGAGAAATGTTAGACGTTTGTTTGATATTAATTACATACTGATGGCCCAAGTACAAAGTTCTTCATGTACATGTTTACGTTTATGTAGCATAGTGCAATTTTTTAGATTAAATTGCAAGAGAAAAAAAAACTTTCGTGTTTAAAAAAAATGAAAACGAAAGAGAAAGGAAAGCTAACAAATTTTTTGTTTTGTTTATTTCACTTAAGGTAACTTTCTTCCATTACGAAACAAATTAAAACTAAAATACTATAAAATTGCTAACATGGAACTTTCAATGCCAATTATAGAACGACTTGGTTTGCTAGCAGAATAAAATACCGCAAAAAAACACCCTTTGCATAGAATGATGTAGGAAAACCTTTATGCTTCTCTTTCATGAGTTTTCCTCTTTTCTAAATATAAAATTAATAATTTTTAGAAAATCTATACGATATTGGAAGCCTGGCCAAATGATTATTTAATTGTTTTCAAAAATTCGAGATGCAACACGTAGCAATGGGTATTTCGATATTTACTGAAAATCATAATAATCAAATATTATGTTGATATACAAATTTGTTGTAATTTCAATTGTAGTAACAAGAATAAACGCAAAAACTACAGAAGAACAATTTCACTCAACTTTCTAATCTGAACAATAAAACCCAAACACGTATTTAGTACTGGTATGTATTTGTTTATCGTTTTCAACTAACTTTTCATAACATGAAATTTTAAACCATTTCAGCGGTTAAATGTATTAAATTAACAACGTACTTAATGTGACAAATTTGTAGAAAATGTAGCAGAAGACCCAATAGGGGCCATCTTTTTAAAGTTAGATCTGTCAAATTAATTGTCATTTATTCAGCCCGTTTTGCCAAATCACCATGGACACATATAGTACTCAACAACACGTGCAAATAATGAAATCGTTTTATCAAAAGGGGTGTTCTGTTCGTTCAACATACCGCGCGAAAAGTCATCTTCAGCCATGAGGCCCATTTCTGGATGAATTTGTACGTGAACAAACAAAATTATTGTTTTTGGTACGATACCAATCCACATGAGATAAAAGAGCGTCCAATGCATCCCGAAAACTTCACTGTTTCTTTTGGCGTCGTCGGTCCATATTTCTTTGAGAACAACGTTGAACAGACCAAGACAGTCAACGGCGAGCGCTGTAGGTCAATGATTACCAACTTCTTTTGGCCTGAATTAGATAATATGGACACGAACGACATAGTGTTTCAATAGGATGGCGCTAATTGCCACACAGCTCATGCCACATTAGAGGCATGGTTATCTCACGTGGGATTCGACCCGTTTCACTTTTTCTTGTGGGGATTACTTAAGTCCCAGTAGTATGGGAATAACCACAGTGGTTCTCAAAAACAACATATCGTATGCGCCATCGGTCAAATTGTGAGGCTTTATTACTACTACATTAAATTCAAATAATTTTTTTAACGTAGTTGACCGGATTTTTATATCAGAAAAGAAAAACCAAAATTAAATGAGAGGGAAAATCAAAACATTTATTTTCATTGAAGGAAAAATTTAACTCTGAAGAAATTGTCAATTATATTATAAGACGGAAAAAAATGTTTTTTGTTCTTTGAATTACTATTCAAAATTATTAATATTAAATTTGTCAATTATTCTATACCAAATTGTTTGAAAATTAGAATTCAAAGAAGAAAAGAGAATTGAGTACAGTCACCTATTATCGGAATTCATTGATCCGTCTATGATTCTGTTATCCAGTTATATAGAAACAGGAGAATCGCTTTAATAAAGACTTAAGACTTAAGACTTCAGAGAACTTGGTTTTGTTTTAATTGTTCCCAAGAGGTAGCCAACAAAACGATTAATACACATATATTGTATTCCCCGGTTATGCATTGAGAACCACACAAAACTTGCAATTTATATTACGTGAAATTTGAAGTGCATTATTAATTGACAAAAATTCCCGGACGTGACGCATTTATCATTAAAAACAGGGACAGGAAAAGAAAAAATATATATATGAATTTTCATGCATACATAAATTTTTTTTTGAGTTATGTTTTAACTTAATTAACTAAATTTTTTTTCATACAACTGAAATATTATTTGTAAACTTCTCTATTCATAAAAACACAAATACTTATTCTATATCGTAAACATATCGCATACATATAACGAGAAAGAAATATGAAAAATTTTGTAAAATTTCAAACTCAAGATCCATTGACATCGGGCTCGGAGTCTACATAGGATAAAATTTGGTGAGTTATAATAATTTATATTTTTACTTTCTTCTTTTCATTCAATTTACATACAACCAAAACATACATTATTAAAAATAAATTAAATAAAAAATATATACTTTAGCATAATGTTTAGCATAATAATTTCATTTTTTTTTATTACATTCTACTTAATATTACATTTCACTTTTAAATACACTAAAAATAATTAAACTTAATTACTTAGACAGTATGTCATATTAAATCATCATCAATATGATTTATTTTAACAATAAATTCTTGTTATTTGGCAATATGATTGTTTAGAATTTTCTTTGAAATAAATCCATGAAAAGTTAAGATCATTTAGTAGGTAGGACAAGATTGGGCTATTTAAAAAAATTACTTCAATAGATGGCACGGTTGGGTGGGTATAGACGAAAAAAAAATTATTCCATCTTCTCTATTTCAGCTAAGCTTTATTATTTTGTATTTATTTATATTTTTTTTTGTAATTAACCTAATTTTTTATTTTTAATTTGTTTATTTTCTTTATTTGGTCGATCTGTGTAGTAGCTACCTAAATTTTAAATTATATGTAGCAACCGGTAAACTGATTGAGTAGGCCACAAATCCCCCCTAAAATTTCCCTGAGAATAGCTGGTATAAATACGTAGCATGGTTACTATTCAATTAGGACGTCTGCGGTTTGGTTCGTTATAAAATTCAAAATGATTTATGGAAAATTGGACATTTCGGATGCCCTGCAGCTAGAGAAGCTGTGGCGGACATTTAAACGATGTTATATTTCACACATAATGGCATCAATATATCTTTCATAAGAATAAAAAATTTCGAGGATGTCTCTCACACACAGTTTGTTTTATTTAAACTTAAATATAAGAGGCTCTTAATAAAAGACCCTGTACAGCAACAATGAACTACTAAATGATTAATTTATTAATGAATGTTTTGCTTATTTTCCCTATAAGAATTGTTTTAGCCATATGAAATATGTATGTGTTAGTAAATGATGGGTGTGCTGATGTCTGAGTAGTTATCGTGTTGGCTCTGCAACCAGAAGTAGCCATATTCGATTCGATTTCCAGTCAGTAAAATAATTTTTCTAATTTTTCTGGGGTACAGCAACCTTTTTCTTAGAGCAATGAAACGGTAGCAAAATAAATAAAATTAGCTTTAAAATAATGCGTCAAAATTAACATCAGATGCGCCGCAGTTTTGCGTTATAATTAAACGCAACTGAAATTCCTACCACCTTAACCACCTGTCTGTTCTCTACACTATCCGTCTCTCTATCTAGAAACAAAATATTTATGTATTTTGTATTTAATACGATTGTTCAAAAATATTTAATTTATATTTAATATTTAATGGTATTGTGTTGCACCGGCGAAGTAAAATAATTACTAAAAAAGGCTACTAAAAAACGAAGCGTCAAAATTGAATAAGTTTCCTAGACATCAGAGGCGCTACAACACTGGTATAAAAACAAAGAACGTGCAAAAGAAGATCTGTAAAATAGTGAAACTACACCACCTGTCATCTCTCTCAGTATGCCTTTCCTCTAGTTCCAGCACAATGCATTGCATTAGTACAGGTCATCTCCTAAGGGTTGGTCCAAGATAAAAAAAAATATCTGAAAGATATTGAACGCTCATGAAAAAAAAACAAAAAGGCATCCTTTGAACTCTTAAAAATATAATAATATAAACTAAAAATTTGAATTAAGATAATTTGTTTTTTTTTGGAAAGTTGTATTCGTTCAAAGTTCCATACAAAAGTAAAGCTTTTAATTGAAATTCTTCTTAAACATAAAGCTGCAGACTCATGATCACAACATTTAGCAATAATATTATATCTAAATTTACCGCAAATACTTCTGTTGTGATCCGCTATTTACAAAGCTAATCAGCTGATTCGTGACCCAAAAGAAATAAAAACTAATTTTCTCTTTAGGGCGCCCCCGTACCTCGGTTTGTGGCATCGCATCTTTTAATGTCGAAGGTTTCTAAGGTATGTATTGAAAAAAAATCTTTTCGCTAACGCCTCAAAGTTTTTCTGTAGGAGTTTTGCTCTTGATTCTAATTTTCACCTTTTTCTTGCAAATAAAAGACTTTTTTGCAAGGCTCGTGCAGTTTTCCAACATATTGAGCCAATTTAATATAACTCAATGTTAATGATGATGTGTCTAAATGAAATTTATCCTTGGCAACATCAGAAATAGGGTTTTTACTAAATAAAAATAAATGCTAAACAAATTGTTTCCATCTACAGGAGTTTCTGCTTTTCTTGTCCTACGATTTTGTGATTATTGAATAAAAGAAACCTTTGAAACAGTATATTGAAAGTATTAGAGCATAATGTTTTAATATATATCACTAACATTTGACACAGATTTGGTGATGAGAATATTTTGTTTTAATACTTTTGCAAAAATTAATAACAACACATTTTCGAGAAGAGTTTTGCGAAAAAGTTTTCGACGATGTATTTAATATTATCATGGTACCTTTCACGAAACATTCCGTTAACGACGAATCAATATAAATGGACAAGACACGGGTCAACATTAAATAAAAAAGAAAGATCATAAACCCATGGAAGTACAATTTTTTGTATAGTCGTAAAACACTTACTGTATCCCTTAGTTTCAGTTTGAAACACCACCGCTTTCAAATATTAAATAATTTTAGAAAACATCTTAAGTCCACTTAAGAGAACTTACCCCACGTTTTAACATAAATGTAAATGTTCAAGACGCGTCTTTTGGTTTAATCGATATAAAAATATGTATTTCCAAAAATACTATATATAAAAAATTAACGAAGCCCTTTTCCAATTGAATGGGTTCGTTAATAGGCAAAAACGGCTACGGAAAATCCAAGAGTAGTTCAACAACGAGAATTACACCTACTTAAGTGTACCGTTTGGTGCGGTGTTTCGTCGGAAAGGATAATTGGCCCATATTTTTTGGACAATGAACACGGTGTTGCCGTTTCCATTACAGATGATGACAATATTGGAAAACTTTTTAAGGCCAGCCGTAGAAAACCATCCGCAAGTATGGGTTCAACAGGATGGAGCAACAGCGCACACTTCGAGGGACACAATGGCTCTTTGAACTCAAATAACTTTTGTCATTTTGGGCCAAATTAAATTTAGATTTAAAATTAAAATTAGACTTTAGTTCTTTTGTCACAAGTCCACAGATATTTAAACGGTAGAAATATTTTATATTAACAAAATATGACTTAATCACATACATATGCATGTACATAGTTTCAAGTTTAGATGAAAATCTGTTATCGGTAATTAAAAGATTGAGGCTGGTTAGAGGGAGAATGTAAAAGTTCACAGGATGGAAACCGTTTTAAGTGAATGCATAATTACTTTAAATCAATAAATCACTTACACTTCCTCTCAAGATATAAATAACTTGTTGGTTTTTCTGTAAAACATCAGAAACTGCTATTAGTTTTTTGTTTAACGTTCGCATGTATTGGAAATTTTAATTAAAAATTAAAATTATTTTCTTCGCAGTATGAAGCTGGAGCAAAGTGTAACACGTTTTGACATGCTTGCTGTTGTTGAACATTCGCACTAAGAAAGTGAAATCGAAGTAGCATGATAGTGGTAGTCGCTATTTAATACAACAAGTATTTCATTTATTGTAATCGCACGTTGGTGTACTGACCCAGCAGAAACTAGTGAATGTATTATAGCCACCAAAGATATATACTACATACCGTCTGCATTACTTAGAAGCAGTTATATAGTGATTTGATTATCACTTGATACAGGAGTATTTATTATTGTACAAAAAATCTCCACTGTTTCTAAATGCAGAAATACTTTTAATACCGATATTTTCGTAACGAAATCAGCCTGAAGCATCGGGACGTGTCCATTCGTATGTAAATTCTGATGTATGTATTACGTAAATATAATTGAATCACAATGGAAAGAAAGTGTATTGCATTTAGTACCCATTTTTAAACATTTGAAAATCATAGTAAAGCCGCTATAGCATTTTAGCACACATTTTTAATAAATAATGTGAAAAGTGCAATGCCCTCTTCGGGCATTCTGAAGCCATTGATATCGATTAGATTTCGTGAGGGTTAACCTTAGACATAAGTTTCAATGAAGGCCAGCAAGGTCAAATGGTTCACATTTGCTAGTTTAGCATGTTATTTTCATTAATTTTTTTGTCGCATTGAAAAATTTAAATTTAACTGTTTCTCAAGTTTAAAAATATTGTGAAATAAAAAAGGCCAGTCTCCCAACTTTTCTTGTCAAATGCCAATTTTATTAATGAATTTCTAAAATTCGAATGTTTTAAAAAAATTTAAATCAACTTAATTAGGTCCGTTTAAGTCTGCTAAACTTTTATTTTACACTTTTTATTATCTTGTGTAATCACTACCTATGAGGCATGAGCTTACACATGTGAAATAAACAAAATCGGTTCAATCAGTACAAAGTTCTGAAATAAAGCTCATAAAAACAAATACAGTCAAATTGACTTCTTCTTTTAAGTCGGTTAAAAACTGTTTGTAAAATAATATGATAGAGCTGTTAAATTTCGATTACGATTAGGAATCAATTAGATTACATTTTAAAATAAATTCTACTGAATATATAATTCTCTTTTAAACAATTTCTGATTACTAATTGATTACGATTGCAAACAATCGAAAAGTAATCTCGATTACTGGAAATTACGGTAAAATATTCAAAAAGAATAAAGTAATCAGAAAATAATCCGATTATTTTTCAAGATTACTTTTGATTATTTTCAAACATTTTGAATTTACATTACTTTATTTTGAAAAAGTTCTAAAGAAATTTAGATGTTTTTTATATTAAATTATAATATTTTCCAAATAAAAATTGCAAAAACATTACTGATCTGAAGCTTGGAGAATATTTTAATCTATATATATGTATATATATATGTACAGGGTGGGCCAAAAGTCACGACTACGTGTAAAATTAAATAATATTTTTTTGTTTATTATTATTTTTTATTCTTGATATTTTATAAATATAATATTAGCTTTATACGATGTAAATTTTAATTATGAAAAATAATATCAGAGAGAAGACCATCCTTTTATCGATGCACAATTGGGCTCTTAAACAGGCGTTTTGCATAACTACACTCAAAGTTTGAGGCTCTATTGCCCTGATCTCAGCTTCAATGTTCTGCTTTAGCTGCTCTATAGTTTTGGGCTTGTTAACATATACTCGTTCTTTGAGATAACCCCATAGAAAATAATCAAGGGCAGTTAAGTCTGGTGAACGTGCTGGCCAATTGAATTCTGAATTTATTGAGATAATTCGGTCTTCAAAAATTTAAAAGTAAAATTCTATCAGTTAGGTTCGTTGCTCGGTCGTAAAATTTTGCATGGGGGTGTAACACGGTTCGGTGAATAAAATCTAAAAAACAAAATAAAAAATAATAATAAACAAAAAAGTTATTAAATTTTTACACGCAGGCATGAGTTTTGGATCACCCTGTATAAAGCAGAATGTGTGTTTGTTTGTTTGTTTGTTTGTTTTTTAAAATATGTTGCTCCTTCCACATAGTTTTTAACAGATTTCATAATATAAAGGCGTTTAACTTCGACATTTGTGGACCAATTTTCAAAACTATTTTTTCATATGGAAGAGGTCCATTATTGTCGAAAGTGAATATCAAACAACTTCGTCGTTTGTAAATAAATTTTACAATTCTTAAATTAGGTTAGGTTAGCAGACCGCCAAGTCCCAGTCAGCTCACTTTGGTCCTTCCGGGTCCCATTGTATTGCCTGAGCTGGATCAGTCTTCATGCAGTTTCATGGGTCCCAAACCACCCAGAGTTCCGGATGAGCAAGCTTGTCCCCCTCACGTCGCGCGCCGATACTGCAGTCTTATCAGTCGGAATTATGATGAAATGATTTTTGCATAATACAAGATTTCTTTCTAATATATTTTTTATATTTCGCAATTTTACAAGTTTCTAATCACAACAGTTATCACAGATTTACATATAAAAGTGATTTTGGAGGTCAGTTCACAAGCCCGAGTAATCTATTAGATTTACATAATTTATATTTTTTTTTTCGTTCACATTTCAATAAAAATATCGAAATAAATTCATAATTTGAATAATTTTTTTTTTTTTTTTTTTTTTTTTTCTTGGGCCAGTGCTCAGGGGCTATCCCCTACATATGCAATGCATTGCACTGGAACTAGAGAGAAGGATAGGGAAGAAATAGACAGGTGGTGAAAGTGGTAGGAAGATAGAGCTTAATTCTTGCACAACTCTGCAGTTGCGTGTAAATTATAAAGCAAAGTTGCGGCGTCTCTGATGTTTTTTGTCGCATTATTTTTAAGCTAATGAAGCCATTTTATTTATTATTTTACTTCGCCGACGTTTTATTGCTCAAATACCAACGAAGGAGGGTGCTGTAGCACAGAAAACTCAGAAAAAATTATTTTCTGATTTGACCCGGCTGGGAATCGAACCTGGGTCTTTCTGGTTGCAGAGCCAACACGCTGACTACTCGCCATCAGCACCCCAACAGTTTGGTTACCGTTATCTATAGAAGGAAAACTTGTCAGTCGAAGTCAACTAAATTTGGATTGAACAATATCGTTAATATTCGTCCACATTCACTTTTTTAGTTTCAAAACAAAAATTTTTATTTGGTTACCATTAAGTTCTTGCGTTAATTTTGGCAAACCCTTTATATGGTGAATAGTAGTAATTTTTGACTGTTGCACGTATTTGTTAATTATTTTAATAGAAACAAGTATTCGGTGTTTTAGAGCAGAATAAATTGATTTTTGGGTGTCTTTCCATATACTGAGTGGCTTGCAAAACAAGTAAAATTTAACACTCGTGCGAATTCAAAAGTCAAAGGTTGGCTAGTCCGCAAATTTAATTTCAGTGGTGTGAATTTGTAAAGTATCAAAAAAAAGTTTACTTCGATTGAAGAACAGAAAAGTGCAATAAGAAAACGGGGTAATAGAGACGGCTAAAACAGTATGATTGCTCCGCCAGTTTTTTTGTTTTCTATAAATAAAAGAGATGAAAGCAATACACAGAGGAAACTTTCATTATCTTTCACTAGTCTGCTTTTGCACCCTTCTTTGTTCATAGAAGCATTGCAGCTATGTTTAGTAGCCATTTTTATTAATTTTTTTACTTTGCCGATCTGCTACACAATACCGATGGAAGAGGGTGTTCTGATGTTGCGATTAGCAGAAGCCGGTATGGTTCGGGGACCAGTGACAATGCCTTCGCCACTGAAACCTTAAGGCAAAAACAAAGGCACACTAATGCCTATCAGAAAAATGCAAAGTGTTGTCAGACACTGGGCTCGAACGCAAGAGTTTTGGTTTCGTTGTCAACGCGCTAACTGCTACAGTCATCCTTTCCTTATCAGAGTACTATATTTCTCGTTGCGGCTGAACGTTTTCTGATTTCGTTGTATATTTTTGTTTGCTTCGAGAAACAATCAACATTTATTATCGCATCGTTTATGCATTTCACTTAAAATTTCGATAATTTCATATAATATGATTTATTTTCATTTGAACACATTTATTATTTTATTTTTACCTTAAGCATCTGGAAGTTACAATGCAATAATTGTAGTGTGAACACATTGGTCTAAAATTTTTAGAAATTTTTATTCAAACGTGTTTCACCTTGATAGTGTGAATACAACAATGTTTCCATTTCTATGTGCAAATTCAGTTAATACAGAAAGTACTATTCAGCCATTTTTCAACAGTAGCTGTATTTGGTAGTGTCACTACCGTCACATATTTTTTAATGTGAATATCAGCAATTTTTTGTTTTACAACTCTTATAAAATGGTAGTAGTACTTATAAAAATACAATAGTTACAACACTTTGTGAATATTATGTTTGACGGAACTTTAGAATCAGAAAATTTAACTTTTTGAAAATAGTTTCTCTTACTTACCAGATTTTGAGTGTTTATGTTGAAATGAGGTTTGTGGCCTGCTCGCTGACGACATTGGCAGTTGGCAAATATTCCAAATTAGTTTCTTATAAAAAAATTTTGTAGTAATTTTCGATATTTATAAGTTCAAAATCTTTGTATATGATTTTTTTTTCAAATTCGCAACACACTGCCAAAGAAAAGCGCCTTAATGTCTTCTTGAAGACTGTTCATGCGGCTAATACATGTGCTTTTTCTTGTTACACTTAACAAACAATAAATAATGACCTAGAAAAAATTACATTTTGCCAAAAATAAGAATAGAAATAGAAATGGTGTTTATTTCAAATGAATTGCAGAGACAAATTTACGCACATACACACTTCATGCGTACGTTTCTTTCATTTATTATTATTTTCATTTTCATTTTTAGCAAATTTGTGATGACAGATGGTTTAAATTCCTTGTTTTTTCCTCTTGCTGTTGTTTTATTTTGGTTTTTATTCTGGCAGACACAGTTTTTTACGTGCTTAAACAATTTGCTAAAAATAAATCATCAGATGTCTTCATCACAAGAACTGAATAAAAAATATGCATACGATGCAACTGAAGATGAAAAGCTCATACTCGTAATTCAAAAACATACACACACACACACAAACACACTTAAACGAGAAGGCACGCACTTACTTCTTCACTTACACATGCACAATTATAAACATCCGCCAGATAGTCAGATGCAGATAGTTTTCGAAAGTAAAAACTTGAAGAAATTTAAAACTTTGTTGTACAAGAAAAGTAATGAAACAATAAGAAAACTGAATAAAGAAAAAAAGTCAAACTTGACAGAGAGGTAAAATATAATTATAACAGTTTTTTGTTATCAATTTCTATACAAACTTTCTTTCTTTAACATAAATGCGTGAATATTATTTTCTTTAAAAATAATAACCATGTGGTGTTATTTATTATATTAGCGAAAGCAAATCAGCACTTTATATTATTTTTCTAGAAATTTCGCTGTTTTTAAGCGAAATTGTTAAACGTTACGTCAAGTTTATTGTCATAAATACGCTTTTTTCAAAGTACCGTTCACAACTGAGCTCGTTTTTTAGGCGAACTGATAGTTTTATAGATTTGCTAAGTTCCCAACTGGCACTTGTGCATTTACAATATAAGGTGTGTGTTTGTTGTTGTTTAATTTCTTGTATTTGTATTTTTATTTTTGTTGGAAATACTTTTTATTTTTGTCTTCTTTTTTTGTTCTTGTCTGCACGGCATTTGTGTCTGCTTGGTGTTTTTTTTGCGACTCCCATTTGTTTAGCTTTATTTGTTTCGCCCCAAGAGGTAAAATTCTGTTGCCATTGCAACAAGGCCAACATGTTTGAAGCACACAAAATCGAACACACCACCTGAAACCGTCACCACCAGCACCAGTACGAATACCACCATTTCCACTACCACCACTTTAAAACACCTGAAATGCACAAGCATGCATGCATTCGTAAGTAGCCACAGCAATAACAACAAAAACAGCCGCAGCAACAAAAGCATTTCTACTACGAATGACCATCATTGCTTGAACCATCAACAAACAGTAGAGCCATCACCTCAACCACCTTTAGGCGCATTTTATTACACAATACTTGAACTGAAAACGAAAGCTCTTATACATTTTGGTTAATGAAAAAGAATTCTTTGAAACGTATTGAATTCTTATTTGGAACCCAGACAATATCACCGTTTCCAAACATGACTGTCGAAAAGTCGTTCTTTTGAGGGATTATATGATTTAGTTTTTTAAACAGCAACAAATTATTCAGAGCCCAATACAATAGTACATTATAATCAGCCGAAGATAATTTTAACGGGTGTTATCCAGCGTTCCTGGGCATGCTAACTACATACAGCTCAAACTGAGCGATTTAATGATCAGTAATTCACTAACTTTCATATTAATTAAACGATATGACAAGCTTAAAAGCTTTGTAGAGTTTGTCTTGTCTTGTAAAAAACAAAAAAAAACTTGAAGGTAGATCTGAAATTTGCGTAGCCACTTTATATTAAAACATAACAATATTGCAGGACTTGTTTTGTGCCATAAGTCTGATGATATGTTACAAAATAAGTTAAAATAAAAGAATTTAGATACATGTTTGTGGCATACAATTTGTATGTTTTATTTTACAGCTCAAAACAAAACAAAATAAATCAGGCAGCAAGTCTGAGATCTAGTCTGCAAGTCTAGGAATCAGTCTTCAAGGAGCACTTCCTGTAAAAGATAAATCTTCTGCTTGTTGGAGCACGTTGGCTTAAACCACAAGCACTATCTGATTTTTTTCCATTCAATTTAAAATTTCCTCCATTTGCAATTTACTTATGTATTTCTATATTTTACAACGCTAAAAATTTTTTAAAAAATAAACCAAACAAACTAAACTAAAACTAGTTTTATTTCTCCGAAATTTTATATTTTTATTTTACATTTTTGTTCGTTCCTTTAGCTTTTGTTGTAAAGTTTGAGAAAAATGGAGGAAAAAAATTATGTATTGCGGAATCAATAATATGGCTACACCGTCACTTTAGCGATGATACCGCAACTGCGGAAGCATTCCTAATTAGCGGAATGAGTAATTGAAATGTTGCTTACGCACAAAAAAACCTTTCCGCAAATTATTTTCTGGAATAAAGATGTCTCCTACGTATGCACCGGAATTATTTGGAAAAGCAAGTGTATAGAAGACGAAAAATTAAGATGAAGGATAGGGAGAATAATTCTAATTTTTTAGGGTGGAAAAGAGCCCTACGCCGATATTTTATTGCTTAAATACGAAGGCAGGTGGGCACTGTTAGCGAGATAATAGAAAAATATTTGGTCTGATCGGGAATTCGAACCGAGGATCTTCTAGTTGCAGTCAACACGCCACGGTACGGAATGAATAATGAAACCCAAAACAAAAAGCAGAAGGTACATTTATGATGGCTTATACATTATGTAGTCATTTTTACATGTAAAATACGGGTTGTTAAAAGTTCAGTTGGAATTTTTCTCATTTCAAATTATTCTACAAATTTATATCTAAAGAGTAATTTTAATTACGGGTCTCACTTTTATAATTTCTTATGCAGTGATTACATGGTATTGCAAACTGCTCTACCATTGCCGTAATATTTTCTTAGAAATAAATCACGATATGTTGTTGATCAGTGAATACAAAACTGTTGTAAAAGATTTTAAATTAAATTTATATTAAATTTCTTTAAATCCGACAATAATTTCAAATAAAAAATGCAAGATTCAAATTGCCATCATAAAATAAGACCTCTAATATTGCACAAACACATGGAACAATCATTGTGCTACTATCAGCAATTGTTGCAAAAGAAACATTGCTTAGCATCAACAACAACCTGCAATAAACAGTATCAATTCTTGACAGCACTTCAGTGTGTGTGCGCCTGAGTATATGTGTTGCAAGTATAATATTCATTGCTTTGTGAACGGATTAAAGTGGCAAGTAGTATTTGGTGTGTGTGTAATCATGTTTGTGTGCTGTTTGAGCAGCAGCTGTTTCAATAACACGTTTTGCAATTTTTTTTTTCATCGTCTCTTTTCCCATTGTAGCGGTTGTTGTTATTGTTATTGCTGTATTCTATTGTTGTTATTGCCGTTGTAGTTGTTGTTTTATTTTATTTATACATTGGATTAAAACAAGTGATGTAATCACTTGTACATAAATATTTTATAGTGGAATTTGTGCTACACTCCGTTATTTGTTTGTTAATGTTTCTAAAGCTGGTGCCGACTCTTTTGCTATTGGAGCTGCTGCTACACATATTGCTGTTGCTGTCGCTGTCGCTGTCGTTTTGTTACCATGCCCTGTTGCTAGCTAACTTTAATGCACAACAAATACTACAGCAACAACAACAACAGCAATCGATTATAATTTATTGGAATTCACTTAACTATTTCAAAGTAGTTCAAGAAAGTTTAATCACATCTGCTCAATTCAATCTTCAACAAGAAATTTTCTTTGCATATTTGCAATTATTCCAGTTGCGGAACTTGAATTTGAAATGAAACAGAGAGAATAATTATTCAATTTAGAAAATCCATCTTTTTAAAAGCGAAGCAAAGTGTAAAATTGCCAAGCATGTTGGCCTGTTAATACATAACAAAAAAATTAATTTAGAAAACAATTGTGTGAAAATTTAATTGTGATATTAAAATGGAAAAAAATATGTTTAACAGCGCAGCCATTTTCATGTAACGAAAGTTGCTTATAGTCAACATAGCATGGTTTAATAACGGGTAGCGCTATGCACATATTTATAGAAAACTTACTTAAAACTATTGAGAAGCAAATTTCGGTTTTACGATGATTAGGATTCAAAGCATAAATCCAATTATTAAAAATGATTTAATTGGAACTGCCCGATTATTAAAACGAAATGTTGAAAATCACCTAATATATGAAAATGAAATTTAAATCTTGAACAGGTCGAACCAATAAATGCTACTACGAAAAATTATAAATGTGCAAACAAGGACAAGTCGCGATTCAAAAATTCAAAATTTATGCCATTAAAGTACTGACATCAAAATCAGAAAGAAATTCTTGTTTGGGACAATACCTACACAAAGGTTTTCAATATATTTTCCTGTGACAGAGTAGATCCGTGTCATCTCATATCTGGACAAGTTGCAATTTGACAACCTTTCTTCCGATCGATGCAGAACGCTCTCTCTCTGAAACACGCTTCTTCTCAGAACAGGTTATCCGAAATTAGTTTCGTTTGTACTTGGCAGATGAGATGAGCAGTTTTGATGCGTTTTTTCTCTATTGAGTAAATCTTTAGAGAATATAAGTGTAAGAACAAAAATGTACCCATGTCACTTTCACATTAGGAAAGAAAGCTCTTGACCTGGAAATTCCAAATGACCGCTAAATCAGTACAAATAAATTAAGAGCATTCAAATATATTGGGTCACCGACAGAACTCCACACACCGTTGAGACTGCATGCTATTGCTTTATAACTTTCCACAGGCACATCAGAACGCCTTCCTTCGTCGGTATTGTGTAGCACCGACGAAGTAAAATAATTACTAACAATAGCTCCCAAAACGAAGCTTTAAAAATTTAATACTTCTCCTAGACATCAGAGACGCCACAACACTGATATAAAAACAAATGACGTGGACAAATCAGTGTTGTAAACTAGTGAAGCTTCACCTCCTATCATTTCTCCCACTATCCCTTTCCTCTAGTTCCAGGACAACGCACCGCATGTGTAGAAATCATCTCCCGTGCTGGTCCAAGAAAAAAAAAATATACGAGTATAAATAATTCAGAAAGATAATGCCGAAAATATATGTAAAAACTACTTAATCACACAGATCCCTGCCTTAAAACATATCGAATTACTACGTTCGCTTATTCTTTAGTTTTAAAATATGATTGCGTATTTTCCGTTGAACTAATTTTAAGGATGCAGCAAATAAATTAAAAATTTTTCTTAGAAAATTCGGTTCGAATCGGAATACTATTCGGTCTATTTGTGGTTGCATGAACATTATTTATTAGCCTATTAAGGTACGAAACATTTAGCTCGTGGGATTATAATATGTATCTTTATATATTACCGATCCGTAAATAGTAAGCCGAACGAAGTCTTTACATCAGCTTATAGACGGTCGAAGGAACGTAATATTATGAATATTAATTAACTGACCAGGAACGAAGTATTCATTTCCTTGAGTATAAGAGCGTTCCACTTAGATTAAAACCGATCGAAGTGCGCAAAGAAAACTGACAAAAACGGTAGTCACATTTCAAAGGAAACAGACCTTTCGCGATACTGAAAAGACTGCGTTTACTTCAGCTGGAAAGAAAAACTGCATTACAGCGCATAAAAAAATTAATGAACATATCGGTGTCAAACATTAGTTCGACAGTCAAAATTACATGACTAAGAAACAAACTGAATGAAAAATGCAAAAAGCAAAATAGAACAACATGCAGTTTGCTATACATTTATAGTTTTATTTAATTATTCATTTGAAGGAAGGCATAAAACTTGATAATTATATATGAAATAATTAAAATAAAATTAAATATATATAAAAATATATATAATATAAATAATATATAAATATATATATAAAAATTGTGCTTTTTCCCGAAAAAAATATATGAAATGATAATCTCATAAAGTATTTTTTAGAAAATAAACACAATACAATTGATTATTGAATGGGAGAGCATGTCCATATAGTACTATTTCACTAATGCTTCGAGAATTTATAGTTGAATGCCGAATACAAACCAAAAATTTTAAACAATGTATGAAGACTTTTGTTTTTACACATACATTTTTGAAATAAAAATCCTATATACATATATAAATTTATTCCCAAAGTAAATTCATTTAATATACATATCGTCATATAAAACGTAAAACCATGTAAGTGACAAAATTTAAAAAATCGGTTTCTCTATTAAATGTTGTGTACCATGTAAAAATGCATGTCCTTGTAAAATAAACTACTTTATCAAACTGTAAGTGATTCTTTTAATTTTATGAGAGTTTTTGAAGAAACTTTTTCCAGGTTGGTTACTTAACCCAGTTATCAAGTTTTTTCCCTCTTCTTTAAAATCTAAAAATGGCTAGTTACATGGTTTTACGTTTTATATGACGATATTTACATATAAAAATAAATAAAAACATTTTTTTAAAAGATTTTCATTACGTTAGATGATCTCTTTACTTCGACAAATTTTGTGCTCTTATGTTGGATCGTTATTTGAATCGCAGTCAAAGGAATTATTTTCAAATCTGAATATTCAAAAGAGACTGGATTTTGATTATTATTTATTCAAAGTTAGTCAATATTAGTTACGATTATTTATCTATATTTATTATATGGTTTAGATGGTCTGTATGCACTTATCATTTGATGCTGTTACTATTTGGTTTGTTTTGCTTGTATATTACGTAATTCTCAATGGTTTTTTGGGTGTTCTTGTATAAACATGTGAAATTTCTTACGTTTTTCAATAATTTGGTTAAAGATCTACTGAAGATTTTGGTATGAGCACCAAATGAAATGTACATATTTATATACCAGCTAAACCATATAGCAAACATAGATAAATTTATAAGAAATTTTCAATTTACAGAACTAATATGAACAACATATAGATTCGTTAAATCGGAAAACTATTCCAATAATTTTTTTTTTATTCGTAAATAAATAGCGTGAATGACTTGAACTTTATTTAAAACTCAACTAAACAATACGAATGTGTTTGCACTCTTACTTTTATAACATTTTGTAAATTATATAAATCAATTTTACATATTTTTTTAATTGAATTTCGAACATCTGTTTTAGAATGACCTTACCAAACCCGGTAAAACAGCAAGTTAATAAAAGTACGAGTGTTGCATTGTCTTAGCCAGATATTTCCAGACAGCAACTGAAATAAAATGAGCAACATGAACATCAGAAGCAGCATGAACGACACTAAACAACATCAGTGCATTCTTCTCGTCAACAGCGGCCTGTCCGAATGTCTGAACTGACGACCGACTTTTGCTCTACCAATATACACATATGTATGAATATACATATGTATGTATATAAGTGTGTGTGTATTTATGTATGCATGTGATTTTTTTGGTTGACTTTTTCAAACTGTTGTCTTCTTTTATCGTCATCAACCCAGAGACGACAAACATTGTTTATGTTTATGTTGTCGTTATTGTTTTTGTAGCTGAATACACTGCACAGTGCACTATGGCCATGAATTGAGATTTTGAAGGACATAATATATTTTTGTGAAATTATTTCTGTCACTCGTGCGTTAAATAATTTTATAAAACAAAACAGAATATTTTTTCACTTCGTAGAATTCCATTAACAATGAATATGTTGCTGGAGACTTGTAGGGTTGTACATAACATAATAATTGTTCAAAATATGTTATCTTCAGTAGCACAAAATTGTAGCACTTATAATACCAGCTCAAATATATACATACATAATTATATAACGAGCACTTTCTGTAAGGGCGTCAAGCACAAATTTTAAATTTCTATGTCGAACAATCAAAAATGTTCTTCGGTGACATGTACGAGTAAACAAATTATAAACAAATTTTCTATATATATTTTTTAATTTAAAACTTGAATTACAGTCCATTGAGAAAAAGTTTATGTATGTTGTACACAAAGTAACAACAGTTTTGGGTGCCAAGGTAGTCTAGTGAATAGTGTGCTAGTTCATCAGTTTGAGGGTTCTAGGTTCGATTCCTAGCAGAGACTCTAGTCTGTATCACTAAAACACGTGAAATGATTTTCACAACAGATATCACAATGGGACCATAATAAATTGGACCCAAGTGGGCTGGGACCTTCCTTTACCTTTACAGCCAGAAACCTGAAGTCCTAACCTAACCTAACAACACTTTTGGCAAACTAATCCAATCCTCCAGCTACTAATTGAAGAAAACAACAGGAACACTATTTATCGGAACACTATTTATATATGTAGCTTTTTGTGTGCGATCTTATTTTGGGCTTTGGCTTCGACAGCACTAAAATGTAGCAATTATTTTTCAAAAGGTTTATTTCCTTTTTGAAAAAATTAGTAGCATCAGCAACGTTATTGAACAACTCCTTAGTACTTGTATGCAATAGCAAGAAAACGCAGATTGATTGGCAAGAAAGATAATTACGTAATACGACTTTAAGTTATATAAAATCTGATGAAAAAAAGTTCAGTATTATAATAAAACTAAAGGCTCATACTCAAGAAATTTTCCTTATATCATTGATTACAATTTATTAATTATTTTATCTTATAAGTGGCAACCGATGACTAATGGCTGTTTTCGCAGATGTGATTCGTATAGAAGCTCCAAATGCGTTGATTATATTCAAAGATATTAAACTCAATTGGCAGACAACAACAATGTCACGAATTTCCTTACGTGAACTTGGAATATCTCTTTCGAAATCATCTTTGTCACTAAGAACATTTGAAAACATAAAAAATTTATAGAAAAATATGCTTTTTACTACAAAAGATAAGTAACTAGTGAAAAATAAGTGGACAAGCTCACACGGGGGAGAACAATACAACACTTTTTGAGGGTATGATGAGGGTTAAGACAGCATAAACACACTATAGTTGGACCTTTAGTTGTGTGTCCGTAGACTATAAATGCTGCAGTAGAGTACAATCTTGGTTCGAGTATGGCCAAAAATTTTTGCAGTTTGAGTTAATAAAATAATTATAATAAATAAATCTTAATTGCATTATTATTTTTAGTACAAAATATTTTACTGGTCTACCGATAAAAATCGAGGAAAAAACTCCCATATTCTATTCATTTTACTACACTCTAAAGCCCATTGTGCAAAACATATTTTGTGCGAATATAAATTGTTATTCTTTTTATTGTCTCGTCGCTGATTGCTAAAAATACACATATTTTTCATATGGAACTACCACAATTTTATTGCAAAAGAATATATAAGTATGTATTGTAAAAAGAAAATTACAAATATAAAATTCAACTAGACATTGAGATAAATAAAATAAACATTAGTGCAACCACAATAGCACATGTCTGTTTGTATCCATCCATGACTGTGCGTACAGCATAAATGTCTACAATAAGTAAATATATCCGTGGTAATATGGAAGAGTAGCTTAAGTCTAATTCGATGGTTTATCTTTCAAACTTATAAAAAATTTACTTTAATAAATTCTATTTAATTCTTCTCAACAGTATACTTTACTTTATAATACATTATTTAGTTCGTTATTTTCATTAATATTACTTAAGCGCTTAAGTCGACTTCAGCTAGTCTTCCATATTACCACAGATATTAACTTACATCTTCATATTTATAAACGTTTATATATTATGTGTCTATGTACATGTACGAGTACTCTGCGCCACATAAACAATATCGAAATGTCAATATCTTTTTGCATAGCAAAATAGAGTATTTTTGATAAAAATAACCGAGAAAAACGTATAAAATTTTGGAATGGGGGGTTAAGGGAACTTTTAGAGTGATCTGTAGTTATCATCACAGCAGACGACGATGCGTCATTTATTGTTCTACTTCTTGCGTCTTAGGCAAAATACGAAGCCCGCCATTTTAGGACATGATTGAGCTATGATTTTATATGCAATTTTATACGTTTAAAAGAATTGGCTTTAAAGATATCTTTCGTACGCAATTAAAAGACTCAATTTAACTTTATTTGTATGGCGGAACGTTGTGAAAACTAAAAGTATTTAATTTCTTCCATCAATTTCTGTTATAATTATTTCAGTTCATTGTTTATTTATCACAATAATTTGACATATACATCTTATTAGGACAGTTAAAAGTTGTAATTATATTTTCATTCTCACATATACTAAAAACTAAGCTTTGAGTTTTTGGGAATACTTCGATTCTCTCCTATAATAAATAGAAAAAAACAAATCTTTGAGCCTTTGCACATATAGACTGTGGACTATAATGGTCATTTCTCGTATTAATTTCTTAAACTTTGTTGGGTTAAGTAGATGATATTGGTGACTTTACAATTACATCTCCGGTGACCCAAGAGTAGGGATGAGGTATGTACTGTCATAAGAAATATACTAAACTGGTGATTAATTATTCTTTTTTCCTTTAATCTAATAAAAAGTAATTGTCACATTATTGTGGTAAATTAATTATGAACTTAAGCACAAGAACGCCCTAAGTGTAACCTTACCAACAATATTCAACACGTTACCATTAAATATGTTGCAAATCACAAAAAACTATAAGAGAAAAAAACTTATTAAAAATCATTTTCTAGGCATGCAATGAATTATTATATATTTTAGTTAGGAATAACATATCGAAAATTATGCAATATTTTTTTATTTTATTT
Source organism: Dexiosoma caninum (assembly GCA_963924685.1). NCBI lineage: Eukaryota > Metazoa > Arthropoda > Insecta > Diptera > Tachinidae > Dexiosoma > Dexiosoma caninum. Next base: position 60,261,281 of record OZ004729.1, read on the forward strand.
TTATTTTATTTTCGTTTTTTATATAAAAATTATTTATTATTATTAATAACCAAAGTTATGAACTTAATTATGGAACAACCAATATATACAACTGAGTTAATTCTCCTGCAGACAAGCGATATGCTTCGTGGGATTAATATTAAGGAAATATATACCTTTAATATGATCAATAAATAATAATTAAAAAAAAAAAAATTAAATATTCATTTATTCGTTTTCTTAATTAAGTTTACACAAAGAAGTGTGGCCGTTGATTATATCTTCATGCACACAATGTACACAGATATTAAGAAAAGACGTCAGAGGTTAAATTTTCTACAGTTTTAATAGTTAATGATTTAAATGTCACTTTAGCTCTATAACAAACATTTCGTAAAAAGCTAAAGTGCGTGTCTTATTCAAGTGATAGGGAGTATACGTAAACACATTAACAAGTACTATTAAGTACACATATAATAAATGTATGCATGGATGTACGTATGTACGTACAGAAAACTCATTCCTTTTCTAAATATGGTATCATGGATTTTATCATAGAATATATTAAATGAATGAACGAACAATTGGATGAATGAACGAAGTAGTCATAACAATGAAAATAATAGTCATATTGAGGAGTGCATTACAAATCTTATAAATACTCACACTCGAAATAATTTTTCAGTATAACCTGGAAATACCAAATACACATATGTATACAGGCAACGCTCCCTCAGTCTAGTCATTCATAATTACGGTAGTATCCCACTATCGAGGTTTGCCGGTTTTTATCGGACCAAATAGGAACATATTTTTAAACTCATCACGAATTATTTTTCAATATTGACATTATCATCGCATATTGTACTAATAAGGAGTGTTGTCATCTGAGGAGTTAGCACGTTGACTCCGTAAACAGAAGATTCACCGTTCAAGACCCCAAATTTGTATCATTTATTTAAATGTAAGAATGGCAACATTCTACACAAGTTTATTTTTAACATTCAATTTTTAATTTACATTTTTTTATATTTTTGAGCAGTGCAAATAAAGTAAATACTTCCATAAAATTCTATAGAGCTTTCCCTTTAATTTGATGTCAAAATTGCTTAAAACTATTTTATATAAATATAAAAAAATTTTTAAATAACCATCGTCAAGAGGAAATGAAAATTCAAGTATGCAGTTTGGCGTTGTTTTGCACCTATATTAATGAGTCTATAGTCGCTTTTTTGCCACAAAAAATGCATTCACACAGTGTAATTAAGCAAATGTATCAAATATTCAAAAAAAAGAATATTGTTTTGAATATAATAATAAATTTAATTAAACCTTAATATGCCTTAAGCAGCATTCTACATCCCCAAATATATTCTTCGACCCAGTTGATAACATTTATTTTTTTTTTAAACAAATATAGATACGAGTACTCTGTTAATTAATAATCATTCTATTGCAGCACTTATATACAAGTGGTAAGTAAAAAAATAGTGCTACCACGATAATATTAAAAAAAAATATAAAATTGTTTTTATTTAAAATATTGATTATGCACACGAATTTTTAAAAACCCTTTTTTAGACTAAAAATGTTTTTTACCTAAAATGTATTTGAAAAATACATTATCGGTCAGCACGATTTCGGCATTCGACATTGCGTAATTAAAAATGATGTATGTTCACACTATTACTATAAGTGCTTCTTAATTTAATGTAGTCAGCGTGCATGAGTATGAATGAAAAAAATTATAAGATGAGTAAAAAAGCATGTGTAGAATATATGTGTGAAAAATTTTGTCATGTGATTTGAAATATTTAAAGGTATTTAGCAACAAAAACATTTTTTGTAATTTAACAAACATATAATTAAATTGTTAACTTTTTTTAACGTTCCGAGTGTGACCATTCACAAGGATGAAAACTTACGTTTATTCGCTTGTCACAGATTTCTTCTCGCCTTATTTCCAAAGCACTGTTATCAAAAGTCTTTTACTACATCGGTTATTTTATTTAATATATTTATTTATTTTACGCAGTATTTTAAATTTGTAAACCGTGCAATTCTTTCTTATATATGAAGGTGTGCATTTAGTGTGTGTTTGCCGTTAAATATCCATTGGTGATATTTTAACAATTGCCTTTGCAGTTATTGTGGGATCATATAGAGACATTGGAACCATAGATTTAATAGTGCATTTCAGTATTCTAAGTCTACACTTATGGAACTTTTTACGTCACGTTAGTTTCAACAAAATAAAATGAAACAATGAAAAATCTCAAAAAACGTAAAACATAATTTTGCAGCTGTCAAAAGTTTATCTACACATCAAACAGAAAGTAGAGACTGTAGATGGTTTGGTAATAATGTCACCAAATTGGTCGACAAATTTATGGCCACAAATGCTTTCTTCCTATTTTTACGATTCAGTATTTAGCACTGAAACGTGCAACACAATTTACTTATTAATAAATAGAAGCGATGTCCAAACTAAAATTTAATTATTCTGGAACATCAATTTAGCGTTTATTTCTTAAAAACTTAAACATTGGTGCCGAAATAATAGACGTTAGAAAATAAGACGTACACACAATTTGCTATTTTATCCCACTAGAATTTCGATGTTATGATTTCGAAGCTGTTATTTTCGTTATTTTAATAATGTTTTTGTAATGTTGTCTGTATTTGTTTTACTATTAATAATAATAAGTCATTAATAATTCCTTTTTAACTGTCTGTAAATCAACGAAAATAAATATTTTACTTGATGGTGATTGAAAAGTACTGTACTGGGTGGCGATGGCACGATGGATGGTAGTCTGCACGTTGACTACAAATCCAAAAACAGACATGGGTTCAACCCCAGTTTCAGACTAAAATTTTAAAATAAAAATAAACATCTCGCATTTTTCTGATGTGCATTAGTGTGTCTTTGTGTGTCAGTTATTGTCGGAAGGTTTCAGTGGCGAAGGCATACTCACTGGTCACTGAACAATACCGGCTTCAGCTGATAGCAATCCACTACTACTAGCACCGGCGAAGTAAAATAATAATAAAAATGGCTACTGAACGGAAGCTTCGGCACTGGTCGAGTATTAACAAAGAACGTGCAAAAGCAGAGCTGCAAAATAATTAATTAAGCTTCACTTTTTGTCTTTGCTCATACTATCCCTTTCCTATAGTTCCAGCACAATGCTTCGCATGTGTAGGAGTCTTCTCCTGAGTGATAGTGCCAGATAAAAAAAAAAAAAGTTAGACATTTCCTTCCAATGTGACAAAATGCTTTTAAGCTCTGAAGCGATAAAAAAAAAAATCTATGGCAATTGAACAGTGAAATGACAAAAAAAGAAATTTCGGCGCATCCCAGGGAACTTTTTGCTACATACATCTTCGATTTGAGACCAATGACAATGTAAGCAAGACCCATCCAATGTCTGTATACAATTTCTATTTACATTTACACAGCGATGGCCTAGGCTGTAAGATTTATCCAACACAATATACATTGTAAGCGAAGGTTGGATGGGTCCAACACAATATACATTGTACGCGAATGTAGGATGGGTCCAACTATTATGGTGAATTCGGAGTGCAATAAAATGTATCTGAATGCCATTGATCTTGGAATGAATTTTAACTATTGCATAATTAAATTAGGAACTTAATTTTTTTTCAATATTTTGTAATTTCGGAATTTTGTTTCAAACGTTCACTTTCTATTTTCTTTAGTCTTCTTAAATTTCTTTTACTAAATCCACTCATTTTATTCTTTACAACATATAAAAATACAAAAACATACATACATATGTATATAAATTAACACATAAATAAAAATAAAACAGTCACTTACCTTTTTTAATTATTTTTATTTAATAATTTATAACAATATTACCACAAAAAATGCCGCTAACACTTCATTTTTAAAAACACTTATGAAAGAATAAAGGAAAAATTACTTCAGAAAAAAGAACAAAATTCATAATTAAAACGAAATGACAATATGATACATTACAAAGCCATCCAAATCAGATGGTAATGCGATGCAAAATTTTTATTTGTGTTTGTTTTGATCTTCATTTCTAATAAACATTTAACTTTACAATTGGATGGGAAAAAGACAAATCCGAATCAGATGCGAGTTGTAAGGGCTTAACTATTTTCGTTTTATTTTCCCTATTGACATAATATTATACAATCGGAAGGCTTTCAATTTGTAATGAGTAACCGGACTGCTGGGATGGTAAACGAAAGAGATGCTCGTGTTTATTCTCTTTTATTTCGTGCTCTTCATAAATATTTTAAAATTAAATTTTCACTGTCTCTATTTGTTTGAGTGTAGCGGCTCAACTTTGTTGCTTTAAATGGGCACAGGAACAAAAATATTTACTTTGTTTTTATTTATGAATGAATGTTCCAAGACATATTCCTAGAATATACGTACGTACATGTTTCTTCACATAAATGTTTTAAATTACCCAATTAAACTTAAACTTCAACACACAACAGTCATGATATGGTGTTAATTATTGCAACAGTACTGTCTGATGAAATTTCAGATCCAAATTGGAATCGAAAATTGGCTGAATTTCTCTGTGATATCCAGAATAAAGAATGACATTGTTTTCGATAAATTGTATCAAATATTTTTCTGGAATATTAGACACGTATTCGGTAAACTAGAATTACGGTTCTTAGCAAAATTAACGAAACCAAAATTTTCTTGGAAAAACTAACACTAGAAAATAGTTCTATAAAGTGTCAGAATTACGTAAAACTCTTGTGAGAATTATAAAAAGGTAAAACGAAAGGCGTAATTGCTGCTTTATTACCTTCAGTTCCGCTAAAGATCGTCTTGAAAGGTGAAACTTTTAAACTCTGTTAACACTATATACCCCAAGTCAAAACAAGTGTAAACAAAAGAACTTTTCTTTTCTTTATATTTTATTTTAACATTTGTAAATAATTACTTTTTAAAGCAATACCAAACATCATGTAAATAAATTTAATTTGTTATATTATTAAGTTTAAGTTAGTTGCTGTATTTCCTTGCATGGTTCCAGATTTTATGTAAAATTATGTAGTATATGATTCTAATTTCAAGATTGTGCTTTTTCTCGAAAAAATATATGAAATATATCATTACATACCCTATGATGTTCTCCTGAAGTATTTAAATAAAAAATAAACTCAATAAAATTGAGGAGTAAAAGGAGCAAAGCATATCATAATATCATGACCTCATCAGTGGACTTCTCTTAATTTCTGATTACAAACTTAAGATTCTATGTTCCAAATTAATAAAATAAGTTATGGGAATCCCATAAGGTATGAAATGAAGCATTTCATATATTTTTTTTGGAAACATCACAATTTTGAAATTAGAATCATATTAATTTATTCCCAAAGTAAATTCATTTATTACAATTTATTTAATTTTTTAATGTTTTTCTGGATATGAGTATATACATATGTATGTCGTATTAAAAAATTATAAACAAAGTAATATTGTTTTTTTTTAGAGGAAGCCTACACCCACCAAGTGTTTAATTAGAATTTCGTCCCCACCGATGCAACTGATTATCAAGACGCTTTATGCGTGCTTTGTGATCTGGCTTTGACGTAATACATATTACGTAATACAAAATTAGCTACTGACTCCAAAATAATAAAAGTGAAGCGAATGTGTGCACATGAAAAATTTCAGTCTTATTATGCTAATCCACTTTTTTTTAAATGTAACTAATTTACAAAAACAGGCTCCAAAACAAAGATTCCAAAATAAATATTAATAGTACCCTAATCACATACTTAATTTTAGTTTTTTTTTTTTCTACTTATGGTGTTTTTTTCAACTAAAAGTGCATTGCATTTCTCAGTTAATTTTGTCCTATTCATTTAAAACATTTGCATTGTATTTTTCCGCTATAAAAACATTTTTAAGCACCTTAATAGAGCACAAATTTTTTTTTTGTAAAAAACAATATTTAAAAAAAAAAGTGTAGTGAAAGGTGTAATGCACTTTTTTGGAATAGTAATAACTTTTAATATTACTACAAGTAGTAATAGAAAACATAAAAACGAAAAATATTCATATGCACTTAAAAGTAGCCGAACTTGAGATTATTTAATAAACCAATATTAGAAATTCTTAAAATGGGTATAAAATGCTTAAATCAAGTAGAAAAATTTTTGAAAAATTCTTCACTTGAGTAAAACATCTGGTTATATGTATTTGTGAAACTAGAAAATTATATTTTGGGAGGGCGAGTCGTGTTTATGGATATTCCATTTGAATGTTCTGTTCGGGCAAAAAAATCAATTCTCTCTGTAATGCGTAGCACGTTTCGCTGCCAAATCGACCTCAAATAATAAACGCGTTGTGCCTATGAATGCTTGGTTGTCGGGAACAAGTTCCCTGATTTCGTTAGACCACATCCGATTACATCTGTCCTTCATTTAAGAAAAGCCATACTTAACATACTTGTGACACCCTCCTGCACTTGATTTAAGTACCGATGTATAGCTTTTTGTTTTGAATTCACTACATGATATTTAATCAATCGAACACTTCCTTAAAAATTAATGGCTGTCCGTGGGAAAAAAATCTTCTCAACAACACCTCGAACCAACAATGTGCTCGATCTTCTATAATGAATTATTTAAAATCTAGTGGAATTCACGGCATTCCTAACGGTGTCGGAATAGACATTCAGAAAAACATAACGCATACGTTATATACATTTCTCAATATTATATATAGCGTATACGCTTGGTGATGCATTTGAAAATCGTAGAAAATATATGATAATATTTCATAGACTGCGTAAATTTGTAAGAAGTAATAATGTTATTTATTTATTATTTATTCCATTTTAACCTAATTTAGATAATATATTACAAGTATTATAATAGCTTGGAAAATATATACATCCACTTGTACATACATACATACATACGTATTTATATACCAATAACACCTTAGATGATTGAAAAGTTATTCGAAACATCTGGGATCAAAGTAAAAGGCTCATCAGAATATCCGATAAAGTGCAAAAGCGACGGAATGTGTTGGCATTTCAAAAGCAGTAATAAATGTCTTTGAAGAAGAAGAATTTTTAAATTATTTACTGAGTAGTTGTTTTTCTAACTGTATAATATACATTATATTATTGTATTATAATATTAATTATATTATTAATTGACATTTTTTATTATATTTTTTGATATATATTTATTAAGCCTGAGGTCTTTTTCTATTTTATTTTGTTCTTATTATTCTATATTTCGTTAACAGCTTGTTAACATCATCAGGAATGATAGGAAATTATAATTCTTTGAAATATAAAAATATTTATTTATAAATATAAGGCTTAATAAATATATATCAAAAAATATAATAAAAAAGGTCAATTAATAATATAATTATTATTTATTTATTTTTATTTTTTTTTAAATATTTTTATATTTCAAAGAATTATAATTTCCTATTATTCCTAATGATATTAACAAGCTGTTAACGAAATATAGAATAATAAGAACAAAATAAAATAGAAAAAGACCTCAGACTTAATAAATATATATCAAAAAGTATTATAATATTTTTTATAAAATAATAAAAACAAATTTTAGAAATTTTACTTAGATCGTCGACCATTGGTAGAAATTTTCAATACAAAAACAGTACGTCAATTTTCATTTCAAACTGTTTTCAAAAACCAAATTGTTAATTTAATTGAATACTCTTTAACTATGTTTCTCGTCAGAAACTGCTATGCTAGAATATTAACATTGTAAGCAACATACTATTTGGATACGCAATACAGAAAGGAAAATTAAAACAAGAAGAAATTCTCAATTATAAACCACATTGTTATATAAGTATCTAAATGCCATATTAAAATATGCGCAGCTTTAATCTCCCTTATCGCTAACTAAATCTATGTTAACGAAGTTAATGACATTTATTTATTACAACTTTTTATTTATTTCATTCTTTATCGCCAATAATAATTTCGTTATTATAGCAACTGAATTGGGTGTCAGTTAGTGGGAGAACTAACATTCTTATAAAAAAAATCCAAACAAAGCAGCCGTTGAGAGACAATTTATTTTTTTATTTATTAAGAAAACATATTAATTTTATGAACAATAGATATGTGTGATTATATCTGCAAAATTTATTGGGCCTACAATATTTTCAGAAAGTGATGATGCAGTCAAGGTGAACAGGCCGGAGTGCTGGAAGACATGTTTTCAGTTTTAGCATTTCCCTCTAGAAACATTTTAATTGTCTGTATTATTATTACTTAAGCAATCCCAAATATAGTAAGGCGGCTGCTTAAGAGAATATCTGCACTTATAAATGTGGAAAACATACCCAATTTCAGTCTAAACCTTTTGCTTAAATTTAAGATCATATTTTGTCTAAATTTCTGTTAAAAATTTCTTGTTGTGTAAACTTCTATCACTATTTAGCTTCTATTTCTCTATAACAAGTAGTACTTGTCAGTGCAAAATTTATGTGAAAAGCACTAACAATTTTGAGTCCTACTAAAACAGTTATACTTTTAAGAAAAAATATAATTTGTCTAATTTGAAGCAAATGTACCAATTTTCTGTTGAAATTCTACATTTCGAACAATGTGTGTTTCGATATCTGTGTGTAATACCTGTCCAATACAGATATTTTAATTGAAAATACCATACAAAATTATTATTTATTATAATTTTATTAAAAATATTTAACGTAATTAAAAACCAAGACTTAAATGTACCTTTTTATGACTTTTTCTTCTTAATAACGGTATTAAACAATATATAATATGGAATATATGCACATAATATGTATTTTTATTTGAGAAAACGTGTCTGGAATTAAATATGTATTAGAGGTGCCATTTTTGCAACATCACATGATATCAATGAGCACCGTACAAAAACAGTTTTTTTTTATCTAAAAATAACAGCTGAAACGTTTTAACCTAATCTATGAATGATTAATGGACCCACAATTTGGTTTAGGTTTGATAAGTCAAAATTTTTTAACTTCTTAGACAAGTTCGTGTAGATGTCATTATTACTCGAGTACTGCCTGTCCAATTTTGTCCAAATATATATAGGACAATTTGTAATTACAATTCCTTTAGTGTATGCCTATACTATTTCCCAATATAATTAACATTTTAGAAGTTGTAGAACAAATTATTGTGAAAAAACTGAATTTTTGTATTAAAAATAGAAATTTTTTTTATCCTTAAAAGATTACCAAACATCGAAATAGCCAAAAAGTTACAAGTTTTCTCAATTTATCTTAAATACACATAAAATATGAACAAAATGAGAAATGGTTGAGTAATAAACAAAAAAAAATTTAGTCGGTAGATTATATGTGGATAATATATCATTTCTCCTGAGTTCTCGTTTGAAAAATAGCCGAACAAATCGCAGCCACTCTAATATGTATACAAATCTATTGTGGAGATTAGCCAGAATTTGTTTAAAAGCATTAGACAAATGTTGTTCGAAAATCAAAAAAAATGCTTAAGAACAGGAGTCGACAACGATCTCTTTTCTCGCTATCTGAGCAATGAAAACGTCGCCAATATTTAAGTTTTCTTTTTATTTTAAAAAATTTATATAAATTTAAGCGAAAGAAATATTTTTATTTTCCAAATAAAACATACATAAAAACAACAAATATACATGTATTTTTTGGCTTAAAATAAAGTAATAAAATAAAATCGAAAATCTCTAATGGTTTGCGGGTGTATGTCCTTTGTTGGTGGGGAATAAATTTGGTATTTATTGACACTACAATGGACCGTCACGTTTATTTGAATCTTCTGAAGGCAAATTTGAAGGTGTCCGTCAGCAACATGGGCATTTCTGGCAAATGGATCTTCCAGCATGATAACGATCCTAAACATACATCTCTCGTTGTAAGGGAATGGCTTCTCTATAATGTCCTCAAACAGTTACACTCTCATCCTCAATACACTGATATGAATCCAATTGAAAATTTATGGGATGAATTGGATAGATGCGTGCGAAAAAATAATATATCTAACAAAGATGACCTAAAAAAACCACTAAATGACGAGTGGCAAAAAAATTGGATCAGATATAACAGAAAATTTGGTTTCATCAATGCATTTAATCAATAATATCAACAAAATGGCCGCCATTTTCCATATTAAGATTTTTTATTGTCACTTGAAAAGTTAATAAACCATGTATCGCAATGTCTTATGTGTACAGTGGCATTTGGTCTTTCTATTTGGAATGTTGAGCTGAATCTTTTCAGTCCTCGTTTCGGTCGTCATTTCATTTGTGCGCTGACCATTCGATTTTTCACCTGCTATACATCTGCATTGTAGTACAATAGTTTATGTGTTTGCTAGTAACGCATGATCTCCGGAGCTGTAATGCTATCGAACAGATATTTTCAACACAGGTTCGGGTCAATACATATTAGTTTATCAGGCCTTGGGAAGTGGACAGCAGCGATGACATATGTGGAAAAAATTATGTATTTTTAACGGATTCTTTTGACATTTTGTATACTAATTGGATCCCTAGATATACAAAAATGTTTTCAGTAAGTTCACAACAGTATTGCCAGGTGCGGGAAATTTTTTTAAATGATTGTTTTGAATATCCAACCGATTTGCATAAAATTTAAAACGTAGGTAGATCAGTGTCTAAAAGAATAACAAGGTATTACATTTTTTAAGAAATAGTACTACAAGGGGACGTATGCCTCTCCCAAGCTATCTGAACGATTTTTTTATTATCAAATTATCAAAACACAAAATAGCAGAGTTAGGCGAAAATTAAACTCTACTACAATCTCTTTATCTCTTCTCTACAACACCCAGCAAAAAAAGTGAATGCGTTTACTATGAATTGGTATTTTCATGACTTCTTACGTATTTCTATATCTGCCATATTAAATAGCACGTCAAATAATAGCACGTGCTAAATCGTGAACAAATAATGGAACATTCATGGGTACTAAGATGTACCGAGCTGTTCTACTAAATATAAATATGTGCTCGCCAATTACACCTCTCTGTTAAAATCATGCGGTCTTCAGTTAAGTCAATTCAGTTCATTTGCTATATACTTTTTTTCTGGGCAGTTCTTTCCAATGAAGAACTCTGACGAGGAAAAATTTAGCCCTGGCCCAAGATGGAAATATATGTGACCCATAAATATCTATAAGTTTCATTCTGCAAAACGCTGTAACACTTTTTCAAATTTGATTCCAATTGACGATTTTATATATCAATCGAAATTTACCTACACGTTTAATAAATTACATTAGAAACATCAATCGGTCCTTTGAACTATATAATCAGTTACTCAAATAACATCAAAACTCAAAGAATTTATTTCGTATAAAATGACTTTCAATATAAAATATTTAAATAAAGTAATATCTCTCTCTCCCTCTCATTAGCTCCAAATAAAAATACTAAAAAGATTGCAAATGAATTGGTTGCGTATTTCACAAAGATTTCTTAGTTTGCATTCTTTGCATATAATATATAATTCTCAATTACTTTATAATGGTTTCACTATAAAGTTTCAGAATTTTAGAAATGAATCGATGAATATTTAGTTGTGTTTAAATTCGTAGTTAATTCGTCACAATAATGTGAAAATCACTTTTTATTAGAATAAAGGAAAACAAGAACAATTAATCTCCACCACCAGTTGAGTGGAACACGTATATACATATTTTCTATGCCACTACATACGTCATCAGTACTCTTTATATCAACAGGGACATTGTTGTAAAGTCATTAATATCATCAAAGATCAGCTTTATTTGAAAGAAATACTGGTAATTTTTTTCTGTGTATAATTGTATAATTTTTTATCGAATGACAACTACATTTGCCTCTCGTACATGAAAACGTGGATACAATGCGTCTTTCTTTAGAAGATTGGTTCTACGTACAGCACCTAATTTATTTCTTCGAATTAAGTTTAGGTATTTTGCTACTATTACAGGGGTGTTATAATAACACCATAAGACCGTTTTATTGGAAGAAAAATTAATATTCGGTCCCGGAAACTTTTACATGTAGAGCGTGAATAATTTTTATTGTTTTTGCATGCAGCAAATTAATAAATAAAAATTAATTTTTATGCAGGTATCAGAAAAAAGGAAGTTCTCTGCATAATAATAAATTTTCGTTCTAGAAATTGAAAAGGAAATTCTAAATAATACTTTCTGAAATAAATGTGAAATAACTTTGTGCGTAAGACACTATTTAATGGTGTCAAAATTGTTGTCTGAATATTATGCAGCAATTTTTAAATTGATTAATAAAATAACGATACTCATACTTTTCTCCATGCCTGTACAAATACAGTACTATACATTAAAAATGAAATAATGCATATGAGTATTTGGCTGAATTCTTTTCTCATATTGACGTTGTATTATTTTATGCAGACTTACTGGCTGTGCATAATTGTAAAACAAATGAAGATGAGAATCTAACTGAACAAAAGTTTAGCAATTTCTGTTTTTAATTTCTTTTAATGCGATGAATTCTATAAAGAAATTTGAAGAGTTTTGAAAATAATCTCCTTGGTGTTTCGTATTATTTAAAAATAAAACTCTGTCTAGTACAAATTTTTCGCGTACCTTCAACTTAACGATTTTTTTTCTTAAGTTTCCCAATCAATTGTAATAATCACTATTTCGAAAATGCTCTTATTCTAATAAATATTTTGTTTTCCCTTTTGATGGGATTGTACTTCTTTCTTTCTTTATGTGTTGAATAAATTTTTATTTCATTCGTTTTTTTTTTTTTTTCTAAACGTTCCTTGGGGATTGTTTTCCAATTTGAAATGATTTTTTCTGATGGTTTTCTTTATTATTTTTATTGATTGTTTTATTAAAGTAGTAGCATGTGCTTTCAATTTTGTGTATGCGTGTCTGCATGTTATATATGTATAAGGATGTAGATATGTGTATGCATGGAGTATTCAAAAAGCGGAATCGAAACCGGTTTCTCAGATATTTTTCAAATAGTTTACACTTCTCGAAAAACCTGAATTTTCGTCGTACTTTTTGGATAACTGATAACAGTATGACAAAAATGAATGAAGTAAAAATACCTGCAACGTGATACAATTTTTATGGTAGGTATTGTCGAGTACAACAATAACTCTACTATGGGCGGTATAAACATTGAGGAATCAGAAGCTCTTGATGTTCTTGGCATGAAAATTCAGTGTGTTGTTCGATGGACTGTGCACATTTTGCAGGTCAAAAAGGAAAAATTTCAGTCTCTCGTCTTTTTAAGACGGTGTAAGACATACTTCACACCATATGATCTCCTTAATATTTATACCGCTTACATCCGATAGAAAATGGAATACAACTGTCATGTATGGGCCGGTGCTTCAAAGACTATTTTGAAGTTACTCGGCCGTGTACAAGAAAGGGCGAAAAAACTCATAGGAGACAGTAGGGTAGCCAACTCTATTGACTCTCTTGAGCATCGTCGCAACATGGGGTACGTTTCGTTCTTCTATCGTTACAATAATGGGATTTGTTTTAATGAAATCAGGGAACTTGTTCCCGAAACCAGGTCATTGGCGCGCACAACGCGATCATTATTAAGAGCGCATCCATTTGTGGTCGATTTGGCAGCGACTCGCACAACGCATCACAGAGAAAAATAATTTTTTAGCCGAACAGCACGTATGTGGAATGTGGAATGGACTTACTTCCTTGTTCTGGCGCTATGCACCGCATGTGTAGTGGTCATTCACTGAGTGCCGGTCCAAGAAAAAAAAAATTTACTCGCTCATAAGTGCATATGGGTAGAAAACCCCGGTTTTTTACCCCTTAATAAAGATTTTGGAATTCTTCTGAAATTTTTTAAAACAGATAATGTTTTGCTCGACACTACCTACCAGAAAAGTAATATCACAACCCAGGTATTTCTTTTAGAGACACAGTGTTATATTTTGTAAAAATTTTGTTTTAATAAAATATTTAATAACTTTCAGTTTCTACCGAATTTTTAAACACAAGCAGGCGTTTTACACGCAATCAATTACAGTTTATAAAATAATCCAATTTCTGTATAAGAATGATGTGTGAGAGCATTTCCAAAGGAGAAAAATTGCTAAAAAAAAAAAAACGAAAAAAATTAGTCGGAAGAAAATACGAAATTTACTTAAATATAATATATGTATGTATGTATAATGTTGGAAAGATTTACGTATCTGCTTTGTAAACTCGCTGGAATATTTGAAAACCGAATTGTTGTTGTATTCGATTATACGTACCAGAAAAATAGCATCCCATGTAGAAAAAATTATAGCCGTTGTAACAAACAGTTAAAGAATTACCAAAGAATTCGACAACTATAGTATAGGCAGAGGAAATTTAATTTTATAACAATCTAGCAAAAATTAAAACTGAACAGTGGACCCGCAAACAAAATATTTGAGCATTTGCAGCAACTAGAACGCGACACTCACACGACTTTGAAAAACAAAGAGATTTTATTTTTTATTTTTTCTTTATTTGATACCACTTCATCAGACTATTTAGAATACATTTTCCGACTATTTATAGGGATTTTCTTTTTAAGATAATGGTATAACATGGTTTTCTACTGATGTCTGTCATACTTAAAAACAAACACGATACCTTTGTAACAAGACAGATTTTCTTCCGCATTGTAATAAAATTTAGTTCCAGTTTAAATTACATTATCATCGAAAATTTCCGCACTTGTTCAAAATTGTGAAAATTTTAATGGAATGTTATAGAAAAAGTCCTTTGTGTATTAATATCTTAATTTTCAATACCATACTCTAAGAAAATATGACTGATAATGTAAAACTCATATCTTAAAAGCAAAGCGACTTAATATAAAAACAAGACTTTTTTAAAAACCGACTTTTAAGAATTGAGTCCAAGTAACCAACTAATACAGTGCAAATCGAAATATGAACTTACAGTATTAAATTTTGGGGAACAGCGTCATATTCTAATATTGATATAAATCAAAGGTCTCAGCCTAAAACTTTGTGACTTATATCGAATGTACGAAACTAAGATATACACGAAGACCTCATTACTCAAAAACTTAAAAAGAAAATAAGAAAATATAGTACAAATTATCGAGACAGACTTAGCAATCAGGACACTATTCTTGCAATAAATCTTCTAGAAGACAGTGATGAAGTGAGACGTTTATAAAGACTGCACATATCAAAAGGAAATTATTCAGTTAATAAATATTACTCATTAGACTTATGCATACGTAGTATACATGAATTTACTATATTAATTTATTTCTTATTTTTTTTTTTTTTTATCTGTGACAAGCACTCAGGAGATGACACCTACACATGCGAAGCTTTGTGCTGGCACTAGAGGAAAGGAATAGTAGGAGAAGCGACAGTAGGTGAAGCTTAATTAATTCTTTTACAGCTCTGCTTTTGCACGTTCTTTGTTTATACTCGTAGCAGTGCTGAAGCTTCGGTTTAGTAGCCATTTTTTATTATTATTTTACTTCGTCGGTGCTGCACAATACCGACGAAGGAGTGCGTTCTGATGTGATTGTGGATTGCTATCAGCTGAAGCCGGTATTGTTGAGTGACCAGTGAATATGACTTCGCCACTGAAACCTTCCGACAACAACTGAGACAAAGAGATGTTTTTATGAGTCTGAAACTGGGGTTGAACCCAGGAAAGTTTTTCGTTTTGTAGTCAACGTGCAGACTACTTCAAACATCGCCACTCTCTATATTCTGTTGTGTTTATTACAAAGCTGAGGTCGTTTCTCTTCTTGTTAACATCGTCAGGAAATAATTTTCATAGAAAAACATCGAACTTAATAATAAAAATAACATTCAATCTACGAAGCTTCTTCGCTTGTCCACAGAAAGAACTCAGTGTGTAGGCGGGAGGCGCATTGATAGTATAATACTCAAGCACTAGGATACGCAGGCACCCATATTTGACTTTTAAATTTTATTAGTTTTCCACAATTTGTTAGCATTAGTTAGCTTTTCTTTCAACAATTAATTTCTAGATTTAATTTGTTAAATGACACTAAATATTTTAAATCCGATTTCTCTGCACAAAACCGTATTGGAAATCGTCATCTGTTAAAGACTTATTTATCGAATAATTCAAAATCGGTTTTTTATTTGTATACTCTATCATGTGCATGTGTTTGCTTTAATTTTTGTTTTCCTCTTAAAACCAAATGCAAAAAGAAACGACAGAGTAGAAAATCGATTATAAATTGCACTAGATTAAGTTTAAAGTTATAGATATGTATGCACGTATGTATGTACGTAAGTACGTGTAGTGGTTGACTATGTAAAACAAAGAAACATACTTTATAAGATGCCAGTTGGCCAAGGCTTCAGGAGCTCTTCAAAACGGGTGCACGACAATTGTGTATATGAGGAAGAACCAGAACACATCATTAACAAAATTTTAGAATAAATGTCACAGAAATTACGCAATATTTAATGACAGACATGTGATCCATTTTGTTGTAATTGGTTTAACTTATAGCAAAAGCTTAGAGCTTATGCTTTCCACATTTCTCTTTTGTTTGTGGGGAAGTAACATTAAGGCTTTTAAGATGGGATAGAATAACACATACTTCCTATACTGCTCTGCTTTGAACTGCAAAATATGTTGCGTTGAGTTGACTTATTAAGCCAGAGAAGAACCATTTTGCCTCTTCTTTTACTTCGCCGCCATTTTCATTGCTTAACTACCAACAAATGATGGTGCTGTGATGCAAAATAAGTTGGTGAAGTATACCCTTTATGTTGTCGATTATACAGAAGGCAATCGTGCATAAGTTATCGAGTACAATATGGTCAACTGGGATACTCGTACTTACATACGAGTGCATAAGCAAACTCACACATTTAACAATAAAAACAACCCAGATTTTCCTAAGGACAATACGATTACTTTATTAATAAATGTGTGCTTTACGTTAACGAGATTCAATAAGTAGTTAGTTTATATAACAAAATGTAATGAAAATTTTCTTAAGGAAATTTTGCACTTAATGCAAATACTCGTATACACTCAAGGTATTTATTGCTTCGCAGTTTCTATATTCGTCATGAAATTAAAAGAGTTGTTCTCCTTAAATATATTCTTTTACGTACAAATATTTGTGTTAATCATTGCAAAGTTGCGTAATAAAAAATATTTGATTTGTGGCATTCAGTCGAATTGCATTATAATGCACAGTGGGAAGGATAACATAAATAGTGATAATACTTATATTTATATATACTACATATTTATATATAATATACAATTTAAACAGCTCATCTTTATTATATCATATTATTTATTACTAATTGAAAACTTTAACAAGTTATGATATTCAATAATATTCGAACTTGGATTTAAAGGTGCATAGTCAACAGTTAAGTCATCCGCAGTTATACACGTTCCGAGAGATTTTCGAAAGAGAAGAAACAAGCGCTTTCTTCACTGCGTGCCTAGTGCCCTTGACGTTCACGCAAATTTTAAGCCTTCAATAATATTTGATTCTGATACTAAATATTATAAGGTCGAACTTATCTATAGCGAACTTCTCTATAACGAAATCTTCTCTATAAGAAATAAAATTTGTGAACACAACATTTTTGTGAGTATTTTCATACATTTTGATCTCTTTATAACGAACTTCCCTATAGCGAAGTTCTCTCTGTAACGTACAATTTTTTAAGACATCAATAGAATTTTTCACACTAAATAATCTTTCTATTGCGAAGTATTTAGCAATCGATTTTTTGCATCAATTTAGCCACATATGTATGTATTAATAAAAAAAAAATTAATGTTCATGTAAAAACAACTTTTTTTTGTCTTAATAAATATAGTTTCTACATAAAAAAAATGTAGTCAAAATTTTCTGCAGTTTCTCTATAACGAATTTTCTCTAAAACGTAGAAATTTGACGGTCCCCAACTGCTACGTTATAGAGAAGTTCGACTGTATATGCTTCCATAAATGAGTGAACACTGATGTTGGTTAATGGGAAACTAGGAAGCATATGGATTTGCAAGGCAGGAATGTGCTGAAGCATTTGATAGGCCAGAATCCAGATTACGGGTTACGGAAACTTTTGAGATTATCTTGCTAGGATAATATACGAATAAACGCCAAAAACCCAATCGCCCAAGAAGCGGAAATGAAAAATTGGCTAATATTGTTGGGTGCAGAAATGCCCAAAAAACAATACCAAATCGCTCAAAAAATATAAACAATAGCCCAAAGTGCTAAATTAACAATGGCGCAAAATTATGAACGATTAGTCGTTATGAAAAGTTACATCAAGTATGTACGAATAATCGCACAATACTCTATTGGCAAGAATTAACAAATTAAGAATCGCCCAAAAATTTCTGTAAAAAATTTTGGAGGATTGTTCATTAACTTTGGGTGATTTATTATTTCGAAATATTTGGGCCTGAAGAAATGTTCAATTTGAAAGGAATGAATGATCGTCACCCAAAAATTTCCTGAGCGATTATTCATTTGAAATTTAAGTGATTTATCATAAAGTGAAATCAATGACCGACTAGGCTGTGATAGCTCACCGAAGGCTGAAGATATATGATTAGCCGAAAATCTTGCAAACGCGGTGGTGCTATTTGGTATTCCCGGTAAAAAGCCGACTATACAAAAAAATCTTAGTTAGCGAAGCCGGTGTTGGTAATGGTAATGGGTTCAATGGGTTGATTATACAAAATCTTCTTTTTATAGACGGCCTACGGGCGGGCTTAACCTTTCCTCCCCCATGGTACACCGAATCTTTTTGGTGATTTTACATTTCTTTAAAATTGAACATTTGGGTTTTATTCACAAAGACCCAAATATTTCAAAATGTTAAGTCACCCAAAGACAATGAAAGATCGCTCAAAAATTTTTACAATTTCACCTACCCTCAAACTCACTTTCACATTTATAATATCAGTAAGAATTTGTAAAATTAAAACAAAATCCAAATTTTATTTAATTCAAAGTGAATAAGAAATCATTAACCTTTATGTTAGCCAGCCAACAAATAAAATGAAAATAAAGAAATTATGATAATAATTTCAATTTAGACAAAACAACTTAGCAACCCTTAATGTGCCAGATGAGTGGAAAACCAACAACAAAAATTTCAAATTTATTTGTGTATGTGCGATCCCAACAAAAAATATTAAAAATATGTAATCGAATTTGGAATTAAGCATTTGTGGTGGAATCACTTCCCAATTGGAAGATTTTAATAATTTTGACATGCCTAATCGATTCTTAAAAAAGTATTTTTATTGTGAAAGGGTTATGCTATTATGCGGCATTGTACTATTAACTAAAAAAAATCACTTCAATTATTATTTCCGTTTTTTATAGTAAGCGAGTAGTAGTTAAATTTGGCAGTCATAATAGCCAGTTATTCTGTGGCAAGTAGTTTTTAATGTGTTGCCTAATTTTTTGCTGGGTTGACACAAGCGACACATGGTAGAAATTTTCAACAAGACCATCACCAGATCAGTTCAAGGTAAAAATACAGTTCCGTTGCAACGCGTGCTCTCAAATTGCAATAGAGATGCGAATATAAACAGAACTGACAAGTTATGCTATCAAACTCCGTACAAGCTGAAAAATAAATAAATAAATTTAGAGAGTGGCTCTAAAAAAAGAGTGTGACCAGAAATTGAAATTTACTAATTGAAACCATGTTGTTCCAGCTAAATACCTGTCGTCTCACGTCTTTATAATATCACTTGTAATTCCAATAATTCTCGATTGCTATTCAAAATATCCAGTGATATATGCGAAATTCACATGCATATTCATTTGGGAATTGAGAATAACTATCGGCAGAGACCAGTTCTCTGTGTTCAATGCTATAACAATAAATAAAAAAGTATATTAAATGTCCTGCCTGAAATGAAACTGAAATAGTCAGTGTAGAATCTTGTTGAAGTAATGTCAAAACGGTCACACTGTAAATAGCACGAAGTAGACTGTTTGTTTGCTCATTTGT
This sequence comes from Dexiosoma caninum, assembly GCA_963924685.1. Classification (NCBI taxonomy): domain Eukaryota; kingdom Metazoa; phylum Arthropoda; class Insecta; order Diptera; family Tachinidae; genus Dexiosoma; species Dexiosoma caninum. Next base: position 60,281,329 of record OZ004729.1, read on the forward strand.
TTGTAGCTCAAATTACTCAGGTGTTTTCTTACATTTGCGAATTTTTTTCTTACTGAATATACATATCTGTTTTCGTTTTTGTTGTTATTCCTGTTTGTGATTGTTTTTCGTAAACATACATACATATATTTTGGGGGTTTATTTCATAATTAATAAGATCTCTTTCTGCTGGTGTTACTGCTGATGTTGGTGTGGTTAAAGCGGAAGCGACTGCAACACGACAAACCAAAAGTAAAACAAAATATTCTTTATAAAAAATATGTTCTTTCAACAAATATACACGCACGTTCATGCATCAAAATTAATAATAAAAATTCACAAGGCATAAAAAAACATAACGAACAAAAGAAACAAGCAGTGTCTTATTAAAGGAACGAGCCGTTTTCTACACAGTTGTTGACAAAAGCAGCAGCTGCAAACAAAATATATCGCCAAAGAGCATACAACTATTTTATTTGTATGTTTTTCTTTTCTTTTATTTAATTTTTTTTTCTTTATCAGTATTACAACTGCATTCTTGTAGAAATTTAAGGAATAAAAACTCAACAATTGAGTCTATATTAAGCTTGTGCGTATTTCTACTTGGTTACTACGAAAAAGAGAAAGAGCGTCAATATCAAATGCTGCCTTACATTCATTGTACTCATATTTTGTTTAAAATGAACAGGCTCAGTCATGCCAAATAAACCACACACACCCATGCATACGTACACTTACGGAAAACGGAAAAAGAGGAAATACTGCAGTACAACAAGTTACACATACCCACAAACATACGATACATATAAAAATACATACGTATGTACAAATGTTTGTATGGTCATGAAATACTACGGAATACTCGAGCTTACACTATAGGAGTACAAATGCAACAAAAAGGTAATAATCTTTCATTTAAAAGAGTGCTAAGGCAGACATGCAAAGGAATCAAATCAAGCGAAGTAATGATTATTGGAAAAACTTAAGACATCACATATACGTATGGGACATCTATATGTATGTATCTACACATTATTAAAAAAAAAAAAAAAGTACTCATAAGGGTGGAGAATTTCAAATTTCTTGAAGAGGGATGATTTCATATTTTATTTAGTGAAAACTACATTTAATTTTCTTGAACAAAAACTAAGGGGATGGATTCCTACTCATTCAATGTACTACGCTGCAAATAGTAAAATACCATGTGGGAAACAGGAACGAGGGAGTAGTGTTTGTGGAGATTCTATTTAAACTTTACTATGTTGAAATGGACAAGGAAATATTCTGCAGTAAGTGTATTCTACGAACAAACTGTTCAATTAAAGAATGAAGTCATAATATAATGCTGAGTATGTAGATACGCCTTATTCGTAGAAATAAACGGATTGCCGTGACGAGTTATTAAACAATGATACGACTAAACTTCAGTGAACCAATAGAGTTGGCTGCCCTAGTTTTGGTCATAATTTTTCGCTCTCCCCTGTACTCGGTCTATTAATTTCTAAATAGCCAACAAGTACAAGTTTTTTTTTTTTTAAAAAATTTATATGTATGTATGTATGTCAAAAGAAGCTAGTGCGCCACACTGTTTAGTTAAAGGTATAATTAGTCTATAATTTCTGTTCTGTTACGAATCAGCTGACTCTTTCTCTTGATAGAAAACATATACAAGTCGTTAGTTTTTCCATTCCGTTCTGTTCTGGTGCGGTTCAATCTGTTGGAATCAGAAAATTGTTAGGAAATTGTAAGTGATAGCAATTACATCTGATATGAATTGTGTAAAAAACCTAATAAAATTAGTGATTGCCGTTGTAGAATTTATAATTTTACTAGAAAGCAACAATGGCTGATGCAAAAAGCACCACATTAGTGAAATCTGAAACAAATTAAAAATCTGATGTAAAATTTTAATTGTTGTTCATTTGTTTATCACTACATCGTGTTGAAATTTTTCTGTTGTGTTTTTAGTTTAGTTTTTCCTCTTGTTAGTACCAGTGTGGCTAGATTCCAAAATAACGTGTAAATAAAAAATATTGAGTCGGCAAAAAACAATTGTTTATTTGTGTTAAACGTTGCTTATTTGCATTAAAAATATATTCACCCTCAATCCAGTTGTCGACGTCAACATCGACATCGACACCAAATCTTGATACGTCGAAATGCTGCTGCTTGTTTACCAAATTTAAATTGACATTTGAAAATATTCTCCTTTTTCAGTAAATGCCAATTAAACTTTTAACTGAAAGATTTTGCATATCGATTTGAGAGAGGGTAAGTTTTGGTGTCGACGTTGTCAACTGGAATAAGGCTGATTAAATCTTTTTTCGCGTTTAAAAACGGGCTAAATCTAACCCGGAACACTGCTTAAAAATAACCTTTGTATTATATTTTGTTCAATTTCTCTAATATTTCTCGTTACCTCTCAAAAAATAAAAATATACTTCCAACAGCTAACAATTTTCTGAAGCCTGTTTAAGTATAACATTTTCCATAATACAAAAATATGAAGAAAGAATATATCGTCATATAAAACGTAAAACCATGTAACTACATTTTTTTTACATTTTGTAGGAGAGGGGAAAAACGTAATAAAGGACCGGAACAAAAAGTTCCTTTAAAACTTGCACAAAATTAACAGCATTACTAATTTATAGTAAAATATAAAAAATTTGTACGCACGTGCATTTCCACATGGTACGCAATATTCAATAGAAAACCCGGTTTTGAAAATTTTTTTCACTTACATAGTTTTACGTTTCATATGACGATATATAATTTGCCATTTGAAATATTTTCCCATTAACATCAATAATTACAGTTTCTTAACAAGACATTTCTAAGTATCCCTCATGCGTTCGCCTTTTTTACTTTTAAAGAAGCAACTCTTTTAAGTTACTTTTTTAATGTGGTCGCAGATACAAAATGAGCTGAAAGAAATTTGGAAATTAAACACAAACGATAAAGAAGGCAACATTAACATTGGAACCCTGATTTTTTGATGTGAACACAGTATGAAAACAAAAACCAAGAAATAACAAACCAAAATAAAAAATAATAAAAAAAAAAACTTGTCTCACTACCAGAATAGCCGCATAAAAATTTCGAAAAAAGAAATAATCGAAAGGAAAAAGAACTACAGCATTTAAAGAATTCGTTGACGACGTCTGACGCATAGTAATGAAGTTATATCTGTTTGCACACTCGTACTAAATAATAAACCAATTGAAAATAATGTGAAAAAATAAAATAAATTGAAAACTTCTTTATCTACGGATAGTTTAAGACTTAATGAATTGCACAAGAAAAGGCATTACAAAATAATTGCATCGTCCATTGTTCTGGAAGTCACCGGTAGAAATTATAAAGAGAATTTTCAAAAATGTGGAATATCAAATCTACCTTTATGAGATATTGCTCAAGCTCAATAAATCACAACCAATCCGTAACAATCATAAACCATCGAACTAACTATATTAAAATCGATAGATGTTATCGAATATCATAGGCCCTACTTGCTCACATATTCCGTTTATATAAGTTCTTAACGCTTTGGGGAATAAACACAAATGAACAAATGTGTATTCGGCGCATGCAGAAAAATATATCCCTCTTGTTCGAATCAATAACCAGCACCAACAGCTAAAATACTTCAAGTCCATTTATTAATCCTTATAGGAATTTTTAACTTTTACAACTTTAAGACAATTTGATTGAACTACAATTATTACAAATGAATAAATGAAAATTTATTTTTTTCCAGTTCATAGTCAATTTATCATGTTCCGTCGTTATACGACTGTAATAATGCGCCAGTTACTTTACAAGTTTTGAGCACTGCAACAGCAACCAAAACAACATTCTTATTTAAGCAATACTTATTTTTTTACACAATTTGACAATAAAACTTGACGACTTTTATTTTACAACAAACAGGGTATTTTGCCTTTCGCATACACTTCGATAAATTTTGTCATACACTTCCGATTATAAAATAATTAGTAAATAAGCTCATGCGATTGGGGTTTGTTTGCTTGGGTATTTAAAAACATTTTGGAGTTCAATGATACGCCGATGGATTATGAAGGAATCGATTCCGTCTGAATGTTCACAGCTTTTTACATTTTAATAATTTTTGTTACACTTTATATCGATTTTAACTTCTAGCGAATTTTTAAGTGTTATTTCGATTTTCAATTTAAACATTTGTTGGTCTTTATCGTTATATGTGATTTTGTTAGAATGTGCGCCTTTTTGTTTATTTGTATCTTATAGGAGACCAAACTGCTTGACCGATCTTCCTGAAATTTTCACACCATTTAATTGGGACTTTTAAATTAATTATAGGCCACTTTTTTAACCACGCCCACTTTTACGCCTACTTTTTTAATTTTGTTACTACTTCCACAAATTTTTTTTTGGAAACTGGTGGGGGGACGGTAGGCAAATTGCCCGCCCAAAAAATTTATTGTCAAATAACTTTAACACTATAGGAACTATAGAAAAGGGATAGTTAGAGAAACGATAGGAGGTGAAGCTTAATTAATTATTTTACAGCTCTGCTTTTGCACGTTCTTTGTTTATAGCTTCGGTTTAGTAGCCATTTTTATTATTATTTTACTTCGCCGGTGCTACACAATACCGACGAAGGTGGGCGTTCTGATGTGATTATGGATTGCTATCAGCTGAAGCCGGTATTGTTCAGTGACCAGTGACTATGCCTTCGCCACTGAAACCTTCCGACAACAACTGACACACAAAGGCACACTAATGCACATCAGAAAAATGCGAGATGTTTTTTTTATAATTTTAGTCTGAAACTTGGATTGAACCCAGGTTTCTTTTGGTTTTGTAATGAACTTGCAGACTACTTCAGCCATCGCCATCCTCTCAATTTGAGAAGGGTGGGGGCTAAGTGCCCGATTTTAAAAGTGAATATCAAATAACTTCGTCGTTTGTGAATCAATTTCCAGAATTTATTTTTCAAATGGAAAAATTCCGCTGAAATTTTTTTTAAATTGGAAGAAAGGCAAAGTGGCGGGTGAAATTCGGTATGTAAACTACTCTTTCCATGTTTAGATCCACTAAGAAGTGATTTTTGGATATTCTAATGTCAAGGGCGTAAAAAAGGGTAAAATCGGATAAAATCGATAATATAATATCTCAGAAACTAAGACAAATAGAATAAAAATTATAAAAGCATATAAATGCTGCTAAATAATAAGCGAACATGTGCTTCATTCTCTTTCTATATATTGGTGTTTCCATGGTTATGCACGCGACATTTGTACTCGTTTAATTGTCTTTGAATATTGTGAAAATAGAAATGGATAGGAATTTTAGAATGGAATTTTAGAATCGTTACATTGTATGTGATGAGTTCTTCAAAAAAGTATATATATATTGGAAATATGAGCACTGGGTACCCAAGTTCCATGCAATCAAAGTAGACTTACGCACGTGACAAAAAAAGGAAATGTCTTTTAGAGCCGTAAGAAAAAATGCGAAAGTAAGCGATTTGTTGGAGATTTTTATTTCGGAAAAAATGTTTTTATAAAGGTTAATAATGGACGTTTATAATCATGTTTTGTTCCAAAACAACTATGCATGGGTTGGCTAAGAAAAAAATAAATTGTTGATTACGCACGTTACATTTCGCACGTGACACTTTTTACCTTCATACATATTTTAGTAATTTTACATATATTTTCAGTAGTTTTTAACAAAAAAATTAAACTTTTATACAAAAATTAAAAATAAAATATACTACGAAATTAATCCAACTTAATTAAATCCAACTGTGCTTAAAAAAATTATGCGAGCGTTTCGATTTGTTAAGTCACGGTGGACCATTTCATGGAAATACCCATATGTATGTGGCTAAAACTAAAAAAATAACTATTTTGGTATTTCTCTTTGCAACCATAAATCCCCTAAAGTATTGGGCATAGAACAAAAATTTTTTTCGTAATCTTTTCTTCTAGGAAAAATTTTAAAATTATATTATTATATAATTATATATACAAAATAAAATTTTAAAAAATTTTTTCGAAATTCGAAAATATATGGAGTGAAATTGTACTTTTATCGCCTTTAAATAGTGCTTCTGATGCACATTTTTTACTACCTTTAAACAACGCCATCATTTGATACCCTTATTAAAGAGATTTTTGAAGGGAGCATAAAATATAATGATATCTCTGAAAATACAATATGGTCGACGACTATTTTTTACCCATTTCAATGATGTGGGTACCAATTTAAAAATAGCGTTGAAAAGAGAACCTGAAATAAAGTGAAATGGGTACTTTTCAGTAAAACTGCGTTTTGCACCTTTTTTATTTGATATAACAATAAAAGTATTCACATTTGCTACAGATGGCTTACCGTAACAATATCTATACAAATGTGGGCAATATTAGATAAGTTTGTATGGGGTAGCGAAGCACACCGGGTGTATCTAGTCATCATATAAATATACATTTAGTTGCTCAGTGACGTGAAGGTGTTAACAATGTGAGCGCCAACCTCGAACATTCATTTGTAGTATATTTTTCACATCCGCAATCGCTAAGTTTCGCAACTCAAATTCTTCAACAGAGATTATTTCTCATCATGTACCAACATGTACATACTATGTATGTATTACCTTTGTTAATTTTTATAAATATATTTATTTTATTATGTTATTAATTTCACAAAGTTTTTATGAAATGTAGAGAAAAGTAATAATAAAAAAATTATTTCTTGAAACGTATAGTAAAGTATAGTTTGTTAAAAATACAGAGTTATTTAGTCAAAGTAAAATTTATACTTAAGTTATAAATATTCTAGTACATAATTTAACAACCTTTTTAAATATTAATATTTTTAGTATTATTTACGTATTTATACATATGTACATATTATTCATTTTCGTTTTGCAGAAAATAATTTTTAAAACTGTCTAGGTTCACTATCTTTTTGTTGTTATCGACAATATCCCATGAGCTGTTGTTGCAATTGTTATTGGCTCAGAAAACGAAATTGTTTTTCGAAACAACACATGAGTCACACATACTCGAACTCATATTGACTGCTGCTGCCAACAAATAAACGGCCAGTTAGCCAGCCATCGATACTTCGAAACCAACCACCAACAGATACAATTTACAGCGTGGAAAAAACCAAACAAATAAATAAAAAATCAAACGCAAAACAAAAAGTTATTTTTTTTTTAAATACGAGGACACAAGTTATTTTTATTCAAAATTCTGTAAAGACATGAGTGGTAGTTTTTCTTTTTTATTTTTTGGTACGCGGTACTGGCCTAACAATACCCCTGTAGCACTGCCACAGACATTTCACCACACTCATCAACGTTGTAGTCTTCGACTTCGTCATTGATCGCCAACAGACAAACAAACTCACACTTGATTTTCACAATAAATAAAAATTAAAAGGCAAACGAATAAAAGCAAATAAATATTATGGCAACAATAAATAGCAAGTGTTTTGGTTTTCATCTCGTGTCTGAAAGCAACATCGACATGCAACTCAAACAACATCACAAAGTTGGAGGACAACAAGTCCTACATCCAACTCCAACTAGCTCATGTTGAGTATACGTGTTTGTCATCATACATGCGTAGTGTTGCAGTTGGGTATGCGAGTTCTGTGGTGTTCGTCCCAATCTTATTTAGTCGTGTAGTGTTTCGAGCATTAAATACAACACTCAATTTGTTTTATATCAGCCAATGCAACTTTTATAGTTTTTGTTGTTTATTAATTTATTTCTGCTGTTCAATGTTAATTTTATTGAATTATTTTCTCTATCGGTTTTGACTTTCAATTTGTTGTTGGTGTCAATTATACTTCGAATTAAAAAGCGTTTTTTTCTTCTGCATGCAAAATTAATGAGAATTTCTATATAAGGGTAACCACTCGAAAATACTTCGATATTTATAAATTAATTTTCTGGGACCCAAATATGACGCATATTTTAAAAACTTATCATAATTTTCTGTGTAAAAGAATCTAAGAAATTAATTTGCTCCAGACTCTGTTGATGATAATGATTTTTCCATTCGAAAAGCTCTCCCAAAACAGTAGAAGTTCGAAAAAACTGAGATGATAAAAAGTTAAGAATACCTTTTAGTCACCATACGGGACTCTAGAAAGTTAAGTGCTTCTTAACTTTTTTGAATCATTTTTGTTTTATATTTAATTTTTCTATTTCTATCACCATTTAGACTCCTTATGTATCGATTTGCATCTGCTATTTGGTAGATTGTTTGACGAGAGTTATTATTTTTTTAATCTTCCAAACGATTGCTGGCCGAGTGATTCGTCGTCGCCACTTTTTGGCTACCATTGGAAGATTATTAGTAGTCAACTATCGTATTCGATTCTTCAAATGATGACAATCGGTTCAATACTCAATACCGTCTTATCAAAAGATTTTCCGAAGTGTGTATATAGGCATAAATAAAATGCTTCCAATACTACTTAGACTGAGATTAGACTAGGAAACATTTGGAAGCTAAGCATTTAGTTTGGTAGCATATTACGGGTGGAGAAGAGAGCATCATTTTTGTGTTTGGTACCCGGGGACACGCTTTGTTCTCATTTTCGTTGCTTATAAAATAACAATAATTTTGGAATGTTGCCGGCAACATTTTCGTCTGTATCGCCACGACTGAAAAAACAAAAGAGAATTCCAGATGTTTTTCTTCCGAATGTTTCCTCGTCTATACTCAGTCTTAATATGCGTCGACAGAACAACAAAGAACAAATTATTTTTGCTCATATTCAACTGAGTTTTTTCAAAGCTTGTCAGCAATAGGAATTTTAATAAGAATACACCATTCTTTTCGAAGCATCGTAGACTATTCATATGGAAGAATCGCTATCATGACACAGTTTCTCCCATGTACTGAACGTGCACGATCGGAATTCATCTCAGACGATAAATTTTATCTCGTGTTGCAAGAATCTTCTACGATTGAAAATGCTAGCGGGGTATATATACAATGTGTAATTAAACAAGCATATTTTATATCACGGAAAACTTAAGAATGCAAAATGGTCTTTACGAACTTTTTCTGAAAAAGTAAATAAATATCTTTGGATAGTACCTCTGTATGCTGAAAGTTAAAATTTTCAGACTAGATTTTTCTCTTAAAAAAATTTTTACTCCAGAGACTGATTAAATAGAACGAACCGAAGAAATATATTCAATAATTAGTTTAAAAAAAAAACCATTTTTACTGTAAAATTTTAAATGTGTTTGGCATTGGAGTCAGAACTTTGCTTTCGAACAGCATTTATGAAATTAATTGACATTTGGAACAAATAGATGTGCCTCTGTACCCTAGTCCATAAGCATTAGCATCGCAAATCTGGAGGTTGCGGGTTCGATTCCCGCCAAGTCTCCGTGTGTTTCTGCAGACAAGCAAAAAGCTTGCAGAATGCGTGTTCTTGTTCAAAAATTTTAAATAAAAAAGTGTATATTTTATATCGAATGAAAAAGTAAAATTTTGTTTGTCGATTTCTACTTAAGAAAAGCGAAATAATTGTAAATTTCAAAAATTAATCTTGATGTGCACATAAGTAATTAGACAACGGTAAGTATATTCCAATAGTAAAATAATTCACTGAATCGACTCTGACAATTTTTATCAAAACTAAAGTTCAAATTCATTCGGAGGACATCACATTATACTGCTGTAGTTATAGCTACTTTATTTTCGTCAATATAACAATTCAAATCCGTTAAGAGAAATTAACTGATATTTAAAGTTATCAGAATTGTCACTCATTGGTTGGAGCCATCTATTAACTGGCAGGAACCCAAAAAACTTTTACAGAGAAAGAAAAGATCTTCTCCTATGGAAGATATTTCTTGCCTAAGAAAATATGACAAACGATATTTCATATTATAAATTTATTTTCTTTAGTCCCCCTTCAGACTGTAAAACATTTGCAGCAAAACTTTTAAGTTTGTTGACGAGATAGAGCTAAGAGAAATGAAATAGGTGTATGCGTCATGTACAATAAACTTTTCAGAAAATGATATGAAACAGAAATATTTATGTTAGGTTGTGTTATTTTAGGTAGCGTGCCCTCCCCGAAGGAGAATGTCCCACTTAGTCCAAAAGTTTGTCCTATTATGGTACCACAAGTATTAACATCCAGGGTTTAAGTGGGAATCGAACCCGCACCTTCAGATTGATAAGAATAATAATAATGCACTAGGAAACGGAGCCAATCAAGAAATACATAAGTAATGCATAAAAACTACAAAACTGCGAAGCAAATGCTTCATATTATGGACACGAAGGCAGTTTCAAATGAGGATATGAAAAAGTTTCGTCTAGACATGCTTTATGGTCTAAACGTCAACTTGTCTTCAGTATTCACGAACCAATAAACCACTCTGTATGATACAAAGTAATTTTAGACCATTTAATATTTTCAAAGTTAATAAAATAAAAAATTTTCATACGTGAAGATCATGGACACTTTCAAAAATATACTTCTGTTTGCCTTTCAAAAACAAACTTATAATCAACACGAATTAATTTTGTTAAATGGAAGCAAGGCGTCGTATTGCCATTACATTGTTATTCTCCAAAGTATGTATGTATGTATGTACTGCATAAATTCCGTAATTTTTATTCATTTTAAATGGCAATTTACTTTGCGAATACATACTTATGTAAGCAAAGCCTTGGTCACGTTAATGAAATTGTTAATAATTTATTTAAATGTGAATTGGTAATTTTCTTTCTTATATTTTTAAAATTTTACAGAATTAAATAATTTTTATTACAAAAATACTGTACATATATACCATGGAATAACACGCTAATAAATATTATGCTGGGCAACAGACATTAAACAAAGAAAAAGTTCAATAAAGGCGGCTGGTTCCAAAAATAGAACAAAAGTGCTGTATGAAAAATATAAAAACGGAATTATAAATTAAAGAAACCATGTTGTACTCAAGAGGTAATTACCTAAAATGTAAAAAAAACGTTAAGTAAACCTTAATATATGTTTACAAAACAGTCGACTCTCGATTACTTATAATGGTGAACATAAAAAACGTTCAAATAAACAAGCAGCAAACAGGCAACAAAAAGCAAGAAATTTAATTTAAAATTTAACTGCGAGAGCTAATTATCTCGAAACTGCCATCCTTCTTGCTAAATATTATAAAAACAAAGCTTTAGCTTAGGATGTAACCGATACACAGGCACATCAGAATGCCCTCCTTCGTCGGTATTTTGTAGCACCGGCGAAGTGCAATAATTGCTAAAAATGGCTGCTAAAACGAAGCTTTAAAATTTGATACGTCTCTTTGTCATCAGAGGCGCTACAACACTGGTACTAAACAAAGAACGTGCAAAACCAAGGTTGAAAGATAGTGAAGCTTCACCTGGTGTCATTTGTCCCACTATCCCTTTCCTCTAGTTCAAGCACAATGCATCGAATGTGTAGGGGCCATATCCTGAGTGCTGGTCCAAGTAAAAAAAAAAAAAAAAAACTTGACCAAATGATAATTTTTTTGGAATTTCATAAACATGCAATCATATTTCTATTTCAAATTAAGGGTTGTAGGATGATCAAACTTGAAATTATATAATTTCCATGAGCAAGTTTACCTTCCTATGTATGTTAATGTATACAAAATACTGCATTATTTAACAAATTAAAATACACGATAGAGGGTGTCGGTGAGCACGATGCTACTCCGATGATTTCAGATTATCGCAGGTTCCAAATAACATTAATTTTTTAAGAATGTCAAATCTTCTGAAATCTACTTGGAAAGCAGTTTTCTAGAGATTCAAATTATAGAGAGTCAGTAGAGTATATTTAATATTGCCTCAAGGAATGTCCCTTTCGTATACAAAAAAAAAAGCCAAAAAGCTTTTTAATTCAAAAAGTTATTAATATATTGTTCTGCCAATTAAAATGGTTACCAATTTTAAGCCTGCAAACAAATTGATCATATCCATTACCGTATTTATATTCATGAGGTTTTTCAACATTTAAAAGTCAATTAAAATGTTACATATTCATATATAATTTGTATACAAAAAAAGGCATGCTGTATGCATACACATAAAAATTTAGAATTTTTCAACTAACGAATTTAATGGGCACAATTAATAGATTATTTGAAAAAAACGACTGAAAATAATTATTCCGTTAATTGAATTACATTGCACCGGAACTCGTTGAGAGGAGACACTGTAGAGAATGGATATGTGATGAAGTGATAGGAACAGGCCTTGATTATTGCACAATTCAGGCTTTTGTTTTGTGTATTTCCAAGGCAGAATTGCCGTGCCATTGACTCATTAATTTTAAAACGAAAGGATAGTCACTTTATTAATGTTTTCACTTAAAGCTCAAATAGCGAAGACGGAGTGCGCAGTTGCCATCGACAGTAATGCGCATCAGAAATCCACAATGTCATTTTAAAAAAAGAACAATGTGCCAAAATTGTTTGCGAAAGCCACAATTTAAAGAATTCAAAAATGAATACAATCTAAATTCTGCAAAAAAATTATCAGTCTCTTAAACACAGTCTCAAAAACACATCAAACATACTTTTCGTACATTTAACTGAAAATAGGAAGGATGTCAAGAAAAAATATGCTTAAATTTTAATTCCTTTAATAATTCACATAATTCTTTATCACGTTATGTATCGTAAAATACATATTAATTATTTATTTTCTCTTGGATCAGTGCTCAAGGTATATACCATACGTATGCAATGCATTGCTCTAGAAGTTCCTCACTCTCTCTGTGTAGAAAATAGACAGGTGTTGAAAGTAGTAAGAAGACAGAGCTTAATTCACAACTCTACAGTTGCGTGTTAATTATAAAGCATAGACGCGGCCTTTTGCATGTATTGCTATTGTATGGGATGGGTTGGGTTGTTATTGTACATTCTTTCCGCACCAAACAGTACTCCTAAGCGGGTATGACTGTCGCTGATGAACTGCCCAGGGATTGCACGTAGCCCAAATCCTGGTGTTTTGTTTCTCTACGTAGAAAATTGATTTTAGATTTTTCAGGAAAATAAATGGCATAGTAAAGCCGTTGCTGTTCGATTGTGTAGTTATTCATAATAAATTCCCGAAATCTTATTAAAAAATACTGGGGAAAAACAAAAGAATATAAAATAATTAAAAACGTTATAAAGGATTCAAAACATATGTGTACCTCTTTATGCGCCACCCTGTATTCAAGTTTGAAAGAAATGTTTCGATTTCAATTTACTCCTTTCCCACCAAACAGCGTGGTAAATAATTCGCGTAGGTGATAAAAATTAAATTTTCATCTTTCAGCCTCTTTGAATTAATTAATAATTATTTCTAGCAATTAATTTTCTAAAAATAAAAACATTTTTTGTTTTTTGGATTGCGTGCCTTCATTTTAAAAAACACACACTTTCTCACATTTGATTATCATCGCGGTCGTTGTTTTTGTAGTTTAACTAACTGGTTTGCAGATCATGTCTTTTGTATGCTGCCTGATTGGACGAAAACTGGTTGGACGACTGCCCGGTATTACAAAATGACCTTTGTACGCATGCAACCATCTCTTGACAAAAATCTGTACGTATTTATGTATGTACACTAAAGCCCCGATTTGCGTTTTTTCGATTTGCGTCGCTTTTTAAAAATTGGTATAATCCGACTTGCGTCGTTGTGATTTCTATTTGCGTCACTTTGATTAATGAAATCTTATTATCTCACGAAGAGGAGCTTGACAATGAAAGTTTATTAGCCATTAATGTTCAGCGTGCATTAGAAGAAGATGTTGTAATGAATGATGTTACTTTGGAAGAAAAAAAGTTAAAAACTTCCAATAATTCCAAAGCTTTGCAATTAATTTCACAGGCAATGGATATATTTACTGAAAATGATCCCGATGAAAATCGATGCTTAAGCGTAGCATCATCTGTTGAGCACGCCATCAGTTGCTACAAGGAAATCTATGCGCAAATGAAATCTTTAACAATTCAGCAAACCTTAGACAGTTTTGTTAACAAAACAGTGAGACCACCTAAGCAAATGGAAACAATAATAATAATTTAATTTATTATTTTTTTTTATTTCTAACTTTAAAAACGTTTATTGAATGAAATTAAACAAATAAAAACGTATTCATATGACTTTTTTTTATCTAAATATGTATATATTTTTTCGAAATTTTATTATTAATTCGAAATCAGAACATTTGTATAGAAACAAATAATTTGATTTGCGTCGCATTCCTCCCGTCCCCATTAACGACGCAAATCGGGGCTTTAGTGTACATATGTTCTGATGCCTGTGAGGTGACTTGTTTTGAATATTTCTGTCTTAAGACACTCCCACAAATTAAGATGTTGAAAACTAAGGAGTCTTTATTTGTTTATTTGTAAGGCGTGAAGCAGCAAATCTCTACTTATACACACACGCACATACTTCACTACATATTTCGGTCATTTACTAAAAGAGATGCGGACGATAATCAGAAAAATGATCATAGAAACAAATGGAGTTTTCTTTTCTAAAAAAAGTGGAACTTTGTTTACATTTTAAAAGATAAAGCTGGAAATGTTTTTTCGTGTACCTACGTATGCAATGCATTTCACCGTACTTAGTTGGAATGGGACATTGCAGAGAAGATACAGGTTGCAAATAAATAGAAGAATAGAGAGCCTAATTCTAACAAAATTCTGTACTTGCTCGTTTTTTGAGAATTTGTAGCGACTCTGGAGTTATGTTGGCGCATAACTTTTGAAGCTAAAAGAGAGCTATTTTATTAATTATTTTACTTCGCTCGCGTTTTATTGCTCTAATGGTGGTGAAGGAGAGAGCTTTTACCACAGACACAATAGAATCAGCGTTGGTTTTTTGTTTACACGCACGAAAATCGAAAAAAAAACCTGTATTTTCGAAAAAAATATTTAGTTTTATTGGAAATTTCTAAGAAATTTATTTTATAAATTCGTAAAAACACATTTAAGTAAAATAAAAATAATAACAAAACGTAACAACAGTCTTTTCCTAAAATCTAACATAGAATTAATATGAGACGTAAGGACATTCATTTTCAATACTGAACTAAATTTTGGTATTGGACTCAAATTGTGTATCGAATGGCATAATATCATTTCTAAAAAGGTGTAAAACATTTATAATATCTATGGACTTTTGACAAAACGCCAAAAGTGGAATTTTAAAACTTTTCAGGAGAGCAGAAAAACAACTTAATTAATGAAGCAAAATGTTGAAAATTCACACCACACGCTTTACAGGTCCTAAGACATACATAAGTATGCGTTGTATCCATCTGAGTAAATATTTTATATCGCTTAAATAGAGTATTAATAGATTTAAATTTTCTTGCATTGTACTTAATATTGTTTGCCACGCAAAAATTACCTGTCAAAAAGTTTGCATGACGTTTGTGATGCAGCCAAAAGTAGAAAATAAACCTATTTCATGCGCTTTATACGCCAACGCGCCATACGCTTTGTGCTGTGCAACTTGAAACAAATACACTGATTCTATTTTTTTGACAGCCGTGTAAAATGCGTACACCGAAAAAACGATCCTTCATTAATATAATGAAACGGTTTCGTTAAATATTGTACCTTAAAATAATTAAACTTTTCATTAATTCAATGAACAATGACATTAGATGCATTTATGCCACAGAAAAGGCCGTATGTGATCTTGAATAAACCCTGAGAGATGGTACATTCTGTTTTTACCCATTGCAGCAGGTTTTTTTTATTATTCCAAGAACGTAGCAAAAAATTTTGTAGTACGTTCCGTATATTTAATATTTAATTACATATAATAAATGTATCAAATATTAATTGTTTAGCTTTTTACACAAAAAACATTAATAAACAATTCTAGAAAAAGAGTTGAGCCCGTTTAAAGGAGATTGAAAATTAATTGAAAAGATGGATTACATACATATTTATGTATATCAACCGCACACCAGTCGCTTTGCCAGCTAAAACAAAAATTTTAAAGTTGCTATAAGAGCGGAATTATCAGTTGGTAGTTGTGTCCCACTCAAAAAACTGAACGTAAATAATGCAGCCATAACGCATCTCCAAATTAAGACCTCGTTCAAACTAAGAAGGCTGGAAAGGTTTTGAGGTAAGACAACTGAAACCGCATAACTTCACCATTTCTCTTGCCTCAAAAAACCCGACAGTTATGGCAATCTGGATGTTTTCCTATAATTACTATGCGAAAATTGTAAATGAAGTAAAAAATATTTATACTGGATGTATTGCATCCACCAAAGAGTGCATTCAACTATTTTGTCCTTAATACACATGTTTTTATGCTGGAAGTATTTCCAACATTAGCAATCCTTTAAATTATTTATTTATTTATTTATTTTAAGAGCTGCTTTGCAAACTAATACTCAGTTATCTTCTCCTAGTACAATTTCTACGTTCAGCGTTACACAGTTATTATGGAAAAATATATAAAATATTCAAAGATATTTCATTCAAAGCACCCTTATGAAATCAACAAAGTCATCTTTGCAATTGCACACTGAGACAGTTTTGCACACGCAGAAATGCCATCGATAAAAACAAGAATGTAGAAAAATATGATTTTGTTTAACAGTGATGTAAAATGTGGCACAATTCGGTCACTTGTGGCACTTTTGTACCTTTGATGTACTAGTGGCAAACTTTAATTAGTGGGTAGTGAGTATCGATTATTTGCACTCCTTTTTGAATACTCAATACTCAAAAGTAGTTACTCCATACTTTCAAAAATATATTTTTTAAGCAAGTTAAATGGAAAATTTAACAGAATAAAATGCTACACGATATAAAAATACAAATGTTAAACACATCAAATTAAACGAATCCTCGAAATAAAATTGCAAGAAAATTCTGAAACATTTAAAAAGAACATTGCATATGTATTTATGTATGTTTAAATTCTGCACAACTTAATTTGTTTTTAACGTCGAATTTATTATTTTTACGTTTTGAAATTAATAACAGAGGGTGGCGATGGCTGAAGTAGTACGCACGTTGACTGCAAAACCAAAAACCTGATGAGTTCAACCCCAGTTTCAGATTGAATCATAAAAACATTTCACATTTTTTCTCATGTGCATTAGTGTGTCGTTGTTGTCGGAAGGTTTCAGTGGCGAAGGAATAGTCACTGGTCACTGAACAGCACCGGCTTCAGCTGTATCCAATCCACAGGCAAATCAGAACGCACCCTTCGTCGGTATTTTGTAGCACCGGCGAAGTAAAATAATTACTAAAAATGGCTGCTAAAAACGAAGCTTCAAAATTTAATACTCCTCCTTGTCATCAGAGGCGCTACAACACTGCTGTAAAAACAAAGAACGTGCAATAGCAGAGTTGTAAGATAGTAAACCTTCACGTACTGTCATTTCTTTAACTACCATTTTCCTCCAGTTCGAGCACAATGCATCGCATGAATAGGTGTCATCTCCTGAGTGCTGCTCCAAGATAAAAAACAGAAAAATATATAAATATATAAAACCAATAGAAGCACACCTTTTTTCAATTTTAAAGGTGAAATTACTTCAACAAGTAGATAAAAACTATATGTTACAAATTCAAAAAATCCATATAAAAGTGTCGAGTAGTATTGAGAACGCAGATCAAAAGTATTGAGTAATGAAAAGTAGAAGAATTGGCAGCACTAGTTTGAATACCCTTTGGTACTTTCTAATCAGTATTGCTCAGTAAAGGTTTTTTTAATTAATAATTTTATTGAATCCACGTTTATTTTAACTGATTTTGTTGTTCTGTCAAAACAGTGCCAATAAAAATATCATAAAATGGGTTAAATGGGAAAAAATTCTGAAATTTTTAAATTATAACAGCTTTTTGATGCTATAATTTTCGGGATAGCTTGGAATCTAATTATTATTATAGTTGAATCTTTGTTTTTTATAATTGAATCTTGATTTTACTTTTTTCTGTAGATTCAATTTAAAGATAAAATTGCATACAGATGAAATTGCATACAGGAAAACTATGAGATCTTCTATGAAATTAATTATGCAAATAGAACTGATGTTCAAAATATTAAAAAATTAATACTGAGCTAAAAATTTCTGACTCAGACGAAGTGGTGATAAAAATAATATGAATACACAAGATGAAAATTGTGAAAAGTAGAAAAGAGAAACATATTCGTATTCTCTGCAACAAACTTCATCTGTCTGGCTTTTAGTTAGAAGAAATATAAAAGTACGTACTTTCAGTACAATTTTCAAAGTAATTTTCTTTCTGTGCCGAACAATACAATACAATATTTACAACACTGTTTTATTTAAAAATTAAATAATCAAATATATTAAAAAAATTGTTGACCTTATCAAAGATATTTTGGCCCTTTTCAATCGACAATTTGGATCAAAAGAAAAGAACCCAAAATGCCTCACTGTTGTTTAGTACTTTTGGCGTACATGCACAAATATGTACTTCAGTATTATTTTTTCAAATGTTTTACACACATACTTATATACATATGTCCATAACATATTTTCATGCAAGTAAACTTTTTAAACTTTTTACCCCTGAAGGTACTTTTCCATAAAGTAAAGTAAATATTTAAAATTTTATTTGACTTTTAGTTGATGTCTAATTGTTGAAGGAAAATACTTGGTCGTCTAGTTGTACGAGTAGAGAGAAAGACTAAGTAAGAATGAGAACGGCAAAAAAACCAAATTTAAGTCACTACATATCGCACACATAGTTCAAAAGTGACTCAACTCAAAATTGTAATTTTTCGTTTTTATATGCTTAAACTTGTTTATCTATGTATGTGAAAAATAAATTTTTCGATCAGACTATGTATGGATTTTCTACTAAATGGTTCCAAGTTTTAGTTTTTAACTATTTTTATTTAGGTCAAAAACAGTTTTTTTTCGATTTCTGAAAAATTAAAATTTTCCCTTAAGTCACTTTTGAACTAGATGTGCGATATGTATTTTAAAGTGCTCTTAGGTATTACCACAACCAAAAATTCACAAGGCTGCCAGTTAAATGGCCTTTTTCGAAAGCAGTAATTATGGCTGCCTTCCTAAACGTCAACAGCTTTGCAGTGTGACAATGTCTCATGTTCCTAAACGGAACCGTGCAAACTTTGACGATGCATGGCATTCCTAAAGTCATCAAATGCACAGTTGATGCGCAAATAAATGCTACAAAAGCATCATTTAGATTGACAATGCTTTTTAAAAACAATGATGACGAAAGTTACACAATTTCAATGGAATAAATACTTAATTGCAATTAAAAATTTAATTATTTTATTAAATAATAATTATTATTTTTATTAATTGCTTTGGAAAATAATTTTTTTCGCAGACATTGTTTTTTTTTTTTTATAATGCAAAACGAAGACAGTTTCACAAAGTTTAAAATGACAATGCATGATGTGCAAGGTTGGCACAATATTACTGCTTTACTGTAACACTGCTGTGACATTGCATACAGATGTTTAGGATCTACTCGCTTATATTTACGTATTATGGAAAGTTTGAGCAGCATTGAACTAGTGGGTAGTTTATTAAACCAGTGTGCTGGATCTGATCGCAATATTAGATTCCCTCCGAAATTGCTGGGTGTTTCTGCAGACTTCAAAGTTTGTGTTGGAGCAATTTTTTTTTAATATTATGCAATGGCACTGGTACTCCCATTGCCTATTAATAAGGCCTTGGGTATGTGGGCATTTTAAAACTTTCTTATTTCACTGAGTTATTTCATGAAGAGTGCGAGTGGGTGCGTGTGTCTGAGAGAGAATTGTGATTAGTGTGTAAGTAGTTTTTAAAACTTTTCTCCATACATTTAACTACTTTAACAAACATAGTTTATTCCTTTTTTTTATACAAACAGACAGGAGAGCAAATAGAGAGAAGTGCCTGATGGCTCGTGTAGGAACCACTTGCCAAAAGTAAAGAAAGACATGATATTTTGATGAAACATTTTACAGACACATTTCCCATAAAGTTTCTCATGAAAAGCAAAGTTAATATACGGGATGCCCCTTACGCATGAATGCATTGCAGTGGAATTGTGTCGGTAAGGAATAGTGTAGAGAAGAGACAGGCGGTGAAGTAATAGAAGGATAAAGAGAGCACAACCCTGTAATTGCGCGTCTTTGAGAATGTGAAAAACAATGTTATGTTATGTTATGTTGACACATTAATTTGTAAGCTAAAGGAGGGGATTTATTAAATAAACAGCCTTTTAATCAAACTTAACTTAATATATAGTATAACGTATATACATATTATTATAAATGTAGCTGCTGGAAAGCAAAGCATTACAGAAGGCCAGCATAAATCTATTTGGTGCAGTTCTTACCAAATGCAAATGTGTGCGTCTATTTCATGGGAAATTTTACGAAAGTATCCCAGTCTAAGAGGTTTGAAGAGACAAGTTGTGCTATAATTAAAACCAAACACCGCCGTATGCGCCGCCAAGGCGGCCAATGTGCTGGAGCACAAATTGAAATTGATTGTTTAACTAATCACCCCAACATCGTGTGACTTAACCCGATTCGAATGTTTTCTTTAGGGTTAAGAATACTCAATCGTCTGTTACTGTCCATTAATACATAGAGTTGATTAATATAAAAATGTCCTCACGCTGCAAGTAGTAGTTCATGATAATTTCGCATAAATATTCTCTATGTATGGAAAAAGGTGCAAAAAGAAAACTCATATAATTTTAAACTTTTCCAACACTAATGTTGCATGTTACAGGTGTATTAAGCATTTTAAGATTTCTAGGCGATACGAACAGTGTAACACAGTATGTAAAGCTGACGTTGCCAGCTTTTTTGTAGTTTTAATTTGAAAATTGTTTATTTCAAACAAAAGGACCTGAATGCAAAAATTATTAAAAAAAAATTCACAAAGAACAGTTTTAATAAGGTTAGGTGGCGGACCCTCCCCGAAGGCGAACGTCCCACTGTTTGCAAAAATATGGCAACACCACTTTTGCATATGTACGTGTTTGCTTTCATAGTAAATTATTGAGTGTGTGTACGATTTACTAAGTTGCAACTGACGGACAGACTACCATAATGGGTGAAAGAAAATATTATCTTGCCTTACAAATAATATCGCCTGGTTAAGTTCACTTAACAGTCTTAATGTATGTAACTTTTGGTTTTAGTACTCAAGTTCTATTTTTCTGCCAACTTCTCACAAATATGCATAGGAACTCTACCACCCATAAAATTACACCAATACCTGCATTCAAACATGAACACACGAACACATCTACCAATACCTTTAAGGTCGTATGCTAATTTTCTAATAACTTCAACATGAATTATTCAGGTCAGATTAAATGTTCCGACTTTTACAATGTGTACGCATTTAAATGTACTTGTTATCTCGAAATAAAAATAAAGGGAAGAAGGTGCAAATAGTTTGAATACTTGGAAAAATGTCCCAGTTGTATGCGGTTGCTTAAGAAAAAAAATATGGGAAAAGTTCATGATTATGCCATTATTTTGCAATACATGTTATTACAACAGTGGTACATCAGTTTACTTAAATATGTAGGTATTTTCAGTTCCTCCTCCTCAATTATTATTAAGAGGGTACATTTGAAAAGTATCAGTAATATGATGCATATTTACCGCACAAATTTTCTCAAATTAGTTGCAAATGCACCATCTTTTAACAAGTTGGTTATGTTTAAGTTTATCTTCAAACTGCGATACATGTCTACCAACTGTGCTCTTGAGCTCATGGCATATTCATCATCTCAATCGTAGAACAACTTTCGTTATCAGGAACCACCCATGGAAAACGCGCTAAATTCGGAATTAAAAAGAGCCAGCAAAAACTTATGGACAACAAAACAACTACTAGGGCAATCACGGGGTTTGAGTCCAAAAATTCCCAGCAGCATCTACTCCCAAATTATAAAACCCATCACACTATATTACTTGTATTATGGGAAAAGATCAACCAAAAAATGGCCATGGCAAACCTGTCCAGGTCCAGACACTTCCAATCGCATGGATTACGACAGCTATGAAACCATCCCAACTTCTGGTATGTAGGCACTATCTAATCTACCCAACCCTCTTCACATTGCAATATAACATAAACGGGCACATGATCACACCGACCCAGTATTCTGTCTAAAGGTATAAGGTAATCTGTCCAACAAAGAGAGGGAACGGAAGATAGGTCCAATAGTGCGTAATAACTTTTCAACAAAGTAATATGTTGACGGCTCCAAGATGGCCCAGTGCGTGTTAACAGCAATACTGTGCCTAAAACCCATAAAACTATCACCTTAAACAGAGATCCCAAAATCTTCGAAACTGATATATATGGTGTATTGAAGACTCTTAATAACCTTTCAAACATACATCACAAGGGTGGCAAGATCGCAATAATCTCGGTCAATCTTTCTAAGAGCTATAGGTGGCTAATCTTACACATAAATAACCCTGAAAAGAGTCTCAATGCGCTCAAGAGGTTTCGAACCATATTCATATTATATATTCATATTATATATTGAAATTGGTTTGAGAATGATTCCACGGGAACGAGAAGGCAAACTTTTAGACGAGAAAGGGCGCCCAGAACGGTATGAAAAAAATTAACTCAAAAAAAACTCAAACTTGATTGCAAATAGGGCAATATTAGAACGACATCGGTGCTCTCGGTCATTCGAACAATTTTTTCATTTTTAACGCCAACAGAGCTATCAGCGCTCTCAGCTTTGGGAGAATGAACATGAGAAAACTCTCCGGCAGTACTAACAGAATATTAAGTGCTGCAGCAAACATCTATCCAGGATAGGTATATCTAAGGATACCACCTACAGATTTTCCGACGAAGATAAAGAGTCAATGGACTACTTGATTGTTCATTGCCCGGTACTGTTGCATAGAAAGGTCGCACTCTTGGTCACACACATACTTACCGATGAGTATCTACTGCCACACTCACTAAAGTTGCTCATCCAATTCCTAAGGTTATCGCTGTGCAGAAGTTCCTTTTCCCTAGCCGTTGATTGCCTCACCATCGCTATGTCTATGCTAATGTAATTCACAGCGTATAACTGAGTTCGCATTTGAGCTTTGAAAACAATAATTGAAATTGCTGTCTTTTATTTTAAAAATTATGTTGTCTACTTAGCCCAGAGCCACCCTACGAATTATCAAATCAATCTGCAGCAGAGTTATGTGAGTATTAGGCCGTACTTTAATATCATTGTCACTTCTTCGCACTAGACTCTTCGGAAGAAGAATACAAAAAATACAATCTTACGAATGATAACTGCCGCTCTTTATTATATGTTCACAAAACCAGGGAAGTTGAGTTGCTATCAGTACAAATGATATTTATATCTCTCCGTTGGTAGTTGTCAGCCATACTGGCAAGTCAACTGAGCCATTAGTATTTATTGAAAAATTATTGAAAGCTAAACTTCTAAAAATAATTATATTTGTAAATTTAAATCTGGAATTAAATTTTATTATCACGTTTTACATTTGTTTTCTTTTAAATAAATTTATGTGGAATATGATTTAACTATTCTTTCATTTATTTAACGTTAACCAACGGCGATGGCACGATGGATGGTAGTCTGCACGTTGACAACTAAACCAAAAACAGACATGGGTTCAACCCCAGTTTCAGACTAAAAATTTTTAAAATAAAAATAAACATCTCGCATTTTTCTGATGTGCATTAGTGTGTCTTTGTGTGTCAGTTGTTGTCGGAAGGTTTCAGTGGCGAAGGCATAGTCACTGGTCACTGAACAATACCGGCTTCAGCTAATAGCAATCCACAATCACATCAGAACGCCCTCCTTCGTCGGTATTGTGTAGCACCGGCGAAGTAAAACAATAATAAAAATGGCTACTGAACCGAAGCTTCAGCACTGCTAAAAGTATAAACAAAGAACGTGCGAAAGCAGAGCTGTAAAATAATTAATTAAGCTTCACCTCCTGTCGTTTCTCCTACTATCCCTTTCCTATAGTTCCAGCACAATGCTTCGCATGTGTAGGAGTCATCTCCTGAGTGCTGGTCCTAGATAAAAAAAAAAAAAAAAAAAGAAAATTTATTATTTATTTTATTATTTATGTAAAAAGGTTTAGAAAAGTTAAATAGATTTAAATCGAATAAAAAATACTAGATGTATAAACTTATTTTTGCAGGGGCCACTTGGTTTTTCTTGTATGTATTTTAGCAATTCTCAAAATATTTTTGGAGCGTGAGATTTTTAGCTTTTAAAAAATTTTGTTGAAGGTTTGCTGATCAGAAGGCATAAGAATCATCGAAAAGTACATATAGACTAACTTAACCATACAACAAGTGTATATAAATATATGAAAATTTTTTACCATCATTTTCAGGCCAACCCTCTTAGAATCTAATGTCAAGACCATCCTTACAACTGAAAACATAAAATATTCCAACTGTCAGAGTAAACGAAGAAACGAACTTTTTAATTTCTTTTTCCAACTTTTTGTGGTTTTGCGGCAGGAATTCTTAATACGAGTAGTCATTAAAATGGCTTTTGCAGGTAGTTACAAGGAAAAATTGTACAGAAAAATTACAAGTAAAAGTAATTTTTGAAAATGAGACATTAAAGTATGTGAGAAAATAACGCAAAACTATAAAAAGGGAAAAACGCCAGTTTATCAATGTCTTCTTCCTTACATTTGACTTAATAAATACTTCTTCAGATTCCTGTTTATAAATGAAGAACAATATTTAATTGTCACTTCATAAAATACGTGTGGAAATTTCGTTCGAACACATAATTACAAAAGCATCTTTTTAGTTTTAAAGACTAAAGTTAGAAAAAAATTAGGGGATAAACATTTTTAGTTTTATTTTAAAATATAGAGAAAAAGAAACCTAAGATTTACGATTAACCGCAAACTCTATTAGTATTTACTACGCAGAAAAATTTATTTACTATTTGTGTTACACATTTAAACATGAAAATTAGTTTGTAAACTTCATTTTAATTTTTGAATTAAAATTATTGAGGTATTCAAACGTTTTACTATTAACCCTTATGTGAATACCAAAAAAAAACACCTTTAACAGCATGGCAAGGTACCCGGGTACCTATATGGAAAAATTATGGTAAACTAACATTTTTAAAGAAAAATATATGCATGATCTCGGAAAATAACTCCGAGATTTACAATTTACGTTCTTTTATAGTTTGATTTGAAGCGAAAAAGTCAGCTGGTGGGATGACATTACCTGGATTGATGTACCTTGCTACAAGTGAAACCCGCAACTTACGAGCAGAAACGGATAAGGCTGCTGCTTTTCGTGATATTTGGACAATGCTGAATGACAATTTACGTAAGATTTATAAACCTGGTGATTCCATTACAGTTGATGAGCAGCTATATGGATATCGCGGACGTACCCGCTTTACGCAGTACATGCCATCCAAGCCCGAAAAATATGGAATAAAAATATTTTGGGCTTGTGATACGTTTAACTCCTATCCTTTGCATGGAATTTTGTACACTGGTAGACCCACATAATTTTGCTTTTAGTAAAGACGCATCGTTGTGCTCTTACGTACCTAAAAAAAACAAAGCTGTAGTCTTGTTGTCAAGTATGCATACAGAGCCTAACGTGGAATCAACTCTTGCTGCTAAACCTGAAATTATTACATATTACAATAAAACTAAAGGAGGGGTTGACAACATTGATAAATTATTAGGCGAATACACATGCAAACGCAGAACAAGTCGATGGTCACTATCATTATTTTATAATGCAATAGATATAGCTGCATTGGCGTCCTATGTAATATATATAGAATACAATACACAGTTACGTTCCACAGACCGTCGCAGACAATTTCTGAAAGAACTGAGTGTTGAATTATGTAAGAAAAACATTGAAAAACGTGCTAAAAACCCGAAAGTTATTGCCCAATCAACTGTCAAATCAGCATTACAAAGTGTGCTTGGAAAAGATTTTGAGGTTTTAACATCAATTATTTCTGCTTTGCAAAAAGTAGGAAGCAGTCACGTGTGCTCAAAACTACGCATGAAACAAAGGATATCACGTAAATCGTATCACTCTTGTTCCAAACCGATTTGTAATCAACATTCAACAAACTACGCAATATGTGTAAATTGTTCGCAAAGTAATCAGTAGAATTTATTTGTAACTTCATATTTCTCTTTTCTTATTTTTCTGTTTATATGAATAAAAATTATTATTTTTGTTTTTGTTTCTCTTAAATAAATAAATATCCAAGTATAAAATATTTATAACGACTTTATCTTATTTTGATCTTTCAATAATATTGTACTTGTTATAACAGTTTTTTCATATATAATGTATATAAGGTACCCGGGTACCTTGCCGTACTGTTAAGGGTGTAAGAAATAAATTGGACTACCACGCCAATTCAATATAATTTTTTAGCCTAAAAGTAATGATAATTTAAATTATTTCAATAGTTAGGAGTTCTCAAGAAGTTTGAAGTATGAGAACCATCTGCCTCCATTAAAAAAAACAAGATGAAAGTGCTAAAGGTACCGGGGTACCTTGGTGTTCACATAAGGGTTAAATAATATTGTCAAAATATCTTAACATTTTACAGTAGTTTAAAAAATTGTTGCTGCTCTCCCAACAAAAGAGTCATAAAATAACAAGACTTTTTGAAATATGTTTATTACTTTGTCATATAATAACAGTAGAAATTTGATTCGTACGCTGTCATTTTCTAGTCGAGGCGGCGCTTATATTTACAAGCTGCCACTACTTATTAATGAATATAAAAATTGTTTAATAATCATTCACACTTTCATAACTTTAGATTAAAATATATTTTTATAACATGAAAAGAACTAAGAAAGAAAAAATCACAGCATCTAACAAGATACAAGTTAGCAAATTTTGTTTGTGTAACTTATCTGGCTGGCAGCCACTTAACGTTAAGCCACTAACCGCCGTCCAAAAAAAAATATTCAGTTCAATATTATTTTCAACAATTGTGTGTGTCAAAATAAAAATTTTATAATTTTAACTGAAAATGAACTTATTACAAGATTCTAATTTACTACTTTAATTTTACTATACTAATTTTACCATTTTAATATCAAATATTTATAAGTTCTTTTTCTTTTTTCAAATAGCACACTAAATTATGACAGGTTGTTCACAGCCATCATATTTTTTTGTCTTATCTACGAGTATATATGTATGTATGTATATAAAAATGAATCTGTTTGTTTGTTTGTTTGTTTGTGTGTTTGTTTGTACCTTATGGGAGCCCAAACCGCTCGACCGATCTTCCTGAAATTTTCACACCATATAATTGGGACTCTTGAATGAATTATAGGTACTTGTTTTTAATCACGCCCACTTTTACGCCTATTTTTTTAATTATGCTACTCCTTCCACATGGTTTTTAACAGATTTTATAATATAAACGAGCTTAACTTCGCCATTTGTGGACCAATCGCGATGAAATTTGTTGCACTTAGTCTATGCAACTTCTGGAAGGTTATAGGATATTACTTTTTTTAAAACTAGGACCAGGAGGGCGATAGGAGGAATTTCAGACCGTGCGAAACGCCAAAACCGATCTAAAATTGCTCATAGGTAATGTACATTTTCAAAAGTAGGACCAGGAGGGTGATAGGAGGAAAATTTCGGCCTCTCTAAAACTAAATAGCCGATTTTGTTGAACTTTAAAATTTGGATGTATTTGAATTTAAAAGATACATTGATAATTGTGCAACTCCGGGAAGGTTATAGGCCATTACATTCTTTAAAACTAGGACCACGAGGGAATTGTCAGTGAGTAGTGCTCTAGTTTATCAGTTAGGTTAGGTTAGGTTAGCAGGCCGCCAAGTTCAATCGTCTTTTCATCCTGCAGAAGTCGTTATACGGCAGACCCAGTCTCCTGGCGTGCAAAGCAATGTTACGGTGCCCGTCAGCACCGTCATCCGAAGTCGTCCCCTCGGCAGTTCCCTGAGCCCAGCGGTCCGGTCGGAGTCATACCGAGGCCATGTCATCCTGGAAATCGAGTAGGTGGTCTCGTTCGACCATACGGTCTGCGCAGTCCCAAAGAGCTCCCGCTCCAACTGCGCCCTGCAACACCGCAACTGAATCCCGACATAACCATCGATGTGCCCATCAGGCAGATGAGTAGTTTATCAGTTGGGAGTTCTGTAAAAAGTTTTTTGCAACAGGTATCAGAATGTGGGCTAGGACCTCTCTTTACCTTTACATCCAGCAACATGCCGACCTAATCGAATTTAATTAAAACTATGTGCAATTACGTTAAGTTTTATTACTTAGTTTTGCTATTAAAGCTTTAATATGTATATGCGAGTAAAAATAATTTGTTATAACTATTTCTTTTTCTTACATTTTAATGACTCAAACGAAAAGGAATATTTGTAGGAAACATTTTTTCCAACATGTAGGGAAAAGTAAATAGTCTTTACATCGCCATGCGTAGGTATTTTTCAAAATATCTACTGGCAACACTGCATTCAATAGAAATTTATCATACAAAGTTGCTTGTAGCAACGGTTGCTAAAAAAACCATAAGAATACATATTTAAAAAGAAGTTCTGTTTATTTATATATTTAATTATTGGTTTTTTACCGCCAACACTTGAAAGGTCTCGTCAATAGTTCAAAAGATCACTTAAAACAAACATTTAAGATTTGAAAAAAAAGAACGCAGTAACAACAACAAAACAATAAGAAAATGATGATGATGACGATGACGATAAGTTCTTAAACAATTAATATTTTTTTACATTAAAACTATTTTGTATAAAAAATGTACCCACTGCATTTATATTTATTTATTTTCCATTAAACAAACCCTTAATAGTAAAATTGAACTCAAACTTAACACTAAACTAATGAATTCGTAAGTAAGTTAATGTTTGCATCCACTTACTTTTTACACTCATAAAAATTAATTTTACAAATGGCTATGAAAACAACACACTCATACACCAGCTTCCGTGCGGAAGGAAGTGAGAACAAATTTTGAAGTATTTTAAAATGTTTTTTAAGGGGGAAGCATCAATTTATTTAAAGAATAATAAAATAAAGAATTATAAAAAGAATTTAATAATAATTACATAGTGCGAGAGGAGTTCAAAATTTCTCTGGCTGAAAAAAATGTCACGCGAAATAGTCACAATTGAAGGAAATCAAATGGAGATAAAAAGTTTTTGAAAAGCTTTCTTTGAAACATGCAAATATGCCACCAACCGCAATTAAAATTTAAGAAAACCATTTTTAAGTTTTATTTTAGTATTGAAAACCGTACGAGAATAAAATAAAAAACATAATCGATAAGGATTGATAATGGTTTTAGAGATGCCGAAACAACTTGTTAATCCTTAAATCACTTTCAAATGCTCCATAATTATTCCTTTCTTAATAGAATTGATCAGAACGTGGTCGCCTATGCAGGTGACATAGGATTGCTAGTTGGTGAAAAATTGCATTTCTCCATAAGTTCTGTTACGCAAACGATGCTGGACGACCTTGCTTCCTGGGCGGATAATAGGGGACTTGGTGTTAACTTTATACGTGGAGTTCAAACTAGTTAGTGTTTACCTGGATAGCAAGCTATCATGAGTGAGTACCACTCAAAGGATGTTTAGGGGGCGCCCAGCTCCCAGCACACATGCAGGGGCACTATAGACTAGAGTTTCGTCTGTGCCGAAGGGCGGTAAATAGGATTTACTCGACGGTAATCAGACCAGTGCTTGTTCAGTATGGAGGGAGGTACTGAGAAAGGAAATTAATAAGAGATTAATTGCGAAGGCGCAGAGATGTGGCGGCGGGCGCCGATTCTGCTGTCTTTGTGATGGGTATTGATATAAGTAGATCGTATTGGGATTTCCGGAAGTGGTTTCCATGCAGAGGTCTTGGCGATATTAAGGGCCACGGCGGCTCTCAAGGCATTGGGGAGGAAAAATGTGAGGTCGAAAGTGGTTTGCGAATGCAGGGGCTCTTACCGATTTGAAGGGTAAGTGCAGTAGCACTGACCATGATGCAATTACTAAGGAGGCAGCATTAAAACGGGCGTTCATGTGTTTGTGCTTTGCAACATAAAATATCAGAAAAAATTTCCAGTCGCAATATTTAAACACAAATAATATATATTTTTTAAACAAAATACCGATTACAATTAAATTACTTATCACTTTTTTTTAATAATAAAAACTGGTAAAGAAATATGTTTGTATTGAATTTTAACATTTTATTTCCCAAACCAAAAAAGAGAGATAAAATAATCACCCAACGTAATGATGCCACCTGGTTTAATTACATTATGGCACTGACGTAATAATTGGATCATGATTTTTTATTTTAAATATATATTGACAATTTAAGCAATACATTAATTAATACAATACAATACTATCACTAAACACAGTAGTACAAGCTACATACAGTACTTTTATAGAAATATTTCTATACATTAAAATATTTAACTGTTTTTCTTTTTGTTCATGCAAAGGAGTCCCATTTTGTATAATAACTTTGAACATGTTTTATGCATTTTTTTGTTGATAGTAAATAAAACGGTTGATTTATTAATAGAAAATAGTTAGCCGTTTTTTAGCTTTCTTGGAGTATAAATCTTTTTTTAAAAGCCGATTTTGCTTCTCTTACAGCTCCTGGCAACGCTGTTTCTGAATACCAGTTTGTAATAATGGCGCATACGAATATCTGAGCCAACATTCTTGGAATTCGAATACGAATATTTGAATATAACTAATAGAGACACAAATAAAAAACACAATCAAAGCTTGGAAGTATGTGAGTATGAACGTTTGTAGTATGTCTGTCCATATCAAGCACTTAATCTACTTAATAGAAATTCAAGTGTTGACACCTTAAAAAGGAATGCGTTAACTAGTAAAAAGAAAAGAAACAAAAACCAAAGTAAAAAATTGTGTTGCAAGAACGATATACAAAATAAATCATTTTCGTAGCATTAAATTACGAGGTATAACTATACAGCAATCAGGGGTGGTTTGTT
The DNA here is from genome assembly GCA_963924685.1 of Dexiosoma caninum. NCBI lineage: Eukaryota > Metazoa > Arthropoda > Insecta > Diptera > Tachinidae > Dexiosoma > Dexiosoma caninum. The sequence goes on from OZ004729.1 coordinate 60,312,389, forward strand.
ATTAACGCCAGCACTATTAACAAGAACAAGTTCACAAAAAACAACAAATACACCGAAACTATTATCGAAAAGATGAGTCCATAAATCATTTAAATGCGTTATAATTACCATGAATTAACGCTCAAAAACTAAATAATGGGCATTTGTACAAGTCGTATATTTCAAATTGTTCTACCTCTTATTAAACCATAATTCAGGCGTATGTCTTTGGTTAATTCCACAAAATACTTGAGTATTTAATAGATCTTTTTAGGGGTTGCTTATTTAAAATACCTCAAGCGTTACCACATTTACTTCTAAGCACTTTCACATTTTTAATAAGTCCCCTTATATTTTATGATTTATTTATAAATGTTTTATTTTTATAAATTATATTTTCAAACTTTGACGATCCTTGCAGAAGTTGGGCGCCAATATTATAAAAAATAATAATAACAATAATAATTATATTAATAATAACAATGATTAAACTAATCACTACATAGTCTTTCTTGACTTCCCAAAGTTAATTTACACTAACAAAATGCTTGTTGTTTTTTGTGTTGTTCATTGTTGTAGAGCTGCATAGACCTAATAAATAGACCTTGAATGGTATTAAAAAGAAGACTATTAAAGAATTAATTTAATATTAAAACTAATAAAGGGTGTGTGGTAGGAGATTCATATTTTCAAACTTAGATAAAAAACCTAATAATTTACACAAAGTTTTATTAAGAGCATTGAACGATAGAATAGCAATGCGGATTTTATTTTTTAAAGAGTATGTCATCCATATCCTTCTTTAAAATTTCATTAATAATCGCTCTTGGAAGTCCCAGTGAGGCTGCTCTTTTCCGTATTGAAAGTCGTCCAGTTCAATGTTTTCGGATCGACTGAGCCCTGGCGTGGGGCACTCATAGCCGAAGCAGTTGCACGAAATCTCTGCACCCACGAACGAATTAAAAGTACACTCGGTTCATCACTTATTCGCCGAATACCGAACTTTGAACAAAATTGTCGACGAGCAATTATGTAAGAATCATTACTCTTAAAAAACGTCTCCACAGCGAACGCGCGATGCTCACTCGACCGTGACTGACAATTCCGCACAATCGATAATTCCAACGGCGCCACCCTCCCTCCGCACCGTTTATTACTTTTTGAAATAATCGTATTTAAAAATATAAGCGATATGCATGTAGGAATTACCATTACCATCGAGCAATCGATGGCAAACAGATTTTTCAATTAAATTTTTATTAAAATTCCAGCAATAACCATTGATCAAGCTTTCATAGTAATCCTCTTAATTTTAGTCATTTATTGAGTTATACTTTTTGTTCTATCTAACTAACACTGGGAACTGAACCATCAATATTTCGTTGAAGTAGATGCATGAATGCATTTACATTTACGATATTTGTAGTGCATGAAGCAGACTGCCTAATGGAGCCAAGATTAACCATTCATTCACTTTGCTGCAATTTTTTTTTTAATTTTTCAAACAACATTTATGCCATGTGTGACGTTGTGTCAGATAGAATGGGGTGGGGGATTGGCTTCATTCGCAACATGACATTAAACCATCAATCGTCTTGGCATTCAGCAGTGAATTGCATGGATATATGCATGTTATGTAATGCAATGTGTGATTGCATGCAATTGCACTTTGTTTATTTATCTTTTTTTGCAAAACTTTCTATGCTTCACACCCTTTTTGCACCTCCATTAAGCAGGGTGGTTCGCCATCGCATGTGTTATATTTCGTTATACTTTTTTTACTTTAGTTGCCAGTATGGTATTTTTCTATGTTCTAGTAATGCATTTTGTTGTTGGCTTCTATTTAAGTACTGAACGAAAGAGGTATGATAGCATATGCTGACATAAGTATCTATCGATTTTTGAAAGAAAAGTTTATTAAACAGGTTCGTCAAAATTAAACAGCATTACGAAGAAGAACTTTGAAATTTCTCCAGAGTATTAAATACATTATTTTTCGAAGAAGTCTTAACTACAACGCTGATCGACATCCCTAATCATATTATTACAGTTATCGGATCGAAAAAAACGTAAAGTAGCAATTCTTCAACTGAACTTTTTTCATTCCCAAAAGAAATTTGAATCCCGAATCCCGACAGAAATAGGATGTCATATATTTATATGACTTGTTTTTGTACTAACGGTAGCACTTCGTAGCACTCAATTTTTGTGGGATTTTTTTTTCAAGGTGGAAGAGAAGATTCTCCCCCGTGTACCTTTAAAGAAGCTTTTATGGTCGAGCAACCATCATGCCTTTTATTCTCAAGAGAGTTTTTAACATTTCTATTTCTGTGTGTTACTTTGTCATAAATTCCGCTCTGTCGAATTATTAGAAATTAAATTACTAAAACTAAAGGCTTGAATTCATTATGAAAATGTTCAACACTAAGAACTGTAAAAAATAACTATACAAATGTGCATGACTTCATAAGAAAATTTTGAAATTTAAATTGCAACTAAATAGAAAATACAAAAATTAAATGTTTTTTTTCAAATTCATTGCTGTTTCTGTGTCCATGAACATCATCAGATATTTGGAATCTTGGAAAAATTTTCTCGTTTTCGGTAGTTTTTCATATAATATTAACTGAGTATGCTGGTGGCTGAAGTAGTTACCGGGAATTAACTGTATAGCTATAAGTCGTGTGTTCAAATCATATACCAGACTTCGAAACCTTTTCTCATATGCATTGGTACTTTACTAGCAAACTACTGAGTTAAAATACAAACAATCATACTCTTCACTAATTTTACTTTGGCTTTTTAACTAATTACTTTAACATGACAATGTCATTTGAGGCTGGCGATGGCTAAAGTAGTCTGCACGTTGACTACAAAACCAAAAAAGTCTTGGGTTCGACCCGAGTTCAGACTAAATCAGAAAAACATCTTGCATTTTTTCTGATGTGCATTAGTGTGCCTGTTAGTCAGTTGTTATCGGAAGATTTCAGTAGCGATGACAGCTGATAGCAATCCATACGCATATCAGAACGCCCTCGTTCCCTTCGTCGATATTGTGTAGCCCGGCAAAGTCTATTATTAAATTATTAATTAATTAATCAATTACTAAAAATGGCTGCTAAACCGAAGCTTCAAAAATGTGATACCGCTGTAAACAAAACAAACCGTGCAAAAGCAGAGTTGTAAGATGCTGAAGCTTCACCTCCTGTCAGTTCTCTAACTATCTCTTTCCTCTAGTTCCAGCACAATGAATCACATGTGTAGGTGTCATCTTCTGAGTGCTGCTCCAAGATAAACGAAAAAACTACTTACCACTCTCTCGCTTACGAATAACAACAGTAGTTATTTTGAAGAGCTTAAGGTAGTTATTTTAACCGAGTTAATAAAAGGAAGTAGATTCTTAATGTCACTTTGTTTGTTTTTCTGTGGTTACTTCAAAACTTTTTACTGATTTTGATGATTATTTTCTGATTGGACACTAAAAATGTTTGGTAAACAAATTTAGCAGACGTAAACTGACTTAGATAGGAATAGATAAGAGAAGACGAACTTAGATGCCGCCCATAGTCAACATCTCATAGCCAGCATATCCATACAATGATAGCACTTGTTAGCACCGACATCACGCGCCGCGAGATCTGCCAATACCAAACCGGACTTAAGTTTCAAACAGATTTAAGTTGATTTTAATTCTTGAAAGCATTCGAATATTTATAATAGTTTTTGTTTTTATAAATTCATTAATGAAATTTGTATTTCACAGGAAAAGTTGGAACATGCACGATTTTAAACTACCAAGCGTAGTTTTTGGTTAGAAATATAAAAAAATTAATTTAAAAATGAAAATTTTTTGATCTTGCTAGACATTACTGGAACTTGTGTCTAATGTTAGGCCTCACGAATTCTAAGCGAGATTAATGTCTTTAGAATGGCTATATTTATTTCAGACCGGCTAAGCCTTCCTTAAGTAGTGATTTCGATTCTTGATTATTATTTATTAAAATTATGTGCACTTTATTCTTCTCTTTTAAAGTGATGTAAAATGGCTTCATGGCAGCTGATCTATAAAGTGCAAATATTTAAAAATGGATACTAAAAACAACACACTCTTATACCATTGTGATTCAATTATATGTAATGCATCAGATTTTACATACAACTCGACATGTTCCGATGTTTCAGGCTGATTTAATTACGAAAATATTGGTATTAAAAGTATTACCGCAATTAGAAGCAGTGAAGATTTTTTATTCCATAAAGAAATACTTCTGTATCTAGTAATATTGAAATGAATACATAACTGTTTCTAAGTAATGCAGATAGTATGTATTGTATGGTTGAAAAGTATGCTGTTTGGTAGGTATAACACATTCTCTAGTTTTTGCTGGGTATCTATGCTAAAGTGCATCACAACGCACTGCCACACAAACCCAAAGTTCGAATCAGGCACTGTACCATATGTCATCAGCCTTTAAACGCCGTACCGAAAACAGTACATCAATCATTAAATTCGTACTAGGAAGGAGGCTGCTGCCGTACTTCATCTTATCTTTTCATCTTCTATCTTATCATATTTTAACCCGGGGAAATGCCGGCTAATACTGAACTTGTAAGCTGCCACGTACACTAGCAACTATGTACCTTAATTAGTGTAAGCAGTGTATCAATATAAGAAGAGTCATAGAAAACCTTAGACTACTGTGTCAATTACATACACGGCTTATTTCTCTGTTATTCCAGAGATTGGTTGTGCCATACACATTTTACGTGTACGATTACAAGATAATGTCTGCAAATTCCTGAGATATGCGGGATCATGCGTCTATTATCCGATTGTTTTGTTGAAGTTATAGTAACTTCATTTTGTTTTCGAATTCTTCTAAGAACATAACGCTCAATTTTATACAGATATCAGTGGATTCACAAAATATTACTGTTTCGCCTTCTAATAACGTTTTTAGTGACGTCATAAAAGTTTGTAAAAAAAAAACAGTGTAGACCAAATGAACGAAAAAAAATCAAAATCAACACAGCATTTAGTGTCTGGTGGAATGATAAAAACGCAGATACTGATGTGATGCGCAAAAGGGCGAGAACTTCGTGTGCCAAAGTGCTAAGACGTGCAAAAGCTTTGTACGAGCAGAGGCTTCGCGTCAAAGTTCTTACTGCATCAAGGGGAAGTAAAAGCTTTTGGGCATTCGTTAAAAGAGTTAAGGGGAATGCTAGCTCTTCTATTCCGTCTCTTTTAAAGGCTGATCAAATATTCACTGACCCGGTTGAAAAGGCTAACCTCCTTTCTGAAATGTTTGCAGGTTATTCTCACCTGCCGGAAAGCAATCAACCACTGCCCGCATCCAAGCGTGTATCCGTAACTATGCCAAAGATATACTTTCGGGCTCGTGCAGTTAAAAGGGTTTTATCGGACCTTAACACAAATAAGTCTCCTGGCCCGGATGGAATTCCGGCACTGGTCTTGAAGCAGTGCTCTTCGACGTTATCGCGTCCTCTGGCAATCCTTTTCAGCACCCTATATCATGCAGGCGAATTTCCGTCGTGCTGGAAAGTTGCAAATGTTACGCCGATCCCCAAGAAGGGAGAGGCAAGCAACCCTGAAAATTATCGCCCAATCGCAATATGCTCTACCATTTCTAAAGTAATGGAGATTATGCTAAATTTCCATCTTATGAAATATCTGGAGTCCAATAGCTTACTTAACGACCGGCAATATGGCTTCCGTGGAGGACGTTCCACGGGAGATTTATTAGCCTTCCTCACGGAAAAATGGTGTCGATCCATCCACCATTTTGGCGAAAGTAAGGTAGTGGCTCTAGATATTTCAAAAGCATTTGACAGAGTGTGGCATGGAGCACTCTTGTCCAAACTTATTGCTTTTGGTGTCGGCGATATCTTTTCTCGATTTATATCGAGCTTTCTCAGGGATCGCGCTATAAGAGTTGTTATAGACGGGATCTCATCTAACGAGTTCAAGATCAATTCAGGGGTACCACAAGGCTCCATTCTTTCTCCTACCCTATTCCTTATTTTTCTTAATGACTTCTTATGTCATACTTCAAACCCTATCCACTCTTTCGCAGATGACAGCAGTATCTGCCATTCATATTTATTTGATCGTAGGCCGACATCAACTATGATCGCGGCGACGCGGCAGAATATGATGAATGCTAACAGGTGACCTCACGAGAATATTGGAATGGGGTCACGCGAACAGGGTCGATTTCAATTCCCAAAAGACCCAATGCTGCATGCTAACCCATCGCCGTATGCACGATCACGCTGCCTCATCTGTAATAATGGGTGGCATAGACATTGAGGAATCACAAGCTCTTGATGTTCTTGGCATGAAAATTCAGTGTGATGTCCGATGGACTGAGCACATTGTTCAGGTCTCAAAGGAAGCATTCAAGTGCCTACGCTTTTTAAGACGGTGTAAGACATACTTCACACCATATGATCTCCTTAATATTTATACCGCCTACATCCGACCGAAAATGGAATACAACTCTCATGTGTGGGTCGGTGCTTCAAAGACTATTTTGAAGTTACTCGACCGTGTACAAGAAAGGGCGAAGAAACTCATAGGAGACAGTAGGGTAGCCAACTCCATTGACTCTCTTGAGCATCGTCGCAACGTGGGGTGCGTTTCGTTGTTCTATCGATACTAACGGGTGTCCCAACAAGAACGCAAGATTTAAATTTTAAATAAAACACAGATATTTAAAAAACAATCGTGAAACTTTATTATATCGTAAAGTAGACAGAATGAGGTTATGTATGGAACAACATATCGGGCATATGGCCGCCGAGGCTTTGCTGGCACACACGCGATTTTTAATGAAATTTTAAATGACCGTTTTGCATAAATGCTGCGGTATTTAATTAATGCAGCGTCCAATTTCCTATTTTAAGGCTTGAGTCGTCGTCGGCTTATTCGCGTAAACCATCGACTTCAAAAAACCCAAAGAAAAAAGTCTAATGGTTTTAAATCGCACGATCTAGGCGGCCAATTCTGGTCTCCAAAACGCGAAATAACACGACCGGGTAATGACTGATGCAGCAATTGAATTGTTTCTCTGGCTGTATGACATGTGGCGCCGTCTTGTTGAAACCACATGCCCTCCATGGTCCAATGATTCCTCCAGCCCAAAATCCACACCACACAGTGACACGTTGAGGATGCATTTGCTTCTCGTGAATCACTCGAGGATTTTCCTCACCCCAAATGCGACAATTCTGCCTATTGACGAAGCCATCAAGATGGAAATGGGCCTCGTCACTGAAGATGATTTTATCGACAAAATCAGCATTTTCATGTTGTCTCTCCAATACCCAATTAACGAACTCCCTTCGCTGTCCATGGTCATGAAGATGCAAATCTTTCGTCAAAATTCGCTGCATAGTGGATTTGGAGACACCAATTTGCTGAGTTCGGTGTCGAATTGATGTGGATGAGTTTGAGCGACATCATCACGTACAGCTGCGACATTTTCGGTCGATCGACCAGGTCGAAGGCGCGTTGTTGTCTTTACATCACTAACAGACCCAGTTTCAGCAAATTGATCCATTAATCTCTTTACAGTGTGACCCCAAATTGATCGCAATTTGCGAACTGTAGCCGCAAAACTTTCACCATTTTGGTAAAACAATTGCGCAATGAGAATGCGTTGTTCATTCGTGTAGCGCTCCATATTTACTAACCTCGTACCTTCTACTAGCAAACAATAACAATTGTTCACATGTCAAACAATGACACTTCGAATGGCGCCAAATTTAAATCTTGCGTTCTTGTTGGGACACCCTTTATAATGGGAGGTGTTCTAATGAAATCAGGGAACTTGTTCCCGAAACCCGGTCATTCGCGCGCACGACGCGATCATCATGAAGAGCGCATCCATTTGTCGATTTGACGGCGACTCGCACTACGCATTACAGGGAAAATTTGTTTTTTGGCCGAACGGCACGTATGTGGAATAGACTACCCGCAGAGGTGTTCCCTGTCACTTTTAGATTGGGAAGATTTAAATCAAATGTCAATAAACACTACTCCCTCTATCCTCCTTCCCATAACCTAATTTCCTAGTTCCAGCGCAATGCACCGCGTGTGTAGGGGTCATCCACTGAGTGCCGGTCCAAGACAAAAAAAAAGATTAGCTTTGTTTTATTAATAACTTCTGGATATTAAGAATTAAAAATCGATCTTGCGTTAATGACATTCCAAATAAAATTTCAACTGTACGGATTCCAATAAATTGTTTAATCTTAAAGACATCCTTCATCTATTGGGGTGAATAGCGAATAATAAAACAACAATCGCGCAGTCTGTAAATACAGGAAACAAATCTTTATGAAACCAACTCCTATACCACAAACACAAACATAGGCACAAACATAGGCACAAACAAATTTATAATTGTACATGTGATCTTATAAAATACAAAGTGCACGCGTGCGGTTTCGTTAAACATCTGCTCCGGTGTCGGATGTTTTTCATACTCAATATTTGAAGATACAAAAACGAAATATCCATCAAAACCCCTACCAGGGTTTATTCACTCTTTGAATATTTCAACGGCACGTATTCATCATCTTTTAGCTACTCAAATACAAATGCTTTTTGTATTTCAAAAAAAAAATTAAGTAAAAGTAAGTGTATTGGCATGTGTATTTGTTTTGCTTGTTTGTACCTTTCGCTTAATAAAAATTTTCAATAAAAATATTTATGCACGAATGTATGCACTATTCATTGTGTCTCAACTATAGGAATTATCATTGAAATAACATGCAACATGTGCAACATGATTATTATTGAAATGAAACAGTAATATTCTGCAGATACTTTCGCATTTGTGATCATTTTATTACTGTTATTTTGTATTCAGCAAAAAAGGATTTTCCTGTAAATTGTTTTCTTTTTTCAACTTTTCACAATTCAAATCATCCATATGTTGTACATTAGTTTTTAATTTGGGGTTAAATTTTGCAAAATATATGCATATGTACAGGGTGCCAGGTAGCAGATTTAAATTTTCAAACTTAAATAAAAAACGTAATAAATGACACAAAGTTTGTCATCCAGATCCTTTTTAAATTTCATGAATAATAGCTCTTGGAAATCCCAGTGAGGCTGCTCTTTTCCGTATTGAAAGTCGCGGATTTTCACGTAAACTACTTTCAACCAGTTCAACGATCGACTAGGCCCAGGCCGTGGGGTATTCATACCCGAAGCAGTTGCGCGGAATCTCTGCACCCACGAACGAATTAAATTTACGCTCGGTCCATCGCTTATTCGCCGAATACCGAACTTTAAACAAATTTGTCGACGAGCAATTACGTAAGAATCATTACTCTTGAAAAATTTCTCTACGGCGAACGCGCGATGCTCTCTCGGCCGTGACTGACAAATCCGCACAATCGATAATTCCAACGGCGCCACCCTCCCTCCGCACCGTTTATTACTTTTAGAAATAATCGTATTTAAAAATATAAATTTGCCACCAGACACCCTGTATTTGTATGTATGTTTGTTTGGCTAGATGGCCCTGCTATAATTGAAATTAGTTTTGTATTCGCATCCACTGTTTTTGCATTCAGTAAAAGAAACGAAGCATGTCAAGTTGACAAAAACAAATTTTTTTTCTTGCAGATCTCTCTCTATGGTTGTTAAGGTTTTGGAAAATAAGAGCGAGTAGGGAGGGTCAAACATGTGCCAGGTTTTTCTTTATTCTAATAAATCTGCTTATGAAAAAATGGTTTTACAAGACACAGAGAAGAAAATAATTTCTTGTTTTGGTATGGTTTAATGTTCTGTATGTGTGGATGTGTTTGTGTGTTTTCCAATCAATTAATATGATAATGACCATTAAACCGATTAGAGAGGGCATCTGCTTTTTTGATTTTGTTTGAATGTTACTAGTGCTCTGTGTACACGTTATGGCATTCGGTGACACATCGTCAGCAACCGTTATAGTGGCAACGTTTGTCATTTCGGACAGGTATTCCACGTATTGCACACATTTTAATAATGGCCTCACAAAGTGATCACAAAAGAAGTTGCGAGTTTGTACATGGTTGGCCAAAAGTAATCACCCGATGGCGGTCAACAGCTAACAGGTGATGCCTTGTCTGCACTTTGTAAGGGAACATCTCCAATTACCTGGTCGATATTTCGTGCTCGTCGTCGACATCTTGGGCAACAGCAGCGATATTCTCAGCAGAACGGTTGCTGCGCGGTCAACCAGCCTTGAAAACAGTTCGTGTTAACCAGTCTCTTCAAGGCGAATGGAAAAAGTGTTTGTCCAGTTCGTGTCAGATGGCCAGTCGACATCTGCGACGAAATTCACGCTGCCCCAACACAACCGACGAATTGTTGCGCATAAAAATGGAAACAATTATTCCGCTTTGTTGCAGAGTAATCCGATTCATGGCTTGTCGATTTGTATTCTGCCTTTGTTTACTTTACAAATGTCAAAATCGAATTGACATTGCCCACCGTGTACAATGCATTGCAGTACTGATCAGTTGACGGGTTGAAACATCTCTAGGCGGAAAACTGGTCTATGAATTCGCTTCAGATTTATACGGCCAACTTCTAGTTCTTAAGACCTAATAAGATTAGTAGGCTAAACTTTGTTATTGGAACGAGTCAAATGGCATTATTTAATCCATATTATGCTATTTGTATAGAGGATCTTGCAGTTTGTTGAACTTAGACAATATGACTAACAGAAAAGAATACGTAAATACAAAGGTACACTTTTATTTACAACTAGAATAATATTGTTACCGTACAGCTAAATATTGAGCTTTTAGTTTACACTTTGAATTTAATAAATTTTAAGTGTTTTTAGTAGTCTTAACACAACCCCACCATTAAGGTACACTGGGAATACTAGGCACCCTTAAAATTGTATTATATTTAAACGATTTTTAAGGAATCCTTTTTGACGTGGTTGTAGACTGAACGTCCAGCAAATCATATCGGTTGTCTACATGCGGGAAATCAGGTGTCTACCACATTGTGTTTGCAACGACATCATTATATTTTATACTCCCTCCAAAAATTCCTTCAAATCAATTCACAAATGGGCCTGGTTAGAAGAAGTAGCATATAATTCATTCACGAGTCCCAGTTAAATGTTGTGCAAATTTCAGGAAGATCGGTCCAAACGCTTGGCAAAGAAAGAAACAAACAAACATACAAATACACATTCCGTTTTATATATACGTAAAATGCCGTTAATTCGTAATCGATAAGACCAGCTATTTTTTACAAATTACAGGAGTTTTCGAAATAAAGGTATTTCGATTAAGGGGTGTTAAAATAAATAAACGATTTACAGGGGTTTGGAAAGTCGACACTGTGCAAACCATAAAATAACACGCTTCTATAATTCTCGTTACTCAGCTTCTTTTTGTCATTTTACTTTACAATCTAAAGAAGTTTCCATTATGAATTCCCTCTTTCTAAAATTGATGAAAGCGATGGAGGAACAATACCAAATGATTTAGCAACTATAATTTTCTTTCCTTTATTATCAATTGCTAAAATTATAATAATAATAATGTTCTATGCGAGTTTTTTATTAGCATTTCTACGTCATACTCTTCAATAAAACTGCAAATTAACAAATCTAAAGAAATACAAAAACTCCGGCTATTGCTAAAAAAAAAAACTGGTGGATAAATATTGAATTTTAATTTATAATTTGTTAAATATTGGATTTTCTTACGAATTATAAGAGGTTTTTAACAGTTAAGTGCAATTCACAAGGATTTCCTCGGACTTTGAACTGGAAAAAATTCGAATTCACGAAAGGACCAAAATGTATGGAATTTTTATGAATTAAAGAGTTTGTCTCAACGAACCAGTCGTTTATTTCGAATTGTTGCGGTTGTCGAATTAAAAAGCCCAAGTTCCGTAAAAACAACTGTTTTCTCTTTTATTTTGTTAATTTTATTGTAAACTACGGACAATTTTGAAAGCAACCGAAAACATAGTTTTCTAAATATTTTTTAAATGGCGGAAAATCGCACCACGCATTACAGGGAGAACTCATTTCTCGGCCGAAAATCGCCGTCAATGTCCATAAAATCTACTCCCTCTTTCGTCCTTCCCATAAACTAATTTCCTAGTTCCAGCACAATGCATCGCATATGCTAGTGCTTGATAAGTGAATGTTATGGGTTTTCAATTTCAAGACAATTCTAGAGTTCAGAGCAAACGGTAGCAATGATACATGATTTCTTGTAGGCAGGTTGATTAAAGATTACTTGAGTTGTGAAGACAAGGATGCGTTTAAATGACTTCCACATAAAACTTTTCGGAGCTTATAATTATTTTTAATTCTGTATATTGTTCTCCGATTTTCCCAATAATTATCAAAAAAAAAATCTTTATTTATAGAATTATAAAAGAACGGAATAAAGAAAATTTTATATACATACATACGTATGTACATAAGTGACTACAACAATGTGGCATGTAAGCATATGTACACACACACATCTGCAGTAAAACACAAGGTGGATTTTTTAAGACTTCACTTTATTAAAGACTTAGCTCGTGATAAAATATAAGTGGATGCACAAACAGCGTTATCAAAAGATATTGGAAAATAAATCTTGTTGTGTTGCTGCCAGAGCAGCATGTGCTATCATCGTTCTCATCGGCTACGTCGTCTACATCATTATCCTCTTACACATATTGTACAGAATGCACGTACGTATGCATGTCTGTATGTATGTATGTATGTATGTATACATGTAGTGTAGTGGAGGTGGAATATTTTTGCACATGCCGGATATGTACAAGGATGAACGCAGCATTCAAACAAGTACTGGTACAATACAACGCTTACTTTCTTAAGTTTGAGCTGAAATCTTGAATGACATCGTTTTCTTGAGATATCAGATTCCAGCAGTTGTATTTCGTTCTACTAGTCTGCTCTACTTCTTCATCATCGCTATTTACATCGATATTTTCGTCGTATTTAATCGTTAGGCACATTTACTTTGTTGAATGGATATTTTTATCCTATTTCCGGATGTTTTGTTTTCTTAACAATCCTGATTTCTGTTATATATTTGTTTTTGTTGTTCCTGTTCATGTTTGTAAGCTGCTGCTGCTGCTGCTGCTGCTGTGTTTGTTCTTGTTTCTGTGTGTTTCTGATTGCAGCAGTGTCGCATGTGGCACGCGCATTTACTTTTAAATATTAAAACTCACAAAATATTGCACCTTGTCGTATTTGTTTACAACAGAAATTCTAGTACAAATGTGTTTTATGTTCTTTTTTTTCTTTTCATATTGTACATTTCATGAGTATTTGGTAAACTTCATGAACCTGGGGTTTCCGAGGTCAAAGAAAAGAAACTACCAGGGATTCAAATTACATACAAGTTTAATCGTTTGGTGTATTAAACGCACAAATTTACATGAATTACTAAATAAATAAATAATTAAATAAATTAAATTGCAATTATTTCCTTTTAATTACTTTAACCTTAAATTTAACTTGTGTGTGAAATTGTGTGGTTAAAGAATAGGGGAAGAGATTCTCATAGATGATGATGTAATGAAATAAGTTGTCGTATTATGTATGTATATACTTATTTGTGCATTGTTACATTAAAATAAAAGTAATCATAAATACATCAGGGATGATAATTGAAATTGTACAGGGTGGCGCAGAATGAGCTATATTGTTTAAATGGTTTATAACTTTTCTATTTATGCAATTATTATAATAATTTTTTTTTTTAAATACATTATATTATTGGGGAATTTTTTGCAATTAGCTTTGAAAAATGATATCCTGTAAGTGATCTCCATTTTCTGCATCACACATACGTGCTCTTTTTAGCATATTTTTCATTTCCATTTTTCCTTTTCGGAAAATTTCTGGTGTAATGGCCATGATTTCATTTCGAAATGTTGGTTTTTAGTTGGAGTATGGTTCTTGGATTGTTAACGTACACTCTTTCTTTCAAATATTCCCAAAGAAAACTGTCAGGAGCTGTTAAATCTGGTGAACGTGGAGGCCAGTTAAAATCGCTTGTGCGCGAAATAATGCGTTGGCCGAATATGTCCCTTAACAAAGCCATTGAGGCAACTGCAGTATGTGCTGTGTAATGATTCATAATTAATTCCCCAAGTCTTCTTCACAAAGTGTTCAGTAAAAAAATATTCTGGAAATTTCGCAAATTCTTTTCTTTTATAGCTTCTGTAGAAGTAATAATTTAGCTCGCTGATAAACTTATCCTTATCATTTGGAATGATTTTTTTGCAGCTCCACACGACGATACCTTCAAAATGTGATATATGCAACCGTTGGGAAAAAATAACCTTCAGATTTATCTCATTTCATTATCATATTCAGGTTGTACAATAACTCATTTACAAATAAATGACATCTAATGGCAGCAAAATTTCTGTCAAAATATTTATTTGAAGTCAGGGACATAAAGCAGAAGTCAGAAAAAAATATTTACGGATTACAAAGTTTTAAATTGTACTGAATATGTTATTTGAGTAGTTTATCATCTCTAATCCGCATAGCTACCGCCACAGATACCGCATTGAACTTTAGGAGAGATTACAAACATCTTCACACATACTTTCGTTAAACTGTTGACATGCAGAGATGCTAATTTAGTACTTTCGCACTAAATGTTAGAGATACTCACTCTTTGTGCGAGTGCCTAAGTTTAAATTTAATTTCAAATAGAAATTTCTCGCGAACACACTTTGTCAGCGTAGATCCGCAGTACTTTTGATTTTATAAAAAAAAACAAAAAAAAACTGCAGTTTTGCCGTTCCAAACATTTATACTGATCATTTTGCAATGATTTTTTTGTGCTGCTAATTTGCATATGTAGCGAAATTGCAGATCTGCTACATCTGCAATGTTTGCACCGGTAATTTGCAACGAAGAGTGAGTTCCGCTATTAATTTATGGTAGACTGTCAAATACGGTACTAATTGGGTGGCTATGTACATACATAATACATAGTTTTTGTTAAATTCAGTTTAATTTAATTAACATACAATTGAACCTCGGTTATCCAGCCCTCTATTAACCGGCATGCTGCTGTCTTCATTTTATAAGCTCTAATATTTGTGCTTTTAGCTCTATGATCCGTGGTTGGATTTTGTACCTATATCAATCGTGCGACGTCTCTAATATACGTTTCCTTTTTCTAAGCTAATCATACGTACAATAATACAATCATAATATGATTCCCAATTTTTTTTAAATTCTCATGTCTTTTTGTTTTTGTACCTCTTGATTACAGTGATATCTGATTCAAATGGTAATTCAGCACAGAGAACAAGAAAATTTCTTTCTATTAAAGATAAAATTTATTTAATTTATAACTATTTATATTGATTATACTGATTAAATTGTGGAAAAATATCGAGCCTTAGGTGCAATACCGTAGAAATTCAAAAAATCGTGAACTGAGAAAAATGCATTTGAAGTATTGAGCCATCTTTTTGATAGTATTTTCGTTTACTAAAGTTATTTTTTTATACGTTTATAAATAAGGAGGCATGTTTTGTAATGTTTTCTGTTTGTAAATTTCTTGTCATAAAGGAAATATTTCATTATTGCAAATAAATATTGTTGGAAATAGCTGGATGCAATAAAGGCATTTGTAGCTGTATAATCTGAACAGTTAAAGATAGAACCATAATCTTTTTTCCTTTAGATATATATTTCCCCTAAGATCATTTATGCATACCCAGCTCAAAAAATTCAAATTTTGAGTTACTATGGTATTGCACCAAATGCTCTATTACATAACCTCTATTAACCGTGTTTTTCAGATATGCGTGTTAAGACATTATTTATACACATGTGATAGCACTTGCAAAGAGCACAATTGTTTGTTGTTGTAGAAGAAGAAGAAAGATTTAATGTAAAAAAAAATACAAAACTTGGACACTAAAGTTTCATAGACTGGACACGAATGTACTGTCAAGATATTAAAATTCAATTCAAAAAATTTGAAAGTTTCTACCGCAAATGTTTCATAATTTGTATCGGGAGAAATCATTAAAAAAAATCTGAATATATACACTGCTATTCGACACGAAAGATAATGCTTGTGGGTTTGTATATTAGTAATTGAAAATTAGAAATCATTTTCTTTGGTGCATTTAGTGGTTTTTAGTTCGTTTTTCATTAATGCATTTTTCTCTGGAAAAGTTAGTCTCACTCTTTTTTTTTTTTTTTTATCTGGGACCAGCACTCAGGAGATGATTTCTCCACATGCGAAACACGTTCAAATGAATTTGTTAAAGTGAACTACAATTCATTTCCAATTCATTTGAATTGTATCGATTTTGACTTCATTCAAATGAATTAGAAAAAATAATTAGGGATTCATTACTAACTAAAGGACTGTACAATATGTTCAATAAATAGTTCATTACACTAATATGCAGTAGTGTAAAGCACTGTATTTTAAATCATTATTTACAAAAGAATCAAGTACTTCACTTCAACATTTTCAAACAAACCAAATTCTACATAACTTGAAAAGCTTTAGCTACAGTGCTTGACAGTATATGAGTTCTGTGTTATAGTAAAAATCAAAAATAAACATCAGAATGAAGCAAATAAACCGTTAACCATAATAAGCATAGCGAGTGCAGTAGAACATTGCCAAAAAAATGAGAATTCAGGAACGGTGTTGTTAACGTAGTGTTCATATCAATATTTTTAATGCTTTCTAAATACCCCGTTTTTACACTACTCACATGTAACATATTGAAATGCTGAACTAGAGTTTATTACGCCAAATGTCACATAAGGGAGAGACATGGATCTGTTCGCACACAAATCATAAGAAAAACTGTTAAACTGATGCAAAGCTGCATAGCTCATGTTATGGTAGTTGTACAACGTGCGGAAACTAAAAAAAAATATTTAAAAAAAAGCTTAAAGTGAAATTTTTTTATAAAGAGTGCTTTTTATGCTTGCCCGTTCTTTTAATAGCTATAACTATGTACATATATCTAACTTTGATCTGTAATTTTTTATTTATGAAAACACATCTGAGGTACGATTTCGAGATGTGGATATTTTCTTCATCATCAGGACAGAATAATTAGTATTAACAAAAAAAAAATACTTTTGAAAGGAAATGAAAAATCAAATTTAAAAATAAAAAATTAAAAAATATTTTCTTTTTTTTTTTTAAATTTTTGTTAATACAAATTATTCATTCCTGACGATGCTACCTATTTGGTACCGAAAATAAATAATTAAAAAAACTTTTCATAAAAAAGACCATCGCTCAAAAAATAAATATAATTAAAAAAAAAAAATTTAATAAAGGTCAAAATAAAAATAAAAAGTGAGAATATTTAAATATTGTTAGTATATAAATTTTAAATGGAAGTTTTGTATAGTTTTCCAACATGTCATTAACCCTCACCAGTGCAGTCAACTTAAATACTTAATGTATACTTTTTAATAAAAATAATATATAAGTGGTGTTTACGTTTTAATAAATTATCTAATGAAGTCCTACGAACCTGCCTGGCTACTTGGCACTAAACAATTACACTTTATGGTTTAAATTAGCAGGAGAAATCCAGCTTCCAGGAAATTCTTGCTACGCTACTATTCATACGTACGAATATAAAACACAAATAATCCTGCTCGCTCAAATGCTAGCAAGTGTGTGCAAGATGTGTACATACTACAGCTGTACAACTTGTTCCGGTGTCGTATTGCATATTTCTTAGTTTTTATTTTTTTCTCTTCCTTTTTGTATTTTTTAAAAACAATTTACAAGTGAATCTTACGGTTGCATTTGTGCAGGAGCTCTTCACTGGATAGTGCTACAAAAAGTATAAAAAATAAAGTGGTGGGATCTTATAACACAACAACAATAATTCAAGGCTGATTTCTTATAACCGCTTACGATTAAACATGTGTTGTATTTGTATCGCAGTCACAATTATCGCTTTTCTTCATTTGAGTGTTTTTATTTAAATTAATCAATTAATTGAGAAGTTTCTTGTACTGCGAAATTGCAACATACAAACTTTGGAAAAAAAAAACTAAAAAAGTGCGAAAGTTCGTTTAGACCGTTTCATTTGGCCACGCCTGCCAAGTACTTTTTTTCGACATCCCCAATCAAGTTTGAAAATATCCCCAAATATCAAAAAAGACGTTTCTGCTAAAAATAAGCAAAAATAGAAAACAACACTAACAAGAACGAGAACACAGATATGTCTACTTGTATGTTTTTACGGAAACAAAATAGTAGTAGCGTAGAGAAATTGAACCAATTTTTTATATTCGTCAACATATTGCACACCTCATATTGCATTATTTATGAAATAAATGATAAAAATTGATATTAATTTCTAACAAAATTTGGCCAATAAAATATATTTTTGTCGGCCATGAATGTGAGGAACTTTTAAAAATCTCCGTGAAGAAAAATATGATTTAATTAAATACAATTCTCTAGATGATGAAGCAAATAATCTTCATTTAATTATTTTATATTTATTTTTATTTTCAGAGCATGTAACAGGCCATGTTAGTGCCTTTTTTACCATATGTAAGATATAATGTTTGTTACTTTCGTTTTAGGAAGGAATAGTTTAGAGGTAGGCAGACAACTCAGCTCTTACGCGTTTTTGTCAATTTATAAAGCACTGTGGCTTTGCCTTTCTTAGGTACATTAATTTTTTTAATACAGGAAAAGACACGGCAAACGAAGTTCGCTATTTACACATGACATCGTTCGCGTTCACCACAATCACATCATCACATAGTTTTGGTCCTACTTTTGAAAATTTATATACGAGTACGGAAAGAAGTCTCACATGTTTATATAGAAAGTCCCAACAAATTTTTGAGAATTCCGAGTATACAAACAGAAAAAACTTTTAAGTTTGATTTCAAGTTTGCCATTTGTTTATTTAATGATCTTTTTATCTGATTCAATATTAATTTTACATTAGTCTATCTTTGTACAAAAATATTATATATATTTATTAGATTGCAACGCTGTTTGAATGTGATCAAACTTTATTTTTAATATTAAAAATTTATTATAAAAATTTTTATATAAAAAATGTGAATTTTTTTCTGTGTTTTCTTGAAGTAGTCCAGTGCAATGTAGAGGATTTCCACAGAGCACTGGTCCAAAAAATAAACAATAAATAAAAACACAACAACATCTTCATCGTCTGTTTAAGGCCCACAATACTCAAAAAGTAGCGAATCTTTATTCAGCATTAATTTAGACATCAGCGTTAACCAGTCATGGTCTAGTTGAGGGGCAAGAACGGAGTTCGCCGCTAAGCTTTATTCTCAGAGGCAATACCACATCATAAGCATCATATTTTTACCATCGAAAATCCTATTTTCGCCATTTTTCTTTGAAAGATATTATGAATAAAAGTGTAGGAATGTTGTTTATTAAATTTAATGACATCTGGATTGCCGGTGCCACATAATTTGAATTTTTCCTACTACGCTCTATAATTTGAATACTTTTAATGTTCCATGTTATTTTCAAAATATAAAAATGACATGTTTGTATGTCCGAGTATGTGTGTTTGTGTTTTGTGGACAGTTAAACGGCTGAACCAATTTTCTTACAATTTTCACAGTAAATTTTTTTTCAAAAATTCCAACTGGGCGTTACCACGCCCATACAAAGTAAATCTATATATTTGTATATCTTGAGAACGGTTAGACCTAATGATTCTGTATTTTGTCTGAGTAATTTAATGGTCAGTAGAAGTCATCTGTCAAAAAGTGGAAACAATTTTTTTTTTTTATCTTGGATCAACACTCAGTAGATAACCCTTACAGATGCGGTGGTTTTTTCTTTGTTTTTATCTGGGACCAGCACTCAGGAGATGACTCCTACACATGCGAAGCATTGTGCTGGAACTATAGGAAAGGGATAGTAGGAGAAACGACAGGAGGTGAAGCTTAATTAATTATTTTGCAGCTCTGCTTTGGCACGTTCTTTTGGTTTTATACTCGTAGCAGTGCTGAAGCTTCGGTTCAGTAGCCATTTTTATTATTATTTTACTTCGCCGGTGCTACACAATACCGACGAAGGAGGGCGTTCTAATTTGATTGTGAATTGCTATCAGCTGAAGCCGGTATTGTTCAGTGACCAGTAACTATGCCTTCGCTACTGAAACCTTCCGACAACAACTGACACACAAACCAACACTAATGCACATCAGAAAAATGCGAGATGTTTATTTTTATTTTAAAATTTGTGTCTGAAACTGGGGTTGAACCCAGGTCTGTTTTTTGGTTGTGTAGTCAACGTGCAGACTACCATCCATCGTTCCATCGCCACCCTAGAACTAGAGGAAAGGGATTGTAGGAGAAATGATAGGAGGTGAAGCTTCTCCATCTTACAACACTGCTTTTTGCACGTTCTTTGTTTTTCTCTAGCAGTGTTGTAACGTCTCCAATGTCAACTAGACGTATTAAATTTTGAAGCTTTGTTTTTAGTAGCTATTTTTAGTAATTATTTTACTTCGCCAATGCTACACAATACCGACGAAGGGCGTTCTTATGTGGCTGTGGATTGGATACAGCTGAAGCCGTTTCTCTTAAGTGACTATGCCTTCGCCACTGAAACCTTCCGACAACAACTGACACAAAGACACATAAAAATGCGAAATGTTTTCATGAGTCTGAAACTGGGTTTGATATTGGACGTAATACCTCTCATACAAATAAATTTTCAAAATCAACTTTTTGATTGATTATGATGTATTTTGGCTAATTACGGCATAATCACAGAAGTTCAACATATATCTAAAAAAAAATAATTTCATGAGCATATCTTTTATATTGATATTTAATTTAAATAGGTATAGCGAAGCACGCCGGGTTTTAGGTAGTATAAAATAAAGAAAAAATAATAATTTATTTTAATTGATATTCATTGCATTATACTAAGAGGAATGTCATCTTGCTCGTCGTCGCGACGGGATATAATTTCAAGTTGACTTTTCTACAGTCTATAATTTAAACTCGTAATAATCACCTTAGTTTCCTGTCATGTTTCTGCATACGGTTGACAGTAGAGTTTAGTGCGTGGCGCAAATGGTTTTGCAAAAGTGCAATTGAAAAATATTCTAGTTAAAAAATTTTATAAATTTAAAAAAAAAAACTCTTGATTGAGAAATATGATTACGTTGGTATGGGGTTGCTTCATGAGAACTTTTATGCCTGTTTAGAAAGACTACATAATTTTCATTTGTAGATGTCTGAATCTGGTTGATTCCTGACACATCCGAGATATACATTGTACAGGGTGTCCGCCGGGAAGGTATACCAATTTGTTTGTTTATAATTTTTGATTAAATGAAAGAGAATGGATCTTATATTATATTGATAAATGTTTTATTTAATGTCGGCAATTATGTATGGAATGCAATATCAGATAAATATTCGCCTCTGTTAGCCTCACAAATGCGAGCACTTTTGAGCACATTTTTCATTACATTCTCACACATTTCACGCGATATTGCATTAATTTCATTACGAATACTTTGTTTGAGTTGCTCAAGCGTTTCAGGTTTGTTTGCATAAACCTTGCTTTTCAGATAGCCCCACAAAAAGAAGTGCGGAGCAGTCAAATCAGGCGACCGTGGGGCCAATCAACATCACCATTTCTTGAAATAACTTGTTGTGGAAGGAGGTCTCGCAGTAATTACATTGTAATTCTGGCTGTATGCGATGTGGTACCGTCTTGTTGATACCACATGTTAATCAAGCCCAAAGCATGCAGTTGCGACGTTAAAAATTGTGGCCAAAGTTGTTCTTTGAAGAGCAAGCTCCTGAGCACGGCGTCGAATTGAGGTTGATGGATTGTTTTGAACACTTTCTTAAGAAGCAGTAATGTTTTCAGACGATCTTGCAGTACGTTGTGGTCCATGCTTGAACCTATCACCTACAGACCCTCTTTCTTCATTGAATACATTCACTACACGATAAATTGTGCGTTTTGTTGGCACATTATTTCTCCCAAAAATTTCACGTAACTTTCTCATCGTGACAGTAATCGATGATTGCTTTTGATAAAATGTTTTAACTATTAAAACACGTTGGTTTATCGAATATTTTTCCATAATAAATTTGCCACGTGTCTACTTCACGACTGCCAAATATGAACTGTCAAGACTAATGTTTACCAAAAAGGCGGCAAAACAAAGTAGTATACCTTCCCGGCGGACACCCAGTAAATGTATATTTATTGAACCCGTGTACATGGTTTAATCGCTTAACCTCGAATGGTTTCGAAACTTTATAATTGCGGTTATTGTACATTGACGTACTCCAATTGATGTCAAAACAGCAATTCAAAAATAATAAAAGCTTACTTCATAATACGAGTACAATTTAAATTTGTATAAACAAAATTCTTAAAATTATTGCTAATTTTTTTGTTGCCACAATTTAAATAACATCTTCTCTTCAATTATTTATTTGTCCTGCTTCTTGGAAAACAATTACGGCAGAGAGCCATTTAATCGGTCTTTAACAAGCAAATATAATTTATTTTCCCTTTAGCAATAAACAAACTGGCATTTAGATTCCTTTTCATTTGAGCATATAACAACAACAAAAATATTAAATAATGTTGAGTGAATGTACATATGTATGTGTGTATGTACGAGTATGTATGTATTTATATGAGTAAATAGATTTGAACAAACGAATAATTTGTATATTTTGTATTTGAACCATGGGGAGTCAGCTTTTGTTATTCGTTTTAGGGTCAGAGAATAAAAGTAATTTGGGAAATGGTTTTTAAAATCAACCACATCAAAATGATTAAACTATACAGTATCCTGGCTATAGTATTAAAACGTATACAAACACAAGTAAATGAGTGGCTTTGTATGCATGCATGTATGTATGTATGTATGTGTATTTAATATAAAATAATGCATACCAACAGATGTACGAACATTTACAATTTAAGAGGATTTAATAGCGCTATAATCCCCTGAAATCATTATGTCAAAGTCAAAGGACAATAAGTAAACAGCGGCATGCCTAGAAAATGTAAATAGAGCTATTACGACAACAAAAACAAAGCCAACAACAGCAACAATGATGGCTAAGTTGACTGCGGCCAAGAATTAAACGAAATACATGTACACGATTTGAAGAAAATAATAAAAAGATGCAAAAAATTTGTAAATGAAATAAAATAAAACGTTAAACGTGATGCTGTAGATGTCGATTGGATAATTCAAAATTTGGGCGAATAAGCAATTGAAGTGAAATTGTAAAGCCACTAAAGTAATTTATTTTTTACATTCGCTGCCATCAGTGAAGGCAAACATGGCGCGATTGTATTTGTGGTAGATATTAATCACAAATGCAATAAAAGTAAGAGAACGGAAATGACAATGTTCAGATGGTCGGTCATATGACTGTTCTGAGAGTTGAAAAAATTCATTTCGGAAATTACATTGCACCGAAAGTATTTGGAAATTGTAGCTGTAGAGAAAAGACAGGTGGTGAGTGAGGGAGTGATGGAGTGATAGAGAGACATAAATTCTTCTGCGAGTCTGCACTTGATCGGTCTTAAGAATTTGTAAAGCAGTGTTTTAAAGGGTCAAGGGGTATAATAATATTTACCGAACTCGGAAAAAAAAACGTTATTTTTTTCTTGCAGCGTTATTATTCTTTCGTCTTATTTTCTAAGTTTAATTTGTTACAAATAAAATTTATGAAATGTTTTCTCTTTGTAATTATTGAATTAACCATAAACTTGTCCCTCTTCATTATTATGGTTGATTAATTTGTTTATGCAAAATGTTCACATGTGGTTTTCTCAAGAGCTCGGTTCATAATAATATTTGCAATCATTTCTTTTTGACATTAGCTGCAGTTGGGAACCATTCTGGGTTGGGTATTGGCTTCGTGTTCATCTTGTTCACACAAGTGAACAGCAGAGTTATTGCGACTTTTGATGTTACATTGGCGTATTCTTTTTTAGCTTATTTATTATTATACATACTTCGCCGACGTTTTATTGCTGAAATACCGACTGAGAAAGGCGGTTTTAGCATAGACGCAACATAAAAATGTTGGTCTGACTGGTCCTAACAAATCAGCTAACAGCACCCCACACTTGAATAAATTTTAAAATTTATTCAGGTATTAGAAAGCTCTGCAAAGTTATTCATTTGTTATAGGCAATTATCAAAAAATTTTTTGCAGCAAAATTTTCTCTCAAGCTGAGTCAGTGTTTTTTTTTATCTTGGACCAGTGGTCAGAAGAAATCCCCTACATATGCAATGCATTGTACTGGAATTAGATAGGGATAGGGGTAGTATAGAGAATAGAGAGCTGTTGAGAGTGGTAGGAAGATAAAGTTTAATTCTTGCACTATTCTACAGTTGCGTGTTAATTATAAAGCAAAGTTGCGCCGTCTCTGTTAATTTTGACGCATTTGTTTTAAGCTAAGGGAAGCTATTTCATTTATTATTTTCCTTCCTTCTTTGCTCAAATACCGACAAAGAGGTTGGCTGTTGCACAGAAAGCTCAGAAAAAACTTTTCGACATGACCGCGGTGGGATTGAACGCGTTTACTTCTGGTTGCAGAGCCAATATGCTAACTAGTCGCCATCCCTTCAGTACCCACAAATATGAAAGTAAATAGTAAAAATGATTAAAAATACTACCAACATACACAAAATTAAGTAAATTAATATTCCGAAATAATTTTGATTCGTGGAATAAATATGGTACTAAATTTTTATTATTATTTGCAGTTACCTACTTAACGTTGAGAATGAAGTTTTTGGAATTTGACCGCTCTGACTGTATAATTGCAAAATGCTTGTATTCTAAATGTGAAATAGTGTGAGCTAACAGTCTGTCTGGATTTTGACGAAAGCTATATAAATAGTTTAAAAATTAGTTTGGCAGGTTCTAACCATCTGATTGACACTAGCTATAGTAGCCAGAAGTACGTATCTATGTAACAATAACAATTATAAAACAAGTAGTATAAAGACCGGCTCATCGTTTAAGAACTCACATTTTATCATTGCCATATACAGCATCCCATTAAGTTGATTTCCAGAGTTTTTAATTTAATTATTGTGTTTTAACTGCTGTAAAGCATTTCCTTTATACCACATCAAATTTATTAAAGTGGAGACACACGTACACGTGTATACGAAAACCAATTTTGAAAAGTCTAAAAATTATAATCATTTGTCCCAAAGGAGTGTACAACCTTTTAAAACAAATACAATCGAAGCGCGGTATAAGAAATACGCACTATAACGAACGAGTATATTTTTCCATTCGCTACCTTTAATTAAGAACCGTCAACTTAATTTACGCGACTTTAAACGAATGGTACAGATAAAACAAAACAAAACCAAAGATGTTTGAGACAGTTTGAGAGAGAGAGGATGACGTGACTTTTTCGAAGGAGGGTCACCTATATTGACATGAAAGATAAACATAAATATTTTAATTTAATGACAAATCACAATTTTTTATCTAAAACTAATTTGATCGGTACGACGAATCTTCCGGTTTAACGAAAGCGTCTGACATGATATCATTCGTTACACCGCGCATTGATTGCATTTAGAATTTAAAAACTGCACTCTCGAAATAATTCGTCCACTCAACGAAATGCAAAGCAAAAATCATAAAAGAAGTGACCCAGATAAGGAATTTTTTAGTTGTACCGCATTTTGAACCCTACTTCACACACAAAAAAACGCATTGTAATTAATTTAAAGTGCGTACAGTTGTCATTTAGGAATGTAACATTAGTTAAAAATACTAAGTCCAAATATAAATGTACTTAAGTGGCAAATGTAAATTACGCACAACGACAACAAAAGAATCTTTATTTTCCCTACAGTGATGTTAACCGTATAATAAGACAAAAAATGTGACAATGTGACAAAAAAAACGTGGTATGTTATATGTTTCGAGAGGTTATGAAAATTTTAAAAAATTCCCCATTTTGTTCCAATTTCATGAACGATTGCTAGTTTTTAAATTCAATTAATAAAAAGTTTTGGATTTTTGTTTGTTTAGATGTTGGCGATAGCTGAAGTAGTCTGCACGTTGAGTATAAACCAAAAAGTCCAAAGAAAAATATTTCGCATTTTTTTCTGATGTAATTAGTGTGCTTTAGCGTACGTCGTCGGAAGGTTTCAGTGGCGAAGTCATAGTCACTGATCACTGATCACTGATCACTGAACAGTACGGAATTCAGCTGATACCAATCCACAGGCACATCAAAGCATCTTCCTTCGTTGGTATTGTGTAGCATCGGCGAAGTACTCGTAACACAATTAATCAAAATGGCTACTAAAACAAACCTTCAAAATTTTAAAAGTCTCCTTGATACCACAGGCGCTGCAGCACTGCTACAAACAAAAAACGTGCAAAAGCAGAGTTGTAAGGGAGTGAAGATTCACTTCCTGTTATAACTCTCACTATTCCTAGAGGTCGAGCACAATGCATCTCACGTGTAGGGATCATCTACTAGGGGCTGGTTCAAGATAAAAAATAAAAAAAAATGTTATATGTGTCAGATACAAGAGATTTCTAAAAAGATACCCGAATATGAGAGGGAACTACTATTTATATACACAAAATGGTGGGAAAAGTAGCTTTGTTTATAACACTAGCTGTTTAAAAGCTCGCATGTCTGATAATGTGAAGAAATAAAAATGAAAACAGAATATAGTATTATAAAACAACTACAAGGTGTTCCAATAACATGGTTCCTTTTCAATAGCCTGCCATTTCGACTATTGTCAAGACTCAACGTGTAACTACTTGACCGGTGACACTGGGAATTGTGAAACTAATGGAAAAATTTAAGTTGTTGCGACAAGTTACTCAAGTGAAGAATCGTACTCATGCACGTCGCTCAATAATAACTGGGAATATTGCTGTTGCGATCTATTGTGTTGACAAAAGACACTTTTCGTCGATATTTGGAATTGGCCATTCTACAAACGACATTTCACCGTATTTTTCTAAACTGGTCCTAATTTCTGATTTCTCGAAGATGCTATCAAAAGTGGCCAGTGAAATATTGTGATTTCATACTTTTTTCTTTGGGGCTACATGAAAGATAAGGTATATACCAATGGCTCACAATCAATTCTAGATATCAAAGACGGAATTCATAAAGTTATCGAAAACATATTGCCGCAAATATGGGAATTGGTGATTGCAAATTTCATGGCAAGTATATAAACATCCGAAGATTACGCTTAAAAGTACATGTTATATATCCTGCTGGAAGACCTTTTATAAAGTGGAACACCAAGTACCATTCGGTCACCCAGAAACTCTATACAACAAATTTAGTTTTTTCTTTGAAAGTATCCACAAAAAATTTTTTTAAATTATATGTTGTAGCTTAAGACTTGGAATTTTACAATTCTACCTCTCTTAGTTCGAAAGATGTGACATTTATTCTTACGGAAGAAAATGAATTTCTATAGAAATTTGATGCAGAAATGGATGTCAAATATATAATAAAAATAAATATAAATATATATAAATTTTTTGGACAGTCATTTTTCTAGGTTAAAAATAAAAAAAAAGAAAATAAGCATCCTTAAGAAATGGCAAGTTCTATAACCCTTTTAGTACATTGAGGTTACTCTTCGTCGAATCGACGAATCATTTTTGTGCGGTAAGATTTTTAAAGTAAAAAAAGAGCATTTTATCAAAAAGTAAAGAAAATAATTAAATATGTATAAAAATAAAAATTCTTTGTCGATACGAATTTGAACTTCTGTTTTGTTTTTTCTTAAAATTCTGAAAACAAAAAAAAAATTCAATCTTACGTCATCAAATAACGTTGTTGACAAAAACAGCTTAATATGAACTCATAAAAGACTTATATGATAAATATTAAATGATGTTCGGCAATCAACGAAGAGTATCCATGCAGGGTTAAAAAGGCCAAAATATGAAATGTAAAACCAAGTCTGCAGTTTGACTTTGTTTAGCGCCTAGATTAATGCGTGTACAGTCGTATTATCAATAACCATTACCAAGAAAGTATACATGAATAATGTCTCTTTAATTTAATTATCTAAATAATCGATCTATAATATTCTATTTTTAAGCTTAAGTCTTTTCACAAATTTCTTTTTTTATTAAACATATTTTTTTGATATTTCGTTAACAATTTGTTAAAATTGTCAGGAACTAAGTTCTGATGAAAGGTCTAAACAAAATATATTAAGTTTTGATTTTCCCTACAAATTGTTTCAATATCAACATTTTGCAATCAGTGTTGTTTCGCACTGTATTTGTATGAATGGGCATATTACTTTTATTTTTAAATAAGAGTTATAATCAGTGTTATAATGGAATTCGAGTAAATTTTCTGTGTGTTTGTTCCATGCTGTACAAACATCGCCTTCGTTTTCTGCTCAGAAAGTGCTTAAGTAGCCTTTTGGAAGTATCGGCGATGGATCTTAGGGACTCATGCTCTGGCATTTGTATTGGGCATGACGATTTTTGTCTTTAGTATTCGTCTGTGTTCTTCTATCCATCGTTTCCTTCTCTTTTCGCCTCTCTCTGACTCATTTGTACATTTTTCTCTGCTATCTATATCTCGCCGGTATCACAAAATTTGGGGACCCAAATGGGGTGGAGGTTGTGCATTAATTCTTTCCGGGCTAACCCAACCTGACATCGCTGTTTCCAACATGAATAACATAGTGAACGATAACTGAAAATGCATGAAATCAATGCAAAGAATTTTGTACCTCTGAATTTAAAAAAAAACCCATATGAAGAGTAAAGTTTGGTAAACATTTTAAGAAACCGAATATTATGTATGTTTATAGTTTGTATTTTCATATGTTTTTTATCTAAAATACTGTTAATAATTATATAATTATATGTAAGTAAACAATATAATTTAATTTATTAATTATTTTATAGAATTAGTTGATTGTTAGTTTTTACATATATTACATATATATAGTGTTTACATATACATATATATATACATATATATTTTTTATCCTTACATATTTACAAATGTTGTGAGACCAAAACTAAACAAACATCCCTGAGGAAGTTGGAAATTTCCAACGAAATGTAGTTTTTCGAAACAAGAAAATACTAATGAATAGATAGTAAAAATAAAGAAAACAGTTTTATTATGTTTAATTATATTATTAATTTACCTTTTTTATTATATTTTTGAAATATATTTATTAAGCTTGATGTCTTTTTTAATTTTATTTTGTTTTATTAATTTTATTTTATTATATTTGAAATATAAAAATATTTTTATATTACAAACAATTATAATTTCCTATTATTCCTGATGATGTTAACAAGCTGTTAACGAAATATCGAATAATAAAACAAAATAAAATAAAAAAAGACCTCAAGCTTAATAAATATATTAAAATAAAGAAAAAATTTTTGTTATTGTTTTATTCATATTGAACGACAATAAAGCCCGCATAGATAAACATTTAGGATTTGGAAGCATAAAATTGCAGTTTAAATAATACAATTCGCATTTCACAATGTTACTTGTCAATTGTTGGAAGCAAATTTCTGTAAATTTTATAAATACCCTCGTTCTTACTTATCGAACATCTTATTTGATTGTATTTCAACAAAGTGGTGGTCTCAATTAAAAGAAAAAATTAATAATTATTTCAAGGAACATTTACAATTCTCCAGATTTAATCACAAAACACGCACTTAATATCCGGAAAATTTATGTTTCGACACGTGCTCTTCCTGCTAATAAATGCCCAGACAACAAAAAATGTAACCTTTAAGGATTTATTACAAAAATTTTTTGTTACAAAAATACTCTTAAGTAAATACAATTATTATTAAGAATTCTTAATGCATTATTATAAATAATAAATTTGTATTCCCCCTCAAAAAAAGTAAGTATAACATTAAAATGGCATGCAGGATGCATATCCAACGAGTACGCCTGTACGTTTTCTATGAATTCTCCATTAACACGAAATTTAAATTAATATTTTAATGACACATTTCAAAATACGACTTTTGCTTCTAGAACTATTTGGTCTTCAACCACATAAATTATTATGTAAATCTATATACTGTTTATTAAAGGCATGTTTAACAAGAACTCTGGGTCATGATTTAAAAAAAAAAAACAAAAGAATTGACATACCAAGACGTCGCCGTTGAACTGTTACCAAATTAAAAGGGATGCATCATTAGTGGCACTTTTAAATCGTAGCAATGCAATTGTGAATGGCAATTATGAAAATTCGAATTATTATTATTATTTTTATTTTATTATTATATATTATAAAAATTATATTATATTTATTATTTATTTTTATTTTATTAATTACACTATGTACCAAGAAAAAAATGTTGTTTCTTTTATAACCGCTATGGTAAGGTTTTTGTAAAAAAAAATTTTTTCTAAAATTTGGGTTTCTTGAATAGGCTGCTCTCTAGATCAGGTCGTAACTTTGAAAACAATTATTCAATTTTGTTATGCAATACGTCAATTCTAAATTACGCCAGCTTTAAGTTTTGTTACTATAATTTTTTGCTTTAACCTTTAGTTTGGAGTTATTGAAGAAAAATTTTTTTTGAAAAATTACCAAATTCAAATTCAAAAAATTTATAAAAAATAGAAATCACCAAAGAGTTGCCAGTTTTACTACTTCATCTTAAAGGAAAAGAATGCAATAGAAATAAAAGAAACTATACTTGATGAAAATCCATGGATTAAATCGTGTTTTATTGCCGATTAAGTGAAAGTACCTACTTTTGACATTTTTTAACGAAAAACTTACAAAATATTGTGTAAACCAAATATATTTTGTTATTGTGTGTGGCAAATTTATGAGCAAAAATAAAAGGCACTATCATTGCACTCAATATATATTCATCACGTTCTTTTATTTTCAATAAATTTTTAACTGCTTTCAACTGTGCAAAGTGGAAGATTGTTTGGAAGAGAAAGATGCGGGAAGGTTTTGTGATATAAAAGCTTCAGCTAATATACGCGGTAGTCTGCAGGAGTTCA
Source organism: Dexiosoma caninum (assembly GCA_963924685.1). Classification (NCBI taxonomy): domain Eukaryota; kingdom Metazoa; phylum Arthropoda; class Insecta; order Diptera; family Tachinidae; genus Dexiosoma; species Dexiosoma caninum. The sequence continues at coordinate 60,343,469 of OZ004729.1, forward strand.
TATTAAGGATTTTGTTTATACAGGGTGTCCCAAAATGAGCGAAACTGTTTGAAATCCTCATAACTTTTTTAATTAAATTTTTCATGGTATGTATATTTACAGATTGTTCTTTGTTTTTTTGTATTTGTATATAGTTTTTCCTGAAGAAGAGCGCGGAAGGTGTACGAAATATTGAAAAATAATTAGAATAAAATTAATTTTTTGGATAAAACATTATTGGAATAAAACATAAAAGAGTTTTATTTAAATTTTGTTCTAACCTTGAGCCCGAATAAGAAGTCCTAATTACAATTTTTTTATTTTTGCCATAATCGTGGAAGTTTATTACAGAAAAAATCATGATTTTATTCATAATTTAATTATGAGCGACGAAGCCCATTTTTAATTGAATGGGTTTGTTAATAAGCAAAAATGGGTACGGAAAATCCATGAGTAGTTCAACAGCGAGAATTATACCCACTTAAGTGTACTGGCCTATTTGAACACGGTGTCGCCAGCCGTGGAAAACCATCCGCAAGTATGGTCCCAATAGGATTAATTTTTAAATCATTATGTGTGATATTTTGCTGTTTAAAAAAATATGACTGGTAATTTCGTGTAATCAACATATGGACATATGTACGATGTACATATATATTTTCTGCAACTAATAAACATATGTACATAACGCTATCAGCTTCCGAATACTGTCATCACTATATATTTTAAATAATTTTTCAAATTAAAACCAAGAAAAATCATCTGCCACATCAACTGTTACGCCTTTTTACGCCTTCCGTTTCTGTTTAAATGGGCTCAATCATATACGCCTCATCTAGAAAACACATTGACTAAAATAAAAAAACCTGGTGGCACGTTAGCATTCACATTCTTATGTCACTAAAGAAGAAAATAATTCGACTCTAAACAAGAAAAACGAAATTGAAACAAATAATATACCGAAGACAAACTGACTCACTCACACTATTGAAACACAATAACTGCAATAAGCTACAACCATGAAAAATGCTGTCCTCCTTTTAGCATCTTTCTTTGGATAGAAATGCAACAACAACCACAACAACAATATTTCGTTTATTTAATCAATTCGCATTTAGATGCAATATGCAGGATAAAGGAAAAAATAAAAACTGACACAGACGTACATGAAGAGCAAAAGGATAATAATTGTGTAACGAACGCATAATGTTCATCAATATAAAAAGAAAAGCAAACACACCATATGATGATTTGCAAATTGTTTAGAAGTATTGGTTGCACCCGCCCATGAAATTATTGTCCACGCAAACATTTCTACTACAAAGGCACATTAATATAATCAAATTAGTTGGCGGCCTACTTTCTTTACTTTTTCTATAATAAAAAGTGGCAAATATCTTAAATCACTTTGTCAAATTAAATGAGTATAACGCTTGTAAAGTCAATTAAAATAAAAAGCAACGGTTGTTCTCTGGAAGTTACCATACTGTTGTACCCTTTTATCCTTGAGTTTTTAAGTTGTATTATTATTGTTGTTTTTATAACAGGTCTTTTTTTTTATAAATAAACTTATTTATTAGTGCTTTAAAAACAGCATAAATTTAAAATTGCAAGATTGGATATACCCCATATTTAGACTTTTTTTCGTAGACTGTATATTTTATTATTTATTTAATTTAATCGGAAAAACAGATCTGTATAATCACTATAGCCGTGTTCAGAACACCACAAATCACTTGATTTTGGTAATAATTTTTCAGACATGCAGACCTCATTTGTCTACATTTAGTTAAATTTAAATTTCAAGATTTTCTTACAAAACTCTATATGAGACTGCGACCTAAAAGGGATGGTATCGGATGCTGCGATAAATTATTCCAGTGTGCGATTTTTTTTTTCGCAAATTATTTAAGATATTGTTTTTACGTACAACAAGGACATCTTGGACAGCGCATTCGTTTTGGTGAACTTTTTTCGGAGCACTTTCATTGTTCGGCCAACCTTGCGTAAGTGGAAAAAAAACTCGTCATAATACAAAATTAATCAATCTCTGACTGTGAACACGTGTCCGTTTAAGACATTTTTAATACATTTTTTTTTTGCTTAAAATATTATACGGTATACTTTTCGCGTAAAGTGATTTAAAATCACTAAAGAATAAATAATTCTTCTTTAGGGCTCTTTTTTCTTTAATTGTAAATAAACGTTCTCTGTCACTATTCTTAAAAATCGGATTTCTTGTAAGAACGACAAGAAAATCAAAAAAATTAAAGTCGAAATAAAACTATTGATATGTGTTCACAGTTCGAGTCGGAAAATGTCATAAACGCTGCATATTATTTCAAGAAACATTACTATTGCAGAGAACAGGAACTTAAAAATAAATGGCTTAAGCAAGACGAAGAGACATTGCGGCCTTTTTGCATTGTTTTCAAACAGCTCTTAATCAATCAAGCGATGACTGAAGTAGTCTGCACGTTGACTACAAAACAAAAACAGACCGGGGTTCAAACCCAGTTTCAGACTATAATTATTAAAAAAAAAACATCTAGCATTTTTCTGATGTGCATTGGTGTGTCTTTGAGTGTCAGTTGTTGTCGGAATTTTTCAGTGGCGAATGCATAGTCACTGGTCACTGAACAATAACGGCTTCAGCTGATAGCAATCCACAATCACATCAGAACGCCCGCCTTGTGTAGCACCGGCGAAGTAATATAATAATTAAAATGGCTACTAAACCGGAGCTTTCAGCGCTGCTATAAACAAAGAACGTGCGAAAGCAGATCATTAAATAATTAATTAAGCTTCACCTCCTGTCGTGTCTCTAACTATCCCTTTCTTATAGTTCCAGCCCAATGCATGTGTAGGGCACATCTCCAGAGTGCTGGTTCCAGAAAAAAAAACATGGGTGGAAAAATAACTTTGGCTGTAGTGTGACGTCAATGCCAAATGTGTTTTTTTTTTTATTTGGCTCTTTTTTTTTCGCTGTTTTTTTATATAAAAATCATTAACAAAAAAAAAACCGCCAATTTTATTTTCTTAAACGATATTTTTGTGCGACTTTTCCAAAATAACTAACGGTAACTGTGGTGAGCGATAAAGCTTTCCATAATCTGTCTTTGTATTTAATTTTTGTTAATTTTGACCAAGAATTCTGAAATTATAAAGTTTTTCTTTTTTTATTTACATTTTCTATTTTTATTCCGCATTCCATAAAAATGCTTGATTTATAAAATATTTAAAAAACAAATTTCCATACAAAATTCAATTGTTATAGCTTTTATAAATCCAAAATTTTTTTATGAATACGGCTTTTATTTTTTTTTTTTACAAAAAAACGTTACTCGACACCTTTTTGCGCTTAGGACAAAAAACCCGCAATGTTGAGATCGAACGGTCGCTCGCTATTGACAGCTGTCATTAGAACTCTCGCTACATACTGTTCGATAGCGACTGAAGGAATCCCCAAAGTAAAAAAATTCGAACGTACCAGTAAGTATTCGATCGTATAGGACTGAGTTTAATATTGTAGATTCGTAATACCATGTTCACTCAGCAATATGAACCACTTGGTTTGCTATCTGAACCATGATTGTCAACTATGGCAATGTTAGATGGAGCTTCTTGCGTTTTCTGTGACGCTTTATTCTTTCATATTCTTGGTTCTATCTAGCTCAGAAGGATATAATTGGTATTGAGTTAAAATATGTTTGCATTAAAAAAAATTGCACTAACTTTTGATCCAAGATTGATTTATAATAATTTTTGTGCACTAATTGAGAAGTGAAGAGAAATAGCTCTTCAAAAGTAATAAAATTCTATAACAGGATATAATAATAAAATTAAATAATGTTTTTTTTTATTAAAAATCCAAAATTGTTTGTGTTGTTATGCTTATGACAATAGTAAGCAAAAATAACAAAAAGGAAATAAATAGAGTACAATAAAAGAATGGATTAAATGCTAAAAATTATTTGCTTTAAGCTAGAATCGCTTAATTTCTTCCTCAGAGGAGCGTCTACCACGAAGAATGAAAACAAGCATTCTACTACAGAAAAAGGCAAAGGTGTGTTTTTTTATCTTGGACCAGCACTCAGGGGGTAATGCCTGCACATGCCATGCATTGTGTTGGAACTAGAGGAAATGGATAGCTTCACTATCATATAACTATGCCATTGAACGTTTTTTGTTTATAGCAGTGTTGCTGCGCCTCTGATGTCAAGGAGACGTATTTAATTTTTAAGCTTTGTTTTCGTAGCCATTTGTAGTAATTATTTTACTTCGCTTGTGCTACACAATACTGACGAAGGACGGTGCTCTAATATGTCTGTGGATTGCTATCAGCTGAAGCCGGTACTTCCCTGGCGCTACATAATACCGACGAATGATGGCTTTCTGATGTGGTTGTGGATCGGATACAGCTGAAGCCATTCCTGTTTAGTGACCATTGACTATGTTTTCGCCCCTGAAACCTTCCGACAGCAACTGACACAAAGCCATACAAATGCACTAAACAAAAAATTCGGAATGTTTTTATGAGTCTGAAACTGGGGCGGAACACAGGAAATTTGTTATGTTTGTGTTATGCTTGGCTGCTTTAACTAGAGTTTAAGCTGGCAAAAGTTTAACTAAGATAAAAAAGTGTCTATAAATCAATATTTATTCGTTTTTATTTAGTGATTTGAATCAAAACTTATTGCACTACCCGCATCTATGCTATCCAGGCATATTAATATTATAATGATTTTTTATCATGTCATAAATTAGAGAAACGTTATCGAGTATCGTCCCGAAGACATGAAAGCGAACCATTTATGACAAGTAGTATAGCAAATGTTCGCAGGTATTAACTAAGAATATGCAAAGAAAGAATAGATACCTACATTCACTTCCATTACCATGCAACCCCTAGCGTTTTTGTTTTAAAATCTTAAACACCATTAAAATGGCACGTTCTTAATTTTTTGAAGCGATTCTGGAGATAGAAACAGATGCCTTGTTATGAAATCACATGTGTAATTTGAGATTTTTTATTTCATTTACAACGTTATCAATCTATCAGTGAAACGCAATATTTGAATTTTTATTGAATCTAAAAGATATATGCGAAGATAAGCCAGAAATGCATATGTACAAACGTACGATAGATTTTCTGCTCCTCAAATAAATTTTTAAGTTTCAAAAAAGGTGAAAACTATCAAAACAGAACAAAAAGATGAAAAGCTGAACTTACGTTCAATTGAGATTTCCTGTACTAATGGATAGTTATGCCAGGTTAAACATTTCTCCGAATTCTTTAGAAGAAATCCAACCAAAACTTTTCGCATGGCTAATTTTCTAGTCATAAGGATCGGAACGCGGGCTTCAATTTTTTTTATGAAAGTTCACATTATTTTTAGCAATCACAAGGATCAAACAAATTTTCGTCTTCAATGTCAATTCATTAAAAAAATAAAAACAGCATTGGTGTTAAAAATTTTTAATCAATATATTTCGAACTTAATAGTACATCGTCAGGATCTTGATTGACTTTTTATGACTTTTATGATATTGTTTTCAACGACACCAACAGCCTTTTTGTCTTCTGAATGTCATGAAATTAAAATCTTATTGTTCGACGAGCTATTCGGACGATTCGCTGGAAACTGTTCCATTTTTTTTTTTAATTTCTGTTTCGCAATCACGTCCTGCCCAAACACAAGTGAAATCAAAGACAGAATTGCGGATACACCGTACCAACTCCTATCAGACATTCGCATTTAAAAGCCTTCACTATAAAATCCTTTGCAAATGATGCCCCAATCAATCCTTTAAAAGGGCATATGAATTTTGTCTTGTATAATATTTGAACCAATAAAAACATACAACTTTAAAGGTTTCAATTAATCAGATTTTGTGTAATGAAACCATAAACCTAAATAAGTTTTTCAACATTAAATGATCATTAATTTCAATACAATTTCTCCCTTATAAAGAAAAAATCACGAGTACTTGTACTTTGGTGAAATGAAAAATCGAAGAAGCATTTTCGTTTAATTAAAATTAAAAGGGTGGTAATGCCAGCAACAATAACTTGAAGTAGCAACAAAAAAATAATCAAACACAATGGAATACAACTGCTTATGCCACTGTTGCTGCCACTGTTGCTGCCACTGTTACCGTCCGATTACTGAAAATAATTATTGTGTTACGAGTGAATAGAAAAAAGTGCAAGTTGTAATTGAAAACCATCAAAAGTCAAAAAGAATGAATGAAAAAAATGAAAAAAAAAAATAAATAAAAATGTTGGCAAAGATGTAGAAAATGTTGAAACAATCATTTATATTAGCAGTTTAAATGAAGAGCCCACCCGCGGCCAGAGGAAAATAATGAGAAGCCATCAACAAAGGGCGAGCTATTGGAAATTAAATGGAAAACAATAGGGCTTTTTATCAGGGCATTTATATTCGATTCGAACATGAGCAGGGGGTATAGTCTCGAAAGTTGGCTGTACACAAGAGCAAGAAAAAAACTTAAAATCTTAAAATTATGAAAAATTATTTTCCTCTTGGTTTTATATTCATAAATATTTTACAATATGAAGAATAATTTATTTAATTTGCTTGTACTTTATTTTCGTTAAAGTAGTTGTTTGTTTGTTTGTTGGTTTGTTACATACAATCCCTTTGATAAAAAAAAGCTTGGAGATGATTCAAATTCATTGAATTTAAATATAATTTTGATGGTGTTCCCACAAACAAATTGTTTTAATTAGTAGGTTGGTTCTGCAGATCGAATTAATGAGTTTGCACTTTGCGACGTCGTCAAAATTTTTTATGATGAGCTCTGATGGAAATAACACTGGTCAACAAAAAAACACTTTTTGCATGTAACGTTTTATTGAGTTATGCTTGGAACAAGGATAAGGATAACTGGAATGAAATTACAATGTTTCTACTACGAATATTTTTTTTGGGTTTTGATTTTAGGTTTAAAAAAATGACAGTTTTAATCAACAAAACCATGTTATTTCTTTATAATGTAACATTAACGACAGTGTAACTTTATGATTATCTTCTTTCTTTTGCTTCAGGAGTGTCGCTTTTTAATGTATAAGAGGAGTCCGCCAGCTATCGTGAATACCGCTATTGTACCTGATATCGCGGAAGCGTCCTGCTGGCATCTATCAGCGTGTTCATCGCTGATTGCTCCCAAATTATTAGGAAATAAATCTAAATGTGAATCTGAATGTAGAAAATGTAATATGTAGTTCAGCGGCAATACTTTTATAGGCACTTGATCGGTATTTCCGAGAAAGTTTAAAGTCCCATAGTAGCGATAAAACAGCGGTAGATACCGCGCATTGTGAGTCAATAGAGTTGCTCTGTCTCTACTGTCACCACAAGCCACTTCGTCATCTCCTGTATATGGTCCAGAATCTTCAAAATACATGAGAGTTGTATTCCTTTTTCGGTCGGATATACTCGTATTAGATATATGTAGATTAGGGCGGGTCGATTTAAAAATCGCTCAAATTACAAGGAAAATCGTATTCTAGGGATCAAAATAAGGAACTTTGCCGAAGGAACCATACCTCTACAATGTATTTTGATGTCCCGACTTTTGACCCGAAGGGTAAAATTTTGAAAAATCGCACTTTGACCCATTTAGAGTGCCTCAATGGAGTCAAAATGTATGACCGACCCTCCCTAACTTTGAAGGGCCGACCCACCTATGCCAGTGGCACACCCCTTGGAAACATCCCTGTGGGGTTCCCCATACAAACATTTCAAAAACCACCATTTTTGGCACTTTACAAGAAAAAATCAGCGAAATGGCTATGTTTTTTTTATTTTTGGAGTTTATTTTTCTCTTTAGAAATTTATTTACTCAGAATGAAATGAAAAAATTAATTTTACTTAGTAATAGAAAAGAAAAGAAAAAAAAATTATTGTTTGAAGTCCTTTTTGCTTTCAAGTCTGGGCAATTTCGCACGGCTCTCTAATGTCGTCGCCATAACAGCCTCTATATTTCCCGGAATGAATGGAGACGCAAGCTAGCAATTGAACGTGACGTTCCGTTCCTTGTATGTGTGATGGAATTTTTGGATCAAAAAATGGTGGAGCACGTTCGCTCAAGTAAAAATAATATCTCAAGATATCCAGATGGGTAGGTAAATCAAGATCACTCAAATTAGTAGACACACCAAAAACAGTAACATCATGCTTGGGTATATGACTCATTGGGTTTTCGATAGTTGTTGTGGCTTCATCTTGCGGTGTACAGGATGATGGATTTATTGTAATATGATGATTGTTTAAATAATAAACTATGTAGCTTACGCTTTGAGTATTTCTAAAATACTTAATTTTTATTATAAAAAATTGGACTTAAATACTAAAAATGAGAACCTTAAAACTAAATAGTACATATGCATACCTGATTTTAGGCATGCTCTTTACTGCATACAGCTACATATTGTAAACACAAGGAAGATATATTTTACTACCTAGCTATCAGGGATTACCAGTATTTAACCCAAAAATAACACAAGATTCTTGTTTCATTTACATATATTCTGACTAAATAAATTTCTAAGGAGAAAAATAAACTCCAAAAATAAAAAAACATAGCCATTTCGCTGATTTTTTCTTGTAAAGTGCCAAAAATTGTGATTTTTTGAAATGTTTGTATGGGGAACCCCCCAGGGGTGGTTCCAGGGGGTGTGTCACTGGCATAGGTGGATCGGCCCTCCAAAGTTAGTGAGGGTCGGTCATATATTTTGACTCGATTGAGGCACTCTAAATGGGTCAAAGTGCGATTTTTCAAAATTTTACCCTTCGGGTCAAAAGTCGGGACATCAAAATACATTGTAGAGGTATGGTTCCTTCGGCAAAGTTTCTTATTTTGATCCCTAGAATACGATTTTCCTTGTAATTTTAGCGATTTTTAAATCGACCCGCCCTAATATATATATTATATTATGGTAGATAATATCAAAACAAAAATACTAATAATAATTGACTAATCAGCTGTTGTCTAACTATTTGTTAACCAATGACATTTGGCAGTTTAACTAATAGTAAACAAAAAGCTGTGATTCAAAGAACCATAGTCAGATTCTTTGTTCGAATCGGAACCACAACTACTACAGAATTTGTTCAACAATCTTTAACTACACTGCGTATGTCGGCTATACAGTAGCACATTTTTCACTTCTTTAAGTTTCTTTGGGTGCAATAAAATATTTTAAACTGCGATTAGAAACAATTAAATTTCTTTTTTTGCAGTTGTAAAAGTCTTTATTCAAAAAGTAATATTGAAATGCTACCAGTATTAGAATTAAATGCTTCCGCTGTAAATCAGCTTACCTTGTCACATTCTTGATTAACGAGTTCAGTACTATACAAAATTACAATTTCCAACTGCATTTTCAAGTGTATTTGGAGTGCTATTGATTTGGCGCAAGCGATGATTTAGTTTGATTTTGCAATTCATTTGCCGTTTTTACTGTATATTTTTACTCGTTTGTATGTGACAAATCTTTCGAGCAATTGACGAACAAGAAAAATTGATTACCAAACAAGCACACATTTCTATGGATTCTTTGGACATTTAAATACTTAAAGTATTTTATGCACTTCCACATTTCTACTTTTAAATCTCTGAATGTAAGAAATTCATTTTTTCTAAGTTCATTTCAATTCGAATATTACACAATTTGGTCATTAAGTTGTAATCGCCAGATAACAGACATGTTTATAAATATAGCATCGTCAATATTTGTTTCGTTTAAAGTTTTGCGAATGTGTTTTTTATTTTAGTAGTAATTTAAAAATATTAATGTGTTCGTGTATCGTAAAGTTATTTTTCAGGGATATGCTCGAAAGTTAGTGGCATAGTCACAGAGTTTTAGTGTAATATGGGATTATGTATAAATCGAATGAGATCAATAGAGAAATGTTGGTCCATATAACCACTTTCTGATATTTTCCCGTAAGTCGAATGGACTTTTCTTTCTGTTTTAAAGTAAGAAATTCCAAGTTAATGTTGACTAAGCCTGCATTCAATCACTACTTCTCAAAATTCGCTTAAAATGATTTGGTTTTTTTCTACAACTCCTCAAGTTCTTATCCGATTAGAAATGTTTTCTTTTTTTTAGTTTAATGCTATTGATAAAAAAAAATGGCAATGCAAGGACCATTTCAATATACATATAATTATTTTTCATTAATGAGTCGATTCGATTTCGAGCACGTAGTGACGTGTATATTGCTGCTAAAGTGGAAAGTGTGGGTAGAGACCGTAACGAGTACGCGAGATTTTTGGAATAATTAATTGAAAAATTAACCTTGCAGTAGTTACGATAATCACATCCTTAAAATAAGTATAAAAAAATTTCATCGAATTCAATAAAATTTTTAACGATATTCTCTATCGCTTCAAGTCAGCTGATATCGTTAATTTATCGACAATAATCTGTATGCTGTTTATTTTGTGGACAAAATCTATGCTTTATATTTGGGTGATAACATACATATAAGTACATATAAGAGTACATACATACATACCATTAAATCATATGCCGGTTTATTTGATTTTGTGTATAAAATTTTTGAAAATACACAGCTTAAATTTTTCAAACTTAATGAAAATATTAAATAAGAACAAAATTTTTGTTTTCGTTTTAAATACGAAGCATTTGTTTGTTTTTTACGTGTTCCTCTTTGTTTTTTTCGTATATTTTCATAGAGATGCCAATTGATTTCAATGGTTATCTACTATCGTTAACATCAAGTTTCAGAATCGCACAATCGTTAGTGCAACCAACAATTGTAGAATTGTTAAACGTTACTGAATCGCACTACAGATCTACCAATTACCACGATCCTGCTTGTGGCCTACATTTCAATAACTATAGTTACAAAGTAAAATTTAGTAACTGTTCTTTCTGATTATAATACAGATTTCAACTTTCAGTTCCATTTTAATTATTATAGCCAGGGTACGGATTTGCGAGTAAGTGTGCAACAAATGTGCCGCACATGAGTGTACCAATCTATACACTGGTTAATACGGAATCATGCTTTTCTTTCAAAGCCATTCCCACGGAATCTGATCTGTGATGTGGCATAATTTTGCGAGAAAAACAATGGAATTGAAAATATAATTTCAGACGTTTTCACTGCCAAAGCCGGCAAAAAGCGTTTTGTTAAATTTGCCTGTCTATTCCTCTAAATACGAAAGAATAATCGTACTGAGGGGAAAAGTTTTGTTAAATTTTTTTTATCTTGAACCAGCATTCAGGAGATGATCCCTACAGATGTGATGCATTTTAGTGGAACTAGAGGAAAGGAACAGATTTTGTTTTCAATTTTACATCAACACCTGCCCTACATGTGTCATAATTTGCAATTAGAACATAATTTCTTGCCATTATGAACCCCTTTTTAGATGTTAGGGCCTGCCTAATATCCGCAACATTTGACACTATATGGTGAATATTTATATTATAGTGAATTTTTATTCATGAAGTTTTTCTATATTGCTTTGGAAGTGACTTCCAAAAACCAGTGTTAATTTTTTAACGTACTATGGCTGAATATTTTTTATTTGGTCAAATGTACAAATGAGCAGAAAGGGAAATAGGAAAAAAAATTTAAAACAGAGATCGTAAATTTTTTCTACGCCGTTTTCTTCGCTACGCCGCAGTAAAAAAAATCATGAATTTTATTCATCTTCTAAATTGGGTGTTACTTAAGGGCCATTCAGACTATTATACTTTGTAATAATACTTGTCAAAAATACAAATAATACGTGCAAGTGTGATAGTATGAACGCAAAATGTTATGAAAACCACAAGTATTACGATAAAAAATTGACATCCCAGAATACATTCTCATTTTTTTAAAATTTTCTAAACGATAATACTTTTCATCTGACTAAAATTCACAAGCCAACAGTTCCGCCGCCGGTGGTGTGCCGTCCATTTTCTGTTATTTTTTTCTTCATATAAAGGCCCAACATTTTTAAAATTTTAATCGTATAGAAATATATTTCGTCTTAAAAGCTTTTTTAATATTATTCATTTGATTTATTTCTTCTATATAAATCGAATATTTTAACTGCTGCATACTTTCAAGAGCCGGCACGTTTACCATCTACGTAAAAAAAACCTGCCGCCGTTAGCCAATAATAATAATTCAATATCCGCATGCTGCTTGTGTTTCTTTATATATAACTCCCACAAATTTACATTTATTTCTTTTTTGAAATATCATGACTTTTCCTTTTTTTAATTTTAAAACACTTTTGTTTATTAAAAATTATTTTCTCAACTTCTGTTTTTTTTTTCTCTCTATTTCAAGTGTGATGGTGTGAATACAAAATGTCAGTTTACGTTAGATTTTTTGACAGTCGCAAGAAATGTATTTAGATTTCTGTATCGTAAAATATTATGAAAGTCTTAATACTTGTATAATAGTCTGAACGGGCCTTTAGTGAACGACGTATTCAATAAAGAATACTTTCATAATACACCGAACCTCTTTATAAGGGGGTTATATATGTTTCACAAATTCTTCTATATCCGAGCTAAGGCTACACCCGTAAATCAAATGACAAGCAAAAATATTTCCTTTGCGGGTAATATATTTGATAGGAAGAGCATAATTACCCTCCGGATCATAAGGAATCGTATTCTATGGAACACTTTCTTGTAAAACACAATTACTCCTTGTGCTTTGATTACAAAGTTAGTTCATATGAGTTTTAAGGATAAAGCATTTAAGGTGTAACCAACAAATTCTGCCAAACCAAAGTTAGGGTCCGGGGGTCACCATCCGCGTAGTCATAGCAATGCTAATGACTTCCCTTGCGGGAAGAGGAAAGGGAAAGTGACAGAAGGTGAAGCTTCACTATCTTACAACAGCTAAAGTCGGTACTGTTCAGTGACCAGTGACTATGCCTTCGCCTGCGAAACCTTCCGACAACAACTGACATTTTATGTCATTTTTGTTTTGTATCCAACGTGCAGACTACTGAAGCCCTCATTGCCATATTTTTACGCGGATCCATCGTTTATTTTTCCACATCTTCATCTACGGGTGCCTTCGTAGTCTAGTGCATGAGCATTAGTCTTATCAATATGGAGGTGCGGGTTCGATTCCCGATTAGACCCTGGATGTTTCTACAGACAAGCTTAAGAGCTTCGTAGAGTTTGTATTGTCTTTAAAAAAAAAAAAAATTACTGTTTTATTGAATTTCATTTTTGTTGTAATTTTTACTATGTTTTTCACAGCTTCAGTCGCAGCCGAAGCCTCAAAATGTAAATCAATGGCTGAACTGAGACTGAGCTGTTTTTTATATACATAGTCACAGCCACATCACAGTCATTTTGTTTAAAAAGAGATGTTTGACAGCTCAGTCCAGGGCTGCCAGTATTGAGGATTTGCCAACTTTCGTTTGAGGATAGGGGATTTTCTTGGGGATATTCAATGAATATTATGGAGATTTTTTGAGAATGCAATTGTTTAGAATTATGTTTATTATCGATAATTTTATAAAATTATGTTTGATAAAAAATTGTAAGATTTGTGTTGAAGTTATTAGTTATGAAACGTAGTGGAATAAACTTTCCTTTACCCACTGGGAGAACTACTTTGGAAACGAGCTACCAACAAATATACGAGTTTTGATTAAAGGTATATATGTAGTATACGAGTATTTCTGATATGTTAGATAATTGTTATAGTAATGACACTGAAGTCTATTAATTGTTGGCTGATTTCTGTGTCTTCGTCAATAAAATATTCACATAAATAACACTTTTATCAAAGATTCGGTTTCTACAATGTTTTCTTTTTTTATTAAATAATAGTTGGGATGCATTTCATATTTCATACATAAATATAATAAATAAATATATAATAAATATATTAAATAAATATTTTTCTGAAGTAGGACAAAAAAACAGATATAGGTACGAGTACTTTGTTAATTAATAATTATTCTTTTGCAGAACTAAGATGAAAGTTACAAGTAAAATAGGTAGTGTTACCACGATAATATTAAAAAATTACCTGTTAGAGATACACAGATAGAAGAGAATGAACGATAGATGAAGAAGGGAGAATTGAAATGGACAGGATAAAAAGATGTATTGAAAAATACAGCAGAATAGAAAGGACAACCGCCGTCATGCCCAACATAAATCTCTAAGCTGTCCTTAAAGCCACCACGGTTAGTTCCGAAAAGCCACCGAAATACACCATATCAAGAAAACAAAGGCGATGGTTGTCCAGTGGAGGACAGAGACGCAAGAGTTGTGTCGGTGACCCTTCCTCCTCCACATCCTTACAACTACAACAGTAGTGATTGAAAGGAAAACCTCTTTTCTTACCAAAAAAAATAAAAAATTTCATTGAAAAGCACAGTTTTATTAACAAATACGGAGTGTAGACATAAATTAAAGTTTAATACAGAATTGAAGAGCACAATAATTGCATAATGCGAACCGATACATACGGCAAAACTGTTGCACAATTCCACGAATTAACATCATTTACGAACGTGCTCATAAGTTTTCACTGAACTTTGTATTGTGGCGAATATTTGCAATTCCTTTATTTATAAGAACTTACTGCAGAGCTTTCTACTCAGCTTTTCAACATATTGAATTGCAACATCTAAATGAATTTATAATGTTTTGTAAGTAACCGAAAGCCCAATAGAAGTTGACTTAGATTTTCTAAGATAAAATATTTTTGTTTGTAAGGCACACCTCCAAGTGTCTGCCTATTGTGTCTATGAGAAAGTTTTATGAAAGCAGTTAAAGATGGCAGAAAAGAAAACATAGTGCCATCTAAGAATGCATTTTCTTTGCTTGACCTATCGCAGACATGTGTCTTCGTTTCACATTTCTCTCCTTCTGCATGCTTAAATATGACGCATGAAAAACTGTGTAATCCTCTTACTGTGAGGCGAATACGTTTTAAACCAAAATAAATAATATAATTTTCGTATTGCATAGAACTTGAGTGAACTGTAAGAAAGATTAAAAGGCCAATGGAAAATTACTTGTACAATGTACATGATAATTAAGAATGGTCTTACAACAAAATATGCTTAAAAATTTGTATTCGAAGTAAATTGGTTGTAGAAGTGGTAGATTTTATATGGCGCATTTCACGCCAAATAAAAGATGAAATTCATACTTTGAATATTTTGCAAGCAAATCAATTCATAAATTTATATATGTACATATGTACTTTGCGCTGGTTCTCCTATATGGTTGTTTTTTATGCCAGTAAAATCCCCTACGTATTGCATTGGAAAGGGGTAATGTAGAAAAAGAACAGGTGGTGAAGTGATAGGAACGATAAACCGTAATTTTTACACGACTCCACAGTTGCGTCTTGGGAGTTATATTGGTCCATTAAATTGTTTATTTAAAGTAGAGCTATTTGATTTTAGTTCGCCGACGTTTTATTGCTGGAATACCTACGGAGAAAAACTTTTGGACAGACGGGGTTTGAACTGAAGATCTTCTGGTTGCAGAGCAAAAACGCTAACTACGCAGCCAACAACAACAGGTTATGATGTTTTGTTAATTAAATTAAGAAATAAATTTTCTGCTGTTTATACCAAGTTATATTTTATGTAATACAGTCGGCTATCGATAATGTTAAACTCGTTAATTTTAATCCTTCGATAATTTGAATTATTATATATGCAGTATGGTCCCCTCGGCGGTTTGAAAACTTTGTATTCGAAATTACAACCGTTGCTACTCTTGTTCACTGCCTACGTCTTACTTCTATTAAAACAAAACGAGGCAGCGAAACCCTGTGAAGAATTAACTGGTAAGCTTTCTAAGCAAATAGAATAAGAGTTTTTTCTGCAAGTTGCTTAATTAGATTTCTTCTTTCGAGGTCTAGTTTTCACAACATAATTTTAAGGTCTTCAGGACTCGTTCAATCTGTAAATGACATTTGACCTATTTCATTATTTCACATTAATGCCATCAATTTAACAGCTTTAAATACACTTTTCGTGAAAACTTATCATTTCTGTGCGTTTAGGGCATTATGTGTTGATGATGGCGGTTATAAGTAGTAGTTAGAATCAAATCAGATGAAATTACAACAATGGTTATTGCAAGGAAATTCTATAAACTACTACCAGCGCTGCCAACTCGACAGATCAAAAAAAGGCTTTGATTCAATCCTATTCAAATGACTATATTTCCAAAATTACCAAAAACTGCGGAGGCAAACTATTTTTGTTTTTTGTAACTGGTCAAGTTTCATTTTCAGATTTTTTGTAAACATTTTTTCTTAAATATAACATAACCTAAAAAGAAAGTGTTATATTAGTTTAATGTAAGTTGAATTTAAATTAATTATTGCCAAAAGTAATTTCTTAGGCATTTTTAATATTATTTTATAATTGCAAAATTATTCACAACCACTTTGCTTAACTTTTTTTTACTAAAGTAAACAGCTGCCGGACGAAATAGCTAATGAGTTTATATCGTAATGGATTTGCTTTAATACTGTTGGAGTTAAAATTTGTTTCGTCTATCGGTAGGTAAATTACAATAATTCGTATCTAATGTAGATTATCCTGAAATATTTATTGAAAAAGATTATTTTATTAAGTCATGAATTAAAATCTTTTTCTAAGCTCGAAAATTTAAGCAAAAAATCATGATAATCATAAACTAATACACGAGACACACATAAATAGAAAAATTCAAACAAACCACCGGAAACAATTGGATTGATCAAATTTTATTAAATCTTTAAATATACAATAATTATTCATGTATTCAAACGAAATACAATACACACATGCAGAGAAAAGGTGCAATTTTCAACGAAAAACAAAGACGTCACAAGTTTAAAAATATAAAATTTTTCAATGAACTTTCACGTTATATTTGTTTTTTTTTTGTTTTGCAAAAACATTTAAAATTTAAATATTATTTATTTAGAACGTGCTATATTTTAAATCAAATAAACCAAAAGTAAGAAATTAAATTAATAGGTGAACAAAGCAACAACTATAGGAATTAATATAATACAATAGATAAAAATATATATCCCTGAGTTTACACGTTCAATATTTATTGCCGAACGTAGATAATAACATCGGCAGAATAACAGTACAAGTTGTGCAAAACGTCTTTTTGACGATCTTGCAGAGCGATTTCCACAAAATAACGATTGACGATTGATGAAGGTTTGTTCAGTACCGCATTTACTTCGGCGATTTGTTGACATCACTCCTTTCTTCTCAATATTGGCTGTGTAGCCGAATTTATATGTGGAAAAAATTAAATCTGTCAAGTAAAAACCTTATAAAAGCAATAATATAAAATACTGAATAAAAAAGGAGGCAAATATACCCAGCATAAATTAATGCTTGCCTGGATGCATTTTTGTAACGGAGAAAACTTGCAATTCCGCTTCCATAAAGGGTGACTTGTGTTGGCGGTGATCCGCATAGAATCAGTACTTTACGTATCGAAGAAGACTCACGCACAAGATTGCATTTTTTTAAGCATTTATACTGCTATAAACAGTGTATTCCCTTACTTTAGTGCTTCTCAATTTTTGTACATGGTATATTAATATGCAAAAAAGAAAAGAAGAATTTGTTAAATAAAGAAGAAACGATAGAATGATATTTTAAAAAAAATCGTAAGAATCAGCAGATTACTCTAAAAAACGTCAGTAGACCTTCACCCAAATTTTTGCACAGCCTACTTAATTGTTTCCTGTTTGTATATTTTGCAATTCTCAAATAATTTTTAAAAGTTTTTGTATAATGTGATAAAAAAAATTTCTTAGCTTTTTAAAAAATTTGGTTGGAGTAGCTTAAGAAATAACAAATATAAATTAATAATTTCCATATTTTAGAAAATATTAAGTTTTAAACTATTCCGGCATAAACCTGTTCAAAGTCTCAAATTATTTAAAACTTTAAAATGTACCAATATTTCATTGAATTGAATTGGCCGAAAAATATATAAAATGGTGTTAAAAGTTCATTTTTTGTGTGACGATTTTTTTAAATTCTGCCGATTTTGACGATTTTTTGGAAAAATCCTTGCCATGTTTATGTTCATGTAAAAGCTTAAGCTGAAAGTCAATCCTCGGGTTTTTGCGTCACCGCATTTCTTAATTTGTCTTCCGTTATTTTATTTTTGTTCTTTTTAAAACTTTTTTCTCCACAAAAATAAAATTAACAAAACAAAATTAACAACAATATGGACATTTTCATCGATAACAATAAATTAATGTTTGGTATGGACTCTCAATTTTATGTTTTTAGGTACTGTGTACTGAACACAAATCTTTATTTGTTTATTATGAATAAATTCACGTTTTATGCATTTATTCTTATTCACTTTTTTTATTAATATACCTTTTTTTAATTTAAATAATTCCATACCCTACCCACATCACATGCTTCTTTTATACATGTATATAATTCGCGGGAAAACTCATGACAGAGAAATGATAGCCATATTTGATAGTTTATGTTCAACATAATTTCTTTGAAATAAGTTTGAACAACTATTTCGCAATATATGTGCAAATAAAATTTCATGCAGTCCACGCTAGATCACTTGCGTTAGTGATAGCTGTTGACAGTTGCGAACATAATTATTTCAAAGTTTATTGCACTTGAAGACTTCTAGTTACGATTACATAGCATTTATAACTGCGATGAACGCTAACATAATATCTTAGAGAACATCTGCAGAAAGCGAAAACGAATTTCTTCATCTTAATTTAATTCATAATTCATTGGGAGCGTTTCTGTACCCTACGTTGAAATTTTTATTATTATCATATAAATATTATATATTTCACAAAATTATACTTAGACGTAATATTTTTAAAATTATTTCAGCAGATTTACAATGGCTGCCTTTTACACACACATCCATTTGTGCTTATTTGACAACGCATCTCATAAGATAACTTGTGTTATAACAAGTCTCTCATAATAATTATCACAAGATTGAGAAAACATTAATTTGATTAAAATTGACGTTCTCTTCTCAGAAATTATGTCATGTCTAAGGCCGACGAAAGGTACGAGCTTAATTTACAAATATTTAATGAAATAAGCATAACCACCATTGCATAACGTAAGATATACATAATCTAGCTGGACCAAATTAATATATCTTCAATCTGGTTTTTCGTTGCAGCATATAACCCCTCGCTTAAATACCTTTCACATTTATTTGTCTAGAGTTCAAACCTTCTTTTCTTTCCATTTGTCAAACAAACCTCCACGGTTAGTTTGCATACGTTTATGTAACAGCCTTAAAAATTAAATTCCCAATATAAATGTCATTGGTTTTTATAGTTATCTCTTATAGATTTCGGTGACGCATGTACAAATTTCTATATATGTATGGAATGTAAACGTATTTATTGCGTAGTTAAACGTATTAGTTTAGATACTTTCCCAAAATTAATTACCCAAAAAATTTCTTTTTTGGCAATGTAATTAACTGTGGAATACTGTATGCGAAATATGCATTATTAAGAAAAAAATTACAAGTTTTTACTCGCTGGACATTCATTACACTCCATAGAGTGTAACCTAAATTTTGAAATTACAAAAAAATATATTAAATTTATGTACCTCAAGATGGGGAGAAGCTTGTAGCAAATTCAAGTAAAAACTCTACTTTGATATCAATAAAAAGTAACGATTTTATAACTCTTTTCATATCTTTTACTAGCACTCAGGAAGTGACCCCTAAACATGCGCTGCATTGTGCTGCAACTAGAGGAAAGAGTTAGTTAGAGAAATGACAGGAGGTGAACCTTCACCGTCTTACAACTCTGCCTTTGCACGTTCTTTGTTTATAGCAGGGTTGAGCGCCTCTGATGTTTAGAAGACGTATTAAAATTTGAAGCCTCGTTTTTGTAGGCATTTTTAGAAATTATTTTACTTCGCCGGTGCTACACAATTTCGGGGAAATGAGTGGTCTGATATACCTGTGGATTGCAATCAGCTGAAGCTGATACTGTTCAGTGACCACAGACTATGCCACTGAAACCTTCCAACAACAACTGGCACAAAGACACACTGATGCACATGAAAAAAAATTCGAGATGTTTTTATGATTTAGTCTGAGAAACTGGGGTTCAACTCAGGAAATTTTTGGTTTTGTAGACAAAATGCTTCAGCCATAGCCACCCTCATTCAAAGAAAGTGTTCTTGGCATTCGAAAAAGGCAATGGTTAGACTTTCAGAACTTCTCGTACAACGAAAAGCAACGCAACGTAAGGTCGGTTTCCATTCATAATCCAGCCATTGGTCTATACCGTTTTTTTTATTATGTATTAACATGGCTTTTTAAGCCACAGGTATATTTAATTAGAAATTAAAAAAAAATATTATTAAAATAGGTTTTAGCGCAACTTTCCTAATTTTAGAAGTTATTTTTGGGATGTGTGTGTGTAAAATGTGATTTTTTTTACCTCTTAAGATTCAAATATATCTCATAGTGTTATTACTATAAAAGATAGGTACTTTCCAAAAAGTATGTAATATTTTCTATAGCAATATCACTTAATTAAAGCTAATTTTCTAAATAATATATTAGTCACTTTTTTTTATTTTTTTATCTTGGACCAGTGCTCAGGGGCTATCCCCTACATATGCATTGCATTGCACTGGAACTAGAGAGATGGATAGGGTAGAGAATAGACAGGTGGTGAAAGTGGTAGGAAGATAGAGCTTAATTCTTGCACAACTCTGCAGTTGCGTGTTAATTAGAAAGCAAAGTTGAGGCGTCTCTGATGTTTTTTTTGACTAAAATTCCTATCAACCATCCCAATCCGCGTATTAATAGGGAACATTTTTTACGCTTTAAGCTTCAATGCAACATCAGCAAGAATCCATATTTTTTTGGCATGTTATATTTCTTGTAAAATTAACATTTCCTGATAAATGCGTATAAATGGATTGCTAAATATGTAGTTCGCTTCTAACATACTAAATAAAAATAAGAATCATATTACAAGAAATACATATATTCTTTGACGCACTTGGTTAACATTAATGTTGTTTAAAGAAATTCTTTGAAAAAAAAAAAATTTAGCAACGTTTCACGCAAGTTCAATATCAAGTGGTGTGGGAGTTTCCTCTTAGTAATGAAGATGTTTATATATTTAATTTTTAATAGCACAAAAAAATTACTGCTTTGCGCAACGCGTCATAGTTTAGAGCGCTATTTCAAAAAATTCATTCAGCTGATGAAAAAAAAAACTTATAAACATTTGATTTGGGGTCGAGCACAGTGTGCGACTAATTGTTATTTCTTTTCTTTCACAAAACTTACACCTTGTTAAAATATGCATTTATAAAATGTTTTACCAGCAGCGTAATAATGCTATTTTTATTGGACGAGAATAAAAGACAATTTATGAAAAAGTGGGACACAGTATTCTTAGCATCTGAAAAATAATAATAAATAATAATCAGACAACGAATCCAATAATTGATTTATAATTCTTCTAGTTTTTTTGACCACTTTTCATATTAATTAATTACACTAACTATTTAAGCTGCAGGTCCTTTTTATATATGTAATATTTATTTTTATTCGATATTTCGGTACTCCTTTGTGAAGCTTCTTCAGGAAAGTTGGTTTTTGTTTATAATAAAAATAATTAATAATAAAAATAAAAATTAGAAACAAAAACCAATTTTCCTGAAGAAGCTACACAAAGGAGTACCGAAATATCGAATAAAGTAAATATTACATACATATGTATATAAAAAGGACCTACAGCTTAAATAATTAGTGTAGTTAATAATTGATTTATTGTAACTTTGGCAAAGATACGGCTACGGCAATATCCATATTTCTCTTTAAAAATCACAAATTTCGATTATTTATGTATCTACATATGTTTGTTATATAGTTTACCCTGGTCTATATGCGGCATTTTATTTGTTGGTAATACCGAAATCTTCAGTAGTAGTAAGGAATTTTAACTAACGTTGAATAATTTAAATACATAAATCTCAAATTTCTTTAGTTTCTTTTTTCTTAAATATTTAAACAAAAAAAACAAAGTGCCAGATTGCTGATTTATCGAATCCCAGTTTAAACGATGTTTTTCTAATAATAAATAGTCTGTTTCTTCAAACCAATTTTCTAGCACCGAATCCACTTAAATTTTATATCACTGACAAACCATCATTAACAATTTAAAATTTTTCCCATCACTCTACTATGCGCTAAGCGATTTTAAACTTTGCCTGCTAGCTCAATGAATGCTCAAAAAACACATTTTGTACCCAAAACAGAAAGCAAAACATTTTTAAGAAACAAACAGCAAACTGCACGTTTTAGAAAAGGAAAATAACTAATAAAAATGGTTACTAAACACAGCTTCAAAAAATTTAATATGTCTTCTTGACATCAGATACGCCGCAATCTGACCTCTTAAAGGGTGATTTACATTGTCCCACAAGTCGTACGACATGCCAAATTTTTGTGTAGAAGAGCACAAGTCGGATGGTCTAAACGTAATATGTAATGAAATTATAAGATTTTGAGAGAAAATACGGATGAAAATTTGACAGTCGTAGGGCTCTCTTGATTTTTTAAAATTTTTCAAAAACCAACGCACACCATTAGATCAGGGATGCATTTTTATGTAAACAAATGTGAGAAAGCCAGGGAGGGAAAACTGGTTTCATAAATTTATACCAATTATAAAATCAAAATGTACATTTTAGACCACGACAGCACAATTTTATAAAAATATACGTATATTTTCTAAAAGTACACTAAAATTTTTGACCACGAAAATAACATATTCGAAAGTTATAAAAATATTTTTCAAGGTTATTAAAAAAAAAATTCAATTGCACAAGAACTCCATATCCAGGAAACAAGCAAACAGCTGTAGTTAAATTAAATGAGAATGTTTTCATCTTACTTGATTTTATCCATACCAATGGTGTAAAAGCCAGAAAACAACCATTCGATTTTTACTCTCTTTTTTTGAAATACGGATGCAATTTCATTTTTTTTTTTCGCTCATTTTACGTACGACAAATCTTATGGTCTAAAGCACCCTTAATTAACATCGAACTGCAGAACTGTACAATAATTAAACTCTATCTCCCTACCACTTGCACCATCTGTCTATTCTCTACACTATCCCTCTCTCTATCTAGTTGCTGTGTAATACATTGTATATGTAGAGGATTTTCCAGAGGATAAGAAAAAAAGTTTTCAATTCGAAGTTAACTGGAAATCTTGTGACAAGTCCATTTTCAATTAAAATTATTAAATTGTTATTTTGACATACAAAATTATTGAAACAATTATAATCGAAAACAGCTGTTGCCAGTGATAGGAGCTGAAAAATTTTTTGGACGGCGCCTACTAGCTAAACGTGAAGTTGCTGCCATACAGATAAGTTACACAAACAAAATTTGCTCACTTGTATATTGTTAGATGCTGCGATTTTTGCTCTCTTACTTCTTTTTAAGATAAAATGTAAGTTAATGCAAATTTGTAAAATTGTGAAAAATTTTTTAATAATTTCTTTATTCCTATTACGTTTATAATAACGGAGGCTTGTAAATATAATCACCGGCGCTAATAAAAAGTGTCAGCGTACGACTGAAATTTCTAATCTTTGTTTTAATCTTGGATCATGCGATGTATTATGCTGCAACTAGAGAAAAGGGATAGGAAGAGAGATGACAGGTGGTGAAGCTTCACTATCATACAACTCTGCTTTTGCACGTTTTTTGTTAATAGCAGTTTGCAACGCCTCTGATATCAAGGCGACGTATTACATTTTTTTAAGCTTTGTTTTTTGTAGCCATTTTTTTCTTCGCTGGTGTTAAATAATACCGACGAAAGGATGGCGTTCTGATGTGCCTGTGGATTGATTACAGCTGAAGGCGGTAATGTTCAGTGACCAGTGACTATGTCTTCGTCACTGAAAAGTCTCGAAAAAATGCGACATGCTTTTATGACTTAGTCTGAAACTGAAGTCGAACCCAATTCTTCTTCAAACATCGCCCCCCTAATTATTTTTGTTTGAACCAAAATATAAATTGTTTCAACTATTTTAAGATATCGACCCTTGTGCGCGAAATTATCGTATGTTACAGTTTTTTCGAAATCGACTTTTTTATGCAAAATGGTTCTAAATCCATTAATTCATCTGCAGATAAAGTATTATAGCGATAATTGTTATAGTTATGGAGATAACATTATGTACATTTTATCGTATGTAACAGCTATTGCTGTCAGGCAAATAAGAAAAAGACGAATAAAAACGCTCTCCTGTCAAATTTAGTTTTTGTAACATACGATAATTTCGCGCACAGGGGTCGATATTAAGACATATGACAATATGATTTAATAACATACCTTACGGATCCCCAAAATAAAAAAAATTTAAATACACCGAAGTTTGTCAATTTTTCAGCTTATATCGAACTCAATTTTTCAGTTGATTTGTAATTAAATTATTTTTTCAATGTATTTAAAATTTTGGTAATTGAATAGTATAATTCGTATCTAATATGCATTTCACACTGATAAAGTTAAAAATGTTTTGGCAAGTTTTTAAAAATCTTACAACAAAATGTTCATACTACAAATATTGTGTTTTACTTGACGTAAGTAAACGGGTAAGCTTAACCCATTAAACTCCAAGATCATTACACATAAAAAAATATTGTAACTAATTTATTTTTTAAACTTAAATACAATTAAGATATATAGAAAAAACAAAAAATTTAAAAAAAAATATTTGGAAGTGTACTTTTAGAGCTGTACTCGGGCGAGTACAGTGGCGTCATGAGTATGCTATTTTTTTAAGGTATGAAAATTTTTAAAGCATACTTTTTCAACACATAGAGCAACATCGCATTGTTCACATAACCATCTTATTCTGTTATGACATTCACGACATCGTAACTGATTTTTTACCCTCTTAGGAAAGTGGTTTTCACCACTAAATGCAACACCAGGAGCCAACGACCGTTTCGAAATATTCGTTTTCTGGGTATAGCCAATACATATCCTCTTTATGCATTGAGTGATAACCACTGTATAATAAAATTTCGATAAATACTTTCAAGTCTTCTGCGTTGAAGGAGAAATTGTGCGCGTTAGCTTGTGACGCATAAATACAAGTTTGCTCAACGATTAAATTAACCACTTTTTCATCAAATAAGACTGCAAAAACCTCAACCGGCGATTTTCCACTTAACTCTGCGATCATATTGAGCTCATTGTCCGAAAAAAAATTGGTTTGATGCATTTGAATATCACAAGGTCTCTTTGTCCACTTAGAAGCTATTTCGCTTGATTTTGAAGACACCATTGTCTGTCGCAACTGCTCAAGTGGAATATCATCTTCGCTATCGCTGCCGAAAAATACTTCGACTTCACCTGGTACATCATTTGGCATATGATCAAAAAGAATATCATCAGCATTACCCTCCTCTTCGTCTGTGTTATAGTCCGGATCTGGTCGAATAACACGGTGCGACAGTCCAAAAAACCTGGGACCGGATATTATTTTTCTTGTAGGTCTTGTCGAGTTAAAGAAGAATCCAATAGTGAAATATGCCGGACACCTCCAAAATCCGGATTTACGGTTCAAAAACCGGTTTTTGTACCTTTGCGCACTTATAAGCCTGTAATTTTGTTGATAATAATCCGATTTTCAATTTCTTACTAGATTTGGAAAGAAGTAACTGAGATCTTTCGAATGATATATAATTTATCTAAGAAAACTTGAGAAATTTGGGTGTTATTGTCGAGCAAACACAAATTTTGTAGATTTTTCAAAAATTTTTCAACTTTGGTGACGTTTTTATACATTATAATGTAATAAATTATAATACTATTTAATTTATTTAAAAAGTACGTTTATTAACGATTACAACGCATATTTGGGGTTAAAAATAGATAAATAATTGACTGAGTTATTATACTTTTCATGAAAATAAACTTTTAAACATTTTATACAAATTTTATTTTTGGTCATTTAACTCAAAAGTGTTTGCTTGACCGTTTTATTTTTAAATCAGCATCATCAGTTTCTCGTTAAGGTGACCAGCAATATTCTGAAATCATTTTTATTATATTTTTTCCTTCAAAGCGTTTTTCAATAGTTGCCATTTCCTGGTGAAAATGTTCGCCTTGTTCATCACTGAACTGGCCCAGGTTATCTGGGAAAAACTCCAAATGCGAATGCAGAAAATGAATTTTTATGGACATGTTGCAGCCCATTTCACCATACGCACTTAAAAACTCATTGACAACTGTGACATAGTCGTCGCTTCAGTGATTTCCAAGGAATTTATCGCATAGCGCAACAAAACTCTTCCATGCACGTCTTTCAACGGAACTTAGCTTGTTAATGAAATCTGCATCTCTCATAATTTTTCGAATTTGAGTTCCAATAAAAATACCTAAAAGTTATCAAAACAGATAAAAACGTACTAGATATGTAAACAAATTAATTAATACCTCCTTTTATTTTGGCTTCACTTAAGTTTTGGGAACACCGCTTTGAGATGACAAAAAGCGTCGCCGTTTACATCTAATTTTTTTACAAATTGTTTCATGTGTCCCAGTTTAAGATGCAGTGGTGGGAGAATAACGTCCTCAGCTGTAACTAATTGGTCATTTAAAATGTTTTTCCAGCCTATTCTATGTGACTCGCGAGATGGCCATACTTTGCTATCATAACGATTCGGTGCACGACTATCCCATTCACAAAGATAGCACGGTTACTTACTTTTACATGAACCATCAATGAAAAGTCGCCATTCTTCTGCATTATAATTGTGATTTAATGCCGAAAATAGTTTTGGTACATCAACGCAATACACGAGATCACTGTCATTGGAACTAGTCTTAAAACTTTCTTCAAGTAACCAAGTCCGGTCACTCTTTCTACCAGATGTTATAACGAAATCTTTTTCCACCAAATACCACTGCTTTAATCGCGACCCGAGGACTTCAGATTGCCGCTTTGACAAGTGTAAATCGCGAACAAGATCGTCGAAATCAGCTTTTGACAAAAAATGCAGCTCCGTTGTTGTAGATCTGGATGGAAGGAACTCATCTTGTTCAAAATTTTTTTTCTTTTTTAACCCCAAATATGCGTTGTAATCGTTAATAAACGTACTTTTTAAATAAATTCAATAGTATTATAGTTTATTACATTATAATGTATAAAAACGTCACCAAAGTTGAAAAATTTTTGAAAAATCTACAAAATTTGTGTTTGCTCGACAATAACACCCAAATTTCTTAAGTTTTCTTAGATAAATTATATATCTTTCGAAAGATCTCAGTTACTTCTTTCCAAATCTAGTAAGAAATTGAAAATCGGATTATTATCAACAAAATTACAGGCTTATAAGTGCGCAAAGGTACAAAAACCGGTTTTTGAACCGTAAATCCGGATTTTTGAGGTGTCCGGCATATTTCACTATTGGATTCTTCTTTAACTCGACAACACCTACAAGAAAAATAATATCCGGTCCCAGGTTTTTCTACTTCATTCAATTTTGTAACACTGTGTAATCACTATATCGAAATTTTCGTGACCTAAAAAATGTATACATATCAAGCCATTGTACTCGATTGGGTACACCGATTTTGTTACTCACATAAGGTTGTCCAAAAAACAATTTTTGTCCTGTAACTTTCTTTTTATCGTACACACAATCACTCTTCTACAGAAAACTATAAGAAACTATTATCTGGACGAAACAGTATTTACTCTACGCAGCTCAGTTGTTACTGACCTAGGTAAAAATCATAAATATGATAAAGTGATACACAAAAACAAACAAAAAAAAGCAATAACGGTATATTTTTCAAAATATTTTTTATGGGTGTTTTAAAGCACAATGTGACAAATGCAAAAGCAGAAGAAACGTTGTATAATTTTTTTTGCAAACAAATAATAAAATAAATAAAAAAATAAATAAAATAAAATAATAAAAATAATAAAAATAAAAAAAAAATAAAAGTTATAATTTGGGAAAAAAAAGTAGTGTTTCTCTGTTTTATCTGATTCTTCGCTGGATATGCTGGGAAACTTTAATTTTTTTTTATCTTGGACCAGCACTCAGGAGATGGCCCCTACACATGCGGTGTGCATTGTGCTGGAACTATAGGAAAAGGATTGTAGGAGAAATGATAGGAGGTGAAGCTTCACTATCTTTCAACACTGCTTTTTGCACTTATTTGTTTTTATAGTAGTGCTGTAACGTATCTGATGTCAAGGAGACGTATTAAATTTTAAAGTTTCGTTTTCAGTAGCAATTTTTAGTAATTATTTTACCACGTCGTTGCTACACAATACCAACGAAGGAGGGCGTTCTGATGTGTTTGTGGATTAGTTACAGCGGAGCCGTTACTGTTCATTGACCAGTGACTATGCCTTCGCAACTGACACCTTCCGACAACAACACAAAGACACAAAAATTAACAACAGAAAAATACGAGATGTTTTTATTAGTCTGAAACTGGAAGAAAAATTTTTAGTTTTGTAGTCAATGTGCAGACTACTTCGACCATCGCCACAGAACTTGAATTTAAATAATTTAAAACATTATAAATTTAAAAGAAATAAATTAAAAACATTTCTTTTATATTTCCTGAAAACAGTTTATAAGTTCGGAAATACAAATAGCACATTGTCAATACAAATTAATTCATTGAGGTACATTGCGTGTATTTTGAAAATTTATAATGTAAATAAAACATTTAAAATGATTTGATCACTACAAAACAAGTGCTAAGAATTTATTTTGAATTTAATTTTATAAACTAAAATCTATTTTTAGTTAATACCTCGTCGATTTGCACTTTTAATAGAAAATCTTAAGCAATTGTTTTATTCTAAAATCAGAAACAGACATTTGTTTAAAAAGTTTACGAAAATGTTTTTATTAGTTTGACTGGGCAACATTGACGTCACTTCTTATTTACCGAAATTGTCGATTAAAATGTATCCTCTGATTCATCAATTTATTTATTACTCGCATCCCCAGAAGAACGAAATTGTTTTAAGAATTTCAGTAATTTCCAGCTACAATTATTTTTTTTGTTATATTTCCCCAACGGAAGTGCAGTGAGTCCCAATAATCAAAGAAAAGTCCAAAAAACGGAGTGGAGGAGGGCTAAAATATACTGTTCCTTTTTAAGATAAGAGACGTCTTATATCACCATAAAAATTGTATTGTTGAAATTGCGACAGTGACGGCCGCACGATAAGAGCCAATAATTCCTATGATAGAGAACATTTAATCTCTTCCTGATTCCACAGATAATACATCGAAACCTGAAATATAAAAAATTCCACAAATGATGTTGAGAAACTCAATCACATTCAGGTCGAGCCACTCGCATACCATCCTCGACGTTCTCATGGTCGACTGAATGGCCCTAAGAGCCGCTTGACTATCTGATAGTATATAGATATGGGCCCCCTCATGCTGGTACGGAGATACTCGCAAACACATATTCCGATGACATGAACTTCTGCCTGAAAAACTGTCGGGTATACACCCATTAGTATCGATTTCATAAATCGGGGTACGCTGATTCTCGCCCTGTTCTACCATTCTCCAGCTTGGAACCATCAGTATACCACATCTAAGATACCGGCTCAAAGTTGATAGAGTTGGTCCTCCAGTGATATCCAGTCGTTGATATCCACGCGGAAGTTTCCCGGTGGGGCCATCTCATCAATTAGGGTATGTAGATAATCCGCAAGACCCTCAAACGTCCCCTGATGTTCTCACTCCTCAGCTCGGAAATATCCGCTAATCTCAGGGCATCGGAAGGAGCCTTCCTCTCGATCTGAAACGAAAGTTTATTCAGTTAATTGGGCCTTAATGAAAATAATGGTTTATATGGTCCATGGTTATGGTTATATGGTAATGTTAAATAGATCATAAATTGGGTTAGTCCTGGAAGAGTCCCAAGTCTCCGTGGATTACACTATACATGTATGTGCGAGCTAGTCACATTATCACATATCACATAATCATTGTTAGAAAACCCGCTTCTAAACAGTCTCAAAATGAAATGGTATTCGAAGAAGATGAAAATAGCTGGGTTAAAATTTCGAATACTGTTAATAACTTAATTTTAAATATACTCGTATGTATTTAGCATATTTCTTGTAAAAACATTTACTCATATACATATGTAGTTCACTAAAATTAGTGTTTATATATATGATTCTAATTGTGCTTTTTCCCTTATAAACTATATGTGAATTTTATTATTACATACCCTATGATATTCTCATACAGTATGAAAAATATCATAAAGCATTTTATTACAAAAGCAACTCAATAATTGAGGAGGAAAGCATATCCATATAGTACTATTTCGGGAATGCTTACTTAGCTCATCACTGGATTTTGCTAATTTATGAATACAAACCCAAGATCTATATGTTTAAAATTCAATTAATCAAACGAGAATTGTTTTTTTTGAATATCAAAGATACAAACTAAAAAATCTATAAACAAAAACATAACATATATAAAATAAAAACATAAAATATAGTGTTTATATTAAACAAAATGGATTTTATATACAAAAATTTTTTAAATCAAAAGTGATATTTGAATATATAAGTATGTGTGTAAAATATAATAGCAAAGTGATTTAAATTCCCGAAATGAACATTTTTTTAAATATGAACAGATATTTAAAATGTACTCTTATACTGTTTCTTTTATTTTTTTATTTTTCTGGCAAGACTGCACTAATTACGTCAGTACACTTTGTGACAACAGAAAGGTTTATTCTGATTCAAGGTGTATTTAACTAGGTGCCATCACAGGCTCAGCTGACAATTTTTTGCTTTCCGAAGTTTTATTCAAGTTTATGTCAAAAGTTTGTTTATTACAAAGTTTGTTTTGTACAAATCGAAGCAAATACAAAAAAAGGAAAACAAATAAAATTTTAAACCATTTAAAAGTGCGAATATTAAATAAAATTTTTTATATTTAAAGCGAAAGTGCAAAATGTGTTACTGCTTTCTATGCAAAAAGAAAAATGTTTCCGGAAATGTAGTATTTTATAGCGTCTCCAAAGACGAAAATGAAAGGACACAGTGGATGACAATATGCCAAAATCCCACATATGTATTCACAATATTGTGAAATATTGAATATATAAAAATATTGTGTATATGTACCTCTTTTATTTTATTCTATAAAATTAGTTCAGTTTTTTGTGTTTGGTACAAATGTACCTATATGCATGTACGTAGTTATCACAACTGCAAAATGTTGCAATAGTCATGGATTTTCCGTCGTAAGCAACAATATACTAAAGTGCCATTTCTCGTAACGTATCCCATATTTATACTGTTTAACATAATGAGGTGGCACTTCACAATACTTGGGAACAAATGTTATTTCATTTTCATTGTCTTCAGTGTCATTTTCTTTATCATCATCATCACGGTTTAATAGGGATTAGTTACTCGTGCCAGGTATTTCGCAGCCATATTTTCCCATTAAATACAGCTCCTTTTTATTTCTTTCTCTTGCCTTCTTTCTTCCTTTCTAGTTTGCCTGGGACCTATACCCTGCCCAGGCCGACAACCACAAGTTTTAAAATACGTACTGCAGCCTTATCTTTTATGGGTTTAATTAATAGTTCCAACTCAGGAACTAATATTTTTGTTTGAATAAAATTGTAATGAATAATCAAGCAAATTAATTTTAATAACTTCAACTTACACATATCCAGAGGGTGGCGATGGCACGATGGATGGTAGTCTGCACGTTGACTACACAACCAAAAAACATACCTGCGTTCAAGTCAATTTCAGACAAAAATTTTAAAATAAAAATAAACATCTCGCATTTTCCTGATGTGCATTAGTGTCTTTGTTTGTCAGTTATTGTCAGAAGATTTCAGTGGCGAAGGCATAGTCACTTGTCACTGAACAATACCGGCTTCAGTTGATAGCAATCCACAATCGCATCAGAACGCCCTCCTTCGTCGGTATTGTGTAGCACCGGCGAAGTAAAACAATAATAAAAATGGCTACTGAACCGAAGCTTCAGCACTACTACGAGTATAAACAAAGAACGTGCAAAAAACAGAACAGTAAAATAATTAATTAAGCTTCACCTCCTGTCGTTTCTCCTACTATCCCTTTCCTATAGTTCCAGCACAATGCTTCGCATGTGTAGGAGTCATCTCCTGAGTGCTGGTCCCTTATTAAAAAAAAACACTGAGCATATTTTGCAACAACACATTACACGTTACCAAGCTCAAAAAGAAATGGCACAATCGAAGCATTCAACTTTTCCATTGTTTGAAATCACACAAAATAATTAAAATTCACAATTTATCTTTTGTTTTGCACATATGTTTTTGACAGGAGTTGTCTATTATACAACAAAATATGAATGTGGTTGTTGTATTGTTGTTCTCCTTATGATGCCACCTAGTTAAATACACCTTGTTATGATTTTAGTAGAAGCGAGAATCCACATGTTCCCAAAAGCTCAAACCGAAATTAGATTTTCTACTCAACTGCTGTTGGAGATTAATTGTTCTTTTTCCTTCATTCTAATAAAGAGTAAACCTATGTATGTACGTACGTTTGTGCTTCAAACGTCAAAAACTAGTTGAAAAATTCTGTTTTACGTGAGAACAAACTTTGTATTTAAAATCAAATGATTTTAAAAAATTACAAATCTTACACACACTTTTTGTGCAAAAGTAAAGCACATTAGCGGAGTTCGATGTTTGGTGCAAAAGGTCTTGCAATATTGCAAATGCAAAACTTTGTAGCTTTTCTCTGCAATCCAACAACAAAATGTACAAGTTTGCTTTTTCTACACCATTGCGCTTTTGCCATACTGAAAATAGTTTACATTTCATATATACACACATAAAAGTCTATATTTATTACAATATAAAAATGATGTCAACAATGAAAAGGTTTTTGTTCATTTTTTCACTTAAAAAAAGTTTTTTTATTTTAAAATGTTCCTGTACCACAGATGTCAATGATAAACAGTGTGCTGTTGAAAAACTACCCATAATTTCATAGTGCTACCATACTTTCATCGCATTTAAATACGAACATTTAATTAGCCCTGAAAAAATGAAATGAATGAAAAATTTAAATTACAGTTAACTACGTATTTAAATACCGACAAAAACTGGGCATAATGTGTGTGCTATTTCAACAATTAACCTAACTTAACCTAAAAACGCATTGACAATTGCAATCTCAAATGCACAATATCGTGAATTGGGCTATTTTGATGATGGGTGGAAAACTATAAGATATATTATATGAGACTGAGTGTGTTTACATATTTATAATTATATTATTATAATTGTAATACGGTGTTGTTATTGGCCAAAAGACTACATGTGTTATAAATAAATTAATTAAATAAATAAAGAATTATGTTTGTAATTGCACAAATTTAGAATAATCAAAAGAAATTTATAAAATATATAATGTTTAATGTAACTATAAAAAACTTCGAAATGTATTGTTTGTAAATATTTTATTATTTTTCTTATTTATGAATAAATTATAACTGTATTTGATTTCATTAAAAATTACTTTAGAAAAAATATTCATTTTGGTTGACGTTTTGAGAGAAAAATTGGCAACACTGACAATACATACATTATAATGCATACATAAATAATATTGCATAAATTTAGGGTTGAAAAATATTATTACTGGATTTTAAGATAGCGGTAAAAGTGTTCTATTACGAAGAACTGTTTTACCTATTCGTTGCATTTAGTAGAGACTACCACTATTACAGTTTCAATTCGTCTTTTGCTTTGAGACCATAAGTCATTAGAAAAGGCGACATTTGGATTCGTAGTAGACATTGTTGATTTTTTTTTTAGAAATAGTTGAAATTGAAAAAAAAAAGTTTAAGAGACAGAAACTGTTTTTTTTTAAATAATTGTTTTCATTTTACAAAAAATAATACGTACAGTCCATTTCATTTACTTATTAAAACTAAAAAAACAAGAAATTTATTGTTTGTTTGTTTTTAAAGTTCCTAACTGCCTGGCCCACGATGTCACTCGATATTGTTCGTCCGCTTAATTACATTGAAAAAAAAACAACGACGTAGTGGGTCAGGCAGTCAGTAATTCAATTAATGGTTTAAGAAATGAAAAGGTTTTTAAAGTATGAATGGTACAATGAAAAAAGGGACTGTGCGAATGTGGTCGAACCAGTTTATCAAACGAGTTTGCATTTGTTATTATGACACGCATTCGATAGACATTGCCTAATTGGGAATTTGTGTTAAAAAAAATATATAATATAAAATATATATAATATAACATATATAATATATTATATATAGATGAAACAAGGTAGCTTCACTTTCATTTTCATTCTCTATCTGTCAGACAAACTTCATATATGTACATACATATACAAATTTGCTTTCTTTTAGTTTTATATGGAGGTTGTTAAAAATAAAATAAATGAAAGGGAATTAGTTGAAGAAATAAGATAAATAAATATATTTTTAATGAAGAGAAGCTTGAAATTTTGAGAGACAATTTGACCAAAAATAGGTGCAGATATTTGCTCACTTTGCAAAAGAATCAATATCCTTTACAGAAAGTAAAGGTTGTTCAAATTGCATTTATTCTCCCAAGCGAAAATCAATATATTGATTAATTTAGTAGAGACAATAATAACAATCAAGTGCAAGACAAAGGGTGGCGATGGCTGAAGTAGTCTGCACGTTGACTACAAACCAAAATTTTCCTGGGTTCAATCCCGTTTCAGACTAATAAAAACATCTTGCATTTTTTCTGATGTGCATTTGTGTGCCTTTGTGTCAGTTGTTGTCGGAAGGCTATAATGGTGCATGCTCGATCACGATGGTTCACCTGTAATTATGGGTAGTATAAGTATTGAGGAATCAGAAGCTCTTATTGTTTTTGGCATGAATATTCGATGCACTGAGCACATTTTCCAGATGTGGAAAATGTGCACTAAAAACGGTGTAAGACATACTTCAGGCCATCTGATCTCCTTACTATTTATACCGCTTACATCCGACCAAAAATGGAATACAACTTTTATATATGTGCTTCAAAGACTATTTTGACGTTACTTGAACGAGTACAGGAGTACAGCATCTTAGCAAAGTGAGGTGCTTTTAGTTGTTCTATCATTACTATAATTCGATGTGTTCTAATGAAATCGTTCTTCATTAAGAGCGGATGCATTTGTGGTCGTTTTGGCAGTGAATCGCACTACGGATACCTGAGGGGGTCATCCCCTGAGTACCGGTTCAAGAAAAAAAAACAGAGCGACTACCTTTGTAACTGTCGCCAACTTGGACCGTATTTACACCTTGCAATAAACGCCGCATGCAACTTTTTGTTTGAGAGTAAGCGGTGTAGAGAAGAAATCTGGGTGAAAAAGTTTCAAAGCGACGTCTGACAAAGTAAAATTAGCATTTTGCTCCATTTTCGTTTTTAAATTCAAAGTGTTGTTATCTTTTTTACTCAAGTAAAAACGTTTAATTTTTTGGAAAACTTTTGTAAGAAAATTTTTTTAATTACAATTAAATACGAATTGAATTAAATATTATTTAAAATCTACGTAGTATGTATTTATACAAAAGTTTAAAATTACTCGTTTTCAGTTGAGTTTATTTATTTATAATATTTAACAAGTTATAATAAACATTAGTACACCATAGTAATTATTAATAAATTATTGACTGATATATCAACGTCCAGTTCAAACGACAGAAGCTTATAAGTTTAAACTATGTACGTTGCTACAGCTCTTAATGTAGACATCTTATCAACGGACAAGTGTTTAGTAATTTTATGAATATATATATATATATATATAAATATATGTATGTACTCTAACGTTGTAAGGTGTGTTTTAATTGTATTTAAAAGAACTTTTCTTCGCTTAATAGCAGTATTTCATTTTATTATTAAATTTTTTTAGCACGTTTAAAAGTTGACCGAAAATAAATGATTTGAAAAAATTCAAATGTGAAAGCGACAAGAGTTTAAAAGCAACTTAAATAGTAAAAAGAGAGAAAAAACGCGGCATTTATTGCTTAGACAATTTTTTTTATTTTTATAAGCGACAATAACTAAATCTAGTGTTGCCAATATGTATAATAACAAAAATTAAATAACTGAGAGCTTTGAATATAATGCGTGATTTAAATTTATTTTTAATTATTATTTTATTTTTTTAAGTACAAGATATTTTAATGTGTCAATTCTGAAATACAACAAACAAATACAATAATATGGAGTCCTGTAGCTACGTAGTCTGCAGTCTAATGCTTCAGACTTACGATACTTACGACGTTAATACGTATGAATTAATTGCAAATTAAAATATATTGTAAGTTTGCAAGTTATTATTTATACGACTATAAATGATTATAAATGATTTTTAATCTACTGTTTTGTGTTGTCTGATGTTATCTGGTAGCACTATGATGAAAACGCAAAAATGTTTGAAATAATTGGCAACTTTTTGCGTTTTATTTGCAAATAGTTCTATTGAATAGCTTTCGTGAGTTAATAAGTCGCTTAAAAAAAATTTACGGAAATATTTTACGTTGTTATTTGCGAATTAGGCGTGCGTATGAACGTAGTAACAGTGTGCCAGTGTTCCACTAAAAGATTTAAACTTGACGCAGTTTAAGTACTATTTCGATGACATTTCGTAAGAAATTATTGAAACGCGTGGACCAAAATTGCATTATTTGTGAGATACATGTTCTTTTAAAAATTACACCTCAAATTACACTAATCGTAAAATATCGTGCGTTAAATTGTTTTTAAGGTAGCAAAAATGGCGGCAAATTTATATAAGGAAAAAGACAACCTTAATTTAATACTATCTCAGCTATGAACAATTTGCGTAAATATTTCATATCCATATGTATTTTTAAGCAAAACACTGCTATACTGATTATAAAGAAATTTTTCATGTGCATATAAATTTTTTTTTGGCTTACAAAATGCGAAATATATTTAACATTGGAAAAAGAATTAATTATTTTAATTACTAATCCGACAAGAATAATCGAATAATTTATTTTAGTAATTTAAATAATTTTATTAAAAATTTTTGTTATTACTGTTGGCAAAATAAGGGTTAATGGTAAGAAAACAATAATTTTTTATTCAATTATAATTTAAATGATTCATATTTAATAATTAAAATAATTGCTTTTATAAACTCAATTCAAAGTTGCAAGTTTTTATTCTATTTTTTTAAGTTACAACTGGTTTCAATTAAATTGCTTACATACGTATGAAACATACATACATATATATGAAACATACTTACTTTGTCAATTAATATAACATTTGTGTAAAGAGAAAAACAAATTTCAATGTAGTTAAAATCTCTATGTTTTAAATTAATAAAATTTTAATATGTTTTCTGAAAGCATGACTGTTTACATCAGTGTTAAAATGTGATCTTTTCTTTAGTCCTTTTGCTTATATTGCATTTGTAGATATAGATATATGTACTACATACATATGTGTACGATCTTATTTTATATCAAAAGGTATCATGACGTCAGACGTTTTGAAATTCAGAAGAACTAAGACTGATAACATAACTATTGGAATGCATCTTTTAGAGGACGAGGGCTAAATTATGAATACATCCATACCATATTTGACAGAGTAATATTACATCGAGTGTAACATGAATGTCCTAAGCTGTTCTTAGACATCTATACATGCAAATGGACATAAAAAAGAGAAATTGTAATCGAGTGTTGCTGATTGGCGGTTTGTTTCTATACACTCCTGAGCCGCTTTACAAAAGTTATATATATTAACCAAATTCCTAAGTGGTCGGTCCACGCCCATGCAAATATTGATGTTTGTTTATATTGAGAGCGGGGAAAGTATTCAAATTATGTCTATAAATATTAATAATAAACAGTATCGGTTAAAAATTTGGAGGTATTTGATAAGTGGACATGGGGGCTTCATTATAAGGAAATAAAATATTTGTGTATGTATGGAGAATGACATCTGTAAAAAAATGGGATGGATTGGATAACTGGACGTGGTACCTCCAATACCACAGCAAAATAGATTTGTGTCCATCTAAAGAACGGTAGCAGTAAAAGTTTCGAAATTTGGTAGACATAAGTATGTAGATTAGTGATGTTATAGATATTCGTATCGCATAATATTCGCTTATTTCATAACATATGTATCGCCAAACATTCCGCGAAAATTTTGCGAATACGATCAAAAACAAAATACAGGAACTGTAAAAAAATACATAAAAAAAATATACGTCTGTCCGTGTGTCAATAGTAGACCTGAGTCAGTTGCTATTTAAACTCAGCCGAATCTGTTCCATATTTTCCGACATACAGCTGAAGAAGCACGATCACCTCTTTTTTTACTTAAAATTTTAGTACAAAAACTTCCATAACTTCGAAACGGCTTGATTGATTTTGGTGAAATTTAGTCCGTGTATGTAACAAGTGGACTTTAAATATCATTTGGATCCTATAGGTGTCGCTGCTGCCATTGCCTAAGATAAATGAAATCTCAACGGCTCGAGCGATTGTTACAAAATTTGGTACTTATGCTCAGATATATATAAGGATAACCGATTTTAATGTAAAAATGTGGTCTGTATGACCGGGTTCAAAAAATATGTCAAAATCCGGGTCGCCTAAACGGTTGAACCGATTTTTATAAAGTTCGGAATGAATGTTCAGATAGGCACTTAGACAGTTATAGGAGATAAAAAAAAGTTTGTTTGTGTTACCAAACTCGAAAAATAGCTCTAGATACGGCGGCCTAAAAGGTTGAACCGATGAACCGGTGAAATTTGGTTTACGCATTGAGTTGGCTATTTGGAGTTATTTAGATGTTGGAAAGAACTAGTCCAACTGATCTGAAACTGATCTAAAAATTAGTTAAATATCCGGAACAACTAAACAACTATGCAGAAATTCAGACGAATATGGGATGTAAAGTGGGCCAGTGAAGGGTACCTAAAATTCGATACAACCGAATATAGCACTCTATTTGTGTAATATAAATTTACTCAGTAGTGTATGAGGATATAAATTTTCGTTGTAAAGTATTAAAAAATAATCATTATTACTCATTATGATTTAAGATCAAGTATGACTTTCACCTAAAAATTGCTAGTATTTCTACTGAAAACCAACTTATCGCTGGTTCTTCTGCTATAGGGATCACAAACAAATCATATTTATTTTTAAATATTTTGCTACTTCTTCTTCAATAAAAATGGGTTTTAAAAATATATTTATTTCTTGTTTATAATATAATGGCGGGTAGTTAATAAAACAACAATAAAGTTATAATCGACTCTTAAAATTTATTGTATTTTCTATGTTGTCGAAAGAATTCTTTCTGTCGTACAATTACATTTAAAACTTTGTAAAATTTTGTTTTAACTGTAATTACACGAAAAGAATTATTTTGATTCATAAATCATTTTGTTCATAAATCTCTTGTTTGGGATTTGCTGACTGCAACTGTCCCTTGGCCAAGTCGCTATGTTGTGCCATGAAATTCACTAAAATTTCAAAATACTTGACGAAACAAACCAAAAAAGTTTGCTTCAAGTATAACAAAAAAAAACATGTGTGCACAGTTAATAAAGGAAACAAAAATTATGTAACGAAAAGGACTATTGTAAGTTTAAGATGGTCAATTTATAGCTTCATGTCGAAGAGAAGAAAAT
The DNA here is from genome assembly GCA_963924685.1 of Dexiosoma caninum. Classification (NCBI taxonomy): domain Eukaryota; kingdom Metazoa; phylum Arthropoda; class Insecta; order Diptera; family Tachinidae; genus Dexiosoma; species Dexiosoma caninum. The sequence continues at coordinate 60,383,269 of OZ004729.1, forward strand.
AACGGGGAAGTATTTCTCATATTCTATTTATAAATAATAATAAATTAACTGAATTTATTTTGGGAATATATCTTTATATATATGATTCTAATTGTGCTTTTTTCCCTTAAAAAATATATGTGAAATTTATTTTTACATACTTTATGATATTCTCATAAAGTATTTTTTTAAAAAAGCAAACTTAATAACTGAGGAGGAAAGCATATCCATATAGTACTATTTCGCTAATGCTTACTTAGCTCATCAGTCGATTTTCCTAATTTTTGAATACCAACCCAAGATCTATATGTTTAAAATTCAACTAATCAATCGAGAATAGATGTTGAATATAAAACACAAAAACCAAAAAATCTATAAACAAAAACATAACAATCCATGAGTTTACTTTTATAACACACACACATTTCTATATTTAGATTTTTCTACTCATCTACACTAGACTTGCCATCGGCCAGCATAACTAAAGTATTTTGAATCAAATGAAAATTTAAAAAATGAAACAAAAGAATATTAAAATCTTACACCTCATTCTCGTTTGTGGGTCCCCACTCTCCAAGATTTTGACTTTTGGATGTGTTAGAAAGAGCAAGATATATTTCCTGCGCTTTCCGGTTTGTTTCCCTGACAATGATATTCACCATATCTGGTGTAAAAATTTCCTTAATCGGTTAATAAAATTTTGTTGTATATGTTATTTGTATTAAAAAGTTTTAGCATTCGAGAATATGGAATAAATTTGTCACAGCAAACTGATTTATTTTATTTATTATTCTAAGACCTTCTAATAATTCATACTGCATTCTTTTACGAATTTTGGTATTGTTTGTATTCATTAGAGAAATAATTCGTTCAGTACAAACGTTACTTGATGTTACAGAAAGCATATCTAAAACAAGTTCAGCAAACTCTTGAAAGGGCTTCGAGCTACCAGCAGCTTGGTACGAAAAAAAATTTCGACCAAAAAAAAATTAAATTTTTACACCATCTTACCAAACACGTCTTGGTATTGCTCAAATGACTCTTTTCTCCACTGTTTTTCATTTTTGATTATTAGCATTTAATATTAAAGAAAATTTTGGCTGTTCTATTGAGCTCGTATTTGCAGACAAAAATATCTTACAACTCTGCTTTTGCACGTTTTATTTATAGCAATGGTACAGAGCCTCCGGTATCAAGGAGACGTGTTCAATTTTGAAGTTGTTTTAGTAGCCATTTTGATTAAGTGTTTTATTTCGCCGATGCTATGCAACACAGACGATGGAGAGTATTCTAATGTGTCTGTGGATTGATATCGGCTGAGGCCGATACTTTTCAGTGACCATTGACTATGCCTTCACCCTTCACCACTGAAACCTTACGACAGCAATTGACACAAAGACACATTTCTCCACATCTGAAAAAAAGAGAAATGTTTTTCTGACTTAGTCTGAAACTGGGCTCGAGCTCAGGACTTTTTAGTTTTGTAGCAAACGTGCAGACTACTTGAGCAGACTACTTGTCAATACATGAATTTAAAACAAACATAAAAAGTAAAAACTTAACAAGAGTTATAATAACATATTATCCCCAAAACTTCCTAGCAAAAAAAAAAGTTTTTCCCCAAAGAGAAAACCCTTATGGATTTTCATGACATTTTTATCCCCCATCACAAAAAAAACCACTATTTGGGGACAAATCTTTAACACTGAGAGCGCTGCACTGAAAAATAATATTGTTGTTGTTATGTTATTTATTTGAGAGAAAAAAAATAAAAAAAATAAACCTGAATCAAAATCTCGCTTGTGTGTAGTGTTACCACCAGACAAATTTCAAACTTTACCCTGGGCGGATGCAAAATTACCACATTGAACTGAAATTACGCTTACTTTTAAATTTTTTCAACAGCCGTATGGAGCAATATTTTTCTATCACCGGATGAGTACCTGCATGGGGTACTCTTCGCAGGATATTTGGTAAGGGAGACCAGCGCTCCCTAACTAATAACCTGTATTCCAAAACGTACAAGAAGTCTCCAAAGGGGCTTGCTACGGGAGTTGGGGCTCGCACATTCTCATTAATTTGGTGAAGTCATTTTGGATTCAAATTTAAATTTAAGAGTTTTGGCTCCATAATAGCGAACATAACAAATTAATACATGTAATATATATCGAAAGCACATCTAAGCATATAAAAAACTGTAAGATAAAAGAAAAAGTCTATCAAAATTTATTTACGTAAAAAATCATTAAAATTTGGGGAACTAAAAACATGAAAAAACATTAAAGCATCATGTCTGGCAACTATAATACCGATAATAAAACACTTTATTAAAGTGGAGAGCAATTTGCCACGAACAGTTGCTTACTTAACGCGCAAGTTAAAACGTTGGGACGTGCAGTTCGTTTGTGGTTTTGGTAAAAGTAAAATTCGTGGTCGAGTTTTAAAAGAAATTTGTTCTTTGAAAGTGGAATATTTAATTATAAAGTGTAAGTTACATTAATGGAAATGAGCTTTGTTAAAAATATTATGGCATATGTCTATTGGAATCACTTTTAGATGCAATAAAAAATATAATTGTTAATAATAAAAATAATATTAAAGTATTCATGAAATTAATGTAACATCGAAGGTGCAATAAATGAGTCTGAAAAGTACATGAATCAAAGAAATTGTATTGAAAAATATATTTTTGCGCTTAAAATAAGTTAATTATAAAAATTAAATAAATAATAATAAAAACAAATGCTTGTTTATAAATATGTATTTACTATATACCTACATGCATTCCTACTTTTGTATTCTCTGTTATTCCCATAAAGTTAAACATACTTATGTACATACATGCATACACACATATGTATCTATGTATCTAATAGATACAAATACAAATACCGGGACAGTTCCATATAAATAATTCAAAGCGGTTTTTGTCATCATAAATAGTTTTTCTTATCACTTTTATTTAATAACAAAATAGTTCAATTAATATAGTATTAAAACAAGTAGAACAAGCATTGTTTTTATACTTTTTTTTTGCTTTTCGTTATTCATTCGCACCTTTAAGCAGCCAAAACAGAGGTTGAAAGTGAATTGAAAAAAAAATATTTTAAACACACATAAGAAAGCTGTCAATACCGTGCAATATATTGCCAACAAATTTAAAGCAATTTAAAAACAAACGGACAAATGTCAAATCTACAAGAAATCACCGAAGAACAGCAACAAATTCTAGAAACGGTGAGTAGTTTTGTTTATGTAGATAGTACCCTGTAGGAAATGTCTATAATGAGACTGTAGCGATACATTGTGAACGTTGTCAGCAGTTCTACAGACCAATTATACACCGTAAAATCCTCTTTTTTATATAAATATATACAAGTTATGAGATAATCAAAGACGACAGTTACAGTGAGAAAATAAAATAAACAACTAGACAACATAATAAAAACCAATTCACTGTAACTTAAGAAAATATAGTATGTCGACAAAGTAAAATAAATTAAATATATAAACTTTTAAATTATATTTATTTTTGAGCGATGGTCTTTTTACAAATTATTATTTAGTGACGATGCTACCTATTTGGTAGCGAAATATTGAGCAATAAATAATAATTGAAAAACTTTTCATAAAAAAGACCATTAAAAAATTTTAATAAAGGTCAAAATAAAAATAGAAGTGATATTAAATATATAAACTCAAAAATTAACGTTTCACAGTTCATAAGCAAACTCAACTAAGTACACAACTAAGTACTAACAACAGTTTATAAGTAAACTTAACGAAGTACTAACATAATTAGTAAAATGAAAGTTATTATATAAACTCAAATATGATCGTTTCACAGTTCATATATAAACTCAAAAATTAACTTTCAAGAGTTTATAAGCAAACTCATCTAAGTACTAACAAGAGTTCTTAAGTAAACTCAAATAGAATAATATTAAAAAATAAAGAAAAATAAAGAAGTAAATAATTTTTAATAACAAGAGAACGTTGTGTCTCAACTTACATGTATTTATCTTTAAGAATCGTTTTGTGCCTTTAGGACACAAATGAGACTAATTGGAGACATTGGAAACAGATATTCACTAGTGAATTTTAGTAATTGCAGTATAAACTTTTGGAACTCTTTACTAGATATTGCAAACAGAGGTATTTATTTTCAACAACTCGAAATGAAACATCTAATGGGTCAATTTTATATTGCGACCGAACTCCAGTTGAGAAGCAAGAGGCAAACCACAAATTTGTGGTTGCCAAAAAGCACTGGAATTCTTTTGGAAGATTTTTGTTTTTTGTTGACATAATTCATTTAATTTTTATTATTCTCTATTTACTTTTAACAATTTTCATTCAGTTGGTACGAATTACAGAATCAATAATGTTTCCGTTTTTTTAAAAGTAAAAAATGTACACATTTACTGCCTGGCCCACGATGTCACAAATAATGTTAAAAGTTTTAATATTTTTTTTTTATTTCTTATTTGGTATAAGTTAATAGATATGTGGGAGTAAAAAGTCGTGCGTTTTTTCTCAATTTTTCAAAAACATGAACAAATTTGAAAACGTGAACATCCGTAGTTCATATTTTTGTGAGTTCACTGTATTGTATTGTAGGCCACAGTAAATATAAACAAAGTTTGGCAAAGTAAACTACAGCGGCGAAAAACTCACCTGATCTGTCGAGATTACCTGGTGTGAATTTGCCTTGGTTCAATATCAGGTCTGTTCTGTAAATCACTTTCTGTTAGTGATTTGAAATCACTGAATTGGTGTTCTGCACACAAAAATTTTAATAATCTCGTGATTTAAAATCGTCAACTAAATGACTGACGATTTGAAATCACTTACTTATTTTTTCTATGTATTTCGTTTAGAATTTAATAAACATGCTGTAATATATTTCATGTGATTTGTTTTCTATTCAATTTTGTAATGAAATTGGGTTTGCTACATATAAAAACTTAAATATGAGCAAATTTATAAGAACACTGTTTTTATTTTGTAAATAAAGTTTTTGTTTTGTTTGGCAATGCCATGGTTTACATATTCGTTTTAGCAGTCAGCTGGTTAATTTTTTCGAATATGTTTTTGAGGTTGCCAAAGTAACACAGTCTTTAGAAGTCATGTAAATATATAGATATTTTACCATCATTTTTTTTTTTTTTTTTTTTTTATCTAGGACCAGCACTCAGGAGATGACTCCTACACATGCGAAGCATTGTGCTGGAACTATAGGAAAGGGATAGTAGGAGAAACGACAGGAGGTGAAGCTTAATTAATTATTTTTGCAGCTCTGCTTTCGCACGTTCTTTGTTTATACTCGTAGCAGTGCTGAAGCTTCTTTAGTAGCCAGTTTTATTATTATTTTACTTTGCCGGTGGTACACAATACCGACGAAGGAGGGCGTTCTGATGTGATTGTGGATTGCTATCAGCTGAAGCCGGTATTGTTCAGTGACCAGTGACTATGCCTTCGCCACTGAAACCTTCCGACCACAACTGACACACAAATGCAACATCAGAAAAATGCGAGATGTTTATTTTTATTTTAAAATTTTTGGTCTGAAACTGGGGTTGAACGCAGGTCTGTTTTTGGATTCGTAGTTAACGTGCAAACTACCATCCATCGTGCCATCGTCGTCTTTATTTAAGACAAACTTTATATACTGTTGTACAAAAAATCTAATAATGGTCAATAATTAAATTATTTTTGTGCAAATTTATAAGTAAATGGAAAATTTAAGTAAATTTCGTTAATGAAAACACTGGCAACTTCGCAATTATACATACATATCTATGTATGTAGGTATTTCGTTGTGCTAATAAAACATGTATCCATAGGACTTGAAGAGTCCCGCAAATATCGTTTTTTAACACCCTCTTTTTTTAAATGATGCTTTCTTAAAGCAATTATAATTATACAAATAAGAACATTTTGCCCAATTTGAATTTGTTCTGTCCAAAGTTATGGAAATGTGGCAAATCGATATCTTTTTTGAATTAGAATAATCCAACATTTCGTTACGTTTTCTTTTTCTGTGAAACGTGCACGTTAAAGTTAATTTTCTTTTACACGAAAATTTCCGTTTCTCAAACCCAACAAAATTTTGCAAAAGCAAACACTTTAAGCATAATAAATGCTTAATAAAAATACGATCAAGTACAATGACCTTCATCGTATTACTTTATTATAGTTTCCCGGTTTTTTATTGTTATTTTCAGTTTTTGCTATTCAATTTTTTAGCCAGTTTGTAAAACAGCGGTTTTAAACTATTCTAAACAATTCTTACTAGTTTTTTGTTCTTCTTACTCTTAGCTTTATTTTATTACCAAAATTTGATTTCTAAATACAGGCAAATCTCGGTATAACGCATATTAAGTTTATGCTTATTTCTTGTGTTAATGTTGAATTCTGTACTTAAGTGTGTTCGGAATCTTTAAAAAAATTTAATTTTATGATATACATTTTCGTCGAACATTTCAACTAATTCTATTGCTGTTTTAAAGTTGATCTTTGCCATTAAAAAAAAACACAAAAAAGACCCATTGTCAGAAGAAGTAGATGTCAAATATGTACTAACAAATTGTTCGTTGTTCTGTACCAAAAACGACATTATTAACCGATTTTCTATGCCGGTTTACTGCAGAAGTAGGAAACTTTAAAACGGACGCAAAATGGACTTCAGATCTAAACTTTTAAAAGTGAAGTAAACGGTTTTTTTGTGGCATAATTTTTCAACCAGCTACAACCCTGCATTAGCAGCACAAAATACATATACACATACGAAAACACATGTTCTGTGTTTCTTTCTTTTTACAGAGCTTTAAGCATGAAACACATTCGCGACAGCAGGCTACGAGCTACAGAGACTACAAATGTAGTTGGCTGCATTCGTTCCCTTGTAGCCGGCTACTTAATTATTTTGAAGACGGCAGCTATGAGCAACTGCTCACCACAGAAATGTGTAGTTGTATATTTCAGTGGTGCCACTTTAAAGCATTTCATTTTCATAAAAAAAACACTTGTTCCCAATATCCTCATTCCACTTAAATATTTAAAAACAGGCCAACTTATGTATGCAAAACTTCTTTGTTGTTAATATATGAGTTAATAATATAATATATTAATTACCGCTGTTCTTTTCTTTTCAAATAAAAGTAAGTATTATTAAGTTCTTACATATTAATAATTTCTCATTACATTGGTAGCACTATAATTGCATATTGTCGCTTGTCAAAATATAAATTATCCTAAGTTGGCGACAGCTACAAAGACGTCAAAATAATCGTTTCCATATAAACGTGTGTATTTTGATTTTGACAGATTGTAGCTGGCAGTCTGCTGTGGCGAATCTGTTTCATGCTTTACAGCTATACCTAAACAAGTCCGGAAAGCGTTTTCTAGCTGTCAAAAATTCTCATGCCCATACAATTTTTATGTAGCATACCGAAATAACACGGCGTCAACGCAACGGCCACGCTTTGCAATTGGATAATCCGATTTTGACAGTGCGTATAATAGTGAAGTAAGATGCAAATAAAAAGGTGAAAGAAATAAACATGAAAAAATATTTGTTATTAGAAAATGGAGGTAAGTAAATCCTCCAAATCGTCCATATAACTCATTGTTTAAACTTTTTTATAAAATGCTTATTTAAAAATCGCAAACACCAATAAACTTTATTATTAAAATAATAAGGGTTGTTATATTTATTTTTTTGATAACCCTGTTTTTTCGTTTTGACCTAGCGTTGCCGCTTTTATTTAGGTATGGCATTTCAGCGTAAAAGCTAGTCAGAAAAAACGTTCCGCTTTCCGGTCTTGTTTAGGTACGGCTGTTATTTAGTTGGCCATCGTCGTGCAATAAAATAATAACTCACACAAAGCTATGTACACGTATACATATTATGCCAGATGAATTAGTCTTATTTGTTTTGGAAAGAAAAAAGTAGTTTGCAGAACTATGTTATTTTAAAAAAAAGTTTCATTTCGTTGTACAGTGTTATTGGTTTGCTACTTTCTAATGCTTTTTCCTAATAATAAGGTGACGATATTAAAAATATTTTTTAACTTTTAACATCACACTCATGTTAAATTTCTCACGCACAATACACCGTTTTTTTCAAACATACTAACAATAAAATGCAATACAAAATTATTCAAATTTTCTTATATTACTATATTTCGGTTATTACTAAATCCAAATTAGGCAAAAGTTCGTAACGTAACGTTTTTAGTCGGAAAGAGTCATATATGAGACAAAATGCTAAGAGAACCAAGCCAAAGTCAGCGTCAATCAAAACCAACTTACACAGGGTAAAATTATTTCTTATTTTTATTTGTATTTCCCGTATTTGAAACGAAAAACAAAAAATATAGAAATAGCAACTTTGGTATGATTTTCCGGGCGAACCCACTTTCTTCTTTTGTATTTATTAAATTTCCAATCAAATTTCAGTCAAACTTCCAGATCAGCTGCTTACTAGCTGTCGTTTTCAAAATAATTAAGTAGCCGACTACAAGGCAACGAACGGGGCCAACTACATTTGTAGACTGTGTCGCTTGTAGCCATACTGCAAACCTGGAGATTTGAATGAAATTCGCGCTTCTTAAAATGTTTTTTTATTATGTATTTACATATTTTCAATTAATCATTTACAATAATACAATTTATTGCCCCGGTGCTAAATTAACTTTATGCAAGCGATTGGCAACTACTTACACTTGGTTAGCAACGAATTTATTATGATAAGAATACTGTTAACTACATTTCTACAAATGTGTACATATGACAGTTTTGTAATGCAGCCGAAGCGCGTTCTAACGAATGATATAATGTCTGACGGTTTCGTTAATCTGTGAAATTTGTTATACCGAACAAATTAGTTTTATATGAAAACTAGAGTCATTGATTGCCTCTATTTTTCATCGCAATGACAACAATTCTCTTCCACTCACGTGTTGAGTAAAACTCGATATGACAAGCAGAAATTAGATAGAGAAAAAAAATACCTTTCTAAGTTACATATTACGGTTTATAGTCATTTTGACGATTTAAAATATACCGCTATTTCGGTTTAATTTTGTCAGTAAGAAGGGCGTAAAATAAGGTGACCGTTTGTAATATACGGTAGCTAATGGAAAAGTATACTCTTCCTTATATTGGATTTTGTTAAACTGTCTGTTTGTTATACCGGACTTCGACTGTATACATACATAGTACATACATACATACATATATTAAATGATCTTAAACTAGACAATTAAACAAATACAAAAATAGCTTGTGTTCATAAATAAGTATGTAAATGTATTGTAATACGAAATATTAAAATCTACTTTTAGAAGAAAAAACAAATAATCAATTATTTGATTCATAATCCTTATCTGATGAGAAGTAATTATTCAATTTATTTAATCAAATTTACTTTGCAAATATTAAAATCAAGGCGTCCACTTTTCCATAAATTGTGTTTCTTTGTTGTCCAATAACAAATAGCATTATTATAGGGCTGGCAAGATTAATTGCCTGTCTCTTCTCTGCACTATCGCGTTTGGACTATCGATTGATCTTGCAGGCCATCCTGCTAAGTTTAACTCATTCGAGGCTTTTTTGAAGGATTTAACAGACTTTTGAAGTCCAGAAAAATTAAGGCGTTTCGAAAATCAATTTGACAGTAATTGCGGAGTGATTAAAAACAAATTTCGCAAATTTTCGACATCAATATCTTTCGGACCACTGTACAGATATTTGTCAAATTTGCGGCATCCGATTCATATTTTAAGTCTACAAAAATCGTTGGGTATTTAAACGCGATTTGACAAAGACTTTTGGAGTTCTTAGAAACAAACAATTTTTCGTCAACGCTATCTCTCGAACGAATCACCCGATTTTAATAAAATTGGAAGCAATCGACATTTCTCGAAATTAAGAGCTGATTAGATTTTGAGCTTGATCGGCTAAGTAGTTTAAAATTTATTTGACAAGAAGGATTATTCGAAAATCTTATTTTTGAAATTTATCGCAATCCAGCGAACCGAATTGGTTCATTATCTGTCTAATTGAGCTGAATATCTTTCGAATATGACACATTTCGTTCCGATCCATTGACGCATTCTTTAGTATGAGATCTTTACATACATTACACATACTGACATCATCGCGCAAATACTCAGATTCGACTACCATAACCTCTAAACTTAAAAAAAACTCGATAAAAGCAGTAACTTTCTAAAGCGATAAACTGGCACCTAGAAGGACACATGAAATATATATACATATTTTTTTTTTGCAAAAAAAGGAACATGAGGGAGATAGCGGGCAATTTCTGCGTGTCCGGAAATATCTAACCGATTGTAATGAAATTAAAAACAGAGATCGTAGACCGATCTAGAAAGACGCATACTCTATATTTTCTTTTTAATAGAGACCGAAGGCCACGTAGGTGTTAATAAATGACTCTCTGAAAGTATCCAATCGAAGGAGATAACAACGTAAGCGACGGCGCTTAATTAAAAATAAAACTTATCTCGTAAATTCCAATACTACGTTTACGTACGCCTTATTTGGTAGTAAGAACGTAAAATACTGTCGTAATTTTTATTATTGCGTCGTGAATAATCCCACTATTTGAAAATAAGTTGTCCAACGTTACCACTTGTTTGAAAACTTTGAATTGTTTTCTTTTTACTGTATTTATTTTCCTCTCAGGAAAAAATTTTTAATTCTACTACTTTTTCTAACGGCTTTATTGTCATTAACATATTAAGAGATAAAAAAAATGCACGCACACACATAAGCAACTTTAATAGAATAAAGATAAATCTGGCATATATTAAGGTCCACTCGTTCTTATTTTCCAATTACTGAACATCCATAACACAAAAATAGAAAACTTCATATTTTATTGAAGAGAACAACCAACTTCTGCTATTTTTTTGATTTCAACTGTTACCAACAGCAGAATGAGTCAGTCTTTGTCGAAACATTACACTTTAAAAATGAATAACAAAAAAACTTCCGCAAGATATTCGAAAAATACCTTCAAATGTTTGTTTCCTTAGATGTGTGAACGAATCTATTTTTGATTTCGACTCCATTAAAAACATTTTCACATGAGTGATTTAAACTAAAAAAGAAATATTAAACGTGCAATGATTTACTAAATACTTAAGACTGTATATCACTTTAAATAATAAATAATAAATCCAAACTTAAATAAATTAATTTTGAAAATGTTTAATAAATAAAAATCTATTATTAAGCACTCAACTACATACATATGTACATTGATGTGTACGAAGTGCGTTCAGAAAATAACGAGAATTTATACATTTCGGGAGTTCGGTGAGTTTGACTGTCAAAATTCCTATTATGCTGGTACACTACCCCTGATATATGGCAAAGTTTTCAGATATATTCATTATTTACTTTGTCTGTCTGCTAAGGTTAGACGAGCTTTTATGAGCTCTGCGAATTTCCTCATGTCCTTGAACCCTTTTATGTCACCTTTTGTAACACGTTTCAGTAATTCGTCGATCGTGAGTAATTTCCATTCACCGCTGTTTTTTTTTCATATTTAGCAACAACAATTTACGAACAATTTTATTGGCACTCGTTTCATATGCATATGTATAAAGCATTGGAAAAAATTTCATGTCATGAGCCATGGAATATGCCCAACATCATCAGCTACTACTCTTATTGTGTAGGACAGGATATTCCTGTAAATACAGGTATTTTCGTTCTTGGTCGTATTTGGACGTAAATTAAATATCTTTGCGAATCAACAAATTTACAATAAAATGGCATCGATGTGTTACTACATATTTTTGCATATTTTTTAAGACATTATTTATATTTGCATGTTAAATAGTTATGATTTTACTTATGATGTAATTATCTTCACTGAGACCTGGCTTTGTGATGACGTTTTTAATGCAGAAGTTCTCTGCAATAAATATCAAATATTTAGATATAATCGCCCTGCTCGAAGAGGTGGTGGTGGTCTGATTGCTGTTTCTTGCTTATACCCATCTGAAGTCATTGTAAATGAACCTTCTAACATTGAATTTGTTGCTGTTGCCGTAAAATTGAAAAATAAAAAAGCGTACTTGACTTGTTCTTATATTCCTCCGAACTCAGATTCTTCTGTTTACGATAACCATGTTCAAGCCATTGAGTCTGTTGTTTTACATGTTGATACAAACGACTCTATTTTTGTGGTTGGTGACTTTAATTTACCATCAATCTCGTGGAAATATACACCTGATACACCTTATTTAATACCGGTAAAGAACAGAAACTGCCATGATGAATTTTTAAACTATATTTTTGGATTAGCTCTGTATCAAATGAATTGTGTCTTCAATGATTTTGGGAAATTACTTGATTTGCTGTTTGTTAATGATGTTGATGATTGCACTATTATTCGTTCGGAACCTATTACACAGCCCGAAAACCAATATCATCCTACGATCGAAGTTAGCTCTTCTATTCCATCCGAAGATAAGTTGATGGCTTCTGTAGCTGGTAAAGTTTATTGTTTCAAACGAACTAACTATAGTTTGTTGAATGATTTAATAAAAAATACATGTTCGAGTGACATTTTCAATATTCCGATAAATAACAATGCGGATATTGATTCGATTATTACCATTTTTTGCGATAAAATCTACTCGTTTTTTGAAACTTGTATTCCTAAACAATTTGTTCGCACTTCAGTTGAACCACCATGGAATACGAGGCAGCTGTCACGTCTAAAAAACATTAAGAACAAAAATTATAAAAAATATAAACGGTCTGGTTCGTTTGTTGACTACGGAAAATACGCAGTCAGTCGTTCTCAATATAACCTGCTCAATCACGCTTTGTATAAGGATTATTTAATCAAAGTGAATAACAATTTTGTTCGGGACCCAAAATCTTTCTATTCATTTGTTAACTCTAAAAAAAAATCCAGTGGATATCCATCTGTTATGAAACTTCATAATCAAGAATCTAGCAACGTTGATGTTATTTGTGATTTGTTTGCTGAGTTTTTCGCCAGTACTTATTCTGATGCTGTTTACGATAATGGAAATGAATATCCCTATGCGCTTGCATCGAATCTAGTAATATCTTTTCCTGCACTAAAATGCACTGATATTTTGTCTAACTTGAAAAAACTTAAAATGTCGTTTAATTATTTTCCTGATGGAGTTCCAAGTTGCATTTTAAAGCGATGTGCTGAATCATTTGCCACACCATTAACTTTATTGTTTAATGCTTCGATAAAATATGGATATTTTCCTGTATTGTGGAAAGATTCATATATAATACCTCTATATAAATCTGGTAATAAGTCCGATATTACGAATTATAGAGGTATTGCTAAATTAAGTGCCATTCCGAAACTGTTTGAAAAACTACTTGCCGATTTTTTATGTCATCACACTGCATCGTTAATGTCACCTTATCAACATGGTTTTAGAAAAGGGTGCCCAACTACAACTATTGTTCTTCATTTAACTACTTTAGTCAATTATGCATTTACCCAGAAGACACAAACTGGTGCCATTTATACGGACTTCAGTAAAGCATTTGATAAAGTCAACCATCAACTTATTCTTGCTAAACTGGATCTATTCGGCGTAACTAATAACAGTTTAAACTGGTTAAGATCGTATTTAACTGATAGAAAACAAACCATTCGTTTTAACAACAGTTCTTCTAAGTATATATATGTCTCAACTGGTGTTCCCCAAGGCAGCCATCATGGGCCGATTTAATTTTCGCTGTTTATTAACGATCTTCCTACTGTTATCAATTTCGCCAATATACTAATGTACGCTGACGATGTTAAAATCTTTTATTCTTTTAATAATTTTATCGACCACGTTTATCTTCAGAATGATCTCGACAACTTTTTTGTATGGTGCAGACATAACATGATGGAGCTGAATTTAAAGAAATGTAAATGCATGCGCTTTTCCAGAAGTAACCCAATTGCAGCTAACTACTCATTGGGAGATCATCAGTTGGAGTTAGTTGATTCATTTCTTGATCTTGGAATTTTACTGGATCCAAAGCTAAATTTTTCTTCTCATATTCCCTTGGCTGTAAATAAAGCTAGAGGTGTGCTTGCCTTTATAAAGCGCTGGGCTAAAGAGTTTTCTGACCCTTACATTACGAAACAGCTGTATGTGTCGCTAGTTAGACCTATTTTAGAATACGGATCAATCATATGGGATCCTCACTACAACTTTCATAATATTCGTATTGAATCTGTGCAAAAACAATTCTTGTTATTCTGTTTACGTGGCCTTCGATGGAGCTCCTCAACAAATTTGCCTTCCTATACGAGTAGATTAGCATTAATAAAACTACCTACTCCCAAAAGTCGTCGTACAATGTTAAATGTGTCTTTTATGGTAAACCTTATCAATGGTAATATTTGCTCCGAATTTCTGTTAAATTCTGTTAAATTTAGTGTACCTTGTCGTAGTATTCGTCATTATAATCCTCTTGTTATTAACTTTTGTATATCTAATTATGCTATGGCTGATCCTTTTACGAGGTTATGCCGACAATTTAATAATTTGTCAGAATTTGTTGATTTTTCTCTAAATAATAATGTTATAAAGCATAAAATCATTGTTTTTCTGAATTCATAAATTCAATATAGTCATAAGTACATTGTTATTAGTCTGTAAGGATTATATCCATTGACTAAATTTAAATAAATAAATAAATTAAAAAAAAAATGTTATGAAACATATTTTGCTGTTTTTTAATTAGGTCCATTCTAATTTCACATTGCATGCACAATATTTCCTTTCAACATTATGACGAAAATTCCATTATACGACTGATGATGCGGAAAGACAGGTTGTGGCCAACTATTTTTTTAAAAATAATTGTTTTTGTTTTACAGTAAATTATATATAATACATACAATCCAAATCGGTTCATAAATGTTCTAGTTATGAAGTTGCAAATATAAGTTATCTACACACCAAATTTCATCAAAATCTATGAATTTTTTTTATTAATTTAACCAGCCTTTCAAGTTTTTGTTTCGTATTTACTACTTCAAACCTGCATATCACGAAATCCATGTAACGCACTGTTACGACGTGGTACTAATTGTCACTGATATTTGTTTTCATTATTAAATGTTATTTAAGGTAAAAAGTTTTTTAATTTCAGCGGTATAAAGCAAAATGCTCGCATACACTACGCAATTTTCTCTTTAAACATTAGATGTTAGTTATTTAAAATTTCAGAAAATTTACTTCAGATAGAATTTTCTTATCTTTTTACAGCTATTAGAAGCTTTCGTAGCAATATTATCTGCAAAAAATATACAGATAAATTGTTTTTTTAACTTTTAACATCCTCGAGCACATGTTACATTTGTCACATACATACAATTCCACCGTACTTTTAAAATACAAACTCGTTAGTTGCGATCATTCTGAATAATAAAATGCAATACAAAATTATTAAATTTCTGTCGTTTTAGTATATTTTGGTTATTATTAAATCTAAATTAGGCTAAAGTTCAGAGCGTTTTCAGTCAGAAAAAATCAGGCAAGACACAGCACTCCACGGGAACAAAGTATGAGTCAAAGTCAATCAATATCAACCTACACAGGCTAAACTGATTCCTTTTTTTAAATGTATTTCTCTTATTGTAAAACGAAAAACAATTAATGATTGGTAGGAAATAAAATTTTCATTTTACTATTACGAAAAGAAATTTTTACAAATTCACTTTGAAAAATGTTTTAATAAATCGAGATATTATATTTTACATAATTTCGCTTCTCTTTAATATTTGATTTTTTTACCACACGGATGACTTTTCTGTAGTATTCGTCATATAATTAACAAAATAAATTCAACATTCATGTATACTCACACAAAATTATAAAACAGTTACGAAAATATTACATATTAAACAATTTTTAACATCACAATACGTATCGAATGCATAATTATGTTCGATAATATATTCGATATACAACGAAAATGTCGCCGAAATGGCTAATTCATAATGCCAATTTAACATTCGATGTTCGAAAAAATATATTATTACTCGTAGTTAATAGCAAAAAGCAAACTGTAAAAACTTATATTTTGGACAAAGAACTGGAAAACTTTTTTGCACTTCAAAAAACTGCTAAAAACTACGCGGTTGGCAACTCTGTGAGTGGCGAACGTAATTGTAGGCGTTATGGGCACAGACGCGGAAAAGAACAAGCCAAAATGTTTGGTAAATATTGTTGAATTCGGAAGAGTAAATCACGCGTTTTTAACAACTATATATTTTTTTTTTATCTGGGACCAGCACTCAGGAGATGACTCCTACACATGCGAGGCATTGTGCTGGAACTGAAGGAAAGGGATAGTAGAAGAAACGACAGGAGGTGAAGCTTAATTAATTATTTTACAGCTCTGCTTTCGCACGTTCTTTGTTTATACTCGTAGCAGTGCTGAAGCTTCGGTTTAGTAGCCATTTTTATTATTATTTAACTTCGCCGGTGCTACACAATACCGACGAAGGAGGGCGTTCTGATGTGATTGTGGATTGCTATCAGCTGAAGCCGGTATTGTTTTATTGGGCGAAAATTTTAATAAAAATAAAATAATATATTTAACGGATGCTGCACCTTATGTGATTAAATCTGGTCTTTATTTGAAGGTTTTTTATCCGAAGGAGATACATGTTTAGCTGCATCATGCACCGTGTTGCTAAGTAGATTATTATTATTATATTTTAAAGAAATTGTTTTTATAATTTCATGCGGAAAGAAAATATTTTTGAAAGCTGCTTTGCGCGTTGCAGACTTTAAAGAATAGTATGCAGGCATACCTAGATGGGGGACGCGGTTGAAGGCTGTCGGATACTATGTTGAATATTTTAAAGGGTTTGAAAATGTTATAGTAGATTTAATGATGCAGATATAATTTCTATTAATAATGTTAAAGATATTTTAAAACCAAAAAACTTAAGCACTGAATTGGTATTTCTGCACACAAATTATGGCTTGCTTGTTGACAGTATACGCCAATTAGAGGGTTTTAATTCTTTAACAGCTCATGGCGAATTAATTGAAGATCCGGCAAAAGAAATTGTGCTCCGAAAGGCATAGAATAAATGAAAAAATTAAAAATAAATTAGATAAAGCTATATAAAAAAACTCTGGATTTAAAAAAATTTACCAAATTGTATCAATATTTTATAGTTCTAACAGGGAAAATTTATAATCTGAATATTCCAAAAACGAAGTAGCAGCATTTAATATGCACCAATAACTTCCGCTAACATGGACAGTTAATTTTTATTATATAAAAGTTTTTCAGACAAAATCGTTAAAGATTTACCTTTGACAATATAAAAAAACCCTTATTCCTTATTTACATAAATAAGAGTTCAACTTAATTTAATTTTGTATTCCATATGATTTGACAAAATCTTTGTTAAGAACGCATTGAAGCTGAGTTTTTTTAAGTTTTTAATATTATTAAATGTTGAAGAAAAAATTAATAAATTCATATTTTATTAATTTTGAATAAATATTTTTTGAAATCCTATCGCTATCAGACGATCCTATCAGAACTATTACTTTCGCTTTTTCCACGTTTTCATCGGCTTTTGATTTGCTGGGTCATCCTCATACATACTCGTACCACTCGTAAACTCTTGTTTCGACTTTACTCTATTTCTTATGGTTATTTCATGCTAACTCCATTCATTTCTTTCAACAAACCAATTTTGACAATCGGAATCTACAAAGCCGTGAAATTAAAAATTATCCCTGTTTTCTGCACACACCTCGTATATATCTACATATGTACATATAAATGTGTGTGTGTGCATACTTTTCTCTCAAACACGAACTTTTAACTTGAATTACTTTCCGTTACGTTGGCATAAACCTAAAATAAATTAATCGTATACAGCTGTATACACAATAATGGATCCACATTTGGCTATGTTCAACACATTCTATTAAAAACTTTATAATCACGTGATGTTACGGCGTTAGTTACGACTAGAAGAAGTAACATTTTTTTTTTAATTTTTACGTTTTTAATTCAGCACTTCCTTATTACAAATATAGTTTTGTTGTTTTATTTAATAGTGTGACGTCGTAAAGTTAGCAGTTGATACATTTACATATTTCTGTGCCCCATAATTTGACATGGCGATATGGCGTATCGCTTTTAAAAAGGAACATCAGTCTATCTGGGTGGCTATCGAACAACAAAGGTCGAATGTTAAATTCGAATTATGAGCTGGCATTTATGTGAAATTTTCGTTGACCGTCGGCGACAATATTTTTGAACACATATTTAAAAAAAAAGAACAGCAAAAAAAATTGTTTTTACAAAAATAAAATTTCGTTCACGAAAACTTTCTTAAGTCTGCCCAAAATATTTTTATTAATTTAATTATTCTTCAAGTTCTTTTGGTGATCAAAAACTCCTTAATCACTTACACGTTTCTTCAAGAACTCGAACATGACTCACCCTTATGATTGAAAAGTTTTTGATTTGAAATGTAATAACAAATTGTATAGCAAAGACTAAAAAGATAAACCCATTAGAAAAAAACTGGAATGACTCAAAACTAACAAATCAAGGAATCATAAATAAGTCATCAAGAAGAGTCGAGGTTAATGTACCATTTTATCCTGACAAAAAGCGCAACTCCCGCTTTTTTTAGCGCGGAAAAAAATTCTCGATTTGATTCAAAAAATGCTGGCTGGGGATGTACATTGTAAGCGAAGGTTGAATAGGTCCATCTGTTATGGTGATTCCGTGAGTACATATTAAGTGTATCTCAATGCAATTAGTCTTTAGGAGCACATTTGATATTAATTTTATATGTGTTCAATTGGCATTTAATATAGAACAGCACACATCATACAAATGTAAGTAAACAAATACCTGCATATAGATACAGGTACAACATATAGGGTGGCACAAAAGGAGCCATATGGTTTAAATGGTTTATAACTTTTTTATTTATGCGATTATTATAATTTTTTTTTAAATACAGTATATTATTGGGGAATTTTTTTGCAATTACCTTTGAAAAATTATATCCTGTAAGTGATGTCCATTTTCTGCTTCGCACATACATACGTATGTATGTATTTTGGGTGTAATGGCCACGATTCCATGATTTCGAATGCTTCATAATTAATTCCCCAAGTCTTCTTCACAAAATGCTGAAAAAAATAATAATTAAAAAAGTTATAAAGAATTCAAACCATATAGCTCATTTTGTGCCACACTGTAGAAAAAATTCACAGTCACTTACTATTTTTGAATAATTAATTTAATTATTTTTCTAAATTTTTATTTTTAAACTTGCACGACTTTCACTTCGATTGTTGTTTGATATTTTACTTTGGAAGCAGGGCTACCAGTAATGGGGATTTATCTTCAAAATTGGGGATTTCCCAACATTTTTGTGGTCGAAAAATTTCGTTTGGGGATAGGGGATTTCCTTGGGGATACTCAATAAATATTATGGGGATGAAATTGTTTAGAATTATATTTATTACCGATAGTTTTATAAAATTGCTTAAATTGTTTTGAAGTTATTAGTTATTTATTATTTTTTATTTATTCAACGCGAGTCGGAATGAATTACGATTATTTATATGTTTGTTGTATGGTCAATAGACACTTTATGACATAAAGTTTGTGCTGTATTTTGTTGTTGCTTATGCGAACTCATCAGTAGATCTTCAACCAAATTTTTTAAAGAGCTAAAAAAAAATCACATGTTTATATAAAAACTCCCAAACAATTATCAAGTATACAAGCAGGCTTAAGAACAATTATTTTATAATAGGTGCTTTTTTAGCAACACTATTTTTGGCAGCTCAGCTGTATTCATATTCATGCAACATGTTTACTAGTTGTGTTTCTTTACTTTTTTTTTTTATCCTGGACCAGTGCTCCATATGCAATTGCACTGGAACTAGAGAGAAGGATAGGGTAGAGAATAGACAGGTGGTGAAAGTGGTAGGAAGATAGAGCTTAATTATTGCACAACTCTGCAGTTGCGTGTTAATTATAAAGCAAAGTTGCGGCGTCTCTGATGTTTCGTTTGACGCATTATTTTTAAGCTAATGGAGCCATTTTATTTATTATTTTACTTCGCCGACGTTTTATTGCTCAAATACCGACGAAGGAGGGTGCTGTAGCACAGAAAACTCAGAAAAAACTTTTTTTCTGATTTGACCCGGCTGGGAATTGAACCTGTGTATTTCTGGTTGCAGAGCCAACACGCTGACTACTCGCCATCAGCACCCTATCTGGAACTGGTGGTAAAGTTCGGTAAAATGATTTATATAATAATAAATTTGACATATATTTTTTAAGGGAAAAAGCACAATTTTAAAATTAGAATCATATATAAAGATATATGTATATTCCCAAAATAAATTCAGTTAATATGTAATAAATTTATGTGAAGATTTAAACCAAGAAATTGAGAACTTAATAATGAAATTTCGATTGCTGGTGATTGAAGAGTGCGATTAAAGAAGCCGGTTTGAGGCGTCCCCTGAGCTATTGATAGGATGATTTGGTGACCATGAATACGCAGGCTGATTGGAGGAATCCATTTTCCTCCGTTTTCAGACATGTTGCGTTGTGAGTAGAAGTGGGCTAAAATGAGGTATAGATCATACCCTAGAAGCAGCAGTGTTGAGTTGGCCATTCATACACTAAGTGCCAGAATGTTTTCCATTTTCTATTTGCAATTACACTCATATTTCTTTTTTATCTTCGGATTTCGTTGTTGGAATAAGGGCCATCAGCACCTTAGTTCCATTCATTTTATTTGTCGCTCAGCAAAGTATACTTAATGTACTTATATTGCAGTCAGTTGACAGAAGTCAGGCTAACCTCAGTTTCAGTCGAAAGAAAATGTTTATTTTCGAATAAACAATTTCCAAGCAGGACATAACTTTCGTGGAGACTACTGAAAATTGTCTATTCCTTACACTAACACTCTCTTTATTTAGTTCCAGTTTAATGCATTACATACGTAGGGGATATCCTCTGAGCACTGGTCCAAGAAAAAGAAAATAGTTAAATATTTTACATCGTATTGAAATTTAATTCGAACACTGTTTATAAACGATTACTTGTTTTTTTTACAGTTCCGTTCCAACGTTGAGGATGTTTTAAATGAAACCCACGATGACTATTTCTTGTTGCGTTGGCTAAGGGCCAGAAAGTGGAATCTAGAAAATGCTGAAAAAATGTTACGGACTGTGAGTTGCTGTAGTTCGTAAAACTTGCATTATAATACGAATATGTGTGTTTTTCCTAATAGAGTCTAAAAACCCGTGCCATGTGGAATATAGACAGCTTAGAGAAGTGGGATGCTCCCAATGTCTTAAAGGAATACTTACCTTACGGCATGGTGGGTTTCGATAAAGAAGGTTCTCCGGGTAAGTTTTTCTTCTGCTTAGGGATAAATGAATGTATATGAAACAATATATTATTATATAAACAATATACATACATATATAAAATTTATATTTATAAAATTTAAATGATGCAATTATTTCTTTTTCACAGTGCTTGTGTGCCCCTTTTACAATTTTGACATTTTCGGCATGTTGCATTGTATCACACGGTTCGATTTCCAACGTTATGTGGTCATGCTATTGGAACGTTTCATGAAAGCCGGTTACGAACAAAGTAAAATTCATGGACCAAGGGCCAGACAATTAGTCGTGTACTTCGATATGAATGATTTTAATTTGAAACAATATGCTTGGCGCCCTGCCACAGAATTGATTATATCTATGATTAAGGAGTATGAACAAAATTACCCAGAAATATTAAAAATGTGTTACATAGTAAACGGTAAGAGAGGTCATGCCATGTTCTTGCCACTATTGTCTACTTAAAACGATGGTATTTCCGTATTTGTAGCTCCAAAATTGTTTTCAGTGGGTTTTAATTTCATTAAGAAATTTTTGGACGAATATACAATGAGTAAAATAAATATTTATAAGGCAGGTAGTGATAAATGGAAGGATGCTTTATTCAGTCATGTTGATCCTAATATTTTTCCCAAATGTTTTGGTGGAAACTATGTGGAAAACGGTGACGAACGATGCCTCAGCAAGGTCGACATAAAAAATATATATATTTGCGATACAGATTTTTGATTTTGAATTGCTTGTCTTTTGCAGATTGTTTGGGCCGGTAAAATACCCAAAGACCTGTATGTGGAACAGAAAGAAGAATTTGATAGTAATAAAAATTTCATAGAGACAGTGGTTAATAAAGGCAACAAACTTAAGCTGGAATTCGATGTTGGTGAACTGAAACCTGGCGAAGAAGATCAAATTTTATCTTGGGAATTTCGTACTATCGATTACGATATAAAATTTGGCATCTATAGCGTTGACAAGAAAACTGGCGAAAAACGTAGTGAAGTACATTTGGGTACAGTTTCCTCTAATGAAATGGATGAAATAGGTTTCTTTTTCACTCGACCAAATACTAAATGTAAGCAATTAATGTAAAAAACAACAGCTATTTATAATCTTGCTTTTAATATCTTTTTAGATACTGTTGTGTTTGATAACTCAGGTAGCTATTTGCGGAGTAAAAAGTTACGCTACTGGGTATCTTTGATCTCAGAAAATGATGATATTACCGAACTTCCGTCTCAACAAGGTCATACTGAAGTGGTTGCTCTTGATAAATAAAACATATTCATAAATATTACCTCGTAAAAAGTGAAAAGTTTAAGCTAGTAAGCCAAAAACTAATCGAAGGGAAACATTCTACACGGGTCAAGTAGCTTAAGTTAAAAAAGGGTTAATATAGAAGACTTTATTTTGTATATAAAACTTTACTTTGCAACGAAGTTTGAATTACATAAGTATGTACCGCCTTGTCGAATATTTTTTTTGCTCTAATTAGTTAGTGTATTACCAGATACAAGTTTTGATTTTCAAAAGTTATTTTTGTTCTTTATTAGGTCTGTTCTTAAATGTTTTTGTGTTGAATCTTTTCGCTATTGTAAATACATTACTTATAAATTAATGATTATTATTAAGTAAATAAGTTTTTGTTTAATAAAGTATTATTTTTGTTTCATTTAAAAGTTATAATAATGAATTTTGTTGTAAATTTTTGCAAATAATTTAAAATAATTAACACTATTGTTATTCCATGTTTCATGGAAATTTACAAAGTAAATCGGAAATAAATATGGAAAGTAATACGTATGTAAATAACTTGAGAAATAAAAAAATAATTTATTGTTAGCCGCTTGTGGTGCATCATCATATGTTAAGATTGGCTGCCGAGCGGCGTTTTCGCCTTCATCACTGAGGACCAGGATTTTGTGACATTTGAGCATAACCTGGACCAACTTGTGGTGGGCCTACCGGTCCAGACATTTGTTGCATTGGTGAATGCATCATCGGATTGGGGCTTGAACCAACCGCAGGTCCCACTGGAGGCCCAATTGCCTAAAAAACAAATACAAATAATGTTAAAATAATACTTGTTTTAAGAAACACTTCGTTTTATTCAATATATTTCAAGTTTGCTTCGAAAATACTATTTGAAGTTAAAATAATTTTTCCTTCGTTTTTATATTTTCGTCTTCAACAGATTATTTGCAATAAATATTACTTTTTGTTCTTATTTAAAATTTAATTACAAATATATACCCAGCAAAAAAAGTGAATGCGTTCACTCTGACTTAATATTATTATTTTTTTAAATAGTGTTATTATTCTTTCTTTATTAATCAGAATCAATAACCTAGCCAGCATAGGCCATAGGCGGTTACATAAATTATTATTATTATTCTTATTATATGTACATATAATAAATTATATATCTCATGCAAAGTCAAGGAGCTTCAGCTGCTGTGCGTATCGGCGCTTAAAAAAATAACTAATTAAGATAGGAAATTAAATAGATGTATTTATGTATGTATATATCGACGGCTTAATATCAAAAAGGAGTAACTCAATTTTTTTCAAAATAGCGTTTTCTGTTTATTATGGTAGACAAATGTCAGATACAACTCAAAATTTCAGCGACTATAATTGTAAATAACAGATTTATAACGATTTAGTCAAGTCAAAGAATTTTTTAAGAAAAAGCCCTAACATGTTTTTTGTTTTATATATTGCTTAAAATAAAATAAACAAAGCACTTTTGAGAGGCTAAAGCCGTATGACACAACTTTTATTTTTCATTAATTAATATAAAATTGATTGAAAGGGACAGCAAAGCCAGTAAAGACCGGGGCACATAGAATCCGTCATACTTTGCCTTTTTTAACTGAAAACTAAGTTCAAGTACACGGTTTCTTGTTAGTTTTGTCACATTCAGTACGTCTCCGTCAAAGCAAAGTACTAAACTTGGGCAATTTTTAACTTTTGACGTACGTAGAGTACTTTGACAGCTATGAAAAGCTTTGCCGTTGTAGGTTATTTTCGACCAAAATTGATTAAATTTCTTTTAGTGTGGAGAAATGAATATATTTTGCATTTTGGTTTATTTTGCCAGCCTTAGTAATACTGAATGTGTAAATTTTTTATATTTTACTTGTAAAGTTTTAGAATCAGGTTTTATACCGCGTTTATGTGAAACACTGTTAACACCCTTTTGTTTTAAAAAAAATCATTTCTGTTGTAACAAAAAATTCAAGACTGCTGCAGCAGAAGCAAAAAATAAAATAACACAGTATTTAAATCCAAAATAGAAAGAAAATATTTGCACGGGTTTATTTGTTTGAAATTGAAATGCTGTATGTACATAACGTTTTTACCTAATTTTTTTTTATAAAATTTGTGGCTGGTGGAAATTTATAACTGTATAACTGTAGTGGTAATTTAGAATTTTTTAAACAAATTTTGTTTGCAGAAATTTGTGGCAACGCTGGCTATGAGTTGATATCCGTCAACAGAATACTCATTGTGTCAATCTCATCCGTCGGTGAGTTAATGTCATTTGAGAAAGTCAAAGTATGACGGATTCTATGTGCCCCGGCCTTAAGAAACAAATACAATATAATATTTACATTTTAAGGCGTTGCCTTCTTATTTTCATTGAAAAAACGCTAAATATACGGTCAAAAACTGAGCTCAAAATCGCAGACATTATGCATAAATCGATAAGTTGTCAACGTTTAAAAGATTTTAAGTTCGAAACGTCAATTTTAAGTTAAAACTTTCTACATTTTTTTTTTATTAAAATTGGCCTATCAACATTTTTCCGCAATTATTAAAGGAATCAAACTATTCTATATTTAAAGACTGGAAAGATCAGTGCGATATACGCGTATCACATAAAGCTAGTTATTTGTCAAATGAAGGTTATAACAAACATAGTGAAGAAATAAAAAATTCAAGAAAAAAAATATAATATTAAAAATTGAATGAATGTGCAAACGGTAAAATTAATTCCCCAACTAAAGACGAGTGCTGCATGTTATAAAATGAAGCTATGGCTACATAATTCCACAATATACAATATTTTAACACACGAATCAGACAATTACATATGTTTGGAATCAAATAGATTGATTCTAGAATCTTCCGTTGTTGCTTCGTGAATTATTCAACATTTTGGGAAGATCCAAAATCGATTGCCAGAAATCCATCACATATGTAAGTATATTTAATTTTTTTTTTATCTGCGACCACCACTCAGGAGATGACTCCTACACATGCGAAGCATTGTGCTGGGACTATAGGAAAGGGATAGTAGGAGAAACGACGGTAGGTGAAGCTTAAGTAATTATTTTACAGGTCTGCTTTCGCACGTTCTTTGCTTATACTCTAGCAGTGCTGAAGCTTCGGTTTAGTAGCCATTTTTTTATTATTATTTAATTCGCCGGTGCTACACAATACCGACGAAGGAGGGCGTTCTGATGTGATTGTGGATTGCTATCAGCTGAAACCGGTATTGTTCAGTGACCAGTGAATATGCCTTCGACACTGAAACCTTCCGACAACAACTGACACACAAAGAAATGTACCTCAGAAAAATGCGAAATGTTTTTTTTTTATAATTTTGGTATGAAACTGGTGTTGAACCCAGGTCTGTTTTTGGTTTTGTAATCAACGTGCAGACTACCATCCATCGCCACTCTCAGATGGCTGTTTCTACCAAAACCGCAATGTATATATTGTCGACTTTTAGTGTTGAAGTACAAATAACAATTGACCAAAAAATTTTAATAAGTGAACTTACGCAAATGGAATGTGACTTAAGCCATTCTCTTATAGAAAGAAAAAGTAAAAATGAGCAAATAAATTTGCCATCGCTATTTGTACAATAGATAAAGGCGGCACGAAAACTTCAAACACCCCTACAAGCTCACCATTTGCACTATGACTATTTTATAAATTTTCAAAACACGTCTATACGATACTCGTCCTAGTAAAAATATTGCTTATTATAAATGTATGTACTTAAACTTCTATTTCAAATTTTAGGCAGACGTGTTGGTGATCTTATTGTAAATATGCTACGAGTCTTGGCGTATGACCCATCAGGATCAATATATTTCAAAACAGACATAAATGACGATTACATAGATCAAAGTCGGCAATTAAAGATATTCCCCTGATTCACTTTATAAGAAGAAAATAGGAATCACCAAAAAGAAATGGGACCACGTACAGAATTTTAAAAAGTTTTTACTATTTTCTAATAACTTGTCTTATAAGAACTAATTTTTTTCAGGTCGCTTCTAATTTAATCCTTTTATTTTAATGAATTATTTCCTTTCTATTTTTAACCCTGAATTATTATAATAATGTCTCATTTTCAACTCAGTTTAAAAAAGCCGAACTTAATTTAATTTTTAAATAAAAAGAATAATTAATTTTTTTACTTAAGGCTACGTATGCTTGAGACAAAAATGTACAAAAGTATTTGGCCGCAAAAAACTACAAAATGTAATAACTAATGCATACAGTGCACTCGCGATAACGTGAACTCCGCATTATGAGAACACTGCCAAATATAAAAAAAATTTTTAATTAATTATTCTAAAAGATGAACAAAGTTTAAAAGCTATATAATTTGAAAATCAAAAATCAATGCGCTCAAGTTAAAAATATTAGAGGACTGCGCAAGCACAATAAAAATGTCTTACAAAACATCGTAAAAATTTCAAGCACTATCCATTTCCTTCTTTCACATTTCAAAACAAACACTTCAATGCCGAAATGTTTTATACATATAAAGAAATACTGTATTATAATATTACAAAAGAACAGAAAAAAATAAAAGTAGAACCAACTGAAATATAATGAAATTGACGTAGAACATCGCTGAAGTAAAGCCAATTGAAGTAGTGGTTCTACTTCACTTTTGTTTGCAAAATTTGTTGTTTTAATTTATTTATTTTTTGGTTTTGAGTATCAGTGCTGCATACGCAGTTGCGCATATTACGTTATTTTATATAAATCAAAATTTACTGTTTGTTTTTAGAAAATGATTGAAAAAATTCGTTCGCGTATTTATATTGAACACGAAAACAAACGAAATTTCACACAACAAAAAATAAAATTAAAAAAGAAGTAAATGGACGATTGGCTTTTAAGAAGAAATATGCATTTATATGTAATATTATTGATAAATATAGATATTACATATCCAGAATACTATATGTATTTTTTTTCGCATTAACGCCAGTACAATTGTGTTTTCAATTATAACATTTGTATATAATTTTTTAAATTTTGAAAGTTGTTCCCATCCTTTTTGTTTTCAGTTTCTATCTTTACATTTTGCACTTTTGGTTTGCCAAACGGAATTTAATTCTTTTAAAATGTCAATTCAATTCACTTAAAAAAATGTCAATGTACAAAAGCAACTCAATAATGGAGGAGGAAAGCATATCCATATAGTACTATTTCGCTAATGCTTATTTAGCTCATCAGTCGATTTTCCTAATTTTTGAATACAAACCCAAGATCTATATGTTTAAAATTCAACTAATCAATAGAGAATTGAAGTTGAATATCAAACACAAAAATCAAAAAATCTATAAACAAAAACATAACAATCCATGAGTTTACTTTTATAACACATACACATTTCTATTTTTATATTTAAATAAGCATTAGCGAAATAGTACTATATGGATATGCTTTCCTCCTCAGTTATTGAGTTTACTTTTGTAAAAAATACTTTATGAATATCATAAAGTATGTAATAATAAATTTCATATATATTTTTTAAGGGGAAAAAGCACAATTAAAATCATATATAAATAGATATTCCCAAAATAAATTCAATTAATTATTAAGAATAATTACAAAAACTAAATAATTTCGAACTTTGTCAAACCAATTGAATATTGTATTCACCGACGTTTTCTATAAATTCGACTGCAAATTTCGTTCCACCATTTTCTTTATCTTAGATCACCACAACTGACACATCAGAAAAAATGGGAAATGTTTATATTAAAACTAGTGAAACTGGCAACAGCCACAATTGCAGGAAATCGCTTTGATAGTTTAGGAAATAAATAATTAATTTACGAATATCTATTTACCGGTGCCGGCAAATCATTTGGAAGGTGTAGATTGGTCAATAAGTCTCTTACGGCTGGGAATAAAGAGCATTGACCATGTTGCACACCATATTCTGAGAAACGTCTTAATAAAGTACTGGCCGCCACAGCTGCTGGCGACTGTACTTGCTCGCGTTTCTCAGCCAATTGTGTTAAATTGGAGCTGAGATCATAAACCATTGGTAACACTAAAGAAGGGCTATCCTTCCATTCTTTGCCGTTGTAGGGTATACGAGTAATTTGTAGCTGTTAATAAAAAACATGAATTAATATTTGGAATATAATTAATAAACTGTATACACTTACAAAGAACAATATTTTCAAACGAACCATCAATACGCCTGGACTACCAATGGGTACAATCGGAGCGGCCGATGGAGGTACACGCATGCAAAATTGTACAGTCCATTTCAATTGGTCTCCTCCTAAGTCTGGTTTCATTTCGAGACGCATAATTTGTATAAAATCCTTTAGCACTTGAGGTGCACAACTTACAACTTTGCAGAAACCCTGCAATGCATTTGGCCGGTATGGAGGGGTGGCCACTCGTGTATCAAAAAATTGTTCTAATACTATTAAGTCGTCTGGACTAAGTTGAAAAGGTTGTTTGCCATCAGGAATTTGTGGAAGCGGCAACTGAGTGATTTTCAAATGTAGAGATTGCATATGAACTTGATTAAGGATTACTTGACATTGTAAAGTGTCCACCTTGAATAGTACTACCCCATTTTCATTTATAACCGTCAGTGTTTCATCACTTTGAACATGACGGTGCAACTGACGCCTAATATAAACGCAGCCAAGAAAGCGTTCAAGCGGACTTATGTCGGGTGTAGCACCAATATCCTTATTAGGATGTGGACTGGGACGACATAGTAAATCTAGTTTTTCATGTGTCAATACAGTAGGTACAGCGCCTGCCCAAGATCTGTTGGTTTGAGGCATACGGTTCATACCTTGTGCATTTATATTGCTATTGGAGGCTGCATTGCTCGCCGTATTGCCAGATTGACTAGATTTGTGATCCGGACTCTGCCCCGGACGCGGAGAAGGCCTTGGCATGCTGGGTGAACCAGGCCAATTGGAGTTCGCTGGAGACATGGCAGCAAACGGGGAGTCTTGATGACCTTGCATATACAATGTATTCGGTCCTGGACTGTGCACCATATGAGGACTTGGTTGAGGATTTAGGGGTGAAGAAGGCATTAGTGCACCTGGAGATGGATGGGGCATGTGAGGTCCTGGTGGCGACGTCAAGTTGTAGTTTGGATGGTTTTGCGTATTACCGACGTTCGAAGAAGCGCCACCTCCAGACGATGGGTGAGGACTTGCTGGTGTATGGGGATTAGAACCTAGAGGTGGTGTGTGAGGTGCTGGAAATCTTAAACCACTGTCGCGTGGAGACTGTGGACCCCTCATGCCAGTACTAAGGAATGGTGAGGAGCCACCTGTTCCAGAACCTGTAATACTCCCAGGGCCTCCAAAATTATCCTCCATACCCAATGGGGAGGGTGGATTATCATCTTCATTTTGGGAACGTCCTCGATAAACAGCATTTTCATCAACATATTTCGACAGAAAACCCTTAATATGAAATACAACTCCATATCTGTATATGTAAATCACATTTCAATTCAGTTGACAAACATACCTTTAATCCTTGTATGGGTGTAAATTCTTCTACAAGATTTTTATCAAAACGACTGTAAGCACCATCCCGAATTGAAACCAAACGGCCATTGCGGAAGCGAATCTCTAAACAAAACATGGCCTGATAAGCCAATCTTATCAAACAAGGGGACTGCGGTAAAATACAAAATGATAAAACGGGAACTTGTGGACGCTAAAAAACCATTATACAAAATTATAAATAGATGTTATGTTATTATACAAATTAAGCTTACCGGTATACCCAAATGAGGTATAATGGGCAGTTTGGCTATAGATGAAAGTGGATAATATGTCTCGTGCAAAATGTACACCATTTGCGCCAAACTGCGTTGACTATTCAAATGTATAGCCAATTGATCTTTCATCATCGAATGGGCATTTACAGCTGTTATACCACCCAAAAATATTAAACGAAAGCCTCGCGACTGTGCTGACCAGTAAATATTACAAATGACTTCTTTTTTAGGCCCATAACCCAGCAATAGGTTTATATAATTGTAAGAGTTTATGGCTATGGTATCGTATATATTTAAGCGTTCTAAAAATATTGATAAAAAATAGAATTTTAGCGACAAAAGAAACTTCGTAGATATTCAGGAAAATTTCGATAGCCTACTGTTCCTTATATGCTCTGAAAAATTGTAAACCAATGTGTAGAGATAAACAATCTTCGACCAGTCCTTCAAAAGATCTTCCACTGTTTTGGAAAAATCATGATTAATTTGTTCATATGTAAGATAAACTGTTCTGCGATTTCCACGTTCCTTAGGATGTGTACTGTGCAAAGGCGTGCTAAAGAAGACAAACTCAACAACCCAAACACGAATTTGATTATTTTTATTCATTTGGGAACGTATGGATATAGACAGAAGACGTTTAGTTAAATCTTTCCAAATATGAGGCTCGATAACAGGCATTTGTGAAATATGCGATTGATGCTAATAAAGCAATAAACATGTTAAACAGGAGTATTTAAAAGTTGCAATAAAATACCTTTTGGTCTTCTCCATGGTTTTGACCTGGCATTGGCAGTGTGAGGATTTTTAATACCAAGGAAGTGGCGTTTGATTCAACTTGTAAACCACTGTGCGGTATATTGTATTTTGTTAAGGTTTGTGCTAAATTCAAAAATGGTATCTTTTCATCGCACATTGCAACAACATGTGCAAGTTCTGGTATAAAGTAAGCAGGATATATAGTTTTGGCTTGTTTGGCAGATGGTGCTCCATGTTCATTACCCAATTT
Organism: Dexiosoma caninum; assembly: GCA_963924685.1. NCBI lineage: Eukaryota > Metazoa > Arthropoda > Insecta > Diptera > Tachinidae > Dexiosoma > Dexiosoma caninum. The sequence continues at coordinate 60,414,764 of OZ004729.1, forward strand.
CCTTTTGTGTGGTGGAGTATCTGGCGAAAATATATTAGATTTTTTTTTATTTTTGTGCAAAATGTATGAAATATTTAAAAAAAATAGTTTTTTATTACGCGACTTGTGAAGTTTTTTAATAAATGAATTTAGACGTTAATTAAATTGATTTTAATACACTTTTTGAATTCCTCCTTTTTCAGGAAGTGATTATATTTGGACTTTCAGCCAATATTAAAAAATGGTTCAGTTGATTTCGAAATCGGCATTGAGATTTTGTTGAAATTTGTTATTTTAAAAATTATTTTGCTCAAGGATGTATAATATTCATGGATTATGAATGTTTTTGTGCCTTGCGATCGATCTGCTGTCCGGTTTTAAGATTAACAGTAAAGATCTGGTTTTGTCTTTTTAAAAGCCGATCGACTATCAGTAGTATACATATGTACCTCAATACTCATCAAAAGTCAAAAAAATAGCATAAAGTTTGAATATGTTATGTTGTAATCACCTATGGGTTGATACGTGTATATGTGTATACGTGTATACGCTTAGAACCTCAAATAATTCATAAATTTTCGTGACCGCAATTAGCTTACCATCAACATCAGTTCCTGGACCATGTGTTGCCACAAATGTATCAAATTCAATAAGTTTTAAAAGTTTTGTATAAACCTTGGCTACTTCAGCATTTGGTGTACTACCGGGCTGTAAATTGGGGGGAGTCAAAACAGGTACCAATTGGTGAGATGACTCTTCAGGTGTGGGATCACTTTCATTTGCTTGAAAAGCTACAAATCCTAAATGAAAAGTATATTCCATTTCATTGGGGATATTAGATTTCTCTTTTAATTGAACCACCTACAATTTTTTAAAATAATTGTAAAAAAAAGTTTTTAATAGAATTTTATGGCATTACCAATATCACACTTGGGTGACGATGTAATTTCACAAATATTTTATGTCTTCCCGTTTGTAATAAAGCATTCTCGGGCACAGTAAGGAATGGTAAACTTTCAGTTGCGGTTGCTGGCAAATGCTGTAAAGTTTTTTCACAACGCCTATGGGTTATCCAGAATCTCAGCTCGGACATAACTTGTGGTAATTTAGTGCGGTCATTGTTTAATGACGCCTGCATTTCCGGTATGATGGGACAGTCTAAGTGTTTAGGCAAATGACAACGCAACATTCCCGTATGAGTATCGATGGTAATATGAATTTGTTCAGCCCTTAAACAGGGCGTTAATACCGGTACAGTTAAAATGGCTGGTGTTCCTTCTAATTTGACTATTATAAAGAATAAAATGTTTATTTTAATATTATCGCGATATTATATTGTTCAGACATTTACACTCACAATCAACATCTTTAAGAAAAGCCTGAAATTCCAATTTCAAATCCGACAATCTAGAAACTGATCGAATATAAACTGTATGCACAATTAAACGTTCCATTGAAAGATGATCAGAACGTACTGCACGATCGGCTACTTCTGCTGACTCTTTAGCACCCAACGAAGGTACGTGTACCACTGCTAGTGGTCGACCATTTTCATTGGGATCGGATTGGACAGTTAAACGATAACCAAGTTCAGATTTAGGATCTTTACTCGTTAATTCTCTCCAATAAGATACTGTAACCTTAACACCTGGCACATACTCTTCTACTTGTATATTATCGTCCAACCGTTCATAGCCGAGGCGTAGGGTTTGTGTATATAATACCTCTAGCTGCAAAGATTGGCAAAAGTAATGCAAACAGTTATAGACTTCACTTAATTCATTAGGATTTTCAACTAATCGCGATTGAATAAGTCTATGAATATAATTCACTTGAAGAGGATGAACTAAGGCTTTTCCATCTAAAAATAAAAGCGAATCTTTACAGTTTATTACTATCTATATGTGACTTCTCATACCTCCAGTTTCCTTGTCTTCAACTAGCATATCGATATCTAACAAGCGCCAGGGTACATTAGCCGTGTCTCCCATAACAGTTAATGAAACATTAAATTCATGCTTCACTTCAAAAGTAACTCGTCCATTACGAATCTAACGAATTAAAATATTTATTAAACACTCGTATCAATTCTACAATAAATTTTTTACCTTGAATTCCCTCATTTGTGGTATTAGTTGCCCTGTGACTAAGCGATGTTGAATAACTTGATTTAATCTAAGAAGTGTTTGTTTTTTCTCCTGTGGTGTTATAGGATCTGGTGGAACAATACGCTCTCTTATGCAAGTTGGCAGTCGATTATAAGTGCCAGTTGTTAAAACCTCTACGGCGGCTGGTATATGAAAATTGGGTAAACGCGCACGCACTAAAGTTTCGCGAGACATACGTGCCAACATATCGGCAGTTTCTACAAACAACATATTTTGTTTATCCAAGAAGCTCATGATATTCTAAAAAGGAAAAAAAGCACTTTGTATGAAAAACCTTCCCTTTTACATTTTCTACTCACAGCAGACTTGTCGACTTTAGATACGGAATTGGCCCATTTTACCAAAGCAATCAAGCGTATGAATAATTGACGTGTTCTGGCCGAGAAATTGTAAATTTCAATTTTACGCTCCATGTCCGACTTGCGGGGCAATCTGGAATAGAAGTTCAAGTTTCAATAAAATATACATTAAAATATGCAATTTGTACTTACAATTCTGCCAAAACGGTTAAATCATGATAAGTTCTCTGTATGATAAAATCTATAAGTACAGCCAAAGATATTGTATTCATTCGAGGACTGCCTTCCTGACCTTGAGGCAAATAGCCGGCCAAGCCTTGCTCAAGTGGTTGAGGTGCAGGTGCCATGCTGTTTAATATTCACACCCTGTATATTTGGAATGTAGTTTTTATAAAACTTTCCTTCTCTTGGTGGACATGTAGAGATATTAATTTATTTATTCAATTTATTTATTAAAATGAACGAATTAAAAATGATATTCACAAACTCACAATTTTAAGTATTAAAAAAGTCTACCTCTGCAATGAAGAATCACACATTGTTGCACATTGTTGTATTGCGGTCAGAGTGACCAGATTTTAAAATAATATAAAGCTAAATAACGTTGGAAATGAGCTATAAAGAGCTAAAGAAGGAAATTAAAGCCAAAAAATAAATAAATTTTTTTTTAGCTTTCTTATGGTAACATTAAATTATTTAGACATTTTTCATACTTTAAATAGGTTTATTTATTATATAAAATATATTTTTGGTTCATTTAAATCAAGGCGAATTCATAACTCGTGAACTCAGTAGCCCAGCTGGCCTATTATTAATCATTGTTTAATGTCAAATTGTATGAATTATTTTGACAGTCAACAATGATTTTTGCACAAAATACCCAGAAACGTCAGTTCAAAGCAGCGAACGAGCAGAGAAAGAGACATCATCGGAACAGAAATTTAGATTTATTGTTTCTTTCACCCCCTAACTCTGTTCGGTGGTTTCTTTTTCTTCTAAATTCTCCAATATTGTTGTTTTGTTTTTATTTTTATTTTCTAGATGTGAAAATTTGCCGTATTTTTCATCTACTTTATGCTCACAATTTCGCAATTTTTAACACGACAATGTTACAAACATAGGTTATAGGAATCTGTGTTACAAAACACAACAATGTGTGTTAGCTTCGCTATGTTTTTTTTGCTATATTAACACAAAACACAATTAAAACAAAGAAAACCACAAGAAATTATAAATTTGTTCTTATGCACAAATTGTGGCTTATGTTTACAAAATTTGTCACTTTATGACATTTTTCTTTTGTTTACTTTCCATCTTTCGTGAAATTGTATATTTTTGTCTCTTTCTCCCCCTATTTTAAGAAAAAGCTGATTTAAAATTTTTTCAGACCCCCAGCTGACACTTCTAGGTATTCTATGATTTTTGGTTGTTGCTGTACTACTGAGTTTTCCTGCTTTCAATTCTCCTTGATTTAAATAAAAAATATTGAATCAATAGGTCTGTACGTTTACTTTTTGGGTAAGGTTCGGTAAAATGAGAGTAAGCTAGAATTACTCTCAATAAGAAAGCAAAATGTACAAAAGTAAGAAAACGAAAAAAACCATAAAATTTACGAGAAAAAAAGAAATGTCAATTTTTTACAACTCTGTTTATATCGGAGATGATAATTGACACTTTTAAAAGTGTACTTTTTTGAACCCAAATGTACTAAAAACATTAAAGTTGTGTTAAGTTTTACTATTATTAACTATTAGTAACAGAAAGATAAAATAAAATGAGTTCTTGAATATTGAGAATTTGTTTCGAAATCAATCAAATTAAAGTAATACTGAAGGAGTTCCTATTACTCGAGACCACCTCGTTGCGAGACAATCAACGTGTTGTTGAATAGTTAAAAATTAATGCAGTTCATTACAAAAGTATTCTTGAATTTTCGCAAATTCATCCATTTTACAGAAATGATAATTTTACTTGTTTATAAACTTATAATTCGAACTATAGTTTTTGAAGCTCCGTACGACTGAGTTTAGACGAGAAAACATTTAGTTTGGGAGCATGTTACGGGTGTGGAAGAGAGCATCGTTTTTGTGTTCGGTACTCGGCGACACGTTTTAACAACAACATATGTTGTCTTTGCTGATGGATAGAATTAATTTTTATGCGAATCCATGAATAGTTTGTTTTAATATTTGTATATTTTAAATAATTGTGGGCAATTATATTAAGAAAAAATTCACAGATGATGGCCCACTCCAAGGTTCTGATGAATATTTCTATTTTATATTATATTACATTTCTTTTTTTTATATACATATGTACATATAAGAATATTGAAATAAAATCAACGTAAAGAATTGAAATAAATAGTGTTTCATTTCAATTGGGATATCCGTCTACAGTGAGCGATATATATGCATCAACGCTGACTATCACATGCACACAGAAGTTTCGGTCATTTTTCTCATATTGCCCTTAAGAAAATGATATAAACTTTGTTCTACGCAATGACCGATAATTCTGTCAGCAATGACGGTTATATCACCGGTCAAATGACCCTCAATGTTCTTGTAGAGCAGCTAAACTTATTAGCTATTTCGCTGGTCACTTCATTCAACAGGCCAAACGTCAAAGTTTGTGAAAAAGTTGTGAAAAGTGGTTGTGAATAATTTAATAATTAAATATTGTATTAAGAAAAATCGAAAATATATTTTGGCTATAATTAATTTAAATTACTGAACAACGTATAATCATATGAATATACTTTGGTACTTAATATTTAGTGGAGTAAAGTAGTACTTTTGCAATGCAAAGTGTACTGAAAAAAGTACAATTGTACGAGCTTGATTATCCCTGATTTTCATTGGAAGTCTAATGTGATTGATGACAGTTTACCGAAAAAAAACCCTAAAGAAAATGATAGAATCTTTGTTCTACGCAATGACCGATAATTCGGGCAGCAATGACGGTCAAATGACCGTCACTGTTCTTGCAAGTCTGGTAATAAATTTGCCTTGGTATTGGGAAACTGTAGCAAGTGCTATCCATCGAAAGATCAGCTTTGTTGTTCTGGAAGGAAATCACCATAAATGAAATATTTCAAGCTAAACATTAAAAAATATATCTATATTTAGCTCGTTCAAAGTTAATATGGCCACACTGCTTTCGGCTTTGTAAAAGAAAGTATTAGACAAATTCAACGAATTTAATACCAGGTGGAAGTATTTGTACAAATGAACTACATCTGTTACAAATTTGCTAATGTTCACAGGGACTGCGACGTCCGCGTTTCACTCTCCAAAGGTGTATTCATAATAAGCATTAAAGCAGTTTGTTCATTTGTAATTTTCACGCTTTAAAAATATCAAGTTACACACCTATTCTTTTAAAGCATCTGTCAAAATGTAAGCCGAGAAGATAACAAACTATATTAAAAACTCAATCTCTTTCGCTCATTTTAAAGAGAGCGAAACCATAAACCTCTCTCTTACAGATTGTGCAGATCAAAAAATAAGTTTTTATGGGTTTACAGACAAATTGTAGTCTAGCAAGTTGAAATGTATAATTTTTTTTAAATTTATATAGCAAATGTTGTAACTGTAATGGAATTCCTTGTGAATAGCAGCTGTTCTTCTTTCTTTTTCGTGCATGGGAGAGAATTGGGAAGATATCAAACTAAATTAATAAACTGAAGGGAGGCGGTTCCTAATAAATGATAAATATACAAAAAAAATAATTATTACAAAATTGGACTTCATTAATAAACCACCATTTATATTTATACATTTCTTTTATGGGCTAACTAAATAATTGTTAATATCATTCAAAATATAACACCATTTCTACCCCCAAACCAATCTTACGCGAATAGGGCAACATTGTTTCCGAACTTGTACCTTAAAGTAGGCCTAATTACCTTTAATTTGATATATCACTTGTATGGTGGGAACGTTTTTTCCTAGAAAAAGTTTCAAAAACAAAAAATAATTTTTCTTCCACTCTAATACTCTTTCGTGAAAACGTAACGTAACGTAAGGTTTTTTGTACAACAAAAATTCGGAACATGTAACATGTTTAGACGTTTTTTAATTTAACATCTTTTGACGATTTTTCGCAGTTAAGTGCAAACTCACATTTGCATATAAAATTTTACGTACCCATGGATAAATTTTATCGTATCAGTTTGATGTTTGGTCAATGCTGGTGTTGTTGAGTTTTACTGGCTATTTTTATTAATGTTTTCCACCACTTACAAATTTGGTTGTTGAGTATGATATGCAGTCACGCTAAGTCACAACTAATAAACTACATACAGTTTAGTGTAGTGCTTCCAACAGCAACAAGCTTATATGTATATAGATATATGATTATCCTACTAACCAAAAACTATTACAAATAATTAGCAGCTAATTTTTATTGTTTTTTTTTAAATAATTTTTTTTTTATAAAAAAAAACAACAATGAATTGTCAAATTGTAATTTATTTATATTAACTGAATTTATTTTGGGAATATCCTTTTATATGTATGATTCTAATTTCAAAATTGTGCTTTTTCCCGAAAAAAATATATGAAATGTATTATTACATACTTTATGATATTCTGATATTATACTTTATATTATATAAAGTATGTAATAATACATTTCATATATTTTCTTTCGGGAAAAAGCACAATTTTGAAATTAGAATCATATATCTTATTTATTTATGTTATTTTAAGCGGCAGGAACAAAACAATTTTGGCATCATATCGATTCTTAGATTGCTGTTATCATTTCTTGTGTGTCCAATGGCTGTTTTTCTTTAATTCTTTAATTTGTTTGTTTTTAAAGCAGCGAAGTTCATTGGCCACATAAACAACGTTCCATACGGAATGTATTTAATTTGTTTGTATGTACTTGAAGTTGTTTTGGATGCACATTTGTGTCTGCGCCTATTATTATTTTTGTTGTTGTTTGGAAAAATTCTCCGCAATTGCTTCCGCTTTTTAAAAGAAAATTTGTCTGCTTCTATGATTTTTATGGTTTTGTTTCTTCTGTTGCTCTTAAATTTTCATTTAAACTGCAATGAAAGATCTATGTATATTCGGTGAAATCATATGAATGTAAAAATTTTCGACACATTCTCTTTATAAACTCAAATTATTTTGACTAGAAAATAATATCTACAACAAATGTTAACAATTTATTAAAGAAGAAGGTAATGAGTGTTTCAAGGTGTTTAATAAAATGTAAATATAGTCAAAACTCGGTATATCAAATACTCGCTACAATGAATTCGCGATATTACGAATAGGTAATTTTCTAACATTAACAACCTTATATAACGACGCTCGATATAACAACAGTTGAGTATGTTAACACGAAAAAGATAATTGTTAAAACAAAATCGCAAAGAACATATTTGTCGTTATATTACCGTTGTATTATTTATAAACGCAGACGCTCATTTGTTTCTATACATACATGTAATCAGACGTATGAATTGAAGTTTCTTTTAATTGAGTTTTAGTTAAGTTTAGACGTGCAAACAAATATGAGCTATTGAAAAAGAATTTCTTTAAGTGGAAAAATTGAGATTTTAGAAGAGTGCAAGTGTGGTGTATCCTTGTCTGCAATTTCTAATTAAATTAAATTGAAAATATCTATTTTATTAATACTAAATGCAGAAAATGTTTTTAAATAATGTGTTTCTATTAGAAATGAATTTAATCTAATTAACTTATGCTTACAAAAAAAAACTTCTCTATATAGCGAATTTTTCAGTATAACGAATGGACCTGACATTATATCATTCGTTACACCGAGCTTCGACTGTACATAAGATATATTTTTTTTGTGTACTAGTGTTCAGATGGGGACCCCTCAAATTAAAAGTGCGATTTTTCGCAAGGCAAAGCAAAAAATGTTTAAAACTTCACACGAAACATTTTCTTCTTGCAACAGTTTTTTATGAAATTAATATTTTTGAAGTTATCAGGCAAAAACCCAAATTATATGGTTATGGGTTCTTGGAGAATTTGTAAAGCAGAGTTGCTGCATTAATTTTTAAGCAAATGAAAAGTCGTATTATTTTACTTACACGAAGCGTTGCCAGAAGCTTTGAGAAGAAAATCATCATATGTCCAAAAAAAGTCATATTTTATGGAAAAAAATTATCATTTTCACGGCATTTGTTATTTCCATCTAAAAGTAAAAGTAAGCGCCCATTTGGCCGATATTTTGTTCCACACATAATTGAGTAATACCAATATATCATAATATAATAAAATTACAATAATTTCCTAAATAGTTTGTGTTTTATTCAAAATCAACATCGGCCCTTGAAATTTAACCACCCTTTAAATATATGAATTATATACATACATATCTACAAGTAAATTGATATTAGAAATATTAATTTTACCTTTTCGTGTTAAATGCTTTACATTACTGTTTTTTTTTTGTTTAAGAAAGTTTATGCTTTTCATTTGTACAACAGATATTATTTGTACTTCCCAAGAAAATTACAGCTTTCCAGAGATACTCTTTAAGGTCTTTATTTCTCAAAATAATGCATTTTTTTTTTATCTGGGACCAGCACTCAGGAGATGACTCCTACAGATGCGAAGCATTGTGCTGTATGAACAGACCAACATAAATTACGACGCAAAGCGCTGTCAAAATTTCTCATGCCCATACAAAATGTATGCAATCAATCGAAATAACACGGCGTCAACACTTTGCAATTGGAAAATCCAATTTTTATAGCGCGTAAAGAAGTGAAGTTGGGTGCAAAAAAAATAAAACTGTTGAAAAGTAATGACAATTTAGTTGTTTTCTTGTCAATTTAGTGATTTATCTCTATTTCTTATTTCTATTTAGAGTTGCTTCTAGCGCAACGTTATAGTATAAAAGCTAAGCGCTAAAATACAGGGTAACAAGTGTAAAGTAAATAAAAGTAACCAATAACAAGATGACACAAAATTTAAAATTCACAATGAAAGTTGTACACAACTGATAAAATCATAATTTCTATAAGTTAGAAATCATAATTTGAGAAAAAAATCATCAAATCATATTTTGGTTAAAAAATCATCAAAAATATGATAAAGTCATCATTCTGGCCATTCTCAATCTGCCATAGTCTGTTGTTGAAGTGGAATTTGGTTAAACATTTCTGAATCTATTTGAGGAGAAAATACGAAAAAAATCCATTCCTCAACTCGTAATATCTCATATTGTAGTGGTCACATTCATTATGAAACGTGCGACACAAGAGAGGTTGTCTCTCGCAGATCCCAAAGTAAATGTTACTTTGGACTTTTTGGCCAAAAGAAAATTTCTAACATTCTGAATAATAAAAGTGTTAAAACTGATAAAATGAGGCGATGGCTGAAGTAGTCTGCACGTTGACTACAAAACCATCAAACAAAGAACGTGCAAAAGCAGAGTTGTTAGATAGTGAAACTTCACCTCTTGTCATTTCTCTAATGATCCCTTTCCTCTAGTTCTAGCACAATGTATCACATGTGTAGGAGTCATCTCCTGAGTACGGGTCCAAGATAAAAAAAGAAAAATGTTGCAATAAATGAACGAGTTGTGATGAGGATTACTTCCCTAAGAAGTACTAAATTATTATATTAAATGGAATAGTAACTAACCTGCAGGGAATGTTAATAGTAAAATTGTACCGATTTCCTATTGATTTAGTCGTCAGTTGCAGACAATGTAAATTTATAAAGACATGTAATATGTGCGTATCATTGGAAATCTACAACTGACGTCGGTTCTCGGTAGTTCTTCTGGGACCATATGAAGGCATTGGAAAGAGAGACTTACTAGTGTACATTTACGTACATAATTGTAGACAAAACCTATGAAAGTTTTTAAACATTTCGACATAACAAAATAAGAAAATATAAAAATTGCTTGAAGTTGTCATCAAAAAGTCCCCAAACCAGTCGACAAACGTGATGACTTGGAGTCATTGCGCACATTTTTTTCGTAGATCAGTGCTCAGGAATGTTCTTTACGTATACAATGCATTATATAGGAAAAATTTTTATTTATTATACTTTGAAAAGGTTTCTTTAGGAAAACTTTGTATTTAAAAATCAGTACGTTTTTATACTGCTACTTTTGGAGAAAGAAAAACGCGTTATAGAAATATATTCACGAAAAAAATGCAACTTTCTTTATTAAATGATTTGATAAATTTTTAGTACTTTACTACTTAAAATATATAAAATGGTGTCTGGTAGCAGGTTTATATTTTCAAACTTAAATAAAAAACGTAATAATTGACGCAAAGTTTTATTAAAAGCATTGAACGATAGAATGGAAATGCGGATTTTATTTTTTAAAGAGTATGTCATCCAGATACTCTTTTAAAATTTCATGAATACTTTACGTGTGCCAGTTGTTGTCGGAAGGTTTCAGTGGCGAAGGCATAGTCACTGGTCACTGAACAGTAACGGCTTCAGCTGTATCCCATCCACAAGCACTACAGAACGCCCTCCTTCGTCGGTATTGTTTAGCATCGGCGAAGTAAAATAATTACTAAAAATAGCTACTAAAAAGGAAGCTTCAAAATTTAATACGTCTCCTTGACATCAGAGACGTTACAACACTGCTACAAAAATAAATAACGTGCAAAAAAGCAGTGTTGTAAGATAGCGAAACTTCACTTCCTATCATTTCTCCTACAATCCCTTTCCTATAGTTCGAGTACAATGCATCGCCTACATCTCTAAAAAAAATCGCTCTTGGATCTCCCAGTGTGTCAGCTCTTTTCCTTATTGAAAGTCGCGGATTTTCACGTAAACTGCTTCCAACCAGTTCAATGTTTTCGGATCGACTGGGCCCTGGGGCATTCAAAGCTAAAGCAGTTGCGCGGAATCTCTGCACCCACGAACGAATTAAATTTACACTCGGTCCATCACTTATTCGCCGAATACCGAACTTTGAACAAAATTGTCGATGAGGAATTACGTAAGAATCATTACTCTTAAAAATTGTCTCCACAGCGAACGCGCGATGCTCACTCGACCACTGCGACATCGTGACTGACAAATACGCACAATCTATAATTGCAACGCCACCCTCCCTCCGTACCGTTTATTAGTTTTTGAAATAATCGTATTTAAAAATATAAATTTCCCACCAGACTCCCTGTACATATAGCTGTATATATATATATATATATATATATATATATATATATATATATATTCAAGTTTTCACCAATGATTACTTTCTCTTAGAAGTTTTCTATTAACAAAACAGTGTTTTAAATAAATAAAAAAAAATATTTCATTTATAATTTTTTAGGAGTGAAGTCAATAGGACTTTATATACTTTCGTGGTACGTAATAAATAATAGGAAATAATTGTTTATATTAAAGGTGATAAGAAGTTTTATTTACATCAAACAATTATCATTAATTTTCAAAAATAAATCTTATTTAAATAAAAAAAAGAAAACAATATCTATGATTTTGAGTATGATTTGCTTCTTGGAATGATTTGAAAGGAAACAAACCTATAATGAAGGGGATCTATTTTTAAAAATCTAATCTACATGAAAATAACATTAAACATGCAACAACAAACGATGCAAATATCAATCAACCAAAGCAACAAATGTATCTTTCGTTGAAGTTGCAGCAGTCGCTGCTGGTAGCAGTCACACTCTATTCGGTATCCTCTAACCCCATGCTAATGAAATTTTCAAAACACATACACAACTTAATTTCCCAGCAAAATTGCGTGTTTGATATCAAGTCAATGATAATTTGGAATGATACAGTTGGTCGCAGTCAACGATAAGAAAAATGAATACCAAATCATGATGACAACAATGGGAAAGTTTGTTTAGATGTGTCTAACCTTTTTTATTAGTTCATGTAACGCTGTTAAATAACACAATTAAAAAAAATTGAAAATCGCCAATTCTTCGTTGAAAAATCATAGATGGAAATATAATAGAAATTCTGGCATTTATTCCACATCGAATAATAAATTTCATTTGAGACATTTGCACTTTTGTTTGTTGGGTTGTTGCGTCTACACACTAAGACTGTGGACTGAAAAGGGAGTTCAAACAGAGACATCAACAATACCATTCGGTTAGAACGAATGTTTTTATTATTATTATTAACAAAGTAGAGCACTCAATATTTAAATATCATCTTTGCGGAAGAATATTGACGAAGGCAAACATTTAATAAACTGAATAAAAAATTCAGTTGGTTGATTAATTAAACGACATTGGTTATGCTAATCGACTGCGATTTGTGGTTCCCCAGCTCTATACTACAATGTTATCCCCAGAAACAAACACAAACTGCTAAGCAATTTTGATTTGTTTGGTAGAAAATGTACGCTGCTCCAAAAGTTTACTACCATTGAACCAACTGGATAGCCTAAAAGTGCATTTACAGGAAAAACTATTAAATAAAAAGCCTTTAGGTACAATAGTTGCAAGAGTTTTAAAGGTGCAATTCAAAACCAATACTTATGCAGTAAATAAATTATTTACTAACAGCCCTGCCGGCAAATTGGTATTCGACTATAAATAAAATTGACTTATAATTCACTTTTATGGTCTAACTGCAAGTTAGCTATAATGCAGTACAGTATTTCCTCCTTCGTCGGTATTGTGTATCACCGACGAAGTAAAATAATAATAAAAATGGCTACTAAACCGAAGCTTCAGGACTGCTACGAGTATAAACAAAGAACATGCAAAAGCAGAGCTGTAAAATAATTAATTAAGTTTCACCTCCCGTCGTTTCTCTTACTATCCCTTTCCTATAGTTCCAGCACGATGCTTCGCATGTGTAGGAGTCATCTCCTGAGTGCTGGTCCCAGATAAAAAAAAATATAAATGTATATATTTTGTGCAGTTATTTTATTCTCTTTTGCTTCACTTTTATGCATTGTTTTCCTTTTGTTCCTTCTTTCATCAATTATTAGTTGATACATATATTTATATCAAAGCTAGATAAAACCCGGTGTCATTCGCTACATCTATTTAAATTAAAAAAAGTTCAATATAAAGCATATTCGTACGTTTTACCTTTTTAAAACGTGTATTTTACTTGAATTCGTAATTGCAAAATAAAAAAACGAATTGTTACGTTTTACCTTTTAAAAAGTGTGTTATTTGATTTACTACAATTTATAATTTAATTTGATAAGCTTTTATTTATTAGTCCTTTTACTTTATAAATTCTTCATAATGTTAACAAACTGTAGTTTGCTTTCAGGCACCTAATTTCAACGCTCGTTTCAAGAATGTTTTCCTACTGCATATCGATTGCTCAAAATCAGCCTTATTTATACTTCAGATATTTGCCACTAGAACATTCTATTTGACATTTGTGTAGAATATTCCAGAAATCCGTTAATTTGGAATTTATATTTGTATTCGTTCGTTAATTATCTTTATCTTTATTTTTTTGACTGATGATCTTTACTGACCATTAAGTTACGCAGACCATATATAGAAACAATAACTTTAACCGTTCTCAAAATATAATGAAATCAATATTTAGTTTGTATAAGTGGTACCATGCCCACTTATCCAATCCCTCCGAATTTTTGATTTCAACCGTTCTCAAGACATACAAAAATAAATACTTACTTTGTGTGGGCGTCGGAGCCGCCAGTTGGAATTATTGAAATTTATATAGCCTATAGTTCCTTCCACCTATAGAGAGAGATATTGTGACATTTTCAAGAAAATCGGATCAGCCGTTTAGCTGTTCATACTGCGCAAAGTTTATATTTGTACTAGCTTTTACCCGCGTCTTCGCTCCCGTTATTATCACCATCGGTTATACAGTTTCGGAAAGGTATATCTTCCCCCTACGTCGCCTTCTGGTTCTATTTAAAAAATATATACGTATGTAGCATATGTGCCCTTCTAGACGCAAAAACATAAATATATTTAAATTTCATTAAAATCGGTTAGATGGTCTCGCTGGCGTGGAAATTGCGTACACTTTCCCTCGTGGTCCTAGTTTTAAAGAAAGTAATAGCCTATAACCTTGCCGGAGTTGCACAATTGTCAATGTATCTTTTAAACTCAATTACATCGAAGTTTTAAAGTTCTTCAAAATCGGCTATGCAGTTTTATAGAGGCCGAAATTTTCCCCCTATCGCTCTCCTGGTCCTAGTTTTGAAAATATACATTACTTATGAGCAATTTTAGATGCAGATCTATCTATGTTCTAAATTTCATTAAAATCAGTTTGAACGTTTCGGAGGGAAAGAAAATTCCCCCCTATCGCCCTTCTGGTCCTAGTTTTAAGAAAAGTAATACCCTTCGCGGAGTTGCACAGACTAAGTGCGCCAAATTTCATCGCGATTGGTCCGCAAATTTCTAAGTTAAGCTCGTTTATATTATAAACTCTCTTAAAAACCATATGGAAGGAGTAGCATAATTAAAAAAGTAGGCGTAAAGGTGGGCGTGATTAAAAAAAGTAGCCTATAATTCATTCAAGAGTCCCAATTATATGGTGTGAAAATTTCAGGAACATCGGTTCAGCGGTTTGGGCTCCTATACACACAAACAAACAAACAAACACACATTAATTTTTATATATATAGATAAAAAAGTAGTGAACAGAGATGTAAAAAGGGTTAGTATATCACCCCGACTTGAGAGTAGCGGGTAAAATAATTTGCATATTTTTACCAGTTATTGGTGCATCATATTTATAAAGGAACGTGATCGCTTTATAGAATGTTAAATACTTTTTAAAATGGAACACAAAAAGTAACGAAATGTGGCATACTCGTATATGTAACATTTTTGTCAAATTGGAAAACGTCATCAGTCTGTAGTGCAGTTATTGTACACAGTTTATACTGTGTTTGTTTCTTTTTACATACTCCATAATTGCACACTTCGATTTATGCGATATGAACATTTTTCTCATTACGTACTAACGACTTTTCAATATTCCAAAATTTTTACTTCAATACTTACAACACTTTCTTTCACATGCGTCTCTCAGTATAGATTTTTTAATTTGTTCGTTAGCTACTTACGCAATGTATGCGCTCATTTGGAGTATTGAATTCAATACAGTTCGGGAAAGTAACGATATATTATGAAAAAGATGACGAATTGAAGAGAGTAACGTCAGAATTATAAAGAATACTGAATCGACGCTGACTAAGTTGTCGGTGACGATTGAGTGTTATAAAATGGATTTATAGCGGAACACTAAACTTCAAATGTTTTTAATAAATAAAGTGTAAAATGCTGTGTACCTCTCCAAAATAGAAATCGCCATAATTAAAATCAATATATGAAAAATTCGGTACTTGTAACAACCTATAAATTGGCATAGGTAGTAATGAACATTAGAAAAGTTTTTGGCTGGAGGAGGAGTTATACAGACGATCTACCGCAAATAGATGAATGGAAATGTTTTTTGCATTTCAAATTTACGTAAACAAAATAATGGTGATTGGTTAGACTAATGCCCATATTCAGTGTTTAGCTGAATCAATAAAAATACAGGTATATGTACAACCATAAATTTTTTGTTTAAACAATTGCTATTAGTTAACTAAAGACTATGAATATGGACATAATGGTAATGTTAAGTTGGGTAAGGAATGTATTCTTTTCTGCACCGCGACCATATTTGTTGTTCTTTGATGCAATAGATCAAGGCACCGGACAAGCATCATATCAGTCTGTTCGTGTAACACTGCTTTACAGGTTGATATCAAAATTAAAAGATTCGCTACCACAAATTAGGCGAATTTTGTTTTTACTACGATAGTTGTTCTCGAGAAATGTTTGCTACACTCTCAAAAGCATGTAATGGTCATTGTGTATAGATTTCACTGTTTAAACATATAGATGGGTGTGTGCATCTTATCCACAACTGTCAAGTGCGACAGATGTAAGCATCAAATATTTTAAATACAAACATTCTTATATACACGTATATACAAGTACATATGAAGGTATGCATGTTTGCGCACGCCTTTTTTATGCAGTGCTGCTAGGTATTATATCGCTGAATATAGCGCAGGTTTAATTTATGTAATCTATACTCACGCTGACATGGGTGCTAAAATACACATCTAGCTCTCCGTGACTACTCTGCAATATAATCTTCGAGTGTTATTTGTAAAATTTCATGGTCGAGCTCAGTTTGGAAACCCGTTTCACTTCCTCCCAGAGAAACGCAAAATATTTACATGTTATTTCTCTACAATATGAATATGCTTAGCCTTTTGGAAGGATTCTAATTCACCTGTTCTAAATATTGCCCAGCCGGGAAATTATTCTAGGGCATCTTTTATACGTATGTAGTGGATTTAATGGAAACTAGGATAGGACGCCCCCTGGAGCGTGCCTCTTTCCACAAACCTAGTGATGCTAGTCCCTCTGAACCAGCCCTGTCCTCCCTGTCGGAAAGTAGTAATTTCACCCAGCCAAAGATGAAACCATCGACCACCGCCTATGCAGAGCTGTTAGTTTTAGTTAGTAGTTTAGTTAGTAGTTTAGTTTATATATATAAATAGATATTTCCAAAATAAATTCAGTTAATATGTATAAAAAAAAAGAATTAATAAAATGATTCTCATTCAGCTTCAAAATGTATGAGTCAACATAACATCAGAGACGCTGCTTTGCAAATCAAAAAAATGTGGAACTGCAGAGTTGTGCAAGAATGAAGCTTTATCTATCCTTTTTAACCCTTCTTTCTGAAATTTTTATTCTTATTTTCAGAAATGCAAAAAAGTGGTATGTAACTCGTAGGGATTAAGAACCGAAAATAAGATTGTTGTAGAAAACAAGAAACACTAACGTTAATATTGAGCATTTTTAAATAAATTTCAATTATATAGAAAGATATTTTAAAAATCTTTCAAATGTACCAATATTGACCATTTACGTTCAGAAATGTAGTGGAGAATCGTACTTTTATGTGAAAAGCTCTTAGGTCCATAACTCGAAAACTAAGTGTTGCCGCCAAGTTTTTCACTTTATATTTTCTTCATATTTTTCAATTTTATATAACCTTATATATAAATTTTTTTTCCATTTGGTGCACCGTTGGTAAACTGGATTTAAGCCTAGCAAAATGACGATTTGACGTTTTTCCTTAAAAATTGAGCACTGGTCTAAACATGTAAAATTTCAGTATGTTATGTAGACGACATCGAAGAAAATAAGCATTTTGTAAATGAGTCAACTATTTAATTTAATTACAAATACATTTTGATGGCATTTTTATCATTATATAAAATATTTAATATTGCCTGTACGACTTGAAATTTTTTGTAAAGTTTACAGCTTCTTGACATTACATAATGTATATACATACGTACATAGATATTTATCATATATCACAGTCCATAAATAATATAATATATTGGCTCGTGTGTTTTCATTTTATGAGAACCCAAAATTTAGTATTCATATGTACTCATTGTAAAAATTTGGCGTAATTCTGCCAAGTCTTTCTTAATAAAATTTCTTATTTAAATTAAAGTTAGTACCTATAATTTAAAATGATATTGTTTTTTACTTGTATATTAATAGTTTTTAAAATTTGAATTAATAAATTGTGTGTATATATTGATATCCGCGTAAATTAATGCCCTCTGTATGTATATATGTATTGTTGTGAACGATGAATTGTGGTTATTTTATCATTATCATATACATTTTCCATTGTGTGATTTTTTGACGATTTTTCAAAACTGAAATCGGCATTTTGGAGAATGAAATCTGGCAACCCTATAGATAAATGTTTTTGATGAGTATGCAATGTGGTAGCGCCTGTTTTTGGTATTGTTGGATTGTTGAAGAGCTGCATAGACCTAATAATAGGATCTTAAGTGGGTTTGCCACCCATCGTGGTCAATCCACCAATGTTCACTGAAAGGGAGATAAAGGCTGCCGCGAGTGCTCTGAGAAACAATAGGCCACCGGGACCGGACGGAATTCCGGCGGAGATACTCAAAATAATCGCCGATAAGAAGCCCGAGCTATTACTGAGAATGTACAACATTTGCCTACAAGAGGGTATCTTTCCTGAGGTCTGGAAACGTCAAAGACTGGTGTTGTTAAGTAAGGGAAAGGGAGACCCAGAATCTCCATCAGCATATCGACCCCTTTGTAAGTTGGATACCGCGAGGAAACTTCTGGAGATGCTGCTCAAGCCCAGGATACAAGCGGTTATAGAGAGCGCTGGAGGACTCTCCTCAAGACAACACGGCTTTAGGCATGGTAGGTCAACAATAGGTGCTATCGCAGATGTCATGAGGGTGTGCAAAAGGCACAAACGGGAAACCATTTCTCGAGACGCATTGTGCTACTGGCAACGTTGGATGTTAAGAATGCTTTTAATAGCGTCAAATGGGCCAACATGAATAGGGCTCTGGAGGAACGCTTTAGAGCACCACCATACGTAATTAGGATGGTGAGAAGTTACCTTAAGGATCGGGTGCTTATATACGAAAGAGTTAGGAGGATCTGTGAAAAACAGATTACGGCAGGAGCGGCGCAGGGATCGCTCTTAGGGCCTGAACTCTGGAACATTACCTACGATGGTATTCTCCGCATATAAATGCCAGACGACACCTATATGGTGGCCTACGCAGATGACATTGCTTGCGTCATTATGGCTCAGAGCAAACTGACTCGAGTCATGCTTAGGACAAAGGCATGGTTGGATTCACAATGTCTCAGTCTGGCAACGGAAAAAACGGAATTGCTCATAATCACGAGAAGGCACATTCCTATCGAGCAGGGTATGCGGGTATTATCTGAGACAATTAGGACGAGTAAATGCGTTCGATATCTGGGACTAAGGTTAGACCCTAGACTAACGTTCAACATGTCGCGGTAAAAGCCGCCCAAGCAACTGCTTCTCTTAGCAGACTAATGTCCAATATTGAAGGACCACGCTGCAGTAAAAGGAAGCTGATAATGGCAACGACCCAGTCGATTTTATTGTATGGATGTGAAATCTGGGCCGATGCACTAGACGCACAATACCGGAAGAGGATGATTACAGCTGTACAACGCACCGCAGCACTTAGAGTGACCTCAGCGTACTGTAAGGTATCGGAACCGGCAGTCCTAGTCATAGAAACGATAATACCAATTGACCTACTAGTTGAGGAACGCAAAGAACTTTGGAACGAGCGTAGACATACAAGGAGATCAGCACGAATGCGGATAATGCATAGGTGGCAGTCCAGATGGTAAATTATTACCTCACACAGATGTTGTCTGAATATGGATACTTTCTGAAATATCTCCACTAGATGGGTAAGCCGGACACATCTCTCTGCATCTATGGCGACAACTGCATAGACGCTGTATGGCACACTTTTTTCAAATGTAAGAGATGGAATGCGGAACGGGATGTCGTGGAACGCCACGTTGGTGAAATTACCCCGGAGAACATAATAGTGGCCATGACGCAGAACGAGAATAATTGGGTTCTCATACGAAGATATGTAGAGAGTGTGTTGCGAAACAAAAAACGGGACTTAGACGTAGGCACGACGATGGTGGTTTCATAGGAACAGGAGAGAGCCCCACCCCGAAGCAATGCAAGAGCGGTACCGTGGTGGTGGACTGCCTCAGGAATAAAGAGGGGTTTTATAGAGGGTGCAAACATCACATACCAGGAATGTGACGACAGCATCTGAGATGCGTAAGGCATTTTTCCTACCCGAATAAATAATAGGATCTTAGACTGATCCTTAGATTTAATAGAAAAGGAAACTTAGACACTAAAAAAAGAATCTGATTGTCTGCCGCTATCTCGGATTGGATCAACTAACCAAGAGTCTCATTTTCTGTTGGCCCCCAAGTCCGGATCCACCGGATTTTTTCTTGAAACAGGAAGTATACAAATCGCAACCGAAAAATGTGGATGAACTAAAACAATCAATTCGAGCGACAATACCTGCAATTTCAGCGTCAACTTTGCAGACAGTAATTAACACCTTTTTCCTAAGATGTTTCAAAGATGAAGGCGGGCATTTAAATTCAATTATCTCTACGACTATGTAACGATTTTTGGGAATATGGAGATTGGGAATAATTAAAACAAAAGGGGAAATCTAGGATAGATTATGGAGAGCCCTACTTCTCCCAGCTTGATATTTTTTTTATAGCATGCACTTGACTCGTATAAGTTATTGGTATCGAACTCAAAGGGGAAATTACTTAAATACATACCGTTTATTTTCATATGCTATGATATTAATGATATTGATCACATAACAACGTTATATTGGGTCACTTGATTGTCGGAGAAAAAAGTTGTCTTTTACATACATTGTTCTGTTTTTTCTTATTAATATTCTCTGGAAAAATACCACGACTTCAGCTATATAATAGCTCAGAGTATTTTTAAAACTCACTTGCTAATCATACTTGTAAGAATAAAGTGCAAAAAGACATTTTCTTGTGATAATAAAGAAAAGAATAAACAGGACATACACATAATTTATTTTTCAAGTGCTGAGTTCGTGATATATTTATAAGAAAATTTTACCAGGAGCTTTAATTAGCGTATCAATTTGGAAGCCTATGGAGACCTGGTACTCCAAACTACACAACAAGTAAAATTCGCTCCGGTTATATCCTACAATTTTATAATTGAAATCGTGCCAACACATTGAGTGAGTCATATTTGCACGGGGTCCTCTCCGAAAGAAGAAATCCTGAGAGACATCTTGATGGCAGTTCCATAGAATAATAAGTTGGAGTAGAAGAGCTGGAAACATTTTTGAGAGGGAAACCCCTACCACGATCGATACGTTATTAAGTATTAATCTTGCGTAAAATAATTGATTCAAACTACGTAAAAATATAATTACTAACCTATTTTCTAATTACTAAATATTTCCTATTATCTAATATAACTTAACATTCGATTAATCGTTTTACAGCGCAGATTTTAGAGGATGAAACATGCAAGTAGTCTAAAATTGAAGTTATTATTAATTCATACTCAAATTTTCTTAAATAAATATACTACAATTGTTAAATCTAGTTAACTATTATTTAATACAGAAAATTTCTATACAGGTTAAGAAAACTAATTCCCTAATTTACACTTTTTTTCTTGGTATGGCTGACCCTACTTATCATTTACATTATTTTTTTTAAATATATTTTGTTATTGTATCTTAATTTGAGAGTAATTAATATAATATAAAAAATCTCTAACCATCTCAGATAATTAAGTACCTACCATTCTTTTCTTGCTGGGCCCATCAAAGGAACATAAATTCAGTGGAAAAAAGAATCGTGAACCAGGTATTTAAATAATGACAACAACAACTTTATATATATATTATAATAATTACTCTTTAATTTTATATATTAGCATATAAGAATATCATTGTTATAAATTAGGTTTAGTACGATTTCATTCCACAGTGGAAGAGCACAAAATTTTTTCTTTTAATTATTTCTCGTTCATTTTTAACTTGAGTTACAATATTATTAAAGCTCACGCATTTGAAGGAATGCAATCTTGAATTTTTATTATTAAGAAGAAATAACAGAAAAACCTTTTGTATTTATACTAGCTTTAGATGGAAATAAAAATTAATTGTTAAATACAATAATATGGGAGTGACGAGTTATTACAGATACGGGTATGATAACAGTTATGCGGCACTAGAGATATACTTTACGGACAATCAAATATAATTTAGAGTATGTGATAGTCAATGGTGTTCAACTGAACTTATTGGGAGGGAAAACAATACTCTGTCGGCATTACACCTTGCTCATTTTAATTTTCTTCTGATTCTACTTTGGTATTTTAGTGAGTCATGAAAGTAGAAATTATATGTTTTCACGCTTAGAAACTGGGTTAAGAACCACATTACAAATATCTTTTAGCTAGCTGGGATAATACTATCTTATATGCCTCTTATCTCCAATTCTTTAGAGGTCATTGATTGCTATACGGGCTCGTTTTATGGCATTTTTCATCACTTCGGCGAGAACTTCGGGCGACAATTCTCGCACTCGTGTCGAATGTTGTCCTTGAGGACTTCCAGGATTTCGGGCTTGTTCACGTAAACACGGGCCTTCAAAAAACACCACAAAAAAGTGTGGAACGGTTAAATCGGGCGATCTTGCGGGCCAGTGCAAATCGCCAAAACGAGAGATGAGGCGACCCCGGAAAGCTGCCTTCAGAATATCGGTTGTGGCTCGCGCAGTGTGTGCCGTTGCTCCGTTCTGTTGGAACCACATTTCCTCCAGTCTTAATTAGTGCAATTGCGGCAGAAAAAACTCGGTTAACATGGCCCTATAGCGCGCACCATCCACTGTTGTCGTTTGGCAAGCGGCGTCCTAGAATCGCTCCATGGATTGTTTACTTGTATTCTACATCTGTCAAGTTCACAAATGTCAAAACAGATTTGACATTGGCCGCCATTTGCAAAAATAAGAGCATCTTCCAATAGGGTGATTTCTTTTGGCTCACCTTGTACTTTTTTTTTTTTTTTTTTTTTTGGCGTGTGAGGTAGGGTTGAAAATGCCTTCGCACTTACAGAGACCGTCGTCTTCTGCGTCGAGTGGTGTTGCCACTAAAAAATTCCCTCCTCCTCTTCTGGGTAGATTCCTCCCCGGAACCGCTTTCCGCATTACTTCGGGAAGGCCCAGAGCCACGTCCCAATCAGGACCACTCTCAATCACCCACGTCTGGGTCCGCCAAGTTTGCAGCCGGCGCCATGGCCAGAGGGGGCCCCGCTATGCAGCCGCCGCGCCGGGAAGCTCACCTTGTACTTTGTTTAAATAATTATATACATACATATATGTATGAGAATTTGCATTTTATGTTATTAATGAAAAAATAAATTTATTATTCTTTGTCAAACTTTTAAACTAACAACATAACCGATTAACGTGTGAATACCCCAGAAGAAATTTGCAAAATGTCTCTTAGCTTCTATAAATCATTGGTAAGATTTATTTCCTTTTGTTTGTGTCGTCTGTCTACTTGAGTTGAGCGCCTTCCAAAAGAATTATTTTGAACGACACGTTACAGAAACCACCATTTTGCTCTGCCAAGAAAAATAAGCTATTATCGCTTTCAAACATACGCAGGCAGTAATAAAAGTTTTTACTCGTATGAGAATTAATTAAACGAAAAATAAATAAATAAAAATCTACAACTATTTATCTGCATTGGTGTGGTATTATTTAGTCTACATTTCCGAACTCAAGTAGTTCCAATAATCATGTTGTATGTACATATAAATGGGAATGTGTAAAGAAAACTAATCCATATAAAATCTCGTATCTGTGTGTGTGTGTGTTTGTTAATTATAAGTCGTAAAAATACTTACATATGTACACAGTGTTAGTGCTATATTTATGACTGAGTACCTACGCAAAGTTGTTGTTCATGAAATTTAAAGTTTTAAAAATAAATTTAATTTTGGTGTTACATATAGCAACCAACGCACTTTTATAGTCACCTCAATCATCCATTGCATGCATTAGTGAAAGTGTATAAGAAAAATTTATTTTAGTGCACACAAAGAAACAATTTGATAAACGTCGTATCGTTTTTAAAGCTGTCCCTTGTAAAAAACGTAGGGGATTTAACGATCAACGTTAATTGTTTTAAAAAAAACATGATCGGAATCTTATGGTTAGTGGAGGGTATAAATATATTGGTCCTGGAATTACAAGGCAGTCTTTAATAATTATAAGGAAATAATGTTAACAAGTATTTCATATAAAATTTGGTATTGATTTTTATTCACATAAACATGAATGTATGTAATAGAATTTATTAACTATATTTATGAAAGGACAATTTTATTTTTATACAGTGAGGAGATTTATTTTTCAGAAACAGATTTTTCACTATATATGTACTTCTTTTATAGTATCAATAAAGAGTGTTTCAGAAGAAATTTGGCTTTTCGATGCTTTTCATAAGAATTAAAATTTGATTTGGTGCGATTGTCTAAAAATCTAATGCCTTGCCACATCTTTTGTTTTTATTTACTGACCCCATTTCTGAAATATGTGCTATGCGTGAAATGTGGCCAACTGATGCTCACAGTGGTAGTCAACAAGTTTAAGTAGGAGTGTTTTTTTTTATTTAAACCACAGTCGTCGTGTAAGCATTCTGATGACCATTGTAAGATTGCTATTTCACCATAATCGTATTTTACTCATTTGAATGATGCTTTTATAAGTCTTTTTGACGGTTGTTAAACCAGCGATGAGTATTTTATACTAATTCAATATCGCCATTTATGCATTGTGTCTGCTGTTGGCTGAGTAGAAAGTAAATGCCACAACGCTGGCGCAAGAGCTAACAATAAGATCAGATACGGTTGTGCATCCACGAACAATTCAAAGGACCCTAAATAATAATGGTTTCCATAGCAGAACTCCACCCAAAAAACCGCTTATAAGTGAAAAAACCGAAAACTTCGATTGGAATTCCCCAAAATGCATACTGACAAAGGATTTGACTTCTGGAAATGAGTTTTGTTTACAGATGAGTCAAAATACAATATTTTTGGAAGTGATGCGAGAGCAAAAGTTTGGAGAAAAGTTAATACAGCGATGAATCCGAAACACTTAGTACCTACTGTTAAGCATGGTGGTGGCAACGTGATGGTTTGTGGTGCTGTCGCTGCATCTGCTGTAGGAAATCTAATCTATTTTAGAACAAAATCTGGGAGCATAGGTCAATAAATTAAATATTGGTCAGAGTTGGATTTTCCAACAAGATAACGACCCGAAACACACCGCACAATTTGTAAAGGAATGGCCCCACGCCAATTGCACACACCACCTCAAAGCCCGCACTTAAATGTCATTGAACACCTTTGGGAGATTTTGGAACGTAAAACCAGAAAACATATTACTAGAGCTCCAATCCTGAACAAGATGTTGCAAGAAGAATTACGCCAATTGAGTTGGAAAATTTAGTAATTTCAATGCCAAGACGCATGAAGGCCGTTATAGATGCCAACGGTGGCTCAACCAAATACTGAATTTAGCAATAAAAATATTATTTAATGTTTAATTGAAGTTTTTTATGTTAACTTACAAGCCGTATGTAGATATTTGTCAATGCAATTTTTTCGTTTTTTGTAAATATTTTTTAAAGTGTATATTGAAGTGAGCTATTTTTTTTGTTTTCTATTAATAAAAACAGATTTCAAACAAACATGCATCATTACTGTTCTTCATAATGCTTTTGGTCTCGTCAGGTGGATGAAATTATGATCGTATGCAGACTTTTGTCAGCCACTGTATATAGATATCTATACAATTTATTTCAATATTTCGCCTCAACTTTCTCTAGCTTCTTTAAAAAGTTAACTAAAATTATGGAGTTGTATGGAAAACGCACGATGTTAATTGTAAATAAAACAAAAAGTTTTCAGAGAATAATCCGAATATTTTTTATTATATTAGAATGATCTATGACAATTACGTGTGAAATGAAATATCGGCCAAATGCTCACCACGACTTCGGTAGCATACCTCTGGTCGATATTTTCAATGACTCTGAGACATAATTGAGGTCCAATGTCGTTAATGTGCCGAATTATCTCATGCTTTAGCTGTTGAACTGTTCTTGGCTTATTGACGCATACCTTTTCTTTTAAGCATCCACAAAGAAAGAAGTCCAACGGTGTCATATCGCATGATCGTGACGGTCCATTAACATCGCCACGACGTGAGATAACACGGCCATTAAATTTCGCGCGGAAAACAGCCATTGTTTCGTTGGATGTGTGGGAAGTGGCACCATCCTGTTGGAACCACAAATCGTGCAGGTCCATATCCTCAATTTGTGTCTACAAGAAGCCCGTTATCATCTCGGTATAGCGAAATACAATTCACGGTAACTACTTGACGTCTCTTCTGCCACAATATCGCTAACAACAGCAATGTTTTCAGCAGAACGAACTGGGCGATCATGAACAGGTATTTTCACATTTCCTACAGGCCCGGTTTGCTGATATTTGGACACAATTCTCCCGATTGTGGACACATTTGGTCGATTATGGTTACCAAAGAAATTGCGAAATGCACGAAATGCATTCTGATGTGAACGCTCATTTTCGTAAAAGGCGTCAACAAATTTAACGCGCTGCTCAATTGTTTACTTCTGCATGGTTGAATTTGTCAAATACTGAAACAAAGATAAGTCAAATAAAGTTTGCAAAAAACTTGAGGATAACGTGTGACTCACATTTAGTATCGTGCATTTCGATTGGACCACCCTTTAGAATATCTTTCTTATTGCTTGACATTTAAATAATAAATTGTTTCCACGCTATCCCATCTTCTCTTATCAAATTTGAATGTGTTGAACGAATACCTCCTTCACTTTTTAAATCGGTTAAAAAATTTACACAAAATGTAATTATAACTTCTCACAAATATTACATTTTATAGATATTATAGAGATTCGTCGTATTCCAATTCGCAATAAACAAATTATTTTCTTTTTATACTGTTTTTAATTTTTTAATATAATTTTAAATTATTTTATGGCTTTATATGTACGAGTACAATAAAAAATAAATAAAGAAAAAACGTGAAGATTTTATACAAGATTTATTTACATTCCCAGAAGTTTTTATGTGTATAAAGAGATCCTCCCTCAGCAGCAGAAACCAAAATATTTACTGAATCACACACGCATTTTGTTGTAAATGTTGATCAAGTGGTGCAAGTGTGAATTGATTTTTTAGTTTTTTTTGTATTGGCTGATCAAACAACCACATTTACAGGGACGACAACTGCAGCAGTAGCAACATCTAACAGTTCATGCCATTCAAAAGCATTCATACAAGTGTAACGACAATGCCAACGATCTTATGAAGGCTGCTGACTGACGACGACGACGATCACAATAACAACGACATCAGCAAAAAATGCAACCATAAATGATGATGACGACGGCATTGCACCGAATAACTGAATGACTGCTGAAGAAACGTACTGAAAAATTGCCCCCTTAACAAATTAAAGCAATAAAATAAATAAAAAATAGAAGCAAAAATAAAAGCAAAGTTAAAACGGATGACTTTAAGAGAATCCAGGACGAAAATAGATTTATTACAAAAAGTCTACGGATTGCATATTTATTACTAAATTTGGCACCCCAGAGTGCTAAGCGCAGAATAAGTAGGCGATTGAAATTTAAAGGCCTGTTAACAAATTAAAAACATTAAGAATTGTGTTAGTTGCCCCACGTGGATCGTTTGATAAAAATTGTAATTGTTGATAAGGAGAATTGCGCTGGACGAATTTTGTATATACTATGTTAAATGTTTTAAAGTTTTTGGTTATTAAAAAAAATATTTGTTGGTGAAACTATTTATCTAAATACCCAAATTAACTTCATATTGTCATGAAAGTCGTAACTGCGATGAGGAAAAAAAAACGGATGATATCGTCGGTTTGGGAGTATGTTGAATAAATTCGTTATTGCGTTTACTTTACGGCTAGAAAGTATTGGGTTCAAACCCTACTGCAGTGATATGTGGGGAAATACCCATAGACCTCTTGGCGCGCGAGCGGTGGGAGGCTTGGAACTCGAGGGGGGAGGGCCCTGGTGT
Organism: Dexiosoma caninum; assembly: GCA_963924685.1. NCBI lineage: Eukaryota > Metazoa > Arthropoda > Insecta > Diptera > Tachinidae > Dexiosoma > Dexiosoma caninum. Next base: position 60,442,821 of record OZ004729.1, read on the forward strand.
TGGTGCTATTGGTCTGAGACCCCAAACTGTCCGGCGATGGCAGGACAGGTGGACCGCGGACACGGTCGGCAGGTGGACGGCGAGGCCCATTCCCTGCGTGGAAGTATGGATTCGGAGGAAATTTGGGGAAGTTAACTACTTCCTGACACAATTCCTCTCGGGCCACGGATACTTCCGAAAGTACCTGTATCGGATGGGCAGGGCAGATGGTACCGACTGCATTTACTGTGGTATTACGGATGATGATGCAGAACACACTTTCTTCGACTGCACCAGGTGGCATACTGAGAGAGGTGCAATGGCGCAGCGGGTTGGCGGGTTCGCTCCTGCCACCGTGATAGGGAGGATGCTCGATTGTGAAGACAATTGCGACGCTGTGGCACAGTACGTGGGATACGTTCTGCGGAGGAAGAAGAGGGACCTCGATGCGCTGCTGCATAGCGGGGCCCCCTCTGACGGGGACCAGGCGATACGGGCCGGGGCCATGGCGCCGGCTGCGGACCCAGGCGTGGGTGAGTGAGAGTGGTCCTGATTGGGACGTGGCTCTGGGCCTTCCCGAAGTAATGCGGAAAGCGGTTCCGGGGAGGAATCTACCCAGAGGAGGAAGAGGGAATTTTTTAGTGGCAACACCACTCGACGCAGAAGACGACGGTCTCTGTAAGTGCAAAGGCATTTTCAACCCTACCTCACACGCCAAAAAAAAAAAAAAAAAAAAAAAAAAAACCCTACTGCAGTTATGAACATTTTCCCTGATAAGCATTGTCTATGTTATGCTAAGTGCTCTCTTCGTCAGTATTTGAATTTTAAATTGAATACGTCTAGTTAACTCCAAAGACGCTGTCAATCTGCTTTACATATTAAAAAATGCAGAACAGAAGAGTTTTGTCGGGATTATGCAATAATTTATAATTTATTTAAAAAAATCGGTAAAACACAATGATCTGTCGATCTTCCACACTATCCCTTTCCCAAAGGGAAGATAACACACTATGTCACCATTATCGGTAAGCATTTTTTTCTTTGAAATCGGTTACTTCTCGAAATTAAATATAAATTTAGGTAATAGTCGGTTAGTTTTTGTGAATAGCTGAATATTTACATAAATGCAATGATATGATTTTTTCATTGTGAATTTATTTGTTCCACGGTTTAAAAACCTCACATGTTTATATGAAAACTCTCAAAAAATAATTGAGAATTCCCACGTATACAAATACAATAAAAAAGGTAGAACGGTAGTTTTACTGATGAGTTGGCATCAGTTGAAATCAACAAATTACAATAATCAACATAGATGCAGAGCTTGTTTACAAATCACCAGGAGAAATACAAAAATAATTTTGACGCTATTCGTAGATGTTTCTCTCTTGATGTTAAAAGTTAATCGGAAATAAATATATCAACTTAATTCATGTCAGGGGAATTTTTAAGCCCCAAATTCAGCAAAAAAATATTTGACGTTCTAAAAAAAAAAAAAAGGAAAAAAATATGGAGAAAAGACATTATCTGTTATATATAAATATAAAAATTTAATAATCCTTTAGTAAACTAAAGGAAAATAAAATAAAAATATATTTTACAAATAATATTTTAGAAGCTTTTGTCCGTCAAAATTTTAAATTGGTTTGTGCGAGTAAAATATCGCAGTACTTTTTTTATATTCTTTTTAATAATTGTTCATATTAAGCGTTATGTATGTTGGAAACTACGTCTCCTTCATTATCACTTTCATATGTGGAAACTTCAGCTTAACTGAATATTTGTATTTACATTTGAGCTGTTATATCTGAAAGCGGTATTATTACATTTTACCATGTTTTGAAATACTTAAGATTCTGCATGTCAATTGATTTAAAATACCGGCAAACGATAACTAATTTAACCGATGATTTTAGCTCTCTAAACTTTTTCAAATTTATTCTGAAATCATAATAATTTATATTAGTGATTCTAAATTTAAAATTGTTCTTTTACCCGAAAAAATATGTGAAATGTATTATTACATACATACTTTATGATATTCTTATAAATTATTTTTTTATAAAAATAACTGAGGAGGAAAGCATATTCATATAGTACTATTTGGCTAATACATAGTTAGTTAGGTAATTTTTCCTAACTTCTGACTACAAATTCAAGATTCTTATGTTCAAAATTCAACTAATCATAATATCATAAAGTATCTAATAATACATTTCACATATTTTTTCGGGAAAAAGCACAATTTTAAAATTAGAATCATATAATTCTTCTAGCTGGTTTTTGTTTATAATGTATTGTGAATTTTAAAAAAATATTTTTTCATTATAAACAAAAACCAATTATCCTGAAGAAACTGCACAAATGAGTAGCGAAATATCGAATAAAAATAAATATTACATATATAAAAAGGACCTACAGCTTAAATAATTAGTGTAATTAATATTAGAATCATATGTAAAGAGATATTCCCAAAATGAAGTCAGTGAATATCAGTTAATTTATATTAATTGAATGATTAATGGCTTTTTAAAGAGCCAAACGGACTACACCACTTTTTAGTATAACAAAATATAAGAAATAAAGATAAACATGTATCGGCGTTTTAAAACTTTCATCTTTATATTTCTGTTTTTTTTTTGTTATCCTGGACCAGCATTCAGGAGATGAACCTTACATATGCGGTGCATTGTACTGGAACTAGTGGAAAGGGATAGTAGAAGGAATGATAAGATGTGAAGCCTCAGTATCTTACAACGCTGCCTTTTCCGGTTTTTTGTTTTATAGCAGTGTTGCAGCGCCTCTGATTTTAAGGAAACATATTAAATTTTTGAAGCTTTGTTTTAGTAGCCATTTTTAGAAATTATTTTACTTCGCTAGTGAAACACAATCGCAACGAAGGAGGGCTCTCAGATGTGCCTGTGAATTAGTATCAGTTGAAGCTGTACTGTTCAGTGACCATAAAATAAAAAAAAAGAAATGTATGTATGTATAAGCATTTATTTAAAATATTTTTCGTTTAGTTCTAGGAAGTTCAGCTATAAGAGTTTAAATTTTTTTTTCTTTATAGTGCTCTTCATTTTCGAAAGTACTCAGCATTATGCCGATCACTGATGCCAGAATTGCAGATTTATCTGCATTTTGCTGATTTTTCATTGCAAAAATGACAAGGTGACATTTGCAGATTTTTGTCCTCACACTGCAGATTTTATGAAATGACCGTGTTTACATCATTCTTTTGTATTTATATTTAAGCGAATGCTACACGTTCAACGTTCTGCTTCAATATTTGTAATTTTGTTAAAGAAAAATAGAAAGCTATTGTTGTTTTCTTCAGTATGAATGAGAAAAAAAAGAAGAGCAGTAGTAAACCGTTATTAATTTTTGTAAAAATACGATGGTGTTGATATTTTTAGTAGTTATTCGAAGTTTTCTCACGTTTTCCAAAAAATATCAACCAAATCTCAGCGAACACAAAATAACTATAAAAAAGGAAAAGTATTTAAAAAAAGTTAGAAAGTGTGTTTGCAATAAACAAAAATATTAAAATATTGCAAGAAAAAAGAAGAAATGTTAAGATATTTAAACTATGGTATGTGCTAACTTTTCATTAATAGCAATGAATAAAAATTTGGAATAACACACATAGTACATAATAATATACATTTCAGATAAAAGCGCTGAAGAAGATGAAGCTCCAACATCGGTAATAATTATTTCCGTGCAGAAAAATAAGTATGTATGTACTGATGTATTTACATATATTTATTTATTTAGGCTCCAAAGAAAAAAAGAAAACTAAAAGATGAATCGGTAAATGATCCAAAAATTAAAATATGGGCTGAGAAAAGAAATGAAAGAGTGTATTGCGAATTCTGTAAAGCAACGCTGAAGGCATCGGCAGGAAAAATGGTTTGATTGCGCAGACCAATACGAAAAAACATTTCGATGCTTCAAATGCAGTTTTAAGCAATCAACCTAGCATTAATTCATTATTTTCATGCGAAAAATTTGAGTCAAAAAGAGCGGAAATAAATTTAGCCCTCTTCATCGTAGAACACAACATTCTTTTTGCAGCGGATCATTTGACAAAGGTATGTCAACACTATTTGGAGGACTCTAAGGCTGCTTCCAATATCTCACGAGCTAGAACTAAAGCCACAGCTATTATTAAAAATTGAATGAATGAATGAATCTACAGATTTGTCTAGCACAAAATCATTGGTGGTCCGAGTTTGCATTAATTTTGAGATAAAAGACCTTTTTTGAATTACTACTCGTAACTGTAGAGCAGTGCGATTCAGTATCTTTATATAATGTTAATATTAATCATTTTAAAAACAATAATAAAAATTACAAAAAGTTTATGATCGGCTTTGCAGTTGATGGTGCTCCAGTAATGACGGGAAAAACGCTTTCGGTCGCTCAATTGCTAAAAAAAAAGATATCCCGCATCTTTTTATTATAAAGTGTGTTTGCCACTCGTTGGCATTATGCTCTTCATATGCTTGTCTTAAACTTCCTTCGTCCGTTGAAACTTTATCCAGAGATGTGTACAACTATCTGTCAAATAATCCTAAGCGTCTTGGAGAATTTAATGAAATCCAAAAACTATTAGAAATAAAACCTCTGAAAATTTTGCACCCGTGCCAAACCCTCTGGCTTTCACTGGAAGGCCTTGTTAACCGAACCATTAAAAATTTATTTTGGATTTGGAAAAATATTTGTGAAATGAAATATATTAATTCAAGCGCTTTATTCCCTAAATTGTATAACTTTATTCAAAAAGTATTTGTTCTGCCACAGTTGTCTGCTAATGTAAAACGAATATTTAGTCACGTAAATCTTTTTTTTTTCTTGGACCGGCACTCAGGGGATGGCCCCTATACATGCGCTGCATTGTGCCGGAACTAGGAAATAATGTTTTGGTAGAAAAGATAGAGGAAGTAGCGTTTATTGGTATTTGACTTAAATTTTCCCACGTTAAAAGTAACAGGAAATACTACTGCGGGTAGCCCATTCCACATACGTGCTGTTGGGCCAAAAACGAATTTTCTCTGTATTGCGTAGTACGGTTCGCTGCCAAGTCGACCACAAATGGATGTGCTCTTAATGATGAACGCGTCGTGCGCCTGAATGACCGGGTTTCGGGAACAAGTTCCATGATTTTATCAGAACACATTCCATTATAGTAACGATAGAACAACGATTGCAACGATTCTCAAGAGTGTCAATAGAGTTGGCTACCCTGCTGTCTCCTATGAGTTTTTTCGCTCTTTCCTGTACACGGTCGAGTAACTTCAAAATAGTCTTTGAAGCACCGGCCCATACATACATCTTCTGAGTGCTGGTCCAAGATAAAAAAGAAGAAAGTATGGGTCTAAAATCAAAACATAGCTCCCGCCGAGAGTCATCAAAATTCATATTTGGGTAATTCCAAGCCCCAAAATTTTTCAAAACTTTTTTTTGGTAATAGTAGTCTCTTAAAAGCTTTAAAACAAAACTAAATTGTAGCTGCTTTAGAACCGAAAATATTGACTTAAAAATTTAAAAAGTATAATGATTTGGCAATTTTATGAGAAATTTTGGCCACTGTATTGTCGGCCCCTATAGACCTACCGGGCTAAAAATTTCTTCTTTTTTTTCTTAGCGAGAATAAGAAGCATACAAAATTTTATTGTCATCGGAGGTAAACTAGAAAATTCATGATTAATTTGGCAAGTGTGCAATTCTATGGAGCCGAATTTAAGGCTCAAATAAATGTAAATCCTCCTCTGTTATTTCTATGGAACATAAAATTCTTCAAGATTAATCTAGAATAATTTGAAAATGTGAAATGTTTGCTTAGTACACCATACGAAGAATATTTGTATTCCAGAACAGTTGGTATGAAGAAGAAAAGAAACAAACACACAATATTTATAAATATCGCATCGCCCTCTTTGTAAGCGACATGTCGTACAGAAAATCGAGTTACTATTCCTACTTTGGCCAGTGCTAAAGTCAACAAAAACATATGCCAAAAGTATTATTGGCAAGCCTAGTCGGCGACATTCTATGGAATTAAATATAGATCTGCGAACAAATACACACAAATATGTATGTACTCCTTTAATATACTTATGATCATGCAACTTTGTCACATAGTCAAATGTTTCGAGAATCGAATCAGAAGCTCGTGCCACTGTAAGTTTTATTGCAATTTCATGTGATTTTTTTTCTTATCACCCTCAACAGCAAACCATGCTTGGATAATTCTTTTATTTTATTATTATACTTTTAATTTTTAATTAATTATTTCGATTAAAAATTCGTTAGCACAGTGTTAATCGTGTTACAAGAATTCTTTCATTTCGTATTTCCTTTGTTATATTAGCACATGTCACACACAAACACATTTCACATATACATACACGTATATCCGGCAGGCGGTGCTGCAGTTTCTTTTTGGGTTTAAAAGCTATAAATTTTAACAATCTCCCGGATGATATTTACTTCTGTACTCGCGTTTTGGCATGTAAAATCTCATTTATTTACTTTCTTTGTTGTGTTCAGTGTTCATTAACAACAAAGAAATTGTGGCGTTTCACGGATCACACACATGCCTCATAATTAGACCACACTTGTGCAAATAACATTAAAAAGAAAACACCAAAACATAAAAGAATTGCAAAGGAAATTATAAATTCTTTTTTACTGGCGATTTTCAGGTAAAATTAGTTTTTTCTAAGATATGGAAATGCTATAATGTGCGGAAAATGAGCGGAAGTATCACTATTAAACTGGGTCTTAAACTTTTTATGGTAAGGAAAACATGTCAAACCAAGGCCAGTTACTGATTTACAATCAAAATTCCATATTTTTAAACAATACAAATACTAAATTTCTTATCAGAAGAAAGATTGATGATGTTCTTTTATTCTGATGGCGCTGATGGCGAGTAGTCAGCGTGTTGGCTTTGCAACCAGAAAGACCCAGGTTCGATTCCCAGCCGGGTCAAATCAGAAATAAATTTTTCTGAGTTTTCTGTGCTACAGCACCCTCCTTCGTCGGTATTTGAGCAATAAAACGTCGGCGTAGTAAAATAATAAATAAAATGGCTCCATTAGCTTAAAAATAATGCGTCAAAAAACATCAGAGACGCCGCAACTTTGCTTTATAATTTACACGCAACTGCAGAGTTGTGCAAGAATTAAGCTCTATCTTCCTACCACTTTTACCACCTGTCTATTTCTTCCCTATCCTTCTCTCTAGTTCCAGTGCAATGCATTGCATATGTAGGGGATAGCCCCTGAGCACTGGTCCAAGATAAAAAAAAAAAAAAAAAAAAAAAAATATACATACACTGAGAACAAATCAGTTGATCGGGCACGTGAATTACATAGAAAGACAATTGACAATTGAGTGGAAAAATTACAAATATATATATTCAACCAACACATATTTCATGTGTTGACGGGCACCAACTCAACACCCTCAACCTTTTTCTCACTTCACACCCTGACAAGTATGAGATTAACATTAGCGCACCTCTCGGAAATTCGGATCATTGCACCATTTCTGCCTCCTTTTCGTTTTGCGGAACTTCGAGGCATTTTAGCGCCAACTACGAAACGTTTCAAATATATTTATGAAAAGGCACGTTGGACTGAGCTCAACAATTTCTTTCGGAATTTTATTTTTGCTAGAAAAACTGCAACATTTGGCCAAAAAATCTGCAAAATCTGCATAATATTTTTAAAATCTGCAAAAAATCTGATCAAATAAAAACACATATACATATTTTACGAGTTTTTGGTTTTATTTGCCAAAACAATTGTAAAATTTATGTTATAAAATGAAAAAATTTTATAACTATTAATTGTTATTTAGTAATAATCTACTAAAAATTAAGATTAAAAGAAAATAAAATTATGTATAGATATTATTTATATACATAAATATATTAACTCAAAAATAAGCCATATTTTTTATCGATAGAAATTCGTTTTATGACATTATACATTTATTTACATGTATATATAGGAATTAATTTGGCGTAAAATAGTAGTATTCATATCAGTATTGAAACAATTTGTTTTATTTTATTTTAGAAATTCTTTGGTATACAAAATCCCTTCTAGCGACTCTTTATCTAAACGATTTCGCTGTTTTGTTTTCTTTCGGCATTTCAATTGGAGGCTCTGCTTCCTTCGCAGTGATGTCAATGCCATGGCTGAAATGGTCCAAAATATAATATTGCCTGGTATGAAAATGTTCATACCATCGAAGCAAATTTCGATTAGGCCTCGACCGAAGTCTTGGTTTAATCAGACGTGCAGACTTGCAGTCAGATCCAGAGAGGAAGCATTTAGTATCTGGCGGAATGATAAAAACGCAGATACTGATATGATGCGCAAAAGGGCGAGATCTTCGTGTGCCAAAGTGCTAAGACGTGCAAAATCTGTGTACGAGCAGCGTCTTCGCGCTAAAGTTCTTACTGCCCCACGGAGAAGTAAAAGCTTTTGGTCCTTCGTCAAAAGAGTAAATTTGTGCTAGTTCTTCTATTCCGCCTATTTTAAAAGATGATCAAATATTCACTGACCCGGTTGAAAAGGCTAACCTCCTATCTGAAATGTTTGCAAGTAAGTCTCACTTGCCGGAGAGCAATCAACCACTGTCCGCTCCCGAGAGTGTATCCGTAACTATGCCAAAAATATACTTTCGAGCTCGTGCAGTTAAAAGGGTTCTAGCGGACCTCAACATAAATAAGTCACCTGGGCCGGATGAAATTCCGGCACTGGTCTTGAAGCAGTGCTCTTCGACGTTATATCGTCCTCTGGCAATCCTTTTCAGCACCATATACCATGCACGGGAATTTACGTCGTGCTAGAAAGTTGCAAATGTTACGCCGATCCCCAAGAATGGGGAGGCAAGCAACCCTGAAAATGATCGCCCAATCTCAATATGCTCTCCCATTTCCAAAGTAATGGAGAGTATGCTAAATTTCCATCTTATGAAGTATCTGGAGGCCAATAGCCTACTTAACGACCGGCAATATGGCTTCCGTGGAGGACGTTCCACGGGAGACTTATTAGCCTTCCTTTCGGGAAAATGGTGTCGATCCATTCACCATTTCGGCGAGTGTAAGGTAGTGGCTCTAGATATTTCCAGAGCATTTGACAGAGTGTGACATGGAGCACTCTTGTCCAAACATATTGCTTTTGGTGCTTTTGGGAGTTTTCTCAGCGATCACGCTATAAGAGTTGTTATAGACGGGATCTCATCTAACGAGTACAAGATAAACTCAGGGGTACCGAAGGCTCCGCTCTTTCTCCTACCCTATTTAATATTTTTCTTAATGACTTCCTATGTCAAACTTCCAACCCTATACACTCTTTCACAGATGACAGCAGCATTTGTCACTCATCTTCATTTAGTCGTAGGCCAACATCGACTATGATCGCGGCAGAATATGAGTGATTCATTGAATTCTGACCTCACGATAATATCGCAATGGGGTCACGCGAACAGGGTCGATTTCAACGCTCAAAAGACCCAATGCAGCATTCTTACACATCGACGCATGCCCGATGACGCTGCGTCATCATGTACAGGACAGAGCGAAGAAACTCATTGGGGACGGTGGAGTAGCCAACTCCATTGACTCTCTTGAGCATCGTCGCAACGTGAGGTGCGTTGGTACCTACCGTCTCCTATGAGATTCTTTGCCCTTTCTTGTACACGGTCGAGTAACTTCAAAATAGTGTTTGAAGCACCGGCCCATACATGAGAGTTGTATTCCATTTTAGGTCGGATGTAGGCGGTGAAGTATGTCTTACACCGTCTTAAAAAGCCGAGGCACTTGAATGCTTCCTTTGAGACCTGAAAAATGTGCTCAGTCCATCGGACATTACACTGGATTTTCATGCCAAGAACTCCTGATTCCTCAATGTTTATGCCGCCCATAATTTCAGATGAGGCAGCGTGATCGTGCATACGGCGATGGGTAAGCATGCAGCAGCATTGGGTCTTTTGGGCATTGAAATCGAGCCTGTTCGCGTGACCCTATTCCGATATTTACGTGAGATACTTTGTGAATTCGAGAGTTTTTAATGTACCATGGAGCTGACTTGACTTTTCTTAATGTTTGTTGCCGGGGCGGTACAACATAATTGAATCCCACTGCTCATTATTGGCTTTAGAATCGCATTGTACAGTAAAACTTTGCAATCCAACTTTAAGGTTGAATTTCGGCCAATTATCCAATTAAGTAGCACTGCTTTTAATTTCATCTGCATTATTTTGGCATCAATGTGCGATTTCTATGTCAATCGACGGTCAAGGTGTATGCCGAGATATTTTACTTCACTGTGTTGCCGAATTATTTGGTTGTTGATTTGGATGGGCGAGCATGTTTCCTTACGCAAAGTGAAAGTAATATGAATAAATTTTTGTTCATTAACCTTGATTTTCCAGAGCTTTAGCCACTGACTGGTCTTTTTAAACCTCTAGTCGCTCGCTATAAAGAATAATCAAAGTGAGGAATACCATCAAGACTTTCCAGGTGTGCTTTAAGTGAAGCCGTTCTTTGGGTTTCTAGCAAATTTCTTAGCCGGTTAGTGCATTCCTGTAGTCTAGTTTTCAGCTGTGAAAACCTGTGTAGTTGCCACTCTCTTCTAACTCTTCTCTTTTTTTTTGAGAAGACATTCGATTTCAAAAGAGTAAGTACTATCATTCCTATTTCTGCGTACTAACTGGTTGCTGGTAGCATATTGCACTGCTTGTTTGTGGTTGTTGGTAAAATTGTTAATTGACGCATCAATATTCTCAGATGTTGTCAATGCAATATTTTCGGTACAATGAGTACTTAAATATTTTTTTATATTTTAGCCAACTCACTCGGGTGATAGTTATAGCTAAGTCGTTATGAGGGAAGCCAATCCCCTGCGGGAAACGTACTGAAACAATGAGTGGTCAGAAGTCAAGTATAATGAAGGCTCCACATGCATCCATTCTACAGGGAAATTTTTCGTAACTCCGAAGTCAATAACATGTGGAAGTTTTTGCCAATCAGTCGGCCATTAGGTGGGGATGACCGTTCAATATTACATCTAAGCCCATTTTAGAAATAGTGTTAAGAAGCAGCCGTCCTCTTGGTGAGACCAAGCGCGATCCCCAAAACGTATGTTTAGCGTTGAAGTCATCAGCAACTAAAAACCGAGGTCCAAGTCAATTAAAAATATTTGTGTATTGATTTTCTGTTATAGAAAATCGGGGCGGCGATTAAATCGGTGATATCACAATTGTGTTACGTAAATATTCTATGCAGATGTTTTTTGCTTGAATATAATTTTTACTTATTCTGTTCAGAAAATAATGTTTGAGTCTACTTTTTATCAGAATTGCCTCTCCACCATAAGCTCTTCGACGAGGATCTTTAGTATTATATAGCGCATAGCCAATAATTTTGAAGTATCTGGTCGACGTCAAGTGAGTTTCAACTATTAACTTAACACCGATATGCTTCTCCCTAAGGAAGCATTCGAGTTCGTTTTTGTGTTGGCGGATGCCGTCCGCGTTCCAAAAACATATTTTTAAACAAATCATTTTGTAAAATTGCCTGCAAAATGATTGCATTTTTTAGATGGTATGAGAATTAATGTTGTTCATATGCGAGTGATGTAGCAATGCTTGCGTTTGTTAATGAGAGATGTGGGAAGCGAAGGGGGATACACGCTTTCATGTGTTATGCAATTCCCTTTTGCTTTGCAATTTTCACTATGCAACTTGAAGTTAGATCTAGGTGTGTGTATTGGTGTTGTTCGTTAAAATAGGCGTAAGAAGCATAAAGAAATGCAAAAAAATTGCAAGTCTGGTCAGGTACATATTAATTGTAATTTGCCTCTATATAGAATTCCGATAGATGTAACTAATTGGCACTGAAAAGGGATAAGTAACAAAGAAAATAATCCTATTCTCCTTCATCTGCGGTAATTATAACATTATTCATGTTATCTTTTCACACAACCTCTTTGAATTTTATTTTATACTTTTTTAAATCTTTACAATTAATTACCAATTACAATTCTAGGGTGCCTGAATCTAGCTGTACTAACCACTTGCCGAATTAAATGTGGACTTTAGCACAGTGTTATTTATTTTTTTGAAAATATTTTATGGTTCAGACTGCAGATTGGGTACATAAATTTAAAGGTTATTTGTTGATGGGTTCTTGATTAAAAAAAAAATAAATCTATTAGGACTGTCAACTTTCACAATGAATTGGTATGGCCGTGTTAAATAAAATTATCAATGTATAATACAGTAAATTCGCAGTTTGACGAACTGTTTTAAAAACAGAAAATTATTTCTCCATGAGTACATTATAATGGGTTGGGCATTTGATATTTAAATTTCAATTGCTGGCGTCAATATCTGGATCGATTTGTGCTTGGAATATTTATTTGTTTGCTATCCAAAAAAATGTCAACCAAATTGAAATCTAATTTGGGTAGACAATTTGTGCAGCGTTGTGAATTTATATTGAATAAAAGTTGAAAAATTACCGGAAAAGACTCGTTACGATACGAAAGAAACTTCACATCTGACGCATAGAAGACTTACCTTTGATTGCTTAGAAAATAATGTTTGGTTTGGTTTGGTGGCATTGATATTAAAATAGCTACGTGCTACGATCACGCTGAAAAAAAATTTTAATTATATTTCAATATGGTCCACACTATATAGCGAACAGAAAACATTATTTATGTGGGTATAAATAATAAATGTTGAAAATATTTAATCTCATTTCGCTTAACCGTGACTGAAATAATCAATACCTTTCGAAAGCGACAAATTTGGTTAAAACTTTTTATAGCGTTTTTATACATGTTTACGTACACACACATACATTCACACTGACCGAATCAAGACAATATGCCATCGACTCCCAGGATCTCCAAAATTTAAAATATGATGAAAACTCTATTTTCGAAAATTGATGTACAATCAGTAATTTTCTATAGCGCTAAGAAACGCAAGCACAGACGGATGGCAACATTTAAAAAGAATTGTCGAACAAAATTATTCACACTTTAGCGAAGATAGTATTTTTTAACGTAGAACAACTAATAATAAATATTTGAATCATTTCTTTAACGTGTGTTTTTTTTCGTATAAAAATTACTGTTGTGTTTTAAATTATCTTGCAGGAATTAAATAGGTATCGCACATAAAAATACCTTTTGATTTAAAGAATAGTCAGCCTATATGTTCGCTAAATCGGGAACTTACTGTCATTTTACGTGCGCTATGGTAATTGTTATTTATGTACATTTACACCTGACAAAGTGTCAAACAGACGAAAATATATGTATGTGCATGAATTTATTAACATGCATATATATATTTGTGCATGTGTACCCACCCTGCAGGTAATGACAATAGGAGAACTGTAGGGATATGCTACTGGCTTAATCATTAGTACTAGCGATTTGCTATACTCCAGGCAATGCAATTTACTATAGACATTTAACATGTGCGTCTCATTGAAAATATGCTACTGACATTGATTCTATGTAGTCAATAGGGTAGTGCTTGTGGAAAACTGAGCTCAACCGCAGGTATTTTTAGCACAACAACATGAGACGATTAAAAAATCGTTTTACTGATGTAAAGAGTTCTCTCTAAGATACTATAGACGACTACTTGAAAATGTCTTCAAAAAGTCACCAAAAGCAATCGACAAAAATGATGACTTCGAGACTCTTGATCGCAAGCTTTCTACAGGGCACATGCATACATATAGTCAGAAGTATGTATGTAATTACTCAAGATATACACTGATGAGCAAAAAACGACAACGATCAGATTTGTGTTCTTTGACCGCATTTCCAACAGTGTTTTTTTGAAACAAATTTACACAGTACTAAATTTTATTTCCGATATAGTTGGTGGCTGATAACAAAGTATGTTTTATTGTATCCCTTAATGTATCAAGATTTCACAACAATTAGAAATTAATTTTTACCTGACAATGGTCGGTACTAAAATAATAATTATTTCGATTTAAAATTGGGGGGCTTGTGCACAAGTGGGCTGATACGTCCCATACAAAATAAATAAAGATTTTTGTATATCTTGAGAACGAGTAAAGCTAAAGTTTCTTATTTGCGTCTGAATGACTTGGTACTACACTAAAGCCCCGATTTGCGTCGATCCGATTTGCGTCCGATTTCGAAATTTTTTAGTTTTTCACCCAAAAAAACTATTATAACATCTACAGCAACGCGTGTCGGTTTCAGCTAGTAGATATATAAAAAAGTCTTCACGTTTAATGAGTCACGATTCGTTCTTTAGTTAAAATTCTTTTTGTGCATGATAGTAGATTATGTGCTTTATATATATTATGCTTCGTAATGTCAGTCAGCCAAAACTGCGAAATCGTACGAGGTTTGCAGTGGGTAATGTTATTGAAATCAAATGTTAAATAAATTGTTTCGACATGGAACTATGATGCAGTTTAAGTTAATTCGTAAGAGAACTCCAAAACTCGGTCGCCATGTCTTTGTATACTCTAACACAACACACTCAATTGGTCAGTTTGTTTTTAGTATTTTATTTATTATTTATTAACAATTGCTATATTATCTTTAAAGGTTTGTTTTTATTTATTATTTAATATTTTGTCAACCAATTTTAATTTTAATTTATTATTTTAAAATTTCCTGAAGATATTAACCGATGGTTGACGAAATATTGAAAGAGAAAAATAATAAATAAAAACAAACCTTTAAGCTTAAAATGTAATATAGAAATTATTCTTAAAAGAAATAGGGTTAAAAAATAAGGATTAAAAAAATTATTATTTATGAATCTTTCCACTATATTTAAAAAATTATATTTATCAAAATATCTCAATAAAAAAAGAATTTACTTACATTTTGTATGCAATTCCCCCGCTAAAATCATTGAACAAATTAAAGGGAAAAGTGAAAAAACTCGCGGGAAAAAATCATTTACATTAAGGGGAATTTTATTTTAACCTGAAATTATTCAATGCGAATTTTATCATGATTGCAATTTAAGGAAAGAGGAAATATTTCGGAGGAAAAAGTATTCACGTGGTGAATATGTTTCGTCTTGCCATTTACAAAGTTAGAAGACAGCACAGAAAACACTGTTACTCATTTCGTCGTAAACTACGATTTCCGTTACAACATCATTAGAATATCTAAATAAAATATCGTCAAAGTCACAAATTTGCCAACTGGGTATGAATGACCTGCTGTATACTGCTGTATGTATGTTTAGTACTCACATGCAGACAACTGTGTGTACGTATGTATTTAACACAATATTTAAAAAAAAATATATATTTTCTAATTCTTAAACGTCAAAAACAGAACAACCAACACCTGTGATGAAATTGTTTAAATTTAAAACAAGCAAAAAATTATTGTTAACGGCAGGCACATCAAATAATCAGGGATGCGATATAAGTGTACCGTCACCACGGCGCAGATAGAGGAGTGTGCTAAAGAACCAGAAATGGGGGTGGGGCGGGGGGGGGAATATACCATATTCATGAACATCCTTTGTTATCTTTAGAAAATAGACACTCGTAATGTATTTTCCAATCGCTTTTGCGATATTGTATAGAGGTTGGATATGAAATATTATTTCCATATGTACTATATCTCAAGAACAATATAAAGTAGCATAAGTAAGTGTTGTCATAGTCTCATTTCAGAAACAATACTCAAAAATATTCAAGAGTCCAAATTCTATTCCACAATTTTTGACGACCAAAAAGATTTTATAGGCTGTTATAAAATTCTGGAAACCGCTTTCAATGCAAAACAAACGCCTTGTCATTCTCATAAATTAATCAACTCAATTTCTATGTACAAGTAACAAAGTAGAACTATTATCTTTTGTTAAAGAAACAACCAAATTTTGAAATGTAATCCTCTCAAGCGAAATACAGTTTCAAGTAATTGGGGACAAAACTATCTAAATAGACAGCAATGCAAGACTTAAATTGCGACAAGTGTTCAGCATATAATAAAGGCTTTGGGAAAAATATATGAGTGGAAAGACAGAGGTACCTCATCAAAAGCCCTATTATTAAGAAACTCACTATGCACTTTTGAGTTTATTTGCAGCATATTCGTTTTAAGTGACATACTGACTGTAACATAACCGCTTAGTGTCATTCTTTAAAAAATCTAGATATAAATCTCCACAAAGGATTCAGCTGTACAGAAACTTTAATAATGTGCCTTGGGAGAAAAGAAATAAATTTAAAAAACAATTTTAAGTGATTTTTAAAAAAGCAAACTTTATTTGTATTGGAATCGAAAGTACAATTGAAAAGATAAGATTTGAACGAAATAATTACATTTCTCTTACTGAATTCATTTCAGAAAATCTCTAAACACGCTTCCCAACAGATGGCTTTCTACCTTAAAGTGTAACAACGTCATGCGCAAATAAAAACCTCTTAATACCACAAATAGTTGATGAATTGATTAAGTTAGATAAAATGTTCATCTAAACTTGAGGCTCAACTGCTGCATTGAAAAAAAAAAATGGAAAATATCTGAAAATCTATCATACATATTGTATGTATGTACATGCAGTAATAATCTGCTACATGTACTCGTACGCACATTAATCTACTTCTGTGCCATAATCAAGGGTTAAAATTGTTCCGAATGTGCATTCAACGACAAAGTGAAATATTTAACATAATGGTTTCATACGATTAAAAATTTTATGCGCCTACTGTACACATGTTTTTAATTTACCAAAACGCAGATTAGCAGATTTCCTTAAGAATTACGCTCCTGCAACCATTTTCAGCAACTGCTTTCATCTTTACACTGATATATTCCAATAAAAAGGAAGGTAACGCAGCTATGTTAGTTTCTACGCATAAATGACTTGAGTGTTACTTAAAAAATAAATTAAATTACATCATTGCCATTTTGCATTACTGAACTGCACGTATATTTTCGTTAGTTAATTTTTCTTAATACATTTTTTTTTTTTTTTTTTTTTTTTTTAACCTTTTTTATTATTTTAACAATCTATTTTTTTAAGCTTTAAGGTTTTTTCTCTTTTTATTTATTCTCTCTTCGATATTTCGTTAACCTTCGGTATAATGTATGTGTGTATATATGTGTATATGTAATTTTATATATATATGTGTATTTTGTGTATATATATATATATGGATATATGTGTATATTTATATATATATGTTTATGTATATGGATGTATGGGAGTATAAGTATATATAAAAAGATATTTTAAATGTATATTTAAATGTAAATATTGTAAATATTATATATTATAAATATTATATTATATTATTATTATTATTATTATTATTATTATTATTATTATTATTATTATTATTATTATTATGGTGGTCAGGTGTGGACCCATAGGGTAAAGTCGGAGGGCGATCCTTATGGACAACCACACAAGAAGACTTACTGCCTCCACGTGGCGGCCACCGTAAACATGCTCGAGTCTCGGTCTCTCTAGGAAATCTCGTTCATCCCCCATACTTTGGATTGTCATAAGTATTGTGGGACGCGTTTTTTCCCTCGGGACCAATACTGGGTCATGGCTAAGGTAAGCAACGATATGGGGGGCTGGATCACAGTGTAATGCGACCCGTGCCTAGGATCAGCCTGGCTAGAGGCCCCTTTCAAAAATAGTCTAGTCGCGAACGGAGCTTCACCGATACCTGGCCACCTCGGTGAATGATTTATGGCCTTACCAGGTTATCGGGGGCTATGACCTGGTCGACCTATTTTCCCCTACACTCGTGGGATTTTAATGGCAGACACAGAAAATTATGGAACAATTGATGACGATTTGGATTTAGATTTAGGTACGATCACTGGAAAGGACACGGATGATGCAACAAGTGGGACGATAATCGGCATGAGCGGACATGATGGAGGTGAAAACGTCTTTCAAAGGAGGAGTAAAATCCTGCGCTCACCGATCGCAACCCCACGCCATGATACTGAAGGTCGGAGATTACTTACCCAGGAACCGACGCCGAATAGTAAAGCCTTGAATCGGGCACCCCCTGGTGGAAACAGGAAGGAAGGGAGGGGCATTACAGGGGCTAGGAAGATCGCTCGTGTTTTGAAGAACACCGAGACGGATATCACACCCACTACACCTCTGCAACGTAACTCGGAAGAACAAATGGAGATCCAACATGGCTCTCCCAGCCAGGAATTCATCGTTAGGATGAGAACGGAAGAGGCAACAGCCATCTCGAGTATAAAGACTTCCCTGATCAAGATGAAAGCCGCTATGTTGAGACAACGAAACATCAGCATGGACGTACGTGAGGGAATCCAACAGATTGAGGAGCTTGTTTGCATTGCTGAGACTTGCAGAGGAAACTGGCTCAGAACCGAGGCTGAAAGTAAATCGACGCAGACAAAAAATGCCGTGGAACATTTGGAAGTTACCGCGGAGACACCTAGGATGGGCAACGCGAAGAGGACTGCTAGCAGCCCTGCTGAGGCACAGAGCACAACGAAGAAACCATGCGATGAAGGACACGTTGAATGGAGGACGGTGCAATATAGGAGGAGACCCGCACAAAAGGAGACCAAGATAGGAAATGGGGTGAGGTCAACTCAAAGGACACAACAACCTGGAACCAAGGACGAAAAGGCAAAAGGAATTGCAAACAGACCTCCAAGGAAAAAGACGGAGGCTATTCTAGCAAAACCCTGTGAAGGATACAGTTACGCGGATGTTCTGAAGACATTGAGGGAGCGTACTGGAAAGGAGGACAGCGGTAAAGTGAAGACAATCCGCAAGACAAAAACGGGTTCCCTTCTACTGGAGCTTCAGAAAGGGGAACAAATAGACCCTGGACTACTCTCTAACATTAGGGAGACACTTGGAAAGTCCGCGGAGATAAAAGGCGTAACACCGAAGATCATATTGGAGATCCGAGATCTCGACTCCTACACGACATCTGGAGAGGTTGAGGCATCCATTCGAAGCACGATTGAGGACCATGGCGAATCTATGGCCATAAGGATTACGAAACCCAACAGCAGGGAGCTCGTACGTGCTTTTGTAACTGTATCTCAGGGAATCGCCGGGGAACTTCTTAAATGCGGGTATATTAAGGTCGGCTGGTGTCGTGCACGACTAAGAATATACGAGGATGTCAAGAGATGCTACAAATGTTTCGGTACAGGACATGAACAGTGGAGCTGCAAGGGCCCTGATAGAAAAGGACAGGGCATATGCATACGATGTGGTGAAAAGGGTCATACTATGAAGACATGTGGGAATGATCCCAAATGTTGTCTCTGTGATGAGGCTGGACATAAACAGATAGGCCACCTAGCAGGCTCCAGGAAGTGCTACATGGCAAATACGCAACGGAAATGAAAATACTTCAAGCCAATATGCATAGAAGCAGAACAGCCGATGCACTTTTAGATCAGCTGCTTTTGGAGAGAAACGCTGACATAGTAGTTATCAGCGAACAGTACGGAACACCGAGGGGTGGCACTTGGATTGAAGATACCAGCAAAACAGCGGCCATATGGATACCGGCGGGAAATAATTTAACTGTTGAGGATAAAGGCGCTGGTGATGGATTTGTCTGGTGTAAATTTAGGGAGCTAACACTCTTCAGCTGCTACTTAACACCTAACGAGGAGCAAGAAGCCTTCCGGACCAAGCTGCACAACATAGAGGATAAGGGTATGGAATTAGGGGGACCCCTATTAATTGGAGGTGACTTCAACTCCCGCGCATGTGAATGGGGCTCGCGGACAACGAACTCCCGAGGCAGGATGGTATTGGATATGATGGCCAGAATGGACTTGCTCATCATGAACAGGGGACATGTCGCTACTTTCAGAAGACCAGGATGTGAAGGAACTATCCCGGATATCACATTGGCCTCGGAGGTAATCGCAGCCAGGATATCAAACTGGACTGTCTTGGAGGATTATACGGCAAGCGACCACCAATATATTATGTACAGCGTGGAAAACCGTAGCAGATATGTCCAGTCTAACAGAACGACACCCACGCGAAAGTGGAATGTAAGAAGACTCAATACGGATGCACTTCTGAGCGGACTGTCACGAGATCGCGTCACAGAGAGGCGCGTAACAAGCGCCGAAAATGTGGTACATGACACCATGGGACTCATTAAGACGGCGTGCAGCGAGGCAATGCCTGCTCTCGGTGGGAGACACGGAAAAGGGGCTGTATATTGGTGGACTGAAGAAATCTCTAACCTGAGGCGGGCGTGCCTCAGATGTAGAAGAAGATACACGAGGGCCAGAAGAAGACACGCTGCAACATCGGAAGCTGAAGAATTTAGGAAGGCAAAAAAGGACCTGAAAGTCGCTATACTCACGAGCAAGAAACGGAAATGGGAGGAATTGAGATCGGACCTCGACAATGATCCATGGGGTCTGGGTTACAAATTGGTTTTGCGGAAACTTGGGGCACGCAGTGCAACCCCTAATCTAAGCGGACCAACTATGGAAAGGATCGTGAACACCCTATTTCCCACGGACATACTGCTGCAAAACGTGAGTTTGCCGCCGAACGAGGTTAACCCACCAATGTTCAATGAAGGGGAGATAAAGGCTGCCGCGAGAGCCCTGAGAAACAATAGGGCACCGGGACCTGATGGAATTCCGGCAGAGGTACTTAAAATAATCGCCGATGAGAGGCCCGAGCTATTACTGAGGATGTACAACATTTGCCTACAGGAAGGTATCTTTCCTGAGGTCTGGAAACGTCAAAGACTGGTGTTGTTGAGTAAGGGAAAGGGAGACCCAGAATCCCCGTCAGCATACCGACCACTGTGTATGTTGGATACCGCGGGGAAACTCCTGGAGATGCTGCTAAAACCCAGAATACAAGCGGTTATAGAGAGCGCTGGAGGACTCTCCTCAAGACAACACGGTTTTAGACATGGTAGATCAACAATGGGTGCTATCGCAGACGTCATAGAGGGGGTGCAAAGGGCACAAACGGGAAACCATTTCTCGAGACGCATCGTGCTACTAGCAACGTTGGATGTTAAGAATGCTTGTAATAGCGTCAAATGGACCAACATGATTAGGGCTCTGGAGGAACGCTTTAGAGCACCACCTTACATGATGATGATGGTGAGGAGTTACCTTAAGGATCGGGTGCTTATATACGAAAGAGCTGGGAGGATCTGTGAAAAACAGATAACGGCAGGAGCGGCGCAGGGATCGATCTTAGGGCCTGAACTTTGGAACATAACCTACGATGGGATTCTCCGCACGGAAATGCCGGACGACACCTATATGGTGGCGTACGCAGATGACATTGCATGCGTCATTATGGCTCGCAACATGGATGGAGCACAGAGCAAACTAACTCAAGTCATGCTTAGGACAAAGGCATGGCTGGATTCACAGGGTCTCAGTCTGGCAACGGAAAAGACGGAATTGCTCATAATTACGAGGAAGCACATTCCTATCGAGCAGGATATGCGGGTCTTATCTGAGACAATCAGGACGAGTAAATGCGTGCGATATCTTGGACTATGGTTAGATCCTAGACTAACGTTCAGGGACCAGCTCCAACATGCCGCGACAAAAGCCGCCCAGGCGACTGCTTCTCTTAGCAGACTCATGTCTAATATTGGAGGACCACGCTGCAGTAAAAGGAAGCTGATAATGACAACGACCCAGGCGATCTTATTGTTTGGATGTGAAATCTGGGCCGATGCACTACACGCACACTACCGGAGGAGGATGATTGCAGCTGTACAACGTACCGCAGCCCTTAGAGTAGCCTCAGCGTACCGTACGGTATCGGAACCAGCAGTCCTAGTCATAGGAGCGATAATGCCAATTGATCTACTAGTTGAGGAACGCAAAGAACTTTGGAACGAGCGTAGACATACCGGGAGAATAAGTGGAGAGACAAGGAGATCGGCACGAATGCGGATAATGCAGAGGTGGCAGTCCAGATGGAATACGGAAACACGGGGTAGATGGACGGCCAGGCTGATAACCGATTTGGACAAGTGGGTGAATAGAGGACATGGCGAGATAAATTATTACCTCACACAGATGTTGTCAGGACATGGCTACTTTCTGAAATATCTCCATCAGATGGGTAAGTCGGACACATCTCTCTGCATCTATGGCGACAACTGCATAGACGATGTATGGCACACTTTTTTCCAATGTAGGAGATGGAGTGCGGAACGGGATGTCGTGGAAAACCACGTGGGTGAAATTACTCCGGAGAATATCATAGCGACCATGACGCAGAACGAGAACAATTGGGTTCTTATAGGAAGATATGTAGAGAGTGTGTTGAGAGACAAAAAACGGGACCTAGACGTAGGCACAACGATGGTGGTTTCATAAGCCAGGAGGAGCCCCACCCCGAAGCAATGCGAGAGCGGTACCGGGGTGGTGGATTGGCTCAGGGATAATGGGGGGGGTTTTTTAGTGGGTGCAAACCTCACATACCAGGGCTGTGACGACAGAATCTGAGATGCGTAAGGCATTTTTCCTCCCTACCCGAAAAAAAAAAAAAAAAAAAAAAAAAAAAAAAAAATTATTATTATTATTATTATTATTATTATTATTATTATTATAAATATTATATTAATATAAGTTAGTAGAACTTAAATTATTAGAATTAATATTATGTTGGATATTATATTACAAAATATTTAACTTAAAGAATATTTTAAGGCTTATATTCATTTAATGTTTAATTTGTTTTTTGTTAGTTGTTTAACATATAATTGTATATTAAAATTAATATTGTGTTAATGTAATAATAATAATTTAAAGTATTTTTTTTAAGTATTGCATATATATATATATGTATGTGTGTATATATGTGTATATGTAATTTTATATATATATGTGTATTTTGTATGTGTATATATATATATATGGATATATGTGTATATTTATATATATATGTATATGTATGTGGATATATGGGATTATAAGTATATATAAAAAGATATTTTAATGTATATTTAAATGTAAATATTGTAAAATATTTTTGAATTTTATACATTTTGTTAATATTGTAAAAAAATTTAAAATATTTTGAATCCTATTCTTTTCACAATTTTTATGAGACATGTTATGTTAGAAAAATTTTTATATATATAAACTTCAAAAAAGAAAAAATTTTAAAATAAAAAACTTCCTGAAGATGTTAACCGAAGGTTAACGAAATATCGAAGAGAGAATAAATAAAAAGAGAAAAAACCTTAAAATTCGTTAGTTAATTTTTAAAATAAAAGATAAAGTTATTTTTTATAACCAGTGGGGCTTCTCACAAACATATTCGAGCAACATCGATGGCCATGCTTATAATGACACTTATTTTCCTGTTGTTTTTTGAGTAGGAGAAGATCTGGCACAGTCATTTTCCTTGTTCCTAATAACGAATAGATTAAAGATAAAACAACATTTGAAAAATGCATAAAATTATTAGAAAAGCAATCCCACTTTCACGAGCACATGAATATAGTATGTTTTACACAAAATATACTTCAGGCTTGCCAACAAGCAAGCAATACAGGAGTATTAAAACTTTCGGCGTCATAGCGCTACCCCTGCAGGATCACATATTTTAATTGGAAGATCACTGAAGACGAAAAGAAATGTGTTCATATAACATCAAATTACGACGGAAAAGTATTTTTGAGATCAATCCAATGAAAGCTCTGGGTATTGAAGATGTCAGTAACAAGATACACTCAAAGCTGCACTGTGTTTTATGAGATTCAAACGTCTTAGAAGATTATTGGGCCAAGAAACCCAATAAGATCTATTGTGCAAAGCCTTTTATATTAGTGGTACCGCAGGCCACAGTGTCCTATAAAGTGTCCCTTTAAAATCCTTAAGTCCGCCCTATTCAGCGAAAGCAGCTCGTTTGCTAGACACAGATTTATCCTGTCAAGAGAAATAGCCGATTGGCACCATGCCTCCCAAAACCAAAGCACCCAGAAAATGAATGTGCAGCAACAGTTCGCTAGTCTCACTTGTATTCCTGGTGTAGCTACAATCCTCTCAGGGTACATATGCGCTTCGTGTAATCTTTTAGTAGATCTTTTTCAAGTTTAAGTGCAGCCTGAATATCAGAAATCCTTCTGCAGTGTTTCTTCCAAGGAGCTGTTTTGGACCTTCCCCGTTCCTTAATTTTTTTTCTAGGACCGGCACTCAGGGGATGACCTCTACACATGCGATGCATTGTGCTGGAACTGGAATTCTGTTAAGGCTATCCTATAGTGAAAGCAGTCTCCCGTCCTCTTGGCCCTGTTGAGCAGTTAACAATTTGGTACAACTCAAAGCGAAAAAGATCTCAATTGGTCCTTCCGGAATCCCGATAAATTTTCACCTGTGCCGAACCTTATATTTATATGATCCGACATGGATACCTCGTCCGACAATGCCAATTTGATATTTCCGACGAAACGTTCCGACTGGATACGGTGAGGTCCAGGATGTCTCCCCTAGTCGCAATAACTAAAGTCGGCTCATTACCCCGGTTCAGGATAGGCACGTCATATTCAAGTAAAAATGCTAAAAGATAATCATCCCGTGCATTAATGTCCGTACTTCCCACTGTACTGCCGTGTGGTGAGCGTTTGCATCGCAGCAGACGATCTATCGGATATGTTTCTGTCGGCGATATTCCACCAGAGCCATAACCTCTATTGTCGGGATCACTTCCTCATCTACTGGTAGGTAGGCAGAGGCAAGTATTATCTCATGCTCACCTTAGCGCGTGGACACATTTACCCTTACTGCAACCAGGAAATAGGAATAAATATTAGTTGATTACTAATCAGCATTGCCATCCTAGGACGACAATCGCTGTTAACATAGATCAACCTACCGTTTGCGTATAGAGACTCCGTTGATGACTCCGTTGTTCATTCAAGGTTCTTGGATGAAAACCACATCCAAGACTTCGGTGTTTAATCTCCTCACTATCACATTTGAGGCTGGATTGGTCTGATGGAGGTTTATTTGAAGACATCAAATTTGTCTCTATGTTTACCGGACAAAAGCAGGGGCACCGAGTGTACGAGTGACAAATAACCAGAATGGTCGGTCTTTAGGCAATCGGTGATTACCACCGCATGCCGAAGCAGTCCGCACTTTTTCTTCGGACTAGTTTGGCCAAGTAAACAAGCAACCAGATATTTCAAAAATAAATAAATAATAAAGTATTTATTTGGAATTAATGACATATGTAACTTCACAGAAATTAGATACGTATTAAAAAAAACTATTATTACTTTCTGCTGCATTTTCTTTTGTAAAATTTGTATTCAAATACTAAGTAAAATTGGTAGTCAAAAATTAAAAAAAAAGTTATTCACATTAAGCGGTGTTCACACTATGCGGTATTCACGTTATCGCGATTGTACTGTATACATTAGCGTTCAAATGGTACCACACACGACGAACAAATCTCAATAACCTTAAACTTCATATATATTTTTCATACACTTTGATGGTTGGTCGTTGTATATTGAAATGAAAAAAATAGTGAAATGTTCGCACACAAGCTCACTAACGCATCGAAGAAATAGAGCACGAACAAATCACATGCACAAATCAGTTGTGTATGGGGACTTGAAGGATAAAGAAAATGTTTTGTTTACTGGCGTTTTTTTTTTTTTTATCTAGGACCAGCACTCAGGAGATGACTCCTATACATATGCGAAGCATTGTGCTGGAAACTATAGGAAAGGGATAGTAGGAGAAACGACAGGAGGTGAAGCTTAATTAATTATTTTGCAGCTCTGCTTTCGCACGTTCTTTTTGTTTTTATACTCGTAGCAGTGCTGAAGCTTCGGTTTAG
Organism: Dexiosoma caninum; assembly: GCA_963924685.1. Taxonomy (NCBI): domain Eukaryota; kingdom Metazoa; phylum Arthropoda; class Insecta; order Diptera; family Tachinidae; genus Dexiosoma; species Dexiosoma caninum. Next base: position 60,468,699 of record OZ004729.1, read on the forward strand.
TAGCCATTTATTTTTTATTATTATTTTACTTCGCCGGTGCTACACAATACCGACGAAGGAGGGCGTTCTGATGTGATTGTGGATTGCTATCAGCTGAAGCCGGTATTGTTCAGTGACCAGTGACTATGCCTTCGCCAATGAAATCTTCCGACAACAACTGACACACAAAGACACACTAATGCACATCAGAAAAATGCGAGATGTGTATTTTTATTTTAAAATTTTTTTGTCTGAAACTGGGGTTGAACCCAGGTCTGTTTTTTGGTTGTGTAGTCAACGTGCAGACTACCATCCATCTTGCCATCGCCACCCATAATTTGATAGTCGTATTACTTCTAAAATATTGAACCGATGCTCAACTGTGCAGTGAAAGATTTTAAATATATACGAGGATGAATATCTTTCTAGAATCGGTTTAGTAGTATGGGAGTAAAAGGGATTACAAAAAACCTGTTTGCCTATTTATAACAGATACAGTCGACTTTCAATAATTTGTAACTCCTTAATTTGAATCTGTTCATAAATTGAAGTGTTTTCTAGGTACCTTAAAAAAGATTTGATACATTGACAAAAGAACACTGCAGTAAGTCGCCTCAGTAATTTGAAATAATTGGACTATAATATTGCTCGCCGAATTTTAAGTTTTATAATGTTTGCTCATGTCTGAGCTGGTGCTTCAAAACTATTTTGAAGTTATAGTTTGTGTTACTTTCATCATGGGAAGCAACTGCTGCAATTGGTTTTTCCAGCAATAACTGTAGCTGGTAATTTTAAGGAGAAATTTCTTTGCCTGCAGCAGCAGATTATTTCTTGTATGATTTTAATCAAATTCTTGCTCATAGAAATGTTTTCTATCTACCTTTTTATACTTTGAACTTAATATTATTTCAACTATTATTCCAGTCCTTTCGATTTAAAATTATCGACTATCGACTGTACCTCAACAAACTCATATAACTCATACTTACATGGAAATTTCAAATAGAAAAAAAATTAAGTTTGCAAACGTTTACTACATAACGATAGGGCTGCCAATTCCTTTCTGAGAAATGGAGGACAAAAGCTCCAAAAAATGCCATTTGGCTCAAAAAAGAGGACGCTTTATAAAATATCAATTTAGAAACAAAAACGCAATAAAATATACATATTGAGTTATATAAAATCACAGTATTTATTCAAATTAACCAAAAAACTTCCCACGTATTTGAAAATTAACAAATTTATTGCATATATATATATATATATATATATATAAACAAAAATTATATTAAGAGATCTTGGATTAAGTAAAATATGCTCAATGTTTACCATACGTACCATTGTACATATTAAAATTACAATAATTCGTTTTTTAATAAATAAAATAAAATAAAATAAATACATCAAAGTAAATAAATAGATAAATACTTTTATCTATATATGTGACGAACAAACATTTTAAAAAGAAGAAAAAAAATTAACAAAAGAATTTGTAATATGAATCGTCAAATGTTTTATAACTATTTTTCACTGCTGTCAATTTCAGTTAACACATTATTTTAGTTAACGCATTATTATTCGTAAAACTTCTGACAATTCATATGAAAATTATATTTTACTATAATATGAGCAGAAATAGAGCCTGGACTTAAACCGTTTCTTGTTGGCGTCCACTGCGCCTTAATCAAAAGAAAAAATATACATTCAAAATTACCACTGTATGGTGGTTTTCAGCCTATAAATTTAACATCAGATAACCTTATCTGCGCTGGTGATGATCATTAGTATTATTTTGTTGCTTTTGTAATGCCAAGTCGTTTGAAGCAGTAACGACAAAACTTGCAAACGTTTAAGATATGATGACACAAAAATAGGTTTTATGGGGTAAAGTTAAAAAAGTGAGACAAACCCCGGACACTTGTTGAAAAAGAAAGTGATTTCCCCCGGACACCACAAAAAAAAGTTAAGTCAGTGTCGGGGTAAAAGATGACGGATGGCAGCCCTTCATAACGAGATGAAGTCTATGCTTAATAATAACGACACCAAAGTATTTTAAAAACTCCAAAAACCCTAAATGTTGTTTATTATAAATTTATTTATACCTGAGCAGTTAAATTTCGATTACGATTAGTAATCACTTAGATTCCATTTTAAAAAGAATTCTACTGATTATATAATTCTCTTTTAAACAATTTCTGATTACTAATTGATTACGATTACAAATAATCGAATAGTAATCTGGATACAGGGAAAGAGCACTTCAAAAATATTCTTGGGAATTCGGAAATGTGGTCAGTAATACTAAAATTAAGAATTAATCCATATTGAAAGATATGTATACAACAAAAATTTCTAGGCAGTATTGAAAGTGCTTCATAAGCAGGAAATAAGCTAAGCAAGTCTTTACTTTACTTTACTTTGCGGGTAGGTAGTAATTGAAAGAATATAAAATTCTTAATTAAAGGCCTTTACCGACTATAATACAAGTCTTACGACTTTCATAAAACTTAGTGAGAAATTTGGTGCGACTGTCAAAAAATCTAAATTCACACGTCAAATAAAACCAAAAGTATAAGTAGAAAGAAAAAATGCATTGTTCTGGAACTAGAGGAAAGCGATAGTAGATAGTATACAGGAGGTGAGCTTCACTATCTTAAAAACTCTGCTTTTTGCACCTTCTATCTTTTTATAGCAGTGTTGTAGTGCGTCTGATGTCAAGGAGACGTATTAACATCGTTTTAATAGCCACTTTTAGTAGTTATTTTACTTCGCCGGTGCTACACAATACCGACGAAGGAGGACGTTCTGATGTGCCTGTGGATTGGTAACAGCTGAAGCTGGTACTCTCCTCGCATAAATATGCCCAATCTGCGAATGTTTTGAATTGAATTCAACCACTTAAAACCACTACAAAGAAGATTTCAACACAAAAAAAAGAGGCCAGAAAACCAAGTACATATTTGCTAATCACATACATAAATGTCAAAAAACTAGCAAAAGGTGAAATTAAATTTAAAAAATAAATGAAAATTAAACAAGAGAAAAAAGAGGTTTTTGAATTAATTTTAAAAAGAAGACAAATTAGAAAATTGTTTGAGCAACAAATAGGACAATTTATTAGAGAACTTTTTTGTTCATGCTCAGAGACCGGTAAACTGTGTTTTCTTTCGTATTTTGAACAGCGTCTTCAGATAATAGAAAAATTCGTTTATTTTTGTGGATTGTTTTCATTTTTTTATTTTTATTTTTCAAAGTTTTTTGACACTGGCCGCTGAATTTCATTGTGAGGGAGATCTGTTTCTTTTTTCCATTTTGCTAAAGAAATGACATGGTTTTATTTTGTCTATTTCTTAACTTATCAGCTTCTGCGCAGTGGCAGAGAGTGGTGGTAAATACATTAATGTTGCCACAGCAGAGCCAAATAAAAAAAATCATCGATGGCGGTTACGCTGTATTTTCTGTTCAACTGTTTAGTGGAGGCAAAGGTGTGTTGGTAATAATGGCCACCATTTGCTCAGAGATGACAACGAACCTGCTGATTTTAGATTATATGTTATTAAATAAGTACACCTAATTCCGTTTCTGCGCCAACTTTTTTCACGCGAATTTGATTTACCGTGATTCCACAAACACGATTTTAACATTTTGATTGATTTTGATTCGGTTTAACACGGTCTAAAAATTATGTACTTTTTTTTACGAAAATGTATGTTTAATTATTTTAAATTAAATACATAGTTGGCAGCATTGTAAATCCTATGGTATCAAAAACTTTTTAGAATCAAAACAGGGCATTTCTTTGTTTATTTCAATTAAGTTCAGATGGAAGAGTGCATTCAAATGTAAATGTTAAAAAATCGAATTATTAAAAAATTTCCGCATACATTTATGAATTTAATAAACGGCAATTTTTTTTTAAGGAGAGGGATAGTGAAAATGATGACAGCTAATGAAGATTCACTATAATACAATTCTGCTTTAGCTAGTTTTTGTCAATAACAGTGTTGCAGCGCCTCTGATGTCAAGGTTTGAAGGTTTGTTTTAGTAGTCATTTTTAGTAATTATTTTACTTCGCTGGTTTTACACAATACCGACGGGGAAGGGCGCTCTGATTTGTCTGCGGATTAGTTATAACTGAGGCAGTTGATATTCAGTGACCAGTGACTATGACTTCGCCACTGAAACCTTTCGAAAACAACTGACACAAAAACACACTAGTGAACATCAGAAAAAATGCAAAATGTTCTTATGACTTAGTCTGAAACTGGAGTCCTGGTTTTGTAATCAACGTGCAGACTACTTCAGCCATCGCTACTCTCAAAATAAATAAATTTTTTTCTTATTGCATGCAAGTTAATTATTTCTTTTGTTAAATGAAAAGTTTTTTTTATATGTGCATGAAGTTTTGTGATTTTTATATGTGTTTCTAATTTCCCGAAAAAAATATATGAAATGTATTATTACATACTTTATGATATTCTCAGAAAGTATTTTTTTATAAATGCAAATTCAATAATTGAGGAGGAGAGGATATCCATATAGTACTATTTCGCTAATACTTAGTTAGCTCATCAGTGGATTTTTCGTAATTTCTGACTGCAAATTAAAGATTATTATGTTTAAAATTCGACTAATCAATCGCGAATTAATTTTTTTTCTTATGATTTTCGTGATATCTTCTTGTAAGTGAACTTTTTCAAATAAAATATGTGCATGAATCCACATGAATTATAATTAATTATTTATCTTATTAAATATCTATCTGATATTTAATATCTACGTGGAACCAATCCTGTCATTTTATATGAACACCATATCTGATTTAAGCGATATATTTTTGCGCGCTTTCTTGAGTAATGTATCTATCGCGTAAAAACAGAATTAAGTGTATGTATATATATTTGTTTAGTTAGAATAAATTTTAAAGAACGTGTGTATTAACATCGTATGGATGTTCACTCACAACCACTTAAAACGCAAATAGGCAATTGCATGGTTTTCATTTTTTTCAGAACTTTTTATAGTTTTGCCATCGGCAAGTTAGAGTATATTTTTCATATTTCATCCTTAGAAGCATATTTATAGTTATAAATTCTTAAGAGGATATTTGATACTTTTCTAAATTAAAGAGCATATACGACGTTTATGTAGCATCACGATGGCGTGGCGATAGTCGAAGCAGTCTGCACGTTGACAGCAAAAAGAAAAATTTTCCTGGGTTCAACCCCAGTTTCAGCCTTTGCGTCAGTTGTTGTCGCATGGTTTCAGTGGCGAAGGCATAGTCACTGGTCACTGAACATATAACGGCTTCAGCTGTATGCAATCCAGCGGCACATCAGAACGCCCTCCTTCGCCGGTATTGTGTAGCACCGGCGAAGTAAAATAATTACTAAAAATGGTCTTCTTGACATCAGAGACGCTACAACACTGCTGTAAAAACTAATAACGTGCAAAAAGCAGTGTTGTAAGATAGCGAAGCTTCACCTACTGTCATTTCTTCTACAATCCTTTCCTATAGTTCGAGCATAATGCACCGCATGTGTAGGGGTCATCTCCTGAGTAATGGTGCAAGATAAAAAAAATAAGAAAGTTACCATTATTTCACAACTTTGAACTAAGAATATTAAATTGTGTAATTATTACCCTTCATCGTGGCTTCCGCATTGAGTACATAAAGCTGCTAACAATTAACCGAGTAACGAGTATCAGTACATCTCAATCACAGAATCACAGTTTATGATCTCAATACTAAAGTTCTTTAAGTTATCCCATTGCTATGAAACATGTCTTGTTCAAACATAAACATAAAGAGTAATTTTTTTTTTTAATTTTGACAAAATAAATGAAATTCCAGCGATTTTAACAATTTCTCTTGACATGTGGAATCGGCCACCTTATTAAAGTTAAAGTTAATACTTGATTATTCTGCAATGAATTTTGATATTTTCTGCAAAAGAAAATCTATAGTATTCTGTTAGAAACTTAACTAAGGCGAACAGAATTAAAGAATAATTTAGCAACGTCGTCAAAATATTTTCCCTTGATTTGTTTAAGATTAGATGTTTCTTTTTACTTTTTGGGTAAAGTTCGCTAAAATGAGAGAAAACTATAATTTATCTCAATAAGAAACAAAAATGTACAAAAGTACGGGAATGAAAAAAACCAAAAACTTTACCACAAAACGGAACGACCAATGCATACAGTGCACTCGCGATAACATGAACACCGCATTATGTGACCACTGCTAAAAAAGAAAAAAATATTTTTAATGAATTATTCCAAAATATGAACAAAGTTTAAAAGCTACATATATAATTTGAAAAATAAAAACCAATGCGCTAAAGTTAAAAATCTTAAAATGTTCAAGTTGCGGTTATCCCGAAATCACCTTTTTCATAATATTGTTTGCATGAGCGAGCATATTTACTTGGCATTTGTATTTCTAGACTAAAAATTTCATTTAGTATTTTAATACAAATTTTGAAAAAGAAAATCGATTCTTTTAATGCATACATATGTAACTAATTTTTGTCAAGTAACATATTAACATGTGCATTTATGTATGTATATACGTACAGTGAAACCTCTCATAAGCGTAAACTCACCGTCGCGGTATTTTTGTCCGGTTATGACAGATGTCCGCTTAGCAGAGGTGCACATTTATTATTTAAAATATGTTCTTTACGTTATAATGCTACACTAGTGATTTGTGGTTGAAAATATTTATTCAGAATAGATTGCTTTAACTTAGATCGGTTCAATTTGAGCCTTTGAGTTTGAAAATGGTTTTAATGTTTTTCAATGCGAGTAAAATACTTCAAACCGGCAATTTCGCAAAATGCTTCATCTCAAGTATTTAAGGAATCAAGTATATGTAATTTCCATTTTTTTCTTTAATTGATAAAATATTTTTTTTTTGCCATTTTGTGACTCTCAAGCTGACAACACGAGCTAAGCAAACAATTTTTGGAAATAAACAATTTCCAATGGCATTAACACAAATACGAATCAGAGTTGAAAAATGAAGAAATACTACTAGGCTTGGTGTGTTTCAATCAAGGCCAATTAATTAAAATTAACGCTTCTCATAAGAAGATTTCTGCGCACAATTTTTTTAAAATTTAGTGTCCGCGTTCGGTTAATACTGTCGGTTATGAGCATACATTTTGTACTGAAAACCTGATGAAAATCTCGATTCTACCAAGTTTGTCCGGTTATGGGAGGTGTCCGTTAGGAGAGGATTCACTGTACTTACATATATCAATAATTTCATATTATTATATAATTGTGTGATTTAATGTAAAATTAAATATGTATTTTAAGAAATTTCAATTTCATAAATATGAATTCTTATTAAAAATACAATACAATTTTGTTTTATTTTTAGTATTCGAAAAGGTGAACAGTTCGCAAACGTAAATACCGCCGATTTTAATTAGTTTACGTTATCGCGAATGCACAGCAATTTGGTTACTTTGTTGTTCTTTATCTTGGAAACAGCAGATTCCTTGATTACTTGCCAACCCAGCCCGAAGAAAAAGTATTGGATGTTTCGTGCAAGAAAAACAGGAACATTACGAGTACTCTCTTAAAACTTCTCTGATTTACACAAAATTTGTGTACGGAAACGCTTTCTAGTAAGATTGGAATCCCGCGGGTGCCCAATTTAGAGTAAAAAAATAGAGAAATAGCGAACGGGACTTAGTTTTAGCCAGTATTGCCAGGAGCTAAATCCCCCAAAAGAAGGTAAAGTAAAACTAGAACTTTTTATTAAAAATTCTACGTTTTCTTTACTATTTATTAATGGAAAAAATCTATAAAACATGTTAAAAGTTAATATATAAAAAGGCATTCCAAGGGAAAAAAAAGAATAAAGCTGCCTATCTATATAAAGGGTGTCCCAACAAGAACGCAAGATTTAAATTTTAAATGCAGCAATTGAATTGTTTCTCTGGCTGTATGACAGTTGGCGCCGTCTTGTTGAAACCACATGGCCTGGTGGTTATCATTTCACGATACCAAACACCATTGACTGTTTGCGCTTGACCTGCCTCATTTTCATAAAAAAAGGTCCAATGATTCCTCCAGACCAAAATCCACACCACATTGCATTTGCTTCTCGTGAATCACTCGAGGATTTTCCTCACCCCAAATGCGACAATTCTGGCTATTGACGAAGCCATCAAGATGGAAATGGGCCTCGTCACTGAAGATGATTTTATCGGCAAAATCAGCATTTTCATGTTGTCTCTCCAATACCCAATTAACGAACTCCCTTCGCTCCATTTTTACTAACCTCGTACCTTCTACTACCAAACAATAACAATTGTTCACATGTCAAACAATGACACTTCGAATGGCGCCAAATTTAAATCTTGCGTTCTTGTTGGGAGACCCTATATATCAAAGAGAGTGACGTTAGTTGCTACGCTTATAACTCAAAAAAGACTGGACCGATTTCGATTATTCTCACCTTTTCGGACTGACCGCCGGCCAAACAGAGTGAAAACTTTTGAATATGGTCCAACTGATTTTGTAGTTAAAACAAATCATCAGGCAAAAACTGGGAGGGTTTGGAGAAGTAGGCATGGTGCCTTCCATACAAACTAAATATTGATTTCATTCTATATTGAGTTACTTAATGGTCAGTACAAATCATCAGTTAAAAGGGAACAGAATTGGAAAAATTAGCGTGGTACCTCCCATACAAACTAAATATTGGTTTTCTGTATATATTGAGAACGATTTAATATTATAACGGTTTATATTAAAGTTTCTGTATTTTGTCTGAGTCATTACAAATCATCAGTAGAAACAGCCCTGAGTGTTTCTTTGACAGTTACCGGTGTAGCGCAATGCAAAATAATCAAGGTTCGAATATGAATTCTTAAAAAAGATTTAATTTTTAAAAACTTTTCAATTATACAATATAAAAAAAAAATCATCTTACTATTAAACATTTCGAAATAATTGTTTTAAAATATATAAAAATATTTTTTAACTAATACTACCTCGAAAATATATATAATCCATGACATTCTGCTTATTTTAAAACAATTTAATTTTAATACTTTGTGTTAATTTCTTTGTTTCATATTTTTCACATTTGGTTAATTCATTATTGTGTTTAAAATCCAGAGAATTTCTTAAAATAAGTGTAAGTTTGAAAAAGAAATAGGGTTTTTTAAATATTTCAAAAGCTTTTGCTGTAAAAATCACAAAATTTTCTCATCCATATCTATATGTATATGTATATAAAAAGTCGCCGCGGTTTGTTCGATGCTTAAACCCTGAAAACAATGGTATGAAATTGCATACTTCCTTTGGCGGGTCTAAGGAAAATGAAAACGCACAGTCTTTATCTAGAGGACTATGCTGCCCCTTATTTCTGTGGTGCACTTTCAATATAGTTAGAGAACTGAAATTTTTTATACACGTAGATCTTGGGTAATAGTAATCAGAAACATCAGTTTCACTATATAGGCTAGGGGAAAAATTCGCGTGTCGGAAAGTATTTAACCGATTTTAAAGAAATATAAAACAAAGATAGGTCTGAGATACATGTTTTCAAAACAATGATCACGGGAATAGGTAGGGGTAATTTTTGCGTCCGTTAGACTATATAACGGATTTTAATAAAGTTTAAAGAAAAAATAGATCTGCCCTATTCTTTCTTTCAATAGGACTGCGAAAGGACGGAGGGGATAATATATGCCCCAAATTTAAAACATGCATACATACATATTTCTGAATCTACAAAGCCACATACGCCATACGGAATAAGGAGTCGACATAAGGGATATTATATGCCTCACCGAAACTGTCCAACCGATGAAGATAAGATGAACGTAAGTTTTTAAATAAATATAAATCAATGTGTAATATAAAAATCAGGTATATGAAGTTCTATTCGAATAATTATTGTATCATTACGCGCATTTATGTATATGCAAGTAGTATATCAGTTTAAAAAAAAAATAGAAATGTATATACGTATATGGATATGCTTATATAACAAACACAAACTCAACGATACTTTTATATTTAGCTTGCCATACGAGTATATCAAAGTAAGACAGTTTTCAATAAATAATAACATAGAATAGTACAAAAATATGATTAGTAGGTGTAGCTTAAAAAATGTGACATGATGGAAAAAAATGGAGTTCACCTCACCTCACCAAAGTTCCATGCAAAAAAAAACTAGTTTTATACACGTAATCAGAGGAAAAAAAATATATAAGGATCAGTTATTTCGAGTTCAGAATATTTACACGTGCACCTCTGACATCTGTTCCATTGCGTATGCTTTTCATGTGTCAAACACACCGCTGAGAACAGTATTGATAATTTTGAACTATAAAGTATATAATCACAATTACGCATGATTACCTCTTAAGTTTGCTTGGAAATTAGATTCCTGAGTTACAATTAAGTTTTGTTGATTACCGATGAAGTTATTCTGTTTTTGTTTCTTCTTTTTTTTATACTCGTAAGAAATATATCTTTAATTCTGGTGTTTCCATTTCATTTATAGATGTAATATGTACTCCAGATTAGTTTATTCGAAAGGCAATATAGAGAATTAAAATCATGCTTCAATTTCATGTATGATTAACTTTACCGTATGTCAGAATATGAAACTGGAGGTTATAGGGAAAAAACCAATTAATGTAGTGTTATTTTGACCAGTATCACAATGAAACAGAACTGTAAAAGTTCAAAATAATTTTTTTTTATCTTGGACCAGCATTTATGTGAACTAGGAAATTAGGTTATAGGAGGATAGAGGGAGTAGTGTTTCTAGACATTTGATTTGAGCATTCCCACGTCAAAAGTGAGAGGAAATACCTCTGCAGGTAGTTTATTCCAAATACGCGCTGTTCTGCCGAAAAATTAGAAAAATGCAAAGCTTTACAATTTTATAAGTTTGAAATTTTAATTATTGATATATAATTTTTTGAAATATTCATAATGACAGTATTCTTCTTGTACAATATTTCAGATTTATAAATAAAAATCAACGCCTTTTTCTAATGGATTCGATCGTGATCACATTTATTTTCAACTCGAAGTGAATTTCCCTAATAAAGAAAATATTATTTTTCCGAAATGATTACTTTTGTTTTGGTTGCTCTACAATTCATTCAAGCAACCAAACAGCCACACGAACATATGTATGTACACACATATATATGTATACACATATGGGAGCACATTTCGAAAACACGGAATTTATTTTTAACCCCACACACACACTTGTTCCTAGTGATTCAACTGATCAATAGCAGCTCTCACGAATGCATCTAGTAAAGAGTCTCTTTCGTGAATTTCGACGCCGTATCCCTACATTTGTATGTGCCTTAAGAAAAAAAGAAAATGATTTTACTCGTAAATAACACGTATAATTTTCTTGTGTTCCTGAACTCTTGCAAGCATTCCTTACGTATTCTCACATACATATATTCTCGTACTCGTAGAATAAAAGTTTCAAAATGTGTGTGATCTTTAGTTTTTTATTTTTTTTTTACTTAAAATTTTATTTTTCGTGTTGAGTTGTTTCACTTTAATTTCCGATATGTAAAATGTAAGTGGCCGATTTGAAAATGCTTCAGTCCTTAGCGAGATTTTAAAATGATAGAACGTGTTGCAAGTATTCGAAATATAAAACAAATGCAATAAAATTTTAATTACAAGAAAATAAAAAGATATTTGTCCATTAACAAAAAAGTGCTGTGCCAGAGATTACCAAAAATTTCCTCTTGATTTCATAATATTAGAAAATAAAAATGGCACGAATGATTGAATATTTTGACAATTTAACAAAATTTTAAAAATGAATGAATGAAAAAAGGCGAAATCATTAAGGAAGGCGATACAGCTGTGCTTCTAATACCAATTCAAAATACAATAATTTTGTCCAGTGTGTATATAGAGAAAATTAATTAAATTTAAAATTTAAAATCGAAAATAATACGAATTTCAATAAAATAAAATCAAATTGACGTTTTTGTTTTCTGTATTGGCTGAGTCATTCATCTATATTTATCGATATTTTTTCGTCTTGTATTTTGTGGAAAAGCAAAGTGTTTGTTTTCAGTTTTTACTTGTTTTTTTTTACTTATTTTGTACTTGGATTTAATTCTTCAGTGTTGTGGTTATTTCTTGGTAAGTGAAATTTTTAAACAAAGAAAAGATTTTGATACAAATTATAAAATTTTGAATATTTAATTTTAATATGCAGTAGAAGTATTAAGGTGGGTGTTGGCAATTATTGACATGTTTTTAATTATTTGTTGAAGATAATGCGCTCTAAGAGACAAAGCATGAAAGTAAATAATAAAAATGTATTAGGCGTAAGCAATCGAAAAGGTGTTGTGCACGGAAATAGAGAATGTCACCACGGCATACTCGCAACCAACTTATCACTGAATTCAAATAAAAAGTAATAAGTTAAAAAGTAAAAAGTAATAAAATATTTACATATATTCTTCAATAAACAAAATAGAATAAAAAAATAGTAGCAAATTCATTGAAATTTCAAACATGAACAATTTTACGCAATTTTTAAAAATAGATATTTATGAATAACGACTAATTCAGCCGGTTCTAGTTAGTGAATTTTATTAAATATTGTAAAAGGTACTGAGTAATATTTTCCTAAAATGGTAACTTTTGTCTTTTATTAAAAATATGGAAAAACTTCACTTTATTTAAAAGCTAAAATCATCATTACTGTTTCTAGACTATAGTTTTGCGGCTGTTACATTTTGCTGTTTATTTAGAAAATAATTTAACGAAAATCACTTGGAAAATTCAACGGTGTACAATCATGCAGACAGACTTAACGGTAAAATAACATAACAGTTTTACAAGATATAGGCAAATAATTATTCGATTTGATGTAATTCTATGTATTCAAAGCGAAACAAAAACTTTTATATACACAATACGACTTTTTTATTTTACTACAAAGCAAATAATTTAAAAATTTAAAATTTTATATTCATCGGGTATAACTCTTAAAAATTATATAACGCATGAACGGTAAGAGCAAATTCAAATATTATTTTGCCAAATTATTTAGAATTAATTAATCTTTCACACTGCATCGTTAGTTATTTTTAATTTTCATAGAAATTTTTAAAGTTATGAAACGTTATTTTTAAAATTTATTGGAAAATTATAATATAAGGTACCTAAGTGACCAATGTACATATTTGTCAAACCTCATATTTTTTTTTGCACACAGAAATAAAGCTTGGATATTTTTCTTGTAAATTGTTAACTCAAAAGTGTAGAAAATCGTGTTTTTTTGACAAAAACAAAAAGAACGGTCGGCAAAGAAGATTTTTGGCAAAAATTCAACTTATGCGACCTCTAAACTTTTTTCGAAAAATCTTCTAAATATTTGAATCCATACGCTTTCAAATTATTCTTGATTTTTTTTAGGACACACAAGTGTATATATTGACTTAACTGCTTTTCATTTCATTTAATTTGAACAAGTATTCCTTTAATTCTCTGTCAAAAAAAAATAAAATAGCGGAGATTTTAAATATAGTTTTTTAGAAACTATTAAATTCGGATTCGTACTTAAAATCAATTTTTCGCAAAGTTTTTCTTCATTTTACTTTAATTTAAGATTGTAAGTTGCTTGGTGAAGTAGTGCCCGCAGTTGCACTTTTATTTTGTTGATTCTTCCTCCCCTCGACTTCTGTATATTCGGCAGTGGAAATATAGGAATTGTTTGATATTTTTGTTTTCTCTTTTTCAGTTTTTTTTTCTTTGGTCCCGCTGGTGTAGGATCGACGGCTTTTCATTTGCACATCCTTATTTCTATAGTTTACTCCAGCGTACTTCGGCTGCTTTCAATTCTTTAAAGTCTTCTCCCACGGTTCAGTCATATGTTTATCGGTGCGTCCTTTTTTCTTCTTCAGAAAAAAATTTAAATTTGGCGGTCGATAGATCCCAGCTGGGCATATTGCAGCTGTCTATTGTTTCTCCTTTTATTTATGTTTCGTGTTTCTTTATAATTTCAAATAAAGTGGAATTTATGGATACACTACAACATGAACGCTGATGATTATTCTGTAGCGTCCTATCGAAAATAGTAGATACTATTCCGTTCTCATAGTGTAATAATACTGTTCACTTAATGAAATAATAAATTATTACAAAATAATTTAAAAATTATAAACCGGCATGGTCACAGTCAAGGATCGAACTCGAGTCAAAAGAATAAAAGTTAATTACTTTGCAGTAAGATACTTTGCATTAAAAATATTCTTTAGACTCTGCAAAACAAAACAGGTATTGTGTACCACCGGCGAAGTAAAATAATAATAAAAATGGCTACTAAACCGAAGCTTCAGCACTGCTACGAGTATAAACAAAGAACGTGCGAAAGCAGAGCTGCAAAAATAATTAATTAAGCTTCACCTCCTGTCGTTTCTCCTACTATCCCTTTCCTATAGTTCCAGCACAATGCTTCGCATGTGTAGGAGTCATCTCCTGAGTGCTGCTCCTAGATAAAAAAAAAAAAAAAAAAAAAAAACAGCTAAATAAAAAATAATTTCTATAATAATTTTACACTACTTTTACAAAATATGTATAGAAGTAAGAAAATGAGAAAACAAGTTGATTATGGAGTTCTTTTTTCAACTCTGATATTGGTCAAACTTATCATTTATTTAAATGAAAGTTTAATATAATATCTCTAGTTGTTCTAAGAAAATTTTGGGCAAAGGTTCCCTGAAGATCTGCATTAGAAATAGCGAAATGCACTAAGCCCTCTTAAATTAATTTCAATGCATTTTCTTTTAATAAAAATATGTTTCTGAATAAGTTAAATATTTTGGGAAAAGTGAAAAAGTAGTATTATAATATAGTAAAATTCCCAAAAGAGATTAAAGAATGAAAAATAATTTTATTAGAAATGTTCCAGCTAAATGAGTTAAGTGTAGATTTTCGAACGATTCTGTCGTAGCTCTCAAGTGTACAATTATTTAATAAATCGATTGGCTTTAAAAAATAGGGCGAAATGACGATATAAAACGGTTTTTCTGCTCTCCTAAAAAACTGGAAACTGAGCAATGACGATATGTTAAAAGAATTACCAAAATATGGACATAAGTTATTCTTGAATTTTCAGAAGAATTTAATTGCTCGATATTGATGCACGCTTATTTCATTGTAATTACTAACTTTTTCAATGCATTATTAATTGTAGGTAAGCTTTATAACACATCTGTATTAAAAAGTTACTATAAAAAAAGTTATAAACAAAAGATTTTAGAACCTCGGCTGTACGAAATTAATCTCCCCATTCATCATCCCTGATGGTAGACAAAAATGGCAAAATGGCACACTCACTTGTAGTTCGTGCGAAAACAGGTACAAGTGGTTTTTCAAAAGTCTGTGTTCAGACAATGCACGTCTTATTGATAAGATTGCTAGTCTATAAAAAAGAAACAACTACACTCTATTATGTACTTTTGAAACGTTTTGCGTTCTCTTTCGTAAAGTCAAAAACGCACATATGCATACTATAATTAGTAAGAGCTTGCAAATAACAGTTGCATAGTCTGCACACAGCCTAAGTGATTTCGCAGAAATGGTGAGTGAATGCACGGTTTAACTAACAAAATTCTTTGAGTGCATTTTTATAGTTTCTTATTTGAAATTATAAATTTTAAGCAGACACAATAATTTGTGCTTTCTATTCCAAATATTCCTACATTGCATACGTTATTAATTTTGTTTGGTTTTTTTTATTCACAAAATTTTGGAAAATGGCTCGTGGAATAAAAAATGTGTTTAGTTGCGGAAGTACATGTATTCATTTATACATATGTATGGATGTATGGCTTTATAAATATGTATGTATATACATATGAGTATAATATATTTTCATTAAATGATTTTCATGTTTTTCACTTCTTTCGCCGAATGCTGATGAGTGCGAGAATATTGTAAATAATTTCATACGAATACGCAAAATAATTAATGGGTATGAACATGTTGACATTTCCTGAAAACCACAACAACAAAAAGAATGGTAGCAACAACAATATGTTGTTGTTTTTAAGTAAATTTAAGAGTCGAGTAGTATTTGAATTGGTATTTCGAACATGATCATCATCATTGTGGAAATAAAACTACATACAGTAGCTTTTCGATTTTACGAATTTGTGCGGTAAATTGAAAAGTACTTTATAGGTATGCAGTATCAAATTAAGATCCACTTTGTGACTGCTGTTTTGAAAACAATTCCTAAGTTATTGAAAGGTGAGAAGTCATTTACATTGACAAAAAAAAAACAGGAAACGAGGTAGGATGCTTCTCCCGCCACTGAGACAGACGAAAATCTTCTATAAAAACTAATAAATTAATAATAAAGAGCACTTTTAATCAGTATAATTTCATAATTGCTTTGGTTCGCTATTGTGCAGATTTTGAAAAGAGGAAATACAGTAATAAACATCCGAATTGTTTCTCCTGTTTCAAAAAACTGTGCAGTTGTGTGAAAGTGTGAGTTCCAGACTGAGTCATAAAAAAATCTCGCAGCTTTTCTGATGCGCATTAGTGTGTCATAGCGACAGTTATTGTTGGAAAGTAAAGTAAAATAATTAATAAAAAAAAACTACTACTAAAAACGAAGCTTCAAAATTTTAATACGTCTCCTTACCATCAGACGCACTACAACACTGCTATAAAAACAAAGAACGTGCAAAAAGCAGAGTTTGTAAAATAGTGAAGCTTCACCTCCTGTATACTTTTTACTATGTACTATCCCTTTCCTCTAGTTCCAGCGCAATGCATCGCATGTGTACGGGTTAACTCCTGAGTGCTGGTCCAAAATAATAAAAAAAATATTTCATAACCAATCTATTAATTTTTATTGCTCTCTTGTTTGTGAAATTCTTGTCCAAAATTATTTTGCAGTAATCCACAATTTGGCAGTGTTGAAAAATTAAAATTGATTGAAAATAATTGAAGAGGGGGAAAATATGCATAAAAATATTTAATAGCCCTTATAAAAGTATGAAAGACAAGATATTTAATCTAATTAGCTAAAAGGTATAAGGACAACTAAATCCAACAAATTAGCAGTTTTGGTAAATAAAGCTTCTTATTTTACAAAACTGAAGCTGGTGCTTTAATTATGCCAAAAAAAGGCCAAAATCTGGTATTTTTATGATAAAGAAAAAAATATGCAATAAATTTTAACTATTAACTTTTACGTTTTTATGTAATGTTTCGTTGTTGCTGTAGTAAATGTGATTTTTTAAAAATCCAAAAATTAAAGCGGTGCAATAATTATGCAAAGCACTTCAATTGGTTCGCTCCAAAAACAACTGTTCTGATAACACATCAAGAATTAGAAGTACGGTCTTTATCTATACCGAATAATTTTATGTTGATTACTTTCATAACATATCACCGGGCGTGTATGAGGGTTCAGTTGACTTCCTCCTAAGCCATCGCCATGTAGAAGTGACTGGTGCGCTCCATATCAAATGTTAGTATTCGTGTCAGTCGCCGGACTAGTTATGTTCCAGTTCCTTAACCCATATCTAATGCTGATGGCTTAGTAGTAAGAGTGTTGGCTCTGCAACCAGAAGAACACGAGTTCGATTCTCAGCCCGACCAAGTCAAAAAAAGTTTTTTTTTTTTGTTTTCTGTGCTATAGCAGCCTCCGTCGTTGGTATTCGACAAAAAAACATCGGGGAAGTAATATAATAAATAAAATAGCTCCCCCTACCTTAAAAATAATGTGTCAAAATTAACATCGAAGACGACGCAAATTTGCTTTATAATTAACACGCAACTGTAGAGTTGTGTATTGAGCTCTACATTCCTACCACTTTACCACCTGTCTATTCTCTACACTCATCCAAGAAGAAAAAAAAATATAATAATAAGTTTCAGAAGAACAGAACAAATGACAAATAGCCCGCGTAACAATTCGATTTAAGATATTTCCTGGTCTAATGTCTACCATCATTTCTCTCTTCAATCATTTGATTCAATTCTATGGGGTTTCATAACGGTTTTAGTCGGAAAGAATTAGACATGAGACAGTATTCCCAGGGAACAAGGAAAACGTCAACGTCAATCAAGGTCAACCTACACAGACTGAACACAATGCGGCTTCAGAAGTCGCCAAACTCTATATATTTGTTTGTACATTTTACAACCTGTCAGGTGGCTCAGGTTGTAAGTAAATTTATATATGGACTTTTTCACAGAAAGGTGCACCCTGACCGAAAAATTAAAATTTAAGCAATAGTTTTTTTCTTTTCTGTATTATTAGAAAGAAATATTCAAAATTAATTAACTTAAAAAGTTCAAAGCTTTCCGTAGTTGCGATTACGAGATACTGGGTTACAAAGTTAAAGTTCTCCTTTTGTTAGTTTTGTTTTATTTCTAAGAATATATTCCCTTTACAATTAACATTTATAACTGCAATTGAACAAATGCACACTTACCGCAAAATGTTCCTAACAATAACAACTAACCGTAAAATAAATGCTAAACAAATAACATTTAAAGTTTAAATTTGATTTGCTTTTAATCAGGGTCGAAGTAGTCTGCACGTTGACTACAAAACGAAAAATTTTTCCAGGGTTCAACCCCAGTTTCAGACCTATAAAAACATCTCGGATTTTTCTGTTGTGCATATGTGTGTCTTTGTGTTAATTGTTGTCGGAAGGTTTCAGTGGCGAATGCATAGTCACTGGTCACTGAACAGTAACGGCTTCAGCTGTATCCAATTCATAAGCACATCAGAATGCCATCCTTCGTCGGCATTGTGTAGCATCGGCGATGTAAAATAATTACTAAAAATAGATATACAAAAAAAAACGAAGCTACAAAAATTTAATACGTCTCGTTGACATCAAAGACGTTACAACAGTGCTACAAAAACAATTAACGTGCAAAAAGCAGTATTGTAAGATAGCGAAGTTTCACCTCCTATCATTTCTCCTACAATCCCTTTCCTATAATTGCAGCACAATGCACCGCATGTGTAAGGGTCATCTCCTGGGTGCTGGTCCAAACAAAAAAAAAATATACATATATAACGCCACACCAGACAAACAAACATTTATTCTCATTATCTCTATCGGGACGATCGCAACTGCGTGAAATTATGTATGCATTTTAACGAAGGTTAATAAAGTAAACTGATTACAAAAATATCTACGTGGCCGATGGTGTAGGAGCAACCATAAAACGAAAAGTTCGGCGGATGCCTAAAAAAATTAACTTTAGAAAATGCCTTGTATCAATGTGAACGAAATAACATATTTGGTGTTAATTTAACGAACGTTTCCTCGGAGCAAGTCGACTTCTTTTCTAGTTTTTTTTATTTTTTTTCATCTTGGACCAGCACTTAGGAGATGAACCCTACATATGCGATGCATTGTGCTGGAACTAGAGGAAAGGCATAGTCAGAGAAATGACAGGAGGTGAATCTTCACAATCTTACAACTCTGCTCTTGTACGCTTTTTTCTTCTTCCGACAACAACTGACACAAATACTCTCTAGTACACATAAGAAATTCACTATTTATCAAGCAGCTAAGATATGCAAATAAATGCAGCTGAAACTTCATTTCACATATCATATATATATCATATATATAATCTAAGACAAATCTTAATACATGTATAATAAAACATTGTTATATAATTTTCTTATATTTATACCTTTCTCTTATTTCTTAACCAAAAAAAAAGGAATATATCGATAGAAACTTTAAGTGTTGCAACTTCATGTAGCGTCACGCCAGATACTAGGATTAATAAAAGTAGAAAAACGAGCAAATATTTGTATATATAACTTGAAGTAAAAATATCTATATGTAATACCAAATACTACTAAAAATGTTTCAGGCAAAAAGTTTTGCGCAATTCGCAGAGTTATGTAATTTTATAACGCAGGTGAAACACCTATTCTGTGTTTTTGTAACGTCACGCCAGCGCATATTTTTGAAGATATAACTTCAAATCCTTATGATCGATTGTTGTAATTTTTTTACTGAATATAGGGCTACTACATTCTTTGCAAATATGAAAAAACGTTTTTACAAATTAGATTTTTTCATATTTTTATTTTAATATTTTGTCGTACAAATGTCCCGACACGCTATAATGGGTATGCTCAAATACAAATTATTGACGTAATTGAATACGAGAGTTTTTGATTCCATTATACACAACTGTTGCATACTTAATTTGTAAAGTTCAAAGTTACCATAACAAATTTCGGTTAAATTAACCCATGTCGCGCATTGGTTGTATCTAATGCGTATTTTTCTTCCTCTTTTTTGTTTTTCTACTTAAGTCAAACTTTTTTGGTTTGCATTTTATGAGCCACCTGATAAGTGGCGAAATCTATAAAAAAGAGCACTAATAGTTGAAGTTTAGCGACACCCGAAAACGTATTCTGTTCACCCTGTGTAGGTTGGTGGTATTGATTGACGTTGAATTTTCCCTTATTCTTTTGGAATCCTTCTTCTGACTAAAAACGTTATGAACTTTAGGCTAATTTGAATTTAATAATAACTAAAATGTACGAAATAAAATATTAAATTAAGATAAACTATTGGATTTCATTCCATAGATTTACGAGTATGTGATGACAACGAACGGTTCCTTTTAATAAATTCATATGCATTTAGGCTTTAAATATTTTTCAGAAACGAAAGTGCCCCTAAAATAAATGAATTATTTTATGAAGAACAGTTTTTGTATGAAAGTCCTTTGTCAAAGCATGTTAAAAATAAATATATATTTTTTCACAAGTTCGTTTAAACAAATATTCGTTAAATCGGGAACTACTAAACATTCATATGTCATACGAGTATACATACATATACATATATTTTTTCTTGTTGTCATTTGCTTGAACGTATTACCACATGGGAAGATCATTTAATTGTCTTGTTGCTGCCTTTAACTCAGCCTGTACATATGAATTCAAAATCAGTCAGTGATAGAAATTTATCACGCAAATGGACAATTTTAAAATTAATTTAAGTGAAATTTTTGGTGGGTGACCATGTGTCTGAATTTATTTTAACGTGTCCATATTTATTTATTTTTTGTTAATTCTTTTATTCTTTATTTATGCTTCTCTTTTCTATTAATTTTAAACTAATAACGAAATTAGAAAATTTCTTTGTTTTTCATTAAGTTTTCAAGAGAAAATTAATGCATCATGACAGAAAATTAAATAAGTATTAAAAGTAGTTTTGCGTTATAACTATAAATCACGAAATTATTTGCCTGCAGCAGTTTTAATTTGCTTAGAAGGGATATGGAGAAATTAGTGGATTAATAAATATACTAATCACAGTCGGAACCTGCATTTCAAGCAATTTTTCCAACCCATTTGATTCATAAGTCTCATATAACATGATTCGATTGAAAAAAGTTCCTTTTTGTAAAGATCACTCACAAAACTATTAAAGCAACGGACTCCAATTATTAGGTCCGTGGAACTCTACAACAATCGAACAATACCAAAAACAACGGCGTTTGCAAATTGGATAAGTCCGTTTAACACTACATTTATTTTTCATTAATTAATATAAAATTGATAGATAGGGACAGCACAACCAGAAAGAAACAAATATAATATAATATTTACATTTTTAAGTGTTGTCTCCTGCTTTTCATTTAACCCTGGAAAGTTACTCTTCATTTTAGTACATTAAAGTTACTCTTCGTTGAATTGACGAACAATTTTGAAAAATAAATCTAGCGGAGTAATTTTTAAAGTAAAAAATAAACAAAAATATTTTTAGTTTAGCATTTTATTCAAAAATTTAAAAAAAAAAATAAAAAATAATAATAAAAATTATATTTTACTCTTAAAATTCGATACGAATTTGAAAATTTTTTTTTGGTTTCAAATTAATTAGATTTTCAAAATAACAAAAACTTAAAAATAAAAATAAAAATAAAAATGACTTCTTTCATACACAGCGTTTAAAGATAATCAGTTAAATAGTACAAACTGAAAACAATTTTTGGTATTAGCATTATTTTAAGCATGACACAAAGTTCAACTTTGTTTTCACCACAAATTCTTTTTTTTACATATATTGCAATATATATGCTTTCGACATTCTACGTTTGCTATACGGACAGAGGTGGTCCTACATCAACATTTTCGACAGCTTCTTGCAAATTAGGTATTATATTTTGAATTTCTTGTTTAACTGAAGTCTGCAGGGTGGGTGTCTCGAGTCTGCCGCTCAAAAAGGGGCCCACGAGAGATTCATGAAGATCTTTGAGGTACTGTCGTCGGTTTTTGGGCTTTTGACAAAAGTAATGTTTAAAATTTTAAAAATAGACATTATAGGCCACCTGTTTGTTTTTCGAGAACTAGAGACAAAGCTGCACATTTGATCTAAAGTGACGACACCATCTTTGGTCTGTTTATAAAATTCTACCAAGTGCGGTTTTAAACTTTTCGGATTTATTGTTCCTTATTCATCGCAGCTTGATAAAAAACATACTAGTATATTTGGCTTTGGTTTGTAAGACAATAAAGTTAGTTCCTTGTCGTAACAAAACATAGATGTTCCTGCTCTCTGGCCTTTTACATTCCCCATTTCCTTCGGAATTTCTCTCTTGTTTGAGCGTAAAGTGCCAACAATACTTAATTTATAAGCTTCCAGTAGTAAGTTCCAGTAGTAGTAGTAATAATAACACACAACTTATTCAAAACGATAAAACAACATAACATAATAAAACAAAAAATTTATTACCATATAAATGCAAAAAGTTACACTAAAGTTACTCTTCGTCGTCGCGACGAATACATACCTGTAAAACTATATTTTAAAAACATAAGTATCCAGCGTGTGTTCGGCCACTGCAAGCTTTCGTCTTCAACTAACGTTGTTGAGAAAAGGAGCGTAATTTGACCACGCATAAAAAAGTTACATGATAAAGCGTAAATTAGCTTCGTAGATTCGACGAACAGTAACCATCCAGGCTTAAAAGAAAAAGCTAAAGAAAAACATACGATCAAAAATTAAGACCTAAATCGCAGACATTCTGCATAAATCGCTAAGTTGACAACATATAAAAGATTTTAAGTTCGACTCGTCAATTTTAAGTTAAAATTTCTACATTGTTTTTGACAGTTATTCATTTTTTATCGATAACACTAGTGGACGATTTGACGTTTTTACATTTATCTTAATATGGTTGTAATTTTTGCACCTGATTGATTTTGCCATTACAATATATTTGCGCTCTTCTCCAAAATTTAAACAATGCAGCAAAAACGTAATGTCAGGAGGGCTTTAGTTGTCAAATCATTTGTGTACACATTCTGCAAAAATCGTCTAAATCCCGACAAAATATGAAAAAATTTAAAACAAAATCGGACAAAGGGAAATGTATATTTAAAAAAATTTTTTATATATTCATTACGAAGCAATCAAAAAAATAACAACAATTCGTCATTCATAACAATACATACATAGGGTATTCATTTACACGCGCATCAATATATACACACAATTTATTAATTCAAATTTTAAAAACTATTAATATAAAAGTAAAAAACAATATCATTTTAAATTATAGGTTTGTACTCGTATATGATAGGATTAATTTAAGTAAAAAATTTTATTAATAAAGACTTGGCAGAATTACGCCAACTTTTTACAATGAGTACATATGAATACTAAATGTCGTGTTATCATAAAACGAAAAAAAATTAGCCAATATATTATATTATTTCACGAGTGCGATATATATTTCAAATATCTAGATACATATGTATGTATGTATATACATTATATAATGTAAAGTAGCTGTAAACTGTACAAAAAAGTTTCAAGTCGTACAGGCAATATTAAATATTTTATATTATCACAAAAACACTCCCAAAATATATTTGTAAAGGGTGGTTAAATTTCAAGGGCCGATGTTGATTTTGAATAAAACACAAACTATTTAGGAAATTATTGTAATTTTATTTTATTATGATATATTGGTATTACTCAATTATGTATGGAACAAAATATCGGCCAAATGGGCGCCGCGACCACGGCGGACACCTCCATCCGATGGTCCAAATTTTCGATGACCCTGAGGCATAATGGAGGTTCTATGCCGTTAATGTGCCGAATTATCTCATCCTTTAGCTCTTGAATTGTTGCTGGCTTATCGACGTACACCTTTTCTTTCAAATAACCCCAAAGAAAAAAGTCCAACGGTGTCAAATCACATGATCTTAGCGGCTAATTGACATGGCCATTACGTGAGATAACACGGCCATTGAATTTGTTGCGCAAAAGAGCCATTGTTTCGTTAGCTGTGTGGCAAGTGGCACCGTCCTGCTGAAACCACATATCGTCCACATCCATATCTTCCAATTCGGGCCATAAAAAGTTCGTTATCATCTCACGATAGCGAACACCATTCACAGTAACTGCCTGACCGGCCTCATTTGGATAAAATACGGCCCGATGATGCCGTCAGCCCATAAACCGCACCAAACAGTCACTCTTTGTGGGTGCATTGGTTTTTCGACAATCACTCTTGGATTCTCATTCGCCCAAATGCGGCAATTCTGTTTATTGGCGAATCCACTGAGGTGAAAATGTGCCTCATCACTGAAGATGATTTTCTTCGAAAATTGATCATCCACTGTTGCCGTGGTCGCGGCGCCCATTTGGCCGATATTTTGTTCCATACATAATTGAGTAATACCTATATATCATAATAAAATAAAATTACAATAATTTCCTAAATAGTTTGTGTTTTATTCAAAATCAACATCGGCCCTTGAAATTTAACCACCCTTTAGTTAAGCTGCTGCTGCTGCTGCACTGAATTGATTTCACAAAATAATAGTTGACGAAATGCTTATTTTCTTCGATGTCGTCGAAAAATTATTCGTTTTTAAGTTTAATAAAAAGTTTTCTATACAACAAATTGGTCACCGCTTCTCATATTTGTACAAGGTGGGCCAAAAGAAGTCTTCCGATGTTGTTTGGCTCTCATTTTTTTTTATAAATGAAAAACTTCGATTCTGTTTTTTTTATAATGTTTATCTGAACCTTTAGAATTTTACTGGTCAAGTCGAGAAGATGATATCGGCCAAATGGGCGCCGTCACAATTTATTACTATACGTGCTTGTTTTATGGCATTTTTCATCACTTCGGCGAGAATTTCGGGCGATAGATTCTCGCACTCGTGTCGAATGTTGTCCTTGTAGGCTTCCAGGGTCTCGGGCTTGTTCACGTAAACACTGGACTTTAAAAACCCCCCACAAAAAAAGTTTGGAACGGTTAAATCGGGCGATCTTGCAGGACAGTGCAAATCGTCAAAACGAGAGATGAGGCGACCCGAGAACGCCGCCTTCAGAATATCGGTTGTGGCTCGCGCAGTGTGTGCCGTTGCTCCGTCCTGTTGGAACAACATGTCCTCCAGTCCTAATTCGTCCAATTGCGGCAGAAAAAACTTGGTTAACATGGCCCTATAGCGCGCACCGTCCACTGTTGTCGTTTGACCAGCGGCGTCCTCGAAAAAAATGGCCCGATGATTCCTCCAGCATGAACAGCGCACCATAGCAGTGACTTTGAGCGGGTGTAATAGTTCCTCGTGCATCACTCGCGGATTTTCGGTGGCCCAGAAGCGATAGTGTTGCTTGTTCACGTACCCGCTGAGGTGGAAATGAGCCTCATTGCTCATTATGATTTTGGTCGAGATTGAGGATGGCTTGGGCTTAGGTCACGCGCTTGTTCACTTGTATTCTACATCTGTCTAGTTCACAAATGTCAAAACAGAATTGACATTGGCCGCCATTTGCAAAAATAAGAGCATCTTCCTATAGGGTGATTTCTTTTGGCCCGCCTTGTATATATATATATATATTATTTAAACATTTTTATATATATAGAAAGATATTTTAACACTCTTCCAAATGATACCTATATTGATCATATATGTATGTTCAGAAATGTATTGGTGAATCGCACTTTCATATGGAAACTTCCTAGATGCATAACTCGAAAACTAATCGTTAATGCTAACTTTTTCACTGTATATATTCATCTTATTTTTAAATTTTCTATAACCCTTGGTGAACTAGATTTGTTCCTCGGTCTATCAAATTATTTCCACACAATCCCCTCCCTGCCTTCTCACCATGTTCAAATTCTCTAGATCTACTAGAAGTCCGGTTATAATCTCACCGAGAATTACAAACTCTACCTTTGAAAGATCCTTCCTAGTTAGAGCCTAAGCTAGGGAACTCCTCCTACCCATCACTGAAGAGGTTTAACTTATCCAAAACGACATTTAAACAGCATGGTAGGGTTGGCCCAATAGTCTGACTACAAAACGAAAAATTTTCCTGAGTTCAACTCATAAAAGTTCAGACTCATAAAAACATCTCGCATTTTTTCTGAAGTGCATTTGTGTGGCTTTGTGTCTGTTGTTGTCGGAAGGTTTCAGTGGCGAAGGCGTAGTCACTGGTCACTGAACAGCGACGGCTTCAGCTGTATCCAATTCACAGGCACAGCAGGACGCTCTCCTTCGTCGGTATTGTGTAGCACCGGCGAAGTAAAATAATTACTAAAAAATGGTTACTAAAAACGAAGCTTCAAAACTTAATACTCCTTAACATCCTCCTTAACATCAGAGACGATTCCACACTGCTGTAAAAACAAATAACCTGCAAAAAGCAGTGAAGCTTCACCTCCTATCATTTCTCCTACTACCCCTTTCCTATAGATCCAGCACAATGCATCACATGTGTAAGGGTCATCTCTTGAGTGCTGCTCCAAGGAAATATGAAAACCTTTTTTTTAACAATCAGAAATTTTTCCTTAAATTAACCTTTCTTCTAATCATTATTTAATTTAGCTATTACAATTTGTATTTTTATTTTTTGTATTGTATTTAGTGCAAGTATGAAGGAGAGGATTACTGCAAAAAGTTTGTATTGGAAATAGTTTATAGGAATTACTTCAAACATGTTTTTTTCAGCCATAGCCAAATAAGGAAAATAAATAATTTTTGAAAAGTACACAATGTCTGACGTTAAAAAGGAAACTCTACAAAAAATCATAAAGAGAATCGCTCTTGATCATGAACGGAATGTACTTTATTCAAGAAATATTCCGTTGAGGCATTTTCAAATGAATAAACATTTTAAATGCTAAGCAATTTTATTTTTAACTGGTTCTGACATTAATTTAAAAAACTAAATTCACATTAGGTCTGTTCCAGGTGCTTAACAAAACAGCTCGTACTATTGAGAATAAAAAGAAAATTACTATCTGAATGTGCCAAAGCTGTCCAAAATTGCTGTAACGCAAAAACCTTAATTGACCATTTTGAAATACTAATAATGGTTAGTTTCCCAATTAAATTTCATCTTAGTGATTTTAGACGCTTAAAATGCATAATATAAAAAAAGCAAAACATATGCAAATGTTTTGGTAACAGCTGTAAAAAGTGAATCAAAATAAACAGAAAAAAATCAAAGCCATTTTTTATTAAAGAAGTTGATAAATATATACAAATGTATGGAATTTAAAAATTTTACTCCCTCTTTTCATCTTCAAATTGCACAAAAATTGTTATCAGAAACGCTTTTGAACTAATTTGAGCGAGTTCGAACTAGTTTGTTATGCACTTGGCACAGACTTATTAATACGGATTTTCGGTTGCTTTCAAAATTGTCCTTTGTTTGGGTTATAAATTTTTGATACAGGAAAATAAATAAAATAAAAGGAAACAAATTTTGTAAGGTTTTAAATCAGTTATTCCGTTGTTTTAACGGAGCTTGAGGTTGGTTTTTGGTACGGTTAAATATCTAGTTAAATAATTATTTTCAAATAATTTATATAAACATGTGCGATTTTTTAGCTTTTAGAAAAATTTTTTTTTAAGATACAAAGTATGTCTTCTTAGGCAAACATAAGTTAATAATTGAAAAATATATTCTTAGACTTCTATTTGATTTATGTATTTATTCCACAGTTGAACTATAAAATATCGAACTATAAATCAGTTATTTTTGTGCAATTTGGAGTTGATTGGTACCAAACATAGCGGAAAGAAAGGAAAAATCTTTAAGTTTTTACGCAAGTCTTTGATTACTTTTAAGTTAAAATAAACAAAATAAAGGAAAAGATAATTGTTTTGACGGGTTTAAGTCATTTAATATTTTACCATTAAAATTAAATTTAAATGAAAAATAAGTAGACCGGATTTTAACTTCATGTTTAACTTTATTTATTTTATATTGCAATTTCAGTTAAATTTATGTACAGAATATTTTGAGTGAGAAGTAATATGCATACATCTTATTCCGCCTTTTGTTAATTTGCAAACCAGAGTTGCAGCATTTCTGGTGTTAAAAAGATGAAGGAGGGCGGGAGTAGCATTGACACAAATTTTATTGATGACTGACATAACCTTCGGTTGACACATCAAGAATGGAAATTAGAAAAATAGTGCGGTATTTTTATTGATATAGACCCATTTAATATTTTGCGGCACAATATGATGGAAAATTTAAAGAATTTCTTAAATCACAAGAAAATGAATTGAGTGGACAAAGTAAATTGCCTGGTATTTTTTCAGAGAATGTGAAAATTATTTTATAAAAACCACACGGATCGTCTTCCAGCACGGAGAGGTGTTTCCTCCTGAATAAGTATACGGACTAAAACCACACCTCATATCTGCTCCTCTCTTGAATGTGTCCTTTCCTAAATCACGAATACTGTAGTCTACACTCTCACCAATGATCACTATTGACTGCGCGACTTTCAGAACATTGAAAAGCTTGTTTAAATGTACTTTCTACAATAACTTTTTATGATAATAATTAGGCGCAACTGGTTTCATTCAAGTTTTTCAAAAAAGTATGGCGTAAACGGTATAGATTTCGAGAAAGATTTCAGTCCAATATAAATGTTTTTTTTTACATTTAGATTTCTATGTTTGTTGTAAACTAGCAGTAAGCAATATTATCGCAAGGGATAAATTTTCTTAATTAAATTATTATTTACAACCTTTTCGCAATAGTCTTCACAACAAATTTATAAGCTTAAGGCTTATAGAGTAAACTTGTTATAAGTTATTTCTATATAGTTTTGGTTTATTGGGAATTTACTACCATGGGTTCTATCGGCATAGTTCTCGGGTAAATTATGAGTAGTTATGTATGTATGTGTGAACATATCATGCAATACCCCACAACGGGAATGCTAGCTCAACGCGATTTCCTATAACGCGCAGCGTATGTACGAGGTCTGTTCAAAAGAAAAGGAGAATTTTGAATTTTTTTGAAAAGTTTTTATTTATTCATCAGTATCCCTTTTGTCCCCTTCCAAGTAATCCCCATCATATATAATGCACTTATGCCAGCGCTTCTTCCAATCCTCGAACCACTTCCGAAATGTGCTTTTCGGTATTGCCATCAGCTCATTGTTCGATTCTGAATTTATCTCACCAATTGTGGCAAAACGCGTTCCTTTCATTGGTCTCTTTAGTTTTGGGAATATGAAAAAGTTGCAGGGAGCCAAATCTGGTGAATAAGGTGGTTGAGACATGATTAGGGGGTTGTTTTTGACCAAAAAATCACGAACAAACATTAATGTGTGAGCTGGTGGATTATCGTGTAATCGAAGAAAACAAAATTCACCTTTTGTTTTGAACAGACCTCGTATCTTATTATAGAAGTAATGTATATTACTCCTATAAGAACGTTTTTTCCTTCATAATTATTGGGAGTGGAATATTCCACTTTTAAAAAAAGAAACATTTGCGATAATATTATAATAATGCATTGCATTTGTAGGGCTCATCGCCTGAGTGCCCGTACAAGATTCAAAGCAATTTATTGTGTTTACTTAATGAAAAACGTTCTAGTACCCTGAGGATTACTTCTAAAACGTATCTATACAAAGTTTGTATACAGTTCTGCTGCACTATTTAGACAACGTAGATATACAAAGTTGCGAAACATGGCAATAATGCGTTTTCTTTATAAGAATATTGTTTTCCTTACTATATGTTTTTCTTTTAAATTGCAATATATAAATAAATAACTTGCAATAAATAAACTTGCGTTTCTAATGCCAGCAATAAAATGTCGAGTCATCAATTTTGAAACTGATGCGCTAAATGCTTCTGTTACGTTATTAATACAAAGCAATTGACGTTTTGGACGCCAACCTGAATGTTTGATTATACACATGGATAGAGGGTGTCCACATCTGATTAAAATTACAGATTCCTTATTTTTTTGCAGTAGTTATACCACTTCACATTATCAATTGTATTATTGTTCACTACCAATTGCCGAAAATATATGTATATTTATGAACAAAAAGTCTCTTTAAGAATAACAACTAAATCATTACGAAAGATCGGTTTTTCATATTTATAATTAGAAAGAAAAGAATAAAAAAAACAGTATATAACATCGTACATAATCATATTATTTTCTTGAAATATGTACATAAAATGTATATTGCAAATGTATGGTATAAATTATAATTAATTTACAAAAAAATTAAATTTAAATTCAAGAAGAAAACAAAAACAAAATAATTAATATCTCACTGATCCTTCAATAGTGTTTATTTATTTTCTTTAAATAATTTTTTCTTACGTTTTATCTTATTGCAATCATGCATAAATCTTTTGCCAAAAAAAAGAACCGTGTGGCAATATTTTTTTTTTCGTTCCATTATATTCACACAGCAGAGTTTCCCAAAGATTCATAAGATCGCGCTGAATAAATTTATTTTACAATAGTTTAAATTTTAAGCTTGTTATCCTTATCCTTTGTTATCTATCTGGACAGGTAGAGCTCATTTCAATAGTTTCTTCTATAATCAATTTGTATGGACGATGGCTGAAGTAGTTACCGCGTTGACTATGAAACCACAGGTCTTGGATTCGAGCTTGACAAAGTCATAAAATAAAAACACTTCGCATTTTTCTGATGATATCTAAG
This sequence comes from Dexiosoma caninum, assembly GCA_963924685.1. Classification (NCBI taxonomy): domain Eukaryota; kingdom Metazoa; phylum Arthropoda; class Insecta; order Diptera; family Tachinidae; genus Dexiosoma; species Dexiosoma caninum. The sequence continues at coordinate 60,499,703 of OZ004729.1, forward strand.
TCAATCGATTGTCAAGTTTAACTGAAAAAATTTAATTTCTCATAAACTGGCAGGCAGTAAGGAGATCGGAGATCAAATTGAAAGAATATATTTTTTTTTAATCTTCGACCAGCACTCAGGAGATGACTCCTACACATGCGAATCATTGTGCTGAAACTATAGGAAAGGGATATCAGGAGAAACGACAGGAGGTGAAGCTTAATTAATTATTTTGCAGCACTGCTTTTGCACGTTCATTGTTAATACTCGTAGCAGTGCTGAAGCTTCGGTTCAGTAGCCATTTTTTATTATTATTTTACTTCGCCGGTGCTACACAATACCGACGAAGAAGGGCGTTCTGATACGATTGTGGATTGCTATCAGCTGAAGCCGGTACTGGTCAGTGACCAGTAACTATGCCTTCGCAACTGAAACCTTCCGACAACAACTGACACACAGACTCACTAATGCACATCAGAAAAATGCGAGATGTTTATTTGTATTTTATTGTGTTGGAACTAGAGGAAAGGGATAGTAGGAGAAATGATAGGAGGTGAAGCTTCGTTTTTAGTAGCCATTTTTAGTAGTTATTTTACTTCGCCGGTGCTACACAATACCGACGAAGGAGGGCGTTCTGATGTGCCTGTGGATTGCTATCAGCTGAAGCCGGTACTGGTCAGTGACCAGTAACTATGCCTTCGCCACTGAAACATTCCGACAAAAACTGACACTAAGACACACAAATGCACACCAGAAAAATGGCGAGATATTTTAATGAGTCTGAAACTGGGGTTGAATCCAGGACTTGACAAGCTCGTTGTATCATTGAATCGGTTGCATTAAATACAATATCGTGAAAAGTTTACGTAGGTAATTTGCATATAAAACTGAAATGCACTTTTATTTAGAATCTTCTTGAGAATGAGAATGTCAACTATTGAGAAGAAAAATATTAAAACAAACAATTTTCCTATTGGCAGCGGAAAATTTTAAAAATTATTAACGAAAAATATAAAAAAATACAATGAAAATAATGATGTAAGAAATAAATAAAGAAAACTACATTTATTTACTTGTGTATATATGTACTTACTTGTGAATAAATATCTTCTTCTTTTTTTGACGTTTAAAATACGAAATATATTGATACAATACACATTAGCTGTTCACACGCTTGGTGATAAATTGCAATAGGGTTCGCGAAGAAACAACACATTAATTACCACTGACCCCATACTCTCAAGCAACACACTTCTATATTTTGCATTCATACACAATTAACGTCTATTTGCCTTTCAGAAGAAATAAACGCATTCAGCAACACTTGTTACAATTTATTATTAAGTATTATGAATACGAGTTCTTTTTTCTCTTGTGCTTTTTCGTTGATATTTTGACATTTTCGAAATGAAATGAACTAAAAATATGCGAAATATTTCTCACAAAAAATATTATAACAACATTATGAAGGAAAAAACCAAAAAATTATTATTTATCTATTAAAATCTATTTACCATATTTAATTTTTCTATTTATTTAAATACAATAACGTCACATTTATATGCAAATAATTTATGTACTTACGTATGCAAATCATAAATGGTCACATAACTCAGCTATTTAGATTGCAAATTTCGGGATTTTGAAACCGATATAGCTGAAGGAAAAGCGTTTTCATCATTTAATGTGTGGCGTGTTCAAAGGATATTATGCTAAAATTTTGTCTTTAATACGAATTTTTTTAATACGAAAATGTTTGGCGAATGCAAATATGTGTCATTTACGTGAGAAAGGTGGGTGCGGTTGAACTAATTTTGGAAATTTTACATAGTTTTAAACATTGGAAGATGTATTGATAAGAAATACCCTACTAATTTGAAAAAGCTAATCGCTTTTCAAAGCGATTAAAAGAACCACCAAATCCTTATACCACACAGACGTTGTTACTTTTGGATAAAAGTTTTTGAAGAAATGTTTTCTGAAAACACAAGAAAATTTTCATCTGGAAGTACTAAATCAACTAAATCATCACCTAGATGATGGTCCTTTGCTGTCTACCCAAAATATAAATTAAAATGTAATTTTCGAATGCTTTTGCGATTTCATATACAAGTTTGATGTGAAATATTAGGTAACAATTTTTTAAATATCTCCATCAAATGTAACATATACGAGTAAAAAGAAAATTGCTCTCTGAATGTGACAAAGTTGTCCAAAATTGTTGAAACGCAAAAAACTACACTTGAAGATCTTGAAATACTAATGTGATTTTAGACAATTAAAATACATGATATCTTAAACGCAAAAGAATGGCACCATTGGCAACATGAATAAAAATAAAATGGAAAAAAGTAAAAGCCTTTTGTTTTTATTAAAGAAAGTGATAAATATGCACAAATACATATGTATATGTACTTACAACTTGAAATTTATTTCAAAAATCTTCCATTAAGCTTTTTAATCAATTTTAAATAAAAACTTTCTTCCTTCATTTAAAATTTGTTGGTTTTTAAATGTAGACAAAAAACAATTTATTTCTAATCCGAACTTACCCAAAGAAAAAATTCGTACAACTTTATACAGGAAAAGAAAAATTTTACTGTCTCATTTTCTGTCAAAATTTAACCATAATTGTTATTTGGAACGCTTTTGGACTAATTTATGCGAGTACATACTGTTTTGTTGTGCACCTGGAACAGACCTAGTTAAATGCAGTCATATTATAATTTTAGAAACAATTCTCAAAAATATTTATGAGCCTTAATTCCATTCCATAATTTTAAACGAATTTGCCAAGAAAACGTCTAATTTCTCTAGCTTTACGATATGTCGACATGCAAGAAAATATGGTTAAGACAAAATTTATCGGCTTTGTCTATACATTTGAAGAGTCTTTTAACGATGTTGATGATGACGTTGAAGTGTCAATTGATGCGGGAGTTCTCTGAGCTGTTACAAATATTCTGGAAACCGCGACCAATGCAAAATAAACGCCTTGCTATTCCCATAAATTAAACAACACAAATTAGCTGAAGTGGCAACAAAATGTCAATAATATATAAAGTAGTATAATTTGTTAAAGAAAGAGACAAATTTTTTACATGTATTTATCCCAAGCGCACGCAATTTTAGCAAAGCAATTAGGAGGAAAACTGTCAACAAGACAAGATTTGTAGGCCGCCACGTTTAAAATTTACAATTTGCAACAAGTGTTCAGCATATAATAAGAGATTTAGGTAAAATATCTGAGTGATGAGACAGATATAACTATTCAAAAGCCTTTTTATTCAGCAACTCACTATGCACTTTTCAATTTATATGCGAATTATTCATTTTAAGTGACATACTGACTGTGAACACAGTCTCTTAGCGTCTCACAAAAGATCCAGCATTATAAAAACTTTAATAATGTGCCTCGAGGAGAAAAGAAATACATTCGAAACAGGAATTTCAAGCGGTTTTTGAGTCGGAATCGAAATTTTAATTGAAAAGTAAAAATTTTAGCGAAATAAATATATTGTAGTTTGCTTTTGAATTGAATTTGTTTTAGATCGCATTTCTCGAATTCATTTTGAACATTTCTAAGCTTCTACCTCAAAGTATATAAAAAACTCTTAAAAGAACTAATACTTGATTAAGTTAAGTTAAGTTTGACAAAATAGATAAACAACTACCAATTTCTAAGCTTGATACTGAACTGCTGCATTGGCAACTAAAAATATATCAGATAATATAGTAGATGCACTAATAAACTCTGATTAAGATATCTTTCCAAATATAAGAAAACTTTTTATGTATGTTTGTAATATGGGTACATTTCAGTTGGTGGTAATACCGAAATCGTCTGTATACCTTTAAACAAATTTTTGAAAAATGCTAAGAAATTCCAAATGTTTCCTTTCGTTTAATTTTTTTTTATAATCCGCTTTTTATCTCTTGGCTAGGAGGATCTTCTCCTCTCACGGACTCTTTTTAGACTGACCGATCTATAAATTTATCTTTTTGAAGGCACACTGCAACTAGTGCACACCTCCTGGTAGAAGAGCCATGTAATAAATAAGGCGATGTTTATTTTTCTATTTTCACTCCGAATTCAATGATTTTTTTAAGTTTACATATTTTCAGAATATACTTTATAAAGGTTAAATTTTAAGGGCCTATGTTGATTTTGAATAAAACACAATTTATTTAGGAAATTATTGTCATTTCATTTTATTATGATAATATTGGTAGGGTTCAATTATGTATGGAACAAAATATCGGCCAAATGGTCGCCGCGACCTCGGCGGCGCACCTCCCTCCGATGCTCCAAATTTTCGATGACGCTGAAGTATAATTGAGGTTCTATGCCGTTAATGTGCCGAATTATCTCATCGTTTAGCTCTTGAATTATTGCTGGCTTATCGACGTACACCTTTTCTTTCAAATAACCCCAAAGAAAGAAGTCCAACGGTGTCAAATCACATGATATTGGCGGCCAATTGACATCGTCGCCACGTGAGATAACACGGCCATTGAATTTGTCGCGCAAAAGAGCCATTGTTTCGTTAGCTGTGTGGCAAGTGGCACCGTCCTGTTGAAACCACATATCGTCCACATCCATATCTTCCTATTCGGGTCATAAAAAATTCGTTATGATCTAACGATAGCGAACACCATTCACACAGTAACTGCCTGACCGGCCTCATTTTAAAAAAAATACGGCCCGATGATGCCGCCAGCCCATAAACCGCACCAAACAGTCACTCTTTGTAAGTGCATCGGTTTTTCGACAATCACTCTTGGATTATCATTCACCCAAATGCGGCAATTCTGCTTATTGACGAATCCACTGAGGTGAAAATGTGCCTCATCACTGAAGGTGATTTTCTCCGAAAATTTATCATCCGCTATTGCCATTTCTTGCCACCATTCTGACCATTGAAGACGTTTGGAATGGTCAAGAGGCTTTAGTTCTTGAGTCAATTGCACCTTGTAAGCATGTAAATGCAAGTCTTTATGCATAATGTTCATCAACGACGAGCGTGAGAGGTGCAATTGTTGGGCACAACGACGAGTTGAGGGGACGGCTCTTCAGCCACACTATCGCGAACAGCAGCAATATTTTATGCAGTAGGAGCTGCACGAGCATGCACTGGTGTTTTTATATCTCCTACAGACCCGGTTTGCTCAAATTTTTGCACGATTTTTCCGATTGTACGCACATTTGGACGATAAAATTTACCGAAAAAATCACGAAATGCACGATATGCATTTTGATTTGAACGCCCATTTTCATAATAAGCCTGAATAACTTTAACGCGTTGCTCGATTGTGTATCTTTCCATGCTTCAAATTGAGTTAGTCTGAAATTGAGAAATGTCAAAAATGTCAGAAAAAAACTTGACGTTTAGGTGTGGTTCACATTCAACATCAGCCCTTAAAATTTAACCATTCTTTATTATAATTTTATATTTATTTTATGATTATTATTGACGTTTAAATTCAATTTGTTTGTAGTGGCGACAGGTACTCACTCTAGTGTTATAATTTTGTATATTTATTGAATTTTCTATATTTACCTTGTGTTTATACCTAAAATATAAATCAATCCATCCGTACGTAAATCAATACCAATCGATGTCAAAAGTACAGAAAGTACAGATTTAATCTTCCGCAAAATTTTTGAAAAAGCTAAAAATTCGTTCATGTTTATACAGAAACTTTCAAAAAATCTCTGGGAATTACAAAAATATGTACAAAATAGAAATCCGTACTCAATTCATGACTTTAGAATTTTGTACTCATTTTAAGAATTCCCAGGATTGGATCTCTAATATAATCTCATATACGGCTTGTTTTAAGTACATATGAGTACTATTCGTACTTGAAGTTTTAAGAAAGACTCGTATTAATATTAAGTAGAAAAGACTTCAATTTAGTACGAGCGTTTTCTTTCTGTGTATATTTAGTTAATTTACTAACTGAACAGATTGCATGACACCGATTTTAACATACTAACATATTAGTGAATTTATGCCTCGTGAGGAAGGGGTTGGTATTTTCAACTTTCCGGCTTTGTCACACAAATTCACACTACAGTTAGCTAAAAGGTTTTTTTTACTTTTTGCTTTATCAACATATAAATTTTAACAATTTCTTAAAAGGAATGTAGTATTGGCTGATTGATTTTGTATTTATAAAAATAAATAAAATAAAGAGGAACATAACTATACTGAAACACGTTCTAATGGTAATTTTTAACAATAAATTAATGTTTTTTGAAATAAATTTATGATAATATTTTTTTCAGATATTTTACGATATTGCCAACACGGCAAAACTGCTGAACTCATAAAGTTATTTAGCAATTTTTGCTAGAACTTTACTTGTTGACGGCATTTTAAAAATTAACTTGCACTGTGCTGTGTAGCCACTCAAATATTGTTCTGGATTTTTTTTTAAGCATTTTTCCTGATTTTCGATATTAATACATACATATAGACTGCTTGCATATGGCAATATGGTGTTAAGTCATTTCACTTGCAAACTAATGACTTACTTGAGCTTAAATTTCAATATTTAGAGGGTGGCAATGGTCGAAGTAGCCTGCACGTTGAATACAAAACGAAAAATTAATACACCGCATGTGTAGGGGTCATCTCCTGAGTGCTGGTCCAAGATAAAAAAAAATAAATATACCGTGCATGAAGATTCCTGCTTCCTAAAAGTCATATTTATATCCCAACCATGGGAGTTATTCAGTTTCCGCGACAGGTCTGGTTTTTAATCAGTCGCGAAACCCGAACGTTTACTGTAGTTTAAAATTGGACTCAGATATCCGAGGTGCACAGCGACGCATTTAGTTCCATCAAAATGTTTTAAGGGAAACAATTCCCCATACTTCTTGTACTTCGAATTTCCTAAGCCATTTGAAATGATTTGGTATACCAAAGAAATATTATTTTTTAATTTTCTTTTGTGAGAAATTATTATTTTAATAATTATAATTATTTCACGTCGACTGCTCTATCATATAGAAAAAAGAAAAAAATAATAATAGCAAACAACACCCACACAATTCTACATAAGTATAAATGCAATAATTAACACTTAAATGTTGTATAAAATGAGAAAAATTGTTCATTTGAAGTATATTTTGAAATTCCAAAGTGTTGAGGAAATATATAAGAAAAATTAAACAACTCGTTTCAATGTAAAATGCAATAAAAAGTTCACAATAATTTTTAAAAAAAATGTAAAAAATAAACAAAAGCAAATACAACTTCAAAACCAGCCAGTCAGACAGTATTCGTTGGTATTTGGAGGCCAACAAAGTAACCAACCACCCACAACTATTTTTACGAACAGATAACACTGCTGCCATTTCTTTGTTCAATTAAGACTAAGAATAACACAGCTCAACAACATTAAGGTTTCATAGTCAATTTAAATATGTCGGGTACTCCGATTCAATGCCTATAAATTGCTATTTTTGTATTGATCTGGTTCTCGAGATTTACAGTTATATAGAAAAAAGCGGAAGTTTCACCACGTAATTTGCAATAACTCGAGAACTAGGTCTTCGATAGAAAATCACGGAAGGATTGAGAGTAAAATAAATTTTAAATTATGTTATTATAAATTTTTTGCAAATCCTTATAGTTTAGGAAATATTCAGAATGTTTTGAGAACAAAACACTTTTTTCAAGAAAATTAAAAAAAAAATGTCTTTTAAAAATTTTATTAAAAATGTAATATGTGAAATATTGTTATTAATTTTAACACCCGCATATGCTAGAAATAAAACGAGCCAAATTTTTATTAAAATCCATTCATAAATTCTGATTTTATTCACAATTAACTGGTAGCACTTACGAGTATTTTACAGAAAAATTTTGTGGTTTAATTTTTTTGTTGTAGAAATTTTTTCATTTAGCCCTTTTCGAAAGTTCTTAATGCTAAAGCAGAAATAAAATTTGGTAAATCTAGCACTAAAAGTGCTAAACTGTCAACACTGCGGTAATAGTCTTAGTCACGTAGATTACACAGGGCAACACAGCGGAATTTTCCTAACTTTTGTCCTTTGTTTTTGTTTAAATTGAGAGTTGTGATTACGGAACTCTAGTTTCATTCTTTTCTGTGACTCTACTCAAAAAAAAGGATATTTTTGTGTAAATTAATAATTAAAATACTTTCTGAAGAGAACCGTTCGCTAAATACTGACCGTATAATACAAAACACGCTGTAAATTATGCAAATAAGAAATGTCACTATATCTGTAAAACTATAGCTTGTACGGAAAAACTATGACGCTATCGTCATCTGCAGATGAAAATATATGAGGATTTTTATTTCAGAAAATTAAACAACCTCCATTTTGTTGTGCTGTATTATTTGAATGGCTTTTTTTTGACAATTAATATGAACTGAAAGTGAGACAGAAAACAGCTTTTGCAGTTTCTTTATTAAAATAAAAGGACATGAAATTAACGTATACAAACAATTTAGAGTAGATTGCACTGCAAATGTAAGGAAATTTTTTTGAACTCTCGCTGCAGAAGTTACACGTTGACTACAAAACCCAATGTCCTGGGTTCAACCGCAGTATCCGGCTGTCATAAAATTATTTTCGCATTTTTCTGATGTGCGTTATTGTGCCTTTGTGTCAGTTGTTGTCGGAAGGTTTCAGTGGCGAAGGCACAGCCACTGGTCACTGAACAGTACCGACTTCATCTGATACTAATCGAAGGTAACACCAGAACGCTCTCTTTCGTCGGTATTGTGTAGCATCCCTGGTGAAGTAAAATAATAACAAACTGGTTGCCAAACACAACTTCAAAATATGAATTCGTCTTCTTGATACCAGAGACGCTGCAACACTGCTATAAAAAGAACAAAACGTGCATAGGCTGAATTGTAAAAATAATGAAGCTTTGCTTCACCTGTCAACTCTATCACTATTCCCTTCTTATAGTTGCGCTGCATACATTGCATACGTTGAAGACATCTCGTGAGCACTGGTTCCAAAAAAAAAAATGTACGTCACTTACTGGTAGAGCAAATTTAAATTCATGGATAAGTTACTTCAATGTTCAAATAGTTTCTTGCTTTGCACTCCCATCGTACCAAAATATTTCGATGTTTTTGAACCCTCGAATGCAACACAAACTGAAACCATATACATGACTACAGGTTTGCAACCAACAGCGAAAATTGAATGGTTGCATAAACATTTTGCATCGTCTGTAGACAGCATAAAATACATCCGACTCCTATAACATTCCACACAAGAAATAAAAATCCACACATTTTTTACAGTTACTTTATTTGTTGTTTTAAAGACTGATTGACATTGCTGCCATAAAAATAAAATTCAGATAAATTATTGTTAGAACCAAACAAAAATCATTAATGAAACATGAAAAAGAATCAACGAATGCTTTGTTTGAAAATATTTAAGTAAAAATATTTTCTGTGTTGGGAGTGCGTTGCAATTGTTCAAAGCATAGTCTGTAATTCGGAAGGGGAAAATATTATTCGGATTATAAAATAACCCCGTGCTTTCTCGGACACTTCCCTATTTTGATTTTGTAGTGAAGCTTTGTCCGCTTTCTTGTATCGCCAGCTAATTTGTTTTTTGATTTCTTCCCATATACTACTTCCACTTTGGCTTTTTAACTAATTACTTGAACTTGGCGATGGTATTGGGGGCAAGTACTTACCACTATCCCTTACGAATAACAAGTGCCAAATGACATTACAAATAAGTTATTGCATGTTTTAAACCGCCAAAGTCGATTTGCTATGTCACATTTTGTTATGTTATCATTACTTTTTTTAGAAAATAATATTCAGCACCGGGTACTTATATTTGTAAGGCATAATTAAAGTCTTTTTATCTTGGACCATTGCTCCGGGCAAATCCCCGGTGGGTAAAATTGGTAGTAAGATAGACCTTAATTGGTGCACAACTCTGCAGTTGTGTGTTAAATATAAAGCATACTTGCGCCGTATCTAGTGTTAATTTTGACGCATTATTTTGAAGGTAAGAGAATACCGACGAAGGAGGGCGCAGTAGCGCAGAAAATTCAGAACCAACACGCTAACTACTTGATATCAGCATCTTCAAACAAACAACAAAAATTTTGCATACTTTTTCATACAGATTCATACAAACACTTATTTCTTATAAGTATGTACCTTTGTTTGACATGTATACTCGCGAAACAACAAAAAGAAGCATAGTTGTTTATGTAAAAGTTGTGCATATAATACTATTGACCTTGGTACTTTGGCCTATGTAATTGAAAGCGTCCAAAAATAAATAATTAATGATCTTAAGTTATTTAAGTTATTTCTTTACAAATCCTTTTTAACCGACTTAAAAAAAAAGAGGAGGAGTTCTCAATTTGACTGTATTTGTTTTTATGTGTATTATTTCAGAACTTTTTACTGAGAGGTCCGATTTTGATGAATCCTCTCTCACCAAAAGTTTTAAAAAGAGATTTTTTAAATAAAAATTTAGCGGACTTAAACAGATTTAAGTTGATTTAAATTTTTTAAATTAATATTAATAAAATTTATGTTCGATAAGAAAAGTTTATAATATACACTAGTGTGATCTTTTTTATTTCAAACTTTTTTTAAACTTGAGAAACAGTTAAATTTCAATTTATTTTTTTAAGGGCCATACAAATTTAGTTACCCGAAATATCATCTTTACGATATGACAATAACATGTTAAACTAACATACATAGTTTTTGGGTAGAAATATAAAAAAAAAATTACTGAAGCTTATGGCTAAGGTTCAGCCTCACGAAATCTTAGCGAACTCATTATTTTCAGAATGCGTCATATTTGGTTCAGACCGTCTAAGCGTGATTTCTATTTCTATTTTTAAAAAAGGGTATTGCACTTTTAATATTATTTAATAAAAATGTATGCACTTCATTGTTCTCTTTTAAAGTGATGCAAAATGGCTTCATAGCACTTTAGCAAATGTTTAAAAATGGATACTAAATGCAACACACTTCTATTCCATTGTGATTCATTTATATTTTTTTATTTTTTATTCGCCACTTTGTAAAGTCTGCCATTTGGAATTTATAGTGAAATTCTCTATATTGGAAACATGAACCTATAACCTGTTTTGAGAACCCCGATCTGCAATACAAAAAGGCAACCATGTCAAAGTTAAATTTGCTCAAGGATTCTGGCAGCCTGTTTAAAATTTTTTGCTGTTAGTGACATTGAACTTATTTGTTGTTGAATGCAATAAAACAATTTCTCTGGTACGATATAATGTTATGCATCCTCTATTTTTAAATTATATTTTTTTTGTGTTTGAATTATGTTTGTATTTATTTCACTTAATTTATAATCATTAAATCTGACATTGATTGTATTATTTGGTTAAAAGAGTAAAAGAAGAAAAAACAAGAATGTCTGTAATTTTTCAAAGACTCGCAAATTAGTGCCAGAACAAATTAAAAATTAAAATTATTGAAAAATATGCACAAAATATTTCTTTCCTAAATTATTTGCAAGTGTCATCATTTTCAACTTGAAACTTTTTTAAGGTTAGATATATTTCTTAATCCCAAAAAAACATTTCTTTTATCAAAACCTAAAATTGTAACTTTAAATATAGACGACTCTGCAGTAAAATATGTAAGTAATTTTTAGTATATAATTAAAAATTGTAAGACAATGTACATATACATATATTGATGATTTATAAAGATTTAGAATGATTTGACCCAGTTTTTCTTCAAACTATTATAGATGATAGTGTTTCAAATAGCAATACAGCATTGCAATTTATTTTGTTTTTGTTAATAATAAATTCACTCCATACGGCTAATTTAAAGTGTATCGTAAACGTTGTGCAATAAAAGTCTTCAGTCAGCAGTAGTTTATACAAAATTAATTCGCAAAATGCGTGAGAAAAACTGATCTTGCGGCCAGAGCAGTTTTCCCAACAGCGATATATTGGCAAGCGAGGAGTTGTGCCAGTTAAAATAGTATAATCACGTTTCGTCTACGCAAAGGAACATAAAGAGACGTATTCGTAATAGTTTTCACAAAATTGATTTTTTGTGTAAATTTTTTGTAAATAATTGTACAACATAATTTAACATTATCATTTTAAAACTCCTTTTCTGAACTTATATATTTTATCGACCACGAACAAAAATAGGAATTAATTATGACTTCGAGGCAACGTGATTTCAATAAAAATGTAATATAAAAGATTTCGATATGATTGCTTGTTTAAAACAACTTCAAAATGTTTTTGGCTGTAGAGAAATTGATTTCTTTAAAAAATTACGGATTTAATCAAATTTTGTACTTGCATCACTATTCCCCCTTAACGACACAACAGCAAATTAAATGCCATTTGTTTTTGCATTTGTGTGATATTTTTATATATTTGTTGTGATAATAATATCTTCCATTGAGTATTTCATGTTTCTCTCATTAATGAAGTACAAAGTACGCACAAATTAATTTCAGACGACAAATATAAGACAATAATTAACCCGGTGCGATCCACTACCTCTCACATTATTCACTTTTTCTCGCCCCCTTTTTGACAGATATTGTCAACTTCGAAATTTTTATTGTTACTGTTCTCAAGATAAGCATACAGAAATCTATTTTGTCTTTGTAAGGGATGTACCACGCTCACTGATCCAATCTTTCATACTTTTTAATTGATGATATATTATTATTTCGAAATGTACTAAATTTGCATACTTTCTCTATTACCATTCTCAATATAAATAAACATGCTTGAAATAATATAATATATCAATGTACAAGAAATTTCTATACAGCAAAGTACTAAAAACGAAGCGAATTTTATCCCTTACACGAATTACCAAAAAGTGCCAAAACACATTTAATATTTTCTTGTTTCTATGCTTATTACTTTAGAAGATATATTGGAATACCCTCCGTGACGAACGATATTTTCGTACATGTTTTGGTATTAAAGTATAAAAATTTTTTGGTCTTTCAAATGAGATAAGTTCAACTTATACATATTGTTTAGTAAGATTTAAGTGTAGTAACGAATGGTGTGAATCATAATTTTTTATAGGCCTTTCTTGCGTAATAATTGATCACAAATCGCACGTTACACAAAGGAAATATTTTTGAGACTTAAAGTATGTTTTCGTAAGAAAAATTAATATAATAGAATTGTAAAATAACTTATTTTACGCCAAAAAATTGCAAGTTTTTTATGAAAAATCTATTGTGACACACGGAACGTGACGCCCATTAAATTTTTTTCTAGTAGCTTATAAGTAAACACAATTTCATTTATTTTAACAAAACAATTTAGATGCAGTAGTAGTACTTGTCTATTCAAATTTAGTATCGAATTTACTAAAAGATTTTATTTTTTCATATAAATTTGTTGAAATTGCATTATAGAAACTACACCTTACAAATAATTAAATAATACAAACTTAATGTTTATAAATTTATAGCGGAATTTTATGATTTTAATTTATGAGAACACTCTAAGCACGACCTTTTCAATCAAAAAGAATCATCAAAATTTTTTTTTTTTTTTTTTATCTAGGACCAGCACTCAGGAGATGACTCCTACACATGCGAAGCATTGTGCTGGGAACTATAGGAAAGGGATAGTAGGAGAAACGACAGGAGGTGAAGCTTAATTAATTATTTTGCAGCTCTGCTTTCGCACGTTCTTTAGTTTTTTTTTACAGACAAAAAAAAATTAAAATACGTTTATAGTGAGAAATTAGTGAATCTACAGCCTAATGCAACGCTTGACGCACGTACTCAGAGAGAGTATACTTTACAACAGTATTCTATATAAAAATAAGAACTCTTAATAACAGAAAAATATATTGAAAAATATTAGCATTCAACAATATTAACTGCACGTAGACCCAAACGTCCAAGGCGCTGCAAAATAAGGCTTCAAAGTGTAAAAGGAAATAAAGGCCCAAACAATGGGCCACTTTTCATTATGAAAAATTTTCATAATTCATTATTATGTTTCTTTTATGAAACATAGCCCAACAATAATTAAATAAGGCCGCAAAGTTGGACACATCGAAGGCCGGTCATGAAAATAAGCTTTATTTTGCGAAGCCCGTATTCGTTATACGGTAGAGGAGTAATGCGTTGCGCCCGGCCGAAGGTCGGTCGCACCAAGAAACTCTTTAGGTCTATCAAAATGCTACAAATTGAAGCGTTTAGCAAAGGACGAGAATTGGAACTTTGGATCAATAGTGGTGCCTTATTTCCTTTCTGTTCAGTGTACTGTTTTTGGGAGTTATTTCATTAATTTGTTTGGCATTTATTTCATGTATTTGACTTTTAGTAATATTTCCGGAGTCGTATAATGAGAAAAAGCCAAAAAAGTAATAGTAATATTTTGTGGGGCCTTCTTTTATTTCTTTATTTCGGGGCTATATTTTATTTTGGGAAATTAAAAATATGACACCAAATAAAAAATGAAAAAATTCCCAAAATTTTACAAAAAATGGCCCAAAAATTTCGTTTTTTTGTTTTCTCTGTTGACTTTAGGGCTTTATTTTATTGCACACTTCGGGCCTAATTTCCTAATACAAAATAAGACCACTTGAATTGTTTTATATATCAACTGCTGATTGAATATAAGAGTTTGAGCTTTAACCATCAGCCAGCTTTCTCTCTTCACAACAGCTGCAATTCGTACTACTGCATTTTTCCGTGAGAAGTTGCAAAACAATTCCATTCAAAATGGCTTACATCATATTGGTAAAGGCGAAGAATAGTGATAAGAAGCGAATATATAAGAAGAAATTAAAATCGCACAATTTTTTAATGCAATTTTTGCACCTAAGATCCTGCAAACAAATGTAAAGTGCTATATAAGAATATTTAACACTAAAAATTTAAAGACAACAATATTTCCCATGCTGATAACAACGCCTGAAAAAAAACTTATAATAAACGTCCATTATTTTGCTATCCTCCACAAAATATTGTATAGTTTCGTTTCTTGTCCGCAATATTCAAAAATTTAAGCAGATTCTTATCTCAAGAAAATAAAAGAAACCAACATTTGCCGACTTCAACAGTATTTTGTCAAATATATTTGAGCAATCTGAACAAACCGTATGAGATGCTCGGTGTCAAAATTGAAGACACCAGCGTCTATGGTTTGCATCTCATACAAAAGTCTGGAATTTAGCGGCCAAACAGAATTAAATATTTGTAAACAAATTAATTTAAACAAATACTTTTTAAATATTTTCAAAATATGTACGATGTATGTATGTACATAAATACCCAAACTGCATACTCAAAATGGGCTCGAGGTTTATTTTTATATAGTTTGTTATTTTTAATTACGATAATTTTTTTAGCTTTCCAATTTCAGGTTTAATTTAATAACATACACTCTAATTAAATTGTTGCGTGGCGTTGTTGCTTGGTCTTGAAGATTTGAATACTTATTTTTAGTACAATTTAAATTGAAAATACAATAAATAAACATATTTACAGAAAATAATTTATGGACAATAAACTTTTTATGTTCTAAATTTAAACAAAAATTCCTGAATTAAAAAAATATATGTGTATAAATATATACGGGAATACGTAGGTGTTGGTTAAATGTTACCCTTGACTGTATTAATTTAGATTTTCTAGCGTAGCTCTCGTAGATGTCTCTGATATTTGTAAATCCATAAATTGAAAATTGATAAAGTGACCATTTAAGTAAATAAAATAAAACTAGTACACGCACACAACTGTATAAAATTAAAAAAAAACAGACACACACACAAAAATACCAACTTGTATTCGATATTAATTTTTTCCACCAGCCATTATACATATTGAAATAAAAAAGCAAAGGAAATTATTAAAAAGAAAAAAAAATTAATACAAATAATTTTTGGCCTCATTTCAATTAATTAGGAACCACGAACAAAAAATCAACAAGTACAACACAATTTAAATGAAAATATTTTGTTTAAACGATCCCATGTGACGCACTCAACTGCTGCAGCAGGTTGCTAACGAACTCAACCACTGCTGTCAAATAATCATTTCACATAGATTTCTATTCGAAAGTTGTATCTCAGCCATACGTCATTTACATTGAATGGATTAAGAATTGACGAAAATTTTTAATTGTCGATGAACACATACACACATCCATACATACATACATATGTAGTAGGCATGTACATATGTACGTAAATACATGTTTTATCCCAATAAATTCATCTACAAATTTTCAAAGAATTATTTAAATACTGCTTCTCAAAATATAATTATTGCAAAACTGTTTAAATATACAAAACAATGTAAATTTACAATTTCATGTTGTGCCCATCTGTTTGAATAAAGGGTGCAAAATTTGATCAAAGTGATTAAGTCGCAACAAAAGTTTGAACCAAAATACAGCAAACAAGGAAACAAAAGGTTTTGAGTTTTA
Organism: Dexiosoma caninum; assembly: GCA_963924685.1. Taxonomy (NCBI): domain Eukaryota; kingdom Metazoa; phylum Arthropoda; class Insecta; order Diptera; family Tachinidae; genus Dexiosoma; species Dexiosoma caninum. Next base: position 60,516,139 of record OZ004729.1, read on the forward strand.
TTTGTTTTTTTTTTCTTCATTATTTACTTATTGTTATTTTAATTAATATTGAACTAACTGCCAGCATATGCTGATGAGAGCGAGGAGGGGTCTCCTCCTTTTTTAAAATAAACCATTACTTTGCTATATAACCATGAAGTCGAATGTTTAGTATTTGTATTTTTTTTTGTTTCCCTCATCGAGCCATCAAAAATAGTCGTGATGTACAGTGCGCTCATTCGTAGATATTTGAGTAATAGAAATCGTAAGCGAGGTAAAATAACAAAATAATAACTCTACATTAACTTAAAAAATTAATATGTCTTCTCTATGCCAGAAATGCACAATATCTGCTTGACAAATTAGCAAAACCAGCAAGCAGAGTTTTATAAGAATTAAGCCCTGCTCTATCATTTCACCAGCTGTTTCTTTTTTACGCTATTATTCTCAAAAAAGAAGGTAACACCACGGTGACCCGAAGAGGACATATTAAAAGTGCTAAATCGCCAAACAAAAATGTTCCACAGTTAAAAAAGTGTGTGGTTTTTAATAAAAAAAAGAAAAGAAACAGTTGTCATATTTGCACAATATTTATCTTTCGGAGAATTAAAAATTACTTTTGTTTAATTTCGTTTGTTTTAAACATTTTTATAATAACCCTACAAACACGAAGGCTTAATTTCAAATTTAGAATGATTTGAATTAAAACCTTTCTGAAATGACAACCGTTTGAAAATAATTTGCAAAACACAGTATTCACAACCAAAAGGGGATGTTATTTTCAAATGAGGGTGCAGATGGCTGAGTACTTAACGTGTTGGCCCTGCGATCAGAAGGACCCGGGATTAAATCCCAGGCTGTTCAAGTCAAAAAGTTTTTTTCTCAGTTTTCTGTTCTACAGCACTCTCCTTCGGCGGCATTTGAGCAATAAAACGTCGGTGAAGTAAAATATAATATAAGCAGAGTTGTTCAAGAATATAGCTCTATCTTCCTATCACTTTCACCACCTGTCTATTCTTTCTCTTTTTCCCTCTCTTTCTCTAGATCATGATTTCACAAATTTCATGAAAAATATCATCACGTAAATTTATTTTAAGTGCATAATTAATGTAAAATTATATATTTGTTCTACTTTTACTAAACATATAGAAAAATTATATATAAGGTGGCCCAAAATGAGCGAAGGAGTTTGAGTTCATTATAACTTCTTATTTATGACATTATTATTAATTTTTTTTTACTTTAAATACAGTATATTAATGGAGAATATTTTTAATTTAATTATGAAAAATTATATCTCGCAAGTGGTGGCCATTTTCTGTTTCGCATATTCGTACTCTTTCCGAAATATTTTTCACAACCTTTCGCAAAACTTCAGGTGTTATGTCGATGATTTCATCGTGTATATTATTTGTCAATTGTTGTATGGTTCTAGGCTTATTAATATATATTATTATCCTTTCAAATAACCCCAAAGGAAACTGTTTGTAGCGGTTACATCTGGTGAACGCGGAGGCCAATTAAAATTTCATTGGAAATGGGCTTCGTCGATCATAATTAAATAATGAATAAAATCATGATTTTCTTTTGAAATAAAGTTCAACGATTTTGGCACGTTGTTCAATTCTGTACTGTTCCATTTTAACTCAACAGTCGAAAAAACTGAAAACAAAAAAAAATTATAATAAAAAAGTTATAAGGAATTCAAAAAACTTCGCTAATTTTGGGCTACCCTGTACTTTAAGCTTCTTTCAAAAATCGGAACGTTCATGTATCATCAAACTCATATTTTTCTTATCATAAAATAATTGGCACGTTTTTGTATATTTGCAAAGATAAGTTATATATTCCGTTGGCTTTTTAGAAATATATACAGGGTGGGCCAAAAGTAATCACCCGATGTTCTTTTGTTGTAATTTTTTTCAAGACAAATTTTGGCACTGCTTATGATATGGGCTAAGTGACCGCCGCCAGAGTTGATGACCATACATGCAGATCCAAAAGTTTTTATTAAATAAAATTACAGCAAAAAGACATCGGGTGATTACTTATACCCCGGTTGATTACTTTTGGCCCACCGTCTATAATTAACGTAACAAAGTAGCAAATTTTCTTGTTTGCTCTTAATAATTTAAAAAAAGAGTAAAAAATATTCATTAAACTATTAAGTGATACACCTAACCAAATTAAAGGGTATAATTAGAACGTATACTCGTAAAACATTGAATAAAAATGTATTAATTTTTATTTGTACATAAATATTTGTTAATAAATTGAAAATCACTAATCCTGAAATCCCGGAATATTTCTTTTGGCATCCCTAGTAGACATCCGATAGAGATCTGATTGGAGCCTTGCTGTCAGTACAAATCCGGCATAGTAACTCATCCAGTCTGCTGCCCTCCCAATGGACGATATCTCAGTCTATAATATGTTGCACCACTCATGCAGCTTGAACTTTATCCTCCTCGGATATCGGCGTATGAAGACTCCTTCCCTACCCTGCAATCCGACTTGGAACCACAAGTGTAGCTCTCCAGCAACCCCCAATAGTCACCCATAGTCATATAGGGCAAGCTTGAATTCGCTACCATTTTCCTGTCTGGTAGGGGTACAGACGAGCTTATATACATACGTAATAATAAAAATATCACCACTAGGCGGCGTAGGCGCAAAACTATCCAACCGATTTTCATAAAATTTTAAACATATTTATGTAGATAGATCCCTGTGTAGTAGGAAACTATACATTCATACATTCAAAACTATAACCACAGGATGGAGGCAACATATTCCTATCCGAATCTTTTTAACAAATTTTAGTCACTTTTTAAACATAGATCCTAACCAATAATACAACGTATATGGACATCTATGTTTATGGAAATCGAAGCCGTGTGTAATAATAATTGACTTCTAACATTTATAGATATAAATAAAAATGAAATGATGTTCGTTGCTCAGCCCATTGCCGGAAAACGACTGGATCGATTTCGGTAATTTTTTCTGTTTATTGTGTGAAAACAAATTGTGTGAGAATGGTGTTCGTACCGATTTCAATAAAATTTACAATCTATATATCGTCATGTAAAATGCAAGAGGCCGTAAGTACACATTTTACTTTTTTACAGGAGAATCAAAAAAACGTTATAATTTTGGAAGAGATACAGGAGTTACAAAGTTATCTTTATAAGACTCGCAATACTTACAGTAAACTTCATATGCATGAGTGTAGCTTTTAAAATCGGATTGGGAGTAAAGCTTATTTGTATATTGTCTGCGATAGTGCAATTCCAGCTTAGGAATATCGTTTAAATACTTTTTTTTTAAGTTTAAGCGTTCTAAGTATAGCAATCCTTGGTTCGTAACTTCTTTACGTTTCTATATTATTTTGTTTCGTTCCTCTGCCGAAATGTTTACCCAAGTTCTTAATATTTTCTCATTTAGTCCTAACGTAGACAAAAATATATGAAAACACACCTGCACACGTTTTTAATAATATTTCAGATAATAACTGATCTTCTGGAGTTTTCTACGACGTCTTAACCATATACCCATGTTTCGTCACCAGTTTTAACTCTTTTTGAGCAATCATGGATCGTCGTTGATGGCATTCAACTGGGCGATAATAATGCGACGTTGCTTTTGCTCAAAATTTCGCAATTTTGGAAGAAACTTCACTGACACACGTTTTATGCCCAAAACATTCGAGAAAATTGCATGGCATGGCCGATTGATATGCCAACATCCTCTGCAACTTCCCTAATAGTGATTCGATGATTTCCCAAAAAAATTGACTAACGCATGTGTATAAATATAACAAAATAAATTTCGATAATCGAATTTACACAGCCCGCGAAAATTCAAAATGCACCTTTTTTTTGAACAATCCTCGCATGTATCCGTTGTATGGTTAAGCTTGTCTCTATGTGAATACATTTCATTAGTGCTTATACCAACTCATCAGTAGACCTTCAACCAAATTTTTGAAAAATTAAAAACTTTTTCATGTTTATACAAAAACTCGCAAAAATCTTTGAGAATTCTTAAAGGCAAAATAGAATTCCGTACTTAATTAATGATTTTGTTTTCCTTGATTTAATAATGAAGTACTCCATTTAAGAATTTCCACGATTGTAATCTCATTTCGGCTTATTTTAAGTAGATATTAAAACTATTCGTACTTGAATGTTTAAGTAAGACTCGTACTAATATTCAGTAAAAAAAACTCAATATTAGTATGAGCTTTTCCGTCTGTGTCCGTCTGGAGAACACAGAACTATATCTCAAAAAATAGAAGCAAGACAGTACGTAGGGGTAATATATTCCTCTTCGAAAATATCAAAACGATGGTGAAAATGACATGAGCAAAGCAAAAACTGTCTTACGCATTCGAATTAATAATCATCAATAGGTCAATGGAAAATTGTATATCGACACGAAACTGACACAAATGAAACAGAAAGTGGTCCAGATATACAGTGAAAGCACTACTAATAGACAGCTATAAGAGAACATCTCTCACAGCAGGACGGTGAATTATAAATAAATTAAAAATCGTTTCGAACCCCTGGCATTGTTTTCGATAAACAATTCCACATCATTGCTGTAGTTGCACTTGTTGTTTAGACGAGAACTTTTTCAATTTTAAAAAACATTATTAGACTGTTTCGTAAAATAATTGTCAAATAATAATTCTTTTAATTTCAGTTTGATTAAGAATAACATTTAATATAAAATTGAAAATGACAAAAGAACAATCGACCGTCATACCTGAAGAATTATACAATCTGACACAGTTGGCCGAAGTGGCTGCAGGCCGTTTAAGTACAACGGAAAAAACGGGTGCCAACGATTTCGTTAGTCAACCGAATATGGAACAAACGTTAAATGGGAATCAAAATAAGAATACGGAAACTGAAATTAGGAAATCGAATGTCTTAACAAGAGAGATCACATCTGTGGAGCAACAACTGCAACTGCAACATAATCATCATCAGCATCACTACCAAGAGCAAAACCAACAACAACAACATCACCAACATAATGAACAAAACCAATCAATAACAGCCGATTCATCAATTACGCAAACAAAGTTGAGCGGCATTGTTAAATCAACAAAAAATACAGAAAACAAATCACAATATCCAATATCCCATCACAAACTCCAAGACCAGCTGAGTAAACAACATCGTGCTGATATCCACCACCATCATCATCATCATCACCACCACCATCAACGTTATAATAATGCTGTGGGAACGTTTTATTCATCTTCGGATGATGACTCCAATTATTACAGTCACAAGGTATTCGATCGAAAAAAATTACGCCGTTCCACAATTTCGGATAATTCCCGCTATGACGAACATTCATCTTGTAGTAGCGCACCTAGCGGTAGTTATAGTAGTAGCAGCAGCACTAGTGGCGACGAACAGCATTATGCTCAAATTCATCATGACGCCAATGAGACTACGGCTGGTACGGAAATTGGTGGCCTTAATCCAATGCACATTGATTCTACAATTGGTTCTAATCTAAATTTACTTGATGATGAACACATTTGTCCCGAGTGCGGTAAAAAATACTCAACATCTTCCAATTTGGCCAGGCATCGACAAACCCACAGGTCAGTGGATATAAATATGTTTTGCCTTAGAGTCATTGTAATATTTCTAATATTAGTTTCGCCAATTTTAGGTCGATTATGGATAAAAAAGCCCGACACTGTCCCTTCTGTGAGAAAGTTTACGTCTCGATGCCAGCCTTTTCCATGCATGTCCGAACCCACAATCAGGGTTGTGAATGTCAGTATTGTGGAAAAAAATTTTCAAGACCATGGCTTTTACAGGGTCATATACGGACACATACAGGTGATTCGATTTATATATATATATGGGTTATGGGATATGTTATAATAAATTTCTGAGATCAGTGAGCTCAGGAATTCTGATTTTCTTTGCCATTAGTTCTTGAGTTGCAAACTATTTTCGGTCTCAAAGACCGCATAACGTTCCTGTCCAGGTATCCCCTTATACTAAATAATTATTAGTTACAGTCTGAAGCATTTACATCTGCTCAGTGCTTGATATTTCTACTTTTTCTGTCTTGCCCCTCTCCACAAACACTGTAAATAATGTAAATAAAATGCACAACAAAATTACGACTTTATCTTTTTCGATTATTTTATAATGTGTTGCATTGTTTACTTCCAGGTGAAAAGCCTTTCAAATGTAATGTTTGTACTAAAGCATTCGCAGACAAGTCAAATTTACGCGCCCACATACAAACCCACTCGAATACGAAACCCCACACCTGCAAACGCTGTGGCAAAGCCTTTGCTCTGAAATCTTATCTTTACAAGCACGAAGAATCCTCTTGCATGAAGAATCACCATAAAAATATTGATAAAGAAACACGTTCAAATCGTTCTACAAGCTCCGCCCCAATTCAAATAGTTCATAAATGTGCTGCAACTCCAAATTATGCTGCTGGCAGTAACGATTTGCCACCAGTGCCACCACATTCAATTCCGGAATCAGCCAAGACAACTTTAGCTTCCAAATTGTTGCAAAAAGAAAAGGACAGACGACAAGCAGCCTTACAATATGCAAGCTTGCCACTTGGTCTTACGTCTACAAATTCAGCACTTCAAATTATAACCGTTAGCACAGATTCATCTCTAATCGATGGTACAAACCTCAAATCGTACACAATGTTAAGAAGTCCAATGGCTCAGGAAGATTATGAACATTACAAACGCATTAGTGTTATACAAAGCCCAGCAATGACTACATTAACGCCGACTTCTGCATTACCATGTCCCAGCATAACTCTTACGGAAGTTCATCCCTTTTCAACTGCCAATTTAACTGTGACTCCACCAGCTCTAGCGCCCACGCATATGCAAGTGCAATTTTATAATACCATGAAGACTATAAATGATCAAGAACAGATTCAGGAGCAGCCCATGGATTTTTCACCAAAAAATAATTTTACACATTCAGCCAAGACCAGTCCCTTTGAAATGACCGGTAATTATGCCATTATGGCATAAGCTTCGTAGTAGATTTATTATTTTAAAGCAATCAATTTCAAAACTGCACTGCAACTCAATATTAAAAAGACAATGAATCTGTGAGTTTTTATTAAATCAAGAATCTCAAAAGATAATTTCAAGAAAAATATAATTTTTGTGAAATATTTTTTTATTTAACTCTTTTACACAACAAAATTTTTTTTGTGAAATTCAAAGGCGAAAGGAAACTAAAATTGTGATTCATGCCAAAAAGCAACTAGAAGGATATTTCAACAACCTTTTCATTTGGTGGAAGAAAAGTTCAAATTTATAGAACACAATTTTAACGACTGGCAATATTTTGGCCATCAGATGATTACGATCAGTGTTTCTGTTACATTTAATCCGAGGTGTAGGATTTGGCGACGAAGCGTTAATGGAGCTCCTAATTTGAACGAAAAAAAATATTTATTGTCATTATTGGTCTTGCTGTTTTATAATATTTATAAAATGGCTGTTTGATCATTCAAAAGCAAGGGAAGAGGCGAAAATAATTCGAATAAATCTGTGACAATATGGTAGAGTAACTTAAGCTCTTAAATTATGTTTATGTAAATGACATATTAAATTATAATAAATCATTTATTCAAAAGTAGAATAATAAACTCTTCCATTAGTAGCGACCCTAAAGAAACCAATGGCTTTCACACATGTATTTAGAATAAAATTTTTCAAATTCAACATTTTTATAAGTTGTAAGTGGACATCGGACAATCAATTAATTAATCAATTAAACTGAAGCTACTCGTCCATATTGCCACTTATATGTAAATATGTAAAGATTATCTTATTGTTCGCAAATATTTGGCCACAAACTGGCCCATGTTTACACCTGCAACAACCGGTATAACAGCAATAAAGTAAAATATGTGATAGTAAATTTATTTTACAAGTATGTATGTTTATGGTTAATTCTACACTTAATGCTTATTATTTCACAAATATTATCACTAATTTATTTCCAATTAAAACATTTATTTTAAATAGTCATTATTGATTTTATACTGCACTCAAAGGTGTTTAATGAGAAAACAAAAATATGTAGCTGCTAGTTTGTTCCAAATGTTCTCTTATTTATTTTAAGCACTAATTCCCTCGCTCTCCAATGCACAATAAAAAAATCAATGCAGTTTTGACCATACATCAGCACTAGATCAGATCCAAGGCGTGTGTGACTAGGTGGTGAAGTATGGAGTTGTTGTGCTACCCCAGACGTTTTTTATTCGAGATATTTCATAAACAACTAATGCAAATATTACAAAAGCAATGTGTTTTGAGGTTTTGTTGCACAAACGTAGGTACAGCTAAATATTACCACCTGTGTTAACAACCTCACCTTGTTTGATACGCCTTGCGCAAATCCAAGGCGAATTCATACCAGGTGATATCGTCCCTACAACAACAGCATTTTTTGTTGACAAATACAACAATTTTAGTTGTCCAGTTGTCAAAACAGTACGTATTAACATGCATTGAGTTGAAGACAACTTTGACAACTGAACAGAAATAAGCTGATGAGCAGCTTTCACGTAAACTGCTTTCAACCAGTTCAATATTTTTGGATCGACTAGGCCCTGGCCATCGGGCATTCATAGCCGAAGTAGTTGCGTGGAATCTCTGCACCCAAGAACGAATTAAATTTACACTCGATCCATCACTCTTAAAAAATGTCTCTACAGCGAACGCGCGATGCTCACTCGACCACTGCGACATCCTGACTGACAAATCCGCACAATCGATAATTCCAACGGCGCCACCCTCCCTCCGCACCGTTTATTACTTTTTTAAATAAACGTATTTAAAAATATAAATTTCCCACCAGACTCCCTGTACAATTACAAATCTACACACATCCATAAAAACACAATAATTTGGCTTATTTTTTTTTATCTTGGACCAGTGCTCAGGGGCTATCCCCTACATATGCAATGCATTGCACTGGAACTAGAGAGAAGGATAGGGAAGAAATAGACAGGTGGTGAACGTGGTAGGAAGATAGAGCTTAATTCTTGCACAACTCTGCAGTTGCGTGTAAATTATACAGCAAAGTTGCGGCGTCTCTGATGTTTTTTGACGCATTATTGTTAAGCTAATGGAGCCATTTTATTTATTATTTTACTTGACGTTTTATTGCTCAAATACCAACGAAGGAGGGTGCTGTAGCACAGAAAACTCAGAAAAAACTATTTTCAGATTTGACCCGGCTGGGAATCGAACCTGGGTCTTTCTGGTTGCAGAGCCAACACGCTGACTACTCGCCATCAGCACCCCCCTTTTTAATTAAAGAAACCCCAAACAAATTTTAACTAAATCATGAAATAAAATTAACATTGCATTGTTGGGAAACTTTTAATTTTACTTCATTATTGTTCTTCTTTGTAGTTATCATTTGCCATATGGCAGATGGCAGAAGCAAGTACGCAAATTGCCAGGGCATCCCACACAATATACATTTAAACGACCTATGCCTTCACATAGGAAGTTAAATTATATATAAAATTCTTCAGTATGATTGTCTCCACCAGTAACAGCAACTGATTAATAACGAAAAGCCACAATAACCGTAAATGATACAGTTACCCGTGGCAAATCCATTAACCAGTGCGAGCGAGACGCAAAACTCTCGAAGGCCAAACAACAAAAACAGGCCTGACCGCACTTAAATAATAATTACGATGACGCGTGAGTTGTTCTTCAACCCAGAGCTGCTTTACGACTGTCATTATTGTTCACTTATGAACCAGCTGATTGCTTGTTCTTCTCTCCCAAACGAGCCCGAAGAAAAAGTACGGGGTGCTTCGTGCAAGATGAACAAGAATATTACTCTTTCAAAACGTCTCTCATTTACCCAATTTTTGTGTAAGCAATTGCTTTCTGGTAAGATTGGGCGCCCGCCGGTGCCCAATTTAGAGTCAGAAAACACACCTAGTATGTGCATGTGTTTTATATCTCTAGAAAAAATTTATATAAAAATAAAAGAAAAAAAAACAATTATGTCATTCTAAGGAAATAGGAATAAAAAGTGTGTTTTATTTGGCGAAAGAGAAGAGAAAATGCCGTAAGATTTTTACAGTAGATAGTAGTAGTGAAGTGATAGAAAGATAGACAGCTTAATTATTACACAACTCTGTTGAGTTGAGTGATTTTCAGAATTTCTAAAGCAGAGTTGTTGCATTTCACATGATATGTTGACGGATTAAGATGAAAGTTTTTACCACGCGTCGACACTATTTTTCGTTTCAGACTTCATACGCGTTCTATACTTTTCAGCATGCGAGTTACATGCAATGCATTTTATGCGTTTTATCACCTGTGAATATATTCCTCGTTTAAAAATAAATTTTACAAAAATAGAAAGTGAAATGAACCCAGGGTTTCAATGCAAATGAAGTGGTTCAACTTAGCTAAAGAACGCATGATTTTAACATGGGGGTGTCAGTGACGAGCACGTATTCACATTTACCATTCCAAGTCGTCATTTAATTTTTTCCTTACTTGCTTTCCATGAGTTCTAAAGTGATAATCTTCTTAATATTTAAGATTACATTAAAAATAAATTCAGGTAAAGTAAGTCATGCAAATAACAATTCATAGTAAGCGCATTAACTTTTTTTTTGCTGGGGAACGTTTAATAAATTTGAATAGAATTTTATAGAATTAACGTTTTCTGCACTGAACTTAATATTTTTTTTTTAACAAAAAAAATTATTTTTCAAAAAGTTTTTGAGGCAGATGAAATTAGAAAGTAAACCTAGTTCATGCGTTCGCCTACACATTGCGGGGTGTATCTCGGAACAAATACGGTAACTCGTAAGTAGACTGATTCTACTGTTTTAACACCAGCGTAAAATGTGGAAACGAGTAGAACGCGATTACAGAATTGATATGACGTTAATTCGAGCGTGTTAATTGAATAGTTAAATGTCTTTTCATATGGCAGTCGAAATAATACATATGTACGCCTAAATTTTTGTCGCTGGAAGATATCACAACTCTGATATTTTGTGCGATGAGCCGATTGATCAAGAACTATTGGTTTCTCTCAAAAAATTAAAATCGATATCTATGTAAGCATGTGTGATAATCCAGTCCTAACGCCATACCAAGAATCATATATTGCCCTAAATGTAGTCAGTTTCTCATCTGAGTCATTTCATTATTAAAAATATATATGAGAAAATTATCAAGAAAGAGAGAGCGAGAGGGAACGTAATTAATTTCCACATATGTATTTATGTATATGATGCGTATTTGTCATATTTAATGTCAGTTTTGTAATCTCTTTGGATATCCAATTCTGGAACAATATCAGCTGTTTATAGTATTATTAAACAATACATATTATCCAATTTATTAAGTTTAAATAATTTCAGACGTGGTATTAAAGTCACACTTTACGTGATAAATGTAATATGCATGTATGTACATGTATGTATGTATATGTATATGTACGGTGCACATATCATCATAAGGAGTCAAAAAAGTACTAAGTTACAAAAGATCGCAATCTACTTTTTATCGTACCAATAAAATTATAAATTCCCCAAGTGCTGAAGTTATATAGAAATTTTTTGTTTTACTGGTTAATTTGTTTAATGTAACTATGTAAGGACTTTTTTCATTTCTTATGACGATATGTTCATCGTATGACGTTGAAATTTTGTTTTCGTTTCTTTACATAGATAAGCAGCATTGCATTTGACAAATACACTTCATCTAAACACCACTTTTATCTTGTAGTATGTATTTAAATAGTTGTACTTAAAACCAAACCAAATAAATCAATATAAAATGAAAACATTACAGTATTTGAATTGAATTTTAAATGTCACTTAACAATTTAAGTTTTTGTTAGTAGTTAGAGATTCCAGAAAGGATTGAGGAGTAATTAATTATTTTAAATAATTTTAATTAGTTAAAAATAATATGAGAATATTTAACTTGGATTCATAGTAATCGAAGTATGAAATGCTCGTAGACGAGATAATCTAGTCTTTAAAATTAGGGGAAAAAATTAATATTATTAATGGACATTTTCCAACTGGTTTGATTAATTTTGTTATTAAAAATAAAAAACAAAACAAAACAAATAGAGTAATTTTAAGTAAATTATTATGAACTGGCCGTTGTTGGTGCAATATAAAACAATTAGTGTAAAAAAGTATTTATGTATTTGAAAATTTAAAAAAATTAAAAAAAAACCAAAATCTTTTAAAAACAAAAATTTCTTCATTCATGCAATTACAAAAATTGATTTTTACATTAAAGCATAGCATTTGATTTAATTTTTAAAACACATTTAATTTTATTATTTATGTATATCTCTTATATATTTTTATGTACAATTTTAGTATTTACGCCAAATGTTACACATACAAACATACAGCTAAATATACCAAAGAATGTTTTATTTATAGCGTTTATATTTATGTATATTATTTTATTAATTTTTAACCTTTTAGACTTTATTTTGAAAAGTTTAAATAAAAAAAGCAAAAAAACGTGCGAATACAGAAGTGTGTTTTAAACTTTGGGGTAGTCGCAAAATTACCTATGAGCAAAAAGTGCCAAGGAAATAGAGTATATTTTCGATTACCGATTAATGGATTACCTTATTAATTTCTACACGATTAACCGACCGTAGTTTGTTAAGGTTTAGTAGGATTGGTCAGATGACAATAACGCAATAGAAAATACATTCCGAAGATAATTCTCACAAGTATCACCTACTATCTCTTTGCTATCTACACAGAGGCCTTGCAATTTATATACGCAATGAAGTTGTGTACCAGTGCCAGCAATCTTTAGACACGCATGATCCCGAATTTAGCTGTCTTTGGGTTAAATTCAAAATCAGGGCACATCTTCTGCATTTCGGGTTTCTTTACAGAAGCCCAAATACGGAAAGGGAGAAAACTATACAGAACTTCGATGCCCTTTCCGACAATATATCGGGGATCCTCGAAAATTACCCGAACAGTGAAATCGTTATTGCTGGTGATTTCAATGTCCATAATTTATCGTGGCTCCGCCATTCGAGCAATACAACTCCAGAAGGCCAATATGCTGAGCTATTCGCAGCGCACAATCACCTTGCGCAATTAGTGAATGAACCAACACATATTTCATGTGTTGACGGGCACCAACACAACACCCTCGACCTATTTCTCACTTTACACCCTGAAAAGTATGAAATGAACATTAGCGCACCTCTCGGTAATTCGGATCATTGCACCATTTTTGCCTCCTTTTCGTTTGCGGAACTTCGAGGCGTTTCACCGCCAGCTACGAAACGTTCGAAATATATTTACGAAAAGGCACGTTGGGCAGAGCTCAACGATTTCTTTCGGCATTTAAATTGGAGGCTCTGCTTCCTAGACAATGATGTCAATGCCATGGCTAAAATGGTCCAAAACATAATATTGCTTGGTATGAAAACGTTCATACCATCGAAGCAAATTTCGATTAGGCCTAGACCAAAGCCTTGGTTTAATCAGACGTGCAGACTTGCAGTCAGATCCAGAGAGGAAGCATTTAGTGTCTGGCGGAATGATGAAAACGCAGATACTGATATGATGCGCAAAAGGGCGAGATCTTCGTGTGCCAAAGTGCTAAGACGTGCAAAAGCTTTGTACGAGCAGAGTCTTCGCGCTAAAGTTCTTACTGCCCCACAGGGAAGTAAAAGCTTTTGGTCATTCGTTAAAAGAGTTAGGGGAAATGCTAGTTCTTCTATTCCGTCTCTTTTAAAGGCTGACCAAATATTCACTGACCCGGTTGAAAAGGCTAACCTCCTTGCTGAAATGTTTGCAGGTAATTCTCACCTGCCGGAAAGCAATCAACCACTGCCCGCATCCGAACGTGTATCCGTAACTATGCCAAAGATATACTTTCGGGATCGTGCAGTAAAAAGGGTTTTATCGGACCTTAACATAAATAAGTCTCCTGGCCCGGATGGAATTCCGGCGCTTGTCTTGAAGCAGTGCTCTTCGACGTTATCGCGTCCTCTGGCAATCCTTTTCAGCACCCTATATCATGCAGGCGAATTTCCGTCGTGCTGGAAAGTTGCAATTGTTACGCCGATCTCCAAGAAGGGAGAGGCAAGCAACCCTAAAAATTATCGCCCAATCGCAATATGCTCTACCATTTCTAAAGTAATGGAGAGTATGCTAAATTTCGATCTTATGAAATATCTGGAGTCCAATAGCTTACTTAACGACCGGCAATATGGCTTCCGTGGAGGACGTTCCACGGGTGATTTATTAGCCTTCCTCTCGGAAAAATGGTGTCAATCCATCCACCATTTTAGCGAAATTAAGGTAGTGCCTCTAGCTTTTTCAAAAGCATTTGATAGAGTGTGGCATGGAGCACTCTTGTCCAAACTTATTGCTTTTGGTGTCGGCGATATCTTCTCTCGATTTATATCGAGCTTTCTCAGGGATCGCGCTATAAGAGTTGTTATAGACGGGATCTAATCTAACGAGTTCAAGATCAATTCAGGGGTACCACAAGGCTCCATTCTTTCTCCTACCCTATTTCTTATTTTTCTTAATGACCTCCTATGTCATACCTCAAACCCTATCCACTCTTTCGCATATGACAGCAGTATCTGCCATTCATATTCATTTGATCGTAGGCCGACATTAACTATGATCGCGGCGACGCGGCAGAATATGAAAGATTCGCTAACAGGTGACCTCACGAGAATATTGGAATGAGGTCACGCGAACAGGGTCGATTTCAATTCCCAAAAGACCCAATGCTGCATGCTAACACACCGCCGTATGCACGATCACGCTGCCTCATCTGTAAAAATGGGTGGCATAAACATTGAGGAATCAGAAGCTCTTGATGTTCTTGGCATGAAAATTCAGTGTGATGTCCGATGGACTGAGCACATTTTTCAGGTCTCAAAGGAAGCATTCAAGTGCCTAGGCTTTTTAAGGCGGTGTAAGACATACTTCACCCCATCTGATCTCCTCACTATTTATACCGCCTACATCCGACAGAAAATGGAATACAACTCTCATGTGTGGACCGGTCCTTCAAAGACTATTTTGAAGTTACTCGACCGTGTACAAGAAAGGGCGAAGAAACTCATAGGAGACAGTAAGGTAGCCAACTCTATTGACTCTCTTGAGCATCGTCGCAACGTGGGGTGCGTTTCGTTGTTTTATCGTTACTATAATGGGAGGTGTTCTAATGAAATCAGGAAACTTGTTCCCGAAACCCGGGCATTCGCGCGCACGACGCGATCATCATTAAGAGCGCATCCATTTGTGGTCGATTTGACGGCGACTCGCACTACGCATTACAGGGAAAATTCGTTTTTTGGCCGAACGGCACGAATGTGGAATAGACTACCGGCAGAAGTGTTTCCTGTCACTTTTAGCTTGGGAAGATTTAAATCAAATGTCAATAAACACTACTCCCTCTATCCTCCTTCCCATAACCTAATTTCCTAGTTCCAGCACAATGCATCGCATGTGTAGGGGTCATCCCCTGAGTGCCGGTCCAAGACAAAAAAAAAAAAAAAAATTCAGAATTAATATAATGTATTAGAAATGTCAACAGTTCGAAAATATCATTCTTAAATAAGACCAAAAGAAACAGGTCACATTAATAGCATATTTCCTCTTATGGATTACTTGCAACTCTTCTAAGGCAAGTTTCATTAAAACAAAATAAAGCAGGTCATACGGTAAAAGTTAAATATTTTCCGCTGCGTTCATTATGTAAATAAACCATCATCATTACGCCACGCGATTATTTTTTGCTCTGCTTATGTTTGAGTCTTGAATTGTAAGAATTCAATACCTGCACATTTGTTTACCAGTTTTTATTATAAAAAGTGATCTGAAATTTAATTTGCCTTATTTTAATGTAATCGGTATTTAAAAAAAGAAAACATTATTTCTGTTTAAGTATTATGGGTGAAAGTATTTTTCAAACACTTTATGGCACAAAGCACAAGCACAAAATTTTAGTGCTGCCACTTTAGTAATTACACCATGGCCGTATTCATAAAAATACTTGTAATTTCAAAAACTTTAATAATTACACAGGGTGGCCCAAATGGAGCAAAGGTGTTTTAATTCCTAATAAATATAAAACATAGATAAATAATCGTAATAAATTTTTTATTATAATTCTTTTTTGTTTTCAGTATTTTGTAAAGAAGACTTGCAGACTTTTAAAATTAATTAAACGACGTGCCAAAATCGATGAACTTTATTTCAGAAGAAAATTTTAATTTTATTCATAATTTAATTATGAGCGTCGAAGCCCATTTCCAATTGAATGGGTTTGTTAATAGGTGAAATGGGCTACAGAAAATCCAAGAGTAGTTGAACAGCGATTACACCCACTTAAGTGTACCGTTTGGTTGTGTTTCTTCGGAAAGGATAATTGGCCAATATTTTTTGAAAATGTCCGACAATGTTGGAAAATTTTTAAGGCCATCCGTGGAAAACCATCCGCAAGTATGACTCCAACAGGATGGAGCCACAACGAACACTGCGAGGGACACAACGCCTCTTTGTACTCAAACCCTTCCGGTCAGTTTGGGCCACCCTGTATTTGATGTAGAAACTTTTTTAAAACTAGAAATAGCATTATATAAAAAACTAAGCTTTTTGAATTATTTTGGTCACATTGGAACATCATGAACATCATATATATATTGGACATACAATATGCAAAGTGTAGCCGAGAAGCGCTCACTGCTCAAGACATATTCTTCAATAAAAACTCAGGCTAATGAGTGTTTCGTCGTCCATCGGGTATACATTAGGGGGTCCCAAAAAATTTTTATTTTCTGATTTTCATAGGTGCTCAATCAAAATTTAAAAGCTTATAGGGTAAAGTATTTTTGATTTTTTTTTAAGAATTTTCGGAATAGGTCTCTAAGGTCGCGCAAATGGATTTTTCGGCCTTTTTTCAAACTTGACTCATAACTTTGTTAATAACCACGGGATTCTTCACTCCTGAGGACACAGTTTTAAAGAAAAGTATCCAAGCTTTATTCCTGTGCGAAAAACTTATAGGTTTTGGTGATGAGTTTGCTCATTTAGATACCCTAAATTACAATTTTCCGTAATTTTTTAAAAAAATTTGTAATAACGCTTTACAACTTTTTAAGTTTCAATGAAAACGAAAAAAACTAATCATGCAGTTTGAAAGACAAATTAATTCTAATTAATATGAATACAACAATTTTTAAATTTGTTCTTACCGTTCCTGAGTTATACCCGTTTTTATCTTTATAGCCAGTATATGTTATTATAAGCTGTTTGCCAGTTCACCAATCATACCCAATCAACAAAAAAAACTTTTGTTTTGCTCTGTGAAAAATCTTTTATTGAGGTTCTTGCGATGTAGTTCTATACCTTGCAATAAATTCTGGAAATCAGTTTCAGAAGTTGTGACATTAATATAAGTATTAGCTAAAGCCACACCTCGTTCTGCCACATCATTTACTACTTGTTAAACTTTTTTCTTTGCATCTTGAAATGACTTGTTGGCTTTCCAATTCTCTGGATCTATTTTTAAAAAATCAATTGAAATATTGCAAGCTTCAAAAAAAGTTAGACTGGCTTTTGAAATGAATTGTTGAATTTCTTTATTTCTAAAGTTTTCTTTTGTTAAAGTTACATTTGCTACTTCATAATCGCAGCATGGAGTATCTGCAAGTTTTTTTGTCATTAAACGCAAAGTTTTGGTGTCGATACGTTCATCAAAAAACGCTAAGGTAGCCAATTTCGGAGATAAGTACCACTGATGACCTAGAAAAGTTTTAAGCGAGGCTTGTGCAACTGCTTTATTAATAATTTTATAACTATCCAATTCCTTTAATAGGCTCAGATCATTGAGAGGAGCGTATCGAGGGCACTGGCAGAGGTACCAATATTTAATATGTATTCTTAAAATAAATGAACTAAATTCAAGCAAGGCATCAATTGTTGATTTGTGTATATAAGATTGCAACTGGTTTCGGAAAATGCATATTTTCAAAGAATATATAATTTTCATCATCCAGCGAGCCCTGGAGCTTTTACTGTTGTGTAGGGCATAGATTTATCACCCAAAAAGATTAGACTCAGATGGAGTAGTTCTTTATAGTCCTCTCTTGGTTGCGTGTCTTCAAGTTGGCCTTTAATAAAATTGCTTAAGTCTTCGCGTATTGGTTCCGGAATAATCTTTTCAACAATTTTGTGATTTATGCAGTCGGAAAAACTGAACTTGTTAATAGACTCCCACCTATGCTGAGGTGTGCCGAAAATTTTTATTTGCGGTGATGTGGTCTGCTCTTCAATATTAAGCGCCTTGAAGGTTGATCCAGCCACAAGTTCCAACATATGATGCCGACATGCCAATAATATGAGGTTTTTTTTTAGTTTTTGGCAAAGTAAAGCACATGCACCGATTCGGCGTCCAGTGTTGGAACTTGTTGTATCTGCAGACATAAATTGGATATTTTTAGTTAAATTCCAGCTTTTAAGCATTTCAAATACTGCATCAGCTTGATCTTCTCCCCTTCCCGATTGAAGTTTGAGATCCGAATTTCCGGTTACACTAATAGAGAGCCGATCAGTTTTTTTCTTTTTATTCTTTGTCGGGCATTATTTTTCCATCCGAATGTACCGTAATATAATTTGAGGCCTCAAACGATTTTTTAATGGAATCTGCAATAATCTGTCGCTGCTTTATACGTTCCCTCCAAATTGAACTCTTTGAGCATGCAATTTTTGCGATGTTTTGGCCAGGATCTGTGCAGGAATTTACTATAAACGAAGCTTTACGGCAACTAATTCCGGTTCTGTCAAGACTTGCACAAAGATGTTGATTTTTTGAGGAAGCTTCTTTTTGGAACTTCTTTTTGGACCACTTTCTTGGTTGGTTCATACATTAAATCGCTCTTCATGTCGCGCAAGAAATTACCTCGTTTTTTCTTCTCGATTTCATTTTTTCTAGACTTTCTCTTATTTAAAACTATCCACTTCGAGTGCAATTTTACAATTTCAGGCGAAATGTTACGTACCTCTTGGGTTGTTTCCCACATATCTCTAAAATTGTTTGCTATTATTCTGGCACTCTTTGTGATAGTATATTTTTGCATTAGATGTAATTTAAAAAATCTTTGCAAAATTTGCATTTTTGTCGGCGGTTTGGAGAGACCAAGGGCATCAATCATTTTTCCCACAAGCCATACATTTCTTGTTTTCACAAAATTCATATCTAATTTGAATAAAATTACACACTTTTGCACTAACCAAAAAAACAATAAAATAAAAGAATTCTTACCGGTACGTCGACGAAAACTTTTATATACACAAAGAACTTTTCTATTTGATTCGTCGGTCAGCTAACTCAAAAATCTTTGTTATGTAAAATCGTATAACGGCAATATTATAACGGAGAATACACATAAAATAGAAAGTGAAAATGACAGCGTGTAACGAATTAGATCAATAAATATCAGAAGTTAATGGTAGTTAATGTTATAATCTTGCCAGATCTATTATTCATTCAATCCCTGAAGATATTGGGATAAATCCAATTAAACGGCGGATTAAATTGAAATGAAATAATATTTTATTTATTCGCAGAAATCACCTTAAAGACCCAACTATAAAAATTTATGGAAATATACAATAAATATAACGAAAAAAGTATCACCATTTTTAAGGTACACACTATAAAAATAGTGTAACTCGGGAACTGTAGGACCAAATTCCACTTTTTTTTTTTTTTTAATTGTTTAGAACTTATCCGTGTTCAAAAACGCGTCACTAGTTTTTATACCTTCCATATAAATTTGAAAAGTAATAAACCGTTTTTTACAGAATTTCTTAAAAAATTAGAAAAATACTTAATATGTGGAGTCGTAATGGACAAAAATATTGCCGGAACTTAAAGTTTAGCATATGGAAATAAAGTTTGGGAAATTTTATTTAGAAATATTCGGTCAAAAAATTAAATCAACGTGGTTGTTGACAAAGTTATGAGTCAAGTTTGAAAAGAGGCCGAAAAACCAGATTTTTAACAGAGACTTGATTTCCGCGACCTCTAAACCTCTTCCTAAAAATCTAAAAAAAAAATCAAAAATACTGGACCCTATAAACTTTAAAATTATGCTTGAGTCTCTGACAAAAAAATTTTTTGGGACACCCTAGTATACATGTGTCCTCTTGTGGGCCGCTGCCCAATTATAAAATTAATATACGTACATATACGTATGCATATACATATAAAAGAGTGCAAATAAATAAGAACAAAAATTCTGACAAATAATTAAACAAAACCAAACAATAAACAAATTTAATAAATCCACATCGAAAATAAAAACAAAAACCACATAGTTACAAGAAAGAAAGGGAAAAACAAAATATATTGGCAAAAAAATTTAATATTAACACATGACATAGAACAACAACAATCACAAAATAAAATAGGAAAAAATCAACTACGTCACTTGCAAGCACTGATACAATAAATGAGTAAAATAGCAACAACAACACGAAAAGAAAAAACCCCCTACCGTTGACGACCAGAATATAAGATAATACACCAACCAGTGTTGGCACTTCGGGTAACAGTGCCCGGATCATGGCTTTTATGGCTTTTTTTTCGCGTCATTGTGCTAAAATTTCCTGAAGTAACCCGATAAAAAATTTTTTATATTGATGAAGGCGTAGCACTGATCACCGAGCAGTCTCTCAAGCGGCAATTAGCTCATTGGTGTCGACAATATAAAGAATAGACACTTGATTTGATATTTCTTGCTAAAATATGACTGGCCGTTTCAGAATCGACTTCTGCAACATACGTAGTTTAAGGGCAAATTTTTTTTCTGTATATGCCCACGTTTGTTTTCATCGGCCAGATATTTTCGCCTTAAATGAAACCCATGCAGACTTGCAGTCAGGGAGGAAGCATTTAGTATCTGGCGGGAGGACAAAAACGCAGATAATAATTTATTGCGCAATAGGGCGAGATCTTCGTGTAGCAAAGTGCTAAAACGTGAAAAAGCTCTGTACGAGCAGAGTTTTCGTGCAAATCTTCTTACTGACCAACTGGACAGTAAAAGCTTTTGGTAATTCGTAAAAAGAGTATAGGAAAATGCCAGTTCTAGTATTCCGGATCTTTTGAAGGATGATGAATTATTCACTTGAATAAGGTAACCTTCTAGCTGAAATGTTTGCAAGTAACTCTCACTTACCGGAGAGCAATCAACCACTGCCCGCTCTCTAGAGTGTATCCGTAACTATGCCAAATATATACTTTCGAGCTCGTCCAGTTCAAAGGATTTTACCGAACCTCAACATAAAGTCACCTGGGCCGGATGGAATTCCTGCACTGGCCCTGAATAGTGTTCTTCGACGTTATCACGTCCTTTGCAATTTTTTTTTAGAAATCTATACAGTACGAGTCAACTCCCACCGTGGTGGGAGGTTGCAAATCTAACGCCGATCCCCAAAAAGGTTGCGGTAAGCAAACTTGAGAATTACCGCGTAATCGCAATCTGTTCCGCGATTTCCAAAGTGATGAAAAGTATGGTGAACTTTCACCTAATGAAATATCTAGAGGCCAACAACTTACTGAACGACCTCCAATATGGCTTCCGTAGAAGGCGCTCTACGGGCGACTTTTTTACCTTCCTAATGGAAAAATGGTGCAGTTCTATTCACGAAATTAAGTTAGTGGCTCTAGATATTTCCAAAGCATTTGACAGAGTGTGGCATGGAGCACTTTTGTTCAAATTTATTGCTTTTGGTGTCGGTGATATCTTCTTTCGATTTATATCGAGTTTTCTCAGGGATCACGCTATAAGAGTTGTTATAGACGGGATCTCATCGAACGAGTACCTACCCTATTTCTTGTCTTTTTTAATGACCTCCTATGTCAAACTTCCAACCCTATCCACTCTTTCGTAGACAACAGCAGCATTTGTCACTCATATTCATTTAGTCGTAGGCCACCATCGATTATGATCGCGGCAGAATATGAGTGATTCGTTGAATTCTGATCTCACGAAAATATCGCAATGGGGTCACGCGAACAGGGTCGATTTCAACGCTCAAAAGATCCAATTACGCATCGACGCATCTGTACAAATCCAGATATCCGTCCGACAACTAAAGTTCCACGGAATCCAGGGACGGAAGCTGAAAGGAAGATACCTCGTATCTCCGGGTGAAGAGTATCAGGTCCGTCTATGAAATGGTATCAAGATGTTAGTCAGATACCATCACCGGAATGCCATCGGCATATGCCATTGACCTATACATCAGAGTCGAGTTCCCTGAGTAGCATGTTCCAAAGCAGAGGAGGCATAACACCCCCTGCGGGGTGTCCGCTTTGCCACTGTCCCAGAGTATATGTAATTACCCAGTAGGTAAGTAACATCTGTACTTTCCCAATGATCGGCCGATGAATATTCAATCTCTCCATGACCACCAATGCATAGTCTTTCTGCTTGAATGTCTTTTCAATAGACCCCACAAGCGTATGTACCGCGGTCTAAACCGACATGCCCGTTGTATACGCGTGCAGAAATGCAGAGCGGGTCTATTTTAATCCTGAGATGAAGGTCGACCATCCTGTCATTCCTCTTGAGTTGAAAGGAGAACACACTAATAGAACTGTAGATCTTCGGTACATCTCCGCCTTTGACATGATCACACAGTTCCTAGGCCACTGCTCGGATATATGATGCCTGCCATATATATCCTCATGAACCAGGGTATCACTAGTTCCGTGTTCTTCTGAAGGTCGGTCGGAGTGATTTCATCCGGACCCGGTGACTTATACCCTCCAATAGAACCGCAACCCGCAAAGTGCTAGTCGTCCATGACCTCCCAAGGTTCTCATGTCCGCTAGTAGTCTGGCTACTACAGGGTTTCATGAGAAAACTCTCAGAGACACCCCCACCCGTTACATCAGATGGATCTCCTTTTTTGACATCCGAAAAAACCACGCATTCATTATATGTATATTTACTTGTCGTGTGTAAATGGCACATATTTGGATTTGCGAAAAAAATTTTTTATTTGAAAATCATATCATTGGTAAATCATTTAGTGAAATACAAAACATATTTCGGTCATTTAGGGGATTTCCCCATCCTCAACCTCCGTGCCTGAATGGATATATACATGTACGTACAAATAAATATTAGTTTTGAATTACTTACAATCGAAACATTCTTTTGCTTGATATCTTTAGAAATGTCCGAACTAAAACATAACCAGCAACTGTAACTTTCTGCCATTTTCGATCATTTGCACCAATTGATGCTGAACTTGGTACTATTTTTCCGCACCATTTTTGCGCAGTTTTTAATAACGATTCTAAGTTACATTACATGTTTCTCCCATATTTGTTTCATTCGAGTTATGGAATGCTCAATATTCAGCAAGTTTTAGAAACTTTTCTTAATTAGTTTGAAATCTGTTATTACTAAATTAGTTTAAGACAATTCTTTATTTTTATTTCTTTTTACTAAGAAATTATTCGAAAACAGCTCCCAGGGATGACCTGTAACTTTTTCATCTTTTTCTGAATTGCACAGAGTGTTGTAACCGGCAAACCGATATTTAAGTTGTATTCAAGTTGATATTTAAGTTGTAATCGCTAATAACAAAATTGAAAAATTTCAACTCGCGTAGAGTTGAGTTTTAAACCCTAATAGGGCCAATTTAGTATTATGATGCTCTTGCAGTAAGACTTCGATATCTATGTATGTATAAGAAAATTACGGAAGCAAAAAGTATATGTGTATGCTATATTAGGGGTGATGTTAACGCGTTCACTCTATAACCAAAAGATCGTGGTTTCAAGTTCTCGTCTAGCTGATGTACATTACATACTATACTAACAGCACGCTCTTCTGTCGGTATTTGAGAATGTTGGCGAAGTGAAATAATAAATAAAATGGCTCTACTACTCACCAACATAACACCACATATGCAACCAACTGTGCTTTACAAATTAGCAAAACGCGATACTGCAAAGATGTGCACGAACTAAACAGTATTCTTTCCTATCTTTCTCCCTCTGCTCTTCTTTACAGCATCCCTTTCTAACTAGTCCCAGTGCAATGATTTACATGCGTGGGGAACACTGATCCAAAGAAAGCCAAAAATCATCAACTTCATGCACAAACGACAAAAAGGTGAATGAGGCGGAATAAATCTCCACAAGTGGTAATTGAGTCTGTAGTGTAAAAACAGAAAGCCAATAACTTCCTTATAATAATTCAATAAGCAAAAGAGGGTGGCGATGGCACGATGGATGGTAGTCTGCACGTTGACTACAAAACCAAAAACAGACCTGGGTTCAACTCTAGTTTCAGACTAAAATTATAAAAAAAAAGATCTCCCATTTTTCTGATGTGCATTAGTGTGTCTTTGTGTGTCAGTTGTTGTCGGAATGTTTCAGTGTCGAAGGCATAGTCACTGGTCACTGAACAATACCGGTTTTAGCTGATAGCATAGCAATCCACAATCACATCAGAACGCCCTCCTTCGTCGGTATTGTGTAGCACCGGCGAAGTAAAACAATAATAAAAATGGCTAATAAACCGAAGCTTCAGCACTGCTACGAGTATAAACAAACAAAGAACGTGCGAAAGCAGAGCTGTAAAATAATTAATTAAGCTTCACCTCCTGGCGTTTCTCCTACTATCCCTTTCCTATAGTTTCGGCACAATGCTTCGCATGTGTAGGAGTCATCTCCTGAGTGCTGGTCCCAGCCAAAAAAAAACCAATTACTTTTGTATAATACGAGTAATTATGTTACCAAAATAACAAATTAATTTCAATTACACATATGTACATACACACATACATATATATTTATTTTTTTCCACTAGCAATGAAATCTTCAATGTCGACTAGTTTTGAAATTCGTGTTCAAAGTCACATCCAAATTCAAGGATCGTTCAACAAATGCTTTGATTTCATACTGAACTTAGTATGTCTAGTCTAATAGAATAAATAATCGAAATCAAACACTATTTTCGCTTGATAATCTTTGACCATTAACAATTAGAAATTCACGCCAAACATAATTTCCATTTTCCTACAAATATTTATTAGGGTTTCAATCTGAATCTTAAAGATAATTATTTCCTACATGGCATACGTTAAAAATTGATTGTCATTTAAATACAAGTTTTAGTTACAAAAATATAATTATAATAGATTAAAAAAATAACAATTTGTCAAATTTAATTGTTTTAACGTAGAATATTAAACAATAACAAATATTTGAAATATGGAAATTATTTGAAGTGTTGTATTTTTCTTTCAGCGGAAGTTTTTTTTTCATGTGGAACGATTTTTCCCATCAACCCATATCAAATTTAGTCGATAATCAAACGTTTTCTCCCATGTACAGTGTTCTGTCGATAATCAAATAAATCCTATGATGTTGTTTAATATCAAAAGATATTTTGAACTTGAACTGGAATATGATGTTAACTGGATCTATTTTATGAAATGTAAAAAATATGTACGTACATCTTCGGAAAAATTAAAAAAAAATAACAAAAATACACTGCAGCCCCGATTTGCGTCGCTTTTTTAAAGTTAATTCCATCCGCTTTGCGTCATATTCATTCCAATTTGCGTCGGTACATACCAACATACTCCTGAATTTTTTAACTGGAGTCATAATTATAAGTGAAAAATTTTTAAATTTGCATGCGAAATTGGGAACACCCATTATGTAAGTTATTCTAAGCATAGTTGTGAGTTAAGAAGTAAAAATTTAGTTCTCAATAATAAGTGCTGTGAATGAGTCAATAAACAACTTAAGAAAAGAAGAAAACAATTGTGCAAGTAAAAGAAAATCCTTTCAAACCCACTTGCTGAAATAAATAGAATAAAACGTATACATGAGTTTGTTTTTATCAAAAATGAGAGTAGAGAAAAAGTAATCCGATTTACGTCGTTTCGGATTGCTTTAAAGTGCAAATCAAAATTGATCCGTTATGATGGAAATATATTTCTTTGAAATATTCGGAATAAATTCAATAAATTACCATCATTTGATAAATCTTTTTGGGCGAAAATGCAAGTTATTTACTTTTAAAATATTAATTTGAAATAAATACATATACATATCGAGCCTTTGGAGCAATACCGTAGTAATTCAAAAAATCGTGAACTGAGAAAAATGCATTTGAAATTTTGAGCCATCTTTTTGATAGTATTTTCGTTTACTAAAGTTATTTTTTATAAGAGGCTCAAAAAATTAAAATTTTGAGTTACTACGGTATTGCACCAAAGGCTCGATATATCCATATCCATGTTCGAAGTGTCGGCGAAAATATTTATAACAATTCTAAAATCACAGATGTCATTTTTTGTTTTTCTGTAAATCACACAGTTTTTGTATTGTTGGATGTGATTTTAACAGTTTATCGAGAATTTTTTTTAATTTTTAAGTGTTTTTTTTTTTTATAAAAACAACTAATTATTCATGAAAATTAATAAAGAACACATTGAGTAATTTATTTATTATTAGTATTAATGGGGCAGTAAACACCGCAACCAAGCAAATCTATTGTACAAAGTCCCTCATATTACACCAACCATCTTAAGGCTTCTAAGGAAGGCAAGCACTATTTGGGGTCTGGTGTTCCACAGCTTGTGTGGAGGAACCGCAATTCCACCCAGATATGGTGAACTTTTACCTAATGAAATATTTAGAGTCCAACAATTTACTGAACGACCGTCAATACGGCTTCCGTCGAGGGCGCTCTACGGGCGACTTACTAGCCTTCCTCTCGGAAAAATGGTGTAATTCTATTCACCAGTTCGGCGAAAGTAAAGTCGTGGCTCTGGATATTTCTAAAGCATTTGATAGAGTGTGGCATGGGGCACTTCTGTCCAAACTTATTGCTTTTGGTGTCGGTGATATCTTCTCTCGATTTATATCGAGTTTTCTCAGGGATCGCGCTATAAGAGTTGTTATAGACGGGATCTCATCTAACGAGTATAAAATAAATTCAGGGGTACCGCAAGGCTCCACTCTTTCTCCTACCCTATTTCTAGTCTTTCTTAATGACCTCCTATGTCAAACTTCCAACCCTATCCACTCTTTCGCAGATGACAGCAGCCTCTCTCACTCATATTCATTTAGTCGTAGGCCAACATCGACTATGATCACTTCGCTGAGGCAGAATATGAGTGACTCATTGAATTGTGACCTCATGAAAATATCGCAATGGGGTCAGGCAAACAGGGTCGATTTCAATGCTCAAAAGACCCAATGCAGCATGCTTACACATCGACACATGCCCGATGACGCTGCGTCATCTGTAATTATGGGCGGTACAAACATCGAGGAATCAGAAGCTCTTGATGTTCTTGGCATGAAAATTCAGTGCGATGTTCGATGGACTGAGCACATTTTTCAGGTATCAAAAGAAGCATTCAAGTGCCTCGGTTTTTTAAGACGGTGCAAGACATACTTCACCCCATCTGATCTCCTCACTATTTATACCGCCTACATCCGACCGAAAATGGAATACAACTCTCATGTTTGAGCCGGTGCTTCAAAGACTATTTTGAAGTTACTCGACCGGGTCCAGGAGAGAGCGAAGAAACTCATAGGAGACAGTAGGGTAGCCAACTCTATTAACTCTCTTGAGCATCGTCGCAACGTTGGGTGCGTTTCGTTGTTCTATCGTTACTATAATGGGATGCGTTCTGATGAAATCAGGGAACTTGTTCCCGAAACCCGATCATTCACGTGCACGACGCGTTCATCATTAAGAGCACATCCATTTGTAGTCAACTTGGCAGCGAACCGCACTACGCATTACAGGGAGAACTCATTTTTTGGCCGAACATCGCGTATGTGGAACAAACTCCCTGCAGAGGTCTTTCCTGTCACTTATGACGTGGGAAAATTCAAATCAAATGTCCATTCACACTACTCCCTCTATCCTCCTTCCCATAACCTGATTTCCTAGTTCCAGCACAATGCATCGCATGTGTAGAGTACATCCCCTGAGTGCTGGTCCAAGATAAAAAAAAAAAACAAAAAAAGATCGTAAAAGCTCTGTATGCCTAGTGCAGGACAGTCGCGAAAAACGTGTTCAGAGCTTTCAGTGTCGACAGAAGTTGGTACCTCAGGCCACAATGCATAATGGTCGCAGTTGTATAGAGTCGGCGGCCAAAAATACTTCCAGTGTATGTATCATCGTGAAACTTCTGTCACTGATTTATAAGTATGTCAGAACTATTTAATGGTAAAATGGAAGTTGTTGATGACTCATACACCCCCTGTACCTTATCACCCACATTCATCTCATGTAAGCAAAAACTTGAGAAAAAATGTTCGAAACTTGTATTTTTTATTCATATGTTACCAACTTTTTCACAAGATTAATTTAAAAAAATAAAAATATAGACTAATTAAATACGAAATAATATATAAAAAAAAAATTAGAAAAAGGTATGAGGGGTTGTTACTAAAAAGCAATCTTAGTATTAGCAATTTTTAAACTGCTATAAAAAGATAAATACCCAGTATTTTTAATTTTGCTTTTTTTATTCGAAAGATAAAATACCTTTAAATTTTTAAAAGTTTATAACTCAACTGGAATTGTCAGATTTGCCACGCAATGGTGGGAAGATTTTTTAAATGAAAAAATCATTTTCTGCCTGGAAAACACCCATTGGAATCTATTTCCTGAATCGGGACTCGTTGAATACCGCCCATGTTTTACCAACCTCCAGCTTGGACCCATCAGTATATCATACCTGAGATCCCGGCTCAAAGTTGATAAAGTTGATCCTCCAGTTCTCACGGTCGTTGACATCAATCCGAAAGTTTTTTGAGAGACCTATTGTCGGTGACGCCATGTCTTCACTATGGATAATTACAAGACCATCAAACGTCCCCTGAGAGTAATTTATTTAAATAATTTAATATAAGTTCGCCATATTAATAGTCAGAAAAATAACCGAATGAGATCAAAACGTTAGAGACTTACCTGATCGTTTTAAAATCACAAAATTATATCCATAGGGTACCTTTTCCGTGATTTCAAGTCACTGTGAGGAAATGTGATTTTCAGAACATGCATGAATGTATGTATGTACACATTATAACTCAGCAAAAAATTATAAAAAATTTTAGAAGCAGTATTTATTTCTTCTGCGCTTTGAATGTGATTTACAAAAAATGTATAGTAGTAAATAAATATTTGTGTTCGGCTTCTTCACAATAGAAAGAAACGGATATTTTGTAAGTGAATGTTACCTCAATATTCTCTTATAAACCTACTTACTGCGATGCAATCTGAACATTTTTAAGAATTACAATGAAAAAACTATTTCAAAAACGATTTTTGGCATTACTTTTCTTTGTGAATTTGATGATCATTTGATAATATTTTACGTGTTAAATTAGAAATTAAACAAAATAAAAGAAACTTGAGTATTAAATAAGAAATTTTACAAGTAATGGTAATCGATAGCGCCAATTAATAACAGAAGTGTTAACTTGTACTCTGCAGTGAAATCAAATCAGCAATCTTTCATACAAAAGCACTTGTAAAACACTAAAAAATTAATACAAACAAGAGAAATCTTTTTGTTCGATACACCGTTCACTCTGACATCATCTAATATCGATATAGCAAAAAATATTGTCGCTTCTATCTTCTCTTCTCTACTAGCGGCCACACTTGTCTGAATTGTTAATCTTTATTGGCGTGGTAGACGTGTTTTCTAACATTTTACAGAAAGCATATTTACAATTTTATAATTTTAATCATAAAAAAAGCAAATTCAATAAAGTCAAAATAACGTATTTTAGGCTGCAGCCACACCTTAAATTTTTGCTTTAAAATTTTTTACACATTCTGCTTGTCAAAATTTATGCGTATTGATAGCTGTGACGTGGCCTGGACGCAAGTTTTGAGCAATTTAAAAGCAATTTTTTACTTTATTAATAATATTTTCGGCAGAACATTCGATAAGAAAAACTGTAAATTTGATCATTAAAATCTTCTTTCGGAGAACAGACGTTTAATAAAGAAAAAAGACAAAAGAGCAAAATTTTAGATTCATTTAAATAAATTGTGAATATAAGCGTTATGTAAGGCGATACGTTTGTGTGCCTTAAGGGGTTCTGTAGTGGAAATTGATCCGAGCTGCGGCACGTGTGCGGGAGGCTGTAGGGCAGCGAATGTACGTCGTGGTGGTTTTTGTGATAAATTTCTTCACTTAAGATGCGTGAGTTTAACAGAATATAAAATGGAAACGATGATCAAATGCTAGAATAAGAGATTTATATGTGATGGATGTATATTTTTTTATCAAGTTCACGAATGAAAATTACAAGAGTCTTATTGATGTTGTACAAAAAAATTAAGTTAAAATTATTATTAGTGAAATCAAATAACTTTGTAGAAGTAGTTACAAGGGAATTTGCCAAGGAATTAAATAAAAAATGTAATACTGTAGAAGGAGGTTCATACGCTAATCAGCTAAAAATTAAAAAGAAAAAGCAATGTGCCCGTTATCCTGAAACAAAAAATAAGCAGAATAGTGAAAAAAACAAGAAAGAAGTTAAAGAGAATATTAACACTTCTTTCTTAAATTTACAAGTGATAGGTATTAAAAAAAGAAATGATGCTGCAGTTGCAATTAAATGTGATAGTGAAAAAGAATGGGTATTATTGTCTGAACAAATAGTAGAAAAAATGGGTTACCAATATGAGGTACAAATGCGGCGACCAAAGTTATTAATTACAGGTTTGAATGAGGAATTAAGTAAAGGCAAAATAGTTCAAGCAACATTTGGAATGTTTAAAAGTATACAAATGCTTTAAAAACCGACGGGTATATAATGCGTTAGCAGAAACAGATGGGGAAGGGCGTGAACAGGTAAAATAAAAATTGAATACATGTGCAAAGTACATGAAAGTTGTAATGTAATAAGATATTTAAAATGCTGGGGATATAATCGCACTTCAAGATATTGCACGCAAAAAAAACAGAACTGTGCTAAATGTAGTGCAAGCTGACATTCATACCAAGCCTGCAAAAATAAGGAAACAAGATGCATTAACGGATGTGGATATGAACCACGATTGTAGAGGAGCAAGAGGAGGAACGGGTTGCATACTAGCAATCAAAATATGTTAGAGGCTTATATTTAAATATTGGCTGGCTGAGTACAAATCTTACCCAGCTAGAAATAATTTGGATGCACGAGAAATTTGATTTTGTATGTGTAACCGAAACACTGAAGATGACTAAAGATGCTGAAATAAAGATAAAAAAACTATAAAATATTAAGATGCAATAGTGTTTGAAGACATACTGGAGGAGTTTGCTTTTACGTAAAAGAAAATTGGAGAATAAAAATAATAGACTGTAAATCAACGAACAAAATACTTTGGGGGTTAAAAATTTAAATAAAAAATGGACAGATGAAATATATTTTCGTTGGAAGGAATCACCCGATAGCAGAAATGCACCGGAAAATATTTGTATAAATTTTTTCAAAGAGGAAATGAAATGAATAGAGCAAACGGAAATCTTTTATTTATTTCAACATCAACTGGCTAAATAACAATAACAATAAAAAAAGTATACAAGAAATAATTCGAGATAATTTCTAAAAACAAATTATTACACAACCTACAAGAATTGCAAATACTTCGGCGACGCTTATAAATTGATTTTGGCCTGATTTAGCTTCCTGTCACTACTCAAAAGCTGCAATGGACTGGTATAAAAGAAATCAGGTCGACGTAATAGAAAAATATATGAATCCACCAAATTGTCCCCAGCTTCGGCCAATTGAGCAATATTGGGCTACTGTCAAAGGAAAGTTAAGGAAGAGCTGCACTGCTGTTCTTGACAATAAAAAAATGTTGGCAATTTGGAATAAGTATGCAGCGCAGGTGGATTGCAATGTTGTGCAAAAGTTAATGGGATCCAATAAGCCAATAACACGTTATTTTATAAGAGAAAATGAATTTTAATTTGTTATTTTATTTTTTTCTTAAATATCAATATATGAGTATCATTTATTAGTTCAATAACTAAATAATATCTTGTAACACTAAATATATATTAAAGCTTTAATTCGACCGGATTTTATGTGAACAATACTTTAGATTACGCTGTAACAAATATGAAAGATATAATAACGAAAACTAATGTAAACTTTCAAAGAAGTGACCATGAATCCATAGAAATAACAGTACGACTCAAAGAGAAAGCTGAAACGTTAAAATTTAAAAATATAAAAGTAAAAAATTTTAATAATAATAGATTCCGGAACAAACTATATTGTAGAACAAATAATTTTATTATTACTGACAGTAATTATGATGTGCACCATATAGCTGAAGTTTTGGTTAAAAATAAAAAAGTTTCACTTGACCCAATGATAACTACGAAGTTGCTACAAAATAACACCAAAAATTTATGGTTAAACAACCAACTATGGAATATGAAAAATCACAAGATAAACCTATACCAAATAGCAGTTTGGCACAAACTCTCTTTCATTGGCACGAGTATAAAAGATTAAGAAATGAGTATAAAAAGCATCTGGAAATGGCAAAGAACAAGTACATAAGCAACAAAATAAATGAATGTAATGATCAGAAGGCTATGTGGAAAAGGATTAAGACACTAGTCTTGAAAAAAGATTTTTCAACAATTCAAAATATACAACTAAATCGAAAAGCCATAAAAAATTAAAAAGATATAGCGGAAGAGTTAAATACCTTCAGCATAAATAGCGTGAAATACATAGAAGAGAGCATACCATTCGTAAAATATGAATATCATATTCAAGAAAATCCAACTCTAAGGTTAAAGTTCGAAAACATCACCATTAATAAATCAAAAGATACGATGAAACTTGTCAACAAAAAAAAGACCAACATTTTAATACAGAAAATTTTGTTGTTAGAAAATTTTGATATACTGAACTTATAGTGAAATCGTTACGAAATGGTGGCGCCCATACAGAAGAATAGAAACACCAAAGACCCGCACGAAATAAGACCAGTTAATATGTTGATGACGATTGGTAAGATAATAGAAAAAATAGCACATTATCAATTAAATAAATATCTGGAAGAGAATAGTATTATAAATTAAACACAATCAGCGTTTCGAAGGTGTCAGTGTCGAAGCCATAGTCAGTGGTCACTGAACAATACCGGTTTCAGCTGATAGCAATCCACAATCACATCAGAACGTCATCCTTCGTCGGTATTGTGTAGCACCGGCGAAGTAAAATAATAATAAAAATGGCTACTAAACCGAAGTTTCAGCACTGCTACGAGTATAAACAAAGAACGTGCAAAAGCAGAGCTGTATAATAATTATTAAGCTTCACCTTCTGTCGTTTCCCCTACTATGCCTTTCCAATAGTTTCAACACATGTTTCTTCCCATGTGTAGGAGTCATCTCCTGAGTGCTGATCCCAGATAAAAACAAACAACAAAAACATAGCTGAGAATCACTTTTAAATTTAATAATTAGACAGTGGAAAACAGATCAAACAAAAAGTGTGAGTGGTAGCGGTATTTCTGGACTTTAAACGTGCCTTCGAAACGATTAACAGAAAAATATTATTGCATAAACTAGAAAAATATGTCTATTCTCTACCCTATCCCTCTCTCTAGTTCCAGTGCAATGCATTGCATATGTATGGGATAGCCCCCGAGCACTGGTCCAAGATAAAAAAAAGACAATGAGTTAAAATGGTTTGAAAGTTAATTGCAAAATAGAAAACAATGAACGAAATGTGGTGATCATTTACCATCAGCTTTAGAAAATAATTTTGGAGTACCTCAGCGGTGTTAGGAACATTCCTATTTATCATATATATTAATGATATGACAAAAATATTAAAGAAAAAGACTGCAGTTTACGGCATTTGATATCTCGTAAATGTCTTATTCGCTTAGAATGCTGTAGCTTTAAGCTCAGGATTTTAATAACAAAAACTTATCCAAAGAAAAAAATTTAAATATGGAAAAAATTCACATTTTTTTATTTTCAAAATGAAGACAGGTTTGCGTTGACCTCAATTTCGTTTTCACTTTTACGGGATTAAAAAAAAAAAGGATGCAGTTTATTAAAATGCTATGAGATTAAGAAAACATTTTCTTGGGTTTCACGAACGCACCTAATATGCATTTAAAAATAGTAACTTTTCGTTAACCATGTCAGCTTCCATTACAATAAATAATTGTGAGCGGTTTTTTTTTTTCCTTGGAGCAGCACTCAGGAAATGCCCCCTATACACGCGGTGCATTGTGCTGGAACCAGAGGAAAGGGATAGTAGGAGAAATGATAGGAGGTGAAGCTTCACTATCTTACAGCACTGTATTTTCCACTTTATTTGTTTTATAGCAGTGTTGTAGTGTCTCTGATAGCAAGGAGACGTATTCAATTTTGAAGCTCCGGTTTTAGTAGCCATTTCTAGTAATTATTTTACTTCGCCGGTGCTACACAATACTGACGAAGGAGGGCGTGCTGATGTGCCTGTCGACTGGATACAGCTGAAGTAGTTACTGTTCAGTGACCAGCGACTATGCCTTCGTCACTGCTATATTGCGACAACAGCTGACACAAAGCCACACAAATGCACATCAGAAAAAATGCGAGATGTTTTAATGAGTCTGAAAAATTTTTCGTGCAGACTACTTTGACGATCGCCAAAATTTGCTATAGCATTTGATTTAAATTTTTTCTCACTTTAATGCTAGGTCAATTTGTTTGCTGGGAAATTATTTCGATGTCCATATAAGGAGAACAGAATTGTTCTACTAACTAAACTAAAATTTGACGAATATGGTAATAATTAAAATATAATCGCGATTTTTGATGACTGCACACTGCTAATGGTATTATGATTAAGTTTTCACACACTAGCATGCACATTCATGTCATCAGAAATCATTTGAGATGAAGGCAAAAACTTAAGATTACGAAAATTTATAATTAAAACAATTATCTCGTTTCTGAATGCTGCGCCGATAGTTTAGCTCGAAGGATGATGTAAAAGAAAGAAACTGTGGGAAATGTCTTGATGTTATTTATTGTGAATTTTAATTATGCATTAGCTGTAAATTCATCTAAATAGCGTACTAATCAAGTGCAATGAATTATTTTATTCTCTTAAGGTTTTTTTTAATATTAACATTGTACTGTAAGACTTTTTTGCGTTGGTCTGTTGAGTTGGTCCTACTTGAGTTGAAATAATAATCTTGTGTTCTTACACAGGTAATTTTGATTTTTGATATCGAAATGTTAAGACGATTAAAACAAGAGATTTTGGCCCCTCTTTCAATATGGGAACAAACACAAATATAGTGTGGGCCAAAAATCACGCCTGCGTGTAAAAATTTAAATAACTTGTTTGTTTATTATTATTTTTTTATTATTTTCTTTAGATTTTATTCATCGAACATCATATTTTTACACGCAGGCGTGACTTTTGGCCCACTAGTTAGTTTGGAGAAATGTGATATAATTCTATAAAATATGTTGGTTCCGATATAAACTTATTAAATTAATAAGAATCGCCGTTGAAAATGTCAGTTAAATTCAACAGTGCGATCGTTATAAGCTGTAATGTTGAAAATTTTCAGCTCACATTCGCGCAATTCCATTGAACTATCGTTAACGGTACTTAAAGGTGGATACTTTGCGCAGTAATAAATTTTTAACTAAAAAAATGAAATTTTTACAAATTAAACAATTGACAGCATTTCAGTTCAGTTCACTTTTGTCCTTTTTTTTTTATCTAGGACCAGCACTCAGGAAATGACTCCTACACATGCGAAGCATTGTGCTGGGAACTATAGGAAAGGGATAGTAGGAGAAACGACAGGAGGTGAAGGTTAATTATATATTTTGCAGCTCTGCTGTTGCACGTTCTTTTGTTTTTCTACTCGTAGCAGTGTTGAAGCTTCGGTTTAGTAGCCATTTTTATTATTATTTTACTTCGCCGGTGCTACACAATACCGACGAAGGAGGCCGTTCTGATGTTATTGTGGATTGCTATCAGCTGAAGCCGGTATTGTTCAGTGACCAGTGACTATGACTGACACACAAAGGCACACTAATGCACATCAAAAAAATGCGAGATGTTTATTTTTATTTTAAAATTTTAGTCTGAAACTGGCGTTGAACCCAGGTCTGTTTTTGGATGGTAGTCTACATGCAACGTGCCATCGCCACCCTCATACAATAATTTATTATTGTACAAAAATCTCTAATATTTCCAAATGCAGAAATACTTTTAATACCAATATTTCCGTAAACAAATCAGCCTGAAACATCGGGACATAATGTAATTAAACCATGTGGCATCATTGCGACAGGGAACAATAATCTCTCTACTTAAGTTTGCGTCAAAAAATGTCAAAATTCTATAAAAACACATTTGTTTAACAGTTATTATTATTAACAAAAAGGGATAAGCACTTTAATTACTCCTACACATGCGAAGCATTGTGCTGGAACTATAGGAAAAGGATAGTATTGAGTGAAAATTTTTTCTGATATTTTATGTCGCAAAGCACACACACTCGATCGCCTGTAAAACTTTATTACTGCCACGATAGTAATTGCATCATCATACATCGGGATTTTTATGTAAATTCTGGTTTAAACCTCAAACTCCTGTATGTTCAAACTTTTCTTGTCAAATATAAATTTTATTAATTAATTTATAAAAATAAAAAGAAAAAAGTTCTAAGATAGTGAAGATTCACCACCTGTCGTCTCTCTCACTATCCCTCTCTTCTAGTTCCAGCACAATGCTTCGTATATGTAGTGATCATCCCTTGAGTGCTGATCGAAGATAAAATAACAAATAGTGGAAGTCCGTCTTTTCATGGCAAGAGCTGGACACTGGCACATGAGGTGAGCAACCGCCTCCTCCTCCTCCATAGACCTACAGCTCGTAAAAAAATCCGGAGAACGAATGCCGAGTGTATCGGTACGCCTTACAATGAGGAAAGCACCGGTGAGAACCGCGACAGTGATGGCCATGCGATGGTAACCTAAGTAGAACTTAAACACGCGACGTTGGCTATTAAGTACTATTTAAATATCATAGAAAGTGAAAAATAAAATAACACTTAATATAAATACGATGTCAAAAATTAGAGAAATTAAAAGTAGTTATTAGTAAGCGAGAGTGGTAAGTACTTCCCTTCAGCGATATCGCCATGTTAAAGCAATTATTTAAAAAGCCAAAGTAGAATAGTGGAAAGTATGATTATTAGTATTGTAACTCATTACTTTGCGAGCAAAGTTTTTGCTGGGTATGCAATGCCTTGCATACGAAGGAGACGTTATTAAAATAACGTTTTTAATAGCACTGTACAACACGAAAAAAATAAGGTTCAGCAAACTGATTCTAATAGAGGGAAGGACAAAAAATACGTCTAGAATTCGTTTTAAGGTCATTTTAAAGTTTCATCTTTGTATGCTAAACCGACATAAATACATAGAAAATATTGTGATTTATTCAGAACGTTATAAAGAACATTTAATTAGCCCTCTACCTCTTTAGAGAATGGATGTATTTTTGGTTTTTGGCAAAAATTACTTTTAATATAGGAATATAATTAGTTGAAACACATTTATACCATTATCCACCATTAAAATGGGAGTACATTGTAATCATGAGCTTTCCTATGGAAAAAGAATCATCAAAATCCGTCCACCCAGTAAAAAGTTCTGAGGCAATCCACATAAAAAATACAGTCCAATTGAGAACCTCCTCTTTTTTTTGAAGTCGTTTAATAATTACACTCTGCATTAAAACTTACCCTCTGCTTAAAAAAATTTTTTAAAATTAAAAATCACAACCATTGAGTAACTCAAAACAAACAAATAAAATTGCCAGCATTACAAACAATCAATTACACTCCTTTATATATCTCCAAATACATTCCTTTTTTTTCTAAAGTCTTCATGGTCAGATTTGAATACAGTATTGTGAGTATCTGTGCATAAGTTTTTCTCGCAACTTAAAATATTACAAACACTAATCGATCAAAAGTTTCTTCTGCGTACAATAAAATAAATATCGACAGAAAAATTAAATCGATCTTTTATATAATTTAAAAAATTAAATATGAAATAGAATACGGGGTCACATACAAACATTTCAGTGCAACGGTTGCATCAGGAAAATGTGGAGATAATTCGAACAATTTAGCGCAGAACTTATCAGATCATCAAGTTGCACAACAATAATTTAAAATTTCAATCTGTTGAAAAAAAGAGAGAAAACATTGTAACAATTAATTTTTTCAATTATTAATTAATTTCGAATATTTACTCACACACATCATTTATTAGATCATTTATAATTATGAAAAAATTTTGGTACTTAATGCTCGTGAATTATTTAATGCTAACATTTTGTAAAGGGTGATCTATTTATTTGGATTTTTTTTCTTTTAAATGTTAAGCCCTAATACCCTGTACGTGATCCATTGGAAATGTGGAATTTTCGGTGACTCTTTCCAACATTATTGCCAATTATGCCGGTAATGTTCGCTTCCAAGTGTCAAACGTAGCTGGATTATGGGCGACGTCCAAACTTGACATAAAGTTAACTGAAATTGCAATTTAAAATAAATTAAACGTCTACTTATTTTTCATTTAAATCAAGGCGAATTCATAACAGGTGAACATACCATCCCAGCTGGCCGACTATTTATCACTGTTCAATTAAAATTCTATGAAGTTACCGGAACTGTTTAATGCCAAATTGTATGAATTATTTTAACGGTATATAATGATTTTTGATTGTTGTTGTACTACTGAGTTTTAAACAAACAACTATCTTAATAAAATTTAAAGATTTTTCCTCAGTTTCTTTTATTTTTACTAACAAATAATTAACCCCAAATTCAGTAAAAATAACTGGATTTTACTTTTTTTTTATAATTCAACTGTGGAATAAATAAATCAAATAGATGTGTAAGAATATTGTTTTTTCAATTATTAATTTATGTCTGTTGATGGGGCTAAATCTACTGCTCTTAAAATTTATATTTTCTGAAAGCAAAAAAAATATCACACGTTTATAAAAAAATTTCCCTAAACTATTCGGGAATAGTTACATATTTTACTGTACCAATTTTTTAAAAGAATATTTAAGCTCAAGTTCCGTAAAAACAAGTGATTTATAGACTTAAAAACTGAAATAATTTTATCTCTTTTATTATAAACAAGGAACACTTTTGAAAGCTACGAAAATCCGTATTAATGTGTATTTAGTTTTTTAAATGAATGTCAGAATCTGTTAAAAATAAAATTGCTTAGCATTTTCAATGTTTATTCATTTAAAAATAACTGAACCGGAAACTTGAATAAACTGTAATAATTTTGTGAGTACATTTGATGGGCCGGAACTTGGAATAGGAATCTCTTAAATATAGCTATTGGTTCTAAAGCGACGGTAGCGATAATTGAGGTAGTTAGCACGTTTACTACAAAACCAAAGGTCCTGGGTGCGTGCGCAGTATCCGACTAAATAATAAAAACATTTAGTATTTTTCTGACGTGCATTAGTGTGTCTTTATGTCAGTTGTTGTCGGAAAGTTTGAGGGCCGAAGGCATAGTCAAAGGTCACTGAACATAAGTAACATCAGAGCTCCTTCCTACGACGTATTATGGTAGCATCATTGGGGAAATAAAATAATTAATAAAAGAGGGTGCTAAAATACAGCTTCAAAATTTAATACATTTCCTTGACATCAGAGACGTTTCAACACTGCTAAATCTCTTCAACCAACAGTTGTCACCTCTATTACTATGCCTTTCTGATAACACCAATAAGTAGGCAATAAATGCCTGGGTGGTAGTTCTCATTTTTATCTTGGACCAGTAGTCAGTGGATGAACCCTACGTATGCGATGCAATGCGATGCGATGCATTATGCTAAAACTATATGAAAGGGATAGTGAGAGGGATGACAGGTCGTGAAGCTTCATTATCTTAGAAGTCTGCTTTTGCACACCTTCTGTTTATAGCAGTGTTGCAGCGCTTCTGATGCCTAGCAGAGGTATTCAATTTTGAAGCTTTGCTTTTAGTAGTCATACAGTTTACAATAAAAAAGTTTGTTTTTGGAAAAAACCGACAGTCATAGCACTGAGAATCCGGATTCGATCCGGGCTGATGACCCTAATATGAATGTACTTGCGAATGCATGAATGAATGTTTGTGTACATGAATGAAATGTTTGTCTTTAAAGTTTATAAAGAATCGAAGAATTTTACAAGCCAGATGTGTTTAAAACACAATGGATGTCAATATTGCATTTAAAATGGGTCGAAAGTCTATGATAAGTTAATAAATTATACTGAAAATATTAAAACATCATAAACATAAATGTGTGCATACATATGTATGTATGTAAATATATCAAATATGCGATGCAGAAGCATGCCAGAACATGTATTAACTTTTTGTAAAATTAACAGTGTGGTTTAATGGTGGTAAAAGAAAATTCTCAAGATATACAATACATATCACTATTGTATATATGTATATGTACTAAATTGATATACATTCATTTCAGTAATAAAAAATTTTATCTACGTTTTTTTTCTAAATATATAATCAAGAAGGGCGGTAAATTAAATACTGGCTAGGGAAGACCCTTACCGCTACTAGGAGTAGTGTTTATGAACACTCGTCATAAACTTTCCAATATCTGAATTGAAGGGAA
This sequence comes from Dexiosoma caninum, assembly GCA_963924685.1. Lineage (NCBI taxonomy): Eukaryota > Metazoa > Arthropoda > Insecta > Diptera > Tachinidae > Dexiosoma > Dexiosoma caninum. Next base: position 60,556,955 of record OZ004729.1, read on the forward strand.
GACGTCTGCAGAAAATTTGTTCCACATACGAACACTTTGGCTAAAAACGAATTTACGCAGTACGATTTGCTAGTAAATCGACCTCAAATGAATGCGCTCTGAATCTTATCGCATGTACAAAAATCCGTGTTTCGGGAATGGCTTCCTTGATATAATTGGAGTAGCGATAAAACAGCGACACACACCTCACATTGCGACGATACTCTGACGAGTCAATAGATTTGGCTTCTTCGACCTCTTCTTCTTTAGAGACCTGAGAAATGCAGTCAATCCAACGAACGTCACACTGAATTTTCATGCCAAAAATATCAAGATCTTCTGATTCCCTAATATCTCTACCATCCATAATCACGGATAACGCAGCAGTTTCAATCATGCGTTTATCGTTGCAAGATCCCAATTCAAAGTGTCATGTCACTCCTACTCTGCCTCATGGCACTAATAGTTACTAAAAATTTTTTAAACTGAATACGCTGGAATCGGTTTTAATACAATTTGGTAAATTATTCTATAAATAAATAAAAATGTTATTTGATTATCATTTTCGGTAAAATACCTTTAAGTTCATTTATGGTACGGGATCCCGGGATCCTGCACATTTAAAAAAAAAAAAAAACGGAAATTTTGTGCGGGAATTTTTTTTATAGCAACTTTAATTTGCTTTTTTTCGTTAGATCAATGCTGTTGGTTTAACAATTATATATAACTAGCTTTTACCCGCGGCTTCGCTCCCATTATTATCTTCATCGGTTATACAGTTTCGGAAAGTCAATCTTACCCCTACGTCGCCTCCTGGTTCTATTTAAAAAATATATATGTAGCATATGTGTCCTTTTAGACGCAAAACCATAAATATATTTAAATTTCATTAAAATCGGTTAGATAGTCTCGCTGGCGTGGAAATTGCCCCTACCTTCCCTCGTGGTGCTAGTTTTAAAAAAAGTAATACCCTATAACCTTCCCGAAGTTGCACAATTGCCAATGTGTCTTTTAAACTCAAATATATCCAAGTTTTAAAGTTCATCAGAATCAGCTATGTAGTTTTGGAGGGGCTGAAATTTTCCCTCTATCGCCCTCCTGGTCCTAGTTTTGAAAATCTGCATTACCTCTGAGCATTTTGGGAAGCAGATCTATCCATGTTCTAAATTTCATTAAAATGGGTTTGAACGTTTCTGAGGGGCTAAATTTCTCCCTATCGTCCTCCTGGTCCTAATTTATAAAAAAAGTAATACTCTATAACCTTCCCGGAGTTGCACAAATAAAGTGCACCAAATTTCTTCGCGATTGGTCCACAAATGGCGATTTGTTAAAAACCATGTGGAAGGAGTAGCATAATTAAAAAAGTTGGCGTAAGGTGGGCGTGATTAAAAAAAAAGTAGCCTTTAATTCATTCAAGATTCACTTGATGAAATTTGGTGCACTTAGTCTGCGCAACTCCAATTTCAGTATTTCTGCGGTGTCGTTGAACCTGAGTATTTCGAGTGGAATTTCGTCATCTGAACTGCTCCATTCTGAATCATTAAGAATTTCACTAAAACATTATTTCAGAATACTTTCATTCACATTATCCCAAACATTTGAGGCTAGATATTCTACATTTTTCAAAGATAACGTTTCTAATGCATCCATTAGATTAGGGGGGAACTGATTGTAATTTCGTATTCGAAAACAAGTGTTTATTTATTATTTTTCTGACAATTTTTCTCCCCATAACGACCACTGAGATACTTTAACTTTTAACGAATTCTATATTCATTTATTAGCACATTTAGCGATAAAGAATTTCCGGAAATAAAGTAACAGAAAAAGTAAAGAAACTGGATTTAAAACCTGCAACTATTTTTAAAGTTACATTTCTTTTAGAAGATATATTTGTAAGAGTTGTTATTTTCTTTAAAACAGTATTACTTCAGAAAAGTATATATCATAAAAATATACCTGAAAATATTTTCTTTAAAAAACGAAATGGCGTACGTTATTTCCTCATTTGCAAATAATTCCAATAATGATTTTTTCCTTTATCGTATTTGAATATTGGGATATCAAAATCTTAAAAAATAACTGTATTGCGATTTGAATCGAAATTTCTATCAAAATTTTATAAAATATCACTTTTAATCGAATATCGTTCGAAATCGAATGCAGTAATTAGGCCCCAGTAATGCGATGCCAGTGAAAAAAGTGTCTCCAACGAAGTCAATATGATGCTGAACTTGTGATCCGGAAGTAGTGCAAAATCGGATTAGTTGTACTTCTTTTTACATAGGATTGTCGTTGCCGGAAGTTTTCTTTTTTGATGCCGATTCATTGAATTCGAAGTAAATCAACTTTTTTCATGTTTCTTATAGAGATTTCGAATTTTTGTATAATGAAATCATTTCCATATTAATTTACTGTATGTTGTTCTTAATAAATTCTAGAGATGTTGAAATTATACAGTTATTGATATTTCGGAAGTAGATCGAAAGTAGTTCCTAGGGAATGACTGCTAATATTTTTCACTGGGATGCAGTGAAAATTGATTCAGCAAAGTAAAAAAGAGCACTCGTATCTTAAACGTTTTACATCGCTGCAGTTAATATTGGATACGTGGTCCATTGCTTACAAAATGGTCCTATGGTCCATGTAATAGTTACATGGAGTAGCTGTTGCTTTAGACCGATGTAAAGCAAAGGTGGCTTATATGGTCCACCCCAAGGACAGCGTAATGTTAAATAGACCATGTTCTTCCTATTTATTTGGATTGGTCGTGGACTACTCCTAGTCTTCTATGGACTACACTTTACATGCATGTATGGACTAGTCCCGTTATCTGTCTGTAGGGATTGAATTGGAATTCTTCTCCAGGAATTTTTTTACAGAAACTAATGTGCGATGCAAAAGTAGAGAGTTTTAGAAACGGCTTCCATGACTTTATTAGCAATAAAGCAACTAGTAATACAACAGTTACACAGTTAAGAAAACCACTAAAATGTTCACTAATGCCATCGCGAACATTTTTTATGGCACATCATTTTCGCACCCTTCACTTCAATTAAAAAAAATAACAAATTTAACATTTTCTGGTTATATCCGATGAATTGATATGACAGGCTAGTCCCGCAGTTATTGTTTCAGATGTGTGCGATAATGCGTGCCAAGATGAAAATTATGAATTACAGCAGATACAAAAAAGTATCTGTGTTTTTGAGAGTTTTTTGTTGTTGCTGCAACACAATATGTGTGTATTATTGCAAAAGACGCAATCTTAATCGTAATCTGAATGTAAAAGCAAGAACAACAACAATAATTACAACATGTACATATTTGTACAATTTCATTGTGGCTCTGTGTTATTTTATTATATTTGAATGTGAGAAAATAAAAAAAAAATTAAAAGAATGAACCCAATAAACGAGCATCCATCCATCCATCCGTCCAGTCACCCATCCTATCGATCAAGAAAAGTATCTGTGTGCAATTGTGCTTTTCTTGTTTTAGTTTTGTTTCTGTTTCTGTTTAAGTTTTAATTTATTTTCCGAATAAATTTCAATACTTTTTAAGTGTAGCTCTTAATTCTTTGGAATATTGTGCGTTATTTAGAATCCAGCAGTTGTCGCGATCGGAAGCATTTAAAATCGCCAATATTTCCTACGTTGAAAAGCAAAGTGATTCTTATTTAAGACAGAAAGATTAACTTTAAACGAGACAGAAAATAAAATAACACAATTGATTGAATATGATAACAATATGAAAAAGAAATATATACGTATATAAAAAAAATTAAAAGGATTATCAGTTCCTTATAATGAAATCAAAGTTTAACGAAATTTTAGCTAAAAAAGAAAATTAAACATCGAAATTATTAACAAACAGTGATACAATTAGCGACAGTAATTTAATTGTATGTCTACAGATTACCAAATGATTTTATATTTTTTTGAAAAATACAATAATTATGCAAATAAAGTGATAATTCTTTTCAATCTCATTTTAGTTTGTTGGAATTTATAGACTTGGCAACAACTCATAAAAATCTAATCGTATTATTAAGTGTTTTAATTCTCAGTTCAAAATAATTTGTTGGATTTGATTAGCAAAATGTTGCCCTTTCATTGGGGCATATTTGGTGTGATGCTATTGATCGCCTTTACGCATGGAGCATCAATTGTAAGTCAAATTTTAAAAATTCATTTATAAAAGAGTTAATCATCAATAGCAAGTATAAAAATGCAAATATAACATTTTAATATTTGCATGAGTACACAATATTTAAATTAAAATTAATAATAAAACTATTAAATTCGTGTTAAAGAGCACCAAGTTTATGACACTCTTCATTAGCACTTTCTTTTAATTTGTAAACTCAAAGTTCCCATTGTCGGACACTCTCCGTAATCCTATGAAAGGATTTACTTTATGTTATATTGAATGCTGCATATTCATGTCATTCATAATGCTTCAAAGAATATATTTCTTTTAATGTTTCACCATACGAAATTATGGTATCAAAGATTTGTATATCAACCTCCTTTCCAGACTCACTTCTCAGTTATATGTATTATGTATAAACATTGTCATCCTCAGCTGCAGCACATTTCTGTCTCAATAGTATACAAATATGACGGACCAAAAAAAAACTTTTTAATTGATTTACTGTGAGCTAAAAATCATTGTTTATTATTTTATCGCTTCTACCCGTTGATGAGAGCATTATACAACAACATTTTTATATGAATTCCGTTTCCGGTTATAGAAACTCCCGCATATGCGATTACATTCTGTTTAGGAAAAAGTATAAATAACTTGGATCCACTAAAGTTATTCAATTTTATAGAACCGTATGCAGCAGAGCTCCATAAATTAAAAAAAATATATAGTATATGCCACGGATAAAAATTTTTTAATTTTAAATAACATTAAATAACATATTTCAATTAAGGATTAAGGATTAAATGTGGCTGAAATTAAGTTTTTAGCGCTTAAAGAATACGTACTTGAAGCAATTGTTCTGTACTTAATTTACCGTAATTTTGACACTGCTTGGACTTGTTTTAAGGACGGATGGATTGATTTTTGTTTCGAGTGAAGATTTCCTTTAATCTAAAGCTTTAATAGCACTCTTTTGATTTCGGTTCTCAAATATTTCTAGTGTAAAATTAATATTGCGCAATGTTTTCGCCCATATTTTGTTTGTAAAGCGAGGGTTTTTAATTTATTTGCACTGGTCATTCATTACGTAGCATTTTTTTGCTCGCTGTAAGTTTTCACTTTTAAAATTAACTAGAAAAAATTTTAATATTTATTTCATATATTCTGAAAGAGAAAATGTTATTGAGTTTTTATTATCCAAAATAGAATTTATATTCTTTACCCCCCGAAAGTATTATTCCCTACATAGTGGGTTACACATTAGCACCAGCACCAGTAATTAAATCCGATATTCACTGAACACCAGTAACAAAAGAGTCCTCCGTTCATCATAGTGGAACCATAGGGTCCTGGCTATAACACAAGTCTCCTCGCTCTCCCACTTCACTTGAGCAAGTTCATATAATTCTTAAATAATTAATGCCCTACAATATCTCATAGGAATGTCAGTGATTTGGATGCTCACTGTCTCATCCAATGCCGTCCCTCTCCCAGGAAATAGTACCGCTACACATACATATATGTATAACAGGTATATATTTACCGCCAGGTACGTCAAATACATACCACTTACAGCATCGATGACCGCTTTACTATCAATAAATATATATGTATGTGTGTAGATATCCCACGAAGGATTAGCTAACATTAAAATTCGGCACATATAAACCTCCGACGGAGGATGACGCTGTGATATATTTAGCATGGAAATCAAGCGCAGTAAAACAATTTTATGCGAGTTCTTAACTGTAGAGTTAAATGCGAATATGGACTAACTTAAAAAAATCACATAATTTCTTAATGTTCAATTGTTTACTTTTTGAATACTTTTTACAACAAAGTCAGACGATGTTTTAAAGGTATCACACGACATGCACGTATTTGCGGTCGGAAATTTGACAATCAGATGTAAAAAACATGTCGTCTAATGAGAACTTTACACTACTGTTGGCAACGTAGAGTGCAAAAAAACTAAAAGGGTATACAAGATGTGGAAAAATTAAAAAAAAAAATGTTTCTGGCTTCATTTTCAACTGGCTCAGCTTTTTGTTTTGTATGAGAACCGAACTACATACTTTAAAATAGCATAACTATTTCATGTGTTGTTTTAGAAGTTCCAAACAAGTGTATCCTTAAATTGACAAATGTTAAAGTTATCGAATGTGCTTGCTTTTATTAAAAGATTGACCATTCATTGATCATAATGACACGCTCATATAGGAATACGTTATCAATGCTGAACTTTATTAATTATGAAAATACATCAGGCAACAAACAATTTTGTTCCTCATATAACATATTTTTTAACAGGGAACAGAAGGTCAGCGCAGATAGTGCACTTTAATTAAGTTCAGTCTGATCAATTTATTAATAATAATAATAAATATAATAATAAAAATAATATTAATAATATTAATAATAATAAGAATGATTAAATTTGCACTATGACTTTAACTAACTTGTGCTTTTTTAAAGAGAAGATTGTAATTTAAATTCCTCCTTTAAGATAAGATTTTATATACATATATATTTTTTTTATTTGGTATAGTTTACGTAATAAACCGTTTCATAAAAAAATCTCTTAAATCTCAATCTTATAGATTAAATGTAGTTTAATTGATTAATGGTATATTTTTTTTACAAAATACCGAAGCGTGTTTCTTCCCATTTGTCAGCATAACTTAAGTGTAATTCTTACGAATCAAACTATAAAAAAAGCTATCGAATAAAAGAACATTTTCGAGCATTTGTGAGTCTGACAAAGAAGGTATGGGAACCTACATACACTTATGTAATTATAATTTAATAAAGTTTAACATTTCTGGCTGCTATTCGTTGTTATTTTATTCACTTTTAATTTTAACAGGAAATTACAAAGATTCATGATAAGAATTTATTAATTTGATGCTTCGAAAGAAATGAAATACAAGGTCACCAAAATGTTTGAAAAATTATTGGAAGCAAAAGAAAAATTAAACTAATAAACAAATAACTTGAACTAAAACTCAAAATTGAAGTGAAATAAGCACAAATAAACAAATGATGCGTGAAATTAATCCGTGAAAAATTCAAAAAGTGGGTCTTCTTGTTGATAAAGTTGACATTAAAGATGAACTTACTATTTCAAATGTTTAATCACACATTCTCAATTTTATTCAAAACTATTTATATTGAACGCACACATCATCAGCATATTGTTGGGGAGAATAGTATGGGTGTTTGCTAAAATAAAAATATTTAATTCTTAAATTGCACATACCAACACAGAATGATTTTTAAATCGACCAAGGAAGGGTAAATAGTAGGGATGCCAGATTAGATTGATTTTTAAATGTTCCACGATTTTCCGGGATTTTGGAATCATAGCGTTTTCTTAATATACAACCATTGTTTTATTAAACAACACTTTAATTATGAATTTTTTAAAGGTTTTCCATACTTGCATATGTATGTATGTAAATTTTTAACAAAGAAAATAAAACAAAGCAATACATTTTATATAATACGATAGCCAAACACGTAAACGTTATTCACATCATTTTGGAATTGGTTGATAATATTTTTGTCAATTTAATCAAGGACTTAATAGTTATAGCTTAAATTCGATAAAAATTGCGCATAATTATAATAAATAACTTTTTATATTATTTTTTAAGCGGAATTATTATTTGTACGTTTTTGGATTAATGATTGAATTTTGTATGAAAATTTGGTCTCACTTCTATTTTTATTTTGACCTTTATTAAAATTTGCTACCTATTTGGTAGCGAAATATTGAAAAATAAATAATTATTAAAAAACTTTTCATAAAAAAGACCATCGCTCAAAAATAAATATAATTAAAAAAAAAAAAGTTTATTAAATCTTTTATAAATAAAAAATTCTTTATGAATACGGCAGTTTATTTTAAAAATTATAGGTGTATAAAATAAAAGTATTCCTGACGCTTACATATATTGTGATATATGTATATTATCACTTACTTTTAAAAGTTGTAAATAAGAAATAATATAACAGCTATAACTCATTTTGTGTAATAAAGTTTAGTTACACAAATTGTTCTATAAAAGATGTGTTTCTATAGGTCAGAAATTTAAATTAAAAAAAAACAGAAAAGAATTGTCTTTTAATTCATTGCTTTATTTGAAAAGAATATATGTATATTTTCTTATTAGAAACCTGTAAAATATTATTAATATAAAAAAATTTTTTTTTAAATGCCGTCGAAGTGTACGCATGATTTATTTAAATTGACCGAAAAATAAAACACACTGCACTCACGCACTCTTACAGTTTTATTTACTACCCAATAATATTATATTTTTTTATCTTGGACCAGCACTCCTGACCACTACACATTGACATCTGATTTTAACCTTCGTACGTTAAAAGTGAGGGAGTTTAATCGGCAGTATTTATGGTATTAAGTAACTATTTATTCAACACGAGTCAAAATGAATTACGATTATATATTTATTTATGTTTGTTATATATTATATATTTCATTTGGTGCTAATACCAAAATCGTCAGTAGACCTTTAACCAAATTCTTTAAAAACGCTAAAAAATTCCAAATGTTCATAGAAAGACTCCCAAAAAATTTTTGAGAATTACTAAATACGAGTATACAAACAGAATAAAGTCAATAGCTTCGACAAACTTTGCTTTATACAACAAACATTTTATTATTCGATTTAAATATATTTAACATATTTAGAATTTTAATCGAACTGTATTTATTAGATATAATGAAATTTTTGTCGTGTTCAAGTTCACAGTTAATTTATCACAATATTGTGAAGAAATTACATTCCTGATTAGAATAAGGGAAAAAGAACAGTTAATCTCCAACACCAGTTGAGTATAATACGTATTTTTTATGCCACTACGCATGTCATCAGTACTCTTTGTGTCAAGAGGTAGGTTGTTGTAAAGTCATCAATATCACATATTTAACTCGTCAGAACTTAGGAAAATGCATACGAGAATAATCGTTACTGTCTACATACTATTAACAAAGGTTGCCAGCTTTCTTGTTCCAAGAAAAATTGCATAAGGAAATACAGTTAACAAGTTGTATAAAACTAATTTCGTTCTTTCTCTTAGTAACTTTTAAAACCAAAAATTTCCTGGGTTCGACCCCAGTTTCAGAGGAAAATCATAAAAACAAATCGCATTTTTCGGTTGTGCATTAGTGTGTCTTTGTGTCAGTTGTTGTTGGAAGGTTTCAGTGACGCGATGGCATCTTGACTGCTCACTGAACAGTACCAATCCACAGGCGCCTTCCTTCGTCGATATTGTGTAGCAGCAGCGAAGTAAACTGTTTACTAAAAATCGCTACTAAAAACAAAGCTTCAAAATAGACTACTTGGCATCAGAGGCGCTGCAACAGTGCTACGAGGGCGGATCAATAAGTCCGTGAACTTTCGAACTTCCCTCGTAGTTATATGAAATGCAACACAGTTTCCATCAAGTACCACCTGTTAATAGACTACTGTCAAATTTTGAGCAAGTATCGTCATTTACTTTGCGTTTAACAGCTGTTCAAAACATACAACCTCGTGTATTTTTCTAAAAATGGAAAAAAGTGAATTTCGAGTGCTCATTAAACATTATTTTTTGCGAAAAAAAAAACCGTCAATCAAACCAAGGAAAAGCTACATAAATACTAAGGGGACTCTGCACCATCGATTTCAATGGTTTACTGACTTTGGTTGTGGTCGCACAAATACAAATGACGCTGAACGTTCTGGACGGTCAATTGAGGTCAGTACACCCGAAAATGTCGAAAAAATCCACGATATAGTGTTGGCCGATCGAAGAGTAAAAGTGCGTGAGATTGTTGATGCCATAGGCATTTCATATGGCAGTGTGGTTTCGATTTTAAATGATCAGCTGGGTTTAAGAAAGTTGTCTGCAAGATGGGTGCCGCGTTTGCTCTCAATTGACCATAAACTTAAACGTGTGACAACTTCAAAGGATTGTTTCGAATGGTTTAACCGCAATCCGAATGAGTTTTTGTGGCATTTTGTAACTGTGGATCCATTACTGTACTCCGGAGACCAAGCAGCAGCCTAAACAATGGGTTGATCCGGGTGAACCTGCTCCGAAGAAGGCTAAGTTAAGTTTGTCGGCCAATAAAGTGATGGCAAGAGTTTTTTGGGATGCACGCGGGATAATCCATATCGATTACCTCCAAAAGGGAAAAACAATAAACGGCGAATATTATGCCAACTTATTAGACCGATTTAATGACGATTTAAAAAGAAAACGACCTCATATGGCCAAGAAAAAAATTATTTTTCATCAAGATAATGCACGAGTGGACACGTGTGCAGTCTCAATGGCTCAACTCTATGAATTAAGCTACAAATTGGTACCTCATCCGCCATATTCTCCGGATTTAGCCCCTAGTGACTACTTCCTATTTCCAAACCTAAAGAAATGGCTCGGTGGACGAGAATTAGCTCCAACGATGAAACCAAATGACTAATTTAAGGACCTCGAAAAATCCTATTTTTTGAAAGGGATACAAAAACTGGCGAAACGTTGGACTAAGTGTATTGAGTAAAAGGAGATTATGTTGAAAAATAAATTTTTGTTTAGCAAAATAAAAACTGTCACGGACTTATTGATCCGCCCTCGTATAAACAAAAAACCCGCAAAAGCAGAGTTGTACGATAGTGAAACTTTACAAAAAAACATTCAGATAATTTAAACAAAATTCGAGCGTCAGTTTGTGTATTTCATACGAAAAAAATTAATTATTTATTTATTTAAGAATTGAGCCCAAAAATAAATTGATTACAATTTTAATAATTATATATATATTATAATTTTAATAAATATATATTATTTAATTACATATGATTCTAATTTCAAAATTGTGATTTTTCCCGAAAACAAATATATGAAATGTTTAAGTTCGACTGAATTTGGCGATTCCATTATATTGAATGTCTGCAAATACTTAAAAAACACTTGTTATATTGAACGCATAAACAGGGGAGTGTTTGTACATTCAGAAAAGGTAATTGTTGAAATAAATAAATTTAGATATTTAATATAAACTTTGGGTTTTATTTTTCCTTGGAAACCTACCTTCCCACATAAACATTTGGTCCTTCGAGCCTGATTAATTCGATATATTGGATTAATTAAATTTGGATTTTTTTTAATTTTTTTTAAACAAATGTTAATCTCGAGCACCGCATCACCTTTCATAATTTTTTCAACCTTGGTATTTTAATAAACGAAGGAAAGAAAGGTATGTTGAAATCAATTTTTTTGATTTTAGATTTGATTTGAAAGAAAGAAAGAAAAAAGATAAACTAAAATAACATGAAGTGAATAGTGTGAAGGCAAAGGCAAGGGGAAAGTATGTATATGTGGAGGATTTCATATTGTTGTGCTCACATCCATACTAATATACAATTTGGATTTGGTACAAAAATTCTTAGTGATTGATTATTATTTGTTTATTTTTTTTTATCTGGGACAAGCACTCAGGAGATGACCCCTACATATGATATGCATTGTGCTGGAAGTACAGGAAATGTATAGTTAGAGAAATTACAGAAGGTGAAGCTTAATTAATTATTTTACAGCTCTGCTTTTGCACGTTCTTTGTTTATAGCAGTGTTGATGCTTCGATTTAGTAGCCATTTTTATTATTATTTTCCTTCGCCGGTGCTACACAATACCGACCAAGGAGGGCGACCTGATGTACCTGTGGATTGGTTACAGCTGATCCCGTTATTGATCAGTGACTAGTGACTATGGCTTCGCCACTGAAAAATTCCGACAACAAGTGACACAAAGACACACAAAATGCACATGAGAAAAATGCGAGATGTTTGTTTTATGGGTCTCAAAATTGGGGTTGAAACCAAAACTTTTTGGTTTTGTAGTCAACGTGCAGACTAATTCAGCCATCGCCACCCTCGTAAAACTTGAAAATTGGAAGACAATTTGCACTATATTTCTTCAACTAATTTTATTGTAAATTGCTAGCAGTTATTTTATATGTATTTTTTTGCACGGGCAATGTTATTTGGCTTACAAACCTATAACCCCAAAAAAACAAAAATTCTTCTGGTGATTTACCAAATTTTTTTTAAACTATTTCGTGCAAACATTTTAGCATTTGTGATAAAATTACACTTGGTGGCACCAAAAATGTAGAAAAGCATTAAAAAATAAAAGCACCAAGCATTGACTCAAGAATTTTTCCCGTCGAAAACTTTGAAAAGCACTAAAGACGGTGCGAAAGCACCTAGTTGACCACGCTGTAGGTAGTTCTTGTGAGATAATATGAGACACTGAAACTAAATATCTCTCAAAGAGAGAGGAACGTTCATCAGAGACAAAACAAGATTTATTTATAGAGGATTTGTTCATAAAAAAATTCACCAAAAACAATCGATAAAACTGAGAACTTGGAGACACCTGGTCCATAGACTTCCACGTGGTACATACAAATAATATTAGGTATTTTTTACGACGCTACCTGACTACCACAAATTAATATTTGCTGGAGAATCAACACGCACTAAAAGCACTAAATTAAAAGTGGAACAGCACCAGTTAAGTGCCTGTTTTTAAAAAAGCACCAAGTTGACTAAAGTGTGCACTGTTATGACTGAAAAATCACTAAATCTATTGCGAAGGCATGACTGTTCTTTTTATCTTGGACCAGTACTCAAGAACTCTTTTCTACGAAAGCAATACAATGCACCGGAACAAGGGAATTATATTCTGAGAACGGGGATAAAGAGAGTAGTGTTTGTGGGTATATAAATTGAACAACAACATCAAATTTTACGCGTTCTCCACATACGATCGGTTCGGCTAAAAATCGTATTTCCTCTGTAAATTATAATGCGATTAACAAAGTTCCTTAACTTATTTCTAAAGAAATTAGATGTATTACGAATATGCCAATAGAAATAATTATATTTTAAATCACTCTTTACTAAGGATTTTTAAAAACGTGTGTTTTTTTCCTTCTACAGAATTCAGCAGCGAATGAAGATAATATTGAATTGGTTGAAGATAGTGAACGATCCAAAAGAAGCTAGTAAGTTGAAGTAACTAAAATATGTTAAGTAAGTTAACATTTTAATTATAGCAATCACATTCCATATGCGTTTATTATTTGAAATGGCAACTTTAATGTCCATATGTACAGTGTGTGGTAAAATCTTAAATTTGTTCATATTCATACATCCAAGAGAGCTGATTATCTTTCGAGTGCGACAAAACTAACAAATAAAATAGTTTATAACGTGATTTAGTATTAATGTTTTAAAATTTACAAATACAAGGTGGGCCAAAAGAAACCACCCTATTGGAAGATGCTCTTATTTTTGCAAATGGCGCCAATGTCAAATCTGTTTTGACATTTGTGAACTAGACAGATGTAGAATACAAGTGAACAAGCCATGGAGCGAACACTCCCCAAGAACGCGGAATAATCGTGTCTATTTTTTCGCGTAACAATTCGTCTGTGGTGTTGGCGCAGCGCCAATTCCGTCGCCTATTCCCCGGTCGTCCGACACCGACTGCGCAAACACTGCGCCGTTTGGCCACCAACCTTGAAGTGTATGGGACCACATGAGACGCTGCCAAGACTGGCCGGCCTCGGAGCGCCCGTTTTCGAGGACGCCGCTGGTCAAACGACAACAGTGGACGGTGCGCGCTATAGGGCCATGTTAACCGAGTTTTTTTGCCGCAATTGAACTAATTAAGACTGGAGGACATGTGGTTCCAACAGGACGGAGTAACGGCACACACTGCGCGACCCACCGATTTTGTGAAGACGTCGTTCCCGGGTCGCCTCATTTCTCGTTTTGGCGATTTGCACTGGCTCGCCTTGTATTTGTATGTACGTATCGATTGCCTCAAGTAGAAATGCCCTAGCTCGTATTTTTTACAAAATTGAGTTTTTCAGTCATTCTAATACATTTCACAAGTTTACAAGCATTGCATTTACAAGCATTACAGTTTACAAGTTGCATTGTAATAACAACAGTTTCTATTAGGTTTTTAGCTTCTCCTGTAAAGTTACAATTATTTGAGTTAAGGCCTTCCTGCTTGAGATTATCGTGGTTCTAATAATGCAAGCTGACTTTTAATTTTCAAATAAAAGCGGGAAAAAATGTATGATTAAAATAGAAAAAGAAATTTATAATTTGGTTATTTTGCTATATACATACATATTATTAATATACATGTTATTAATATTAATTTATAATACAATATGGTCTGTCCTTTGGATATCTTCAATATCGACAAATAAAGTAGAAATTTTATGACGTTGTTTATAAAACGGGGTCCTTGTTTTCCATGCAGGTTGTCTATTAAGCCATAAAGCATGTTTATAACAATCTACAAGATCAATTAATAAAGTCTATGCAACGAATAAATTATGTAGAAATTCACTGTCGAACTTCGTATGAGAATGAAAAATGTGTCTGCTCCATCAGCTAAGCTCTTGCATTCACCTTGTTAATGCACGTTAGTTTTTTTTTTAGTTTTTAGTTGTCAGTTCACAATCAACAAGAATTTAATTTCTTTAACAGTAAACGTGGTCAGACGCAATCTCAGTACTTAAATTTCGGACAACCAGAACTGGATGGCAAAGCTGACGCCGAAGCTACAGAGGGCGGTTCCAGGTCTACAGTTTGTACGTAAATGCATCTATTCAGTTAAGCTTTTTAATTAAAATTACAAATTTTCTTTTACAGCTGGAACTCATGGTATGGGACAAGCTCAGAGTCAATTCTCTAGTGGAGACTGCAGCGGCTGCGGTGCTGGCAGTCCACTTTATGGTAATTTTTTTCATTTACTGTATGTATAATGATTAGCAAATGATTACCAAATCTTTTATGTTTTCATTCACAAGAATACTCCACAGGATCGCCTGACCCTCTGACATTGGGCGGAAATGTTATTTCTTATTCAGATGGTAAACCTTCTTCAATAATTGGATTACAAGGTGCAACTCCAATTGGAGCTTTTAGTCCAAGTGGTTCTTTCGCACCCAGCTCTGGTGGTCAAGCACGTATGCCAGGAGCGGGAAATGTATTTGCGCCAAGTGCAGGTGGTGGGGCCGGACAATTAGGACAGCCAGGAATAAGTGGAGGTTACGCTCCTGGCCATGTTGTTGCAGGAGTTCCTGGAACTGATGGTTCAATTGTTGCGGATAATTCTGGTACAAGACCAATAGGTAGACCTGTCGCTGGGGGCGCTTCTGCTCCCGGTAGTTCATATGCCAATGGTGTTGGTGTTGGAGGGCAAATAGGAAGACCCGGCTCTGGTGGCGTTTATGCTCCAGGTAGTGCCATTGCTCCGGGTACAGCTGGCGCAGGACAAATTGGAAGACCCGGAGGTGACGGTGCTTATGCTCCAGGTAGTATGTATACATCCGGTACTGGAGGCACAGCCCAAATAGGAAAACCTGCGGCTGATGGTGTTTATGGGCCAGGTAGTACGTATATTCCCGGTGCTGCTGGTATAGGACAGATAGGCAGACCTGGAACTAATGGCGCTTTTGCACCCGGTGGTAGTGGTGCAGGACAACTTGGAAGGCCCGGAACTGATGGAAGTTATGTTCCTGGTGGTATGTATGCGCCAGGCAGTGGACAGATAGGAACACCCAGCTCTAGAGGTGCTTTTGCTTCTGGTGCAGGTAGTGGACAGATGGCAACACCCAGCACTGGAGGAACTTTTACTCCAGGCAGTGCATACCCTTCCGGTATTGGCAGAGCGCAGCCAATAGAAAGACCCGGCGTCGGTGGTGGTTATCCTCCTATTTCTGTAGCATCTGCGGGACAAATAGGAACGCCAGGTATATATAGTATATAGTTACATATCATTGAAAACAATTATAAAAGAAATCTTTAGGAATTTCATTTGGTCCTGGTTATGGTCCCAGTGGTAGTGGTATCGGTAGTGGAACTCCAGGTAAATTTAATTATACATAAATACACATAAATACGTAAAAATATTAGAGTTGGGCAACAATCAAATTATTATGATTATTCCCTTGTACCCGTAGAATGCTGCCTCATGTCTAATTCTTTCTAAGTAAAATGTTACGTTCCAAACCATCCCCACTCTAATAAGTTTATGTATTTTTAACTAACACATTATATACAAATATTTTAGGTCCCTTTTGGCGAAAGCATCGTATGTAATAAAATTCAATTTAAAAATTCAGTTCGAACATGCCGAGATAGTTGAGAAAAATTTAGTTTGTTGAAAGAACGCTAATATTTCTATTTAACATAAATTTGTATGGCACATACGATAACTTGGGTCTTTTTTTATCAACAATTTCGCACAAAAGAGACGTTCACACACATACATACATTTATTATTTAAGAATTTAATTTGTCTTTTAATGTTTTGTATTATTTTAATATACGAGGGTTTGGCATACCTGGTATTGGTGGAATTGTTCAACAAGGGCAGATGCAACCACAACCACAACTACCACAACTGATTGCGCCACCTGCAGTACTACCTGGACAAGTTCAAGGTACTACATTGTCATTGCTTTCGCCAAATTGTAAATTACATAAAACAAGTAAGAACGGAATGTTTTCAACTTTAGACGTTCTCGTTTGAAGACGGAAATTTAAAAATTTTGATTTTGTTGGTGCTTCCATTATTTGATTTCTTTTACCAACGAGTTTATCTTTTCTATCTTCTTTTTATGTACTCTAACCCCACCGCCCCCGCCCCAAGGTTAAAAATCTCAATAATATAGCACCTTTTTATCTTGAACCTGCACTCAGGAGATTACCCATACACATGCGGTGTATTGTGTTGGAACTAGAGGAAAAACATAGTAGGAGAAATGATAGGAGGTAGAGCTTCACTATCTTACAGCACTGTATTTTGTACGTTATTAGTTTTATAACAATGTTGTAGCGTCACTGATGTCAAGGAGACGTCTTAAATTTTGAAGCTTCGTTTTAGTAGCCATTTTTTTAAATTATTTTACTTCGCCGGTGCTACACAATACCGACCAAAGAGGCCGTTCCGATGTGCTTGTGGATTTGTTACAGCTGAAGCCGTTACTATTCAGTGGCCAGTGGCTATGCCTTCTCCACTGAAACCTTCCGACAACAACTGAACACAAATGCGCATCAAAAAAAATGCGAGATGTTTTTAAGAGTCTGGAGTTGAACACAGAAAGAATTTTTCGTTTTGTAGGCAACGTGCAGACTACTTCGACCATCGCCACCCACTTTTGATTACTTCTCAAGGCTAGTTGCATGACGTCAGTGATAATAGAGTCCAGATAAGACTTGATTAAATGTCAATGTTTATCTATCTCTTGTACTCAATAGATTTTTTGACGTTTGGAGAGACCTTGGCACAAGTGAATTAGACATATTTGAAGGGTAATACTTTCAAAAGGAACAAAATAATTCTTGGTAAAAAAATAAATACTTTTAAAGAAAAAATAGGAACTCATTTCATATGTTTATATCATATGCATATTTCTACGTAACACGTAGTATATACGGAAGAAGCCAATCTGTAGCATATCAATTTACAAAATAGTTTCTTCTTAAAAATGTGTAATTTGCTACTAAAACAAAATAATAAATATTAAAGTAAAACCCTTGTATCTGAATTTATTATTATTACGCTTACAGTTCTGTATATAATCGGTGATGTTTTGCCTGTGAGCTCCCACGTAGTAGTCTTTTTGTGTGGCAGCAGCAAACTTTCCATTAAATAATGAAATAATTATTTGTATAAAATTATTATAGGACAACAGACTGGAATGGGCTTTGGTTCACAAGCTCCTGGATATGGACGTACTGTGGACCAACAAGGGCCAGCTTACACACCAGGTGTGCCAGGGAAGCAACAAATTACCCAATATCCTCCTGGTGGTCACCAATTACCAACGCATGGAACGGATGGACGTCGCCCTGGTGCTGGTGCTACTGGTCAACAGGTTTCAACGTATGGGCAGCCCGTACAACAAATTCCCGGAAGACAAATTACACATGGCCCATATTATAAACCAAGTGAGCAATAAATATTTAAATTAGAAAAACTTTTAAATCACTTAAGTAAATTCTATTTTTTCGAAGGTGCTGGCTTTTCTCCTGATCAGCAACAGGTTCCTCAGCATGGTACAGGGCAACATGTAGTCGGCTACCCACAACAAACCGGTTATACACCAGGCTATGGAGGAGTACCATCTAGAGGAGCCGGAAGTACAGTTATTTCAGCACCACCAGAAACACACTATCAAGCTGCAGGTCCACAACAAATTTTACAACAACCGGGAAGGGGAACAATCAGTAAACCTGGAACTGCTGGCATTCAACAAGGTTTTGGTGGAGCTCAACAACCCAGTTCAGGATATGGTCAACCAGGAACTGGTGGTTATCAGCCCGGTGTTGGATTTGGTCAATCTGGAGGTGGTGTCCAACAGGGCCCTGTTGCACCAAGTGGTGGTGCCGTACAACCGGGTATTGTTTTTGGTCAACCAGGAACTGTTCCTGTTCAAGGTCGAATTTCAACGGAAGGTAAAGTTATTCAACCTGGTACTAGTTTTCTACAACCAGGTTATGGTCAGCAAGGAGGTGTACAGCCGGCGGGAAGTTTTATTCAACCAGGTGGTGTTCAATCAGGAACTGGATCTATTCAACCAACTGGTGATCAGTATCAAGGTGGTCAACCAACCAACGGTTTTGTTCAACCAGGTGGAGTTCTACCAAGTGCTGGATTTGTTCAACCAAATGCTGACTTTCAGCCTGGTGGTATTCGGTCTGGCGTGGTTCAACCTGGTTTTGTTCAACCAGGTACTGGTACTCAACCGACTGGCGGGTTTTCACATCCGAGCTTAGGTACGCAAACAGGTACAGGGCATGGTCAGCCGGGCGTTGGTATCCAACCAGAAATGGTCTATTCCCAACCAAGTTCTGGTATTCAACATGGCTTAGGAGGTTTATTAACTCAACCAACAGGTGCTCTTCAACCTGGCACCATTCTCGACCAAAGAGGAATTGGTTATCAACCAGGTACAGATTCATTCGGGTCACAAGGTGGTATACCTGGAACTGGAGCTCAACAAGCTCCCGGCTTTACTCCTGGATATGGTTCGACAGTCGCAGTTCAACCAGGAACAGGTAGTGGTTATCAACCAGATCTTTCTAGTGGAGGATTTGTTCAACCGAGCATTGGCACACAACCAGCACTTCATCAACCCGAACGTCCAGGAGTCCAGCATGTTCCAAGATTCGGAGGACAAGTTGGACAACAACCCGATACCCATGTGGGAGGTGGATTAGGTCCATTCACCGGAGCAGGGTATAGTCCACTGCCTGGTGATGGAGTCCAACAAGGCGCTGGTGTACAACAGGGTTCAAGATATGGAAGTGGTTTTGATAATACTTATGGCCAACCAGGTACTGGCTACGTTCAACCAACTGGAACTGCTCAGTACGGGCAATCTGGAAGTGCGCTCAGACAACCTGATGCTGGAATACAGTTGCCGGGAGCCGGACATCAGGCTGGTTATGTTCAACCTTCAAGTAGCGGAGCTACACAATATGGTCAAGTTCCACAGCAAATACTGCAACCAGGTTCAACATACGGTGTACAACCGTCGGGAGTACAACAAGGTATTCCTGGAACAGGAGCTGTAGGTAAGCAGTTATTCTCACAAAATATATTTATGATATGCCAGTTATCAATGCATTTTTATTCTCAAGTTTCTGGTGTTGGCGGTGCCGACGATGCCTTCTCTCAAGCTGAATCTTCAATTGGTAACGGACAAGCAGCGGCAAGTGCTCAAGGTAAAAACAATGGTGGTACCGCAAAAACTCAAGTGCAGGGTACATACAGCTCAAGTGGATCCTTCAGCGCCAGCGCTATGACTTCTGACAGTGACCGAACAGCAAGCTCTCAAGTAACCGGTGGTGTTGAGGGTGCTATGAGTCAGTCACAAGGCCAAGGTGGAGCTGCTCAGTCTCAAGCACAAGTTCAACTAAATGAAAAAACCGGAGGTACTAAAGCCTCATCACAGAGTGGTGGAGTAATTCATCAAAGTCAGAGTGAGGTAAAATAACTCGAGCACCCTAAAGAAATTTAAGTATTTTGTTTGCATTAATCGCACAGGTGCAAGCTAATGATAAAGGTGGTTTAGCGGATGCCCAATCGAGTGGTCCAGGCCAAACGTCTTCTCAAGCTCAGATAGGTTTTAGACCTGGGCAAGATGGTGAAATCGTACGATCAGCAGACGGCGGTCAAGCTTCTGCTCAATCAGGTGTACATTATGGAAACAGTCAGTCTCAAATTCAAGGAGCATCCAAGTACGAATCACTAATTGCTACTCTGACTTTTCATTCAATTCATTACGTAATCGACATTTTATTCTAGATATGGCGTTTCGTATCACGGTGCTGCTCAATCCGCTTCTGGTACTAAAGAACAAGTTGCTACTTACCGTGAACAGAACAGAGATCTCTTTAATACAATCAGCCAATTTGGAGGCACTGATGCGTAACATTGTAAATTTCAACAGAATTCCGAACAAACTTCTAATTTTATATTTCGATTACAGAGTAACTGACCGTGTCGATGCTGTTTACAATCCAGCACTTACTTCTGAATCTGACATTCCTGATTTACAATTAAAATCTTCCAAAACGAACAAAGAAGGTGACTTTGGTTCGCTCTAACAATTCAATATCATTTTAATAAGTTTTTTTTTCTCGTCATTTTAGTGGCAAACACAAATAAATTAGATGATGATTCAATTCTACCTGATGACGAAGAAGAAGAGGAACCCTACGATGAATACGAAGATGAAGAAGATTATTATAATGAAAATCCCATTAAAATGGAAGCGAAAAGCAACGATGATAAAAAATTACAATCCTCATCCCTATATCGCACTCATACCCAAAAGTCCCCCACCCAAAGTCAACAAGCCGTTATTGCTGATCCTAGCAAAAAATATAATTTAGTACAGAAACAAAATGGACGCGTACAAGCATATCCATCACGCACAACTACTGAAACCGTGCCAAATGGTTTCCGCGGCACGGTCAACATTGAGAAAAAATTCCATACTAAATCATTAGAAAGTCACAAGTTCGATAACAAATTAAACGTTACGGCAAACGAGAAATTTGAACACAATCAACGAACCCCCGACAGTTTTGTCACAGTAACCAAATCCATTACTGGCAGCATGGACAATTCTAAAAATCCTCCTCAAGACAACAAAAACTTCCAATCCACTTATTACACCAAATCATCTACATGTGGGTACTTCACCTTCTCCTGCAACATTGTCTATGGTGCCAACGGCCGTAGCAAGATCTGTCGCCCCAAAACACCCACCAACGGAAAATGCTAGAATCGCTCCTGCACTATTCTATGCATAATTTTAAATATTATGAGTAACTAATATAATACATATGTATGTATGTATGTGTATGTACATACATATATTATCAAATACACATAAGTACATAAGTATAAGTCGTAGTAATTCCATATGTCTTTTTAATTTTATTAATTTTTATATCTTCCACTTGATTATTTAATATATGTATGTATGTAGTATACGAGTATATTTTAGGTTTTTTACTGTTTGATCTAACTTTAAATTTTTTGTTACTTCAATTGAGGTTTTCTTTATTAAAACCAAAACGTTCAATTTTCACTGCCTCTTTTGTTAATTATACATGCTCACATTTAACAATCTTATTAATAAAATAAAAAGAAACCATTCAAAACAATAAATATTTCTTTTATTTTCTGTTATTTTATTTGTCTCTTTAAATGTGCGCAAAAAGGGCCGAGGCCGTCCTTCGTTATACGAGTACGTCACCTTTTTCAACTGCCAACTAACGGTACAGTCACATATCGCGCCTTTGGTGCAGCAATACCGTCGTAATTCAAAAAATCGTGAACTGAGAAAATGCATTTGAAGTATTGAGCCATCTTTTTGATAGTATTTTCGTTTACTAAAGTTATTTTTTTACAAGTTTTTAAATAAACAGGCATGTTTTGTAATATTTTCTCTTTGTAAACTTCTTGTCATAAAGGAAATGTTTCATAATTGCAAATAAATATTGTTGGAAATAGCTGGAGGCAATAAAGACATTTGTAGCTGTAGAATCTGAACAGTTAGAGATAGAACCATAATCTTTTTTCCTTTAGATATATGTATGTATATTTCCCCAAAGATCATTTCTGCATACCCAGCTTAAAAAATTAAAATTTTGAGTTGTTGCGGTATTGCAGCACCAAAGGCTCGTATGGCAAATATTTGCCCAAAAAAATGTAACCACTAAATTCTATATTCTTTTTTAATTATTTAAAAATACTTTTAATTTAAAACAGATCTTTATTTAAAATAAAACTCCACCGGTTTTCAATAAATTATTACTTCAATTCATTTAGACTTTTATATCCCATGATATATTATCTAACTAGTTGCCGAAAGCAGTGCTGACGTTTTTTTTTGGGCAAATATTTGCTATATGAGTAGATTTCCCATACAAAGCGAAATCTATTTTCTCAATATGTATGGCTTTTTACAAAAATATACCAAACAAATACAACCATTTCGGATAAGTATGTATGCATATTAGGTGTGTTTTTTTACTCTAAATTGGGCACCCGCGGGATCCCAATTATACCATAAAGCGTTTTCTTACACAAAAATTGGGTAATAGAGAAGGATTTTGAGAGAGTAATGTTCTTGTCCATCTTGCACGAAACAGCTCGTACTTTTTCTGCGGTCTAGTTTGAGCAAGAAGACCAAGCAATCACCTGGTTCATAAGTGAGCAATAATGAAGTAAAATTGAAAGTTTCCCAACAATGCAATGAACAAATAATAGTTAATTTTATTTCATGGTTTAGTTAAAAATTTTTTGGGTTTTCGTTAATTAACATGTATAATCCAAATTACTTTGTTTTAATGTATGCATATGTGTATATTTTTATTTGTTAAATACATGCGTGTACATAACAGGCACATAACAAAAGTGCCCGAACTCTCCCAAATTTATTTTATTTATTTATAACAATAACCAACTTAGCCCATATATAGTTGGATGACTACAAGTTTAACATAAGAATAATTAAATATGTAGGCAACAAATAAGGTAGAAACAATAAGTGTGTTCGTTTACTCCAATTTGGGAGCCCACGGGCTCCCAATCTTACCCAAAAGCGTTTTCTTATGCAAAAATTGGGTAAATGAGAGAGGTTTTGAGAGAGTAATGTTCTTGTTCTTCACGCACGAGAATGCCCGTACTTTTTCTTCGGGCTAGTTTGGGCATGAAGAACAAGCAATCAGTTTGTTTATAATAAACATTGAAAATAACAAAGCAAACTTACAAATGTCCCAAACAGCTGACAGACATTAAAAAAGTTGTGTTAAAAATTTTTCTTAACAATAATTAATTACAAACATTTTTGTTATTTATACCATAAATTGTCAAAAACTTCATAAAAAATACCATTTTTTAAATAAATATTTTTGTTAATACAAATTATTATTTCCTAACGATGCTAACTATTTGGTAGCGAAATATTGAAAAATAAATAATTGTTAAAAACTTTTCATAAAAAAGACCATCGCTGAAAAATAAATATAATTAAATAAATTCTTTCAATACTTGTTTTTTTAAATAAATTCTTTCACAAATAGTTTTTTTTCGGTAAACTGTCATCAATCACATTAAACTTTCAATGAAAATCAGAGATAATCAAGCTCGTACAATTGTACTTTTTTCAGTACACTTTGCATTGCAAAAGTACTACATTTCTCCACTAAATTTATTTAGGGCTTATTTCTGATTTAAGAAAGAACGCTTTCATTCGCATTCTATAAGAAAGAACATTGATTTCGATTTCTCTACACACTTTCTATGCGAACAGTGACTCGATCTAGAACTCGAATGAAAACGTAAGTGTTTTCATATAAAATCCGATTTCTCTGTTAAGAACGTGTGAGAATGAAATGTCAAAATCACTCACTTTTGGTTTTGCTTTCGTATTGAGAATTTACATATGAGTATACATACTTGTAAATAAAAAAAGAAGAATAAAAAATCTAAGTACAATAAAAAAGTATTTACAAATGGATAACAAGTGGTAAGTATAAACTATTCATATGATATACATATGAATGTATGTATTTAACAATTGTTTTTTCAGTTTAAAGAAGTCAACAATGCAGCAACTGAAACACTTTTATAAAATTAAAACAAAAAACACAAAATTTACAAATATTTTTTTAAATTTTCTCACCCTTTTATTTATTGATACTTTCCACCAGCTGATCACACTTACACGCAGTTGTATTAGCTTTAGAATAACTTCGTAGTATTTTTTAATACTTTTAACAGAAATATAATAATTTATGATCTGGCATTGCTTCTACTTATTAAAACGTAAGATACCAAAATTGACATACGTAACTTACTGCGAAAGAAAGTGAGTGCCAATGAGAAATCCAAATTGATTCGAATTCGAGCGAGTGCTTTTCGTTCGCTTAAGTTATCTTTCTTAGCTCAGAAATAGGCTGTTAAAAAAATGGTATTTTTTATGAAAAGTTTTTAACAATTTATGGTATAAATAACAAAAATGTTTGTAATTAATTATTGTTAAGAAAAATTTTTAACACAACTTTTTTAATGTCTGTCAGCTGTTTGGGACATTTGTAATTTTGCTTTGTTATGTTCAATGTTTATTATAAACAAACTGATTGCTTGTTCTTCATGCCCAAACTAGCCCGAAGAAAAAGTACGGGCATTCTCGTGCGTGAAAAACAAGAGCATTACTCTCACAAAACCTCTCTCATTTACTCAATTGTTGCCTAAGAAAACGCTTTTGGGTAAGATTTTGTGTAAACGAACAGACTTAATATGACCATATAAATATACAAAAAAAACAGACCTACTATTGTAAGAAAACTATACAATTTCATTGGCACACAGTTCTGCGACAATAAATTTTTCTGCCAATAATAATTGTGTGTTCACACGGTTGTCAGATTGCCAGAGCCGACTTTTAACATTGTATCTAAATATTTATGGGCAGCATTGCCAACAGAAATATTTATCTGCCAATGGTGTTATTGTACGGTGCACTAAATGAAGCACATGCGACAATAACAAATGACTGTAAATTGTGTCAATGGGAATGAAGAGTGTTCTCACGATTGTCAGAATTGTGACAATATTATTGGCATACAATGCACCGACAATACATTTTGTGACGATGTTGCCACACAAAAATTGTGTGTTTACACGGTTGTTGCACTTTTTGTAACAATTTTTTTGTCAATATTGTAGTAAATGACAATAGTGTGTACATACCTTAAGTAAGTAAATTGTAAAATAAACGCTGTGCTGGCAAATTTGAATAAGTTAAATTCATTTCGTTCTCACGAAAAATGTATTAAGAATTGTTTTTGTCAATAAAGCGGGGAATTGCAATTTATTGAAATTCACAGTTTTTAAGGTCTTAACCAGTAACAATATTCTTATATAAAATTGAAATTTTTGCATAACAAAATTTTAATGATTTTAGCCAATCAAATTCATGCCAGTGCAACAAACGATTTTAAACCAAGGTGTTTAAGTAAGCAAATGAAAATTGTAAAAAGTAGTCTTAATTCTTCCATCAACTAGAAGTGTCGTAATTCGTAGAATTAATAAAAGAAAAACATAAACAAAATTGTTTTTTTTAAATAAACTTAACATCGTTTATAGAAGTCGCGCGCTTGTTTTATCCATTTTTTTTTTATCTAGGACCAGTGCTCAGGGGTTATCCCCTACATATGCAATGCATTGCACTGGAACTAGAGAGAAGGATAGGGAAGAAATAGACAGGTGGTGAAAGTGGTAGAAATATAGAACTTAATTCTTGCGCAACTTTGCAGTTGCATGTAAATTATAAAGCAAAGTTGCGGCGTCTTTATTTAGTTTTTTGGCGCATTATTTTTAAGCTAATGGAGCCATTTTATTTATTATTTTACTTCGCCGACGTTTTATTGCTCAAATACCAACGAAGGAGAAGGAGGGTGCTGTAGCACAGAAAACTCAGAAAAAACTATTTTCTGATTTGACCCGACTGGGAATCGAACCTGGGTCTCTCTGGTTGCAGAGCCAACACGCTGACTACTCGCCATCAGCAAGATTGTATTAAGAAATAATACAACAAATGTAAACAAAATAATGAGGGTGGCGATGGCACGATGGATGGTAGTCTGCGCGTTGCCTACACAACCAAAAAACAGACCTGGGTTCAACCCCAGTTTCAGACAAAAAAATTTTAAAATAAAAATAAACATCTCGCATTTTTCTGATGTGATTTAGTGTGTCTTTGTGTGTTAGTTGTTGTCGGAAGGTTTTAGTGGCGAAGGCATAGTCACTGGTCACTGAACAATACCGGCTTCAGCTGATAGCAATCCACAATCACATCAGAACGCCCTCCTTCGTCGGTATTGTGTAGCACCGGCGAAGTAAAATGATAATAAAAATGTTTACTAAAGCGAAGCTTCAGCACTGCTACGAGTATAAAAACTAAAGAGCGTGCGAAAGCACAGCTGCAAAAATAATTAATTAAGCTTCCCCTCCTGTCGTTTCTCCTACTATCCCTTTCCTATAGTTCCCAGCACAATGCTTCGCATGTGTAGGAGTCATCTCCTGAGTGCTGGTCCTAGATAAAAAAAAAACCATATGCTATAGCAGTTAGCAGTGCAGCCAATATTGAAAATGAAAAGATTGTTAGGGTTACCATTATTTGGTTAGACTGAGAATGTTAGTTAAACAATACACTCTGAATATGAAATATTAGTTAAGCAATAGTTATCATTTTAGTTTACTAATAATTAACTAGTGGCTTTGAATTTGGGCCTTAGTTGCTTTTGTTTATCATAAAATCAACCGGAACTTCTTTTGCTTATGCTAACAAATTGTACTCGATAGAAAATTCATGACTTACCTTGCTAATCCTACTGAGCCAGTTGTGTTACTTCTTATAGCTGCTTATATTGCATGAATCCAATCTTTGGCGTCAATGTAGTTACTGCTAGAAACACAAATTTTTTATTATGCCCACAAATTGTAATTTGATAACAAATATCACGCCACTTTCACATACATACTTTAGTTTGTATATCACCTACCTGTGTAGACTTTTCCGGAACAGGTGCAGCTTACCTGCTTCTGGGCACCATAAACGCAATGTTGGATCCTTAAACATTTAAAGATAATATCGTAGAACAATTTAAATAATTACTTTTTAATTAAATACTTACGTTTTGGTTTTTGTTCACCGTCTCTACGTCCGTTTTTGTATTGTTTTATTTTTTTTTCACTTTTGGTAATATCTAGACAAAATTATCTATGATATTAAGTTTACAAATTACCAACTTTGGTCATGAATTAGCGGTCAACTGGAAAATCATTTCCAGTTTGCTCCAATATCTAACAAAAAATATTTATTTTCTGTCAACCAAAGCAAAATTGCACAAGGTTCGTGCGACAAAGAAGCAACATTTTTAACAAATATGTGTTGTCCCTCTCGCACGAAGGTGGTGACATAGCTGCAGTAAATTTTTCTGTGTCGCGTCTGGTTGTAGTTTATGTTCATGGAAGACTAAAATTAAATACCAGAAAACAGAATGAGGTGAGGTTTATAAACAATTGTTTGGTGAAATGGGCATCTATGTTATAGATCTAAATTAATAATGTTTATATTTATACATTGATATTTTGCTATTTGTATGAAGCTTCGATTTGACATGAAATTCTGAAAAAAACTGAAGTTTGTGTACAATCAGTACTGTATTTATTTGCTGGAACATTGTTCGAAGATTTCTTTCCAATTTGCGAAAGTGCAGAGGTAGCGGGCAAAGAACAAATAGGACTAATACAGTTGTGAAATTAACTTGAGATGCAGAAGTGGCTGAAGATGCTCCATTTGTATAAAGAGAGGGCTGATTAACTTGAACTGGAGAAACAGCGATTATATTATCAAGATGATGTCGAACATTGCAAACCGTACTTTATTTTCTTTTTGGAGTTATCTACCATTGGATGAATTTTTCTATGTACAAATCGAAATGTAATACCAAAATCTTTAAGACCTAAGGTATTAGAATTAGCACACGAGGGACATCTGGTGAGTCGGCTATGAAGCGTCGTCTAACGTCTGGTAGCAATTAATTGGCAGGGAGGAAGAAACTTTTGTAGAAGTATATGTTGGTTTCACAACCGTTAAATTCAGTGCCAATAGAGAGATATCAATTGCCGAATGGGGCTTGGCATATGTTAGCTACTGATCTATTTGGACCCCGGTCAAATGACGAATATGGTTTAGTGCTCATTGATTACTATTCGCGGTACCAATAAGTTATTTTCTTGAAACAAATTTCATCTAATGTCATAATTAAGGCTATGAAAAAATTTTTATCCAAGCTTGCCCAAAACAATAAAAACATAGAATGGCGGGCAGTAACTGCTTTTGTGCGGAAAATAATAAATCGTTTGGAGAAGTGAAGAATATCAATAAGTCTAACGTAAAACGGTTAAAAATAGCTACAGTAACCAATCGTGATTACTAGGAAGAAAAAGTTTATACCGATGTACAAAATGACAAGCACGACAAGCTCAGCTCGTGATAAAATTCCAGGTATGAAGGACATCACAGAAGAGATAATTGATTCATCTGCTAGAAGGCTGACTCAGTGAGAATTGCAAAATAAGCTAATATTCCAATAGTTATAGTTCCCAACGTACTTTGATAAAACATCTTATAAACTTGTTGAGAGAAAATGAAGTGAAGTCAAAGTTGTAGAAGGAGGGCAAACATATACAAGAAATACAAGCATGCTGAAAAAATTCCAGACTTAAAGTTCTCAGAAAACACAGCATTTCCACAACATCTTAATGTTAAGTTATCTTCTGATGTCAAAGGAACGCAATTGCTTAGAAACGACTTAGTTTCATCTACCATCAATGAACAATCTGTATCAGCCGATTGCAATCTACCAAAAGCGTTACATAACACACAGAACTGATCAGATTGACTTGGAAAGCTTATCGTTCCCATACAAAGAACCGTTATAACAAAAACTGAAGAAAATGGAACGGTTGTGGCAACGCAGATTTGGAGTATATTTATTTGAAATATTGAAAATTGTTATCCATACAGTGAATATTGCCAAAAAGAAAATAAAATATTTAAATAAAAACCATGATGTAATTACTGAAGTGGCAGCACTAAAGCATAACATACGTTAGTGTGTATGTGCTTTGATTCACAAAGTGTCAGAAAAATATTCTCACAATATTAATTTTCATTTCATTTTCATTTATTAATTCTTTTCAAAAATACTTAGCCTAATAGGTCATAATTGGTACAACAATTCTACTCATGAATATTCTTAACACATGAATATTCTAACCATAAAAATTTTTTTTTTAAATAAAATACTAATTGCAATAGAATTTCGCAAATTAAATTGCTTATAAATTTTTTTATAATAAAAACTGTTAAACAAATGCGTAGTTTTGTCACTTGGGTACTTGGTAATTACATCAAGATAAAAACTATGAATTTCCATAAAGTAAATATATGTATATTTTTTTTTTTCATATGGGACCAGCACCACTATAGAGAAAAAGGATAGTTAGAGAAATGACAGGAGTTGAAGCTTAATTAAATATTTTAAAGCTCTTCTTTCGCACGTTCTCTGTTTATAGCAGTGTTGAAAGCCTCGGTTTACTAGCCATTTTTATTATTATTTTACTTCGCCGGTGCTACACAATACCGACGAAGGAGGGCGTTCTGATGTGATAGTGGATTGCTATTAGGTGAAGCCGGTATTGTTCAGTGACCATATGCTTTCGCCACTGAAACCTTCCGACAACAACTGACACACTAATGCACATCAGAAAAAATGCGAGATGTTTTTTTAAGATTTTAGTCTGAAATTGTGGTTGAACCCAGATTTGTGTTGGTTTTGTAGTCAACGTGCGGACTGTTTCAACCATCGCCACCCTCATACATATGTAAAACTAATTGTGTTTATATGTACTATATTAAGCTAGAGGACCCGACAATCTTCGTTTTTCCCAACTCAAAATTATTATGTAAAACTCTTATAATTTTGAAATTAAGCGACCCAAGGACCACACTTCTTAAAAACCAACTGAAAACTGGATAATAGTCCTTAAGTTTTCTGAAATTTTGTAATTTTCTACGCAATTTTCTTAATTTTTATTTCCGTAAGCAAGAGCTGACCCGGCGAATTTCGTACCGCCTAACAGTCAATGAACGTCATGTTACTGATTAACTGAACTTATGATTTTTTGGAAGTAATAAAAAGAGTTAAAAAAAAGTACTAAAATTAAATATATCAATCGCGGATGCATTCATTGAAGTATACGGAATTTCAGCTCTATGGTGTACTAAAAATCGGATTTTTATATTAAAATTTTATTAGGCAGACAACTTTTCTTACCGTGGGATTGTGCCATTGCCAAAGCCTTATAACCGCCACAAAAAGTATGGTCGCAATATACATAATCGTATGTACATATACTATGTCTGTAGTACATAATAAAACTCTAAAATATTTTATTTCTTTATTTAATATTTACTTTTGTTTATTATTTGCCTTTGATTTTCTTTGTTTTTATATTGCAATATATATTTTTTGTTTTGTTTTGCTTTGTTTATTCTTCTTTCTTTAATTATTTATACAATGTATGTTTTAATTTTAATGCCCATTCTATTGTATAAATTTATTGCAAATTAAATTGTCACAAACTATTTTTGACAATAATACCTTGTTATTGTTGTTGTTTACTTTTTTATAAAATTACATACATACACAAGAGTAGTAGAAATTGTTTTTGGGTTTAATTGTTTGCAAATAGAGAAGATAACTGTTGTACTTACACACAAATGAAATCCATGAGTGCATGCATGCATTCCCGTGTGTGAATTTTTGGCTAAATAACAGAAGAATGAGCAATCATCACCACACAAGTGCATAGTTTTGCATATCACGTGCCAATAAATTGCATGCTATATTATAGTACGTGTGTATGTAAACATATAAATAAACCAAGTTGTATTTAAACATTTCGACATACATATATAATAAACACAATTATATGTACGAATATACATACATATACATACATACTTATGTATGTATGTAGTAAAAGAAGTAGATTAGATCTTTAGTAACTAAAGTAAAACATTGATATAAATAACTAATTAATTCATCTGTTGCTGTGTACTAATAATTTTACTCATAGGTAATAATAATTTAATTTTTATTAATAATATTTAAATATTGTACATAATTTATTTGTTCTTGTGTTTGCTTTATGTATGTATTTATTTTCTTGTAATATTTTCTTGTTATTACTATAATTATTCTACATATACATTTTACATACAGAGCAATAACTATGAATAAGTGTATAGGTATTATATCTACATACATAAAAATGTTAAATTAACTTTTTTTTATTATTAAGAATGCATACACATACGAGTAAACTTATGTAATGCACATTTTATTTTTGTTTCTTCTAATAAATTGTTCTTGGTTTTTATATCGTTATTATATATTCTCATTTGCATTTGTCGCTTTATTTGTACACATACATACATACACTAAATGTATGTATGTACATATATGTATATTAATTTTAATTATGTATGTTTATTTGTTGTATTTATGTGTTTAAAAAGACACTGAATTTCACAAAAAGTTATTAACTTGTTTTTTTAAGATTTAAGACTCTCCTATTTGTAATGCTTTTGCAATTTTATGTTTCATACATCCATACATATGTATGTACATACATACAGACATACAAACATATGTCTATATATTTAATTTTCACAATTTATTAATTTTATTTTATAATTTTTTCTCAATTTTACAAAAACCTTTCAATTTAAATGTAAAAAAAATTTTTTTGACATCAAACAATTACGAACTTAAAAAAAGTTATAAGTTATTGATAGCACAGAATTTTACATGTTATGAATTCGTCTTGAGCTAAGTAATTTCTGTATTAAAATTTGTTGTTACAAAATCAGTAAAAGTATTGATCAAATCTAAAAAAATTGATCAAAATTAATAATAGGGTATATTCGCTAAATTGTCGGAAATTTTTCAAATTATGAACATTCCCAAAAACGAACTATTAGTAATGATTTCTCAGAAATAAACATTCCTTAAATTGACGAAAATTTTCAAAATTTTATTTCTATGAGGGTGCCCCGTAGTCTAGAGCGTGATCATTAGACTATCAATATGTAGGTTGCCTGTTCGATTTCCGCCTGAAGAGATCCTGCGTGTTTTTTTTTAAAGCAAAAAAAGAAAAAGTGAGAGAATATCGTTAACTATGTTCGTTTTCTATATTGCTTAAGATTCGAACCTTCGAAAACGAAACATTTGATGCGCCTACTGAGCGACGCATCAGCTCTTTGAGTTCTTTTTTGCTTCACTAGTAATATTCGTTCTCGAATGTTTTATCCGAGCAACGTTTGGTAATTGTTTGATGGCGATATTACTTTCGTCCGCTGTGGTCAAGTGTGTATTGGGCATATGTATGTATGTGGTATGTACGTATGTATGAATTTTCTATGTACAATATACAAATTTATTTTTACTGCCAATTCTTCGATATATGTTAGTTCGTACAAAAAAAATGTTTTAGTTTTAATTAAATACATAAAAAATGTAATACATTAAAATGTATTTCTATTTGTTATTGTAGGTTTTTGTTTAAATTATATTATGTATATAATGAATTAATGTGTGAGGATTTTCATATATGTATGTGAATTAAATTCGTAGCATAAATTTGGGATGATGCACATATTTATTTCGCCTTGTGTGAGCTATACATAACTGGGCCACTCAAATATTAAGAACTTCCTTATGATGTGCTGCAAACTTTTCGCTATAATTCTTCACGCTCATAGTTCCTGGTTAATAACTTATTCTTTTTTGAACATAATTTATCACGTTAATTAATTAAAATCATTACACCCATTCTAGACAATCAAAGTTTACTTTGCAAAGTCTTAAGTTTGTGGGATAAGGGCAAAAAGAAAATGGCAATGAGTACAGACTTTTCTGTACCCGCAAAATGTCGCAAAGTTGCTTTGTACTTCGTTCGTCATTTATAGTTGTATGTGTATAACTGTATAAAAATACAAAACAATTTATAGTTGCATTTGTGAACTTGTATAAAAATTCTGAATTGTGCAACCAAAGAACACAACATTTTTGAAAGTAAATTTTGCGTGTCTAAAAGTGAAGCAAAGTTTCCAAGAAATTTTTCAAAATTTGCAAAGTAAATATTCATCGTGTAGAAGGGCCTTAGTGCATATTTATAAAAAAAAATATTAACGAAATTTTAATGCTCTTTTTAAACTTTTTTAAATTTTAATATTATAGAATACCATGCAATCTAAAAATCGTGCGTAAAAGATTGAAAAAAAAACTTTTAGGAAAATTAAATAAAAAGATTTGGTTCTTCTTTGAGATAAACTGATTGCATTTAATTTATTCTTAATTTTTGGCAAACTAAAGTCCATGGAGAACTTCACAGGCAAAAAATGTATACTTCTAGATACATACATATTTATGTTTCCTACGACGGCATTCTTTTATTAATTTTTTTTTTGTTTTATAATTTTTTTAAATACTTAGTAAATTTATTCAATTTGCTTTTTAATATTTTTGTGTAGAATGTTTTGGATTTTTAAGCTTATATAAATAGTTGTTTGTCTTTTAAGTTAAATATATAATTTATAAATTGGAAATATAAAAAAATCAAAGAGATTTCAAATGTTTACACTATTTACTATATTTATTGTATTATTATATTTTTTTAATTTTGTTCATTTATTTTTTAAATACATTTTCAAATGTTTGGTTTTAAGAATTAATCATTATTTATAATTAAGTTTTTCTTTTGTTTAATTTCTAAAGTGTTTAAACAGCCATAAATTCAAATGTTTTCGTGTGTTATTTTGTTTAAATATTTCTAATTTGTGTTTGTTTTTTTTATATTTAAATATGTAGTTTGTTAATTTAAATTTTTAATTAATTTTTATACTTTTTAAGAATTTAAAAGTATTTGTTTTTTATTAATCATAAAGGTACGTGAATAAATATATATAGTATATATTAGTTATATAATTCATATATATTTTTTAATTTATTTATATTTATCGGTGTGCTTCGTTTTTATATTTATTTATAATTAACTTCTAAAAATGTCTATGTTTATTACAAAAGTCAGCAAGTTCATTTTAATTTTTTGTTATTTAAACACACAGATTTATTTAGTACAAAAATAACAGAATATTTTTGATAACGGGACATTCAAATAAATGTAAAATATAAATACTAACTTTTTCAATCAATAAGGAGCTACAAGGGAATGCTAGTGTGTGTGAGGGAGATCGTGAGCGAGAGAGAGAGAGAGTGTAGGCTAGAGAGAAGGACAGTAAGAGATGTATAAAGAGGAAAGGACATTGACAAATTTACATCGGTTTCAATAATGTGCTCCTCTAAATAGTGAAATAATGTTTTTCGTTGTGTTACCTAAGGATTTCTTTTAGTTTATTTTTTTATTGAATACTTTCAAATACTGGTTACTTAAATCTAGAATAAAGAGGACTTTGAGCTGCAAATGAATAAGTAAATCGGAAGCATAATTTTGGAGTCATTTGAAACGTGGAAAGTAAATGAAATTTTTAATTAATATTTTTTTTCTGCAGGGGTATGATGACTCAAATTTTAATGACTCTTTGAATTAATGCCTACAAAGTAACGTCATTTCGCGTTTTAAAAGTCTGGTGTAGTAAGGAAAATAAGTGTCCAGTCTGAACAAAATTCACTATTGCGTACTTTAAAATTATCTTTTGTAGTCTGACCCTAAATTCGGAATTTCGAATCTCATAATTTTATGTTAGCTCGTAAACTATTTCCTTTTATAAAAAAAATAAGTAAATCCAAGACGACACTTCAATATAGGAAATCACATAAAATTAGTGCCCTACAGTAGCACTAGACACTAATGTATATTGCAAAAGACTTTTATTCAATGAGCAATGCGTTAATTCCGAGTATTAAAAATATGCATCGACAATATGCAATATATAACAAGATTTTAAAAGCAAACACAAGAATATATCAATTGAATGAATTATAAAAAGGGATTGTAAAATGTAGTTGCATTTATTGGTCACATATTTGTCTAGTCTAACCATACCACAGGCGAATTAATTTATTGGCAACAGAAACTCAGAAACATAATAACTCCAAAAAAAGT
This sequence comes from Dexiosoma caninum, assembly GCA_963924685.1. Taxonomy (NCBI): domain Eukaryota; kingdom Metazoa; phylum Arthropoda; class Insecta; order Diptera; family Tachinidae; genus Dexiosoma; species Dexiosoma caninum. The sequence continues at coordinate 60,592,478 of OZ004729.1, forward strand.
GCACCAGCTGAACATTTATATATATATGTACATACATATATCTTTTCAATATTTAAAATTTTTTTAAATTTAATTTAAAATGAAAATCACAAAAACTTTTCAAAATTAAAACTAATAAATTGTGTGCCTTGGTTTTGGTTTATTTTAATATATATTTAATACAAAATTACGAATATTAACTCGAACAAAACTACTTAATAAATACTTTTTATTATTATTTTAATTTTCTACAATTTCAATGACATATAAAAATAATTTTACTTCTAAATTCATTTGAGTTTATGAAAAATTTTTTAAATTGTTATTTAATCCCTTTATAAAGTTCTCATATTTTTAATTGATTTTCTTAACTTTGCTTCGCTATGTTTTTTGTTAATTATTGTGTTATAATTTATATATTTCTTGCCAAAAAAGGTACTTTTTCTATTTATATATTAATTATTTTTTTTTTTCATTTTGTAAGTATTTTAATTAATTATGTTAAATATGTATATTATTATTTGATACATATTATTATTTAATAATAATATAATACAATATTATAATTGTTAAATTACTTTTTTTTGTTTCAGTTAAACATTAGGTAGGAAAAAAATGTACTAGTCTTATAAATTTCACACATCAACATTTCAATTAATTTTGTTTTTGGTTTACTGTTACTAAATTTAATTAAAGTTCTTTTCTTTTTTGTGTTATCTAAAAAAAACTAAGCAGAAATCAATAATAATAATGCATCTTTTCGTTTATTATTATCAATTACATATAAGATTAAAGGTGTCAAGTATAAACATTAATACTTCTTTGTTTTATGAAAGAACACCGCTAGACATTTGATATTTATTAAAAGGTATTTTTCCATATTTATAAATAAAAAGTATATACTACAACTCAGAGGAAAAACTGTCTTCATTGTGTCAGTTATTTATTTCGATCCAAGCATACATGACAACTGTCATGGAAACTACTGCAGGAAAATTGGCCGTTCTGGCATAAAATATTTTTTGGGGCAATTTACCTTTTCACATTGGCTATATAATAGAAGAAAGTATATAATACGCATTTTCTGCAAAAATAATAATAGTTTTTTGGGGATATTTTAAACGTTACATATTTCATGTAATATTTAATCATAATGCTAACGAATTTAGTTTCTGTTATTAGCATAAATGCCTGAGTTACTTATATTTGTTTTGAAAAATCTTATAGCAAATTAATAAAACATAACTTTTAAAACTTTAGTTTTCAATTCTCTTTATACATACATATCTATATATGTATGTATGAATGTATGGTTGGTTGTGTGTGTGTACGTGTTCATTTCTTTAAATAACATGAGACCTTTTATGATTACATATTATTTATTTTGGTTCAATAAAATCAAATTTTATTTGGACGGGTTTTTATCAATCTTGTATTAATGTGCTTTTTTTGTTTTTTGTTTCTATTCAGATATTCCAAAGTTAATTATCTTTACACTTCATGTATTAATTTTGTTTCATAATTATTTAATATTGGAATGAAACTAACATCAATTGGCTGCTTTTAAAATTTGTGTAAAAATTGTATAGAGTTCTTCTGTAAAAACTAAATAATTAATATAAGCAAAAAAATCGTGATAATTACAATTTCTCTGAAAAAAGAACTGCTCTTGGTTTTGTTTTCTTTTGATTCCTCCCGAAAGTATGCTACATATTTTTCAAACTAGCCGATTAAAATAACACTTTCAGCAGTTAAAATTCTATATGTAATTTTATTTTGTGGGATAAAAACGGAAAAAATAATATTTTATGTGGCAATGATATTTTTATTGTGTTTTAGAAATTTTTTATTGTATTACTATTTAGTGGCTTCAATAATTATATCTATTAATAAATTGATTTCATTTGATTCAATTGGTGTTATATTTTCATTTGCTAAAAGGAATACTCTGCTGAGTTGGAATGAATGATACTTGTACTAAACTATTTCTTTGCGATTTATTGTTAAATTACTTTGATAGATTGTAGGTTCTTAAGAGTTGTAGCAATAAGTTATAAAAACGTAGTATGTATTTAATTTTTGTTTTTAAATTGTTAATAATAAATGCAGAACATTTGCCATTGAAACACATACAATCAAGCGTTAAATTATTTGTGTATTGTTTTTGACATTTAAAATCAAAAGCTCATTAATTTAATTATAATTATTTAAATGGTATTTTAGTTGATAAGTAATTGGTCATTATTAGTTTGTAATTTCTTCAGTTATTTCGCTCTTAAAAATCATATTTAGTTTTTAGTGCATTTGTTATATAATCAATTATTACAATATTTTTTAATTGGTGGGATAATAATGTGCGAATATTTATGTATTTTTATTTATTTGTTGTATATAAATTATATTTATGATTAAAATTACAAATCTAAAAAACTCTAATACGATTTCACTTTGAATATCAATAAAAAAGAAAGGAAAATAACATTAAATACACTAAAGTGGTTTGCGTTTAAATGAAAAATATATCATTTTTGTATGTATGAAAATTATATTATACATATTTTAAAGCTGCATATACAATTTGTATTTGTTGCTGTAAGTCTAAAAATTATCTTAATTATCTAATCGATGTTTTAAGAAATGTTATGAAACCACAATAACATAATATTAAATATTTAAGCTTGATAAAAACTTAAATTTTTATAATTTTATTTCTTTGTTTTAATTAATTAGTTTTTCCATGTTCAAAACATTTAAGTCTATCCGTTTTACATATTTACTTCTTGATTTTTTTTTAAATTTCTCTACTCTCTATATTATATATTTTGATTTTTCGAGTTTTAGGAATATAAAAAAGAAGGAATATAAAAATTAAAATAACATGCGTAGCTCAATGAAATGAAAAAATTTCGCATTAGATAAACCAAATAAAACAAACAGAAAAAAACTGAGCTTAAAAATTAAATTTCAAAAGTATGAAATAAATATACAAAAATCTTAATTCGCGCCGATTTCTCCTAAATGGAATTTTTGCAACAATTTTTGTTTTCTGTTCTTTTCTTAAGAATATATAAATGAATATTTATTTTCAAAAATTAATTAATATTGCAAAGCAAAATTGCCATCAAATAGTTTGTTTATAAAGAAATTTTTATAAAAAATATAATTAATCTTTTCAACATTGCACCACTGCTTGAGTATCTTTGCCTCGAAAGTAAAAATATTGAAAACAATTATGTACTACAATTATAAAAATTGGTTAAGCGGAAAAAAATTGTTGTGTTCCAACTGAGAGAATTTAATAAAAAAAAACTGCCTTCATAATAAATGCGACTATAAAACTAAACTTAACTGAACTTCAAGAAATTTTTTTTATAATAAATAAATCGGTAGTTAGGGCCTTTCAATAATAAGTTAACAATATGTATTTCAAACAATTAAAACATTTTGTTGAATAACATTAAAAATATTACGATCATACATACCGTTTCGGTAATTTATGAAACAGGACACAACTGCCGTAATTACAGCTTTCGATTGCCGATAACATTTTGTACCAGATTCAGCAAACAAAATCTCTCTTTGGTCTCTCAGAAAATGTCGAAGTGGAAAAACATCAACAATGTGTTAATATTCATCGATAAATCCATTTATTTAGAAAACTTCAAAAAATTGAATTTATAGCTAAAATTAAAAACAACCTTTTACTCTGACAGCGATTTTTCTTTTAATTTACAAGTCTCAGGTCCAAAATATAGAGCACATCATTTTCTAAAAAATTTTTTGAATATTGTCAATATATATGTAGTAGTTGATAACACTAATAAAAAAAATCAAAATATTTTGTAAAGAAATTATCAAATTTTCCTCTAGTCAGTATTTACGAATTTTCAGCAGAGGCAGAAAATCTTTTTTTAATATTTACAATTATGTCATTGTAATGAAATGGGAATAAGAAATCGAAAAATAACAAGTTTTATGAGTGATTCCGCTTTATATGAAATTTGTTAATTTATATATTAATTTAATTTCATAAATATATGTAGAAACAAAACGAAATATAACAGCACAATAAACTTAATTTTAACAACCGTTATAACATAAACACAGGCAAAACTTAAAATATTTTCTTTTTGTTGAAACAAAACTGAAAACTGTATGAATTGACCTTATAGTTGGGGACAACTCGAAATATTTCTCTTTAGTCGCTACACATGATCAATGTATATGGAAAAAAGTGAGGATTAAAATATTTCGAGCTGACTAGCTTTAGAGAAATCAGGCGATATGTACTTCATAAGTAGAGTATATTTGCAATACAAAACTTAAATAAATATTTGAAAAAATTCATATCTTATGTGTTTTTATAGACTCAGATATATCCATTAAAGTTTATAAAAATCGTTTAGATAGTTTTGGAGAAGCATACTCGTATATGTATTAACATATATACATGCGTGCATTCGTGAACTGATTTCTAAAATAATATATATCATATTCTAAATTTCATTAAAATCGGTTAGTTAGTTTCGTACACCTACCTCGCCTGGTGCTCCTATTTTTTAAAAAATATATAGCCCATGTGTCTTTCCAGACGCAGCATTATCCATTTTTAAAATTTCATTAAAATCGGTTCGTTATTTTCGGAGATGCGAAAAATTAAGTTCATTTGTAAATCTTTCAGAAGACATTTGTAATAAATTAATTTCTGAACGATAAGTGGGAGCTCAAAAAATGAATTCATTTATTTATAGTTGAGTATTTCCAAGAGTCAGAAGACATTTGTTTCTGATTTTCCAAACGAATTTAAGAAAAATTCTTAAAAAAAACTATAAAACATTCACTATTAAAAATTATAACAATTTAATATCTGTAGAGTATTGGAGAATTTCTGTAAAAAAGATTCTTTATAAAATGAAAAACAAATCTCATAAAATTGAAATAAAACAAATAAATTTTATGCAATTTTTTCAATCATGTTGAGTAGTATAATATATTTTGTTAAAATAATAATATTAATAATAGTAAGAATTATTAAAATTAAAAATTTTGCGTTTAAACGATTAATAAGGAAAAAAAAATATCTAAAACTAAATCAAAGAAATTGCTTTGCGTATTGTTTTCTATTTTTTTTAACAAAGCATATCTTTGTAAAGTAATTTGATAAAAAATGTTGTTATGTTATTAGTTTTTTTTTTGCTAAATTAAAAATAAAACATATTCAATTGTTAGCCATTACATTGCAATATTTTTATATCTTTGAAATCTATACTTTTAAGTATATAAACTAATAGAGCATAATTTTGTAGTTACATTTAATTGTTTTCTTTCCTTTTTGTTTAGAATACTTTTTTAACTGTTTCCGTGAGGAGCTTCATAATGCTCTCTAATTTTATTGTTTAATTAAAATTTTAAGGTTATTTTTATTTTTATTACACAAATATAAATATTTTCTAATAATGGTCCATAAATTTCTATAAAACACTTTAAACAGCTTATTCTCAATAAAACTATTTTTATATTTTAGTTTAAAACATATTAACATATTAAATTATTATTATTTAAATTTTTTGTTCACTGACAAACTAATGCTGCGAAGATTTAGTAGGCTGATTAAATAATTCGCTTCGAAAGCAAAAACTTATAAAATGAGTGCCTATTCCTCAAAATGCGCGAAATGAAATTTCTTTCCCAACGATTGTATCAAAAGCGACTATTGTTTTCATTGAGTATTTCTTCTCTATATCAATTTTTTAAAAAAGTTTCATTCTCAGAAAAAAAGACGGCCAAGAACAATCAAGTCATATTTCTTTCAGAGTTGATTTTAGTTCCATAAATATCTTATTTATTAGAAAAGAATAAATAATTTTAATATAACTAAATTTGATTTAAATTCAAAATAAATATAATGTTCCCAAAGAAATTTTCATTCGCACGGAACAGACATTTAATATTTTCGAAAATTTTTTTTTTTAAGTCAATTGGGCAATAGAAAAATATCTGCCACAAATTCTGTTTTGGAATACACAAGCAACTGTTAAATGACTTTTAATGTTCGTATTTTAATTAATCGCGTTTGTTTTGTTGTTTTCTAAACTTTCGAAATTAGCAACAACAAAATAATAATATTAAACGTTTTTATTCGGGTAAGTGATGCAATCGTTGGATTGAAAACAATTTTTTGAATTAATACCTTCAACAATACAAACCTGACAATTAACTCCCTCTTCCTCTAAATTGAGCGAAAATGTTTGTTGGAGTAGTTATTGTTGTAACACTGATCCTGTGCAACACTCATATTTTATATTCATTTCCTGTTTATTTAAGTTCCAGAAACGATTTTAAAAAACAATCGCAATTCATTATAGCGCCTCAAAACGATCTCTTTCAAATCTGCTGTCAAAACAATAAAAGTCTGCTGTACATACTTTATTTTTGTAGGACTAAAAGAACTCACTGCCTTCTTCATAATTTTTTTCTTATTTATAAATTAATTGAATTATGTACGAAAATTTCTTTATTAATTCTTTATAAATAAAACAAAAAAAAATTATAAATACGGCAGTCAAAATATTATTAAGATACTCATAAATTTTAAAGTGACATTCCATTAATTCTTTTTACCCATTATTCAATAAATGAGATAGTGTTGCAGAAAATTATTCTTAAATAAATTTTAAAATTATTGTTTCCAATGCTTTTCGAATCAAATAAATCCTAATAAATCCCCTGCAGCAGCAGTCTTTTATAATAATTTTTTTCATTTTGCTTCTCTTTTTCCAGAAATATATTTCTATAAATTTTTAAATTATGTATAAAAAAGTGTTGTCATATTTGGAAACTTCTATATTTATTTCATTATTGTTTTCAATACAAATTACTGAATCAAATTTGTTTTTATGCTCCTCTGCAAAACATAAAAAAAGAGGTATAACTTTTTCCAAGAATACATTCGAGCCATGGTGCAATACCGAAGTAATTCAAAAAATTGTGAACTGAGAAAAATGCATTTGCAGTTTTGAACCATCTTTTTGATAGTATTTTCGTTTACTAAAGTTATTTTTTACAAGTTTTTAAATAAAGAGGCATGTTTTGTAATGTTTTCTGTTTGTAAATTTCTTGTCATAAAGGCAACATTTCATTATTGCAAATAAATATTGTTGGAAATAGCTGGAGGCAATAAAGACATTTGTAGCTGTAGAATCTGAACAGTTAGAGATCGAATCTCTTTTCCTTTAGATATATATTTCCCCAGAGAATACTTCTGCATAGCCAGCTCAAAAAATTTAAAATTTGAGTTACTACGGTATTGCACCAAAGGATCGATGTAGATGCGATCTGGGTAGCTATTCTGTAATTGGAATCTAAAGAAAACGATTTCGAATTTCAATGCAAATTAGAAATTATTCTTTCAAATCGCATTTCAACTACACACAGTGAATTGATTGCAGTAACAACTGTAGTGCGCAAGTAAATCACTTAATAAAACCAATAAACAACGACACACGCTTAGAAACGGTATACACTGTTATGCCCTGTACCTCTATGTTCGAAAATTAGATTTCAATATCTGTATAGTTTTTTAAATCTACATAAATATTCCAAATTTTCGTTCGATTGTGCAGGACAGACAGGCGCTTACAGTCAAACTTAATCAGCGCGACAAGAGCCATCTATCTGCCAAAAGTTTCATACAAAATGTATGAAACAAAAACCAAGTAGCAGACAGCGTCAATACTTTGCACCAGCCATAATTTTTCTGCCTGCGAGAAAAAAAGAAATTAAAGTGCGAAAAAATGTTCACATCTCAAAAAGACAAAAGAAAAGCTTTCCGTTTATGAATTCTCCTTGTATGTTCTTTAGATTGAAAACCGTAAATACTTTCTTTCGATTTAACTAATATTTGTTTTTATGTGCCATATTTATTTGGAGTATTCAGAAGTATTTACACAACATTTGTTTTTTTTTGTGGAATTTGGACAACACTTTCTTCTAAATATATTTCTTACAGCAGAACAAAGCAGGTTAAAAATATTAAACAATTCTTTTAAATATAGTGATAAAAAAATACTCAGCCTTATAATGAGTGGGGTAGTCGAATTTTATATAATATTTTATTGTGGACATTTACAAAAGCTATGGAAATTTTGAAAACTAAAATGTATGTTAAATATAAATTTTGTATATTTCTAGTAAAATAAATTGCAAAACACTATTTAGACTTTATAAACATTTACTTGGAAATTCACAATTAGAAAAAGACGATTAAGAAAAAAGAAAATTATTCCAACTTCACAACACTTTTAATTTGTTTTAGGGTTTCATATTCCAAATTAATTTTTAATATGAACAATTATTGTTTTAATAGTTTAATAATTTTTCTTTGTATGTTTTTCTTATAAATTAATTTGTTTTTATTTTTTCAATATTTTTTGGCGTATATAAATCATTTTGCTTGTTACCTTGTTTTTCTAGAAGACTTATTTTTTAGTTGAATTTGCAATTAACGTGTTTTTTTTAAATCATATCTGTCTAATTATTTATAAATTTCTTTAAGTTTTTTTTTTTTTGTTATAATTTCAATTACACATAAATATTCTAATTTTCGTTCCTTTTTAAAAAGAAAAATAGTAGTTTTTCTATATTTTCATATATTTTTGCAAACTTTTCGTTTTTCAAATAGTTAACTGTAATAGAAAGTGTACTTTGTGTTTGTATTATTAATAAGTTTCCTCATATATATATTTTTTTTGTATTTTTTTAATTTTATAATTTAAACTTACTGAAGTAATTTATCATAATTTGTGGATTTTTCTTCAAAAAACATACTCGTACATATTTATAAATATGTATGAAAAGTTGTTAGTTTTTGCTCTTAATATTAATATTTTTTAATAATAATTTTAGTGGTTAAAAAAAAATTTCTTTGATATTTTGTAGTATAAAAGTAAGACATAAAGAATATTTAATAAAATTTATTGGTTACATATAATAGTTTTGAATTTTTTCTCTTTAAATAATAATTTAAAACTCATAAACGTCATTAATAATTATTATACATTATATATATGTAAGTATTTTGCATTTGTTTTAATTCATTATTAATAATATTTATTATTAAGTTGTTTTTGATTATAAACTACATCACAATAATTACAAGCTAATATTGTTTTTAATTATATAAATTTGTTTTCTTTGCTTTTCTTTATTTTATTCTTCAATATTTTTAAATATGCACTTTATTTTTGTTCAAAATTTTTACATTGTTTAGTTTAGTAAAATATTGTTTTAAAATTATATTAAAATTAATTGTAGCTAAAATCTAAAAAATCAATACAATGCCTCAATAAAACAAAAGAAAATTTCCTGAAAACAAAAACAAATGAATATATTAGAGCACTATTTATAATGAAAAAAATAACGAAAAGTAAAATTTGTTTTTGTTTTCGAAAAAGTAAATTGTTGTTGGTTTTTCTGTTAAAAAAAACCAAAGTTTTCAATATACATGCATACATATCGAACTCCTAGTTCAAAAGTCGAAATTTTAATTTTTCAGAAATCGAAAAAATTGTTTTTGACGTAAATAAAAAAAAAAAAAAAAAAAAGTTAAAAACAAAAACTTTGGACAATTTAGTAGAAAATCCATTTAGATTATAATCTACAAAGTTATTTTTCTTATAGATATACAAGGGTATTGTGCATAGTTTAAGCATATGAATATGAAAAATTACAATTTTAAGTTGAGTCAATTTTGAACTAGGTGTGCGATATGTGCATAATAAGTAAATACTCAAAAGAAATTTTCATTCGCATTTATTGGAACAAAACGTTAAATTTGTAATTATTTTATCTTGTGCTTAATTTTTGATATGTTAAAATGTCATGAAATGAAAGTAAATGATTAGTAATATACAGACAAATTTTTCCGATTTTCTGTAGTTTAATGGTGTTATATTCGAAGAAAAAAAAGGAGGACAAACGCAAACATTTAAAGAGACAGAAAAAGTCTTACGGTTTTATTTAAAGATAATGAAAATGTACCACAAAAAGAGCAGGTGGAGTTTTATTTAATGTCTCGATTGGATGCCACCCATTTTATACTCGTTGCAATTTATCAAATTGTTAAAATTTTAGTTGTCAATTTGCAAATACAAATTATTTGACGAACAGTGCTAATCACCGTATTCAATAACGAGCATTATTTATGGAAATTGGATAGTTATATACATACATATCTACATACGGTCACACAGATAATAGTACGTACACCCACTAAAATTGGAGTTCAAGAATAACTCTCTATTTCTGATATTTTTCCTTGCATTTGGAAGTCATCGACACATTGTCAAAAACAAATTACATAAAGTCTGGGTAATTTAGCGGTCATTGTACTTTTGCACTTGAAACTTAATCTGGCAGCACAGATAATTATACGTACAATGCCAAATAGAAAGCAGTAGTTTTTAAAATTAAGTAGATTTAAAGAAAAAATAATATATGGAAAGTTTTAAAAGGTTAATTTCTAAGCAAATTCTTAAAGACTGCAGTAATTTTAGAAAAAAATTTTGTTAAAATTGGTAAGAAAAAAAGAACATTTGTATCCAAATGCGTGAACATATTTTAAAATTGAAGAAAGATAGCAATTCCTTGAGTTCAATTGCTAAAATTTTTGGACGTGCCAAGTCTACAATGCAGACTCCAATAAAAAATTTATCTGAGTCTCAATCCAAAAACTGAACGTCCACTCGAAATTTTCCGAGGAGTTGAGCGATTTATAAAAAAAGTGATGTTATAAAAAATCCCAAAATAACCGTGGAAATTTTAACGATTTTGGAAAATTGCCTCAATATTAATGTTCATTCAGAAACAGTGCGCAGTGTTTTGCGAAATAACCGATTCATAGCCGCGTCTTAAATTAAAGTTTTTAATTTTAAATTTAAATAATAAAATAAATATTTGTGTTCATTTAATGGGCCGATTATGGATTGCAACCGAACTTCTGTTGCGTTGTCAGGCGGCAACCACAACTTTGCGGTTGCCAGAAAAATACTAAAAAGCCCTGGAATTTAGACCATTTTTAGCAACTGGCAACTGTACAACATTTCGATTGCAATCCATAAAATTTTTTTGGTTATTTTCTTTTTTTTAAAATACCACTAATTTTCGGAAAATTAAAAAATTTTTAATTGGTACGTACGGTACGTATGACTGTGTGATTGTATATGCATTTTTTAAATTCATAATTATGAGATGTTGCCCACAGCAGTCATATTTTTTATGATGCTATTTTAAATCATACGACTTTCGAACACTGTTTTTTTAACATACTTTAAACACAGAAAGTTTTCCACCGTAATAGTGGGTACGTTGAAAAAACCCGATTTGTAAAATACATTTTTGACTCTATAATGGATGATGTTTTGTGTTCTTGGTTTACATTTTTAATTAACAGACATGAAATTGTTTGCATTTGCCAAGATTAAATTATAATTTAAAATTACAGTGCACTTAAACCCGCAAACACGCCGTCCAACTGTAAAAAATTTGAATATGTTGCCGAGAGGGGGAAGACGAATTGAAAAGGGTACGCAACTTTTCAAAAATCTACAAAACTGAAAAAAGCAGGGGAAGCCTTTGTTTCACAGTATTTACGAGGTCTAAAGGTTAAATTAAACGTGACTAAACCATAATCAGAGAAATCAACTGAGCGAACCAATCTTATGGCGACTAATGTTTTCACTTATAAGAGACTTATAACTTTGCCACACCCATAACCACAACCATAGAAACCAATTGAATTTTCGTTTTCCGTCATAACCATACTCTGAGAGGTAAATTGAATAGCTGCTCATATATTTTCTCACTTTTGAAATAATAAAATAGAGACAAAAGCTGTTTATGGTTATGACAGCACTAATTGACGAGAAAAAAATTCTCTTGTCTTAGCAATTGCCATGGCAAAAGTATAATCTAATTTAAACTTAAAGTTTGGCAACTGTTTTAAAAATAATTCCGCATATATTGAAGTACTTAAAACCAAAACGAACGATTTTTAAAAACCAGTATTTTATTTATTTACCATTGTTGTTCTGCAAATCATCCGATTTAGGAGAATTTAAAAAAAAATTTTGTTTTTTTTTAATTAACAAACTAGCAGATGCATAGCGCATATGATATACATATGCACATATATTTAAATTAAATTACGAAATATTAAAAGAACTAAAAGTGAGTACTGCGTATTATTTAGTATTAATCATTTCTCAAGTAATTTTTGCAATTATCCAACTAATATCTCCTAATGTGAGCATGGTAGATAGCGGTAAATTTTACTGTTTTTCAAATTAGTTTTTAAAATGTTTTAAATTTAGTTAATAAGATTTCAAAGCTTATATACTTCCCCAAAATGTTTACTACCAACCGACAGAGAAAACAAATTATGTCCGATCAATATCGTAGGTTTTGTTTACTGTAGGTTTTGTTTACTCAAATTTAGAAAAATACTAATATTATGCGAATTCGTTCTGAAAATTTATTCAAATTCAGTTTACAGAACAATTTACTTTAGACAAAGCTTGGTTTACTCGATTCGATTTAGAGCACACCAATTATGTGAATTCATTTCCTAGGTGCGAAACTGCTAAGTTCAGTTTAATCTTATAAATTTGAATAACAAAAAAAAAAGATGTCGCAAAGTATTTCAGCTCAAGTCTACTGGATTTGGTGTAGATTTAAATGCACTGTTATTTAAAAATAATTTCTTTACTGCCTATCTCATAGATTTGTAACTATAACTATTTAAATAATCGAATATTAATTAAACATTTTTATTGCTAATAGTCAGTATCTTAAAACTGAATTCTTATTAAATTATTTAAAGCAATAAAAACAATGCGATTCAAACATATTTGCTGATTAAATACATTTTTTTTAAAAGAGTATAAAATATTATTGTATTAAATTTAATCACATATAAAAATGTATTTAGTTAGTTTGTTTTGTAATTAAAACTATAATAAACTAAAAAAAAAGACACAAATGTCAAAACAATAAAAGCTTTACGGTTTTTATTACAAATAAAATTCAAAACATTCTTACGACAAATAACTTTGAAGAGATACTACAACAGCGTTGGATTTAAAAATTTCTTTCTGTTAAACAGAAATTATTTAAAATAATTAAATGTTATTAAATGGATTTTATTGCAACTAATAAAAAAAATCTGTGCAAATGACTGCTATTTCTTTTTGGAAATACTTATATATGGATTTTTCGTATCATCCCAGGAAAGTAATTAGTACATAATTTGCTAATTATTACTTAGGTTAGGTGGCGGACGGTCCCCGAAGGAGAACAGCCCATAAACATTTTCTAAGAACAAAATTTTTATTTTGAAATAATGCATGTTTTAAAGAACTAGTCCTTAGGTACAAGAATCCGTCTTTAGATTCGTTTCGAAGAGAACATTTTGTATTTGGGCGAATACCAAATATGCCAAGTGGTGGCAAGTGAAAGTTTTATTTCTCAACTGATTTATTACAAAACAAATTATTTACACATCCCTAAAATATACTTGTTGTTAATTATACGATCGCGTTAACGCTTTCAAAAACATACAAGCAAAAGAAAGAAGCAAAGTCATTCATAGTCTCATCTGGTGACACACTGATTCCATTTACAAATCTATATTTGTATTTTGGAAATAGTGGCAGATCAAAAGTAGAATGTATATAATTCAAGGTACAAACAAGAAATGTGTTGGATCTAACATAGTCAGACGTGTCACTGTTTTCCACACAAAAATCTGCATATGGAAACATCATGTACATATATTTTACAGTTAAAGTTTTTAATTATTTTATACACAATGTTTGCTAACAATTATAAGAAGAAGAACAAATAAATTGCATATTTTGTAAGTGACGACGACAGGTGTGAATATGCTGCACGCCACAGAAATTGCAACATTTAAATTCGAATTCAACCCAATCTTTAACTGTCTAATACTTACGTTTTTTTTAAACGATTTTGGTATTTTAAAGGATTGCCAATTAGTTGTGGAACTGGTAGCTTTCCTGGGATTTTAACTTATTTTCTTTTTACAACAAATTCAAAAAGTTTTTTGTGTGATCTAGTGATTTCAAATCACGTGACTTAATAAGAAATCTAGTGAAAGCAGACTCTCTTCATATTATTATGTTGCAATAAAAAGAATACTCTGTTCGAAATTTATTTCGATAGAAGTTTGTGAACATCGATTGACAGTAGCCAAATGATTTTAAATAACACGATAATCTATTAAATCTAAACCATTGATTGTTAATGCAATTTAATTGGTAAATTATATATAAACCTAATCAAACAGAATATTAAAAATTAAATTAACATAGAAAAGGCTAATATTAAATTAACCTTTAAGGTCATTAGTTTTTTTCTTCTACTTCCTATAAATAAAAAAACTAGTTATTTTCTGCATTATAATAATAATAATAAAATTTTTTTGTAAATAATTGCTTCATACATACATTTAGCATAATATGCATAATCTATGTATGTATGTATGTATGTATATGTATGTACGTAGTGCATATGATTTCTAATGAATATGCAATAATAAAATTTTGATATTATTCCAGAAGTGAAAAGTTGCTGGTAATTTCAAATTTATATAAAAAACAAAAAACAAAAAACGAAAACACGACAAAGTAATATATGTAAACGTATGTATATAGTTAAGTTACAATAAAAAATATATATATTTAATAAACATATGTATTTATGTATATAAGCATGTATGTTCTATATAATTAATAATATTTCAGTTTTATATTCATGAGGTTGGTTTCTGTTTTAATCTTAAATCTGTATATTGATTAATTAACAAAATCATCATTTATATGTAGTTGTTAGAAATAAGAATGAATTAAAATTATATAATATTGTCTTCCATAATAAATGAATGTTTGTTAACGTTTTTAGTAAATTAGCATTTTTTTGTCAAACTAATATTTGAAATATATACCAGGAACAGGACATATTTGTTGTGTTTTTTAATTTTCCGGTCTTCCCAGAACAATTCTACAAGACTTATATTTTCAATGTTCCTCAAACCAAAAGTGTGCGCAAGTAAAGTTTGCTTCAAAAAGAAGAAGAAGAGTTATTTTACACCGGCATGTGATTTGAAACCACATGATTTTCAAAACATTTTTTAAATAACGGTCACATAAAATGTGAAAAAAATATATTTTTTGATTGTAGTAAAACACAAATAAATTTAAAGCCTCTATAGTTGTTATAACACGAACAAATTGTAAATGTTATTAATCGATAAGTTATTAAAGTGTTGAATAATAAATATTTACGGATTCTTCACACATTGATTATAACAGTTATGTCCCTGATATACATATTCATTTAAAAATATGTAAAAGTTTAATATTAAATAAGATTTATTAAAATTCCAAAATTACTGTAACAGTTGAATATAGTACATATTTTGCTTAGTTCAAAATGTAAATATTTTAAATATCGTTTTAGTTTTCTTTTGTGAAAAAAATAGGATTTATTAAAACTACTGCCATTAATAGTTATTAATTTGCTGCAATATTTTTGCTTTATCTTTTAAGGTACGAACTACATTTAGTGTATGAATGTGTATATTAATTTGTATATTTACAATTGTAATAAAATTATTATTTCTACATTTATTTATAAATTTTTTTTTAATTGCTAGTAAAAAAAAACGAAACAAATGTGTTTGTTCGTTAGTTCAAGTGTTACAAAGTGGGCAGATAGAGGATATTTATAAATATTTTTTTATACTTATAAAAAAACGTCATTCTTTTATTAATTAAAGTTATTGTAAATGTTTTCGATTTCATATGGTGCTTTTAAACTTAATAAAACATTTAGTTTTCAGTTTTTCCTTATTTTTTTCCGTAGGTACTCTAAATTCTACGTTAAATTTATGAAAAGTTCTTTTTACAATTATTTGTTTTTGTATTGCATATTTATTTGTTTAATATTTATTTAAAAATTTTTATTTTTCAACATACATAATATTTTTCTTTATACACATATTAGATTTTAGTTTTAAATTAAAATATACCTTTAGCAATTATTTATTTTTCGTTTAATTACTCTTTAAATTTCAAGTTTTAATTGCTACAACAACATTTAGTGAAACTCTTGAGTTTTAATATTAAATTAAAGTCAGAAGTTATTATTTCAAGAAAAAATACCAGAAAAAAATCTTTATAACATTTCAATCGACAAATTATAATTAAATAAATTATTAATAATTTCTAAACAAAATTAATCTTTTTATTTACTTTTGGTTTTGGCTCATGGACATACCAAATAACAAGTTTTATTCGAACAAAAAAAAACCCTTCGAATAGTAACATACAATCATGTTACTAGTTACGAAGGTTTTGCAAGCACAAAGCGAGATAAAGGACACAAGTGAGCTGATTCTTGCGGATTTTCTAGCCTAAAGTCTAACTTAGTAATCACATGATTTATTGAAGTTTTTGTGTTTATTAAGAAAATCCATATTATTGAAATATACAATGAAGAATTATTTAAATTTTTAAATTTCAAGTTGAATTTTAGCAGATTATAAAATGCAATTAACGTTGAAAGTTTATGAATTATGTATTCGCAAAGTTAAACCATCTATTTAGGAAGGAGGTTGGGCAACAGCATACAAAAAATTTATTTTACTTATTTTTATATTTTCAGTAATGCAAAACAACATTATTTTAACTACTGTTTATACTTAAAAGAATTTATCAAATATTAAATTTATTTGTTCGAAAAATTAATGCATTCAATAATTTTCAATGTGAAAAATGTTTATTAAACATTTTAATGTTTTTATTTTGGGTAGGCTGAACGGATTTAAATTCGGTAAATTAAAAAATCGTAAACTAAAATATTGGGTAGTCTTACGATCTGAACCTCTAAGTAAAACTATATATCTGTGGTTTGAAACTAAAATTGTGACCAGCTTTTTTCGTTTTCTTTTCCAACACTTGTGCATACTTTGACTTTTTTTGGTGAGAACCTTCGTATGATTTGTCTGACCTTAACTTTCATTTTATTGTAGTTTATTTATATCAGTTTAGCAAATTCAATGATGCAATGGGCTATTGTGATTGATTTTATAATTACCACTGTAATTTAAACACGTGAACAGAAGAAAATATTGTTTTACAAAGGTTTTATGGAACGCATTTTCAACTGCAATATGTACAACGTAAATATAAAACGAAAATTTTTTTCTCCATGTCTTTTATCACGTATTCTTTTTAACCAAAAGTACATTACATTTCTTGTACAATTTAATATTTGCTCTTTATTGTTACGCTATAGTAATTTTACAGCACTTTAAAACAAGAGAAAAAAATGCAAATCTTTTCAATAAATATACTGAATTTTGCATACACTTTTCGAAAATTGAAATCTCTAAGAATTTCCTAATTTCGAATACAGTTAAGCTCGAATTAAATTCAATCTTGTTTAGAAATAAATCATTACTCGATTTGGATATAAAATTGTTTATTTCAAAGTTAAACAAATTTATCGATTTGCTACATTATAATAACAAAAACGGAAAAAAAAACAGATTGTAAGAAATAAACAATCAGTATTAATATAATAAAATAAAAAGCGTTTTTTACGATTAATTTCTATAAAAATTGGTATGTTTCTTTAATATTAACTTAAGCTATTCCTATATCTACCTAAATATTAATATAGAAATATTAATTAAAAACAAGTGGAAATTTAATTGGAAGGGTACAGTAAAGGAGCGAGTAAATTAAACAAACAAAAAACCTATGTGGCATTAAATAACTTTAAAATAAAAATTTATAATATATCGTGATTATTTCATCTCCAATGATAAAGCGAACTCTACAGTTATTTGTATGTACATTTAATATAAAATATATAAGTATGTATGTATGTGTGTGTTAGTATAATTGTAGATAGTTAATAATAATTATTTACAGACAAATTAATAAAATATATATGTATATATGTATATAAAAGATTATTATAAAAAAATTTACATTCTTTTACTATTTTAAAAATAGATAAGAAAGATAGACATAAACCAAAGTCTGGCTTATTAATACTAGTGGTCTTCACTCTTCAATGTAAAATACCTTTGTTGGTTGTCACACACCACAACAAAATGTATTAAAATGAATTTTTCTACAACGTTCTTTAACTATACAATAAAGCCAATTGCATTTATGTACATACATATATGTATATCCAAAAGTCAGCTTAATTGCAATAAAATTGTATAAGTACTCACCACTGTTGTCGCTACTTTGTAGCATATTTGCTTCCAATTTAGATAAAATTGACGGCCACGCTTTGTTACGTACAAAAAAAACATTGTAGAAATTAATTAACTGTAAATATGCAACCAAGAGTGAAAACCGCTATTGTTTGTAACACATATACGTATGTCTGTATGTACATGCATAAGTAGTGTATATGTATATAAAAGATGTATGAATGTGTGTAATTAGTATGTGTAGAGTAAATATGTATATACTTTTCATATTAAAATAAATATTGTAAACAATGCAATCACTTCTTAGATATAAGTAGGAAGAAAAGACTATAAAAGGATAATTGCAAAAAAAAATTAATTACATTTTTAAAGAAATCAAAAATGTTGCAATACATGTTAGATTTACTGTTTCTTGGTATCTTTGATGTTTTTGTTTACGTTATACATTTTATACATATGTATGTACATATATATATACTTTTTTCGATTAAACACTTTTAATGTTGCTTATCAAACAATTTAGCTGACTATGAAGTAGCAACATCATGATGGTAATCATTATTATGGGTATTAATAAAATTGAAAATGTTAAAATTATTTGCACTTTCAGCCACTGATGTTGTTGCTGCAACCGTTTGGCTATTAATGTTGGTGTTATTATTATTATTATTATTATTATTATTGTTATTTAAATGTCTAATTTGTTGATGTTGTTGAAATGTTGCTTTATAATTAAATATCGTTTGCTGCATCATCAAAAACCAAAATTGAGTTAATTGAAGATTTTGAATTCCTTGTACCGCTGCAGCTGTAGTGGCTGTTGATGTTGTGGCATCAACAGCATTTACTAAACCTGCTTCATCACTTGCAATGTCAGTGTCTGCGTTATTATTTAATTGCAGCAACTTTTGCAACTTATACGTTTTCATTGAGTTATTATTTATTATATGGTGAGTGTGATCATTAGGATTTCTTGTGTGTATTTCAAGATTTTGTGACTTTAGCTGCTTGTTGCAATCATGCAAAAACGATCTAAAACAAATTAAAATTTTTTTAATGTTAATCAATCTTTAAGCAACAAGTAAAAAATTTATAAGTAAAAAAAATTAATTTTTTTCATCAGATTTTAATTGTTTTGCTTTTTATCGCTTTGACTCACTCGTTATGTTTAAATCAGTGTTTATTCGCCCCCATACCATATATTTGTCGGTGCGTAGTGTGCATGTTTGCTGGCGGCTACCTGGGCTGGACTTAGGGGACCAAATTGGCTGTACTGCGTTGGAAATTGTATATGAGCGGGCAATGGATGAGATGGTATAACCTAAAGGTATTTTTAACAAATTAATTTTTTTTTTTCGTTAAGTGTCAATTTAAAATTTTGTACGACATTTTTTTTAATAAACAATTTTAATTATAAGTATATACATATAAAGTTTTTTAATACTTATTTTTTAACCTTTTTTATTTTAAGAACAATCTATATATTAAATTTCAAGCTCAAAGCTCCGTCTTTATGTTTATTTTATATATACAGGGTGGCTGATGAATATTGCTACATCAAGGAACTCAAATAAGTTTTCTTTCAGTGTATGGAATTAATTTTTCGTTTATTCATGTCAAAGCTCATTCAAGTTTATTAAATATGCTTAATTAGTTTTAAAAATAATGGAATTTAAATGCCCCCACACCGCTCGTTGATGCATGTGCGCCATCTTACCAAAAAGTTGTTCATTACTGCTTGGAGAGTTGAGACAGGAATAGCCGCAATTGTTTCTCGAATGGATTGCTTTAGTTCATTCAAATTTGTGGGTTTTGCTTTGTAGACTTCCTGTTTGCAATAACCCCACAAGAAAAAGTCAGGTGCAGTAAGGTCAGGCGACCTGGGGGGCCAACGGAATGTGGAGTTTCTGGATATCAACTTATTGGGAAATTTTCGTCGCAATTCTGTCATAACAGGCCGGGTTATGTGAGGAGTTGCACCATCTTGTTGAAACCACACAGAGTTGAAAGGAATTCTCATTCGGCGTAATTCTGGATAGAAAAACTCTCTCAACATGCTCAAGTAACGGTCTCCAGTAACTGTAACGGTGTGACCATTTTCTTCAAAGCAGTAGGGCCCGACAATGCAGCGTGCTGAAACTGCACACCACACTGTGACACGAAGTGGATGCAATTCCGTCTCATGGAGTATCTGTTGGTTGGAAGCACTCCATATTCGACAATTTCGTTTGTTTATGTTGCCGTTTAAATCGAAATGGGCATCGTCAGACATAAAAAGACAGTTCAACATGTTTTCGTCCTCTTCCACCATTTGAAGCATCTCCTGGCAAAATTCCAAGCGAATCGGTAAGTCTTCTGCATTCAGTTTGTTGACCATTTGAATTTTATATGGGAATAAGTCCAATCATTGTGCAAAATTGACTGCAATGACTGTCTGCTTATACCCATTTGAACAGATAAGGTTCTTGTCGAAACTCTTGGATTGTTTTGTATGGCAGCAGCTACAGCAGCGATTGTTTCCTCCGTCCGAACTGAAGGGTTTCGATGGTAAGGTCTTCTTTGGACTGTTCCATACTCGGCAAAATTGTTCACAAGTCTCATTATGGTCCATCTGCTCGGAAGATTGCCGCCATACGTGCGCCTATACTCTCTTTGAACCGAAACTACGGACTACAGTGCGTGATAGCGGCGGACACTCCAAATTCTTTTTTCAGTGTCCCAGTTATCCATTTCTGTTAAATCAATCTGCGAAATAAAATAAAAATTAATCAGATTCATTAAATAGAAAAAAAGTTATTAAATTTCTTTTTGGTAGCGGCTTTCATCAGCCACCCTGTACTTCGATATTTCGTTAACCACCGGTTTATTGATAAATAATAAAAATTTCCTGAAGATGTTAACCGATGGTTAACGAAATAAAGAAGTATATAAAAAATAAACATAAAGACGAACCTTGTTGGAGCTTGAAATTTAATATATAGATTGTTATTAATATATATAAAAGATATAATAAATATATACATAATATATTTTCATGTGTATATTATTATAATACATATTCATATTTCGAAGTAATTGTTGAATGTCAAAATTAGTTTATTCCTCTTTTTAATAGCACAGAGAATACTTTTAAAGGATTCTTTCGTGAATGTTGTGCACTGCTTAAGATCCGTATTAATAAATTCTGAGGCTCAACGGAGAAACGATTAACAATCTATATATTTTAGAGAAAAGTTAAGGCTTTACCTTAAATCGAGTTAAAACAAATAATTCAATAATTCACATAATTATGGACCAGCTCTTTCATACCACTACATAAATTCAAATAGCCAACTCAATGCGTAAACCAAATTTCACCGAAATCAGTTCAACCGTTTAGGCGGACAGAATTTTAATTTATTTTTTTAACCAACCAACTTCTTTTGTCTCCCTTAACTGTCAAAGCGCATATCTGAACATTCATAATAATAATCGGTTAAACCGTTTCATACCGAACTTTATCGAAATCGGTTCAACCGTTTAGGCGGACCGGATTTTAACTTATTTTTTAAACCCGGTCTACGGACGGGCTGCCAATTTATCCGTATATCTGAGCACATGTACCAAATTTTCTAAAAATCGATTAAGTCCTTTTCAAAATGACATACTTTGCTTATAAATTGACTGCAGCGCCACTTGAAGTAAGCAATTACATACACGGCCTAAATTCACCAAAATCTCATTCATCACATTTCTGAAAATATATAGATAATTTTTTTTTAGAAACGCAAGAAATAAGGCTTAAATCTAGTTTATGGAAGCCACTACGAATTTAAAAAAAGTTACCTCATCTGATAGAAAATTTAATTTTAAGAAAAAAAAGTTTAGTGCAAAAATCTTCGGCAACGCATATTTTCCGAGTTATGGGCCTCGGAAGTTTTACAATAAAAATGTCATTGTTTAATATTTCTTAGCTTATTGGGTCAATATGGGTATCATTGGAAAGCTTGTGAAAATGCCGATCACATGATGGTAAAATTTCACATTTTGGGATGATAAAATGTGTAGAGGTGAAAATTCTTAGGCGCCGTCAAAGGCCTGTTATGCAGAAAATCGTTAGTTAGCGAAGCCGGTGTGTGTTATATCATAGAGGAGAAAATCCTTTAGCCCGGCCGAAGGAAACATTACATTTAATTTGTAAAACTAAAAAAAAGAAATTTATTAACTCTATACAAAATATGGCAAAATATTACTGCTTTTCTTAAACACTGTTTTGATATTGCATACGGATATTTAGGAAGGCAGCCATACCCATATTGTTGCAATGAATCAAAAACCCAAACTATGCGTTGCCGAAGATTTTTGTACTAAACTTTTTTTTCTTAGAATTTAATTTTCTATCACCTAAGATAATTTGTTTTAAATTTGGAGTGGCTTCCATAAACTAGATTTGTTCCAGAAATAACACACGGAATGACAAACATATATAACCCGTTACACTTAAAGTGAAGGGTATAAAAAGAACCCTAATTTCATACCTCCACAAAATTAAATTTTTTGACATATTGAAAACTGCTTGGGTACACAAAAAAAGCAATCATCCCGCAAGGACAAGCATATATAAAATTGGGTGGAAATTATCCAGATTGGCTCAACTTCAGGATCACAATATTAGGATCTTCTTCACTTTCTCACAAGTTTTGCTTTTGCTGGGTCAAGAATTAGAAGCATAATTAGAGAGATGCATGCAAATTATATAATACATGATGATCTTACTACTTCAAATATTTTAATCCCAAGTTTAGTTTGAGACAGTTTAATCAAGAATCCAACAATATGGGGATATGTACTTAACCGGGATTTACTAAGTGAAATAACATTTATAACGCACACCCACTTCAAAGGTAACATAACTCAAAGATTAAAACGTATTATAAAACACAAAAAACCGTTTTCGCCTTTAATGTCAATGGAAATATTAGGAGACTTGTGTTTTTTTTGGAAACAGCTAACAACAATATTAATTGATATTTTTCATATCGGAAGAGATATGCATCGTGCACAGTATCATTATTCATTCATTCATCATAAAACAGAAAATAAAAATTTTTAGATGTGTTACCATTGAAGTGGTTATACTTTATGTACTTCATAAAGTATAAAGTAACTTCATTGTAAAAGTTAATCACATAGTGATACCAAGAGCCACTGCGATTTAACACCTCGAAATATTTTCATTCTTGCCAACATTTATGATCTGCATTTATACAGGGTGGCACAAAAGGAGCTATATGGTTTGAATTCTTTATAACTTTTTTAATTATTATTTTTTTTTTTGTTTTTTTCCAGCATTTTGTGAAGAAGACTTGGGGAATTAATTATGAAACATTCGGAATGAAATCATGGCCATTACACCCGAAATTTTGCGAAAAGTTATGGAAAATATGCTAAAGAGCAGCATGTACATATGTGCGAAGCAGAAAATGGACATCACTTACAGGATATCATTTTTCAAAGCTAATTGCAAAAAACTCTCCAATAATATACTGTATTTAAAAAAAAAAAAATTATAATAATCGCATAAATAAAAAAGTTATAGACCATTTAAACCATATGGCTCCTTTTGTGCCACCCTGTACATACATAACTATATATATAAAGCTGAATTTGTTTGTTTGTTTGTACCTTCTAGAAGCCCAAACTGCTGGACCGATCTTCCTGAAATTTTCACACCATATAATTGAATGAATTATAGGCTACTTTTTTTTTAATCACGCCCACATTTACGACTACTTTTTTAATTATACAATTCCTTCCACATGGTTTTTAACAAATTTTATAATCACCCTTATTGTGTTTGGCGTAGGCCAAAAACGACAGCTGTCGTAATTGCTGTCGAATTTAGAATCTTATTCATTTTCTTATGTATTTTCGTTTTTTTATAAAATTAGTTTATATTTGAAAGTGAAATACATATTCGCTTGAAATGGAAAAATGTAAACAGCAAACTAATGTACGAAAACAAGAGTAAAAAGTTGACTTAATTTACTTTTACTTCTCAGGACCATGCCTGGTTAAATATATTTTTGCATACTTACATTTTATTTACTTCCATTGAACTCATTTTTTAATAACTTTAAGTAGTGTCGTGATAAAATATTTTAACGATAATTTTTTATACTTTTGACATACAAATACGCCAAACACGGTTTCATTTTAACAGCGTTTTTGTAATAGATTTTGATAAGTGTCGTATTTATTGGCGTTTTTGCCCATCACGCTACCATTTTTCAAAAACGTCAGACTTTCGCCGCAAAAACGCCAAACACAATAAAGGTGAATATAAATGAGCTTAACTTCGCCATTTTTGGATCAATCGCGATGAAATTTGGTTCAATTAGTCTGTGCAACTCCGGTAAGGTTATAGGGTATTACTTTTTTTTAAAACTAGAACCAGGAGGGCGATAGGGGGAATTTCGGCCCCTCCGAAATGTTAAAACAGATTTTAATAAAATTTAGAACATGGATGGATCTGCAGCTAAAAATTCTAATAGATAATGTATATTTTCAAAACTAGTACCTGGAGGGCGATAGGGGGGAAATGTCTGCCTCTCCGAAACGTTCAAACCGATTTTAATGAAATTTAGACCATCTGCATCTAAAATTGCTCATAGGTAACGTACATTTTCAAAACAAGGATCAGGAGGGCGATAGGGGAAAAATTTCGGCCTCTCCAAAACTACATAGCCGATTTTGATTAACTTTAAAACTTGGATGTATTTGAGTTTAAAAGACACATTGGCAATTGTGCAACTCCGGGAAGGTTATAGGGTATTACTTTTTCTAAAACTAGCACAACGAGGGAAGGTAGTGGCAATTCCACGCCGGAGAGACCATCTAAGCTCTTTTAATGAAATTTAAATGTATTTATGTTTTTGCGTCTAGAAGGGCACATATGCTACATATATATTTTTTAAATAGAACCAGAAGGCGACGTAGGGGTAAGATATGCCTTTCCGAAACTGTATAACCGATAGAGATAACAACGGGAGCGAAGCCGCGGGTAAAAGATAGAGTATGTATAAATATAAATTTTTAAAATCAATTTGGTGTACAACCAAGAAATAAAACGCGAACAACTCAAAATAAACGTCCTTTTAGTTCATTGTTTTATATAACAAAAAATTAAAAGGTGAGAGAAAAAGAAACACAAATTGCCATCGTGTAATAATTTCAACAATAAATAGTCGCTTGAAAAACATCATAGATCAACAAGTGAGTCATTATGGAACCCGTGATCAACTTTCATATTAGAGGGAACATAGATTCGTACTGTAGGGAAAGATCAAGCAGAGGGAATGTGCGATGGCGGCCTTTCTTGATATAGAGGGAGCCTTTAATAACATGAGGCTGGGCCCCATTACTATGCCTCTGGAAGCACTGAATATTCATCAACCCCAAAAAAATTCACAAACACAATTCAGATATTCTGTAAGGATTCAGTTGTTATAAAATCATTCATTAAAAAGGTCTGCAATTCAGTACAAAATTAAATACAAAGAGTTGTCCAACCAAAACGCACGATGCTAACTGTAAATAAAATGTAGTTTTTAGAGATTTATCTTAATAATTTTTATTATGATAGAAGGATCTATGACAATTATGTGTGAAAGAAAATATAGGCCAAATGCTCGCCATGGCTTCGGTGGCATACCACTGGTCGGTATTTTCAATGACTCTGATACATAATTAAGGTTCAATGTCGTTAATGTGCCGAATTATCTCATCCTTTAACTATTGACCTGTTCTTGGCTTATTGATGTACACTTTTTCTTTAAAGTATCCCCAAAGAAAGAAGTCCAACGGTGTCACATCGCATGATCATGACAGCCAATTAACATCGCCGCGACGTGAGATAACACCGCCATAGAATTTTTCGCGCAAATTAGCCATTGTTTCGTTGACTGTGTGGCAAGTGGCACCATCCTGTTGAAACCTTCATATCTTCCAGGTCCATATCTTAAATTTCTGCTTGGCCGAGCTCATTTTCGGCTCATTTTTACGGCCCGATGACGCAGCCAGTTCATAAACCGCACCAAACAGTCAGGAGAGGATGCACAGGTGCTTTCACCTTTCCTACAGACGCGGTTTGTGAAATTTGCGCACATTCCTCCCGATTGTGGATACATTTTGTCGATTATGCTGACCAAAAAAATCACAAAGTGCATTTAATGCGTCTTAATGCGCTGTTCAATTGAGTACCTTCCCATGGCCGAAATTGTCAAACACTGAAACAAAGAAATGTCAAATTAAGTTGGGCGAAAAACTTGACGTTAAGGTGTGACTCACAATTAAAATCGTGCATTATGGTCGGACCACCCAATAGAAAAAAATATTATCGCATGCGATATTTTTTAATTCGATGAATTTAACTTCACATACATAAAACTTTCTGCAAAAACAAACTTCTAAAAAGATTTTATTAAAATGCATCGCTTGAAATATTTGGCGTAATCTGGAGTCGTCGAATGCTATAATTTGCCGTACGAGTGACTAACTGCGAAAATAAGTAGTTAAAAATCATGGAGTAATGACTTATCAACCGGTGTTGATATAAAAGAGAAAGAAACATGAGTTCTCATTGTAATGTTGTATTTGTTGTAGAATCAACACCACCTAATAAGTCATTTCACCATGTTAAAAAATTACTGCAGTGTTAATAAAAAATATTTTCGATTTATACAACCTTTAATAAAGAAATGCCTATACAAAATTCCCTGTTTAAACCTTTTATAAATCAAAAAAGATTTTTGTGAATAGACCAGTTAAACTTTATAATTTCATTACAAGGCGAATTCTAAGTCTCATAAAAATGTCGACATTTACCCAATTTTCATGGGATCACCCTGGGAGCATTCTCATTTTCTTTTTGGTATCACTTACAAAATACACAGAACGGACGTAGTAATTAATATTAATTCTTAGTATCTATTAAAACCGGAAAAATGAAGACTCACCTGGCGACTTGAACTGTTATGAGCCGGTGGGGGGGCAACAACGGCACGATTGTACGTATATGTTGGTGCAGCCTGAGAAACAAAAACAGTGGGACGACGATACATATCATTTTGCACGGCCGCAGCATATATGTCCTGTTGTAGCATCGCTGCGGCAGCAACAGCTGATGGTGAATTACCCATGGGTGTGGTCGTATTTGTCTGATGTTGAGATTGTGAAGAATGCGAACCGGAAGTCTGTTGCTGTTGCAACTGAGAGGTATGAGAAGGTTGCCGATATATTTGAGGTGCACCCCACGATGGAGGTCCAACAGAAGCAGCGGCTGAAGAAGAGGATGATGATGAACTCTTGCAGTGGGCCATTGGGGGATGCACGTTACCTGAATTGCAAGTTGAGGATGATTGTTGGGCATAACCACCTGATGTTGCGGGAGCAACTGATGGTGCTTCACGCTTATGCAGGGCTAACGGTGGTGCCTGTTGATGTTGTTGGGATCCGCAGCTAGATGCAGCCCAAGAGGAACGTTTATTGTCAACATGCTGAGGTTGCTGCTGGTGCTGCTGCTGTTGTTGTTGTTGTTGCTGCGATGGATACTCGTAGAATTCAGATGGCTCTTGTTTGGTGGGTAAGTGTGGTAAACTCGATGATGTCTGTGAACTGCTATTTGTGCTTGAATGGGAGGAGGGCATATAGCACTCATTTTGGGCCATGGCTAATATACGTTTCTTTTGCGATTGTATCGGTTCATACTTAACACTTGGTTGAGTGTAAGTCTGAGCCTGCTGCTGTTGTTGCTGCTGTTGCTGTTGATTTTGATGTGGCTGATGTTGATAATGATGGTGATTATGATGTTGCTTTGGACTATTGCTGATTGTTTGCGCAGTATTACGGCGCCGTATTTCATCATGGTCGTTATCACCTACGGTAACGCATGGTATTACTAGTTGTACATGTTTTGAACGATGATGTGTTATAGTATTAGATGAATTATTGGTTGATGAAGTTGATGATGATGTGGTATTCGTATTATTGGTAGAAGAAGAGGAATTTGGGTTGTTTTGAGAGTGATTGTAGTGATTATGGGACGACGTAGCAAATAGATTAGACGATATGGAAAAATTTGTGTTAGAGGAAGT
The DNA here is from genome assembly GCA_963924685.1 of Dexiosoma caninum. NCBI lineage: Eukaryota > Metazoa > Arthropoda > Insecta > Diptera > Tachinidae > Dexiosoma > Dexiosoma caninum. The sequence goes on from OZ004729.1 coordinate 60,620,900, forward strand.
ATGAGAGGCAGAGGGCACAATAGATGATGATGAAGAGGAGGAAGAAGCAACAATATTATGATTGCTACTACTGCTACCACCACTACCACCACCAACAGCACCACTAGACAATAGACTTGAAGTTGAATGTTTGTGAAGATGTTGTTGTTGTGGTTGTGAGTTTTGACTATTACTGTGTGTTTGGTGGTGTTGGATGGAAGAAGTGGAAACAGATTTGTTATTGGAAGAGGAGGAGTTTAAGAGGCTACCACAGTTTAGTTGCTGCTGATGTTTTTCATTATTTGAATGCAAATGCTGTTGTTGTTGGTTTGAATGATGATGAGTTTGCTGATGTTGCTGTTGTTGCTGGTGCTGTTTTTGTTGGTGTTGTTGATGATGTTGGTGGTTATGACAATTTGCATTTGGTATATCAATTAAATTGCCAAATGTAGTTCCATTTCCGGTTCCACTTCCGCCAACCATAAACTCATTGTTGCCATTACTGCTACTGCTACTGTTATTGTGATTATTAGTTGATGATGTCATTGTTGATGATGACGATTTAGTGGACGCTATGGGGGCAGAAGAAAAATGATTTGTATTGTTGGAAGTGGTATTTGAATTATTGATATTGGTGGTAGTGGGTGTGATAATATTTATTGAATTATTATTGCTACAATGACTATTATTGGTTTTACTTAAATGTTGATCAAAGTCTGTCGTGCTAGCTGTACTAGTATGAAAGCTACTGCTGTGATTCTTATTACTTAAGTTCATATTGCTATGGGTATGTCTAGTGATATTGCTATTTATATTAGAGGATGATGATGAAGAAGAAGTATTATTACTTGTATTATTTTTGATAGCAGCAACACTATGTTGCACATGTTGTTGCTGGTGCGGATGTAGTGGCTGTTGTTGATTTTGATTTTGGGGCTGTTGTTGTTCTTGTTGTTGTGACTGATTTTGATTTGGATGCTGCGTCGATGTATGTGTAGCATTCATCGACTGTAACTGCTGCTGTTGTTGTTGTTGTTGTTGTTGTTGTTGTTGTTGTTGCTGATATTGTTGATATTTATTTGAGTTGGAATTTGTAGTTGCTGCTGTTGCTACGGGCAATTATTGAAGAGATAAAAAAATTAAAAAAATATAGAAACTGAGCTTGAGCCACTTTAAAAGGGGAGATCTTTCATATTGAAATGCGAATTTACTTTTATATGATAATTATGTGGGGTCGTATATATATTTTATTAGAGACAACACCCGTAAGACGTATTTTGAGAAAACTTAGAAGAACAATATCTTAATTTTTTTAAATGCCTTATATTGTCTTTCATTCTAAATACATTACTTGAATATTAATCGTGTTTGTAGTTTTTATTTAAGTGGAGGTTTAAAACTCGGAAAATTTTTATACTGACCCAGTGAAAAAACTGCTTCGAAAAAAGTCAATAAGATACTGAATGCAAAATCGGATCAGTTATACTTCTTTTTACATAGGTTTGTCATTGCCAGCAGTTTTTTTTATGCCGATTCATAGAAACCGAAGTAATGCTCGTGATGCTAAGTACATCTACTTTTTAAAACTTCTTTTAATCAGACAGAAGTAAGTTTTTATTACTTGTACGGAGCTATGATAAGTTACTTATCCTGAATAGATGATAATTTGATTTTTTTCTCCTGTAAACTTATGAAAGCGATGGTACGTTATTTTGCATTTTAGCTGAAGATATATAAATTAATAAGATATTTTAATTTAAAAAACGAGGTCAAATCGAATAATTTTAAATTTGTTTTTATTGGAAGAGAAATAACTCGAAAGATTAATTAAGCGACTTGAAACTGTTGTACCGTCTTTCAACAATTTCTTCAAATAAACGATGTCTTAAAGGAAAAGAAAAATATATATATCTGTGGACTTTTGGCAAAAGATAATATGTCGAGATAAAAAATTTCTTTGTATTTTAATCGTATAGGAAGATTTACAAGGCGCTTTGCTTATACTAATCGGCGTCTTTCTATGAATTTTAGTTTTTGAGAAATCGTGAAAACACCAATTCATAGTGAAAGCACTCACTTTTTTTGGTGGGTTTAGATTCACACTATCGCACTTGTAAATTTTAGACTTGTCTTAATACAAAGTATTATAATGTGCAACGCCCTTTAGCATGTGTGATGATACGTTATTTTGTTTAAGAAAATCATGCACTTGATGATACGTTATTTTGAATTATTTATATAACTTGGTTATTTTTGATAGTAGAAGCTTAAAATTTTGTACATGTATGTAATATGATGTAATGAATCGTAATCAATAAAGAATGCAATTTCGAATTTTTTTGCTGATACGTTGTTTTGCTTTTTAGGTGACGATATATATTAATATGTATTAATTACATATTAGTACATATGTAAATATGTAATTAATTGGGATTAATATACATATATCGAAAACTTTCTACACAAAAATTTACAATTCCAAATTATCAGAGTCAGTTTTATTTATTTGAAGAGAACGAAGATTTTAATTATGATTTAATTTTGATTGCAATTAGTTAATATAAGAATTGATTTTAAAAAAATTATTCAATCATTTTTATCATACTGATTTCTTATGCAACTTATACCTACAAAATTTATACTGATAAAAAGTAAGCTTATTAATAAGTTAGGCCGGCCGTCCGTTGAACAACTAATTTTCAGTTAGTTGACAAGTAATTCGTACAATTGGCTACTTCCTACAACATCGCAATGTTAAAATAGTCAGTTATCTGCATTAAAAATTATACTGATCAACAAATGAAGAAAAAAAACTTGGTGGCGCTCAAACTATAATTTATTCTAATTATATTTGAAACGCTGATTCTACCTGCATACTTTTCAATGCTACGTGTAGTTTTCGAGATATACATTTATTTAAAAAATTAAGCAGTTGTACGACAAATGTTAACAATACTAGAAAACGCTTTGTCATATTCAAGCAAAAAATAAGAGAGGGTGTATACTTCCCACAGACCGACTTTTAGTTACTCTTAAATTTTTCCAACAAGTAAGAAAAAAAATAAGAAAATATTGTTGGCTTTTGTTCTTTAATTTTATTCTTATAATCTTTTGAGAACGTGATCCCATAATTTAGGATAACTTTCTTGGTTTTCAATTACCAAATGTGTTTTTTCACTACTCCAAACGAATTTATTTTTGTCTATTTTTATAAATTTGGAAAAGAACTCTATAAAAAGACAAAGCAAAACTGAACACAGAAGGGAATACCACAAACCGTTTACGCGACGTCTACCCGACCTCTTCTGCAAGTCTTCAAAACACTTGCACTTCCCAGCAATTCATGCAAGTTACTTCCAACAAGCAACAAACACGTGTTTCCACATAATTGCTGCAAGTAAAAACTTCTGGAATTCACTTCTGGAAGCAACTTCTGCAAGAAAACTTGGTAGAGGACAGGGTACGAAAAAACGCAGCGCAGCGCCGCTTTTTTGTTAGCTCTTTACGCAACCAGCGGAGCTAATTTAATATTGCGCTTGCTATGTGCCATTATGCTATGCTATGCGCAATAAAAAGAGCCGCGCAAGAAATACGCATTTTCTTTGCACTTTTATGACTCGGCTCTTTTTTTGCTCAATGCGCAAAATACTCGTTTTTTTTTACATATCAGAATAAAATATCTTATTGAAAGAGCTTTTATAATGCAGAGCACCGGGTGCAGCTTGGTCACTCATGTATTAGCTTATTATGTATTAAAGTAACTATAGTTTATTGGCGGGTAAAGTGTCCTATTTAAGTGACAAACAGTGTACAATAATTACAAGTATTAAAAATTTCAAGAATTTACCACAAGTTTGTTGCTGTTGGTGATGCATTTGTTGGGGTGGATGTGGCTGTTGTTGTTGCTGTTGCTGTTGTTGCAGCGGCTGTTGTTGTTGAGTTTGGCTTTGTTGGTGTGAGTGGCCATGTTGATGGCTACTGTTCCGACAACTCAATGATGACGAAGAAGTTGAATGTTGTAACATTGAAGAATTCGTCTGGGACTGAGCATGAGCTCTTTGCTTAATTGGAGCCACATTGCTGACAATTGTTGGTCCTTCAGTTCCCTCATCCTCACTATCCGATATTGTTATAACAGCTGACGGCGATGGTGTATCGTGTATGGTAATTGTCTGTTGCTTAACAGCTGTTCCATGATGCTGGGACGGCGGTGCCTGATGGCCATGCTGTGACTGGGGGTTATGCGATGAGATATGATGATGATGTCCACCCGAAGAGGATGAGGAAGAGGACTGATGATGGTAACCGCTGGTATTACCCGTCGATCCACTCACTGAACCACAATTGTTCACGATATGATGACTGGCACCATTGCTGCCATATACTGCATTACTGCTAATAACATGCTGTTGATTCGATGAGGAGTTTGCACCACCATTGTGATGATGGTGGTGACCACCATTGGTATTGTTGATGTCTAATGAAAATGATAATAAAGAAACGCACATAAATTTCATTGAATTCAAAGGTTTATTATCAAACCAGTGGCTAATACTTACTACTAGACGATGCTGAAGTAACAATAGCACCACCTGTGGCACCACTTTGACCAGTATAACTGCCACCGCCACTACCGCCATAATTACAAGTATGATGGTTGTTATGATATTGCGGTGAAACGTGAGACGTGCGATTGTAGCGTTGCTGATGAGGCGGTGAACTTTCTTTGACACGTTTCTTAACGGGTGACAGCTGTTGATTTTCTTTCTTATCATGTCGCGGCATACGATATGAATTGCCTTTGCTCCTGCATGTGTTAAAAAAAGACAAGGACAAAAATAAAAATATTTTACACACCCGTAGAAGTAATTCATTAAATAGAGTTTCCTTTTTCCTCAAAGTGTACAGGCAAATAAATTAAATATGGTAATGATATTACATAGGTTTATTCACAATACCATATTTTTCTAATATTTATTTGTTACAAACATTTGAAATAATAATGTCTGACAATTAAGTTACTTACACCAAGTGATGGATAGGTGATTCTTTTTTGAGATCATTTCGTGGTATACTTAAATGTTTTGGGTAGATTTCTTCAACATTTAAGAAAGGTGCTGGATCCACAATTAGAGAATGGGCTGCAGCCTGTTGTGGCCATGATGGCACCAAAGCCATCTGGCGTCCAGTTTGCGGCCAAGCTACACCACTGGCTTGTACACGATTTGTTAAGAGCATTCTCTGACCGGAAGTGGGCTCAACCATTGATACTGGTACCGGTACATTTACATATTGCTGTGGAGGTACCTGTGTAATACATCAAATATTTCCTTTTGCTTAGAAAGATTTCAAATTATATTATATACATATCGAGCCTTTGGTGCAATACCGTAGTAATTCAAAAAAACGTGAACTGAGAAAAATGCATTTGAAGTTTTGAGCCATCTTTTTGATAGTATTTTCGTTTACTAAAGTTATTTTTTTAAAAGTTTTTAAATAAAGAGGCATGTTTTGTAATGTTTTCTGTTTGTAAATTTCTTGTCATAAAGAAAATATTTCATTATTGCAAATAAATATTGTTGGAAATAGCTGGAGGCAAAAAAGACATTTGTATCTGTAGAATCTGACCAGTTAGAGATAGAACCATAATCGTTTCATACGTTTGTATGCATTTGTGTGTATGTGTATAAAGGCGAAATTCGATATAATATGTATGTGTATTAGGGTGATCTATTATTCGATATTTTTAAGAAACCGGTTTTTATTTTATTTTTTTTATTTTATTAAAAAAATTGGAAGTATTACACTGTCTTTATTTAATTTTATTTAAGAAAAGTTATAACTTCATATGTTATACAAATATTCGAACTATTCGAAAACCGGTTTCTTAAAAATGTCGAATAATTCATCACCCTACATCTATTGCAAATTTTTCAATATTTGTCTTTGTGTTAGTATGCTATATTGAAGCCTCTGACACACTACGTCAACATTTCTCATCAATATTCATTTTTTGGGTTTTTTCAAGTCTAAACATATAGAAGTTCCCGTCGGCAAAATACATATCTATTTATTTTCTTATTTATTTAAAAAAAAACACTTGATATTTTTTTTTTGGTTTTTGTCACTATATATTTTAATTAGCACTTCCCAAAAAGCTATTAATGAGAGATATACTTCAATTAATTTGATTACAAAAATTTTTTACTCTATATTAACTGAATTTATTTTGGGAATATCTCTTTATATATGATTCTAATTTTAAAATTGTGCTTTTTCCCTTAAAAAATATACAGTGACCAAAAAAACTATTCGACATAGGCCGTAAACTTTATATATATATCAAGAAAAAAATATGTAATGTTGTTTTTAACAAAATAAACTTATAAAAGTCTTTATTAAGGAACACAAAGTTATATTCAGTAAAAAAAATTAGATCTCAAAGTAAAAAAAGCAAAAAACACATGAATTAAAATATCAATAACAAAAAACAAGCAAAAAAAATATTCGACATTGGTAACATTTTTAAAACACATGAATTGCAACACAAGCTTATTTCTACTTCAGTAGCGAGTTGCTTTTCCTTGCCTACGTATAACCTCTTTTAAACGATCTGGCATAGATTTTACCAACGTTTTGGTATATTCTGGATCAATTTGGCTCCATTCCTCCTGCAGGATAACTTTCATCTGGTTTTTGTTCGTAAATTCACGTTTTCTGATTTTTTTTTCCAAGTGACCCCAAAGATGTTCAATAGGGTTAAGGTCTGGGGACTGTGGCGGCGTTTTTATTAATTTTGGACAATTATATAAAAGCCAAAGCTTTGTATTAGTGGCACAATGTTTGGGATCATTATCTGGATAAAACTGAAATCTATTTGCCAGACCCAATTTTTCAGCACTTGACCTCAAACTTTGCTTTAGGAGGTCAATGTACTTTCGGTGATCCATAATCCCATCAATAAACGCAATATTACCCACGCCTGATGCCGCCATACATCCCCATACCATAACACCACCGCCACCATGTTTAAAAGTTGGTACCATATTCCTTTCATCCAATTCTGTGTTAGGCTTGCGATGTACCAGAACTTTTCCATCACATCGAAATAGGTTATATTTACTTTCGTCAGCAAAAATAAAATCCATCCAGAACTCCATTGGCTTATTTACATGCTCCTTCGCAAAATCTAATCTCAACTTTCTATTTTTCTTAGTAATGTGTGGCTTCTTCCTGGCTGATCGTGCATGGAAATCGTGCTTTTTTAAGACGTTTCTTATTGTTTGAGGTGTAACGGATATACTTAAGTGTTCCTCAGTGTTTTTAGCTAAAGTGTTAGCAGTAATTTTGGGATTTTTTCTTACTTCACGCACGATTCGCCGTTCATCTGAATCTGTAAGTCTGCAAGGTCGCCCAATCCTTACCTTGTTTATCACAGTTTTACTTGATTTGTACTTTTTTATAATGTAATATACAGTAGTTCTTGACCTTTAAACGATTTCTGATATAGTCTTTTCCGTTTTTCCTAATTTAAAATGATGTATTATTAAATTTCTTACATCAACAGAAGTTTCTTTCCCTTTACGTCCCATCATCGCGATTACTTGCACAGAAATAAGAAAAAAGTTCTTGTAAATGATAAACAAGAAACATAGCGATATTTTTACCAACAATGACATGAAGTAATGAGAAATTCACAATCAGAATAAGGGAAAAACAATGCCAGTCGAATACTTTTTTTGCTTTGCAATTTTTGTTTTTTCGTTCAAACAGATAGATGAGTTAAAAAATGTGCAATTTTTATTATTTTTAGGACCATAAATTATTAAATACATATAATACAATGTGATCTCACGTTTATACATATAAAAACAAAAGGATACTAGCATTTTCAATGAATTTAATAATAATTGCAAGGTCGAATAGTTTTTTTGGCCACTGTATGTCAGAATTATTATTACATAAAAGTATTTTTTTTTTACTCTATTTGTAAAGCGTCTCAACTACGATGTGCACTCAAAGGTACCAGAAATAAAATGAATATTGATAATAACGATGCCACACTACGTCAAACTGCTTCAATATTGTGATGAATATCAAAACCATTTTGATAATCGTCAGTATTACACAGAGCTTATATGGATGTTTGACTATTTTTCGCACACAATGACAAATATTGAAGCTGATCGTGTATCATGCGCTTTACTAATAAGTTCCCGAAGCACGTTTAAAAATTTATTGTATGTATACAGAATTGACTGCGTTTAAAAGTGAAGATTTGAGAATGCATTAAATATGGTATGTATGTATACTTTTTGTGTGGTTAAGCTAGTCTATATGTTTCGTTGGTGCTTATACCAAATCATAAGAAAGAAAATGTTATCGTATACCAATGTAAAATCATACAAATTCGAATACTTTTACTTTCGTTTCGAATTACATAGTAATACCCTGCTCGGACGACAAATTTGTCTGTATTTGAAGAATAAAAAAACATCAGCAAAGTAAAATTATAAACAAAACGGCTATATTTAAGCTGAGAAATTAATGCGTTAACATAATATCGAGACCCTGCAACTCTGATGTACAGATTCTTTAAAAACGGGCAAGTGTGCAAAAATTAAGTTCTGTAAAAAGTACTCTAAAAAAGTATGGAAAGTAATTTTCACAAAAAATTTACAAAGATTTTATAACAAGAGCATTTTGCTTCCATTCATGCACTAATTTTGACTGTATCTCGCGACAACGTCGATATAAGATATCAAGAAAAATTCACTTACTTCAAAGAAGAAAAATACGAATATTATCAATAAGCTTTGGATAGTCTAAACACAGACTAAAGAATTGTTCTTTCGTAACAGTCTATTACTGATGACAATAGTGTAACTGATGTACCTACGTTATATTAGTTTTTAATATCGCTTTGCAGTGGGCGAAAGAAATCGATACTGCTTAAGAAGATGTTATGGTTCTACTAATGTTTCGAAGTGAAGGTAATTTCTTCTAAAAATTAAAAATTTTTTTCATTACTCTCAAAATTAATAACATTTATTTAAAATTTAAAAAAATAAATGTAATCAATCATGAATTTTATTAATAAACTAGCTTTTGCCCGTGGTTTCGTTCACGTCCAACTTTTCTTTGCCTAAAACTATCCTCGGATTATTTCAAGCAATAAACAGACTAAGAATATAGAAATCGATCAAACAATTCTCCCGTGATACGCTTAACAACGAACATCATTTTAAAATTTTTATTTATATAGACAGTTGTATATTTTTGTAGAAGTATATATTACCCCTACGTCCCCTTCTGGTCCTATTTCTGGACTTTTTGTATTCAGATCTATTGCCACCTACTACCCTTCTGGTCGTACTTATTTTTTAATGTATATATATAAATTAATGCATATGGATATGTACATGGTGGGCCAAAAGAAATCAACCTATTGGAAGATGCTCTTATTTTTGCAAATGGCGGCCAATGTCAAATCTGTTTCGACATTTTTGAACTAGACAGATATAGAATACAAATAAAAAGCGCGTAACCTACGCCCAAGCCATTCTCAATCTCGAGGACGAAGTGGACGATTATTCGACCAAAATCATAATGAGCGATGAGGCTCATTTCCACCTCAGCCAACTCAAAGTGACTGCATGGTGCGCTGTTCACGGTGGAGGATTCATCGGGCCATTTTTTTTTGAGGACGCCGCTGGTCAAACTACAACAGTGGACGGTGCGCGCTATAGGGCCATGTTAACAGAGTTTTTTCTGCCGCAATTGAACGAATTAGGACTGGAGGAAATGTGGTTCCAACAGGACGGAGCAACGGCACACACTGCGCGAGCCACAACCGATATTCTGAAGGCGGCGTTCCCGGGTCGCCTCACATCTCGTATTGGCGATTTGCACTGGGCCGCAAGATCGCCCGATTTAACCGTTCCAGACTTTTTTGTGGGGTTTTTTGAAGTCCCGTGTTTACGTAAACAACCCCGAGACCCTGGAAGCCCTCAAGGACAACATTCGACACGAGTGCGAGAATCTGTCGCCCAAAGTTCTCGCCGAAGTGATGAAAAATGCCATAAAACGAGCCGGTGTAGCAATCAATTGTGGCGGCGCCAATTTGGCCGATATCATCTTCTCGACTTGACCAATAAAATTCTAAAGGTTCAGTTAAACATAATCAAAAAACAGAATCGAAGTTTTTAATTTAGAAAAAAAATTAAACAACATCGGATGACTTCTTTTGGCCCACCTTGTATATAAAACGTGAGGAAAACATTAACAAAATACAGTGTTCTAAACAATAATTCGTTATGGAGAAAATTGTAATTTGTAAACATTCAGGCAGAATTAATCGATCGACGAAGCTAAGTCTTAGAAGGAATTAATTCTATAAATGCAGTGTTTGTCTTTTTGTTACCTACTTTTCCAAAAGGGATTTTGTAGTGGTAATGATATTAGAAGCGTTTAATTCTTCTACAACTTTGCTATTGCGTTTTTGTTTAATTTAGCTTCTCTTAATTAAAGAGCTACTTATTTCAGTAATTATTTTACTTCGCTGTATGTGAAAATTTATTCAGACATTCTTGAAATATTCGTCTCTTTCTTTAACATAAAAAGGCGACAAAATAAAAAAAAAAACAAAAAGTGAAAATACATTCTCAGTCGATACTTTTCTGAAATTTTGTGTTTCTATTTTTCTCCTCCTATATTTTATTTAAGAATACATTTGTTATTACTTATACTCTTATTAATTGAACAAAGTATAATTAGTTTTAAATGCAACAAAAATATCAAATATGTACAATTTACATATTCCTACCCGGGAGTAAGGGCGAACTCTAGGTAATGTGATAAATTGTTTTTTATCTTGGACAAGCACTCAGGAGATGACCCCTACACATGCGATGCATAGTGCTGGAACTATAGGAAATGGATTCAAGTAGGTAATTGTGTTAAATTTATTTTAATTAGGATATTACATTCTAGTCCTAAGTTTTAAATTTTATGTTAAAAAAATATATGTGTACTGTAACAATTTTTATTTCAAAGGCTCAATAAATTAAACTTAAACTGATGTATTCCTAAAGTGCTTTCATAATAAATATAATTGAAATATGTATGCCGTGGTAATTATTATGAAAAAAATGTTACTGTACGCAGCATTTGACACAAACAAATACTTACTTGTAGTGGCGGCTGCATCGTACTACCAACAACGACATGTTTGGTGGGACTGGGCATTGCTTGATACGATGGTGGACATAAAATATTTGAAACCAATTGATGTTGGAACGTATCTGTACGAGCATGAGCGTACTGACGACCCACATTGCGTCCACCGTAGATTTGATATAGATTCTCATAAGCAAGAGGTCTTTCTCGTACCAGACGTTGTACTTGACTTGTTAATTGATTATTAATCGTAAATGTCATATTTTCTGTCGCACCGGGTACAAAATTCGTAACTAATGTTGACGTAGGCTGTACTCTACATATTGAAAAGTGCAAGAGTGTGTTAAATGTACATCGGAAATAAAGTGAGTTACTTACGGATGATAATCCCCTCGTCGACATACTTCCATCATTTGTACAGATGCTTTAACATTATTACAATATACATAGTCCACCAAATGGTTAAGACGTGTAAATGAATGATTTAGGGCTTCGGCTGGTGTTAAACGTCTTTCCTGGTCAATGGTTAACATTCGCTTAAGCAAATCAATAAATTCACGCCGATCTGTTTTTTCCGCCAACAATTGACCACCCTCCAGATCAGTAGGCACATTAACCTGCCCAATGTCATCCAAACAATTGAAAATATATTTGCGCGCCTCTTTACTTTTCGTATTTGTTTCAGCCTCATATTCTTCTATGGTCTTTAGACGCCAAAATGGATACGTCGAATCCGTATCCCGATAAAAGAATTTGGATGTCTTTGAAGCGCAACCAAGCATATGTTGTGTTGGTAAACCTTGAGTTTGTGATATATATCTTGCAAAATAAAATAAAATCCAACATCATTTCCACATATTAATATGAAACTTTCAATAAATTATAACCATTACCTGATTTGATCAAATTCTGAAGAACCCGGATACAAAGGCCAACCTAAAAATAATTCTGCCACTACACAACCCAACGACCACATGTCTATCGCTTCACAAAATGGCAAACCCAAAATTATTTCAGGCGCCCGATAATAACGAGATTGTAAATATGTATTGCACACTGTTTTGCTAATATGAGAAGCGCTACCAAAATCAATCACTTTTACTCTGTAAAGGAAGGAATTATTAAAATAGTCAGTACACGATTTATTGAATTTAATACATATGATTTTAATTGTGCTTTTTCCCTTATAAACTATATGTGAAATTTATTATTACATACCTTATGATATTCTCATACAGTATGAAAAATATCATAAAGCATTTTATTACAAAAGCAACTCAATAATTAAGGAAGAAAGCATATCCATATAGTACTATTTAGCTAATGCTTACTTAGCTCATCACTGGATTTTTCCTAATTTTTGAATACAAACCCAAGATCACTAGGCTTGCCATTGGCCAGCATAACTAATGTATTTTGAATCAAATGAAAAAATTAAAAAATTAAACAAAAGAAACAAAACACAAAAAAAAAAAAAAACAAAAGTGTAGATGAGAATAAAAAACTAAAAATATAAATATGTGTGTGTTATAAAAGTAAACTCATGTATTGTTATGTTTTTGTTTATAGATTTTTTGGTTTGTATGTTTGATATGCAACAATTCTCGATTGATTAATTGAATTTTAAACATATAGATCTTGGGTTTGTATTCAAAAATTAGGAAAAATCCACTGATGAGCTAAGTAAGCATTGGCGAAATAGTACTATATGGATCTGCTTTCCTCCTCAATTATTGAGTTGCTTTTGTAATAAAATGTTTTATGATATTTTTCATACTGTATGAGAATATCATAAGGTATGTAATAATAAATTTTACATATAGTTTATAAGGGAAAAAGCACAATTAAAATCATATATATAAATAGATATTCCCAAAATAAATTCAGTTGAATTTAATACTTTATAACTCACCTATAGGGCTGTCTTACTGGATCTACCAACATTATGTTTTCTGGCTTTAAATCAGCGTGGATTAAACCCAATTGGGAAAGTTTTAATAATGCTGTCAAAACCTAAAAAAAGTATTACACGAATTTTAATAAAACTGTATAAAGAAACTAAATATAATATCTAAAGACTGTGTCAAAATTAAAGCATAATTTGTGTGAAACATTGTTCAATGGAAAATTTTTTATTCTGAACTATCAGCTGGCGAATTGTTTTTTTTTGTTCTCATCACGATTGCCAATACTTGATGCACAAATGGCGACAATTTCCAAACATGTGTTAATTTTGAGCCACCATTCAGTTCTGTACAAATGTTGAGGATAATTGGAAATAATATGCCTTAGTGCGGTTGTCAAAATCGACGTCGACACCAAAATGTTAGCTCTCTCACATAAATATTTCATTTCATATTTATGCTAATATGAAAAAGGTTGAATTTTTGTAAATGTTAGTTTAAATTTGAATTGAAAGCCCAGCACATCGACGTAACATATTTATAGTGGTATCGACGTCGACGTTGACAACCGCAATAAGTCCGAATAAATATTACTTTCACAAAAAGACAAATTATTAGTGAAAGATTTTCACGATGATTTCCAAGATATGTCTTTTTGTAAATCTCTTTTATCAATCAATCGGTTTTGCATAAATGCGGTTATCAAGTTATCAATATTTTCTAACAAAATTGTACACCTTTCTATGAAAGTTGTCGATAAATCTGCTTTATTTCATAATGTATGAATGTAAGAATCATAGACCACAACTCTATGTACTTCATGTTATAGATAACATGACTGATTTCAGAAATAGAAATGTTAGCTCCACATTATATAAAAATCTATCGATAAGTTTTAACTTAAACTTAAATATACTCCGGATATGCTACATAAAATAAAATTCGTTACAAAGTACGTTATTTCGAAATGCATACATATGTATATGGCAACTCACCTGTTCTAGTATTGGTCTTATGTACTTTAGCGGCAATGGAGAAAATTTATTTTGTTTTAAGAAGTCATATAAATTTTGTTCGAGCATTTCGAAAACTAAACAAGTATGATTTTTGTGCTGAAAGCACTCAAACGCTCGTACGAAATTAAATTCATCGGCATTTTCTTGACTCAAACGAGATAATATAGACACCTCAATTTGCCCTTGGCGTGCATATGACGGGTGATTTTTAAGAATTTTTATAGCAACAATTTCGGATGTACCACGTTTCCAGCATTTGACGACTTGGCCAAAAGTGCCCCGTCCCAAAAATTCCAAAACCTTTAATTAATGAAAAAACAAATTTAATTCAATCGAAAATAATAAATAAAAAGTTAACGATAGAAAACATACTTCATATTCGGCAGACAAAGAGTAAAGAACCTCGTGTTGGACCAATTGATAATCGCCATCAGCACCGCTACTGGAACGTTTACTGGGGGGCTGCGTATTAGCGTGGCCCCCCGACGTAGCAACTTTGCTGTGGGCCGTTTTGATGCCGTTATTGGGTGCAATAGCCACAGAAGACGCCACGTTTGTGCTGCTGCTTATAACACCAACGGTAACTTCGTTGCCACCGCTTACACCGACACCAATTGCCGACGACTCGTTATTTTTATTGCTGGTTCTGTAGTTATTGCTGTTAAAATTACCACCTCCACTATTGCCAGAAACAACTACTACAGATGATGACGCTGCTGATGATGAATTGTATGAATCCAAGCAACCGCAGTCGCACTCTAAAATAAAAATTTAAAAAAATATATATATAAATTGTATTATTTGCACAAAATTATTGAAAATTTTATTTAAAAAAGTCAAATTGTTTAACCATTTATGCACATCATTACCAAAATTGTGACCAATCTCATAAACATTTTTTTAAATAATTACAAACTTTTCGAAACAAAATTTTCAAATGATTTCCACAATTTCACAAATATTTAAACAAAATGGCAAAATCTGGTATAACTGTTTCTAATAAATACAGCCAGTTTATTTCGAAGCTTGCGTGCTTCTCAAGGAATCTTTTCAAATAAACTGCTCGGTTTTAAAGAAATATATTTTATTCAAAATATAAATAAAGACCTGTAGTCGCTGGCGGGGTTTATATGTATGTACTGAAACGTAAACAGAAGTGAATATTGTAATGGTGCAGGTAGCATTGTCGTAAATATTATATACACTTTTTTTACTGTGAAGTTGGGTATGTGTATTTTTTACGAGGGGTACTATTTATATTTCGGGAGCTGGCAATACTAAAGTTTATATCTAAAATCTGGCAACACCATAATAAAGTTTGAATTTCTTTACCATAAACGTACTCAGAACGTTTTGATGTACAATTGTTATTTGTTTTGTTTACAGGGAGTTAAGGATATCAATTTGACCAAAAAATGGAAAATTCAAGAGAAGATTTTCGTTGGATTATTTTTCAAAACTTTCGATGTGGATTCTCTCAACAAGAATGTGTCGATAAACTCAGTTCTTTGTATGGCGATAAAGCACCATTAAAAATCGCAGTATATCGCTGGTAATTTTTTTTTTTTAATCCAAATTTTACTTTTATTATTATTACTTTTTACAATGGTTTGTGCCTCAGCGTCCATGGGACATTATTGAGACGAGTTGGCAATAAAAGAGAAAAAAAATATATATATTAAAATATATATATTTTATATATATATGCTGCTGGCGAGTAGTCAGCGTGTTGGCTCTGCAACCAGAAAGACCCAGGTTCGATTCCCAGCCGGGTCAAATCAGAAAAAAATTTTTTCTGAGTTTTCTGTGCTACAGCACCCTCCTTCGTCGGTATTTGAGCAATAAAACGTCGGCGAAGTAAAATAATAAATAAAATGGCTCCATTAGCTTAAAAATAATGCGTCAAAAAAAAAAAAAAAAAAAAAACATCAGAGACGCCGCAACTTTGCTTTATAATTTACACGCAACTGCAGAGTTGTGCAAGAATTAAGCTCTATCTTCCTACCACTTTCACCACCTGTCTATTTCTTCCCTATCCTGCTCTCTAGTTCCAGTGCAATGCATTGCATATGTAGGGGATAGCCCCTGAGCACTGGTCCAAGATAAAAAAAAAAAAAAAAAAAAAAAAAAATATAAATTAGATTTTGCTCACAATCATATACATATATACATATATAATAAAATAAGAGTTATTAAAACAAAAACGAAAAAAAATGTTAACTTTCAAAGAAGTAAAAGTTGCATTTTGTAAAGCCCATAAACAGGTAGAACCGTTACGGCAACATATTTATATAAGCTTAAGGTGGAATAAAATAAAATTATAAACAGTTTTTAAAGCTCTATTTTGAACCCTTTGTAATGCTTTCAGCTCGCTACTGCTTTTGTAACCATAAATGATGGGCAAATAATTTAAATGACTTTGAATAAGTGGTTGGTAAATGACAAGTTTTGTTCTTATTTCAAATTTGTTTTTAAATTTGTACATTAGTCCAATAACAGAATTTATTTTCGGTTTCAGATGTTGTATATGGGCATTTCTCCAGAAAAGTCAACCGCAGTCAAAAAATTCAAAGTCTGTAAAAGCATTATGTATTAACGTATTTTTATAGAGAATCAATCAAATTTAAGTAATGTTATCAAATTTTACATTAATTCATAATACATTTTGAAATATAAGAGTTCAAAGTCGAACAAGCGCAATAGTTCTGCTTTGAACTTTTTTATTACATGTATTGTTTTGATGACTGATCTTTATTAGAAGCATTATGCATTGATATTTGCTTTTTTAAATCTCACTTTATGTGTAAATAATATGAAAATAATGTAAAAACGGCTATTCGGTTATCAATAAAAGTAAAATTTTTCTTTGTTCTACATCATATTTCGATGTCGCATTCGACATTATGAAGGAACATTACAAGAATATGATTAAAAAACAGGGAAAGAATGAGGAAAGCTAGACAGACGTTGAAAGCAATGGTTAAAGGTGAAGAAGATATAATTGAAGAGAAAAGGATATATAATCGTATACGACAACGAGAGAGGCACCAAAAGCAAAGAAAAAATGAAACGTCAAACGCACGACAAAATCAGAATGAACCGTACGAATGTAAGCAAACCTTGGCGAAAGCAGTTAAAAAATAGAGAAAGCAAGGCTAAAGGACATACACAGACGACTAAAAACTCTTCAGGTCCTGGTCAAAAAATATAAACAGACTGAAGAAACGAACTTAAAAAAATCGAACAGAAAAGTGTCAGAAGAACAAGTTAATGCCGTCAAAGATTATTATCAAGATTCGGGGAAAAAAAATACTATTACAATCGAAGGCAAATTATTAGCTAAGCGCTTTATGTTAATGACGGTGTCTGAATCATATGAGCTGTTGAAAAAAGATGTTCCAAGCACAAAGATAGGCAAATCAACTTTTTTTTAAAATGCGACATCGCCATGTCGAGTTAAGAAATAAGAAGCCGCAGAGATTTTTACAATTAGTTTGCTGCGATATCAATAATGAGAATGGCATGACAAGCAAATGTGAAAATTGTGTGAAGGACTTAAAATCAGAATTAGTTCCCATAAATTATTTAATAAAAATGGACGAGGAAGTAAAATGGGAACAGTGGCGAAAAGTGCAAATTGATTTTGCAGAAAATTACCGGCTTATTTTACAAGTAAAAAGTGATCACTCCAATTCATTGACAAATGGAAGGAAGTTAAAAAAATTCGTAGTATCCAAAAATGCACTCATTGTCATACGATGGTGTTGAAACAAAAGTAGCTCGGACTGCATATTCACATATAAAAAATACTTTAATTTATATTAATAAGATCTATATTATATTTTGAAGAATAAATTTGTTTAAAAATTACTATATACTTATACAGTTGAATCATTGTGGAAAAAATTTCACGTTCGACACATCACGTATCGACCAACCGACCAAGCTATCAAAAAATATTACAAACACGAGTTGTTTCAATCAAGCCAAAGACATTTTAAATTAAAATTGTTACGTAAATTCTAAAGTTAATTGCAATACGAAACTACGTTAGGTTTTGCTGAATTTCTCCTTTCTAAGCGTGGGCACAAAAACTACTTCCAATTTTGTCACGTTCGAACCGCTACTTGGTTTGCCATTTTCTTTTATCCGCACTTTCATCTGCTATCAAATTTATTACAGATTACAGTGCTTCCTTTGAGTTATAATTTAGAATAAAAACGAACCTGAAAATAATTTTTGTATTTTTATATTTTATTATGTGTATCCCATAATAAGTTGTTCTGTATATAAACACCAAGATATTTCGTTACTCTACTTTCAAAAACTTCCTTTCCATCTATATAGTATATGCTGAAATCTGATGGGAAATGATTAAAAAGTTCGAGCGTGGTGCTTCAAAAGACATGACATGTGACGAATCATGGATATATGCGTATGAGCCGGAAACAAACCAGCAATAGACCGTGTGAGTGAGAATTCCAAGACGAGATAAATGGAAGAAAAGTTCTTCATGGAAGAAGTACAGCGAAGTAAATGGTCGTCTGTTTTCTCGGCCGAATGGGTTATTTGGCCACTGTTCCGCTTGAGCAACATAGAACGGTAAATTCTGAGGGGAACACGACCATTTGTTTGCCGGAAGTCTTCGGAGAAATTTGGAAAACTAAACACGGAAGACGAATCATTCTCCATCATGCATGACAATGCGAGCTCCCACACATCTCGTTAAAAATGTGAATTTTTGAACAACCAAAACATCGACATGTAACACCCAATGACTTCTTGTTCCGAAATATCAAAAGTAAACTGCGTGGCCACCGATTTACGAGTGCGTGCCGAAGAACGTTGAAGCGTTCAAAAAACATGTTTTGGAGGTAGTATCTCAACAGGATTGGAAAATTGCTATGTAAAGGGTTTGAACAAGTGCAAAAGCGTATTGATCATCAAGGGGAATATTTCGAAAAACAATAAAGCGATTTTCATTTAAAAATTTTTGATATTATTTGCTATTCCCGAAATATAAATAGTACCCCTCGTAAATAAACATTTTGCCACGATTGCAAACGAACTCAGAAGAAAAAGAAAAGACATTTTAGGAAAACGCTAGCCTTTTATTTTTATTTTATAATATAAACGGTAGATAGTAGAGTGTATCTTTTGAAACAATTTTTAACAAGACTCTATTGTATTGCAAAATGATAATGGTGATGTTAAATTTATAAATATTTCCACAATTTAGATAAAGAAAAAAGAAAGAAGACAAACAATGACAAAACAAAGAAAATGGGAAATGAAGATCACAACGTGCAACTACGCACTTTCTTTTCTACCGGTCAATATACATACATACATACATATATCGTGTATACTTATATTTAAATGTACTCGTGTATTGCAATACCGTGTTATGTATGACACAGCTTTGCTACAGGTATAAGCACGAATATGCACTGAAATGCAAATGAGGAAGTTGATTCCGATTCATGTATGTACATGAAGAGGGCATATTACCCTATATTTTGTTAGCAGGACAATGAGAATATTTTGCACAGGAACGCAAAATCCTGTGTACTGCACGAGAGGTAACTGAGGAATAGCATCCCGGTAAATAGGAGAGTACGAGAAGGTTGTGTACTATCTCCCAAGGTCTGTACAACTCGCCATGTGTTCTACAAGTATTTTATACTCAACTGTCAAAATTTGTTTACTTTTTACTCATCTGTTTAATTTGAGAGAACGCGCAATTAGCAATTTTACTCATTTCTTTATTTTGAGAGAGGGTTGCAAAAGCAATTAAGGAATACATAGATGAAATTAATGTTTTTTGCCTTATTGCAGCCTGTGGCTGTTTACTTTTGAGAGACTAGTCTGCTTTTATGACATCCCAAAGTTAATTTACACAAACAAAATGCCTGTTGTTTTTCGTGTTGTTCTTTGTTGTAGAGCTGCAGAGACTTAATAAATAGAAAATCGACGACGTGAGAACCTTTTGTTATCTAGGTAACATATTTAGTAGAGCTGTTGGCTCAGGACGTATAAATAAAGCTCGGCAATCCTTTTGGACAGCTAAACACTGTATGGAATTCGTCATACATCTCAAAGAACCCCCTAATAAATTTGATTAATTCCAAGGTCAAAACGAGCACTTTTGTGTGGATGTGAAACATGTATGCTGTAGCACGTGATATGTGAATTGATACAGCTGAAGCCGTTACTGTTCAGTGACCAGTGACTATGCCTTTGCCACTGAAACCTTGCGACAACTGACACAAGACACAAAAATGCACATCAGAAAAAAAATGAGAGATGTTTTTATGAGTCTGAAACTGGGGTTGAACCCAGGACAATTTTTCATTTTATTGTCAACGTGCAGACTTCTTCGACCATCACCACCCACTATTTTGTGTAGCTGTATTGCGCTGAATAGGACCGGATTTAGCATTTTCAACCGTGATAAATTGGATGCGGGGGAAATCAGATCTGTTCGACTTCATGCGGAGAACGGAGAAGTTGTTACCTGGACATGGCTTTCGGCCTCGCCTTTCTATTCGCGGAAGAATTACGTGGAATAGAACGATATAGCGCGCTGCTGTATACTGAGCGATTTGCTCTATTTTTATCAAAACTGATCTTTAAAGAGAAAATAAAATGATGTACACTTTAAATTTAATAAGTAAGTAAGTCTATCGGTAAAAAAATTTCTAAACTTTTTTTCACGACTTTATTCAAAATATGAAATTTTAAATTTTGCTTTGAATTTCTCAATTCTATTCTTTTTGCCTGTAAAGGTATCAACATTAACTGAAGTTTTCGCATACATATGTATGTATGCATTTGAAACAATCAAAAAAAAATAAATAAAAATAATACAATTTTAAAAGCTTAATAATAAAAATAACAGAATAAATTAAAAAAAGGTCAACTAAAGTAAAATATAAATTTTAAATATATTTAAAAACATTAATATATACATAAATATATATGTAAATCAAGCTGTTAATGAAGTCTTTTTCTAAACATAAAAACCATCGAAACAATTCGAATAAAATTCAATGGCATGTGGTGAAATTAAACTTTTTTTCTTACTGCCAGCTCTGAATTAAAAAGGAATAAAACGATTTTTTAGCTGTTCTGGCCGACATTTTTAAAATTAACTTTTAAGACAGCCATTAGAACTTGCATGCAAGTACTTGTACGTCTAAACACAAAGCAATTCTGTAACATCACTACACACAAATAAAAATAAAATTTATTTGCAATTTAAAACCCTGCATATAAAAACTAAAAAATAACTACATCATTTTATCTGCATCAAGATATTTATTTAAATGTATAACTAGTTTTTGAGCATTTAACTACGAAGTTTTCTCAATATATTGTTTTTACTGTTTCTGTTTTATTTTTCTATCATATTTTTTTAATATTTCTAATATTGCGAGCGAATACTGTATAAGGATGGATTTATTAGATGGACTAGATGGCAAAAGACGTTTGATTGTCGTGGTAGACCAACCAGTTTGTTGACTGGCAATAGAGATGATGCTGCTTACGCATTGTCTTACTTTATTTCATATTTTTCGTTTGTGATGCGCAACACAAAAATAGTGACAAAGAGTGCGAAATGCATGTGCATCGCTGCCAATTGCCCTATTCCTTGACTATTTTAATGTAATTATCGCCATAGTTAGCTTTCTTTCCTTTTTTGTTATTGCAAAGTTCTTTGTTATCAATTTGATTGTCCGCCTGGTTCACACATTCGCACATGCTTCTGATGATGTGTAACATGTTTCATATCTGGGATTTATATGGCTGTTCAGAAAACAAGTAAATTTTTCTTTTAGCGATCACAACAATACATTGAACTGTTTAGCACTCGAAATAGACATTCTAATTGTTTTTTAAATTAATTTTTAAAAGTTCAATTATGAAAATCTAATTAATTATCATCAGCTTGAATAGATAATAGAAATACAGTTTGTAAAAAAAATGTTTTCAAAACAAAAATTTTTTAAGAATTTAAATTTAAATAAATATTTACAACAACAATATCAGTATATTTGTGAATTTTTTTTTTACAACTGTTGTTTTGTATGTTGTCGACAAGCAGGCGTCGAAACTTTGACAAATTTATGAACATATTACAACAACAACGCTACAAAATAATTTTGCATACTTTAAACAGTGTAAAAAAATGTTTTCAAAAATGCAAAAACAACAAAGAACCGTTCGTTTTTTGCATATGTATTGCGTATAATAGTTTTATACGGACGCTAAGAGTAGCAGTTGTCTTTTATTCATTAAATTAAGTTCATAGAATAAACAAATGATTACCCAATTATATATAAACTATGCCAGGAAAGCGACTGAACAAAGACATTACCCAATTGGTGTATTTTAATTACTATAAAGGAAAATCGCACAGAGAAATTGCTAAAATGTTCTATTAACCGTGCTGAAAAAGAAGGAAGACTGGAACCAAAAGAAACACCAGGCAGACCAAAAAAAAGTAACTCGGCGAATTGAAAAGAAAATTTTGAAAATGATTGATGAGAATCCACTAGAGGAATTGCACTTAACATCAGTAATGAATGTGGAGTAAGTATCCCTCTCAGACTGTTAGAAATGTGCTACAAAACCATAAATACTCTTCAAGAGTTGCGAGGAAAAAACCTTTGATATCCGCGGTAAACATTGAAAAAAGGTATAAGTTTGCCATTGAACACATTTCTTTTCCTCCGGAGCACTGGGATGATGTTATTTTTTGTGACGAAACGAAAGTGATGCTTTACTACAATGATGGACCTCAAAAACTTTCGCGAAAACCCCTGACGGCTTTAGAAAATAAAAATATAATACCCACTGTAACTTCCGGTAAACTATCCGTTATTGTGTGGGGTTGTATTTCGAGCAAAGGTGTTGGCGAAATAAGAATATTAGTGGCTATAATGACCAAGGAAGTCTATCTAAACATTTTAAAAAAGCAATTGAGTGCAAGTGCTCGGAAATTCGGTTTTGTTGACCCAGAAAAGCTGAAATATAAATTTTAGCAGGATAATGACCAGAAGCATAAGGCATATATTTGTAGATCCTGGTTGTTATATAAGTGTACAAAAGTGATCGATAGCCCAGCACAAAGCCCAGACTTAAACCCTATAGAAAATTCATGGGTCCACCCAAAGAAAAAAATTCGGAAAAAGGTCACCAAAAAACAAATAACATTTATTAAAGAAGAATGGGAAAAAATACCTGAAAATTATGATATACCAAGGCTTATCCATTCAATGCCTAGACGCTTAGAAGTTGTAATTAAAGCTAAAGGAGGGCACACCAAGTATTAGCACCCTGAAATCTTTTTTTTTACCATTTAGAATAAATTTAATTAAATTTAACACAATTTTGAAAACATTTATTTTACAGCGTAGAAACTGGAAGTATTTTTTAAGTTACGATTATTATTTTGTTTTATTTAAATTACTTTTGTTTTTTTTTGTGCAAAGTGTTTATAAACATCTTGAATTGAATACATGAAGAAAAAAATTTAATAAAAGTTATATAATTTACTTGCAAATAAGAGTTTCTCTTAAACTTTTTAATTTTTCTAAGTTTTGAAAACATTTTTTTTACAAACTGTATGTATGTATGTACATACAGTCTAAGAAAATAGTCTAAATACACCCCCTTATTTTAGATTTTTAGGAAATTTGTAAAGAATTTTATGGAAAATGTTATTGTAACATTTAAGGCACCAATAAATAGTTTTGTTTTTAAATTAAAAATGTAATTCAAAAGTATTATAAAAACAAAAACAACAAAAACATATAAAACTCACAGGAAAAAAGTCTACATACAGCAACAAAATTAAACATAAAGTTAACGTTTTTAATATAAAAACACAGGCCCAGGTCCACCCTGGGCATCAATTACTGCTTGAAGACGACGGGGCATCGAATTAACCAAATTTGCTGTTATATCTGGTGTGATTTCAGCCCATGCGCGTACAAGAGCAGTTTTCAGACTTTGGCGACTGCTTATGTCATATTTTCGCACCATTTTTTTGAGAACTTCCCATACGTGCTCGATCGGGTTCAAATCTGGTGATTGTGGTGGAGAATTCAGTTGCCTTGGAGCATAATACAAAAGCCATTCTCGAACAAGGTGAGCGGTATGCTTCGGATCGTTGTCTTGTTGGAAAACCAACTGATAGCCCAGGCCTAAACTATCAACGGATGACTTTAGATTTTGTTCTAATATACTTTTATATTGATAGCGATCCATATTGCCTTCGACAAACACCATCCGACCCACTCCAGATTATGCCATAGCCCCCCAAACCATAACATTGCCACCACCATGTTTCACTGTAGGTATAATATTTTTTGGATCAAGCGCAGTGTTAGATTTTCTCCAAACCTTGGATCGACCATCATTTCCAAAAATGTTGTATTTACTTTCATCAGTAAATATAACGCGTTTCCAAAAATCCATATCCTTGTTTAGATGCCCATTAGCAAACTTAAGTCGAAGTTTACGGTTTTTTGCTGAAAGTAATGGCTTTTTTCGTGCTACTCTGCTTTTAAAGCCGTTCTCGTGTAAAGCGTTTATAACTGTTCTTGGTGTAACAATAATGTTAGAACATTTTTCAATGTGTTCCGCCAATTTTGGAGCACTTAACTTTGGATCCCGATTGACTTCTTTTAGAATGCTGCTCACATCGCGTCTCGAAAGCTTTCTTGGACTACCAGTTCGTGGTATATTTTCAGTACTATTTGTCATTTTATAATTTCGGATAATATTTTTATTTATTTTTGAAATTTCTCCAAGAGATTTACCTTCTTTCCGCAGATTAACCACTACATTTCTAACTGAAATCTCTATATCTTTTCTTTTTTCCATTTTCTGCGATTGAAGTTTAAATATTGTCTTCTTAAGATATCACTTTCTCAATTAAAATGAATATAGTGCTTGTAAAAGCAATTAAAACAAAAAATAACGGGTGTTTTCCTGCTTTTGTTCTTAATTTTCCATTTACTACGTGGAGTTACCACACTGTATGTAGACTTTTTTCCTACAATTTTTTAACGTTTTTGTTATTACTGTTTTTACAGTATTTATGAATTGCATTTTTATTTTATAAATAAACTTACTTATTGGAGCCCTAAATATTGTCATACATGTTTTTTACATTTTCTTTACAAACTTCCTAAAACTCAAAAATTAGGACGTGTATTTAGACTTTTTTCTTAGACTGTACATATTTCTAGTAACATTATACTCCATATGGCGAATATGTTGTCTAAAAATTAAAGTAAATAATTATTTAATAAGTGTGCGAAAAAATAGAATAACTATAATAGGGAGTTCTTATATAAACAAGTGAAATTTCGTAGCTTTTTCCAAGAATTTGGTAAAAGGCCAACGGAAGATTTTGGTACTAACACCAAATGAGAAGTGGGGTGCTGGGTGTTCATTCCACACTGTGAGCGGAGGTTGAGTTTCAGGCTGGACGATCGTTGCAGCGTGGCAACAGCTGTAAAAAGTATAGTAAAGAAAAGCAGAAATATGCATAAATGTAGTAACAACTTGGAAGTTTTTAGAAAAAGCTTTCATTTTGCTCTTTCATAAATTTTTCTTTAAAAACTTTTTTCTTTTAGGTGCAAATTTTCTGACTAATTTTTTCGTTTCATATGTAAACGATAATACGACCTTTTCTGCTCGTTACAGGACCCACTGACGCACCATTTGTATATAGTGGAATATCTGTAGTATTGTCCATTTTGCCACAAGGGTCACTAATCCCCTGAACAAATTCAATTGGAAAAAATCGCTTTATTCGAGCTCATTTTTCTAAACTCCTAAAGCTATTTGGGTAATGCGACCTTCTTTGCTCCTTAGAGGTGTCTCTGACGCACCATTTGCATGTAGTGGGATACATCTGGATGTCACCACATTTCCGGAATAAACAATTATTTTCGTACTTTCATCAAATGTAGTACCGCTGTTAAAGGGCCATTCAGACTATTATACTTTGTATTAATACTTGTCAAAAATTCAAATAATACGTGCAAGTGTGATAGTGTGAACGCAAAATGTTATGAAAACCACAAGTATTACGATAAAAAATTGACATCCCATAATACATTCTCATTTTTTGAAAATTTTCTAAACGATAATACTTTTCATCTGATTAAAATTCACAAGCCAACTGTTCCGCCGCCGGTGGCGTGCCGTCCATTTTCTGTTATTTTTTTCTTCATATAAAGGCCCAACATTTTTAAAATTTTAATCGCATAGAAATATATTTCGTCTTAAAAGATTTTTTAATATTATTCATTTGATTTCTTTCCTTTATCTAAATCGAATATTTTAACTGCTGCATACTTTCAAGAGCCGGCACGTTTGCCATCTACGTAAAAAAACCTGCCGCCGTTACCCAATAACAATAATTCAATATGCGCATGCTGCTTGTGTTTCTTTATTATAGCTAAAGCCTTCAAAACTCCCACAAATTTACATTTATTCTTTTTTGAAATAACATGACTTTTCCTTTTTTTAATTTTAAAACACTTTTGTTTATTAAAAATTATTTTCTCAACTTCTGTTTTTTTTTGTATTTTCTCTCTACTTCAAATGTGATGGTATGAATACAAAATGTCAGTTTACGTTAGCTTTTTTGACAGTCGCAATAAATGTATTTAGATTTCTGTATCGTAAAATGTTATGAAAGTCTTAATACTTGTATAATAGTCTGAATGGCCCTTAAGTGGTTAACAGTGCTCTGTTAACAAAAAGGAGGCTCTGCTAAAGTATATGGTTTTTGTCAAAAAAGAAAAAATGTGAAATTTTTACTAGTTTCCATGGGTGAAAAGGATTGGCTAGCTCAGCATAACTTTGAGGATAATGTAAAGAATACATCTAAGATATCTACCGTATTCATAAAAATTTTTCGAATTTATAAAAAGTTTAAAAATTGATTTTTGTATGGAAATTTGTTTAGAAGTGCCCGTTCATAAAAGCCGAGTGAAAATACTCGTTCGGGCATTTCAATTGAAAACAACAATAAAAAAACTCAAACTGCTCTTGTTTTCAATATAAATGCCCGAACGAAAATTTTCACTCGTCTTCTATCACTTCGTTTATACGCACTTGACAAGATTCTTACTTTTTCTTCTTTGAACTCTCATCGATGTTCATACAATTCATGTTTTGTTAATACATATTTGTACATATAGTTTGTGTGCATCTTAAAATTAAAAATGAGAAACCGAAACAGTACTCGTTGTTACCCTTCCCCTCGTTACTCTCGCCCATAAAGTAACAATGTAGCAATCATGTCAATAAAAAATGAATCGTGTGAACACAGACTTAGTTTGAAACTGGGTTCGCATTTTTCTTTTGGTTTTTGTAGTCTACGTGTAGACTACTTCAGCCATCGACACACAGACATAAATTTCCTTCTCATCGACATAAACTGACATCCAAAAATTACAAAAATATTGCAAGAAAGACTCAAATATTATTATTATTATTATGACAGCTGTAATTTTTTTCGTCGTAATTGTGAGCCACACCACAAATTAACACAACGAACTTTTAGCGATGAATTCGTTGTGCTAGACGAAATTCGTCGTTCATCCCAATTGTGTTCCTAGCATAGAACTAAAGAGCATAAAGAATTGTTTAGTGAAATGGGCATCTATGCATTAGTGTAAACTTGTTATTGTGGCATGGGGCACTTCTGTCCAAACTTAGTGCATTTGGTGTCGGTGATATCTTCTCTCGATTTATATCGAGTTTTCTCAGGGATCGCGCTATAAGAGTTGTTATAGACGGGATCTCATCTAATGAGTATAAGATAAATTCAAGGGTACCGCAAGGCTATGTAGTATGTACTATGTAATATTTAGATAATTGATAACACTGGTATGTATGTACATACAAGTTTTTGACATAAAATGTGTGCTTTCTGTAAAGCTTTGAGATTTCTGTTAAGGTTTGTGCTTTCTGTTGGCCAGAATAAATTATTTGAAATTGGGGATTTCTCTTCTAGATTTTGTTAACATGCGACGAAGAAATAGTCTTACGTACGTTTTCAGTTTAGCCATTGACCTGCAAAGGCAACAGTTGCATTTTGTATTAAATTTAAAATATTTATTGTGGTGGAATTTTACACAGATTCTTGAATTTTAATTATCGAAAGTGTTGAAATTTCGTTCCATAAAATGTATTACATATGTAATTATATTTTTATCCTTTTTTATACCATGATGTATAAGAACTAATATTTTATTTTTATTTACTTTATATACCTTAATATGAATTATTTATTTTTTAGTTTTTTGTTTAGTTTTATTTAAATAAAATATTTTTACACATATATGTAATTGCATTTATGAATATAATGTTTTTTAAATTAAATTGAAAAAAAGAACTTTTTTTATGCGAATTTGGTTAATTTTTAATACTTTGATTTCAATTTATGCGATTTTTTTAAATTCCGGAACGTAACCCTAGTTTTTGAATGGAGCTGGAGTCTTTTTTTATGCGATTTTCTACGGAACGCATCTACCGCATAAAAAAGACCTGAGTGTATAGAGAAGACGAATATTAAAACAAAGATATTTTCCAATCGGCAGACGAAAAATTTTTAGTTAACGTTAACAATGAAGTATGAAATAAATAAAAAAAATACATTTATGTATTTGTATAGTTATTTGTTTCTTCTTCTTATTTGCTTTTTGACGTTTAGAATAGACAATACATTGCTACAATATACTCGTACATAAATACATATTTATGTATACTAAGTGTTCATAAACAAACAAAACAAAAAGTGTATATGTAACACAAAATACACGAAACAAATTGATGGGAATTCAACAATTCTTATGTACAAAAGTATGACAATACGGTACAGTGTGACGTCGGTTAATTCAACCATATATATATATAATAAGTTTGAGCGTTGCACAAACCGGTCAGATATTGCTATACCTATTTTTGATTAAAGATCTTCTGTCAAACCAAATAAAAGATTTGCTTAAAAAGACAAATGTAAACTTTTAAAATAAAATTTCTGCCCAGTGGCCGTCAATACCGCAAGCAGCCGTGAGATATTCCTCCGGTCCCCGTTATGTAGTGTAGTTTCACAAAGTTCTTGCAGACACAGAACTTCTTTTAAGACAACAAAAGTTAAAAGTCATAAATTTTTCCTAAGTTGCATACACTGAGTCTAAAATGTAAATATTTTAGTTGTTGTAATAATCGATGAGTCGCAATCATCGAGGGTTGTACTATATGAGGGAGTACTGTTTTATAATTTGTTTTTCTTTTTTTTTTGTGATTGCGTGTATATTTTTGTGGGTCACTCAATTGACGTGTTTGCAAATTCTTCTTCTTTTCTCAGTTTTCTTTATAGTGTCTTTGCCTTTGTACGTTTTACATAATTTTGTATGTACACAAATAGATAAATAAAAATATTTATTTGCAAGTAATCAATTTTTCTTTCAATGATAAAGAAAATCATTTTATTAGCCGAAAACAGAAATTTTATGTTCATCACTTGTACAAACGTGACAGACATGAAGGAAATAAGTAAATATGTATGTACACTGCGTTTCACATGAATAGGTGCAGTGTTTTAGCAACCAATTAGAGCTTGCTGCTCTCAGGATAATTCATGCAGAGAATTATGTTACACTTTTTAGTCCCCGTCCATATTGTGAAACATTTGCTGCAAAACTTTTGAGTTTGTTGACGAGAAGGGGAAGAGGAGTGGAAGTATGTACGCTGTTTCATGTACATGCAGCTTTTGTTGAATTTCTTATTTGCATCTTTTGAGATGAGGTGTATTTGACGTTTCATTTTATTTCTTTTGGTTTGGTATACTGTTAACTTCTATCATAATAATAGCTACCCAGTTTTATTGTTAATTTTTTGTGAAATATAATCAAAAATTTAAAAAAAAAATATAAAATTATATAAAAATTATTATATAATTTTTCTTCTTAGCGTCCATTTTACTTCAAATTGTACCTTGTGCTTCAAATGTGTATCCAAAAAAAAATATTCACACCTATCACAGGGTAGTTATTTTATATTTACATTCGGTATTGAGAAATGTCAAAAAAAATTAAAGAAAGAAGATAGAAGGGAGGAATAAAAAATACTAAACATGAAGCAAAAGTTTCATGTATGGACACTGCTGAAGCTTCAAAAGAGAATTCAAAAAAGTTTTGCAGCAAATGTTTCACAATATGGACGGGGACTTATTAAAGGTTTAACAATTGAGAAAAAGAGTATACACAAAGAAGACTTAAAAATAATATGTACTTCTTTTTATAATTTGCGAAGAAAATTGTGAACTATTTTTGCGTCAGTTGAATAGGTGCAGTGATTAAAATGTGTTTGTATGGTCATTTGTGTAAAATTTAATTACAAAATAGTTCAGCAATTTTTAAAAACAAAACACAAAAATAAATTTTAATCGATTTTTATTGAAAATGGGCCGTGGTAAATCTTTAACGTTGGAAGAGAAGGCAAAAACTGATGCCTATGATGATCAAGGTCTGTCCGGCCGAGAAATTGCTTTAAAAATTAGTAAAAGCGCTAACGTTGTGTGGAATTATTTAAGAAATAGAGAAAACTATGGCAAAAACATGAAGGGACGGCAAACAATGGCCACAACAGCTACAGAAGGCGAAATATTCTAAGAATTGCCTCCAATTTTAGTGACTCTGCTGCAAAAATCAAAGCAAAAAGTGGTTCCAGTGCTAGCCTTTCCACAGTTAGAAGGATACTAAATACAGCAGAACACGTATTAAGTTGCAGAAAAAACCACCATTGAACCAGCAACGTAAAGAATTACGGTTGAATTTTTGCAAAGAACACATGACTTGGAAGAGTGAGTGGAATAAAGTAGTTTTCTCAGACGAAAAAAGTTCAATTTTGATGGACCCGATGGTTACAACTACTATTTCCATGATTTGAGAAAGGAAGAACGCTTTTTAACCCGTCGCCATAGTCGAGTAGGTGGTGTTATGGTCTGGGGTGCAATATCGTACTATTAAGTCATAGACTTGGAATTTAAAACCACCAAAATGACAGCAAATTCCTATCAATCTATTCTGCAAACAGCGTTTCCAAAATTTCAAGATTTGTTTGGACCCATCCCATGGACTTTCCAGCAGGATAATGCTCCTATTCACACGGCAAGGCTTATTAAAACGTGGATTAGCGCACAAAATGTTGAATTGCTGCCATGGCCACCATACTCCCCGGACTTAAAACATAATGGAAAACGTATGCGGATGGGTGTCTCGGAAAGTGTACGAGTCTGGGCGGCAATTTGATGACCGAGAATCTCTAATTGTTGCAATAAAATCGGCATGGTCGCAGATTTCCTTACAATATTTATCGCAACTGTATAACTCCCTTCCAAATAGAATTTATGAGGTAATTTTATCGAAAGGAGGAAGTACACATTATTAAAAATGAATAAAAAATTAAATTAATAAACAAAACTTAATTGTTTTCGTGCTTTTTTTTATAATTTTTTATTGTTTTATAATATGAACCTATTGAACTGACGCAAAAATAGTTCACAATTTTCTTCGCAAATTATAAAAAGAAGTACATATCATTTTTAACGGAACTTTTTCAAGTCTTCTTTGTGTATACTCTTTTTCTCAATTGTTAAACCTTTAATAAAAAGTGCAACATAATTCTCTGCATGAATTATCCTGAGAGCAGCAAGCTCTAATTGATTGCTAAAACACTGCACCTATTCATGTTAAACGCAGTGTATGTATGTCCAAAGATTTTGGAAATTAAAGCAAAAATAAGAAATTGCATATTTTGTTGGAGTGTTGATTGGCTGTTTAATTAATTAAATTTTATGTTTATAGCAAGATATTTATAAAAACCATATTTAAGCATGTATGTATGACTTAATTTTTATGCTTTTGTTTTGTTGAATGGTGTGCGTAATAACTTTAAAGCCATATTACTACTAAAATACTAAACCGATCTGTATAAAATTAAGATTATGCACATCTGTGTCGAAAAATCTTTAAAACATTAAATGTATATCTGTATACCTGACTTAAGAAGTGAATATCAAATAACTATGTACATATGTATGTCGTTTTTGGACCAATTTCCAAAATTCTTTTTTCATATGGAAATATTCCGCTAAAATTCTTCTTTAATTGGGGGAAAGGCAAAGTGCTCGCCCACCCATTATCATCGCTTGAAATTCGGTAAGTTGACTCCTCTTTCCATGTTCACATCCATTAGGAAGAAATTTTTGGATATTCTAATTATAAGGGGTGTAAAATCGATAACCTACAGGCCTGTTCTGCAAACCACGTGATTTGAAATCACAAACCGTTTTGAAACCACGCCGACGATTTGAAGCTGTTCTGTAAATCACGCGATTCTACATTTTTCGGCGTGGTTTTAATTTTTCGAAAACACGAGAAAACAGCTGATGTTTTATATTTCATTATATTTTTGTATTGTGAATTAAAATATTAGATGAAATAAAGAATATAAAAATGTCAGTAGCTAGTTTATTGTCAATTATTGCTTGAAGAAAGCATCATTTAAAAGAAGAGCGTGAAGCTTTACAAACCATAAATTTTTTATTAGCACAACAAAATACCTAATTTGTATGTATGTATAATTGCGAAGTTGCCAGTGTTTTCATTAACGAAATTTGCTTAAATTTTGCATTTAATTATTTATAAATTTGCACAAAAATTATTTAATTATTGACCATATTGATTTTTTGTATAACAATATAAAAAATTTGTCTTAAATAAAGAACATGATTGTAAAATGTCTATATATTTACATGACTTCTAAAGACTGTTGGTGATTTCTTTTCTGAACAAATATGTTGCCCTTTCGATGGATAACATTTTCTACAGTTTGCCCACACCTTGAAAAAGTGATACATTTTTTACTGCCACAATGGTACAAAATATTTGAGATTTAACATTAATGTATACTTAGCGTTTCACTGTTTCTACGGTTTTTAGCACCATTTTATCAATAAAAATCGTCAGCAACATTGTTTTCTAATCACCTGCTATTATCTAGAACAAACTGTAAAAACTTTAAACCAAAATTTTATTAAAAAAGTTTACATTGAAATAAATAATAAATTAAACAGAATCTTCCTCTAACAAAAGTCTGATAGACTCTAGCCAAAGTGAAGAGTATATTGATTTTCATAATTCTTATTTGTATAAAAAAGTACTTCACAAAGATGTAAAAAAGGTTAGTATATCACCCCGACTTGAGATTAGAGGGTCAAATATGTTGCATATTTTGCCAGTTATTTGTGCAACATATTTAGAAAGGAACGAAATAGCTTTTTTTAATGTTACATATTTTTTAGAATGGAACAGAAACTGTACGAAATGTAGCATATATGTAACATTTTTGTCAGAAAAGAAAACGCCATGTGTTACTTTGGCAACCTCAAAAACATGATCGAAACATTTAGCTGACGATTTCAAATTTATTAAAATTTTTGTGTGCAGAACACCATTTCCGTGATTTCAAATCATTTTGACAATAAGTGGTTTGCAGAACAGGATTGTATATAGAGTAAAATTGAACCTTTGTACTTTTATTCCATTTAATAGTGCTTAAGGAGTGAATTTTTTACTATTTTTATACAACCCCATGATATGGGTATCAAATTAAAGGGATTTTTGAAAGGAACATAAAATATTATGATATCTCTGCAAACACAATATGGCGGGCGACTATTTTTTACCCACGGCAATGATATGGGTCCCAAATGGAAAAAATTGTTGAGAACAAAACCTGAAATAATAGGTGTGTTCGTTTAATTTTCTAGTAAAATTCGGAGTAAGCTATAATTCCTCTCAATAAGAGACAAAAATGTACAAAAGTAAGAAAACGCAAATAATCATAAAAATTTCCACAAAATAGGTCTGTTCCACGTGCATAACAAAAATATTTGCATCGTTGGCAACGGCTGTAAAATGTGGACAAAAATAAATTGAAAAAAAAAAGGTAAAAGCCATTTTTTATTAAATAAAGTGATAAATATGCACAAATATACATATATACTTACATTTTGAAATTTATTTAAAAAATCTTTTTTAAATTTTTAAAGTAAAAACTTGTCGTTTCTTTGCAAATTTTCTTATTAATTCCTTAAGGGTGCTTTACATTGTCCCACAAGTCGTACGACATTCCAAATTTTTGTGTAGAAGAGCACAAGTCGGATGGTCTAAACGTAATATGTAATGAAACTATAAGATTTTGAGAGAAAATACGGATGAAAATTTGACAGTCGTATGGCTCTCTTGATTTTTTAAAATTTTTCAAAAAGCAACACACACCATTAGATCAGGGATGCATTTTTATGTAAACAAATGTGAGAAAGCCAGGGAGGGAAAACTGGTTTCATAAATTTATACCAATTATAAAATCAAAATGTACATTTTAGACCACGACAGCACAATTTTATAAAAATATACGTATATTTTCTAAAAGTACACTAAAAATTTTGACCACGAAAATAACATATTCGAAAGTTATAAAAATATTTTTCAAGGTTATTAAAAAAAAAATTCAATTGCACAAGAACTCCATCCCTGGGGAAACAAGCAAACAGCTGTAGTTAAATTAAATGAGAATGTTTTCATCTTACTTGATTTTATCCATACCAATGGTGTAAAAGCCAGAAAACAACCATTCGATTTTTACTGTCTTTTTTTGAAATACGGATGGCATTTCATTTTATTTTCTCTCTCATTTTACGTACGACAAGCACCCTTTAGTATCATATATAAATAAAAAAAACAGCCTATAATTTAATTCTAGACGGAACTTACCTAAAGAAAACGTTCGTGCAACTTTTTACAGAAAATTAAAAATTTTACTCTCTAATTTTATATCAAAATTGTACAGAAATTGTTAATAATTGCTGGCACGCTTTTGGCTAAATTTAGAGGATTCCATCTTACACGTAGTTCACTTGTTGATAAGCATTTCTCGCAATTGAACTGATCTAGATTCTGAATATATATAGTCAAATTCATGCGCAATATAACTTCCAATTTATATAGTAGCGCTATAACAATATTATTACTATTATTTTCTCATAAACATTATTTCTAGCTTATTTCTTGCCTACATATTTAATAATTCTTATGTTACACTTGTAGTCAGTCCACCAACTATATATGGCCCTATGTGCTCGGTTGGTTATTGTTATAGATAAATAATATAGAATATCTCTTTTTATATGATTCTAATTTTTGAATTGTGCTTTTCCCGAGATATTCTCCTAAGTATTTTTTTTAAAAGCAAACTCAACGACTGAGGAGGAAAACATATATATATATATATATATATATATATATATATATATATATATATATACATACAGATATATATAGATGAGAAGAAAAATCTAAAAATAGAAATATGTATGTGTTATAAAAAAAGTAAACTAATGGATTGTTATGTTTTTGTTTATAAATTTTTGGTTTTTGTTCGGTATTCAACTTCAATTCTCGATTGATTATTTTAATTTTGATCATAAGAATCTTGAATCTGTAGTCAAAAATTTGGAAAAGTCCACTGCTGAGCTAAGTAAGCATTGGCGAAATAGTACTATATGGATATGCTTTCCTCGTCAATTTTTGAGTTTGCTATTATATAAAAAAATACTTTATGAGAATAGTATGTAATACTACATTCACATATTTTTTCGGGAAAAAGCACAATTTTAAAATTAGAATCATATATAAATAAAATAAATTTGTGCGAGTTCGGCCAATTTTGTTATCCACCTGGAACAGACCTAATATATATGACCATGTACAATTACAAATCTACACACATGCATACATCCTTAAAAACACTATAATTTGACTTATACATGTTATTTAAAGAAACCCCAAATAATTTTTAACTAAATTATGAAATAAAATTAACTATTCCTTGGGCATTGCATTTTTGGCAAACTTTTAAAATTAATTTTACTTCTGTAATTTTGCTTTGTTATTTTCAATGTTTATTATAAACCAGCTGATTGCTTATTCTTCACACCCCAACTAGCCCGAAGAAAAAGTACGGGCGTTCTCGTGTGTGAAGAACAAGAATATTACTCTCTCAAAACCTCTCTCATTTACCCAATTTATGCGTAAGAAAACGCCTTGTGGTAAGATTGGACGCCCGCGAACACGCGAACACACCTAATGTGAAATAGATACCTTTCAGCAAAACTGCGTTTTGTACCTTTTTATTGTTCTTTGAAAAAAGTACTGTTGATGTAACAAGAAAAGTATCCAAATTTGATGCAGGAGCATTCCATGGAAAAGTGGAAATCTGCACAATTTTATTAACATTAATTTTTTTATATAGTTTTTCACCTACATATATATTGAGATTATGCTCTCAGCTAAAATAATTTATATAAATTATAAAGAAGAGATCAAATTCTTTTAATTACCATTTTTTTTTAGAGTAACAACAAGTAGCCTTTTTCATTTCACTTTACACCATTTTTTGTCGAGGTCGCTGTCACTATTATTTAACTGATAGAAACTAAATTTCTTTTCTCAATTCAAGTTATTAGTAAATATTATTCAATTGCTTAATAATTTTTTGGTTAAGTTTTTTTCTGACGATAAATTAATTACAACGCAAAGGTACGTTCAGAGGTCCCACACGTGACGCTTAATTCCATTTTATAACAGTAATTTTAAAACAAGTCTATTGTAGAAATTGATTTCTGTTGTTCACATCTAACCTTTACTGTTCTGGAAATTAAAGAAAAATTTTTTTATGTAAACGCTTTACTAATATTTAATCCTTGATAAAAAAAGTCTGTACGTGACACCGAGAAATAAAAATCTGATATCTTCCGATTTTAATGGCGTTTGTAAACTACCAATTTCTAATCTCACAATATGGCTGATAAACAACCTTCCACCAGTGATAGCCGCATGCGTATATTTCACGAAAATCGTAAGGAGGAAGAGGCTGAATTCACCGGTAAGGAAACCAAATAGATATGTGAAATTAGTAAGCGAAAAATAGAAAATCTTTCGGAAAGTGGGTTAAAAGCGAAAAGACTTAAGGAAAGTGACAAAAAGAGATTACAAAGAGCCAAAAAAATGTTTCAAGATAAAAATATTCCCAAATCTGCTGTAAGTACAGAAGTAAGAAAAGGTGTCAGAAGCATTATTTAACCATGTCTGTTCGGGAAGCCTTCTGCATTTTTAAAGAATATAATCCTAATACAGATAGTAGTATTTTCGCAATTTTGTAGTCTCAGACCGCAGAACGTGTTGCTTATGATCGACACACCTTCAGATCAGTGCAAATTGTATAACCCATGAAAATTTTATGGTCAAAGTGAAAGGTTTGAAAAAAACGACTGGTGGTGTAACATTTTATGTGACTCTACCTTAGATTCGAGTTGCTGGAAAAATTAATGTGACAGTTGTTCTGATGGCAAAAAATAGTATTATCCATGGATTTAAGCAAAATCTGTATTTGGAAATAATGGGAAAAAAATTCAGATAATAAAATACGTTTAGTAACCAAAGAAACAAGTTCGGGTGAACTTAAAGATAAACTGATTGATACAATCCATATTATGATGTATCATGTTAATTTAAAACGAATTCAAGTCCAAGAGTTTCAAAAAGATAAACTCAACGAAAATGTGCGTATCCTTCAAGTTGATTTTGCAATGTCCTTCGGCTGTGAATACCAGAATGAAGTTCAAAGCGCAATTTGGTCGCGAACAAGTGTTCTTTTGTTTACCGCTGTAAGTTTTTACAAAGGCAATTGTCAAACATACCTCATATGCTCTGATGCAAATGCTAAAGACAAAGATACAGTGTTTGTTTTCTTAAATAAGCTATACGAGTTGATACATAAAGAAAGTGAAGATATACCTTCAGCGGAATGGAGCGATGGTCTTGCATCGGAATTTATGGTAAAACTAATATCGATGTTGAGTGAAAAGTACAAAAAGCCCTTTTTATGGAAATATTTTGCTACATCGCACAGAAAAGCCGGGATAGATGGAATTGGTGGCAACATAAAAAGACTTGTTAAAGATAAAATGATGAGTCAAAACGATAGTGTTGTCGTCCAATCAGCCAAGGACATTGCTAATGTAGCTTCTAAATT
This sequence comes from Dexiosoma caninum, assembly GCA_963924685.1. Taxonomy (NCBI): domain Eukaryota; kingdom Metazoa; phylum Arthropoda; class Insecta; order Diptera; family Tachinidae; genus Dexiosoma; species Dexiosoma caninum. Next base: position 60,659,172 of record OZ004729.1, read on the forward strand.
AGTTTCAAAAACCCGTCTGATTTATGTGCCATCCTTGGAAATTTTCGAAAATATTGTGTCGGCATCACCATGGGACAATACCAAAGCGATAACTGGAATTTCAAACTTCCATTTTATTAAAACGAATGAAAAAGCCGTGGAGTACAGAAAACATAGCTTATCAGTAGACATACGTGACAAAATATAAAAACATATTTTTAATTATAAATATGTGTTTTGTTTAATTTTTTTTTCGCCTGCAGCAAGCTTACTTATATTTTGCTTCTTAAACACTTTTTCCCCATGTGAATTAGTTTCGCTGGAATTTTTATTCAAATCTAAAATTTCAAATATTGGTTGAATAGAACTCTCGCACACGTAACGAAACATGTCAACTTTTTTTCTTAAAAGTTTGCTGAATTTTTTAAAAAGTTCCTATGTAGGATTAAATCCTAGTATATATACATATATATACAGGGTGGCTGATGAAAGCCGCTACCAAAAAGAAATTTAAGAACTTTTTTTCTATTTAATGAATCTGGTTAATTTTTTTTTTTTTTGCAGATTGATTTTTATATTTAACAAAAATTGATAACTGGGACATTGAAAAAAGAATTTGGATTGTCCGCCGCTATCACGCACTGCACATTTGGCGGCAATCTCCGAGCAGATGGACCATAATGAGACTTGTGAACAATTTTGCCGATAATGGAACAATCCAAAGAAGACCTTGCCATCGAAACCCTTCAGTTCGGACGGAGGAGCTGTAGCTGCTGCCATACAAAACAATCCAAGAGTTTTGACAAGAACCTTATCTGATCAAATGGGTATAAGCAGACAGTCATTGCAGTCAATTTTGCACAATGATTTGGACTTATTCCCATATAAAATTCAAATGGCCAACAAACTGAACGCAGCAGTCTTACCGATTTGCTTGGAATTTTGCCAGGAGATGCTTCAAATGGTGGAAAAGAACGAAAACATGTTGAACTGTCTTTTTATGTCTGACGAGGCCCATTTCGATTTAAACGGCAACATAAACAAACAAAATTGTCGAATATGGAGTGCTTCCAACCAACAGATACTCCATGAGACGGAATTGCATCCACTTCGTGTCACATTGTGGTGTGCAGTTTCAGCACGCTGCATTGTCGGGCCTTACTTCTTTGAAGAAAATGGTCACACCGTTACAGTTACTGGAGACCGTTACTTGAGCATGTTGAGAGCGTTTTTCTATCCAGAATTACGCCGAATGAGAATTCCTTTCAACTCTGTGTGGTTTCAACAAGATGGTGCAACTCCTCACATAGCCTGGCCTGTTATGACAGAATTGCGACGAAAATTTCCCAATAAGTTGATATCCAGAAACTCCACATTCCGTTGGCCCCCCAGGTCGCCTGACCTTACTGCACCTGACTTTTTCTTGTGGGGTTATTGCAAACAGGAAGTCTACAAAGCAAAACCAACAAATTTGAATGAACTAAAGCAATCCATTCGAGAAACAATTGCGGCTATTCCTGTCTCAACTCTCCAAGCAGTAATGAACAACTTTTTGGTAAGATGGCGCACATGCATCAACGAGCGGTGTGGGGGCATTTAAATTCCATTATTTTTAAAACTAATTAAGCATATTTAATAAAATTGAATGAGCTTTGACATGAATAAAAGAAAAATTAATTCCATACACTGAAAGAAAACTTATTTGAGTTCCTTGATGTAGCAATATTCATCAGCCACCATATATATATATATATATATATATATAAAATAATAGAAAAGAGGTGAGATATCTGCTTTATCAATCAAGATTTACATATATGTAATATATGCGCTAGAAATAGTTGAATTTGTCTGTACGCGATGGTGGAATGCTCCTGCAGATGGCTCATCGTAACAATATCTATACAAAAGTGAGAGAGATTAGATAAGTTGGTGTGGGCTTGCGAAGCACACCGGGTGTAGCTAGTCTCTTATAAAATAGAGTTTATCATACTTCATCTCTTCAGGCATATTTGTATTTTCCGCATATGAAATATTTGGATGTGATTTTCGCGACTAAAAAATATTTTAAAAATATAAACGATAGTTATTCAGATGCAAGAATTAATATAATAATAATTGGAAATTTTTTGGTGTTACGTATAACCATCGATACGCAACATTACATAACATTTGGAAATGGTGTAATCAAGTTTATTAAAACTAAATTCTCTATACTTTCCATCAAATTTAAATTATACATAAATCCCAGTTTCTTTCATTATTTAGTAGCCAGTCGGTCTCACCATATACAATTTAAATGCATCACAATTTAACTGGCATAAAAAGTGTTCGTTAGCTGTTGGATTATTTTCACATTCAATTGTTTAATATTTTATTAAATAAAAACGCATAATATTGTATATTTGAAAAGACTCAGTTAATATACACAGATAAATATAAACAGACAGTAAAATCTCATTTGCAGTCATCTAATAAAAAAATAATAATAAAAAATTACATTCACAATGTCAATGCATTTTTAGTCTCCCCACAATCAGTCCTTCTACCTTCCACTGTACCAAGCCGATGTGATTTTGCTTCAAAAATAATTCTTTTATGGAAAAAAGAAAAAAAATAATGAAATCAAACATTAAATAAACGAACGAAGCAACTATTAAATGGGTGAATGATTAGGAGAGCGACTAGATGGCTTGATTATGTTATTTGTTCCCCTTAATACATGCTGAATATGGGAAAAGTGCGTGCGGACTTTAACACAAATTTCATTCGCTGCGTATTAAACTTATTTTTAACAAATTGTGTTGATGTTTTGTACTTCTGGGAATAAGCCTACCTACTCAGTGCATTAGACTGGAACTAGGAAAAAAAATGTATTTTGTATTAGTATTTGATTTTGCTTTTCAACATCGAATGAACAGATAATGTCATGAGTGATGAATATGCACTAAACTAAATATGTGCTGTTCGTAAAGAGCTGGTTACGGGAACGAATCCCTGGTGTCATTAGAAAACATTATTGAAGTAGCGGATGCACGGTACGGTGCGACATTTAATATCTACATATAGTTAGCTAATTGTTGTCACTGTAGAAGACCGCTACTGCTGGTCTAACCTCAACATAAGCAGACACGTATCCTATTTTCGGCCGGATATTCATATGTACATCATTCAGAAGGAATGAAGCTTTTTTAAAAATGCAGGGTAATGCATTGTCTTTTCGCCATTTCAAAATTTTATCAGTCGATCGATAATCACACAAGATTCTGATTATTCGATATATATACCACAGACGAAGCAGTCTGTCCCCTAAGACTTCGTTCAGACTATGAAATACATTTCGGTAAGCCAGAAAAAAACTAACTGATTCCGATTAGTATGTCGTTCCACTTTATCACCAAAAATGTCCATTATTTCCAAACAAAAAAGTTACCAAATGAGAAAGAAAATAAACGAATTTTTAAGTTTTTATTTAAAATTTGTTTTTTAAACTATGCATTAAAACCAAACCAACAAAAGCTGACAACCTTTATTAATAGTATGTAGACAGTAAAGATTATTCTCGTACACATTGTCCTAAGCTCTGACGGATTAAATAGATGATATTGATGACTTTAGAAGTACCTCCCTGTTGACACAAAGAGTACTGATGACATGCGTAGTGGCATAGAAAACTAGTGTTGGAGACTAACTGTTCTTTTTTCCCTTATTCAAATCAGGAACGTAATTTCTTCACAATATTGTGATAACTTAGCTGTGACCTTGAAGACGACAAAATTTCTTTAATATGTAATAACTACAGTTCGATTAAATTCTATTCTTAATATGCATAAATAGTAATGTAAAGATGCAATAAAAACACTAAAATTAAAATATTTTCCAACAGAAACTAGTTCTACTTAAAAATAAAATTTAACAAATTGTATGTGCATATGTACTGGGTAGTAAATTTGCTGTCAAATAATGAAATGTCAAGAATTGAGAGTTATCTTTTGACAATTATTTAATAAAAAGTTGGGAAATTTTAACCATGGAACGCTGCTCTTGAACAAAGAATTTTAATTCTGAAAATTTACTATCAAAATGGTGAAAATTTTACTGCATCACTTCGTAAATTTCGAGCAGATTTTCCTCGTAATCAAGCTACTTCTGAGACCGCTGTGTGTAATTAAATCGTTACATTCGAGGCTCATGGTATTGTTGCTGACAATATACCAAAACAATACACTCGTACTGGCCGTAGTGATGCAAAGCCGCTGTACAGCAAAGTGTTGAGAATGAGCTTGGAGCTTTAACTAGTCGACGTTCGCAACAATTGGGCAACACCAGAGTCACTTTGCGCAACATTTTGCATAAAGATCTTCATCTTCGCGCTTATAAAGTTCAACTCGTTTAAGCTTTCGACCGTGTGTTCATTAGCAGTTTGAAAAACTGAACGAAAACAACGCATTTTTCAACAAAATCATCTATAGTGATGAGCCCCATTTTCAATTAGGCGGTTATGTAAACAAACAAAATTGTCGCATATGGGGCTCACAAAATTCACAACAGTCCTCGAAAAACCATTACATCCAAAGATGTAATGTTTGTTTGTCAGGCGGCATTATTGGACCGTATTTTTTCGAAAATGAACAATTAAACGCCGTCACCGTTTCAGCAAGACGGTGCCACAGGCCACACAGCAGGCCAAACAATTCAGCATTGTTATGGGAAATTTCCCGGTAGCATAATTTCTCGATTTGGAGAAGTCAATTGGCCGCCTCGTTCTTGTGATTTAACGCCGCTTTGTTGCAAAATGTGGTTAAAAATTTTGTGAAAAGAGCCCACGTCTACCGTCGTGCTAGAGGTGGACATTTGCCCCATTCCATTATTAATCTCCATATTTCTACTTTACATTGGTATCAATAAATCTGAATTAGTAAAAAGTGTGTTTTTAAGCATATTTACTTCCTAAACTCAAATTTGCCCAGCTTTACTTCACATGTTAAGAACAATAACAAAAAATGCCCTTACATATTAAAAAAAAAAGCACAATGTAATTTCAAATCAATATTTTAATATATTGGGGAATTAGAAATATGCACATATGTATGTATATAAGCAGAAAAAACTTAGCAGCCTTTGCAAAAATTTATGCACAGCAACACATTTTATTTAATTTTCATATTTTTATGTAACAAAAATTTATTCTTCTCAGAGTAATAACAATTACAAAAAAAAAATCAATAATAATCAAAAGTATTTTGATTTTTTCCAATATATTCTGCCACCTTCCAACATGGTTGCTTAAACGATGTATGGAATTACCAGATAAAATAATATTAATTATAATAAAACGAATAGATGTAGAAACGAGTATATTATGACAAGCAATTTAGTTAGAATATAAGAAAGATGTTATGACAACTCGGCTATTCCTGCCCTCAACTCGTCCTCGAGTTAGTCACCCCCCATAATTGAGCACGGGCCATCATCATAAGCATCATCGACATCAAGGTATAGGGTACACCAAGGTTTCATCTTGTCCCTACCGGCTACAGTCGAGAATCGTCGCTGATTACGCTGAGCGTCTTCAATATCTCCCACAATATATCTGTCATATTTGAGTACCTTTTTAACATTTTATGTTGTATTTTATGCTTAGAATCAAATCTGGCCTTCTAGGTGCTTCTTGCCTTTTCAAAATTTTTTATAGCGTCGTTCCGCTTCTTGTTCATTAAGTTTCAATATTTAGCTTAACGCCTTGCACAGCTGCCAATATTTTGTTACCAGCTAAATATGTAACTGGAAAGTCGAATAAGAGTTCAATGAGAACCTATTTTGTTGTTCCATTCACGTGAATGTTTAGAGCCCATGTAAATGACAGAATTTATTGACTCTCTCAGCCAAACCATTTGCTCGCGGTGTTCAAACAGCTACCTTAATATGCTTTATGTCATTAATAGATCAGAAGTTTTCAAATCTATTTGACATAAATGCTGTTCGACAATCAATAACCAAAGGACGATGTTAGTTCATCCAACGCATCTAATACGGGCCTTCTTTTTGTTGACTTAACTGGAAATAAGACCACGTATCTCGTTAAAGCATCTACGATAACCAGCCAATGTTCGTTTCTCCGTCGCCTTCTTATGAAAGGACCGATATGATCCATATGCATCGTTTCAAATGGCATTCTTGGATTGTCATCCCATACAATTCGCACTCTCTTATTATAGGTCCTTTACAGAAACACGCATGACTTCAGATAATTTTGCACAAAATGTCTTGTCCTTGGAAACTACTTTTTCTAAACAATCGATTCTTCTTTACGACAAATTCATCAATGTACTGCTTCCGTTGACCTGACTGTTCACTACCCTTCAAAACGTCAATGATTTCTTTCAAAACAGTATCATTGTATTGCTTAATATACACCCAGTTATCCATAGGCGGTTTAATAAACATAATATTACTACTTACTTCGTGAAAGGGCTCCTTACTATCAGCGGCTTCAACTGGAGCTCGACCCAGCGCGTCTACGTGATACATGCTATTTACCTGGTCGATGAATTATCTTATAGCCATATTCCGTCAGCTTCAAGAACCATCTTGACACTTTGGGAATCATTGGCTTTGATGATTTGATATTCGACACAGCAGCATAATCTGTTACAATCACAAAATGTTTCCACACTAAATACATCCAGAATCCTCGACACGCCTCAACAACAGCGAACATCTCAGACGCATGATATTTTTGTTCTGCATCGTTGCACACACGGCTAAAGTAGTTCCGCTCATTCCGTTGTAGTAAGATACCAGCTATGGCAATGCTACATACGTTCGTGTGGACTTCATGCTGCTTTGCTACATCATATATTTCTAAGATTGGTTCAGTGGGAAGTAGTTTAATAAGCCTTATATACGATCTTCGGACTTCTTTTAGATTCGTAGTGCTTTCAGAAATAAATTACTTTTAGCAACATTTTCAGTTTTTCCAGACCTTCCGCAAACGTATCGGATGCCACGATCACCTCATCGACGTAACTGATAACTTGATATCTGATTGGCTGTAAGACTTTTGGTATCTGATAGTACCCCGAGATCATATCCACAACAGTGCAATACTATTTTCCCGCCAATGTTTGTAAAGCACCGTCCACTGGTGGCATTGGCCATGGCTGTTTTTCCGTTACTAGATTTAACTCTCGGTAGTCGACACACAGGCGATCTTCGCCTGTTGGCTTCTGCACAAGCACGATTGGTGACGCGTATAACGATTTAGACGGACGGATACTTTTATTGACAAGTAGTTCATCAATTATTTTTTTCACTCTATTTTGTTTCGGTCACTATTATTTTCATTTCCATTACACTACTTTCCCGATATGTTTTACATCGTCCCCGAAACATGTGGAATATTTACATATGTAAAAGTATTTGTAAACGATTCTTATCATTATCGTTTAACGATTCGATTATGTTATGACAATCTTAAAAGTTTTTTTTTGGTTTTATTAAAGAATTTATAATAGACTATTCAAATCTCTTTCTTTCTGCATATGCTAAACTCAAAAAATTATTACATTAACGGACAGTCGTTTAGTAATTTTTTAATGCATAAACATTTAAAATTCCAAGCAATTTTGTTTTTAATTGATTCAGACATTAATTTAAAAAACTAATTACACATTAAACCGGCAGCCAGGTGGGTGAAAATTACCCTAACTTTTCTGCCATTGCATTTCTTAATTTTTAGTATTTAATAAACATATTCATAGGGTGCTTTTTTAACTGCATGACAACTATCGATATCGATAACTATGGTTTGACAGCTGAGAATGTGAAACTGTGTTGACATTTCTGTTCAGTAATGACTTGTCAAAGTCATCATGAATCGTTTACCGCCAGAACAACGCTTCCAAATTATGTGAAATTTACTTTGAAAAAAATAAATCTGGTCGCGAAGTTCATCATAGAACACTTCGTCCGCTTTACGGGCAACATAAACGGCCGAGTGAAACAGTAATTCATGCAGTTATTGATCGTTTTCGTACTAATTTTGCTCTTCACGATTCAAAACTATCAACAAGACAAAGAAATGTGCGTTTCGAATATAGAAAATATTTTTTTTTTTATAATAAAAAAATATTCGTAACACTTCTGGAATTCATTATTGAAATACTTCAAAGCTTGTCATACCAACACAACAATATGTACCCTTTATTAGTTCTATAAATACCAAAAAAACACGAAGGCTTGATTTCAAATTAATCTCAATCGAGAAACATTTGGGAATGGCTTTAACTGCATGTTCATAGAAGTCGGGTGAAAATAATCGCTAGCCTTTTATATTGAAAACAACAATAAAAAACTCAAATTGCTTTTTGTTTTCAATATGAATGGAGAACGATTTTTCTCACTCGGCTTCTATGAACAGGCAGTAAAATAATTTGAAAAACATACAAGTTCTTAACAAAAAGAGGAAATTATTTTCAAATTGGGAAATTAATTTATTCTCAAATAATTTGAAAAACAGAATTATTTTCTTAACAAAAAGAGGAAATTATTTTCAAATAGAGAAATTAATTTATTATCAACGTACTTCCAATCGTTATTCTCAAACGTTTTTCTATTGTAACAAAATGTGGAACATAAATGAAATACAATTTTCACTTTACAAATTTATTATTTCCTCACTTTCACGTTTTATTTGCGTATTAGTCACGTTCTTATTCATAATATATAATTTTGTACTCACAGACAAATATTATTTGCACAAGAAAACAGTAAATATGTAATGTATTTCAGATGCAATAAATAAAATGTTTAGAAATTATTTTTCGGTTTAAATAGTGTTGGCAAGTTTATTTATAATATGAGAATAATAATGGAAATAAAATTGAAAAAAAAAATATTAAACACTGATTATCGAATGTTTATAGTCAAATCATTGTCAATTTGAATTCAGAACCTTTGATATCAAGTATTGATATCTTATGATAAAGTCATCTTATTTCAAAGGTTTGACTTTGTGTTTGCTGGGTCCGATTTTGTACTTGTATTTATTAAATTTTAAATTACTAATACAACAATACACTATATCTTATAATTTAAAGTATCAGAATCAGAAAAGTGGGATTGAAAAAACAAAAAAAAAAAGTTCTGATTGGTTGATGTGATCTGACCAAGCTAGTGCGCTATTGAAGACGACAACAAAGTTTTTGGCAGAATTAACAATACTCGTATAAGTTATGATACCACCCAGGAAAACATCAATTCCAGATTAATTTTTTGATTTTTTTTTAAATAAGAATACGTGGACCATTTGCAAACGGCCAAAGAACAATTTTATTTAGATCAGTGTTAAGGTCTTGAACTCTATTGGTGATAGAAGCTTTAGACCTGGTAGTGCTGAATTCATCTGCATATTTTACCTATTTGCTATATCATTAGCATAAATCGGATACAAAAATGGTACAAGTTGGAGGCGTGGTGAACAATACCTCTTCTCACGCAAAGAGGCTTAGAACGGAATCTTTTGTCTGAAATGGTTTGCCATCTGCTGTTAAAAAGGTTGAAATCAATCTAACGGCATTAGTAGAGAAGTTGATTCATTGTAGAATCACAATTATTCAATAATTTCTTGAAAATTTGTTGTACAAAAAAACAATTTTTCTAGTTTTCAAAATACTAGTCAAAAACAATTAATAAATAAACAAATAATGTACTTGATTTGTTTTCGCTTCATAAAGGAGATATATTCCTTACTAATTAGTTACTAATTAGCTAATGTTTTTCTTTCAATGGAGAAGAAAAAAAAAAAGAGTTCATAGAAATTTGGGTTTTGTGGTCGCTCTTATTTTTAATGCAGTTTTTTTAATAAATACTATAAGCGATTGTCAGTCGGAGTAGACCAATCAACGTTCTATTCAAGGATTGTAATTCCCAAAAAATATTAATGGAAATAGTTACTCAGAAAAAGAAATCATTTTTATTTAAAAAGGTTTCGGTTTACACGTGTTTGCTTGACGCCAGCATCGATTTCGGCCGGCCACTCAGAAGCTTTACTACACAAAACTCAATTAAAATTTCATTGTTTTCAATTTCCTTTTCATAAATATGTAAGCAGGTTTTATTTTTTAATGAGTAGTAAGGGAAACATTCTGTACTGATACTCTTACCGTTCTAAAAACGAAATGAACACCAGCAATAATCAACTGTGGATTGCCGTTAGTTACCTGCAAAGAATAAAAAAAATATTAATTAAATTGCTAAAATTAAAAATATAATCGTGCATAAGAATGACAATATGTTATGGAAATATCTATGTATATTTATTCAATATAAATTATACAGCAGAATGAGACCATCAGCTGAATAAATGGTAGACAAAAATAAATAAATAAATTAAATTATAAATTTCTAAAGGATTGAGTCGAGCTGTAGTGCATTAATAACAAAATTACATCTGTACTTTTTAAATTAAAAATTTAAATGGCTGCCTTACGTCTATCATAATCTCCACAATCTATTTCCCACCGAGCCTTTAAATTCATTATGACATCAGCTGTCTTCTTCCCAAGTCTGTATCATTTTCCCATTTTACCTACATACTTCTTTCGAACTATATACCATTCATTTGTTAATGTTTGGATACAAATTTACTACCTTTTAAATTCTCAAAACATTTTCGCGAAGGTTTAAAAAAGAGTGAGCAGTTAATCGTATCCCAAATGTGTTTCTCTTTTCTTCACCACCAACCATATCATGTATCCACATATCAAATTATAAATTAGCTGGAATTATAAAGACCGTGAGAGGGCGTGTGCAGAAATAGATGTATCGGAAAAGCTACGCCCACACATTTATCTCATACTGTGATACTGGGGCACCACCCTTCTGTACCAAAGTTAACTAAATTTTTCTTACACAAATCTTGGCCCGCTCGGCTCCATAATAGGAATGGGTATTACGGAACGTCAAATTGCTTCTGTCCACTGTGATATAGTGAGTGTTAAGTTGGCAATAGTTGGAGCGTCGAACATTGCATATTAAATAACTTAAAGTAAAATACTGATTTATTGGAGTGATGACTCTTTGCGAAAAAGATTCAGTAAACTATATATGTATGTAAATGAAATTTATCTCCAAGTCTTACATTTGATTTGGCAACATTCATGCACCTTTAATTGAAATCAGTGTTGTACATGTAGCATTTTTTTTCCTTTTTAAGGGAACCATCTTGAGAAAAAAACTTGTTACACTTTCAAAGTAACACAGAGCTGATTCACCTTATCAAGTTTACCTTATCAGTTTTTGTTAAATTTTCTTTTAAACCTGAATTTACGTTCATACACGAAAACAGTTTTCCGTCAAGTTTCGCTTGTTAAGGAAAGAAGAGAGAAAGAAACAAAAAAGAAGAGAGAAGGAAACAAACTTGACGGTTCCGTCAAGTTTGTATCCCTTTCCATGCTCTTTTAAATACTCAGGCCTTGACGAGTAAAACTTATGTCTGTGAATCATGAGATATTTTCCAGAAAAGAACATAAAACATATAAAAGGCAGAATAAATGCAGAATATTACTTGGAAAAGAAAACACGATAAGTGAGTTTAGGCAATTTCATTCGGAAATTTTAAAATTTTTTAATTTTTAAATCCGAATAAATGACTATTTGGTGTTCTGCCAACCATTCGTTTTGATGTCATTGGAAATTAAGTTCGAAGTTAAATTTTTGTATTCTTTATGTTTGTTGCCATCAAACTGCCATATGGCAGATGGCAAATACGCAATATTTATTTTATTTTATTTATTTCAAGTATTATAAAAATCCTTATATGGCCAATAAAATATATATTACAACAGCAATTCTTCAATATGCAATAAAAAATTAAAAATACTTAAATATTAATGCAGTATGAGATACAGTATATGTAATATGAAATTTATATTTCCCCCACATAGTTATCATAAGTACAACCTAAGAAATCAACCGCATAAGGAGAAATATGGTCAAGAATTCTCACATTATAAATAAATCTAAAAACTTTATTAAAAATTTTTTTCAGTCTGTCCAAAGTGTCATTTGGAGAACCGCCTATAACCTCCAAACAATAGATAATATTAGACATGAGAAGTGCGTGAGCTACTTCCTCCTCACGCACATGGGTATAAGAGAGTATAATCTCCTCAAAATTAAAAAAACTTTACTTGAAGTATGGGTGATATGCCTATCAAAGCAGAGATATTGATCTAAAAAATACCAACGCACTTTAGGTGGTCAACAAACTGAATCTGCTCACGCAATATATATGTATGCCTTTGTATGGCATTGAAAAATGACTATTTCACTAAAATTTAATCAAAAAGTATTATAAGCGTTCTTTAATTTTAAACAGCCATATTCATAAAAACTTTCAGCAGGTTTATAAACCGTTTGTAAACAAAATTTAATAAATTTGTATTCATAAATGATTATTAGGGTTTTGCACGTTTAATAAAGCATCTATAAAATATGAAATTTTATTGATGGATTTACCCTTCTGTAAACCAAAAATAAAACGATGCTCTTTGTATTTAGACATTTTGTTTGAACAAAGTTTTACATTTAAAAAATTAATTAATAATACGGACTCGATAAATACAATTTCACTAATATGTAAGTGAAGTGAAGAGAGGAAAATTAATGAACAATTTGAAATATTCACCAAGACTTTCGTTCAGATCTCAAATTATCGGTTTTGTTTAGAAGCAAAACGATCCTGCCGACCTCTCTTGCCTCACACAAGAAACAGTATACACATACAATAATGTGTGAAAGTGTTGCTCGTGCTTTGGCATGTCAAGGCAGAAATAGAATCAAAGAAATCCGAAACATTTGGGGGGTATTGGGACAACAAATTTTACAGGAGAAGCAAAATACTTTGAAACTAACTTGTACGCTTGCACTTAGGCATTTCTCAAATTTTTTTGATAAGAACATTATTTATAATTGCAGGCATGTACAATTTTGCAGGGAAATGTATTTTGATACTATGGCTCATTATCAATCAAAAAGTCGATTTCGAATTTTTTGTAACTTAGGGCTTTTTGGAAATCATATGACGATATGTACTCGTATGTACATACATATGTTCATAGTTAATAATATGCAAAACAAATTTATAAAAATTGACAATTTTGTTATTGTTTGCTCTGTAAAATAAAAAGGGAGTTGCCGTACGAGAACATAAAATTACTACAAATCTTCAATTGCTATAGATCTGTTATTGTTCGTTTATAAATACAACTTTAAAAAACTGATTTATAAGACAAAAAGTCTATGATAACTTTTGTACTCTTTGAACATAAAATAAGAATTTTTTATGAATATGGCTGTAAATCTCTACAAAACCAAAAATTTTCTTGGTTTCAACCCCAGTTTCAGACTTATAAAAACATTTCGCCTTTTTTCTGATGTGTATTTGTGTGTCTTTGTGTCAGTTGTTGTCGGAAGGTCTGAGTGGCGAAGGAAGTCACGGCTTCAGCTGTATCCAATCCACAGGCACATCAGAACGCCCTCTTTCGTCGGTATTGTGTAGCACCGGCGAAGTAAAATAATTACTACAAATGGCTACTAAAAACGAATCTTCAAAATTTAATGCGTCTGCTTGACATCAGCGGCGCTACAACACTGATATAAAAACAAATAACGTGCAAACGCGCAGAGTTGTTATATAGTGAAGCTTCACCTCCTATCATTTCTCCTACTATCCCTTTCCTCTAGTTCCAGCACAATGCACCGCATGTGTAGGGGTCATCTCCTGAGTGCTGGTCAAAGATGGTCGATAGCGGGCACTGGTTGGTTGCTTTCCTGCAAATGAGAATTAATTGCAAACGATTCAGAAGGTTAGAGTTATCAACCGGGGCAGTGAATATTTTATCATCTTTTAAAAGAGGATGAATGAAGAACTAGCATTTTCCTTTACTCTAACGAATGACCACAAGCTTTTACTACCCCGTCGGGATGTAAGAACTTTAGCGCGAAGACGCTGCTCAAACAAAGCTTTTTCGCGTGTCAGCACTTTGGCACATGAAGATCTCGCCTTTTAACGAATCAAATCCGCGTTTTTGTTATCCCGCCCAATTTTTTACTATTGATTTGTATTGACCATTAAGTTACTCAGACGAAATACAGAACATTAACTTTAACCATGCTGTAGATATAAAGAAATATATATTTAATTTGTATAAGAGGTACCACGCCCACTTGTCCAATCCCTCCCAGTTTTTGACTAATAATTTCTTTCAACTACAAAGTCTTTTGGACCACATTCAGAACCTTTCACTTCAACAGTTCCCAAGATATACAAAAATAAATATTTACTTTGTATGGGAGTGGCAACGCCCAGTTGGAATTTTTGAAATTTATATAGCATATAGTTCCTTCCATATACAGGGTGTCTGGTGGCAAATTTATATTTTTAAATGCGATTATTTCAAAAAGTTATAAACGGTGCTGATGGAGGGTGGCGCCGTTGGAATTATCGACTGTCCGCATTTGTCAGTCACGATGTTGCAGTGGTCGAGTTCGCTGTGGAGACATTTTTTAAGAGTAATGATTCTTACGTAATTGCTCGTCGACAATTTTGTTCAAAGTTCGGCGAATAAGTGATGAACCGAGTGTAAATTTAATTCATTCGTGGATACATACATACTCTTTAAAAAACAAAATTCGCATTTCCATTCTATCGTTCAATGCTCTTAATAAAAACTTTGTGTCAATTATGATGTTTTTTATTCATGTTTGAAAATATAAATCTGCTACCAGACACCCTGTATATAGAGAGAAACTGAAAATTTCAAGAAAATCGGTTTAGCCGTTTAGCTGTCTATAAGGCACATACATCAAACATGTCATTTTTATATTGAAGACGATATAAATAAAATTAAATATAAATATTTACATTACTATAATATTATAATAGCACTATAACATTTCTAACTATTACATTTCCATACATTTCTATCGCTTTCTCTATTTCAAAGATAAAAAGGTGGTGGCCGCCATATGAAAAAAAACATTTTGTGTATAAATGGGCGATTGATACAGATGGAAAAGTCCAATTGGCGAAATCACATAGTTTTCTGTCGACATGCGTCCTTAAAATCTTTGCACAGATGATCCAAGCGCGATTGAATTTCAAGCCTCCTCACTTGATGACAGTTTTTGAACGGTGGCTGAGCTACATATTTTATTGAAAAAAAGAGTACTCAAGCTCAAAATTTGTATCCGTGCGAAAAAATTTACATTGCGTATTTACGAGTAATCTTGGTAATAATTTTTAATCATTTTCATACATTCGCCAAGAGTAAAATATTGCATATTGATAATGGGAAGGTTCTTTGACTATTGACAGCCGAAATGTATCATTGGTCTTTTAATAAAAGGAAAATTGAAACACCCAAATTTTCACGGTGAGTTTTTCAATGTAGAAAGGTAGAAAAGAACAATTTTAATTTTTCTCGTTCTTCATATTGTTTTCTATGAAATATATAATGAAATATTTTTAAACTCGCTCACAAAAATGTAGTTTACTCTCAGTTGGCGACAACTGCAATGGTGGTCGTGCAGTTACATATGTATGTATAGTACATACATATGTAGATGTCTAGTCGTCAAAATAATAATTTTTATATAAGGCTGACAAATTGTAGTCGCTGCTCAGCAGGGTAAGGATTGGCGAGTGAGTATGCAGCACATGTTCCGCACATAAGTGTGCCCAATTTGTCTGTGCTAACAGCGGCCTCCTTCGTCGGTATTTGAGCAATAAAACGTCAGTGAAGTAAAATAATAAATAAGGACTCAGTGAAGAAGTAGGAAACTCCAGAACTCAATACAGAATCTAGACCATATGCTAGGTTTGGCACAGATTTCAATGGTTAATGGGTGTGTCACTTGTGTGATAGACCGGAAATCAGTGGAAGATAAAGGGGCCGAAAAGGGAACCGATTAAGTGGTGGTCTGCTGCGATTATCCCCTACGGTGGTAAATAAATAATAAAAATAATTTAAAAAAAAAATTTAAAAAAATAAATAAGTAAATAAAAATCTACACATATCCCTCTCGAACTAGTTCCGGTACAGCATTGCATACGTAAGGGACATCTCCTGAGCACTGTTCCAGGGCAGAAGAAACCTACTGCCCTCAATCTGTTTAATATGGTTCTCAAGAGAGTGCAAGTACGAAATGCCATTAAATCAGTGGAACATGATACTCATGGGGATTGTCGTACATCAAAATTAAAATTCCAATTCTTCTTCCATATATTCACGTAAAAGTACACGTGCACGTTTTATTTTAATTCATGTATGTATCTCTAAACGACTGTTATTTTGTCGCACTCCAGCCGATGAGAACGTTGTGAAAATTTTCCTCTACGTGATGGAAAAAAAATAAATAAAGAAAATATCATGTTAAAACATGTGCAACGTACATAAACAATTCTAATAAACGTATGTACTATATATAATCATAATCTACATTCCTAGAAAAACTACTAAAAAATCATGTGCACACACACACATTTGCGAAACGGACCTGGAACGAGATTTTAAATTTCTTCTTTATTTGACACATGATAAGATATTCAAATATTTTTATACAGCAACGCATGTTATTATTTATTATTTCAACAGATTTCATCATTATGACGTGAAACGAAAAGAATAATAGCGATACTAAATGGAAAAAAATTATCACATTAGTTTAAAATTCATTTCGAACAAAATTGCAAATGAACTAAGAATGACTAAAATATCATTTGGTTAATTATATTCGAAAAGTTTGTCAAAAACACGCAAAACAAATAAAAATTTATTGGCTAATGTCAGTGGTGACATATTAGCAACGTGCTCAGATTTGAATTTTTCAAACAACGAATTCATGTGCATCATCAGCAACATTAAAGGCACACGTAACATGTAACTACATGTGAATGAAGTACATAGCGAAAAGTTGTGCACTTGGCAGAATTTCAAGGTTAGAGACACATGACTCATTTATTTAAACAACGTTATAACTCTAAAAACTCGATACTCGTAGTTTGAGTACTTAATTCTTAAGAGGGGACATTATTCTCTTTTATTAAGTTGTATGTTACATTAACATTTCAAACTCCTTTTCTGTAAAACTAGTTATCCGAGTTGGGACGTTATTTGATTAGATGAATGTTTTACGTTTATGCTTCTGCACACATTTCAATCATTTCTCATTTTATTCTTCTTCCTCGATTTCGTTCTCTGTGGTAATGAAAGTAACAGTTTCTATTTCCATCATGGAATCGATACGAAGATGCATGTCTTCGAAAGATATATCTTGCGGCTCAAAAACATTATAAAAAGAAATATATTATTTTTGCATTAAACTGAAAGTTTTAATTATCCCCGTTAAATGGTCCTTTTTAGGTAGAGTACGCTGCACTATTTTGTCCGATAACTCGTTAACATTTTTAATGTTACTTTATTAATGTGAAATAAATATCCGCCATTTCAGACAGACAATATCTCTGTTAAAAATTTGTATACCAATTTTGTAATTTGATCTATTTACTCATTCATCTCTTAGATTTTCGATTAGCCGTGCATACCTTTCTTTTCTATTTTTTTTGAAACACAAACTCTACGAAGCTCTTCCAGCTTGTCTGTAGAAAAACAAAGGGTCTAGGCGGGAATCGAACCCGCGAACTAGACTACTAATATGTTTGGAATTATTACCTCGATAGTAATGGAGTTCTAAAAAACGTAGCTGTCACTCCTATATTTTAGGGATGACCCCTACACATGCTATGCATTGTGCTGTAACTAGATGAAAGGGGTAGAGATGACAGGTGGGGAAGTTTTTCATACAACTTTGCAGGTTTTTTTGTTTATAACAGTATTGCTGCGCCTCTGATGTCAAGGAGACATATTCTATTTTCAAGCTTTGTTTTAGCCATTTTAAGTAATTATTTTACTACGCTGGTGCTACACAATACTGATTAAGGAGGGCGTTCTGATGTGTCTGTGGATTGATTACAGCTGAAGCCGGTACTATGCCAGTGACTATGCCTTCCCCACTGAAACCTTCCGACAATAACTGACATAAAGACACACTAATGCACATCAGAAAAAAATGCAATATGTTTTTATGATTTAGTCTGAAACTACGGTCGACCCAAGGAATTTTTGTTTTTCTAGTCAACGTGCAAACTACTTCAGGAGATTGCTACAATACCAGTGCTGAGTATAATAGCCGCATTATAAGCGAAAATAACAGGTTAGATAATAGTTTTAACTATCAAATGTTAAATAAAAATATAATAATATTTCACGAAGTCACAGAGCCTTTTTCTGTTTTAAGACTAGACTTTTATAACTCACCAGCCGCCAACCAATCTTTTTCTTTTTTTTAATTAAGTGAAGGTTTTTTTTTTATATGTATATAAACCGAGTATGGTAAATAACAATATTTATTATTATAAACAGTGTTTACCAAACACATACGTAGGCATTTTCTTATTCTCTTTTTTTATAAAATTAAAGAAACAAGCGGCGTGCACCCTCCTTTGGCAACTGCTTGTTTATGACTGAATAAAACAAGTAAAGTTGATATATTCAGTGTTGCCGATTACTAAAACTGTAATCGTAACCCGATATGTACATCACTAGCTCTTTTTAAAACTTCTTATTAAATTGCTAACGGTATTTATTGTATTACTTTTTGTGTATTACTTTGTTCTTTTATTAATATTGAAGTTGTAACTTAATTATTATCGATTGAATTGTTAGTTAATATAGCCGAGATAGAAGTGCTAAAGAATAAAACAAAACTTGTCAAATAATAAAAACAGTGAAATTAACTTTTTATTTAATGTGTTGCCTAATAAATATATAAAATGTTTAATATTTAATATTTTTTTTTGCAATAAATATATCTGGAAAATCGGAATGTCTAATATGTGGGCGTGTAGTTACCATGAAAAAATATAATATTGAGAGACATTATAGAAGTATCCATAAAGACTACGAAAAAGGTGTTAAAAGGGATAAAAGAAATGAAATCCTCATGACATTAAAAAAACGTTTTTACGAAAATAAGGCAGCTGAATATCAGGGAGTTTGGAAGCCAGTGATGCGAAATTCTTCACTGGCAACACTTGTAATATTGCTCTTTCTCACTCAGCTCACACGTATGAAATTCAACGAGGTCATTTTATTTCGCTGCTTGGAACAAACGTTTTTCATGTCTGAAAATATTTGTTCGCATAAGTAGTGGAAAAATACATTTTTTTGAGCTGGGGACATATCGCAACTTCTAAATTTTTCCAAAACTGTAGAGTTCTAATTTTATCGAAATCTTTTACCTCAAATCTAAGTATTATTAGCTCTGATTGAAACGTGTTCATTACCCGCTTTTAATGTTTTGTAACATAAGAGGCATTGAATGTTTTGAAAAGCAACGTTTACCATAAAATACTTTACACATTTCATTTCGTGAAATTTTATTATTTTTTAATTTTTTTCGTATTCAATTCTAATTGAATCGAGTGTGTTTATTGTGCTTCGTCCAACAAGAAACAACAATGCTTAATAAATTTCTGAAAAAAATGACAACAACCATCCGCATATGTATTCATCGCTTGCTCAACGACGACTGAATCATAGAATACCTAGAAGTGTCAGCTGGGGGTCTGAAAAAATTTTAAATCAGCTTTTCTTCAAATAGGGGGAGAAAGAGACAAATATACAATTTCACGAAAGATGAAAAGTAAACAAAAGAAAAATGCCATAAAGTGAAAAATTTTGTAAACATAAGCCACAATTTGTGCATAAGAACAAATTTGTAATTTCTTGTGGTTTTATTTGTTTTAATTGTGTTTTGTGTTAATGTTATAGGTAAAAACATAGTGAAGCTTGTTTTAATAGTGTTTTGTGTTAATATAGCAAAAAAAAACATAGCGAAGCTAAAAAATTACCAAAAAGAAATTTGTCAGTATTTTGGTGTTTCTCTTGATGATGTCTCTTTCTCTGCTCGTTCGCTGCTTTGAACTGACGCTTCTGTGTATTTTGTTACTGAATGAAAGTTTTTAAAAGAGAATAACAACTGTCTGTGTAAATTTTTCAACAAATGTTGTATGTGGCGAACATCACTGTTCTAGTAGTAAACACTGATTATAAATGATAAGCTAAATAAATACCTTTATTTTATTGATTATGCTTGACGGCCGCTATTGGGGACAGTGTATAGGGTATAGTAATACATATATAAAAAGCTGTTTTAAACTTTTGTTTGTTTATATGCTTTTATTTACGAATAAGAATTTTTGTTTAAATAAACGTATCTCAAAAATCTTTGGAATTATACGATTCTGCACTCTTTTGAATTGAAAAATTTTTCACAGAAAACTGTTCGGCAACACTCTTATCGCGTAACAACAGGGATATTTGTTGTATTTGCTTCAATTACGTTTTATTTCTTTTTAATTAAATTTTGTTTACTTAATTTTATTGCTTGGAAATACATTTTTGATGCAATTAATAACAAAAACCAATCGAAGATATAATTAACTAATAAACTCTCGAAATCGTGAGTTTGGTTGAGGTTTCCTTAGTTCGAATTAAACGTTGAATACAGTTTTCGCGGTCTTGGCAATGTATTGTGCATTTACCTTTTTTGATTATTCAATTGATTTCTTTTAAATTGTTTCTAACAATAAATATTTTTTCTATTAATTTTTGCTTTAAAGCAACCAAGTAGACAATTAATGTTCATAGATACATAAAGTATCCCAACAAAGTGAACATACAGAGTACTGTTGGCTGAAGTAGTAATAGTTAGTTTGTCGGTATAGCATGACGGTTCGATGGTTCAAAGACACTCCGGTGCGGGATAGTGGGGACCTGAATCCACAAGTCACTTGCTCTCATCAGGGATACTACCTTCTTGCAGGCGTATCTATTGGCATTATTGGCAGCAGCGCAAACACGGCAGGAAAGAAACTACGGGAGAGTACGATTCAGGATACTCTCGGACAGTCACTCAGTCCTCAGGGCTCGGAGCAGCTATACATGGGGCCCTCAAAGATCTGGCATCCGTAACAGCGTTTCACTGCTATGTATTCCAGGACATGAGGATTATGACGATATTGAAAGAGGAGTTCATTGGACCCAGCCACACGTTTGGTTTCAGTGAAAACGATACGAAGAGAGTGAAGGACTAAGATCCAGGTGAACTAATATTGAGACAACGTGGAGGGATTGCGACACTGTAAGAGATTTCTGGATTTTTATACAAGGAGAGCCAAAATGGTTCCTGAGGATGAGGTGTCTATGGCGGCGATGACGAATAGAAGCAGGAGATTCTTGGATCAGCTTGAAGAGCTACGGACCGTCCTCCAGAAGGAGCTGGTTCAGTTAATAAGTGTGTTTAATGGCCGATAGACAGTATGGGGTTCATGGTATGGGCGTAATGCTGGAGGGATCTGTCTTTACCCTCTGTACCATTAGGTTAGTGTATCGATTCTACAGCTCGAATTAATTGTAATTTCAAGGCGTTCTACATTCATCAAAATTTTTTCTATATCGCAGTCCTCTCTCCTCGGCCTTTGAGCACTGACAAATGTAGGCGAAATGAAAAATTAAAAAATATGGCTCTGGTTTATGTTAAAACTTAATACGTATACTCTATCACTTCTCTGCCTGTCTCCTCTCTACACTAACCCTTTCCAAATGTAACCATTTGTTGGTAAGCATCTAAAGATATTTTATAGAAATTTAGTCAACATTTAAAACAACATTTTTTCCTGTGCATAAATTATAAAAATTATTTTCTAGCATCTTCCACATAAATTAATGCATTAATGCAGTCATAATACCAAACTGATAATTATAACTTTTTTTTAAAAATTTTTATTCAAGCCATATGGAATTTTATTTACTTATAATTCCCACTTTATGAAATTTTTATTTCTGAATTTATAGGTGAGGTAAGCATGTAGGAAGATAGTGTGAACTCGGAGTAACCAATCAAGAAAAAAAATGTGCGAACGTCATTGACGTACGTTTTCTGTATTTTTCGTTTTTATTTCAGTGAGGAAATTTAAGTAATTATTATTGAATTTGAGTTCTTAAGTATATTTTTACTTGTACTAACCCAGAAATACTGATGAGCGTAAAAACTATTCGTACTGTATATAGACTTTATTGAGCTACTGTACACATGCATATGTACAGTACAGTGTAAGTTAGTTTCATTTGTTAAAATCATTTCGGCGTAAATCCGCACAAATTAATTTGAAACATTTTGCTGAGGAGAAAAAAAAATCACCACATATAAATGCAATAATAAAGAAACAACAACAACACAAGCCCCGCTGTTTGTTGTTAGTGAACGGGGTTGTTGTTGCTGCTACCACTGGTCTTATTGACGGTATGCAACTTTATTTTGTTGCTAATAATTTAAAAAATACAAGTGTAAATAAATTTCCTAAAGTGAAGAAAAAAAAATTGAACACAACAAACCATCAACAGCCGCACAACAATAAAAAAAACGCATTTTTTATACACATTTAATAAATTTTATTTCAAAGCAACAAAAGAAAAATCCTTTAAAATTGAAACGTGTTATCGTTATTGTTATTATTATTGTTGTTGTATTTTAATTCCGTTCAAATGGGTGCATTAACATTTTACGCTGCAATTGTTTACGAAGACAACAAAAATAACAAAACAAAATCATCGTACATATCTTCATCATCACTACAGACGTCATTATCATTTACATAAACAAACAACAAACAAGAATCGTTACCAACCATACCCCTGCCAGTAGTAGCAGTAGCAGCCCCATCTAATGCAGTTGAAAGCAAAAAAGAAAAGCGAAAATTAAATACTTCATTGCAATACATCTGAAGCGTCATTACAAATGTATATCTAATGGAAATCAATATGCATATATATTACACCTTTGGTCATGTAATTAGGGTCAGATCGAAACTTTGTTTCCATTTATTAATTCAATGAAATTAATTTAGTTTAAAACAAAATATTTTTACCCTATTTAATGGCAATGAAATTGAAAAATGATAATAAATAATACTTTTGAAATTACATTCCATTAAATTATTAACAATTTTGTATGATCTGAGTTAAAAATTAACATATTTTATGAAATTAACTAGTTTTCTCCTAAATATATTCATATTTAATTTCATTTGGTATCATGTTGTAAAGGAATACTTTGAAAAAAAGTGATCTCTGCTTTGCACTGCTGTCTGCACGCTGCGGCCTAAAATCTATGGCGTTCGTAAGGTTGTATTATTGTACTTCTTCAGCATACCTTACCTGCTAGTTAAGTAGTCAGGTGCACTTCCCGTTTTCAATCTCTGGATGAAATAAATTGTATTTAGTTGTAACCTTTGCTGTATATTTAGCCATTTCAATGTGTCTAAAGGGTGCTTTAGATCATAAGATCTGTCGTACGACATGTCAAATTTTTGTGTAGAAGAGCACAAGTCGGATCGTCCAAACGTAATATGTAATGAAACCATAAGATTTTGAGAGAAAATACGGATGAAAATTTGAGTCGTATGGCTCTCTTCATTTTTTAAAATTTTTCAAAAACCATCACACACCATTAGATCAGGGATGCATTTTTATGTAACCAAATGTGAGAACGCCAGGGAGGGAAAACTGGTTTCATAAATTTTTTAATTTTATAAATTTATACATTATTATAAAATTAAAATGTACATTTTAGACCACGACAGCACAATTTTATAAAAATATACGTATATTTTCAAAAAGTACACTAAAAATTTTGACCACGAAAATAACATATTCGAAAGTAATAAAAATATTTTTCAAGGTTATTAAAACAAAAATTCAATTGCACAAGAACTCCATCACTGGGTTAAATTAAAGGTGTGTTCGTTTACCCCAAATTGGGCGCCCGCGGGTGGAACGTCCTCCACGGAAGTCATATTGCAGGTCGTTAAGTAAGCTATTGGACTCCAGATATTTCATAAGATGGAAATTTAGCATGCTCTCCATTACTTTAGAAATGGTAGAGCATATTGCGATTGGTCGATAATTTTCAGGGTTGCTTGCCTCTCCCTTCTTGGGGATCGGCGTAACATTTGCAACTTTCCAGCACGACGAAAATTCGCCTGCATGATATAGGGTGCTGAAAAGGATTGCCAGAGGACGCGATAACGTCGAAGAGCACTGCTTCAAGACCAGTGCCGGAATTACATCCGGGACAGGAGACTTATTTATGTTAAGGTCCGATAAAACCCTTTTAACTGCACGAGCCCGAAAGTATATCTTTGGCATAGTTACGGATACACGCTCGGATGCGGGCAGCGGCATGTTTAAAACCATTATCATTTAGTATACTCTCGATTTTGATTGGGTATAAAAATCTTTCTTCCAATCTATGTTAAAGTCTCCAGCAATTAAAATATCACAATTTCTTTCAGCTAATTCTTCTATAAAATCTTGAAATATATCACAGAATTCTGATTACGATTAACTTGATGGTCTGTATACTATAATTGTTATTAACTTTGTTTTTTCATATTTTACGCACTCATCCAATAATTGAAATCTTTAACAATATCCTTAATTTCATTTATTTGCCACTTCCTTTTAAAATAAGCTATTACTCCACCAGTTTTAGACGAGTTAGATAACGTGTAGTAGTGGTCCTAGTGATCTAATTCGATTTCATTCTCATCTATTCCTTCTGTTTGATGTGTTTCGGTCAGTAAAATGAACTAAGGCTTCTCCATTTCTGCTAATATTTCCACTTGGTTAAAGTTATTTAGTAATCCGTGAATTTTTGTATAAATTCCTCTAATCTGCTTTGGTTGTTATGCTGACAAACCCATTCTTCTCTTCTTAATATTTAATATATTTTGATAAAGTGGACAGACAGTGATTATCATCTAAATTTAAATTTAGCCTTTCATTTTCTTTTTTGCAATTAACACATTTGCTTATTTTGCCCTTGTTCTCTACTTATATGATTTCCATGGCGTTTGAAATATAGACTATCATTTATACAGTCAGAAGATTTGTGATTATAACCCTTGCATCTATAACATTGTAAAGGGTGGTTAAATTTCAAGGGCCGATGTTGATTTTGAATAAAACACAAACTATTTAGGAAATTATTGTAATTTTATTTTATTATGATATATTGGTATTACTCAATTATGTATGGAACAAAATATCGGCCAAATGGGCGCCGCGACCACGGCGGCACACCTCCATCCGATGGTCCAAATTTTCGATGACCCTGAGGCATAATGGAGGTTCTATGCCGTTAATGTGCCGAATTATCTCATCCTTTAGCTCTTGAATTGTTGCTGGCTTATCGACGTACACCTTTTCTTTCAAATAACCCCAAAGAAAAAAGTCCAACGGTGTCAAATCACATGATCTTGGCGGCCAATTGACATCGCCATTACGTGAGATAACACGGCCATTGAATTTGTTGCGCAAAAGAGCCATTGTTTCGTTAGCTGTGTGGCAAGTGGCACCGTCCTGCTGAAACCACATATCGTCCACATCCATATCTTCCAATTCGGGCCATAAAAAGTTCGTTATCATCTCACGATAGCGAACACCATTCACAGTAACTGCCTGACCGGCCTCATTTTGGAAAAAATACGGCCCGATGATGCCGCCAGCCCATAAACCGCACCAAACAGTCACTCTTTGTGGGTGCATTGGTTTTTCGACAATCACTCTTGGATTCTCATTCGCCCAAATGCGGCAATTCTGTTTATTGACGAATCCACTGAGGTGAAAATGTGCCTCATCACTGAAGATGATTTTCTTCGAAAATTGATCATCCACTGTTGCCGTGGTCGCGGCGCCCATTTGGCCGATATTTTGTTCCATACATAATTGAGTAATACCAATATATCATAATAAAATAAAATTACAATAATTTCCTAAATAGTTTGTGTTTTATTCAAAATCAACATCGGCCCTTGAAATTTAACCACCCTTTACTATGTCTGTACCATCGAACACCTTGCATCTGTCCATCCTACATTCAGTTTTTGGCATGCTTATCACCTTTGGGTATGAATCATTGTTAATTTTCAATTTCTCTCTAAATATTGTTCGATTGAGCCATTTAGTTTCATATATTTTTATCACTTCTATATGACTGTCTTTCATAATTTCATTTTGTTTTTTTGATTTTTCTATTAATTCTTCATTAGATAATTTGAAGTTGAAGCCAGTTATCACAAATTGAGTACTAATTTCTCTTTGTATTTTCATTTCGTAATCTTTAATAATTTGGGTCTGTATTGCTTCTTTTGTTTTTTCTCGTTCTTCGACATTTTTGCTTTGAATCACTAAAGTACCTTTCTTTCTATTCTCAACGTTAGTAACTTTAAAATCAACCGGGTGTACTTGTTTATTTAATTCTGCTTTTGTCTTTTCTACACTTTGTTTTTCTTTAGGTTTAATAATTAAGGGGACATTTTTTGATAGATCTGGCATCACTATATTAGACTTTAAAGATTGCGCATAAGACATTGTTGTTGGTTTTTCTTTTTCACTTGTTATGAAGGAGGTTTTCCGCTTATTGCTGCCTTATATGCGCGAACTACAGTGCTTATTCCAAGTCCCGTTTTTTCAAGTTACAGTTACAAAAAAACGAAACTACCCAGCAAACATTCCTGTTCAATTTTCGCTTTGAACAAAACGTCTACAAAGCTTGAGAATAAGTTGCGAATAATTTCGAAAATATGCCCATCATTGCTCGAGAACAAACTGCAATGGTACTAATTGGACTGGCCATCTTAATTGTATTGAAAACAAATGAGGTTGGCTAACACTCGATGTGGACGCGACTGGTAAACAGTATGAAAATAAAAAAACTGATTGGCATTCGATTTTACTTGATGTGGTGTAAATACATATAAATATTCCCACCTAAAGTGCGAAGATCAATGCTGTAAATTTTTTACTTCATAAAAACAGTAAATATCATTTATATTTTTTTACGGTATTTTAATGAAAATTAATATAAAACGAAAATTAAACAGCACAAGAATAAAAACTAATTATTAAATATATCGGGAAAAATAATAAAAATGGTATTATAATCCACATTGTTTGCTTAGCAAATTTAAAATACCATGAGGGTCAGTGTTGCCACGACCACAACATTTTTGTAACCAAAACGGAAACATGCCGCATGCAGCATAATTGCATCGGCGGCTGCTCTTTGTGTGTCATTGCTGGGTAAAGGAAATTCTTGACCAACATTTGTATGTTGAAATTTCAAATGAAACAATGTTGCCGTATGATGAGGAAGAAATGCTTTTACTTTGGGTCTTCTAACAATATAACAATACGAAGCATACCAGCAAGTCTACAAAGAAGTGCTCCAATGACAATGAGGTAAAAGTTATGAAGTAGCCTGCGAGTCTCCAGATTTGAACCCCATTTTAAATTTAGAGAGTTTTCAAAGAAAATCCCAAGAATAAAATTTAAATTGATTTTCAACGATAGTAAAACATCAAAATGTTACGAGGTGGACACAATCAAACAAGCAGAAAACAAAAACAATACTCAAAAGCAATTCTCTCATTCAAACTCAAACAACACTACTACTAAACCCAACAACTCATCAAAAGCTCAACTACCTACATGAATCAATAATACTACAAGTATACAACCAACCGCCGATAGCTCTGTCACACCAATTCAAAACACACACCCCAACATAATTTCACAAAGCATTCAAACCAAATTTTGCTTATCAATCAACAAAAAATAACAATAGACAAGAACAACACCGATAACAACTCTTCGAACTTTAACCCTGCAGAATCTTTCGAAATGACAGAGGAGATGATAATCCAGGAAATTAATGAAGGGTTGGGACTCAACTCCCCACCAAGAGTCGAAGGTAAGGACATGGAGGAGTCTAACACTCCTGTGTCCCAAATCTATAATAACTTCCCCTTAATGAACGTTTTAATTATTCCAAATACCTTAAAAAAAACACATGATCATTGGCTCCTAAGGGTAACACAGCAAAAAAATTGTATATGACTTATCGCCAACACATTACACTTCTTCAGTGGAACATACAGGAATTCATCAACAATAAATTTCCCTAGCAACTATTAACTGCTAAACATAAACCTGGAGGATTTTGCTGACGCTCACGACTTGGTTGTCTTGAACGACGGCTCTCCAACTTTGCTTAAGACGCGAAACACGCTGACAGCTGTAGACATCTCACTGTCAACTATAGATATTGCCCCACTTTAAGTTGGACTTGCTTACCCATGCCGGAAGTAGGGGATAACTTCCCTATTATTATTTCCAACAACTCAACCCTATTCAGGAAAAAATTTTCACACCGTTTCTTAGATAAACACGCAGACTAGATTAAGTTTCAAAAAAGGCCTCTATTATAAATAATGAATTTAAAAGTTCGCCCAATATAAGCAAAGAAGCTGCTCAATTGAAACGAATGATACGCAAAACAGCTAACGAAACTATTCCTCTAAGTCGTCAGCCCAAAGATAAAAATAAACCAATTTGGCTTAACGCAGCAATCCACAATTTGTACAGCAAAAACAAGATGCGTGGAAATTATTTAAAA
This sequence comes from Dexiosoma caninum, assembly GCA_963924685.1. Lineage (NCBI taxonomy): Eukaryota > Metazoa > Arthropoda > Insecta > Diptera > Tachinidae > Dexiosoma > Dexiosoma caninum. The sequence continues at coordinate 60,687,798 of OZ004729.1, forward strand.
GATGCCGAAATACAACAAACATAATAAACTTTAAAAGATTATATGTAAAATAAAAAAAGAATGCAAAACAGCTAAATCTACAACATGGAGTAATTTTCTGAACACCTTAAATCCCTCAATGTGAGAATTCTCTGGAATAAGGTAAACAACTTAAGATCCGACAGAATTGATTTCTTCCCTACCATTTACACGAGCAACAAAACGCTTCCACATCCAGCAAGCTCAACACCTGCTCGTGGTAAAATTACATACACGATGATTAAGTTTATCCCTGACATTCTCAAAACTCGTATTTGCCAATTATACAACATAATGGATGCTGGTGTTTTCCCGCACGACTGAAGTTGGCTGTCCTATCCCCTATTACCAAACCTGGCAAAAATAAAAATCATTAGGAAGGTTATAGACCCATTTCACTATTACCGGTTCTATCCAAAGTGCTGGAGAAAATCATTGCTAAACGATTTTGGAATTTTACAAGGGGACAAATAACGAAACTACAAAATGTCTTCATTCCTAGGCATGGTACTCACACCATATTTCACCAATTATAGGAGAAACTTCGCCAAAACTTAAGCGACGGCAAACACTGTTTAGTACTCTCAGAGGATATCGAAAAGGCATTCGACCGTGTGACATCGATATCAGTCATTAAGGAACAACATGAATGGGGTATACCCAGACAGATACTACGACTGATAAATTATTTTCTTAACATCGGTAGGACAATTGTCAAGGTAGATGGATACATCTCTTCCACCCACTTTCTAGATAATGGTGTTCCTCAGGGCTCACCGCTATCTGTAGTCCTGTGCACACTTTATGCAAATTCCTTGGCTAAGGCGCTTGAGAAAGAACCAGTGTCGACTATGTTGGAATATATGTGGACAACATATTAGCAGTAGCGTCTGGAAATCCAGGGACTGTCAATTCTAATATTAACACCATTATACAGAATTGGGCTAGTTGAATAGAGGCAGTTATTCCCGCAAATAAATCTGAAAAAGAAAGTGCAATAACTGCGAAATTCTTATAAGTAATGAAACCGTTAAATTTTCAGATTAGTTAAGAATTCTTGGCATACTATTCACGCGAAACCTACTGTGGAATCATTATTTCAAAAATCTTACACATAAGTTGACTAAGATCAACAATGTTTTAAAACTGATATGCTCTCGAAAAAAAGGACCCCTTAATAATTGGGACCGTTCAACATGGAATAACGCTTTATGGTTGGACATCAAAGACAAATCACAACAAATTAAACTCGTCAATGAATACTGGCTTCAGAACTGCATCTGGTTTACTCCGTACAACACCTATTTCAAAATTACGAACCGAAGCAAAATTCCTCGATTTTTAAACCTTGTTGGAAAAAAGTTATATAAACATGGTGTCAACATCTCTAACCACTGCGGCTGATGGACTACATTCCATACTTTGGAAATATTTACCACCTCAACCAAACTCATCAGCCATCAAAAATATCATATCACTTTTTAAAAAATGGAACATATCTTTCCCTGATAAGCCTACTGAACTCCTTTGCTCGAACATAACCATTACGATAGACGACAGCCTAAGTTTCTTTAAAAAAAACTTCCACCAACGATTTGCTTTACGAGTTTACTCTCTGAAAAAATCTCATGTTTGTCCCCTGAAGATATTTACTATACAGACGGCTCTTTTCGTGACAGTCGGACGTGCTACTCCATATTTAAACAGCAATCAAAGACTGATTTTGAGAAAATTATAGAACATCGCCTGTCAGATCACACAGGAGTCTTTACAACAGAAATTGCTGCAATAAAAACGGCAATAAAATATTCCATTAATGAAGGTAGAAAATCATTAATTTGCACAGATAGCCTAAGTGCCATAAAAGCTTTAACAAAAAACCGAAATGGTGCGTATGACAACACGTTGCGTTGTGAGAACAATGTCAGTGAAATTATTCTCATATGGATCATATCAGACATTAGTATAGCCGGAAATGAACACGCTGACATGGGTGCTAAAGAAGCATTGAACATAGCCGAAATTACTGAAATACCTAGTTTCCCACAGGTTTTGGTAGGACCATTCAAAGCTCTGCAAAATCTAACACCACTGAGGCAAAAGTATAATGATAAATTATCAAGAGCGCAATGTATAATGATCGCTCGTCTTAAAGTAGGTAAAGCAATGTTTAATTCAAAACATTACTTTGAGAATACCGATCCACCTAAATGTAACCATTGCAACATTGACCTCGCCATAAGCCATATATTGACGGATTGTCCAATTTCAAAGATAGATCAATCACTGGAGAAGCTTATAGATTGTGCTGTCGTAGACAACGTACCACTTATTTTAAAATGCCTCGATAAACATAAAATCAAAGATATCTGAGAATTATCAATCGCACTAGAAGTTGTCCATATTATAATGTTTTCCGTTCTTTGCTCTAGTATCATTGATTGATGGTTACAAGTATATACTTATGTAGGTACATCTATATATTGTTGTTCCTTTATGTTTTCATTAATGTGATAAATATTGTTATTTTTTATTCCTATTTCCATTTATGTCCCATTTTATTTATTTATATTCATTTTACTTTCTCCTCATGTAATGTAAATATTTCAGATATTTGTAATATTATAATTCTATATTCTGTTATATGTATCTAATAATAACGTAACTCGAGTAACTCGCGCCCTGTGCTTATATATACCTTACAAATTCACATTGTAGAGATATAGTGTAAATAAACAAGTAAATAATTACTTTTCTCAACGAATTGTTGTATTGGAAAAACAAAATAAAAAACTGACAACTTCTTCCTAAAACTTTGTTTTTAGTATACAATGTCTAATATTTTTTTGCCGCAGCGGGATATTTCTTTAAAGGGTGCTTTAGACGATAAGATTTGTCGTACGTAAAATGAGAAAGAAAATAAAATGAAATTCCATCCGTATTTCAAAAAAAAAAAAGAGTAAAAATCGGATGGTTGTTTTCTGGCCTTTACACCATTGGTATTAATAAAATCAAGTAAGACGAAAACATTCTCATTTAATTTAACTACAGCTGTTTGCTTGTTTTCCCCACGGATGGAGTGCTTGTGCAATTGAATTTTTTTTAATAACCTTGAAAAATATTTTTATAACTTTCGAATATGTTATTTTCGTGGTCAAAATTTTTAGTGTACTTTTAGAAAATATACGTATGTATATTTTTATAAAATTGTGCTGTCGTGGTCTAAAATGTACATTTCGATTTTATAATTGGTATAAATTTATGAAAGCAGTTTTCCCTCCCTGGCTTTCTCACATTTGTTTACATAGAAATGCATCCCTGATCTAATGGTGTGTTGGTTTTTGAAAAATTTTAAAAAATCAAGAGAGCCATACGACTGTCAAATTTTCATCCGTATTTTCTCTCAAAATCTTATAGTTTCATTACATATTACGTTTAGACTATCCGACTTGTGCTCTTCTACACAAAAATTTGGCATGTCGTACGACTTGTGGGACAATGTAAACCACCCTTTAGCTGTATGGTAAGTCCCCGTTCATACTGTGAAGCATATGCTGCAAAACTTTTGAGTTTGTTGATGAGAAGGGGAAGAGCAGTGGAAGTATGTTACCTGTGTCATGTACATGCAGTTTTTGCTGATTTACTTATTTGCATCTTTTGACATGAGGTGTATTTGACGTTTCATTTTATTTCTTTTCGTTTGGTATACTGTTAACATCTATCATAACAATAGCTACCCTGTTTTATTGTTAATTTTTTGTGAAATATAATCAAAAATTTAAAAAAAAAATATAAAATTATATAAAAATTATTATATAATTTTTCTTCTTAGCGTCCATTTTGCTTCAAATTATACCTTGTGCTTCAAATGTCTATCCAAAAAAAAATATTCACACCTATCACAGGGTAGTTATTTTATATTTACATTCGGTATTGAGAAATGTCAAAAAAAATTAAAAAAAAGATAGAAGGAGGAATAAAAAATACTAAACATGAAGCAAAAGATTCATGTATGGACACTGCTGCAGTTTCAAAAGAGAATTCAAAAAACTTTTGCAGCAAAAACTCAACAGTATGGACGGAGACTAACTATCGATATCGATAACTATGGTTTGACAGCAGAGAATGTTCAAACTGTGGTAACATTTCTGTTCAGTAAGGTTTGACAAGACGTCATGATTCGTTTAATAGCAGAACCACGCTTCCAAATTGTGGAAATTTACTTTGAAAAAAATAAATCTGTTCGCGAAGTTCCAATAATCGGTCGGTGGTGTTAGCTCAGCGTCGCTTAGCTGCTCGACCGGAATTTACTGGAACCACAACAGATCTTTCAGGGCGTGACCGCCATTGGACTAGTCGTTCTATCGAGAATAACGCGGCTGATGTTGCTGAGAACAAAGAAACATCAAGCAGACGACGTGCCACCCAATTGGGCGTCACCAGATGTGCTCTACAGCGAATTTTAGTGAAAGACTTACATATGCTCCCATACAAAGTGCAAACAGTGCATCAGTTATTGCCTTCTAAGCGTCAGTCGCGTGTGAATTACTGTAGAGCCATCCTCAATCTCAACAACGAAGAGAACGATTCTGAGTCGAAAATCATCATGAGCGACGAGGGTCATTTTCAAGTCAATAAAAAAATATTCATTTTTGGGGCACTGAAAATTCGCGTGTGATGTACGAAAAGCCGTTACATTCACTCAATGTTAATGTGTGGGGCGGTGTACAAGCGGAAGGAGTGATTGGAGTGATCTCGCGATTTAACCAGCCCAGACTTCTTTTTTTGGGGCTACTTGAAGTCGCGGGTTTATGCCAACAAGCCCCAGGAAATCGCAGCGTTTACGGAGAAAATTCGACAGTAATGCGAACATTTATCACCAGAAAGTTATGGAAAATGCGTTAAAACTGGCACAAATGTGTATCAGCATTGGCGTCACCAACTTGGCTGATATCATATTTTCAATCGTACAGGTCCAAATAAAGATTTCCACCACTCAAAATAATTTTTTTTTATTTAAAAGTAAAAATAAGCAGGAACTCTAAAAATTGTTCTCGTCGGAATTTTCAAAAATCAGTAAAAACACAAAAAAATATTTTGAAATATTCGACGAATTCGTAGCCTGGCACTTTGAAAGCGTTGGGGGTTTTTTAATTTCAACATCTTTTAAAGAATGTACACACGATTGTCAATTACTACAATATTGACAGAAAAATTGTTACAAAATGTGCAACACACAATTTTTGTGTGGCAACATCGTCACAAAATGTATTGTCGGTGCATTTAGTCTTCGAAGAAACGTTATTTATGCTCTTCGCATACATTACTGTCTATTAAAATTTCACACACCATTTCGAATTAATAAAAGAAGTACAGTACCCTCGCGATAATATCTTCAAATATGAACGCCGCAAAATATGAAAACTTTTTTTGTTCCACTGACTACTCTTAAATTTTATCTTAGTGGAAAACTTTCAAATATGAACAGCTTATTTTTGTACTTTTATTTTAAATTTGGAGATTTTCCTAGCGGTTTGATTTTAAAGAGATTTTAAATTATCTACAGCTGGCAATGAACATTTCTTACATACATGTACATGCAAAAGAAACAGCCAAACGAAATCATAGAATTTTTCGTATAATAACTATGGCTTTTTATTTCCCGTACTTTTTCATTACTCGATAGAGCGGGAAAAAAAAAAGTTCCCGGGATTAGTTGCTGTGCCACGCTAAGCCTTAAGGAAACCTTGATTCCCTTATAAACTCACTATTGGTAATGGATCTAATGAAAAACCTATCCACTGCGGCAAACTTTTTCTTTTTTGAGAATAAATATGTAAAGAAGTAATTTTTCTTTACTCTGATTTCTCGTCGGCTCTACAGCAAAGGATTATTAGTGCCCAATCTTCAAATAGCGCAAAAATCCGCCACTACTTTGTCCTTTACAGGAAATTATTTTCAAACATATCGCCGTTTCATCATGTTTCTTTTCTAAAATGCTCCATTTAGAATAAACATATTAATCATACCAATTTTACGTCTTAATTTCGATCTTTAGCAGATATAATTTATGGTTTGCTATTTAATTTAAAAATACTGCATGAGAAATAATGCTCAAAACGAAAACAAAATTCTTATACTTTTGGTCTCAAATTAAAATTTTTTTTTTATAAAAAGAAGTAACACTTAGGCAAAAATTGCCTACTACTAGGTGTAACTTCTACAGGAAAGGCATAGAGATAGAGACGACAGGTGGTGAAGGGATAGACAGAGGGAAACTTCCTTATCTCTACAACTCTTTTTTTGCACGTTTCTTGTTTTATAAAAATGTTGCAGCGTGTCTGGTATCAAGGACATGTATTCAATTTTGAAGCTCTGTTTCAGTTGCTCTTTTTAGTAATTATTTTACTTCACAATACCAACTAATCACTCTGATATCTAGTTATGTAAAAGAAAAATTTTTTTTGAATATATTGCTCATTTACTTCAATAATGTCTTAATCCAAAAAATATACTTTTTGAGTTAATAATGCAGAATAATTTTTCATATCGGTATTTATTTTGTGTAAAAAATTCATGCAAATAGCTTCAGAAATTACCTCGTGACAGATGAATATTTTTTCATTTACCCATTAAGAGGCATGTAAATTCAAAACTTTAAGTACGTTTTTTACAAAACTAGTTTTTTTGAATTCTGACATTGATGTAAACTTATTATTATATATTATATGTAGTCCCCCCGGGAATTCCTAGATAAAATTCACAGGAGAGCGGTAAACGAAAATAAACGATTTACACGGGAAAACCCCGTGGAGATGGCACGGTGTATGGTAGTCCGCACGTTGACTACAAAACCAAAACAGACCTGGGATCAACCCCAGTTTCAGATTAAAATTATAACAAAAAAACATCTCGCATTTTTCTGATGAGCATTAGTGTGGCTTTGTGTGTCAGTTGTTGTCGGAAGGTTTCAGTGGCGAAGGCATAGTCACTGGTCACTGAACAATACCGGCTTCAGCTGATAGCAATCCACAATCTCATCAGAACGCCCTCCTTCGTCGGCTTCACCTCCTGTCGTTTCTCGTACTATCCCTTTCCTATAGTTCCAGCACAATGCTTCGCATGTGTAGGAGTCATCTCCTGAGTGCTGGTCCCAGATAAAAAAAAAAAATAAATAATAACAAATTGTGTTTTTTTTTTATTTTCAAAAATCTATTGTTGGTTTTTCTTTAATCCAAAAAACATAACAAAAAAATTTAATATAAGAAGCTTTTATTTTTATTTAAAAACATTTTGAAACATAAATTAGAGGCCACTCGTATATATGAATAATCTTGCAAAAGTGAACTTGCTTATTTTTAGTTAGTTCGTATTATTGGTAGTTCACTGTATGTGGTGTTTTAAATGTTATGCAAAGCAAAAGCTAAAATAAATTTTTTTGTGTTATATTATTTTTCACGATTTGTAAATTTCAGCAAGGAAAACTGACAGTGAGACTGAAAGAAAAAATAAAGCGGGGAAAACAGGCTGGCGCCATAAATTTGTCTTACTTTTTTTTGGGGGTCTTTTGTTTCATATGGAATGGCAGAAGTACGAAAGACAGCCCACAATGTTATTTATTTATTTATGGCTGTGCTTATCAATGCTTTCTTTATATTCTATTACCTCCCCAGCTCACATGTGGTAAATTTTCTACCCATTTTTCTGTGCATTAAGAAAAAGATATAAAAAAGAGAAATATAATGACGAGTATTCAAAATTGATTTCGTTTTATCGTTTTTTTAATTTTAAAGAAGAAATCTTCTTAACTTGTGGGAATGCGCACTTTTCTTTTATGTATATGGGCATTTTTTTAAACTCGTCCGATCTTTCAAAACTATATTCATACATATGTACATTAGTATGTCAAACATTAAAACAATAGGTGTGTTCGTTCTTACCAATCTTACCAAAAAACGTTTTCTTACGCAAAAATTGGGTAAATGAGAGAGGTTTTGAGAGAGTAATATTCTTGTTCTTCACACACGAGAACGGCCGTACTTTTTCTTCGGGCTAGTTTGGGCGTGAAGAACAAGCAATCAGCTGGTTTATAATAAACATTGAAAATAACAAAGCAAAATTATAGAAGTAAAATTAAAAGTTTCCCAAAAATGCAATGAACAAATAATAGTTAGTTTTATTTCATGATTTAGTTAAAAATTATTTGGGGTTTCTTTAAATAACATGTATAAGCCAAATTATTGTGTTTTTATTGATGTATGCATGTGTGTAGATTTGTAATTGTACATGGTCATATATATTAGGTCTGTTCCAGGTGCATAACAAAATTGCCCGAACTCGCACAAATTTATTTAATTTAAATATGATTCTAATTTTAAAATTGTGCTTTTTCCCGAAAAATATGTGAATGTATTATTACATACTTTATGGTATTCTCATAAAGTATTTTTTTTATATAAAAGCAAAATCAAAAATTGAGGAGGAAAGCATATCCATATTATTTCGCTAATGCTTACTAATTAATCGAGAATTGAAGTTGAATACCGAACAAAAAACCAAAAATTTATAAACAAAAACATAACAATCCATTAGTTTACTTTTTTTATAACACATACATATTTCTATTTTTAGATTTTTCTTCTCATCTATATATATCTATATATATACATATATATATATATATATATATATCTATATATATACATATATATATATATATATATATATATATATGTACATGCTTTCCTCCTCAGTCGTTGAGTTTGCTTTTAAAAAAAATTCTTTATGAGAATATCATAAAGAATGTAATAATAAATTTCGCATATTTTTCTCGGGAAAAAGCACAATTTAAAAATTAGAATCATATAAAAAGAGATATTCTATTTTTTTTATTTATAACAATAACCAACCGAGCCCATAGGGCCATATTTTGTTGGTGGACTACAAGTGTAACATAAGAATTATTCAATATGTAGGCAACAAAAAGCTAGAAATAATGTTTATGAAAAAATAATCGTTATAATATTAATATAACGCTACTATATAAATTGGAAGTTATATTGCGCATGAATTTGGCTATATATATTCAGAATCTAGATCAGTTCAATAGCGAGAAATGCTTATCAACAAGTGAACTACGTGTAAGATGGATATATATGATACTAAGGAATTAATCAGAAAATTTGCAAAGAAGCGACAAAAGTTTTTCATTTAAAAATTTAAAAAAGATTTTTTATATAAATTTCAAAATGTAAGCACATCTATTTGTGCATATTTATCACTTTATTGAATAAAAAATGGCTTTTACTTTTTGTTTCAATTTATTTTTGTCCACATTTTACAGACGTTGCCGACGATGCAAATGTTTTTTTTTTTTTTTTTTTTTTTTTTTTTTTTTTTATCTTGGACCAGCACTCAGGGGATGACCCCTACACATACGATGCATTGTGCTGGAATTAGGAAATCAAGTTATGGGAAGGAGGATAGAGGGAGTAGTGTGAATGGACATTTGATTTGAATTTTCCCACGTCATAAGTGACAGGAAAGACCTCGGCAGGGAATTTGTTCCACATACGCGATGTTCGGCCGAAAAATGAGTTCTCCCTGTAATGCGTAGTGCGGTTCGCTGCCAAGTTGACTACAAATGGATCTGCTCTTAATGATGAACGCGTCGTGCGCGTGAATGATCGGGTTTCGGGAACAAGTTCCCTTATTTCATCAGAACACATCCCATTATAGTAACGATAGAACAACGAAACGCACCCCACGTTGCGACGATGCTCAAGAGAGTTAATAGAGTTGGCTACCCTACTGTCTCCTATTAGTTTCTTCGCTCTCTCCTGAACATGAGAGTTGTATTCCATTTTCGGTCGGATGTAGGCGGTATAAATAGTGAGGAGATCAGATGGGATGAGTTTTCATGCCAAGAACATCAAGAGCTTCTGATTCCTCGATGTTTATACCGCCCATAATTACAGATGACGCAGCGTCATCGGGCATGCGTCGATGTGTAAGCATGCTGCATTGGGTATTTTTGTTATGCACGTGGAACAGACCTATTTTGTGGTAAATTTTATGGTTTTTTGCGTTTTCTAACTTTTGTACATTTTGGTCTCTTATTGAGATAAACCGAACATTTAACCGAACTTTACCAGAAAAGTAAACGTACTCACCTAATATTACGCTTTCAAATTCTTTTCAAAATCTGTATTCTAATTTTTTGGTTAATTGAATATGAGGAATAAAAATTTCTTTTAGTTTTCTTCTTTGCAATTGCATTTTTTTGCATTATTTTCTAATTTGGGGAATCCCCGCCTTAGGAGTTGTAGTTGATGGAACCAAAAATATTCTAAAAAAGCAATTTCGGCCTGTGAAAAACTATTTGGTGAAAAAAGTCCATCCATGAGGCATTGAGTTTTTTTTTGTTAAATTTACTTCGTAGAATTAATTCATTATATTTTTATCTTTTCGCTTATTTATTCATAACAATTTGCTGTACAGTTGGTAAGAATTACAGAAACGTTTTTATTAGAAATTAATAAATACTATTCGACAAAAAAATATATACCAAAAAAACTATTCGACATTGCAATTATTTTCTTAAATTTCATTGAAAACGCTAGTATCCTTTTGTTTTTTATATGTATAAACGTGAGATCACATTGTATTATATGTATTTAATAATTTATGGTCCTAAAAATAATAAAAATTGCACATTTTTTAACTCATCTATCTGTTTGAACGAAAAAACAAAAATTGCAAAGCAAAAAAAGTATTCGACTGGCATTGTTTTTCCCTTATTCTGATTGTGTATTTCTTATTACTTCATGTCATTGTTGGTAAAAATATCGCTATGTTTCTTGTTTATCATTTACAAGAACTTTTTTCTTATTTCTGTGCAAGTGATCGCGACGATGGGACGTAAAGGGAAAGAAACTTCTGTTGATGTAAGAAATTTAATAATACATCATTTTAAATTAGGAAAAACGGAAAAGACTATATCAGAAATCGTTTAAAGGTCAAGAACTACTGTATATTACATTATAAAAAAGTACAAATCAAGTAAAACTGTGATAAACAAGGTAAGGATTGGGCGACCTTGCAGACTTACAGATTCAGATGAACGGCGAATCGTGCGTGAAGTAAGAAAAAATCCCAAAATTACTGCTAACACTTTAGCTAAAAACAATGAGGAACACTTAGGTATATCCGTTACACCTCAAACAATAAAAAACGTCTTAAAAAAGCACGATTTCCATGCACGATCAGCCAGGAAGAAGCCACACATTACTAAGAAAAATAGAAAGTTGAGATTAGATTTTGCGAAGGAGCATGTAAATAAGCCAATGGAGTTCTGGATGGATTTTATTTTTGCTGACGAAAGTAAATATAACCTATTTCGATGTGATGGAAAAGTTCTGGTACATCGCAAGCCTAACACAGAATTGGATGAAAGGAATATGGTACCAACTTTTAAACATGGTGGCGGTGGTGTTATGGTATGGGGATGTATGGCGGCATCAGGCGTGGGTAATATTGCGTTTATTGATGGGATTATGGATCACCGAAAGTACATTGACCTCCTAAAGCAAAGTTTGAGGTCAAGTGCTGAAAAATTGGGTCTGGCAAATAGATTTCAGTTTTATCCAGATAATGATCCCAAACATTGTGCCACTAATACAAAGCTTTGGCTTTTATATAATTGTCCAAAATTAATAAAAACGCCGCCACAGTCCCCAGACCTTAACCCTATTGAACATCTTTGGGGTCACTTGGAAAAAAAAAATCAGAAAACGTGAATTTACGAACAAAAACCAGATGAAAGTTATCCTGCAGGAGGAATGGAGCCAAATTGATCCAGAATATACCAAAACGTTGGTAAAATCTATGCCAGATCGTTTAAAAGAGGTTATACGTAGGCAAGGAAAAGCAACTCGCTACTGAAGTAGAAATAAGCTTGTATTTCAATTCATGTATTTTAAAAATGTTACCAATGTCGAATACTTTTTTTGCCTGTTTTTTGTTATTAATATTTTAATTCGTGTGCTTTTTGCTTTTTTTACTTTGAGATCTCATTTTTTTTACTGAATATAACTTTGTGTTCCTTAATAAAAACTTTTATAAGTTTATTTTGTTAAAAACAACATTACATATTTTTTTCTTGATAAATATATAAAGTTTACGGCCTATGTCGAATAGTTTTTTTGGCCACTGTATGTATTGAATATATAATACAAGTTTTAACGTTTTATTACTTTGAATTGCTTATGTATGCAAGTATGTTGGTTAGTAAAGTAAATATGTATATAGAGATATATACAGTAGTATATACAGATGTAATATACTAAATTTTTAATTGTACCTCGTTTTTGGTTTAAGTATTTGTTACAAATGAATAGGGTGCCGCCGTAGACTAGTGGATTAGCATTAGTCTTATCATCCTGAAGGTACGGGTTCGATTCCCGCCTAGACAATGGGTGTTTCATGTACAGGGTGGCGCAGAATGAGCTATATGGTTTGAATTCTTTGGTATCACAATAGGTCTAAGTGCGGCGTTCTCAAATGAATACGTTTTTGTTTTAAAAATTTCACTCTAGAAAATATGAACAAATGTTATAAGCGTGAACAACCTGTGTAAAAATTAGTTCACGTTTTCGCGAGTTCACTGTATGTATCTATATATGCACATACAAGGTGGGACAAAAGTAATCACTCGATGTTCTTTTGCTGATGCACAGTCTGCAGTTTACATTTGTCGCCATTTGCAGAAGTTATAGCGTTTTGCAATAGGGTGATCACTATTGCCCCACGTACAGTGGGAAGCAGAAGTGAGGCATGTTTATAACTGGTGAATTTATTATTGAATAAGAATAGAAAAAAATAAGCTAATGAAAAAAAAATTACATTTTTATATAGTTTATAAGGGAAAAAGCACAATTAGAATCGTATATATAAATAAATATTCCCAAAATAAATTCAGTTAATATAAAATTACATTTTTTATTATATTTGGTAACTTTAAGGATAAAACTAATCACCTTTATCGGATTTGACGTAGACGTGTTTCGACTACTGGCGTATTTGTAGTCGCATGAGTTGTATATGTTAGCGTTTTCGCCAACTACGATGCAATTTTTTAAGTACGTCGCGATCGAATTTTCACTCGACGTGCAATTTCTTTTTAATTTTATTATTCTCTCCGTCATTTTCATTCCGAAATTTCCAATGAATGACTGTTCGAATATCAGTTCTCAATGATTGTGTATATTTTTCTCCCTTTCAAAAATACCTCTAGGAGGAAGTAAATTAATGCTGGGTATTTCGCAAAATTAGATCCATAGTGCGTCTCAACTTTTTGTTTCACTCTTTTTAATTGACTCCTGCTTTCACTATTTTTTTTCTCCTTTTATTAGTGTAATTGTCATATATTGCCAGTTGTTTATTACAACTTAACAATAGCAACAAAAACAAAAAAAAGTGTCGTTTATGTGCAATACATGCATGAGTACCAGTACCCATGCATTCGAATACATGCCTATATTTATTAGTATAAGAAAATACATATGTATTTATGTATGTTTTTATATTGTTTTGTTCGCGTATCACCAACATCGTCATTATCACGATATAGTGCAGTGACAGCAAAATAATACAATATTAACAATTATTGCACAGTGAGGCTGATTGCCGAAGATCATGCACGAGGTCCATGAGAACATGTAATCTGAGAATCAACCAGTATAGATTGGCTAATGGGGCACATTCTTTACAATGTACTAGATCCCGAAATAATAAGAATTTGACAACTACAAGACAATTATCAATTGAGTGATTCACATAAGAGGGTAAATAGTCTAAGTCTGGTGGAACTCAACGTGCTAACTACGTCACTCCCAATGGGTCAAATGCCAGATACATTCTAGGGTGACTCTGACGTGGGCACGCTTACTGCCGAGGTAAGTGGCAGATGTCAAGGAGGTGGATTACTCAATGATCAGCAAATCTGCTAGCATTCCTGCAAGTCATACAGGTATGTTCTGACACTCGCATATATCATAATATTCCCCGCAGGGAGGTTTGGAAACTTGTTTCTAAACCTACGGGTGTTTAGCAAGCCCGCGGTACCTTCCTAAAGGTGGCTGTGGTTAATACCATAAGTCACGCTGGAAGTTAAGTTTTTGGTCTGTTCGGGATATATGTGAGGAAGGCACATATATTCTGATACGACTTTTACTTGACTACGTGCTGTTGCCATTCAACAGTAGTCAGCGAAGTGTTTCTCGAACAAACAGTATTACTGGCTTAACCGTTCTAGACTCAAATACATTCTGATGTGACACAGAGTTAGGACAGCTCGAAACACCTTAGCAAGGTGCAATTTGTAGACCAGGGATAACTATGATTGATTTGCCACACATGCTCTAGTGGTGATGCAAGATTTTGTATCTCCTAGTCCCATGGGGGCATTAGTGGTCGTCTTAATTTCACTCGGTGTTGAGAGCACCGTGGAATAACACGCTATGCGTAGGTGTCCACGTTCATCTTGAACACATCATATCATAATATTTGCGATAGTAACTTGAACACATGAGTTCAAATCGCCAGGGTATACTGAAGTGAAGTGGTATATTTAAAGCAAACTAAACTTTAAAGTACCAATAAAATTATGAACAAAACAAATTAATAGTGTTTTCTTTTTATCTTACTAAATATAAATGATTTCGTAATATTTTTACTAAAAAATGCATTTATTAAATGTTGTTTCGTTTTGTTAATTTTGTGTTTCTATTGATCTCATCTGAATGATCTTCGAAAAATGTATGTATATTGACCGCGCTGTGAATAATTTAAATTTAAATTTAAGTAACCATATAAAACTTTTATATTAAAAATTTTAAAATTAAAATCACAATTCGAATGACAAAGCGTACGTTTCAGAACATCTAAAATTATGTTTTACGATTTGCAACCCACATGCGATTTGAAAATAATGCGACTGTCAGAACATACCTTATAGATTGAGCAGGAGTTGTATGGGCTTGATGAACGTAGATGGGAGAATGAGGAGGGTTATGTCATGGGCTGGCTTATAGCGGCAGCGGGTCTGTGGGATGATCTTTGTCCTGTCTCGACTGCTCACGTGTTATCATAAAGGGGCCAAAGTGGCGGAGTCGCCTCTCTGAAGTGGATGCTCTTACAACATACAGACGACAACATAACAACTTAAGACTCGTGAGTGAACTTTTTTCAAATCCAAAAATATGACTCGCGATAAGAATTCGACAACTTTTAAAGCATCCAAAACACTGGCGATGGCTGAAGTAGTCTGCACGTTGACTACAAAACCAAAACAGACCTGGGTTCAACCCCAGTTTCAGATTAAAATTATAACAAAAAACATCTCGCATTTTTCTGATGAGCATTAGCGTGGCTTTGTGTGTCAGTTGATGTCGGAAGGTTTCAGTGGCGAAGGCATAGTCACTGGTCACTGAACAATACCTGCTTCAGCTGATAGCAATCCACAATCTCATCAGAACGCCCTCCTTCGTCGGTATTGTGTAGCACCGGCGAAGTAAAACAATAATAAAAATGGTTACTAAGCCGAAGCTTCAGCACTGCTACGAGTATAAACAAAGAACGTGCAAAAGCAGAGCTGTAAAATAATTAATTAAGCTTCATCTCCTGTCGTTTCTCTAACTATCCCTTTCGTATAGTTCCAGCATAATGCATCGCATGTGTAGGGGTCATCTCCTGAGTGCTGGTCCCAGATAAAAAAAAAAATGTTTTTTCCTATATGTTTTTACGTATGGGTGTACTCGTATATAGATTTGATGGAAGGTAAGTTCTACAGGCGATGCGAGTCGTATTTTTCACTGTTAAAAATTCGAATTACTTTCGCAAGTGATCTTTTTCGATGTCACATTCAATGGACATTTGAAAAGAATTATTTTTAATAAGATCTTGCCAGAATTGCCAAATTTACGATCACTTTCCCTCCCCTAAAATGTTGGCTTTCCGTTGAATATTGTCGCATTTAAATTCTATCTGAACAAAATCTTACAAACTTAGCCTAATTAAGATAACTTTGTATGGTTTATAAAACAAATATATTGCAGTCTACCATTTAAAAGTATATTTTTACATAATTTTATTGGCATACGACTACATTGTGCATCGATGCTTGTACACAAAGTCTTATACAAACACATGCACGAAAGTGCAATTGCCTTTCGTTGCATGCATGTGATGACCTCAATTGAAGTTTTTGTTTTCACAACGGCACACTCAACTAAACTGCTGGATAAAGAAGACAATAAGAACAATAAAAAGTAAAATATATAAAATACATAAAATAAAGAATGCTAAATAATAAAAGTATTAAAAAAATAAAAAACTACAATAAGATAAATATACAAATTTTAAATATGTACATACATACATACATACATATGGCTGTGCGCACATACATATGTATGCCAGCATGTACATACATATGTATGTAAGTATGTACGTACGTTACAGGTACTAATACTTTTTGTAAATATGTAAAGGGTGTTTCTAAGCGCGTTATAACTTTAAATTGAAAAAAAACATCGCAAAAAATTTAATTTTAATCAAAAAAATCTTTTGTATTCCAAAGATCAATATCAATCATGGCATTAGCATTTGTAAATATATTCGGGCATATCGCCAACGTGGCTGTTCTAGACGCGCCACTTTTTTCGATCATTGCTGGCCGTATGTCAAAAAACATTATGAGGAATTTTGGCGTGCAAGGCGTCAACATAAACCAGCAACTTCGCGTGGTGCCAAAGGAAATAAACATATCAAATAACACATCATTGGAGGGCAATTGACAGATCGTGTTCAAAATCTATGCGAGCACCGAGTAAATTTTGAAACGTTTATTAATGCCCTTATGATCTCCGAAAGCAAACTTACATATGTACATTAAAACTACACAAGTTACAAAAACATGTAGTTTATTTGTAAAAAATATTACCATTCTTCTTCATATTGACAGCATTAAAGTAACTTCAAGAAATCTCTTATCATCCATTCACGATAAGCAACTTTTCAATTCTTCTTCAGTCGTTCAAGCAACGATTAGCTCAGTGGCAACAGAAGATAGACGCAACTTTTCTCTCGTTAATCATGACAGGCCGATTCAGAATTGACCCGAATTTATCTGTCTTTGGGTTAAATTCAAAATCAAGGCACATCTTTTGCATTTCGGTTTTCTTTACAGAAGCCCAAATACGGAAAGGGAGAAAACTATATACAACTTCGATGATCTTTCCGACACTATATCGGAGATCCTCGAAAATTACCCGAACAGTGAAATCGTTATTGCTGGTGATTTCAATGTCCATAATTATTCGTGGCTCCGCCATTCGAGCCATACAATTCCAGAAAGCCAATATGTTGAGCTATTCGCAGCGCACAATCACCTTGTGCAATTAGTGAATGAACAAATACATATTTCATGTGTTGCCGGACACCAACACAACACCCTCGATCTTTTTCTCACTTCACATTCTGACAAGTATGAAAAGTGAGACTTTGGCGCACTTCTCGGAAATTCGGATCATTGCACCATTTCTGTCTCCTTTTCGTTTGTGGAACTTCGAGGCGTTTCACCGCCAGCTACGAAACGTTTGGGCTGAGCTCAACAATTTCTTTCGGCATTTCAATTGGAGGTTCTGCTTCCTTGCCATCGATGTCAATGCCATGGCGGAAATGGTACAAAATATAATATTGCTTAGTATGAAAACTTTCATACAATCGAAGCAAATTTCGATTAGGCCTAGACCGAAGACTTGGTTTAATCAGACGTGCAGACTTGCAGTCAGTTCCAGAGAGGAAGCATTTAGTATCTGGCGGAATGATAAAAACGCAGATACTGATATGATGCGCAAAAGGGCGAGATCTTCGTGTGCCAAGCAGCGTCTTCGCGCTAAAGTTCTTACATCCCCACGGTCATTCGTTAGAAGTCAAAGAAAATTCTAGTTATTCTATTCCGCCTCTTTTAAAAGATGATAAAGCTGGAATGTGTGCAAGAAATTCTCACTTGCTGGAAAGCAATCAATCACTACCCGTTCTCAAGAGGGTTTCCGTAACTATGCCAAGGATATACATAGTACATGCACAAAACAAATGTTTTTGTAAAATAGTTTTATTTTACACGCCAGTCTATTTTTTTATTGCTGTCTTTTGTTTGTTTTCTTTGAGATATACATATGGCGCTATTATTAGAAATTTTTGATGTTGTCATATTTTTTTCCTACAAAATATGGTAGTATCACCTAATTTGACATTTCTTAATCTATCACTGAAAAAGAGCTTGCTGAATCAAAGGCAATTTAGATTGAAATAAGTTTAACACAAAATGGCTTCCGTCACTCATTTTACGAACTGTAAAACGATTGGTTGTGTTCTTGGCATTTTTGAAAATCCTTTTATGGAGACCACTTTGTTTAAATTTTTTTTTGTTTTTGGAGGAAAGAAGAATAGAGGAAAGATTTTTTCTTTTTTACTCCCTTTGTGATATTGGATCTTATTTTCTGGCTTCTAATAATTCCGAGATCACAACCGATAACGGCATCTCAGCGGGTTTTTGAGGGCTTTGTTTCGCACTTGTGAGTGCGAAGTCCAGGTATCTTGCAGGTAGTGGTGTTAAGGAAAAAATTCCAAGGGAAGGAAAAACAAGAAGAAGCACATTGCAAAGGATTTTTTTTTTTATCGGGACCAGCACTCAGGAGACGTCTCCTACACATGCGAAGCACTGTGCTGGAACTATAGGAAAGGATAGTAGGAAAAACGACAGGAGGTAAAGCTTTAATTAATTATTTTGCAAGTCTGCTTTTTGCACGTTCTTTGTTTATACTCGTAGCACTGCTGAAGCTTCGGTTTTGTAGCTATTTTTATTATTATTTTACTTCGCCGGTGCTACACAATACCGACGAAGGAAGGCGTTCTGATGTGATTGTGGATTGCTATCAGCTGAAGCAGGTATTGTTCAGTGACCAGTGACTATGCCTTCGACACTGAAACCTTCCGACAACAACTGACACACAAAAACACACTAATGCACATCAGAAAAATGCGAGATGTTTTTTTTTTTTATTACTATTTTAGTCTGAAACTGGAGTTGAACCCAGGTATATTTTTGGTTTTGTAGTCAACGTGCAGACTACCAAACATCGTGCCATCGCCACCCTCGCTGATAAGACTGTGCTACAGCAACTGGAGGGGTTTGGCACGTCAGTGGTAAGTGAAAATGCAATTGAAAATAGTTCTATGGATAGTGCTGATGATTTAGACAATGTGAAAGACTTTAATGCATCGAGAAAGACTAATACAGTACAAACGCTACATAACCTCAATACTTCCAATGTACCTGATGAAATAATTTTTTTTTTCTTGAACCGGCACTCAGGCGATGACCCCTATACATGCGCTGCATTGTGCCGGAACTAGGAAATAAGGTTTTGGGAGAAAGGATAGAGAGAGTAGTGTTTATTGAGATTTGATTTAAAGTTTCCCACGTCAGAAGTGACAGGAAAGACCTCTGCGGGTAGTCCATTCCACATACGTCCTGTTCGGCCAAAAAACGAATTTTCTCTGTAATGCGTAGTGCGGTTCGCTGCCAAGTCCACCACAAATGGATGCGCTCTTAATGATGAACGCGTCGTGCGTGTGAATGACCGAGTTTCGGGAACAAGTTCCCTGATTTCATCAGAACACATACCATTATAGTAACGCAACGAAACGCAGCGCACGTTGCGACGAGGCTCAAGAGAGTCTATAGAGTTGGGTACCCCACCGTCCCCAATGAGTTTCTTCGCTCTCTCCTGTACA
Organism: Dexiosoma caninum; assembly: GCA_963924685.1. NCBI lineage: Eukaryota > Metazoa > Arthropoda > Insecta > Diptera > Tachinidae > Dexiosoma > Dexiosoma caninum. Next base: position 60,707,676 of record OZ004729.1, read on the forward strand.
CGGTCGAGTAAATTCAAAATAGTCTTTGAAGCACCGGCCCATACATGAGAGTTGTATTCCATTTTCTGTAGCATGTAAGCGGTATAAATAGTGAGGAGATCAGATGGGGTAAAATATGTCTCACACCGTCTTAAAAAACCGAGGCACTTGAATGCTTCCTTTGAGACCTGAAAAATGTGCTCAGTCCATCGAACATCGCACTGAATTTTCATGCCAAGACCATCAAGAGCTTCTGATTCCTGGAATATTTACACCGCCCATAATTACAGATGAGATAGCGCAGTCAGGCATACGTCGATTCGTAAGCATGCGGCATTGGGTCTTTTGAGCATTGAAATCGACCCTGTTCGCGTGACCCCATTCCTATATTCTTGTGAGGTCTCCATTTAGCGAATCATTAATATTCTGCCTCGTCGCCGCGATCATATTCGACGTAGGCCTACGATTAAATCAATATGAATAGCAGATACTGCTGTCATCTGCGAAAGAGTGGATAGGGTTGGAAGTTTGACATAGAAGGTCATTACGAAAAATAAGAAATAGGGTAGGAGAAAGATTGGAGCCTTGTGGTTCCCCCTGAATTAATCTTGAACTCGTTAGATGAGATCCCGTCTATAACAACTTTTATAGCACCATAATAAATACAAAAATAACATTCTTTAAAAGCTTTTATATTTTTTTAGACATTTTTCACACTTTTTCACGACTTTTTAGTGTAGCAATTCGAAAAGAATTGCTTTTTTAATTTTTGTGTTTCATAAAATTTTATTTAATGTATAGTGATAATTAAAAATGTTTTCTTTTCGTTATAAATATAAAAGAGATAGTCCAATTAATGTTAAAGATTTACAAATAACGTTTCTATTATATTGTACAGAGGCTGCACAGCACTGCGTCATGAAAAAGGTAAAACGTTTAGTCCCCGTACATATTGTGAAGCATATGCTGCAAAAGTTTTGAGTTTGTTGATGAGAAGGGGAAGAGGAGTGGAACTATGTACGCTGTTTCATGTACATGCAGTTTTTGTTGAATTTCTTATTTGCATCTTTTGAGATGAGGTGTATTTGACGTTTCATTTTATTTCTTTTCGTTTGGTATACTGTTAACTTCTATCATAATAATAGCTACCCTGTTTTATTGTTAATTTTTTGTGAAATATAATCAAAAATTTAAAAGAAAAATATAAAATTATATAAAAATTATTATATAATTTTTCTTCTTAGCGTCCATTTTGCTTCAAATTATACCTTGTGCTTCAAATGTGTATCCAAAAAAAAAATATTCACACCTTCTATCACAGGGTAGTTATTTCATATTTACATTCGGTATTGAGAAATGTAAAAAAAAATTTAAAAAAAGAAGATAGAAGGGAGGAATAAAAAATACTAAACATGAAGCAAAAGATTCATGTATGGACACTGCTGCACTTTCAAAAGAGAATTCAAAAAACTTTTGCAGCATATGCTTCACAATATGGACGGGGACTTACGAGTACATATTTCAGTTTTTAATTCATAATCTTAAAAACCCCAAAAGATAAAAAAAATTCACTGAATATATATGTACATCCGTGCGCTAACGAATTTGCTCATCCATATGCATGATTGTACGTGAATAGATGTATGTTTTTATTTTATAGAACAATATTTAGAGAGAGATTAAAGAGGCTTTTAACAAAACCAAAATAAAGATTAAGAAAAGTATTACAAAACATTTTTCTTTTCCCTTTACTGGCTTTTATCTCTCATTCAGTTTTAAGTATTGACAGACAATGTGCATGGAACGAGCAACACTCGCATGGTTGCAATACAACTAACACCTCATAAGTTAAGCAGCAGCAGCCACGACAAAATCAAACGCAACAGCAGCGGCAAATGCAAAAAATCTTGATCCTTTAACTTTAACCGAGTGCACTGCTTGCTTGCTAGTGAATAACAAGTTTGCATTTATTTGGAATATTAGAAAAAATGCAGAGCATGAAATGTATGAACACATTTTAATGGCATTAAAATTAAACACTACTTAAATATGACTTATTTATAAGTGCATTTCATACAGAATCGTTTTTAAAAACAACTAATTTTTTTTTTATGAGAACTGCAATATCATCTTTGATAATGAATGGTTATTAATTATATTGTTTAAAATATAGTTTTATTGAAACTGAAAAATAACAGTTCAAAGGTTTTATAGGGAATAAATTCAAAGTTAAGACAGAAAATATAGTTGTCGAAACAAGCGTTGCCTGGTTTCATCATGAACAAATCCACCAGACTTAAAATGCTTGAATACTAACAAACACCATACCCTAAATCAAAACCTCATGTGTATCCTGAACACATCAGGACCTATGTATAGTACATATTCGTGACTGGTCTCTACTAAATACCCATACGACGAAGATTGATTTTTGAACATCTGAACTTCTCTTATAAAAAATGTGTCTTCGCATTGATGACTTCCTGTCATCAGCATTCTGGCATCAATGTTATGACTGGCATGACATCAATATGATGTCACTTATTATATATTATTAAAGTGTAAAATATGTATAAAAGTCAAAAATAAAGTATGTTGTAATGTTTGTAATTGCTATTTTAATACAAGTTTTATTGTTCTACTATTTATTTCTGTATTTAAACGTATTTTATTTATCTTGGACCAGCACTCAGGACACCGCTAGACATGCGATAGGGATAGTAGGAGAAATGACAGGAGGTAAATCTTCACTATCTATCAACTCTGCTTTTACATTTTTGTGTTTCTAGCAGTGTTGTAGCGCCTCTGATGTCAATGACGGGTATTAAATTTTGAAGCTTTGTTTTAGTAGCCTTTTTTAGTAGCCCTTTTTAGTAATTATTTTACTTCGCTGGAGCTGCACAATACCGACGAAGGAGGGCGCCCTGATGTGCCTGTAGATTCATATCAACTGAAGCCGGTACTGTTCGGTGGCCAGTGACTATGCCTTCGTAACTAAAACTTCCAGACAACAACAAAAACACTCAAATGCACATCAAACAAAATTAGAGAAGAATTATTTCACAAAGCAATATCAGTAAGAACAAAACAAGATGCAAATTAGATGTACCAACATTTTGTGGTATTTTAAGTACGAAGGACAAGGCACCACTACTCATGCTAAAACGTAACCAAATCATGGTTCTAAGCACTCACTTAAATCAGGAGTTGTGTTGTTAAAAGTGAACACATTTTCGCCAATAACACCCCTGAGTTAAAATCATACGTTCTTCAGACGAGTTGAACTAGTTCATTTGCAATAGAACCCATGCATTAGCTATTTCTTTTACATGTCTTTTTTTTTGCTGGGATATAAAAGTCTTGTAGATAGAATAGAGACCGAGTGGAAAAAATAGAGAGAAAATAAAAGCAATTACTTCTCACAAAGTGTGGAGACCGCAAAGTTGAACTATGTGGTGCTCAAATTAATTAGTTTTAACCGGTTATTTTTTTGATTCTTCTAAACCGTAAAAATATGTGATTAGTATTGTGGGTTTAATATTGTAGAACACTTTTTGTGTCAAAAGTTCATTGCATTCCTAAACAGCTCTGAGCAATCTTCACAAACACCATAAACTGCTGTACACTCTTTTTTAAGTCCCTCTTGTATTTTTCTTTTTTCTTGCCTTAAAACCGTTTGTAGGTTGGAGGTTATATCAGGTCATTTCTTGGTGCCATAACATCTGAAGGACATTTAGAAAATAAAAAAAATGCTTTAGTTTTCTTGTCAAAGCATTTTCTTTTTGCGTGACAGTGTTGAACAGACGTGAAAAAATCTCAAAGGGAACAAAGTAAATATTTTAAGGTAGGAAAAGTTATAATAAAAAAACTTATAAAAAAATTAAATACAAAATTAATTCACAACTTAAAAAGAAATTCATCTCCAAATTACCGGACTATCCATTTAGTGGTTTGAAAACCGCCGTGCTGGCAAGGCTGTCGGCTATTAAATATCTGTCATCTGAAGCGTCATTTAATTAGTGAAAGGTTTGCCATTTACGAATATGAATCGGGGTGATTATGGTCGTCATAATTGACCTACTGTGCAAGGAATTGTCCAGATTATAAAGGAATTTGAAGAGACTAGAAGCGTTACAGATGTGGTGCGCACTGCCGAAAATATCGCTTCTGCTGGTGAAAGTGTGGGGGATAATCTGAATTTGTCGATTTCCCGGCGTCATCAGCAATTAGACGTATCTACGGTTCATTATGACCTGGACGATATTTGTTTTCAACATGCGATTTGACACCGTTAGCCTTTTTTGTGGGTCTACGTCAAAGACCGTCTCTACGCGGATAATCGACTACCGTTGAAGCATTTGAAAGCCAACAAAATGAGTGTAAAAGTGGTCGAAAACTACCTCAAAAGGATCGACTGCTGCAATCAGTCTGGAGACGGGCATTTAAATGACATTGTATTTCGTACATAATGGCAAGGCCCAACCAAGAAGTTAACAATATCCGCAATGTATAAACAACTAATGCAAATTATAATTCTTTCTAATGATTTCGACATACATACGGTTGCGTTGCAAAGTTTTCTTTTCTTCCGCCGTTCATTAAAATTATCAGAAATCAAATTTATTATGTCAAAATATTTTAGAAAAATTCTTAAAATCTGAAACTTGCATTTCTAATACCTCAAGTTTTATTTTATTTGCTTTAACATTTTTTCAAAGTATTAACGAGTGCCATAATACCATACACTGTACACTAATCGTTTCAGATATTTGTCTAAAGCACTACGAAATGCAATCGATTTCTTGGATTTGTGAATGACCAGGCTGAAAAATTTCTGGATAACACTCTTGACCTGTAAATGGTCTAACAAAATTTTCGTAAATTTTCGTTCTGTTCACTTTTCGTAAAAAACTTATACGGCCGTATTCATAAAAAGTTTCAGCAGGTTTCTAAACCGATTATAGCAAAAATTGTTGTTGAAGTTGTATTCATTAATAATTAATAGGCTTTTACACGCTTCTTGGATTTACCCTTCTTAAAACCAAAAGTAAAATGATACTCTTTGAATTTAGACATTTTGTTTAAACACGTTTTTACATATAAAAACTTTTTCATGAATATTCCAATTCCAATGTTGTGAAGAAAAATTAAATTAATTAATAGTATGGACTCGAGGAAATGCAATTTGGCTAGTCCGTAAGTGCTTTTTAAATATTCACAGAGACTTTAGTTCAGATCTCAAATTATTGGCAACCGAAAGTGTACAAGGAAAGAACAATCCATTCTCCATTCCAAATGACCAGTGTAAAGATAAAAAAGGATTCAAAACATTTATCGTACGCAAAATTATGGAGAGGTAAGAAATGATTCCCAGATTATGATGTTGAAGTTTTCATCTATTGCCCCACACAAGAAACAGTATTAGTAATTTATGGAACAGTTGCTCGGACTTTGGCATGCCATGGCAGAAGTAAAATCAAAGCAATTAGGGACCATATTGGTGATTATATTGTTCAATATTTACGTTAACAGGAATCTTAAGTACAATCTAGCATTGAAATGTAACTACATATATAATTTCTACTTTCCATTGGTATAAAATTTTTTTTTTCGCTTTTATATACAGGGTGGCACAAAAGGAGCTATATGGTTTAAATGGTTTATAACTTTTTTATTTATGCGATTATTATAATTTTTTTTTATTATTATTATTATTATATTTATTTAATCTTAAGGAATATAATTCTAAGATTAAATTAGAAAAAAAGGAGCACTAGCAGCAGTGGCCATTAGCTCTATAAGTATTAGTGTAGTAAGTGTATTACATAATTACAGTTTTGGATCATGTGCTATTGATTATAATATTGTTGGGCTATATTTGAAGTTTTGTTAGTTTTATAAAATTGAATATTTTTCTGATATTGTCTACGGTTGGGTCCTTTAGGGTATCTAGAGGTGATGTATTGCCAAACAGTTTTGTTTTTTGTTCCGAGAATAATGGGCATTCTGTAAGGATGTGGTGGATTGAGAGTGTGGTGTTACAATGGTTGCAAGATGATTGTGGTGTTTTATTTAAAATCCATCCATGGGAAAATTAGGTGTGACCAAGGCGTAATCTGGAAAATGTTTTTATTTTGTGTTTGTTAAGCGTCGTAGGATATACGGGGTGTTTGTAATGAGCAATAATATTTGAATAATGATGATGTGTAAATTCCTTTTGTGTCATTCTGTTCTTGTTGTAGATGGCAATATATCGCTGGATGTCAATTTTTTCCACGGTATCATCTGCTCTTTCATTACCCGGATGCCGATGTGACTGGGTATCCATAGGATTCTGACTTTGTCTTCATTATCGATAAGTGCATCTCTTATTTTGATTATGGTGTTCCATTTGTTGTTGAAAGGGTTATTTATGGCTTTGATAACTGAGAGACTGTCCGTGAACACTGCAGTTTTATATTTGCTGGATAATATTTGTCAAATAGCCCGGTAAATAGCACACGCTTCTGCAGTGAAAACAGAGGATTGTTCGGTGAGGGTACCCAGGATGATGTTTGCTCCAGCTTCGTCTACTACCCTATAACCTGGGATATTATTGGGGAATTTTTTGCAATTAGCTTTGAAAAATTATATCCTGTAAGTGATGTCCATTTTGTGCTCCGCACATACGTGCTCTTTTTAGCACATTTTCCATAACTTTTCGCAAAATTTCGGGTGTAATGGGCATGATTTCATTTCGAATGTTTCATAATTAATTCCCCAAGTCTTGTTCACAAGATGCTGTAAAAAAACAAAGAAAAAATAATAATTAAAAAAGTTATAAAAAATTCAAACCATATAGCTCCTTTTGTGCCACCCTGTATTATGTTTACTATTTTAATTTTTTTGCATGGGAAACAATAACAAAATTACTAAATTTTTGTACAGCCAATTAGCTCCTTAATGGAAATTGTTTTTTTACCACGGATACTGCCGCAATACGTAGGGTACGTTCTTCGGAGAAAGAGGAGGACCTCGCGCGTTGCTGCAGAGCGAGGCCCCCTCTGACATGGACCATGGGATACGGGCCGACAACATGGCCAGCTACAAACTTGGCGGATCAAGACGTGGGTGAGTAAGGGCGGTTCTAATTGGGACGTCGTTCTGGGCCTTCCCCGAAATAATTCGGAAAGCGGTCCCGGGAAGGAATCTACCCAGAGGAGGAGGAGGGAATTTTTAGTGGTAACACTCGACGCAGATGACGACGGTCTCTGTAAGTGCAAAGGCATTTTCAACCCTACCTCACACGCCAAAAAAATGTAAATTAAAATTGTAACGTCTTGCAAGAAAAATAGCCAGATAAGCTTCGATAAATTGCAGTAAAAAATTGATTATTTAGCTGCTCCACGTGATTTAAAAAAAAAAATATTTATCTGTATAAAAATGATGCAAATGATGATTACAAATTGATGTGATAAAGACATAATAACGGTACAATTTCACAAGCATCAGTGAATAAAGTTCCGACACTGAATGAAATTGAAGTGGCTGCAGCACAATATTTCATCAAGCCACAATAAGCCTTTGGAGAAACTTTTAGAAAACAAAAAGCGATAAACGAAAAGAAAATGCAATAAAATAAATAGATAGAAAAAGAACAATAAAGGAAATTAAAAAATACGTTGCTAAGTAATTTGCAGTATTGCGAATGGCAAAAATTGTAACTTGAAAAACACAAGTAAATGTTCGTTCAAACAATATCTGAAAACGTTTATGTAACTGGTGCATACGACGCAACTGGCCAATTCTACAGTTGCTAAGTAAATAAGTAAATAAGAAAAAAAAATAATAATAATAATTAGAAAAAGAAAAAAGTTAGATGACTACGGGACCATTACAAAGCATACACTTTACAAACAAGACAAATAGGCGAAGTATCAAACAACCATTCATCTACATTCACTCATCTCTGCAGTTACGAGTATTTAGCCATCCATCAATACCACCACTACTTTTCTTTTTTCCTTTGTTTAATACTCTTCTGGGTGATGTTAAGTAGTACGTTGTGTGAAGAGTAAGGAAAAGTAGTTAAATATTGGCACAAGTTATTTAAATAAATTCAATCAATACAATATGAGACTGCACAGTACTGTAGCTATCCAGAGTATAATGACAGCATGCTTTTCTTTCTGTCAGCCCGTTATTTTATGTGCAAAGTACCACCGCATAACAGTTTAGAATGAAACATTTGTCATTATGTGTACGAGGAGTGTGGGTCGCAGATTAAAATCTAACTAGGATTCAAACCCTACAAAATAGAAAAATTTTAATTTAACGAACCCGCAATAGAATAACGTTGAATAGCACATTATAGGGCGGTTAGTGCCTATTGGTAAAACCTATGGTATAATCATTATATATATGTACATACAGTTTGTAAAAAAAATGTTTTCAAAACTTAGAAAAATTAAAAAGTTTAAGAGAAACTCTTATTTGCAAGTAAATTATATAACTTTTATTAAATTTTTTTCTTCATGTATTCAATTGAAGATGTTTATAAACACTTTGCACAAAAAAAAACGAAATTAATTTAAATAACAAAATAATAATCGTAACTTAAAAAATACTTCCAGTTTCTACGCTGTAAAATAAATGTTTTCAAAATTGTGTTAAATTTAATTAAATTTATTCTAAATGGTAAAAAAAAAGATTGAAATCTAATACTTGGTGTGCCCTCCTTTAGCTTTAATTATAACTTCTAAGCGTCTAGACATTGAATGGATAAGCTTTGGTATATCATAATTTTCAGGTATTTCTTCCCATTCTTCTTTAATAAATTTTAATTATATTATTAATTGACCTTTTTTATTATATTTTTTTTTTTTTTTTTTTTTTTTTTGCAATATATTTATTAAGCTTGAGGTCTTTTTCTTTTATTTTATTTGGTTTTATTATTCGATATTTCGTTAACAGCTTGTTAACATCATCAGGAATTTATTATATATATTATAATCATAATATGATACTATTTATTATATTACTGATGTTAAGTGCAATTCCTCTAGTGGATTCTCATCAATCATTTTCAAAATTTTCTTTTCAATTCGCCGAGTTACTTTTTTTTGGTCTGCCTGGTGTTTCTTTTGGTTCCAGTCTACCTTCTTTTTCAGCACGGTTAATAACATTATATACCGTCCTTAGGTTAAGAGAGAACATTTTAGCAATTTCTCTGTGCGATTTTCCTTTATAGTAATTAAAATACACCAATTGGGTAATGTCTTTGTTCAGTCGCTTTCCTGGCATAGTTTATATATAATTGGGTAATCATTTGTTTATTCTATGAGCTTAATTTAATGAATAAAAGACAACTGCTACTCTTAGCGTCCATATAAAACTATTATACGCAATACATATGCAAAAAACTAACGGTTCCTTCTTGTCTTTGCATTTTTGAAAACACTTTTTTTAAACTGTTTAAAGTATGCAAAACTATTTTGTAGCGTTGTTGTTGTAATATGGTCATAAATTTGTCAAAGTTTCGACGCCTGCTTGTCGACAACATACAAAACAACAGTTGTAAAAAAAAAAAATTCACAAATATACTGATATTGTTGTTGTAAATATTTATTTAAATTTAAATTCTTAAAAAATTTTTGTTTTGAAAACATTTTTTTTGCAAACTGTATATTGATAAATCTTGGTAAGACCTTTGATATGGGAGAGAAATCTTTGATAGAGGTCGTAAAAAATTCAACTTGAAGATCGATATCAGCGATCGATGACTACTGTTTCAGTCAACATCATTTAGAACGTCTCATCAACATTATATAAAAGGATGTATGCATCCCATGCAAAGTTCAAATATCAACCACAAGGTACGAGGGTGGGTCAGGTAGGACAGTTGACTTCTGTCGAAGTTTGAACAAGTTGCATTATTTAGTTTGTGTTTGATAGCCATTTGATGGCAAGCAAACTACTGCGTCATTTGAGGAGAAAATTAAGAACAGTGCGAAACACATGTTTTTCCATATTTTACTTTTAAGATCTGGCCAATATTTTTAAATTAGTTAAGCGGCTTGCGACTTCTTGAAATCTATGCATTTGTACACTATACCGTACCTTAATATAACGTATTTTTGGATAGTAATTTACAAATAAAAATTCTTTTTGACGAAAGTAGGGGTTGGCTTTTTAAACTTTTCTTTATTCTTTGGCATTTGCTGTCGGATCTTAAAGAATGATATGTCAAAGTTTTTCTCTCGAGAAGCCCAATATTCTGCATCAATATTGACAATAAGTCTCCCGTTCTAGTATTTATCGACCAGATCTCTGTATCTACCACTACAATGTACGTACCACCCTAATGTCAGAAAATTAAATTTTATAAGACAAATTTATTTAAATTTTTTAGAGCATAGAGGTTACCTTAATATAGAAAAGATTAATTTTTGGTTTTTAGTTAGGTGACGTATTTTGATAGCTAAACTTTTAAAATAAAAGCGATAAAAGAATTATTTTGTGTAGTGACAATTGCTTAGGGAATTTAATAAAAGGACTTTTAAAAAATAGTCGCGACTGCAAAACTATAATTTTTATAAACATTTTTTCGTTTGTTGTAAAGTAAATCGTAAGTAGGGGCCTTTATATATTAAGGTAACAATAAACAAATATTTACAGAATGGAATGCATTTAAAGTTAATAAAACGGAAAACGCAAATTTGTAATTGCATTCTTCTTATACAATATAGAAAGCGAGCGCAATGTATTTCAGAACCCCCTATGATTTTTAGCATAGATACGTCGTTTCTTCAAAAGTATAGGTGAATTTTGTTTCCTACGATTACAATGGCGTGGTGCATCATGAGTTCTTGCCAACAGCTCGTACGCTTAATAAGGAATACTAAAAGGAAGTTATGCACGTTTGAAGCAATATGGCTCAAATGATCGAAATTGTGGAAAAAAATCATGGATTCTGCATCACAATCTCACACATCAATGCTTGTTCGTGATTTTTTGGCCAAAAACAACACCCTAATCATGCCCCAGCCACCTTATTCACCAGATTTGGCTTCCTGCGACTTTTTTTTATTCATAAAACTGAAGAGACTAATGAAAGGAAAGCATTTTGCCACAATTGATGAGATAAAGTCAAAATCGAAGAACATGCTGATAGCCATACCGAAAAGCGCATTTCAGAATAGCTTCGAGGATTGGAAGAAGCGCTGGCATAAATGTATTATATCTGAGGGGTATTACATTCAAGGGGACAAAATGGATATTGGATGTATAAATAAATACTTTTCAAAATTCACATTTTCTTCTGAACAGACCTCGTATTACGCTTTAGATCTTAGTTACATATATTCGCATATTGCAATTGCAAGAGTACAATTGTTGTTTTCCGATTTTTTACACCATATTTTGATACCATATTATAACAAGTTTTCGCAGCAATAGTCTACAGCAAATTCTACGTTTGACGTCTATCCCAATGGTTGATGGGTAGGCCACTTGTTGGCTGAACCGGTTATCATTGTGATACGAAAGGAGTCAAAATGAAGCACAATTTGGTGGTGGTATGCTTCGATGTCTCCCAACACGTGAATAACAACGTTCCCAACTAATGCAGAGATGTCAACTTATTTTAATTTCATAAAATGTATCAAGTTGGTAAAAGCATCTACATTATGATTCACAGTACATATTTATTAGAAATTCTAATTTAATTACTTTCAAATTTCCCTAACGAAATAGCTCCGCTGCAACCTCCTTAGATGACAATCTCTCAATATTATGATGTTCCCCACACCCATATAGACCAAATTCCACAACAACAATCAAACGTGACCCAAAAGGCAAAAATTATACAAAAATTGAAAACACAGTTAACAAAAAAAACGAAAAATCCAAAACTAAATTAAAGTAGATGAAGAACGGAAAAACCCAAGGAAATCGTTAAATAAAGTGAATTCTAATAGAAGCATAGAATATGCAAATCCGTAACGTATGTACATATACACTTATACTATAAAAGGAAAAATAAAATTAAAAAATTCATTGAAATTCTATTTTAATACATTTGCCAATCTCTGGGGAAGAAGAAAAGCTGGGTGGAAAAAAGAATAATCCGATACATTTATTATTTCTGTGGCAATATGGAAGAGTAGCTTAAGTCTAATTCGATCGGTTGTCATATGCCTACTTTCAAACTTGAAAAAAATTTTCCTTTATTAATTTTAATTCTATTCTATAGAGTTCAAATTAAATATAAAAAAATACATTATTCTGCTTTTTAATATATGGGTATTTCCATAGTCACGTTTGCGACAGTCGTACGTTTCAATTAGATGAACCAAGAGGAAAACTTCAATATATCAATGAATTTAGCTTACGAATATGTTATATGATTCCAACTTTAAATTCTGCTTTAGGAAGCTTCATAATTAGTAAAAGAGAAGAAAATAATCGAACTACGTTTATATGTACGAGTTATTTGCCTATAACACTATTTGCAAATACTGAACTCACTGTTTATACGTAGACACTACACAACAACAAGTTTGCGGTCAGATGGCAACTGTAAGGCTACACCAAAAAACTTTACCATCACTGATGGTAAAGAAAATTAACCCTTTTCAAACAACTCATTTTCACGATAATAAAAATATACGGCAATATTTCACATTGGTATTGGCAAATAACACACTCGTGTAAACGTACTAGTAATATGACAAAAACAGAAGTTATTTTTTTTTTTTTTGGACCAGCACTCAGGAGATGAGGGTGGCGATGGCAGGGTGGATGGTAGTTTGCACGTTGACTACAAAACCAAAAACAGACCTGGGTTCAACACCAGTTTCGGACTAAAAATTATAAAATAAAAAGAAACACCTCGCATTTTTCTGACGTGCATTAGTGTGCCTTTGTGTGTCAGTTGTTGCCGGAAGGTTTCACTGAACCATACCGGCTTCAGCTGATAGCAATCCACAATCACATCAGAACGCCCTCCCTCGTCGGTATTGTGCAGCACCGGCGAAGTAAAATAATATTAAAAATGGCTACTAAATCGAAGCTTCAGCACTGCCACGAGTATAAACAAAGAACGTGCAAAAGCAAAACTGTAAAATAATTAATTAAGCTTCACCTCCTGTCGTTTCTCCTACTATCCCTTTCCTATAGTTCCAGCACAATGCTTCGCATGTGTAGGAGTCATCTCCTGAGTGCTGGTCCCAGATAAAAAATAAAACATGTGCAGGGTGTGGTGAGCTGCACGGCTCCGATGAGTGCAACAAACCACGAGATTACGGAAAGGCCAAAAAATGCTGCAACTGCGGTGGAAATCATACAGCCAATTACAGGGGCTGCCCAGTTTACTCTATTGTTAAAAAATCAATGGAGAAAAAATAACATACTCCGCCGATAAACATGCTAAATCAGTTACGCAGGAAAAATACCAACCAGGTTTCATTCGCTAACGTTTTAAAGGCTAATACAAGCTATTAGACAGTTTACGTATGCTAACGCATTGAAGGCAACTCAACTTTTGCCGCAAAACCAATGTTAAAATGCAGTCTACACTTTTGCAGGCTATATTTAAAGGACCATGAACATAACAATTTGTTTCTGGAACGCAAACGGCATCGGCCAACATAAAAACGAACTAGAATACTTTCTTATGGGCAGACGAATTGACGTAATGCTCATATCTGAGACCCATCTGAAGTTTCGAAGCTTCTTTAAAATAAATGGCTATACTATGATATTAAGGACTCCAGAGGCAGAGCTTGTGGCGGTTCAGCAATACTAATAAAGTCGCGACTTAAACACCATTTATTAGGCGACTTATTTGAAGACTATCTTCAAGCAAGAAATATTTGCGTCGAAAATTTTAATCAAAATCTGGTCATCTCATCGATATAATCTCCGCCTAGATTTTCAATCTCTGAAAGTCAATACAGCACATTTTATAAATCACTGGAGTATTGGGGCCTACCTTTTATTTAATATAAGTATATACCTCTGATATGCCTTTGAACAGTAATATTCACACATCAACATTCGCAGACAATACAGCCTTTATAAGTATCCACGAAAACTCTCACACAGCATCTAGCTTTCTACAGAAGTACATAAGTCAGTTGGAAATATGGCTGAAGCAATGGAGAATAAACGTGAATGAGCAAAAATGCGTGCACATTACGTTTACGCTGCGTAGGGACACATGTACACCCATTCAGATAAATAAAAAACGTATACCGCAACATTCCGAGTTGAAATATCTTGGAATGCACCTTGACCGTTGTCAAACATGGAAGACACATATAGAAGCTAAGTGCACCCAAATGTAATTGAAAGTAGCTCAACTAAACTGGCTTACAGGCAGAAACTCCAGACTCAGCTTAGACTGCAAACTTCTCCTCTATAACTCGATTCTAAAACCAATATGGTGCTATGGTATTCAGTTATGGGTTACTGCTTCAGCAACAAATATTGAAAAAATTCAAAAATTTTTCACATAATTACAGCCGGCCCCCGGTATGTGAAAAATTCGCGCATCCACAAAGATCTAGATGTCCCGATGGTATGTGTGTTTTCGAAACATTTGAGAACTTATGTAAAGAAGCTTCAGTTACATCCTAACCCACTAGCACGTAATATCCTAAACTATAGAGGACATATTCTGTTGAAGAGGAAGGACACCCTTGCTCTCAGCAAGGGTGCTTTCCTAAACAGCTCTGAGCAATCTTCACAAACACCATAAATTGCTGCACACTCTTTTTTAAGTCCCTCTTGTGTTTTTCAATTTTCTTGCCTTAAAATCGTTTGTACGATGGAGGTTATATCGGGTCATTTCTTGGTACAATAACATCTGAAGGACATTTAGAAAAAATGCCTTCGACACTGAAACCTTCCGACAACAACTGACACAAAGACACACAAATGCACATAAGAAAAATTGCGAGATGTTTTTAGGAGTCTGAAACTGGGCTTGAACCCAGGAAAATTTTCGTTTTGTAGTCAACGTGCAGACTACTTCGACCATCGCCACCCTCTCATTTCAAAGAGACTAAAAACTATGTGAATTTCGCTACTTTCTTCTTTTAAAACGTTTTTAGATGGAGTATTAACAGATTGTTACACAAGACTTGTGTATAGCAAAATTTTTTTTTATTTTTTTTTTATCTTGGACCAACACTCAGGAGATAACCCCTACACTTGCGATGCATTGTGCTGGAACTAGAGGAATGGTATAGTAGGAGAAATGACAGGAAGTGAAGCTTCAGTATCTTAGAACTCTGCTTTTGCACGTTCCTGTTTTTGTTTTTTTTTTATAACAGTGTTGTAGCGTCTCTGATGTCAAGGAGACATATTAAATTTTGAAGCTTGGTTTAGTAGCCTTTTTTAATAATTATTTTACTTCGCCGGTGCTACACAATTCCGATTTCTAGATATCTAAGACCTTGCTATAAAAGTACTGATAACTTTTTTAATTTTCGATCTCAGGTTTTATTGTATTCGAGTGTATCGACCAACTTGTATGTATAAAAACCTTTGGATCTGCATGTATGGTCATCAACTCTGGCGGCGGTCACTTAGCCCATATAATAAGCAGTACCAAAATTTGTCTTAAAAAAAATTACAGCAAAAGAACATCTTTTACTTTTTTTTCATTACTTTTGGTCCACCCAATGAATATTTCTTCAAAATTCTGAGTGTTTCTGAAATATTTACAATTTTTAAAGTTATGTCGAGTGCTATTTCAAATCTATTAGACAATTTATCAGAGAATAATTTTATGTATAATTTGTAACCAAGTTACAATCAATTCCGCTGTTTTTTTATGTTTCGGAGTAAAAAATTATCTATGTATGTACATACAAAATGTATGTTATAACATTTCGAAAATTTTGATTATCGCTGTTGTTGTGTTGTTTTACGTGACGTTACAATTCTGATATAAATATATTTCACATTTATTTGTAACGCATTTCGAGATAATCGAATGCAAAGTCACAAAAGAGCAACTTTTATCATTTGGATATTTCTTTTGTACGTTTTGTTTTGATAAACATTCTTAAAGAAAGGCATTGTAAATCAATCAATTGTTCTCTAAAATCTTTCTAAGGGTACAAAGGGTCAAAAATGAATGCATAAGAAACTATGCGATTATAAATACCTGTAAAACTTTTGATTTGCAAAATCGCATATTTCAGAAAGCTCATCAAATATGAGAAGAAACATTTTAATCTCTAAAGGGCGTTTCACATTATAATACTTTGTATTAATACATGTCAAAAATTCAAGTATTACGTGAAAGTGGAATACTGTGAATGCAATGTGTTATGAAAATGGCAAATAATATGGTAATACATTTGACGTCCCATAAGCCTTCAGCGTTTCTTACTTTTTATTCTATTTTTTTATTTATTCTATTTATTTTATTTCTTATTTTTTATTCTTCTATTGTTTTCAGTTCATTTGATGCATTTTTGTTAGTTTACTGTAAAAAAACATTATATTTTTTGATAAAAAAAGTGGAAAAAGTGGAAAAAGTAAGAAATAGAACATCTTTATGATTTTGCGCTATGAACAACTGGAAATGGTAATTTATCAATATTTTCACGAAAAATTTGCACTTTCACAAGGCCAAAACTGCCTGAAGGAGCGTTCCAATGCTTTTGCGATGTACTAGAGAGTTCTTAACTATTGTCTTGGCTACAATTTTTGTCTTAGTATTGGATCGAAAATCTCAATGTTTTGGCTGTTATAGGCCAAAATATCCAAAAAAAAACGTGACAAAAGTCTGATCAAGTCAAAATGCGCCAGCTCGATTTTCACCATAGACGTATGGTCTAGTGTACTTTTTTTCTTAGTACAATCCCAAGAATCAGAAACGCGAAGCGCCCATTAAGATTTTCAAATCGCCCCACCCTATTGTATATTACAAAAGCTAATAAAATAACAAAATGACAAAAAAAAATCATTCACATCGAAACCGGGTTTGTTCTTACTAGTTATACTTTTCATTTTATTTCAAGTGGATAGTGTGAAACCAAAATGTAATATTACTTTAGATTTTTTGGCAGTAGCACCAAATCTTATTAGATTTCTGTCTCAAAAAGTATTATCATTGTCGTAAGACTTGTATTATAGTGTGAAAGGGCGTTGAGTACTTATAAGAAACAAATACAAGACGCATGAATATTTTAGTATTCTTGAAATAGAGGTAAATTTAAAGCAAAATAGAAACGCAACAGTATTATTTGCAAATTTATGTAATAGAAGTTAAAAATTTTTCTTTTAAATCTCTACTCGTTAAAGCTTAACTGTACTGTAAATCACAAATATCTTATACTTTAATAGATTTCTGGTATTTTTTTTCTTGGTCCGGCACTCAGGCGATGACATGCGATGCATTGTGCCGGAACTGGAAAATAAGGTTTTTGGAGAGAGGATAGAAGGAAGAGTGTTTATGGACATCCGATTTAAATTTTTCCCCGTCAAAGTGACAGACAACGAAAACAAAAAATTTAAAGAATTCTTTACAAAAACAATTTCGAATATACTGAACCTCTCTGTTTTTTAAATGATATGAATTGGTAATATTAAATGAAAATCGCAAAAGCTATACTCTATCGTATTTATTTAAAAACTTACCTAGAATTTTTTAAATATTTTTTTCGAATTCAGCAAGACCAAAATCATATAGACTGACCATCAAAAAATTTTGTCCAGCTAAATTCGGGATCCATCCCACTGTGCTTCACATAGGGTAATGTGACATAAATTTCCAGACTTGCGTCGTTAATGGGGACCGGGGAAATACAACTCAATCCAAAACGATGCAAATCGGACCACTTTTTTCTATACTATTCTATTTACTGATTTCACTTTGTATAAGTATATCTTGATTGTTTGCTTTGCAATGAGCAAAATACATCAATTAATTCGATAATAAAAAAATTTTTCCTCCATTATTAATGCGTCACAACTACAATGTTCCTTCAAAGTTACCAGAAAATAAAATTAATATTGACAATAACAATGCCACAATACGTCAAACTGCTTCAATACTGTGATGAATATCAAAAGCAAAGTATTGTTCAGTGACTAGTGATTACACTATGATTGAGTTTAGACGAGGAACATTTGGAAGGGAAACATTTAGTTTGGAAGTAAATTAGGGGTTTTTTTTCGGTACTCGGCGACAGTCTTCGTTTTCGTTGCTTACAACAATAACAATAATAATGGAATGTCGCCGGCAACATTTTCGCCTGTGTGAAAGCGAATGAAAAAAGTAAAGAGAATTCCAGATGTTTTTTCCAAATGTTTTCTCGTCTAAACTCGGACTATGTTCACCCGACAATATGAACCACTTGGTTCACTCTCTGAACCACGATTGCCAGCCAAGCTGTTCACACGACAGTTCTTAGTTCAGTTTGGCACTTCGTTTTCTCAATTTTCTTCTTTTTTTGCATTTTTTATACATATGTATGTACATATGTATGTATATTATTTATTATTTTTGTACGAGTTTTCATTTATTTTATTCTAGTTTTTTTTGTTGTTTCTTTATTTATATTTTGTTTACTTTTTCAGTTAGTTCAGATAAAATAGCGATAATTTGTTATCAAAATTAGAAATTATAATAATTTGTACGTGGTTTGTACTTGGTGTTTTGTATGGCGAACCAAGTAGTTTCAATCATGGTTGAGGTACGAACCACGAATATTGTTGACCGTGTGAATATAGTATTAGAGACCTGCAAGAATTGCAAAAAATTTATAAAATTTTACATTCACACTTTGTATGAATTGCGACTCTTGACTCAATGCATTCGTCTGTTCGCATTCAGTTTATTGTTGTTTGTTAATTGTGGAGTCAAAACTCCTGTAAATTGCATGAAAGTTTACACGGCCTGACAAGAGTTTATTTTCACAATGTTGGCCAGAGAATAACAACTAAAAAATTGTTTTATTTCTTTTTAATGAAGATTTGTCAATAACATAACGAGTTGAATTTTAATCGAACATTGTAGCATTGAACTCTATTAGTATTGTTTATGTTTTAAAACTTCATTAATCGAGGGATTATTATATTGTGTTTTGTTCGGTTGTCCCGTGTTGTTTTTTTTTTGCGAATTTAGAAATATATAGTAAGTTAAAAAAAAACAAGTCTCTGTTGCTGAACGGCGTTTACAGCGATGTAAGTCATCACACGACCAAATTGTGCTAACCAATAACAAATAATTAATTATTTAATGCGCATGTTTCATTTAAGTGTTAAATGAGAATATAAATAATAAATAGCCATGTGTAAATAAAAATAAGTAGAAAAACAAAAGAAAACACGAAATGTTAAATAAGAATATTATTTAAAAATTAATAAAATCAGCTTTTAACAGAGGCCGTATTAACACAGTTTTTTAACCATGTCGAATTTCATCAATTTCGTCATTTAATAATAATAATGCTTATATGTAAATTTGTATGTAGTATGTATGTATGTATATTAGAGTGGCGACGATTTGTTAGGCAATTTATTCAAATGGTGATATCAATGACCCAATTCACACTAGAAAATTTTTAAACCGTACAATTTTTGTTCTTTTCATCTGGTACAAAATGTATACGTATTAAAGGGCTGCACAACATGTTCTAAAATACACATTTCACTACTATGCAGTAGTTCCAAAGACTGTATTTTAGTTGAGTCTTTACAATAAATCAAGTACTACATAATTTGAAAAACCTTTGGCTACAGTGCTTGACAGTATTTGAGTTTTATTTTATAGTAAAAATCAAAACAAAACATCAGTGTGAAGCAAATAAACCGCTAACCATAGTAAGCATAGCGAGTGCAGTAGAACATTTACAAAAAAAATGAGAATTCAGTGTTTTACAATACATATAAATGTCTATTTCCTCTTAAAAGTCAATCGCCCACTTAATTTTCGAATTTTCTTTTTCGTTGTGTAGAAATAAATTATCCGAAGAACAATTGTATCATCCCCTTCGCAAATCATCTTTTCTCACATTATGCTGAGAACTCAATTGAAACGAACTACAAATTACGTCTTGCACAACGAGTTCGTCGCTAATAGTTCGTTGCGTAAATTCTCAGTGTGGCACACAATTACGCCGAAAAAATTAGTGCTGTCATAATCACATATTTCGGCGATACTTTCAATATTTTTCTAATCTTTCGATGGCTGATTGTATAGCATTCAAATTTTTACTTCTTGAATTATGAATTCACTTGTATCCATATTATTAAAACTTGGTTTTTATATGACAGGTGATAGTGTTACCGAAAAAAAAATATTTGAAAGAATTAAACATTAAAACAAAAATGAAGGTCTCGCGTGGAAGTAAAATGGTACGGAAATATCCACATAATATGTGACATTCATTACATTTGAGTCATAGTGCCGGTTTTTAGAAAACCAAAGAAAAAATTCGTTAATGTATTTATATTGATAACAGCAATAAAATTAAAAAAAATTGTTTTCAATGTAAATACACGAACGAATTCTTTCAACCGTTTTCTAAAAACAAACGGTAAATTTTGATTTATATAAAATAACGTAATATGTCCTATGTCTGTGTACTTTTTTTTAACATAAAACGCCAAAATATTATATATGCGCAACTATGTATGCAGCACTAATACTCAATACAAAAAAAAAATTAATAAATTAAAACAACAAACTGAAGTAAACCCACTACTTCAATTGATTTTACTTCAGCGATGTTAAATTAAATTTCATTATATTTCAGTTGGTTCTACTTTTGTTTATTTCTGTTGTTTTGTAATATTATAATACAGTATTTGTTTATATGTATAAAACATTTCGGGATTGAAGTGTTTGTTTTGAAATGTGAAAGAAGAAAATGGATAGTGCTTGAAATTATTACGATGTTTTGCAAAACATTTTTATTGTGCTTGCGCAGCCCTCTAATACGTAGTAGATTGTTGAAAAATTATGCAAATCAAAAATTCTTCCCTTCACCGAATTTGCCAACAAGGTGCCATGTTATGTCAGCATAATTGTTCTAGTGTGAATATGGTCAATAAGAAAAACTATATTTTTATATAATACTAGCTACACACGGTGTGCTTCGCTACCGCACACAAACTTATCTTATCTCGCCTATTTTGTATAGATATTGTCACGGTAAGCCATCTGCATGAAATGTGAATACTTCTACTGTTATATCAACCAAAAAATAAAAAAAGGTTCAAAACGCACTTTTGCTGAAAAGTGCCCATTCACTTCAGGTTTTCTTCTCAACCATTTTCTCATTTGGTACCCATATCATCGAAGTGGGTAAAAAATAGTCGCCCGCCATATTGTGTTTGCAGAGATATCTTTATATTTTATGTTCCTTTCAAAAATCCTTTTAATTTGATACCCATATCATGGCGGTGTTTAAAGATAGTAAAAAATGTGCATCATAAGCACTATTTAAATGGGATAAATGTATAAAGGTACAATTTCACTCCATATATTTTCGCATTTCGAAAAAAGTAAGATCACACACTCGCAATTTTTTCTAGAAGAAAATATTACGGATAAAACCTTTGCTTTATATTCAATACATTGAGAGATATGGTTGTAACGAGAAATACCAAAATAGTTTCTTTTTTATGCATTTAAAGCATTTATATGCTTTTATAATTTTTATTCCATTTGGATTAGTTTTTGAGATATATATTATTGATTTTACCCGTTTTTATCCTTTTTTTCTTCAAAAAATCCCTTCTTAGTGAATCTAAGCATGGAAAGGAGTTTCCATACCGAATTTCAACCGATGATGAAAAAAAATTTTTCCATTTGAAAAAAGAAGTTTGGAAATTGATTCAGAAATGATGAACTTATTTGATATTCACTTTTTAAAGTCGGGCACTTAGCCCCCTCTCAAATTTCGACAATAATGGAGCTTTCCCATATGCAAAAATAATTTTGAACATTGGTCCACAAATAGCGAAGTTATTCGATCAATTTTTAGGGCGCCCAATTGGGAGGGACAAAGCCCACTTGTCCAATTCCGCCCACTTTGTTACTGGTGCTTTTTACTGACCATTAAGTTACACAGACCAAATAGAGAAACTTTAGCTTTAACCGTTCTCTAGATATAACGAAATCAATATTTAGTTTGTATGGGAGGTACCACGCCCACTTGTCCAACCCCTCCCAATTGTTGACTAATGATTTCTTTCAACTAGTCTTTTCAACCATATTCAGAACCTTTCACTTTAACCGTTCTCAAGATATATGTACAAAAATAAATATTCACTTAGTATGGGCGTGGGTAATTTATATAGCATATAGTTCTTCCAGATATATAGAGCGATACTGTGAAAATTTCAAGCAAATCGGTTAAGCAGTTTAGCTGTCTATAAGGCACAAACATACATAAATGTCATTTTTATAAGATAAATATAAGATAAATAATATAAACATTTTTATAAGTTTGACTACCCGATTGAAGTAATAGGTCCCTTCGATCGCCCCAAAAATATGTGCAAATTTTTGCAAATTACTACTAAAAACCATTTGTAAACACAAAAATTTACAAACAAAAGCACCAAAATGACAGTTCTTTTCTGAGAGTCTGCGAAATTTTATTGAAAGAATTTTTGCCAGTAAAATGAACTGGATGAGAAAAACATATTGTCCAAAAATAAACAAAATTAAGCAATGAAAAGTTTACAATTTTTCATAGAAATATTTAACAAAACGAAAAGCTAAATTAAAATTGTAACAAAAACTAAAAATAATAGTTTTCAATGTGAAGCAAATTAAAGATGAGAATACAATATCCAGTTTTCTCTTTTATAATCGATGTCCAAACTTTTCTTAAAATTGTTTTGCTTATGTACATTAATTCCTTAGACACGAAAAAAAACGTATATGTATATTTAGCGTTGTGAATACCACAACTTTGGTATTGATATATTTTCGCATCACATTTAAACAGAAACACACTAAAATATCATATGGCAAGTAAAAAAAGTTTAAAACCTTATGCAGCACTTCCATTTAAATACATACACTTCGAAAGTAGTCGAAATTAGATAGTAGTAGTCACATATTTTTAAAACACTATGCTTTTTAGTAACCAGCTGTCTTGAATAACCTACAAATTTTGCAAATTTTTCCATTCGTTTACTTTGTTGTGTTGGCGACATTTTTGAGTGATTTTTTTAAATTAAAAAAAATTTATTCAACTACTGGATTTTACTGGGAATGTAAACGAATGAACCTAATATTCATTTCCATACATCGCTAACCACAAAGTGGTGTCGGAATTGCCAGAATAAAAATACAAAAATTCATTGAAAGTTTTATTAGTTAACATACTATTTATGTATACGTTTTTTAACAACGCTTTGTTAGCCCTAAACTTTTTGTTAACAAACATGTTAGATTAGGTTAGGTTAGAAGGCAGTCCACCAAGATGTGAACACAGAAGTAGCACCGTAGGTGCCTAGCAAAGTAGAAACGATATGACTTCACAGCTACCCTGTGTCATTCACCTGTCTCACTAAGTCCGTCAGATCCAATCGGGAGCACAGCCCTAAGTTGTCAAAGAAAGGCGCCCCAAGGAATCTCAGCCTCGACTTAGTCAGACCGGAGCACTCACAGAGAAAGTGTACAACAGTCTCTCTCTCCGAATCCTCCTCACAGCCCTTACAGCGGGCATTGAACGGAATGCCCATCCTCTCAGTATGGAAATGCTCAGGAGTTCCGAGTTATACGTAAATCATACCGCGGCCACAGAGCTCTAGCTATGGCGCAGTCGCAGATGGAACCTTACCTCTCCTGAACCTTCCCCTATAAACTTCCACTATCCGTATCTTCGCAACAGCAAAAGGAACCCCTATGTCAGAAATAATAGCAGCGAACCAGCCGAACCCAGTCCCGCCAGTTCATCAGGCATCTCATTCCGAATGGTGTTCCTATGCCCCGGAACCCACACAAAGGGAACGGCACAGAAATCTCGGACGACAGCCAGCTCCTCCCTACACTCCTCCCTTCGAGATCAGAAGCCCGGCGACATCAACGCCGCCTAACTATCGGAAGGAATAGCAACAGTACCCTCCACCACGCGCAGCCTTCTCAGCATCAGCCAGGCCCTAACTAACATATACTTTAAGGCTGAATTTAGTTTTTTTTATTAATATAGCTGTACGAGTTTCAGCAACAAAAGATATTTAATCTTTTATACATTAAAAGTTGCATTTGGTTTGCACTTTCCATGATCGACACAATCGGGTTTTTACATTGGCCACACACTTTGCGTCTTGAAGGTTTCTTTTGCTCTTCTCTTGGTAATACATATAGTAAGCATCTCTCACTTTTAAATGCCCACAATTATCTTTTTCTACTGGGACAAAATCTTCCATTGTTGAGCTTTTCAGTCCACAAATGGGGACATCCATCCCTTATGTATTTATTATGCAATTTGACCGCGCTCCAGCTTTCCGGTATTACGGTAAAAAATGTTTATGTTCATCTTTTTAGTATTTTGATTAGGGCTCCCGCAATCGTTGTATTAGTTTTCTTCCATATGCACACAAAATGCGCCGCACATTTTAAGAGCGGCACGCAAAATGTGCTGCACATTTCAAGAGCGGCACGCAAAATGGCCTGCACATTTCAAGAGCGGCACGCAAAATTTGCTCCGCACATTTCAAGAGCGGCACGCAAAATTTGCTGCACATTTCAAGAGCGGCACGCAAAATTTGCTGCACATTTCAAGAGCGGCACACAAAAATGTGCGGCATATTTTAAGAGCGGCACACAAAATGTGCGGCAGTATTTGGCACATGCACATGTACCATGTATAGAATTTTGGCACGTGCTGCACACTCACTCTCAAATCCGTACCCTGGGCAGAGTACACGTTTAGGGGTTACTCACAGTATAATCTCTAATTTCAAATACTTCGTACCCCTGAAATAATTTGTCACAATGCCATTATTCACCCCTATCACGAATAAAAGTGAAATTTTTATTCACGTAAAATTTTCATTCCCCTCGAGGTGAAAATTGGTATCATGAAATTCAGGTGGAATTTTTTCAACGTTCTCATTCTCTGTGAATGCAGAAAAGTGAAGAAGATTTCAAAAACATACAAATTAATTAAAAAGACAACCAATTTAAATTTAATGCGGAAATAAAAATTCGTGCGTTTAAGTCTTAAGTTGTGTTTTTAAGTTAAATAGTCACCCGCATTATTGGTATTGCATTTGAACAATAAAAGTAACTGAATTCAAAAATTAACCGAAAGCGTGAAAATTATGGAGTTTAAAATAAAATAAATACAAATAGCGTACTCCAACAAATTAAATAAAATGTTTAGGCTTGGAACTATGATGCAGTTCACGTTAATCCGTAAAACAACTCCAAAATTGGAACGCAATATCTTTGTATACTGTTAACAAAACACACTCAATTGGTCTGTTGGTTTGCATTTTATTTGTTTTCTTATGTATGTTTCTACTATAATAGCTGACATTGATATAAAAAAAAATATTTATCAAAATATATAAATGAAAGAAGAATTTACTTACATTTTGCATATATGTATTTCCCCAGCAAAAATCAAGTGAATAAATTAAAGTGAAAAGTAAAAAAACTCGCGTGAGAAAAATCGTTCACGATAGGTGGGAAATTGATTGATGATTGCAAATACGTGAAAAGGGAAATAATTACGAGGGAAATATTATTCATGATAAGGGTAATTATTAATGTATTATATTGTTCTTTTTTTCCGATATTTTAATCAAATTTATGTAAACCCGAAACTGTGAAAAAAAAATTTTTTTTTTTAATTTTAACTAAAGAGTCACTCCTGTAAAACAACACTACTTTAATTAAGAAATATAAAAAATTCGACCTACACAAATGAAATATTGAAAAAACAAATAAAACTAAATTACAAAATCATTAAAAATCCATGTTAAGTAACTTAAGTGATTCATTATGGTACGTAGTATATCCGTCCGTCTGCCCGTCTATCTGGTTGTTCTAAAAATGGATATTAAGACAAATTACGAAATAAAATCACAACAATAACAAAATACTCAATGCACAACACACTTTGTTAACTTTTCTAATTAAAAAATTGCAAAAATTGCAACAGACAGACAGACAGCGTTTGTTGCATCAAATAGAATTAAAAGGCAATGACAGTCTGTCATTGCAGCAGTTGTACAAAAACGTAACGTATTCATATACAATATATCTAATTATATTTGAATTTTTAATTATATTGTAATAAAATTATAGGCTGGCTATAAAAAAAATTATTAAAATACATATATTTTTTTTATGAAAACATGAATCAGGCACGATTATGCATGACAAAGCAAGTTTTCTATTTTACTTCATTCAACTACTTATTTTATTCTTATTTATCTATTAACTTATTACTAATTTTTTGTTCCAAACGAACATATTAGGTGGGCAGTAGCTGTGGTAGAGATGGCGACATCAACTCTATGAGCGTTGGCTGCGAGAATATTAATTAAAACTATTCAATTTGTTTGTTTTTGTTTCTGCGTGGCAGAAGTATCGTTTTTTTTTTTTTTTTGGAGATTTTATTGAAGAAATATTTACAAAACTTATGAAAAAAGCAGCAATATACATATGTACATACAAAAAAAACAAAGGAAAAGCTTTGATGCATAAGCAACGGTTCGTTTAAAATTTGGTAACATAAATTCTCTAATAGATTTTTGCAAACACTTGTAAATATGAAATGTGCAACTAAAGCGTTCATTAGAGTTGTGTCGTTCAGCTCTGAGCTAGTTCAATTTATCGATTTAGTAAACTGAGCGAAGTGAGCGCTCACTTTTTTTGATGATTCTAGTTCAGTGAAGAGCGCTTGCCATGTTTTTTTTTCGTTCATTTTATTGGTTCATACCATACCAGAACCAAAAAATTTTTTTAAATAAAATTTATATGATGCCAGATGCAAATATTTCACGTCATTGGCCATAGTCCAAACACTATTTTTTCTTAAATAAATTTGTCTTGTAGCTTGTATTTATTTGATTTAAATTTCGATACTTGAATAATAATAATCTAAATTTTATTAAAATTTTTTATATATATATATTAGCCTATGTAAAACATTTCACAAATTTCGCTAAAATAACAAATTTCAGCACCAAAAACATATTTTCTCTTTCTACTACTGATTAAAGCTGCCTTGGTGCTGTATTTGATTGAATCAAATGAGCTGAAAAAATCAGTTCAGAAACAAAATCAACTGAGCGAAAAATTCAACTGAGCATCAAAATCAAATGAGCTAAAAGTCAACTGATACTACTGAACTACTGAACGAACTAAACGAACCAGCTCACCAAAAAGAGCTGAACTGAAAAGAACGCTCACTTCAAAGAGCTCATGAACCCAACTCTAGCGTTAATTCATTCACGGTCGCAAAGTTGGGTGCAAGAATTAATTAAATATTTTATCCACTGACAGTGAAATTAAACACTGCTCCTTAGGAGTTTAATTGTGCAAAACGCAAAACAAAACTGGACGTTGCATAACATTTCAATGTTAACTTTTACCACAAACGTTTTACTTTCCAAAATCGTAATCACTGCAATTCTTTTCACTCATACATTGCTTTTGAGGTTTTTATTTTTCTATAAATTTGTTGCCTCAATTTACTGCATTTTGAAAAGAAATTCCATATACTACATATGTATGTATGTATAACTCCCATTATTTTTGCCGGCACTGTATTTTATAAGTAAAATGTGCACATACATAAACGCCTTCTATGCATTTATAAACATTTTATAAAAATAGAAAAGTGTTTGAAACATGAAAAAAAATACTTGGTGCCACGCATTTTTTGTCTTTCTTTTCTCTTCTTAAGTTGCAACTGCACCGCACACACCTCGAAACACCAATAAATATTTCACTTGAAGTGTTAAACCGAATTTATGTGTGTGCGTTTATTTTTCCTTTGAAGCGAAAATTACATCTAAAATTAAATGTAAATTAATATTTACGATATTTATTTCTGTATTTTGTTTATTTTTTATAAAAATATGGAAATTGTTTTACATAATTTTTTAAATTTCTTTTGTGTATTGTATTATCTTCTATTTTTTGTGCTTCAATTAATTACAAACCAATTCTTACAACTGTGTACATTATAGATATAGACACTAGTGACGTGATCACAGTAAAAAGTGGACGGAGCTCTCCTCTAGCTCATACTTGTGACAAAGTTGATGGCAAAGAAAGTATTGTGATAGAGCGGGTAAAAATTTAACACACAAGAACCATTTCCTTCAACATTTTATATTTTTTTTATCGGCGAATTAAATTAAAATTTCCAAAGATAAAAAAATAAAACACATATCGCGATTCGAGTTAATTCGAATGTTAATTCGTAGCTCGTAATTATAAATATTGTAAATTATACATAAAAAAACGGAGTAGGAGGAATTGTTAAAAAAAAAATTTAATTGCATTCACGGTACTGAATTTCGTACTAATCGTAGTATTAGTTGGAGCACAGTTTTTGAGATACACTCAACTACAAATCATACTAATTCATTTGAAAGAAATATTTTAAAGACAACATGAATGATGTGGTGGCTTGGTTAGGAAATACATGCAATATTCCGGCATTAAAGTGTAAATAATGTTTTTCTTTAAGTGTTGTCTTTTTAAATATTCAGGGTCCAGTAAATTTGTCACGCGCTTAAAAAGTATTGCATTTGAACGGCTTTAGATGTATAAAATCCACAGGCAGAGCAGAACGCTCTTCATCGTCGGTATTGTAGAGAACTCCAAAATTGGGCTCAATTGGTATGTTGATTTGCATTTTATTTTCTATTTATGTAAGTATGTTGTTTCCACTATAATTGCTGATCTTGATATCAAAAAAATTTGAATTTATCAACATACATACTTATATAAATAAAGGAAGAATTTACAAAAATCAAATGAATAAATTAAAGTGAAAAGTGAAAAAATTCACGGCCAAAAATCATTCACCATAGGGGGCATTTTACTTTGACGTGAAATTATTCACGGTGAATTTATTTACGATTGCAAATTTAAGGAACAGGGAAATATTTGACGTGAAAAAGTATTCATGATAGGGGTGATTGTCAATTTAGAGGCCTTTTTACTATAATTATAGTTATAATTATAGACTTTAAGGTTTTTTCTCTTTTTATTTATTCTCTCTTCGATATTTCGTTAACCTTCGGTTAACATCTTCAGGAAGTTTTTTATTTTAAAATTTTTTCTTTTTTGAAGTTTATATATATAAAAATTTTTCTAACATAACATGTCTCATAAAAATTGTGAAAAGAATATGATTCAAAATATTTTAAAATTTTTTTTACAATATTAACAAAATGTATAAAATTCAAAAATATTTTACAATATTTACATTTAAATATACATTTAAAATATCTTTTTATATATACTTATAATCCCATATATCCACATACATATACATATATATATAAATATACACATATATCCATATACACACAAGGTAGTCATAAAGTTGTATGTTGTAAAATAATAACATGAAAAAATATGACTGTTGTGAGCAACCCATCTGTATTATTCCACTATGCATGCATATCGTGCCATTGTGTATTTAAAAGGCCACTAAGTGTGCGTTAGTAGTAAATGGAGAAATATCTTTAAAAATAAAATCTTTAATGCCAGTGCTTTTTTGGATGTATGTATGTACATATTGTATACAGTCTAAGAAAAAAGTCTAAATACACGTCCTAATTTTCGAGTTTTAGGAAGTTTGTAAAGAAAATGTAAAAAATATGTATGACAATATTTAGGGCACCAATAAGTAAGTTTATTTATAAAATAAAAATGCAATTCATAAATACTGTAAACACAGTAATAACAAAAACGTTAAAAAATCGTAGGAAAAAAGTCTACATACAGTGTGGAACCTCCACGTAGTAAATGGAAATTTAAGAACAAAAGCAGGAAAACAACCGTTATTTTTTGTTGTAATTGCTTTTACAAGCACTATATTCATTTTAATTGAGAAAGTGATATCTTAAGAAGACAATATTTAAACTTTAATCGTCGAAAATGGAAAAAAGAAAAGAGATAGAGATTTCAGTTAGAAATTTAGTGGTTAATCTGCGGAAAGAAGGTAAATCTCTTGGAGAAATTTCAAAAATAAATAAAAATATTATCCGAAATTATAAAATGACAAATAGTACTGAAAATAGACCACGAACTGGTAGACCAAGAAAGCTTTCAAGATGCGATGTGAGCAGCATTCTAAAAGAAGTCAATCGGGATCCAAAGTTAAGTGCCCCAAAATTGGCGGAACACATTGAAAAATGTTCTAACATTATTGTTACACCAAGAACAGTTATAAACGCTTTACACGAGAACGGCATTAAAAGCAGACTAGCACGAAAAAAGCCATTACTTTCAGCAAAAAACCGTAAACTTCGACTTGAGTTTGCTAAGGCGCATCTAAACAAGGATATGGATTTTTGGAAACGCGTTATATTTACTGATGAAAGTAAATACAACATTTTTGGAAATGATGGTCGATCCAACGTTTGGAGAAAACCTAACACTGCGCTTGATCCAAAAAATATTATACCTACAGTGAAACATGGTGGTGGCAGTGTTATGGTTTGGGGGGCTATGGCATCATCTGGAGTGGGTCGGATGGTGTTTGTCGAAGGCAATATGGATCGCTATCAATATAAAAGTATATTGGAACAAAATCTAAAGTCATCCGTTGATAGTTTAGGCCTGGGCTATCAGTTGGTTTTCCAACAAGACAACGATCCGAAGCATACCGCTCACGTTGTTCGACACTGGCTTTTGTATTATGCTCCAACGCAACTGAATTCTCCACCACAATCACCAGATTTGAATCCGATCGAGCACGTATGGGAAGTTCTCGAAAAAATGGTGCGAAAATATGACATAAGCAGTCGCCAAAGTCTGAAAACTGCTCTTGTACGCGCATGGGCTGAAATCACACCAGATATAACAGCAAATTTGGTTAATTTGATGCCCCGTCGTCTTCAAGCAGTAATTGATGCCCAGGGTGGACCTGGGCCTGTGTTTTTATATTAAAAACGTTAACTTAATGTTTAATTTTGTTGCTGTATGTAGACTTTTTTCCTGCGAGTTTTATATGGTTTTGTTGTTTTTGTTTTTATAATACTTTTGAATTACATTTTTAATTTAAAAACAAAACTATTTATTGGTGCCTTAAATGTTACAATAAAATTTTCCATTTAATTCTTTACAAATTTCTTAAAAATCTAAAATAAGGGGGTGTATTTAGACTTTTTTCTTAGACTGTATGTAAATACATATGTACATATGAATATATTTTTGGAAAGCAACACTAAAAATATTGGTTTTATAACTTGTTCTAAATAAACGCATATTAAATCCCAAAAGATGAACGAATTTGCTTTTGGGCCTTAAACTAACAATGGGTTGAATACCTATAAGAACTTGACTGCGATAAATACATATGTTTTACAGACAGTTTTTACGATCCTAAAGCGTATGCTACACGATTACTGTTCAGCTTCAATATTTGTCATTGTGTGCGTTATTTTACAAAAAATAGTCACACATATAGTACGCATAAGGATAAGATGCAGTAAAAAAAATTTTTGGCCTGACTGGATGATATTGAACCAAGGATTTTCTAGTTGCATGGTCAACGCGCTAACTAATCAGCTAACAGCAGCCAGAATGCTGAACCTTCGATTGTGGAATAACATAAAATACACTGATTTCATTCACTCGTCCGACAATCGTCAAAAAGTATCGCAAAACCAACATTCAAATGGGTAGAATACAATTAGGGTGCAATAACAATCTTTCAATGGTCGTCAGAATGCTTAAGCAACGATTGAAGTCGACTACGATCGTTGACTACTAACAATCTTGCAATGCTCGTCTAAACGATTCACTTGTTCCACAATCATGAAAATAACTGGCAGAAGCATGATTTGGAAAGTTAAAATGTAATTCAATTTAACAACCGTCTAGACGATTGCGAGCATTTCGGGCCTTTCTTTTTAATCCACAATCTTCCAAGTGCCTGCTGGGTAGAATTTGCGATTAAAACAAAAAAAAAATTTGTTCGTGTATTTACATTGAAAACAAAAACAATTTATTTTAAAGAACTTATCTTTTAATTTTTTAAAAACACAGTTAAGTGGCTTAAACACTGCGTATTCACTTAATTGCGCATAAAATCAAACTTTTATTATTTACGTCTTCTTTGAATCCCAGTACCCATAGTTTTGTTCTTAATGTTAAGAGATATGAATTATTTGCACTTTATTTTATTTTATATTTTTAATTGTTGACAACAAACAAAAAAAACTTACATACTATATGTATGTATGTATCTATGTATATATGTATGTATCTATGTATATATGTATATATGTATATACTTATGTATATAATTTAGCATGATAACTACAAAGTTTTTTTCGGTATCAATTTAAGTTGTGCACTTATTTATTTATTTTTTCCACTCAACTATTTAAAGTTTTGTTGTAAAGATTATTAAAAAAAACATTATTTAAAAATACTTTTTATATTATTAAAATTTGTTAATTTTCTTTTGTCCTCAACTATGTGATGTGCATATTTAACAAAAATATATCGCGGTTTTTCTAAAAACCGCTTTTATTTTTATTTAAATTGGAGTAATTAAATTTGTTTTTGATAAGAATACTTTTCACTGAATTTTTTTTTTTTGTTAAAATTTGGAATAACTCTGCGGTTGTCAGGATTAAATTGGAATTATGTATGTAATTTTATTATTTCATGATATTTTTGGTGACATAGAAAACAACGTTAGTGCTCACGCGTTTTATAAGCAGCAACTCGTACGTAATTCAATTTTACTATTTTTGGAATTATTCTTTGAAAATTTATGCAACCTTGAATAGGGTGATTCTGAAACTGCAGCTCATGAATTTTTAACGATTTAAAGAAACAATCTTCGTTAGGACACATTTTCAAAACAAAACTCGAAATAATAATATTGTTGCTGCAAAGAAATATTAATCTCCGTTAATGTAAATTTTATTCAAATTTCTATTTTGTTTAACTGTCAGTTCCATTTTTATCGTCGTCATCGTCATCACAAATTGCTGTCTAAAAATATGCGGAAATCTTTGACGGATGAAAGCACATCAACAATAACAACAGGAACAGCGAATGATTTTAGAAAAGAAATGTGTCGAAGGTTAGAAAAATTTATGAGCGGATAATATTTTAGAAAATCTTACATGTACGAGTATTAACGTTGTGATACTACAATGTTGCAAACTATAATAGCACAGTACATTTTATTGCCATCCCGAAATTGTTTGAGAAAATTATAAATTATAAAATGCCATTAATTTTATCTCCAGCACAGCATGGTTTTAGTCGCGGAAAATCCACTTCTACAAATCTTCTGTAATTAACGTCCTATGTATATAAACGTAGGATTTCGGACTGGTAATCAGACTGATGATGTCAGCAAGCCTTTCGATAAGGTCAACCGTGACATACTGTTAATTAAAATTTGCTACTATTGGTTTCCATAACAACTTTCTAAAATGGATAAGATCCAATTTGAAGTATCGTAAACAATGTGTTATTTTCAACAACTTTAGTTCAAAACTCATCAATGCAACTTCTTTTGTTCCAGAAGAATGCTCTGTTTTTATTTTTATTGTTCATAAACTGTTTTCCTAATGTCATTGAGTATAGTAACATTATAATATGTGCTGACGATGTTAAACTTTATTCAACACTGAAAAAAACAGTCGTCATTGATACAATGAATTTTCAATTTGTAAATGAAATTAATTCATAAAATTCACGAAGACTTTCATATATGAAATAATATTGTTGTCATAAATGCAATGAAAGTATTTTTTTTTTCTTTATAACATTTAAAAATTTTATAACTCAGAAATTTAAAAAATCTTACAAGCTCTGATTAATACTTGATTCACAGTCGTTTCACATTAATGCTTTTTTCTGAGACAAGATTGATATTTAAGCGAGTGCTACACGATCAATGCTCAGCTTCAATATTTGTTATTGTGTGCGTTATTTTATAAAAAATAGTCACACATATACGTATAAGCGTGACTATTTTTATAAAATAACGCACACTATGAGAAATATTGAAGCTGAATATTGATCTTGTGACATTCGCTTTATACATTACCGGCCGGTCTCCTTAAAGGCTGGTCACTGAACAATACCGGCTTCAGCTGATAGCAATCCACAATCGCATCAGAACGCCCTCCTTCGTCGGTATTGTGTAGCACCGGCGAAGTAAAATAATAATAAAAATGGCTACTAAACCGAAGCTTCAGCACTGCTACGAGTATAAAAAAACAAAAGAACGTGCGAAAGCAGAGCTGCAAAATAATTAATTAAGCTTCACCTCCTGTCGTTTCTCCTACTATCCCTTTCCTATAGTTCCCAGCACAATGCTTCGCATGTGTAGAAGTCATCTCCTGAGTGCTGGTCCTAGACAAAAAAATAAAAAATATAGTCTCCGAATTGTTTTTTTAATAACTGTTTCACATATTTTTGAATTATTAATAGTATTTATCCAATAGAGATGGAGTAACCATGGATTCTTTCCATGAATGAATGAAAATTCCAGTTTCAAGCTATTTGTTCATTATATTAAGTAGAGCATTTCCAATTTTATCCCAGGTGTCTAATAGTCACTTTTATTATTCTTAATGTTCTTAGCTACATATATCTCTTAATTCTAATATTGTGATAGTATGCAATTTAAATTTGTGGTTAATTTCAGGTATTTTGTTTTCGTATTGCGCATATTCGTGGAATTTCTTATTTACTGAATGCTGACAACAAAATATCTGTTGAATTTGTCTACTATTTCCATATTTGCCTTATACTCTATTTGATTAAATATCACAGTTTTTATAACATTCCTGGGTTTCTTTATGACTAGCTCTTTAATTGCACTGCACCTTTTGATTCTGATTATTTGTAAATTATAAGTTATTGTTTATAAAATTATTCGTCTCATTCGATTTTAACTTTATATTTCTTTCTTATGTTCATATAGGTTGACCAAGCGACATTGGTATTTTCAAATACGGTTCTTTAGTGTGAGTTCACCTTTTCTAATTTCAACCTTCGGAGTTCATTATTAAACCATTTATTGCTTATTTTTGCGTTTATTTCCTTTTATATTGTACGAGTGCATTTGCCTAAGTTTTTTAGCAATTCTTCAAGACTAAGCCTTTGTTTAAAATTTAATATCACATTTAAATCATTATTAAAGTTTATTCTGTTATATTTGAAGATTTCTAATTCACATTCAATAAATATGTCTATTTATTCATGGTCAGATACATATTTTATTGTGTACATTAGTTTCAGCTGAAATCGATTCATTATTTATTATTATATAATCTGAGTGGCAGTTTTTCTCGTACTATTTCTCTTACGTCTGGTGTTCCGCAGGGGTCTGTTTTGGGTCCTCTTTTGTTTTTCTTATACGTAAATGACTTCCCAAACTGCGTACAATCCAGTATTTGTTCGGTTTGTTTCAAGATTTCGTAGATGAGCTAGAAACAAATATAAACTATTGCCTTGAAAAAATTTGTGTTAGGTAAACTCGCCATCCATAAACTTTTCAAAATCTAAGGTTATTTTCTTTAGTTTATCAGATGATACTTTTCCTGACTTTAACTTGAATATTCGTAATTCTCAAATGGAGTTTGTTAGTCAACATAAATGCTTCGGAGTTATAAATGACCGCCGTTTATTTTTTGAGGCACTTTTTCAATATTTTCAATCATAAAGTCTCTAGTACAAATGCGCTTTTGATTCCTCAGGACATATATATATATATATATATATCAGGTCTTATTCTCATGATTTGTCAATCGTATCCTTGTAGAAATCATTGTTCCAAATTACGTAGAAATCATCGACAATTGTGATGTTGAAAAGTTCAAGTCGAATGTCTACAAACGCTATTTTTTCTACCTCCTACCCATATTTCCCTAGTTCGTGTGCAATGCATTGCATATGTAGGGGCATCCCTCTGAGCACTGATCAAACAAAACATATATACGCAACATTATGCTTGGTTGTGTTTATTTTATTTTTTAGAATGAATTTATTATAACCAAGGGAAGGAATTCTAAAAGTAAACAAAATAAGCTGCACTGCGCTGAGCATTAATGAAAACGTGTCAAGGGCGTATGTGGCGCACAGCACATGTCGATTTAATTTAGTTATACCTCGACCGATTTAAAATTGTATTTAGAAAACTTTTTATTATTTAATTTCAGAAAGGATAATTTAAGGATGCTAGAACAGACTTGCAGCAGCATAAATACAGCTCACCAGAAAAACTATAATAACATGAAAAGTTTACAATTAAATGTATCTGCATTTCAATAAAATAAATTCTATTTAATTTATTCCCAGCAATAAACTACAATTTCCTTTCAAAAGTAGTTTACAAAATAATAACAGTTTGTAAACATTACATTTGCTACTACAAGTTGAGCTTAACACCTGAGCGCAACTGACCCAGAATGTGCGAGTATTCAATTCAGTTGATTTAGCCTCGTTTCTTTATGACCTAATGTGAACACTTGTGAATATTTCAGCCTGGATTGTCAAAGTCGAAAGAGTTATTTGTTGTTTATAACGTGCACGTTATTAAAAAAAATTGATATGCATATAAGTATTTACTTCAAGGGATTCAATTCATATAATTGAGTTATGCAAAAGAAAAATTATTTAGAATGAAACAATGAAATTAAAAAGCTTTACAAAAATCTAAGTAGATTTTAATAAAATTTATGAAGCATTTCAGAAAAATATGTATTGTAGTCTCGCTGACTGTAGGTCTGACGTGTCTGAAAGTGTGTGTCTGTCCACAAGCCCATATAAAAATTTGTGAAAATCATGAAGTATTTGACGAATGAAGGTGAGAGTTTAGTCCCCGTCCATACTGTGAAACATTTGCTGCAAAACTTTTGAGTTTGTGGACGAGAAGGGAAAGAGGAGTGGAAGTATGTACTCTGTTTCATGTACATGCAGTTTTTGTTGAATTTCTTATTTGCATCTTTTGACATGAGGTGTATTTGACGTTTCATTTTATTTCTTTTCGTTTGGTATACTGTTAACATATATCATAATAATAGCTACCCTGTTTTAGTTTACACGTGGTTGTGAAATTTAATCAAAAATTTAAAAAAAAATATAAAATTATATAAAAATTATTATAAAATTTTTCTTCTTAGCGTCCATTTTGCTTCAAATGTCTATCCAAAAAAAAAATATTCACACCTATCACAGGGTAGTTATTTTATATTTACATTCGGTATTGAGAAATGTCAAAAAAAATTAAAAAAAGAAGATAGAAGGGAGGAATAAAAAATACTAAACATGAAGCAAAAGATTCATGTATGGACACTGCTGCAGTTTCAAAAGAGAATTCAAAAAACTTTTGCAGAAAAACTCAACAGTATGGACGGGGACTTAGGCAGCACCTAAAAAACTAAAGACAATTAATTTAAAAAAAAGTTTTTTAGTTTCAAGTTTTGAGAATATGACTTTTTTTTCATACAACATGGTAAACTTTTCTTTTGCAATCAACCAGCCGACACAGTAATACACATGAAAGACTTCTCAATGTTGCCAGAAGTGTTGTTTTGCCTAATTTAAATTCCTGTTGAAAGCAAATTTGAAATTCCTAATATGGCAACATTAAACAAACAGTGTCCGGTTGCATTTGTATTTCCTTGAAAAAAAATTAATGTAGAAAACAAATATACAACAGTAATTAAGTTTACTTTTATCAATTCTAATATAAATTTAGTGCTTTCCCATGCCAACAAAATGATTTTTTATTCCCCACGACCATAAAGAGAGAAACAGAAAAAGTATGCAATTTTAGCCAAAACAGGCCGTCCAAAAACAGAATCGATAATGATAACTTCGATGGCTTAAATATTATTATTTTATTTTCTTTTATTCTTTTTTGTCGTATAAAATTTTAAGGAAAGAATGTAACATTGTTGGAAGGAAGAACTTCTAAAAAGTACCATCGAAATAAAATCAATTCCATTGTATTTACAATAATTGTTGGTCTCGAAGCGGCAACCAATTATTTCTTCATTTGCTTGTGGAATAGTTTGCTCTGTCAAAAGTTGTTTATATGTTACCAACACACACACACATACATATAATATATTATTTTACCATTATATATTCTACGTCTTAACTGGTTCCTCTACGGCGTATTATTAGTATCAATTTGTATGAAAACTCTCATCTCGACATACATACATAGTTCTATGTCAGCACTGAACTGATGTATGACAATACTATTGTGTACTTGAAATCTCTGGCCAAGCATACAAAGGATATAATATTGAAAGGTAAAAAAAGAAGAACGACAATACTTAAAGATATAGACCGACTTCTTAAACTCAAGTTGCACTGCATATGTACAATGCATAGATAACCTAAACGCATACAAAAAATTTCTGGAAATGCCTAATGTTACTAATCAGTGGGCACCTCAGTTTGAAGTGAATCAGATGTCAAAAATTTTCATTAATTTTATTTCGTTTGTTAAAGGTTGCGTTACAATGGCACAAATCCTGCATTTAATCGAACCCGGCGAAAAATCGTTTATTGCTATATTTCACAAGGTGTAAACTAATATTTATGAAGGATACGATCGACAACTCAACCATTTAAGAAATGTAAGATTTCTTATAAGCTTTCTACATGCCGGGGAATGAGAAAGACTTTACTTGTTTCCTATTTCTTTTTCGTAAAAAGGCTTCTATTCCAAAGCTTTACATCCGTAATTTTCTACTTAATCGGATTCAACGCAGTATACCTAGCATCGTACACTTTTATGGGCTTTTGCCAAAAAGCATTCAAATGGTGGAGAGGAGTTCGTGCATTAGAATTGTTAAGGTATAATGAACTTTCCTCATAAGCAACTAAGCCCAATGGTAGTAGCAGATAGTAGCATGAATAGCAGCACAAGCACTGTTCTCGTTAAATCAGGCGACAGACATTGCTGCTGTTGATTTACAATTTGTCATGCGCTTCGCAATAATCTTGTATTTTATCTGAAGTGGCGACCTTTTGTTTATTCACTTAAATGAAGTGTTAAACATATTAAAATTTTAATTACACACACTATTTTGACGATGCGCAGAATATTTTTTCCAAATAGATTACCGGACTTATTATTTATTGTTCTCACTTTAAGTGAGAAGTAAATAAAATTAAAGGAAAACAAGAGTTGCTCTCTATCTCACACATCCAATGATATGACGAATGTGTGTGTGAACACACAAACAATCGCAAGATTAATTTTTAAAACAGTGAACGATATTTCAAATAAACTATAAATCTTGACACACAACGGCGACAAACGAGTAATTTTTGGCGGCGAATATTAGTCACCAAAATAAAACATATTTCTGCATAAGAAAATACACACAATCATGGCGTCGGCCGAAATTGGGCTTACGAAGCGAACTCTACAATAAACTGTTTATAGGGACTCAGTGATGAGGTTGGAGTGCCTCAAGTGCATCTCCTTTTTATAACGGTGTAAGACATACACGTATAGCTTAAAAAGTAAGCTATGTATGTGCAAGAATTAAGCTTTCTATCTTTATATCACTTTAACCATCAGACTTTTCTCTAAACTATCGAACTAGTTCCTGTGAATTGCTTTGCATAGGTAGGCACCTCTGCTGGTCACTGGTCCAAGAAAAAAAAAGTTAATGAACTAAAACGTGTTCACATAGTATTTACCATGCGCGGTTCATCTACACACGTAGGAATATAACTCAGCATGCATCTCATATGGATCGGAGATTAAAAAATTCAACCCTACACTGAAGTAGAAATCTGAGTCGTAAGATGAAACTCTTTAGTCGAGCCCACCTGAAAGAATTTTTAGAAAAATGGCGCACTAAATTATGACTTGTTATTCACAGCAATCTTTTTTTTTTTTTTTTTTTTTTTTATCTTGGACCAGTGCTCAGGGGCTATCCCCTACATATGCAATGCATTGCACTGGAACTAGAGAGAAGGATAGGGAAGAAATAGACAGGTGGTGAAAGTGGTAGGAAGATAGACCTTAATTCTTGCACAACTCTGCTGTTGCGTGTAAATTATAAAGCAAAGTTGCGGCGTCTTTGATGTTTTTTTGACGCATTATTTTTAAGTTAATGGAGCCATTTTATTTATTATTTTACTTCGCCGACGTTTTATTGCTCAAATACCAACGAAGGAGGGTGCTGTAGCACAGAAAACTCAGAAAATCCTATTTTCTGATTTGACCCGGCTGGGAATCGAACCTGGGTCTTTCTGGTTGCAGAGCCAACACGCTGACTACTCGCCATCAGAACTCCATCTTTTCCGTGTTACTATTTTAAAAGATATGACTTTATGAATACCATTTGAATGCCCCAATTAATTATGATTTAACAATGTACTACTTGATAACAAGTACGCCCGACTACAAATTTTATATACCCCATGGACTGCATAATGATAACAACAATTACAAAATTTTTTTTTGTCTACGAATCCATACAATTTCTAATTATGCTAACAATCACTACAAACTACACGACCATAAACAATTTATTTTGCAATTGACATTAAAAAAATTGACGTTAATGGTGATAAGATTATTAGTTAAGGATATTAAAAGTTTTTGTACACATTTTATAATTTTCAATTACAGTAATTTTAAAGGCTGCTAGACTCTTCTTAACGCAAAATTAAAAGGTCAAATATTTATTCGAGTTTCTTTTCAACATAAATATGCCGAAAACAATAATTTTTAAATCATTTCATCTATTACAATTGTAACAATAAACAATAGAAAATAGCTCATTACGAACAGTGAATCAAAAATTGTAAATCTTGAGACGTCAACTGTCAATTCAATTTGTACCGCAAAGTAAATACTAATTTATTGCTTATAAATGATAAAAATAATTTTCAATTTTGTGACAAAAACAACAAACAAAAACAATTTTCTCAACTTTATTGTTGTTTTCAATATAAAAAATACCCGAACCAATTTTTTCTTTCATAACATTTTTTTTATTTTCTCCCTGCACGATAACCTTAGGTTAGGTTAGGATGTAAGAAACCTAACCTAACAGTAATCTTAATGGCATGATTACTCTATTAAATAATAACCAACAAAATGAAAAAACTTTAATTACAATAAATCTCAATGACAATTGATATTAAGAACGTGTCCAAATAAGGAAGTGTTTCGGAAAGGATTTTGTGGAAGGACCGTAACGATCGTAAACGACTTTTTGCACTTTTAAGTTAGAATATCTCTAACAGCTGACGTGATAGGGCTATTCTGATATCTGATTCGGGTTCAGCACTTGGCCTGTTTCATTTCATATAGGATAGGAAAGGGTGTTTTTTTCAGACGGAGAAAAGTTTAACTGTCGGAGAAGACGAGTGAAAATACTCGTTCGGCCAATTATATTGAAAAAAACAATAAAAAAAATTCAAAT
This sequence comes from Dexiosoma caninum, assembly GCA_963924685.1. Lineage (NCBI taxonomy): Eukaryota > Metazoa > Arthropoda > Insecta > Diptera > Tachinidae > Dexiosoma > Dexiosoma caninum. Next base: position 60,749,265 of record OZ004729.1, read on the forward strand.
TACTTTTGTTTTCAATATAAATGCCCGAACGAGTATTTCCACTAGGCTTCTATGAACAGCCAGGAAATTGTAAAAAATAACACAAAAAATTAAATTTTAATCCAAAAAAAATTTTTTTTTAAATAGCTATACAATCGAATCTTTTACAGTTGTCATCTAAAACACACAAACATTTGATTTTTAAGTCATAAAAAAAAGAGTAGCAAAATATCATAAAAAGTTTTCTATAAAGCAATAAAAAGCTAAACGGAAATTTGCAACTGAAGTGAAATCAAAAATGCTAAATTTAGATGGCAAATTCTTGAGCGATGAGCGTGGCGATGGCGGAAGTAGTCTGCACATTGACTACAAAACCAAAAAAATCCTCGGTTCGACCCAGTTTCAGACTAAGTCATAAAAACATTTCGTATTTTTTCGGAATGTTTCAGTGGCGAAGGCTAGTCACTGGTCGGTCACTGAACAGTACCGGCTTCAGTTGTAACTAATCCACATGCACATCACAGCGCCCCCCTTTATCGGTATTGTGTAGCACCAGTGAAGTAAAATAATTACTAAAACAAAGCTTTAAAAAGTAATAAGTCTCGTTGACACAAGAGGCCTTGCAACACTGTTATAAACAAAAAACGTGCAAAAGCAGAAAACGTGTATGACAAGAGACGCTTTACCACCTGTAAACTCTCTCACTATTCTTTTCCTCTAGTTCAAGCACAATGCATCGCATGTGTAGGGGTCATCCCCTATCTAGTCATCATCTCTATCATTCTCTATGTACTCTTTCTCTCTTCTCAAATTATGAATATGGCTGAAAATTTATTTGGTGTTGGAGTAATACACTCGCTTTAAAATAAATAAACATAAAAACAAAAGCGACAGTAGTACAAAAAAAAATAAATTAAAATACCACCCACAAAAAGATAGGAGTAGAGGTCTAACTGAGCAACGACAATCCAAAGAACACAATCGCCAACTTGAAATTGTATACAATTAAAACTGTGACTATGTGCTTCAATAAAAAATGCGAAAATGTTGTACATAGTGTGAAAGTTATGAACCATGGAATAGCAAATATTAAAATTCCATTTAAGAATTAATTGCGAGTTTTTGAATATCCGCAACCTCATATCTTAAGAACGGGTCAACATACCGGAACCAAATTTATTGCGTTCGAAAGATATTAAAAAATTTCGATAAATTGCTTTTTTGTAATACATTTTGAACTACTCAGCCGAACATGTTTAAAATCTAACCAGCTCATAACCTGAAGAAGAAATTCCCATTACAAAAAATTTGCCTTTTCTATTTGCTTTTCGGAGCAGTATGAACAACAATAACCAGCATTTATCGCTTACAAATCTGCTTCAGTCGAAGCAATTGTTTTTGCTGGGAAATTTGCTTTGAGTCGGTTACACATAGCAGCAACTGTCGGGGATGACCTGCAAGGTCAACCGACTCCCATATTTTTTAATTTTAAACTTGTGGTAATTCCAACACCTTTCATTTTTTTAAAACATTGATTTTGAAAAAAATGCACTTCAAATTTAGAATTACGACAAAACTATACCGAAAATAACTGGCGTGAGTTTATAGAATTTTTAAATTGCCTGGATATTCAAATAACTTATTCTATTTATTAATTCTTACAGAACAATTTTAATTCCAAGTGATTTGGTGTTAAATTTACCTGTAAATAAAAGAAAGAAAATATTAAATTAAGTGTGTTTATACTTCATTTTATTTAAAAAGATCAAATCTTTCAAAATGTTTTGCTTTCTGAAAGTGCAGTAAATTTTATGCTAAAAAAAATCAAAAACAACAACAGATTGTCCGTAGAATCCGTGTTATAAAATTCTTCTAAATTTTGGTCCAATTGTGATATCGATTCTCTAAAAGTGTACATAATTTTTTCACAATATTTGCACTATATTGTTCACTTTTAAAGAGATGTCAAATGGAACAAAGAAAGTGCAAATGATTTAAATAAATAGGCCAAAATTGCGCAGGAAATGGAATGCACTTTTGTTTGCAGAAAATAAATCATCAATTTTTTTTTGACAAATAAGCGTTTTATTTTTCAACATAATTTCCTTTTGATCAATACATTTAGTGCCGCGATTTCCAATTTTTTTATTCCTTCCAAATAACATGTTTTCTCAAGGCTGTCAAAATAGGCGTATGTTTCGGTTATAACTTCTTCATTCGACCAAAATCTCTTCCCACCCAGCCACTTCTTTTGGTTTGAAAAAATAAAGTAGTCGCAGGGGGCTAAATCTGGAGAATATGCTGGATGGGGTATTGGTTCGTAGCCTAATATATGGATTTTTGCCATACTCAGTACACACATTTGCATTTTTTTTTGATTCATTCATTCTTTATTAGTATAAACAAATTTTTCAATTAACATACGAAGTTCGTTTAAAACAAAAGACGAATTTTGTTTTCTTCGATTACAATGGCGTGGTGCATCATGAGTTCTTGGCAGCAGGTCGTACGGTTAATAAAGAATACTACAAGGAAGTTATTCAACGTTTGTGTGAAGCATTACGGCTCAAACGATCGGAATTGTGGAAAAAGAATCATGTATTCTGCATCACGATAATGCATCAGCTCACACACCAATGCTTGTTCGCGATTTTTTGGCCAAGAACAATGCCCAATCATGCCTCAACCACCTTATTCACGAGATTTGGCTCGCTGCGACTTTTTCCTATTCCCAAATCTGAAGAGACTAATGAAAAGAAAGCCTTTTACCACAATTGATGAGATGAAGTTAAAATCGAAGAACGAGCTGATGGCCATACCGAACAACGCATTTCTGAAGTGCATCGAGGATTGGAAGAAGCGCTGGCATAAGTGCATTATATCTGAGGGGATTGCTTTGAAGGGGACAAAATGGATAGTGGATATATAAATAAATACTTTTCAAAAAAATTCAAAAATTCACCTTTTCTTTTGAACAGACCTTGTATATAGATACATATATTTCCATAACAATAACAATTTAGCTCTAAATTAAATTGTTTTTAACAAAATACACAGCATTTCTTTTAAATACATTTATGTTACTTTCAAAAAGGGAAGAAAAAAAGAGGAAAAGTCAAAAAGTTACGGAGTATTATTTAGCCCTCGTAAGTCAACCTTCTAAAATATTTCACAATTCAGATATAAAACACAGTTTTACAGCCAGATGTATGCTCTTTATTTTAAAATAGGCTTGATTCGCTAAGAAAGTGGCGAAACAAAATGTCTGGAGGGCATTGTTTCCTTTTGATGAAACCGATTTTCTCCGGTATCAGCGTCTTCAATTTCAGGCAACGAAATGTCTGTTATCATAGTGCTATAACGCATCAACGACTCGATTGGCAGCGATTCACCTACAATATTCGCTACAACCACGATATTATCCTTGTAAGAGGGCGGGATCTGGTCGATCCGGCCGCGTATCATAGAAACAAAACAGAAATACTGAATAAAAATGAAATAAAACTTAGACACCACTCGTGACTAATCTACTAAAAGAAATTATTTTAAAATACGGCGAACATATATGTATGTAGATGTAACAGTGCTAACTAAAATCCAGGGCGAAAAACTTATCTCACCATCCTCCTAAAAATTAAATTTTTTCTTATAGGGCAACACCTAAAAAAAAAAAAATTTTTATATACGTTGTTGCCATATTCTAAATAAATGTATTGTCAAACATATATACGGCGGGCCAAAAGCCAAGAGTAATAACCCGATGTCTTTCTGCTGTAATTTTATTTAATAAAAACCTTTGGATCTGCATGTATGGTCATCAACTCTGGCGGCGGTCATTTAGCCCATATCAAAAGCAGTGCCAAAATTTGTCTCAAAAAAAAATTACAGCAAAAGAACATCGGGTGATTACTTTTGGACCACCCTGTACATACGCTTTATTGTAATTAACATTAGTTATCTGGTAATCGTATACCAGCATCGTCAATTCGGTGCTTTTTAAAATGTTTGATCCGAAAAATGCTTGAATCAGTGCTCGATATTCTTTTTTTTATTCTTTAGTGCTTTTCTGCTAGTTTTTAATCCTAAAACACGTTTTTTTAAAATTCATATTAATAATAAGTATTTTAACTAACATACGTTTTAAAGTTTTTCAAAACTGAGGATGGCAGCCCTAGATTTTTTATTTACCACTTGACTCCTAATGATGCAAAACCGTGATTATTAATTCACGCAGTAATTGTATCTAAATAGTTTTATTGTCGTGTTTAATAAGAATATTGTTGTTTATAGAATAAAAAATGTATGATAAGTTGTATATTAATCAAAAAACTATTAACAATAAAAATATCGCTTGGTAAGATTGCAATTTTAGTGACTTATTTAATTGCACTTAAAAGAGTATTTGAATAACGAGTTTCATACTAATTGTTTTTATTGTTTACACATCACTACCAATAATACCAGGGAAGTTTCTTATTTCTCTAAACTGTTTTGCTAGTTTTGCCTCTTCTTCAATAGATGTTGGCATTCTTATCAAATTTTTGCAAGTTTAGCAAGAGCACGAACTACTTTTTTACAAATCAAGCTCACATTTGGCTGTGACAGACCATGAAGATCTCCAGCATCATCCTGAAACTAAAATCATGGTTTTGTGTCATTATTAACATTACTATCACTGAATGCAAACATATATACTTCTCTTCGTCCCCAGCATCATAAAGCTACTAGAACCTGTAGTTCAGGAGACGTTCCGCACCCTCTACGCTCTACAGATATATTCGTTCTCACCAAATTTACAATTTTGCTGACCGTCTGCTTAAATTGGTTGTCCGGAATAGAAAACGGATCGCTTCTTGGTTTGTAATTTTTCTTTTGACGATTTCTTGAAATTTTATCAATACGTTCTATTATATTTAAATTCAATTAAAATTATAACATTTTTACTTTTGTTCATATTACATTTGTTCTTACCAATTTTTTTATTAAATATAGCGTGTCCATTATTTATTCGAAACAAACGTCTTACTTTTTGATTAAACGATTTTTTGCACAAATAACAATCTCAATGAAAACAAACACTGCACAATATGACATCTTAAAATAGATTTAAAACAGGGTCGAACCAATTTTAAAATTTCCATATTTACACAAGGTTTAAAATGTGCATTTTAAGCTAAAATTCGTTTATTAATACCATTTTAATGAATTTTACTTAAAATGCTATAAAATGCGTTTTAAAATTTTTATTAATACGGCTGTATAAATTTAGTGCTTTTCCGAAAATACGCTTTTTTCGCGATTTGGGTACATTTTAAAATTTTACAGTTGATAACACTGTCCTATACCTCGTTAATGAAACCATCGGTCTGTTCGTTTACTTTCTGGGAAAGTTCGGTAAAATGAGAGTAAGCTATAATTACTCTCAATAAGAGACCAAAATGTACAAAAGTTGAGGGTGGCGATGGCACGATGAATGGTAGTCTGCCCGTTGACTACACAACCAAAAAACAGACCTGGGTTCAACCCCAGTTTCAGACAAAAATATTTTTAAATAAAAATAAACATCTCGCATTTTTCTGATGTGCATTAGTGTGTCTTTGTGTGTGAGTTGTTGTCGGAAGGTTTCAGTGGCGAAGGCATAGTCTCTGGTCACTGAACAATACCGGCTTCAGCTGATAGCAATCCACAATCACATCAGAACGCCCTCCTTCGTCGGTATTGTGTAGCACAGGCAAAGTAAAATAATAATAAAAATGGCTACTAAACCGAAGCTTCAGCACTGCTACGAGTATAAAAACAAAAGAACCTGCGAAAGCAGAGCTGCAAAATCATTAATTAAGCTTCACCTCCTGTCGTTTCTCCTATATCTTTCCTATAGTTCCCAGCACAATGCTTCGCATGTGTAGGAGTCGTCTCCTGAGTGCTGGTCCTACTTAAAAAAAAAAAAAAAAAAAAAAAAAAAAAGTCAATTTTTTACAGCTCTGTTTATATCGGAGATGATAATTGACAATTTTAAAATTGTACTTTTTTGACCCCAAATGTACTAAAAACATAAAAGTTGTGTTAAGTTTTACTATTATTAACTATTAGTAACAGAAAGATAAAATAAAATGAGTTCTTGAATATTGAGAATTAGTTTCGAAATCAATCAAATTAAAGTAATACTGAAGGAGTTCCTATTACTCGAGAGACCACCTCGTTGCGAGACAACCAACGTGTTGTTGAAGAGTTAAAAATTAATGCAGTTCATTACAAAAGTATTCTTAAATTTTCGCAAATTCATCAATTTTACAGAAAGGATAATTTTACTCGTATGTAAACTTATAATTCGAACCATAGTTTTTGAAGCTCCGTACGACTGAGTTTAGACGAGAAAACATTTAGTTTGGTAGCATGTTACGGGTGTGGAAGAGAGCATCGTTTTTGTGTTCGGTACTCGGCGACACGTTTTAACAACGACATATGTTGTCTTTGCTGATGGATAGAATTAATTTTTATGCGAATCCCTGAATAGTTTGTTTTAATATTTGTATATTTTAAATAATTGTGGGCAATTATATTAAGAAAAAATTCACAGATGATGGCGCACTCCAAGGTTCTGATGGATATTTCTATTTTATATTATATTATATTTCTTTTTTTTATATACATATGTACATATAAGAATATTGAAATAAAATCAACGTAAAGAATTGAAATAAATAGTGTTTCATTTCAATTGTGATATCCGTTAACAATGACCGATATATCCTTAAACGCTGACTAGTCAGCAGTGGTCGATGTATTCGTCCATGCTTTATCCATCAACGCTGACTATACCATGCACGCAGAAGTTTCGGTCATTTTTTTCATATTGCCATTGAGAAAATTATAGAAACTTTGTTCTACGCAATTACTTATAATTCTGTCAACAATGACGGTCGTATCACCAGTCAAATGACCGTCACTGTTATTGTAGGGAAGCTAAACTAATTAGCTATTTCGATGGTCAGTTCATTCAACAGGCCAAACGACAAAGTTTGTGAAAAAGTTGTGGAAAGTGGTTGTGAATAATTTAATAATTAAATATTATATTAAGAAAAATCGAAAATGTATTTTTGCTATAATTAATTTAAATTACTGAACAACGTATAACCATATGAATATACCTTGGTACTTAATAATTAGTGAAGTAAAGTAGTACTTTTGCAATGCAAACTGTACCGAAAAAAGTACAATTGTACGAGCTTGATTATCCCTGATTTTCGTTGAAAGTATAATGTGATTGATGACAGTTTACCGAAAAAAAAACTATTTGTGAAAGAATTTATTTAAAAACACTTGTATTGAAGAAATTTATTTAATTATATTTATTTCTGAGCGATGGTCTTTTTTATGAAAAGTTTTTAACAAATATTTATTTTTCAATATTTCGCTACCATATTTCGTATCATCGTTAGGAAATAATAATTTGTATTAACAAAAATATTTATTAAAAAAAATTGTATTTTTTATGAAAAGTTTTTAACAATTTATGGTATAAATAACAAAAATGTTTGTAATTAATTATTGTTAAGAAAAATTTTTAACACAACTTTTTTAATGTCTGTCAGCTGTTTGGGACATTTGTAATTTTGCTTTGTTATTTTCAATGTTTATTATAAACAAACTGATTGCTTGTTCTTCACGTCCAAACTAGCCCGAAGAAAAAGTACGGGCATTCTCGTGCGTGAAGAACAAGAACATTACTCTTTCAAAACCTCTCCATGTATAAATACCTAGCACTACCAAGGCGAATTCATATCAGGTCAGGGCGTATCAAACAAGATGGGGTTGTTGAAACAAACGTTAAAAAGTTATTGAAAAGTTAAGCCCAGCTGACGATTCTCTATCATTGTTTCAGTGATCGCTCTTTTTCGGTCAATTGAAAAAAAATTAACCTGTTCGTTCAATCGTTCATTTTTGAACGACAGAACGAAAGAAAAGAAATAAACAAAACAAAAATACCATAAAGTGAACGACAGAACAAATAAAAAAAAACGACAAAAATAAACAGCAAACGTAACTTTTTTAAACATATGTTGCAAAAATGTGAAAAATTTCTAGTGAAAATGTAAACATAATTTTGTTAAAAATTCAATCGCAATAAGAAGAAACAATTATCTATTTATTATTTTATTGAACATGCATAGGCTACTTACACTGGTAAAAAGTATTTCTTGCACAAAAATTGTTGAAGAAAATACAATTTTGTGAAAGTTTTATTGTATTTTATTTTATATTTTTCTCATTTTCTTCATTATTCTTCTTTTCACTTAAAAAAAAAAAAACTTTAATTTACGATTCCCAAATTCAATTCAACGGAATGTTAAATTCTAACCAATCCACAGGTACATCAGAGCACCCTCCTTCGTCGGTATTGTGTAGCACCAGCGAAGTAAAATTACTAAAAATGGCTACTAAAATAAAGCTTCACAATTGAATAGGTCTCCTTGAGATCAGAGTCAATTGAAGCTACACCAACTGTAATCTCTCTCACTATCCCTATCCTATAGTTCCAGAAGAATGCATCGCATGTGTGGCGGTCATTCACTGAGTTCTGGTTCAAGAAAAAAAAATTACCACAGTGTTTACAAAATATATTTTTTTTAATATAAAGTGAAGACCGCTAAAAAGAAAAATATTAAATAAAATACACTAAAACTTGCTCAAAATTGTATTTTCTTCAACAATTTTGTGCAAGAAATACTTTCTACCAGAGAATATGCTACTAGATAATTCTGGTAAAGATTAAAAACTACATGCTTGTTGAAACGATCGAGATAAATATGAACCGTAGAAGTTTTGCAGTCTTCAATACAAATTGAACGAAACGAATCTAAAAGTACTCAGTGAAAAGAGCGAATCTTCTCGTTCAATTTGACCCGTTCGTTCGCGAACGACATAGCTCTATTTTTCAAAAAAGCACGCGCCCATATATATCTAAAAGAATAAATTAAAATATACAAGCTCTATATTTTATGTATGCATGTATGTATTTTCGAAAATTAGAAAAATCGAAAAAATACTTTTGGAAACAAGTTCTCAAAAAGCTCAACGGCAATAAAAATTAAATTATTTAAATGAAAACTAATAAATTTCATTGCTGACTATTATGACTATTATGACTATATAAATAGTGGACCTACATAAATTCTTATTTTATTCCATAATTTAACATTTTTGTCTAAGAAAAATATTTTTATTAGCAAAATAAAATTTCAAACCAAATTGTAGCAAGACGTGCTGTGTGCCAGCACGTAACGTTAAAGGGGGGTAAATTTTTGATATTGAAAGATGTCATTCATGATAATGATGACATTGACAAATAAATAAATATTACGTGTTATTTTCTTTTCAATAAATTTGGAAAACAAAGAAATTTAATTTCGAAATCCATAAGAAAAAGTAAAAACTTTTCTTTAAATATTCGTTATGTGTTTAATTGCGTTTCATTAGTGTTTTATAAATAATTCTCTACGGAAATTCAGTTACTACAGAAAGTTCCATTAAATAAAATGAATCACAAGTGTATACTTAATTTGTTGCATTATTAAATATAGAGCGAGTTTCAAAGTGCATGCCACGCACATCAATATTAAAGGCCAAAATTACGGCGTGCGATATTGAACGAAATTCCTATACATTTTAATTAAATTCAGTTAGAAATTTCGATTCCAATCGTATACCGTAATTTGGCACCTGGTTTAATATTTGTCTTTGGATTAGTAAAAATATTGAAGCCACAGGCAGACTACGTCAATATTTCTCATCAATATCCATTTTTCTGTGTTTTTTTAAGTGTAAACATACAGAAGTTACCATCGGCAAAATATTTTTTTCAACTTATCGTTGGCATATCTCTATTTATTAAAAAAAAAAAAAAACCACTGATGGTTATTTTCATATTTTTCTCTTTAACTACATATATTGTTTGCTTTGCGCGTGCCACAAAGCCGACAATGACTTATATACTTCAATTCGATTATACATTTAAGTTAAGCGTTTGTCAGAACATGGGCGTATGTATATTTATGAATTTCTATATTTATTTAAATATTATATATATATATATATATATTGTAGATGGGAAACACGGGTCTATGAAATAACTCCCACGAAATAAGTCCCACTTTTAAAAACGAAATAAGTCCCACCAAAAATTGCTTAAAAAAATGAAACAACTCCCACGAAATAAGTCCCACTTTTGAAAGCGAAATAAGTCCCACCAAAATGAAATGATTTAAAAATTTACTTGAAATGAAATAACTCCCACTCAAAATGAAATAACTCCCCCTTGAATAATATATTTCTTAAATGAATTAAGTCCCACTTTCATAAACGAAATAAGTCCCACTTTTTCACTGTTTAATGCGATTTTAAATAAGAAGTATTTGGCTCTTCGAAAAAAACACACGTCGAATAATATGAATAATCAAAGCAGAGGAATAATAAAGAAAAATCGTATGCAAGCTTGCAGAAGGCTTCTTAATGGAATGGATATTACGAATTTTGATAGAGTTCCAGAATTTATTATTAATTCTTTTTTCGGTCAAGGAACGTATAGAGAACGCCTACTAGTAACAACGTTTGGATTCGTAAATGGATTAAGTACAGATCAATTGTTCTTATTATTAAGATGGAAACCGTTTCGGAAGGACCATCAGATTAAAATTATCGACCTTTATAAATGGCTTGAAGATCCAGTGCATGGGAGACGGTATTATAGTTTTAACGTGGCATTGGGATTAGTTGTATTTTGTAATGGTGATATTAGAAAACATGGAACACGAATTCCAATTTCCTACTAAAAATATAATAAAACACATACATACGTAATTACGTCAACAATTTTTTTTAATATTGTTTTTCCAGTAGTTAAGTTCGGTACCTATTTGTACACATTTCTTTAAAGTTTTTTTATTATAGTAAGTATAAAGTAATTAATAACAAAAAAAAGGAGAGCCATGAGAGATAAGGACAAAAAATTATAGTAGTCCCTTTTACGAATATCCAATATATAACTTTTTGCATAAGAAAAAAATGAGAAATAAAGCCATAATGGCCTTATATTTCATGGCTCTATCGCACCCCTTCATAAAAAAATCATTTATTTATCAGATAAATGTTTGAAGGGTTTCATGAACTTCTGCACGACAGAATGGACATACTAGTTTACTGGTTTGATAAATTTTGTGAGTTTGCATTGTAAGACAGCATTCACTGCAAATTTTCAAGTGCTTACAAGGAAAAAATAAGATATTTGGCTGCTTTATGAAACAAACCACGCACATATTATTATTAATTGTATTCTGGTTGGTTTCAATATGGTTTAACGACTCGTCTTTAATGTCCTCTTCTAAATATGATAATTCTTCAAAAAGATCTTCATCAGGCTCCATTTGTACAATTAAATTATTTTTTGATAACACCAGTTGGTCAAGGAATTTAGAAGGAGTTATAGTACCTTGTAAGAGATCATTCTTGAATTTCGAAATCATATCTGCTTTCAAAACACAGGACTTTTTAATACGCTTTTTTCCCACACTACCATTGGTATTCATCAATAGTTCAAATTTTCTTACTTTTTCAAATTCTTGCATCTGTAAAAATGCTACAAATTTGAAAAAAGTAGCCTTCTTTGGAATGCTTTTTCCTATGACGCTATTGTAAGCTTCTATTGCAGACGTAGTGCGGATTTCAGAATCGAAAACTGAAAAGTTATGTGGACCGATCTGTAATAATGAAATCATAACACCTTTTATGTAAAAGGGAATATTGTATTGTAAATACGAAATAAATCCCACCAAAATATATATTTAGGGTTATGAAATAACTCCCACTTTACAAAACGAATTTATTCCCACTCAAAACGAAATAAGTCCCACTTAAAATAAAAACGCGTAACGAAATAAATCCCATCAATTGACGAAATAAGTCCCACTTTTAAAAACGAAATAACTCCCACTTTCAAAACAGCAATTTTTTGTGGGACTTATTTCGTTTTTAAAAGTGGGACTTATTTCGTGGGAGTTATTTCATAGACCCGGGAAACACATTGCAATTTGTGCTAGGCAAGAAAATGGCTAATTTTTCTTTAATTATATATTGCTTGCACTTGTAGATGCCAAATACAACTTCATCTATGTATCTATATATATCGGATGCAATGGGCGAGCCAACGACGCTTCCATTTATAACAATTCATCATTGTGCAAAGCAATTGAAGAAAATGCAGTGAATTTACCTGATAATAGCCACTTAACAGGAATTGAAGGCGAAATTCCATATGTAATTGTAGCTGATGATGCGTTTAAGTTAGCCCTCATCGTCAAAAAACATGCGATTTTAACAAAGTTATCAACTATAGACTGAGTCGTGCAAGACGTGTTGTGGAGAATGCATTTGGTATATTATCAAATAAATTCAGGATTCTTTTGACAACAATAGACCTCAGCGTTGAAAAGGTCCAATCAATTACTTTTGCTGCGTGCGTACTTCACAATTTCGTAAAAATTTAGGATGGCAAAACACCGTATAGGATTGTGGATAGCGAAAACATAAACAGAGTGGAGCTTATTGAAGGAGAATGTGGGCTTAGTCGGATTGCAATCGGCAGGAAATCGGGCCTCTGTTGGTCCCATTGAAATTCGTGAAAACTTTACAAAATATTTTAATAATCATGGTGTTGTTCCATGGCAAGATGAAGCAATAAAAAAAATTAATTTTTAATATTGTATATTGCAAATTTTTGTTTGTAATAAAAAACATTTTTTTATTATTTTATTTCAAAGTTTTTAATTTAAATATTAATTGTATAACTTCTTGAAAAACAGCGCTTTGCCGCTCTTCAGGGATGGACTCAACTTGAGATTTGACAAATTCTCCGAACGCCTCTGCAGCATTGGAGTATTTAGCTACCTGTGATTTATTTATGGCATCTATAGCCACCTTCAGCAATTCAGCTCTGTCATTTTCTGCCTTTTTATCGCATTTTGGTTGAGGAGGGTCCAAAAAGGAATTATCAGAAACGACAGATTCTTCTTCAGTAAGCAACTGAAAAACAATAAGAAAAATAAACTTTAGAAGTTAACTAGTTTGAAATTAACTACATTTATATACAGAATTTTCCCTAAACGTACCGAAAAGCTTGATTCTGACTGTCACGTGCGTAAATGTTTTTCTAAAAACTGCAGTCGATTAGACCAATAGGGCTCCTCTTTTTCATCTGTAACCATTCCACTTTTGCAATTGTTTTTTTTTATTTTTGCGACTTCGTTTGAATATTGGCCACGTAGAGTGCTAATTTTACTCTTAATGTCTAATGCAGTTATATTTGGCTTCTTTTCTTCTAACTTTTTAGCAATTTTCGCAAGGGATGCAGACCGTGCTGCCCTATTTTTGTACAGTTGGCTGGTAGAATCGTACAGCAACTGTTCAGCCTCATATAAATCTATCAGCAATAAAACTTCATCGCGGTTCCACTCAACTAACTGCAGATAAATATGTGCATATGCAGATATATTTCATTATTTTGCTTAAGGTACAAATTTTCTATGATGCTTACTTTTTTTGTTTCCATTTTGAAGAGATATTTTTAAAATACTTAAAATTTTGTTGAAAATTTTATCCGTTTGTGGCAAATGATTATTTTCGTTTTACTTTTTCAAACAAACAATAACATGCGCATGGTTGTATTTTCCTCATAATCGATAACAAAACTAGTATATAATTAAAGTAAATAAAAAAGTTTGCGAACTCTAAAAAAAATTACAGCTAAAACTCATATTACAAACAAGTTGGAAATAGAAATGGCTATATTTTCAACTGAGCTCAGATGAAAATTTACTTTTTATCAGATATGCTATTACACTATGGCCCATTATTATAACTTGCCGATAGCTAAAGTTGGGATGCTATCGGACAAATAATTAGTTTTTCGTTATTACAAGTTGAGTTTAACCTAATATGATCGATAAGCTAACGGAAAGTTTATCCTACCTGTAACTTTTAAAGTGGACTAAAGCATTTGAAGCTGCCATATTTTATGCACTTTAAATATGGCAACATGGAAAGTATAAATGTATACAAATTAATTTTTAAATAAAGAATAAAATAAAACCGTCGTTGCCAGTAACTTTTTTTGCTTGTCAGAAGTAGTCGGTATTTACTCTGGTACTGCCATATTTTTAAAAATATTAATTTTATTTTATCGAAAGTTGTAATAATGAAAACAAGTTAAAGGTCACTTTACTATTTATTTTACCTAAAGTTAATTTTAGCTATCAGTAACTTTATTGCTTAGTTGTAATAATGGACCTATATGATTTCGTCACACCTAATAAACTCAGATGAGAAATCAGGTAGATGAAATATAGCTTTAGAGCATCAAAATATGTATGTACATGTTATTCATCTCTACAAGTTTTATAATATGCAGAGTTGCAAATAGATGTTTAGTGTTGCCGTCTATAAAAAAATTTCTTATATAAATTTTTTTACATACTTTTTTACAGCCATATTAATAAAAATTTTAAAACGCATTTTAAAGCATTTTTAAGCAAAATTCTTTAAAATGGTATTAATAAACGAATTTTAGCTTAAAATGCACATTTTTCATTGTGATTGTTAATTGTGAAAAAAAATTCGACCCAATTTTCAGAACGTTTGTGTTTGCAGTGCTCCTTTTTTTCCATTTTTATTGTTTTTTTATATTATTATTAATGTTACACAAATTTCAAATAAAACTAATGTTGACTAAGTAGTGATGTGTAAACAATAAAAACAAATAGTATGAAACTCGTTATTCAAATACTCTTTTAACTGCAATTAAATAAGTCACTAAAATTGCAATCTTACCAAGCGATATTTTTATTGTTAATAGTTTTTTGATTAATATACAACTTATCATACATTTTTTATTCTATAAACAACAATATTCTTATTAAACTTCTCTTCTCTTATAAACGTTTTTCTTATATAAAAACTTTTCTATTAAAAATAAAGTAAAATACGTGGTGTTTTCGAAACAGTTTCTTTTAAGCGATTTTTTTCGTATATAAGAGAGTTTCTTATATCCGTTAAATACTGCAGTAGCAAAACAATACTAATATCAAAGTGACACAATTTCTTTTGCTACCATCACCTGTCATTCAATTACGCAATTCTTTTGTGTCTTTCTTAAATCCGAATTTATATTTAATAAGTTGCAGATAACCGAAATTAGTCATATAAAACCTTGCATATGCTGCACTAGTTTCACAGCAGACATCATTGATTTCCAATCAATTTTTCTATTAAAACAATATGGAACGAACTACACTATATCAACACTGCAAAAGCCTTGCAAGAAAAACAAAATAAAGGTACACTTAGGGTTGGCTTTAATTGAAGACACAGTCACTTGCGGAATTTGTGTTGTGTGAGATGCATGATGGCTTTTCCGTTGATATCCAAACCTCATGCTTGAGTTATCAGCAAAACTAAACAGAAAAGAAAAAAAAACATAAACAACATAAACACATTGACAATTGCGACCAAAGCAATTAAAAATAATAATAACAATATAGTATGGAAGTAAAGCAAACAAGCAAAGAAACAAATAACAACACAGCGAAAACTAATAACCCAGTAGGAAGCATCGGGCCAAGAGTCTCCAACTCATCACTTTTGTCGACTGGTTTGGTGACTTTTTGATGACATTGTCAACGAATCGTCTACACTTTTAATATTGCCTTTGATGGGTAGAGACGTTTTTGACGATTGCAAAACGATTTTTTCGCCGCATTTTGCTGAGTTGAAAAATATGTAGTTGCGGCTGCACGTAAAATGAAATTTTTCTTAACACCATCGGAATTAGTGATTTTTATTTGAATTACATTATTAAAATGAACAAATATTTATTTGTGTATTAAGTTCATAGTTAATTTATCACAATAATGTGACAATTACTTTTAATTTGAAGAAAGGAAAACAGGACCATTCATTTCCGACACCACAAAATAATGGAAAGCTGAAAAGAGCACTCAGTGTGGTGAGGTAAAGTGAACAATACATGTCTCATCACTAAACCTTCAATTTAAAATAAAGAAAAAACAATTTTCAGATGTTTATAGACACTCTCAAAAATTTAGAAAAATGTTAATTGAAAAAAGCAGCGTCACCAAATCGTCAAAATATAGGCGATACTAAACAAAAAATCGTACATTTTGCGAAAATCGCTCTGAAAAATCTTCAAAATGACGTAAAGTGGAAACGTTTTCCACCCCTGGGTACAGGTGAGAACAAAATTATTCCAATAAAAAATAATTGTCATATTATTATTGTAACAAATTAACTATGAACTTAACACACAACTAAATAGGTCTGTACGTTTACTTTCTGGGAAAGTTCGGTAAAATGAGAGTAAGCTATAATTACTCTCAATAAGAGACCAAAATGTACAAAAGTAAGAAAACGCAAAAAACCATAAAATTTACCAGAAAAAAAGAAATGTAAATTTTTTACAGCTCTGTTTATATCGGAGATGATAATTGACAATTTTAAAATTGTACTTTTTTGACCCCAAATGTACTAAAAACATAAAAGTTGTGTTAAGTTTTACTATTATTAACTATTAGTAACAGAAAGATAAAATAAAATGAGTTCTTGAATATTGAGAATTTGTTTCGAAATCAATCAAATTAAAGTAATACTGAAGGAGTTCCTATTACTCGAGAGACCACCTCGTTGCGAGACAAACAACGTGTTGTTGAATAGTTAAAAATTAATGCAGTTCATTACAAAAGTATTCTTGAATTTTCGCAAATTCATCCATTTTACAGAAATGATAATTTTATTCGTTTATAAACTTATAATTCGAACTATAGTTTTTGAAGCTCCGTACGACTGAATTTAGACGAGAAAACATTTAGTTTGGTAGCATGTTACGGGTGTGGAAGAGAGCATCGTTTTTGTGTTCGGCACTTGGCGACACGTTTTAACAACAACATATGTTGTCTTTGCTGATGGATAGAATTAATTTTTATTATTATATTATTTAGTTTGGTTTAATATTTGTATATTTTAAATAATTGTGGGCAATTATATTAAGAACAAATTCACAGATGATGGCCCACTCCAAGGTTCTGATGGATATTTATATTTTATATTATATTACATTTCTTCTTTATATACATATGTATGTACATATATATTAGAATATTGAAATAAAATCAATATAAAGAATTGAAATAAATAGTGTTTCATTTCAATTGCGATATCCGTTAACAGTGACCGATATATCCTTAAACGCTGACTAGTCAGCAGTGGTCGATGTACTCGTCCATGCTGCCGGTCAGCAGAGACCGATTTATCCATCAACGCTGACTATCACATGCACACAGAAGTTTCGGTCATTTTTCTCATATTGCCATTGAAAATATTATAGAAACTTTATACTCATTTACTTATAATTCTGTCAACAATGACGGTCGTATCACCAGTCAAATGACCGTCACTGTTATTGTAGGGAAGCTAAACTAATTAGCTATTTCGATGGTCAGTTCATTCAACAGGCCAAACGACAAAGTTTGTGAAAAAGTTGTGGAAAGTGGTTGTGAATAATTTAATAATTAAATATTATATTAAGAAAAATCGAAAATGTATTTTTGCTATAATTAATTTAAATTACTGAACAACGTATAACCATATGAATATACCTTGGTACTTAATAATTAGTGAAGTAAAGTAGTACTTTTGCAATGCAAACTGTACCGAAAAAAGTACAATTGTACGAGCTTGATTATCCCTGATTTTCGTTGAAAGTATAATGTGATTGATGACAGTTTACCGAAAAAAAAACTATTTGTGAAAGAATTTATTTAAAAACACTTGTATTGAAGAAATTTATTTAATTATATTTATTTCTGAGCGATGGTCTTTTTTATGAAAAGTTTTTAACAAATATTTATTTTTCAATATTTCGCTACCATATTTCGTATCATCGTTAGGAAATAATAATTTGTATTAACAAAAATATTTATTAAAAAAAATGGTATTTTTTATGAAAAGTTTTTAACAATTTATGGTAAAAATAACAAAAATGTTTGTAATTAATTATTGTTAAGAAAAATTTTTAACACAACTTTTTTAATGTCTGTCAGCTGTTTGGGATATTTGTAATTTTGCTTTGTTATTTTCAATGTTTATTATAAACAAACTGATTGCTTGTTCTTCACGCCCAAACTAGCCCGAAGAAAAAGTACGGGCATTCTCGTGCGTGAAGAACAAGAACAATACTCTCTCAAAACCTCTCTCATTTACCCAATTTTTGCGTAAGAAAACGCTTTTGGGTAAGATTGGGCTAAAAACTAAAACTAAAAAAAAAATGCATTTAATACTTGGTATGGCCACCCTTTGCATCCATCACACATTGCAAACGCTTTTTCATTGAATGTATCAACTTTTTTAGGTCATAACTTTCCGGTATTTTCTGCCACTCTTCCAATATTACATTTTTAGAGATGCCATGTTTGTTGCGTGGCGTTTCGCGACTCTTTTCTTCAAATAGACCCACAAATTCTCTATAGGGTTGAGATCGGGACTTTGAGCGGACGTATGAATAACGTGTTCACAGTTATAAATCAGCCACATCCGCACCATATGCGATTTGTGCTTAGGATCGTTGTCCTGATAAAATTTAAATTGCGGTTTATCTCTGATGAATCCAAATTTTTCGGCACTGCTGATCAAATGGGTTTTCAAAATGTCCAAATACTATTGCGCATCCATAGTTGACTCTATAAAGGCAAGGTTTCCCACTCTTTGACAAGAGATACTCCTCCAGATCATAATTGACATTTTGCCAAACTTTACGGTTGGTATGATGTTTTGTTTTTCTAGAGACGCTAACGGCTTGCGTCACACTCTGGATGGGCCATCGTTGTAATATAACATCATCTTCGTTTAATCACAAAATATGACATCTTCCCAATAGTCATACGGGTGCGAAACGTTCCTGATGGCAAGGCAAGTCGCTTTTCTACGTCTGCTGCAGATAGAAATGGTTTTTTTTCTTGCTGCTCTTGACGAATATTTGTTCTTTAATATCGCCTGACGAACTGTTTCATGGCATACAACAAGACCAAGCTCCTCCTCAAGCTCTCTTGCAAGTGTTCTACACGAAATTGTTGGCTTTTCAGATATTTTTTATATGATACAACGCTGGGCACGTTTATTTATCTTATTTTTGCGACCACCTCCTCGCCTTAATTCCAGTCGTTTCCTTTTCAGCTCGATTTAGAACACTGCAAATTGTTGTCCGCGATACTGAAAACATTTCCGATAGCTCACTTGCACACCTTCCTAATTGGCGATTATAGTAAATCAATTGAATAACGTTATATAGTAGCTTTTTTCCTGGCATATTGTAAATTGTAAGTTATTTCACTCTATGATGTGTGCACGCCAAAAAATGTTCATCAACTTACAAAATCATAGTTAAGAACAATATGCTTCAATATAGTCGCATGAGAACTACATATAATAATAATACTACTGGCATAATATAACCAACGTCAGTAATAGATTTTCAATGGCAGTCGTATGTTAAATGTCTATAGTAAATTATATTGCCTGAGGTAAAATATATCACTGGTACTGGTCCATAGCAAATCAGTACATTATTACTATTGCCATTTCCTGCAGGGAACCAATGAGCTATCATGTCAACGACTCATTTATGTATGAATGTTGGTGAAAAAAGAAGAAAAATTAATAAGAATAAATAATATGAAGTGGAAAGTTGTATCTTTTGGTATCAAGCAACCCAACCAACGTCTACAACTCCAGCCAGAACAACATCAGTGTAATACAAAAAATACAAGGAGGCAGTCGTTAACAAAAGCAGAAATATCTTCAACGAGTTTAAAGAGTTACGAATGTTGTGTTAGTGAAAAATTGCATGAGTGCCCAGTGTCAAATAGATACATACAAACGTACAAACGATTTCTCATACCTCTGCTTATTATTTACTGTAGTTATTTTTTCATATATTTTTCTTTATTTTTAGTTCTTGAAGACTTTGTTACAGAGAGAAAGTACACAATTAGAGAAAGAGTGACGGGCTTCACATCACGAAAAGAAACTTAATCACAAAAAAAGCGAGATAAAGAATAAATTCACCAACAACTACAAAAATCAGTAGAAAAAGGAATATTAATAACGAAAGGGTTATATGTCTGGAAGTTTTCTAGAGCGTACTTGATGATATAAAGTAGGCAAAAAGGGTTAAGTATTCTACAAAATATATGAAATAAAAATGCAAAGTATTAAACCAAAGACAACCTAAATAAACAATATTTCGAAGGCGAGAGCTGATTTCTATAGAATGAATTATTATTTGTATGTACATATGTATGTATGTACTAAATAAGTTACAATATGCAATGAAACTCAGGTCATGCGATAATACAGAATTATCCATTTTTGGTTTTAAAAGTAAAGTTTAATAAAAGAAACATAAAGCTACACTCAAAATAAAAATCAATTCATCCGTACTTTAGTCTACCCCAAGCGGTGTCAAAAGTACGGATTTTCTTAAATCAAGTACAGAATACTTAATTCAAATACGGATTCTTCAAGCGATAAATATTTACTTTTAGCCATATTTAATCCCCCGATCCGTACTTGAAATAAGCCAAAAACGAAATTGATTTAAGAAAACCCGAGATCGAATCAAGTCTAAAATGTGCTTGATTCAATATATTCTAACTTGTGATTTGGATTAAAAGACTTTTTATTTAAGTTAAAACAAAGTTAAACAAATATCATTGTTGTATAGTTATCATAGTCGATATGTATGTAGATTTCGTTGGTGCTTACCTCAACTCATCAGCAGACCTTCAATCGTATTTTTTAAAAACATAAAAAATCTTTCATGTGTGTAATTAATTTGCGATTTTTTTGTTGATACAAGAATTTACAGGATTGTATATCTCAAGTAATCTCAATTTAGGCTTGTTTTAATACCCGTTGTCCCATTTTTAGGACGTATTTTAAAAAGTGCTTATTTTAATAACTGCATCGTATATTTTTAAAACTTCTGCTAAAATAAGAAGAAAATACGGCATCCTCTCTGGTAATGTTTAAAGTTTTAACCAGTCAGTTGTAAATGGTTGTCAACTTCACGTTGAAGCTGAACATTTCAACATGTCAAATGCGTGTGTTCGTGTTTAGTAACGGAACTTATAAAAAAAAGGGAAAACACATCGATGTTTGTCTACGCTTGTTTAATTCATTTTCTTTAACGTATCTAATACAAAGATTTGAGTTAAAAATATCCAAGCTAAAAAAGTTAAAAATCGAAAAAGAACAATTGCTAAGAATAAAAAGATGACATAAAGTGGCAAAGTATTTCTGCTGCTAGATTTTGTAAGGAAAAGACAGAATTTGTTACTGAGAAATTAGAGAAATCGTCAGCTACCGAAATATTATACGAACTCTGTTCAAAAGAATAAGTGAATTTTAAATTTTTATTTAAAGTATTTATTTATTCATCAATATCAATTTGTCCCCTCCATTATTCCCCTCAGATATAATGCAGTAATGCCAGCGCTTCTTCCAATCCTCGAAGCACTTCCGAAATGCGATTTTCGGTACGGCTAGCAGGTCGTTCTTCGATTTTGAATTTATCTTATCAATTGTGGCAAAAGGCTTTTCTTTCATTAGTCTCTTCAGTTTTAGAAATAGGAAAAAGTCGCAGGGAGCCAAATCTGGCGAATAAGGTGGTTGAGGCATGATTAGGGCGTTGTTCTTGACCAAAAAAAATCACGAACAAGCATTGGTGTGTGAGCTGGTGCATTATCGTGGGGCAGAATCCATGAGTTTTTCCACAATTCCAATCGTTTGAGCCGTATTGCTTCACGCAAACGTTACATAACTTCCTTGTAGTATTCTTTATTAACCGTACGACCTGTTGCCAAGAACTCGTGATGCACCACGCCATTGTAATCGAAGAAAACAAAATTTATCTTTTCTTTCGAACAGACCTCGTATGTCTGCCAGGCATGAAATCAGTCCAATAAAGAACAGGTCCACAAAAGTCGAAAGTTTGTGGAGGCAGAGTTAGTATGGAAGTACGTTATGACTGCAAAGATCACCTGATGAAACCAATAGCAACACACCGCAGATGTGCAGATTGTGGAAAAAAAACAACAAGTATATTAAAAAAGTGTAATGTTCCAATGTTTTGATCATTTTCATAGTCTATAAATAAGTATAAATTTAAAGTTATTTCTTTGTGAAAATTGAATAATTATTTATTTATTTCTTACTTCATCCGTAATTCATGTTTCAGTTTAAACTTTTAGAGTATTTGCAGACAAAGAAAAATTTTTGATTTTTAATTTTATGTAATATATTTTAATGCATTCCGCCAATGTCACAAAAACGGGACGTAATAAAAATAATAAAAAAAAAACTCGAACAAATGACATTACTTGGTCAATAAGATAACAACTGAATGTCAAACTTTATTAGCTTCTGCATATATGAATTACGGCGGTAATGGGTTAAGTACATATGAATGAATAGTATTCTGTTGAAAATATAATAAATTGCAGTAGCATAATTAAGACATGCTTATTTCCTCGAGGAGTTCTAAAATCAGACTAAAATTGTATGTATACTTTTTTTTATCTTGGACCAGCACTCAGGAGATGACCCCTACACATGAGGTGCATTGTGCTGGAACTAGAGGAAAGGGATAGTAGAAGAAATGATAGAAAGTGAAGCTTCACTATCTTATAACACTGCTTTTTGCACTTTATTTGTTTTTGTAGCAGTGTTGTAACGTCTCTGATGTCAATGTCACGGAGACGTATTAAATTTCGAAGCTTTGTTTTTAGTAGCCATTTTTAGAAATTATTTTACATCGCCGGTGCTACACAATACCGACGAAGGAGAGCGTTCTGATGTGCCTGTAGATTGGATACAGTTGAAGCCCTTCAAATGCAATACTTTATAAGTGGGTGACTAATTTACTGGCCCCTGAATATTTAAAAACACAATACTCGAATGCATGCATTTTGTATTAAAAAATCCAGAAATTCATCTTCTAGAGAAATTCCAAATTTGAAATTGCAGTAAAAATTAATTTTTTTATGAAAACACCTAATGATAGGCGTTTTGGCCATTGGATATCATAAATGGACACTACAGCTATAAATTCCATCAATTTCCATCCGCCCATCTTTCTACAGTTTCCTGGAATTTGATGCATCTTCTGAAGAAATAGACATTTTTTATTTGTAAAAGTAACAAGATTCCTTGACATATTAGGGATACAAGTTTATATTTTTGTGAAGGGGATTGGTTAAACTACTTGCTTCTTTAATTTGTATCCATTTGGTCCAAAAATGTAAACACAGTTCCATTTGGAATAGGTACATCTCGATTTTTCATGTTTAACAGAGGCCTGTTAACACGTTAACAGAGCTCTGTTAAGGCAGTAGTTTGTGTCTAGGTTTAAATTTCGAAATTTATCTAGACACAGATATTGAGAAGAAATATGAATGTGTAATAAAAAAAGTAACCGCATGGGTTGTTATGTTTTTCTTTTTGAATTTTTGGCTGTTTTATGGCTTTGTTCCTTTGTTTACTACTTTTAATACAATTTTTGTTTGAATTTGTTTGTGAAAATAGATATGCGAAACGAATTTATTGAAAATAAAAAATTGCTGTTTAAAATTAAATTTATAGCAATAAAAAATTTATTTTTATGTTGTCCCCTATTAAGGATAAAAACATGGAGATAAATACTTCTTTTTACAAATTTATCAACTAAAACTTGCAAACAGAAACAAAATGAAAAATGTAGTTTTTAATTACTTTTTTTTTGTCGGTTTCAAATCCCATTCCGATAAGATTGGTTTCTATGACAGCCCTGATTAAGTAGAACAATATTAAATTTAGTACGATTCCTTCTGTGTATGATTTCGATAAAACTTTTATTTCATTATAATGCTAGAACCTTGACATTATGCTCGAAATACAATGTCATTTAAATGACCACCTCTCGATTGATTGCAGTAGTCGATCCTTTTGAGGTAGTTTTCGATTAATTTTTTCGCACATTTTGGTCGGTATTTCGGCGTTAACTTGACAAATATTGGTTTTCAAATAATCCTACGTCAGGGCATTATCCGCGTAGACACAGTATTTGACGTAGACCCACAAAAAAGGCTAACGGCGTCAAATCGCATGATCTTGACATCAATTGACGTCACCAAAACGTGAAATTACGCGTTCTGGAAACTTATCATTCAATAAAGCCAAAGTCGGCCGTATTGTGTGGCTCGTAGGTTCTTAGACTTCGAAGAATACAAAAAAGCGAACATTAACTAAAAAGTTTGCAGATGACTAATATTTGGCAGTATAACCATTGTTTTGTAAGACTGCCTTGCAGCTTTTTGGCATTGAGTCCACTAAATGTTGACAGGTCTTCTTTGGTATTGAGTACCACGTTTATATTAATTTATTTCAATTTAATTTTAATTCTTTATTTCTTTATTAATCAAAATCAATAACCTAGCGGTTACAAATTTCTACTAAGAATTTTCAAACTATTTGAATTAAAAATGCTTATCGTGAAAAACTTGTTAACTATTTTGCATCGAATTGAAACTCTCATACCTGTTTTAATTTCATGACAATAAAAGAAAGGAATGCCAACTTTTGTTGTAGAAGAAAATATATAACTAAAAACTAAAATACGATAGTATAACGGTACTACAAATTTGCCTGCTGACAAGCACATAATGATAAACCATACGACTGACTTTGCGAATTTAAACTGTGTTATTGCAATACTACGATTTGTAGTGTATCTCAAAAACTAATACTACGATTAGTATTAGATTTACATTTAAAATTTTTTTATATGAATGTAATTAAGCGGTAACTCGATATTGTGTGAAATCATGAGCCAGATAGTTAGTAATGTGTATTATACTCATCACCAAGCTGGTAATTGGAAGATTATTTGACGAATGCAAATATTTCGCGATTATTTTTTTAATTGTTATTTGGATGCTTGTTCTACGATTGTTTTTTATTTTACACCACAATCGTTGATTAACTATTCTGACAGCCATTGAAAGAGCGTTATTTCTCAACAATCGGATTTTACTCATTTGAATGATGCTTTTGCGAGTCTTTTTCACGTTTGTGGGTCGCATTGTGGCTGCTGTTGGCTGAGTTGTTAGCGTATTGTCTCTGCAACTAGAAGATACCGGGTTCAATACTCATTACTATATTTTTATTATTTGTGCTTCTTTCAATTATTTTTTTCGAAGGCTCTATGCAGTAGGAATATAAGTGTTTTAGACCATTCTTTTCGGAGCATCGTAGAGTCCCCATCATGACACCGGTTCTACCGTTGTACTGAACGTGCACTATCGGAATACGGCATCGCGGATGATTCATTTAATTGCCTGCTTCGATCGCGGATGAGGTTTCTACGATTGAAAATACTACCTGACAAAAGACGCATTAAAGACACTCAACACATGAAGACTCTCATACGCACACTTTAAAATATCAATTCGTTGATAACACAAACCCCAGCATTCATTTCATAATTCTTTAATAAATATTCCTATACCGCAATAATTATTATTTATTTTTTATAGTTTATTTGTTAATTAAATTTTTTTTTCATTGTTGTTCATATAAATTTTGTTTTTATTTAAATTTTCTTTGTTATCAGAGATTAAATATTGTATTTATGTATTACGTACATACTGTTCTGAGAGTAATAAATAAATATTTTTCGTTGTTATTGTGTATTTATTTTCTAATACTGTTTTATAAGATTTTTATTTTAATCTTCAATTTTTCTTTCGGAGTTTTTGTTCAGCCGTGCATTGAAGACTTAATTATTTATTTGTTTCGGAAACCACCCTCGTACTTTCGTATTTTCTTTCCAATTATTACGTCCAAATGTGGAAAACAAAAAACACTAATAAATTGTTTTTATTATTACGTCTCATAAATTACAATTTATAGAATTACTTAGTCCATTAAAAAAAGGTTTCTGCTTTAACGTTTTTTATAAAAGAAAATTATTATTAGTTTGTCTTTTAGCTTTTTACTTCCCATTTCTTTCAAACTTCTTTGAAATTTGGATTTCTTTGAATTGAATTTAACCGCAAAAAGACGCAACATTGTCTACTATAATTTACTTTTGTTGTACATATTAGATAAAATATATGTACATATGTATATGGGTTTGCTTTATAAAATTGTGTTGCTTTTTTAATTCTACTTTTCTTCTTTTTGTGGATTTTACTTTAAAAAAAAAATTAAATTTTTGGTATTACCTCCAGAAATCCAATAGTTGGTTGTTTGCGAATATAAATTAACTCAAGTTAAAAATAAAAAAACTATTAAGACCTATTGGATATAAATTGTTTATCCACCAACACAATATTTTTTGTACGATCGAAACTCCCACCTGGGTATTTATGTATGTATGTACACTAGAGTGGCCATTTTTGCAACATCATATAATGTCAATGATCACCGGACGAAAAAGTTTATTTTTGATTTAAAAACAACATCTGAAAAGTTTTAAGCTAATCTATGAATGATTGCTGGACCCACAAATTTGTTTAAATTTAGGTTAGGTTCAAATAAATATAGAAAAATTTGTAAATGCAATTCATTTAATCTATTCCTATACTATTTCTCTATATAATCAACATTTTAGGAATTATAGAACAAATTACGGTGAAAAAATTTAATTTTACTTTTAAAAATAAAAATTTTTTATCCTTAAAAGATTACCAAACATCGAAATTACCAAAAAGGGACAAGTTTTATCACATTAGGTGTGTTCGTTTACTCTAAATTGGGCGCCCGCAGACGCTTAATCATACCAGAGCGCGTTTTCTTACGCAAAAATTGGGTAAATGAGAGAGGTTTTAAGAGAGTAATATTCTTGTTCTTCACGCACGAGAACGCCCGTACTTTTGCTTCGGAATAGTTTGGGCGTGAAGAACAATCAATCAGCTGGTTTATAATAAACATTGAATATTTGAATATAACAAAGCAAAATTACAGAAGTCCAAAAATGCAATGAAGAAATAATAGTTAGTTTTATTTCATCATTTAGTTAAAAATTATTTGGGGTTTCTTTAAATACCATGTATAAGCCAAATTATTGTGTTTTTATTGATGTATGCATGTGTGTAGATTTGTAGTTGTACATGGTCATATATATTAGGTCTGTTCCATGTGCATAACAAAACTGCCCGAACTCGCACAAATTTATTTTTTTTAAATATGATTATAATTTTAAAATTGTGCTTTTTTTTTGACTACAAATTCAAGATTCTTATGTTCAAAATTCAACTAATCAATCGACAATTAGTCATCTCCTGAGTGCTGGTCCCAGATAAAAAAAAAAAAAGTACATTCTAAATATGATTAAATAAATAGTTTAAAATAAATTTTACACTGCTCTATTTTGGATATTTACTTAATATTCAGTGTATTCTCCCTTATTTTCCAAAAATTTTTGCATACTGTTAATAAGGTTATGGCAGGTCTCTAAGGGTATTTGATACCAAGTGTTTTTAACAAAATTCCAAAGATGTTCTTTATTCTGTTCTTTCAAACACGTTGCTTTAGCTCTCCCCAAAGGTTTTCAATAGGGTCTATGTCCGGGGATTGACTTGACTAGTCCAGCAGGTTAAGGATCTTTGCTTGAAACCAATCCTTTACATAGCCCACATCGAAGCGGCACATTTTCTTCAAATCGGGTCAAAGGAATGTTAATTCGTGTTGATTAATCTGACGGTATTGTAAATAAACTAAAAAACCTTTTTAACAAAAGCAACCTAAATATGCGTTTTAATAAAAAATAAAAACGCAGAGACAAAAATAACGGGCTTTTACGAATATTTAATGTTTGTGTTAGTGCTAGTGCTGACATATTAAGTAATTAAATTTGTAATGACTTTTCCATATCAAATTTGGAAAAATTAAGCAGCAAGTAGCGGAGAAAATTAAAAGGCTATGTACTTATTTTTTTTTTACCATATATGTATTTACATAGTATATACTATTACTATATGTATCTTGA
The DNA here is from genome assembly GCA_963924685.1 of Dexiosoma caninum. NCBI lineage: Eukaryota > Metazoa > Arthropoda > Insecta > Diptera > Tachinidae > Dexiosoma > Dexiosoma caninum. The sequence continues at coordinate 60,777,388 of OZ004729.1, forward strand.
AGTTAGTCTTTTTTTCTTTTAATTAAGTCAAATTAAAAAATAGATGGCAGTTGAGAAACATTCATACGTAAGTATCTATCTATGATAATGTAAAGTAATGTAATAGTAAAATTTTTTCGAACTTCCACACAGGACAAACTCTCATTAAATTAAGTACATAAATAAACACGTACCTGTTGTTTCTCTTTTTCGTTTAAAAGAATAACTTTTTTGCGGTTGCTGCTGCTGTTGTTCTTGTTGCTGATATTTGTTCTTCGATATTGTCGATGCGGTAGTATAACGTATATTATTTGTTAGTGGCAATGTTGTTTCTTTAAAGTTGTCGTTCGAAACTTTATTACCGGTGGTGCTACTACTGTTGTCGTTACTGTGGTTTGCTATGGTGCTATTGTCGTCGCTTCTGTTGCTGTTGTTGTGGTTGATGTTATCGCTATTTGAATTATTGTCGTCTATGTAAATAACAACACTACCACAACTGTTGCCAGCAGAAATGTTTGCTGAATTTATTTCTAAGTTTATATTATTGCTAATATTTTCTTCAAGTTGTTGCCGTTGTTGTCGTTGAATATCGCTTTCACTATCAGCTGCTGCAACAATAGTTTTATTTTTAATCGATAAATTATCAACAATTTGTATTTGCAATTGATTGTAATCTTCGACAAATATATCGGCAGATGGTTCCGCTGTTGATACTTTTGATGGTGATGATGATGGTGTTTGTTTGGTATTGTAAACAATATTTGAAAATTGTTCCTGCTGTTGTTGGTGTTCTGGGTGTTCCAGCTGATGATGGTTTATCAAACTTTGAGGTTCATAAATGCCTTCATGTAGTTCTTCATTTAAAGTTCTTGTATCATAAATGTGTTGATTATGAAGATGTTGCTGCTGTTGCTGTTGTGTTGGTGAAAAATGTTGTTGTTCTTCTACTCGTTGTAGTTGCTGTTGTCTTTCAAATCTCTCTTGCTCTTGTTGTTCTGCACCCTGGTAGACAGGGCGACTTGAGTAGTCGTAATGATTTGCGCTTGAATTCGACGACGTTTTCATTTGTGTTCAATTACAACGGTTTGTACGCAATGTTTTTGCTTTTTTTATTTTCTAGTTGTTATTGTTGGTTTTTATTTTTCTTGCTTTTAGCGTAATAATCAAATTCGGCAGTTTTCTTACTTTGATTAGTACGTTTTTAGTGTGGCTGCTGCTGTTGTTTTTGTTGTTGTTATTAATTATTGTAACAATTACCTGCGGTTGTATACAATTTCAGTTTTTTATTTTTCGTTGCCAATTCAGTTGCAGCAGTATTATTTTTACGCTTCATTCGTAATTAACAAATTTAATTCTTGTTACTTATTTTTTTTAATTTTGTTTAATTTTTCTATTTTTGCACATTATATTTTAATACATTATTTATTTGTTTTTTACATTTTTTACTTAATATTACATATTAATGTATTATATATAGTTGTCTTGAATATTTGTTTCATTATTATTTTAACGTTTTTGATTGCTGAACTATTTACATACATTTTTATTATAAAGGATTTGTTTTATAATTTTGTGTTGTTTTTAATTCATTATTGTTTGAAACCAAGCCAAAAGAAATGAATAAAAACTGTAAAGAGAAAAAATAAAACAAATAAAAATTAGAGTTTTATGTGGAAAACAGTAGTCATAATTTAACATTGCTTTTCTCTTTAGGGCTCAAAATATATACATACATACATATATTTTCTGTGCTTCGAAATTATATTCAATTGCCCTTTACATGACTATATATTTGAGTTCAGGGCCTGTAAGAATCAAAAAGCTATATCAACTGCATAAAATCTTAGTAATGATACGCAATTGCATTTTAAATACCTTGAAATATGAATGAAAAATAATATTAATTAAATAACATGTTATATGTGCACTTTTTTTAAGAGTAGTAACACTCAGGCAATAATTGGCTATTGGAGAAGAGATGGACAAAGGAAAGTTTCAATATCGTTAGAACTCAGCTTTTCCACGTTTTTTTTTTTTGTTTAAAGCAGTGTTGCATCGTAATCAATTTTGAAGCTGTGTTTTAGTAGCCATTTTTATTAATTATTTTACTTCTCCGATGATGCTGCACAATACCCACGAAGAAGGCTGCTCTGCTGTTACTTATGAATTTGTGTCAGCTGAACTCTATACTGTTAACAACCAGGGACTATGCCGTCGCCACTGCAACATTCCGACAACTAACACAAAGGCAAACTAATTTTTTTTTGTCTAAAAGTTTATTTTCATATATGATTCTAATTGTGCTTTTTCCCTTATAAACTATATGTGAAATTTATTATTACATACCTTATGATATTCTCATACAGTATGAAAAATATCATAAAGCATTTCATTACAAAAGCAACTCAATAATTGAGGAGGAAAGCATATCCATATAGTACTATTTCGCTAACGCTTACTTAGCTCATCAGTGGATTTTCCTAATTTCTGAATACAAACCCAAGATCTATATGTTTAAAATTCAATTAATCAAACGAGAATTGTTTGAATATTAAACATACAAACCAAAAAATCTATAAACAAAAACATAACAATCCATGAGTTAACTTTTATAACACACACACATTTCTATTTTTAGTTTTTTATTCTCGTCTACACTAGGCTTGCCATCGGCCAGCATAACTAATGTATTTTGAATCAAATGAAAAAATTAAACAAAACAAAAGAAACAAAAAAAAAATGTTTATGAACGTTCTCGAAAAGTGTATGGAACTTCTCGTTCTTTCAAAAATATGGGTTTTGAATTTTCAGGCAGTTGAAGAGTGACTTCAAACTTTGGAACACATCCTAATTTCTCGGTAAAAACATCTTCAAAATTGTTGACAATATCTGAAAGTGAGTAAAAGTTATTTATTAGAACAGCATTAGTATTGTTGAAACTCTGGCGATCAACTTTGTTGAGGTTGATTTTTAGAAGGCGAATCCATACTCGCCCAGAAGTGCATCATATTCGTGAGAGAGTACATACGAGTTTTCATTTGATATTACGTTGTTGTATTTGACTTTGACGTTAACTTTTCCTTCAGGAATTAGAACAGTTTTCGTATATGATCGAAAGGCAATTATCGAACGTTGTAGTGGTGCCTTTATTTGTAACCCGTTGCATTCTTTTCTTGGTATTAGTGTAACCCGAACACCAGTCTCGACTTCAAATTTTTGGTGGAGTCCATTCTACTGTGGCATAATATTTGTTAGAATCATCTCTATTATGTTGGTTAGAAAATATATCAACAATATGAGTAATACCATAATGAGTACGAGTTAGTTTATCATATTCATCACTTTTATAAATTGAATTGTTATTTGAACAGCGGTTCCATAACTGCCGTCCACAATAAGGGCGATAGTACACTCCCTTGCCGAGAGCCACTGCTCCCTAGCTCCGCCGTGAAAGTCGTTCCCGCTAACATCGGCCTAGTCCACCGTATCATTGGCCCCTCGATACCAAGTACCCCAAGGGTAAGCCCGATAGATCCCAAACTGACGTTGTTGAAGGCCCCCCCCCAATGTCCAAGAAGGGCGCTATCGTATATTCCTTATATTCCAAGGACCGTTGCACCACCTCGTGGAGTGCCGTCTCCGTGGATCTTCCCTTACGATATGCATGTTGTGCCCCAGATATTGGAAAGCATTCCAGTACGTTCTTAATGTGAATCTCCAGTACCCTCACGAAGGTCTTGAGTAAGAAAGATGTTAGGCTTATCTGCCTATAATATATCGCTGTCTGGTGACCTTTCCTTCCGCCTTAGGAATAACCACCACCTTCACTCTGCTCCAGGATACTGCAACATAATTGAGATTGATGTAACTGCGGTAAATCGAAGTCAGTCGCGGTGTTATCGTATCGCTCAGAATCTGCAGCATCTTAGGTATTATGCCATCGTCGCCCGGTGACTTGTAGGGCTCAAAGGAGTTAATCGCCGAAGCCACCTTGTCCTCCGATATAATCCCCTCTATGTCGTCCTGTTCGACTGTGTAACTACCGAGACAGCCAGGCACCCCGTCCAAGTATCATCCTGTTTTCTTATGGCCGAAACACAGTATTTCTCCTTGGCCAGGAGCTTAGCTAGCCTAGCCATTTCCATAGTGTTCTCGATATCAGAGCAAAAGTCTCTCCAGGACTCCGATTTTACCCTTCTGATAGCCTTATTGTACGTCCTGAGCGCCTCCCTGTACGGTTCCCAACGATTGCTCGAGTAACTCTGGTTGTAGGCCATCCTAGCTGGCTTCCTGAGTTCCGTTAGCCCCTCGTTCCACCATACCGCTAGTCGTTTTCCACTGTACCTAACATGTCAAATGATTTTGCCCTTCTGATAGCCTTCTTGTACGTCCTGAGCGCCTCCCTGTACGCTTCTCAACGATTGCTCGAGTAACTCTGGTTGTAGGCCCTCCTAGACGAATTCCTGAGTTCCGTTAGCAGCTCTTTCCACCATAGCGGTAGTCGTTTTCCACTGTACCTAACATGTCGTCTTAAATGATCTCACTAAAATATTCTCCAAATGCTCCAGACCCTTATCCAAGTCGTCCGATCCCGTGAACTCCAGGTTTTGCATCGTTGCCAGATGCCCGTTCGAGACCTTCTCGAACGTCGTCCAGTCCGTTTTCCTAGGGTATCGATAAGGCATTTTTCCCTCCTTATCAATGCACAGGTTGAAGAATATCCACTTATGATTAGAGAAGGATTTCAGCTCGGAAACTCTCCAATCCGTGACAACTCATACATACTTCTCGCATTTTTTCTGATGTGCATTTGATGTGCAGGAGAAATGATAGGAGTTGAAGCTTCGCTATCTTACAGCATTGCTTTTTGTACGTTTTTTGTCTTTGTATCACTTTTGTAACGTCTCTGATGCCAATGTCAAGGAGACGTATTAAATTTTGAAGCTTTGTTTTTAGTAGCCATTTGTAGGAATTATTTTACTTCGCCGTTGCTACACAATACCGACGAAGGTGGGCGTTCTGACCCAGTCAGCATTTTAATTAATTATTGATCATATTCGAGTCTTTTTTATTCTTCTTCGCGCACGTTTCTGAATCGAAAACGACTGTTTTGTTGGGAGAAAATGATACCCTAGATACGACTCTTCAAAACGGGTCTTTTATGACTCGCGTTTCTGACTCATTTTTGCGCTCGTTTCTGAATCGAAAACGACTGTTTTGTCGGGAGAAAATGGTACCTTAGATACGACTCTTCAAAACGAGTTTTTTATGACTCGCGTTTCTGACTCATTTTCGAGGCAGTTTGCAATAGTACTTACAATCAATTACGACACTTTTTCAAGCCATTTTACAGTCATATTACTAGCCGTTAGTGAGTCTTGTTTTATTTGATATAACATAAAGAAAGTATCTTCTTTTATTTTTTTCATTATTTATTTATTACTCTTTAATTTAAACAACTTTTATTGTTCTTTGCACCATGAGCTTACCACACAAATAAACATAAATTCACAAAACTCATTTCTTTCAAAATCAGTAAGAAAATCCCGTTATAAACAGTAGCAAAAACCATAAGAAACAATTTTTCATCGTCAAGATACGGTAAATATGACTCCAAAATAAAAATAAACATTCTTAATACAGTCACATTTCGGGCATCTACATGATGAATTTATGATTGCGCACATTCTATACATATTGTTTGCGTTTTTTAAACAAGTCGCTTTCCAAGCATTTGTCGGATTCATTTTCGGGTCTTTTTTTAAGCGCACAACTGATTAATACGTTTTCAGTCATCTGAGGTAGTCTTAAAAGACTCAATTTGGTGATTTCTGCCAAAACAATCTTCCAAATGCTGACTGGGGACGTATCTGTGGATTGGTTACAGCTGAAGCCGTTACTTTTCAGTGACCAGCGAATATGCCTTCACCACTGGAATCTTGCGACAACAACTGACACAAAGCCACACAAATGCACATCAGAAAAAAATGCGATATGTTTTTATGAGTCTGAAACTGAGTTTGAACCCAGGAAAATTTTTCGTTTTGTAATTAACGTGCAGACTACTTCGACCATCGCCACCCCCATTCCATTGTAGTAGCGATAAAACAGCGACATACACCTCACATTGCGACAACGCTCCAGCGAGTCAATCGAATGGGCTAACCTACTGTCACCGATAAAGCCTTTCGCCCTATCCTGTGCACGATCTAGAAGCTTCAAAATGATTCCTCAAAATCTATCTATGTACTTCTGAAATTAAAAAAAAAATATAACGGAAAATCTTCTGCTATTGATTCATAAACATTGTTCCCTAAATCATTACTCCTGTATGATTTACTGTTGATATCCCACAAAATTTTTTTAATTTTGAAATTTTTTTTTGCTCAACTTTCATTTTAGATTTTTACATAATAGAGTTACCACGTTCATCGTATAAGAACATTTTTTAGAAACGGCAAACAAAATTTCGTTATTTGAGCGTATTTCAAGAAATAAATCATAATAATACATTGAAAATTAATATTTTAAATTTTAATTTTACAATAATAAAGAAAATTTTTTATTAAATTTTCAACAGAGTAACATTGTTTATCGTGCTGTCATTTCTTTTGGCATTTAGGGGCATGCGACTACTTGCTGCCACTGGAGCTGCCAGTTTGAAAAATTTGTGTGAATTTAAAACTGTTGAGTTTTTAGAACTGTTAATGGCATGTGGAAACGCTAAGTAAATGTAAAATTTCAGACTTTAAAAAATCTGGCAATTTCTAAAGGAAGTAAAATTTTTCAGCTTATAGCACTATCTATGAAGCACTAGCAATGAGTTATTCACATAGCTAGTACTGAAAAGCTAAAGGTAGTGCTATTTAGTATTAACTACCCTTTAATTCATTCGGCCCAATGAAAACAAGCAAGCAATATTTAAATTTCTTAAACGATTCACATGATAAATTTAAATTTTTCTAAAATTTACTGATTTTTAATAAAAGTTTAAAGTTTGTGAACCCTTTTTTGGAATTACTGAACTTCTTTCATTTCATGATAAAAACCAATTAGCCGAATTCGAAATTTGTGCGAATAGTTTTCGTTTCCCTAGAACAGGTATGTTATATGATAAAAGGAAGAATGTAGGTATGTACTTGTTTCTTGATGAAAAGTTGAATAGTAGATGTTTCAGAAGCGAATTTAAATTCATACTCTTGTAATTTTAAACATTTTGCCATTTTTTATATTCTGTAAAAAAATATTTTTTTTATAATAATATTTGATAAATTCTTTCAATAAATTTTGTAAGAAATTTTTAAAAATTACAACACAATCTAAAAATGTGATTTTTAAATGCATTTTCCATTCAAAAGATAAAAATAGATATGCACACATACATACATATGTATGTAAGTTCGTACACATAGTACAATACAAAAATTATGTACATATTTTTGAAATTAATTATACATATCCATATATACATATTTTAAATTATTTAATAAAGAGATAGAGACAAAATTTAAGTATTTTGGCTAAATAACGTTCAAACCATTCAAGCGCCTAAAAATACATGCAATGTACATACATATTTTTATTTCATTCCTTGGAATGTTTCAATGTTTAGAAAATTTAAGCATAGTCGATACAAAAAGTCCACATACACCTTCAGTAATTTTAATAATTCACATCATTTTAATAAAAGTTGGTCAAAAATTGTTTTTTTAATAAATTCAAAAATTCTGTTGTTGAAAGTGTCTTGTGACAGGAAAAACTATTTAGTTTGTAATATCTCTTTGTAAATCTCTTAATAAATGCTATGCATTATCCATCTCGCAAAGTATACATTGGAGGACTGCGCAAGCACAATAAAAATGTTTTACCAAACATCGTAATAATTTCAAGCACTATCTATCTACTTCTTTCACATTTCAAAACAAACACTTCAATGCCAAAATGTTTTATACATATAAACAATTACTGTATTATAATATTACTAAACAACAGAAAGAAATAAAAGTAGAACCAACTGAAATATAATGAAATTGAAGTAGAACATCGATGAAGTAACACCAAATAAAGTAGTGGTTCTACTTCAATTTTGTTTATAAAGTTTGTTGTTTTAATTTATTTATTTTTTTTGGTATTGAGTATCAGTGCTGCATACGCAGTTGCGCATATGAAAATATATGTATAAAAATATTTTGGCGTTTTATGTTTAAAAAAATGCACTGAGGATATATTCCGTTATTTTATATCAATCAAAATTTACTATTTTGTCTACGAATTTTTTCTATGGTTTTCTAGAAACCGGCACTTAATACTCAAACGTAAAGGATGTGAACTATTGTATGGTTATTTACTTCCACGCGATACCTTTATTTTTGCTTTTTATCTAGGACCAGCACTCAGGAGATGACTCCTACACATGCAAAGCATTGTGCTGGAACTATAGGAAAGGGATAGTAGGAGAAACGACAGGAGGTGAAGCTTAATTAATTATTTTTTGCAGCTCTGCTTTCGCACGTTCTTTGTTTATACTCGTAGCAGTGCTGAAGCTTCTTTAGTAGCCATTTTTATTATTATTTTACTTCACCGGTGGTACACAATACCGACGAAGGAGGGCGTTCTGATGAGATTGTGGATTGCTATCAGCTGAAGCCGGTATTGTTCAGTGACCAGTGACTATGCCTTCGCCACTGAAACCTTCCGACAGCAACTGACACACAAAGACACACTAATGTAACATCAGAAAAATGCGAGATGTTTATTTTTATTTTAAAATTTTTAGTCTGAAACTGGGGTTGAACCCAGGTCTGTTTTTGGATTCGTAGTCAACGTGCAGACTACCATCCATCGTGCCATCGCCACCCTTAATGTTTAATTCTTTCAAATATTTTTTTTTGCAGTACCACTATCATATGTCATATAAAAACTAAGTTTTAATAAGAAATTAAATATATGAATACAAGTGAATTAATAATTAAAGAAGTAAAAAATTTTAATGCCAATACAATCAGGCATTGAAAGATTACAAAAATATTGAATATGTGATTATTACAGCACTAATTTTTTCGGTGTTAGCGACGAACTTGTTGTGCAATACGTAATTCGTCGTTCGTCCCAATTGTATTCCCAGCATAATGTGAGAAAATATGAATTGGGAAGCGGATGATACAATTGTTTTTCGGATAATTTAGTTTTACACAACAAAAAAAGAAAATTCAAATAGAAGCAATCGGACGATTGGCTTTTAACAAGAAATAGGCGCTTACATATAATATTATTGATAAATATGCATATTACAACTCCAGAACACTATAAATATTTTTTTTCGCATTAACGCCATCACAATTGCGTTTTTAATTATAGCTTTTTATAAAAATTTTTAAATTTTTGTTTTCCGTTTCCATCTTTACATTTTTCACTTTTGCTTTGCAAAACGGAATTTTCTTCTTTTAAAATTTATTTCTTTTAAATTTTAAAAATTACTTCCAGCCACGTTCGTTTCGCACAAAAACAAAAAAAAATTAAAAAAGAAAGCAAAAATATTTGCTTGCTATTTATCTCCGCAAGACATACACTTTGATGTTTCTTTTTAAACTGAAATGAAAAAATTATCAAGTGTTCGCGTACAGTCCCAATTTCTTATGATTTGTGCGCGCACAGCCCCATTAACAAGTAAAAAGAGGTTGACCACGCACGTACGGATTTATAAGAAGCGAAGTGCAAAAATTATAGCAATAATTATAAATTTATTATAATTTTTTTCATTATGTGCATACTCATACGAGAATGAATATGTATGTAGATTATTTAGCGTAATAAACTCTAGTTGAAAATTTCAATATGTTACATGTGAGTAGTGTAAAAACACTACAAACGGCGTATTTAGAAAGGATTAAAAATAGTGATATGAACACTACGTTAACAACACTGTTACTGAATTCTCATTTTTTTTGTCAATGTTCTACTGCACTCGCTATGCTTACTATGGTTAGTGAAGTACTAGAATATTAAGTAAATATCCAAAATAGAGCAGTGTAAAATTTATTTTAAACTATTTATTTAATCATATTCAGTATGTACTTTTTTTTTTTTTATCTGGGACCAGCACTAAGGAGTGGACTCCTACACATGCGAAGCATTGTGCTGGAACTATAGGAAAGGGATTGTAGGAGAAACGACAGGAGGTGAAGCTTAAGTCCCCGTCCATACTGTGAAGCATATGCTGCAAAACTTTTGAGTTTGTTGATGAGAATGGGAAGAGGAGTGGAAGTATGTACGCTGTTCATGTACATGCAGTTTTTGTTGAATTTCTTATTTGCATCTTTTGAGATGAGGTGTGTTTGACGTTTCATTTTATTTCTTTTCGTTTGGTGTACTGTTAACTTCTATCATAATAATAGCTACCCAGTTTTATTGTTAATTTTTTGTGAAATATAATCAAAAATTTAAAAAAAAATATAAAATTATATAAAAATTATTATATAATTTTTCTTCTTAGCGTCATTTTGCTTCAAATTATACCTTGTGCTTCAAATGTGTATCCAAAAAAAAATATTCACACCTATCACAGGGTAGTTATTTTATATTTACATTCGGTATTGAGAAATGTCAAAAAAAATTAAAAAAAGAAGATAGAAGGGAGGAATAAAAAATACTAAACATGAAGCAAAAGATTCATGTATGGACACTGCTGCACTTTCAAAAGAGAATTCAAAAAACTTTTGCAGCATATGCTTCACAATATGGACGGGGACTAATTAATTATTTTTGCAGCTCTGCTTTCGCACGTTCTTTGTTTATACTCGTAGCAGTGCAGAAGCTTCGGTTCAGTAGCCATATTTATTATTATTTTACTTCGCCGGTGCTACACAATACCGACGAAGGGGCGTTCTGATGAGATTATGGATTGGTATCAGCTGAAGCCGTTATTGTTCAGTGACCTTAGCAAGGTGTATATCATAGGCAAGAATAACTATGATAAGGATTGCAAGGTTTGGTAAGGTTTGTGTCTAGTTTTATATATTTCAAAATTTATCTTCACAGTCATCATTTAAATGTCGTAATTTCAGCACAATCGTATTTTAGTCATTTGAATGATGCTTTTGCCAGTCTTTGCCGATTATTGGATGAGTGAAACAAATCATTGTGGTTTATGTTACTTCAAAATCAAATTCATTTACGCAGCTGCTGTTGGCTGATTATATAGCGTCATGGCTCTTCAACCAGAAGATCCTCGTACCGTCCTATCCTAGATTATTCATATGGAAGAGTCGCCATCATGACAGTTTTCGCCGTTGCTCTGAATGTGTACGATCGCAGTACGTTCATTGCTGGCAATTAATTTAATCGCCTGCTCCGACCGTGGAAGAGTCTCGTACGATTGAAATGCTAACTGGTTAATTACACATTCAAAAATATATATACAATGTGTAAATGAACATGCATTTTTCATATCACGGAAAAATTAAGAATTCTAAAAAGTGAAGTATAAGTATGTATGTATATTTCAAACAATAATCTGAGAAATGTTCAGCAGTGGCATTCAGGTGCGAAGTTGAGAATCACAGATTTAGCCATCAATATGTCATTTTATTGACGAAAGCGGCGACATTTTTTCAATTAAATTTGAAATATCGAGTGGCGATAAATTTCAGGTTGAATACTCGTATTCGGCGAATATTGACGTACCTGTGACTAGCCGGTGCTACACAATACCGACGAAGGAGGGCGTTCTGATGTGATTGTGGATTGCTATCAGCTGAAGCCGGTATTGTTCAGTGACCAGTGACTTCGCCACTGAAACCTTCCGACAACAACTGACACACAAAGACACACTAATACACATCAGAAAAATGCGAGATGTTTATTTTTATTTTAAAATTTTTTTTTGTCTGAAACTGGGGTTGAACCCAGGTCTGTTTTTTGGTTGTGTAGTCAACGTGCAGAATACCATCCATCGTGCCATCGCCACCCTCCAAAACAAAATAAACAGCAAAATGATACTGGATAATTGGAATATAATAGGAAATGTAATGCTTGATATTATAAATATTTCTTTAGGAACTGGCATGTTTCCGGAAAAGTGGAAAACCTCGATGATAACTCCAATAGGAAAATTTGCAAAAACGAGGAAATGTGAGGAATTCAGGCCAATGAACGCGTTAAAAACATGTGAAAAGCTAATAGAGAAGGTAGTTAGGGAACAATTGGAAAAATATATGGAAACAAAAAAATTATTGTCAAAATACCAATCTGGATTTCGAAAAGTTTTCATGTGAAATAGCAGTTGACTATGTTGTCAACAGCTACAAAAAAATTGGAAAAAAAATAAAGAAATCATTGCGTTATTCCTTGATTTTAAGAGAGCGTTTGAAACTATAGATAGAAATATCCTTCTACAAAAACTTTTTAATTACGGTATTCGCGATAAAGAATTTAAATGGTTTCAATCATACCTAACTGGAAGGAAGTAAATAACAAAGGTAAACAAAGTGCAATCGAACTCAATAGTTAATGAATATGGCGTGGCTAAAGGGTCAATTCTGGGAGCTATACTATTTAATATATACATAAAAGATCTACCAAACGTTTTGGACAAATGTCAAATAATTATGTATGCAGATGATACGCTTATCTTTGCGGAGGGAGAAACAGATCAGCAATGCTATGATGAACTTATTAATGCCATGGAAAGTGTTAACTCGTGGTTGAGCGTGAATAAACTTAAATTAAACGAGAATAAAACAAAAAATATTAGAAATAAATACATAAACTGACGTTATTTTTAAAATAAATAATGTTGTTATAGATAAAGAACTAAAATTTTAATCACACTTGGACTACACGTGTAAAAAGATCGGCAAAAAACAGTTTTTTAAAAAAAATAACAAAAAAAAATATTTCAATAGGAACGTCAATAAACATATACAAGGTTGGCCAAAAGAAGTCATCCGATGTTGTTTGGCTCTCATTTTTTTCTAAATGAAAAACTTCGATTCTGTTTTTTGATTATGCTAATTTGAGCCTTTAGAATTTTATTGGTCAAGTCGAGAAGATGATATCGGCCAAATGTGCGCCGTCACAATTGATTACTATACGTACGGGCTCTTTTTATGGCATTTTTCATCACTTCGGCGAGAACTTTGGGCGACAGATTCTCGCACTCGTGTCGAATGTTATCCTTGAGGGTTTCCAGGGTCTCGGGCTTGTTCACGTCAACACGGGCCTTCAAAAAACCCTACAAAAAAAGTTTGGAACGGTTAAATCGGCCGATCTTGCGGGCCAGTGCAAATCGCCAAAACAAGAGATAAGGCGACTCGGGAACGCCGCCTTCAGAATATCGGTTGTGGCTCGCGAAGTGTGTGCCGTTACTCCGTCCTGTTGGAACCACATGTCCTCCAGTTCAAATTCGTTCAATTGCGGCAGAAAAAACTCGGTTAATATGGCCCTATAGCGCGCACCGTCCACTGTTGTCGTTTGACCAGCGGCGTCCTCGAAAACGGACGATCCGGAGCCGGCCACTCTTGGCAGCATCTCGGGTGGGACCATACTGTTCATTGTTGGTGGCCATACACGCAGTAGTGTCGGACGACCGCGGAATCGGTGACGGAATTCGCGCTGCGCCAACACCACAGACGAATTGTTACGCGAAAAATAGACACGATTATTCCGCGTTCTTTGGGAGTGTATCGCTCCATAGTTTGTTCACTTGTATTCTACATCTGTCTAGTTCACAAATGGCAAAACAGATTTGACATTGGCCGCCATTTGCAAAAATAAGAGCATCTTCCAATAGGGTGATTTCTTTTGGACCACCTTGTATAAATAATACCATTATTAAACTTCATTTCGAATTTCTGCTCGACAATTTTGTATTCCTGCTGCATTACACAACAAATTGAGCGTCTGCAGAAGCTTCAAAATAGAAAAGCACCGCAATATTTTGCATAACATATGTATGTAGGAGAAGTCCAACCTTATTATCTGAGGAATATGAAGAACTTTAGAATCGAAAGGGTAAACACAACATGATATGAGATTTATTCTACAAGGGCTTACATCTTTACAACACTCTTCCAAGCCATGTTAAAAACGAGCAGAATATAAACCAATTTAGAAAATATATTTCAGATTTTGTTAAACAAAAGATGTATTAGTTTTAAACGTTTTTTATATTATTTGTATGAAAGTATTATTTGTAATTGTATTAATTATTTTTAATACTAATAAATTTAATAATAAAAAATAATAACTTGGTATTCGTAACATCACTAATGAATACTTAAATATGCGCATTGAATAGACAAAATTTCACTTTTTGTACAAAGAATTGAGACAACTGCTACTGAGTATGGAATGGTAAATAGACTCCAAAATCGATTTCCGATTTTTCGACAAATTTTTTTCTTTTCGATTTTAAAAATCGATTAATCGGACGTCAAAATAGAAATCGATTTCATTATAGGATTTATTGTATTCTGTGTGTAGACTTTATTGCTCAACTGTACTTTCTATTTGTACCATACGATACAAAAAAATTCTTAACGAAAAATGTCTGTATCGAAAGGAAATGAGCTTACAGACACTAAAAGATATTTCGCAACTTTCTAATACAAACAGATCAAAGTTCTTATATGTGTCGTCCAATGCCTTTTTCATCACCAATAAAGTATATTAAGAGCAACGAAAAAGTTTTGGTTACACATGAAAATTCATTCCTGCTTTAATCAAACTGAATAAATAAATGGCCAAATATCATTTTAAAAAGTTTAAGTTTTAAAACATACATACATACATACATACATATGTATGTTGAATAAATGACGAAAGTGCCGCACACAAAAAGTTTGAAAGAAAAAATAATAATAGAGCCAAAAAAATATATAAAACGAAATGTAGAAACGTCACAGTAACACAAAATCGAAAAAACAGCAAAAGGAACATATTTTTCATATGCAGCGTCGAATCAAATTTAAAATCAAAACACAATTAAAAATTGAAAATCCAAATACACGTCCACTTGCACACAGACCTGTCATACAAAAAGTACCATTGGACAACACGACGCAATAGCACTATTGTAAATAAACATTAGCAACAGAGTCTCTTTGCTGCAGAGTCCAATAAAAAACGCAACATTGGTACACACAAAAGTGTGTTTATAATGCTTCTTCTTATTACAAAGTTCAAACAGAGAGAAATAAAGTTACAGCCAATTCACTAAAAAAAATATATAAGTATGTAAGTATGTAAGTATAAAACAATTTCAAAAGCCGGTTTTTACATACGACTGCAGTTAAGAAATTATCTCCCATTGGTAGAGAGCAACAAATGAGCAGAATGTTTGAGTAACGGAACATGGCAACTCGGAACAGACAGAACCTCCGAACAGTGCACAATTTAACAGCTAGTTCTCCTAGTAAGAGCAAATAAGTTAATACTTTGCCTTTGTTGTGACAAGTTCGAAAACTTTTGCAATACATAAACAAATAAAATTGCTCTGCGATAGCAATCACTGATGATTTTGTTGCCGATGACTTACAAACTCGACTCGTAAACTACTCGGTACAACCAATTGCTCCTTCCAGCAAATCGCTGTATCATTCCATAAAGACTATAATTTAACGTTTATTTGTATGAAAATGTCTCCGCTGCTCTACTTCTCCACAACATTTGACATCACATTAACCAGAGTTTAGCAAAATTAACTTTATTATCCAGTGATGATTTGCCATTAGAACCAACGGATATGGGTATTTCCACAAAAATGTCAACCATGACTAAAATATTTGTTATAGTATTAATGAACTTCAACCCCCGACCACACGACCAATAAGTTATGTCTTAACACAAGCAATAACGTCGGCAGAACAATGACTTCAAATTGCACTTGTGGATGCGACGACCAACAGTGGAAGGAGGGTACTGTCGCACTGGGATCCATTGAAGTAAGACTGTCTGAGATGGTCATTGATCACCTCATGGCGGACCAAGGGCCAGTACCATCCTTCGACTCGAATGAGATATGCCGCGGCTGCAGGGTGATCAAATGCGCCGATGCGTTCTCTAAGGAGTTTTTGAAGAAATGCGTGGAGGCAAATCGCCACACATGAGAGGGTCTCACTGTGAGACTCATTCAGGCCTATGAAATTCCAAACAGGCCCAGAGCTCGCAATGAGTTGCCTAAGGTTAAGATGGATGGTAAGAAACTCAACCGCTGCCTGCAGCTACACAATTACGAAAGAGTCCGTGGGGGCACTCGAGCAGCACCAACGCATACTCCGGTTGGGTATTATATCGACGAAAGTTAAGGTCTTCCTGGCGGTCCCAGAAGAGATTAATGCAGCGGTGGAGACCGGTACGCTACTGAAGGATCTAAGGCAGTCCGCGAAAGTCTTGGATCCGAACACAGGGAAACCTGGCGAGCAATGACCACCGGTTCAAGATGGCTAGGGTAGCCTTGATATATCTAGAGGTGCGGGTTATCGCCAAAACCGTGAGTGTCTCTTGTGGTATCACAATGGACCTAAGCACTGCCTTAAGTGGGCGTTCTCGTTCTGGGTGGATCAGCCATCTAACCTATCCTAAGTATCCTAGCAGAAATATTGTATTGAAATTAATTCATTATACGTTTTTCAGTTTTAAATAAATTTTACAAGACAAAAAAACATTAAGACCTATTTGTGTGACTAGGAGTATATGTCACATCATCACAACCATTAATGCTAATTATTAAATAAAACATCATGATTACGTCGAAAACGATTTCAAACGATAGCGGCTAAAAATAAAAGTCAAGAATGAGAGTATAGTTTATGTCAAATTGGAAATGCAAGAACAAAATAAACAGAATAAAATTGTACTGGAAAAAGTCAAGTAAATACAAAGAATTCAATTGACAGCAATACGAGTAAAACCAAATTTAATATTGATAATCGTGAAAAATACATATTAAAGTTTAACATATTTATGACAATTATAACAATTATTTATACAAAAATGAAATATAATAACAATAACACAAGTAAATTTCCTGTGGCTTTTTTGTATTCTCTTATTTTCTGTCATGCTGGCGAGCAATAAAACAAATTTTCTTGTATTTGTTTGTTAACAATCCTTGAATTCTTTTACATTTCAGGCGCATAACATAATGATACATTTTTATGAATGAAAAAATAATAATAACAGATGAACAGACAAACTGACGAACTGACAGGAGAAATGATATTTTTAACTATTGACATTTCGTTTCAAAACCACACCTGTATGACAATGGTTATCGGCATGTTGTTGTTCTTGTCGTCGTTTTTGGGAGTGTGATCCCAATACAAGTCTAAATAAATTATATAAAGGCATAATTAGATTCAATTACTTTATATTAAGCAAACGGAAAAAAACTTTTTGGTTTCTATGTGTTAAATAAAACATAAATAAATGATTGGAAATCCTTAAAAAAAAACTGAAATTGAAGAAAAGCAAGACTTGTTGACAAAATTCCATATGGTTGTCGTGAGGATTTTCAAAATTCCATGAGAGTAAAGCTTTAAAAATAAATTAAGTACGAAAGCAAGTATAGGCGTGTGCTGCGCAGACTCGCGGAATGTATTAAAGAAAAAGTGAGGAAAATAAGGGAACAAATCTAGTTTACGGTCGTTTCTCCACATAAAAAAACACATAGCGTGTATTAAAATTAAGAAGAAAATATTAAATGAAAGTCTCGGCAATGCATAGTTTCTGAGTTATGGACCTCTGAAATTTTCATCAAAAATGCGATTCTCCACTACATTTCTGAACGTACATGTATGTAAAGGGTGTACGGTGCCGATAGTACCCGTAATACCGACTACTAATCAGCAATACGAAAAAGGAAGAAGAAAAAAACGGACGAGCGAGATGTAACAAGAAAGAAGTCTTTGGCAGTTTTTAAAAGAATTGAAAAGAGCAAGTCGTTTATACCGCCGTGAAAATTGTGTAAAAGTTGCATAAGTAAAATTTAAGTTGATAAAAATTAAAAAGGATTAAAGTTGCCTAAGGTTAAAGTATAAGATACCGTTTGCTAAAAATAAAAACAAAAGTTGAAAAAGTTGTAATTACATAAAAGCTGAGGTTAAAGTTGCCATTAAAAGCAGATTAAAGATCTAATATTAACTAAACTAATGTCTAAACTTATATTTACTATTTACATTAAAATCTAATACCTACAGTCTACATAAATTAATATTTAATATTTGAAACTACATTCTACCGAATTAAAATTGGAATACCTATCTATTTATTTTACATTTCCCTACCTATTATACCTGAAATACATGTAATTCAAATTAAAAACCATACTTCAGTACGTTTTTTGTGAAACCAAGAAAATTAAAATCTTACATGTAATTACATATGTATGTATGTGTGTATGTCATATGAAAGATTTTAAAACGCTCTTTTTATATCAGTGCTGGCAAAATTAAAAGAAGAATGAAATTTTTTACTATTTTCCGAAAATTTTGCCTTATAAAACAATTTTGTGAAACAAAAACAAAATTTTGAAATTCCTCTTTGAGAAAATAATAGAAAGAAAGAAAAATCCGAACAATTTTATCTCTTCAGTTAAGAAGTAAGAACTAAAACTTATTTTCAACCAATATCTGTTAGATCCTGCTTTCTGCCGCATAACTTTCTTACACCTACAATTCATAGAATTCACTAGATTCTCGCACAAAACCTGCGGTATTTGAGCCCACTCTCTATTCTTTTCCCCAACTCTGTTGTTTATTTTGTGCTCGAAAATCACCAATACGTTTTTTATGAGCCTCATAGATGTTGTATAGCGTTAAGGTCAGGTGACTGTGATGGCCAATCTAATATCTTTACTCTGTTGTCTCAAAACCACTTTTTTAAAAGTTTTGAAGAGTATTTGGGGTCGTTGTCCGCCATACCCCTCCCATACTATGGGCATTTCTCCTCGCTCAAATATGTTTTTATAATTATTTAGAAATTATTTTCTAATTGTTAAATTACACATTCTGCCCTCTATAAAAACAAATTAACATAAACCATTTGAAACAAAACAAACCCCAAATTATGATGGATCCTCCGTCATTTAAACGTTTTGTTTAGTGAATTTTGGGTTATAAGACGAGTTCATTGGACGTCGTACATACATTTTTCCATCCAACTCCAATAAATTTAGCTTTGTTGAAAGCAAAAGATTTTGGTTTCAAATGCTACTCGTTGTTTCATATTCTGTTTAGACAACATGATATTTTTCGTGGACGTCTTGCAATTACCATACCTTGATTTATTCTGATTCTTATCGTTCTGCTAGATAGTCCTATGCGAAGGTGTCTTCTTCCATCCTCAGAAAATTTAAACGGGGGGTTTCTTACTTCTTTTAAAGTCGACGTAGGGTTGTTTTTCGTTTTCGTCCTCTAAACTCAATACTAATCTGGAAATGTGTTGCACTTAAAATCTTATTTTTTAACATTTCATTTTATTTAACTATTTCTTCCATTGTTTTCCCATCTTCTCGAAGGAATTTAATGATTTTTTTGCAATTTTAACTACTAACGTTGAATAAATGCTAGAACTTTATAAAAGTTTTTTGCACATAAAAATTAGCAAATTAATCACAAATTTATTTATTTATTTTCATTAAATAAAAAAATTTATAAAATATAAAATAAAGGCGCCAGGTAACTAAACCATATGCGCACGAAGATTAAAATGTAAAGAAAATCTATGTAAAAATAATAATCGTTTTAATATTCAAGAATAGAGTACTGTTATATAAAAAGATAAAGGTCCTAAACATCTTGGATGCCATGTTGTCGTAGGTCTAATAGGCCATCGACTCCTATCATATCTAATAACAACTTAAATGTCGACGACAGCCTCTCGTTTTACAAGAAAAATGCCACCACAACCGTCGTTTTCAAAAAAAATTATGGCAGCGAAAATATCAAACTTCCTACCACACACCCTACTTTTTATGGACGTATCCTTTCAAAATGTTATATCAAGGTGCTCTCTGGTGAAAATCCTGGACAATGTTAATGTCAATGTGATATACGAAAAACGATTGCCTGATAATGTGGGTATTTTTGCCTCTGAAATATCTACAATTAGAGATGCAATAAATTATGCTGTTCATAACAAAATAACCCTGTCCAGCATGCTTTTCCAAGACTCTGACAAATCCTTTCAGAGCCTTTATAAGACAACAGTTACCAGAAACGAGTAGACCTAAATACCAGAAAAATCTTATTCGTGCACAGTGCTTCATGCTAGACCGCACAAAACTGACCCGGCAGTGTGGGTCTTCTGCAATGTGACACTCACTGTTTCCCACATTCTCACGGAATACCCATTGAAATGCGCCTATTTTCCCATTGTAATAATGATTTTAGATTAAAACTTCTGGCACACTTTTCTGCTCTTGAGACGACGTAAACTTAGACGCTTTACCTTCATCGGCATTCTAAATTTCTCTTGCTTTCTATTAATTTGATTGGTGTTTACTTAGGCAATCCTAATAAAAATAATTAGTTTATATCAATCTTTACTATTCATTATCGTTCTAGCCATAGCCACTCCTTCAGGATGTTTCGTTAATATGTATGTATGTATTAAATCTATTCTTCTAATCATCTCATATTTTTATTATTCCATTTATCTTTTAATTTTCGCAGTTTCACTTTTATCTTAGATCATATATCAAATGAATATATAATGTGTTGGCCCAAATATAGGCTTTTTTTATATTACTTGAAATAAATAAATAAACCCCTTAAGACATTCTTGACTGCACTACGGAGAAGAGTATAACAAGAATAGGGTCACAAATTATAAAATGGTTCTATTATTGGTTCATAAAGAGACGATTAGCGGTTTAGGGAACTACCGCCCTATCAGTATTTTGACGTCATTATCTAAGATTTTGGAAATAGTTCTAAAGAATCAGATTCTTGCTCTTATAATTTCATATAAGCCTTTAAGTAATTGCCATTTTTGTTCCCACCTGGAGGCAAGCAAAGCATCGCATTTGAAATCGAGTACTTTGTCATCGAAATGTAGTTAACGTGGATCACGGCAATCGTTATTGAAGTTGCAGTCGATTAGTAATCTTCTATCGAAAACAAATAAACACTAGCTTTTTGCTGCGAAACAAAACAAATGCAGAAAGAATAAAAAGAAAAAAGTACTTATATGTGTAAGTATTTATCAGATATTTTTATTTATTCACTTCAAAAGACCCAACTTACTCAACTTCAGGTAATGAAAAAGGATTATTTTTGTCAAGAATATTTCTTCTTATCATGGCTATATTCGATATTCGATTCATCTTCTTCTAAGGAATACAAAAAAATATTTGCATCCATTTTAATTCAAGTTTTCTAAAATTTTGTACAATTTTTCACTATTCTATTATTATTTTTTTGTTTTCTTTTTTCGTTTTGTTTTTTTTATTGTCGTATGCTTACAGTAATGTAAAAAATATTAGCAGGTAATATAAATTACGATCGAATATCGTGATCCAAAAATTTGTAGCCATCGAAATGTTTCTGTACACGAAAGCTCACTCGATTACGAATACGATGATTTGCCTCCTGATGGTAGTATTTCCTCATCATTAATCAATTTAACAAAATACATACGTGATCAATTTAAAAAAAAAAGAGTATCGACAGCAAGGCTTTTGATACGGTAAAAATTACATCTTAACTCATAAGCTTTCCTCACAATTCAATATTTCAGCTTCTTCGTGTAGATTACTACACTCTTATTGATATGGTCGGAAGCAATTCCTTGATGTAGCCAGAAACAATTCATACTTCATCCAACTGCTCTACTGGCGTCCCACAAAGTTCTATATCTTCACTTTTACTCTTCACTTTACTTTATTTATTTATTATCTTTAATATCCTTCAGCACAATATATTCGTCAATTGGATTATTGATTATTATCAAACTATTTATCAACGAATTCTTTTTTTCTGTACTTATTAAAAATTCATTACTATTGTAAAACATACTTTATCATATATGGCCTTCATGAAATAAATAAATATTAATATTTTCATTTTGCCTTTTAAATACAATCATTGTCAACTAAAAGTTGACTAATTGTAAAAAAGCTTTATAAAAATTTAATAGATTTAAATTAAAGGGCTGCACAACATGTTCTAAAATACACATTACACTACTATGCAGTAGTGTCAAGCACTGTATTTTAGTGCAGTCTTTATAAAAAAAATGAAGTACTTCACTTCAACATTTTAAAACAAAACAAATTCTACATAACTTGAAAAGCTTTGGCTACAGTGCTCGACAGTATTTGAGTTCTATTTTATAGTAAAAATCAAAACAAAACATCAGAATGATGCAAATAAACCGTTAACCATAGCAAGCATAGCGAGTGCATTAGAACATTGACAAAAAAAAATGAGAATTCAAGCACAGTGTTGTTAACGTAGTGTTCATATCACCATTTTTAATGCTTTCTAAATACGCCGTTTGTAGCGTTTTTACACTACTCACATGTAACATATTGAAATGCTCAACATCATCAAATGCTCCAGGGGGTGCTGATGGCGAGTAGTCAGCGTGTTGGCTCTGCAACCAGAAAGACCCAGGTTCGGTTCCCAGCCGGGTCAAATCAGAAAAAAGTTTTTTTTTGAGTTTTCTGTGCTACAGCATCCTCCTTCGTTGGTATTTGAGCAATAAAACATCGGCGAAGTAAAATAAAAAATAAAATGGCTCCATTAGCTTAAAAATAATGCCTCAAAAAAAAACATCAGAGACGCCGCAACTTTGCTTTATAATTTACACGCAACTGCAGAGTTGTGCAAGAATTAAGCTCTATCTTCCTACCACTTTCACCACCTGTCTATTTCTTCCCTATCCTTCTCTCTAGTTCCAGTGCAATGCATTGCATATGTAGGGGATAGCCCCTGAGCACTGGTCCAAGATAAAAAAAAAAAAAAAAAACTAGAGTTTATTGCGCTAAATGTCAGATAATGGAGATACATATATATATACATAATGAAAAAATAGTAATAATTTATAATTATTGCTACAATTTTTGAACTCCGCTTATTATAACACCGTACAAACGGACACTGTTTGCTTGACAAAAAAAAGATATTACCTGTTAATAGGGCTGTGCGCGCACAAATCATGAGAAATTGGGATTGTACTCGAACACTTGATGATTTTTTTTTGAGTTTAGCAAGAAATATCAAAGTGTATGTATTGCGGAGATAAGTAGGAAGCAAATATTTTTGTTTTCTTTTTAATTTTTTTGTTTTTGTGCGAAGCAAAGTTGGGTGCAAGTAATTCTTAATTGAAAGAGGATGGGAAAAACTTTTTATCAAAATTTAAAAAATTATATAAAAATGATACAATTGAAAACGCAATTGTACTGGCGTTCATATATTTATAGTGTTCTGGAGTTGTAATATCCATATTTAACTATAATATTACATGTAAACGTCCATTTCTTTTTAAAACTCAATCGTGCATTTGCTTCTTTTTTAATTTTCTTTTGTTGTTGTGTTAAAATAAACTTTCCGAAGAGCAATTGTATCATCCGCTTCTGAATTCATGTTTTCTCACATTATGCTGGGAATACAATTGGGACGAACGACGAATTACGTCTTGCACAACGAATTCATCACTAACAGGTCGTTGCGTAAATTCTCAGTGTGATGCACAATTACGCCAAAAAAAAATTAGTTCTGTCATAATCACATATTTCGGCGATACTTCGAATATTTTTGTAATCTTTCCATGGCTGATGTATTTTTACTTTTTGAATTATTAATTCACTTGTATCCATATTATTTAATTTCCTATTAAAACTTAGTTTTCACATGACATGTGATAGTGTTACCGAATAAACAAAAAAATTTAAATAATGAAATACTAAAACAAAACTGGAGGTCTCGCGTGGAAGTAAAATATTACATAAATATCTAGACAATATTTCACATTCATTACATTAAGTGCTGGTTTTTAGAAAACCTAAGAAAAAATTCGTTCATGTATTTATATTGATAACATCAATAAAATTAAAAAAAAAATGGTTTCGTTTTCAATGTAAATACACGAACGAATTGTTTCTATAATTTGCTATACACAAACAGTGAATTTTGATTGATATAAAATAACGTAATATGTATTACGATATTTTGTAAGACATTTTTATTGTGCTTACGCATCCCTCTAATTTAAATCGAATAATAAAATGTTTGGAATGCCTTTGGTATAGCTTAGGTTAGAGGGCAGTCGACCAAGATGGCTCGGATTTAGTATTAACCGGGCCAGAAAGCATTGCGACCAAATGTGTAATTAGTAACTAATGCTATTTATGTTGGCACCGCCAGCAAAATTCTAACCTCGCTCTTCCATTTATGGTTCGCTCACCAATCATGATTAAAACAACATGTATTGCATTGTAAAATTTTGAGAGCGAACCATATTGTTTGTTTCGGCACATTGCTGCGAACACCGACGTAATTTCTATCATCTCTAATGTGAACTAGCTACCAAAACAAAATCAAAACAAAGAAAGAAAAAAACAAACAATAAATTTGTGTAAAATAAAACAAATAAAAAGATTTGGATAAATAGTCCCCGTCCATACTGTGAAGCATATGCTGCAAAAGTTTTTTGAATTCTCTTTTGAAAGTGCAGCAGTGTCCATACATGAATCTTTTGCTTCATGTTTAGTATTTTTTATTCCTCCCTTTTATCTTCTTTTTTTTATTTTTTTTGACATTTCTCAATACCGAATGTAAATATAAAATAACTACCCTGTGATAGGTGTGAATATTTTTTTTTGGATACACATTTGAAGCACAAGGTATAATTTGAAGCAAAATGGACGCTAAGAAGAAAAATTATATAATAATTTTTATATAATTTTATATTTTTTTTTTAAATTTTTGATTATATTTCACAAAAAATTAACAATAAAACAGGGTAGCTATTATTATGATAGAAGTTAACAGTATACCAAACGAAAAGAAATAAAATGAAACGTCAAATACACCTCATCTCAAAAGATGCAAATAAGAAATTCAACAAAAACTGCATGTACATGAAACAGCGTACATACTTCCACTCCTCTTCCCCTTCTCATCAACAAACTCAAAAGTTTTGCAGCATATGCTTCACAGTATGGACGGGGACATATTAATATACATAATACATAGTACATACATATGTACTTATATACATTATAATATAAAAAGTGAAAAATCAAGAAGAAATTGTGAAATGTATTTTGATGTGTAGAGGGAGGGATGTCTTCAAAGCTGAGGTTTTCTGAAGATTAAAAATGAAACAACAACATTCCTTTGAATACAATCGTGATTGAGACAGCGAACCAAGTCGTTCATATTACCGCATTAATATGCCATAAAATAAATGGATGTAGTGCTTATAACGTTTTAAATCAATGTGGACAAATTGACATTAGTCAAAAATAGAAAACAAGTGCCAAAATCACACAATGTCTTATATCTTATGATCATCTGTATGTATGACTATGAACAAATCGAATGTCATGTTGAATAGTAGAGACGAGTAAAGAGAATAACAAGAAATTTGAATGCAACCCAGCAAACAACCAATAACAAATAATAGCAAATATAGTTCGAAAAAATTAATAACGTAAGTTGTAAACGAAATATGCCCACGATTCTACGCAACACATTCGGAAAAAATAATATATAAAAAGGATGGGCGCGGTATAGACGGTTGGTAGACTGGGTCTTCCACATAACACGTTCTGTCGTATCTGCCGGGAACAGGATAGAAAGGAAACGTTTTCCCACATGCTCAGCGAATGCCCCTTTTACCAACCGTGCGACATACATTTTTAAGCAAACATGTAGAGGACATTCGGATAACATTCTTCAGGCCAAGGCACATAGAATCCGGCATGCGTCATACTTTGACTTTTTCAACTGACAGCTAAGTTGAAATACATGTTTTCTTAAGACAGTTGTCACATTCAGTACGTCTCCGTAAAAGCAAAGTACGAAAGTTGGCCAACTTTTAACATTATATATAAGTTATATAACTTTGACAGCTATAAACAGCGTTGCCGTTATAGGTTATTTATTTATAAATATTTTTTGCATTTTGTTTAATTTTTCCAGCGTAAGTAATACCCAATACGTAAATGTTACTTTTAAAGTTTTCAAATCAGGTTTTATATTGCGAAACGTTGTCAACACCCTTTTGTTTTATTAAAAATCGTTTCTGTTGTAACAAAAAATTCAAGACTGCTGCAGCAGAAACAAAAATAAAAGAACACAGTATTTAAATTCAAAATAGATAGGAAATTATTTGCACGGTTTTCTTGTCTTAACTTGAAATGGTGTATGTACAAAATGTTTTTATATATATATTTTTTTTTGAAATTTGTGACTAGTTAAAAGCAATAGAAGACTTATTTTTATAAATTAAAACATATTCTGGTATTTTTTTTAATTTTTTATTTTTTAACTTTTTAACGTGGTAACGCTGGCTATTAGTTGGTATCCGCCAGCAAAGTACTCATTGTGCCAATCTCTTCCGTTACGTTAAAGTCATCATCAAATGACGGATTTTATGTGCCCAGGACTTTACCACTTGTAAATTAATATATAGGGTTATACATTTAGTGGTTTCAAAATCACCGGTCTGGCAAGGTTGTCAGCTGTTAAATATCTCTCACTGTAGTGTGATTCACTATACAATTTTAACGATAATTGTTTGGTTAAAAATACTTAACCATAAAATGAACGATTTTGTTATTCATTAATATATTAATAACACTAATTATTTAAGCCTTCATTAATATATTTTTATCGATTTTCGTTATCGTTAAGCGTTTTATTTAACAACTG
Organism: Dexiosoma caninum; assembly: GCA_963924685.1. Lineage (NCBI taxonomy): Eukaryota > Metazoa > Arthropoda > Insecta > Diptera > Tachinidae > Dexiosoma > Dexiosoma caninum. Next base: position 60,804,249 of record OZ004729.1, read on the forward strand.
TTTTTAAATGGCTGAATATAAAACAGAGACTAGAATTCAACACCATAAATTTCATACACCACATGACGAAAGGAGATACACCAGATTATCTAATTGATCGGCTAAGATATGTGCGAGATGTCCAACCATATAATTTACGGAATGCAAGCGATTGTATACTGCAAAGGGCAACTGCAAGTGCGGGGCAAAGATCTTTATTCCATAAGGGACTTGGGCTATACAACATGTTGGCATATAATATAAAAAATTAAAATAATACGAATGCATTTAAAAAAATGTAAATTTCATCAGAATTATTAATAAAAATTTTTGATTATACAAATGTTGAAATGTAATTTTTAAAGTTTGTAAATACTATTAATTTCCAATATAACAAAAAATAAAAAACTAAACCACAGCACTTTTTCAGTTGTTTATTTTTACACAAATCTAAAACATACACACATACATAAGTACATACCTTTGAAAAATCCGGCTGGACCTAAGATTCTTTTTAAGGGAAGAATTCGCGAATAAAAATATTCGCTAAATTGTCGGAAATTTTTAAAAATACGAACATTCGTAAGAACGAACTAGCAACAAACGAATTAGCAATGATTTCTCGGATATAAACATCCGTTTAATTGACGAAAATTTTGAAAATGCGAATGGCACACAAAAAACAAATATTAACGTTCTTTTTTAATTCTATGAGGGTGGGTCCATAGTCTAGTGCGTGAGTATTAGACTACCAGTCTGTAGGTTGCGGTTTGATTCCAGCAGAAATGAACAAAGAAGAATTTACTATGAGAAAAAAATAAACGCGAAAAACAAAAAATTAGTTATTTTTATTTTTAGCGCATATCGTTAACAATGTTTGTTTTTGAAGTTGATTAAGATTCCCTATTAATATTTAATCGAACTTTGGGAACGAAACATTTGCTGTGGCAAACTGATCGAAGGGTAAACTCTACGAGTTCTTTTTTGTTTCACTAGTAATAGTCGTTCTCGATTGCCAATTGTTTAATGGCGATATTACACTCGTCTGCTGTGGGCAAACAGGATAGCTATACTTTGTGTATATCTATATACTACATATACTATGTATGAAGCAGAATGTGAGTTTGTTTGTACCTGATAGGAGACCAAACCGCTGGAACGATCTTCCTGAAATTTACACACCATTTAACTGGGACTCTTGAATGAATTATCATCCATCATTGTCGAAATTTGAGAGGGGTGGGGGCTAAGTGCACGACATTAAAAAGTGAATATCAAATGCCTTCGTCGTTTGTGAATCAATTCCCAAAATTCTTTTTTCAAATATAAAAATTTTTTAAATTAGGGGAAAGACAAAGTGGCCGCCCACCCACCATCATCGGTTGAAATTCGGTATGCAGACTCCTCTTCCCATGTTTAGATCCACTAAGAAAGTATTTTTGGATAATTCTGCTGAAAAATAAGCGTACATATGCTTCGTACTCTTTCCATTTATGTGGCTAAAACTCTTTATAAAAAACTATTTTTTTATTTCTCTTTACAACCATATATATGTATGTATATCTCCCAAAGTATTGGACATACAACAAAGGGTTTTCCGTAATCTTTTTTTCTAGAAAAAATTTCGAGTGTGCGATCTCACTTTTTCGAAACTCAAAAATATGTACATATATGGAGTAAAATTGTACCTTTGTACTTTTCTCCCATTTAAATAGTGCTTATGATGCGCATTTCTTTAAACACCGTCATGATTTTATACCCATATTAAAGGGATTTTTAAATTCGAAATATTTCTTTCTTTTGTCCATAGTCCTCTATGCGTTTTCGCATAATTTCAGCGAGATGCCACTTGATTTAAATTTTAAACACTAACGTAAAGTAACTTGATGTTAAAATTACTGAGTCGCACAATCGTTAGTGCAAACAGGTAAACAGTCTTTACATTTTAACAGATACCAAATCGTTAAGTTACTGAATCGCGCTACTGAAATGTCATTTAGTTCGTGAAAGGTTTGCCTTTAGCTTTCGAAAACTACCCCAAAAGTTTAGACTGCTGCAACCAAACTAGAGGCGGTTATTTAAATGATATTGTATTTCGAAGTTCAAGCGTCATAATGAAATAAAAGTTTCTTCGAAATCATTTCATTTAACTTTTCATTTGAAACCGAAAAATTAATAACCCGTTATTAATTGCATTTCTTGCATTCATAAGCTGTTGGTGAGATACGTATATTGTATGTATACAGACAAGTATGTATGTATGTGTGTACATACAGTCATGGGCAAAACTCTACACACCGCCAAAGTTTGAGGGTGGCGATGGTCGAAGTAGTCTGCACGTTGACTACAAAACGAAAAATTGTTCCTGGGTTCAACCCCAGTTTCAGGGTCTCTTTCACCAAACATATTTAAACACAATTTAATTTAATTAATGATCTTCATTTAAAGTATGTTTAAAAAAATTTTATTTTCACCAACTGAAATTATGAAACACAAGAAAGTATGGTAACGCTCTGATATTTAATATGATAGCGTCAACTTACAGGTTTTTAAAAAGCTGTTTAAAAGATGTTTTAAAGCTGTTTCATGCTGTTGCAAAATCAATATTTAAATGCAGAGTGCTGGCTACTTAAACAGTATTTAAATATTCAATGAGTATTCTAGATGAAAATGAAAATCGATTTTAAATATGAATTGATATTTAAATAGAATTGGTGAAATAGGCTCTCAGACTCATTTGTGTGTCTTTGTGTTAGTTGTTGTTGTAAGGTGGCGAAGGCATAGGCACTGGTCACTGAGCAGTAACGGCCTCAGGTGTATCCAATCCAAATGACATCAGAACGCCCTCCTCCGTAGGTATTGTAAAGCACCGGCAAAGTAAAATAATTACTAAAAATGGCTACTAAAGCAAAGCTTCTAAATTTCATTTGTTTCCTTGACATCAGAGACTCTACAACACGGCTATAAAAACAAATGAAGTGCGAAAAGCAGTGTTGTAAAATAGTGAAGCTTCACCTCCTATCATTTTCTCCTACTATCCCTTTCCTCTAGTACCAGGACAATGTGTAGGGGTCATCTCCTGAGTGTTGGTCCAAGATAAAAAAAAATGTGTTCTAAATCTCTAAAGTCCATAATAGGTTGTATTGGATTTGCTACCTACGTTTTACCTTCCGTCACTGCCACTTTGAATTCATCGGTAAATATACATTTTTATAAAAATCCACGTCGTTATTCAACTACACTTTTGCAAGAAGTAAACGAAGTTGCCGGTTTTCTTTGATATAAGCAGTTTTCTTGCTTGAATACCATTTTTATCAATGTTCTTCGTATGGTGTGTGGATGTATAGATATTTCGGATCTTGAGTAATGGTTTCAGCCAACTTCGAGCAATCAATTTTTGGATTCTATCGCACTTCTTGAAGAATAAACATTGGTTTTCCATTGTTCTTGTAATCTCTTATAATAGTTTGGACTGTAAATCGATTAAGAATTTTTGAGATTTCATTAAAGATTTTCACTCATTTCTTCAATTCACAACCAAGTTTCTAACTTTGCACGGGATTTCTTTCCTTTTCCTTATCAATAATACTTTCACACTTTAAATTTTAACTATGTACATACTTACTACTTTGTGTTAATACTTATGGTGTTTTCTTTGCAACCAAAAGTGCATTGCATTTCTTTCCTAATTTTACCCTATACTAATTTAAAAGATTTGCACTTTACTTTATGGTTCTGCTATAAAGATATTTTACAGCACTTTAGAATGTGTTTAAACAACACTTTCATAACGCACGTGCACTTTCGCGATTTGTTTTTGCATTTTGTGACCTTTTTTTTTATTGCTTAAAAATTAGTTTGAAGAAAACTTGAATTATAATTTTGTTGGATAAATTTTTAAAACTGAAGATTTTGAAGAAATGTTGGTGATATTTATATTTTTGTCCATGACTGTATTTATAAGAATATATGTATATAATATTTTTGTTTGGAAATAATGAAGGTTAATTTATCAATATGTTGCGTTTATATTAAAATTTTTGTTTTTATCAAATAACACAAAATGTATGAAATTTTGACACAATACCGAAAAAAATTACTTACATCTGTTATAATCATCACTAGTGTCTATCATTATTTTTGCATTGATATTTAATTTATTGTATTTAATACAATTTCTGTTATTATTTGCCAAATAAAAAAGCTCTTTTTTTACTTCAAATAAACTACCGCCAATCATAATATTTATAGTGAATAGAAAGATGTTTAAAAAATATTTTTAATATTCCTTTTTATTTTCTTTCAGTCTTATTTACAAAGTTACAACGGGCGGCGATGCATCTATGATAGGGCAAATGACGGCGATACTTTTTAATTTTTAACCGGAGTTACATTTCAGTTGCTCACACGTACACATTCGACTTCACACCCAACATAACGCAAATCATAAAGATGTAGACGAAGAGAAGTGTAAAGAAAGGGAGGACTCAATCGACGTCGACGACCGTTAACTTGAATAAAATTTTATATATTCTGTGTCACCTCGAGAAAACACTTTATAATTAAAAAAAATGGCAGTAACTACTTTTTAGTTGCTTACTGCCTTCTGCTTTTTGCTTAGTTATTCATTTTTTTTTGTTAAGTAAAATTAAAAATATGGAAAAATAACAACGAAGTTCGTTTGTTTTCCCGTAACTGGTGCCCGTACACGTCGGTATTATGAATCACTCTGAACTGCTAAAAAAAAACAATGATTGCAAAGCAGTAGTGAGTATATTTGTGGTAGTAACTGAGCAAAACGAGTACCCAGCAGCAATACAAACAAGTACAAGTCAAACAAGAACCCAACCAAGCGAAAAAAACAATATAGAAACATAATACAAAAAGAGAATATGCAAGACAAAAGCGATTAAAAGCTTAGCCGGGGAAAGAGAACGAGAGCGAATTTCATAAATTATATGGAGCAAAATATTGCCATATTTATTCGAATTTTTGTGGAAATTTAAGAGAAAAAAGAAATGTTTTTTATTTGGTGCAATGATCAGATAGAACTGTGATTTCTTGTATTAACTTATATTTACCTTGATTCGAATCTCATGTTATTCAATTAATTAAAATTTTGTATTTTGCTCGAGAACTTCCAGGTAGTCAAATTACAACAGTTTTTGATTTAATTTCTTTATTAGTAATTATCACATGTAACTTCATTCCACACTAAAATTTCATAATTTAGCCGGTTATGCGTTTTGATTCGTAGTAGCATTGGTTGAAACAAAAAAAATAGTTATACGGGACAAGCAGCTTTCTGTCTAAAACAAGGCACATCGTCATGTGGATGAGTGGTAACGATACGACTTGATACTATTCGAGGTGATGTTGCCATTCAACTGGTTTTTGTCTATTGCAGTCATGTGGTTGAAGTCTTTTATGCTGGTCTACCTTACGAAAGAGTTACTCATGCTTGTTTTAAGCCCTTTACATTCATCACCATTGGTGGTGAACTTACACGAATTTGAAATTGCAAGCTCTGTGTTTTATATAATACTAGCTTTTACCAGCGGCTTCGCTCCCGTTATTATCTCCATCGGTTATACAGTTTCGGAAAGTCATATCTTACCCCTATGTCACCCCCTGGTTCTATTTCAAAAATATATATGTAGCTATGTGTCCTTCTAGACGCAAAAACATAAATACATTTAAATTTCATTAAAATTGGTTAGATGGTCTCGTTGGCGCAGAAATTGCCCCTACCTTCCCTCGTGGTCCTAGTTTTAAAAAAAGTAATACCCTATAACCTTCCCAGAGTTGCACCGGTTTGAACGTTTCGGAGGGGCAGAAATTTCCCCCCTATCGACCTCCTTGTACTACTTTTGAAAATGTAAATAGCCTATGTGAATTTTTAGACGCAAATTTATCTACGTTCTAAATTTCATTAAAATCGGTTTGAATCTCTCGGAGGGGCAGAAAATTCCCCTCTATCACCCTCCTGGTCCTACTTTTGAAAATATGTATAACCTATGAGCATTTTTAGACGCAGATCAATCTATGTTCTAAATTTCATAAATACCGGTGTGATGGATTCTGAGAGGCAAACATTGCCCCCTAGCCCCTCTCGTGGTTCTATTTTGATAATTTTTAGTAGCTATTATGCTATCCTGAGCAAAGACGAATCCAAAATGCCAAAAATCGGTCCAGCCGTTCTAAAGTTATAAATGTTGTAACTAACATGTTTGTCATTTATATATATAAATTTCATATATTTATTGTGTGGTAGGAAGTTAAATGCAAGCCGACCATTCTATATAACTCATTCTTTATCTAAATGTAAGATAAAAATGTACATAAAATATAAAATATAGCCATCTAAAGTAAGCACATAGAAAATGGAATATACTGTACATTTGTGAGCTAGCAGCTATTTATCAAATATTGGTAAATCATACAATACAGGTTGAAGTTCTTCTAGAGAATTCAATTGCTGATTGGTGAATTCAGACATTTCTATGGCAAGGATTCGCCGGGTACCATTCAACTTCCATACCACTACTATGAGCAGCTTTGACACCGATGGATGGATCCGTCTTCAGGTTGCAATAATGAAAATTTCGTGTGCTGGCTTTCTCTGTTTAACTTCAGCATCTGTAGACCCGCTTACGCGATGATGGAACAGTTTAAAATTTTCTTGGGGGTTAGTTATTTTTACCTCAACTATTTGTTCGCTGGTAGCTCAGCAGAAGGGTATATTATGTGAATGATCCACATTGCAGTAAACGCTTTAAATTTACTCGTTATGAAGACCTCCGCGAATTTGGACCACTGTTGGTCCATTTATACACTGAGAACCCGAATATATAGTTTGTGGCTGGAGAAGATAGTTCTTTCCAACGCTCAATGAAAGTAGATAAAAAGAAAAAAATGACAGAGCTAACAACCATATGGCAACAAACATCCACAATACTCAGTAGGATTTCGTGTCCTGTGGCTGTTTACGCGGAGAATATGCTCTGGCCAAACGGAAATTTCCAATTTCTCAAATCATCTGGGTTGGTGGACCATATGAAAATTATAATTGTTTTTTTTATCTTCGACCAGCAATCAAGCACTCAAGAGATGACCTCTACACATGCATTGTGCTGGACTTAAATGATAGGAATAGTAGGAGAAATGAGAGGAGGTGAAGCTTCACTATCTTTACAATTCTGCTTTTACACGTTCTTTGTTTTATAACAGTGCTGAAGCCCCTGTGATGTCAAGCAGACTTATTAAATTATGAAGCTTCTTTTTTAGTAGCCAATTATAGCAACTAGTTTACTTCGCCGACGAAGGAGGGCGTTCTTATGTGCCTGTGGATTGGTTACAACTGAAGGAGTTACTGTTCAGTGACCAGTGACTATTCATTCGCCACTGAAACCTTCCGACAACAGCTGAGAAAAATGCACATTATAAAAAATGCGAAATTTTTTTATGAGTCTGAAACTGGTGTTGAACCCAGGAAATTTCTGGCATTGTAGTCATCGTGCAGACTACTCTAGCCATCGCCAACCTCGCATATAAGATGCGTAGTGGGTATATGTGGATCCTATCTGGATATAATATCGCAACATATGGAACTGGTGCTTGTTAGAGCTGTTTGCGGATGGTGCTCGTGGGGCGCCCGCATTGCAAATTCTCCAAAATTGAATGGCATCACATTTAAGGGTCAGAAACCGTCAGGTAGCCAGGTATAATTCGGGATAGCAAAGTATTCTGGAAGGCACTGACACTCTGTCGAAAGGTTTCCACGCTGGTCATGATAACGAACGAACTGTGTTCTATGCGCATTCCCAACACAGTCTTTGGTTACGTAAGCCGTGTTACTTTACTGCAGTCTTTAACATCCAGTGAACATACACAAGTTCACAGATTAGTGCTTTCCACAATCCTCTTCAATTAGAGTGCGGTTTTCTTTAGCTGTTGGAAAGTCTCTACTGATTTCCAATTCGTACTTGACAAACTAAAAAAATTCTTACATATGTCATTAATTAAAATAGGCTAAGGATCGAAAACATACAGGCAGTCAAATTTATATGTGATAATTACTAAGAAACAAACTATGTGGAAGAGAAAAATTGTATATCACAATGACAAATACTAGCAGAACGGAACAACTTTTCGCTTCAGATGCTTTAGATGCTCTACAGTTTGGGACTTGTTAACATACACTCGTTCGTTGAGATAACCCCATAGAAAATTATCAGGGGCAGTTAAGTCTAGGGAACGTGCTGGACAATTGAATTCTGAATTTCTTGAGATAATTGTGGTGCCCAAATTCGTCTTTGATGGTAGTCAACTGTTAAAAGTTGTTGGGCCAATTGGACATTGTCTGGATGCATATGTAAATGACGTGATAAAATGCGTCGAAGTGATGTTCTAGAGATGCCCAGCTGTCCAGAACGTTTTCATGTTGAAGTTTCTGGATATTCTTCAACACCGTCCCGTACACGATCAATGTTCACTTGGTTCTGTACTATTCTTGGTCTTTCTGATCGTGGCAAGTCTGACACTGCACCTTGTTGTCGCAACTGCGCAATTATACGATTAATTGCGGTTTTGTTACGTGCATTTCTGGTGTTGAAATAATTTCGATATGCTCGTTGCGTCAGTGAAATTGAATGCCCATTGGAAAAGTAAAATTCTACCACTTTGGTTCGTTGCTCGGTCGTTAAATTTTGCATGATGGTGTAACACGGTTCGATGAATAAAATCTAAAAAAAAACAATTAAAAATAATAATAAACAAAAAAGTTATGCAATTTTTAAACACAGGCGTGACTTTTGGCCCACCCGATAGATACCAATGAAAGTTTGTCATTGTTATATTACTTACTGGTTGGGATGGTGGAATTAAAAAATGTATTTTGAAGATAAATCTTCATATTTGGCAACGCTGCAACACTAACAACTTTGCTCTCTTATCTCAATAATATTTATTACTTTTTAGTTTTTGTTTTGATACAAATATATCTGTTCGTTTGTATTCGTACGATATCAGTGCTAGCAGTTTTACTACTTTCTCTTTGCTAACGCAAGCGCCGCATTAAAATCTCAAAGTATTCGATACGACTTTTTTATTGGAACGAGTATTTCAGTAGTTGTGGGATTTCTTTCTTGTAATTGTTGTCATCGTAGTTGCGCTAGTTGCCGTCTTAATTTAACAGAAGTAAAGCAAATAAAATCCTTTTACTCATTTAATGACTTTGGATGTGTGTATACAAATGTTTTTGTACTGGGGGTCTACACATGCTGGGATTTTTCCGCCTTTCATTGTTGCTATTAGATTTTGAAAGGCATTTGAATGACTTCGAAATATATAAACCAAAACTACCGTGTAGAGTAAAATAATGTGAATGTGTCTCAATATTGCTTACACATGCATATGTATATAAATGTATGTACACACATACATACATATTTGATTTTAATTTTTCTCTGCGTATGTGGAATTGTTCGAACAAACACGAGCCAGGGTGATTTTGTTTATCCCTTTTACAATATTTTTGTTATCACGATTTTACACCACTATGCCACCACTATACCTGTTAAAAGGAATCATACAAAAAGTCGTCGCGATTACCAGCCCTCCCTCCTATCCATAGATGCCAATGCCGATAATAATATTTAGATGTAGTGCTGTACTGTATGTACATATTTATGATTTGAATACATATTTTGTTTGGGGCAGTAGTGTGGGACTTTATTTGAACCGAACCAAATGTACTACACAACCGACCGAAAACAATTCGCTATCGTTGAAATTTTCAAAATAGAGAGCCTAGAGAAGAAATAAAAAAATATGTTCACTAAAGCCATGATAAAATTACTATGCGTTATAAATTACATACATATATTTTGGTTAGAACCAATATAAACTGGGTAGATTGAAACAACTGATTGGTATAAGTATGCGACTTTGAAACAGAGTATAAGAAACTCAAAAACCTCACAAAATTGTTTCTTATATGCGGTTTTTTCTTATAAGCAATATATGTATGTTTATAAGAAATAACATATGATTATAAGAAACTTTTTTCTTATAAGTGTATATTCATATGTATTTAATATTTTTATATAAAAAGTAAAACAAATTAAGTTATATGGTTTAAATTTCTTATGTATTATATTTACGAAACAATTCATATAAATAAAAACCTAACTTAACGGGTTCAACAAAAGATAAACAATAAAAAAGAATTCAGTTTGCACTTCAAAAAGCTACTGGGTTTTTCTAATACATGCATAGTTTAAATAAATTATTTATTTTATATACATATTACAAATAAATTTGTAAGATATAACTAAAAGGCGCCGCTGACAAGACCATAAGCGCTCAAATAAGATGAAAACTGTGTACTGAATACATTTACAAAAGACTTATACAATAGTTACAAGAAGGTGCTTTTTTTTATATATATTTTGTAGTTTATTTTGCTTTTCTTTAAATTTCCTGAATGTTATGCTTCTGAAGACATCTTAGTATTTGCTGAATGTTGCTAGATTTTGTGCAGTCAAGAATTGACTATAGAGGTTCATTTGTTCCTGAAATTCGGCAGCTTGTCAGAAGATGGTTGACGGTAAGCGTTTCATCACAAAGGAGACATTTAGGTGGTTCAAGAAATCCATAGTTATATACTTTGTGTATTCAGTGTCGCCGTAAGAAAAAAATTCTTATATGAAACATTTTTTCATATCATTTATCATCTTCGGCGTTTCGATTTTCTTTTATAAAACTTTTTGTCTATGGAAAGTACAGAAAAAGACATAGTGTTTTTGGTGGACTTTGTTATAAGCGTTTTTTTATATGTGGTGTGCTTATATCCTGTATATACTGTACAACAACGCCACAGGATTGTGATGTATAGAAGTTTAAGTTGGAAACTAGGGGATAGCACGCGGTGGAAATTTTAGTACATTTAGTCAGGTTTCACAATCGATCCAACACGGTTTCTAGTACGAAACCAGATAACCTAACCAAGCCATCTGAAATTCTAACTCTTCAGATTAATCGCTGCATGAAATCTCGTAATTTTCTGCTATAGTCCGAAAGAAATTCACGCGACGGGTATAGATGTAATAAAAACCACGGAAAACTGCAACGATAAAGCACCGATTATCTGGACACTGCTAAAGCCCGTATGACACTACATTTATTTTTCATTAATTTAATATAAAATTGATAGAAAGGGTCAGCAAAGCCAGAAAGAAACAAACACAATAAATATTTACATTTTTAAGTGTTGGCTCCTAATTTTCATTTTAAAAAAACGCTGAAGAAAAATATACGATCAAATAATAACCTTAAAATCGCAGACATTGTTCATAAATCGCTAAGTTATCAACATGTAAAAGATTTTAAACTCGAAACCTCAATTTTAAGTTGAAACTTTTTGCATTTTTTTTTTACATTTACTAGTTTTTTATCGAGAACACTAGTGACATTTTTGCATTTATCTTAAAATGGTTGTACTCTTCGGACCTAATTAATTTTCCCATTACAATATATTTGCGCTCTTCTCCAAAATTTTAACAATGCATCAAAAATGTAGTGTCATAAGAGCTTTATGAATGGGTGGTCTCGAAATCCATACGAAACACCACCACGACAAAGCGTCAATACAGCGATCGATTTAGCGGTGAATGCTTGATGGATCCAGAAAGAGCGCAGCCGGTGTTGATCCAACTATGCGATGCCACAATGGAAATTTTTAATATTCATTGCAAAATACACCTACCTGTTTCCAAATATTGATTTTAATACTTGAATTCAAATGATTTGAATATAAACATTTGAAAATCAGTGTTATATCAATTGGTTACCCAGTGTTAAGGTATGTACACACGATTGTCATTTACTACAATATTGACAGAAAAATTGTTACAAAATGTGCAACAACCGTGTGAACACACAATTATTAATTAATATTGTCACAATTCTTACAATCGTGGGAACACTCTTCATTCCCATTGACACACAATTTACAGTCATTTGTTATTGTCGCATGTGCTTCATTTAGTGCACCGTACAATAATACCATTGGCAGATATATATTTCTGTTGGCAATGCTGCCCATAAATATTTAGATACAATATTAAAAGTCGGATATGGCAACGTTTGCAATACAATTTTCTGATAACCGTGTGAACGGTCAATTGTTATTGGCAGAAAAATTTATTGTCGCAGAACTGTGTGCCAATAAAATTGTATGGTTTTCTTTCAATAGTGTGAACAGACAAATTACCAGATGGTAACAGTTTTTCATTGTGAGTGCATTGCCACCATATTGCCGTATTCTACAATATTGTAAAATCTGACTATCGTGTGAACATAGCTTTATTCTCATATTATAAATAAACGTGGCAGCACCATTTAAAGCAAAAAATAATTTTTGAATATTTTATTTGTTACAACTGAAAAATATTACATATTTACTGTTTGCTTGCGAAAAAAGTATTTGTGAGTACAAAATTATTTATTTCGAATAAGAACGTGAATAAAAAAATAAAACGCGAAAGTGAATCAATAACAAGTTTACAAAGCGAAAATTGTATTTCATTTATTTCAAGTCATTATCAATTTGAAATCAAGCCTTCATGTTTGTTGGGAATGTAAAATAGGTATATAACTTTTGTTTTATATTTTCAAGCAATGTGAAAATCGATGTAGCACAATCATTTTTTCTTTTTTCTTGAATAAAACAAAAGTGGCCTTTGTGTGGTTGGCTATATCAGTAGTGTACATGCTGTCTACCTACTCAGTCTAGTTAGTTGACTTTTTGTCGGGTTAGTTACGTACATATGTATATACTTTTGTTTGAAGAGTTGTTGCTTGTGCAAAGTATATGTACGAATACTAGTGTTTGAACAAACAAGTTTGACTGTAATTTGTTAAGAGAGAGAAAGCGTCAACGATGTTAGAATTGCCGGGTGTTTACGTGTAAATGAAATACGAAAAACAAGAGTTGCCATCACACATTGTGCAATAATTTTGTTCTTAAATTTGCTAGAAAATATATTATGTTTCAAAGTTTACTTTAAAGTGATTCCGATATAGGGAAATTTAAAACATTTTATATAGTATATAGTATAGTTGAATATAAATATGAATAACACGAAAGAAAAGGAATTTCTTTCATAAAGTTAAATATTTTCGATTATTTGTTTTATGCGTCTTATGCAGCAATGTAGTAGACACTAGTAACTAGTTGCATGGGATAGATTTTTCCACATTGTTGTGCAATCGATGCGATGATAATCAAGTCGAAATGCAGTACTTCATCGTTCATTTCGCATGCAAACAGTTGCATGGTTGCATTACGCAATTGCGAATGCTTCTACGAGAACCTTATGGTCAGACTGATGTAACTAGTTGCTTGAGTCGGTTACGTCAATTGCATTGCATTTGTGTGTAAGCTGCCTTAAGCTCCTATTCAAGGCACATTTAGCCAGCCATAATTATAATGCAGTTGCATTATTATTTGCATTGATGTATTAAAACCTATGGAAATGCTTGTCTGACCAAAATGTTACGTTACTTGACATTTGTAAGCATTTCCATTCGGTTTCATACATCAACATTATGGTCTGATACAACTAAATCAGCATTACGGCTGGCTAACGGAGGTTTAATGAAGGCTTCAGACAACCGTAATATTAATGTAGGTGTATCAAATCATAATGTTTGATGTAGTTGCATCAAAGCATCATGTTTGATGTATAATATGAATTATTTTATTGTGCTATGTTTTATAAACCATTGTTTGAAATTTTTCTCACGTCTTTTGAATTTCAAATTATCGAGAGTTGACTGTATTGAAGATCAACCGTATTAAATAGGATTTATATTTCTTTTTGAATTTTGCAGTTCCTTTAAAACTGCGGTATTAGCGGTTCTTTCTAGACAGCACCGAATTCAACCTTATTACTTAATTCACATCTGAACATGCTTGCGATAAGTACAGGGTGGGCCAACTTGAACTGACTGATTTGAAATGCTTATAATTTTTGTATTTCTAAATTTTTTTATTTAATTTTTTTTGCAAATGAAAGTATAAATTATAAATTTTTTTTAAGCTAAGTATGAAAAATTACATCTTTTAGATGGCGTCCATTCTCCTGTTGGCAGTTAATGGCTCTACTCAATACATTTTGCATTACGTTGCACAACGTTTCTGACTGCAATTGAGCAATTTCTGTGCAAATATTCTGCTTTAGCTCCTGAATATTTTGTGGTTTGTTGACATAAACTCGTTCAAGAAACCCCACAAAAAAAAATCTGGGGCCGTCAAATCTGGAGAACGAGGTGGCCACGCGAAATCTGCATTTTTTGAAATTATTCGGCAGAATTGCCATTGTGGCTCTTGCGGTATGAGCCGTAGCTCCATCTTGCTGGAACCATATGTTACGATTATTGAGAACTATCGGACGTAAAAAATTTTCCAACATGGTCCGGTATACCACCCCAGAGACGATTTCTGGCTCATGAATTTCATTTTCGAAGAAATATGGACCAATAACTTTATCAGTCATGATTCCACATCAAACAGTGCATCTGACAGGGTGTAATTGTCGCTGATGCAATGCTCACGGATTCTCTGTACCCCAAATTCGGCAGTTCTGCTTATTCACATATCCATTTAAATGAAAATGTGCTTCATCGCTCATAATCAGATTTTTCAAAAAATTGGCATTTTCTGTCGCTAGCAAAACCAATCCACTGAGTATGATCACATTATAAAATTTTATAAAATTCTGTATTATCTGAAAAAAAAAAATAAAAAAATAAAAAATACAAAAATTATAAGCATTTCAAATCAGTCAGTCCAAGTTGGCCCACCCTGTAGTATTGAAATCCGATGAGAGCAACCGAATCCAATTCATGTAATCTCTGCAATTTGTGAAAACACCAACCATCATTCATTCATTTCGCCATAAGACGAAATCACATTGTTTTCAACGAAATACGGGAAGCCAGTATGACTTCCAATATTCTCTTTAATGAACTGTAGATGATGACAAAATAACCATCCTCAATAACATGAACTTGTTGGGAAACTAATAACTACCCGAAAATGAAAAAATAATAATTTGGTCAATGGCGGCGGATCTGTCAGAAAAACCAGTAATAAAGAGACGCAAT
Organism: Dexiosoma caninum; assembly: GCA_963924685.1. NCBI lineage: Eukaryota > Metazoa > Arthropoda > Insecta > Diptera > Tachinidae > Dexiosoma > Dexiosoma caninum. The sequence continues at coordinate 60,819,399 of OZ004729.1, forward strand.
GTCTAGCCGGGCAAAGCAATATTCTGCCATACTTGATTGTTTTCAAAGAAATTGTTCATTCTGGCGACATGAAACCGTGCGTTATCCGATTTCCTCCTCAGTTGCAGTTGGTATCGATCGGATACAGTGGCATCATCAGTTATTGGCCGTTCTTTGATTTGAAAATTGGCGCAATCTACCTATAAAATTTCTGTAAGCTTCAGCTGATAAAGCGTCAAAGTCAGTTGTCTTTAGCAAATTTTCTGTTAAGATGCAATAAAACAAAAAATGCTATTTCGTTAATCAATAATAAACGGAATAAATAACTTTGTATTATAATTTATTCCTTCAGTTTTATTTCTCAAACCTTAACCTTGGCAACCCAGAAATACCAAATATTGAATATACATACATAGTTGATTGCTGCGTTGTTATAAATAAAAAGTTGGAGAAAATAATTTGACGATGAAGCCAAGGAGTAAAGTGAGCAGCTCATGATAAAGGAAATTCATAAAGTATTTTCCATCGTAAAAAACAAACGAGTATCAAATTGGAACAACAACAACGACGACAACAATTTCCCTTTTGGAAATTTTTTTCCGAATGAAAAATTTATTCTAAAAAAGGAAGGACAAAGAGGGTGCTTGCTATAAGAATTGCTTCTTACATAAATGTACCCTGCAAAGTGATTCATTCACGCGGAGGTCGCCGCGGACCAACGTGGGAAAATGTATATTATACTGGTCATAATGGGACTTATAAACGTGTTCGTATTGAATTTGACGATTAATTTCGTAGAAAAAAAGGTCAGAAAAAAACTATAAAACAAAACGAATGCGAAATAAAATCTGATGATGGCGAAACAACGATGCCTCAACTTGAAACTTTTTAATCCCAGCAAACACATTGTATTGAGAGTAATTTTGATGAATGAACGAGCGTCTATGAACGTGTTAATCCAATATATGGAATATAGTTAAGAGAAGCGTAAATCGCAAAAGGAAAAAGCTTTCAATAGTTTTGATCCCACTACAAAATAAATGTAAACTTTTTAATTACTTTACGTCTGCTAAGCGAAACATCTGACAAGTGATGAAATCTATAAAATATAAAATACAAAGAGCACTGATGACTGATGTTTGGCGGCTTTCGAAAAAGCGTTCTGTTTAGCCTGTGTAAGTTGGTATTCGTTGTTTTTTTCCTTGTTTCCTTGGAATGCTGTCTCATGTCGCATTCTTTTTGATAAAAACGTTACGAACTTTAGCCTGATTTGAGTGTAATAATAACCAATAATATACTAGTAAACATCGTAATATTCATTGAAAAATCGAAAGAAACTTCTTAATTTCCAAGGAATTGTGAGCAAATGACATTCCTGAGTTGTCATTTATCAATTAATTTTTAATTTTACTCGACTCCTCAAATTAATAGTTAATGTGGTCATTTCCAGCACATACCATTGGTGTAGTAGCACCTTACAGAAATATACAGATATAAGAACGATTTGTATTGCTCTATTAGTTTCTTTGTATGCTTTTTTGCAGTAATTTTCTGGTCTGTTGCGGCATCTGATTGATCTTTTTGTCATTTATGAGAACAAATTTATACATAGTGGAATTATTAAGCAATAATTTGGCTTGTGTTGAATTTGTAAGGCGTTGAACCCACAAGATTAGGATACATTTCTATTTATTTATTTTATTTTTTCAAGATAGACTTCCGTATTTGACAGTTTTTAATTAAAATTATTTGTATTCCTAATATATACACTTGTGCTCATATAATTAAGTTACTCATGGTCCAGGAACAAAAGTTCTTTCAGAATGTTGTTTTTATTAAATTTTTAAATAAATATATGATGAAATTAAAAGAAATTCAATGTAGTTTAAAATTAACCTATTACTTTTCGTTGAAAGTACACTTTAAGAAATTTATTTGTATTAACATCTTTATAGCTAGTACATGTTGTGCTCATATAATTAAGTCACTGGAAAAAAGACATTTATTAGAAGAAATGGATTCTCAAATCATTTCTACCTTACATGGGACTAATATTTAGTTGGAAAACCTCTATTTCTGAGTACTTCAGCACATCGCTTTGGCATTGTGTGAACCAACGCAGCACATTGAGCAGGACTAATTTTACTCCATTCCTCCTGTATTATTTGCCACAAAAAAATTTTATTTTTGGGTTTTCTTGCAGCAACCGCCCTTTTTATAATCTCCCATAGATTTTCAATGGGATTTAAATCGGGACTTTGTGCAGGCCAATGCAGGGTTTTAATATTTTTGGAAGCAATCCACGTCTTGACCACGCGCGAGCAATGCTTGGGGTCATTGTCCTGCTGAAATATCCAAGCTAAGGGTAAGCAGTCCGCGTAATCACCGTCCAAATTGCTTTCGAGTATACTCTTGTACATTTCACCCGTCATTTTGCCATCAATTTTAACAATTGGACCAACTCCTGACGACGTAAAGCAACCCCAAACCATCACTGACGACCCACCATGCTTTACTGTTTTTTTTAGTATATTTAGGGTTATTTTCTTGTAGCGGCGGGCGTCTTACATAGGGCTTACCATCGTTACCAAACACATTAAATTTAGATTCGTCACTCCAAACAACAAGTTTCCAGAATTTGGAGTCTTTCCACAAATGCTCCCTTGCAAACGCTTTTCTTTGCTTGACATTTTTTTTCGACACATTCGGTTTTCTTCAAGCAATGCGACCATTCAACAAATTCTCTTGCAAACGACGCCGGACAGTTTGCTCAGATATTTTAATGTCGTAATATTGCTCTAATTGCGCCCTAATTTCAGTGGAGGTCAAAAATGGATCCGACTTGCTCAATCTAACCAAGTGCCTGTCGTCCTTGGGGGTAGTTTTGCGTGGCTTCTCGCGTGCTAACGTTTCAAAAGTTTCATTTTTTTTATAATATTGGATGGCATTATTGACCCTTCCACGGGAAAAGCCCAAAATATTTGAAACTTTTGCAATATTTTCATATTTTAGAAATGTTTCCCAAATTATTTTTCTTTCAGCTGCAGTAGACGTTTTGCCTTTTCCCATTGCTAAAATCTTCACTAATGACGTTGAAAATAACCTGAATTTCCTTAAAAATAACTTTACTTACAAGGTGTAATATATAAAATAATACATTTACCTTTTCAAAACGAAGTGACTTAATTATGTGAGCAGAACTACAATGCCGTTAACAGATATTTATAAAAAATTTTGCAGAAAGTTTTTTGTTTTTATTATATAAAAAATAATAGTAGAAAAAGTAACGGCACTTTATGATGACAAAATTTCAGGGATGTAAAAGAAAGTACATAAGTGATATTTAAATAATAACACCAGGCTTCAGCAATGACTTAATTATATGAGCACAAGTGTATATATTCCTGTTTTCTTTCCCTTTGGTGCCTAATTAATTTTTTGTGATATGAATTCTTTTTGTTATTCAATAAATTCAATAATTTAGTTTAAAAAATACATACGTTTTATTTCAAGAAATTATGTATGTACATACATACTGCAATGTATTTGGATAAATGCTCTCTTAAAAGTATTTAAACGTATTCTCATTATAACCCTTATGAAGTAATTAAACATATCCGCATAAATTACATTCCCGGATAATTGCTCAATAATAGTGACAATCTGGTTGGGGTAACTAGCCGGGGTTTACTGTACGTAGCGAATAAACAGGCATATGATTTAATGGTTTGTATGCATATTCAACCGCAAATACTCCTATTCTAACAAGAACATTTTAAACAGCACATACATTTTGTCAACAAAATAAACAACACACAAATTATTGTCGCAAACTTAACGAGAATAGCTGACTTGAAACGATAGCGAATATCGTTAAAATTTTACTGAATTGCAAATTCGATAAAATTTCGTTATACTTATTTTAACGTTACGATTATCGTAATAAAAGTTAGTGAATCTCACTATTGCTTTTTTTTAATCAAATGATTGAAACATCACTTGGCAAGCGTTTGACTTAATGATTGTTGGGTCAACCGCGTGTACCCATTGTACGACATATATACAAGTAAATACTTTTGACAATTTCATTTGTTTTGGTCGTTAGCATTATTGTTGTTTCTGCTGTTATACAGTATATGAGGGGTTTTCCGCAAATACGAAGTTGGAAAATGTAATGATACGTTTTGTTAGCAGAACTAAAATGAAAATAAAAGCAGAAGGACAAAGAAGGCGTCTGTTATTAATAACAGTCAGTGGAATTAACCAATATTTCATTATATTCATAATTTTGTTACCCTCATTTTCTTTCCTATAACTAGGGAGATATTTTTATTTCTGAATATGAGCAAACTACCATATAAAATAATGAATCACATCACCGCAAATAATAAGTTACATACAAATACGTATGCGAAGTGCTAGTGCCGGTGTTGGTGGCATGAGAATGGAAAAGCAGACGTAAAAAGTGTAATTGGTGGAAGTAGGGAGTCCACGACTATAAAGTCGAGGTTAATTTCAAGTTTGTATACCTGCATAACTTTCAAATGGAATTGAGCATTTGCAATGTTTTTATTAACCCGTATGTGCGCGGCAACAAAAACACCTCATAATGCGCAAAAAGGTACCTGGGTACATATGTATATGGAAGTTGCGTAGAAAATAAAGATTTTAATATTGTTAATAACTTCAGATACATATTTTAATTTTTACATAAGATTACTTTTAAATTTAACGGCTTCGGTGCAGTTAACTTGTTTCTACGTACAAACGCAAAATTTTGTTCTAGAAGACTTCGAAACTCAACTGACATAATTAATATATTAATTGAAATAGAAAGTGATGAAGAATATGTTATATACTCTGATGACGATGAATAATATCTTTTTTTTTATCTGGGACCAGCACTCAGGAGATGACTCCTACACATGCGAAGCATTGTGCTGGAACTATAGGAAGGGGATAGTAGGAAAAGCGACAGCAGGTGAAGCTTAATTAATTATTTTTGCAGCACTGCTTTCGCACGTTCTTTGATTATACTCGTAGCAGTGCTGAAGCCTCGGTTCAGTAGCCATTTTTATTATACTTATTACTTCGCCGGTGCTACACAATACCGACGAAGGAGGGCGTTCTGATGCGATTGTGGATTGCTATCAGCTGAAGCCGGTATTGTTCAGTGACCAGTGACCAGTGACTATGCCTTCGCCACTGAAACCTTCCGACAACTGAGACACAAAGACACACTAATGCACATCAGAAAAATGCGAGATGTTTATTTTTATTTTAAAATTTTAGTCTGAAACTGGGGTTGAACCCAGGTCTGCTTTTGGATTCGTAGTCAACGTGTAGACTACGATCCATTGTGCCATCGCCACTATAGTAGCCAATGAAGATTCGTTTCGACTCGGAAGAGAGCGATGATTGTGTGAATGTGAAGTTCTGACAAGAAGTGAACTTTGTGGTAAAGACGGAACTTGCTGGCAACTAATCCCATTTCCAGAATCCCAGACTGTAAAAAGAAATATTTTACGAGAACGTGCGGGTGTAGCCCAATAATTTAAGTTTATATCAGGCAAAGAAACAAATCGTGAAGGACAGCAAATTACAACAGAGTATAATAAAAATACGGAAAAAAACAAAAAAAATATTCGTGCCATTTAGAGAAGAAGAACACAATGCCTTTTTTGGTATTTTGATTTACTCTGTTGTTCACAAATCAAACAGAGAACATATGTCTGAATTATGGAAACCCACTAATTTTCCATTGAATCGGGTAGCAATGTCATATAACAGGTATAGAAAGCTTTTACGCTGTATACGTTGATAACTCGGGATATACGTTTAAAGTCTGATAAAGAATCTGCTTTACGCCAATTCAGGTAAAAGTTATAAGCCTAGTGAATGCATAATTATTGATGAGTAGCTGTATGGATACCGCGGGCGTACCCGTTTTATCCAGTATATGCATCTAAACCTGAAAAATATGGCATAAAAATATTTCGGGCTTACCATGCACGCAACTCTAACGTTTACACGGCAAATTGAATACCGGCAAACCACCAGAAGCTGAACGTTAAACTAAAATAGGTGAAAAACAGTTTTAGATCTGGTCTTTCCCTATAAAAACTCAGGAAGGAATGTTACACAGACAATTTTTTTTACGTCTTTGGAACTAGCAAGAGCTTTAAGCTCATGGAACCTGACACTTGTCGGCACGGTTCGAAAAAACAAAAGGTTTTTACCACCTAATATGCAGGCAAGTAAGGAAAGGTTAGTATTATTTTATACATACTTATACTATTGATTGTGTTATATGATCCAAGATAAACTTAATCTAATTAAAAATTGTTGATACATGGTTTAAAATATATTTCAGATCATTATACTCTTCAAATCTAGCCTTTAGCAAAGATGCAACTTTACGTTCCTATGTACCAAAAAAGAAAAATGCAGTAGTTATGTTATCAACTATGCATGCCGAAGCTAACGTAGAGTCGAATACGATTGCAAACCCCGAAATTATAACATATTACAACAAATCTAAAGGGGGTGTTGATAATAATGGATAAATTATACGTGCAAGCGCGGAACAAGTCGATGGCCGTTGTCACTATTTTTTACTGCTATTGATATATTAGCATTAGCATCATATATTAATTATTATATGGAATTTCTACTGATCGTCGTAGAAAATTTTTTAAAGATTTAAGCATTGATCTCTGTCAGGAAAACATAGAACAACATGCTAAATATACCAAAAATAACTTCACAGTCTTCGAAGTCATCCGCAATACAAATATTTAATAAACAAGACTTTGAAACTGTAACATCGCCCATATCCAGTTTACAAACAAAGGACAAAAGCGGTCGCATTCCAGTAGTAGGAAGTTGTCACATGTGCTCGCAGCTACGTATGAAGCAGAGAAAAACTCGTAAAGCTTATTCAGAATGTTCAAAGCCAATCTGCAATCGATCAGTCGACCAATGTGCATAAACTGCTCGAAAGATCTCAACTAAAATTTTATATCTTTTTTTTATTATTTATTGAATTTTTTTATGTTTCTGTTTTTTTATGTAATGAAATAAATTGTTTACGTTTATATTTTATATAGTATTTTATTTATGCAGAACTGCTAACAACTTCGAAAAATATACTTGCAAAAGCCGCCTTACCATACGTACAGGTACGTTGGTGCACAGTTAAGGGTGTTAAGAGTAAAATTGTCTCTCACGCAAATTACAAAAAAAAAATAATTATCTCTACAGCTGCAAAAAAACTAAGATTTGTGAAAGTTATGAGTTCTCAAGAAGTTTCAGATATTCATATTATCAATTTCAATGATAAAATTTTGGTTGAAACAAAGGGTTAACGCACATAAGGGTTAACGAAAAGAAAATTTCGTAACAACCTTCTGAAACAATTTATTTCAGTAATAAAAAAGAAAATTTACATTTCATTAATTAACTTTTCGGAATAACTTTGGATAATGAGTTTAATGGACAGTCCCCTCCCTTTATTTCGAAAAGTAAATGTTACTTTCTATGGAAAAAAATAACAGATTAATGGACGCAAAATTAATATGATTCGTATTCAGTGTGACTATATTTTAAAAATTATATAAAGTTAAATCGAGTTCAAAATGAAGCTTGAAAAAAAATAAAAATAAAATTCAGCACTAAAAAATATTGCAAAATCTCAAATCATTTTTAGCATTATTTTAATCACCATTCAGCATTAACATTTTTATAGTTGTGGTCAGAGTGTTGGCCGGCAATGACGTATGTACTTACTTATGTATATGGATGACTTTAATGACTTGAATCATTTGTGAATACACTGAGTATTTGCCCAAAACTTATAATTCATTAATTAAAGTTATTGTGAGTATGAGTGCGTCAGAGAAGTTGAATTTTAATGACGCATACTTATATTTTTATGAATCACTATGTGTAGGGAAAACATGATTCACCGGTGTACTGGTATTGGCGATGGCTGATATACTTGGCGCGTTGCCTACCAAACCAGAATACCTGGGTTCGAGCCCAGTATCCGACTGGCATAAAAACACTTCGCATTTAACTGAATGCAAATTAGTGTGACTTTGTGTCAGTCGTTGTCGGATTGCTCCCGTGGCGAAGGCGAATTAAAATCATGGCTACCAAATAAAGCTTCAAGAATCGAATGCGTCTCTTTGACATCAGAGGCACTGCAACATTGCTATAAAAACAAAAAACGTGTAAAACCAGAGTTGTAAGAATTATGAAGCTTCCTGTAATCTCTATCACTATTCTGTTTCTATAGATAGTGACACTGGTAGTAGGCAATCATAGAATTTGTTGTTTTATTTTCAAAAAAAAAATTAAGCCTCTAAAAAAACAACCTATACTTATGTATGTATAAAAAAAACAAAAAAACGTTATTGCGACTTTAAGGATTTTTTTAATTTTTAAACGGTAGATGTAAGAAAGGAAAAAAGATAACGACATGCAAATTTACAGTCGAAAGCAAAATAAGCGTTTATATGCGTAGGTCGTTTTTGATAAAACAGAAAGAACATATGTACATACATACATAAATAACGATGAAAAATGAAACAACGGAATGAGATAATTTATGTGGCTCCAAAAAAATTCATGTTGGTAATTGTTTCGTAAATTTATACTCCAATTCTCGTGTTTGGTTTTTTTGTGAAGTGATTACGTATAGTCACGTACAAAAAAAGTTTATCAAGCTCATGGTCACATGCAAGGAATTGTACCCAATGTGCATATATACATACCACAATGATGAACACAGCACTTTCAATATGGAATAGTCAAGCAAAAGAAAAACTTTTGTAACTCTCAGGACCACGCCTGCCGAAGAAATATTCACCCTTATTCTATGTTTCTATTCGAATCGAAATTTTCTCCGTTTGCCAAGTTTGGTATTCTGGGTTCCGTTTCTTTTTGATTGTACATACATACATACATACATATGTACATATGTATTCTGCATTACGATCGTAACTACGTTTTTGTAATTTGTTACTTTACTAACGGAAAGTTTTTGGTTTTTGGTTTTTGTTTGTGTTAAGAAATGTAAATGTAAATGTAAGTATGAATGTAATAAATTTATTTTTTAATTAGTTTTTTTTTTTTTTTTTTATCTGGGACCAGCACTCAGGAGATGACTCCTACACATGCGAGGCATTGTGCTGGAACTATAGGAAAGGGATAGTAGAAGAAACGACAGGAGGTGAAGCTTAATTAATTATTTTACAGCTCTGCTTTCGCACGTTCTTTGTTTATACTCGTAGCAGTGCTGAAGCTTCGGTTTAGTAGCCATTTTTATTATTATTTTACTTCGCCGGTGCTACACAATACCGACGAAGGAGGGCGTTCTGATGTGATTGTGGATTGCTATCAGCTGAAGCCGGTATTGTTCAGTGACCAGTGACTATGCCTTCGCCGCTGAAACCTTCCGACAACAACTGACAAACAAAGACACACTAATGCACATCAGAAAAATGCGAGATGTTTATTTTTATTTTAAAATTTTAGTCTGAAACTGGGGTTGAACCCACGTCTGTTTTTGGTGTAGTAGTCAACGTGCAGACTACCATCCATCGTGCCATCGCCACCCTCATTGTATTGAAATGTTAACAATTTATTTAACACCTGAACAGTACGAAAAGCCGGCGGGTTTCTCTATCTCTGCTTTTCAATTCTTGACTCTGTATTCTGGAGCGCGTTATTTTCCTCTTCTAAAAACATTGCCGCTCCTATCGATTCTAATATTTCTATATACATATATTATATTTATTCTACAATGATGTATAAAAAATTCAAATATCACCTCTACCACTACAGGTTTCTTCAGACTGGAATAGTTTGGTCACAAATACTGTTCACTTACATATATTCTGCCTTTTTTATTTCTGTCCGTACTTAACTTACATTAATATAAGTATGATGTTATAGTTCCCACTATATTTAATTTTTCATTACTTATTTCATTTAACACTACAAACATACATTTGTTTTCAAGTTTCAAAATATTGAGGATCTAGAGATCATATTTAGAAAATAAAGTAGAAAATCTATTGTTTGTGCAAATTGGATTTAGAAAGTAGAAAGAAATACTAATTTTAAACTATGTGCCCTTAATACAATTGCATTCATTCACTCATTCTTTATTATTATAAAATATACTTTCAATTAACATAAATAAATATATGTACATATATATAAATATATTTTCATAACAATAATAAATTAGCTCTAAATTAAATTGTTTTTAATACAATACAAGATTAAATTATTGTTTTTTTTTTTGTTTTAAAAGAAAATGTTTTACCTTTTCTTCATTCCCTCACAATTCGAAAAGGGCTTATAATGAGTTTTATTTTTCAGCTCTAGTCCGGCAGGTTTTGTTTTTAGTGGTTTTTGCACGTTTGCATTAAACATTCTGCAGAATATTATTTTTGATGGTCTGATTGTTGTGTTTACATATGTATTTATAAGAAAATTAAACAGTAAATAAGTACGCTATTAAATACATAAGAACTGGTATTGTGTTTTTGGTCGGACTGGTGGAGTTCAAAAAGCTGTTTTTTTATAATTTGTTTTGCAGAATAAAGAATAAGATCACGTATGAAACTCCATATGAGTTACTATATTGATCTTCAGAACAAAAAGAGCTAAATAAAAAAACGGTTTAAAAATATTCTTAAACTTTCACATTATTTTGAAAATGAGTACCGTTTTACCCATGAACACGCACAGAGGGATAGAGTTACAAAAATTCGAATATATAAACTTGTGCGATCTTTAAATAGAGATAACTAAAGTGGGTCGATATTTAAATTGTAATTTATTTTCAGTAATTTTGGGAAAATAACCACAAACATAAAAGCTGAAGCGAGTCTTCCAAATTGTGGAAATTCGTTTAATTTATCAGTTATTTGTTCGAGCAACAGAAACCGAAAAAGCTTTTGTGATTGCAACGTTAAGACCACCGTACACACCTCTTTTTTTATTCTTGGACCAGTGCTCAGGGAAAGTCCCCTATACATTCAGTGCATTGCACTGGAACTAGATAGAGAGGGAGGCATAGTGTAGAGAATAGACTAGTGGTGAAAGTGTAGGAAATAGAACTTAATTTTTGCTCAATTCTGCAGTTGCATGTTAATTATAAAACAAAATTGCGCCGTCTCTTATGTTAATTTTGATCTATTATATTTAAGCTAAGGGGACCCAATTTATTCCATTTAATTTTTTCATTTATTAATTCTTTTCAATTGTTTTACTTCGCCGATGTTTTATTGTTCAAATATTCCTGTGATTTCAATATTAAAGAAATAAAACATTTTGTTCGCGCATTAAATGAATAACAGGACAATACCAAAGAAATGTACAATGCGGTAAAAGATAATAACAACAAACTCTAACGAACAGACGCGTAATATCAAGAAAGGCCCTGTTATCTATGGGCCCAATTCGTCTAATGACTTAGATGTTAAAAATCATATTTTCCATTTTAAGCCCACTGTTAATGTTGATAAAGTTCTGGGCTATGTTGCAAGAACTACGAATATAAACAAATCTCTACTGGCCTGTTTTAGACTTGTTAAAAATTAAGCTGACTTATCTCAGTTAAGAAGTTAACTTTAAGATCGGCGTATCCAGTAGTTTCTACGATGATTTACTTAATTATGAAATTTGTCCAACTGGTATCAAAGTATGTCTCTTTGTAAATTTTCCAAAGCAGCTACGTTATGCACAGCACGAGAGTAACCGGTTTAAGCTGTATTAGTCCCCGTCCATATTGTGAAACATTTGCTGCAAAACTTTTGAGTTTGTAGACGAGAAGGGGAAGAGGAGTGGAAGTATGTACGCTGTTTCATGTACATGCAGCTTTTGTTGAATTTCTTATTTACATCTTTTGAGATGAGGTGTATTTGACGTTTCATTTTATTTCTTTTCGTTTGGTATACTGTTAAGATCATCATAATAATAGCTACCCTGTTTTATTGTTAATTTTTTGTGAAATATAATCAAAAATTTAAAAAAAAAATATAAAATTATATAAAAATTATTATATAATTTTTCTTCTTAGCGTCCATTTTGCTTCAAATTATACCTTGTGCTTCAAATGTGTATCCAAAAAAAAATATTCACACCTTCTATCACAGGGTAGTTATTTTATATTTACATTCGGTATTGAGAAATGTCAAAAAAAATTAAAGAAAGAAGATAGGAGAGAGGAATAAAAAATACGAAACATGAAGCATAAGTTTCATGTATGGACACTGCAGAAGCTTCAAAAGAGAATTCAAAAAAGTTTTGCAGCAAATGTTTCACAATATGGACGGGGACTTATCAAAATCTTTCGGGTATGAGAACGGAATCTGCAAGTGTTTATAATTTTTAATCTCCGAACGAATATGATGTCAATGTGTTGGTGGAGACTTGGCTGAATAAAGATTTTTATGATGCGGAGTTTTTTGATCAATTCCATCTTTCTGCGTCTTCCAAAAATTTATCTTCTACAGAAATTCCAAATTTAAAATTTCAGTAAAAATTGATTTTTTTATGAAAACACCTAATGTTGGATATCATAAAGGGCCGCAAAAGCCATAAATTCCATCAATTTTGTTTCGCCCATGTTTCCTGGAATACGATGCATCTTCTAAAGAAATTGTAATTTTTTATTTGTAAAAGTAAAAAGATTCCTTGCCATATTGGGGATACAAGTTCATATATTTGTAAAGTGTATTGGATAAACTACTTACTCCTTTAATTTGTATCCAATTGGTCCTGTTAAGGTTATGTTAAGGCTGTTGGTTTGTGAATAGGGTTTAAATTTCGAAATTTATCTTCATACAGGTAATTATTTTTACCAATTTTTTTGTAGACATAGTCTATATGTTCTCTTAATTTCAAATCTTTATCTATCACAAAACCTAGTAGGTATTGTATAATTTCTTTATAATACATTAACTGAATTTATTTTGGGAAATCTCTTTATATATGTATGTATGATTCTAAATTTAAAATTAATAAATTTGACATATATTTTCTTTATAATTTCATTGTTTATTTTAAAAATGTTATTGCTAACAACCATATTTATTTTCATTAATTTTGTCTTTTTTCGTTCAACTTTAGTTCATTCATTTTTAACCAATCATTTATTTTATTTATGTTATATTTCATATTATCCGTACATAGTTCTTCTGAAATATCTTCCGTGCATATTCATGTATCATCAGCGTATAAAACTATTTCACAATTTTTCAGTATGTTATGCATGTCAATTAAGTAGAAGATAAATAAAAGTGCACCAAATATTGATGCCTGTGCAACTGCAAAATCATTTATTATAGAAATTGATGCGATACCGTTGACTTTTGTAATCTCCATTCTGTTTTCCAGTATTTTCTCACAAGTTTGTAACCGTATTTATTGGTCTAAATTCTTCACATTTGTTTGTTTTTGGCACCTTTGCTTGTACGTATATATGGATACATATGTATCAAAAACTGAATAACAGATTGTAATTTATCTTGTGGAATTTTTTCTGCTTCTTAACTTAGATAAATTTTTCTACTTGGGAGAATTTGAACTATATTAAAGCCCGTATATAACTCTTCAAAAGTATACGGTTAAGCTTTCTTCTGATCACGTGAAATTCCAAAAACATAGCCAAAAATAAATTTTATATACACAAATAATATGTATGTATGTGTGTATATGGAAAAAGAAACTTAGCACTGGCTATTCGTAATGCTATACATTGGGTGGTGAATTTTTTATATTTTAGTCATAAATTAATTTGTACTCTATACATAATTTTTTGGTTATTCAACGATTATTTTGAAAAGGCCAAATAAAATTCAATTTTGTTTTCAGACATATCGAAAATAAACCTAAATACTGTTCCATCTGCTTTTAGAAGAATAACCAAAAGCAACGTATAAAAATCAGAAAAAGTAAATTAAAATAAAAAAGAAAAGAAGAATAACAAAGTAAAATAGAAGATTCTTCTTACATGTATTTGGCGGTCCTCCTTGTTTATTACTCTCTATCAGCATTTTGAGGTTGCTTTATTATATTTTTGTTTTCTTTATCTGCTTCTTGATGTTGCTTTGGGGCTGTCTCACGCATACAGCCACAACAATAATATTGCATACATGCATACGAACATGACGACTCGCTTGTAAAATGACACCGCGAATAATACACTTTTTTCCCGTTTGATTTTTCACAAATGTGATTAACTTCTCATTACATCTCATACATATTATATTGTGGAAATTAGTTCAACCACGATATTGAAAATATTTGTTCAATATATATTTATGTTTTTTAAATCCAGCACATTTTATGTTTAGGTGTGGTGTTTTTTTTGCACTTTTCAGATTCAATTAAAGAAATTAATGTAAAGAGAAACTTTCTTTGGTGGTCCAAGATTTTTTGTGTAAAGAATCCAATTGCACGTAAATCTTGTTCAATACGCGAAGGTTTTACACTGAAATCAATTTATTATGAGCATTAATTATTGCTTATTTATATTGATTGAAACTACAGACTAAAATTTACAAAACTAGTTAATTTTATCGTTTAATTTGATAATTTTTTCAATATATTTTTCACCTATGATTAAAACGCGTAATACGCGACGAAATACACAAAACTAACACAATGTTGCCAACATTTAAAACGAGCACATTCGAGTAATCTTGCCAACCATTGAAAAACACCAGTGATGGCACAAAAGTTCCAAAGGTACGAAATCTCAACTACTCATAAGGGCAGCATTAAGAAGATAATCTCATTTCTAGCACGGCGGCTCAGACACAATAATGAAGACTGATATGAAATTCATAATCGTGTTATTTGATGATTTCAAATACATTTGCTCTCTTACTTCATAAGCGCTAATTTGCATTTGATTTTGTTTTGAAAATTGTCTTCACCACATTACATTTTTTTACAATTATGCCAGCATACATACACATGTATATTTATGCAGGAATTGTTTATATTTTTCTAATAAAGCAGAAGCTTGGAATTCCAAAAGCAAAGAGTTAGACGTCCCAGGTAAGAATATCCGAAACACAAAAATTCTTTATGCACCAATTTCAGAGTCTGCTGGCTAAACGCGCTGCAAAAGTTTGTGCGCCTCCCATGTTAAAGAATTTAAGAAACTTCACTTTTCATACAAATACAACAAATTTGACAAATGTAAATTCATTGAAAATATTTCCAAAATTCATTTTACAATCTACAAAGAAGTAAATATAAAAAATAGCTGCCAGAAAAAGCTTTTATAAAGCGCGTTGCCGTTTCCCATGGAGTAAACTCTTTAAATGCAAGATACTCCTCCTATGTCATGTGTTATGTAATTTTACCGTAAATACCAGATACACATCACATTCTGACATCAAGTTTGGCAAAAATTAAAATTTTTTGCTTTTCTTTGAACTATCCTCTGTATATGACATACACATATACGTGATATTCACAAGGTAGTCTTAAGTTGTATGTGGTAAAATAATAACACGAAAAAATATGACTGTTGTGAGCTACCCATCATAACTTAATAGGTCTGTTCGTTTACTTTTCTGGTAAAGTTCTGTAAAATGAGAGTAAGCCATAATTTATCTCAATAAGGGACCAAAATGTACAAAAGTAGGAAAACGCAAAAAACCATAATATTTACCACATAATAGGTCTGTTCAACGTGCATAACAAAAACATTTGCATCGTTGGTAACGGCTGTAAAATGTGGACAAAAATAAATTTAAAAAAAAGTAAAAGTCATGTTTTATTAAATAAAGTGATAAATATGCACAAATATATGTACTTACATTTTGAAATTTATTTAAAAAATCTTTTAAATTAAAAACTTATGTCGTTTCTTTACAAATTTTCTGATTAATTTCTTAGTATCATATATAAATTAAAAAGAGCCTATAATTTAATTCTACACCGAACTTACACAAAGAAAAAGTTCGCGCAACTATTTGTACAGAAAATTAGAAATTTTACTCTCTAATTTTATTTCAAAATTGTACAAAAATTGTTAATAATTGCTGGCACGCTTTTGGCTAAATTTAGAGGATTCCATCTTATACGTAGTTGATAAGCATTTCTCGCAATTGAACTGATCTAGATTCTGAATATAAATAGTCAAATTCATGCGCAATATAACTTCCAATTTATATAGTAGCGCTCTAATAATATTATAACTATTATTTTTTCATAAACATTATTTCTGGCTTATTTGATGCCTACATATTTAATAATTCTTATGTTACACTTGTAGTCCACCAACTATATATTGCCCTATTGGTTATTGTTATAAATAAATAAAATAGAATATATCTTTATATATGATTTTAATTTTAAAATTGTGCTTTTGCCGAGAAAAATAAGTGAAATGTATTATTACATTCTTTATGATATTCTCATAAAGTATTTTTTCTGAAAGCAAACTCAACAACTGAGGAGGAAAGCATATACATATATATATAGATATGTATATATAGATGAGAAGAAAAATCTAAAAATAGAAATATGTATGTGTTATAAAAAAAGTAAACTAATGATGGATTGTTATGTTTTTGTTTATAAATTTTTGGTTTTTTGTTCGGTATTCAACTTCAATTCTCGATTGATTAGTTGAATTTTGAACATATTAGTTGTATTAACAAATATTTTTTTTATGTTTATTTCTTTCACCTTCTTTATTTGCAACTTACTTACTTCACTATTAAACGCACTGTCAAAATCGGATTTTCCAATTTAGGAAAAAAAATCCACTGAAATAAGTATTTTTTTATATAAAAGCAAACTCAAAAATTGAGGAGGAAAGCATATCCATATAGTACTATTTTGCTAATGCTTACTTAGCTCATCAGTAGATTTTTCCTAATTTTTGAATACAAACCCAAGATCTATATGTTTAAAATTCAATTAATCAATCGAGAATTTTTTTTTTTGTAATAAAATGCTTTATGATATTTTTCATACTGTATGAGAATATCATAGGGTATGTAATAATAAATTTCACATATAGTTTATAAGGGAAAAAGATAATATTTAATTACAAATTATACAAAAGAAATCATATTCATATTACGTCTCAGAACAATATATTCCAAATCAAGATTTCAAATAAAAGAGAAAAAAAATCAACTTACATTAACATACTCGTATGTATGTATGTCCAGCGATGTCAGCAGGCGCCCGATGACAGGAGATGTATATTTGTAATTTAACTCAGGCAGTTACTAAATTTTTTTTCTTTCTTGTTTTCCCTTCTTTAAGCTATTGTAAATAGTAAATGCGGAATATATGTATAACTAAATGTAAGTGTGAGTTTGAAGTTTATGTAAGAGTAGGAGATAAGACTATTATTTTAAAAATGCAAAGCTACATTTTGCGTGAAATTATTCTACATAAAAAAAATTAAAAATCAGTTAACCATCCGTTATATATAAACAAATCACAACTGTTAGACTTTTCAAGTTGGCCCATTAAACTATTACGTAGATATCTTAAAAATTTAAGTTGATATAAGCAAATATGTGTGTATACTTTATCGCCAGATGTATTCAATATCTAAGGCACAAATTGGATAATTGTGTTCTACATGTCTAAATGGATGGCAAAATATCACATCACAACCACAAACTAGCCGATGAACACACAAAAATTTGCAAATTCACCAGCCAGATTTCTTTTACAGCCAAATATTTGCAGCTTAAATACAATTTCAGGCCAACAAAAAGATGTATCCACATATATGTATGTATGTATGTACAAAGAAAAATCCAATAATTTTCTGTTTCCTTCAAAATTATAGCCGTATTAACTATTGCACACAAAACAATATCCACAAAACAAAATTATCACAATGTTCAGACAAAGTTTTATATGCAATTGAAATTAAAAGTTTTCCTATATAATAAAATATCAGTATCAATGCTAACTATTTTATATACATAGTATGTATATATAAATATATATAAAAAATAACAAGTATGTAAACTGAAAAGTGTTCGGTCGAATTGAGGTAGTAAATCAATTCGTTTATATATAAAAATAAGATAAATATTCCCTATCACAAGTATGAAAATTAATACTTAGAATTATATTCGGCCAGTTCTGATTGTTAGAAAGTAAATTATTGCAAGGGCGACATGTTCCTCCAACGCTAAAATAAATTATTTCCATCTATTTTATTTTGTTTTAACTTTATTGTTATTTACGCAAATATTTTGCTTATGTTGCTTAAGTCATCAGTCGCTTTTTATCAGTGAAAGTGAGAAGTGAAGTGCTAAGAATTTTTTTTTAGTTCAAAAATAATATAATAAACAATATAAATTAAACAACAACATATAGCATACCAAATACCGCTAGTTTTTATTTTATGTTGTTTTTGCTCTGCTTTACTTGCTGTATATGTTTCTTTTTTTACCCAGCAAACAAAAATTAATTAATAAATAAATAAATAAATAAATAATAAATGAGCCATGATGGCTTAAATATAAGCCCTAGTCGTTCAAGTGTTCCCGAAAGGAATATATACGTAACAACGAAATCGGATGAAGGTAAAACTCGTTCAAGCAACAACTTAATGAAGAGTGTGGACAACAGTAATTACGTTTCCATTAAAACACCCAAGCAAACACAATCAGAGTCAGATTTCTCGCGATCTAAAGAGGATCCAAAAACATCATTCGCAGCCTTAAAAACGCCCTTAGACGGTACATTGCCTCCGAATTCGGATAAGGAAAAGGCACAAACCGGTATGGACAGGTACGTAATAGTGACGAAAAGGAATCGTAACCCGAAATCGGCCAACATCGCATCTCAACATAAGGTAGCTAGAGATTCGGAAACCGCTAGCGTTGCTTCTCATAACCGATTTGCAATTCTGGGTAATGACGATAACGTCCCTACGACCTCGGGTAAATCCCCAAAACCACCTCCAATATATCTAAGACAGGCAAGCTCGAACATTATAATAAAAAACTTAATAGAAACTATCGGTGAGAACTCTTTTTACACCGTGCCGGTAAGACGCGGTAAAATCAGTGAAACGAAAATTCAGGTCCTAACAGAAGACAATTATCGAAAAGTTGTAAAGACGTTTGAGGAAACAAAAAAAGCTTTTACACTTATCAGCTTAAAAGTGAAAAAGGTCTTCAAGTGATCATAAAAGGTGTTGACCCCAGTGTTGCTACAAAGGAAATAAAGGACAGCCTGGAGAGTCTAGGCTTTAAGGTAAAAAATGCAATAAACTTAATAAATAAAGAAAAGGTACCACAGCCCATCTTTCGTGTCGAACTTGAGCCAGATAAAAAAAAATTAAAGAAGGGTGAAGTTCACCCAATATACAACGTGAGATATCTGTTGCATCGTAGGGTGACAATAGAGGAACCTTACAAGAGATCAGTACCTGTGCAATGCCAAAACTGCCAAGAATTTGGCCATAGTTCGACATACTGCAAGCTACATGCTGTCTGTGTAGTGTGTGGCGACCTACATAGTACAGCAAACTGCAAAAAGCCAAAAGGTGACCCGAAGGCCAAAAAATGCAGCAACTGTGGCGAAAACCATACCGCAAATTATAGAGGGTGCAGAGTCTACTCTCTCGTTAGAAGCTCGTCAAACCAGATACGAAATGTTGCTTCCGGAACACAAGAACAGCTCGTTACCAATGATTACCCTCAGCTGCCGACATCAAATAATCAACAAATTTCATATGCGAACATTCTAAAAGCAAATTTAGCCACGCCTCTAACGCGCAGTGCCCTGAAAACAAACAATAACACCACAAACATCAGCTCCAAGCCTACAGTGCAGCCACAACCCATAAATTCCAGCCAAATGGAAGCCAAAATAGAAATGTTGGTGCAAACAGTTCAAAATTTCGTTAATACCATGTTGCCAATGATGCAAACACTGATAAATATGCAAACTGCGCTTTTGCAGGCTGTAACAAAAAGTCCATGAACTACCTAAGGTTATGTTTCTGGAACGCTAACGGCATACGCCAACAAAAAAATGAACTTGAGCACTTCCTAGCGGATCAACAAATCGATGTTATGCTCATTGCCGAAACTCATTTAACACCTAGAAGTGTTTTTAAGGTAATAGGCTATACATTTTATGACGCCAAAGATCTCCGTGGTAGAGCATGTGGGGGCTCAGCTATATTAATAAAGAACAGAATAAAGCACTACTTAGTGGGTGCAGTCAGCAAAGACTATCTTCAAGCAACTTCGATCTGTCTTGAAGAATTTTTCAAAGGCTTAGTTATATCGTCAATTTACTCGCCTCCGCGGTTTTCAATTGCCGAGGATCAGTACTCTGAATTCTTTAAATCGTTGGGCAATAGTTTCCTAGCTGCTGGCGACTTTAATGCAAAGCACACGTATTGGGGATCACGCCTGATTACCCCAAAAGGTCGCGTTTTATACAACGTAGTTTCCAAAATGTGTTTGACGGTGGCCTCAAGCGGACAACCAACATATTGGCCAACTGATCGTAACAAAATACCTGATGTCATAGATTTCGCAATCACAAAGAGCATTGCAGCTAAATCCATTCTTGTTGAATCTTCTGTTGACTTATCATCAGATCATTCACCAACTATAATTACAATATCACTCTCACAAAACTCACACGCGACTGAGATAGCTGAAAAAATAAAAACATACACAAATTGGTTGAAATTTCGCAAATACCTTGCTACTCACTGCTGTCAAAACGTATTACTTCGTACACCAGACGATGTAGATGCATCTCTTACACAATTGGACGAAAGTCTCAAGCTGGCGGCACAGCACGCTATTATTAATTCACGCAAAATTAGGCAAGACAAAATTTGCTCCACAGACATCGAATTATTATTAACTGAAAAAAGAAGAGCTCGAAGAGAGTGGCAGCTTCATAGATCCCCTCAACTCAAAAGAAAACTAATAGAGTGTACCAAAAAGCTAAGAGAGATGTTACAATCCAAAAAAACTGATTATTTAAATGAGTATCTTAAAGGTCTTGATGCAACACCGCAATCCGATCATTCACTATGGCGTGCTACCAGATATCTCAAAAGACCGGTAATTCGTAAACGTCCATTTCGAACCCCAACTGGGGATTGGGCAAGAAACGACACAGAAAAAGGCAAGTTGTTCGTTGAGCACTTAAAAAATGTTTTCACCCCCAATGCACCAAGCGACCCTGAAGAACTTTCATCGATAGTTACGGATGCAGCAGTTTCGATAAAGTTTAAATTGAAAGACGTCGAAGAAGCTATCGCCAACTTTAACCCTAAAAAATCTCCTGGCATCGATAAAATTAGCAACAAGATGCTCCAAGAGCTCCCAACTACAGTAGTTAAAAGAATTCTCCACATCTTCAACGCGATATTGTGCATTGAATACTTTCCATCTAAATGGAAGATATCACTAATAACTATGATACCTAAGCCAGGTAAAGACCACACCAGAGTTGAGTCCTACAGGCCAATTAGCCTTTTGCCAAATTTATCTAAGCTTTTTGAAAAATTATTAGCTATCAAGTTAAATAAAATCATTAGCGAAAAGCGCTGTATTCCAGACCATCAGTTTGGCTTTCGAAGTAAACACAGCACAACTGAGCAAACACATAGACTTGTGAATGTTATAAAACATACCTTAGAAGAAAAATGGTACTGCTCAGCCCTCTTTATCGATGTTTCCCAAGCTTTTGATAAAGTGTGGTATAAGGGATTAATATATAAACTGACCCAGTACCTTCCTGAAAATATTTGTAAGCTACTGGAAAGTTACCTGCTTTGTCGCAAATTTATTTTAAAACAAGTCATCGTCTGGCATTCGAAGCGAACGGTTATTCTGTGAATTCTTTTCTGTAACATATTCGCTTAGTGCTTTCCCGTTAACTTTTGTTTCTTTTTTCAACTTTTGATAAAACCGCGTGTTTTTTCTTTTTGCTTTCCCTCTTACTGATTTAACTTATTACACTAATAAATATTAACAAACAGTTATATAAAAGGAGAAGAACTCCATTTAACTTTTTGGACAACATGGCTCCGGGCCCACCGGACAAATTCTCCAATAACAGGTTCTCTGTGTTGGGGGATTATATAGACAACCCACCGAAAAAACCAAAACCAAACGCAGACACTTCTACAATTTACCACAACAATAGAAACAATCCAAAATACGTGATAATCTCATCTACTGACCCGAAAAACCAACTATCAAACATTAGCCCATTTGCAATTAAAAAAGGCTTGGAGAGCATCAGTTCTGAATTATCCTCAATCACTTTACTACGAGACGGCAACATCTTAATACTCACGCGTAGCACACGCGTAGCTGAAAGATTTTTGAAAGCCAAAACACTATCGAACATATGCCAAATTTCATGTACACTTCACAACAGTCTAAACTCAGTTAAGGGTGTTATATATGCTCCCTGTCTAGTGAACGTCCCAGAAAAAGAAATAATACAGGAGATGAAAGACCAGGGCGTTACCGACATATATAAATTTACTAAACCAAGTGAAGACGGCAAAACACGCATTCCATCGGGCAAAATGATAGTCACCTTTGACCTCCACAGGTTACCAGCATCAGTAGACGTTGCTTGGTATAAATGCAAGGTTGATCATTACATCCCTAACCCGATGAGATGTAAAACATGTTCAAAATTGGGCCATACCAAAAACAGATGTAAAGGAAATGCTACATGCCCTACATGCAACCTTCCTCCTCATGGGGATGCAGAATGCACTCGCACTTTTTGCACGAATTGTGCAGGCGAACACTCTTCAACAGACAACAACTGCCCAAGATACCTACAAATGAAAGAGATACTGAAACTTAAGACTATCAACTACTGTAGCATGGGCGAAGCTCGCCGCGAATACAAAGAAAAAAACCCCCTTCAACCCTCCATCAACACTTACGCCTCCACTGTATCTAATCATCTTCCAAACCGTGTACATAACCCGTTTAATACTACCGTAAACAAAACAATATCATCAAAAAGTAACAGTGAACAATCAACAACAACGACAAAACTATTCAATAAATCCCCGCATATCACACACGAACACTCACACATACAAGACCCCAAGAAACTAACACAAAACAGAAATAATACTTTGTCACCGACGATCGACAAAAAATCACAAGAAGACACAACATCATCTAGCAACAACACTAAAACTGAAATAAAATCACAAAAAATAACAACAGCTATTAACAACAATAACAAACTTTTAAGTAACAATACAAACATGAATATACCTAACTCACCAATTTCACATTTAACTCAATCACTAATAAGCAACAACAATTATTACATCCCATCTCTTGACGAGGAATCCCTCGACGAGATTACGATGGGACCCTCTCCAACGTAGGAGCATTTGCGAATACAACAACTCTTAGTCTCCCATCATCCATTTCCAAATTAACAAAGTCTACATGTTTTACTGCACGGAACATAATGGAATTTGTTATCTTACAATGGAATATCAACGGCTTCAATAATAACTACCATAATCTCCAACTACTCATTAAGGAAATGGAACCTAGCTTGATATCGTTACAGGAAACTCATTGCCCCTGCAGTTTCAACCCAATACCACCCAAAAACTTCAACGGTCATTTCATCAACTCATCACAAAATACCTCACAAAAACAAGGAGTTGGAAACTTCATTAAATCAAATATACCGCACAGATTCTTACCGATTAACTCCGAATACCAAATCGTAGCAGTCGAAATAAACCTAAATATAAAATTCACCATCCTCTCCTTTTATATACCACCCAACCAAGACATACGTCCCAGCGAAATTACCAATATTATCTCTTCATTCAACACACCATTACTTGTTATTGGGGACTTTAACGGGTGGAACACCATGTGGGGTTCCGTGACCAACAACAATAGAGGCATCTTGCTGGAGAACATAATACTCCAAACTGGTCTGTGCATATTAAATGACAGCAGTCCCACTCACCTCTCAACCCACAACACCTTCACTAACATAGATATTTCACTCTGCTCAATAAACCTACTCCCCTTGATCTCATGGTCCACTCTTGACGACTTAAATAGCAGTGACCACTTTCCAATTAAGATATCTATAAAATTATCTGAAGCGACATGTAAACCAATGAAAACTAATAATTACCTACTCCACCTGGCCGATTGGAAAAACTATACTCACAGAGCAAACATCGAAATCCAAAAACACCAACCCTCCTCCTCAAGCAACAAAGATGCGGCAGTCATCACCAAATCTATACGCATTGCAGCTAACAACCACATCCCGCGATCTAAGCAGGGTACAAAAAAAGAATATATTCCAGTCCCATGGTGGAGCCCATCTTTAGCAACCATACGGAACCTCAAAATGAAACGCTGGCAACGTTTTAAAGCCAACCCTGTACAGGAAAACCTAATATTATACAAAAGGGCAAATGCTAAATTTCGTAGGGAAGTAAAACTTGCAAAACGCTCCAGCTTCGAGGAATTCACAAAGTCAATAAACAGAAACAGCACCACTTCAGAAATTTGGAACAAAATTGGCAAAATCACTCGCAAGGGCCCATCTAACATTATAAAAGCAATAGAAACTCCATACAATACTTTAATAGACCCAACAGAAATTGCTAACCATTTTGGACAGAACTGGGCAGAATATGCATCAGACTCTAACTTCCCTCCACTTTTCACTACATCAAAACAAACTCTCAATCCATTTACCAATAACACACACGATAAAAGAACACAAAGCCTTGAAGCCCCAATCACTATGACTGAATTAACACACTGTTTAAACAAGGTAAAAGGAACAACGCCAGGTCACGACAAGATACCCTACCAAATGGTCAAAGCTCTATCTCATAACAGCAAGGGATTTTTATTAAAATTATATAACACCATTTTCAAGTCTGGCACTATACCACACTCTTGGAAACTATCGCTTGTAGTCCCTATACCAAAATCCAATAACCCGTCTTCAATTAAATCCTACCGTCCCATTTCCCTCCTACCATGTCTCTCCAAAATCATTGAACGGATTATAGCCACTCGACTTGCATGGTTTTTAGAAAATAAAAACCTTATAGCTAAGTCTAACAAGGGATGCGTTGACGCACTTCTTCATATTGATTTCTACACAACACGAGCTTTATCTGCCAGGAATCATGTGACAATTCTATCAATTGACTTCGAGAGAGCATTTGATAGAGTTGGATCCCACGTAATTTTGGGTGCATTGAAAACATGGCGTGTCGGTCCAAAAATTTTTAACTTCGTCAAATCCTTTTTATCGAACAGACGTTTCAAGGTGAGAGTCAACGGCCACACATCAAAATCCTTCAGACTAGACAACGGCATTCCGCAGGGATCGCCCCTATCAGTCGTGCTATTCCAGATTGCTTTCAATGAAATTGGCAAAATAATTAAAAAACACTGCCACATCGAACACTGCTTATATGCTGACGACCTTTACATCCTCTGCAAGAAAAACGATAACAAAGAAACCAAAAATGTCCTACAAAATGTACTTCAAGACATAAAAATATGGAATGAATACTCCGGCGGGAAAATTTCTATAGACAAAACAAAGAAATTTCACATATGCAGGAAACACAATTGTGACTCCGACACCTACACCATCCAATTTGAAGGTTCTACAATTGAAAACGTAGAAAGACTAAGAATCCTAGGACTAATTTTTTCAAGGAAGTACAATTGGAAAGATCAACTATTACAGCTCAAAAACGCAATAACATCCCGATCAAACATTATACGTTATCTCTCAACTAAAAGCTTTGTGCATATAAACACATTAACCTACCTTACTAAAACCATTATATTAAGCAAAATAGACTACGGCCTTTTCATATACGGAAACAGCTGTAAAACCAACATCAACATCATAAAATCCGCTTACCACCAGGCCGCTAGAGCATGCGTTTATGCATTCAGAACAACACCCATCGACAACATACTGTTCGAAGCCAACCTCCCATCAATACAAGATAGAATATACCAATCGAAAAGCAGAATGCTGCCGAAACTACTAAACAGCACTAACTCAATCATAGACAAAGACATTGCATCAATTACAAAAACAAAAAAAGAGAAACGAATACCATCCGCAATAGCACAATCATTATCCCTCCGCGAAGAACTGCATATACCCCTCTCCTTTACTAGGAAGCATGTTAGAAAACCCCCTTGGAAATTCAACAGCATCTCACTAAACTTTTCGCTTTCACGGTTGAACAAAGCGTCCACCCCAGCAAATGCCTATGTCAGTCACCTGTCCGAAGAGCTAACTCATTTAAAAACCAACAATTGGCGTATCATATACACAGACGGCAGTAAATCAGTAGCTAATATACCAGGTTATGGGGTAGTAGACGAAGCTGGAGCAAACATCATTCTGGGTACCCTCACCGAACAATCCTCTGTTTTCACTGCAGAAGCGTGCGCTATTTACCGGGCTATTCAAAAAATTTTATCCAGCAAACATAAAACTGCAGTGTTCACGGACAGTCTCTCGGTTATCAAAGCCATAAACAACCCTTTCAACAACAAATGAAACACCATAATCAAAATAAGAGATGCACTTATCGACAATGAAGACAAAGTCAGAATCCTATGGATACCCAGTCACATCGGCATCCGGGGAAATGAAAGAGCAGATTCAGCCGCAAAATTTGCTACATATGCTCCCATAATAATGGATGATACCGTGGAAAAAATTGACATCCAGCGATATATTGCCAACTACAACAAGAACAGAATGAAACAAAAGGAATTTACACATCATCATTATTCAAATATTATTGCTCATTGCAAACACCCTGTATATCCTACGACGCTTAACAAACATAAAATAAAAACATTTTCCAGATTACGCCTTGGTCACACCCAATTTTCCCATGGATGGATTTTAAATAAAACACCACAACCATCTTGTAACCATTGTAACACCTCACTCTCAATCCAGCACATCCTTACAGAGTGCCCATTATTCTCGGAACAAAAAACAAAACTGTTTGGCAATACATCACCTCTAGATACCCTAAAGGACCCAACCGTTGACAATATCAGAAAAATATTCAATTTTATAAAAGTAACAAAACTTCAAATATAGCCCAACAATATTATAATCAATAGCACATGATCCAAAACTGTAATTAAGTAATACACTTACTACACTAATACTTATAGAGCTGATGGCCACTGCTGCTAGTGCTCCTCTTTTTTTTCTAATTTAATCTTAGAATTATATTCCTTAAGATTAAATAAATATAATAATAATAATAATATTTTAAAACAAGGTGATTGGCTGTCATCACCGCAGCCGATTGAAGCTGGAGGTCAAGTATCTAGGGATGCACATTGATAGACGGCTAACATGGAAACAGCACATCGATGCAAAATTAACTCAAATGAAATTAAAAGCAACTCAACTAAATTGGCTTATTGGTCGAAATTCTGTGCTAAAACTGGACTGTAAGCTTTTGCTTTACAAAGCAATTTTAAAACCAATATGGAGCTATGGTATCCAGCTATGGGGCACTGCCTCAGCTTCCAATATAGAAAAAATTCAAAGGTGTCAAAACAAAATACTGAGAATGATAACAGATGCGCCGTGGTATATAAAAAATTCTAACATACACAAGGATTTAAATATTCCGACAGTCAAACAAGAGATAACAACATACGCAACGTCATACCTAACCAAACTCCAAGATCATCCAAATATACTAGCCCGAAATATTTTAAGCGAAAGAGGGTTCATTCGACTGAAAAGAAGGGATACTCTTTCCCTAGCCCGAACGTAGTAGACGCGGAAATAAAACTATACGAGCAATAAATAATTTTGTACAGCTAGGCTGTACTTAATAATAATTAGCAATTAGTTCTTAAGATTTGAATACTTATTGTTAGTTCAATTGATTTTGACGATTCAATAAATAATATATATTGTGTAAAAAAAAAAAAAAAAATGTTGCTTAAGTTTTAGTATAAATAATTTTAATCATAGTAACCACGTTATCCTTGGGTACCACTTGGTTAATTATAAACAAATAACCTCTATATAATAGTTTGGTGAACCACTAAACTATTAGAATTGTATACCATACGGACGAATAAGTCCTAATTTATCCTTAAATTTAATCAAGGCAAACGAGCCTTTGAGTTAACAGGCGCGGATGTCAAAAGTATTGCAATTATACAAATTTTATGCTATATGCCTATCAGGAAATATGATCTCTTCCGGCTATCTTCATCAATAAAGTGACCTGTTATCGCTACATAAATGGCATTAGTTCTAGTTGTCGAACTATTTGTATGGAGACACAAAGCTACATTTTTCTGGACACAGTCAAGTATTTCCGTATGTACCCTTGGAAGCAGATTTTTGGACAGCGTTTTTCTTGATATCATGGGCAATATGACACTTCATGTATCAGCTCTCTGACTGATGGCTTCTCTATTTCGTGCACTTGTAATGTCAAGTGTGCTGTTAGTAGGTTGAAAATTGGTAGTGGTGGAGGAAGGCTCTAGTCTCGTTGAAGAATGCTCTCTTTTAAATTCAACTCTACCTGGTGTTGAAAAATGTCCAGTTTATAAGTGGCGACTTAAATTTCCTAATGATCCGCCGACAATGCTTAAAGAGGTTTTGCAGTTGACACTAGTTGCACCATCCTCTCTGAAATGTAACTATATTTCACCACTTTTCCGTAACATTTTCCTTTACATTTATTAGGCAACGGGTCCGAACGTATGTGTAGCATTCGAAAGATATAGAGCTCGTGAGAGAATCAACCGATTCGATGCGGTAGCTTTCGAAAAATTTTTTTTTTAAATTAATTTTAAAGTACTAAGCCGACCAAAATCGAATCAACTCTTAGTCCAAGAAAGAGGCGGCGATTACTGCTAATTTGCCTAAAATCGGGTGATTCATCCCAAAGATATCGTTGACGAAAATTTTCGAAAAAATGGGTTTTATAATAACAAATCAGTAACTCCTATAGCGCGAAGTTAGAAAAATATTCTCTCAACTTTATGATGATTTCTATTCTATTACATTAGTTTTTAAAAACATTTGCACTTTATTATTCTCATTTGAAGTGCTATGAAATGGTTTTTAATAGATTATAAAATAAATTTGATAGAAACTCAATTCTTGTAGATATTTTCATTTGGGCGTATTTGTTTGTATTTCGAGTTTTAAATTGAACAAAGTGTGAGACAGTCCCATCGTAGTTTTTGTGTAGATAAATACGATGCATTATTAACCTATTAACGCCCAACTTTTAAAAATTAACAATAAAAAGTTTTTTTTTAGTGAAATGTTTTTAATTGAAGTAAAATAATACGAAAATACAAAAATTTATTAATTTTTTATGAAAATAACGTAAATATAAACTGTCCTAAATATAGGACACTGGCACTTACACATATCAACCGTACTATAGGTGAAATCAAGACGCAGATTATTTTTTGTGGTAAGGAATGAAGCATTCCTTGCAGAGTGTCACATCACATTTGACGCAAAATGAAAGAGGTTTGGATGAACACTTTTTTCCTTGACATCTTCGCTGTTTCTCTCTTTTTTCCATAAAATGACCATGGTTGTCATATCTTACATCTTCGAAAAATTTTGTTGCAGACGTTCTCGGCCTACCGATAATTGGTTTTTGAATAATTTTCATGTATGGTACGGCAACAGATCGACAGTACTCTAGCAAACTCAAATCAATATCGTTAACTGGCTTGTAAACGAGCCATGAGTTTACCATGGCCATATCAATACACCTAATAAATAGGGGCCAGTACCATTTCTTGGCTCTAATATTTGTTGCATACTTGCCCACCAACCAGTCGTGTTGATCCACTCCACCCATGTAAGAGTTGTAATTCTTCAACAAAAGCGGTTGTGGTATGCTTCGCTTTTCTTTAGCCTTTCGATCCCACCTGCCTTTTTTATGGAGAGGTTCTACTGAATCGAAATTGGTGGCAATTGTAACGCACTTGTTATCATTCCATTTCACAATAAGTATTTCTGCATTTGTATCGAATCTGTAATCATACGAGCCTCGTTCTTCTTTTCCAAGAGATTTGGAATCTTTTAAAGGGCATGAAGATAATCTATTCTCCCTTAAAGTTCCAGTCGCACGGAATCCTAGCTGTTGTAGATGAATGAGTAAGTCTCTACTTGTAAACAAGTTGTCGAAATATATCTGATGACTTGTGGGTTCTGGTACACAATCTAACATATCAAGTACTACCCTGGATCCTAAGACCAAATCTTCACGATCATTTTTTGCAATTGATTTTCCAGTATACAGGTCAAAGTTATAGCAATATCCACTAACGCCACAAAGAGCCCACAATTTATAGCCAAATCTAATAGGCTTTCCACGTATAAATTGCTTTAGGCCATGATGTCCATAATATTTGACAATCATTTCGTCGATTGCTAATTCTTTCTCAAATACGTGAAATTTTTTAAAATTTTCGTTTATCATTTTTAGCAAAGGTCTAACTTTGAATCCTCTATCATCCTTGTCTATTACCAAGTTATCGGCAAAATGTATATATTTTTTTATTTTTAAATATTCATTTCTGGAGATAGAGGCCTTGACAATATTTATACCAAAATCCTCTTCCTCGCTCCAATAATTTCTCTCGAAATATGAAATAAAAGAAGCTTGTAGATTTGATAACGCGAAGTACCAGTGTCATATAAATAGGACAGCAATAATAGACCATCTATATTGTGAAGTTTCTAAATATTTTTTTTTTAAATAACTGTGGCAACAGCTTTGGTGACCTCTTTTTCGAGTGAATAGTATAGTAAATGTTCGTTAAACCTTTTTTTATATGATTTACAAACATATATATAACGTTATAAAAACGTCGTTTTGGGATTAAACGTAAGGATTAAAAAAATCTTTTTAATGGTACAAACTATATATGGTCAAACACGTCTTAAAAGGCTTAATGGGTTTTCACATAACTATAAAAAAAACTATTTTGAAAATACAAGTTATATACAGAGCAAAAAAACACCTGTTTTTGTACTGTCCTATAAATAGGACGCTGGGGTATAATGGGTTAATTATTTATTTAAGCACACATTTGCGCTATTGTGAAATTCTTAAGTGCTTGAGGGGTTTCATCAATCTCTATGAACGTGGTGGAATTGTCAATGGTTTTTATTTAGTCGAGATATAAACCACACGGGCGATGGTGAAATATTTTAGAGAATTTTTAATTGTTCGTTACCATGTTCAAATGTAGATGACGCTGTACATATAAAAAAAATTTAAAACAAGAACACTAAAAAAATTTACTGAAAATTATAGCTATTAGATGGCGTGTAAATTAGATCACTCACGAACATATGTACATTTCATTTGTTTTCTTAAATTGTTATCACTTTTGCATAAGCACAACATATTTATTTATTACACGATTTCAAACATCAATTCCCTATTTATCTATTGTTTACAGATGGCTACACATAGAGGGTTAAGTCAAAAGTTTCAAATGGAAACAAGAAGGTTTTCAATTCGTTTGATGCTTGGAACAAATTCAAGCCAAATATAGAATACAAATGTGTACATGAGAATGATTATTTTAAGGACGATAGGGCTACATGGTTACAAGAGCACCGTTGTAGCTTTTGCCAACTTGGATAATTTTTATTTCTGTTACCGAAATTAACAGATTTAGTGTTGCCAATATAAAAAAAACTAGAACAAATAATAGCAATCAATAATTTATTTTGTTAATGGATGTGCTATAAAAAAACGTAGATAGGAAAATTTAAGATTTCTTTATTTTACCTTTTTTTATTTACTTTAAAGATAAGTAAATTTAGTGTTATGGACTTGAAACAAACTTTATTTATTTTTTTTGGTTTCGCGTTTTAAATGATTGTTATTAATAACAAATTAAAATAAAAAAATTATGTAACTTTCCTAAATATTAAATAAATTCATATTATTTAATAAAAAATAACAAAAAAAAATAGATATTGCATAATTTTTTTTGAAAAAGGTTATTTATGTATATAAATAAAAAAAAATGTTTTTTTAATAGAGTGATACGATAAAATTGTACTTCAGTTATATATAAAAACTAATTATTGTTAATAACAACAAAACAAAAATGCACGTCTTTTACATACTAATTAAATTCTTATTAATAAATTAAAAAAATAAAGCAATTTTCATTCCAGAGATGAGAGGGTGGCGATGGCTGAAGTAGTTTGCACGTAGACTACAAAACCAAAACAGGCCTGGGTTCAACCCCAGTTTCAGACTAAAATTATAAAAAAAAATTTTTTTTTGCCCCAGAACGATAATAAATATAAAGCAGCGGAACAGGCAACAAAATGAAATAACAATTTCGTTTTATCGCAGATACCTATGCATTTTATAATAAAATAATGGCAGTAATTTACAAAAAGTAGAGAAAGTAAAAAAGAATTAGCATCTGCTGTTAAAAAATACGTTCAGTCAGTCATAGTTGCCAGACTATTAATATTAATAAATAATTATTTTTTTATTGCATTTGTGAAAATTTTAAATTTTGGAATTGTTTTTAATGTAATTTTTTTGATGAATAAATTTTCAAATAAATAAATAAAAAAGAAATTATAAATATTCAGACTTTACCATATATACCTTTTAGCTTTTGTCCCTGGGACAAATTTTGTATTTTCTTTTTGTGTCCCTTCGTAGCACCTTAGGTGTTCAAAAATGGTTTTTCGTTTCGTCAGGGACCTTTTTAATATTAAATGGGTGTTGCTACATACATATATGATTGTTTGTTATTTGTAATATCTAAAAAAATTTACAAAACTTTTAACAGTGCTCATAGTTTTTTATGTTCAATTGAGGGAGGCGATGGCTGAAGTATTTAGCACGTTGATTATAAGATCACAGGCCCTGAGTTCGATCCCAGTTTCGCCATAAAAGCAATTCGCCTTTTATCTGATGTGTATTAGTGTGTCTTTGTATCAATTGTTGTCGGAAGATTTCAGTGGCGAAGCCATAGTCACTGGCCACTGAACAATACCGGCTTCAGTTGACAGCAATCCACAATCACATCAGAACGCCCTCCTTCGTCGGTATTGTGTAGCACCGGCGAAGTAAAATAATAATAATAAAAATGGCTACTAAACCGAAGCTTGAGCACTGCTATAAAATAAGAACGTGCAAAAGCAAAGCTGTAAAATAATTATTTAACCTTCACCTTCTGTCGTTTCTCTAACTATCCTTTTCTTATAGTTCCAACACATGCCCATATACAAAAAAAGAAAATTCAAATTCATCACTAAGTTGCAAAAAGAATAATGTTTTTAAATCATATCTTTTGCAGACCAGACATATTGCGAATCATTTTGATATTTGCACAATTCTTTTGATTGCATTATATTGTTAATTGTTTGGATTCAAACTTATTTTTGGTTTTATCAAACTAAGCTGTGAAAACATTATCTCGGCAGCAGCTGAACTTTGTATGTATGTCGCAATGACATTAAGTTTTGAAGTATCCGAACTTACAACTTCAATGAGACTTAAAAATCGATCATTAATGTTTTGGCATAGCTGTCCATGTAGCGAACTACTAAAACTAATGATTTTTTTGTGACACATCCGTTGTTTCGTCTAGAATTAACGAAAACTTAGTGTCTTTCAATTTAGAAACTATATTGCTTTTGCTTTAATCCCCAACATTTCAGTTATCTGGTTAGATTTTGTCCTGCGCGCAATTTATATTTCAAGATATTTTGCAGTCAGGACAACACCCCATTAGCAAGTCTTGTAAATAGTTCATTAATACAAATTGTAAATTGTGGTAAATGGGGAACATAACTAAAGCAAGTTCTGCATGATGTACTTGCTTCGGCGAATTTTTTCTTCATTTGAAAAAGACTTGATTTTTTTTCTTTCAATGTCTTGTGCCAAAAATATTCATCCAACCAAACGATACGGAACTCTCTTTTGGGGTTTTTCTGGTTTCACTACGTTGAAATTACTTTGTTGAGTACAACTGTATCGCATATTAAATTATATTTATTACCTGCTTCCATCGCTACTTCCAGATGCTAGTTCTTCAATTGCATCATTTATACCTTGGGAACTGACTGCTGTACGTTTTTTCAACAAACATCTAAAAATATTAAGAAAATATACGTCATACGTATGTATGTACATAGATATATGTATGTACATATATGCAAATACTTATCCGCTATTTTTTGATTTCAAATTGGTTTTGTTTTCTAACACCAACACTAAAATTGTCCAAGTAAATTAATTTTCTAATTGTAAAAAGCCGACATTCAAAAACCACCAATTATGAACAGAAGGTCCCAACAACGACGTTTCAAAAAGCCGATAATCATGTCACAAAATACCCAGAGGTGAAAAAATTTAACATCAGCTTTTTTACTGAGTTACTGTTAGAAAGGGACAAATATACAAATATCACGAAAGAGAAAAGTAAACAAAACAAAAATGCCATAGAGTGAATAAATTTGTAAACATAAGCCACAATTCGTGCATAAGAACAAATTTATAATTTCTTATGGTTTTATTTGTTTTAATTGTATTTTGTGTTAATATTATAGGTAAAAACATAGTGAAGCTTCTTTTAATTGTGTTTTGTGTTAATTTAACAAAAAAAAAACATAGCGAAGCTAAAAAAATAGCAAAAAGAAATTTGTTGTGCATAAGCCACAAATTGGCACCAATAAGATTTGTTATCCATTTCATATATCTTGATAATGTTTTTGTAAGGTGTCACGTCTAGTTCTTTTAAAAACAGACATGGATTTGTTAGTATGTAAGAGTTGATTATTTTTATTATTCATATAAAATGAATTAGTTTTGCAACTGTTGACAGTGTTGTCGAAACAACCTATTGTATATAAAAGCATGATTAGAAAATTTAACATACATAAAAAAAAATATATGTATCTATATGTAGTTCTAAATTTTTGGTTGAAAAAGTAGCCAAAATGAAAAAAAGTACACATGTACACATTGGAAAAGACGTAACCAATTTTGGTTAAAGTAACCAAAACGGCAACGCTGCTCGTCAAGTGTATTTTGGCTCTCAAACAAAAACAATTTTTATGGTAATGAGAATTTTTTAGAGAAAAAATACGCTTGACGCTTTCATAAAAGTTTGTCTATAAAGCAATGAATGCAGCCAACTACATTTGTGGTCTCCGTAGGTCGTAGCGTGCTGTCTTAAATGTGTTTCATGTTTGAGTTTATTAACGTTTTTTTTTTATCTGAAATAAGGGAAATATATACATAAACGCCTTTTTTTTATCTAAATGTATTAGCAAAAAATTCAACTGCCTATTTTCTCTTCATTTTTTCAAAATGAATTTGAATTGCATTTTATTTGACCTCTTTTTTTTATTAATTATATTAAGATAATCAAGCTTAAAGTCAGCTTTTTTAATTTTTAAAAGAAAATACAGATCTTTATTCTTTTTAATATCAATATTTCGCCAATATCATTGATTGGCTTCTCCAAGAAATTAAGTTTTTTCTTTCTGGTGATAAAACGATTTATAAATTACAACTGATAAATCACATTCGCAACATAAACATTGAAAAAAGCAAATATTCTCAACATAAAAAATGAAATATTTTTTTAGCAAACATACAATTATACATATGTATGTACATCCATTGATAAAATCCGGATATAATTCAATTTTCCATTTTTATATAATAAATATCTGTAATTCTGGGCAACATTAAGCTTGATTATCTTAATAGTATAATGAATAAGTACATGTATTTTCTCTGTAGTTGGTAATTGGTATATAACAAAAATATTTCTTAATTGAAACGGCCTTGGATTTAGGTGTTCTTCTACTAAGGCTCTAACAGTCATGTGCGAGCATAGTAGGTTCCCATGTACCTTGAGAGCGCAGTGATATTTTGTTGTAAGCGTTCTTCATGTTCGTCATTGACCAGCCATCTTTTTTGATTAGTATGAAAGCAGTGAGCTAGTTATGTATGTCTTTTCCTTCTTTCACATATGTATATGCAATCTTGATGTCAATAATTCTGCTTTATTAATGGGCAAATTCAAATCTCTTCTCAAGTTATCAAGTTATCAAGCTATGTATATTTCGTTGACTAAAAGTAGTTACGATGCAGTTTTCACTATCCGACCTCTGTTCCAATAAAATTTTAATCTAGGCATGCAGGAACAAGTAACTCCCCGCGATTATGATAAATACCCAAAAATTTCGTTTTTTCATATGAAAATATGAAATACTAAGAAATATATTAAATCAGATACAGATATAAATTACACAGAGAAACACTCAAAATTTAAATTATTTTTACGAAATGATCCGCTGTACCACTGCAGACGAAAGTAATATCGCCATCAAACAATTAGCAAACGTTTCTCGTATAAAACATTCGAGAACGGCTATTGCTAGTGAAACGAAAAGGAACTCATTGAGTTCACGCATCACTCAGTTTTTTGTTCATATCATTTTGATTTTTATCATGTTTCTGTTTTAAGAACACCGAGGATCTTATCAGGCGGGCATCGAACACGCAACATAAAGATTGTTCTTTATGTAAATATTTGCTTCTTAAAAATTTTCTCCAATTTAGCAAATTTTTACTGCCCATAAATCATCGCTATAAGTCCGTTTTTGCGAATGTTAGCTTTTTTCTTTTTAATTTCCGACAATTTGGCGAATGCTTGTTTCCGAGAAATAATCGCTAATAGTTCGTGTTATGAGTTTGCAATGATTTTTACAAACTATTTTCCAAAAAAAAAGAGTAATATGAAAAAATGCTCCAGAACTGCGACTTGTGTCTTTGCTTTATTTTTCATACTAGGCTTAAAGCTATTCAAAGATATTGATGAGAAGAATACAAAGAATTCAAAGAATTTATTACAGTTACTTGACAAATTACGTATGTATATAAATTGCATGTAGTATATACGTGCATATGTATATCGCAATTGAAGAGTATGTACTGAGCAAATGAGTAAGGTAAAAAGAAATAATACACATACTTAAGTACATAAATATAATTTAAAAAATACTGTAGGGAAGGACTGCATTTAACATCCTCCCCGCGTTGGAAAGCTCTGGCTTTCAACTAAGTTCTTTTCAATTGGTAACACAGCCATTTTTGTTACGGCTCGCTTAACTGTTTTGCCACAGGCTTGAACTACTGCTACGCGTACTACTCCGTCTTGACCACAGATTGTATCGATGACACGTCCAACTTTCCATTTAAGAGGTGGAAGATTATCTTCCTTTAACAAAACCACATCGCCCTTTGCAATATTTCCAGATCGATTATGCCATTTTGAACGCTCTTGCAATATAGTGAGATATGCCGTGCTCCACTTTCTCCAAAAGGTTTGCTGAAGAAAGGTAATCTTTTGCCATCTACTTAGGTGAGAAACATTTTCATCAGTGATTTCCTGCTCTATGGTTGAAGTTAACGGCGCTCCAATTAAGAAATGACCTGGGGTGAGAACATTAAAATCATTTGGATCTTCCGAGAGTGGGCATAATGGACGAGAGTTTAAAATTGCTGAAATTTGATAAACTAATGTCTGCAGGTCTTCTAATTTTAATACATTTCGGCCAACAGTTCGATAAAAGTGATATTTCGCCGACTTGACTGGCTAAAAACCAGACCTTTTAACTCCTCTAGTTCGTTTTTGGCTCCGACGATGTTTCTGGCGTTGTCCGACCAAATAGTTTGCGGCTTTCCTCTGATGGAGATAAATTTCTTCAATCCACATAAAAATGATTGGGTTGACAATTCTGCTACAAGCTCTAGATGTGAAGCCTTTGTGGCGAAGCAAATAAAAATGCAAATGTAGGTTTTTACTGGTGGTCTATTTCTCACACCAGATTTGTAATAAAAGGGGCCGCAAAAGTCAAGGCCTGTCGTGTGGAATGCTCTGCACGGTTGGACACGATCTCGATGTAAACTACCCATTAAGTGCTGTACGAGTGTTGGCTTCAAACGGAAGCATTGAATACATTTTGATATAATTGTACTTACAGCATTTCGTCCACCAAGTGGCCAATACTGCAAACGAATTGTAGCAATAAGACTCTGTGGCCCAGAGTGTAGTAGCCTTTGATGAAAGTCCATTACTAATGCCCGAGTAAAGGGATGAGATTTTGCAAAATAATTGGATGCTTTGCGTCAAAATCTAGAATTGAGTTTTCGAGTCTCCCTCCAACCCGTAGTAGATTTGTTGCGTCAAGGAAAGGTGTTAACGAATTTAGCTTACTTGATGGCAGTATCGTATTACTGGTCTTTAACGTATTGTATTCGGAAGCAAAATACAATTGTTGAATATTGCGTATTATCATGTGGATACCCATTTTTAGATCGAAAGGTGTTAAGGGACCCAACTTAGTTTGATGGTTGAGAGAGAATTTTAAAATAACAAATTTGTAGACATATCCAAATATGCGCTGCATTTTGGTAAAAGAATTGTGGTATTTGCAATTCACTGACCAATCATTAAGAGGGGTGGTGATTAGTACTGTTTGTTTTCTTTTTGGCAGATTAATTATCCAATTTGAAAGTTTTGGCCATGTTGTGTGTTTTTTGCTTAAAAACTCGGGTCCACGTTTCCAAAGTTTTGATGATAAAACTTCCTCAGGTAAGGCACCCCTTGATAAAATGTCTGCTGGATTCAAATTAGTTGAAATATGATGCCAGTTCATTTTGTTCGTTAGCATTTGGATGCGACTTACTC
This sequence comes from Dexiosoma caninum, assembly GCA_963924685.1. Taxonomy (NCBI): domain Eukaryota; kingdom Metazoa; phylum Arthropoda; class Insecta; order Diptera; family Tachinidae; genus Dexiosoma; species Dexiosoma caninum. The sequence goes on from OZ004729.1 coordinate 60,858,230, forward strand.
TATTAGAAACAAAAACATTGAAGTTCGACGATTCTTCGCGTAGCCACGAAAGCACAATCATAGAGCGTTTGGAACTAAAACGTAACGTGGAAACTCTAAACTGTCTACTATGTAAAATTTAGAAACGAAATCGCACCATGCCAATTGCAAGGATTGTGGCAGACTCTCATCCCAATGTAGCTTATGTTTCCATAAAGCTTGCATAAAAATCTTCGCCTTTGTGATAATTGGGCCAACAAGACCCAACGGATCGTAGATTCTGGCGATAAGCGAAAGTATTGAACGTTTGGTTTCTGTACTGTTATTCATTGTAGGCAAAAATGAAAAAAATAAATTTATCCTCTTTTGGATTCCATGCTAAACGTAAAGTTTTTAAGACGTCAGTACCATCGTGAAATTTTAATAACTGCTCGCAATCTTCTGGTGCCACATAATCTAACACCGCAGGTTCATTAGAACACCACTTACGTATCAGGAAGTTACCTGATTTAAGCAATTTTGCAACTTCCCTTCGAATTTGTTTTGCTTCATCAACTGTATCGGCTCCGGATATCATGTCGTCAACATAAAAGTCTCTTTTCACTATTTTGGCACCTAAAGGAAAATTAATTTCTTCGTCAAGCGCCAACTGATGCATAGCACGAATTGCTAAAAATGCCGCTGGCTTTGTGCCGTAAGTAACTGTGTTCAATTTATATGCCTTCAGTTCATCATTGGGACTTTCTCTCCAAAGAACACATTGTAAATAGTCATCAGGGTGTGACACTCTTACGCATCGGTACATTTTGCAAATATCGCCGCTAATGGCTTCCTTAAAGAAGCGAAAACGCAAAAGTGTGTTAAAAAGTTTGGCTGTATTGTTGGCCCAACATAAAGAGTGTCGTTTAATGAAAAGCCCGATGATGCTTTCGCTGAGCCATCAAAAACAAATCTTAGTTTTGTGGTCGATCCATAAGCCTTGTGAACACAATGATGAGGAAGAAAATATGTAGGTTCACCAACTTGTGAAGAAATTGGAGACATGTGATTTAAATGTATATACTCTTTCATAAAAGCTACGTACAGTTTTCTAGTTTCTGGAAACTTACGCAATCTTTTTTCCAAGCCTTTAAAACGATTATGAGCTTGATTAAACGAATCACCAAGGATATCTATAGATTTGATTTTAGGTAAACTTACGGAATATTCTCCAGTGCTCAGTCGAATTGTTGTTTTTTGCAAAAGGTTTTCACAAGTTATATCATCATTTATGTATGTAGGGGAGTTAACAAAATTATTCTCTATCACCCAAAAGCCTTTGATTAAGTTTGCCATACTATTTTCTTCTTCGCTATTATTGTAGCGACAGATTGCAGCAAGAGACGAGTGATTTGATGAGCTAGATGTACCACCAGATATTACCCATCCAAAAACAGTTTTTTGCAAAATAGATAAGTTTTTACTAAGGCGAATTTGCCCCACACACATAAGTTCGAAAAACAGACTAGCGCCAATTAAAATGTCCACGCGACCAAATTTGTAGAAATAAGGATCTGCCAATTTCACATTTTTTGGAATATTCCAACTGCTGACATTGGCATTAACATTTGGTTTGTAATCTGTAATAGAAGGCAAAATAATTGCTGAAAGAGGTGTTGTAAAATTTTCATTTTGTGATTTGATGAAAATGTCGACTGATTTTTCAGTAACAAAAGTGCCATGGTGATCGATTTGTTTGTTTGGAGCCGAAGTTGATTTGCAATGCGATTTGTAATGAAATTCAACTGTGATACTGAGTCCAAAATGACACGGCAGGGAATGAAAAAACCACCACGACTTTTCACTAATACAATGGCTGTGGCTAATGAAACGTTAAAGCTTGAAGAAGCTGTGGGAGTTTCGTTGATATATGTGCCGAAGACGATACGAGAACCGATTGTCAAAAAGTTTCGAAGTCAATGATGTTTCGATGAACAATGGCGTCAATGTCCAGACTTACAGTTTTTCAACATATGCCCTTTTCGTAAACAGTTTAAACATAATTGCATTTTTTTATCCTCTTTAAAACAAGAAGTGGGAGACAAATTTTCAAAACGAGTACTCTTTGTTATAAAATGTTCCTTAGAACTGCAAAAGGTACATAAAGACACAGCCGATGTGGATGTTACTAAAACATTTCTTCCGAATGAAGATCTATTTGAGTTCTGGATAGAAGATTTTACTGGCACGGTGCTGTCAATTTTCTCTAAAAACCGGCATCTTTTATCGAAGAACATTTCAAGAAATGCTCATGTAGGAAGTGTATCAACAGGCATATCTTCTTCCCACTTTGCTTTTGACTTAGCATCAAGTTTCGAAGTAATAACGTGTACAGGAAATCCATCAGCTATCTGCTCCTTTGTACTCATGGTTTGTAGGGCACGCATGTGAGCATTATCACTCAGTTGACGTAAACCTAGACCCGATCCTTTATCTGCAGTCTTTAACTCAAAGATTTCTTTAATGTGGGCCTGCAATGTAACTAATTTATTATCGAAACGTCTTTTTAATAATTCAATGGCCTTATCATAATTAGCATCGGTTGGTTCTAATGACGAGATGGTATCTAATGCAGCTCCTTTTAAGCACGAACGCAAATGTTGAAATTTTTCGATTTTAGTTATGTCACCTTATCAACGACAGTACAAAACATAGCGAAAGATCTGGCCAATCGATGTATGATCCGCTGAAAGAGGGTATTTTTCATTCCGACAATCTTAACCTACGATAAGGTGAATTTTAGGATCCAATGCCTCTAGGTTGCTTTGAGCCTGGTCAAAGTTGTTATGAAGGTTCTTGACAAATTCGAGACGAACTGAAGTCTCAACAGCATCAAACTGCGTCAACTGAATCGAGTTGAGGGCCACATTTAAATTTACCAATTGCCTGATGATAGAAGCAACTTTATTTATATAAACCAATACGTTCGGATTGCTTCCAAATGTTTCTTCCTCAATGTCGCTCATGATTAGATTTTAATTAATATGCAAGCGATTATAAATGACGTCGTACGATCCCGTCGGGGTCACCAATGTTATGAGTTTCCAATGATTTTTACAAACTATTTTCCAAAAAAAAAAGTAATATGAAAAAATGCTCCAGAACTGCGACTTGTTTCTTTGCTTTTTTTTCATACTAGGCTTAAACCTATTCAAAGATATTGATGAGAAGAATTCAAAGAATTTATTACAGTTACTTGACAAATTACGTATGTATATAAATTGCATGTAGTATATACGTGCATATGTACATCGCAATTTGAAGAGTATGTACTGAGCAAATGAGTAAGGTAAAAAGAAATAATACACATACTTAAGTAAAGTGTGGTTAAATTTCAAGGGCCGATGTTGATTTTGAATAAAACACAAACTATTTAGGAAATTATTGTAATTTTATTTTATTATGATATATTGGTATTACTCAATTATGTATGGAACAAAATATCGGCCAAATGGGCGCCGCGACCACGGCAACAGTGGATGATCAATTTTCGAAGAAAATCATCTTCAGTGATGAGGCACATTTTCACCTCAGTGGATTCGTCAATAAACGGAATTGCCGCATTTGGGCGAATGAGAATCCAAGAGTGATTGTCGAAAAACCAATGCACCCACAAAGAGTGACTGTTTGGTGCGGTTTATGGGCTGGCGGCATCATCGGGCCGTATTTTTTCCAAAATGAGGCCGGTCAGGCAGTTACTGTGAATGGTGTTCGCTATCGTGAGATGATAACGAACTTTTTATGGCCCGAATTGGAAGATATGGATGTGGACGATATGTGGTTTCAGCAGGACGGTGCCACTTGCCACACAGCTAACGAAACAATGGCTCTTTTGCGCAACAAATTCAATGGCCGTGTTATCTCACGTAATGGCGATGTCAATTGGCCGCCAAGATCATGTGATTTGACACCGTTGGACTTTTTTCTTTGGGGTTATTTGAAAGAAAAGGTGTACGTCGATAAGCCAGCAACAATTCAAGAGCTAAAGGATGAGATAATTCGGCACATTAACGGCATAGAACCTCCATTATGCCTCAGGGTCATCGAAAATTTGGACCATCGGATGGAGGTGTGCCGCCGTGGTCGCGGCGCCCATTTGGCCGATATTTTGTTCCATACATAATTGAGTAATACCAATATATCATAATAAAATAAAATTACAATAATTTCCTAAATAGTTTGTGTTTTATTCAAAATCAACATCGGCCCTTGAAATTTAACCACCCTTTACATAACTATAATTTAAAAAATACTGCAGGGAAGGACTGCAGTTAACAGTTCGTTTTTGCGAACGTTCATAATTTTAAAAATTTGCGACAATTTAGCGAATATTTTTCTATCGAGAATTCTTCGCTTTAGTGAACATCCGTTTAAAAGCGAATCTCTGGTCAGTGGACAGATTCGAAACGGGTTAGATTAACGAAAAATCATAATTTTGAGAAATGCTACTTTCTATTACCCGATAATATTGAATACTAATTAATACTTTTAACGGATTTTTTGAATTTGCAACTTTATTTGTTTTATATGTACGTATGCATGTACATAAGTAAATATTAAACTTAATCAACTTTAAAGCTCGTGCAGTTAGAAGGGCTTTAGCAGACATCAACATAAACAAGTCTCCTGCAACTGATGGAATTCCAGCCCTGGTCTTTTCTTTTCAGCACTCTCTACTATGCAGGCAAATTTCCATCGTGCTGGAAAGTAACGCCTACTCCCAAGAAAAAGAGAGGCAAGCAACCCTGAAAATTACCGCGCCCTCGCAATATGTTCTACGATTTCCCAAGTGATGTAGAGTAGTGAAATATCTAGAGTCCAACAGTTTAATTCCGGACCGTCAATATGGGATCCGTTGAGACGCTCTACGGGCGAACTCTTGATGTACAGGAGAGGGCGATGAAACTCATTGGGGACGGTTAGGTAGACAACTCTAGTCAAAGATAAAAAAATCAACATGCATAATTCATGGTAAATAACAAATTAATTTGTCCGTTCAAAAAATAAAATTGGTCATTGTTTTTAAAAGTTGAAGAAATCTGTACTTTAGTGAATTATATTTATTGCCAAGCAGTCCATACATTTTCTCCTTATGACAAATGCGAATGTACTATGTACAGTAGTAGACTAAAGTGGATACATTAAATTAAAGTTTTTTGAAATTTGTTATATATAGGAATTTTTAAACTTAAAAATTCTTCTTCAATAGAAACTTTACTACAGTACATTTTATCATAACGAAGTTAAAAAAAAAACACTGGAAATTGTGACTGCTGTTATCCTGGACTAGCTTTTACCCGAGGCTTAGCTCACGTTCAACTTTCATTTATATAAACCTTTTATAGAACCTATGAACCATCTTTGGAATATTTCAAACAATATACAGGAAAAGTTATCGAAATCCATCCAGCTGTTCTACCGTGATGTGCTTATCAACGAACATCATTTAATTTTATTTTCAAATGTTGATAGTCATATAGTTTTGGAGAGTTATACATATATTCTACCCGCTAGACCCCCTTTCGATCCAGTTTTTTTTAAATATATATTAAAGATGTTCTTATAAGTATGGCAAATTTTAAATTGTATTGATTCCAGTTCGCTTGCTAGATTTTGGTTATATTATATGAAAATAGTACACAATTAAAATTTGGAGTAAATCCAATAACTATTAATGGACCCGGAAACGACTTCAATGTAATTTTCTAGAGTAAAATTTTAAAAAATTTCGAAACAAAATCAAGAGTTTATATTTTTACTATCTCCGATATTAATGAAATTTAACATACTTTTACGTGCGCATTATTCTGCGCAAGAATTACTTCGATACCTTTAATGGTTCCGATTTTAGAGTGGTCAAAACTTGAGGATCTCGGCCATAGCAAAAATGGCAATATAGGCATACCTGCTTTGTTAGCAGACACAACGCATGGTCGAAGTAGTCTGCACTTTGACTACAAAACGTAAAATTTTTACTGGGTTCAATCCCACTTTTAGTCTCACAAAAACATCTCGCATTTTTTCTGATGTGCATTTGTGTGTCTTTGTGTCACTGAACCGTAACCGCTTCAGCTGTAACCAATCCATAGGCACATCAGAACACCCTCCTTAATTAAGCTAGGATATTTATTGAAAAATTTCTATTATTTTTTATAAAAGCAATTCTAGAATAAATGGAATTTGGAATAAAAAAAAAAAACAAATACTCGAATAATCAGAAGCATCTACGATTGTTTCTTGCTAATTTGAATGTCGCAATAATTCCATTGAAAAGATTCAATAAATTGAAGAAATCCTTTGGTCCCCTCGAAAATTTAAAATTATTTGTATGATGCCGACGCGTTTTAATTGGAATGTTTTCGGCTCTACGCTGTATAATTTGAATTATTTTATTGTGCTATATTTTGTGAAGAGATTAAATACAAATAAAGTAATCAATTGTTTTAGGTTTTTTTCATTGATGACAATCTTGCTCGCCGATGTTTTATAATTCTAAGTTTAGCTATTCTACACTCTATAATTTGAATTGGAAATGTGATTTCCTACGTGGTTTTGAAACTAATTAACAATTTAACTGATTAGTTTAGTTTCGCAATGCTTTTATCACGCTCTTTGCTTTGAAGAACCTCATGTTAGTATGAACTGTCGCTTATTTGCACTTTTCTCTGGTCCTTTAATGTCAAATTAATGTATTATTAAGACGTGAATGAAAGTTTTCATTTCAGCGTTTCACAGAACGAAAATTGACCGGACGCCCAGATATTTTCTGTAGTGCAGTGGATACTGTAGTCAATTCATAAAATTATTGTAACAAATTTTCAATACATATTGGTTAACAAATTGTAAAAGGTTTTTTTTTTACTAAGTTTAACTTGTATTGAAGATTAATTTTTCATTGCCTGTTATATACAATCAGTGTCAACCTACGTACTGTCTTATTTGTAAAAAGGTTAAGAAGAATTAGTAGATGTACATCGCATAAAAAAATTGATTTTTGTGTAAAATAATATTTGCAAAGGCTACTAAGTTATTTGGTTATTATTTCGATATTCTCAAAAATATTTTGAGAGTTTTTATATAAACATTGGCATTTTTTAACTTTTTAAAAAATTTCGTTGAAAGTCTACTGATGAGTTGGTATAAACAGGAACGAAATGTACATATAGATTAGCTTAAACATACAATAACTATATAAACACGTATGTACATATATATGCATATAAAAAAAATAATAATATTTAAAATTTATTTCAATATCAAGAAAGTAACGAAGCGCTCGAATTCATTCAGTTCGTCAATTTTTAAAAGTTTTTAATAAAAACTAGTTCTCTAAACCTTCTTCTTTTCAAAATGAAATGAAACATTTCAACAAATTAACAATAATTTGATGCCCTTTTTAAGGTAAGGCGATTTTTTTCTCAATGAATAAATTGAAATCAAAATGCTTCATCATTCTACAAAATTTGTATTGTATATTTTTGAACGGGGATAAGTTGTGTGTTTGTGTATAACTGAGCTCAATGTTCCTGATATCAAAAGCAACAGGCAAAATTTCACTTAATCATTAAATATACTTAAACAATTTATTCCCCAATTGTAGTTGATGATTTTGATGATAATAATGATGATTGGAAGTAACACTTTTGCATCTCAAATCACATACGGCAAGTTGGTGAATAAAGATTTGAACAAGTGATTTGAATGCACCTACAGAAGAATTAATTTATTGTAATAAAAAAGGCCACAGGGCCGTATTTTAAATCCACATTGATATTAAATTGTATAAAAAACTGTTCAAAATATAATTTCGAGTTGCCAGAGCTTTATTTAACTAAATTCGTCAATCCGAAGAACTAAAATTCTTATCGTACAGACTCTCTCCAATTATCAAATATTTTTTCCAAAATGCATTAAGGTACGGTCACATATGGCAAATATTTGCCCAAAAAAACGTAACCACTGTTTTCGGCAACCAATTAGTTAATATTTCATGGGATATAAAAAGCAATGGATTGGAATAGCATTTTATTGAAAAGCGATGGTGTTTAAGATAAAGACATGTTTCCAATCAAATATACTTTATAAATAATAAAAAAGTGTATAGAATGTACTGGTTAAATAAACCGTACATTTATTGTCTATGCTAACGTAGAATTGGCCCTTCAACACATTCGTTTCTTATTTAACTACGTAGCAGTAACACAATGTTAATAAAGTAGGTGTTTTATTCTGTGCTAAAAATCGAAATGAATTAGCGATGGCTGAAGCAGTCTGCACGTTGACTATAAAACCAAAACAGACCTGGTTCCAACCCCAGTTTTAGATTAAAATCATAAAAAAAAATATCTCGCATTTTTTCTTATGTGCATTAGTGTGTCTTTGTGTGTCAGTTGTTGTCGGAAGGTTTCAGTGGCGAAGGCATAGTACGCTTTTTCTTTTAAATATCCCCAAAAAAAGAAGTCCAACGGTGTCTAATCACATGAACGTTACGGCCAATAAACATCGCCACGACGTGAGATAACACGGCCATAGAATTTCTCACGCAAGAGAGCCATTGTTTCGTTGGCTGTGTGAAAAGTGGCACCATGTTGTTGGAACCATTTATCGTTCAAGTCTATATGCTCAATTTTCGGCCACAAGAAAGTCGGTATCATCTCGCGATAGCAATCACCGATGACGAGTCAAGGTTGACGACTCTTCTGCCACAGTATCGCGAACAACAGCAATGTTTTCCGCAGAACGAACTGAACGAGCATGCACAGGTGTTTTCACATTTCCTACAGACCCGGTTTGTTGGAATTTGAGCACAATTCTTCTGATTGTGGACACATTTGATCGATTATGTTGACCAAAAAAATCAAGAAGTTCACGAAGTGCATTTGGATTTGAACGCCCATTTTCGTAAAAGGCTTCAGCAATCTTAACGTGTTGCTTAATTGTGTACCTCTTCATGGTTGAATTTGTCAAACACAGAAACAAATAAATATCAAATTAAGTTGGACAAAAAACTTGACGTTAAGGCATGACAATTAACATCGTAGATCATGGTTGGACCAACCGTTTTTTTTTTTTTTTTTTTTTTTTTTTTATCTGGGACCAGCACTCAGGAGATGACTCCTACACATGCGAAGCATTGTGCTGGAACTATAGGTAAGGGATAGTAGGAGAAACGACAGAAGGTGAAGCTTAATTAATTATTTTTGCAGCTCTGCTTTCGCACGTTCTTTGTTTATACTGGTAGCAGTGCTGAAGCTTCGGTTTAGTAGCCATTTTTATTATTATTTTACTTCGCCGGTGCTACACAATACCGACGAAGGAGGGCGTTCTGATGTGATTGTGGATTGCTATAAGCTAAAGCCGGCATTGTTCAGTGACCAGTGACTATGCCTTCGCCACTGAAACCTTCCGGCAACAACTGACACACAAAGACACACTAATGCACATCAGAAAAATGCGAGATGTTTATTTTTATTTTAAAATTTTTTTAGTCTGAAACTGGGGTTGAACCCAGGTCTGTTTTTGGATTCGTAGTCAACGTGCAGACTACCATCCATCGTGCCATCGCCACCCTCGTAATCACGCTAAGCATTCATCGTTCGATAAAATGGATTGCGAACCATTGGGAATTCACCGAGGTCGCCAAGCTTTTCAATACAAATCTCGCATTCGTCTGTTGCCAAAAGTCGCTCTGTGCAGAAAATATTTTTTGATCAATGATAACATAATAATATCTACGAGTACGTTCAGATGGCTATGCTAAGATTTTATCCGCCCATAATCAAATGTTCGTTCCTTAAATAGTTAAAATTTTACAAATTTAAATAGGTTAGTAGTGATCGATAACATACAGGCAGTCAAAATTAGATGTGATAATTGCTAAGAAACAAACTAAATCAAAGTCCAAAATTGTAAGTCACACTGACAAACAATAGCAGAACAGAACAACATGCTGTTTTTGAAGGTTGCTACACCTTAATCTGCATCGTTCTTCGTGTTCTGTGCACTGTGTGTTATCAATAGATGTAAGTTATTAGCTTTATGTATTTATTATTTCTTATTAATAGAATATGAGAATATATTCTCTGTAATTTTTCCCCATTATGAATATCATTAAGCAATACACTCCGTTACTTCTCTTCTTTTTTTTAGCACAGAAACAAACTTCTTTTTAACTTTATCGGGCTGGGAATCGGACCGGGGTCCTTCTTGTTTTGTTAAATGCATCCAGTCCAACTTTAGACGACTTTTTCGAACAAAGGTTACTGAAGTCATCAATGACTTCATTGGCGACATTAACAAATTATAAAACTCTACACACGCTTCGCTTCACGCTAACTACTCGCCTCAGCACCCCCATGTACTGTTGCAGAGTTTTACAATGTACTTCACAGAGCACTCTTTTGTCATATATTAAGAAATAAAAATAATGAAAAAAATTCTACAAAGATTCATCTATAAATAATAAAGCATTAATCTCCTTTAGTTTAAAAATTAATAGGTCAACAAAACACTGCTTTACAAATTAACCAAACGTTCAACAGCTGATGGTAATTTCCTTTCTGAACAATAATGTTGCCTTTCTGACGGGTAACTACATTCTACCTATAAAAAGTGGTAAATTTTTTATCACTACAATGGTGCAAAATATTTGACACTTAACTTAAGAGTTTTACAGTTTCTACAATTCATACTTAGAGGAAATCCCTGAGGTCTGGTTCAAGAAAAAAAATCAAATTTCTTCCCTATCGGTCTGTTTCATTTTTGACATCTGAAAAGCAAAGTTTAATATTTGGTTGCTTTAAAAGAAAATAAAAACTGTGAATGAACTGTGATGAACAATTCAGACTCAAATTTTCTAATGCAAATATAATTTTAACAGTATTAAAGTAATAGACGCAGTATTTCTTTATGTTGAAAAAAAGTGTAATTGACATTCCCTCTGGCATCTCTGCTTTGAGAACGACTTAAAATTCCAACGCGTGTGTGGTGTTCATTTGAGTAACACTTGATCATTTTCGAAAATGATGACTAGGCAATATTTCAAAAGATTTAAAGTGTATTTTGTATATTTAAATTGGGTGATCACAGATCGCCACATACATATGTACAAAAACACGAGCATACTCAGACACACCTCAACTCAACTAAAATAAAAAAAAAATCTACTAAACATAGAGTCCTCAAAACCTAACAAGAGAAGTGAATGAAGAATATGAACGTGATCAGCCCAGCAGATAACATGACTAGTCCATACATACATACATATAAAGTGTAGTCCATTAAAGACGAGGACTAGAAATAGTCCGCGACTAACCCAAATGTGTACAGAGAACATGGTATATTTAACATTACGATGTCTTAGGAGTGAACCATATAAACCAACTTTTCCATTACTTCGAACTAACCCAAAAACTAGTCCATTTAACAACTCCATTGAGCATCTCAGAGAGTAATTTTAGTGCAACGGCGTAATCTTAAATACAAGGAACAGCACGAACATTTGTGCTGTTGTTTTCAATGACATAGTCCATCGCTGCATTATATAGGAGCATGCTTGTAACCAGTCAATTTCAGTTAAAATGGACCACGTAGTCTAATAATATTTGCAGAGAATATTATCGGTAGGGCAGTGAACATACTCACTCACACAAAATACCCTTTATTAATATGCTATCCATATCAGTGATGGGACTTTGAAGTTGTGTTTTCGTGCCGAGTTTGCAACGAAACCAAGTGCCAAATTGGTTTAAATAGTGCAAAAACTTTATATAACACAAAAAAGTTATCAATTTAACTTTAAAATTTGAAAAGCACAAAAAGTAGAATTTTTATTTTTCATTAAAATTGTTTATACTAATTTTTTTTTTATTAAACATAAATATTTCAAAAGTACGAATCTTTTAAAAGTTGTTAAAGTTACAATTTCTTTTCTAAATAAAATTTAAATTTTTTTCAGAAAAATATTCGAGAAAATAACTTATGAAAGACTTTGAGGGTGTATTTAGAGTTATAAAAATTGAAAAGTAAGATACTAAACTATCATTGTTTTTTGACTCAAAATTTTATAATGTGAATATATATTTTAAAGACTCCTGCTGTTCAAGTGTTAAATCCCTTACAAATTGTTGGGACAACTTACAAAATGCTGTCGCCGAACTTTTAATAGGTAATCCATTTCATTAGATAAATGTTCGCAGGCGTGTTGAGAAGCCAAATTGAAATTGTAACATATGCTATACAACTCAATTACAAATTAGGCTAGCTCGACTGTTTCAATAACGATTCAACACCATTATTTTCTCCATCATTACAAACTAAATATTTAGTGGGAATATTGTTGTCTATAAAAACATTTGCTATATTTTGCATTAAAAATTGCGTCGTAATAACTTTTCTTAAAGTTAAAAAAGCGTTGAAGGTATGCTCCATCAACAACTCGAAAAATTATTGCCAAATTTTTCGTTATTGTACAGTCTATACTTTCATCAATGATAATGGGAAAGTATAGTTTGTTGCATAAGTCAGCAACATGTTGTATATTTGAAGGACTTGTACAGTTTTTAATAATAATTTTTCCTCTTTTTGCGGTTTAATAAAATTTTCTTACGGTGTTGGAGTCAATAATTCCATTTTTGAGCAACATTCGAAGATGATTGAAATGGCAAAATGTATTTTCTAATTATATATCATACAAATATTGAAAGATAAAAATTTCAGTACAAAGAAAATAAGACACTAAAAAAGGCCACAAAATGGAAGGGAGTGACACAGAACATGAAATAGTGCCAAAAATGCCACAATTACGGCACATTTTTCATCACTGATCCATATCTCTACATACACTCTCACTGTTTAACAACTGCTGACATAGTTGACAGCAACTCCTTTTTCTCAAACTTGAACAGGAAATTCTTAAGCAAGATCACGTTTGGTTTAATTTTAATCACATACGTTTGATTGTCCATTGAACAATCATTGAAGGGTCTCAATTTCATTGCCCCGTTTTTTTTAATTTAATTTTATTTTGAATAAATATTCATTTAATATTTAATGAATAAATATTGGGTAAAGTTTTTGTCAAGTCACCAGGTAAATTATGCATGGAGGACATTGTGTTTCAATATTCTTGTAATTTATAATCGACTAAATGAGCCAACTTGTTGATGACATGGCGTCAAAATATTTTACATTTTGTGATGATGAATCACTTTATTCATGCACATGGGTATATGTAAATATATATGCATATACGAGTACTTACATGTTTTCTGTTCAATCTAAATTTCATAAATGATATTCTGAATGAAAGAAAATAAAAGCACGTAATCTCTATTAATAAAGAGACTGCTGTTGCATGAGTAGTTAACGTGTTAAATCTGTAAGCAGAAGATCCACGGTGCAAATCCGCGATCTGACCAAAAAATTGTTGAATTGTGTCTGCGCTCACAGCGATCGCCTTTCTAATCTTTTCGTTATATTTTACAGTCGGATTTTAAAACATGATTTATCAGTGTTTTTGTGTTGAGAAGAGTAATGTTTTGCTCTAAGAGTCATTTAAGTATCATCAGATCTCTGTTTCTACCACACAAATGTACCACCCTCATGTACATTGTACATGCGTAGAAGCATGTATCAAAATTTAACTGCCCAGTTGTAGCTGACGACATTTTCTTCGACGATGTCTGCAAGACAATCGATGATTTGTCGTCTATAAAACGGATTTAGAAGTCAATATAGCGACAAGGTTGTATAATTTGTCTTATTTAAAGATTTACTTCTAAGAAAACAATAAAAGTTTATTATTTCTTGTTCAAGATGAAGAACAATTGCATGCAATGTGACGTGTGTAGAGTTTTATTTTTTGTTAATGCCGCCAATGAAGTCATTGATGACTTCAGTAACCTTTGTTCGAAAAAGTCGTCTAAAGTTGGACTGGATGCATTTAACAAAAACTCTGTATAAGTGTTCAACGTCTCAAATATTTTAAAATTTATGATATTTTCTTACATTTTAAATAATTATTACTGGGCTTTTCTTTTTTTCCAGATGCTGTTTTTATGAAAGAAATACAAAGAAAAAAGTGGAACAGTGAAAACTATAAATTGTCGCTAACAAAAAGTGAGTTCCGACCGAAATTATGAAACAAGCAGTTGTTGAATGTTTGAAGCTGTCAAGTTAAAACGATTGAACAATATTTTCTTACCCCACTATATATACTATAAGATAAACTAATTTACTACTTCCCAACCAGTTGTAATTAATTAAAAATAACACTATAATTTCCGATTTTTATTAATGTTACATATCTTTGAACAGTGCCTTCCAATTGCCAGAATTGCTGGTAAAAAAATTGGGAGTGTCCAGATATGTAAATCAGATTTAAAATTTTTAGTGAATAATATGGGCTACGGGGCGAATATATCAGCGGCACGGGAGATGATGGAGAATCGGTGGAGGTGTGGTGGATGTATTCACGGATGGATCGAAATCGGACAGAGGAGTGCTGGGTGGGGTGTTCATTCTCACTATGGGCGGAGGTTGAGTTTCAGGCTGGACGATTGTTGTAGGGTGGTGCAGGCTGAGGTATCGGCCATAAGGAGGGCGGCGAACTGGATTTATACGGAGTATATTATTATAGATCGCTTTCGGGTGTTTATACGACTTGTATTTTGATTCGTGAATGCCGGGGGTCTCTGGACAAGATGGCGGAACATTCGAAACTTGAGCAGGTCTGGCTACCGGGAACGACGTGGCGGATAGGCTGTTCAAGGAGGGGGTCGTCTGCCTGACGGGGACATGTATGGTTATGTCGGTATTTCGTTGGGATACTGCAGGATGCAATTGGAGCGAGAGCTCTACGGGACTGCGCAGACTGGGTGGTCCATTTCCAGGACGACTTGACTTTGATACGACTCCGGCCGGACCGCCAGACTTAGGGAACTGCCGAGGGCCGATGCCGGATGACGGTGGCGGTGCTGAGCGGCCATTGTAACATTGAGCTGCACGCCAGGAGATAAGGTCCGCCGTATAATGACTTCTGCAAGAGCTGTCTTGATGAGAAGGAGGAGGAGACGATTGAGCACTTGCTGTGTCACTGTCCCGCTCTCGCCGTTGGGCGTGCGTCTGCGATGGGGTTCCCATTCCTGCGGGACCTCGCGGAAGTGTCGGGCCGAGATGTGAGCTGGATAAGATTGTTTATCCGGAACTCGAGGTGGTTTGGAACCGATGAGATGCGATGAGGACGCTCCCGGTCAGGCGACACAATGGGACCCGGGAGGACCCAAGTGACCTGATTCCCTTGGGACTTGGCGGCCTGCTAACCTAACATATAGGCTACGCTAATGTACATTTGAAATCCATTTCATTTTATTCCATGAGATTAAACCAGGAAATTTTAATTCGATACGATTTTGTTTTTCATGATAATCAATTTTGATTCAAATAGTTTCCAATTTTTCTTTTAAAGAGAAGTAACACTCAGACAATGATTAATTACTACTTTTTTTAATTTTTAAATTCATCTTTATTAATATCTTATACTTATAAATTTATAATTTCCAGATTTTATTTATAGATACTACAGCGAATAATTTTGATAATAATTTTAAAATTATAACATTATTCAAAGGAAAATAAGTAAAACCTTTATATGAAAAGAGATATAAATTTAAATATAGTTAGAAATTATCAGGTATACCATGAAATTATCCGACGATAATGCATGCACACATGTTACTTTCAATTTAATGATTTCTGTTTTAAGTTGCAATTAAGCCAATTCTATGCATTCTCTTAGCATTTGATAAGAAGAATTTTGAATAGATTTGTGGTATTTAAGATTAAGTTTTTTAATGAAGTCGATAATTAGTTCATATCCACTTTCGTAGTGGAGAAGTAGAGTTGAATATCTCCAATATTTGTTGTTTATTATTTTAAGGCATTTATTTTGAAGAATTTGTAGTGTTTTCAAATGTTTTTTTTTGCTGCATTATCCTAAATAGGACTTGCATAAGTCAATGTTGGTCTAATTACGCTTTTGAACATTAAATTTTTGTTCTTTAGGTTAAGTGTTGAACGTTTACTAAGAAGTGGCCACAAAGTTCTGATAGTTTTCATAGATTTTTTTTTTACAGATTTCACCGATGTGTTTCGCGAAATTAAGATTCTTATCGAGGCAAACGCCAAGATATTTGACATCGTTTTTAATTGTCAAAATCTCATTTTAAAAATTTAACTGACGACTTGGTAATCGTTTTGGGGGAGTTGTTGTAAGGGAATATAATAGCATGAGTTTTAATAGCATGAGTTTTAATAATTATTATATATATATAAATATTATATATATATATATTAGTAATTCATTACTACTACGTGT
Source organism: Dexiosoma caninum (assembly GCA_963924685.1). NCBI lineage: Eukaryota > Metazoa > Arthropoda > Insecta > Diptera > Tachinidae > Dexiosoma > Dexiosoma caninum. Next base: position 60,874,623 of record OZ004729.1, read on the forward strand.
TACCTTCTATAGGAAAAGGATAGTAATAGAGATCATAGGTGGCGAAGGAGAGACAGAGGAAACCTTCATTATTTTTACACACTGCTTTGCACTCTTTTGTTTTTTTTTTCAAGCAGTATTGCAGCACCTCTTATGTCAAGGCGATACAGTCAATTTTTTCGAAGCTCTGTTTAGTACCCGTTTTTATTAATTATTTTGCTTCTTCGATGATGCTATACAATATCGACGAAGGCGGGTAATCTGATGGTACTCGTGAATTTACATCAGCTGAATTCGATCAGTGAGCATGACTATGCCTTCGCTGACACAAATTAATAATGCGCATCAGGAAAATGTTAAGTATTTTTAAAACTTAGTTGGATACTGTGCTCGAACCCAGGACCTTTGGCTTCGTAATCAGCGTGCTAACTAGCTTAGCCATCGCTACAACTGCTCCTGTATTGATTATTTGAAAAATTTTTATAAAATGAATAAAAAAAATTGAACAGACCTATTCAAAAACATATAAAATTCAATCCTATAGACAGTACAAGCTATTGTATGAAAGTTACCAACAACAAAAATACAATATTGTACAACAAAACAATACACAATGCATGCGACGTTAATACTGAATTCTGAATTGAACAATTGTATTTGTAGCGTATTTGGAATTTTTTATGATACTGCCCTACTATCACAAATCAATATTTACTGGAGTTGCAAAATGCACTAAAATGAAAAGTGAAAAAGCCTGTTTTCAATAAGCACGAAGTTGAAATAAGTACGCACTGTTATGACTAAATAAACACTAATTTTAGTACGAAAGGCACTAAATTAACATCGCTGAGCAAGGGACATCTTCTGAGCACTGCCATAAAATATACATACTATACGTGATAATATGAATACTTTTAAGTTGCCATTCACTACTGGTAAATATGAACTACAAAGAAATTGTACGAAATTTAAGTTTTTTATACTTAATTTTGGTACGAGTTGTACTTAAAATGATTTTATTTGGAAATTCTTCAAATGAGTAAAAAATTCTTAAATCAAGAAAAACATCATAAATTAAGTACGGAATTCTATTTTGTATTTTAGTAATTCTCAAAGATTTTTTGGGAGGTTTTGTATCACGAAAGATGTCTTACGAAATGGAGTTTTCAGTGATTCAAATACATTTTACACAAATACAACTCTTCAAAAAATTGTTTGCAATAGTCTCAAAACGTACTGTTTTACAAGCATTTACAATTCTATTATGTTTTCACCTTCTCCTGCAAAGGTACAGTTATTTGAGTTAGGGCTTTCTGCTTGAGACCAACGATATAGACTAAATTTACCATACAACAAGTATATCTGAATTTTTAATAAATTATATAAAGTTAAGTCTAATACAATACTAAAGTTAAAAGTTCTTGAATCATGCGTATTTCATACTTCATTTGATATTGTTTTTTCTTAAATCAATCTCGTTTTGGTCTTATTTCAAATACGGATTCGGGATTAAATAAACTTAGAAATTTTTGGATTAACCGCAAATTAGCCTTAATTAGATATCGGGTCAGTGTTCACCGACCAGTGATATGCCTTCACAACAGCAACCTTCCGACAACAACTGACACGAAGCCATACAAATTCATATCAGAAAATATTCGAGATATTTTTATGAGTCTGAAACTGGGGTTGAACCCAGAAAATATTTGGTTTTGTAGTCAACGTGGTTAAGCCATCGCCAGCCTCAGGTGGTACTCCCCCCACGGAGGGGGTCAATTAGCACAATTAAATTTTTTGTTCAATTAAAAAAGTAATTGTATTAATTAAACAGCATAATTGAATTTCAATATTTTAGCAAACAACAGCTTTAATTGAAAAAAAAAACCATTCATAATTTTTTCTGTGCACTGAACTTGACCCCTAATATCCTTACTGGTACCGCCAGGAACCAACCAACAAAAAATAAAACTTTGTTCAATAATTCTTTCCTAAACTTTGCACGGTGACTTTTAAATTGCTTTTTAATTCAAACATAATCATTTGCACTGATAGCCACTTGAACAGAAGTTCATTTTACGGCAGTATATTCAGTAGTGAGAGACAACCTCGCGCAAAGACACTTTTGCAAAATTGTGTATATTACGAATAAATTTTTTGTGTTAAATTCTCCGAAATAATAACGGAAAAAAATATTTCCACACTCATTGTAGTGTTGAAAACACACAGTAAATATTTGAAGTAAATTTATTTTTTTTGTAGCGTTAACTTTTTGTAATTTGTGGTTGGTTCTTTGAAGAACCAACAGGCTCCGGGAGTTCATAATCAGGTTTGTATAGTGTTGTATGGTAACGTTTTGCTGACTTTCATCAAAGTTAAATATAACTGATGATCGCTGTATTATGTATGAATGAATAATTCTTTATATTTTTTGTATTTAACTGAATAATATTTTTTTATTTTTGTTTAATAGCTGGAAAATATTATTATTTGTGATTATTATGAACTCTGGGCGCCTATTGGTACCGCCAGGAACCAACCATATATTTTTAAAATTTTTAAGGCAGAACTCACTTATTAACAAACCTGTTAAATAAAAGTTGCTTAGAATTGAAAGTTTTATAATATTAATTTTTTTCAGCTCAAAAAAAAAAAATCAGGATATTAAGGGGTCGAATGTCTAGCTAAAATTAATAAAATTTATGATTTCAGTGTCTAGTCGCAAGCTAAAATAAATTATTTGGGAATAAAAAGTACTTAGTTACTAGATTTGAGGGGAAAAGTAATAATCGAAATTATTGTATTAGTTTATGCCATGTATGTATATATAGAATTAATATTAAGAAAAAAAGTATTATCTTTGAAATAATTTTTTCATAAATTTATTTAATGATTCAAAGGCCGTCTCATAACAATTTTCGCTTTACTTTCTAAAGCATTCCTGGCGTTTTTCGTTCCATACGGATACGGATAAGGAAGAATAATATCCTTAATTTGCTTTTATTATTTCAGCTGCCAGCATCCTGCCAACAAAATTTATATTCCATTTTTATTCCTCATTTTGAACAGAAGGTGATACGCCGCTGTTCTCATTGGCATATGTGTATCTAGTCAATTTACTATTATTTAACAACAATTACCGCATCCAATCTACAAAAGAAATAGTAAATGATAGAAATTAGTTGGTGGGATTAAGGAACATGAAATTTCTGAAACATGAATTGAATGGTTTTCCCAACACCTTGAAACGTAAGCCAAACAAACAATTTGATTGAACTGTGGCAGAAACTGTAACAATTGCTTTTGCTATAAAATAAAAAACAACATTCAAAATGTTCAGAAACTAATTTTGTGTTGTTAAAAAATTGCAACAAATATTTTGCGGTAATCCCAGCCTGTGGCTTTACCGAACAACAGCTCGAGACAGGATTAAATGAAGGATAGAGGGGAAGTGAGTATTTTTTGCATGTGTGTGTGCGTGTCTCTTATAGGCATTTGTTAGTTGAGAATCAATGAAGCAATCAATGAATAAGAGAGAAATCCATCCGGGTGATCTTCTTTTAATCCAGCATTTGATGGTATTGATTGACGTGGTGATGTTTTTTTTTAATTTACAAAAAAACAACCTTCAAAGCTTTTGTGCAAATTCCTTAAAATAATTCATTGATTATAAAACTGTAAACCATTCATAAACACATCTTTATATTGTATTTGCCACTGCACGATCCACATACATTTTCAAATTCATTTCAAACTATAAATAAAAGTCATCTTTTGAAATTTTCGCAAATTATCAAAGTATTTAAAGTGTTATAAACATTAAAAGTTGCTTCACTGGCGTAGTGCTTACAAGTTGAAACGAAAATTAAAAGAAAGGGAAAAACTTTTGGAACGGGCGACGATACAAACACATGGTGTTGAAAAATTATTTATTTTATGGTGTTGATTTATTAATTACCTTCATTTCCCCCTGATGTTTAGTGAAATTTTCGCTGCAATAAATATTATTGGCATAAAGTTAGTAGTCATACCTACATACATACATATAAAGGTTGTCCCGAAATTCACAAATGATTTATAGTGGTTTATTTTCGATTATTTATCTATGTTTGTTATATGGTTTACCTGGTCTATATGCAGCATTTCAGTTGGAGCTAATATCAAAATCCTCAGTAGAGCTTTAAACTAGGTTAAAGGTTAAAGTTATGTTAAAGGTCTGCTGAAGATTTTGATATTAGCACGAAATGAAATGCTGCATATAGACCAGCTAACCCTTTTAACAAAGATAGATATTTAATCGTAATGAATTTTGACAAACGTTGAATAATTGAAGGATTAGTTGCATAGTGGTTAATTTTCTTCAAAAAGTGCAACATTTCTTTATAGATAAAATTTTGATCCATTTAAATATATAAAAATATTTATTAAAATTGTTCATTTATTGTTGTTAGAAGTCCATCAGAACATATTTAAAATAAAGGTGTATTTTTTACAGCCAATACAATAACGGCAGGTCTCAAATTACAGTTTTCGAAATCAAAGAAATTGCAATACATTTCAATAGAATTTTCTTTCAAATGCCATCGAATGCCGTAATTTGGCCTCAGCTTTTATTTGTTTGTTTAGACTCTACATTCTAACGTTGGCCATAATGATTTCTTGATAACTGATGGCGAGTAGTCAGCGTGTTGGCTCTACAACCAGAAGAACCCAGGTTCGATTCCGAGCACGGTTAAATAAAAAAAACGTTTTTCTGAGATTTCTATGCGATAGCAGACTCTATCGTCGGTATTTGACCAATAAAATGTCGGCGAAGTAAAATGGCTTCTCTTAGCTTAAAAATAATGCGTCAAAAATAACAGCAACTTTGCTTTATAATTAACACGCAACTGCAGACTTGCGAATCTTCCTACAACTTTTACCACCTGTCTATTCTCTACACTATCCCTTTCTCTATCTAGTTCCAGTGTAAAGCATATGTAGGGAATAACGCTTGAGCACAAGACAATAATTTGACGTTTAGCTTTCAGCCTACGCATTTTAGCTGGAATTTTAAGTGCTACAATTTAGAAGCTGTTGCAATACTCTAAGAGGAAAAGTCGGAAAATAAGCTCAGAGCATGGTGCGTTAAGCCAAGGAAGGAACCTCGTGATTCTGATGGTAATATCGGGGAAAGCACTTTGTATGACGATGCAAAAGCCTATACATCCCTCATATGCATGTATCAATGTTTTTCTTTTTCTGAAATGTTGTAAAAAAACATTGAACGGTCTGATACATCCGTGAGTTAATGTATTACCTTTGACGAGAAATCGACAATTATCTTATAATTCTTAGCCACAGGGGAGAGGTTTAAGGAAATAAAGTTTGCTGTCACGACAAGCCCCTTGCTCTTTCTGATTCATGTGTGCACTACGAGAACCGAATATAAATGCTTTTTACAACAGATCCATTAACTGAATCTCAAATAGGGTTGGTTTTTAACAGACCCATGAACTGCCTAAGATAAAACAATTTGTTTCTATTTTTCCAAGGACGATTGGCCAGATACGACCTAGCGAAAAATGGTGTATTGAGCAGACAGACCCGAACTCAAATAAGTTTTCTTTGTCATGATTTGGGAGTTTATTTCTGGCCCGAAAACCAATGCCACCTGGCCCGAGGGTGTTATGGACAGTCTTTAGTACCATGGTTCTCATATAAACAGCGAGAACAATAACCAAACATTAAGAATCCCGTAACTTTCTTTTGAAGAATTTTATCTGGCAGCACAGCCTTCAGAAATAAGACGGAGTTTTTATTTTATTTAAACGGATATTTCTTGGTATAATATTTTAAAAATTATGTCTGATAAATGACCACTGCAAATTACTATTGCATAGAGCAGCCTTTCAGTTAAGTTTTTAAAATATTTTCAAGTACAAGCAGAGTTGCTGCGTCTCGGGTGTTATGTTGACGTATTAATTTTTAAGCTAACGCTTCATTCGGACAATAAATACATTTATTCTACCAAATAAATCTTTCATTATAAGTTTTCATTATACATATTTTTTTTTTATCTGGGACCAACACTCAGGAGAAGACTCCTACACATGCGAAGCATTGTGCTGGAACTATAGGAAAGGGATAGTAGGAGAAACGACAGGAGGTGAAGCTTAATTAATTATTTTACAGCTCTGCGCTTTCGCACGTTCTTTGTTTTTTGTTTATACTCGTAGCAGTGCTGAAGCTTCGGTTTAGTAGCCATTTATTTTATTATTATTTTACTTCGCCGGTTCTACACAATACGGACGAAGGAGGGCGTTCTGATGCGATTGTGGATTGCTATCAGCTGAAGTCGGTATTGTTCAGTGACCAGTGACTATGCCTTCGCCACAGAAACCTTCCGACAACAACTGACACAAAGACGGACTAATACACATTAGAAAAAATGAGAATTGTTTACTCTGAAACTGGGGTCGAACTCCTTTTTTTTGGTTTTGTAGTCAACGCGCAAACTACATCAGTCGTCGCCATGATTGTGTTTTTTGTTATTATATGATTTATTTACGTTTGTTGTTAGCTTCTTAATGTCAACTAGTCAGTTTAGTTATTCAACAAAATTTTTAAAAAAGCTAAGAAATCTCACATATTTATACAAAAACTTTCAACAACCATTTGAGAATACCCAAAGAGAAAAACATGACGAAGAACTTTACATTGTATTCATGTCATCTGTTTATTGTATATACATATATATGAATATGCTACACTCACTTTAGGCTAAAAAATAAATTTAAAATATTAAAATTTTTGGGTGGACCATGTTTACTAGGCAAATTAAGTGCATAAAGCAACAAAAAATTTAATTTTCTTTATACAGGGTGGTCCAAAAAGTCACGCCTGCGTGTAAGAATTGAATAACTTTATTGTTTATTATTATTTTTTATTGTTTTTTTTAGATTTTATTCATAGAATCGTGTTACACCACCATGCAAAATTTAACGACCGAGCAACGAACTAAAGTGGTAGAATTTTACTTTTCCAATAGGTATTCAATTTCACTGACGCAATGATCATATCGATATTAGCATGATGAAGCTCATTTTCATCTTAATAGATATGTAAATAAACAAAATATGAGAATTTGGGTACTGCAAACCTCAGAGTTGTTCAATAGCGCCAATTGCACTCGCTCAAGTGTATCGTATGGTGTGGAGTGACATCAGAATAAGTTATAGGGCTCTACTTCTTCGAAAATTAAGTTGGTAATGCAGTGACGGTGAATGGGGACAGTTACCGTACTATGATTAATAATTTTGTACGCCCTGTGACAGCCAGCAATTGATTCCAGCAGGATGGAGCAACAGCAAGCACGGCCCGTGCTGCAACTAAAAGACTATTGAAGACTGAATTATCCCAAGAAATTCTGAATTCAATTGGCCAGCACGTTCACCAGACTTAACTGCCCCTGATTATTTTTTTTGTGGTTATCTCAAAGAACGAGTGTATGTTAACAAGACCCAAACTACAGAGCATGTAAAGCACAACATTGAAGCTGAGATCAGGGCAATATAGCCTGAAGTTATGAAGAGCGTACAGTTATGTAAAACGCCTGTTTAAGAGCCCAATTGTGCATCGATGAAAATGGTGGTCATCTCCCTGATATTATTTTTCATAATTAAAATTTAGATCGTACAAAGCTAATATGATATTAAAAAAAAATAAAGAATAAAATAATAAACAAAAAAGTTATTAAATATTTACACGCAGGCCTATGGCCTATGCTGGTAAAGTTATTGATTCCAATCCACAACCACATCAGAACGTCTTCCTTCGTCGTTAGTGTGTAGTACCGGTGAAGTAAAATAATTACTAAAAATGGCTACCAAAACGAATCTTCAAAATTTAATACGCCTCCTTGACCTCAAAGACGCTACAACACTGCTATAAAAACAAATAACGTGCAAAAAAGGCAGTGTTGTAAGATAGTGAAGCTTCACCTGCTATCATTTCTCCTACGATCCCTTTTCTCTAGTTCCAGCACAATGTATCGCATGTGTAGGGGCCATCTCCTGAGTGCGGGTCCAAGATAAAAAAAGTAGTCAAAAGAAAAATTAATTTATACAATGTAAAGTTTTTCAGAAATATAATAAATATGAAGAATATGAGAAAAGTGTAAATTGAGAGGAATCGTAACTACAATGAAATCTTTCATTGTGTTAATGAAAATCTTAATTGATATAATGCAGAACATTCAATGTGTTTCATTGCCTGAAGGAATGATTTTTCTATCAGTGAAGGAGAGCTATTTTATTTATTATTTTACTTCGCTCACGTTTTATTGCTCAAACACCGAGGAAGGTGGGTAAACTGTTTGGTCCGAGCAGAGTCTACACGAGAACTACTCAGCCAATATCACGCCTACCATATATCGATAATGCACAACATTTCCTGTAAAGGCAATCAATTCTTCCACATGCGTTATTACATGATTTACTTTGTACTGTTTGTAATCCCTATTACGTAATTTTGATTGCTGACATTTTCCTAGTTCCATTCTTTGAAGAAAACGTGCCATTTTTAAATGAATTTTCTCAATTTGGAACCCTTGATGGTGATTATTGAAACCAAACGCCAGAGTTTAGATTTAGCAAGACCCAGTAAAGCTTCTGTGAATTTGCATTCCTCTCTTTCCCGCGATTTATTCGATCTACCAAAACGTAATTATACGGTCATATAATTAAATGTCGATTGCTTACCGGTCTCGAAGTATTGTATTCTCCCTCAGTTCATTTTTTTCTCAATCGCTTCAATGTGTAAAAGATTTGCGAACATCAGGACGTTAGTGTAGACCATGGCACCCGTAGATATTTTTAGCAATATACGATACAAAAGAATACAAAACAATTACACCTAAAGTTAACATTAAAATTTTTAAAGATTCCATTTTTCCAACTAAGTTAATATAAGATCAGGATGGAGCGAAACCCTCAAAAATGCGGTAATTGTTCATATCATAAAAATATTGCGCTAGTGTAGCATATTTCTGACAACTGTAAAAATATAACTGTATTGTGCATATAATTTTAAATTCAATATAAATAGGATGCACCTTAATGTTTTATATGTTGATACAAACGATTTATATTATACCTTAAATGGCGCTACATTATAAATCTTTTTGAACATAAAAATGCAAATTTTTTATGCTACAAAGCACCATAAGGGTATCGTGATTTTTTCGTGTACATTTTCATTCATTTGACTAAAAAATAGTGCTGCTGTTTATAAAAATATGAATCGCTATTTAACCCCTCTTCTTTTACACCTATACCCTGCAATACGCGGCAGATACGTTGATAAGAAAATCATAAAAAACGGATGTGAAAATGTTCGAGGTACGCAGAAGGGAAAATAAGTGGTCTTTCCTAAAAAAATTTAATTAGAAATCGAGATGATAAATTTTAAAAATAATCAAAAGTTAAACAAGAAAATAGTACAAACATATATGGAAGCGTCATTCAAGATCATTTAAATTGGCCTATTCGAATTGGTATTTATGTCGAAAACAATAAAACACGGCGAGGTCAATTGTATGGGCATGATTTTCATATTTTTTCTATATATATTTTCTAGTTTCAGTGTTCGTGGTATTTCCCCTACGTATGCAATGGTTTGCACCAGAAAGATTACCTTGAGAAGAGACCTATGGTAAAGTTATAGGAAAGAATAGGCTTAGTTCCTTCACAAGTCTGCTGTTGCCGTTTGTTGAATTTGGAAAACAGAGTTGTTGCGTATCTGATGCTATATTGACCCATTAATTTTTAGGCCGGCATTTTGTTTGCCAAATACAGGCGAAAGAGAAAAATTTTTAGCCTCACGGGTGATTGAACTCATGATCTTCTAGTTACAGATCTGCATATTGCAGATTATGGTTAAAACATTAAAATAAAATAACGCGTATTTTCGGTATATTAGAAAATGATGTTGTCGTAGGTAGAAGACAGAAGAAATATATTTGATTTGGGTCTTCCAACGCAAAATATGGAATTTAAAGTCTTTTTGGTGGATCATATTTTCTAGCTAGAGCTGTAGTTAAAACTATGGAGTCAATGCAGAAAAAAGTTCATGGAAACCATTATTTTCTTACTGCCTCTGTTCAGGCACATAAAATATTGGCTAACTGGTGGAAACTTATAACTAAAATTGAATTACGCACGTAGAAAAATTTGCAAAATGCCAATCAAAAATTTTATAATTGACTGAAGACCAGTAACTTTGAACCCTAGTTAAGAAGTACCGATAGTGTTCCGCTGCCCCACTGCTGTTATTGTCAGCAATACTTCCAGTTTGTTTGCTGCAGACAAGAAATAATGCTTATTCTTAACTACCCAAATCTTTTTTTTCTTGATCTCAACGGCTCATAGTAAAAGATTTTTGATTATTACAATTTAACTTAATTCTAAAAGTGTCCCATAAGCTAAAGCCAGGTTTATCTTGCTAGTAGCGTTAAAATTGAACTTTAAGCCTTTGAAGGTACCATATTTTCCATTGCCAACAAAATAAAAGAAATAAAGTGCCAATGATGATCACAGAGACACCGGATAAGCAATTTGATAAAGAATAGATGAATATAGTGGGGCCTCTACCAGTCACGGCTTGAGCTAATAAATTAATATTGACTTTTCACGAGGATTTATCAAACTATGGAAATTTTCTTTTTATTTTGGACCAGCATTCAGGAGACGACCCCTACACATGCGATCACATTATGCTGGAACTAGAGGAAAGTGATATTAGGAGATATGACAGAAGGTGAAGCTTCACTATCTTACAACTCTGCTTTTTTGCACGTTATTTGTTTTTCATAGCAGTGTTGTAGCGTCTCTGATGTCAAGGAGACGTATTAAATATTTGAAGCCTCGTTTTGGTAGCCTTTTTTAGTACTTATTTTACTTCGCTGCTGCTACACAATACCGACGAGGAGGGCGCTCTGATGTGCCTGTGGATTGGTTACAGCTGAAGTCGTTACTTTTCAGTGACCAGTGATCCTGCCTTCGCCACTGAAACCTTCCGACAACAACTGAAATGCGAGGTGTTTTTATGATTTAGTCTGAAACTCGGATCGAACCCAGAAAATTATTGGTTTTGTAGTCAACGTGCAGACTACTTCAGCCATCACCACCCATCATGTGGCCATACCTGATGACGAAGGTCAGACGATTGCAGAGCATTTTTTTAATGAAAACATCTCGATATGCAATATTCCGAAACTTGTAGTCACTAACAACGGAGAGAACTTCATGTCAAGATTGTTCAAATAGACATGCAGACTAATAGGCAGAAACAAAATAAACAGCAGACCTTAACATCCTCAATTAAACAAGATGAAAAAAAATCAATTACTTATGACGGTGTTTACAGGCCACTGAACTGTAGGGACTCTTGCTTTGAGAATGGGTCTGAGTTCCAACCAGTATTGTAGGAGCTGTAATGAATTTTGGTTTCTATATCCTGTCGATGTTGGATGAAGTATCAATCGTGTTGCTGACCAGACTGTTTAAATTCTGTTAGGATGGAATGATTCTAGCTCTGTCTCGACTGCTGCCAGGATATCATAAAAGCACCGAACCTGACGAAGTCAAGTGAGCAACTTCGATGGGGGCTGTCATTATATCTAACCTAACCTTTTGTCGGACAGTAGAGGTAGAATGATCATTTCGAGGAAAAAATCTGTCTGCAGGACTACTTTTTATTAATTTTGGTTAGCTCATTTCGATTACATATCATTAAGTTGTGCGTTACTTCAATTTGAAAATCGTGTAGAAATCTCAACTATTAAAAACAGGGGGAAGGGTGTACATCAACTTTTCATGGGATTTTTCATTTCATTTTTAATTATCGCAAATATTTTCACACTTTTGCAAATAAAATTATCAATTCTTATGGAGAATCAGTGGCGTTTATAAATAAATTCTTAAAAGATTAAGAATAAAGAAAAATTAAAAATTAAGTTGTACTCTTATAATGGAATCATAATTATTTGTATGGGATTGATTGTGTATTTGCATTCATCACTTCGCACTCCACGTCACATAAATATGACTCTATTTAATAAGAAGTCATGCATAAAAGTAAACTAATTTACAATTATTGTACTAAAATTTATTTCGAAGTAAAAAATTGCAAATTAGCTGAACTTTTTAAAAAATATAACAATTCAAGTGCATATGGAACTATGGTAACTGAGTAGTTAGCGTGTTGTGTCTGCAAGTACAACATCCGCGTTTCAAATCTCCGCCAGACTATTAATTTTGCACATGTGACTATATTGCCAGCGCGCTACTTCGTCGTTATTTGAGGAAAAAAACGTCGGCAAAGAAAAAAAATAAATATCTCTCTTTTATCTTAAAAATTAATACGTTAACATAACCTAAAAGGCAAAGGTGCAGCAACTCTGCTTTGCAACTTGTCAAAAACACGCAACTGCATACTTCTGCAAGAATTAAGCTCTATCGTTCTCATTACTGCACTTTCTATCTATAGCTCTATCTCTCTACACTATCCCCTTTCAAATAGTTCCAGTTCAATAAATTTGATATGAAGCGTACTTTTCGTGAGCTGGATACAACTATAAAAAGGTAAAGTAGAGTTCTTTCATTTATTTCTTAACTTCCCCGAGGGTGCCTCCACAGCCTAGTGCATGAACATTAGTCTTATCAATCTAGAGATGCGGGTTGGATTCCCGCATTGACCGTGTTTGTTTCTCTTGTGGTATCACAATGGGCCTAAGTGGGGCGATCAACTTCAGGGAGGGTTCGCCACCTAACCTAACCTAGCTTTCCCATCGTTTTATTGCTGAACTATCGGCAAATAAAGGCGCTATGAGCATAGAAAAGTCAGAAAATTGATTAACTTGACAATGAATTCAACACACAATCTTGTTGTTGTAGAGTCAACGTGCAAACTAATCAGCCTGATAATAAATGCTAACTTTCTTAGATGTCTGTTTTAATTTTAAAAATTTATTTTCGATAGACATTTTAGGATATAATCTTCGTTTATGCCTATTTTTTTTCTATTTAAGTTGATTGAGTATTGTTTATAAAATTTTTTTTGTTTTTTATTTGAACTTTATTTACAATCTATCAATTAAAGATAATAAGTAAATTTTATGATGTCGCTAATATTAACAATTACTGCTGAACTCCTTTGAGAATAACAACACATTCATAAATATAGTAAAGGATACAAAAAAAAAATAAAAATTCTATATACTATGTATTTACATATATTCAATTAGACAATACAAATTTCTACACATATATGTACATACATACATATATGCATATACATATATAGTCATTTCCGAAATGGCAATCTAGTACGTGTTTTCTCTTCAGTATACGAACTTCATTGGTATCATCTTGCAAAGTAATTGCCAATACGTTGCTGTGATTACTTAACCTCTCCAAGTAATTTCTGCTAAAATTCCGAATTTCGTCTTTGACCGTCAAAATTGATAAGTCATCATGAATGGCTTTGTTTGATATAAACCAAGGAGCATTAATGATACAACGCAATGTTTTAGATTGAAACCTTTGTAATATTTCTATATTGGAGTTACTGGCTGTGCCCCAGAGTTGTATACCGTAGGTCCAAATTGGTTTTAAGACTACATTCAAGACTAAGTTTTGATCTTTGTCCCAGTAACCAAAAAAGGCGTTTAGTTTTTAAATTCAAATGTTGTCTCTTAGCTTTTATATGATTTTTCCATGTAAGTCTACGATCAATGTGTTGTGCTAAATATTTGACCGAGTCATGTTGTGGGATGTGGCTGTTATTAAGAGAAACATTTGGAGAATTTCCGCGACGTAATGTAAAGGTAACATGTGTAGATTTTTCTGTGTTTACTTTAATTTTCCATTTATTTAACCAACTTCCAATTTCATTGATTTCTTCCTGAAGGAGTATTGAAGCAGCATTCGGATTTGTTTTGGTTGCACGAATTTTATATTTTTAAAATTTGCTTATATAGATTACATAGCGTACAGATTTTAATTGAAAGTGTTAATTGTTAATGTATAAATTTATATTGGGAAAAAAATAAATTAATAAATACGTTATAAACGTGATTCTTGTTGCTCTTACTAGCTGCTTGCAACATTTTCTTCACATGCGTTTCTCAGTGCAGATTGTGTTCAACAGCGGGTGAAAAAGTAGTATCAGGGCACATGTTATAAAGTTGGCGATATGTCCCAAACAGACCAAAAATTATGCTCTCCGCGCAGCTTTATCATTTTTTAAGTTTTCCCTTATTTTTAAGGTTTTTGAAATGCAAAAAAATTTTAAAGTTTTTAGCTTCAAAAATAAGTTTTTTTTGAAATTCATTAAAATTTTTAAGTTTTGTTTAATAATTAAAAATTAATAATTAACAGTATATATGACGAAACTATTGTTTGATGTTGCCACGTTTCACTCCTTATTACTGCAACAGTGTTAAATGTGTCTATTCCCTTCTGAATACAACTGTGATGTATTATAGTTTTTATGCCTGAGTTTTTTTTATAAAAAGTTTTCTATTTCAAAAAATTATGGCTAAATATTTAAAGAGAAACGGTGAGGATAATGGAATATTTTTTTTTTTTTTTTTCATAAGTTTTTAGTGTTATTAGTTTTAAGCAGCAATACAAATGGAGAAAAAGCTTGCAATTTGCTACCAACACATCGGAGGCTCTAACAAAAACTAAAAAAATGGCGATCTGTCCAAAATCGTGGGATTAATTGTGAGAATTATTCTATTTCTTATTTCGAATAAAAATTAATTCAAAATATATATTTTTCTGATTTTTTTCATTATTTGGACACTTTTTGGGAAAAAGTTTTTTGTTGAAAAATTAAGTTTTTTTTTAAATAAAAAGTTTTTCTTAAAAAATATATGGTAATGCTGTCCCCGCGTGACTTTATGTAGTAACGACGCCACCACGATTCCAACCCCATGAACTCCAACTTTTCGGGTTGGACCGTCTGACCTAAGTCTTCTAGCCGTGTCATTGTTTAAAGCCCGTAGGGCAACCGGCAAGCACTATTCTACTAGACTCAAATCGAGCACGGTGGCGTTACATCAGTCATTAAAGGCGTACTCAGTATAGAGCTGTGTGTGCTACTGTTTGCCCGTGGAATATGATTAGATCCCTGGTGGGATCTACCTTCCTAATTTATCTCACTAGACGCTAAGGTCGAAATATATGTCTAACAACCCAAAAAGGCTCATATGTTTTATGAGCATAGTCTCAAATTTGTTCTATACCCAATGTAAGATCCGCGGGATTGCCACAGCCAAAAGAGAAATAGCACAGTTAAATGTCTTCCCCACGAACCGTTTCTCAGTGCAGTTTTTCTACTTTGATCGTTAGCCACTTACACAATGTATGTGTATATTTCGAGTTTTGAATTGAATAAAGTCCGGGGAAGTCCTGCTGTAGTGTGAAACATATGAATTGAATAAAATTATGGCAGTTTAGAGTTGAATTGTGCGTTATTTGGTCGCAAAATGGTAATCGAGAATTTTACATGACAGTAAAAGAAAAAGCTGATGTTTTCAAGCAATTAAATGCGGTGTCAAAGCAATAGCTGAGATTTTTCTCGTGCATAGATGAAGAAGTTGGTGAAGTGTTGCTTAATTAAAAAAAAATTATACCGGCAGATGCTCTATCAGCATTTAGTATTTTGGGCAAGGCAAACCAAAGCTTCCTTAGAGGATATTATGACAGCCCAGAGTCTTAGAGTTACCGCAGTACTCAGTAAGTCTGCAAAAAACAAATACGATGGAAAATTTCTTTAATATTACATAATACATAATTAAAACTTTACAAGTGTAATAAACGAAATTATTAAACAAAATAATTATTGTGCTAAAAAGCCCATAGAAACACTTTCTTATGTAATTCTATGAATTGTTTCGCACTTGCAAGTTGCAATTACCTAAAAATTTGCACCGATCCCGTTTAATATTGCGAGCAATAATCGAGTTACTACTGTAAATGAGAAAATAAAAAAACAAAAAACATATATACACCGGTAGGCAGATAATTTCAATATTTGCAGGTTAATTTCAAAAACGGTTGATTTTTAAATGTTAAACCCCAAAAGTTTTTCTTATTGATAATGTGTCTACACATGATGTAGATATTCGTATTTCTCATAAAAACAAATCATAAAAAGTACGATTTCATTACAACTATACAAAATAATGCCAATTGAAGATCAGTTCTATACGTTTCTGCATTAAATGACGAAGTAAATATGTATTACACAAATGCAAATGATTGATTTTACTCAAAGTAGAAGTGTTAAATACTTTATTTTCATATTACTACATACTTGTTTCCTTAAGTTGTTCATGTATTTTAAATAAATATAATAAATTAATAAAAAAATATTACTATTTTTGTATGGAAATCCTAATGAGAAAGTTGACATCACTAGTTGTGTCCTATTCAAGTGGTAGGGCGTGTATATGCTTTTATGAATGGAATAATTTTAATATCTTTTTTGATATCGTGCTCTATCTCTCCCTCCTCTCGATAGCCTCGCTCGAGTTTGATTACGAGTTCATTTCGTATTTGCTGGTATTTTAGTTACTAAATACTTGTACAAGCACTTGTTGGTATCTTTTTGCTGCCTTTAAACATTGTTGCTGGTACAGCTTGATTTGGTTTTTTATTTAGTTCTCAATCGGCAAAAGATCAAAGCGTGTGTATTTTTATATTCAGATACAGATGTGTTGGTTGGACTGGCGAAAAATATAAAACACAAAAATATCGGCAATAATCTTTTGAATTGCGTTGGACCGCTCTTGACATCAGATTTGTTTAGAGTTGTGAAGTGGCGGCGTTCGAATTTTCCGCAGAAACATTTTATGAATTTTTGCTTTTTTCAGTTTCAGTTTGGTCAGGTGAAATAAGTAGATTTCTTATATTCAAAGTTTATATGAAGTTATTTGCTGTGCTAACTCATTACATAAAATTAGCCGTTCAATTAGGAATATTTTAATAAATTTTATGAAATAAAAAATTAATATAAAAACCTATAGATCAATAAATTGGTTTATTTAAAATATCTTAAGTCGATCAGATATTACTTTAAATTATAATCTCGATTTACATTATAAATGGATTAGATAGATTACGAAAAGTTAGATATGGTTCAAAGAACGCGACACCTTATAGATTATTCGTGCCATAGACAGGTAGCATAATGAAAGTTTACTCAAAAGATGGTGAAGCCCACCTAAACATAAATTCAGCCTGAAAGACCCACCTTCTAACACCGTGGAAAAATACACATTCATATAGAATGAGTTCAGTTGTCTACCGTGCTACATGTAAAAACGACATAAAGGTGAACGAGCCTGATAAAACGTTGACAACAGGTAGTTTAGTCAATTTATTTAATAATTTTTTAATCCATTTGCAATACATGCAGCGTATTGGCCAATAATAATTATATTACATGATTTAATTAAATAGTATGAGAATTGATAAAAGTTATGAAAATAAAGTTGATACCATTGTTTAAAAAATGCGATCAGTTTCATTTCATTTGCTATCACTGCTGCTTATGTTTTTGAAAAGACTGACAGTTTTAGTCAAAGCAACATCACAAAGTAATGTATGAATAAAAGAACAGGAGATTAGAACATTTTTAGGTGCTTCTGCAGAAGACTTGGTTATTATCGCAAGTAAAAGCAAAAGCAATAACTTTAGTTTCGTAAGCCATCAACAGCAGAAGTTAAAAATCCATTTGATATCCCATAAGACATCATGGTTTTTAGAAATTTTTCAAAACGATAAGATTTTTCAGTTTATCAGGCTTGTAGTAGTAAATAAGCAAACAAAGAAAATAACAAAACAACAAAATATCATTTACTCCTAAAGCGGTTTTTTCTTACTACTTATACTTGTCATTTTATTTGAAGTGTCATAGTGTCAAATCTCATTCGGTTTCTCTCTCACAAAGTATAATGAAAGTCGTAAGACTTGTATTATAGTGTGAAAGGGTATTTAATATCATATTATTTTACAAATCAATGATTATTAGCTTTGTAAATGTGTTATTTTAAATGTTGGTAAAATTTATTTAAATCAACATCTGATTGTAATATTTTATAGATTCAATGAGTTCTGATCTTATGAATGCAATAGATGGTGAGCTTTAGTTATCCGTTAGCCTTTTGCCTAGTTTAGTAATGCGGTTGGACAAATTCTGACATCTCGTACAGATAGAACTAATATTGGTACCATTCCCAAGAAGTCATAGTAATGACTGGGATTCCGACACAACCAATATGTAACCAGTTGTTACAAGCTTCACTGTCAACAGCAGAGTCCGTTCTATTAAAATTTTTATTGCAAGTCCGACACTGAGTTGAGGGCGGAACCATCGTTTACACACTAATATAGATAGATTTATAAGTACAAGACTTTAATGTTAATGAAAAGTAAAAGGTATTCAGATGCTTGTGTACCCTGTTGCCTAACTTTAATTATGTAAGTCACAAATTAAACAAACCGACTTAGATGTTGATCAGAGTCTATTGTAATTTCATCTACGTTCTTGGATGGAAACAAGCGGTTACATTAATCCACATACTTTTTAACCTCCGTCCTTGTAGAATGCATTAAAGGCATCTTATTAAATGTTAATTTTCCTGAATAAACCTAAAATAAGAAGTGTATTACTTTTACTCTTCGTTCAGAAAGTTACTTAATTAAACAATAAATTGTTTGCAAATCCAGTGATAAATTTTATTACATTACATGAATTGCTATGCAAAAAAAGAAAAAGTAGACAACCGCTTACAGTTGCGGATAGTGTCCGGAAGAAAGCAGAAACCCCGAACGCCATCATGAAGAAATATTCCAATACCAAAATCTGATACCACAATCTTTTTGTCGATACGATCTCGAGCCTCCGAAACAGTGACCTGAGCGTCGACCAATTCATGCCACAAAAGTGTTCTGGGCCCATAAGTGGAGTCCCAGAGGTGACCATCGCCTGGTCCCCTGTTACCTAACTGTCACAGTATCCACTATGAGGCGTATCTATGCCGGTATCCTGTAAAAGAAGAAGTTAAAAAGTGGCAAAGTACATCACAAGTTTTGAGAATTTTAGGATCTTCACTTTAAGTGCATTTACACGCGCAAGGAAGGCGGTGGCTGAGGTTGTCTGCACGTTGACTACAAAACCAAAAAAGTCCTGTGTTCTCGACCCCGTTCAGACTAAATCATAAAAACATCTAGCATTTTTTTTTTGATGTGCATTAGTGTGTCTTTGTGTCAGTTGTTGTCGGAAGGTTTCAGTGGCGAAGGCATAGCCACTGGTCACTTAGCAATACCGGCTTCCGCTGATAGCAATCACATCGGAGTGCCCTCCTTCGTCGATGTTGTGTAACACCGGTGGAATAAAATAATTACTAAAAATGGCTACTAAAATGAAGCTACAAAATTTAATACGTCTCCTTGACAAAAGCGGCGCTTCAACACTGCTATAAACAAAGAACGTGCAAAAGAAGAGTTGTAAGATAGTAAAGCTTCACCTTCTGTCATTTCTCCTACCATACCTCTCCTATAGTTCCAGCACAATTCATCGGAGTGTAGGAGTTATCTCCTGAGTGCTGGTCCAAGATAAAAAAAAAATTGCTCATGTAAATTTTATTTTACTGGCAATTCCTCATTAAGAAGTGAAAGCAATTTTACTGTTCGCGTAAACTTTTATGCAATTTGCACAACAATTGTCCGTTTTAGCGAAATTTGCATTGACAATACGTACAGAGGGGTTGCATGCAAGTATTTGAACGTTTCAACGCATGTTAAATCTTTGACTTCATTATCATAGACGTATATTTTTTGGCCCAGAAAATTAAGATGCCTACCAACTACAGTGGTGAAGCAGGTGAAGTGTGAGAAATAGGCCTTAATTCTTCCAGAACTCTGTTGCGAGTTTTGTTCATTTCTTTAGTAGAGCATTAATATATGAGCTAAAGGAGATCGGCTTCGTTTTATTTCTTAAATACAGTGGGAGGAGTGCAGTATTCTTGTACATTAGCATATAAACTATTGACAGACCTTTACCCACGATATTGGGACTGAGTTAACGCGCTAACTGCTAGCCAACATCACCCTTAAATAATACCTGCACTAAGAAAAGCAAGCCTTAGTGAAATTTCTGTTAACTTAATTAACGACGATACTCTTAGAATATATTAATTGACCATGGAAAAAATTCAACTCTGTTGATCTCAAACATCCAATAAAGTATGGCATGAACCAGCACTTAACTCAACTTAATATCAACAAACTTATAACGGCTGTTTTTGATTGTGAAACAAAGTCCTGTGATTTAAAAAGAGAAACTAATTTATCATTTTAAATGCGTATAAACCCCACTGTAATTTTTTTATTCCAAATTCTATTTTTTTGTGCCCTTGTGTTTTATTTACTTTGATTGTCGAATTTTTCGCTTTGTCGCCAATCGGAAAAACATAAAATGATTTCAATAAATTGTGAGTCAGTTAAAGGCGTTTTTTAGCGGGTAAATGTGTGTGTGTGCATGTGTGAACAATACAAATATCTTTGAGGCTAAAATATACCGTTTAGTAGCCAACAATTCTTATGGGTTGTAAACACGTAAATGTACGCACGCAGGAATGTCAATGTACAGACGCGTATACTCCCATATGCACGTACAAGAGTTCATGTGTTTGCATGGACAAGTATGAATTATTTTGTTATCCTTTAAAAATATGCCTCTTAGCAACATGAAGTTAGTTAGGGATACTGATATTTCCTCAGTGATTAAACAATGTTGAATTACAGTGACGTAGACTGGCTATTTTTTTTAAGAGAAGCAACACACAGGGAATTAACAGCTGCAATATTACCTGCTATTTTAGAAGAGGACACTTTATGAAGGATAGGGTAGTGATGGCGAGTAGTTACCGTGTTAACTCTGCAACCAAAAAGACCCGTGTTGGAACCCCATCCCGGTCAAGTAAAATATTTTCTGAGCTACAGAACCCTCCTTCATCGGTATTTGAGCACTAAAATGTCGGAGAAGCAAAATAATAAATAAAATGGATCCCCTTAGCTTACAAAAATTGCATAAAAATTAACGTTACAGGACACCGCAACTTTGTTTTATAATTATCACGCAACTGCAGAGTTATGCAAGAATGAAGCTCAATTTTCCTACCGCTTTAACCACTTGGGTATTATCTACGAGTACATTATCCCTCTCTGTGCAATGTATTCGGATTTTCCCTGTCCACTGGTTTAAGAGAAAAAAAATATACATCAATTATTATAATGCGGTGATGTTGAGCATCTTGCTGATTTTTAGAAAAGAGTAGGAGCTATTTCATTAATTATGTTATTTGACAGACGACTTAAAGTTCAAATACCATAGAAATCGAGGCCTATAATGTACATTACCAAGACATAGCGAAATTTGTGAACATTTTTAAAGAAAAACATTGATATTGCCGCAATCGTATCTTTTCCAAAATAGCATTAAATGAATTATTAGATTGACTTCGATATCTGTTTTAATATTTATTCCTATTACATTATATTACTGGTCTTAAAGCAGTGTACTTCGACGTTACCATGCCCTCTGGCAATCCTTTTCAGCACTTTATACCATGCAAGCAAATTTCCGTTGTGCTGGAAAGTTGAAAATGTGAAGCTGATCCCCAAGAAAGGTGAGTCAAGGAACCTCGAAAACTATCGCCATTTCTACCATTTCCAAACTAATGGAGAGTATGCTGAATTTCCATTTGTGAAGTATCTGGAGTCCAATAGCTTACTTAACTACCGGCAATATGGCTTCCGTGGAGAACGCTGCCCCGGAGACTTATTGGCCTTCCTCCCCGAAAAATGGTGTTGATCTATTTACCATTTTGGGATCTCATCTAACTAGTTCAAGATTAATTTAGGGCTACCTCAAGGCTCCATTCTTTCTCCTACCCTATTTCTTATCTTTCGTAATGACCTTCTAAAACTTCCAACCAAGGTTTATTAATGAAAGGTTCACTACCAACCACTTTTCTTAACTTTTTCGCAAAAGTAAACAAACTTTGAAGTTCGGCTTTAAAATACGTTACAAATCGCTGAATCAGCCGACGGGCGAATTAGCTAGTGAGTTCACCTGGTAATGAATTTGCGTTGCTTCCAGCCCTATCCACTCTTTTGAAGATAACAGCAGTATCTGCCATTTATATTCATAGCCGACAACGACTATTATCGCGGCAACGAGGCAAAATATGGCTAAATTGTAACCTCATGATAATATCGGAATGGGATCACGAGAACAGGGTCGATTGAAATGCCCAAAAGACCCAATGCTGCATGGTTACGCATCGGCGTGGGAGGAATCAGAAGCTCTTAATGTTTTTGGCATGAAAATCCAATGTGATGTTCGATGGACAAGCACATTCTTAAAGTATAAAAGGAAACATCCAAGTGCCTCGGCTTTTTAGGACGGTGTAAGATATACTTCACGGCATCTGATATCCTTACTATTTTTACCGGCTACATCCGACCAAATGGAATACAACTGTTATGTATGGGCCGGTGCTTCAAAGACTATTTTGAAGTTACGGCACCGTGTACAGAAAAGGGCGAAGAAGCTAAGTAGAGATAGTAGAGTAGTCAACTCTATTAACTCATTTGAACATTGTCGGAACGTGGGTTGCGTTTCGTTCTTCCATCGTTACTTTAATGGGATGTGTTCTAATGAATCAGGGACCTTGTTCCCGCAACCCGGTCATTCCCGCGCATAACGCGATCATCATTAGCAGCGCATACATTTGTGGTCGATTTGGCAGCGACCCTCACTACGCATTACAGAGAAAATTCGTTTTTTGGCCGAACAGCACGTATGTGGTATAGACTACCCACAGAGGTCTTTCCTGTAGCTTTGGACGTGGGTAAATTCAAATAGAATATCAATGAACACTACTTCTTCTACCCTTTCTCCCAAAACCTTATTTCCTAGTTCCGGAACAATGCACCTCATGTGTAGGGGTTATCCCCTGAGTGCCGGTCCACGAAAAAAAATCAAACGTTATTTCCAGATGTTACAAATGTGGTGCCTAGGGTTTCCATATGCCCCTCTTTTTGGTGTCAAATCCCGAATTTTTTATAATTTCATTTTCTACATTTTTAATTTCATATCTCTTGCTTCCTATTAACATTTTTATCTATGTCACTATATATTTAAGTATTGTATTTGCTAATTAAAAACAGAATGACTATAAATCGTAGACTAAGATTTAGCATTCTGTAAAGATAATATCACCGACTTACGTTGCTCATTTATTGAAAAGAAAACCTAAACAGGATTGGAAAGTTGAAAGTTAATCCAGGTTTCAGTAAATCTTGAGCTTAACATTTCAATTTCCTTACTTGGTAAGTGACATGATGCCTTTGCTTAACAAAAAAAAAAAAAAAAAAAAAATTACTTTTCCGAATGCCATTTTCATTTATCCAAAGTCAAAACATACGATTTGTATTTGTATGATAATCGGCCACAAATATAAACCCAACGATCTTCTTAAACAAATCCTTTGGTTTCAATGTGTGTGTTTTTTTAAATTGTATTTGTGTATAAAACAATGAGGGAAAAAAGTTTATTTACACAAAATGACTTTACAAATGAGATTCAAATGACAGCCAGTGTGTCAATATTATTTTTTTTCTTTTTTGTTGGTCTTAAATAAATAAAGGAAGGAAATAACTCAAAAGAGGAATTAAAGTAAGTGAAACCTTTATTGTTTGCAAAAAAAAAGATGAATTAAATAGTAAAAGAAAATAATCCTATGAACTGAGAGGTATTGCGGAATATTAAACACCCTGTATTTAAATAAAAAAGGTTTAAAATAATTCTTCTAATGTTGCAAAAAAAATTTCATGTGAGTTTTTGAATTTCTTTTTAATTTCTTTTGAACGCTGAGGAATTTTAAAGAAATTAACATTTTTATTAAGAAAACAATGAGTAAGTCACGTAAAAGACTTTTTTTAATATTTTCCTTATCATATGCAAGGGATTTTTCCAAATATCATTTTCACTTGTCACATTTTTGTTCTTCAGTGTGTGCAGGAAAGAGAATTTATCCCAAATGATGTACATATGTGTATGTATGGCGAAGTTACTTATTGTAGTTTTTAATTTCCATACATTTTTCTGTAATTTCGAACGTACATTTCGACGGATTTAATTCCTACTTTGGCTTAAGGTTGATTACGTAAATCTACTCAATCTGCAGTGTGTGCTTTGTAGTTGCACATAGTGAGTCTAATATTTGTTTTACTGTAATATGTATGAACCCTGTAGAAGCCTGGGACCAAGCGTCTCCAATTTAGTCGGTTGGTTTTGGTGGCTTTTTGATGGCACTGTCAAGAAATAGTCTACACTTTTTATTTTGTCTTCGATGAGAAGAGAACATATCTTTCTTTTTACAGCTGTAAAACGATTTGTTATGAGACACATTTTGTTGTGGTGAAAATATATGCGGTTGCTCTCAGTTTCCCACAAGAACTACCTACTATCCTATTGACGACTTGTAGGACCAACGTCAGCAGTAGATTTTCGATTACACGTACATGTTAATGACTATAGTAAATAGCATTGCCTGAGGTATAACAAGCCACTATAACTGATGACTGAGTCAGTAGCAAATCGGTACGTAACTACATTTACATACATACATACATTACAAGCATTACAATGTATTAATTTTTTCCTTTGGCTCAAAATTTTCAAATCAATCACTTAAGGTGTCACCAGGCACATGCAACCAACGTGATTGCGACTATCGTGGGTGTCATTAGTGTCCACTTACTGCAAGTGGTACAACAAAAAAACAAAAAAACTTCTTAGGCGACGTTTTCCTTCAAAATTTACAAATTATAAATCTTCTGCATCAACAGATGACTTGCCACTTCCAAAGAGTGCATGTTCTATACGTATATATATACATACATATATAAATGTGTGTGTGTGTGTGTGTGTGTGTGTGTGTAAGTTAAAAAAAAATTACTAAAATCAGCATGAACATATTTCAATTTCCCTTTCTGTTGTACAGAGGAAAGAAGTATTAAGTGGTTTTCAATAATCGATGAGAATAAATCGTGCAGTTATCGCCATTTATAGTCTCATCACAAATCTTGGATCTGCAGAATTCCATAATTAATTTCATATGTTAAACTCTAAGGAATTTATTGCACTGTCGTAGAAAGATCACTCTGTCGTATTGCCCACCGATATTTCGCACTGTATGATTTTTAAAATTTCTTTTACTTTATTTTATTTTCTATAATTGAACAGTCCCAATTATTGCAAATACACGTACCTTGAAAAAGATATTTTGCGCTTCTAGTAATATGGAATTGTGACAACTACCAGCTGCAACAATCGCTTGTTACTGTAAATCTCTTTAACGAACTTCGTTAGAAGCTGAGTAATCATAAGGATTACTGCTGTCCTGATGCAAGGTGGGATTTTTTTCCATCATATCTATAAAAAATATTTTCCCAGCAATTTATGGCGGTTTTAATTGCGTATTATAACATCCGGATTTCTTTAATTTGATGGGATTTATGGCAGTATTAACGAACAAGAAAGAATTTAATAAAATATTGGATATAATTTTTCTAACACCATTAAAATCATTTAAAAACAGTAAAAATTTTTTTAATAATTGTTTTCGCAAATACAATAAAGTGAACTCACACACACTTAGTGAGATTTTATGACTGCAAGTGAATGAATTTAGATACAATGAACGTAAATAAAAGTAGTAATACAAATAAATTCGATTGATGAAATTAAATTTTTTTTGTTTATATAAAAAAGTATCGCCGATTTTTGTCAACATTTATTTTGACATTTTGTGGCAAACATTAATTATTAACATTATGAATTATTTCTTTAATATTAATAGCAAGTGAATTAATTTATAAAAGTAAAAATTATTTAAAATTATTTTTAATAAATATTATTTCATTATTAATTTTATTAGTTTTTACTTTTATAAGAATAAATTTATTTATATTTTATATATTTTTTGAAAGAAGATTAATTCCAAGGCGTGATATTTCAGATTGCATTTTTGGTTTCTGATTGGTTCTATATTCTATAATTCGTTTGATTTGAAAATGAGTTGTAAAGCGTTTTTATTAAAAAAACGCAGCAAAAACATACGTTGTGAGTAATGTTTATGTAAAAGATTTTCCTTGCCTTGGTCGACTGGAAAATGGTATGACCATGTTCCACTGACTTAACAATGTCTGCACATAGGCTATCAAAAAATAACAGATGCATTAAACTTCAACGACATGCTACTTCAAAATTATTTTAAAAGTGCTACTCAAAGCATGTCGTTGTGTGCGTGCGGAAACGCAGCGAAATTGGACCATATTTATTATGGACCATGAAAAATAGGTTTAATAAAGGTTAGTTATATGAGAATAATCATGTTTGAGGATCGAAGATCATTCACAAACGATTAGAAAATCAGGTTTGATTATGAGCTGCTACAAGCATGCGCAACAAAGCTTATCTCTACTGCCAAGAACTCTACCGATTGGACAGTTTAAAGAGATGCATCCATAGCATAGTGTGCGGTCTATCAATGACTATCAATGCAGTGATTGGGTGTTTTCCGGCGACAAGCTAGGAAATTTCGCACATTGTCTGTGTTAAAAAAGAAAATAAATAAAGAGCGAGCACAATATGTGTTGTTAACAAGCCTTACAACAAAAATTCTCTGCACCAACCGTGTGACTACAACTGGCGTCGGTGATTGCAAAACTCCATCGAATATTGAGCTTCCCATAAAATGGACAAATGGGATTTTCAGCAAAACAAAGTTTACTTCAAAAACTTTATAAAAACTGCGGAAGCTTTTTATATCAGTAAATAATAAGAATATGGAAAACTTTGGGTAAATTAAATATAAGTATGTATCTCGATTTTATAACTTAAAAATTGTCATGATATTGTTGCGATTCACTATCGATTTCATTATGTCGACGATGTTTGTCTTTGTTGTGCTTTTATTGACATTTCCAAGAATTGATTTTTTACTGGAATCGATGAAACCGCAAGCGTTATAATTGCCGTTTTTCGGTTTTGTCGAAGAGAAAAGTTAAAATACTATAATTTTTGTGTATTTTTATTTAACAAAATTTGTAATTGTGCTGACATTCAGATTTCTAATACCGACAAATTACGGTATTTATTAATACTGGAATTGATTTGAAAAATATTATTTCTAAAAGAACTATAAAAATTGTGAAATTTATCTCGTTTGGGACGTTTTACTCCGGGTGTAAATTAAGTCATTGCTTTATTCATAAACACTTGATACGAATTGGATAATGGTATTTTGTGGTTTAATGCCGAAAACTATTTCGCAATTTTACTTTCAAAAAGCTTTATGGTCGGTACAGACAATTTATAAAAAAAATTTAATTTTTTTCTAACAATATCTTTGTATGAAATTATGAAATCTCATTATACGAGGTTTGTACAAAAGAAAAGGTGAATTTTGAATTTTTTTGAATAGTATTTATTTATTCATCAATATCCTTTTTGTCCCCTTCAAAGTAATCCTCCTCAGATATAATGCACTTCTTCCAATCCCTAAAGCACTTCTGAAATGCGGTTTTCGGTATTGCCATCACCTCGTTCTTCCATTCTGATTTCATCTCATAAATTGTAGCAAAACGCTTTCCTTTCATTGGTCTCTTCAGTTTTGGGAATAGAAAAAAGTCGCAGGGAGGAAAATCTGTGAATAAGGTGGTTGATGAATGATTAGGGTGTTGTTTTTGGCCAAAAAATCACGGTCAAGCATTGATGTGGGAGCTGGTGCATTATCATGATGCAGAATCCATGATTCTTTTCCACAATTTCGATCGTTTGAGCCGTATTGCTTCACGCAAACGTTGCATAACTTCCTTGTAGTATTTCTTGTTAACCGGACGACCTGTTGGCAAGAACTCATGATGCACCTCGCCATTGTAATCGAAGAAAACAGTGAGCAAAACTATCACATTTGATCGAACTTGGCATTCTTTTTCGGTCTTGGCTCATCTGTCCGCTTCATTGGGATGATATGGCCTTGGCTTCGACGTCATAACCATATACTCACGTTTCGTCACCTGTTATGAGTAAACCTGGATTGTTGTTGACGTCATTCAACAACTTCTGAGCGACTCTAACGCAATGTTGCTTTTGTTCAAAATTTAGCAATTTTGGAACAAACTGCGCTGCCACACGTTTCATGCCCAAAACATTGGAAAAAATTGCATGGCATGAGCCGATTAATATGCCAACATCCTCTGCAACTTCCTTAATAGTGATTCGACGATTTTCCAAAAAAATTTTTTTTCACTGTTTCAATGTTTTCTTCATTTGTTGACGTGGTTGCAACTCCAAGACGCTCATCGTCATCAACAGCTGCTCGGCCTACTGTAAAGCGCTTGTACCATTTTCAAGTGCCTTGGAGAAAATTTTTAAATAAAAGACTTAACTTAGAAGATTACAAGACGCTCATAAAGGAAAACATGGAAAGATAATGTATTTGGAGAATTACTTGAAAAACCTTCAGTAGACTGCCAATTAAACTTATCCAAAGGCTACTTAATCGTATTCTGTTTGTATATTTAACTATTCTGAAATAATTTTTGGGAATTTTAAATTTATACATGTGAAATATCTTAATTTTTAAAAAATTTGGTTGAGTTCTAGTGATGGTTTGGGATTCGCACCAACAAAGTTCAACATGTGAAGTTGTTTAACTAAATATAAATTAGTCATTTAAATATTTTAAAAAATATTAAATTTTAAACTGTTCCTCCATTATTTCAAATAACGAAATACCCCAATATGTAATTGACTTTAATTAGGCAAAAAATTTATAAGATATTGTTAACTTTTCCCTTATTTTGTGTTTAAATTTTTTATTTGAATTGAATTCTTAATTTTTAGAGGGAATATGTAATTATTTATATAAAACTAGCTTTTACCCACGGCTTTGCTCCCGTTATTAGCTCCATCGGTTATAGAGTTTCGGAAAGGCATATCTTACCCCTACGTCGGCCCCTGCTTCTATTTAAATAATATATATGTAGCATATGTGTGCTTCTAGACGCAAAAACATAAATATAAATAAAAATTTAAATTTCATTAAAATCGGTTAGATGGTCTCGCTGGCGTGGAAATTCCCCCTACCTTCCGTCGTGGTGCTAGTTTTAAAAAAAGTAATACCATATAACCTTCCCGGAGTTGCACAATTGCCAATGTGTCTTTTAAACTCAAATACATCCAAGTTTTAAAGTTCATCAAAATCGGCTATGTAGTTTTGGAGAGGCCGAAATTTTCCCTCTATCGCCATCCTGGTCCTAGTTTTAAAAATGTAAATTACCGATGAGCGTTTTTAGATGCAGATCTATCTATGTTCTAAATTTCATTAAAATCAATTTGAACGTTTTAGAGGGGCAGAATTTCCCCCCTATCGCCCTCCTTGTCTTACTTTTCAAAATGCACATAGCCTATGTGAATTTTTAGACGCAAATCTATCCATGTTCTAAATTTCATTAAAATCGGTTTGAACGATTCGGAGGGGTAGAAATTTCCCTGCTATCGCCCTCCTGGTTCTAGTTTTAAAAAAAGTAATACCGTATAACCTTCCCGGAGTTGCACAGACTAAGTCTACCAATTGGTCCACTAATGACGAAGTTAAGCTCGTTTATATTATAAAATCTGTTAAACACCATGTGGAAGGAGTAGCATAATTAAAAAAGTAGGCATAAAGATGGGCGTGATTAAAACAAAAGTTATGGAAAACATGCTAAAAAGAGCACGTATGTATGTGCGAAGCAGAAAATGGACATCACTTACAGAATATTATTTTTCAAAGCTAATTGCAAAAAATTCCCCAATAATATACAGTATTTAAAAAAAAATTATAATAATCGCATAAATAAAAAAGTTATAAACCATATGAATGAGCCATAAAGATACTACCGCAATAAACGCACTTAGTTTTTCTCATGATGTTTTTGCAATTCCTGACGCTTTTATTTCAAAAAATTTACTACTTTCGCACTGCAACATAAGACCTAAGTTTTATATATGGAAAGAAAAAAATAAAATAAATAAAAACATTTAAACATATGATTCTAATTGTGCTTTTTCCCTTATAAACTATATGTGAAATTTATTATTACATACTTTATGATATTCTCATACAGTATGAAAAATATCATAAAGCATTTTATTACAAAAGTAACTCAAAAATTGAGGAGGAAAGAATATCCATATAGTACTATTTCGCTAACGCTTACTTAGCTCATCAGTGGATTTTTCCCAACGTCTGAATATAAACCCAAGATCTATATGTTTAAAATTCAATTAATCAAATAGCAATCCACAATCACATCAGAACGCCCTCCTTCGTCGGTATTGTGTACCACCGGCGAAGTAAAATAATAATAAAAATGGCTACTAAAGAAGCTTCAGCACTGCTACGAGTATAAAAACAAAAGAACGTGCGAAAGCAGAGCTGCAAAATAATTAATTAAGCTCCACCTCCTATCGTTTCTCCTACTATCCCTTTCCTATAGTTCCAGCACAATGCTTCGCATGTGTAGGAGTCATCTCCTGAGTGCTGGTCCTAGATAAAAAAAAAAAAAAAAAAAGTTAAGAAAATGTAATACTATAATATGCTAATATAAACAAAATATACAGATACATATGCGTATTCATCATGAAAAAGGACGAAAAATATATTTGCTAAATGAACGTGCGTTACTGTAAATTGTTGGGTATTCCAGACATTAATAGCATAAATAAAGAAATGATATTTAGAAATCGGAGTTTGATGACTAAATGCTATAAGTCTTTTACCTTTAGCGAGGGCTGAAAAGCTTAGAGCTACTCAGGTTGTAGTGTATATATAATTTTATGCATGGACAGTATGTTGCGCGCCCTTAAATGCTCGTCAAAACTAATGCCATGACGCATTACTAGGTACCGAATAATGCTATTAACAGCCAGTTTTCGTTTACTTTCATTATCGTAATTTTGTCATTATTATCGCAGATTTATCAAGAACTATACTAATAAAGGGTGGTTAAATTTCAAGGGCCGATGTTGATTTTGAATAAAACACAAACTATTTAGGAAATTATTGTAATTTTATTTTATTATGATATATTGGTATTACTCAATTATGTATGGAACAAAATATCGGCCAAATGGGCGCCGCGACCACGGCGGCACACCTCCATCCGATGGTCCAAATTTTCGATGACCCTGAGGCATAATGGAGGTTCTATGCCGTTAATGTGCCGAATTATCTCATCCTTTAGCTCTTGAATTGTTGCTGGCTTATCGACGTACACCTTTTCTTTCAAATAACCCCAAAGAAAAAAGTCCAACGGTGTCAAATCACATGATCTTGGCGGCCAATTGACATCGCCATTACGTGAGATAACACGGCCATTGAATTTGTTGCGCAAAAGAGCCATTGTTTCGTTAGCTGTGTGGCAAGTGGCACCGTCCTGCTGAAACCACATATCGTCCACATCCATATCTTCCAATTCGGGCCATAAAAAGTTCGTTATCATCTCACGATAGCGAACACCTGCCTGACCGGACTGATTTTGGAAAAAATACGGCCCGATGATGCCGCCAGCCCATAAACCGCACCAAACAGTCACTCTTTGTGGGTGCATTGGTTTTTCGACAATCACTCTTGGATTCTCATTCGCCCAAATGCGGCAATTCTGTTTATTGACGAATCCACTGAGGTGAAAATGTGCCTCATCACTGAAGATGATTTTCTTCGAAAATTGATCATCCACTGTTGCCGTGGTCGCGGCGCCCATTTGGCCGATATTTTGTTCCATACATAATTGAGTAATACCAATATATCATAATAAAATAAAATTACAATAATTTCCTAAATAGTTTGTGTTTTATTCAAAATCAACATCGGCCCTTGAAATTTAACCACCCTTTATTAATATGAGTATAGTATCGAGTTTGCCAGACATTTCTTAACATTGAAAATGGTCGACCGCATAAAAAATAAATGTGATTAGACCAAGTGAGAGTGTTATTTTTTTTTTTTTTTTTTTTGTCTTGGACCGGCACTCAGGGGATGACCCCTACACATGCGATGCATTGTGCTGGAACTAGGAAATTAGGTTATGGGAAGGAGGATAGAGGGAGTAGTGTTTATGAGTCGCCCTCAAATCGACCACAAATGGATGCGCTCTTAATGATGATCGCGTCGTGCGCGCGAATAACCGGGTTTCGGGAACAAGTTCCCTGATTTCATTAGAACACATCCCATTATAGTAACGATAGAACAACGAAACGCACCCCACGTTGCGACGATGCTCAAGAGAGTCAATAGAGTTGGCTACCCTACTGTCTCCTATGAGTTTCTTCGCCCTTTCTTGTACACGGTCGAGTAACTTCAAAATAGTCTTTGGAGCACCGGCCCACACATGAGAGTTGTATTCCATTTTCGGTCGGATGTAGGCGGTATAAATAGTGAGGAGATCAGATGGGGTGAAGTATGTCTTACACCGCCTTAAAAAGCCTAGGCACTTGAATGCTTCCTTTGAGACCTGAAAAATGTGCTCAGTCCATCGGACATCACACTGAATTTTCATGCCAAGAACATCAAGAGCTTCTGATTCCTCAATGTTTATGCCACCCATTTTTACAGATGAGGCAGCGTGATCGTGCATACGGCGGTGTGTTAGCATGCAGCATTGGGTCTTTTGGGAATTGAACTCGACCCTGTTCGCGTGACCCCATTCCAATATTCTCGTGAGGTCACCTGTTAGCGAATCATTCATATTCTGCCGCGTCGCCGCGATCGTAGTTGATGTCGGCCTACCATCGAATGAATATGAATGGCAGATGCTGCTGTCATCTGCGAAAGAGTGGATAGGGTTTGAAGTATGACATAGGAGGTCATTAAGAAAAATAAGAAATAGGGTAGGAGAAAGAATGGAGCCTTGTGGTACCCCTGAATTGATCTTGAACTCGTTTGATGAGATCCCGTCTATAACAACTCTTATAGCGCGGTCCCTGAGAAAGCTCGATATAAATCGAGAGAAGATATCACCGACACCAAAAGCAATAAGTTTGGACAAGAGTGCTCCATGCCACACTCTGTCGAATGCTTTTGAAATATCTAGAGCCACTACCTTACTTTCGCCAAAATGGTGGATGGATCGACACCATTTTTCCGACAGGAAGGCTAATAAATCACCCGTGGAACGTCCTCCACGGAAGCCATATTGTCGGTCGCTGAGTAAGCTATTGGACTCCAGATATTAAGCAGAGTTTACAATATCTATGGCCCAACCATAGTTAAAATAAAATTGCAATCAAGTTTTCTAAATGCATTTTAAATGTCACTTAATTAGAGATATAATTTGACTACACTTTGCGTTAAATTCATAGTGTGTTGCTCTCCTCCTTTGCATATGTTTGTTCCTTAAGTGAAGGAAGAGCAATAAAGGTATAACTCATTCGCATGTGATGCTCCGGTTTGTTGGTCTGAAATACTTGTAAAATATTTAGGAAAAAACTCACCAAAAATTGCTGCATAAACTTTCGAAATAAAGAAATACTACTTGAAATAAAAACTCATCTACAAATCAAACATTTTGGTTGCAAACGAATACAAATTTCTATATCAATTCAAGTGTTTTTTTTGCTTCTAATAATTTCTTGCACTAGAATTATCTTTTTTTACCTATAAAACGTTTTCTTAAGTGGTTGACCAGGCATGGCAGACAGTGTGTCGCCTGGTCTCCGCATGCATCCAGAAACCTGTAAGAAAAACAAAATAGAAAATCTTTTGTTTTAAGTCACGCATGTCTCCAGTTACAGCTGCATCAGTTTGTGCGCTCATTGCAACTAGTTTTATTGTGAACGCATGTTGCGAAGATATGTAGGTTTCACGCTTGTGCTTAAGAATTTATTTATGGTTTTACTAATGACCCTTGCGTCAGAGGCGTATTTTACTGAGATCATTAATAGGATGATCGATCGTTTAGGAATGTGCGTAATATTGAACAAATATAGTGGAGGTATTTCTGTATATTTTTTTTTATAAATATGCACTCAGAGAAAATGTATATCCGGTAAACGTAAATTAAATCGAAATGAAAATGGATAATTAAATAGAAGAGCATACAAATATTTGCTAATAAAATGGAGCGAAAAGGCACTGGAAGGAAATAAGTAACGGTAAATAGAAAATTTTTCAATAACGATAATACGAAAGAAAATATCTTTCGAACAAATTGCATTGAAAATAAATCTTTTTTTCGTTTCTCAACTGCCGGTTTGTCAAGGCTATCAGCTGTTAAATATCTGTCATCTGAAGTATTATTTATTTAGTAAAAGGCTTGCCATTTACGAATATGGATTGTTTAATAACCGAAGAACGCATAAATAAAGTTAAAAGTTACTGTATAAATGTGGTGGTTAAAATGTGACCGACCGTTTTCTGGCCCGCAATTGAAGATTATGCATTATGTTGTTTTAATGTGGCGATGGTCGAGGTAATCTGTACGTTGACTACAAAACGAAAAATTTTTGCTGGGTTCAACCCCAGATTCATTCTGATAAAAACATTTCGCAGTTTTCTGTTGTGAATTTGTATGCCTTTGTGTCAGTTGTTGTCGGAACGTTTCAGTGGCAAATTGCATAGTCACTGGTCACTGAACAGTAACGGCTTCAGCTGTATCGAATCCACAAGCACATCAGAACGCCCTCCTTCGTCAGTATTGCGTAGCATCGGCGAAGTAAAATAATTACTAAAAATAGATACTAAAAACAAGAAGCTTCAAAATTTAATACGCCTCCTTGACATCAGAGACGTTACAACACTGCTACAAGAACAAATAAGTGCAAAAAACAGTGTTGCAAGATAGTGAAGCTTCATTTCCTATCATTTCTCCTACAATCCCTTTCCTCTAGTTCCAGCACAATGCACCGCATACGTAGGGTTCATCTCCTGAGTGCAGGTCCAAGGTAAAAAAAACAAGACTGTACCACGAGCCACACAACACGACCGATTTGATTCTACTGCATGAAAAGTTTATAGAACGCATAAACAATAGTCCAAAACTACCTCAAGTGAGTGGATCGACTGCTGCAAACAATTTTGAGGCTGTCATTTAAATAACATTTTATTTTGGTCATACTGGCAAGGTCTTATCATTATTATGAAATAAAAGTTTTATAGAAATCAGTTCAACTATAAATGGTAATTTAGAAATTTTTACTAATAATAAATTTTTGGGGATGGTTGAGGAGCACGTTGACTACAAAACCAAATATCTTGAGTTCGACTTCATTTTTTACAACGCCCATTTCTAGTACTAGAATTTTAAAAACAAATAATTCGAATTCAAGTATTTTTAACAATCAACTTTTTTCTGTTATGTTTTAATTTTTGACTTTGTATTTGTATGTGTTTAAATAATTCGTAATCAATAAATTCTAAGGATTAAGGAAGAACTGCGGAGGTGACATTGACGTGCAGCAATCTTACAATCTTCTGGATGAAGAAAATGTATTTCAAGCTGAACTGCTAACCATAAGAAATGCTGATTGAGAGAAGGCGTGGGAAAAGAGGCATATTTGTCAACAGCCAGATGGCACTCCTTGCGCTGAGGTTACACGGAAGTTCCACGGTTTTAGTAAACCTTTGCAAGGTTGTGCGCTCTCGGTTGTGCCGGATAACTGACACTACTCTCATCTACTTCCGGCATATATCCACTTCCGTAAGGCTGGGTCTTCGCCATAACACTATCGCAGCTGTCAGAAGGATAGGGAGGAGACATTTACTCACCTGCTTTGCGACTTTCCTCATATGTTCTGTTGGTATCTTTAAAATGGAATCTTGCGATTCTACTTGAGTACTTGTACACAAGCAGCCACGTAAACCAAAGACTCTTAGGCAGTTCGAAAATTCTAATACGAACAAAAT
The DNA here is from genome assembly GCA_963924685.1 of Dexiosoma caninum. Classification (NCBI taxonomy): domain Eukaryota; kingdom Metazoa; phylum Arthropoda; class Insecta; order Diptera; family Tachinidae; genus Dexiosoma; species Dexiosoma caninum. The sequence continues at coordinate 60,910,678 of OZ004729.1, forward strand.
GTAATACGATGAATCGAGAGAATTCTCGCATTCTATTTCAATAAACATACAGTGGACGTAATGATGAAGTTGTTCCTGCCTTTGAAAACAGCATGTTGGTCCGTTCAGTCGTTCAGTGTAATTACAACTGTCTTTTATTTATTTTATCCTTTATTAACTATCTGATATATTTTGTATTCATAGTACTTTTGGACTGGATTATGAATTAATTCAGCTTTTACTATTATTTACAGTGAACAAATCTTATATCGAATTTTAATCATAATCATAAAAATTTAATTATAAAAAATTTTTTTGAGACTTTTATTAAAAACCATAAATTTTGTTCAATACATTTGTTTTCGAAAATTTACTAATTTATAACAATTTCTATTTTTCTTATTAGTTTTAGTAACTGATAACTTCCCAATAAAGATAAATTTTCAATACAATAGAAATTTTCTGAATTGCTGACATTTCAAGATATTAGCACTTTCCTCAGTGTAACTGAGAATGCTTGATTTGCTCCATTTCCTCAATTACGCCTTCATACACTTCTCATATGATATGTACATATATAAGATAACATACTTATATGCAAACATACACATATGTATATGTATGTACGTGTGTATGTACATATATGTTTAATTTTATTGTATTTTAAATACGCTAGTTATAAAGTTCAGTGCAATAATACGATGTGAATTATATTACAGTTTAAATATTGCGAGTACTTTTATTGTCAGTGATTTCGTAATTTGATTAGGTCTGCTTTGAAGTGTTTCTAGGAATATGTATAGTTTTTCCAGTTATTCCGGTATTGACAGACAACTAAAATACAAAAGGAAATGGTTTCCTACGCACAACTTTGCTTACAGGAAGTTTTGCATAAAAAATATAAGAGGGCATGGTAATGTACATATGTATAGCGTTGTACGAGATATCTCGTAGCAATATTAAAGGAAAAATTAAACTGATTCTCAAGTTACAATTTTTTTAATTAATCAAGTACTTCTGACATAACCTTGTTCACAACATTATACTAATCGCAAATTATATACTGATTCACTGTTAATTGTATATAATTTAATTAAAATTTTGTTTGTTTTAAATAATATGGATAAATAAATAGATCGATTTTGGTCCTTATTTGGCTCAAAAATTTTTTTTTTTTAATTTCTGAAGCAGGACCCTCTTAAATTGTTATTTTTAGCATAAAAATCATCCTGTAAAAGTTTCAAATTGATATTTTAACTTTAACACGTGCCGCATTGGGCTTTAAAAATTATATGTACATACACATGTATGTATGAAAAATCAAATTCCTGGTAGTAAGTTTCCCTCATATAAAGACTGTTTAAGTGGTTTATTCTACAATATGCGCGTTGTTAATATGAATTTATCGAACGCAGCTAATTTAGTTGTAGACGAGTGTTTGATTTTTTGGAAAAAAGCACGGTTCCTACAAAGGATCGCAGTGATTGTGTGAAAAAATTAAAAAAAATATATGAAACATGGCGAAATTTAGAAAAAGCAGTAAACGGCTAAGTGATACTCAGAAATCGAAAGAAAGAATATTTGTTGAAAATTTAAATAACTTGCTCGACATAGCGCATGCAGATGCATTAAATTTAATAGCAATTGAAGAGATAAACATTTTTTGATTGCACAGAGAAAGCCGAATCGGGAAGGTAGTATGACTGGAATCGACTTGAGACTTACTGGAGCAGAAAAACGAAAAGCCGAAAGAAAAAACTTAGAAGAGGCCAAAATAAAGAAGTACCATTCCGAAGGTAACGTCTATGCAGAAAAAAGAACTTGCAGTACAGATTCAAAAACCTCAGATGTTGAAAGAAATATACGTTTAGAAGAATATGAAATACACCTTTCTGATGTAGAAATGACTAGTTCATGCAATTCAGACCTATCTTTTAGCATTTCTCAACAACCATCTACTTCGGCAGATACTCGAGGCAGAAAATTAATTGTAAATGATAGACTGGCAGCTGCTATGGACAAATGTAAAGTAAGCGATAGAGATGCTGTTCACCTACTGAGTGCATGCGTAGAAAGTTTATGTTTGAAACCAATGGATTATGTTATAAATCGGTCTTCAATCAGAAGAGCCCGTCAACAATATCGTGAAGATATAGCTAGAGACATTCAATCTGGGTTTACAGAATTAAATATTGATTTTTGTGTTGTCCATTGGGATACAAAGCTTCTCCCAAACGTGACAGGAATAGATAAACAAGATCGTTTGCCCGTCATTATCAAAGCGCCTTCTACGGAACAGCTCTTAGGGGTTCCACATATTCCTTCAGGATCGGGTAAAGAAATTTCTAGCGCGGTTTTTGATACTTTGGAGAAATGGGGTTTGTTGGAAAAAGTTCAAGCTTTCGTATTTGATACAACATATTCGAATACCGGCTAATTTAATGGAGCTGTCACACTGCTGGAGATGAATTTATACAATTATATTCTCCGTGCGGTCCCGATATTCCGTTATTTAAAAAAATTAAGGCAGCTTTCCTAAAAATTAACTCTCACAATATCTCAGACTGCGACACAAGTAGTGAACTTGTTGGACTTATTGGTGAAAAACGTCAGAAAACACTTTTGTTCTGTCTACAAACCCTAAGAAATGACGATGAGCCTCGTCATGATTACACAGAGTTCTTGGAACTCGTCGTAATCCTTTTGGAGGCATTCCTCCAAAAGGAAAAAAATACGAAAACCTGGCGCTTATCATCAGACCCGATGGATGGCCAAGGCTACTTATTTCATAAAAATATATTTCTCTTAAGGAAAGAATTCCCAATAACAGAAACTGAGGAGACAGCATTATGTAGCATATGTGGTTTTGTTGTAGTTAATTACATAAAACCATGGTTCGGTGCAAATAAAGCCGTTGAAGCCCCATGGAACGATATTTTATTTTTAAAAAATTTAAATAAATATAAAGAAAAAGATGCTGTAGTTGCAGGAGCTTGCTTAAAAAAATTTTTAAATCATCTATGGTACTTAGCAGAAGAGCCAGTTCCCTTCTCCTTGTTTGATGACAATGTACCACTTGAAGTCAAGCTACGAATGTCGGAATAATTGCGGGAATTAATCAATAGGAAAGAAAGTGAAGATGTTGAAGATGACGATTTAGCTCTGAAAAAATATTTGTTACCCTATAGTGAATTGAATTACTTTCTGGAAAAGGATTTACCATGTAGCTTAATCACCTTGTCCTTGTCCTTGATGTTGTTTAAGCGTTTCAAAATAAGCACATCATTTATTGAAACTGATACCAGCGAATGGTCTGGCAATGAATTTTTCAACAAAAGAAAAGAAATATTAACTTCGATAAATGTTGCAAATGACTCCGCTGAAAGGGGAGTCAAATTGATAGAAGAGTTTAACACAGTTTTCACTAAAAATGAGCATCAAAAGCAGTTTATTATACAAGTAAGATAAAACGTTTTCAAGTATTTGTTAATAATAATCAATTTCTTATCAAATTTTTCAGGTCGTGCAAAACTACAGAAATAAATATCCGCAGCATACAAGAAAAGCCATGAGTGTTTCTTTCTAATAAAAGCAAATAAATAAATAAATTATTATATATATGTACCAATGTGTAGTAAATAAAAATTGAGACTTTTATTATAAACATGCAAAAACAATTTAGTCAGGACGCAGAACTATGGCATATGCATATGCCACTCTGCACTTCCATACATATGTACATATGTACTATATAAGTAATTTCAAATCTCAATGCGGCACGTGTTAATGTTAAAATATCAATTTTAAACTTTTACAGGATGATTATTATGCTAAAAATAACATTTTTAGATGGTCCTGCTTTAAAAATGTTTAACTTAGAAAATAAGGACCAGTCTAATGTACATATATATTTGCCGAACCAGCAACACAATTCACTTGCGAAACTGCTGATGTCAGATGCTTTGTCACTTGAAAATAGAACACGCTCTAATCAAAAGTATCGTATTTACTGTACATACAGAAATATCACATGCTACTGTATAGAGGTGTTCAGACTGTATGTACAAATTTACCATGTTAAAAAGTGATTTTCTTTATGACAAATATAATATCATTAGAATGCAGGTTTACATATACATGCATATGTATATACATACGTGTCAAAAATTTACCACGTATTTAAAATGTGGTTGAAAATGTTAATAGTGAAACAGTACTGATTCACTGCTGACTTTGCTACCAGTAATACTGACTAGGCAATGCAATTTTCTACAAACATTTAACAGGTGCGTGTCATTCAGAAAGCAAAAGAAAGAAAGGTAAAAACCGGTTTTGTTCAGGAGAGCCATTTTAAAGATTTAAATATGTGTATCTTTGGTGTACCATCACTTTCATAAAACGCGCATATCTCTGGGAGGGAACACTTTTGGGGCATGGGATCGGTCTCATTCAATGCTCAGATGTTGTCCACATCAATAAAAAAAAAAAGTGAAAATTGCTTTTTTTTACCCTTATGCGCTGTCACATATGTAGACATTAAAACTAGAGATTCAGAAGAACTATGAAATATTTAAATCTCCTTCGGAAAACATTTTCTGAGTTTCTAGATTCGCGAACTTTTAAATTTCTTCTACTTTCCTTAGCTGAGTTTTTATACTTAAGGGCCAATAATTCCCGGTGGAAACTTTTCTGATTGATACTTGTCGCGTCTTGCCGAACAAAACTGCTGCTGAAAGCGGTACCTCCACACCTTCCACATGCAATATAGTCATAAACTTCTTCTATGATATTTTGAAAGGGTATGTTTGAATACACCATTGTTTTAATTCTGCAGAAGATAAAATCTTCGAAAGACTGTACAAAATCTCTAAAGTTTAAACTTTCGCTAGAATTGATTTCATCATTCTGACTATTTCTATTTTTATACAAAATTATATTTTATGACATTTTCTAATAAAAAACAAATTTGTGCGTACCACATTTGCTTTCAATAAAATGAGACAATTAAAAATATCAAAAAAAAATTAGTATAAAGTTTCAGCTGGCAAACGTTTCTCTACACCCACACGGCAAAGTAAAAAGTGTATACGGTTTGTCGACAATAGTACAATTTATTTTAGAAATTTTAGATATCGCAAATAAAAGAATATAAGAGACTTTCCGCGAAGTGGTTAAAAAGAATTACAAACAGATGCAATGCACTTAGTCAGGAGAAAGGGCAAGGTTATTTATTGTTTGAAAATTTTAATGTTTCAAAACCAGTTTCCTGAAATAACCGAATGTGCTGTAAACGGATTGCTTAAAGTTCCTGGTTTTATTATTAATTGTTATTTGGCTTTTTGCTTCAATGCAGATATAACTGACTAAGCGTATTTAAACGATATAGAATTCATAAGGATTTTTCAAAATTATAAATCAATCACCAAAACAATTTCTAAAAAAGCTATTTTCAAGTCTGTACATCATCTGTACTAAGTGTTAAGTTAATACACTCGACCAAGATCTAAAGTCATGCTGGCAGAAAATATGTGTGTTACTTCTACTGCAGAAGAAAATGGGGACGAATGTGAAGATGTTTCAAAAAGAACGTTAAAATTTTAACAGCTATTAAAAGTATTATTATATATCCAAGTATTTTGAATGATATTGAAGCATATAGAAAAGCAAAGGAAATTATTCAAAGAATAAAAATTATTAATGACTGCGCCGAACAGGGATAAAATTAATTCAAGTTTATCAGGGCAAAATTGAAAAACATGAAAACCGGAGGTACTATCTATTCAAAGTAATTATATGTTCTGTTAAAATCTTATAATACAGGGTGGCGCAGAATGAGCCATATGATTTGAATTCTTTATAACTTTTTTAATTATTATTTTTTCTTTGTTTTTTTTCATCATTTTGTGAAGAAGACTAGGGGAATTAATTATGAATCATTACACGATCGAACAACGTACAAAAATAATTTAATTTTATTTTCCAAACCAACAGTCTATTGTGTTGACATAGCGTGCATATCGTCGTCATTTTAATGTGCGCATTGCACCCACACCAGATTTAACAGCTTCTGAAAGTTTTTTTTGGGGATATTTGAAAGAAAGAGTGTACGTTAACAAACCAAGAACTATACGCCAACTAAAAACCAACATTCGAAATGAAATCATGGCCATTACACGCGAAATATTAGAAAATATGCTAAAAAGAGCACGTATGTGCAAAGCAGAAAATGGACATCACTTACAGGATATCATTTTTCAAAGCTAATTGCAAAAAACTGCCAAATAATATACTGTATTTAAAAAAAAAATAATAATCGCATAAATGAAAAAGTTATAAACCATTTAAACCATATAGCTCATTCTGCGCCACCCTGTAGTTCCTTAAGGTCATGGTTCACACAATCGCACGATCTGCCAAATATTACATGTGTGGCAAAAAAGTAAAGTAGTGTGTACTAAAAATCCACCTGTTTGACAAATTTTTTTTGGTAAGTCGTGCGATTTGGAAAAATCTATGAAAATGTTCATAAAATAATAATTTTCATGCGATTTAAGCCAAGCAGCTGAGATGATTATTTTGTTGGCAATAAACAAAATAATCCAAAAAATGGAAACAGGTAATAAAAAGCAGTTTCTAATTACACATATAATTATGTATTTAATTATTTATATAATAGTGTGGCATTAACGAAGCGTTTACGTCTGTAACTCGTTTTACGGCCGTTTTATAGTTTCATCCTGGAATAGTAAACCGACACAGAAAATCGTATGATACGTTGTTAGCATACGATGTCTATACAAGATGTATTCAGATAGTTCTAGGGTTTATATCGTTAAATATCGTAGATAAAGTGAATTAGTTGCTTACCTTATACCTATAGACATTAGGAAAATATTACATAAAATAAAAGAAGAAATTGGAGTACCAAAGCATTCATTTAAAACATATTTCATTTAGCTCTAGGCAGTTATTCAAAAATGTCCAACTTATTTCAGCTTTAAGAGAATAATAAGAGAATGTTTTGTTCTTTATAGCGTTCTTTAATAATTTGACACATTTGAACTTTCTCCTCAGTGCGGCATTGATTCGAGTAGTCCGATGTAGCTGCAATTTTCAACATTTTTACAGGCTGTCTCAAAAGGAGCGAAGGTGTTTGAATTACTTATAACTTTTTTATTATATTTTTTTTTTGTTTTCATTATTTTGTAAAGAAGACTTGGGGAATTTAAAATGGAACAGTATACAATTGAATATCTTGCCAAAATCATTTAACTTTATTTCAGAAGAAAATCGTGATTTGAAATTGATTTGAATTGAATGGGTTCGTTAATAGACAAAAAGGGCTACGGAATATTCAAGAGTAGTTCAACAGCTGGAATTACACCAACTGAAGTGTACCGTCTAGTGCGGTGTTTCGTCGGAAAGGATAATTGGGCCCTATTTTTTTTTAAAATGAACACGGTGTTTGATATCGGAGAATGTTGGAAAATTTTTTAAGACCAGCCGTGGAAAAACATCTGCAATTATAGTTCCAACAGGATGGAGCCACAGCGTACACTACGAGGGATATAAAGTTTCTTTGAACTCAAACCCCTTCGGTCATTTGGGCCACCTTGTATTTTAGACTACGTGGTACTATAATTCGCCTTTAGAGCATGACCCTTCAAGGTACTCGCACTTGTTAAATATGACATCGGGTATATATAGTGAAAGATATAAATTTGCATTCAGGTGAATACAACAGCAACTACAACAACAGTAGGAAAATCTTTATTCTGTTGCGACTGGAATTAAAAATAATATTTTACGCATATAAATGAGTAAATTAGCACGTTTCGTTGCATCTCTTATTTTTTTATTATTAAAATTAAATTTATAATTTCCATAAAATCTCTCGTTAATAAAATACACACACAAAATGATTGGCCTTAAGGTAACACACAAACAAATGATATGGTTATGTAAGAACAAAAGACTGTCGATAACGCACCAAGTTGTGTTGAAAGGAATAAACATGATCTCTTTAAACAAAAAGGAGTAACACAATATCCAAGTTTATACTTAAAACAACAAATGCTTTGAATAATGCCAAAACAAAAATTTTATTTCATTATGAATAAGAATACAATGAAGAGGCAAGGCATTTCAGAGTGATGGAAGTTTTAGCAGGGGGTTGATTGCAGGCGTTAGATAAGTTTAAGTCCATGTTAACAATGGAATATAATTTTCATTTACTCATACCAACACTGTGACAGGCTACAGTAAATGTAAAAATGTTTCTTTTATAAATTCATTCACCGGCAGGATGGCTGCAATTTGTTTGATAATAAATCTCAATTTTGTGAGTTTATTTTCTGTGTGATGCAGTGATGGGATTTGCAAATTTCTCGCTGAAATGTGCTGAAATTGCTTTGCACATTACAAATTATTATTTTTACATATACATATATGTATGTTTTTAAATTCAAATTCGAATTTTAAAATCAGTTTGAGAATTTTTCATATCAAATTCAGGCTGTCTGTAAAGTCAGTGAAATGGGTTTCAAATATTAGAAAATAATAAAAATAAATTGAGCCACATTAACATCAGTCCAATGAAATTTCTTTTCTCAGAAGAGTTGGAAGAGGAGAGAGATTGTGTTGCCTGTAGTGTTGCCGCTTCTTCCATAATTCCCCAAGAGAATGTAAAGAAGCAATTTCGAAAATAAATTCAACATTTTATAGCTCTTATTTATATATATGAACTACTTACCGAGATATTAATTTCGTTCAGCTAGTTTGGTTAAATATTACATTGCGCAATGCTCAGGTGATACACCGTACAAATACAATGCATTGTGCTGGAAGTATTTGGAAGGGGATGGTACGGAAGAAGGGGAGGAAAAGATACTGGTGATGAGTCATAGTTGAGTGTTTTGTTCATTTGTAAATCACATTTGCTGTGTCTGTGGTGTTTATTATTATTATTATTATTATTATTATTATTATTATTATGGAACCAGGAGTACTGTGACCAAGAATATCTATTGTGCCAATCCCCTCATATTAGACTCATGTCCTAAGGCTTCTAAGGAATCCATGCTTTATTTGGGGTCTGGTGTTCCACATATTATGTGGAAGCATCCAAATTCTACCCAGATGCCGAGTGCAGGCAGGACAGTCTCAAAGAACGTGTTCAGAGTTTTCAGTGTGTTTTGTTGACGGAGTAATATTTAAGGTAATTCAATTTAAGACACACTTTATTTATTATTTTACTTCACAGATGGTTTTATTGTTTTAATGAAGACGAAGAAGGACGGTGTCAACCGTACGTTAAAAAAATTTTTCGGTGGACTTGTAGCTACGATCTTTTGACTGTAGAGTTAACACGCTTACTTATCAGACAACAGCAACCACAAAAGTGCCGAAACATTTTTCTTATACCATATATTTCGAACATTTGCTAATCTGTCATAACTCTGTAAAACTAAAGCTGCTTTGTAAAAAATGCTTATACCTAAACTATGAAAATTACGATATATGTACGTAATCCTTGTTTTATTACTCCCAACAGGGACTTACGAACTTTGACAGTTGATAACGCCCAACCTGTTGAAGTTACATCTGTCAAATTAGTTGTCAGTTAATCAGTCTGCTTTGCCAAATCCATATTTCTTTGAGAACGACCTTTGCCATGCCATCACCATCAACGGTCTGAATTTGATGATCTGGATACCAACGACATGTGGTTTCAACAGGACAGCGCTACGTGCCACACAGCTAATGCTACAAGGGATATTCTGCAGAGGATGTGAAGTGGCCTCCGAGAACGTGCGAATGGACGCCGTTAGACTTTTTATTGTGGGGTTTTTTTGAGTCGCAGGGAATGCTACGAACCACAGCGGTCCTCAAAGCCAACATAACCCATACCATCGAAGCCGTGCCGGACATTTGAACGATGTTATATTCCACACTTAGTGGTCTCAATAGCTCTTTCAAACGAATGATAAGTTTCAATGATATCTGACACACACTTTGTTTTATTTATTTAAAGATAGAAAGCGCTTAATGAAAGAAAAATTAGTATCCTTTGCAAAAATCGTTTTCTATATAAGATTCCCTTTTAAAAACTGCGCTTTTTTTAAATAGCTATATATACTCATGGATTGTTATGTTTTTGTTTGATTTTTCGGGTTTGTGTTCGGTATTCAACTTTAATTCTTGATTGACTAGTTGAATTTTGAACATAAGAATCTGAAGTTTGTAGTCAGAAAATTCAATTTTATTGAGTTTGATTATTGTTTAATTTTTCGATACTTTATGAGAATAAGGTATTTAATAATACATTATATGTATTTTTATATTCGGGAATAATGCACAATTCTGAAATAAATCATATATATATAAAGATATTCCCAAAGTAAATTCGTTTAATATATAAAATCTATATATGTTATTTTAGAAAAATTATAATTTTTTTGTACTGCGACGTAAAAATTAAAATGCGAAATTCTTTTAATCAATTAAAATATATCGTTTAATTTCCTTTTTTCCATTTGTTTGTCTTTTTGGAAAATTTTAGTTCAAGGAAATTTTTTAATCGTGGCAACACTGATTGTTATTAAATGATTGGCGGGGAAAATTTTGCTGTTGCCATCAGCGACTGTCCATTGTTATGCAAAATTCTTTTTAAATTAATATTTTATAAGAAGATAATGCTTTTTATCAGCGACCAAACATAAATGCATGAATGCATATGTAAGGACTGTATCTATCATGGGCTGGTATTGGGAATTTTAAGAGTGCTTTTCATATTCATATAGATGTATTTATGCATGACACCTACATATGTGCGTCTACGCAGCGTAAAATAATTGGTGCAATAATTGGTAATAATTGGTAAAATTTTGGTGCAATCAAGAATGATAGAAATTGAGATTAGGCCATGCGCATGTTTTCCCGTTAGATGACGTAGTTTAACCCAAGCAAGGGTTGCCTATTCCATATATTTATTTCCAAATCATTTAGGGCTGTGTTTATATTAAAAACTTTTGTTAGTATGATTAATATTAATGATCCAAAATGAAAATATTTTACATTTAGAAGATGAATATGAATGTCATATGTGTAGTGTGTTGAATTTCAAGGAACTATGTATATATGTAGATATACTATAGAATGAATTTCGAACCAATCAACATTATATTGAGCTCTCATATTTTTTTCACCTGACATAAAATTGATAATGTCGTTACGAAAGCCAGAAACTTTTTGACTCCCTTAGCTTAGAAGCTTCCGGAATCTAAGGTAAAAATGTAAATATCTTTCTTTTTTTAACTAATTGTAATCTTCAGTTTTTAAAACTTTAGTTTTGTTGTAGAAGATCACACAAATATTAAATAAATTTTAATAATTCTAAACGAAATGCATACCACAAAACTGTAAAAAACAATAAACGATCAAGGACAACGGATATTTTTAAACTCAAGAAAAAAGGGGAAAATATCTGCTCACAACACAACCAACCAAGTCTTGCACACCAGAGGAAACAGGTAGCTGGCCGACAAACGAGTTTACGTTGTTATGGTGTCTCCCGCTAATTCTCTTTGTTATACTGCCTCCCATTATTCCTTATTTACTTTTTTCAAAACTTCCAAAGAATTATAATATACATTTTTCATTTTGTAATTATTTTCATTTCCTAAGAATTTTAATATTTTTATTTGCATTTATTTTTAATATCTTACCAATCATAATTATTTCCTTTTCAAAAGAATTTTAATATTTTACCAATTACTTAATAATTTTAATATTTTGCCAATTGCATTTATGTTTCCAAAAAAATTTTAACATTTTCTTTTGGGCGCATTTCCGCAAAAAAATGCAGCAACATCACTCCAGACAAATTTCCAAAGAATAAAATATGGGAGTAAATAACTTGCTTACACTTGCTTTACACTTAAAAACAGTAGATAGCAAATAAAATATTTCAATGTCTGGTGAATAATAGCTTAGTCTCTCTATGTACACTTTACTGAAATACTAATATTTTGTTTATAATAATATTTACTTATTATTATAAAATTAACAAAAAATCAAAGGAACTTGAACCATAAATAGCTATTATTTAGTGTTTCAATACAATTTATATAACATATTAATAATAAATTTAAATTAAATACGTCATCGAACGAATATTCTTCTTCAGCTTCTCAAGATTCGTTCGAGATAGCATTATATGTATTTTCTTATCGCATTTTTTAATGAGATCGTTCGTTATTTTAAAACTTTCGCAACAAGTATTCAGCATTTTTAGACCACACCAAATAAAGGGTGTCCCAACAAGAACGCAAGATTTAAATTTGGCGCCATTCGAAGTGTCATTGTTTGACATGTGAACAATTGTTATTGTTTGCTAGTAGAAGGTACGAGGTTAGTAAAAATGGTGCGCTAAACGAATGAACAACGCATTCTTATTGTGAAATTGTTTTACCAAAATGGTGAAAGTTTTGCGGCTACAGTTCGCAAATTGGGATCAATTTGGGGTCACAATAATGCTCCAAAAGAGTCAACTGTAAAGAGATTAATGGATAAATTTGCCGAAACTGGGTCTGTTAGTGATGTAAAGACAACAACGCGCCTTCGACCAGGTCGACCGACCGAAAATGTCGCAGCTGTACGTGATGATGTCGCTCAAACTCCATCCACCTCAATTCGACACCGAGCTCAGCAAATTGGTGTCTCCAAATCCACTATACAGCGAATTTTGACGAAAGATTTGCATCTTCATGCATACAAAGTTCAATTGACTCAGGAACTGAAGCCAGCTGACCATAGACAGCGAAGGGAGTTCGTTAATTGGGTATTGGAGAGACAACATGAAAATGCTGATTTTGCCGATAAAATCATCTGCAGTGACGAGGCCCATTTCCATCTTGATGGCTTCGTCAATAGGCAAATTGTCGCATTTGGGGTGAGGAAAATCCTCGAGTGATTCACGAGAAGCAAATGCATCCTCAACGTGTCACTGTGTGGTGTGCATTTTGGGCTGGAGGAATCATTGGACCTTTTTTTATGAAAATGAGGCAGGTCAAGCGCAAACAGTCAATGGTGTTCGGTATCGTGAAATGATAACCAGTTTTTTCGTGCCTAGAATTGAAGAAATGAATGTGGAGGGCATGTGGTTTCAACAAGACGGCGCCACATGTCATACAGCCAGAGAAACAATTCAATTTCTGCATCAGTCATTTAAATCTTGCGTTCTTGTTGGGACACCCGTTATAAAGTAGCAAAATTTCGTTTTTACGAGATTCATGCTACTAAAAACCCTTTCAACTTCCGCGTAGATAAATGACAAAACCAGGAACTGCATTGCAAAAGTAGATATTTCACATGAATTTAGTGCATTTTTATATTCATATACATTTATACAGAAATCAACTGTTGAATTCATATTTAACTATTCATATGAACTTAGTTTCGGTCACTGGTGTTCCAAAGTTGTAATTTCTTCTACAGGAAATTAATAATTTTTTCTTTAAAATGTTCGTTTAATTTGCATTTATTAGTTTTTAAACTGTTTTCTACGCAAGAAAAGTTAGTATTTGTTAAATTATGAAAATTGTTTGGCAATCGTTGTCTGAGTTGGCATATTAATTGAGCTACAAAATCTCGGCATGTAATTCGTTTTTCTCTCCGATTACAAAAATTTTTCAAAATCGTAATTGAAATATGGCGTTGTGGAAAGAAATCAGTTAAACATGAATTTAGTGGATCAAACGGGTCAGATTTCAAAACAATTTGATATGAAACATTTTAACATTAACATTTTTTTCTGACAAATAATCATTGTGATGGCATTTCATTCGCTTTATTGCCGAGCATACAGATTTGAATGTGTAATCAACAAAAAATTGTGATAGATTTTCAAATTAAGATTACTATTTTGAATATTTTTAAATTAAATAATTCTAAAAAATGCTAAATATATAGTTATGAAATGCAACAAAATAGAAAATTGCAGCTAAATCAGAATAAAAACCTAAGTTTGCTGCGAAAATGCCAAAATGGCTTCGCTGCACTCATGCAACGATTGCCTACTCATTGAGATACACTAGATGGAGATCTTATGGCGGCCGAATATCCTTACCGTATATGCAAGTAATCTTGTGATTGTATTGAAATGCATTGGAATCGATAATGCTATGAGTTTGCTCAAAAGTTTCTATCAGTCACATCTTTTTGTGTTTGTTTAATAGTTAATTTTAATTGTGTGTTAAAAATTTTCAATTATTGAAAAGCATTAACGCGTGACATAAAACCATAAAACATTTCGATACATCTGATGTAAACAATTTTTAACAAGAGGTGTCAGAAAAGTGTTTGCAAATATTTAAGTAAAAATATATTCTGTGTATGTCAAAAAACACTTAAAACAATAAATATAAATCAATTAATTTAATTCATTTTAATTATTGCAATTAAAAAAAATAATTAAAAATTTATCAAAAATTAAATTACATTTTTAATTGTTAACGTTAAAAATTAAAATAAAAATTAAAAGAAAATGTATTCAAATTAATTAAAAACAATTCTATTAACATTTTAATTGTAGCTATTAAATTTTTTTTAGAAATTTTAAAAATATTAAAATTTTTAATTATTATTATTAACAACGTAATAGAAATATAAAGTCAACAATAACAATTTAATTGCTACTATTAATTTACAGGTGGAAATTTAATAAGTTTTTTAATTGATATTACTACATTTTTAATTAAAATATTTTTATAGGTATATACCTAACTGAAATTGAAGTTGTTTAAAACTGTTTGAGGCTACATATGAAAAGTAGTTCACTTTACTGAAATCCTCTGTAATGTAATACAATGAATGTAAATTAAATTAATTAATTCAGCATACGACATACACAGTCCCTTTGCAGAGGCTGGCGATCGTACTTTATTCTACAAATTTTATAAAAGTGAAAGTTTGGATGTTTGTTCGACCAACACGGAAAAACCGCTAAATGGATTTGGATTTGAAAAGAAAAGAAGTCGAAACGCACCTGGTAAATCTAGTATATACATATATATTTTAGTACTATATATAAATCACTAGATACATAAATGTTTTCAACTACATCTTGCAAAAAAAATTAAAAAAAAGCACTTCATAAACTGCAGTATACTTTGATTATTAAACGAACTGCCTATAGTGTAATACTTATGTGCCTGTTAAGTTTACAGAATTTTCCGTGGCTATCGGGAATATTAAATGTGTCCTTTGCAAAAATGCTCTCATGTGCGCACATGTTCTCTATACACATGTATCCTGGGCAATCTATACCCACAATTAAATTAACAAAAATAAGAAAAAAAATTATAATTCCAACATGTATGTAGCACATTCATACATTCGTGTATTAAATAAATAAATCTTTTTTCAATTAAAGTGCTACAAGAATACGAATTCTTAACAGGTGTTGATTGCATAATATCTTATTCTCACTTTGTAAACGTCAAACAATAAGAAAAAACAACAACGAGAGAAATCCTTGTTTGATTGACAGGACTCCCCCCAAGAGAAAAGTGCAAAAATGTACGAGCATTTTTATAAAAATTGATTTCGTCTTACGCACAATTTCATTATTATTCTTTGCAATTTAACGCAATTGCATGGGAAAACAAAGGCACTATTCCCAACGAATTCAACTCGATTGGGTTGCAATGAATGTGATGCATTGTGATGTGCTGCTTTTTTCTTTTCTTTTTTTGAAAATCCTTATCAACATTGAAAACAAAAGGAAATCCACACAATTACAGAACTACAATGCGAAATTGAAAAAATTTGCAGACGCACACACGCGCACACGCACACACACACATTCATACACGTATATAGACGGCAATACAGTTTGAACAATCCGGCCAACAGAGCCCAAAAGTAACTGTAAATGATTAAGTTATCAGCCTCTGGGTATTAATATGTTTCAATTGTTTCTGTACTAGTTGTCGTTTTAGTGTTGAGCAAAATTTTTGGTAGCTCAACATTTTAGTTTCGTTTTTTTTAACCGTGTCCCTTGTTTTTTTATCCAGCAGAGCGAGTACGAGTAATTTGTTTTTCCTCTGGGCCATTTTGCTTTACCTCTATATGCAGGAGATTTTCATCATATAAATAAAATAGAGCACAGCAATTCGCATGTTGAAAATAAAACTATTTAACAATTGCAAATTTAAAATTTAACGAGTCGAGTTGTACCCGCCAGCCATTTCGTTTGTTCTTGTTCATTTAAAGGTTTGTTTTTATCTTTTTTTTGTGTTTGTTTGGATGCACTCAGCCCATTTAAGATACTTACATGAGCTCAAAAACTATTGCACATTTGTTTTGCCAAGATGGATTAAATCGCTGTGGTGTTTTTTACGTACAATATTTTCCGTTTATCGAATCACTTTTTTGTTGCCTAATTGTACAACCAACAATATTTTTAGGATTTAATATTTTTTAAGAGTTTTTGAAATTGTATCTCAATTCGTTGTGGCGGTTGTGATCTCTTTGCAAAAGAGATTTATCTTTTCGTTTTATTCA
The DNA here is from genome assembly GCA_963924685.1 of Dexiosoma caninum. Taxonomy (NCBI): domain Eukaryota; kingdom Metazoa; phylum Arthropoda; class Insecta; order Diptera; family Tachinidae; genus Dexiosoma; species Dexiosoma caninum. The sequence goes on from OZ004729.1 coordinate 60,927,223, forward strand.
CGGTAGGATTGATCATTTCATCGTTATATTGTATTAATGAAGATTCTTTAACGCTTTATTTAAGAAGATTTACATGATCTCATGAGCCAGACTGTTGTTGTAAGGAGAAGTTGTTCTTTCGGAACGTGCATTGAAATATTGTGTTGGTGGTCCGGCATGCCGGTTAAGGGAAACTGTTTAAATAAAATTTAATAGTTCGCATACCGACCCACAAATATGACTGATATTCACATCAAAATAAGAATACGGATTAACTGCATTGGTAATAGTAATGGTACGTTGGGTAAAGCACCGCGACCAGTTTGATCTATTGTACGCTCTTCTTTGTTATTCATTGACTATATTAAGGAATGGGACCAGCTCCATCTGTGGGATCATTGGGAAATCCTCTTCATGCCGCCTGTAGTATCTTTCTCTTATTTACCAGTGTTTCGCTAACTGATATCAAGTGTTCCATGAAATCCTCTTCTTCGCTGCAGAATATGCATGTGCTGGTGCTAGGAAGTTCCATTTCTTGCATATGTTTGTTGCACGTTAAGTGCCCTGTGAGTGCTCCAGGAAGTGTTCTAATGTTCCACTTATTCTGCCGAAGAGCAATGTTGGCCTTTCTATTACGGAAGTTGAAGAAAATTTTCGAATGGTCCAGAGCATTTATATCCGACCAGTTATCCTCACTGTGAATTCTGGTTTGGACTTTCATCTCGTTGTGCCTTTTATGTCATGATTTTACGCACCGACTGGCTGTCCGGGAATTTATTAATCCTAACTGCTTCGTATCTCTTTTTGATATGATAATCACAGCCTCCCATATGACATACAATTGTGGTATCCTTAATTAGTGGTATCGCTTCCCGCTCCCTACTCCATGAAGCTATTTGAATCCGTCTGTGTACCACTTGTGTGAGGCGTCTTGCAGCTAGTTTGGATCTTTATCCCAATAAATGACACCAATTTAACTGTTATCTCTTCGCCTTAAAGAGTTCTCAGCAAAAATAAAACAGAAAATTCAAATTAAAAATGTTTCTCAAATTAATTTGATTTGTATCTGAAAAAATTTTTCAAATAAAATTTTTAGTATAAAAGAAAATAAAAAATGTGGGATTCAAAAATATAAAATAATTATTTGTACTATACATTATATTTTCAACTAACACTATTTTTTAAATTTTAAATACTGTTTACATATGTATATAAATAGAAATATTTATAACATTTATATTTTTTAATTATGTCCTCACTTGGAGTCCAGTCGCCTAACTTTGCTTTGATTACATTGAGAGATGAAATCAAGGAGTTGCAAGTCTCTACATTCAGTCTATTAGAAAGTTTATTTTTGAGTGTTAATTTTCAAAATGCGTTGAGCGGAAGCACTACTATTGGATCAAAGAATCTTAAAACATTTAATGTGTTAGTTCTTAGTAGAAGTTCGTCTGTAACATTAAATTTGTAAAATATCAACGGTCAATTAAAAAGTGCTGAATTCGTTTAACCAACCGACTTAACCGACATTTTTCAGTTTTTATTGAAAATCTGTCACAATCGAACTAAAGTTTTTTCTATTTGATTTTTAGTATAAAATTAAAATAATATTTTATAGCATATATAAATATAATAAGTATAGAAAACCTAATTTTTGTTGTTAAATTGCGTATTTCCAAAAAATTTGATATATGTATGTATTTATATGAAATTTCAAAGTCTAAATTGTCAATTGTCAATTGAAATATTGAAAATAAATTGTGAAGAGACTACCAATAAAAAATTGTTTACTCTGGTTATAACGAACTTTGCTTATAACGAAGAAAATTGACTGGTCCCTCGAAGTTTTTTATAAACTACTCTGTAAAGCTTTTATTAATTGTGTTATTAACAATGAGATTTATAAGCATAAAATACTCATCGAACAAATTTGAATATGAAAGAGAGGATCAGGAGGAGGAGGTTTTTAATTGGGTGTGTTATTGCTCATTAGGAGAGTATTTTTCTGCAGTTGTTCCTTGGTGTGGTGCGTATGTATTTCTTAAATTATTTGAATGAATTGAGATAAAACACACTGTTTTCTTTTTCCATTAGATAAGTGAAAATACGATTACAGAATTTAAAAACCCTACAAATTTAAACAACAGAAAATAGAAAGAATGCTGTCATTAAAAATTACATATAAAAATATGTGACAAATCAGCTCTTATTGAAAAAAAATAATAATAAAATCAATACACCTTAGTATTTAATTAAGAAAATTTATGTTCCAAATGTTTATTTAAAAGGAAGACATCAAATAACTCAAAGTGAGTGAAAACTCCTTTCACTCAATAAGTTTGCAAAAATGTACTGCCTGTTTTTCGTTCAGTTATTTACAGATATTGAAAGCTACAATAAAAAAGACTCAAATCTGTTTGGGTGTAGCTAGTTTACCCGGTGTGCTTCGCTGCCTCACACAAACTTCTCTAATCTCGCCCACTTTTGTATTGATATTGTTACGGTAAGCCTTCTGCATCAAATGTGAATACTTTTATTGTTGTATCAAATAAAAACGTACAAAACATCATTTTGCTTAAAAGTACCTATTTCACTTAATTTCAGGTTTCCTTCTCAACAAAGGTACAATTTCACTCCATATATTTTCGAATTTCAAAAAAGTAAGATCGCAAACTTGAAATTTTTTTTAGAAAAAAAGATTACGAAAAAAAGATATATGGTTGCAAAGAGAAATATCAAAATAGTTTTTTTTTAGTTTTACCCGCGTACATATCGCACCCTAAATACAAAAGTGACACAACTCAAAATTTTCCAAAATGTACTTTTTTCCGTAAAATAATTCACAGTACACATCTCTAACTACTTCAAAAATTTCTTTCTCATCACTGTTTTCTTTAACTGGAAAAATACCGTTATGTCTGTTTTTATGTTAATTGCATTGCTTACGCACGATCGACTAAAAAGACCTATTTTTAGTTGCGTCAATGTTCTCAAGAAGTGCTGATTACTTTTGTTACACATATATATACAAATATAATATAAAATTAAAAAAATTTTAGCAAAACCTTCTTCGAAATAGACTTCTTTCATAATGGAACCAATTTTATTTTAAATATTACAATCATTTTTGCATAAACAGTTTTTTGCCTCTCCTGAAAATTTGAGAATTTTGAGTTGTGCCGCTTTTGTATTTAGGGTGCGATATATGGAAAGAGTACAAAGCACATGTCCGCTTATTTTTCAGCGGCATTTATATGCCAAATAGTTTGCAGTTTTACTACTTAATCTTAAAGATGAAATTCCATGGATAAATGCGTATTTTATTGCTGATTTTTTTTTTTATCTGGGACCAGCACTCAGGAGGTGACTCCTACACATGTGACCAATGACTATGCCTTCGACACTGAAATCTTCCGACAACAACTGACACACAAATGCACATCAGAAAAATGCGAGAAGTTTTTTTTTTTTTTTATAATTTTTAGTCTGAAACTGGAGTTGAACCCAGGTCTGTTTTTTGGTTTTGTAGTCAACGTGCAGACTACCATCCATCGTGCCATCGCCACCCTCAGTTAAAGTACCAACTTTTGACATTTTTTATCCAAAATTTGCGTAGTAAAACGGTGTGATTTTTTGTTGTGTTTAACTGCGTGCATGCATATTTTGTTTTCATTTTTATTAGATAAATTAAGTGAACGAGCATATTAAAAAGATATATATGGGAATTACTGTGCACAATCAGCATTAGTCAACAAGTGAATTCTGAGGAGACAAGTGTTTATTTGAGATACAAAAATAAAAAAATTAGCGAAAAACCTAAAAAAATGTTGTGTAAAAAAAGCCAAATATATTTTGCTGTTTGTGGCAAATTTAAGATCAAGAAAAAAAGGCACTACTTCACTATTTCACATATTCATCTGAATTTCCAGAGAGTCGTTTAGTAGTCCCGAATTGTTACCTAATTATTCGATCTGGTCCTTCGACCTGCTCTTCCCAACCACTATATAACTTCAAATAGGCAACTCAACGTGCAAACCAAATGTCACCGTAAAGCTACAAAAAACGAATATTTTGATGCATTTGTGGCTTACGCCATTTTTGCGTGATCAGATCTTTCAAACAAAGGCTTACACCATTGTTTGCTGTAAGTATTTCATACATTTAAAGGAAAGACTCAAATATTACTTAGATTTTATGGAAGTAGAAGATATTGTAAATAGTTTATTTTTACTAAATAAACCAAATCCGTCTGAAGAATAAAAGAAACATTTAGTTGTCATAGAAATTTGACGGTCCCCAACTGCTTCGTTATAGAGAAGTTCGACTGTATACCAGGGCACAACTGTTGTACCTTTAGATGTGCTATAAATGTTTGTTTTATAAATTAAAAAAAAAAATTTCGAATTTTTTATTATAATTAATGTGTATAATGATAATTTTCCATAACCGGTAAAAAAAAAGCAAGTTCTGAGCGACAGCTATGTTTCGAACTCATTAACAAAAATTCGCTATTCTACGCCATGCTCTTTGCTACCTCATTGAACATGTTTGAACATATTTGAACTTATTTTTAAAATAAAAACTCACATTCAAGGCCATTGTCTCGCATATATGTATAACACGTCATTGTAGCCATTTCAGCATTTTCACTGTTAAATTAAATATTTTCTTTCGTTAAGCCGATGCTACACGCGTTACTGTCTAAAAAGAAGACATTCCACTGTTCATGCGACTCACTTTTTGGTTTCAAAGATCAACTGGAATTGGAACAAATCTCTGTATACGGGTGCTTGTCTCATAGATTTTGAAAAAGCTTTTGATAACATATGGATTCCAGGGTTGATATATAAACTTATAAAATATGAACTTCCTTTTCACCAAATTGTTTTGATCCACAACATGCTGCATAACAAAGGCTTTCTTATATCGAATAATAACCAGATAGGTAAAAAAAAATTCACTATAGTAAACGGTCTACAACAGGGAACAGTAATCGCTCCAATTCTTTTCAATTTATTCCTTTTGGATTTATTAAAACAAATTAATAATAACATTGTTGCATTTGCCGATGACATAATAATTTTTCATTCAGATGACAAAATTATGAAAATTAATTCCAAATTACAAGAATTGTTTCACATTGTAGAAAAATATTCCAATGACTGGAAAATGAAAATAAATATTGAAAAATGCGAGACTATCCTATTCCGTCCACCTGTTGGTAAGTGCAACTACAATATAAGGAAACACTGGAAAGAATTTTGAGTCAAGTCAGGATCTAATACTAACATAGCAAACAAGGAAATGGTAAAATATTTGGGCATTCACCTTGATAAATTTCTATATTACAACAAGCACATAGACTTACAAATTACAAAAGCTAGAAAAGCTTTTTTTATGCACAAACAATTATTATATTCCAAATATATAAGCCCTTCAATTAAAATAATGCTATATCAATCCTTAATTAGACCAATATTAACATATGGATGTCAAATTTGGTTCAATATTGCACCATCATATAAGGAGAAAATGAGAGTTTTCGAGCGGAAATGTCTTAAAGCTTGCACATCTCCCTTTAGATCACCTAATAGCGACTTTAGGAAATACATCTCTAATGGAAGACTATATGATACTGCAAAAATAGGTAGAATAGACAATTTCATTATTCATTTGATAAGAAACCACATTTTAAAGACATTCGAGTGCGATGTGAATAACCTCGTCATGGCCCCCTATTATGTTAACGATGAATATATCGAAACTATTCGTAAAAGTGGGTATGTGTCTCCGGAGGCATTTTTGTACCTGGATAGTCAAGGATATATTCAAAACGGTATGGGCATCCCGGTGTTATACCACATTTATAGGCGAGCCAATGTTAAGGCCATAAATAGCAAGCAGATTACTAATGTTAACAAGAGATATGATACAAGCCTCTATTTGAGGGATAAGAACATGTTGCCAAACTTGAATACTAGGACCGATATCGTAGCTAAAAAATTTCTCTTTTTTTTTTTTTTTTCTCTTTTACTCTTTGACTACTTTCACTTTTATTGTCCCAATATTAAGGTGGTTTTTTTCAGTTGTTTTTCCTACATTAGAAATTTAAATTATCTATGCACATTCATACTATAGTACGACATTAATTAATTACCAATATTCTCAAAAAGAACATATATTTTCTAAATGTAAATGTACTAGAGTGCTCGAATATGAGACAGAATGTACGATATACTATGTAACCTACTGTTTGTTTATTTATAGTGTAATTTGTTATAATAATATTTGTTAAATAAACGTTTAAAAAAAAAAAAAAAAAAAAAAAAAAAAACAAGACATTCAGCTTTATGATTAAGTAATAAACTATGAACTATTTGCTGCTTACTATTTGTTATATATTTTTTGAATTAAAAAATTTGGTAATTTTTCCAAAAACAAGTTTATATCACTTGTTTATCAATAACTCCAAATCTAATGGCCAAAAATGTAGTAAAGAAACTTATAGCTGGCGTAATTTAAAATTTTTTTACGTATTTCATTACAAGGTTGAATAAGTATTTCCAAACTTACGACCAGTTGTAGGCAGCTTCCTTTTCAAAAAACCCAAAATTTAGAAAAAAAATTTTTTTTTTAGTTAGGTTACCACAGCGGATTGAAAAAAGTGGTTTTAAAAGCCCTTTTTGCTGTTGACCTGAATAATTGAATCGCAGCTTTCTCCCTCAAACATATTCAAACCTGCTCCCAATAACTCCAATTGTGTCAAAACTCGTCATTACACTCTACAAGTTTCAACATTTCCAATTATAATTAAAAAATTGACAACTGCTTAAATTTTACGTTCTCAAAAGCATGTAAATTTTTAAAATAAAACTTGAAAGACTAAACATTTTAATAAAAAAATGTTGACAATTAACAATGTAAACGTAAATTTTGGCAAATAATGTAATTTATTTTCATTGTGTGTAGAAATTTTAATGTATAATAGTTGTTTGAAAACCAATAACATTATTTCCAATTTCCCCTTTATTAAATATTAATTAAAGATTCAATAACTTGATTATCATTTAAAGTTTTAACTTTAAATTCTTTCAAACCTCTGGCGCAAGTTCATCAATTAGAAAAGCAAAAAAAAGAAAAAGAAAACGAATACAAACTAAACACATTGAATCAAATTGACTCTACTACCAACTACAAAGCGCAAATTGTCTGCTTCTTGTTACTAAAAGAACCAAAAGAATATAAATTTACATGTAAAACAACAATTAATGAAATGATGTACGGCAAGAGATATATTCCGTTGCAATGACAGACATTCTGACGTGCTATGGCTTGAGCAATGTCGGTGCCCATTTCCATTTGAAGATGCAACACAAGCAGTCTGCCAACCAGCCATTTAAAAATTACCATGATAGTGATGATGATTGCTGGTGCTCTCCAAGATCACATGCTGAAATTAACACAAGACATCGTACATTTCCAATTGTAGGAACAAAAAAGATCCATTACTTCACGTCTTATTTGTTTAACCCCAAACAAATTTAAAACACAATACACATGCTCTGAAATCCTCGAAAACACCATAATTTCATTTCTTCCATTCCATTCATCATATGGATTGTGTTCTTTTGGAGTTGAGTTGTTGTTACGCGCAAATTATTAGGCTGCTTTAAATAAGTAGATCTGTGAACAGCATCTACAATATTGCCTTCTTGCAGATCGTCTAATTGTTGTTGATGTTTTGACAAAATGGAATTTGTACCATTCCGTTCCGAGTACATTTTAGTTCTGGTTCTACAAAATGTTTATCAATTGTTTGATTGATTGATGGGTGAGTAGATTTATTTTCGATATTTTAAATTTTATTAGTTTTTTTTGTAGGAGGATGGAAGGGGAAGCTACTTCCGTATAAAGTTTGTTGTTTTCTAGAGGTGTATTGGTTTCCTATCGTGTCCCATGTTGAACAGATGTTTTATAATATTTGTCTTTTGTTTATTTGATTTTCGTAAGATTTTTAAATATTTACTCTAGACTTTTATGATCGACATTTGGATACTGTGACGTAAAGATTTTACAACGAATCTTAATTGATAATTAACAATGAAAAAGTTGTTTCATTTTGTTGAAAGTAAATATTCTTTTTTTTAATCTTGAACTAGGACTGCGGGGTTGACCCCTACCCCCTCCACATACGATGCATTTTGCTGGAACGGCAGGAAAGGAATAGTGAGAGAGATTACAGGTAGTGAAGCTTCACTATCTTACAAGTCTACTTTTGCACGTTTTTTGTTTCAGAGCAGTGTTGCAGCGCCACTGATGTGAATGAGACGTATTAAATTTTGAAGCTTTGGTTTAGTGGCCATTTTTAATAATTATTTTACTTCGCTGGTGCTATACAATTTATAATTTTGTGCAACTAGTGTAAAAACACTGAATTCTTTTACGACTTTCGAAACATATTATATTATTCGATATTTTAGGTTAGGTTAGCAGGCCGCCAAGTCCCAAGGGAATCAGCTCACTTGGGCCCTCCTGGGTACCATTGTGTTGCCTGAGCGGAATCAGTCTTCATACCCTTTCATCAGTCTCCAACCACCCCGAGGGAGAACCCCATTGCAGACGTATGCCGAATGGCGAACGCGACGTTGAGCACGTGCTCAACCGTCTCCTCCTTCTCATCACGACAGCTCTTGCAGAAGTCGTTATACCGCAGACCCAATAGCCTGGCGTACAGACCAACGTTACGGTGGCCCGCCAGCACCGCTACCGTCACCCGGAGTCGGCTCCTCGGTAGTTTTCTAAGTCCGGCGGTCCGACCGGAGTCATACGGAGGCCAAGTCATTCAGAATATCTAGCAGGTGATCTCGTTCGACTACCCAGTTTGCGCAGTCCCGCTCCAACTGCATCCAGCAGTATCTAAACGGAATCCCTCCTTGGACAACACATCCGCCACCTAGCTCCAAACTCGCCGCCGTGTTCCGGTACCCAGACCACCTCAAGTTCCGAATATCTCGCCATCTCGTCCAGACACGACCGGTATAAACGAACCAAAATCGATGTCGTATATACACCTGACAGCCATGTTATAGCAGCCCTACTATCAGTACACATCCGAATATACTCCGCATAGATCCCGTGGTATCTCATCCAGTTCGCCGCCCTCCTTATGGACGATATTTTAGCCTGTACTACGCTGCAACCATCGTCCAGCCTGAAACTCAACCTTCTTCACAGTATCCCACTCTGCATTTCCATCCGTCCGTGAACACATCCACCACACCCGGCGATCTTCCATCACCCCCCGTGTCTCAGACATATCCGACCGAATGCCCTATCGGGCAAAGGCTTGTATGAACAGTAGTCCGCATTCCATCGAATGTTCTCCAACCCCCGAAGTACCGCTGCATGGCCAGTGGCTTAACACCTCGGTTTGGGGGCGGGTAACCTTTAATATGCGTCATATCTAGTTCTTAAGTCTCCACGTGATCCCGAGGGATCAGGCGAAAGACCCGTACCACAGTCCGTACTTAAGCCGTAACACCACGACAAGGTAGTTTGTGATGTATTCGGTGTTTTAACTCTTAAACAAATTATATGCACTGAATGCAAGTGGTCTTAATTTCCGTTGATATACTTTATGCCTTTTTGTTCCAGATATTAACAGACAGCATTTCTGTAAAGAAGCTCTTTTTTTAACTGCAAATAGTAGGTCATGACGACCTCTCGACATATCGTGCACTATATCGCTATTAACAGTCACAACTCAAAATTTATTAAAATGGTTTTTTTTTTCATAAACCATTACCCGTGTTCTGTAATTTTAATGAGAACTTCTCGTGTCGAAAAGTTATGAAACAAATTATTCCGTCATTTCTCAAAAAAATGGGGAAAAGACATGTCGAAAACTATCAAAAGTGATTACGTCGTTACGTTAATAATTTATAACACGAGGCCAATTTTCAATTGCAGACGTTGTAGACGCTAACTACAAATATTAAAGACGGCGACCTAATTTGAAGTTAAAGTTGCAAAATTTTTAACACGACTGCATAAATTTGACCGTCGGCAGCAAATAATAATGTATATTATGAGTTCAATGTTTGTTGGTTTTGCAAACATTTTGTTAAGATTTAAGAACTTGAAATTAAGTGTCGAGTGAACTAAAAAAATCACTAAAGAGCAAAATACATAACTTTTCCGTATTATTGTTATTCGTTGTTTTTATTTTTTACACAATTTAATATATTATATACATAATTAATATAATATAATATATTATATATATAAATAATATATTTTTTACTAAATTATATATAAATAATATAATAACGAAAAATTTCTAGTGGCAGGAGTTACAGAACACGTGTCCAGTTCACAAATTAAATCTATAACGAAAACGAAAATTTCGTTTGCGTCATTAACTAGAAAAATACCGTTATGTCTGTGTTGATGCTAATAGTGTATAGTGTGAAGGGTTCTTCAATACCAATGTTTGCCGTTTAAGAATATGGAACGCAGAATGCGCAAAAGTAGCTCAAACTGTGGTGGTACAAACGTGGCCACTGTTGGAGCATTACTGGGTGATTCTGGTTGTCATAATCCATTTACTGTACAAGGAATTGACGAGATTATAAAGAAATTTAAAGAGACAGGAAGCGTTATAGATCTGGTCAGTCCTGTGCATCACTGCAATGTGCGCACTGCCGAAAATATCGCTTCTGGTAGTGAAAGTGTGTCGGCTAATACGAATTTGTCGATTCCATGCCTTTCTCAGCTATGGCCGTATGATATCAGACTTTTTTGGCCTGCAATTGAAGATTATGAACTGAATGATATATGGTTTCAACAAGCCGGTGTTACGAGCCACACAACTTGACCAATTTTGGCTTTATTGCATGAGAAATTTCCAGAGTGCATAATTTCACTTTTTGGTGGCACAAATCGGCTACCAAGACCATGGGATTTGACGCCGTTAGACTTTATTATGGGGATACGTTAAATACCGTATCTACAGGAATAAACACCTTAAAATCAAAAGCAGCGACTTTCCTAACTCCTAAATGATATTGTATTTCGTACATAATGGAAATGTCTAAGTATTACAATGAAATACACGTGATCACTTTAGGTTATTTTCACGATTTTTCACAGCGATTTCCACAAAATGACGATTACCGCCTATACTTGTACATCATTTCAAACTGTAATAATCAAGATGTATTTATACAAGGTATACTCGTCTCAATTCGCTCTAAAAAAAGGTGTCTTTACTTAGTCAAAATCAATCGGTCGTTATCAGCACACTTACAATGCACTCGCGAAAACGTGAACTTGAAATCTTATTTTTACATTGAGTGCTCTAAAACATGAAGAAAGTCTAATAGTTCTAAAAATATTGGTGTAAAAATATATCCATTGACGGAAATTGAGTTGTATTTTTAATTTGGTTATATGTACTACATGCACTTTATTGAATTAATTCATTTTATTTTTATTATTTGCTTTATTTATTTTTAACAATTTTCATTGCGTTGGAAGGAATTACAGAATAAATATTGTTTTCCTTTAGAAAAGAAAAAATGTACACATTTACTGGCTGGCCCACGAGGTTGCAAAACATGAACACGCGTGAACATCGTGAATACCCGTAATTCATATTTTCGCAAGTTCACCGTCTTTTGAATCAAGAAATATACCACAGTAAATATAAACAAAGTTTGACAAAATAAACTACAGAGGCGAAAAATTCACCTGATCTGTCAAGATTACCTGGTGTCAATTTCCCTTGTTTAATAATAAAAAATTTTAATGCCGGTTTTCTATATGCATATAGAGTTTGGCATTTACTATAATATGAATTTGTTACTAGCAGAGCATGCAGCGCCTCTGATGTGAGTGTGGATTGGTTACAGATGTAGCCGGTACGGTTCAGTGTCCAGTTACTATGGTTTCACCACTGAAACCTTCCGACAACAACTAACACAAAGACATACTAATGCAAATCAGAAAAAATACGAAATGTTTTTATGACTTAGTTTCATATTTTCATATTTGAGTAGCAATTGGTCGTTACTTTCAGTGTTGTTTATGAAACCATCCCGAATGCCCAGAAAATACACCAAATCACTTTTAAGAATTCGATCAGGGTAACGTACATTGCAATATCATCTACATATATTCATACGTACATATGTACTATATAAGTAAGCAACTGGTGCTTCATACATGTAAGTTTTTTCGTCAAGGTAACGTTCAACACTTTTGTTGATGAACAATAACTTTTTTTGCTTTCTGTTGGTGATAAATTTAATTCACTATTCAGAATTTCAAAAATAATTCTTCTAAAAAAAATCATGTTGCTTTCTTTTCATAAAAAAATGCATTGCATTTATTGCCCAATATGTCAATTAAAGCATGGGCATTTTATTTTTCAGCAGTTGTGTCAGTGCAATATATTTAGCCTCTTGGACAATGACAATTTGTATTAGAATTAAATAAACTTAAAAATCTACAACAAAATAAAATATAAATGTTCTATGGAAAGTTTCGAGCTCTAATTTTGTTTTTCTCTTTTTGTATAATTAATTATTTTCATTTTGTAAATCTCATATACGAGTATCTTAAACGCACAATACAATTGGAATTACCAATCACAAGAACATGTTTGCAAATATTTTTCAATTACTCATAAAATATTTTCAATTAATTAACGGAGAGGAGATACAATGCCGTAGAAGATTCTCTCTGCTACTGCTTTAGTAGACTACGGAACTCTTACTACGAGAATTGCAATTATTATTAACACAATAACGTTTGTTTATTATGACTACGAATTGTTGTTGCGGTTTCTCAACTGTAATTAATTTCCTCTTCAAAAGATATTGAGAAATGCCTTCCAGTTAATTCTCAACGAAGACCGTGGGGCCAAGTCATTTAATAATTAATAATTGAATTAATTATTTGTTTACTGAAAAACACTTCGAAAGAATCTTGCATCATTGAGAATCGATAAACAGTAAGAAAATCTCATTAATCAAAATTGTAAACAGGAAATTAAACAAAATGCTGCGAATAAAAAGTTGAATGGAGAAGGTGTGGAAAAAGAAAATAAAACTTAGACCAACTTCGAAAATGTAAAGTGATAAAAAATTACTTTTGCTAGTGAGTAGTTGAAGAAAACACAGACATTATTTACATTGGAATTGCAGCGACCACTGCTGCCGGCTGCAGCGTATCGAGCTTTAGTCAAGGGTATAGCATAAATGATTATATTGATTCTTAAGAAATGTTAATACTCGTAATATTTGGTCTGTGGATTCCTGTCTGGTTGTGTGTGTTAATAAAAGCCTGACATTTCTGCTACTGCCTGGCCCGTGACTTTTATATTGACTGCCAGAAGTAACAAACAATGATTTCTTTTTAGTTTTAATTACAACTTTATTCTTTATAAGATCACCTGCAACTCTGACGTTCTGCGAATTATACTTTCATATGTACATACATAAATACAGTTTGTCAATAAACTGTTTTCACAGACATAAGAAACCACTAATGTGTAAAACTTTTTTCTTAGTTATTATTAAATAGAAATCAGGATAAAGTTCGTAACAGTTAGATATGAGACATCATTACAAGTTAACAAGGGAAGAGTCGATGTCTATCACGGGTGCTGAACAGAACGCGTTTTTTGAAGTCGCCAAAATTCCATAATCAGTGTTATTTTGTTATTTGTGTATTTTCTAAACTTGTTTATAAAAAGTGCTTTTTTCAATAGATGGTTTTTCTGAAGAGTGTCGCTTTATTTTTAGTTTTCTTCTCAAAAATCCATTTCTTTGCAGTGGGTAAAAAATATTGGTCTTTTCTCATTACTACTTTTTGTTGGTTACTTAGTTTTTTCTGTTTGTGTTTATGTAATTCTCAAAATTTTTTTGGGAGTTTTTATATAAATATGCAAGATTTTTTTTTCAAAACATTGTTTGAACGTCTACTGATAAGTTAGTATAAGCACCAACGAAATATAAATATAAACCAGCTTAACCATACAACAAGTATATATAAACAATACCTATTTAATTTTTTGGAATGCGTAATAAATTAACAAGCATAGGATTTAGTGTTATGCAAGAATCATAGAAATAAAGATTACGCCTTGCGTATGATTTATCTTTACGTATTAAATGTTCAAGTTTCTTTTTCGTAGCCATTTTTAGTAATTATTTTACTTCGCCGCTGCTACACAATGCCGACGAAGGAGGGCGCTCTGATGTGCCTGTTGATTGGTTACAGCTTAAGCCGGTGTGCAGTGTTAAGTGACCAGTGACTATGCCTTCGCCACTGAAACCTTCCGACAACAACTGACACAAGTACACATCAGAAAAAATAGGAGATGTTGTTATGATTTAGTCCGGAGTCGAACCCAGGATTTTTTTCGTTTTGTAGTCAACGTACAGACTACTTCAGCCATCGTCACCATTAATAACTTCCTGAGAAGACGAAAATATACATACAGAATGACTTCTAAAATTTTTCAATGGGAGCGTATAGATTTTATGGGTAATCGCGAGTACAATAACTTGCCTCAATATTTAAAAGCTTAAAATAGAATTTCGGTCTTTAAAGACTCTGCAAACAATACATTTTGCAACATATAAAAACGCTTTATGCAATGGTCTCAAAACGTAATTAAAACTTTTTTTTTATTACTCATATTATTGTTATGTAGCTTTTATTAATTAATATACATATATTATAAAATATATTTATTAAGCTTGAGGTCTTTTTTTATTTTATTTTGTTTTATTATTCGATATTTCGTATACAGCTTGTTAACATCATCAGGAATAATAAGAAATTATAATTGTTTTTTTTTTTTTTTTTAATAATAAAACAAAAAAAAAACAAAGACCTCAAGCTTAATAAATATATATCAAAAAATTTAATAAAAAAGGTCAATTAATAATATAATTATATTATAAAATATGTATATAAATTTTAAGGAAAATGATATTTTGCCAACTCAACCTATTGCATATGAATTATTTTGTAAATAAAATTTATATAATTAAAAAAATACTGAAAAACATATACCTGATTTTGTCGGAGGAACGATGATACTAATAATACACGGTGGCGCAGAATGAGCTATATAGTTTGAATTCTTTATTACTTTTTTAATTATTATTATTTCTTTGTTTTTTTCAGCATTTTGTGAAGAAGACTTGGTGAATTATTTATGAATCATTACACGATCGAACACAGCACATACTGCAAGTGACTCAATGGCTTTGTTAAGGGACATATTCAGCAAACACATTATTTCGCGCACATGCGATTTTAATTGGTCTCCACGTACACCAGATTTAACAGCTCCTGACAGTTTTCTTTGGGGTTATTTGAATGAAAGAGTGTATGTTAACAAACCAAGAACCATACTCCAACTAAAAACCAGCATTCGAAATGAAATCATGGCCATTAGAACCGAAATTTTGCGAAAATTTATGGAAAATATGCTAATAGAGCACGTATGTGCGCAGCAGAAAATGGACAACACTTACAGGATATAATTTTTCAAAGCTAATTAAAAAAAAATTCCCCAATAATATACTGTATTTAAAAAAAAATTATAATAATCTCATAAATATAAAAGTTATAAACCATTTAAACCATATATCTCATTCTGCGCCACCCGTACTGTCCATATCCCAAATATTCGAACAAAAACATCTAAAACAGAATACACATGTTGATGACCAAGTAAACAGCAAATAAATTAATTTCGCAAACTTAATGATAACAGCTGATTTGAAGCGATGACGAATATCGTTAAAAATTTTACTGAATTGCACATTTCTTGGTACTTATTTTAACGATACGATTATCGTAATTAAAGTTAGTGAATCGAACTACTGATTGACAAATTTGAATTAAGTTTATCAAATAAATTTAAAAGCAAATTAATGACTTCATTCTTTCAACTTCATGTGTTAGAAAAATAAATACAACGAAAAACACAAATTGACTCTGGTCCTGTTATCATGTGCTGTTCCATTAATGATTTATGGCTCTGTGATAGAAGAGAGATGTTGAATGGGTGAACATGCACATGTTTGGTTGGGCATGAATGACTTTTATTGGTTTTTAACTTCATTTCATTCATTAATTTGATTGTTTTATGTCGAAAAGATTTTACAGCATATGAACGTGGTTGTTCTTAAGTTGCGCCAACAAACAAAAAAAAACCGTGTCTTCGTTTCCAATTTTGATTTCATTTTTATAAATGATGAATGAAAATTTAAAAATAGTTTATGAGTTCTATGTACAGTAAAGTGGTTTAGCGTAAAGATGCACTTGTTAGACACAATGTCGACAATATTTTCTAGGAACTATTAATTCAAAGGTGTTTAATTTTCCAGTTGTTGATTTGCTGGCCTGCTCTCGTCTGAACTTTTTATATTGAATCGAATCAATTGACTTCCTCTTAAATTTTCAAGAATTTATAGTTTTTATTATTGTTAATTTAATTTTTTTTATTAAAGAATTGTTTCTTTTCTTTTTCATTAATACTCTTGTGCAAACTACAACATACATATTTACATTTTTAATTTGTTAAATAGAATAAAAGAGAAAATAAGATAAACTTTTGGTTTCCTATAAATTGGTTAATTACAGTAAATTGTGTAAACAAAAAGTCTTAAATTAGAAACGAAAAGTAAAACTTATAATAAAAGAATTGAATCGTCAGTTTAACGAGTTAATTTCTGGGAATTTTTTAATGAATTTGTTTGAGTCTTGTGTCTGGATGTTCTTCTCTTCTTTCATTTGTTGATGTTAATAAAAGTGGAAGAATTTAAAAATTTATCAATAAATAGCCACAATTACATACAGTAGAATTTAAAAAAATAGCATGTATTCTGAAAGATACTGTAGGCATTCTATAACTCGATTTCTGTATATCAAAAACAAAGTATATCCCAAAAAAAGAAAATGAAGAGCTTTTGATGATGCACCAATTGTAGCGAGCAAATTACTAATAAAAATCCCTCTCCAGAATTTAGATGATGATACATAATCAATTTATAAGTGTATTCAATTCTGTTTTGAATCTCCTCTACTGGGGAGACGACCTGATACGAAACTAGTCTTAAAACAGATATGTAAGTGAGAAAGATTGGCGCGAGTTGTACCAAATGCTGTAGTTTAATCATTGTTAGTATTTGACTACAGAAATAGTAAGTCTACCATTTTTCGATCTGAGCATTGCACTTCAAATCGAGAAATAAATGGTGAATCTTTTCACAGCGAAGTCTCCTGCTGGAAATTTTGTCAAATACCATATCAATTGGCAGCACAGTTGATAAGCGATTTATCTGATTTTGTATCGTATAAATTAAATCAAAGAGAGGTTTTATCAATTTCTAACTTTAAACTGACTTCTTCGATTTAAACCCAACATAGATAAAAAACTTCTTCGGAATTCTCTTTAAATTTATTTTTTATTAATAATGCTGCTGAGTAGAGTTGGGTACATGAGCTCTTTAAAGTGAGCGTTCCTTTCAGCTCAGCACTTTTAGAGCAACAAGCACGGTTGCCAGAAGAAAGTGAAGAAGTCACCAAAAAAAAAGCAAATGCTTTTTGAGCCTAGAGTTAAATTTGTGAAAGATTAAGTTGTTGACTATTATAGAAGAAACATCCATCAAACTCAAAATCATCGCTGATTGAAATATCTGAATGATATTACGGTTTTTGGGTATTTTAATTAAGAAAGAAATTCTTTTCTTAATAAAATCTCTTGTTCACTTTTAAGAAATTTTTTGTTTATTACCCAACTCAAGTGTGGGAATCATACTCATAATCATCGTGATTTCCATCAATCATATCTCATTGTGTTCTTATTTTATATTTGTTTACAATAAAATGGCAATACCGTAGAATCCCATTAATTCTTCAGCGAAGGTACCAGTTTTTTTTACGAATTACAAGAGTTTTCGAAATAAAAATGTTTCGATTAAGCGAGGTTAACATTAAAAAATAGGCTTTTACTGTCGATACTGCATAACCCATAAATTAAGACACTTCTCTAATTCTGGATACTCAGTTTCTTTTTTTCGTTTTACTTTCCTGCCTGAAGATATTCCCACTATGAATTTTTTTAGCAACTTAAATTTTCTTTTCTCCATTATCAATTGTTCTTTTTTTACCAATAATGGTAATGCGTGTTTTTTTTCTAAACATACACTTCAGTAAAACGAATAAACTAATCTAATGAAACACACAAAATTCTGTAAGCAAAACTAACGGTTATTGTTAAAAAAGCTGTTGAAAAAACACTGCTTTTGCATTTTTTTTCAAAACTTTGGATTTTATAACTAATTATATTAATCCGGTGCGCTTCGCTAGCCCGCACCAACTTATTTTATCTCTCCCAAAGTTTGTATAGATATTGTTCCGGTAACCAATATATCTGCACGAAATTTAAATACTTTTATTATTATATCACCGTCCTTTTTCCAAAAAGTAAAAAGGTACCTTTTTCAAAGCGCAGTTTTTCCAAAAATGACCCATTCCACTTTATTTTCTCCTCAAAAATTCGTTTGATTTGTTACCCATATCATGGAAGTGGGAAATAATAGTGTTCCGCCATTTTGGGGCATCCGCCATATTGTGTTTGCAGAGATTCCATTACACTTATGCTCCCTTCATTGACATTCCTTTAATTTGACACCCATATCATGGGAGTGTGTAAAAATAGTAAAAAATTTACATCCTAAGCACTAAATAAAGGTACAAAGTTACAATTTACCCGATCTATATATATATGTATGTACATATCTTTGAATATCGAAAAAGTAAGAAAACACAATAGAGATTTTTCTAGAAGAAAATATTACGAAAAAAGCTTTGTTCTATGTGCAATACTTTTGAAGATACATATATATATATATGTATGTTTGCAAACAGAAGTACCAAAATTCAGTTTTTGCTCATTTTAGCCTCTAAAAGTACATACGAAATATGTTTTCCAGAAACATTTATATCCTTTTGTAATTTTTATTCTATCTGGCTTAGTTTCTGAGATATTGGAGTGTCCATTTTATACATTTTTACGCTTTTTTACCACTTTAGCATTAGAATATCTTATTCTAAACAATGGGAAACAAAAGGGAGTCTATATACCGAACTTCACCCTCTAGATTTAGCCGTAAGATCTTATTTTTATATAACTAACTCTTTTACATGGGAAGAACATCAACTACACTTGTTCCATTTTCCGAATTTCCCGGAAATTTTTTGTTTCATAGAAACCATCTTCGGCAAATTTTAAATGTACCAAAAAATTTTGGGCAAATCGATTCAGCCGTTCTCAAGTGATGCAATTACATACATGGAATATTTCATTTGTATATATCGTCACAGAAAACGCATGAAGCCTTGCCTAAAATTTTAAAAATTCAAAATTTACTTATTATTACTTCTGGTCGGTTAAGTTCAAATAAGTAACCTCGTAAAAATTAAATTTTTTCCAGCAATAAATGTGATGTTTATTTTTTATTTATAAAATAGAAAAAGTTTACTTTCAATATTAAAAACCATTTGCAAGGCCTTCAATTATTCACAGATTAACTTCAAACTTTGCAGATGATTTTCTTAGACAAAAATGAAATTTTTTTGACCAGTGCTCATTGACATTATGTGATGTTGAAAAAATGGTCAATATACTATGTCCTAAAATGTAAATAACTCTTAAAAGGGAAGTTCACGTAGTAATTTGCGGTCGATTTAAATGCATTTTTTTTACCTTGGACCAGCAGTCAGGAGATGACCCGTACACATGCGAAGCATTGCGCTGGAACTAAAGGAAAGGGATAGTGAGAGAGGTAACAGGTGGTGAAGCTTTACTTTCTTACAACTCTGCTGTTGCACATTCTTTGCATTTTTATACCAGTGTTGCAGCGCCTCTGATGTCAGGGAGACGTATTCAATTATGAAGTTCTGTTTTAGTACCCATATTGGAGTGCCTGTGGATTGGTTACAGCTGAAGCCGGAACTGTTCTGTGACCATTGACTATGCCTTCGCCACTGAAACATTCCGACAACAACAGACACAAAGACACACTAAAACACATCAAGAAAAATGCGAAATATCTTTATGACTTAGCCAGAAACTGGGGAATTCAGGACGATTTGGTTTTGTACTTCAGCCATCGCCATTAGTTTGTCTCAAACCATCAACGAAAGATTATAGACATGCATACGAGTATATACATCTACCTGTCAAGTCCACGTAGATTTATATCTGTGTGCCTGGTAAACCACCAAAATCTTTCTCGTTGTTAAGACCACCGACATGTAAGTCCATTAGTAGAGATGATAACGTCAATATTGAATATATTTGTGCATGTGAATATCTAAAGAATTTAATTTTTAGTCATCTGCAGCAACAAAACCCTTTTTTTTTGCAACGTAGCAACTTCGGCGCCTTGATTGTCTGTCGCAAGTTCTAGCGCCATGTACAACAAGTCGTAACAACTACAACAAGAAGAAGAAAACATAATAGTAAATGGACCGGCAACTGCTATTCCAAAATAAATACCAAAACAGCAACAACGAAACAAAAGTTAGTACAATAAAAATAAAACATACTCTGCTGCTCATTTTTATAGATTCCAACGAATCCGATTACAATTCCAAAGAACAATTTATCCACAAGAAGTTTTCAATCAACTTTTTCTTCTTCCAAATTGTTTTGTGTGTGTTTATTTCTCCCAGGGATCAACTTAGAAGGAGTTGAATTGTTGTTGTTTGTTTTTTATTTGTGCGAGTATGTGTCTCTCGATTTGTACGGATGAGGAAATTAAAGGGGGCCAAAGTAAATATTTTGTTTACAAGATGAATTTTAAACTGACACAGCAAATGCAACTAGAGAAAGAGGAAACCAACAACTAAACAAAATTAAAAACAAACGAGTATTTAAGAAATAAAAAACACATCATAAAAGGATTGAATTTCCTAAAGTGCAAGAAATATTTTCTAAATATTTGAAATTTGTAACAAGGAGGCGAAACTTTAGAGCAGGAAATTTACTATTTTAATCATCATAATATTTTGAATATTAGAAAAGTATTTCTCTCAACAACCAATCACTTGAAGTTCCTTTTATTGAATTTAACACCGATAAATGATGTTCTGTAATATGAAAAACGGCTAATAATATTAAGAGGTTGGTCAAAAATATACAAACCAAACAAAATATCACGCAATATAATAATTTTAGGCACTGTTCTCCCCAAAGTATTTATTATAAGAAAATACATTGAAATTGATTTAGGGGGAGGGGTTAGCTAGTTTCTCTGCGCATGAAGATATTCAATATTTAACTAAAAATTAACAAAACTTGTTTGTTTTGGACCAGTGCTCAGGAGATGTCCTCTACATATGAAATTCATGCACCGAAACTAGTTTGAAAGCGATAGCGTATGTATTTAGATAAAAGACAGACGGTGACGTGATAAGAAGTTTATGTAGCTTATTATTGTCATTATCATTCACAGTATGCTGCCCAATGGCACACACTTTGACCTGAAATATCTTTTCTGTCTTACGAATGAACTAATGGACCATTCCTACACGATCAGCAGTGCGACCTTGATCGCATCTTATGCCCAGTTCACCAGTAACCTTCACTGGTACTATTCCACCTAATTGTTACCCGATTAAAATGAGGAAGACTGAAAGCCATGGTCAGCCAACAAATCCCTGATAGGAACAGATCTGATTTCCTCCGAATACAATTGACTTCGGTTCAAAACCTGCTGGCAGTGCAGGTGGCTATAACTTTGCGATTAAGGACTGCCAATAACTCGCCATCAATTGAGTGAAAATTGTAGATGTGTCTTTCCTACAACCTCTCCGTGGTGCTGCTACAAACGTTAGTTTAACTTTGCTATACTTGTTGTACGGCAATGTTCGGCAACTCGGTTGAGAATTTGTTATGTTCTCACAAGCGATGAAGTGTAGGTAGTCCTACCTCATTCTCTATGCACCGTAGGTCAACAATTATTATAAGGAGGCGACTCTTCGAGATACCACTAGAGATTTGATCATGGACTGTTTCTGCGCATTCAGTGAGGATATAGTAATACAGTCTTGATCTTGTCTAGTACTACGGGTAAGCAGCTAACCCGACTACTCTAACGTTAAGTAAGTGTTAAACGACTGATGTGCTCCTTGTGAGTGCTTAGTTGTATTTATCAGTGTGATTTACAATTGCCTTTGATTGAGTTTGTCTCTTAGCAATTATCGCATGTAATTTTGACTGTCTGTAATTTATCGAGAATTAGTCCATTTAAAAAATTTTAATTTTTAATTAATTCAACGCAATGAGATTAGAAATAAAACAAAATTAAATGAGTTATAGAAAAGTAATGGTTGAAATGGATTTGCTAAATTTAATTTAATTTATAATTTTGTTAAATTTTTTTGCAATTTGGTAAATATATCAAGCGAGATTATTGAAACCATCTGTCAATTTTTGCTCTGCGGTATTCAATATTTAAACCAGCAATTGTAGTTATTAAGTTATGACGCGGACAACGACGGGTCTGAAAAGTTTGTGCTCTTAATGCAAAATTATAAAAAGGGTAAATGTCTTTAAAAAGTTTTATTTCCAAAACAAAACAAATATTTGACAAAGTGCAGAGAGAAAAGTGCGTATTCAATTATTTCGTTTTTAAGGATGAACCAAAAACGATGCAATTATTAAAGTTGTATAGAAAAATTTAACACCTGCGAATAAAAAAAATTGTATTTGTTTGATTTTTGAGCATGAAAACAATTGATTAATTTAGAAAGTAATTGAAAGAAATTTAAATTTCCAATTAAATAAATGATTGAGTTTTTTAGGTATTTACTTTTTTCAGTGTAAACAGAG
Organism: Dexiosoma caninum; assembly: GCA_963924685.1. Lineage (NCBI taxonomy): Eukaryota > Metazoa > Arthropoda > Insecta > Diptera > Tachinidae > Dexiosoma > Dexiosoma caninum. The sequence goes on from OZ004729.1 coordinate 60,950,129, forward strand.
ATTTTATAAAAATTTTTGAGACAAGAAAACCAAAATTTATTATGGGAGATATTCAATTAGAAATTGGATAGCAAAAAGCCAGGTACTTTAGCTTGGCGATTTCTTTTTTAATTTCAATATCTTGGAGGTATATTTGAATATCAGTAGCAATTCAGCAGTTTTAAGGTCGCTGTGTGAAATGTGTGATAAAGAAGAACCTTTTAATTTTCTAATTAAGTAGCAATTAATTTCACTATTTATTCCATCTTCACTCGAGGTGGCCAGCTTTTTTTGGAGCAATTAACATTTCAGTGGAGTTGTGCTAATCCCACATTTCTTTGCTATAACGAGCCGCCGTCTAAACGGGAAATAATAGATGCCATCATATCTTTTAAAAATGGAAAACAGCTGGTGTTGACAATATCACTGTAAAAGTACTTAAAACAAACATAGTTTTTTGCTAATATACTCCTGACATTGTTTCTTCCAATATGCGGACTGTCTGCAGGGCATCATCGTAAAATAACTTAAGAAAAGAGGTGCTTCTGATTGCAATATCTGGGGAACTATCACAATTCTGTGCGCGGTAATGAAAGTTTTAATGAAGATCATCTTGGAACGAATGTTGAAACATGTCGACGGAAAACTGCGTGCGATTATGTATCGACTTTGTCTGTGACACACATGGTGTAGAAATGCAATCTCATTTATACATGCTATGTATGCTTATGAGTATGAGAAAGCTGTCGATTATATGCATAGGGAATGTCTATTGGCGGAACTGAATAATATTGGAGTTTCAATTAAGACAATTTCTAAAATGCGTAGCAGATATGACAGTTTTCAATGCACTGTACGTAGAAAAACTGTCGGATCCTTTTAAAACCCTTTCTGGCGTAAGGACGGGATGTCTACTGTGCCCATTAATGTTTATTATTTTAAGGATGCAGTTCTTCGGCTCACATATGATGACAAAGAAGGTGGACATTTTATTTGACGCTCTTCGAACGAATATCCGGCTTGAATTGCTTGACTATGCTGATGACAACTGTGAACTATCCCACAGGCTTTGTGATATGCAAACCAAGCTAGAACACCTTTCCTTAGAATCCAAGAAAGTTGGCTTCACAGTAAACGCTTTCAAAATAAATTAGATGCTCGTAAATCGCAGATGTTACAATTGCTGGTACTTCTTACAAATTCCAATGCAACGTATGGAAAAGTTTCAATATTTGGGTAACATGTTTACTGGGAACGGTGGGAATATAAGAGAAGTTGAAAGTCGAATTAGGGAAGTGCTTGCTGAGTATACACCTTCGTAAGGTATGGGACGCAATCGCCTACAGCGTTATAACAAAAATTAACATATTTATATCTTGTGTTTTCTCTGTACTTCTCTACGGATTTGAGGCTTTGTTTGTCAGATAAGTCGTAAAATAAAATTACGAGCTTTTGTTAATCACTTTCTCCGAAAAATTCTTACAAACTTTTGGCACCGCAGAGTATCTAACGAACAACTTTCGTCCAGAACAGATGTTGGGGACATTAACACCGAATTGTGTAGAAGGAAATTTCGTTGGAGTGGTCATACCCTTTGGCGAAAAAGCACCTCTCGCAGATCCCTACTTAAAGAAATGAATTCCATTCGTCGTCGTGTTGGTAGAACATTCAATAACATCGTACAGTTCAGATATAAAATGCACATCGGAGGAGATGGATAGAATATGCCAAATATAGAAGTAGCACCTAATCATATATGTATACAGATGTATGTGCATTCCTTTTCTAATTCCCATACAATAAATTTATAATGTTTATTCATTTATATTATATTCATTATTTATGACATTAACTATCCTCTAGGCATAGTGTTTCAAGTATGCAATAACAACAATTTATAAATGTATTTATTTACTACATTCATAAACAAGCTGTTCGTATTCAGGAATCCCCCTTTATACACACAGATACATTATTGGATAAGCAACGGCTGTACGAATATGGAAAATTATAAACGGTAAAAGAGTTCTACTAAAGCGCTACGGGGTCGCGATGATTGAAGTATTAGCAGTTGTTGTCGGAATGTTTCAGTGGCGGTGGCATAGGCATAGGTCACTGATGATCCACAAGTAACATCAGAGCACTCTCCTTCGTCGGTATTGTGTAGCATCATCGGCGAAGTTAAATAATTATTGGAAATGCCTACTAAACGCGGCTTCAAAAATTGAATGCGTCTTAATCGGGTGGTATGCTATAAACTTTCCCAATCGCTTTATTCTGAAATCATTTTGGTGCGACCAGACATGACAGACTGGCTGCTCAGATCATATGATAATACACCTTTGGATTATCTTGGCTCTATGTGAAGTCAAAACGTTGACGCGGGAAATAGTTCAATAAAATTATCAATTTGCACTGTACACAAGAATACCATGTTAAATAACAAGAATACCCTCTTAATGTAAATACTGCCCCCAAATACAAAACACATGCAGAAATATTTACATAATTTTTTACGCACTAAAAACCCTTGATGGTATTTTAAATACTTTTTATCTCTAAATGATGGAATAAGCAAAGAACCAATATTTAATTTATAATTAACTTTAAAAAGTTGAAGAATAAACTTTGTTCTATAATTTTTTTGCTGTCGTAAAACACATACACACACAAACATCTCTGTGATACCCATTTGGCAAAATTGTTATTGACGACATAGTTTTAGAGGATGTTTGTATGTATGAACGACATGTGCATTTTCTAAACACATCCCAGCAAAAAGAGACATGCAAAAACATTCATGGGTTTTATTGCAATTGAACTGGTTCAACCTAGATGAAGAACGCATGGTTTTAACATAGGGATGTGAGTGGTGAGCACGTGTTCACAATTAACAAACCAGTTTATCTTTTATATGAGTGCTTAGAACCCATGATTGTTTCATGATTTGATTATATTTTAGGATGTGTTCTAATTTTAGAAAACAGCTCGTCATGAATATTGTACACCGGAAGTTACAAGTATTAAACTATAACTGCGAAGTTGTTCATATTAATTAATTGGCAGAGTTGAATTTGTTTTCCATGAGTTCAATGCTTTAATTTTGAGATGGCTTTGAAAATGAATTCAGATACAGAAATCATGAAAATACGAATTCATTAATTTTTTTTTGCTGGCACTGTAAGAGAAATCGTCGCTTACGACAATATGAGCGACAGTGACTTCTATACGGTCTGTCTTAAATATTGTCTTTGAGCAAAACCTTTCGACGAAGTTCATTGATAACTACGTGTGATAAAAGATCCATCAGCTGAAGTGTGTTTACCAATTTTCTACTGCCTTGTATACATCGTTAAAGATGCCTTAAATACATGGCCAAGTGGGTAATGACAAACAAATTTACAAAGGGATGGATAAGGTTATATGCTGTTAAAATGTGTTTCAAAGACAAAAGTGCCATTCGCTTGCCGAGTGTATATTTTTTTATATACACACATGCCTACGTATGAATATGTGTGTGTATGTGTATTTCTACATATAAATTTTTTCAACACAAAACAAAATAAATTCCCAATGGGTTTTTGTTTGCCCCTTTGCTACCTTAAGGGTCGTTTGGGTTACAAACGCAAATCAGCAAATATCTTCATTTTGTTTCCGAAGCGGCAACAGTAGCAAAAACCATTCATCATTTCTTCCACTAATAGTGGTGCGACCAGTGATGTTAACAGTACAGTAGAACCATACAGTCATTTCTTTAAAAATCATCGTAGTAAACACGGATACAATTCAAGTGAGTTTTATTGTCCATATTGAGAAGAAATATTCTTTTCAACTTAGGAGGTGAGCAAATAAAATTCACGAAGAACTGAAAGAGTAAAAATACATAATGGGATTCGAGGGAATCGTGAATACTTTTTCCCTCGAAATATTTCCCCTTTCCCCAAATTTGCAATCGTGAAAAAATCACCGATTTTTACTGGGGAACTGCATACAAAATAACGGGTGTCCCAACAAGAACGCAAGATTTTAATTTTAAATAAAACACAGATATTTAAAAAAAAATCGTGAAACTTTATTATATCGTAAAGTAGACAGAATGAGGTTATGTATGGAACAACATATCGGGCAGATGGCCGCCGCGGAAGCTTTATATCAGCTTCCCCCTGGCGTCATCCATATCCCGTGCCAAGATCACCGCCGCTATATCATCCGCGTATCCCACGAGCTGAGCATCCTCGGGCACTTCCACCCCAAAGATCCCATCGTAGGTCAGATTCCAAAGGTCCGGGCTCAGCACAGATCCCTGGGCCGCGCCGGACGTGATCGTCCTGCTCCTCCGCCCCGTCGGCGTATCGTACAACAGTACCCGATCGTCCAGATAACTACGGAGAATTCTATACAAGTATCCGGGAATACGGAACCTCCCCCGTGGCGCCTCTAGAACATCAGCCCATCGTAGGCTGTTGAAGGCATTCCGAACGTCGAGTGTTGCCAGGACAACTATGCGCTTCGGATAATAGCGCCTCTCGCTCTGAGCGCGCTCGAAGCACTCAACCACATCAGCAATCGCCCCGAGCGTTGACCTGCCAGGTCTGAAGCCATGCTGTCTATCCGACAGCCCCCAGCCATCCTCACGGCCTCCGCCAGCCTTCTTTGCAGCCGATAAACCGATGGCTGGGTCGGATCGCCCCTGCACTTGCTAACAAGCACGAGCCGCTGTGTTTTCCAGCGTCTTGGGAAGACGCACTGGACTAAACAAGCATCATATACCGGAAGCAATGCTTCCGGCCTGCTCTCAGCCAGGATCTTCAGCACCTCCGAGGGTACCCCATCCGGGCCAGGTTTTGATATATTGCTTTATGACAGATGTACATATTTACTTATGTAAAGCTCAAAATATATATACCTATAAAGTTTTTAAACTTTATAAATAGCATTAAATAAAAAATGTATTCAAAACCACGATCATAATACATATGTACATACATATGTAAATTTTCATATTTCCAAAAAAATAATACTTACTCATGATCCTAATGTACTCCTACAATATTGTAGTAAATAAATAATAATACTTCTTACCAATAACCTCATATAAACAAGACATGGTGTAAACATGATAGTCATAAATTATAGCAGTTTTGAATTTAATAGAAAGAACTTTTATTGTTCTTTTGGATGATTAACTATTTGACCAATCCATTACGAAATCAAGAGTTATAGAATATTTTGAGATGTTATTTTCTCTTGGCCGAATGTGCAGAAATGCAGAGTAAAATATTTTCATATAAAACATTTACTCCACACGTGACAGATGAATTGATTGAAATTTCGAGCAAACTCAATATTGAAATTATACCCAAACGAAGTATTGTTAGAAATTTAAATACTTTGCTTCACAAATACTACACTGAAGGTAAATGCAGAACAAAAGGTTCCACTCTGACAGTGTTTCTGCAATTTATAAAATAATTATTTTATATTGGAAAATGTAAATGTGACTGAAAAGCAGCTCTATGCTCATGTGGATTCCTACCAGAACAGTCTACAATTATAGAAACAATTGAAGAGAGCCGTGGCCAAATATATATACATACGTACCAAAAGAAGATAATGAAATTGATTATGAGCAAAGTTCACATTCAGTAGGTGCTCAAGATGCATCTCGAATGAGACGAGGATCATATAGTCTCAGATACGATGCTTAGAACTTTGCAATAATGTGTCTGTCACACATTTGAATCAAGATTCTGAACACAAAGTTATCAAATTGAATGAATATTTCATTATTGAAGCAATATCTCTAGATTCTTTGATTGGCATATGCTGTGATGGTGACCGAGCAAACACGGACATAAGAAATGCAATTTGTGCGACGATTCGAAATGCAGTTTGACAGACCACAGCATTGGCTTGTGTCTTCCACACTTTAACGAGCTTTCGCTTTGACATTTGATTGAAACTTTGGAAAAATCATCAATCGGAACGTTGAACAAACAAATTGTGAAAGTCCTTCGGTATATAATTGTCATAAATTATTTATTAATATATTAGTATCACTTCTATTTTTATTTGACCTTTATTAAAATTTTTTAATTTTTTTTTTTATCTTTTCCTTATTTTAAAAAAATATTTTTGTTAATACAAATTATTATTTCCTGACGATGCTACCTATTTGGTAGCGAAATATTGAGAAATAAATAATAATTAAAAAACTTTTCATAAAAAAGACCATCGCTCAAAAATAAATATAATTAAAAAATTTATTAATATATTTAGTTATATTTCTCAATTATTAAGTTGTACTCAATTCATCTAATCTCTTCTATTTTCATGCGGTAAACTGTTTTGCGATGATCACACTGGAAAGTATATCAGATTTAAGTGATGTTGAATTAACTATCGAAGCAACGTACTTGTACAAAATGAGACTTGCAATATATTCTGGTGAGGTTTCGGCGGATTTCTCAAACATTAACCAAACAAACCAGGGCCAATTGCACATTCATTCTGGCTCCAGTAGGTTATTACGGCATATGTGACAACTTATAAGCCATCTAAAAGTTTAAAAAAGTGTATACGCCAATGTTCTTCAATATTAAATATTACAAATCTGTTGTGTACGTTAAGGAATTATTTTTAAATTCATACGTTGGACTCAATATTGGATTCGAATTTAAGAGAAAATGGATTATTATTGTTGTTAAAGAAAACGTGTATTATGCTCACTTAGAAAATATTTGATTGGCAATGTTATTCGAGGATGAAAAGAAAATTTACACTATCGTAATCACGTGGAATCCTCGATGCAATTGAGACTTTATAAAAAACTTATCGTATACATTCACATTATACGAATATTATTGACATAAATAATAACTAAATGATGATTACTCTAAAAACTCCTTCTGAATATCTTGGAAAGATATGTTAAATTGCTGGCGAGCATGTCCAAACGAATTTTAGAACAGAATCGACAAGGAGTTATGGCGGTGACATTAGAAAGTCGTGAAAAATTCACTAGACTTGACAGCAAGAAAAATAATTCATTTTCGGTTATTTACTAAAACTTGTCTTTCTGTTTCCTTTATTACTGTATTCAATTTAATTTTTCTTTTACATTTTATATCTCTTAATTGGAATTTTTGAAAAAAAAACAAAGTAAAAATAAGAAAAAAATAAGCTGTGTTCATTCTTTGTCTTAAATTGAATCTGAAATCGGAGTTGTCGTAGAGCAATGCCAGGTGGTGAAGCATCATTATCTTACAACTCTGCTTTTGCGCGTTCTTTCTTTTTATAGCAGTGTTGAAGCGCCTCTGATGTCAAAGACAATTTTATTCAATTTTTCAAGCTCCGTTTGAGTAGCCATTTTTTGTAGTTATTATATTTCGCCGGTGATACACAATACCGATAAAGGAGGGCGTTGTGATGAAACCTTCCGACAACAATAGACAAAACGACACACTAATGCACATTATCATGCGAGATGTTTTTATCATTTAGTCTGAAACTGGCGAGGACCCCACGAAATTTTTCGTTTTGTAGTCAACGGGCAAACTACTTCTTCCATCGCCACTCTTTGTCTGGACGCATTGTTGACACTAATCAGCGCATTTTGAGACTTCACAAAAGTAATCAAGTTATATGGATTTGTTGTTGATTTCATTTATAAGCTTGATTTTAATAGATTTCAGTAGAAAGTAAAATTAGAGAAAAGTTAGATTACTGCCTATAATAGAAGCCGATTGAAAAAATTCGTTCTGCCATTTATATTGAAAACAAAAACAATTTGAGGTTTTTTTATTATTGTTTTGAATATAAATAGTCGAACGAGTATTTTCACTCGGATTCTATGAACAGGCAGTTGATATACTAAATTTATAAATTTTTGAAAGGGCAAATAATAACGTAAAAAAGATGAAACGAATAATTAATTAATTTTTTCCCCTCTCCAGAAACATTTTAAAATTTCCCTTAATTTGTTTTGTCAGATACTCTTCTGGTTTTCCCTATTGAAAGTCTTCATGGATCAATTGACCGATATAAGTATGCATTGATGGTTTTGACCGATATCGTATCGAGCAGAGGCATGATACCCTAGTGATGTCGTTTCACCTTTACCTATACTCCAACACAGAATATTTTACTATTTTCTAAATTTGCGAACACAAAAAAAAAAAAGAAAAGTCGGGTTTCTTAGAAAAAGCGTCATGACGTTTTATCGTTCTACAATTGCATTCTTGATGGCTGTTAGTGATTGGAAATTTGAATTGAATAATGTGAGCTGAGATTTCGAGGAAAACCTATAGAATATGGAATAGAGTTCCCAATCGTATATTTTATTGCTAAGCAGAATTTGGTTCCGTATGCATATAACTTTGGCATACACTAAATCTGCATGAGTTACTGTCAATTTCCAACGCTGTACTGCAATTTCAAAAGGAAATTGACATCATTGGTTGCAATTTCTTGTAAAGACAGCCATGAAATAAACACTATCACAAACATTGTTCTTATTTCTTGTTGACGTGAGGATTTACAAGAGCTTTCAACGTTTGCCACTATGGGCAATTAACGAGAGCATACGAAAACATTTTGTTTGATCCTTTGGATAAACAATAAAATATCCCAGAAGATTCTACACACAATAAAGCCACTCAGATGCATGTACGTACGTACGTACACTGAGTAGCACTTAAACATATACTGACGCGTACTTTGTGAAGTAGTGGTGGGAAATGGTGAACATATTTCTTTTGGCTAGTTAATGCTCAGGCAGTTATTTTGCGTTTACTTAGCTCTTGGGTTGATTTCAGCAATGTTTGAGAAAAATATTTAATTAATGATGGTGCTCGTTATAACTTCGTGGTGGGAATAACAAGAAAGTTTCAATTTTGGGGGTTGCTTTTCTTATTAAGAGGGTTGTAGAGATTTTTATCTGAATATTCTATTAAGCCGCTTCAAACATCAACTAATTTTGAAGTTTTATAAATTAAACGCTCTCTTACTTAGTAGATAATGTCACTTCGATATATAATTTTACTTCGATATATAATGTCACTTTGATGATTTTTATATAAAACTACATTTAGCTACTTTCAACCAATGGAAGCATTAACATTACCTGCCGTATGTTCATGATCTTTAAAAGATACTGCTACAACCGCTGTTATCTTAAAAATTGCGCCACAAAGGATTGTTTATTGTCACCGTCCTGAAGAAGTTCAAGGAGTCTTTTACTACTTCCATGAAGATTGATTCATTTCATAGCTGTAATGCCTACCATAGATCTGTACCGAAATTCAATAATTATCTTAAGTTGTACGAGAAAACTATACCGGTTATACCAAAAAATTAAATATGATAAATTATTTCTCCAAAGCAGTATGGTTATGCCGTAGTAGATCCACAACTAAAAAAGTAAAAAATTATTGAACGATATTCGAAATCGCTCCAAGTCAGTTGTTATCGTCGACATACATACATTTGGTTTTTAAAATGTTGTTAGAGCATTTGGGTGTAAACAATCATAAATACCTTTAAATTATATACTTTTTTATTCGCTACGTATATCCGAAAAATTTACATGTTGTGTATATAAATATATGAAAATAAATATTTTAAATGACATTTTGCGGACATAAGGAACAAGTAAATACTAAATAAAATAAAATGAATAAAGAAAATTTTTGATTTCATTTTAAATACGATCGTATTAATCGGTCTTATTCGTTGCCGTTTTCGTTACAATTCGGTTTCAATGTCGTTCTCGTTTTTTTGTCCCTTCGTTTTTAAATTGCTATTCTTGAAATGCATTCAGACAAAGACAAGATGTTACAGAAAACAGAAATAAAAATTATGAAAGTGTGGTAGCGCTGCACCACATGGATCATGAATGGCAAGTATATTAACATGTCGTAACATCTTCCCATATACATATAATATTAATTGTTCTATTGTTTCTTCAGATTACTGAATTCTTTCTCAATAACACTGCATTTCAATAAGCCTTGGAAGACGTTAAATATAGGGGTTTTATGCCCTTTTTCTAGACTTTAGCATATTTGCTGTATGAGGAAAAATATGTGTTTAAAATTTATTATCTTAATATTAATTTTTATTTTACAAAAGTCGTTTAAACGTCGCTGCTCTAATAAGAACGACAGCGAACAAATGTTTTACTGTCGTTACTATATTCGTTTCAAAATGAAGAATATCGATACATGTTCCTAAATGCCATAACGTAATATAGTATAGGTATCGTATCTTCAAAAAGGCGTATAGTTACGTCACCAATTTGAAGTGTATTTACCCACGGAAAAAAATGGTTTCTATATCAAAATCAAAATGTTGCAATAGATACTGCGTTCAAAATGCATTTTCTCACGAAAAAGAGTGGTTTCTATTTTTCATATAAGTTGAAAGGTTGCTTGGTTTGACCCTTTTATTTGGGTCTTAGAAAAACCTTTCAACCAATATTTACAATAAACTAATCATGTGTGAATTATTGAACACTAATCAATGAAGTTGCAATATAATGGTTTAAAAGAATCATTTTCTCTGTACATACATACATATACATATATACTATATATATATATATGTATATATATATATATATATATATATATATATATATATATATACATATGTACATATGTATATGTATATGTTAGTATGTATGTGGCATACATTTGTTATTTTTTTAGTTTTGGCCATTTTATTTTATGGATTTGGTTACTCTTTAAATTAATTAACTGGCCAAAGTAAAACATCACTGTTGTCAATCACCAAACAAACATACTTATAAAAAGATCTTACATCCATATGCATTCGTACAGACAATTAAATTCACATGCATGTGAATTTTAGCAATGAGACTTAAAAGAGAACTATCACAATGGTGGCAGCTGTCAAAACTTAGAAATAAAATAAAAATAGCAAAACAACCACCATTGACGGAGTCTCTGAATAATGGAAATAATTCTACCATTAATGGAAACCCACACAGTGTTAAACAAATTATCTCACACAAACCCAACACACAGCACAAACGTTACCAAATCAAAAGGTAACATACAAATTATAACAACACAAACATAACTAACTTTTTTTTATAAAAGGTGGTGATTTTTTTCCACCTCTGGTGGAACCAAACATCATACTCACTTAACTCTACTAAATGAGAATCTCATTTATTTTTTTTGCTCTGAGTGGGTATGAGAGTGTGTTCTTTTGGGTTGAAAATCAATATTTTACTGATTGTAGTTGTTGGAAGTATGATATTTTATTTATATTGAAAGAGAGTGTTTGTTTATGGTTGGTGGGATGTGTGTATACAATTTCAATTTGGCCAGAAGGCGGAGCTAAAGTAATTAACAGCAAATATGGGAAAAAATTCAAAATTTTTATATGGCCAAAAAGTGAATTGAGAATAAAATTTTGTTGCTCTCGCTGCTGTTGTTGATGTTGATTAAATTGTTTTTGTACACTTGGCATGAGGTGGTGTGTACTCTACAGATATTCGTACGGTTCATTCACTTGCTATAGTTAAGAAAACAAAATAGGTCTTTTTTTATTTTGGAAAATAACAAAATTAAATTAAATAAGCTTTAAGGTGTGAAATCTCTTAAAAATTTTTTATATTTCCTCGTAATGAATGAATGATGCACTTTACTTATCTTTCTCTTGCGTTATAATTCGTTTTTAATTAAAGGAAAATTAAATTTATATTAAATGTTAATGGTGACATTTGAAAGAATATGTTCATATTTACTAACGAGTACATATGTATGTATGTATATACATATGTATATTACAGTAGGTAAGTACCTATACTTTAAAAGAGATCCATGCATTATTTTTGAAGAATTGCTTAAAACTTTAGCATAGTAATATTTATAATTTTATAATAAAAATGCATTATTTATTTAGGTTTTGTTTATTATTTAATATCTGAGCTAGGCTATCATGTATGTATGTACTACGTATGCAAAGTTAAAAATAAACTTATTCAAACTAACTATCTATTATTTACGATAATGTTATTTATTTATTTTTTTTTAATATTTTTAGTTTGTGTGATAAAGTTAAATTTATTAAAAAAATTACCAACTCTTAGTTATCACAATTACGATGATGACATCGATTGTTGTTGTTTTAATTATAATGAATTTCGGTGATGGGGTTTTTTTTTTGATTCGTCGATAAATGTGTATTTTATAGAATTTTTATTTATTTAATATTTCTTGCAATTTTTATGGTTTTTGTTTGTTTTTTTAGTTTTTCATAATAAATAAATTGTATTTTGATTTAAAATTTTTATATGTGTTTTTATAGCATTTATCTTTAGTTGGAAGTAATTCGTTTGATTTGTTATTTATTTTAATTAAATTTAGAATTTAATTACTAAAATACACAAAGTATGTTTGCACACATATATAAAAAAGAAATTCAAAAACGTTAACAAACGTTGGTTTTTATGTTAATAAAAGTTTTTATTAACGGATGAATATCATAAAAATAACAATTTGAATAAAAATTAAATTAGTTGATTGCAAATTGTGATTTAGGAATCATAGAACCAAAAATTTTTATTCTAACTTGTTCTTTAATAGTAATTGACTTATTCTAATTAGATATATATTGTTTGCGAGTTTAACTCCTGGAATTAATAAAAAATTATATTTATTCTTTTTTGATAATTAGTAGTGCATTGTTAAGAAAAGCGTCTTGAATCATTAAAAGATTCGCCCCTCTGAAATTTTGAGTTGGATCTTAAAATTCTTAAAGTGGGAGAATACGCATTTAGTAAATAATATTTCCATAAATATATGTAATAAATTCAATGTCTCGACTTTAAAAGAATTTGCTGAAGAATTTTCTTCCGAATTTAGTAAATTTTGAATGGAGTTGTAGAGAGAACTGAATCGATGCTTTTTTTATCATCATTTACTACTACTAACTTCCAAAAAAAAAAATAAGTTTAAGGAAGTCTCTAGATTTTGTTGTATATTAAAGGAATGACTACTTCTTTTGCAAAATAAAACAACAAGTTTATGTTCGCTGAGAAAAGATTTTGAAAGCTTTTATTTTTCGACCATTATAACTTATTTTTCGTGTTTTTACGTATTGCAGATTTTGTGCAATTTTTTCCAATACTTTTTTTAAGAAAATAAGTTTTTGGTGCTTAATCTTTTGCTGTATCAGTTAAAGTGAGAGAAACACATGTGTCATCTTGACATTTTTTAAAAATACACCGTTGTGCAAGAGTAATCACGATGTTCTTTCGCTCATACACTGTCTGCACTTAGTAAGAGAACATCTTCAAACCTTTCACAAAAAATTCTGCAGAAGGAGTGCCGCCTAATGCACAATTACATGACAAGACGTCTGGTCAATGTGCTAGGCTCCTCTTCAACATATTGGGCAACAGCAGCGATATTCTCAGCAGAACGGCTGCTCCGGCGGCGACCAGCCTCTTCAAGGCGAGTGGCCAAACGCCGCACAGTGGGTCCAAACCCCATTTTTTTAGCGAATTAATTTATAGCACCACAAGTGCAATAGTGAGGCTCACCAAATTTTATATGACTAGCTCTTAAAAGAAACGGAAATTTCTAACAAAATCTTGGACGTATAGAAGGAGGGGTACATGTACCCCCCTAACAAAGTAATTATTATTTTTCTTTTATCTGCAGAACTACCATAGTGAGACACACTAAATTTGATGTGAGTAGCACGTAAAACAAGCGGAAGTTCCAAAAAAAAGTTGGTGGTATAGGAGGATGATGACGGGTACCGCCAATCAAAGTAATTATTAATTAATTAATAAACACGCACGCTCCTGCTGAATTGCCTGCCATTGAATGAGTACGGTTACAGATTATGTAAATATCGATTCTGCATCAGTTCTTTTTTAATACCTTTAGAGTTAATCAAAACAAGTAGTTTTCAAGTAAAAATAGATGTAGTTTTATTAAAAAAATTAATTTTTGTTGGTAAACCCAGCACATGAGCCTATTACTAATTCTTACACAGCTTCTGAGAGGCAACGATGCACAGCATAAATTTTTCTAAAATAACGCTAATTTGTTCAACCTTTGGAATAAAATTAAAATTTCTGCTTACTTGAGCCCAATTAATAAGTTTATGTCCACTTAAACTGAGAAAAATCTATTTTTTTTTTGTATTTCCAATATAAACTTAAAAAAAGCACTTCTAAAAGTAATTTTAATTACAAAATGAAGCAAAACATTACAATAAATACTTTAACTTGATGGTTAAATTGTTAGATTTATTACTTTTGCAAAATTATTTCATCCAAATATGATTTAATTACACAAAGTTTTTAACTTTTTTCTGGCTATTTTTCAGTTTTCTCTCTTAATGCTTAATTTCAACGCGCCTCTACAAAAGCGCCGTTACCCATTTGACATTTATTTTTTACCTATTGATGTAGATGAGGGATGCAGAGCGATTCCCAGGTGTGTCCTGTGCTCGGAGGCGCGACTGGCGACCTACCGTGCTCGAGGGGCTGCCCGTTATCCCGCAGATGATAAGGCAAATATGCACAGGAGAAGTACGGCGGTTGCTCTTCTTCGGCAGATGGTTGTGGAGAGGGCCTTGAACCTGGTTATAATCAGCGAGCAATACGGGTTATAGGATGAGTGGGTACGGCTTCACCGGTTGGCGGTGGACTCGCGACTGGGCAGTGCGGATCCAGCTATGCGTGGCCTAGAATCGGCGGTTCTGTCCTCCTGAGCGATAGTGTGGGCGGTATAGGGCAAAGATGGCCGCTATCGCGGACGGTCTATATAGGATGGGCGGGCCCTTTATGGTGGCCGGTGATTTCAACGCCACACGGACATGGCGGCCAGTTAGGGCCTGGTGATCATGAACACCGGCGGCGCGACCACCCGCATGTCACGGCGAATGGGCACCTGTGTACATGTGGACGCCGGAGATTACTGTGCTCAGGCGGGACTGCCTCCATAATAGGAGCATCTATACTAGTACTAGGCGGGTATGAAAGACACTGCTGGAGACCCAGGGGTACAGACAGACAGATTCATGGCCCGCTGATTGTGAGCAAGATGGCGAAGAGGGAGGAGTGTTGGCGTGAAATTGGATCGTGCGCGGATCGATGGGATTGTGGGGTGCTGTTCCCCACACACCATCCGCGTTGCACATGGTCCACTAATCTGATGGGATGCCACCGCCCTTTACCGAGGGGAAGCTGAGGGCTGCCGCTGGGGCTCTTAAGATGGGTAAGGTTTCTTCACCTGCGGGGGTACCGGCCGAGGTGCTGAGAATCCTGGCTGAGGGCAGGAGATCTGGTTGGGGGTTTATTGGTATACCCCAACGAAAAAGTTACTGCGCTATCATCAGTTTTTCCGAAGTGCGGCCCAATAAACAAATTCTTGCGATATTCTAACTGAAATAGAAAAATTTTACAAATTTAATAAGTAATTTATTATTTATGAAAAAATAATTTACTATGTACATTTTATTATAAATTCAGTTGTAAATGCTCTTCAAAAATTATTTTTAATTGATGGCTTTAGACATGCTTGTAGGGATTTTACATCGAAAAACCAAAGATGACTATCTGGTTGCCAATTTAAAGGTATAACCCGGTTGGGAATTATAATGCTATTGCTTCGTCAGGTCCCAACTTCCTTTTTGCGTTACATCTCAGGTGAGGTACCCAATTGGGTAATCCTATAGCGTACTATTCAGGTGCAAATGAAAATTTCTAGTCGGGTATTGGTTAACCGGATATTGGCTTTTAGCCAAGCATTCAAAAAAGTTAGTTATTTAATATAATATGTTATGTGTCTCTCTGAGTGAGGTAGAGACTTCTCAATGACATTACCGATATTAAACTGCCTCATTAGTCCCCGTCCATATTGTGAAACATTTGCTGCAAAACTTTTGAGTTTGTTGACGAGAAGGGGAAGAGGAGTGGAAGTATGTACGCTGTTTCATGTACATGCAGCTTTTGTTGAATTTCTTATTTGCATCTTTTGACATGAGGTGTATTTGACGTTTCATTTTATTTCTTTTCGTTTGGTATACTGTTAAGATCATCATAATAATAGCTACCCTGTTTTATTGTTAATTTTTTGTGAAATATAATCAAAAATTTAAAAAAAAAATATAAAATTATATAAAAATTATTATATAATTTTTCTTCTTAGCGTCCATTTTGCTTCAAATTATACCTTGTGCTTCAAATGTGTATCCAAAAAAAAATATTCACACCTTCTATCACAGGGTAGTTCTTTTATATTTACATTCGGTATTGGGAAATGTCAAAAAAAATTAAAGAAAGAAGATAGAAGGGAGGAATATAAAATACTAAACATGAAGCAAAAGTTTCATGTATGGACACTGCTGAAGCTTCAAAAGAGAATTCAAAAAAGTTTTGCAGCAAATGTTTCACAATATGGACGGGGACTTAACAAACTTCAATTGATTCACTTAATGATATAAGAACTATAGGCCCAAAATGAGTAGGAGATCCTGACTACCATCGCATGCATATGCATGTTCAATTATTCACGACCTATCTAAGCGAAAATTGCTAAAGAGACTAAAGTTTACATGAGCTGTACCTCCTACCACACTTCGTCAATAGTACACTTCTACCGCTACTGCATATTAATACATTCATGGATTTTTATAATTTCATCAACATTTTTAGATGAAAACAATTTTGTTGCAAAATTTCAATTAAACTATTTAAGAATTACCAATAGTCTGTGAACACATACTTACGTATTTATGAATGGGCTTTCCATATACACATGCTCGTACACATTAATTGCTTAACAAGTATTTTTTGTACATTGAAAAAATTATTTTTATTATTTTTTTTACTTTTGTAACATTCAGTGATAAATTAGCAAACGAAGCGGAATGATATTGAAACCACTTCAAGCGTGCTGACTAACTAACACAACCACGCACCATTGAATTGATATTAAATCGAGTAAGTGCTCCTTTTTAACCCAAGTGCGAGTATTTATTTTTAATATATAAAATCAATACAGAGTGATAGGTTTTTAAGGAAACAGAAATTATTCTAATATATATATGTATATGTATAAAAGAAGAAAGTAAAAAATGTTATATGTATGTAATTTACATACATATATATCGAGCCTTTGGTGATAGAAATAGAAATAGAATTAAATATAGTAATAAATAATTTATAACAATTATATACCGAAGGACTTTCACAACTTCCAATTTGTTTGTTCAACGTTCCGGTTGATGATTTTTCCAAAGTTTCAATCAAATGTCAAAGCGAAAGCTCGTTAAAGTGGGGAAGACACACAAGCCAATGCAGTGGTCTGTCTACCTGCATTACGAATCGTTGCCATATTGCATTTCTTATGTCCGTGTTTGCTCGGTCACCATCACAGCATATGCCAATCAAAGAATCTAGAGATATTGCTTCAATAATGAAATATTCATTCAATTTGATAACTTTGTGTTCAGAATCTTGATCCAAATGTGAGACAGACATATCATAGCAAAGTTCAAAGCATCGTATCTGAGAGTATATCGAGCCTTTGGTGCAATACCGTCGTAATTCAAAAAATCGTGAACTGAGAAAAATGCTTTTGAAGTTTTGATAGTATTTTCGTTTACTAAAGTTATTTTCTACAAGTTTTCAAATAAAGAGGCATGTTTTGTAATGTTTTCTGTTTGTAAATTACTTGTCATAAAGGAATAATTTCATTATTGCAAATAAATATTGTTGGAAATAGCTGGAGGCAATAAAGACATTTGTAGCTGTAGAATTTGAACAGTTAGAGATCGAACCATAATCTCTTTTCCTTTAGATATATATTTCCCCAAAGATCATTTCTGCATACCCAGCTTAAAAATATCAAATTTTGAGTTACTGCGGTATTGCACCAAAGGGTCGATATGTTTAATTTTTGTGTTTAAATGCAAAAGTTAAAAAGCGTCATGTCACACGTCATTTATGTACATACATGCATCATCATTAGTATAACAGTGCTAAATCATGAAAACATTTCTTATTTATTTCTGGTGTGTATTAGTGTGCTTAACAGCTAGTAGCAGTCAATCATTACCTGAGTGATGGTACTTTTCTTAAGAAATAATAATAATATTGAATGCAATTTGTCATTTCTCTGCTGTGGGTGTGTCATTGCATTAATGACCACCAGGTGATATGAAAGTTGACATCACAATGATGAAACTTTCATGGTATCAACGACGAAGACACTTAACATAACATTGATGTCAAATTACATCAGTGTTATGACGGTTTTTCTATCAGTATACACCCACATGTGGTAACTCCGATTCAGTCGTACAGAATATGTTTGCTTAAAAGTTCATATCGCGGAATGTGAAAATTCCCCTACTCCCAGAATGGATGAGAATCTATGTCATCTGTCTGCAGCTGCTGGCATTTTCCGATCATTCTGCGGCCTCTTAATACAGTGAAACAAAAGTCGTCATCCATACAAAGAATTTTTACGTGAATGCAATGAAATTTCTCATTAAAAGGCATCCTAAGAAGCCCTTCATTGGATCAATGAAAAATGTTTCACTACATACATATGTATATGATTATCATTTGGGTGGGTGTTTCATAAATGTAGTGAAAACATTTCTTTAGTTTAATGAAATATCTTCATATTTACATAAAATGTAAATGTTTCATTGATATAATGATGTTATTACGTAACATAAACGAAATATAGATGCAATGAAAGTATTTCATCAATACAATGAATTATTTTTAATATAAAATAATAAATATATGTATGTTTGTTGTATCTTTAAGATAGATAGTATATATGTACATTTTGTTGGTGTTTAGTCCAACTCAACTTGAAAGAGCTAAAAAGTCTAACATGTTTAAATAAAAGCTTCCAAAAAATCATTGACAATTACTGAATATATAAACAGAAGAAACTAACGTTTCCTCCAAGTGGCAAAGATGACGGGGATCGAACCAGCAACCCTTAGATCTCTAGTATGCTGCCTGTAGCCTACGAAATAACTCGCAGAAAATTAGCATGGCCAAATAAAATTCGACAACTTTTCGATTTTCAGCCAACTAAATAAACACTTTTGTATTTCAGGGATTTAATGATATGTAGAACCGTTTGTTTGTTACCTTGTAAGTAGAAATACAAATGGCAATTGTTTGTTAAATTGTTGGCACAATGTAGAATTTCACATTTTAAGTGAGACAGAAAATGTGGTAGTCTCAAGTGATAAAAGTGGTGGCAGGGACGAAACTGATCTAAAAAAATTATAAATTAAAATACATATGTATATGTAGCAATTCCTTATATTTGCCCTCCTCATATCCAATCGCATAAAGTTATTTACAAAGTTTACATGCATAGATACATAGATGTATACTCAATTGCACTTACACAAACACAATTGTCTAGATGACAATTCACTAAGCCATGACAGTAAATGTTTATTTAGCATAAATGCGTTACGAGGCTCTTTCTGTCGAATAGAAATAGCTGCAGTTTAACGACAAAATTAAAACGCAATATAACAGAGAGAAATCAAGTTGCCTTAAAGAATACAAACCAAATTTTATACCTAATCACACACAAGAAAATATTGTATTTTTAAAAGTTGCCAACACACTTCAACAGAGAACACACCAGTGTCTGCAACTGAATTATATTTTGCAACAAGAACACCACTTGGGCATTAAATGCCAGTGAGTGCGCCAAAAAGACTGACAAAGTGGAATGGGTGACAAATGTAACAGCAGCAGTGGCGAATAGTGAAATGTTTATTTAGGATTCAATCCAAAAAAAAAGAGAAAAACAAAAATTATACAAGAAATGAATGCAGGAAATTACTTTATTGTCGCATTCTATGCGCTTCCAGCAAAAAAAAAAAGAAAGAGAAAACCGCCGAATTTCACAGCAGTGGAAATAGAATGATCTCCTTAACGTCACTATTGGCGTCAACAATGACATTACTTGCTAACGAGTCTAAAGTGGTGACAGACTATTTTTCTGGTAGTTAAACTGAGCAGATTTTTTGATTTCTATTTTTAAATTTATTCACGAAGTATTTTCGCTATTCTTTGGTCATCAACATATAATAATAAAATATACTACCAGAATATCGTTGGTTCAATCGTGCATCAAGTCAACATTTTTTTTTTGATGAGTATATGCTAACAATAATCTGACGGAGTTGGCGAGGTACGTAAACGGCACAAGTTGGCTGTGACGTCCTCTGTTTTCTACAGGGTTAGGTGCCCCGGCTACTAAGGTGCTGCTTGTGTCGACCCGACTTCGTCAACTGCCCTCTAACCTAACCTAACATATGCTAAAAATGCTTGTCGGATTTGAAAAAAAAAATGTCGGCGTGGTAAAAATAAATGCGTCAACATAATAACAGAGAGACAACAACTCTGCTTTAAGAATTGACGAAAAAACCGCAACTGCAGCGTTATGCAAGAATTAAGCGCTATTCCGCTGCATTGCACATGTAAAGGACATTTAGCACTGATCCAAGACAAAAAAAAACAAAAGAAATGATTGATAGTACAGCCTCGGAGATCATCTACCTTCTTCTTTTCTTCTTTTTTTTTAAATAACTAAAAGTCAGGCAATGAAGGTGTCTTTTAGCAATGGTGACATTGTGTATATGCAATGCATGATCCGCAACTAGTTGGAAAGGGACAGTGCACAGACAGGTGGTGAAGTGAAAGAAGGATGGATAACTAAATCCAAACACAAACCAGCAGTAGCGTGTTTTTGAGAATTTGTAAAGCAGGGTTCCTACGTCCGACGCATTAATTTTTAAGCCAAGGTGAGGAATTTGATTTACTATTTTACTTCGCGGACGGTTTATTCCCCAAATACCGACGAAGGAGAGTGCTGCTAGATTCGATACAATTGAAAACTGTTTTAATCTGATCGGGAATTCGAACTGTGGATCTTCTGGCTGCTGAGTTAGAACGCTAACGTATCAGTCAACAGCACCCTCAACTCTGCTGCTGGGCGTTGTCTTTATTGTAAAGAAGAGTTGCAGTTCCTCTGGTGATGAGTAGACGCATTATTTTGTTAAAGCTTTAGGGGAATATTATAACTGGCATATCAGTTGTACCCACGACTTTGGGCATAAGCGCTACCAACAGCATTTTTTCTGATATGCATTATGGTGTCTTTGTGTCAGTTATTGTTGGAAGGTGTCAGCGACGAAGGCCTAGTCACTTGTCAGTGAACAGTACAGTCAGGCTTCAGCTGATACCAATCCACAGGCATATCAGAGCGCCTTCTTTCTTCAGTATTGTGTAGCACCAGCGAAGTAAAATAATTACTAAAAATGGCTACAAAAACAAAGCTTCTTTAAAAACAAACGGTGATAGTTAACATTTTTAAATTCAGAATTCTTTGCTTCCTTTAAACAATTGACTCTAGTGTAACGGCATTAGGCTGAGAAACTGAACAAGTTGCAGTAATGAAAGCTTCTTTGATAGGAACCACGAAACAAATTTAACAACAACAAAACAAACAATATTTTTCTACAAAGAACTTAAAACAACAAACTTAACTGAATTGAAAATAAAAAAAAAGAAAAACTAAACATAATGATAAATAAAAACGAGAAGATGCAGTAGAAATAGAAACACGTCAATGAAGACAAATCATTTTTTAAATGAAATTAAAACGAAGCGAGCTTGATCGCAAAACATGAAAAGCAGGAGAAAAATCTTCAAGATAAAGTCATAATAAACAGTATTAAACAGCAACAACAACAATAATAATAGCAAGAAGAGCAACAATAAAAACAACTAACCAACCAATCGATTTTTGGAATCAATGTGAAACAAATCTGTTCATATTAAACGATTACAAATTTATAGAAAAGATCCGTTCTGATAGAGGTTATATGAGGGAGATAGTGCCATCTGCTGGCGTTTGCAATATCTCGTTAAACTAAAAAAAAATTGTGTTGTACAATAAATAAACTATTGAAACGTAGTGCTGACATATTTATTTATAGAACAAAGTTTTCAAATAAAAATTGATTAATTTTTTTTGCAAAGTATTTTTATTCCCCTCTCAATGTTTGTTGGCTGTTACAGTGTTATGGGGGCCGAAGTAAAAACAATGTTTAAAAAAAATTTTTAGTGAAAGATCAAAGATGATGTTGAATTTTAATTTGTTGATTACACAGCCGACATCATCGTCCTCATCATCGGCATCAGTAGCACCATCATCATCTTGGCCAGTCAATCAATCACCAAATACAAAAACAAATAAAATCATTTCTTTGTTAACAGTCTCGCGTACTGAAATCTTTCGCGGCAGAGGTGTTAATAAAGATGATGGTATTTGGTTTGCTTAAAAATCGTAAAAATTTTATTAACAATTTTGCAGTTTCTTTTCAACGTTTTACGAGTTTTTAGTGATGCGTCTGAAATTATTAGCTATAAAACTGAACAGCAGTGAAAGTCTAAAGCAAAACACTCTTTCGTAAGTTTTTGCAAACATCGATTCAATCTTTATGAACTTCTATCAAGTTTATTGAATAAATACTTTAAAAGAAAAAAAATGTAAATATGAAAGAACTATATACTTTTAAAATGCTTTTGTTTAACAAAAACTTCTTTTTCTTATTTCAGACTTTAATGAATTTTTGAACTTCTCTATATTGCGTTTTTTTTTTTGTTTTCGTTGAGGAACAATAAATTAGGAGAATTATTCGCTCAGCTGGATCCTAAGATGGATTGATTTCAACGATTTCTAAAAATACAAATAACTATTGTTTTATAATAATTTTTTTTCCGGCGATGTAATGTACATATTTATTTGAGGTATTCACAAGGTAGTCATAAAGTCATATGATCTAAAATAATAATACGAGAAAATACGACTGCTGTGAACTACCCGTCTTAATTACGTGAGTTATTTCAAAAAAAATTCATTAAGCTAATAAAAAAAAAATACTTATTAATGGTTGAAATCACAATATTAAAAACCAGCGAAAAAATTTAAATAAAAATAATATAGTAAATTATAAAATTGTTCTTTTGACACACAAAATTGTTGAAACAAATATAATCGAAAACAGCCGTTACCAGCGATATCAGCTGAATAATTTTTTGGACGGCGGCTAGTGGGTAAACATCAAGTAGCTGCCACCCAAATAAGTTACACAAACAAAATTTGCTCACTTGTATACCAATAGATATTGTGCATTTTTTTCTCTTCTAAAAATGTGAATAATTTTTAAACAAATTTTTATTATTATATCATTTATAAGTAGCGGCGGCTTGTAAATATTGTCGCCAGCTCGACTGAAGAGTTTCAAGTGCCTTTGTGTCAGTCGTTGTCGGAAATTTTTAATGGGGAGGCATATTAACTGGTCACTGAACAGTACCGGCTGTAGCTGATACTAATCCACATCATCAACATCAAAGCGAGTTCTTTCGTCGGAGGTCTTCCGAAAATTTAATGGGTTTCCTTGACATCAGAGGTGCTGCAACACGGCTAGAAAAACAATATACCTTCAAAAGCATAGTTGTAAAAGTAATGAATCTTTCATCTGTCTATCCCTTAACCACTTGGCATTTTTATCACTATACCTGTTCGTAGTAATCGGCAATCTTTATAAAAAAATCTTTGACTAGGATGAATGAAAACAAGCATTCTACTACAGAAAATGGTAAAGGCGTGTTTTTTTTTATCTTGGACCAGCACTCAGGGGGTAACCCCACACATGCCATGCATTGTGCTGGAACTAGAGGAAATGGATAGTGGTGGTGCAGCTTCACTACCTTACAACCCTGCTTTTGCACGTTTTTGTTTATAGCAGTGCTGCAGCGTCTCTGATGTCAAGGAGGTGTATTGAATTTTCAAGCTTTGTTTTTAGTAGCCATTTCTAGAAATTATTTGACTTCGCTGTGCTACACAATATCGATGAAGGAGAGCGTTATGATGTGCCTGTGGATTGCTATCAGCTGAATTAAATTAATTAAATACCGACTGGTGAGACAAAAGAACATTTAGAATATAAACATTTAAGGAAGGATGAAAAGCAATAAAGATTTCTAAAAGTAGAAATCTTTACGAAAAGGCAAATCAGTGGAAACAGTGACACTGTGCATAATTAATAAACAATAAAAATAAAAACTTGAATACAATTGCTGTCTACGATTAAGAAAACATTGCACAAAAAGAAAAAAGGAAAAAGAAATTTTGAAATCGACATGTTTGGTGGTAAATAAAAGGTGAAACAATTTTTATTCACAAAGAAGCAGTAGAGTGGATATGATCTTGTGGAGTACACAGACTAATAACAATTTTAATTTGGTGATAATCTGTTCGGACTTGAAAGAAGAGGAACGAAATAGGCACTCTGGTTATTTTGCAATAGACTTAAGACGACCACACAGTGCTTTTGTGTTGTTGGGTGAAATATGATGATACATCTGGAGACAGCTAAGTTGAAGTAAGGGTAATATAAATTTCCGTACTTCATTCCTTATCCTTGTTGCATCACCCGAAGTGGTGATTAAATAATTTTATTAATTTTTTACGTTGTCTAATAATTTTAATACTTTATATACATATATATATATATATATGTATATCAAAATCTAGTCATAGTGAATTTTTCAGTTCAAAGATTGTCTCAATTGAAACGATCTTAGTCATAATGAATTATTTGATCTGAAGCAATGTTCAAACTAACTTAATCTTTTCAAGCTTGTCGTTTAGGTTGAGCTCACCCTAGGGCATAATTTAGGTGAAAATTGCTGTACCGGATACTGTCGGTTCGTTGTAGGTTATTATCCAACTAAAAACAAAGACAAGAAGTTAGATTTCAGAACTTAAATTATTGAAACGAGATTAATTTGAAGAGGAAATTTATGTAAATAAATATATAAGCATTGTATAATGTTTTGGAAAGGATTTTGTTGCCTCCGCTTTTATTATTGAGACGCTATGGGAAAATAAATAAAGAAAGGTAAGGTAAAAGTAGGAGGCCGGTAAGTAAGAGTCACAGTCGTTGGTCTAGAGGGTAGTACATAATTTTCGAGAAAGTACTACCATGGTGGGGTCCGTTAGGATCCTGAGTGGGAGGCGAGCCGAAGCTGTATAAAATCGACCAGCTTAAACTGACTTCGAGCGATGGTATGGCAATATGGTAAGTAATCGAGTACGAGGGTTCGTAAAGTTCGTATGGCAACTGGATTTTCCTTAACACTTGACCGGCTCTTTAATATTAATTTTAGTGATTAACAGGCTGGCATTAAAATTTTTGTTGTTGTGTGTTGGAAAAGTGAGAAGGCTGGTTGGCAAGAAACCCACCCCCAAGACGGCGAGCTTCAGCCGGAGAAATACGCCAAAATGCCAGCGCCGCCAACAGTCTGTCACAATATCATCCTCCGTCTGACAGTACATCAGTGCTGCCGTAAAATTTGGTTACTATGACCAGTTAGGTGATGTCGAAACTGTGTCACGAGTATAAAATGAAATAAGACTATAAGATTACAAAACTTACAACCACGACAGACTTCCTACTTTTCAATGCTTTAACAAAATCAGCAACTTTCTTATACGTAACAGATTTATTATCCGCTGCAATAAAGTTAAAGTTATAGTCATTAATGCTGCTTTTCACTACGTTCTAAATTATATTAGAAGAAAGTGACTGGTTATTACAGAATATACCGGCCATTACGTACATTTCTATTCTGCCGAAGAAAAGCGTGAATTATTTCTTTGTATCTTGGACCAGCACTCAGGGGATGACCCCTACACATGCAATGCATTGTGCTGGAACTGTAGGAAAGGGATAGTAGGAGAAATGATAGGAGGTGAAGCTTCACTATCTTACAGCACTGCTTTTTGCACGTTGTTTGTTTTTACAGCAGTGTTCAGTGTTCTGATGTCAAGGATACGTGTTAAATTTTGAAGCTTCCTTTTTAATAGCCATTTTTTAGTAATTATTTTACTTTGCTGAACTCAGGAAAATTTTTCGTTTTGTAGTCAACGTGTAGACTACTTCGACCATCGCCACCCTCAATTATGAATTAGGAATTTATTATGTTTCAATATTGGAATACAGTAGATCTCTTTCTTCCAATTTTAAAAAGCAAATTCTAAATCCTTAATAAAAAACAGAATTTTTTAATCAATATTGAACTGGCTATGTATGTACTGCTGTATACGTGCATATGTATGTATATATGTATTCTTGTCTTCTTTAGATCAATACTGATGATTATGCGGCATATTTTCCATTTTTTTATTCTTCCAAATGTTTCTTTTAAAAAAATCTTTTAACTAACTTATAATTATCATAAAATAAACAATAACAAAAAGTAAATTTTTGTGAATTTTTAAATCAAAACATTCGCTCGTAGACGCAATCAGAGACACGGACGGACGGACAGAGAGGGCTGAAGCCCAATAGTCTGACTGGCAGATTGTGCGCTCCTGGTCGTAGATCATCTTGACGAGATAAATATTAAGAAAACAAAATTTAATGTCTTTAAAACTGAAATGAAATTATGAAAAAAACGAGTATCAAACACTGCAACAGTTGCTCGATGTCATTGAGGGCTGGCTGGAGCATTAGTAATGCTGTTGCTGCTGCTATTGTTGTTGTTTGTGGTTGCTCCTGCACGTCGTCAGCAAAAAATGTCAACTTTAACAATTTTAAGCGAAACAGTAGACGTCCGATCAACCATAATCATATTTTCTGCGTCTTGTGTTGGGTTTTTTTTTTTAGTTACGATACAGCATTCAGAAGCCCATAATTTATGCGACTACGAAATTATTTTTATTTTCTTTTCGATTTTTTATAATCCTTAAAATAAACACAAACGAAACAATTCAATCCAATGAAATGCTCACACCATTCAAGTCTTTCCCACATTTAGCAACTCATCAGCGATAATTTTTGTAAATTTCATTATTTTGTTTTGAGTTAAAAAAGAAAGAAGAATCCAAGTTGTAGACGTTTTTTTAGTTTTAAAAAAAATTTTATGTTTATTTTAGTTGTGTAGTGACACATTGGCTTGGAGAGAGATAAAGAGCGGATGATTTTTTCATTTAAAGTACGAGAAATAATAACAACAGTTCTGCTGCATTCTTAAGAAAACAATGCCGTGACAGTAAAAATATCTGACGAAAACAAAAAGCAGATAAACAATTTGTAAGTGCTAATAGCCGGATAGTTTTCCAATCGGGTCATATTTTTTAAATGCAAACACAGCACATGTCATCATTAATTAATTTGGAAACTACTTACAGCTCCTGCCAGTGGGTGTAGCGATAATTTATAAGATAATTAATGTGTCATTGAAATAACACCACCTGTTGGTTCTGTTATCTTTGCGCATATATGGTATACTCTGCGAGAATAATGAGTGCGACAATTCGTCGGAGAGTACTTAATGGTAATTATGTATTTTTAGATATTACCTTGCCACAAATATTTGTTTAAATTCTTGGGACCTTGAGAGAAGAAAAACACAACGCCACATTGATTCGTTTAAAATATTTATTCTTTATAATCTAATTAAAACTAGGCAATAGTCACGCATCAATAAGGAAGAAGGAACGAAGTAATACTCTGCAGAGCGTGCAACACAAACTAAGCTGTAGCGCAGTCTCGGCGGAGCGGAATGTTGATCAGACGTATAGCGCCCTAGTATCAACGGTCTACGCGTATAACACCAATTTGCGAGTAGTGCAGTCACGTAGCAGCGGAATGTTCATCGGACGTATAGCGCCCTAGTATCAACAGACGGTGTGCCTGAGAATTTCAGTCACACAAGAGTATACAATGGTGCACTTACTCCAGTCTGTGCTATGCATGTTGCAATAGGCAAAGACAATGCTGCTGGAGGTCCGGCTTTGTGCCAAAAAAACTCTCTTTTTCTTACTGCTACTCCTTCTTTTATACTTACATTGTAGTGAGAAAATCAGTTGTAAAGAAATGTAACTTACGAAATAATAATAATTGTATCCTAGAGTAAGCTTACTTATGTTAATACTAATATTTACCACCAGAAGCTGTAGACTGTTAAATTTCAATACACTGGCAATGGCACGATGGATGGTAGTGTGCACGTTGACTACAAATCCAAAAACAGACCTGGGTTCAGCACCAGTTTCAGACTAAAATTTTAAATAACATCTCGCATTTTTCTGATGTGCATTAGTGTGTCTTTGTGTGTCAGTTGTTGTCGGAAGGTTTCAGTGGCGAAGGCACAGTCACTGGTCAATGAACAATACCGGCTTCAGCTGATAGCAATCCACAAACGCATCAGAACGCCTTCCTTCGCCGGTATTGTGTAGCACCGGCGAAGTAAAATAATAATAAATGGCTACTGAACCGAAGCTTCAGCACTGCTAAGAACGTGCAAAAGCAGAGCTGCTGAGTGCTGGTCCCAGATAAAAAAAAAAAAATTTCAATACACTTATCTATCAATGCAATGTAGTTTAATTCAACTGTACAGAGATGTAATGTATTCTAATTATTAGAACAAAATTAACTGAGAAATTCCTGCATTTTAATTATACTACTATCTAATATGTAATATGGGAATCGATATGTACGGCTGAAACGAGAGCATCCGACTTTCGTCGTTACACAGTTCTACCATAGAAACTATTAGACACGCTGATGAAAGCTTTATATTCCAATTATTTTTTGCTATAAAACGTAAAAAAGGACTGATAAGAAAAAATGTTATCGAGGGTTTTAAATACATTTTCGGTTTTAGTTGAATTTTGCTATAAAAGTGAATTATTAAAACTGATAAAAAAGTTTTTTTTTATATATAGTGTATTATTTGTTAAGTTACTTTTACGTGTAATACCAATTAACAATTTTTAGCTTAAAACTTGTCAGAAAATTACAAACTTTGGCCTCGTAAACTTTTTAGGCCTACAATCCAAATCCTGAGTAGAAATATAGTCTATTAAGTAGCGAACGTAAAAGTTTAAAATTTGGCTAAGATAGGGAAGTTTTAATAATAAAGTCTTATGTTTTTATTTTAGTCAGAAACTGTTTTATTATTTTTTCTTAAATATGTTTATATCAAGTTTTATAGTAAATTTATAAATTGTTAAATCAAGAACAAGTTGTTATTTACATCCATACATATGGCTCTATGTATATTAAAGCCAGTATAACTTTCCAGGGGCGAAAGAAAGTGGTAAGCAGGCCTTCTGGATGCCCATACTCACACAACAGACTACAAACGTAGTACGTGCACAAAATGTATGTATCGATACATACTAGGGATGCCAAACGGGCCATACTGAATCCCGAAATTAAAAAAAAAAATTTTAAATAACCATTGGGTGCTTTTTTTGTTTTAAGAACCAAATTTTAGATTCGACTTATACTAAATTTACGTGATGAAATTTTTCATGAAATTTATTTCATAAAATTTTTTTAGTTCTTGAGTGGCAAAAACAACTATAACTAATTTCACGGTGTAACACTTCTTCAACCCTTATTATTTTTTCTTTACGTTTCAATTTTTCGGTCGATGATCTCGCAGTTATATACAAAATTTGCAGTTTAAAATTTCTATCCTTTAGTACAATAAAATTTAACAAATGACGCTTTTGCTTGAGATATAATACAAAAATAATAGTATTCACTTTTAGGCAAAATATAGAAACCAAGATATAATTCTCATTAATACGCAAAATAATAATTATGCTAATTTTTCAGGAAAAAAAATTGCCATTTTTAAGAAATATGCTTTATTATATGTTTTCTTTATATGTTTTATTTTTGGGTTTATTTTTATGTAATGGAAATAAATATCTGTTGGACATAATTTTTTCTTTAATCATAACTATTATAATCGATAAATATTTTTTGTTCTTATCCATAATTTTAATTGAAGTTTGTTATAGTTTTGTATTTTCAGTAATAATAATTATTTTGAATATTTTCTTGATATTAATTGTATTAGAAGAAAAATATGTTTCAAAAAAAGAGTGTACGTTAGGTGGGGGTAAAAAAATGTTAAATATTATTAATTTATTTTTAAAAAGGGTTTCTAATGAATGCAGAAAAATAAAATATATTCAGTTGTCATTTAACTGTAATATAGTGTTGTTTAAGGTCTAAGCAAATAAAACTGGGTTTAAAAACTTAAACAAAGTTATACGAGATTCAAAGTTAAGGAAATTTTCAAAAACTTTGAAAACTGTTAATTTAATATGGCGCACAAATCACACTGAATTTGAACGATGGTATGGGTTATGTTGACTTAGAGGGCCGCTGTGGTTTGTGGCTTATTCGTATAAACCTGCGGCTTAAGGAATCCCCGCAAGGAAAAGTATAACGGGGTCGAATCGCACGATCTCAGTGGAGAGTTCACATCACCTGCAAGTGAGGTGCCCATGCTCTAAAATCGCTCGTACAGAAAATACAATGTGGTATCAGCTGTGTGGCACCTGGCGCCGTCTTGTTGAACCCACATCTCGTTGGCGTCCTGATCAACCAATTCCGACCAAAATATATATAGCACTCTATCGTTGATATTGATGGCCTGGCCAACGTCGTTCTCAAAGAAATATGTACCGATGACGCCGCCAGTTCAAAATCCACAGCAAACAGTGACTTTTTCGAGCTGCTCTTCGCTCTCATGTGGAGTGATATCGTCCGAAATTCGACAATTTGTTTGTTCTCGTACCTATTCATCCAGAAATGCGTCTAAACGATAATTTTTTTTTCACAAATATTAAAAGCAACTGATAATATATCTCTAGATATTATTACATATTTTATACAAACCATCTTATTTATTTCAAAGTCTTACATATTCGAATTTTACAATGTATGTACATATATTAAAAAATAATTTTATAGTTTTTAGCAGTTAACTCAAGGCTTTATTAATATTAAAGTACATTGCATTTTCCCGTTTTTATTTTAAGTTTAATATTCGTTATAATACTGGTATGTACATAATAAGAATATATTAATGTACACATGTATTATTTTATATTTTAAATTTTATAATAATTATTGAATATTGCGTTGCTTTATTCTATTCGATCTTCCAAGTGGCAAAGAATCACGTATTATTTCTTTTCCAATTTACGTTAATATGCACTTTTCCGAATATTCGTCGCAAGTTTTTTATTACATATTTTATACAAAACATCTTATTTATTTCAAAGTCTTAGTTATTCTAATTTTACAATATATATTAAAATATAATTTTAAAGTTTTTAACAGTTAACACAACGCTTACATAGTTATTCATAATTTTATTAATATTAAAGTACATAACAGAATAATTTTATTTTATACACATATAATGGTCATCATCAATTTTTAAAAATTAGAACTATGAATAATAATTCCGCTTAAGAAATAAATATTATTTATAATAATTATAATTTTATCGATTAGAAGTCGTTGATTAACACAAATATTATTAACCAATTTGAAAATCATGTATATAACATATCGTATTTTGTTATCGTATTATATAAATTGATCTGCTTTGTTATTTTTTCTCTTTCTCAAAATCCCGAGATACCAAAAAAACTGGGATTATTAAAAATCTATGCCGAAGGCAAGCGAGCATGAGTACTCTGGATCTAAAAAAAGGTCTAGGAAAGTCTGACAAAAGGCCTTATATAAAGGCCTCCAAAAGTTTGCTGCTGGGTTAGGGTACTACTATAAATAATTGTACTAAATATTAGTCCGAAAAATTATTGGTGTAGGGTACAGCGAATTTTAAAAGTGAATGCTCTTTCGTTCGGCTAGGAGTTGTTAGCATAATTAAATCTTTAGTAATTAAAATTAATTAAGGGGTACAGTTGGCTAAGTACTTACCCCTGTTATCAGAAGTAACATCAAAAATTTTTCAAATGTATCTATACGAACAGTGCACTCCTCGGTGGGTAGTTGGGCA
Source organism: Dexiosoma caninum (assembly GCA_963924685.1). NCBI lineage: Eukaryota > Metazoa > Arthropoda > Insecta > Diptera > Tachinidae > Dexiosoma > Dexiosoma caninum. The sequence goes on from OZ004729.1 coordinate 60,982,062, forward strand.
ATAAAACGTTCGGAAATCTTTGAAATTGTATTAAAGTTACAAATATGCAAGAATTTGTTTACGCGACAGATATCGGAATATCTATGGGGCACTGCTTCAGCTTCCAATATAGAAAAAATTCAAAGGTGTCAAAACAAAATACTGAGAATGATAACAGATGCGCCGTGGTATATAAAAAATTCTAACATACACAAGGATTTAAATATTCCGACAGTCAAACAAGAGATAACAACATACGCAACGTCATACCTAACCAAACTCCAAGATCATCCAAATATACTAGCCCGAAATATTTTAAGCGAAAGAGGGTTCATTCGACTGAAAAGAAGGGATACTCTTTCCCTAGCCCGAACATAGTAGACGCGGAAATAAAACTATACGAGCAATAAATAATTTTGTACAGCTAGGCTGTACTTAATAATAATTAGCAATTAGTTCTTAAGATTTGAATACTTATTGTTAGTTCAATTGATTTTGAAGATTCAATAAATAATATATATTGTGTAAAAAAAAAAAAAAAAAAAAAAAAAAAAGATATCGGAATATAAATGCCATGGGAAACTAACACCCTGCGCTAATATTTCTTCAATATATACGTATGTACATATACTTGTTATAGAATAATTTTTTTAAGCTACACGTATGACCGCCAAGTCATCTGCCGGTCAGGCCACACACAAATTTCTGAACATTTGCATACATTGTTTTAACGAAACACAGAAGCCTTTTTATGGGAATTTAATGCTGTCACAGCACTTGTGCATAATAAACAAAACGCACAAAAATACATAATAATCGAATTAAAATGGGAATATTTGAATATTTTAAACAAGTATCACATTTCAAAAAAAATTCAATTCTTTATTTAAACTTTAATTTGCGTAGAACTATTCTCACAATTTCCGTTAAATATCAAAAATTTTGTTTAGGCAGCATCAAAAATAAAAAAATACAATTACAGAAATGTTTATATGAATTCTGAAGGCACTCAATAATTGGTTTCACATACAAAATTATGAATTCCAATGAAGTTAAATATTAAAAAAAAGAATCAAAAAATTTCGCCAGACTTTGTGTCGACTAATTCCACGAAATTTCAAACATCAATCGAATGAAAGTTTTCTTGAAAAATTTTATTATTTGTTTTGAAATTAGATAATTTATCAGTTATCTCCAATTATGAAACACTTTGTACTTTTGCGCAATTAAACCAATAAATGTTTGGTGTTCTTTCATTTTATTCTCGAAATGAAAAAGCGTCTGGCGTTTTTAAACATTTTAAATAAAAAGTACAAATGAAATTTTTTATTCACACATAATTAAAATTTTTTTTTTAATAAAAATTGTAGCGATTTCAATTAGAAAGTTTGAATTAAACAATGTTTTTCAAAGTTCTGTTTCTGCAAAATTTTAACTTTTTCAGTGAATATCGAACACTTCTAATATTTGTATTAATAATTTTTCTTTTAAAGAGAAATAACACCCAGACAATTAAAGTCTCTACCAAGAAGGGTTACATTTCTTACTAACTTTTTTTTTGACATGATACTATGTGGAAGAGACAGGTGGTGAAGTGATATGGTATGGCTTACACAAAAGCGGCTTTCGAAAGCTAGACATTTTGTTTATTTTTTACTTCTCCGAAAATTTAGCAAAATTTTTTATGACTGGTATAGGGCTTGAATCCACGACTTCGGGCTTTAAAAGGAACGGGCTAACTAGTTCAGTCAACAGCACAACAACTTCGATAGTAGCAAAAAAATCGCAGTATGGCAAAAAGTTTTTAGGTCGCTCATCATGAGGCCTCTTTTCCATTGCGATGGGGATTCGTTCAATGCTCACTTCACACATTTCGATTACATTCTGTATACGTCTACTGCATTTGTGCCAAGTGAAGTTTTAACAACCTGTAACACTGGTCAACAAGAATTTATAGCCCTAAGTTTTTTTTGTCCAATTGAATACATATCGTACTCCGATTCAATGGCTATAAATTACTTTTTCTCGATTGTCTCTGGTTCTCGAGATTTACCGTTATATAGAAAAAGGCAGTGGTTGCACCACGTAATTTGCAATAAGTCGGTAATTAGCACTTCGATAGAACTAAAAAAAAAACACGGAAAGGACGAGAATAAAATAAGCTATAAATAATTTTTTGTATACATTTTTTGCAAATCCTTATAGTTTAGGTATTCAGCATGTTTTAAGAAAATTTAAAAAAAAAATCTTTTAAAAAGTTTATGAAAAATGTAAAATAAACACAAGCTGAAATGTTCTTATTAATTCTGCTACTCGCATATGTTACAAATAAAATGAACCATATTTCATTAAAATACATTCACAAATTCGGATTTTATTCACAAATGCACATCCGAAAAAAACGAGATGTTTTTATGAGTCTAAATCTGGGGTTGAACCCAGCATAATTTTTCATTTCATTCAACAAGTGCTGCAATGGCAGTCACTACAATTTAAGGATGCAGGCTGGTTTCAGGGAAGAGTGAAGCTGGTCTAATGGCTGAATGAAAGATCGGCATCTGGGCTGAGAACGGTTTTTAGGTCACTGTGGGAAGTGTGGCGTGGCGCGAGGCTGGAAATGATCTTGGCCATAGAAAATACGCCGTAGGCCGAGAGCAACTGCGATCATTCCGGCAGACCCACATGACTCTGCGGAAATCCTGCCCATCCTGAAGAAGGTGAATCCTTATTTACCTATGAGTGACTGGAAGGTGGTTAGGATTCACAAATCGATCTTAAACCAGGATTCGTTGGCATTACTCCGCGAAGGGCATAGCATGGTCTTCTATGGTTTCATGGTGATCAGGCACCGAAGCCATCGGTGACTCGGATTAATTGTCGATGACCGTAGACGTCGGAAGTGCGCAATCAGAGTCAAATATGGTTGGGGACCGCTTGGAGTATTAGACTTTCGCGGTGGACGGTGGTATGCCTCAGGAGGCCGGCGGGAATTGGAATGCTTGGGCATCAAGACCGTGGCGTACGAGGATGACGTAACGGTTGCGGACAAGATATACTCGTGGCTAACGTTCAAATTAAAATTTTTAAAAACGTAATGTCTGCAATTCGCTTCTGACATCCAATTTAATTTAAAACTAAAAAAGGTTTAGGTGGATCAGTGGCATGTTAATAATACGTTACAACATCAATAATTTTAATGCTTTTTCTTGAATAATGCTTCAGCTGTTATTATATTTTTTTCATATTAAGAACAAAGAGCAAAGCTAGCAATTTCCGAACTATTATCAGCCATAGGTCCTCCGATTGCCTCAGTTAAACTGAATATCCTTCGGTCGGTGTATGCGGAGGCCTTGTTTCGTTGGGAGCATAAGGGGAGGTGCAGTATGGTAGGCTCTGCAGTACCAAGTTGGATAGGAAGAGGACTTTACGAGATTCGTCGCGTGATTGATTTAAATACACTCCTTCAATAAACAAGTGCTTTATTTAATTTGAATATTTAAAAAGAAAAAAAAAATTACAGCTGCTGAGTAATTGCATCCATTAACATGATTTGTAATTTATGATTGTTTGCGTGTGTGTACATGTAAATAACGAAGAATAAGAAAATGTTTATGGAACTGCTTTCCATGCAGAGCTGGAAGCGCCACAACCTGTTGTGTTTTGAAAACTTTTCGTCTGTCGAAATCGAAGTATTTCTCTAACAACTATTAACAATTTGTATAAACGAATCTACAATATGCTTTTAATATTTTATTTTTATTTTTTGGTAAATATGACGAGGAAAAGCAAAGGCGGAAAATAAAATGCACTAGGAGATGTGTTCTGAACACTGTATGCAAATGAGAACTCTATCCTGGTTGTTTTCATTGTACTTCTACTACAATTTTACATACTTCGATTTGTTGCGATTTTCAACTAAAATTGTTAATATTTAGTAGCAGTACCCAATTGGGCTTCGAATTACATCAGTTATAATTTGTGCCAATTTCTTATTATGTATTATATACAAGTATATATGTATGTATGCTACCAGGCTGTTAATATATAAACGTTCTTATTTAGAAACCTAGCAAGAATGTCTACTTTCTGGGGCCGATTTAGCAGAAGAGCAAAAATGTTTCTGAGGGACTTGCATGATTATGATTCTACATAAGTAGTATAGATGGAATAAGGCCTGCCTCGAAAAACCGCGTAGGTATTATTCACGTAGCTACACGAAAACCACAACCTTGATTATTTTGTACTTTGTCTAGAGCCTGCTGAGCCGAAATGCTAAAGAGCTGCAAACAGTTGGCCAACGATCAGTAAAGCATATGCCATAATTTATTTAATATCTTCCATCCAACTTTCCAATCGAACTCAATTTCTTTACAAATTATAGAATTAAAAAAAATTTGTACGGGAAGCACCCTAATGGTTGAAGATAAAAGATTCGGTTGGGTTAGGTTAGGCGGGTCTCCGGTAAAAAATAAAATTTCCAAACCACGGGTCCAATTCATTATAGTCCCATTGTGATACCTGTGAGGAAGAAGAGAATACGGTTACATAGTAGATGATAGGAGGAGAGGTGCATCACTGGACGGAGATGCCATAGAGAGGGAAGAGTCCAGTAGGAACCGAGGAAACCGACGGCACAGTGAATGCGGCGGTGCTAACACGACAAGCAGCTGCTGCCCTCGATGAATGCGCTCAGCTCCCAGCGCTCCATCTCCGTTAGGCTGCCGAACGATGCAGCCACCAACACGCGGAGACACCGGGTACTCGCAGAGGAAGTGAGCGACACTTTCCTCCTCATCATCGTTGCACCCAGTCAGACCCATGCCTCTTGAATGAATCCCAATAGGGCAGTGTCCAGTCATCTTGGTGGTAAGTCTTCGCAGCCGCCGGTTTGGAGACTCCAGCAGCTGTTAAGACTCCTGGCATCAAAGCGAGACCATACTGCCCTCGCGGTCCTGCATGTTCATTTATCCACCGGATCTGAGCTTCCCCCAGGTAGTACTCATCCAAGCACTTATAGCACGACGCCAGAGGTAGTCCGCAGAACCCGTCCAGATGAAAGGTAACTAGGTTCTGGAAAAATTTTGGAATTCCCGCTAAACAGTGGTCTGAGCTGTATGCCCTCGTCGGCGGCGGAAACTTCGGCCAAGGCTTTATAAGTATATCAGAACTATTTATTGGTGAAATGGGAGTGGTTGATTACTCATAAGCCCTACACCCGGTACCCTACCATCCACATTCGCCCCACGTAAGCAAAAACTTGAAAAAAATATACGAAACTTCTTTTAAATTAATTCTTTTTATTTATTTATTTAATTTTTAATTATATTATTAATTGACCTTTTTTATTATATTTTTTGATATATATTTATAAAGCCTGAGGTCTTTTTTTTATCTTATTTTGTTTTTTTATTATTCGATATTTCATTAACAGCTTGTTAACATCATCAGGAATAATGTTTATTTTTATATTATTATATATATATATATTTTATATTATTCCTGATGATGTTAACAAGCTGTTAACGAAATATCGAATAATAAAAAAACAAAATAAGATAAAAAAAGACCTCAGGCTTAATAAATATATATCAAAAAAATATTTATTTAATTTTAATTTATATGTTAACAACTTTAAAAATAAAAATGTTGTCTAATTAAATTTGAAATAATATGTAAAAAAAAATTTAAAACAAATGTAAGAAGTTTTGTTACTAAGAAGCCACCTTTGTTTTAACAATTTTTAAACTGCTATAAAAAATATATACGCAATATTTTTAATTCTGTCTTTTTTTTAAAGATAAAATGACATTATAATTTTAAAACTTTATAACTTAAATTTTGGTCCACTAGAAATGCCAGGGTTGCCACGCACTTGTGGCATGCTTTTTTAAACGACAAAATCGGCCACTTTGGTCTGTGGGAGATAACGCAAAAATGGGCAAAAATGTGCATATTCCCAATCTTAGAATCTTGGAATATTAAGTAATGAATCCATAAAGTCTCATTGGAGATTTCAGGGAGGAATACAACTGAAACTCTAGTTGAAAGAGTAGTTAAATATATGGACGAACGAACATTAACAATGACACTGGACACATATTAATTTTATAACAAATCCAGAAACACATTCTAATTAATTTAAAATATAGTTAAACCTTTTAATTCAATATTCTATTTGATTTATTTGAAAATAAATTGTTTTTCTTTTGTTTTAATTCATTTAAAGTTGCACTTAATTTTCTACTTGTTCACACTGCAACACCAACTGCTCGTTCTATTTTTTGAAGGCGTTCCTAAAGTGTACAATTGGAATAAAACTATTAATTTTAAAACTTTAAAATAAAAAATAGTAACTTTGACCTCGAAGAGCGATGAGCCCTCAACCCTACCTCCCTCTTTTTTTGCATTATGCATTTTTTTTCTAATCTCACAAAATATGAGATTGTAGCATTTCAAAACCTGAAAGTCGTTCACATACGTATGTATATTTTCTGGAATTAATTAATTTGAATGGTTCAAGCCAAAATTATAAAAAAACAACGATTATAAATATTTGTTGAAGAAGGCCAATAGTTAACAATGTGTTAGCGACCCCTTTCTGCTTTAACAAAAACATAATAATTTTCTCAACAGCAACATGGCAATTTTATTCATCCGCTTACTGCGTGCCAAATGCCACGATCCACAAATTTTCTTTATTAGGCACTTGAACACAAAAGCAGACAAATCTTTGAAAATGACCACCAACCGTGTTTGGCTTGTTGTATGATTCAGCAGATTTAAATACAAAACAAGCTGCCCTCAACTATTGTTTTTTTTATATTTCCTGTTAATACCGCCACAACCGTAATGATGATGCTAGTGGACTTGTTGTCTAAAATAGAAAATAAACACATGCACTAATCGTACTTTTTCGTTGTGCTTGTCCACATTTATTAGGTGCAGAAGAAGTAAGAGCTGAAAATGTGCGTGCTTTGAAAAAAACTGAAACCTCATTAAAAGACATTAAAATAGTCAAACTTTTTCTTTGCATAGTTTGACTGGGGTTGTGTCAATAATAACATAATGACATAATTTCTGTTATTATGTGTACATGAAACTGATAGGTGTGAATGTAGCGATGGCTTAAGTAGTAAGCACGTTGACTACAAAACCAAAAAAAATTTTCCTGGGTTCCTGGAAGTAAAATAATTACTAAAAATGGCTACTAAAACCGAAGCTTCAAAATTTAATACGTCTCCTTGACGTCAGAGAGGCTACAACACTGCTCTAAAAACAAATAACGTACAAAATGCAGTATTGAAAGATAGTGAAGGTTCACCTCCTGTCTCTCTCTCTCTCTCTAAGTATCCCTTTCCTTCTAGTTCCAGCACAAAGCATCGCATCTGTAGGAGTCATCAGTCAGGGCTGGTCCAAGATAAAAAAATGTAAAGGCTGTAGATATTTTTGATACTAAAATAGGAAAGATTGATTTTTTATATTCCCCGAAATGTAGGTATTTTTTCTCATATATGATTGTTTCCCAGCAAAAAAGAACTTCCAAAGAACTGAAGTGGATCTTAACATTGTGATCTGGAAGTAGTGCAAATGTGTATCTTTTCCTATGAATTTGTCTTTACGGGATGTTTCTTTTTTTGGCCCTCATTCAGTGAAGCGGAAGCAGTGTTCAATATGTCGAAAAATTTGATTATGGTGCAGCTCCGTTCAGTGAGTTCTGTTGCTTCCGTGGAGGAATGAAAATAGTAAAATAAATTTTATTAATTTTTAATCAAATTCCTTTTATATCTTTTTCAGAGGGACATAACGCGGAATCTAAAGGTGACAGCAACAGTTTTATTTAATTTTTCTTTTTTCTTACTTTCGACTTTTCAATCGCTCTTTTTTTTAGTATTTAAGGTAAGGCTTCTCTTCTCTTCTCTTTTCTTTAATATATATATATATATATATATATATATGTATATATATTGTTATTCCTTTTTACGTTGAACCTCAGAATTTATTAATATGGTTATCTAGCAGTGCAATATATTTACACACACAAAAGGTGTAACAGACGTGAGTGAGTAAAGGGTGCTCCTGACTCGGACGTCGCACGGGCCCTCCCCGAAGTAATACGGAAGGAATCTACCTAGAGGGAAGAAGGTATTACATTAGTGGTAACACCACTCAACATAACTGACGACGGTGACTCCTAGTGCATATGCTTTTTAAACCCTACCTCAAATATGAATCCTTTAAAAGCTACGAATATGTCATTCCCTAAGAATAACTTTCTTTTTTTCTGCTGGGTTATGAAATGCTAAAAAAGGAAATTTTTTTTGGCAATAAAGCAATTTTTTTCAGTTACGAATGTTCAGGCTTTTACTTAACGGCATTTCAAGAAACACAAAATAGATTTCCCTTAAATAATGATTCATAAGCCCAGAACATGAGTACAAATTTTAACTATTGTCCAACCCATTTTTTCCCGCTGTTCCAATTTTGGAACAATTTCGTTTTGGTCATAAAAACTCAAGTACTCATATTTTCATTTAGCGTCTACTTTCAGAGATTTACTATTACGATTAAAGAATGAAAGATAAACCGGTTAAAACAGAAGTGCCATTAATTTATTGCTCTATTGTCTGCAAATTCTTTCCCTTCCAACTTTTTGAAATCAGCAATAATCAATTAATCTTCGATAAGCAAATTTTAAGAAACTATTTGTAAGAGAAAAATTAATAAAAATATTAGATTCCTGTAAAAAAAAAACAACTTATCCGGAGCCTTACTTATTCTTTGCTAACAGCGAATCGTAAATGAATGTTAAGTATGTATTCGGAAAAGTAGAAAAAAGGGTGTAGTGTTTTCTTCGTATAGAGAAAATATTACAAAAATTTAAGGATTCCTGAAAGCAACTGTTTTTCTTGCATTAAACTTCATTGTTGGTAGAATCAATAAATAAATAAAAATTTCTTTTCCAGTTTGTCCACTTAAATTGCACATGGTTTATCGTAAGAGACAGCGAAGGCAGTCAGACAGGTTTCATTTGATTTCAATTCACTACAAAACGTTAAGCCAAAACATGTAAAAGTGATTAATTTAGCAGCAGAGTGAACTGGTATGTGGAAAACTGTTTCTCTCTGTCAATGCTACAAAAAAAAAAAAAAAAACAAAGAAAATAATATTAAAACAATTTCAATGTGCGGATTAAAAATTTTTGACGCCCCGACTTCTTCTCAAATATTATTTACTAGTTTTCTATATTACCACGAGAAATTGTGCTTCATATGCAGATTAATTTGCAGTTCCTCCGACCACTTCAACAAACGCAGCAGGATTGGAGTTCGTCTGGCAAATTGAAATAAATTCCATTGCTCGAGTTCATGCCACCCTCGACGTGAAACGATAAATCTCTAACTCCTGTTGAGTGTGGATTATGGTTTTATTTCGTCTATTTCATATCAGTTCGACTCAATGTGTTATTTGCCAAAATGGTCAGAATGTTTTTTAGTTTCACTTCATTCAAGCTTTCAGAACTTGTCTGCCATGATCTGTTTACAATTGCAGTGGTTTGCTGGCATTTAACGATTCAATCTCGTGTTTACTTTATACTGTAAGTTTTCTGAATTACGTGTTTCTGGTCCTACAGCGTTATTTAAGTACTCAATTAATTTCTTTTAAAATTATACAAACTCTGTGGGAGATGTCTCATTTTAAAATCTTAAAAGTGAATTGGCGCCAACTAAATGAAGTTTCTATTACAAAGTAAACAAATGAAAAGTTCTTTGCAAACAATAATTAAATATTTGAAGTATAAACAGATGAAAATTTAAAATTTTTAATCATTTTAATCACGTGTGATAGACTAGTAGCCTAAAAGTCTATTGCAACATGTTGTTTTATTTTTATGGAAGAAATATTATTTGTATGTTGTTAATTTTTATAAATCGATAAAATTTGTTTCCATTTCTAGAGTAAAAGAAAAACTAATTTTTCAAATAGAACAATGGTGGTGGTAATCTCCACGGAAATATGCACAAAAATTTAATACAACTGTTTTACGGGAATGTTTAAAAAATACCACGCTCGATTATACAGTTCTATTTCGCATTGTCTACTTTAAAAAATCAGAAGTATAACTAATTGATCGGTTCCGGAATCCATAAATACCATAATAACCCTTCGGATAATATTTGAAAATCGTTGGCAATCAAGTATCAACGTTATTAGTGTACAACAAATTTGTTCTTAAAATTTTCTTTAGAAGTTTCGTAATCATAAACATGATAACAGGATGAACGTTCGCTGTTGAAACGCCGAATGTATATTATGAACTCCTTTTGTTTATGAGAGATTTTGCCACTTGTAAGTTTCTGGAATCTCTAAGTGCTGAGTACCGTACACAGGAGGTACTGTGAATGGTAAAACATAATTCGTGAGCCGAACTTTTCTTACAACGAGATTGTGATTGCTAGAACTGGTGTATAGAAATAAAGTCATATTTTAACTGAATACCACATAATTTTCACATTGCGAAGTTTTGTCAACTCGTTGCTTTTCGCACCGTTTTTAGTGTTTTTTAAAATTTTCGACGAGAAAAGTTCTTGAATCAGTGCTTTTATATCTTAATTTTTAGTGCTTTTCTTTATTTTCAGTGGAACCAAGTGTAATTTTATCACAAATCCAAAAATGTTTGTACACAAATATTTTAACAGGTTATATTGGTAAATCAGCAGAAAAGTTGTGTTTTTTTTTAGGTTAGAGATTTTAAAAAACTTGTAAATTTTTTTTATCTTGGAGCAGCATGCGATGCTATGTGGTGGAGCTAGAGGAAAGCTATACTTAAAGAATTGACGGGAGATGAAGCTTCACTATTTTACAACTCTGATTTTTGTACGTTCTTTTGTTTTATAGCAGTGTTGAAGCGCATCTGATGTCAAGGAGCCGTACTAAATTTTTAAGTTTCGATTCAGAACCCATTTTTAGTAATTATTTTACTTCGGCGGTGCTACACAATACCGACGAAGGAAGGCGTTCTGATATGCCTGTGGATTGGTTACACCTGACGTCGGTATTGTTCAGTGACCAGTGACTATGCCCTCGCTACTGAAACCTTCCCACAACAATTGATACACTAATGCACATCAGAAAAAATTTGAGATGTTTTTATGAATTAGTGTGAAACTGGGGTTGAAGATAGGAAATTTTTGTTTTTGTAGCCAATGTGGCGACTACTTCAGCAATCGCCAACCACAATGTTTTATGCCATTTTAGAAATAATACAAATTCGATACACAATTTTAGTATAATACCGAAATGTTGTGCAGTGTTGAAAATGCATGGTTTTGTGCCCTATATTATATCTATATTAGATTTTAGGAAAAGGCTTATATTTTATTATTATTTTTCTTTTAATAAAATGTTTTTTATGAAAGGAATATTATAAACTACATTTATATGATTCTAATTTCAAAATTTTGCTTTTTCCCGAATAAAATATACAAAATTTATTATTACATACCTTATGATATTCCCGTAAAGTATTTTTTTGTTGTTTAACTCAATAATTGAGAAGAAAAGCATATCCATATAGTACTATTTCGCTAATACCAAAGTATATTTATCAACTAAATTCAACTCATCAGGTGACTTTTTTTGCTCCTTTGTGTTTTATACGCCCTATATGTCAAAATTTGTTTACATTTATGCGCGCCAATATAATCTGTACTCATTTGTTTAATTTGAGAGAGTGCGCCATTAACAGTTTTACTCAATTCTTTATTTCGATAGAGGGTTGCAAAAGGAATTGAGGCATACATAAATGAAATTAATGTTTTTCTTGCTATTGTAGCCTGTGTGTTTTTTTTTCTTGGACCGGCACTCAGGGGATGACCCCTATACATGCGGTGCATTGCGCCGGAACTAGAAAATAAGGTTTTGGGGGAGAGGGTAGAGGGATTTGTATTTTCCCACGTTAAAAGTGCGGGTAGTCCATTCCACATACGTTCTGTTTGGCCAAAAAATGATTTTTCTCTGTAATGCGTAGTGCGACTAGCCGCCAATCAACCACAAATGGATGCGCTCTTAATGATGATCGCGTCGTCCTCAAGAGAGTCAATAGAGTTGGCTACCCTACTATCTGCGATGAGTTTCTTCGCCCTTTCTTGTACACGGTCCAGTAACTTTGAAGTACCGGCTCATACATGAGAGTTGTATTCCATTTTCTGTCGGATGTAACCAGATGGGGTGAAGTATGTCTTACATCGTCTTAAAAAGCCGAGGCACTTGAATGCTTCCTTTGAGACCTTAAAAAATTGCTCAGTCCATCGGAAATCACACTGGATTTTCATGCCAAGAACATCAAGAGCTTCTGATTCCTCAATGTTTATGCCGCCCATAATTACAGATGAGGCAGCGTGATCTTGTATATGGCGATGGGTAAGCATGCAGCATTGGGTCTTTTGGGCATTGAAATCGACCCTGTTCGGGTGACCCCATTCCGATATTCTCGTGAGAGCACCTGTTAGCGATTCATTCATATTCTTCCTCGTCGCCGCGATCATAGTTGATGTCGCCCTACGATCAAATGAAATGAATGGCAGATACTGCTGTCATCTGCAAAAGAGTGGATAGGGTTGGAAGTTTGACATAGAAGGTCATTAAGAAAGATAAGAAATAGGGTAGGAGAAAGAATGGGGCCTTGCGGTACCAGAATTTATATTGAACTCGTTAGATGAGATCCCGTCTATAACAACTCTTATAGCGCGATCCCTGAGCAATGAGTTTGGACAAAAGTGCTCCATGCCACACTCTCTCAAATGCTTTGGAAATGTCTAGAGCCACTACCTTACTTTCGCCAAAATGGTGATTGGAGCGACACCATTTTTCCGAGAGGAAGGCCAATAAGTCTGCCATGGAACGTCGTCCACGGAAGCCCTATTACCGGTCGTTAAGTAAGCTATTGGACTCCATATACTTCGCCAGATGGCAATTCAGCATACTCTCCATTACTTTAGAAATGGTAGAACATATTGCGATTGGGCGATAATTTTCAGGGTTCTTGGTGATCGGCGTAACATTTTCAACTTTCCAGCACGACGAAAATTTGCCTGCATGGTATATGGTACAGAAAAAGATTGCAAGAGGACGTGATAACGTCGAAGAACACTGCTTCAAGACCAGTGCCGGAATTCCATCCGGCCCAGGAGACTAGTTTATGTTGAGATGCGCTAAAACCCTTTTAACTGCACGAGCTCGAAAGTATATCCTTGGCATAGTTACGGATACTCTCTCGAGAGTGGGTAGTGATTTATTGCTTTCCGGGAAGTAAGAATTTCTTGCAAACATTCCAGCTAGGAGGTTAGCTTTATCAACTGGGTCAGTGATTATTTGATCATCTTTTAAAAGAGGCGGAATAGAAGAACTAGCATTTTCCTTTACTCTTTTAACGAATGACCAAAAGCTTTTACTAACCCGTGGGGATGTAAGAACAATAGCGCGAAGACGCTGTTCGTACAAAGGTTTTTCGCGTCTTAACACTTTGCGACCTGAAGATCTAGCTTTTTGGTGCATTGAATCAGTATCTGGGTTTTTGCTATTCCGCCAAATACTAAATGCTTCCTCTCTGGATCTGACTGCAAGTCTGCATGTCTGATTAAACCATGACTTTGGTCTAGGCTTAATCCAAATTTGTTTCGATGGTATGAACGTTTTCATACCAAGCAATACACAACCATTTTTGACATGGCATTGACGTTATTGTCAAGAAAGCAAATCTTCCAATTGAAATGCCGGAAGAAATCGTTGAGCTCAGCCCAACGTGCCTTTTCATAGATATATTTTAAACGTTTCGAAAAGGAGGAGGAAAAGGAGGCAGAAATGGTGCAATGATCCGAATTATCGAGAGGCGCGCTAATATTATTTTTCATACTTGTCAGGGTGTGAAGAGAGAAAAAGGTCGATGGTGTTGTGTTGGTGCCCGGCAACACACGGAATATGTGTTGGTTCATTCACTAATTGCGCTAGGTGGTTGTGGGGTGCGAATAGCTCAACATATTGGCCTTCTGGAGACGTATGGCTTGAATAGCGGAGCCACGATAAATTATGGACATTGAAATCACCAGCAATAACGATTTCACTGTTCGGGTAATTTTCGAGGACCTCCGATATAGTGTCGGAAAGGTCATCGAAGTTCTGTATAGTTTTCTCGCTTTCCGTGTTTGGGCTTCTGGAAAGAAATCCGAAATGCAGAAGATGTGCCATGGTTTTGAATTTAACCCTAAGACAGCTAAATTCGGGATCATTCGTGCTAAAGATTGCTGGCATTGGTACACAACTTCATTGCGTATATAAATTGCAAGGCCCCTGTGTAGATGGAAAAGATATAGGAGGTGATGCCCAGGTATGCGAAAATCCTGTAGGTCAGCATCCTCAGACACCTGGGTTTTACTTAAGGCGAAAACATCCGGCCGATGGATACAACCGAGAGCATAGACAGAGAAGAAGTTTGCCCAGAAGTCAATTCTGAATCGGCCTATCATGATTAACTCAAGAAAAGTCAAATAAAATGTCTATCCTCTGTAATGCAGACGCCTCTGAGCTAATCGCCGCTGGAACAGTGATCAGTGTTATTCCTTCACCACCAAAAAGTCTGGCAGCAACTAACACAAGGGCACCCACAATACAAAAGATTTATTCGGGTATGGTCAGGAAATTTAGCACAATGACACGAAAAAAGGCCATAAAACCCCTGATCCGGTCACCGTGACCCGTGTTTACTTTTGAGAGAGCAGTAAAAATACATACACATTTGACATATTTGGCTAGTTATACACAAACAAAATGCCTGTTGTTTTGGATATTGTTGTTTTCTTGTAGAGATGCTAGCCGCATCTTGATAAATATACTTTGGCTAATACTTAGTTAGATCATCTGTGGGTTTTTCCTATTCCGATTTCTGACTACAAATACCAGATTGTTATGTTCACAGTTCAAATAATCAATCGAGAATTAATATGTGAATACTGAACACAAAACCAGAAATCTCTAAACAAAAACATAACAATCTATGAGTTTACCTTTTTTTACATGTAAATATTTCCATTTTGATATTTTTCTTTTCATCTATTTTTATATACGTACGTATTTGTTTTCATTTATCGTGCATCACGCTTTCATAAGTAGTGTTTGATTCTCGTCCAATAATAAATAGCATTGTTAGCACCCGTCCACACTTGCAATTTTTTTGCGAGTTGTTGGGTTTTTGAAGTTTGATGTAGGTGCATTGGTGTTGTAGGTGAAAAAAGGCCTAAGATAAAGAATTTGCAAAACTAGAATTTTATAATGTGGACACTAGTACAATTTTAAAGCAGAATTTTTCTAAATTGGAAGTATGAACGGGAACTCACAGTGCTAGTAAGACATTTCATATATGGACAATTTAACAAGCTGTCATTTTTGTGGAATAAAAGAAATTTCCATCAGCTTCGAATAAGCAGATTACTTTTGCGTGCAATAATGTTTTCCAAATACGATAATATTTTTAAGTAATTAAAAAACATTTATTTCCAAAAAATAAGCAGCTTCACAACATCATCGCAACATTATATATCTCATTGTGGTATAAAATTGATTTCAGCATAAATTTAAATAACATTTGAAAGAAATAAATCAGCATTTCTCCGAATATAAACAATATCAAATCGGCTGTATATATCCCATTAAAAAAATTTGATCAAATCGATACATGAAGTATCCAAATACTTTGTGCATTGAATCTGGTATTATTTTTATTGGCAAAATGTATCTTAGCACTTGATTGAATTTAAGCCTGAACGATTAATTTTTTCCTCACTTTTTCATACCTGTCCATATGTACGTCATGTTAATATATCAAAGTGATTGTTTATTTACAAAATAATTGGAATGAAAATGTATCTGTTGGTGTAGTTTTCAACAAGTACAATTTTCAACCGCATCACACTAACACCTAATCAAAAGTCATCATAAAAATCAAACAAATTTCTCAATTAAAGTCATAAATTCACGTTAAAATAATAATTTATCTTTGATATTTGTTCTTGTATGCTCTTCCTTGCTCCTGTTAATGGTCCCCATTAATTTCAGCACAAAAAGATGTTCTAAAAACACAATTGAAAGAACTGAAACGGAAGTAAGAAACATTTTTGAACTTTTTGAAAAAGTAATTACGTTCAACTTATATTATAGGCGTAGCAAAAAGATTTGGAAGATGGAATCTTCGAAAATTTTCCTCTACAAAATGAAGAATATTACAAATATTTGTTTGAAATAATTTCATAGATTATAAAGGGTGATTTATTAACCGTTTGGGTTTTCAAAATTTGAAGAGAAAAAACACATCATATGGGAAAAATTAAAGAAATATATATTTGGACTGATAAATGAATGGCCTCCTTTTACTTTTTAGAGATTATTTCACGCGTAAGTGTTCCATCTATGAGCTCCAATTGCCCCATACTTTTTTCAGCAATTCAGCCGGTATCTCACCAATGGTCACTGTAATGTTGTCTTACAGGGCTACAATTGTAGTTGGCTTGTCTCTGTACATGTAGACGAGGGACTTCACGTATCTCCAAGAAAAATATTTT
This sequence comes from Dexiosoma caninum, assembly GCA_963924685.1. NCBI lineage: Eukaryota > Metazoa > Arthropoda > Insecta > Diptera > Tachinidae > Dexiosoma > Dexiosoma caninum. The sequence goes on from OZ004729.1 coordinate 60,998,651, forward strand.
AGTGGGGTCAAATCGCATGATTATGGCGGCCAAAACATGAGATTAATTGCTCACTAAACTCGCCTCTCAATAGGTTTATGGTATCGTGTGACGCCTGGCATGTGGTACCGTCTTGTTGAAACCACATGTCTCGCAAGACGAATTACGGCAGCTCTTTGAAAGTTGGTCACAACAGCCTATTCGGTGGATCCATTATGGCGAACATAATAATTGGCGGAACACATTTCTCACACAGCACTAATTTATAAGCCTTGTTTCTTTGTTAGTTTATTCATGATGAAATGGTGAACGTTACTTAGCATTTTTGGCATTGTCACATGTCAAGAAACTTATTTCTACACTGAAAAATCAAACAGCATAAACATCACCCGATTTATGGCGTATTTTACAACAATTAAGAATTATGGAGACACGTTCAGCATCGACTAACCGGATTAATAAATTAAGTTATATACAAAATGTTGCCGAAAAAGATTTCGAATTAGCTAAAGGCTTATACAGGGTCATCTGCACCCAAATCTTTTTTATACGGTTTTTTCAGGAACGTAAGCACAGAGTAAAGGAAGAGTTGGGAGTATTTATTTTTTAATTGCAAATAAAATACTTAAAATAGAATTAATTGCAGGAATCTTTATTATAAACCGAAGGAAGTCTCTCACATAAATTTTTTACAGACAATTTCCTTCAAATATTGGCTACGTCTACGATGCTAGAATTCCAAACCGAAATTTAAATTTACGATCATTCTTTCCTCCACTGCTATCGGTATCTAACAAATCAAGCGATTCATTTTGGCTTGCAAGTGTTGAATCGTAGATAACTTAGAGGCGAAGCTTTTTTACTTTAAATAGCCTCAAGAAAATACTTTGAACTTGAGTCTTTTTGAGCAAATTCAAAACAACAGTAGTACTTACTTAAAATTACTAACGTTAGAATGCTAATATCTTTGTGTTGGAATAGTCTTATTTAATAATTCTTTTTGGATTCCAAAGTATCAGAAATTTGCTTTTACATACGCGACGTACTAAAGCGACATACTCTAGAAATAGTTAAGTTATTTGTTTTTAAATTTTTTAATATGTAGAGTATTTGTTATACTATCCTGTCAGATACGACGATGAGAAGGGAAAATAAAAAAATTTAAGATATCTTCCAAATAAAAAATAGTTCTAGAGTTATAAAAATATTCGGGGTAAGGAAAATTTTTAATACAGAGATTTTTTTTTTTTATCTGGGACCAGCACTCAGGAGATGACTCCTACACATGCGAAGCATTGTGCTGGAACTATAGCAAAGGGATAGTAGGAGAAACGACAGGAGGTGAAGCTTAATTAATTATTTTACAGCTCTGCTTTCCCACGTTCTTTGTTTGTTTATACTCGTAGCAGTGCTGAAGCTTCGGTTTAGTAGCCATTTTTATTATTATTTTACTTCGCCGGTGCTACACAATACTTTACGAAGGAGGGCGTTCTGATGTAATTGTGGATTGCTATCAGCTGAAGCCGGTATTGTTCATTGACCATTGACTATGCCTTCGATACTGAAACCTTCCGACAACAACTGACACACAAAGACACACTAATTCACATCAGAAAAATGCTAGATGTTTTTTTATTTTTATAATTTTTAGTCTGAAACTGGATCTGAACCCAGGTCTGTTTTTGGTTTTGCAGTCAACGTGCAGACTACCATCCATCGTGCCATCGCCACCCTCAACCCTCACCCTCAAGATTGAAGCATTTGTGATTTCCAACTAGTTTTTTCGGTCTTCTGTTAAGTTTCCAAAATGTCGCTTGATGTAGTTTATATCCCACCTATAGATATGCATATACTTAGTAGTACGAGGACCGTTAAAACAAATCCTATGGTTTTTACATCAGAATGTAAAGAAGATTTTTATGTTTATGCTATGTTATTTATTAAAGTGCCTTTTTATAAAAAAAAACTGTTTTTACGTAGTTTGTAATTATTTAATTACGAAGTGAGTGATGCACTGATTAATTTTGAAATAATAATGAACAGAAATAAGGGTACAGTTTTGAAAAGTTTATGAAAAGAGAAACAGATTAAAAGATGCTTATAAAGGATCACTTAATATTTAAGGCCGCATTGCGATATTGTAGTAGTGGTTGCATAAGAGACGGTGGTGAGAAAGGGCAATTGTTGATTAACCATCTACCTACTGCATTCACGCAGTATAAACTTTCAACACCCTAAAAATTATTTTCCTGTAAGTACGCCTATGGAAAATTTTACCAAAGTTTTAAGTGCAATAAAAAGTGTGTGCGTTGAAATTGAAATGTTTTATGGAAACATTGAACGTTGTATGAGCATTAATTAAATTTAATTATAAATAGCAGTGATCATTTCATTATTAATTTGTGTATTGTTTCTCGTCGAATTGGTGATCGAAATTAAAACAAACAAATAAAAATTCAAAGAGACAGACGCACAGACGGACAGACAGATAGAGTTGGTAGCGTTAAATGATGAACAAACAAATAAAAAATTAAATTTGTTTGTTTAAAAGAGAGACTGACTATTTTATTTGAATATTAAATAAATATTATTTAACAAAAACTGTTGAGAAAAATATTAAGATGTTGGCCGAGAGCAGAAAAACTGATTTGTTAAAAGAACAAGGAGGCAGAGAGGGAGAGAGAGACAGAGAGCAATATGGTAAAAATTGCCATAATTTATGCAAAAGGGAAATTGTAGACTTAAAGGCGCAGCATGAGTTCCCTCAATGTCTGACAGTGGAATGAAAGTGCTAAAGATTGTTTTTCGTTATTTTCCTTTTTGTATTGTATTTTAGTTTGTTTATTTTTTTGGTAAATAAACTTAAATATTTGGTCAAATAACCCGTACGGTGCGATGCGTGTAGACTGCAAACTAGAAATTTGTATAATTTATGGATGGGGAATAATTTACGACTCCAAATTAAAGAATTAAACATGCAATTAAGGAATAAAAGTTTTTCAAATTCTATAGAAGATGCATTTTTTTAGTTCATGTGAATGTGGGCGTGTGCATTAATAAATTTTCTTTTCAAGTTTTCACAAAATTTTATTTTGCTGCTGAAAAGTACAACTTGTTGGGTGCTGAATAAAAAATTACCGACAACAATGAAAAATATTAATTTTTTTTGCTTTTACAATTATTTTTCACAAAATTTCTTTAAATCATTTTGTTGCATTCACTTTGTGCTTGTTGTTCTTGTTCTTGTTGAAATAATTTCTGGCTTCCTTTACTTTCGGTCGATATTTTTCTATTATTTCTGGGTTAAATAAACAAATATCGTTGTACATAATCGGTGTTTGTTTTATTCTTGCCACGATGCCTGCCTGCCACACCAATGAAATTTATCACATTTGTTAGAGAATTGAAATAAGAAAATATAAAAAAAACCCGTATTAATGGACAAATGTGCAGTTTTTAGTTTCGTACGTTGCATGTGTTTTTAATCCAGGGTAAATGTTAAAGGTGTGGATTTGTTGGTTTCGAAAGTTGATGAATACATCCGTCATTTAATTTTTTCATATTTAATTTTTATTTTATGAAAACAGGGAACTTAAAAGCGGTAACAACATTTCTTTCCAATTGTCTGGTTTTTTTTCAGGTGAGGGTATTACGTTCGAAATTACCCACGTTTTAGAAAGTTGTGAAAATTAATTGAGGAAACTGTGTTGCAATTTGACAAACGAATCGAATAATATTTAAGTCAGAAAGGTACAGAAAGAACCGATTGATTGATTGATTGATTGAGGGTGGCGATGGTCGAAGTAGTCTGCACGTTGACTACAAAACGAAAAATTTTTCCTGGGTTCAACCACAGTTTCAGACTCATAAAAACATCTCGCATTTTTTTCTGATGTACATTTCTGTGGCTTTGTGTCAGTTGTTGTTGGAATGTTGCAGTGGCGAAGGCATAGTCACTGGTCACTGAACAGTGACGGCTTCAGATGTATCCAATCCACAGGCAAGTCAGAACGCCCTCCTTCGTCGGTATTGTGTAGCACCGGCTAAGTAAAATAATTATAAAAAAATGGCTACTAAAAACAAAGCTTCAAAAATTTAATACCTCTCCTTGACATCAGAGACGCTACAGCACTGCTGTAAAAACAAATAAGTGCAAAAAAGCAGTGTTGTAAGATAGTGAATCTTCATCTCCTATCATTCTCCTACTATCAGTTTCCTCTAGTTCAAGCACAATGCACCGCATGTGTAGGGGTCATCTCCGGAGTGCTGGTCCAAGATAAAAAAATAGATATCCTAGTAATATCAGCAACACACCTTACAAGCAAATCCTTTCTTCGTATAAGTGGATTTGATTTAATATCAGCTAATCAACCTAATGACAGAGCACATGCTGGCTCTGCTATCGTAATCAAGTACAGTATTAAGTATGAAATCCTTGAACATATAACAGAGTTGCAGATATATGCAAGCAGCGGGAGTTAAAATTCATTGCAACAACAATAATGTTTTTGTATATTCTATGCGACCAATATGAAAACTTCTTCAAGAAACTTGGCCCCGATTTTTAGTTGGTGGTGAATTTATTGTAAAACATACTTGGTGAGGTTCACGTTTGTCCAATCCCAAGGGAAAACAACTTTTTAAATGCATTTCAAGAAATCACTACAGTATATTATCGACGGGAATGCCGAGAGACTGCTCCAAAATTCCTGACCTTTTAGACTACTTTGTCTACTAAGGAATTCCTGCAACTCTCTTGAGCGATAATTTAAGTTTTGATCACAGTCCCATTAAAATAAATTTTTAACCAGCATTATAAAATTACATAATAATACCAAACTTTTCTCCACTAGGACTGATGTTGTCTTTTTCAAGCACATTGTTGACACGAAAATTCATTTAAATCTGTTACTCAGAAGTGGGTTTGAAATTGATGAAGCTGTAGAATACTTTTGTATGTAGAATAATTCATGAAGCCCCGTTTATGTCTACTCCTCAAGACAGAGAGATAATTTACTCCAACTTTCAAGTATCAAATGAAATAAATCAACTCATTACCTTGAAAAGACGACTTCGAAAAATTTGGTAGAGACATAAGCACAATTTCAATCATATGGCTAATTATGTAAAAAAGCGATTGAAAGAAGACTCAGTTGGTAGATTCCTAAACAAATTAAGTCCAACAAATAATTATGAATATAGCTTATGGGGAGCAACTAAATACCTAAAACAGGCTCAGAAACACAATATTCCAGAGATTTGAGCAATCAATAGTACAGGTCGAACTCAAGTAAGGCTGCCATCTTCAAAAATTTTTTAGAAAGTCCTTTTTCTTCTTTTTCTTTCAAGACGAAATGGAAATAAATAATTTTATTGATGTCCCATGTCAAATGAGTTGACCTATAAAGCCTCTAAAAATCAAAGATATAAAAACTGAAATTGTAAACTTGAGCCGATATTTCAAATTTAATTGGAAAAATTCTCTCCTTTGGGTTAATAATAATGAGAATACCAGCTTCACACCTGAATACTATAGCCAAACAATTCTAAGCTTTCTTTGCAATATATAGGATATTCATTAATTAATTATCCATTAATTCGAAAAACTATCGGCAACTGACTTCGACGCACTGACATGGTGGAAAGTAAATAAGAAAAAATTCGAGCGTATTTACCTATCCGCAGGCAATGTTTACTGACACAACCAACCGGTATTCAGAGCCATCGAATGTTTAGTATTGCGATTCTTATTTACACACCGTATCGCTATAGTGATGATTGAGAAACGAACACGACTATTTTTACCATTTTAATTATAGTTGAAATATATTTTCTTTGTTTTGTTTTAAAAATAATTAAAAATTATGCATGAATTTGACGACTAAGAATGGCGTGTAGTAGGCGAATATTCGGCGTTATACGAATACGGATATTCGTAATATCACTAGTATGCATATTAATAATAAAAAACAAGTCACCATCTTAAATATTTTTTTCTCTACGACAAATCTTTCATCTCTCAATCATGATTTTAACAGCGATTTGAGTTTTTCTATTAGAGGGTTTTCTCCACATCGACATATGTAAATCAATTTTTTGATTTTTTATCAAGCTCTTCGAGTTAAAGTTGTATATGGCACGATTCGAGCACTCACACCTAAAGGCAAGGGGGCCGCACAGTATAAAATATGTAATGAATTTTTAAAACAAATGAAGGCTTCACAAAATGTTAACAATACGATCAAAATAGAATTAAGTAAAAATTTTCTTCATGTAAGTGGAACCGAAAAACGCTCAACATGATTAATACATATGTAAGTATGAATGTATGTACGTATGTATATACGCATGTACATATTTAAACAAAGGAAACCGCCTTAAATCACTAGAATGCCAATAAAAAGGACACCCGTGGTGTTGTGTATGTTCTACTATTTCATTCTATTGTCTAATATTGGAAAAACAAAAGCAACCGCATATTTTTTTTATAATTACTTCCGTAGACTAGACAACAATTTAAAAATATTAAATAGAATGAAAGAAATGTTTTTTCTAAAAAAAATGTAACAACAAGTATCTGATAGAAACATCCTTAAATATTTAAAAACAAGAGAAGATAAATATGGTGCCGTTATGTCTGTTGTAAAATTATGAATTAAAAAGAAAATTCCAAGCCCACATACGCACTAACCCACCCACAAACACATGACTTTAAATTCATCCACCTTCACTAATGTGTAATTAACAATTAAACAACATTTAAATAAAAATATTTTCTTATTTGTTTAAAAAATATTATTTTTATTGTGTAAAGAAATAAATAAGAAATAACTTTTCTGGTTACTTTAGGTATACGGGTGTGTGTGTATGCATTTGTTTGGGTATTCATTTTAATCGAATCACATAATCGAAATTTGGGTTTTTAATTTATTTGAAATTGTTATTGTTGTTATTTATGAGATGTTGTCAATTATGAGAATTAAAATTTATTAATTTTCCGCTTTAAAAAAGTTTTTGGAGAGAAGTGTTTGTATATATGTATGTATATACTAGTATTACTTAGGAAATTAATGAGGATTATTATTACTTATTAATAATAACTTCGTTAAATTCTTCTTCGAAAGCGGTACTTTTAAAAAGATGCGGATGAGATAATTAACCTTAAGCTTAATTTTGATACAACTCTGCTGTTGCGTATTTTGTTAATTTTTAAAGCGTTTTAAAGCGATGCAGCTACTGTGTGTGTGTGCATAGACCCACTTCATTAATTATTTAAATTCCCTGATGATTCACTGCATCTAAACTACCACTGAAGGCGGGAGCGGTAATGTACATAGTAAAAACTTTTAGTAATTCGTGTAGGGTATTTTTTAGCAAAGTTTGAAACCAAGTATCCCTTATTCTATACGCTAACTATAGGGTGTTTTTTTTAGCTGCATGAGAACTTTCGATATTGATAACAATGGCTGAGAATGTCAAACTGTGTTGATATTTCTGTTCAGTTGTGTTTGGCAAGTCAACATGAAGCGTTTAACACCAGAACAAATCTTCCAAATTGTGGAAATTGACTTTTAAAAAAAATAAATCTGTTCTCGAAGTTCATAAGGCAATTCGTCCATTTTACGGACAACATAATCGGCCAAGTGAGCAAGCAATTTGTTCAGTTATTGATCTTTTTCACATTAATTTTACTAGATTCAAAACAATCAACAAGACAAAGAAAAGTGCGTATCGAAGCGAATATTGACATTCTTTCGAAATCTAAATATCAACGGCATTTGGTTTCAACAAGATGGCAACACTTGCGATACAGCACGCTTAACAATCGATTTATAGCAAAATAAATTTTGTGATATCTTTAATTCTCGAAGTGTTCCTGCTCAGTAGCCCCTCGTTCGTGCAAATTAACGCCTCTAGATTCCTGTTTATGGGGCTATGTTAAGTCATTGGTTTATGACGTCAAAGCAGGAACTCTTGAACCATTGGAAGCCAATATTCAAGCCGGAATTGCGGCCATATTTATTGGAAAAATTTAAAAAAAATTGGACTGATCGCATGGACCAAGTAACTCGTAGCAGAGGCGAACATATGCCAAAAATCATATTTAAAAAATAAATGCCATGAAATTACCTACCGTTTTTAATAAAAAAAAATTAATTTCTCTCTTGTATTATTATTTTAAGTTATCATGCAGCTTAAATAACACCCGCTACTTCGCCCAACAGCATCATCATAGGTTTTTTAATTGTTGCTAATACAACCCGAAAATAATATGAATAATTTAAAAGAATTTCATTTAATGAAATCAAGTCTTTCTGTTGGAAATGCACAGAGTAAATTTTTGAACAAAATATTCCCGAATAAGACCAAGTGTACTTTTATCATTTAGACCAATCATAAGACATCAATAATAAAGTTAAGGAACTAAAAGAATGTGATCTTTAATTTTTTGTATGCATGATGGAAATATTTACTACAGAGTGTCTATTATACATTGTGTACCCTTTCCATGTCCTTTTGCTTACATAAAAAAAGACATTAAAATGATTCTCTGCACACTTACATAAATACATAAGTATTTAGTTTTTAGGTCCACATATTGAGTATATTTTCGTTTCAATATTATATTTATATTTGTTTCCTCTGGATGTTAAAATTACATTTAAGTGTTATTCCGCTTACATGTGCTCTATTTTTGTCAGTATATTTACACAACCTGAAATCGGTTATAGTCGAAAGGCCTTAGATTTCGGAACCTTTAAACTTTCGGTTATTGTAAATATATTTTGAAACTTCTGGGGAATGATAAAATAATAAAATATTTATTTCTACTTAAAGTCCGATTGGTATACATTTTACTGGTCGTAATAAGCGGTGTCGCAAGTCAGATGGATTAGAATTGTAATGACTTAATTGAGAACAATTAAAACATCTTTAAAATATTTACTTATTTATTTAATGCGAAATTTAATCAATATAAGAATTCTCTTTGTTAGTGTCTAGAAATTCATTTAAGAGACAAAATGAAATTAGCTGTATTAGCTCAATGTGATTTCCTTCCTCTCTTCATAAGTTTCATGTATGACGCAAAGTCTATTTTGTACCCGAACAACTGTGTATATTAAAGACTTAAAAATGAATGGGTGAATATAATACCTCAGACGCTCCAACTGTGCTTTACAAATTTTCAAAAACAAGCACCTCAGGTCATAGAGCATCCTACATTCTCTGCTAAGAGTACGCTTATTGAAATAAATTATAAAAATTCATAACATTTATAACTTTAGAGCAGAACAATAAAGTACAAATGTTTTAAATAAATAGTGTAAAATCGGCGAAGAACTGCAGTGCGCTATTGGTTGAAAACAAAACATCATAAATGAATGAAACCTACGTCTCCCTTAATTATCAGGATATTTTTAAGAATAACATCAATAAACTCAATTAGGCCCTTGGTAAGGCCTCTTAATAACTACCAGCACAAATACAAACGCGAATCTGGAAATGTTTTCTTTTCCATGGTGTGAATTGTAACTGTATTAAATTGTTATTGTATTTTCGCGACATATTCTAGCACCCTTGTCAGCCTTGTGTGAACGGTAAAGGATGCATATTTTAAAGGAATGTTTATTATTTATTCCGGTTATTGTTATTTTAGCTGCAGAAACTGACCATCCATAAGGGCACACACGTGTGAACAAATTATTGTTTCATTTACATTTAATTTAAAATTAACAAGTTAATGGCAAAAGCAAAACCATAGAGGGAAAGAAATAAAATTATTTAAAAGAATTTAATTTTCAATTCCATTGGAAAAAATATAGAAATTTACTTTTCTAAAGTTGATATATCGAGCCTTTGGTGCAATATGAGATTCTTTAGCTTTTTCAAGAATTTGGTTGAAGATACAATGATGAGTTGTCATTAGCACTAACAAAATGTACAGAAAGGCTAGCTTAAGCAAACCACAAATTTGTAAAAGAAAAGAACAGAAAAAGGTCCAAAATATTGGTATTGCTGCATCAAAGGAAATGTGCCGGGTTGTATGGGCGTGGTATTAAAGTGTCAAATAAAAGCATCTTACAAAGAAAGTTCTACAAAGTCTTGATACAACTCCATATGGCTTACATTCAGGAATCTTTAAACACCGATCCTATAAATTCGATAACTGCAACTTTTAATATATTTTTAAAATTGAAAAATTTCAGAATTTTCTGTTCAGAAACGTAGTTTTAACAACGACGTACTTTGTTTCTTGGATCAGTGCTCCGGGGATGAGAACTTTTAAAGTAGAGTTGCTGCTTCTAGGGTGGTAAGGGAGACTCATTTATTTATTATTATACTTTGCCGACGTTTTATTACCAAAACACCAACGAGAAAAGACACCGACATAATGAAACAATTTTTGATCTGAGCAAGTCTTCAACTGAGGATCTTCAGGTTGCAGTGTCAAAGCGCTAACTACTTAGAAAACATATCCCCTAAAGTTCCACCAAAGGAACTATTTTACGCCAGTATTGGTAATTTACCCCCAAAGTTGCGGATTTGCCAAATTTTGTTAGGGGATAGCGAATTTGTATGGGCATATTCAATAAACATTAAGGGGATTTTTGGCGATGATATTTTTTAGAATTAAATTTATTATATTGGAAATATTTATGAATCAAAGGTGTATAGTTTCCTTCATGCTCGCGGAGAAAGAATATTTTCCATAATTAACATAAACAAATTTACGTAATAAAATGCAATACGAATTGTTAGAATCTTTTTTTCGTATAACCACGTATCTTGGCATAAATCACATTTGCTGCCAGTCATTTGACCCTTCCGATGAAATTATAAACAAATTTAATACAAAAACCAAGTATGATATGTTAGATAATTGTTGTAGTAATGACAGTGAAGGTTATAAGTTGCTGGCTAATTCATTTATAAACTTGCTTGCGATCAGCAAATACGCATCTCTGTATTCTCGTTGTTGTTTTTTGCTTTTTATGCAATCAACAAAAAGAAAACGCGGAGACGAGTATTTCCTAAACGCATGTGAATGATAATTTAATACTTAGTACAAATGCACACTCTTTCAATAGGGACTTTCGAACTTTGACAGTTGATAATGGCCACCTTGTTGAAACTTCATCTCTCAGATTAGTTGTCATTTATTCAATATGTTTTGCCAAATCAGCATGGACTGGTATATCATTCAATAAGATGTGCAAATAATAAAATTATTTTATCAAAATGGGTTTTCTGTCAATTGGCAACTAACTGATCCTAATTTTAATCAATAAATCTTTTTCAGCGATGAAGCCCATTTCTGGATGAATGTGTACGTAAACAAATAAAATTGTGGAATTTGAGACCATACCAATTCACATGAGATCGAAAAGCTTCCAATGCATCCCGAAAAAGTCACTCTATGGTATGGATTTTGGACTGGCGGGGTCATCGGTCCATATTTCTTTGGGAACGACGTTGGCCAGGCCATCACTACATGTAGTTTCAACAGAACGGTGCTATGTGCCACATTGGGTATTCTGCGCGAGCGATTTGTGGACATTGTCATCTCACGTTGAGGTTATGTGAACTGCCCACTGAAATCATGCGATTTGACCGCGTTAAGCTTTTTCTTGTGGGGGTTTCTTAAGTTTCTTAAGTTTCTTAAGTAATCGAATAAGCCACAAACCAAAGCGGTCGTCAAGCCAACATAACCCATGCCTTCGGTAAAATTAAGCCTGATTTATTCACCAGAGTCATGGAAATATTTCGGATGCGGACCACCCAGAGAAGCCTTGGCGGACATCTGAACGATATTATACTCCACACATAATCGCATCAATAGGACTTTCAAATGAATAAAAATTTTCGATGACATCTCACACTTTTATTTAAGTTTAAAGATATGAAGCAATTTGTAATTTCATGACATTTGTAATTGACGGTTATTGCAAATTTTCGACGAAAGTGGAAATGTCGATTTCACTTCGGTTGCGCAAATCAAGTTCATACTGTAATTTACAAAAAATTGTATTATTGTACTCTAAAAGAGCATAGTATTTTATGTCCATTTGATTAAAAATATATGTATGTACATACTTTTACAATCTTAAAATTTTAATATGGTTTGAAATTATAACGAAAATTTTTTAATACATTTAATACATTATGCTTTTGAGGTTGTCAAAAATATTTGGGGTATTCACAAAGTGTCGTATTTAGTCATATTGTCGTAATATTGTAATATGTTACAATAGTTTAAAAAGATTGTTGGTAAGTAGTAGTAAAAACCGGACCCGAAATGTTGAGTCGCCTTAGTCAAGCGGCTGATAATAATTGTAAGACGCCACTATTAACGTCAGTAAAAATGATCTTAAATAGGAATGAAACTAAAAAGCGAATATTTAAATTGAATATATATTTAAGTATGAAACATGTATTCTAATGCATACAATCGTCAAATGCAATTTATGTATGTACATGCATACATACATATGTACATACAATATCCAAACATGCACTTTTTATATATAAGATTATTCGTCATTCCATTCATACTACCTCACTTGCACGGAATACGTTAATTTTTGACATGCCTTAATACAAAGTATTATAGTGTTTTATTTTAGGAGTTTTTCATTTCATATGACGATATGTACAAACTTAGGAATATAAAATTCTGAAATTCGTATTGCTTAAATTCAGTTATAAGTAATTAAAAAAAAATAACATTATTGGAGAACACAAGCCGCCTCGAAATTTTTGTAACTATCCGCCGATCACAAAATAAGGTGGCAAAGATCTATAACAGCAGCTGTTTATATTTTTGAAATATCATATTCAGTTATGATGGGTAGCTTGCTCACAACAGTCGTATTTCTTCGTGTTATTATTTTACAACATACAACTTTATGACTACCTTGTGAATATCCCAATTTTGTATTTATATGTGCATAATTAAACTATAGTCGTTTTAAAATCACTAAAAGAGAACTGCGAAGAAGTTCCATATTAGTCAAATAAAATTTCTAGGAATGTGCAGCAAAACTTGACGCACGAATTATCCAGTAAATAAAATTATAAAACACTCAGCCAGAATTAAACTGAACAAAATCCACTTTGAAATGTTTGTAAAAATTAATAAAATTAAATTTAAACAAAAACTATCAAGTCTACTCCACTGCACTCACTACATGAATAAATATTCGTTCGTAAGATTAAATTTATTTTCTAAAAAAAGAGTATATATAAAAATTGATAAATCCGTAGACAACAATTTAAAAAAAAATAAATAAAAAATTAGAAGATTTTAAAACTGTTTCTTCAAAAAATATTTATTTTCCGTATAAATACGAAAGAGAAAAGAAAAGAACAATAAACGTATTAAAAAATAAAATATTTGCATTACAATTAAGATTTGTACTCGTTGTGCTGCAAACACTGGCAAAATAGATCATGCATTCAATTTGCCTTCTTTTGTTATTGTTACTATACCCTTAAATTCAAACAGTACGCAATGGCATGCGTTCACACACAGAGTCACACTCCCACACAATTATACACTCATTTATTCTCTCGCACTTTTATGCATCAGCACTCTTGTTTCCTTGCGGCAAATAATTTGTTCGAATTTAAATGAAACAACCGGGTTGTGTGCGGTGCTAGCCTTCTCATACCGCTGTGGCAGAAAGTCAGAATAAAAGAAATCAATTATTTGCAAATGGAAAACAAACATGTCAATGTGATACTTTGGCTGAAAATCACTTGTAGAATGTCATTAATTATTAAAACAAATTTTTAGCCAGAGTTGAAAAGAAGAAACCCAAAGATTATTACGTTTCTATTTCCAATCGGTCCATATATTCCTGAAACATTATATGAAGCATAGCCTGGTTTCTGCATTCTTAATGATCAAATTGGTATGTAACAGTTCCCGTAGGCAACCGAGGTGCTGAGAAAAATGATTATTTAGTCTGAAATCTAATTTCCTTCAGATACCACAAAGAAGGCGTTACATTGATATTCCTTCTCAAGCACCGTACAGTTCGTGTTGCTGTCACCACCTTGAGGATAACCTATACCGTGATGATGACAACGACCAGAGCCAAAGATTACATGTCAGGTCTTGAATTATTGGCAAAATGTACCCTCTTGTGGAACTGAAATTTTTCTCCATATTATTACATAAATAAATCGAGGTACCGTAACATGAGTAATTTTTCAGGATTTACCTGATGTTAAGTTAAACGGCAGCTCCGCATGCTTATGCATGGTTCATGCAGATGTTGAAGGAAAAGAAATAATATAATATAATAATATATAATGTCATGTGATATAATACTTTGTAAGAGGACCTGTCAAAAACCTGTCAAGTATTATGCGCAACTAGGATAGTGCAATGTGTTATGAAAATGGCAAATAATACGGTAATACATATGACATCCCATAAGACTTCAGCGTTTTTAGAAATATTTCTAAACGATAATGAATATGTAGTGCAAAATCTCTAAATTGGCAATATTGCACGTAAATTCCCTTTTAAATTTTTACACAAATCTATTTGCAATTGAGGGATGAGAATGCAATGGTGATGGGAACGCAATTGCATTGTATGTGTATATGTGATAACGATACACAAGTATATATTTTGGTTCTGACGCGTGGCATTTAATTTCTTATTATTTTCTAATTTGTATGTATGTATGTAAGTGTGTTTGTGTCTTATAGACAACTAAACGGCTGAACCGATTTTCTTGAAATTTTCACAGTATCTCTCTGTATATCTGGAAGGAACTATAGGCTATATAAATTTAAAAAATTGCAACTGGGCGTACAAAGTAAATATTTATTTTTGTATATCTTGAGAACGGTTAAATTTTAAGTTTCCGTATTCAGCCTGAGTAACTTAGAGAAAAATAGGCGGAATTTGGACAAGTGGGCGTAGTACCTCCAATACAAACTAAATATTGATTTCATTATAATTATTTTTTTTTTTTTTTATCTGGGACCAGCACTCAGGAGATGACTCCTACACATGCGAAGCATTGTGCTGGAACTATAGGAAAGGGATAGTAGGAGAAATGACAGGAGGTGAAGCTTAGTTATTTATTTTTGCAGCTCTGCTTTCGCACGTTCTTTGTTTATATTCGTAGCTGAAGCTTCGGATCAGTAGCCATATTTATTATTGTTTTACTTCGCCGGTGCTACACAATACTGACGAAGGAGGGCGTTCTGATGCGATTGTGGATTGCGATCAGCTGAAGCCGGTATTGTTCAGTGACCAGTGACTATGCCTTCGCCACTGAAACCTTCCGACAACAACTGACACACAAAGACACACTAATGCACATCAGAAAAATGCGAGATGTTTATTTTTATTTAAAAATTTTTTTTTTTTAGTCTGAAACTGGGGTTGAATCCAGGTCTGTTTTTTTGGATTCGTAGTCAACGTGCAGACCATCGTAGTCCATCGTGCCATCGCCAACCTCTTGAGAACGGTTAAAGTTAAAGTTTCTGTAATTAGTCTGAGTAACTTAATGCTCAGTGGAAAAGTGCGCGGAATTGGACAAGTAGGCATGGTGTCTCCCATAAAAAGTGAATAATGATTTTTGTATATCTTGGGGACGTTGCTCATTTTGGTCTGAATGACTTGTTGGTAAATTTTTTTTCTTCGGGCACTTTCAATATAGCTACAGAGCTAAAATTTGGTATACTGGAGAGTAAATAAGGGAAAAAATTAGAAAACTGGCAATTTTTATCACAGGGACTATGCTGATCCTTTTTTGCATGTGGCGCTTCCATTTGATGTAGGGGTGCGCAGTCTTCATATAGCCAGAGAGCTGAAATTGGGTATACGAGTAGGCACTCGGAAGGTAGGGAGGGAAGGTAAAACATAGATTGCCTTGCATCTAGATGGACACATAGATTATATATTTTTGCAAAGTTAAGATCACGACGGATTGTAGGAGGCAACTTCCGCGTCTCCGAAACTAAGTAACCGATTTTAATAAAGGACAGATGAGGCATATAATTTTTTTAAATAAAAGTATTATAACAGATTTCGGTTTTGATATACGCCTATTGACCAAAAACATTTATCCACCCTATTGTATGTATATATGGACATGCATAAAACACATTCACAGTTCCTCAAGGCCTAGTAATTAAATAACAACTATAAAAAAGAGTTACCAAAAGCGAATTAACCAAAAGTTTTATTTAACAAATGTTTCAATAAAACGTTAAATTTTGAATGGCCCGCCATTTATAAAAACAGAATGATATGTCCTTCAACGACGCATTGAAATTATTAAAGGGGGTTACATTTTTATGTATGTACTTTGTTTAAATATAATTTGTTAAATCCAAGATTTAAGTTTTTATATTATATGAATATTGACTTTAAAATCTATAGAGAAAATTATTATCAGAAAAATATTATTTGGACGAAGCAGACCAAATAGATTTATTAAATTATTATTTAATTCTGGACTTGAATTATTGTTGTAATAAAATGAAGATTTTATTAAAATTCACTACAAAAATGGTGAAAATTTCTCGCTCACAGTTCGCGACACTAATAATCCATTTTTGAATTATCGTGAAGCATCTTCTCAGTCAACAATTGTACAACTGGCAGAGCTTTTGGGATAAGCTACTCATGTGAAGAATGGAACTCATGCACATCGCACAAGAACAACTGCGACTATTGAGTTGTAGCCCATAATGATGAACAAAATCCAGGTTTGTAAATTTCTTTTTAGAATTGGATATTCCACGAACACTTTTTATTTTGCTTAGGCCGTAAGACTTTTAAGTTCAATTAAAAGACGAACTCATGCCTATTATCCATCAACAATGTCGTCTGTCGGAGGCGACGTTCACAAGAATTATTGCCGAAAAGCCTCTCTATACCTAATGTGTGACGGTTTGCTTCGCTTTTTGGGCTGACAGTCATTGAACCTTACAGACAACCTGGCTGCCGAAATTTCTCATGTCCATGCAAAATGTATGAAACCAACTAAAATAACGCGCGTCAACGCTTGCAATTGGAAAATTGGATTTTGAAAACGGCTAAAGAAGTGAAGTTGGCTGCAAAAAAAATGAAATTGTTTGAAAGTAATGACACTTTAGTTGTTTTCAGGTGAATTTAGCAATTTATCTATATTTCTTATTTCTTTTTATAGTTCTTTATTAATCAAAGTGAGAAACATGACTGTTTCCGGTCCAACGTTAACGCTCTAACTCTTTTCAGCGTAAAAGCTAAGCGACAAATTCCGTTTCGTTTAGGGTCGTAATTTAGGTTAAACTGATACTTTTCGAAAATAAGACTAACTTTTCCCCCACAAGGATAGAATTCCTGATATTATCGAGGACATATAGCCGTAAATGAGCAATTGGTGATAGAAAATTTCATGAATAGAAAGTAGTACTAGTTTCTTTTGTTTTAGAAAAAGTAAGCAGAAAGAAAGAAAAGTTCACAAGAAAAGTACATATTGGAGAAAAAATAATTTTGGTTAAAAGTAACTAAAACAGCAACGCTGCTTGCCATTTTAAAAAATGTGATCCGGAAGTAGATTAAAATCGAATTAGTTCTACTTCTATTTACATAGGTTTGTCGTTGCCGAAGTTCTCTTTTTTCGTGCCGATTCATTGAATTCGAAATAATGCTCGTGATGCTAACTAAATCTACTTTTTTTTAATAAGAGCAAAGGAACTAATTTTTTATTACTCTTGCGGAGTTAAGAAAAGTTGATTATCGCTTTGCTTTAATGCTATTAATAAGAAGGATGTTATGATAAGTTCCAATTCTGCTAAAATTTTAATATAATTTATTTTATCGAAATGCAATGGAATTGTATTTTTTATTACTTCATTTCTTATACGATTAACGGCCATTTTCACAATGTCTTATTAAAACTTAATTGGAACTTTAACAGTCGGTTAGGTAAAAATCTATTTCACAATGTATGATTAACTTTTAACTGACACCATTTAACGAAAAAGTGTATGGTAAATTTAACCGAACAAGGTGTGGCGATTAGCAATATAATCGATATAATGTACACATGTAAAAAATGATTTTAATAAATGTAAAAGCAAAACTTACATTATTTCAATGTTTATAATTTTACATTTTTGAAACAAAAAAAAAAGAAATCTTGCTGTGAAATTAGATTAAAAACTTTTTAAAATTTAATATAAAATTTTAATTATATTATTCATTGACCCTTTTTTTATTATATTTTTTGAATTATATTTATTAAGCCCGAGGTATTTTCTTATTTTATTTGGTTTTATTATTCGATATTTCGTTAACAGCTTGTTAACATCATCAGGAATAATTTAATTTAACATAAATTTTTTTTTTATTTTCTGTCATTGCAGTATTTTTCGTAAACAAAAACCAACAATATTGCCATACTTTTTGGCGAATTCTTTTCTTAAGTAACTGAAGGATGGTGAAACTTGAATCATTAACCGTCGATTAAATAGTGCTTGTTAAGTAAACCGCCATTAGTTCATTTTCTGTTAAAAGTAAAATAATCAGATATTGTGAAATAAATAATAAAGTAAAATTTTTAATGTATAAATATATGAATAAGCAAACATAAACGAATTTTGTAGAATAAAATCACTTTCATATAATTTTCTGGATGTTGTTCTTAATAACTTCATGAAAAGTCAAAAATATACAGTTATTGGTATTTTGAAGTAGATCAAAAGTAGTTGCTAAGGAATGACTTCTAATATTTCTCACTGGGTATCAATTGGAATAAGGAAATAAAAACCTTCTAAATGAATCCGTTATGAAATGTATGGAACACTATTAAAAATATACGAGTATGTTACATGTCTGCCATTAACTAAAAGGATAAATATGTATAATTAAATGTTGGAAGAATTTCTTTTTATTCATTTCTTCCAACTGATGGGTCCATCAATTTTGAATTTCGTAATGTTTACAATTTATTTTTAAATTTTTATGATCAAAATGATCCCAGTAATTTGTTTTCCGTGGGTCAAAAAATTTTTGTAACAATAAAATTTTAAAGTTTTCCATTTGTGTTTCAAGTTCATGTAAAAGTGGATCAAGTGTAATAAAAGATTTGATGTGGCCTCAAAAATGTAAAGTGTCCCAGTAATCTTAGAAATTACATGTTCAAATTTACTCGATCAAAAAGTGGACAGAGAAGTCGTATGTACCAGAGCTGTAAAAAACTTCAATGAATTGTGATTGCAATCAAAGTGATTTCAAGCAAACTGATTTCAAAATGATTTCAGATTTCAAAATAAAATCTTGTCTAAATTGCAATCTTTAGTGATTACAATCATTTTGAAAAGAATCTTTTTAGAAATCATTGAATGTAATTAATGAATGTAAATTAATCATTTGATTGCAGTTAAATTTTTGTTGCAATCGTGCGATTGGAATCAGTGCTCCTGAAATCCCAACGAAACATTATACAATCGGGATATAACGGTTTCGACTACAATCTGATGAAAACCTTAAAATTTTTTTGTTGGAAGTCATCAGATTTTAGTGAGAACCTCCATTTATATTTGACCAGAAAATAAAAGTCAAAAAATAATTAATATTTTTATTTATTTAATTATTATTATTATTAATTACAAAATACAATTATTGCAACTAGTAGGAATAAAAAAGAGTACTATGGCTACTATGGCTTTCGACTCCGGAATTAATATTATATTATATTAGGTGTTGTATATAATTTTCTGTTATGAATTCCCAAATTAGTTTCATATTAAATAGTATCATAAATATTTTTTAGGAAATCGGTAGTAAGATTTGATCCAAAGATGCCTTGTTTGGATGTATTATATTTTATGCACTCGTCTAGAACATGTGATGCGTTCAGTTGTGTGTTGGAGAAGGTAGACATTGGATTTGTTAATTTTCTAGCAGGTACTTGTGGGAGTACTTACAGTGACCAATCCTAACGCGAACGATGGTTGAGGTTACATTCCTGGGACACGTTTTTGGGTATATTGGCATTTAATAGAAGTGACTTTTCAAAGTTACTAACTGAAAGCCATCCACGACGCGTAGAATTTAGCAAAGTTTCAAGAGAAAATAACCTTTCTAATGCAGCTGATGTTGTTAAAGTTACGTTGAATGAAAGTAGAAGATATTAGAAAATAACAACTAAACTTAATCGCATACAGAATGATACGAAAAAATATGAAAAACGTAGGTGTGTTGGCCATTTCTTGCATTTTTTATGTTTCTAAGTAAAAACTGATTACAATTAAAAATTATGTTTACCAATTTTAGAAAAATTTACATGGTTTAAATTATCAGAGTCAGATTTAATTCTAGAAGAATCAGTTTCATTTGAGGAGAATGAATATTTTCATTCTCGTTAAATTTTGTTTGTAATTACTGGATTTGATTACAATCAATGAATTTGATTTCAATTAAGGGAATGATTGAAATTAAACAGAGTAAATCAAATTGATGCCATCAATTTATATATTACTTATAAATATATATGAAATCATCAAATCAAATTACGTTTTTTATTCTCTGACAGAAATAAATACGAAATCTCTAAGGACATAATCAGACATTTTTGAATTGTGTGCATCTGAATATCTGAAGATTTTTTTAAACAGCTTATGGTTAAAGCTATTGAAATTAAAAATTAATGAACAAAATAATCGTTATTGCAGTTGTCAACGTTGAGATCGACACGAAAACTCGGCCTCGATTACATCGATATGCTGAGGCGGTCTTTTAAAATTTTAATTTACAAATTCATGAATGAATATTTAGATGTGCTTAACTTCATAGTTATATTATTACAATACTCAGCTGTTGTCGGGAATTAATTGTTCGTTTTTCCTTTATTGTAATAAAAAGTAATTGTCAAATTATTGTGATAAATAAAATTGAGGGTGTCGATGGCTGAATCAGTCTGCACGTTGACTACAAAGCCAAAACAGACCTGGGTGCAACCCCAGTTTTAGACTAAAATTATAAAAAAAATAAAAATAAACATCTCGTATTTTTCTGATGTGCATTAGTGTGCCTTTGTGTGTCAATTGTTGTCGGAAGGTTTCAGTGGCGAAAGCATAGTCACTGGTCACTGAACAATACTGGTTTCAGCTATCATTTCTCTAACTAACACTAGTCCCAGCACAATGCTTCGCATGTGTAGGAGTCATCTCCATAGTGCTGGTCCCAAATAAAAAAAAATTAACTATGAACTTAAACACATTCATTTATTTGTCATAATTGAACTTCAAATATTTATCGCTAATTCTAAAGACTTTAATTTATTTTATAAATATTGAAAATAAATAACTAAAAAAACTATTCATAAAAAATACCATCGCTCAAAAAAGAAATATAATTAAAAAAAAGACTTTAATTTACATTTACAAAAATTCGATTTTTCATACTAAATATCAAATAACGTTGTAAGAGGGAAGAAAAAAGACGTTCACAAGTACAATTAGGCCGAATGTGCTTTTATGGCATTAATATTACGCAGAGGAACATGTCTTCCCATTCAAATCAATAGCAATGTGCTAGGTCAACACTTACTGTTAAAGTACGACTATACGAATAGTACCGTGGAATACATCATATCGCTGCAAAGCATTAAATCATTGAAATATATATATTTGTGAAATAGCATCATCGTATTGGTAAGAGGCGCATCACCGGCAACCAGAGTTTTCGAAATGATGAGCTAAGAAAGCAGTAGCGAAATAGTACTATATGGGTACGCTTTCTCCTCAATTATTGAGCTTGCTTTTATAAAAAATACTGTATGAGAAAATCATAAAGTATTTAATAAATCATTTCATATATTTTCTTCGGGAAAAAACAGAATTTTGAAATTAGAATCATATTAATATTATATTATATAGTAGACTCTTATGTTTTATATCTCCTCGTATATCTAAAATCGTTTGTGTGTTTGTTAGTAAAGCATAATCTCCAGCTTCGGGTCAATTCACATTTGGGTTTGAGACCTTGGGAAGTGGATAGCAGTGCTGACATATGTGAAAAAAAAACATTTTTTATTTTTAACGGATTCTTTAGAAAATTTGCATACAAATTCGATCCCGTATATAGATATACAAACATTTTTTCTGTAAGTGCCAGGTGCGGGAAATTTTTTTAAATAATTGTTTTGAATATCACACCGATTTGATTAAAATTTAAAACGTATGTAGACTACAGTCTAAACGAACACGTATGTAATACATTTTGTAAGAAATAGTATCACGAGGGACGTATGGGGTAATATCTGTCTCTCCTAAGCTATCTAAACGATTTTTAAGAAATTTAAAACATTGATATATCTGTGTCGAAAGTAACTAATAGGATATTCATAAAAAAATAGAACCAGATTACGTAAGCGGAAATATATTTTTCACCGAAACAATACAGCCATCTATATAATAAGAACTTAAATGATGTTCGTTGCTAAATGCATTACGGCAGAACTGCTGGATCGATTTTCATAATTTTTTCTGGATATTGTTTGAAATATTTTGAGGATGGGAAAGATAACTTGGGCGTGAGCAAAGTGGCGGGTAAATGCTAGTGTTCTATATATTTTTAATAAATTTTCAGTTTTTAGACCAAATTTCTCAAAATAACTAACAGAACAAACTGAAAATACACTTAATTCTTAAAATATTATAATTTTTTAATAGAAATTCAGAAAAAATTATTTCTCTATGACATACATACATATGTATGTATTAAGTTTCGATCCCAGAAGACTTTTTTGTGGAAATGCCCATATGTGTCTTTATTTTTCAATTTCGTGGACTGAAAGCCTATGCAACTGGTGGCGATGGCTGATATAGTTAAGACGTTGACTACAAAACCAAAGTCTTGGGTTCGATCCCAGTATCCGACTAAGTCATAAAAAGAGTTCGCATTTCTCTGATGTGCATTAGTGTGCCATTTGAGCCAGTTGTTGTCGGAATGTTTCAGTGGCGAAAGTATAACCACTGGTCACTGTACCGGCATCGGGTTCAACTGATACTAAAGCACAACTAACGTAAGAGGGCCCTCTTTGGTCGGTATTGTGTAGCATCATCGCCGAAATAAAATAATTAATTTCTTAATACTTATTTTTAACTTTTTTATTGTTAACAACAATCTATATATTAAATTTCAAGCTCAAAGGTTCGTCTTTATGTTTATTTGTTACAATTAAATATTTCCTTAACCATCGGTTAACATCTTCAGGAAATTTTTAATATTCTTTCTAAAATTTTTCCTTTCGAAATTAATATAAAAATAAAGAAAAGGCTACCAAGTATAGCTTCAAAAATCGGTTGTATCTGCTTGACATCGAAAACGCTGCAACATTGCTATAAAAACAAAAAACTTGCAAAAGCAAAGTTACCAAAATAATGAAACTTTCCTGTCGTCTCTATCATTATCACATACCTATAGAAGTTAACAGTTAGTAGAATACAATCATTTCCTGGAAGTTACTTCTCCTTATAAAAAAAAACTATTGCTCATTGATTGTTAGCTGATATTTTTTATTATTATAAGTTAAATCCAATTAAATAAATAAATTTAAATTTTTTCAAGGAATTAAATATATGTATTAGAAATTTGTATCTTGTTTGACACTCTCGTTTGGTAAAAACACGAATAACAAGAATTGAGTCAACAATTAAAAGTGAAACTGGTTTTCCTTTAAGCCTTTGAACTGTCGCATAAGGTTTTATTCCAGTCCTTTGAAAATTTGCGACTTTCTTCTAATTTCCGCAAGCCAGACTGCTAAATGCCGTGAACAATTTTACATCAAAATCGTTAATTGAAGTTTTCGTGAACACGCATAGACATTTCAATTGATTAATAAATTATTGGAAATTTTTACTTAATTTTCTTTTTTTATAAATCTTTCTTTATTATTTATATATGTATGTATTTTTTTAATTTGTCAGGCTTTTGTTGAATTTAAAGTTTAAAAAATAAATAAAAATATTGATTTAACATTAATAAAAAAAAATTAAATTATATACAATAAACTAATAGTGACTACTTAATTCAATTATATTTACATTTAATTTTATTTGCTTTTCAAAATTTGCTTACTGAATGAGAATTATCAGAGAGGAATTTCGTATGGTTTTCGTTTTGTATTCGTGATTAAACTATTCGTATGAGATTTTTATAAATGCTTATTTGATTAAAATATTTACACTAGTTTTTCTTGATTTCCTCATTGTTTTACGATTTTATATACAATTATCAAATATGTTTGGGAGCATTTTAAACCCCATATTTAAGGCCATAATCTTGATAGTGGCCGACATGAGATCTATAATGTGACAAGTTGCTGAGATTTCCCAAGTTGCTAAAGTTCCCGCTTAAGTGGTGGTGATGGTGATGATGATGTGAACTAATTAGGGCAGCTGCAGCAGCATTTGTCGTTACGGCTGATGATGAAGGAGGAGCTGGTGGACTAGCCGACTGTATGCTGCCCGTGGGACTACCAGTATCCATTTGGCATGATTGATTCTGTTCGAAAATCATGTCTCTAAAGCCTAAAGAAGTGTGACCAGGCACAATCGAAGCGGGACTATTAGTGACAACTGAATGATTGTTATTGTTGTTATTGCTATGATGATTATTATTTATATGGGTGGGTGTATTATTGTTAATAGAGTTATTTATCGGTTCAGAGGGTGGGGTTTCGGGTGTGTACCAACCACCATGTGCGGGACCATTAGGCGTGCTAATGGTCGTAGGAGAATTTCCCGAAGACGTGGTGGTTGTAGTGCCAGAACTTATGCCTCCTAATTGAACACCATTGTGGCTAGGCCCTCCAGGTGTTAGAGGGTGGCCATGGTTAGGTACGTGATGGTGATGATGATGACGCAATTGTTGAACATGATGAGCAGCCGCCGCATGGTGAGCATGCATTTGTGTTGAGGCTGCCACGCTAAGATTTTCGTCATTTAAAGCATGATGATATGGATAAGCAGTGTGATGCAATCGAGGATTATAGACATTCATAAGAGAGTCCACGGTAAATCCAGGATGATCGACTGCACTGCCTGTTAAGTGATTCATTTGAGCCAAACTGTCATGGCACGAGTTTAACATGGCAGCCGTACTCAGACCAGCTGCCATAGAGTCTTTACCACTTAAACACCCCAAATCCATGCTCAAGGGTTCCTTCTTAAAATGATGAGCATGAGGCATGTGCTTGGCGTCAATAATACTGCCATTGGCAGTCATTAACTTAAGCGGCTTCATTTCAGCCAATTTCTCATTCATCATGGCCTGTCGTTTCATGGCCTCCTCCTTTTCGCGTAGAACGTCTTTTTTCTTGAAACGGCGCCGTCGACGTAAAAAAGAACCGTTATCAAACATATTGTAGGAGTCTGGGTCCAATGTCCAGTAAGAACCCTTGCCGGGTTTTTTGTCATCACGAGCCACCTTCACAAAGCATTCGTTTAGACTTAAATTATGCCGTATAGAATTTTGCCAGCCCTGTTTATTGTCACGGTAGTAGGGAAAACGTTCCATAATGTATTGATATATACCATTTAGAGTCACCTTCTTATCGCTGGAATCCTGTATGGCCATGGCAATGAGAGCTATATAGGAATAAGGCGGTTTAACAATTTCTTTATTTTGATGATGAGATCCTAATCCATAAGCGGCGGCTGGATAAGAATAGCGGGAATACTGGTCATAAGCATAGTGAGCGGCTGCAGCTGCCGACGCTGTAGACATGGCACCAGCGGCCGTGGATGCTGAGGTCGGATAGCCGGCGGTTTGGGCATAGTGTCGTGAAAATGTATTTTGATCGCTAAACAAAGTATGCATGGCTTTTTTAATTTCTATAAATTTATACAAATTCACCAAAAATATTTAGCTTCTTATATTATTTTATTAATTAAGCATTTTCCATTAATTTCTATTTTATTTTTTTCATAATTTCTCCACACTTTCCCTATTATTTATTTATTTTTCTTTTAAACTTTTCATAATATTTTCTTAAGAATGAATACCTTTTATTATTATTTTATAGTCTATACAAGCAGGAAAATACTTTCAGGTTTATTAAAATATTTATTTGTTATTTTATTTATATTATTGTTATAATTTTTTTAAGTTAAATAAAGAAAACACGCTTAGTTTGTTTTGCTTGAAATATATTTTCTTTTTGTTGTTTGTGTTTTTATTTGTTGCACGATGCGTTCGAGCAAGTAACACGTCAGATGCTGAATCTGTGACTGAAACAACATAAGAAATGAGTCAGTACGATTGCATGAAAATCGCTACAAGCACCCGCACTGTTGTAATGGCACGGTTGAACAAAAAAAAAACTGGGCATACTCATGGATAACAAAAATAATACGAAAGCAACTTTTCACCACCACTACACACACACACACACACTCCATCTCTATACGAATAGGGAAGTA
Organism: Dexiosoma caninum; assembly: GCA_963924685.1. Lineage (NCBI taxonomy): Eukaryota > Metazoa > Arthropoda > Insecta > Diptera > Tachinidae > Dexiosoma > Dexiosoma caninum. The sequence continues at coordinate 61,025,078 of OZ004729.1, forward strand.
GCTTTATTGTGTGAGTAGAAAGTTTTAGTGTTAACTGTAGTTGTTTTCATAGCACAATTTCACCACCATACAAAAACAAACTCACCGGATTAATTTAGTCGAGTTAAAAGAAGGAACGTGAATTGTGGTCCGGTATTTGTGCCAATAGTTTGAGCAAGAGCGAGAGAACAAGTATTTGTTTTCATACTCCCTTAATGGTCCCAACATATACAGTTTAAGTAGTTGGATGCATTTGTGCCTACCTACACGTCCATCGACGCCATTCATTATTTTCTTGGTCTTATTCTCCTGTTATTATAAATTTGAATGGATTTTTTTAATTTTAACGCAATTCCCGCCTTTCTCTTTCCTCTTTTTAAATAGTTTGATGTGGTGTGTGTGCGACAGTATTTTGAGAATTTAAGAAAAATAATAACAACATAACTTTGCAAGTAAGCAAATATTTAACTTAAATTTTTGTTTACCTCGACGTGTTCCCACCAGGACACAAACATTTCTAAAGATTTTTTCAATAGGTTTACCTGATGTTGGAAACTCTGTGATATCTGCTCCTCTTTTTTGTTCTTTTCTTTGTATTTATATATTTTTCATTATTGTTGTTGCCATTGGTGATGACTTCGTGGTTTGTTGGTCGTATTGTAGGGTATATTAATGTTCCGCATATTGAAGCAATGACCACCTCTGTTTTCATTGGCCATACGTGCGTATACTTTTTTTGTATTAGCTATTAAAATTTTACCACAATTCAGAGTAGCCATCATTTAGTTATTTAAATTACACTTACGCAATTATTTACTCGTATGTCGTCATATGAATTCATAGAAGCCTTAAGTTACATTGAAACAATTTTACAGGAGAAGCTAAATACTTTCAAATTAACTTATATGCTTGCACAAATAATTTCCGAATTTTGTTGATACTGTGCAAGTTTGTAAAATTTTGCAGGATCATGTATTTGGATACTGTGCATCATAATCAATCAAAAAGTCGGTTTCGAATTTTGGCTTTTTAGAAATCATATCACGATATGTAAATACTGATACCCTGCAGATAACGTGACTAGGCCAAACGTAGATATAAAATGTAGTCCACAGAGGAATACTCACCTAAATGTATGGGGCAAATATAGTCTATTTAATTAAACTGCATTACAGCAGACTAACACAAAAATACTATATTTAACTATTCCTTGCAGTACCTCAGAGAGTAATTTATATGCGACAGAGTTATCGTAAATACTACGGAAAGCACAAACATTTGTCATATCACTATAAACTGTTGTTTTTAATGACATGGTAAATGGCTGTATTACGTAGCAGAATATTTGTAACCTACAATCGACCACGTATTTCAATATTATCTGCCCTTGTAGAGTTGATTAATTTTGACTGTAAGACTTGCTATTCCCTACAAACATATTTGTCAATTTGAGATAACTAATTTCAAATTATCTGTCCTATTCCTACTTATTAGATTTTATTTCGTTTTGCGTAATTGAACCGACTTCCTCCTGACTTTCTAAATATCTTCCGTGAATGTATGAACCAGAACTGTAAAAGATTGCAACCGATTTAATAGCAACCACATGATTTCGTGTCAATGAATGCTAATTTTTTTATTGTATTCAAAATAGAAAATTGATTTTATGATTTAAATTTGAAATCATGAAATCTATACGATAAGAGCGATTGAATACATTTTCTTAAATCAATTCTTTTTTTAATTGATTGCAATCAAATCTGATTCCAATAATTGCAGTCACAATTAAATAAGAATCAAAATCTTCGTTATCTTCAAATGAAACGTTTTCTTCTAGAAATAAAACTGACTGATTATTTTGAATTCCCAACAATATCAATTTTTATTTACAAAGCTTTACATATACATACGAGTACCGTCATTTTTTAAATTTATATATGTGCATAGCATATTATGTCGTTGGACTTACAAGGGAACTGACAGATTTCGCATGATTTCAACAATAATTTTATTGCAATCGAATGATTGGAGATTTCTTAATTTATAATATAGTATCCAAAGTGATTCTAAACTTACTGCTAATAGACTACAAGTTAATGCTTAAATATAGTTCATTAGGTTAAAAAAAAAATTTTAGTTTTCTAAACCTTTTTGAACCTTTTGTTATATGTAAATAACGGTTTCTAGGTAGTTTTTGTGCAGAGAACCGGTTTCAATTATTTGTAAAATTTTAACAAATTAGGACAAGCAAAAAATTTAATTTTACTGATAAAAATATATATTAGTTAAGAAGTCGTAGAAAAATAAAATAGTTAAAAGATCAAACCAATTTGGGTGGTGCTGATGGATGAGTAGTTGGCGTGGTGATTCTCCTATCAGAAAGAGCCGTGTTCTATTCTCTGCCTGGTCCAGTACAAAACGTTTTCTGAATGTTGTTTTCCTTCGTCGATATTTCAGCAATAAAACGCCGATAATTCCTAGAATTATCATCAGAGACGGCGCAACTTTGCTTTATAATGAACAGCAATTACAGCGTTGTGCAATAATCCACCTCTATTTTGTACCACTTTCACCATCTGCATATCCTCTACTCTATCATTCTCTCTATCTAGTTCTAGTGCAATGCATTACATATTCATGTAGGGGATATTCCCTACGCACTGGTCCAAGAAGAAAAAATTTGATTTCTAATTCTTCGTTTATTTTTATTAAAATTTAATAAAATAATGTTGAAAACACCATCACACTAAAAGTAGGAGTGGAACAAATAGTCAATATATTTTATAATTTATTTCTTCTTTTGTTCCATTTATCAAGGTAGCGCGTTCACTCTGAAACCAGAACAACCTCGGTTCAATGCCAACATCGGCGAAGTAAAATAACAAATAAAAGTGATCTTTATCTTAAAAATGGCTGAAGTAGTCTGCACGTTGACTACAAAACAAAACAGACCTGGGTTCAACCCCAGTTTCAGACTAAAATTAAAAAAAAAAAAAAAAATCTCGCATTTCTCTGATGTGCATTAGTGTGTCTTTTTGTGTCAGTTGTTGTTCGGAAGGTTCCAGTGGCGAAGCCATAGTCACTGGTCACTGAACAATACCGGCTTCAGCTGATAGCAATCCCCACAATCACATCAGAACGCCCTCCTTCGTCGGTATTGTGTAGCACCGGCGAAGTAAAATAATAATAAAAATGGCTAATAAGCCGTAGCTTCAACACTGCTATAAACGTGCAAAGGCAGAGCTGTAAAATAATTAATTAAGCTTCACCTCTTGTCATTTCTCTAACTAACCCTTTGCTATAGTTACAGCACACTGCAACGCATGTGTAGGGGTCATCTTCTGAGTGCTGGTCTCAGATAAAAAAAAAAAATTAAAAATGCAGCAACTCTGTTTTATAAATTATTAAAAAAAGAAAAAGCACAACTATAGAGTTAGGCATGAATTAAGCTCTCTATCTTTCATATGAATTCTCACCACTTGTTTCTTCTCCACACTATCCCCTTCCAACTAGTTCCGGTGCCATTAATTGCATACACAGAGGACATTTCCTGGTCTAAGAGAAAATTATCCAATTATGAATTTAAATATTTTTTGCTAGTTTTGTTGTTGTCAACTCTGACTATAAAATTCATAATTACTATACTTTATATTTAAATTTTTTTTGTAATTAATTTAACCCTTCTAAAGACTTTTCAGTGGTTTGCTTCTGCATTGTAAATTTAATAAAATTTCTATGCAAATTTTGCTATTTGTAACAACAAAAAGGTGGTAGAGAGTGAAAGATACTCAGATACACTGGGGGAAGAGCAGACAGATATACAAGTTGCATAATTTTTGGCTTTTCGTTGGGATTTATTGTCTTTGTCAAGTTTAGTTTGAACAGGTTTTCTATGCTCCCTTCAATGCTGTTGCAGCTTGTAGCCAATTTTGTAATTTTGCGGGTGTGAAAGAGACAGATACTGCAGATACAAATGTCTGCATTCATGTCTGCCTAGTGGGTGTTTGATAATTAGTTTTTCCCTTATTGATTTTAAAGGAGTGAATAATTCACTTTTTTTTCATTGCTTCATGCCTTTTTTATGGTATAGTAACGTTTTTGTTTGACGCATTTTAATGGATTTAATTAATAGTTGCTGTATTGTACAAACATTGATTAAAATACGTAATCGGTTTAATTCAGAATTCCTAAATTTATGGTAATTGAAAAAATATTTAAATTACCAGTAAAAACAGCCAAAAGTATGGAATGTATTTGCACCATACACAATACCACTATGAAGCAAAATCGGTTATAATCTTAACAGGAATGGCGTATACTCTATGAGTCCATATAAAATACGCTACATATTAAACGAATAGTACCAGTAACCTGAAAAATAACTTTATATGATTTATATGATTACTGCCCGTTACTGTATTGTTGCAATTATCCGAAAAACAATTAATTATTGTCCGATAAAATCAAGCAAAATTTTTACTTATAAACATTCTGCCAACAGCAGTAACGATGTTGTTTTTATGAGGACCGTATATACGTATATAGACGTATATACTTTGTAAAATTTAATAGTTCAGCTTCCCAGTAGTCTAATTAAAATTGACGATTTAACGATTTTTTCTTTAAAAAAAAATACTATTTTGAAGCTTTGTTTTAGTAGCTACACAATACCAATGAAGGAGAGCGGTACCAGCTGAAGCCGGTATTGTTCAGTGACCATTGACTATGCCTGCGCCACTGAAACCTTCCGACAACAACTGATACAAAGACACACTAATGCACATTAAATAAAAGGCGAATTGCTTTTATGGCGGAACTGAGGTCGAAGACAGGACCTTTGATCTTGTAATCAACGTGCTAAATACTTCAGCCATTGCCTCCCTCAATTGAACATAAAAAACTATGAGCACTGTGAAAAGCTTTGTAATTTTTTTTAGATATTACAAATAACAGAACAATTGTATATGTATATTAAAAACGTCCCTGACTATTGCAACGAAAAACGCAAATTTTAAACGCCTAAGGTGTTACGAAGGGACACAAAAAGAAAATACAAAATTTGTTCCAGGGACAAAACCTACAAGGTAAATATGGTATAGTCTGAATATTTATAATTTCTTTTTTATTTATTTATTTGAAAATTTATTCATGAAAAAAATTACATTAAAAACAATTCCAAAAATTTTAACATTTCACAAATGCAATAAAAAAATAATTATTTATTAATATTAATAGTCTGGAAACTATGACTGATTGAACGTATTTTTTAACAGCAGCTTCTAATTCTTTATTATTTTCTCTACTTTTTGTCAATTACTGCCATTATTTTATTATAAAATGCATAGGCATCTGTGATAAAAACAAATTGTTATTTGATTTTGTTGCCTGTTCCGCTGCTTCATATTTATTATCGTTCTGGGGCAAAATTTTTACTTTTGCTGATCTGAAGTTGTTGCTGTTTTATATTGCTGTGTAAAGAATTCTTTTTGCGCCATGTTGTTAAATCCATTATGGCTTCAGTTAAAAAAAATATGTAAATGTGGTATCTGTATGCAAGGCATGGATGCTTGATCAAAATGATGATATGAGCAAAATTTAAGACGTCACTGTCGTGTCTTTTGTTTGCCAAAATTGTAGGAAAATTTACATACTGTTGGTATTAGTAGTGTCTTAGTGTATTAGTCTGAATAAGTAGTTTGATGCCTTAAGTGCTAAGTTTAATGATGTCATGGATAAGTCAAATGGTGACCGGAAATTCATCTTAGAAAAATTTGACAGTGTAGTAGCAGATGTTAGAAAAGAATGGTCGTCCTTTGTTTCGGATTTAAAATCTGAAACTTTTGGCTACCAAATGTCGGTCAAGTAAATTTAATCTGATTTAAATGCTAGAATCCGCTCGTTGGAGGTGGAAAATAATGCCTTATATAAAAAGGCCGTTCAGTCTGATATTGTTGTTGCTGGTTTGTCTGATTGCTTGGTTGATGTGACCAATGCTATTATTAAGTTGGCATCCTTCTATGGTTCACCTATTATTCCTCAGGATGTGAAGAAATCAATTCTAGTAAAATTTTGATCTTGATAAAATTATGAATAAATATCTTAACATTAAATATACCCGTTGAAAACGTCTGAATTTATAAAGGATGATAAATTACCAGGGAACCTGCTTGATCGTGTTTCGTAATCATCATTTTACTCCTGCTGCAGGAAAGATGATTACTTTGTGCTTGAAGCTACATCGACTCAAAATCAATTCTAAATTTAAGATTATTAATCAAATTATGCGTTTTGTGGCAATCACATTACCCGATGGAAAGACACTTGAGTGCGATACTAAGGGCTGTGCAGATTTACTTAAGGCTGTTTGTGGGGTTTCTTAATTTGAAGTGTGCTGAATTTTGGTAGCATTATATTTGTAATACTGTAGGCTTCAATTGTGATGCACTATTTCTTTACTTTTTTTGAATTCTTGACATGATTTTATGTCCCCTATTTATGACAATTGATCCCTAAGTATTTCCTTTTTATATCTTTAAATCATTTTTTATTACCACCTTCCTATGGCAAATTGTTAACTTTTAATATTTATCTATGTAGTTATATTATCTGATGCTTTCATTATGACATATTTTTGTGTTTTTCACATAGACTTAAATGATTGATATGTATGTAGATATTTGATATGTGTATATTTTGCATGCTTCTGGTTCCCCGCCTTACTTTATAGTTTTCTAATCTATTTATATGATATCCTCTAGTGAGAATTTGAGTCCTGCAGTGAGTGGTAACAATTATCTAAATCATATATTACGAGGAGGGTATGCTTGGTCATCTGAATTGTAGCTCTATAAAACCGTCGCCGCATTCTACTAAGTTTGATGAAATTTTTTCTAGATTAGAAGATGGTACGTTTGAATCATTTGCCATTTCGAAAATTTGGCTAAATAGTTTAGTTTCGGATCAAGCGGTCTGTATTCCCGGCTATAAATTGCGCCGTCTTGACCGTCCCACAAGGGGTGGTGCTGTATGAATTTATGTGTCAAAGGCGATTCGGTTTCGAAATGTTTTTAGTACTTGTCAGGTAGGCTCTAGTGAATCTCTCTTTATTGAACTTCATTTGAATAATGTTAGAGTGTTGTTTTGGTGTTCTATACATTCTTGTGGTAATTTATCTAGTTTGAGGAGTTTTATGACGGCATTTTTTCGGATTTTAGTAACGTCATTGTTGTAGGTGACTATAATTTTTTTGATGATGACAGGTCGAGTCTAATGAGATCATTTTGTCTGAGGATCAATATATATATTGTTTATAACTCTAAGCCCACGCGATTTGATAAATGACTCTTCATCACTATAGGACTACTTTTTATAGAGTGATTATAATTTCTTTAACTTTTCTGTACAAGTACAGCGTTCTGCGCTATTGCACCATTCATTGCTCTTTGCTTGCTTTTGATAATTTATCATCATTTTCTAATTTTGATACTGGGTGTTGTTATTTCGCGGAAAATATTGACTAGAAATGTGCGGTATTTTCCTTCGCTGCTGATTGATCTTTTTTCGGATGTTCCACTTGTTAGGAGAAGAATATCTTCTGCTCACAATGTGTGGATGCGCTCATCTGACGTTAAATTGGCTAGATCCTTGCACGATTTGGCCTACTCTGCGTTTCGGAGAAACGTATCATCAGTCAGTTGGAGAACGTACTGTGTTTATAGAAATACGGTAAAAAGCGTAATCCGCCGCAAGAGGAAGGAATACTTTAGTGGTCTCTTCATTCTTCTCGGCTACGGAGAGTTCTTCGGACTTATTGTCGCAGTATGTTAGCTTCGGATGTTTGTTGGAATGGTGATATTGACGCTTTGAATACAGCATATTTGCCATCAGACCTATTTCAATTCTCCCATCACTTTCCAAGATTGTTGAGCACCTTATTAAAGATCAGGTACTGCATTCTGTAAGGGCGTGCATTTGAGTACTACGTCGTTACTGCTCACTATCACCTATTCTATTAGAGAAAATATGAATGTTGGTAGAATTATTGCATTGATTTCTTTATATTTTTCAAAGGTTTTTAATAATATTTGCCATTTGACTTTAATAAATATGCATAGGCATGAATTTAGTTTCTCTAACTCTGCGTGTAGTCTTATTCTATTTTATTTGAGTGATAGATCTTAGTTCGTTAATTTTAATGGCAAAATTTCTGGTTTGCTTGTTCTCTGTGCTGGTATTCCCCAGGGCTCTGTTCTTGGGCCGTTGTTATTTCTCTTCGTATGTTAATGATTTCGGTCGGCAACTCTGTCCTTTTTGTAGATGACGTATTTCTGTTATTTCGGGGTGATCGCTCGGCTCTGTAACTTTTTTCACGAGATGTTAATTCCACTATTGATTGTGTATTAAGATGGTCTTCTGCTAATAGACTCACTATAAACCCCTCTAAGGCTAAGACAATTGTGTTTGGTACTGAGTTTTTAGAGATTAATTTCTACCTTAGATTGGATTCTGTGTAACTAGTGCTGAATGATAAATGCTTCGGTTTCTTTTTTGACTCTAGTCTGTCATTCGTGAGTCATATTAATTCTTCGTCTGGTAGGATATTGTCTTTGCTTCGGCAAATTTACTCTACTAGGTTATTTCTACCTTAGCAAACGCCTACCTGTTAGCAAACGCCTTGCTCATGCTTTATTTAAGCCTCAAATTCGTGATTGGCTGGAGGTTTTTTATGGTTCTTCTATTTCTTCTCTTAGTAGGTTGCGACGTCTTGTAAATATTATTATTATATTTGTTTACAAAATTCGCCGTACGTCTCATATTTCTCCTTAGGCTGCTCCTTTAATGATTTTGTTAAGATTCGTAATTTAGTTTTAAACGTATTTTTGAGATATCATATCTTGTGCGACTTGCGCGTTGTTGGAATGATTTGCCATTTGCTACTGCTGGAGTTGTTCTTGTTCTTAAACCTTGCTTTTATTTCTTCTTTCATCTTTGGATTTTGTTTCCAATTTCTTATTTAATGATTTTAATTTTATTTTAATACTCTTATATAACATAGTTGTACAATGATTTATATACTTATAATTTAATTTGTTTCCATTTAATTTTAATTGTATTAATAATTATGTGAATTCAGATCTCAGGTTTTATTTTTTACTTCAAAGTGAAATGTATTTTTTTAATATGGCCTGTAAGGCTTAGTATTATACTTGATAATTAAATAAATCAATAAAATAAAAATACATGTGGGGGAAATTTCGCGACACCTTCAATTGAAAGAAATAAATTCAAAAGGTAAGATTTTTATCCAAAAATTAAAATTAAAATTTATTAAATCACTTGAAAACTAAATAGAAAATATTTATTTTTAACGTTCTAACACTTCCATAAATATTTATCTATGTGAAAACGAATCCTTTTCTTGCAAATGCAAACCTGCTTATACATAAATGTTGAATCTCCAAATGAAATATGTATATTACAAATTCTTATTAAAATATTCAATAAAACTACAATCTGCTTAAAGTATTATATTAAGTAAATATTATTATATCACCATACATGAAATATTTGTGTAACCTTTTTCCATCAACAGAAAGATTTAAGACCTGATACATGGATGTGAAAAACGTACATATATGTACATATTTATATGTGAAATCATTTATCTGGTTGTGTGCTGACATTTGTTCAGAAGGGTGTATTGGAGAAAGAGGAGAAGTAAGCAGAGATCAATAAATGTAAAAAAATATGAAATTATCCTGCACTGATGTTTTCATACGTCGTATAATGGAAAAACAACAAACCTTATTAGCATTCGTTTCTTGCATTGCTATTCAGTTAAATACACTTGAAACTGGTTTAACGCCACTGAATACATTATTTTGTGTACATATACTTATGGTTAAAAAGGGACATGGCTTTTTGGATCCAATTTAACGTCTATGGAAAGGGAGTTAATTTCCTCGGTACCTTCCATGGCATAAAGTGATTTTTAACAATAAATATATTTTTTTCTCAGTCTCAGTAAGAATGCACTTTTTCATGTCGACGCTTTCTATTCTCCTGAGAAAACTGGATTTTGTACGCATTAAGGTGGAGATCTTTTATCAAAATTCGCTGCGTAGTGCTTCGTGAAATTTTAAGTTGTTGAGAACGAAGTCCAATTTATGTTTTTGGGGTTTTGGCGACACTACCGTTTACAGTTTTCAATAGACCAAAAGGTACAGTGACGAATAGGAGTCTTACTGTCCATAAACGGCACAATTTCTTAAAATACATTTTTGACTACTCTTGGAATGGTTGATACATTAGGTGCACTTTCTCAACTGAAAATTCTGCGAATTCTTTTCAGCTTAATTGTCAAAATTTTTGTAATAAGTTTTCACAAACATATGTGACAGCTGCCAAAATTTAAGAGTTGTCACTTGACACAAAAAAATTACACTAAATTTAAAAAGTGCATTCTTATACCATGTTCACACGCCAATATGAACCACTTGGTCCGCTCTCTGAACCACGATTGCCAACCATGGTGTTCCCACGACTATTCTTGGTGCATGTTAGCATGTAGTTTTCTCAATTTCATATTATGCATATTATTTATTTATTTATTTTATTTTACACACTTATTTTTGTTATTTGTTTATTTTATTTCTATTTTGTTTTTTTCAGTTGGTTCAGATAACATACCGATAATTGGTTATCTAAATTAGAGAAAATACTAATTTCTTCGTGGTTCGTACTTGGGTCAAAATGAAATAGCATGGTTCGCTCTCAAAATTTTGTAATGGAAACAAAGTAGTTTCAATCATGGCGAACGAGGAATATTGCTGTCCGTGTAAACATGGTATTACTAAGCCACTCAATACTTTACTCTATTTATTGGCCTCAAATCTTCCCTTTTCATAGCATTGTTCACGCATATCCAAAAGTACAGCCAAGTGAAGTGGGAAAAAACGGATAAATTCAAGAAATTTTAACGGGACGCGTTATAATTATATTACCATATTGTGAACAATTATTTTGTTGAGTTCATACTGCATTCGGTAACCATTTACTCGCTAAATCTGTAAACGTTCTCATATACACATTTAGTTTCTGTAAAATTATGAAACTAAACTCTTATGGACTCGGACCGGCACTCAGGGGATGACCCCTACACATGCAATGCATTGTGCTGGAACTAGGAAATTAGGCTATGGGAAGGAGGATAGAGGAGTAGTGTTTGATTTAAATTTTCTCACGTCAAAAGTGACAGGAAAGACCTATGCGGGTAGTCCATTCCACATACGTGCTGTTCGGCCAAAAAACGAATTCTCCCTATAATGCGTAGTGTGGTTCGCTGCCAAGTTGACCACAAATGGATGCGCTCTTAATGATGAACGCGTCGTACGCGTGAATTACCGGGTTTCGGGAACAAATTCCCTGATTTCATCAGAACATATCCCATTATAGTAACGATAGAACAACGAAACGCAGCCCACGTTGCGCCGATGCTCAAGAGAGTCATTAGAGTTGGCTACCGTACTGTCTCCTATGAGTTTCTTCGCTCTTTCCTGTACACGATCGAGTAACTTCAAAATAGTCTTTGAAGCACCGGCCCATACATGAGAGTTGTATTCCATTTTCGGTCGAATGTAAGCGGTATGAATAGTGAGGAGATCAGATGGGGTGAAGTATGTCTTACACCGTCTTAAAAAACCGAGGCACTTGAATGTTTCCTTTGAGACCTGAAAAATGTGCGCAGTCCATCGAACATCGCACTGAATTTTCATGGCAAGAACATCAAGAGCTTCTGATTCCTGGATGTTTATACCGCCTATAATTACAGATGAGGCAGCGCAGTCGGGCATGCGTCGATGCGTAAGCATGCAGCATTGGGTCTCTTGAGCATTGAAATCGACCCTGTTCGCGTGACCCCATTCCGATATCTTGTGAGGTCACCATTTAGCAAATTATTCATATTCTGTCTCGTCGCCGCATTCATATTCGACGTAGGCCTACGATTAAATGAATATGAATAGGTCCGGTCGTTAAGTAAGCTATTGGCTTCCAGATACTTCATAAGATGGAAATTCAGCATACTATCCATTACTTTGGAAATGGTAGAGCATGTTTCTTTCTTTCTGCTTTTTTATCATTCCGTCAGATACTAAATGTTTCCCCTCTGGACCTGACTCCAAGTCTGCACGTCTGACTAAACGAAGAAGAGTCACCCTCCGAAGCGGCCTGACAGCTTCTATAGCGGGGGCATTAAAACGAATGCCCATCTTCTCGGCGTGTGCATACGGCTGTGAGTCTGTGACAGCATTTCCATTTCTTCATTGCCGCCTGTTCATCGGAATGGATCGCATTATTGACACCCCCACCCCCCGCCAATTTTTTTTCAAGCATGCGAGCGAAGAATACCGCCTGGAAGACAGTGAATATTTTTGGGAGGATCATTTCGGATTGATCATCGGAGGAAATACCGACCCCACCCCGAAACACATCTTACAACCATTGGTGAAGGCCGCTATTATACCACCCGTAAGGACTCAACTCTTTTTCAAATCATTCCTACTACTACTACTACTAGGAAAGGTGGATCTTACTTCTGCCCGAAAGATAAATCTTCCAGCGGATATATCCAACGGAACCCCCCTTCCTTAACCTGATAGTACTCTGGGCCGAAACGGAGAGAACATGAAGATCAATCTGTAAGAGATTCAGAATCGTATCAACTAAACTTTAATCAAAAGCAGTTTTGTATTTGGTCTGCACGAAGCATATTCCGGTATACAATTTTGGGCGACTTTTTAAAAAGTGAGCGCAGTATGACAGTTCGTTTGACAGTAAAGTTTCGTTGTAAGTGCTATCGGGGTTAAAAAAAGCAGCCTTTACAAGTCATATAATTTTTAAATGAAAAACAAAAAAGGTAATTAATCAATTTACCAAATATTAAAAATGCATTCACGATAACAACTTTAAACTAATTACGAATTTAACATGCCACCGTACAGCTTCAAAGTCAACTCAATTATTGTTAGTTCACTTGCTTTAAAAATTATGTACGCCTTAGCACAAATTCGCAACTAAAAAATTTTATATATATTATTTTATGTTTTTGTAACTCACTTTTAATGAAATACCTTGGCAATAAAATAACAAAAATATTATTAAAAAAATAGGGAAAAAATAATATAAAAAGCATGTAAAAACAAAAAAAAATAAAGCAAAATTATTTAAGAAAATATTTATTTTAAAAGCAAAACAGTAGACATTGTAAAAACAATGTAAGAAGAAAACTGCTGACAAACACGTCGTTTGTATCTACGAGTATGAATGTGTATCCGTAAGTTTTATTGTTGTTGGATTCCTACTCTTTACAACACCATATAAGAGCATATCATAAGTAAAATGTATGTACATACCCACATACATACACTTCAATATATTCTTTTCAGAAAAATATATATTTTTTAGTAATAACGAAAACGCGAGGACATACAATAAGAGCGAATGAATAAGAAAACCTATTGTGAATAAAAATAATGTCTCGTCGTTTTAGTTAAGCCAATCAATATCTTCTGTTATAACAGAGCTTTTAAATGATCAGTTCATTTTGTTCCAAAGTCTTTAGTTTGAGAGAAAGTTTATCGATAACAGAATAAATCGTAAGTAATTTTTTTTAAATTAGTGTTTTACGTTGATTTTAGTTCGAGTACATAGAGAAAAAAAAAAGAAAAGCATTTTGCGTGTTGACTTTACTACTAGAACATAATGGGTTCAGTCTACCATCCGGCCAACAAATTTTCTGTTGTGGCGTTCTACGCTAACAGCGCTACACTCTACTTCGTCGGTATTTGAGTAATAAAACGTCGACACTGTAAAATAATCAGTCTCAGCAAAAAAGAATATTCAAAGAAGTGAAGAAGGTCCTAATATTGTGATCCGGAAATAGTGCAAATGAACAATATATATGGTTGTCCATGAGTGAGACCCTTGGGGTACTCATAGATGAGCATTTTCCGTAGTCCTACTTCCTCTGCGGGGGAATCTCACCCTGAACTCTTTACTGAGGGAGTTGAACACCGCGATGTACAAGAGCTTGGAGCGGTGGCGATGTGAGGTGAACACTTGGACACTGTGGCGCAGAGGCTGCAGGCGTCGTTAGGGATCATCAGTGGATGGCGTGAAGGGTGCGGGCGGGGGTGAACTCGCAGAAGACGGGCCTCGTACTTTTCGCGAGGAAGTATAAGACACCTTTCTTTCGCTTCCCATGTTGAAAGGGACTCTCCGACAGCGCGAGGTATCTGGGCATTCACCTTGATTCGAAACTGTCCTGGCACATGACTGTCCAATATAGGGCAAGGAGAGCGGCTATTGCATTATTTACGTGTAGGAGAGCCATACCAAAGAACCTGGGACATAGGCCCAAGGGATGCTTCTTGGCACTTCTTGGTGGTTTGAGACGAATGGAACGGGATGAAGACTGATCCCGCTCAGGCAACAGAATGGGACCCAGGAGACCCCAAGTGAACTGATTCCCTTGGGACTTGGTGGCCTGCTGACCTAACCTATGGTTGTCCTTGCGGGATGTTCTCTTTTCCGGTGCCCATTCAGTGATTAATATGTAAAAAAATTTGATTATGCTGAAGCTCCCTTTAGTGAGTTTCGTTTCTTAGTTTTATGCTTTGTTCAGACGCCCATAACTCGGAATCTAAAGGTGACCGCAAGCTTTTCCTTTTTCTTATTTTCCAGTTTTCTAGTGTTTTTTTAAAGCTCAATTTAATTTACCCCCTCTTTAAAATGTATAGATTGTTAATCCTTCTCCGTTGAGCCTCAGAATCTATTAATATGAATCTTAAACATTACAATATGTTCCCATAAGGATCCTTTGGAAGTCATGACTATGTCATTCTATGCCATTTATGTTGCAGCCGCAGTGACCAGCGCGACTTCCACCTAGCTCAGGTAACGGCGAATACTCTCAGAAGGGTTCCAACCCTTCCCACTGGGTACGCTGCACATAAAAATATTTATTACAGAATCTCGTCGACAATTCTACAAAAAAAATTAAATGAAAACAAAATACAGACATTCCATTTTTTGCTGAGATATAGTGAATATCCTTTAGCTGAAAAATTAGTGCATCAACATCAGACGAGAGACCCAGCAACTCGAATTTTCCAAAAAAAAAATTGAGGAGTTTTATCAAATATAAATTAAAATAATATTGTGTAACAATGCAAATATACATATATGTACATATTTCTGTATAGAATATAAAATGTTATAAAAATAAAGGAACAAAAATTTAATTTAATAAAATAAACGGTATGGTGTCAAATCAACATGGTGTCAAAATGTAAAAATTTTCGTCATAAAAACGCAACGTTGTAAATGTTTCGTTGTCGAGTTAATACTGATATACAATTTGAACACAAACGTTGGTGAAACACTTTTGATACCGCTTGTGATCATTTCATAAACGGATGGTATTGTTTTTTTTTATGTATATTCTCATTTAGTAACGGCAGATAATAAACTTTTATTTCTGTAAGATTTTTCTCTCTTGGTCATATACCATCTTGGTCAATGCCATCTTATATATTATAGTAATCAAGAACAGCTTTCTTTCCAGTTATTAATTTGTATTTTATTCGAACAAATACGTTTTCAATAAAAAAAAGTAAAAGGACATGTTCCTAGCACAAACTGCTGAAGTTGGCTGTGCTGCATTAAAAAGTATAATTAATTCTTTGCAATTTTAGAATAGTTTAAAAAATCTTCAACATTGTTAATTTTATAAATATTTTTAGTAATTTCTACAACGTTGAATATTTGAATATTTGAATATTATTTCATTAATGTTATTTATTCGCCATTTATCAAGCTTTTATAAATTTTATTCGTAGAACATACGATGTATTTAAAAAGATCCGAAAATTCGCGTGTCCGAACCGGACTATACTCCAAACCGGACAGTACCATTTTTTTTACTCTATAATCCGGATAGTAAAATTTGTTTTTCTTTCTTTTGTTCATTCAAGAGCATACCTTTGTAAGTATAATAAAGGAACTTTTTACTGTAATATTCGTCTACGTTTGGAATTTTTTTTTTTTAATTTTTTTCATATTATTCAATTGTAGGACAATAAACAGTACAAGCATTAAATCACATACAACATTAACTATAAAAAAGAAGTGTGAACCATTGGATGAACTTGACATAAGCAAATCATAAGATATGTTCCAAACATACATTCATACATACATATTTTGTGTTCATAATTTTTTAAAGTTGCAATTGAATACATAAAAATAATGTACATACATACTCGTACATATGAATTTCCAATTTTTTCGATTCATGTATAAATGTAAAATTTTTGGACACTCCACTAATACGGACATGTTCAGAATTTATTGTGTCCGGATTATCGAGATAGTACTGTAATTCACATTAATTTTTATTTAATTGAATTCAAGGTCAGTTGCTTGATGGTATTCATCTATCAAATATCTATAAATTTAAAATTATAAACTCAATAGAAATTAAGTATACATATGTACATATGTACATATATACATACATTTAAAATCTTAGCAAAACTAAATCACTTTGCAATTTCACACTTAATTTCGCGCTGTCAAATAAATTATGTCAAAAAAATTCCCAACGTAATTTTTATTTATTTTTAAAAACATTGACATTTAATTCATTCATTAAAATTCGCTACACTTAAAAATCTTAAACAAACATTAAGCATACCGAACTTTAAAAAAAAGCAGCAAAAAAAATAACTGACGCCATGTGGCACAAGCATATCGGAAAGTCAAAAAAAGAAAATCTAAATATAAAAATGTAGTCACAAACATCTACATATCTAAAAGAATGGAGACACAAATTTAAATGAAAAAAAAGCTTCATAGACAGTTGTGAAATACCCCACAAAATGGTGAAGACCGCAAAATACTCATTAACTTTCGTAATAAAAGAAAAATACACATTTGGCTTTTATGTGTGTGCGATAGTCTAAGCCATCATCAGGAAAAAATCTAATATATATACGATGAAAACAAACTTGTGATAAAATAATTTCTCTGTGCTCAAAAAAAGGAGAGAGTAAATAAGTAAATTAAAAAAAAAATTTTAATAATATTTATTATTTATATTATTTATGACAATAAACGAAAATGACAGAATGAGGGCTAAAAAAGGCAATCAAACTCAAATTCAATTTCAAACAAAAAACAGCAGTAAAAGACATTTAAATATATACATATGTACATAGGATTGTATGCACTGTTAACAAAAAGAGGATACCTTACACACACTTATGCATATTCATAAAGGAAGCAGTAAGCTAAAATGGTATGGGTACAAAAAGCGTTCTTATGAATATTCTGTTACTTAATGTGAAGCCACAAAAACAACTTTACAAACCAATAATATGCAGTTTTTCATCATCCAGCCGCTCTGTTTGAGATTTGCCTTGCAACCAGTGTTACCTTATGTGAAGATTTCTCTTATTTTCGAAGTTTTTTGAGGTGTCAAAAAGATTAAAGTTTTTCTTAGCATAAGAAAAGATTTGATTATGATCATGGTCATTGATCCAAATAATATTCAACAAATTGATGACGAATGGCGAGAATTGCGTCTTATTGCGAATTTAAAGAATACAATTGGGTGAAGAAAATATTGAATTGTTTTAGGATAACATTTTAAACTTAAATCGGGTCGATTGCTTCTACAGCCTTTCGTTGCCTAAACAATTGGTTGCAATATACCAGTAGAAATAGCTAACGCTGCAAAATTTTTTATTAGTTATATTTTTTATAGTGTTACTTAGAATATAAAAAAATTTAGAAATGTATTGTATGTAAATAAATATATTAACCGAATATGATTTAAAAAAACTTTATTTCTATAAAATAAGAAAAATTTTTTTGGTCGATATAAAGTTTCATTAAAAAAAAATTTTCAACACTGCTTGCAAATAAATATTCAGTCTATTTTCGTAAACTATTGTGCCAATTTTTTTTATAAATATGTGTTCATGTCAACCAAAATATATATTTTTCATTGTCTTTTTTTTGAGTAATTTTATTGAAATCAAATTCAGTTAAAACTTATTCTGTTTAAATAACAGCAAGAAAACCATTTTGTGAGCATAAAACTAAATAACATAAAATATTTACTGCAATAACGTCAGATTTGTTCAAAAACTTCAGAAAATACCAATTTGCTTCTTATTTCGTTCCTATGGTAATGATTTGTAAAAAATTTTCACTGTTAACTATTATTTTTTTAACAAGGAAACCTTTAGAATGTTGGGAATGATTTACATTCAAAATCCAAACTTGAAGTAACACTATTATCGCCATTTGTCATGAATTTTTTGAATACTATTCGAATTAGTGGAATTTGTGAAGAATTCCTTTATTTGGGAAATATATTAACTATTCTTTTTAATAACATTAAGATATTGTTAACTAAATATAAACTCCAATTCATAGACTAAAAGTGTATCACCATATTCTTAAAAACATTTTTCCAGATAAAAAACCCTTTAATTTTTTAAACTTCGGAAATAAGATAAATATCACATTTGGTAACACTTAACAACACAGTTTGGAATTTTTAATTTTTGTCTCGCACGCACACATTCTTAAAAAAGGCAATAATCAAAATGGGCGTTAACAGTTTCCTAAAAAAAATTAACGCCTCTTCTTATATGCATGAGCATAAGGATACGTATATTTACTACACACATATGCATATGCAGCTTTCTATGATTGTGCGCTGTTTTTATTCCTTAGCCAATTCTTCTTTCCACTCTAGTAGTTTAAAGTCACCACAGTGTTGAGTTATTTATTTTATGCGGAGGCAGTTGCAGTGAAAGTATTTCCCTCTGTTCATTATGTGAGTGGATGAATTATGAACATCTGCGGCCAAATGTCTCTTAAGCTGAATTTGTATTTCTTAAAAAAAAATAAATTTTTTTTATTTTTTATTTATTCAACGCATAAAAAATTCAAGTAAAAATTAATTACCAATAATTATTTATGTTTGTTATATGGTTTAGCCAGTCTATATGATAAATAATCGTAAAAGATTAAGATAAGAAATGGTAAAACAAACTTTAGAATTGGTAGAAATGTCTTTATTTTAATTCATCTTTATTTGCAATTTAGGTATATTTCAGGAAATAAAATAATATGCGAAATACATAAAAAAAATAACATACATTAAGTTACAATTAAAAAAATTTTAAAAATTATGGTACATAGTAATAGTACCTATTATTATTTAAATTTTTCAATTAGTTGATACCTCTTTAACAACTCAATTTCACACTGTCATACAATAAGTTGATATGTAATATATTTAAGTGATTGTTGTCCCCCAAACCTGAATCTCATATGTTCATACTAGTTGGATAATTACTTTATATAGCCAAAATTTATTCCCCAAACTTCAATCAGATGCTGGACCAAATAGCTAGTACATTTTTCTTGTACATATTGATTTTTAATTGTTTCTGTTATTTAATCCTCGATAAAGATGGAGTATTAAATATTTACATGTGGTAGAGCAAATCCATTTAAAATCACTTAAGAATATTAATTTGTCGTTAATCTATAAGTTTTATTTAGATATATGTATGTACATTTATTTAAAGTTACATGAGGAGATTTTTCTGTATTTATTTTACTGTTCTATTTTTGCAGACAGTATTGAATAGATTCAACTGGAAAACCCAGAGAGTTCAATAATAAAAAAGCTTTTGTTGGAAACGATTTCGTAAAAGAGATAAAAATGTTCGAGCAGATACAAAAATTTTGGAACATTTCTTCAAATGTATTGTAATAATATACTCATACACAGGGTTGCCAATTAGCACTTTTAGCTCTAGATTTAAAAATTCCGCTATTGAAAATTCCTTCAAATAGTACTCAATCTTAGTATTGTCCTGTTAAGGATTGTCCATACGCAGAAGTAATACGTTTATTCAGTGAATTGGGCATAATTAAAAAAGAAAACTCATATATATAATGAACACAGAACTAGTGTATTCAGTAATACATCTAAAAGAGGTTGTAAAATTACGCAACGTATGCTGACACTCTACAAACACATCGGACGATATTATTAGAAAAATCGCTTCAACTGAGAAGTACCAAAATGAAGTGATATATGAAGAAAAGGAAAATAACCTGGTTGAAATTTTGAATACTCTCAATAACTTAAACTAAAATATATTTAGCCTTTTTTTTGTAAAAACATGTATTCATATGTATGCTTATGTGTGTAAAATATTATAGCAACTGGTTTAAATTCCCCAAAAGATGACATGACACAGATGATGTGGCCAATTTGGCCACACAGCTAAGTAAAGACCGATCTTTTTAATAATTTAGCATTCACAGTAATGAATTTTTATCAATAGAATAACTATAATATGTAAACGCACATGCTTTTTGCATTTTTGCATTTTTTATTTACTTATTTTAATCTTTACTGTGTGCGTAGTTTCCTCTATCCAATACTAAATATCTCTATAGAATACTGAGTGAAATAATTTTTGCTGTCCTTCATTCAAGTATTTCTCGAGTCTACTGTATGTAAAAATTTTTTAAATTTAATCTGTTTGTTTAATTTTTTTTATAAAAACCAGCACTCTTTTGAAGTGTAGAACATTCTAGCACCTTTAGTTTGGAGATTTAGCACTTTTAATATGTCTTCTGGCAACCCAGGCCATATACTTTTATTCAAATATTGCCGTAAATAAAAACATAATATTTCACATTTATATTGCTAACTTAGAAAAGAGTACGATAATGTCATTCTTTCTCTCTCCTTTTTCACTTAGTGCCCCTTTTGATGGAGTTATTTATCTATCTATTATCTTTAAAACAGCAACTCTTGCATATATATAAATATACACAAGGTCTGTTCAGAAGAAAATGTGAATTTTGTTTTCTCCGATTACAATGGAGTGGTGCTTCATTAGTTCTTACCAACAGGTCGCCCAATTGATAAGGAATATTACAGGGAAGTTATGCTACGTTTGCGTGAAGCAATACGGCTCAAACGATCGGAATTGTAGAAAGAATAATCATGGATTCTGCATCACGATAATGCAGCAGCTCACACATCAATGCTTATTCATGATTTTTTGACCAGAAACAACGCCATTAATCATGCCTCAACCACCTTAATCACTAGATTTGGCTCCCTCCGACTTTTTCCTGTTCCCAGAACTGAAGAGACTAATGAAAGGAAAACGTTTTGCCACAATTGATAAGATAAAGTCAAAATCGAAGAACGAGCTGATAACCGTACCGAAATTCTCCTTTAAATTTTGTAATTGGATTCTCGAAAACCGCTCTAACTATTTCGATTTAATTTACCATATAGGGCCTTTCTGTGACGAGAAATCGATGTAGAATGGTTCCATCATCAGGAAAATCCGTTTTCACTAGATTTTCACTCATTTGTAGGCAAAGTCAAAGAATGCTCCTTACACTTCTAGCTGGTCATGATATGGGTATCACACAAAATTGTTTTTTAAGAAGTAAACTTTGAAAAGTAGCAATTTTGTTAATTTTGTTTGGCATGAGAAGACGTAGGGTACAATTTCTGCCTCTCCGAAACTCTCTTACCGTTTTTAATGAAATTTAAAACGTATATAGACAGATTTTTAAAAAATAGAAGGTCAGGGTGCAATTTTGTCGCAAATGTGTTATGTGTGTTATTTTTATAATAATCCACATATTAAGCATGTCAGATAATAGAGATTTTTAAGAAGATAAAAATATATTTAAAGCTGAATGTATGTTTGTTTGCACTTTACCAAACCGTTGGACCGATCTTCCTGAAATTTTCACAACATATAATTGGGACTCTTGAATGAATTATAGGCTACTTTTTTTACACACGTCCACCTTTACGACTACTTTTTCAATTATGCTACTCCTTCCATATGGTTTTTAACAGATTTTATAATATAAAAGAGTTTAACTTCACCTTTTGTGGAGCAATCGCGATGAAATTTGGTGCACTTAGTCTGTGCAACTCCGGGAAGGTTATAGCGTTTTACATTTTTTTACACTAAGACCATGAAACCCTCCGAAACGTTCACCTCGATTTTAATGAAATTTAGAACATAGATAGAGCTGCATCTAAAATTGCTCATAGGTAATGTACATTTTCAAAACTAGGACCAGGAGTACGATAGGGGGAAAATTTCGGCCTCTCAAAAACTACAAAGCCGATTTTGATGAACTTTAAAACTTGGATGTATTTGAGTTTAAAATATACATTGACAATTCTGCAACTCCGGGAAGGTTGTAGGGTATTACTTTCTTTAAAACTAGGACCACGAGGGAAGGTAGGGCAATTTCCACGCCTTTCCGAAACTGTATAACCAATGGAGATAATAACGGTGGCGAAGCCGCTGGTAAAAGCTAGTATAATATAAAACTGAAGTACTATTATTATTATTATTATTATTGGGCCAGGAAGCACCGCGACGAAAAAGATCTATTGTGCAAAGCCCCTCATATCAGACCCCCATCTTAAGGTATCTAAGGAAGTCAAGCACTGTTTGGGGTCTAGTGTTCCACAGCTCCTGTGGAGGCACCGTCGAAAAGAACAGTTCAGAGCTTTCAGTGTCACTTTCACAAAATCGACAGAAGAAGGTCCAGGCACTCACACAGCATTTTTGAGGTTATAATGGTCGACCGAAGAGCCCTAAGCGCCACCTCGCTATCTGATTTGATAGTAACCCTGAAGTTTCTGGAGAGTCCACTCTCGGTGATACCATGTCATCAGTGTTGAGAATTGGGGTATGTAGATAATGCAGAAATGTTGTCTTGGATGGGTTGATGGACAGCACCTTATCCGCACACCACTCTTTTATTAGATTCAGGACTTGCTCCATGCTGTCCGAAACCTTGTCCTCATGCCAGCCCCTTACGAATACCGAGAGATCATCAGCATAGCCTTGAGTAGGAAAACCCATGACGTTCAGTTCGTGGAGAAGTTCAACGATTACGACAGTCCATAGAAGAGGTGATAGAACGCTTCCTTGAGGGCTTAATGGACCGAGTCGTATCTCCTAACATAATGCTGATCGTCCTAGACCTCAGCATACTCAAAAAAGATACTTTCTTCAGTTGAAGGGAAGTACTATAATCACAAAATAGTGGGAAAAAGTGACTTCTCTTATAATGCTACTTGTATAAAAGCTTGCTGGTCTGATAATTAGAATTTTTATGTAAAATTAAATGCAAAAAAAAAAAAATTTAATTGAATTTTAAAAGAAAATAACAATAACAATTCTTTATATCTTGTTGCATGGTTAATCTAGTTTACATGTACATTTCGTTAGTGCTTCAACCAAATTTTTTACAAAGCTGAAAAATTTCTCATGTTTATAGAAAAACTCCCATAATATGTTTCAGAATTCCTTAAATACAACCAGAAACAACCCAAGTAGCTATTGCAAAAATTATTTTATTCAAGTACTTTTGACTCGATTTAAATCTACTAATTTTTCTAAACCATTTTACAATTAACAAATAAAAATCGCAATTTCAGATTACACATTACATAACTCTTTTTCAAAGTATCGAAACGTTCTCTCACCGTTTGTATATGAACACGAACAAAAAACTTTTTGGTTTTAAAGCTTTTTCGCATACATGCATGAGGGACTAGAAAACATTTTGCTTTTGTGGTTTATGTATGCGAAGATTTACTTTATTCGTTGCTACTCATATGTGATAAAATGCAAACAAAATTTTTGTTTTCATTTATGAGTATTAATATATGATAATTTACGAATTTTGCCATTATGCATAAGTAAACATATTGTATAAGAAATTTTTTGTATGCCAACATTTTGATATTGGAAACAATGTGTTAATAGTAGTGTTTATGATTACGGTCGTGCTATTGCAGTGGTAAAAATTCATGGGGATAACGATATGCCAACGTTGAGTTGGTTTATATTGGTTAATATCAATACAAAATATAAAAATATTTAATTTTTTCTCATTTAACTTCGTTACGGTGACCAAAATTAAGTATTTCTTACGATAATGGTTAAAAGTAATTGGCATTGACAAACAACCCTTTTGCACATTCGTTTATGTGTGTGAGAAATAAATAACATAATTTATGATATGACCCCTACACATGCAATGCATTGTTATGCAACTAGAGGAAAGGGATAGTTAGAAAAATTACAGGAGGTGAAGCTTCACTATCTTACAACTCTACTTATGCACGTTCTTTGTTTATAGCAGTTTTGATATGCCTGTGGATTGCTATCAGCTGAAGCCGCTACTGTTCAGTAACCAGTGACTATGCCTTCGCCATTGAAACCACACACATAGAAATTTTTGAAAGCTGGTTTTTTTGTAATAACTAATTACCTTCTTACAACAAAACGAGATGCATAATTACTGCTTCGGCGACAAATATGGAAAAAGTGTACAAATAGCGCGAAAATGTGATAGGTGCCTTAATAACATATGGTTCGTATTTATTTAAAAAAAAATAGGTATTTATTAGATTTGTTGAGGTTAGATTAGGTTAGGCAGGCAGGTTGCTGTATGGATTGGGAAAGACCCCAAGCCCACTTGGATTCAATTCATTATGGTCCCATTGTGATACCTGTAGTGAAAAAACTTACACTTGTTGAAGAGAGTTTCTGTTCGGAATCGCACTAAGAACCACAACCAAATCTGATAAACTAATAAGCATAATCACTAGACTACCGGATCATGCTTTTTATTTGTTTCATTTTTTGAATAAATAAAAACGTGGTTAAGATCAACAATAAACAAAGACTCACTGAATAGATTTCGATTAACAATACTGCATATTCATCCAAATATTTAAATTAACTCTAATGTATTATGTTCTCGACAAATTTGTAGTAGGTGCTAATAACATGGTGTTTTCTTTTCTAACAAAAAAGTGTATCATAAGTGTTACAAGTGATTTGGAAATATTGGTATAAGTTCACCAGATTTTAAAGAAGTGTTGGATATTTTACGTTTCGAAAAGAACAAATGTTTCGGCATAAAACAATAAAGAACAAATATTCTGTAACAATAAATATAAAATACAAAAAAAATATATAATTATCATTAGAGACTAACTAATTTAATTTATTTTTATAGAAAAGATAACAAAACCAGCTTTTTATATTTTGCTGCACTCATGCCACTTTAATTAAAATGAGTGTTGAACATGTAGCATTTTTTCCTTTTTGTGGGGAACAGCATCAGAAAAGAACGCGATTCACTTTTGAAATAACTAATATTTTTCAGAAAAGAACTTAAAAAAGGAAACACCAATTATTTACAATAGAAAAAAATGCAACTCTGTGGTAAATATAATTCACTTGAGAAAGAAAACTAATAACGGTATCCGATTCCACTCTTATGTTTTTAAATTTATGTAAGTTGGCATTTACACATGAAAGGAAATGCCTGAAAGTTACAATATCGACAGTCACACTTTTTCACTAGCTCTGCCGTACGTATGCAATACGGATAGTGTAGAGGAGGGGCAAGTGTTGAAGTAATGAAAACGATAGATAGAGCTTAATTCCTATATAAACCTGCAGTTGCGTGGTCTTGAGAAAATGTAACGGAAAGTTACTACGTCTCGGGCATTATGTTGCCGCATTCATTTTTAAGCTAAGGAATGTTGTTTTTCTTTTCAATGTAATTAGAAGACCCAACGCTCTCATGTGCCATGGTGGGTCATGCACTTCATTTTATTTTTATCCTACTGCGTTGTATGGAGGGTTTTGAATAAATACTTCGCCCTATAGAGACTTTACATATGCATTTCCAAACACATTTAGACTTCGTGGTTTTGATAACGGGAATTTACCACTTAGCTTACAATTAAATATTGCCTTATTTTGAGTCGTTGTTAGAATAAATACTTCGCAATGTATAGAGTATTGATTGCTCAGAATTTCTTCGTTATAATTATATAACTTTGTCGTAACTATGAGCCTAATTCAGAATCTTGGGCCAATGAGCTTGAATCATAGTACATATTTGCAAAATGGTCCCATATATTTTTGCTCTACACTAACAAAATACAGTCGACGCCCGGTGTAACAAACACGAGCTTTAACTAAAATCCAATATGATGAATGAGCATATTTTTCCCTTAGCTATCTTATATTATGAACGGTCAATTAATTTTACGCACTGTTAACGAATGCAACAGGAAAAAGAAAAGCACAAACCATAGAATACTGTTAGTTTCTTTTTCAATTTTCCAAATGACTATAAACATTTCTGGGAGTATGTTATTTAATTAGGTGATTTCACAAGAAGGTCTACAGAGCATGCGTGTGCAAAGTACACACATGTAACTAATAATAATATTTATTTCATATTATGAAATAAACATAAAAACGTATTTTTTTTATCGAATTTTTGCATCATATAACGAGTTTTCAGACAACATGTGACTTTTTAGTAACGTAACTATTTCCTTGTATGACGGTTACCTATAAGGGGCTGTCTGCAAATGTCTAAAAATTAAAACTGGATGTTAAATAGACATAAACATTATAATTTAAACCCAAATAAATCCAGTTTTTATCAAAAACATATTTGTTCGGTATAACGAATCTCGCAGTTTAACGAAAGCGGCTGACAGTATATTAGTCGTTATGGCGAGTTTCAGCTGTATACGGATTTGCACTTCCTAAAGTTTTGAACATGTGCAAGACTAAAAGTAGTAGTTTTTATTTGCAATATGCAAGTTGCAAAAGAACAGCTGTCAATTAGATAGCGAAGCCGATCCGCCAACATTTTCTCTAATTTCTTCAGCATGTTTTTATTAATATATACGATTTTACATAACATTTATATATTTATAATCTATAAACATGTATATAAAACGGAATGTGTATTTGTTTGTTTGTACTTTACTTTACTTTACTTGTTCACAAATTTTAAATGGGACTTTGGACTGAATTATAAGCTACTTTTTACCACGCCTACTTTTACGCTCACTTTTTTAAAATATGTTACTACTTCCACATAGTTTTTAACCGATTTTATAATATAAGCGACCATAACTTCGCCAGTTCTTCACCAATTTTAAAAATTATTTTTGTATACGGAAAAGTTCCAAAAAAAATTTTTTTTTGCTAACTGGCTGCAGCGGCGAGTCGATTGACGCAAATTGCTTCTATAACTTCATCTTTTGTGAACAAATTTTCAAAATGCTTTTTTGCATATGAAAGATGTTCACTAAATTTTTATTAATTTTTACGGGATATTTTAAAAGTTATAGTCAATACTAGATGACCGTCCAGATTTTGAGGAAAAAATATGTATGTATGTACTTACTAGTATTGATATTAAAATGCTAAAAACAAGTGAAGAAAATAGTATAATTCGACTTTTTTATATTGTAAATAAGAACTTTCATGTATGTCTTATAATAATTCCACTTTTAATTAAAATTGTTGAAACCAATATAATCGAAAACAGCTGTTGCCAGTGATATAGGCTGAGTAATTTTTCGGACGGCGGGAAGTGGATAAACGTTAAGTGGCAGCCAGCCAGATGAGTTACACAAACAAAATTTGTTCACTTGTGTATCATAACATATTGTGGTTTTTTCTTTCTTCTTATAAAAATCATTTAATGTAAAGTTATAAAAATTTTAAAAATTTTAAACAATTTTTTTATCTTATATGTATATCGACCGCTCGACGGAACAGTTTCAGTGAACGACTCAGATTTTTACTGCTATTTTATGACAAAACAATAAACATAGCTCGAAGAGTTTTTTATTCTTTTAAGATTTTTTTGTTTGAAGCACAACAACAATTTGTTTAAACTATTAATATTATATTATAAAATATTAAGACATTATGACAATATGACTTAATAACAGACATGGTGAATACCCCAAATATAAATATTATAATAACAAATTAAACGCAAAACGTTAAATAAAGCAAAAAATTTTGCGTTTTGAAGATATCGACAGCTTATTTGGTGTTAGGTTAGGTTAAGTCGGCAGGTTGCTGGATGTAAAGGTAAAGAAATGGCACAGCCGACTTGGGTAAATTTTATAATGGCCCCATTGTGATACCTGTTGTGAAAAATCTTTTACATGTTGCAGTGATACAGACCAGATCCTGTGCTAGAAACCGAACTTAGAACCCCCAACTGATAAACTAGTATACTATTCACTAGACTACCGGGACACCTTCTTAAAGAATACAAAATTTTAAATTGCGGGTCATTTTAATTACCTGAGTTTTAAATTTCATATTCCTGTTAGTTTAAATTAAATAGTGCTCAACTAATAACTGTTTATAGACCACGCAAAATTAACTTCAGTCGATAATTTTCATTCAAAAACAGTAATAAAATACTAAAATCCTTTTCTCTCAATAAGGTATTCAAAGTATATTTGTTAGACACTAAAATGGTTACGCTGGAGACAACTGCGATGACATACTCAATACTTCCTGCTTCATTTTGCTAGAAACAAAAAAGAAATTAACCTTGAAAGCAGGCAATAAAAGTAAAAACAGTTTTAAATATTTGCTAGGCTTCCAGCAAGGCTATTTAATTTACGTAATCTGAATTTAAAGCCGGATTTTTTGTTATAGATTTGGTACCCTTCCAAGAATTGCAGAATGTTCCAGCTAGTATTGTCTAGTTGATTCATTTAACCCTAGAACCATAACAATATTTTCTAATACGTTAATACCAACGATACGTAAATTGTACGTATATACATTTCGTTTGATAAATTTCAATAAATGACAAATCTTCGGTAGGATTCCATTTCAATTTTTTTTTTTTTTTTTTATCTTGGACCAGCACTCAGGGGATGACCCCTACACATGCGATGCATTGTGCTGGAACTAAGAAATCAGGTTATGGGAAGAAGGATAGAGGGAGTAGTGTGAATGGGCATTTGATTTGAATTTTCCCACGTCATAAGTGACAGGAAAGACCTCGGCAGGGATGTTCGGCCGAAAAATGAGTTCTCCCTGTAATGCGTAGTGCGGTTCGCTGCCAAGTTGACTACAAATGGATGTGCTCTTAATGATGATCGCGTCGTGCGCGCGAATAACCGGGTTTCGGGAACAAGTTCCCTGATTTCATTAGAACACATCCCATTATAGTAACGATAGAACAACGAAACGCACCCCACGTTGCGACGATGCTCAAGAGAGTTAATAGAGTTGGCTACCCTACTGTCTCCTATTAGTTTCTGTGAGAAAGTGAGTGAGAAAGGCTGCTGTCATCTGCGAAAGAGTGGATAGGGTTGGAAGTTTGACATAGGAGGTCATTAAGAAAGACTAGAAATAGGGTAGGAGAAAGAGTGGAGCCTTGCGGTACCCCTGAATTTATCTTATACTCGTTAGATGAGATCCCGTCTATAACAACTCTTATAGCGCGATCCCTGAGAAAACTCGATACAAATCGAGAGAAGATATCACCGACACCAAAAGCAATAAGTTTGGACATAAGTGCCCCATGCCACACTCTATCAAATGCTTTAGAAATATCCAGAGCCACGACTTTACTTTCGCCGAACTGGTGAATAGAATTACACCATTTTTCCGAGAGGAAGGCTAGTAAGTCGCCCGTAGAGCGCCCTCGACGGAAGCCGTATTGACGGTCGTTCAGTAAATTGTTGGACTCTAAATATTTCATTAGGTGAAAGTTCACGATACTTTCCATCACTTTGGAAATCGCGGAACAGATTGCGATTGGACGGTAATTTTCAGGTTTGCTTGCCTCACCCTTTTTTGGGATCGGCGTTACATTTGCAACCTTCCAGCACAATGGGAATTGACCTGTATAGTACAGAGTGCTGAAAAGGATTGCAAAAGGACGTGATAACGTCGAAGAACACTGCTTCAGGACCAGTGCAGGAATTCCATCCGGCCCAGGAGACTTGTTTATGTTGAGGTTTGTTAGAACCCTTTTAACTGCACGAGCTCGAAAGTATATCTTTGGCATAGTTACGGATACACGTTCGGGTGCGGGCAGTGGTTGATTGCTCTCCGGCAGGTGAGAATTTTGCTCTAAATAATCCCTCATAGTGCATTGATGACAGCAATAACACGTTTTTATTTTTCATCGACATAAAAGAGAGAGACTAACGTCATGTTTACATCATGAGGGTGGCGATGGCACGATGGATGGTAGTCTGCACGTTGACTACGAATCCAAAAACAGACCTGGGTCCAACCCCAGTTTCAGACAAAAATTTTAAAATAAAAATAAACATCTCGCATTTTTCTGATGTGCATTAGTGTGTCTTTGTGTGTCAGTTGCTGTCGGAAGGTTTCAGTGGCGAAGGCATAGCACTGGTCACTGAACAATACCGGCTTCAGCTGAAAGCAAACCACAATCGCATCAGAACGCCCTCCTTCGTCGGTATTGTGTGGCACCGGCGAAGTAAACCAACAATAAAAATGGCTACTGAACCGAAGCTTCAGCACTGCTACGAGTATAAACAAGAACGTGTGAAAGCAGAGCTGCAAAAATAATTAATTAAGCTAGACCTCCTGTCGTTTCTCCTACTATCCCTTTCCTATAGTTCCAGCACAATGCCTCGCATGTGTAGGAGTCATCTCCTGAGTGCTGGTCCCAGATAAAAAAAAAATAAACACAGCGCGATGATCCACAGTGCTGCAAACCGAGTAGCTCGGGAGTTATCTCAGCCTTGTTCTTTCGTAGTGTGCTAACGTTACGAAAAAATTACGTGCAAGAATTTAACCTTTATTACCAACGATACTTCAGTTTTACGTACAGTCTTTAAGTGCGCATACTGTGAATTCCTATATAACATTAAATGTGTTGCTTTAACACTTATAAGCATAGCAGCACAATTGATGAGAGCATAGCTAAAATGAATTGGCGTTAGAATGCCGATCACTTCTTTTATATACATGTGAAAAAAAACTGTACGTAAAATATACGTACATTATGGTTCTAGGGTTAAAAGATGCTCATGGAAGATTTAAAGTGTTTTAAAATGTGTTCATGATCTCCAGACAACTAATCCAAATTAGCGATTCACATCACACAATAATCGCCCATAATCATCAGGTGTAAAATGGTGTAGACATTCGCTCATGACTGAAAGTTAACAGGAAATTTGTTATGCGTCGCTCAGATATGTAAATGGTCAGTAGCAACCAGTAATAGCAGCCACTAATCCAACAGTTTATGATTGGTATTATTTCATCCTTGCTCTGTAATGCTCAGGAAATACTTTTCGTTATACCTGAATATTATGGTAGCCAGAAGAACAAAGAAAATAAATAAAAGTATTGACATACAAATTCACGTAATTGTGGTTATTTTGTACTGCAATCTCTTGGAATTTCCCCCACTTAGTCAGTGGCTTTCGTCGTGTAATTGGTAAGGGATTTCCCATACTACTTTTCATTTCATTTGAATATCCGTGTACCGATGGTGATTATTGCTTAGCTTGTGGTTTTTGGATTATGTATTTGTGGTTCTCTTTATAGATCCCTGAAAAAGTATTGAAACTCACCAAAACCTGGCCTTTGTATGTGGAATTGTGTGGGAATGTATGAATGTATTTGCTCAGATATTTTCTCTGGTTGAACAACAGGGCACACTTTGTTCCACATGTTTTCAACGAAATCTTCTTTTCAAGACTTTTGCTACCGTGTTGTATATGATATTGATGCTGAGTTTTTGTTCAACTAAATACTTGCATTATTGTTGTGTTTTAAGGTTACTGAAGGTGTTGTTCTATTAACACTCTGATTAGGGCTTTCAGTTTGAATCCGAATTAAAACAACTGTGAACAGCAGTAGAGAAGAAAAATATGTTTTCGATTAGAGCAGAAATTTTCCACCCTTATTTGCAAAAGAAACAGCAAAAGGTTGCATTTTGTTTTAGTTTTTAAATACGTTACATGACTACTTTTCAGGTACGCTTTAAAAAAGATGTTTGATATTTTTATTATTTATCTTGCTTGTTATATCCTCAGTAGACCTTCAACCAAAATTCTTTTTTTTTTTTTGAAAAAAGCTAAGAAGTTCTATATGTATGTATATAAAAGAACTCCCAATAAATCTTTTATAATTACGAAATATACAAACAAAATAAACTAAATAGCTTCTTTAAAAACTTTCTTAACACAACAAACATTTTATTATCCGATTTAAATCTATTTAATTTTTCAAAACCTTTTTTAAAGAATTTGGTTAAAGGTCTACTGAAGATGTTGGTATTAGCACGAAATGAAATGTACATATAGACCAGCTAAGCCGTATAACAAACGTAGATAAATAACTGTAATTGCTTTTGACTCACGTCGAGAAAATAGTTACATAGTTCATATTTTTATTTAATGTAATATTAAATTTTATTTACATATTGGACTCCTGCAGTAACACAATCACAAAATTTATTATTAGTTTTAATTTTATTAAAAAAAATGATTTTATTATAACAAATGTATTCTTTAATGTACGAACGTAAAGAAAAAACACAAGAGCGAACGACTGCATTTAATTTGCGCACAAAATTTTGGAAAGCAAAGTACGATGACTGGAAATTTGGTAAAGGACACGGAGAATGTAACAAGTGGTGCGATGATCGTCAGGAGCGGACATGAAGGAGGTGAGGACGTATTTCAAAGGAATAGTAAAATCTTGCGCTCACCGATCGGAACTCCACTTCATGATACTAAGGGTCGGGGATTACGAGCACAGGACCCGACGCCGGATAGTAGTGCCCTGAAACGGGCACCTCTCGGAAGAAACAGGATGGAAGGGATGGACCTCACAGGGGCTAAGAAGATTACTCGTGTTTTGAAGAACACCCAAACGGAGATCACCCCTACTACACCTCTGCAACGTAACTCGGAAGAACAAGTGGAGATTCATCACGGCTCTCCCAGTCAGGAATTCATCGTCAGGATGAGAACGGAGGAGACTACAGCTGTCTCGAACATAAAGACTTCCCTGATCAAGATGAAGGCTGCTATATTGAGACAACGAAACATCAGTATGGACGTACGTGAGGGAATCCAACAGATTGAGGAGCTTGTTTGCATTGCTGAGACTTGCAGAGGAAACTGGCTCAGAATGGAGTCCGAAAGGAAACGGCCGCCGACAAAAAATGCTGTAGAACACCTAGAGCTTACCATGGAGACACCTAGGATGGGTAACGCGAAGAGGACTGCTAGCAGCCCTGCCGAAACGCAGAGCACAACGAAGTAACAATGCGATGAAGAACACGTCGAATGGAGGAATGTGCAATATAAGAAGAAACCCCTACAGAAGGAGTCCAAGACAGGAAATGGGGTTACGACAACGCAAAAGGTACAACAACCAAGGACGAAATGGGGAAAAAAGCTTTAAACACACCTCCCAGGAAAAAGACGGAGGCTATCATAGCAAAACCATGTGAAGGATACAGTTACGCGGATGTTCTGAGGACATTGAGGGAGCGTACTGGAAAAGGGGACAGCGGTAAAGTGAGGACAATCCGGAAGACAAAAACGGGATCTCTTCTACTGGAGCTGCAGAAAGGGGAACAAATAGACCCTGGACTACTCTCTATCATCAGGGAGACACTTGGGAAGTACGCGGAGATAAAGGGTGTGGCACCGAAAATCATCTTGGAGATCCGGGATCTCGACTCCTACTCGACATCTGAAAAGGTCGAGGCATCCATTCGAGGCACGATTAAGGCTCATGGTGAATCTATGGCCATAAGGATTACGAAACCCAACAGCAGGGAGCTCGTACGTGCGTTTGTCACTGTATCTCAGGGAATTGCACTTATTAAAAGCTGTTATGTCAAGGTCGGCTGGTCTCATACACGACTAAGATTATACGAGAATGTGAAGAGCAGTGGAGCTGCAAGGGACCTGATAGAAAGAGCCAGGGGATATGCATTCGATGTGGTGGAAAGGGTCAAACTATGAAGATATGTGGGAATGATCCGAAATGTTGTCTCTGTGACGAGGCTGGACATAAGCAGATATGTCACCTAGCAGGATCGAAGATGTGCCACATGGCGGGAACGCAACGGAGATGAAAATACTCCAAGCCAATATGCATAGAAGCAGAACAGCTGACGCACTCTTAGATTAGCTGTTTTTGGAGCGAAACGCTGACGTGGTTATCAGCGAACAATACGGAACAACGAGAAGAGGCACTTGGATTAAAGATACCAGCAAAACAGCGGCTATATGGATACCGGCGGGAAGTAACTTAACTGTTGAGGGTAAGGGCGCTGGTGACGGGTTTGTCTGGTGTAAATTTAGGGAGCTAACACTCTTCAGCTGCTACTTAACACCTAACGAGGAGCAGGAAGCCTTCCGAACCAAGCTGCACAACATGGAGGATAAGGGTATGGAATTAGGAGGACCTCTATTAATTGGAGGTGACTTCAACTCCCGAGCATGTCAATGGGGCTCGCGAACAACGAACTCCCGAGGCAGAATGGTATTGGGCATAATGGCCAGAATAGAATTGGTCATCATGAACAGGGGAAATGTAGCTACTTTTAGAAGACCGGGTTGTGAAGGAACTATCCCGGATATCACATTGGCTTCGGAGGTAATCGCATGCATGATATCAGACTGGACAGTCTGAGAGGATTATACGGCAAGCGACCACCAATATATCATGTACAGCGTGGAAAACCGCAGAGGATATAACAGGTCCAACGCAACGACATACACGCGAAAGTGGAATATAGGAAGACTCAATACAGATGCACTTCTGAACGGACTGTCACAGGATCGCAGCGCGGAGGGGCGTATGACAGACGCTGGAAATGTGGTACATGACACCATGAGACTCATTAGGGCGGCGTGCAGTAAGGCTATGCCTACTCTCAGTAGGAAACACGGAAAAGGGGCTGTATATTGGTAGACTGAGGAAATCTCTAACCAGAAGCGGGCGTGCCTAAGATGTAGGAGAATATACACCAGGGCCAGAAGAAGACACACTGCAACATCGGAAGCTGAAGAATTTAAGAAGGCCAAAAAGGACCTGAAAGCCGTTATACTCAGGAGCAAGAAACAAAAATGGGAAGCATTAAGATCGGACCTCACCAATGATCTATGGGGCCTGGGATACAAGTTGGTTTTGCGGAAACTTGGTGCACGCAGTGCAACACCTGATCTGAGCGAATAAACTATGGAAAAGATTGTGAACACCCTATTTCCTACGGACGAATTGGTGCGGAACATGGGTTTGCCACCCAACGTCGTCAATCCACCAATGTTCACTGAAAGGGGGATAAAGGCTGCCGCGAGCACTCTGAGAAACAATAGGGCACCGGGACCGGACGGAATTCCGGCGGATTGCCGATAAGAAGCCCGAACTATTACTGAGAATGTACAACATTTGCCTACAAGAGGGTATCTTGCCTGAGGTCTGGAAACGCCAATCTCCGTCAGCATATCGACCCCTTTGTATGTTGGATACCGCGAGGAAACTTCTGGAGATGCTGCTCAAGCCCAGGATACAAGCGGTTATAGAGAGCGCTGGAGGACTCTCCTCAAGACAACAAGGCTTTAGGCATGGTAGGTCAACAATAGATGTCATAGAGGGGGTGCGAAGGGCATAAACGGGAAACCTTTTCTCGAGACGCATTGTGCTACTGGCAACGTTGGATGTTAAGAATGCTTTTAATAGCGTCAGATGGGCCAACATGATTAGGGCCCTGGAGGAACGCTTTAGAGCACTACCATACGTAATGACGATGGTGAGGAGTTACCTTAAGGATCGGGTGCTTATATACGAAAGACCTCGAAAGATCTGTGAAAAACAGATTACGGCAGGAGCGGCGCAGGGATCGATCTTAGAGCCTGAACTCTGGAACATTACCTACGATGGTATTCTCCGCATAGAAATACCAGACGACACATATATGGTGGCCTACGCAAACGACATAGCATGCGTCATTATGGCTCGCAACATGAATGAAGCCCAGAGCAAACTGACTCGAGTCATGCTTAGGACAAAGGCATGATTAGATTCACAATGTCTCAGTCTGGCAACGGAAAAAACGGAATTTCTAATAATCACGAGAAGGCACATTCCTATCGAGCAGGATATGCGGGTCTTATCTGAGACAATTAGGACGAGTAAAAGCATTCGATATCTGGGACTAAGGTTAGACCCTAGACTAACGTTCAGGGACCAGCTCCAACATGCCGCGACAAAAGCCACCCGGGCGACTGCTTCTCTTGGCAGACTAATGTCCAATATTGGGGGACCACGCTGCAGTAAAAGGAAGCTGATAATGGCAACGACACAGTCGATTTTATTGTATGGATGTGAAATCTGGGCCGATGCACTACACGCACAATACCGGAGGAGGATGATTGCAGCTGTACAACGCACCGCAGCCCTTAGAGTGACCTCAGCGTACCGTACGGTATCGGAACCGACAGTCCTAGTCATAGGAACGATAATACCAATTGGCCTACTAGTTGAGGAACGCAAGAAACTTTGGAACGAGCGTAGACATACCGGAAGAACAAGCGGAGAGGCAAGGAGATCAGCACGAATGCGGATAATGCAGATGTGGCAGTCCAGATGGAATACGGAAACACGGGGTAGATGGACAGCCAGGCTGATAACCGAATTGGACAAGTGGGTGAATAGAGGACATGGCGAGGTAAATTATTACCTCACACAGATGTTGTCAGGACATGGATACTTTCTGAAATATCTCCACCAGATGGGTAAGTCGGACACATCTCTCTGCATCTATGGCGACAACTGCATAGACGATGTATGGCACGCTTTTTTCAAACGTAAGAGATGGAGTGCGGAACGGGATGTCGTGGAACGCCACGTTGGTGAAATTACTCCGGTGAACATAATAGTGGTCATGACTCAGAGCGAGAATAATTGGGTTTTCATAAGAAGATATGTAGAGAGTGTGTTGCGAAACAAAAAACGGGACCTAGACGTAGGCACGACGATGGTGGTTTCATAGAAACAGGAGAGAGCCCCACCCCAAAGCAATGCGAGAGCGGTACCGGGGTGGTGGACTGGCTCAGGGATAAAGGGGGGTTTTTTAGTGGGTGCAAACCTCACATACCAGGTCTGTGACGACAGCATCTGAGATGCGTAAGGCATTTTTCCTCCCTACCCGAAAAAAAAAACTGTACGAACGTATTGAAAGGGAAACAAAAACTGAATTACAAATTATTCTTGCACTTTAAATGTTACATTTTCTTATTAGTACCTGCTGCATTAGCATAAATTTAATTGGCTAAAAGTATTAAAATTTGTACCAGCATCAAATTGCAGGCTATGTATTATTTAATTCTAAAACCTTTTTCTTGGATGAAGACACTGATGTTATTCAACTAATAAAAATTGCCGAATTGCAATTTATTGGTAAATAATTCTCTATAAATTTATTTTTATGACTGGAAATGCAATTGTTATCAACTTTGCTTATGCAACAGATTTACACTTTATTTTATTTGCTTGAGTCTTCTATAAATTTATCAAATTTATCAAATTTATCAGGGGTGGCATATGCAACTCGTGCGTTTACAAATAGACGGGGCACACCTAATAAAATACGATAATTTATTTAATGTCCGCATACGAAACTGATTTCTATAGAAATTTTAACACTCAATTAAATTGTTTCATGAGCTGTATGGCTCAGTGTTGCAAAATGTTGCACAATTGGGCCATGTATTACATACCTACTTTACATATTCGTCTCATCTCCAATAAACTTCGTCTGTCTGACATTTAATTTCCAAAGTATAAAAGTAAATTTTCCCTGTTTCGAACACTACTTTAATTTACACCATTAAGGGCACATCCACTTGTAGTCGATTTGGCAGCAAATCACACCACGCATTACAGAAAGAACTCAAAAAAACATATACTGACAAGGGTTTATTGAACGCTTTCGCGGTTATGACTTCCGAAGCTAAAATCTGGCAACACCATAATAAAGTTTGACATTTGTTAGCATAAACGTACTCACAACTTTTTGATGTACAAGTGTTATTTGTTTAGTTTACAATGACTTAAGAAAATCAAGGTTTTCGTTGGCTTATTTTTCACAACTTTAGACGTGGGTTGTCTTAACAAGAATGTTTCGACGAACTCAGTTCTTTGTATGGCGATAAAGCACCACCAAAACCACAAAATATTGCTGGTATAGTGAATTCAATCAGGGACGCAGGTCAGTCGTCTTTAGTTTCTTCTGCCGAATGGGTCATGTGGCCACTGTTCTGCTTGAGCAGCGTAGAAAGGTCAATTCTGAGTGATAGTGTTTGCGGGAGACATCTGAGAAAGTCGTAAAACTAACCGCCGGAGACGAATCATTCCCCATCTCGTCAAACAGGTGAATTTTTGAATTTATGACTTATCATCCGTACAGTCCTGATTTGGCACCAAATGACTTCTTCTTGTTCCCGGATATCAGAGGTAAACTGCATATTGATGTACAGCGCAACTATATCAAATTGGTGACCTTCGCTGCAAAATAATCTTTTTTCCGAAATTAGTTCATATCGTCACCTGATATGCAAAATTGCCAATCATCACTTTTTATAGCTTTACAGGAGAGATATAAAAATTAATAAAATAAGAAGTATTATGCTATTAAATCGATTATTTTTAGACACAAAGTCATTTTTCTTATTTCTTCTCGTAAGTTGCGAGGGTACGCCCTTTGGAATTCAAATACATATTTAGAAACCATAAAGACGTAACAAAAGTGAACCTCCCTCTGCCACTGTCCGGATCTCTCCAGGAAGAGAATGGCTCTTTTTAAAAAATAAAATAAATAAAAGCCAAAAAATTTATAAAGACGTGTGCCTTGAGGCGATGTACCATCAATCAATACTCAATTTTGACTTTTTTGTTGTTGGGCCATTTCGCATTTAAGTTGACGATGTGTTATATTGTTATTGTAAATATTTCAATATATCACAAAAATTAATAAAAAAAAACATCACCATTCTTATTGCATGCAGCCAAATTTTTATTGAAAATAAAATTAAACGCAAAATATTTAAAATTTAATTAAATTTGTTTTCGGAATATATTTTAATCTGGAAGCTTCACATTAAGTTTTTTTTATTTTAAAATACAGTCTTGCTCGAAAAAAAACTTTTTACTTTTTCTTAACATTCACTGTGGTTTTTTTTTATAAAAAGACCGTCCTCATTATTATTTTTTTAATAAATATTTTTCTTGATTTTATCTAAAGGTTAAAGATTTTCTTTTTTTATAGCTTTTTATATTAGTTCGGTATTTCGTTAACCATCGGTTAAGATCTTCAGGAACTTTTTTAAATTAAAATTTTTTTCTATTTTTTATTTTATTCAACGCGAGTCAAAATGAACTACGATTATTTTTCTATGTGTGTTATATGGCTTAGCTGGTCTATATGTATGTACATTTAATCGTCAGTAAACCTTTAACTTTGTATAAACATTTGGAATTTCATAGCTTTTTCCAAGAATTTGGTTACGGGTCTACTGACGATCTTGGTATTAGAACCAAATGAATACTTCATTTGTAAATTAACTTTGCTTTTACACATTTATGTAATAGTTCAAAAAACTCTACACATTATCAGTTTTTTACTAAACAGCGGAATATGTTCAAAAACCGTTCAAAAATCGCGGGAATTTCAAAAGTTTCGCGTTAAAAATAAAAGTTTGGTTAAACAGTCCATAAAGTTAAAGCTAAGAGGATGCTAACAGTATGGTATCCTGTTAAAACTTCCTGATATGAAATTTAGTCAATAAATGTTTTTTATCTCAGTTTTGCCGCCATGTCTGCTGTGAAAATCTTTGTTTCATACTGTACATTTGCCTTAAGCAAACTTTTTCCATTTTTTAATCATTTATTCTCTAATTCTCAACTGATTTTATATTTAGCTCTTTACTTAACTTTTCTTCATGACAATTTCAGATGTTTTTTTTTTCTTATAATTCACTCATTTGTGCCAGAGGACTATGACTAGCCCAAGACAAACCCAAATGTATGTATAAAGAAAGCATGGTATGTTTAACATTACGTATAACCCATCGCACTAACCCAAAAACTACTCCATGTAGTCATGGTGCACCTCAGAGATTAATTTTAATCAGACGGAGTAAGCGTAAATACGAAGAGAAGCACGAACACTTGTCGTATAACAAAAAGCTGTTGTTTTCAATGACATGGTCCACGGCTGCATTACATAAGAAAATTTTGTAACCAGTTCATTTCAGCTAAAATGGATCACGTAGTCCAATATTATTTGCAGGGTGGCATGCAATCAGTGGCATGTCTAAAGGCACGTTAATATAAAAATTCTATATAAAATGTGTAATAAATATTATCAATATTGGAAACTTAAATTAAAAATGTATACAGAGTACAATTCAAAATATTTTTACATTTCATCGCACGTTAGCAAAATATCAATTTTAAATCATTTCTCAATATATATTTCAAAGATATCTCTAAACATACAAATACGTTTTACAATACTTAAAAATTATTTAAATATTATTTAACATTAATAAAATATTAACTAAAGTTGTATATAAGCGAATATAAAATATTATTTTTCAGAAGTCACCCCTATGGTTAAAATGTTAAATTTTAGAGAGAGGAGAATTTATGTGAAATAAATCTCTCGACTTGGAATAACATTTTGTTTTTAGTAAATTTGTAAAAATAACGGTTGTTTTCCTAGTAGTAGTTGTAAAATTTTATAATGAAAATTAAATTTGCTACCAGCTACCTTGCAAATCTGATGTAGTGTTTGCTAAAGTGACTACAATAAAGTTTTAAAGTTTCTTGAATTAATATA
The DNA here is from genome assembly GCA_963924685.1 of Dexiosoma caninum. Classification (NCBI taxonomy): domain Eukaryota; kingdom Metazoa; phylum Arthropoda; class Insecta; order Diptera; family Tachinidae; genus Dexiosoma; species Dexiosoma caninum. The sequence goes on from OZ004729.1 coordinate 61,065,935, forward strand.
TTTTCAATAAGAGAAATACAAATTAAAGTAAGAAATAAGTTCAGCCAGTTGACTTTGACTTTTCCTTTGTTCCTTTGGAATGCTGCGTCATGTCTAATTCTTCCTGACTAGAAATGTTATCAAATTTACCCCAATTTGGATTTACTAATAACTAAAATGAGAAAACTTTAATCATTTTGTATTGTATTTTATTTCTTTACATGTTCGAAACAGACGAGTTTGCGTAAAAGTACGGTGTAATTGTGCGTGGCAAATATAGCATGTGCGTGGCGACGTTAAAAGTTAAAAGAATATTATATACGAGTATATTAGATAATATAAAAATATATATATTCTACGAAAGCTTCTAATAGCTGTACAAAAATATGAATATTCTATGTGGAATAAATTCGCCGAAATATTTGATATAAACTGACATATAATTTTAAAAGGGTAAATTTTGTAGCGCGTGCATACGATAAATTTTGATCTATAAAAGTTTCCACATTTGGAAAAGAGTGTAAAATTTAATAATAAAAACTTGAAGAAAACAGGATTTCGTTATACATATGTAAAACGTAATGTAATATGTAAAATAATATAACAGAAACAATCTATTAACTGTGTAAAAGAAATAAATACATATGAAAAAGTATTTGATCACAAATTATGTATTGTTGAAACATATTAACATGTATAAATATGTTATACTTACGGAGAACAATTTTCAGCATGTGCTCATGGCTGCCAGATTTAACGATTTTTGTCCCGAAAATAGCAAATTGTCGATTTTTTGCAATAGTCTAAATATGCCGAAATTCTGCACTCTGGAGATGACCCGTACACATGCTGTGTATGGTGCTGGAACTAGAGGAAAGGGATAGTAGGAGAAAAGATTATTCGGACCAACAACATTCACGAAAAATTTATAAGATGGTGTAAAATGAAACCATATAATTGGGGGATTCACAATATATGTTATTAAGTCATATTGTCTTAATATTTTAAAATAGTTTAAACTTATTGTTGTTATGCTTCAAAAAACAAATAAGTCATATAATAATCAAACTTTTCGATCTATATTTATTGCTGTGTCATAAAATAACAGTAGAACTCTGAATCGTACACTGAAAATCTTCTGTCGAGCCGGCGATAATATTTACACGCCACCGGTATTTATAAATGATATAAGATTAAAAAATTTCTTAAAAATTGTTCACATTTTTATAACTTTAAATTAAATTATTTTTATAAGAAGAAAGAAAGAAAAACCACAATATGTTGTAATACACAAGCGAAAAAATTGTGTTTGTATAACTCATATGGCTCCCAGTCACTTACCGTTTATCTACTAGCCGCGGTCCAAAAAATAATTCAGCTCATATCACTGACAACAGCTGTTCTCAATTATATTTGTTTCCACAAATTTGTGAACCAAAAGAACAATTTTGTAATTTTAAATAAAAATTGAATTTTTGCAAGCTCTTCTTTACTATATTAAAAAGTCAAATTATTTTAGTTTCTTCACATTTATTTTTAACATGTTGATATCAAATATTAATAAGTGTTTTTTTCCTTAACAGCTGAATGCTGTCATATTTTTTCGTGTTATTATTTTAAAACTTATGACTTTATGACTACCTTATAAATACCCGAAATATTTCTTTTTTCAATTTTCGTGAAGGATAAGCCATCAGTTTTTCATTAGAACTAAACATGATTACTCATATACACCAGCAACAAAACTAAGAAACAGTTATTAAACTGAACACTGTAAAGTAAAGGGTCTGATTCACTATCCTACACAATCACACTATCTGCCAAATATGACATATGTGTTAAAAAAACTAAGGTAGTGTGGACTAAAGATGCATCTGTGGAACAGAGTTCTTTGACAAGTCCTGCGATTTCGAAAACTTGATGAACATTTTCGTAAAATGATAATTATATAACTATTTTTTATTTATTCAACATGTGTCAAAATTACTTACGATTTTTTATCTATGTTTATTATATGGTTTAGATGGTCTATATGTGCATTTCACTTTACTGTGAAGTTAATAGAAGATTTTATATAATTTTAAATAACTTTTAATTTCTACAAGGTTTTTATCAATTATACTGTAAATGAAATTTTTCAATATTTATTTTAAGCTAATTCTAAATTTACTTTTTGACAACTTAATGACTAATAATAGCAATAACTCAAAATATGTATATATAAAATTTATATATATTTATCACTTACCATATCTCTAAATATCCCTTTTCTCTAGCTCCAGCACAATGTATCGCATGTGTTGAGGTCATCTCCTGAGTGCTGGTAAAAAAAAATTATAATGCGTGCTAATGCCAAAATCGTCAGTAGACCTTTAACCAAATTCTTAAATAGAAGTTGAGAAATTCCATATCTAATATTTAAAATTCTCGTGTCGCGGTGTTTGTAGTTAATCTTCTCCGAAACGGCTTGACCGATTCTCATGAAATTTTGTATGCATATTGGGTAGGTCAGAGAATCGGCCAACATCTACTTTTCATCCCCCTAAATTTAATGACGCCCACTTTACTCCCTCTTTTTTTTACCTACTTTTTCCATTTTTGCAATATGATTATCAAATGAAAGGATATGATGAGAATTTGAAAAGTTTATCTTCAACCTAAATCCAATATGGCGACGGACCCTAAAACTGCAAAAACCTATTTTATTTTTAATGCTTATTTCTAATATGGGTATCAAATGAAAGTGTATGATGAGGAGATTTTAAAAAGTTTATCATCAACCAAAGCCCACTATGGCGACTGACCCTAAAGGGATGAGAACAAAGCGGGTCTCATGTCTTACTCACTATACAGTTTTCGGCCATTTTCTTTTGGTTTTATTTGTGTAGCGGTCGTAGCAGTAACTGTTATTCGTATTATTTTAATTCTTCTGTGTAACTCTCATGTTAACTTTACTCTCATTGTATATTTATTATTAATTTTCAGTGCAATAATTATTTATTCACAATTTATTAATAACTGATAAAGACAGTTTTAACTATTAGTTAATTAAGTGATCTCATGTAAATAAACACGTGTGGCGGGCTCCCGCCAACAACGGCCATTACCGTCCCTGTATATATTGTACTTAACGTTTTTTGGAAATAGTTTTAAATCAAAAGGAAAACGTGCAAGTGTTTAATAAATAAACCTGTTTCATTATTGTGAAAGGTAAGTCAAATAATAAGCAAACGAATACAATATTAAGTCACTGTTTTTTACCAATATCCTGATAGAAGGATTTATTAACTATTAATAATTTAATTTATTTGAAGCCAATTTTGATAAATATTTTTTTACCTTCAATAAATATTTATTTGGGAATAAAGTACATTTATTAATAGTTAATAAGTATTTATTAATAGTTAATGTAACATTAAATAAATCGTATTCAATAAATAATTTATTAACTATTAATAAATATTTATTAGATCCTATGATCATTTATTAACAGTTCATAAAGTTTATCAAATATAAACAAACCTTTCTATCAGTGTAAATATTTAAACTTCATTTATTTATATGTTCTATGTACAGTTAGCAATGCCAAGAAGACGCAGAGGGACCAATTTGGGTCGTCGAACAATCAATTCTAGAGTCGTGCCAGATATATGAGCACGAAGATCTGGCCACGAAGAACTGGGTGGCGATGGCACGATGGATGGTAGTCTGCACGTTGACTACTAAACCAAAAACAGACATGGGTTCAACCCCAGTTTCAGACTAAAAATTTTTAAAATAAAAATAAACATCTCGCATTTTTCTGATGTGCATTAGTGTGTCTTTGTGTGTCAGTTGTTGTCGTAAGGTTTCAGTGGCGAAGGCATAGTCACTGGTCACTGAACAATACCGGCTTCAGCTGATAGCAATCCACAATCACATCACAACGCCCTCCTTCGTCGGTATTGTGTAGCACCGGCGAAGTAAAACAATAATAAAAATGGCTACTGAACCGAAGCTTCAGCACTGCTAAAAGCATAAACAAAGAACGTGCGAAAGCAGAGCTGTAACATAATTAATTAAGCTTCACCTCCTGTCGTTTCTCCTACTATCCCTTTCCTATAGTTCCAGCACAATGCTTCGCATATATAGGAGACATCTTCTGAGTGCTGGTCCCAGATAAAAAAAAAAAAAAAAAACAAATCCAAGAAAACAATGCAGATGTGCGTGCGAGCATGGCGCAGTATGCTGGCAGTTTCGGCAGGACAAAGAGGATTTTTTTTGGATGCACCATGTGGAACTGGCAAAACGTTCCTTATTTCGCTACTTCTTGCCGAGATACGATCAAAAAATGGCATCGCATTGGCCGTTGCATCTTCTGGAATTGCAGCAACACTATTAGATGGAAGCAGAACAGCTCATTCAGCATTTAAGCTGCCATTGAACATTCAAAATAATCCAGATGCAGTATATAATCCAGATGCAACATAAAAAAAAATCGTCTATGGCCACAGTGCTGAAACAATATAAAATTATTCTCTGGGATAAATGCACTATGGCACACAAACATTCGCTTGAGACATTGGTTTGGGCATTAAAGAATATAAAAAACAACTACTTGGTTGCAATTTGTTACTCCTTTCAGGTGATTTTAGAGAAACACTTCCCGGTATTCCACGTTCTACGTACGCTGATGAAATCAACGCTTGCTTAAAATCATGCCGACTGTGGCGTAATGTTGAAAAAGTAAAACTGACGGTGAACATGCACGTTTGAATGCTTCAGGATCCATCCGTCGAAACTTCCTCTAAACAACTGTTAGATATTGGCGATGGGAAAGTTGCTGTACATGAAAACACTGGATGCATAAAATTACAGACGGACTTCTGCACAATCATCGACTCGCAAAATACCCTCATAGATCACATATTTCCCGATGTACACACACAATATGAAAATCATAAGTGGCTGGCAGAAAGAGCGATTTTGGCTGAAAAAAATGTGGACGTCAATGGGTTAAATTTAAAGATACAACAGTTGTTGTCTGGGGACTTTGTGTCATACAAATCTATCGATGCAGTTTGCGATACCAATGAAACTGTGAATTATCCAATTGAGTTTTTAAATTCATAGGATTTGCCAGGCATGCCGCCACACCATTTACAATTGAAGGTTGGATCTCCTATCAATCTGCTTCGTAACTTGAACCCGCCACGGGTGTGTAATGGCACACGATTAGTCATTAAAAAATTAATGAAAATCGTTATTGAAGCCATAATTTTGAATGGAAAGTTTCAAGGTGAAAATGTGTTGCTGCCACGAATCCCTATGATTCCTACAGATGTGCTAATTGCGTTCAAACGCATTCAATTCCCATTTAGATTGGCATTCGCTATGACGATCAATAAGTCACAAGGCCATACATTGTCTGTATGCGGCTTAGATTTAGAAACACCATTATTTCCCCACGGACAACCATATGTGACATGATCTCGCGTGCGAAAACCATCCATTTTGTTTGTGTTGGCTAAAGACGGACTAACCAAGAATATTGTACACTTTATTGCGCTAAGAGATTAATCTTTATTTTTATTCAACTGCCATAATTGATATTAAAAATATTAATAATTATTTTTCATGTTTAGATAGCTATCGAGAATTGTTATGTAAGATATATTTGTTACTTTGATAAAGATTAATTTATTAACCTAAATAAATCATACTTTCATTGTCGACAACGCTTTCGATTATAAATAAGTAAATCACTGCACACTTATAGTAGATAGTTATTTTTATTGAACAAGAAAAATTTTTCCTAGAAATAATGTACATGGCAAAACAACGTTTGCCGGGTCAGCTAAAAACAGCAAATCTTATTTTTTTTTCTCATTAGTAAACAGATTCCGTGCGAAGCCGGGACGGTCATCTAGTGTTTATATAAGAACTACCAAAACAATCTTTGCGAATTACGAAATATGCCGAAAAATGAGAGAATAGCTTGAGCAAAAATTTTCTTAATGCTATACACAGTTTATTATTCGATTTCAATCTATTTAATTTTTCATTTAAACCATATAACAAAGATAAATAATAAAATGATAATTTTTGCTGAGAATTGTTTGGCAATAATAAATAAATTTAAAATATTAACACAGACAATAAAAATTATTTTTAATTATGGAAATAAAATTACAATATCCTTCAATCATAAGGTCAGTAATGTTTTATTCTTCTTATTTTTATCGTTTCAATATTTCGATACTTCGGTGTGTAGCTTCCTCAGAAAATTTGTTCTTGTTTCCGTTTTTTAATATATTTGTTCAGTATAGTTGGCCAAGAACTGATGATATCTTTTTTTTGAGATCGCGTTGATTTCCAGAATCTTTCGAGGCACATAAAAAAATTGGTCACCACAACCTCCAGTATAATTATTAGATTATTACCTATTAGAAATTTTACTTGGAATGAATTTTTAAATTGAGTAAATGTGTCTATTTTTAATCGACTTCAAAAAAGGAAGAAGTTCTCAATTTTTTTGTCTGTTACCTCAGAACTTTTTACTGCGTAGGCCGATTTGAATGATTCTTCTTCTATTGACAACCTGTGCTTAGAGTGTAGTCCCATTTTAATGGATTTGCCGGATCTGGGGAATACACCGCTACCTACTGGATGAACAGATTATGACGCTTATTTTTTCATTGTAAAATTGTGATTAACGTGTTGTTCTATTTTAATGGCGACAAATCGGCGGAATGCAGCTCCTCTAGACAAAAATTTTATTAATTATTTAATTAGAATAATAAAATAATTTTAAAAAGATTAACGTAAGACGACACTAAAAAGAATTAAATAAAAACTTTTGAAAAAAAAGAACTAAGAAGTAAAAACAATAAAATTTTAATCCTGTATCCATTGCTATTGAGCGGTTTGAAGTCGGAGCCAAGTACAAAATACAATATAGGAGGAAAGCGTAAAAACAAATTTATGTGTGTATATATGAAGAGGCATAAAACATATTACATATTATTTTAAACAAGACACTTTTAAAAAAAGATATGAAAATATTCAATACAGTATAATAAGGGTCTAGGTTCCTCAAGGCCTAGTTAATAATTATGGACTATAAACTGTTATCCTAATACTTAGCACCGACTTCAAGCAGTTCTATAGCATCGCATACAATGCATTAGTTTCCTTTTAAGGTCAATTCAATTTTTTTTCCAAATTAGACCTGTTAAGGGAAGGAATTTGTTTACAACCACATCATTATCAAAAGATTGCGGGCAGTGCTAAATATCATTAAATTATAATAAAGAAGTGGAAAAATTTTAGGCTAAAAGTTCAATTGGGCTGTAAAAAGCTGTTCCAAATTATGCCGAATTCTAAGTGACGCTACTAGGGACTGTAAAATGTATTGGCTGAAAATCTCAGGACTTGGGAAGTGTTTGATGTGTGTATTTTATATATGTACGGTACGGGTTAACTGCAAACTTTAACACAACCTTCGTCATGCTACCGAACTAACTAAAATAGATGATTATGTTGACTATTTTTTAAACTTTTTGAAATGACTCTTTCCACAGATCGTAATTTCCTTTCTCTTTTTGCAAATCGCTTAATCAGTGTGTTTGCTGTCACAGGGTTCTACCTGCAGCATATAACAAAATACAAACTAGCATGGCAAATCTTGAGTATATAAAAAGTCACATATTTCTCAAAATATTGTGCGCTAACGTTGATACTACAGCCGGAAACCGGCGGTTCAATTAATAATACGCCATTCATCAACAATTTTCTGATGTCCATGAATGTATTATATGATATCACCGTCCTTCATCAGTATTTAAGTAACAAGACGCCAGTTCATGCCTCTTCTCTACATTATACTTTTCCAAGTACATAGTTAAATTTCAACGTGGGCTACAATCCTTACGCATTGCATACGTAGAGAACACTGGTCCAAGAAAAAAAGTACGATAATAATAAACAAAATAATTCTCCTGCTATTATGCTAAGCCCTACTACATCACTTCTCGACCTGTATCTTCTCTCCAATTCCCCTTTCCAAAGATATCGATAGAAATTACCTGAAAAGCAATATTCAAGGCTTAAATATATGTAAATGTCTGCTATATATGAAATAGATTTAAATAATTTATTACAAAAAAGTTATTTTAATTTCAGTATAGAAGCAGCTGCAGGATCCATACCGAACGAAATTTTGTTTTTTATTACTTTTTCTTTTGTGATCAATTGAATTAATTTCATTGTGTTGTCGTCTTTGATGATAGAAAAACCTGTTGGTTAGAAAATTTTTTTTTTAGTTTTTCCGCCGTCGTATTTTCTACAACAATTTATATTTATATATAATTTAAACCCGGTATTTGAGATCCTTGCCATTCCTTGCCAAAATATTTATATATTTAAAGTGTTCCCAATTCTCCCTGAGCCAATGAACATGATTATGAAATTTCTTAGGAAAAGAATATAATAATTAAAGACCCAGTTTAACTTTTTAATGCAGTCATCCGAAATTACAAATAGTATAATGGCACTTAAGAATTATCAATGTGCGAACAAAAAAACAGATCATGTGAGATAAACGGAAAAGGACGTCAACTACAATCCAATTATTTTAGTAATTGTTTCATTTTTATGAACAAATTAAAATCCCATAAAGTCAAATGAATTGTAAGTACCCATAACTGAACATATTCATATTCCAGGGAAAAATACCACAAGGCATACAGATGCCGTCATAATATGGATGCGAATATTTAACAAGCAAAATCCAAAGCTGTGCGGCAATCCAAAACTCACATACATACACACACAGAGACATTCTGCATCAAGAAGTCGTAAGAGCAAATAAAGAGAAATAAAGAAAAAAGGATGGATACTTTAACTGTCTGATCGGATCATTAAACAATGATGGTCAGGTTTCCTTTTTTTAAAATTTTTTTTCTTTTGCGAAAAAGGAAACAATGCAAAATGTTAATTATGCTGTTATTTTTGTTGGCCAGTTAAAACGATAATCAGGCTTTAAATCTCTTTCAAAAGTTAATGTTTATATACGCACCTCCACACACACACACACACACATGCTAAAGAAAATATTAAATTTTAAAAAGAATAAAACATTGCCTACCATAAATGGCACCAATGATGAGAGGAACTAAACTATTAAAACAATATTGTCACAAGAGCAAAAATTTCATAAAGAAAACACCAAAAATAGGAGATTTCGTGTGCATGAGCAGCAGAAAATGCATAAATGAGGATTTAAATCCTTACAAATCAGTTTGAAACTAAAAACAAAAGACGCGTTATTGCAAAATACAAATGAAATTCACTTAGAATAAACATTTAATTTAAGCATTAAGACCAGCGATCAAAATTAAAAAAAACGCTTAATGTAAAATAAATATTAATTTATTCTCGGGTATAGCAAAAGGCTCCAAATAACTGAAACAAAAGAAAACCTTTTTAAGATTGTGAGAAATTCTAGAAAATTTCTCTTAAATATTTGCTTTAACACAATATTATTTTTTCGCCAATTATTTGGAAAAATAATCCTCATCCAAGTACAGACAGGTTACAATACAGTTTTGACAACAAATTAATATTCGTTTTTATATATAAAAAGAAAACAAATGCTGTGCAAATTCTTTTATTATTATTATTGTGATTATATTATGACCCCTACTCATGCGATGCATTGTGCTGGATCTAAAGAACTGGGGTAGTGAGAGAGATGACAGATGGTGAAGCATTACTATTATACAACTCTGCTCTTGTAAGATTTTTGTTCATAGCAGTGCCGTAGTGCCTCTGATGTTAAGGAGACGTATTCAATTTTGGAGCTTCGGTTTTAGTAGCAATTTTTAATAATTAGTTTACTTCGGCGGTGCTACACAATACCGACGAAGGAAGTCGTTCTGATGCGATTGTGGATTGCTATCAGCTGAAGCCTATGAAGTGGCTATGCCTTCACCACTGAAACCTTCCGACAACAACTGACAAAAAAAACACAAAAAACTGACACTAATGCACATCAGAAAAAATGTGAGACCTTTTTATGATGTACGGGGTCGAACCCAAAACTTTTTTTGTTTTGTACCCTACTAGCAGACTATTTCAGTCATCGTTATCCTCAGATGGCTGAATGAAATGTATAAAACTCTCGATTATGGAAAAAATGAAAACAAAACAGATTTTACAATAAAAAGTAAAATATCTTTTGAACAGATTTTCTGTTCAGCAGCTCATTTAACTAAGCAATTATATGAAAAGTTACAGCTTCAAAGTGCAAGTTACAATTAAATAAATATATGCAAAACGATTTTACATATAATTTTTAAATGCCGTTATCATCATATCAATCAGCTTATTCCAAGACTTTTCAACACCATCTGTGAAGTCGAGAAATTCGAGAACTGCGCGTATTCTTCAGAAAAGATCAGACATAAAGTTCGTATTGTGAAGTTCAAGGTGTAAATGATCGTAAAAGCGAATATGTCTATTTGGAGCAATGGTGCATATTTTACCGAATTATCTTGCGAGATTTAGCGTGAAATATAGCATTTACAGAAGTAATGATCAGTGATTCCACCGGCACATAAAATGATCTCTTTTGGATTTTTTCAGTTCAATGGCACCAATTTCTTTTTTGTTATTAGTTCATTGCTGTTGTTTTTTAGCTGCACGAGAACTATCGATATCAATAACTATGGTTTGACGCCGTACGGCCATATTTATTGGGAGAAGTAGTAACAAATTGTACTGATCGAATGAACCATGTAACTCGTAGCCGCGGCGGACATATCCCGGTTTCACATCTAAAAAATAAATGCAATGAATTTATAACCACATTATAATTAAAACATTTCATTCCATCAAGTGATAAACTGCCAAATAACAGTTTAATTCACATAGGAAAATGAAACCTTTTAGAAATAATCTCTTATATGAGTGGCACTGCAATGGACTTTTATAGTCACCAATTGAATATTAATATTTGTCTCCCTGCGTTTCTAATGTTATTCTATAATTTCAGCTTAAATAAACATTTCGTCAAGTGGTTGATGGTTTCACACTCACACACACTGTCTTACTCTTTTTTTTAATAAAATTTTAATGAGTTGTCATGATGTTGCACGTTTAAATGTACAACAAGCAGCGTTGTCATCTTGGTGCTTTTCCCACCGTTTTTAGTGCTTTTTAAAATGTTCGACGCCAAAAATTCTGAGGTCAGTAACCGATTGGCTTTAAAGTTAACCCATTTAAGAAATTATTACTGATTCGATTTTAGGAAAAGACTGTTGTTGAATTTTGTTATTAATTTTGTTTTAGTAAAATGTATTTTTTATGAAAAGAATATAAAATAGCATTCATATAAATTTCCAATAAAACTAATTACTTTAGATTTTGGGTTTTTCTCGATTTTGGTGCGTTTTAAAATTTAAGAGTTGACAACGCTGACAACGAGTATTTAAGGGGTGAGTATGTGTTTGTGCCTGTGTATGTATATGAGTTTCTCTTCTTTACGAGGACGGATCAATAAGTCCGCAAACTTTCGAAATGCAACACTGTTCCCATCAAGTACCACCTGTTAATAGACTACTGTCAAATTTTGAGCATGTGCCGTCATTTACTTTGCGTTTAGCAGCTGTTCGAAACATACAACTTCGTGTATTTTTCTAAAAATGGAAAAAAGTGAATTTCGAGTGCTCATTAAACTTTATTTTTTGCGAAAAAAAAAACCAAGGAAAAGCTTGATAAATACTATGTGGACTCTGCGCCATCGATATCAATGGTTAAAAAGTGGTTTACTGACTTTCGTTGTGGTCGCACAAGTACAAATGACGCTGAACGTTCTGGGCGGCCAATTGAGGTCAGTACAGCCGAAAATGTCGAAAAAATCTACGATATGGTGTTGGCCGATCGAAGAGTGAAAGTGCGTGAGATTGTTGATGCCATAGGCATTTCATATGGTAGTTGTTGTCGGAAAGTTTCAGTGGCGAAAGCATAGTCACTGGTCACTGAGCAATACCGACTTCAGCTGATAGCAATGCACAATCGCATCAGAACGCCCTCCTTCAATGGTATTGTGTAGCACCAGCGAAGTAAAATAATAAAAATGGCTACTGAACCGAAGCTTCAGCACTGCTAATAGTATAAACAAAGAACATGAAAAAGCAGAGCTGCAAAATAATTAATTAAGCTTCACCTCCTGTCATTTCTCCTACTATCCCTTTCATATAGTTCCAGCACAATGCTTCGCATGTGTAGGAGTCATCTCCTGAGTGCTGGTCCTAGATAAAAAAATAAAAAATAAGGTGATGGCAACAGTTTTTTGGGATGCACATCCATTACCTTCAAAAGGGAAAAACAATAAACGGCGAATATTATGCCAACTTATTAGACCGATTTTATGAGGATTTAAAAAGAAAACGAATTTTCATCAAGATAATGCACGGGTGCACACGTGTGCAGTCTCAATGGTAAAACTCTATGAATTAGGCTACGAACTGGTACCTCATCCTTCATATTCTCCGGATTTAGCCCCTAGTGACTACTTCCTATTTCCAAAACTAAAGAAATGGATCGGTGAAAAGAGATTTAGCTCCAGCGATGAAAACAAATGCCTATTTTTAAGGACCTCGAAAAATCCTATTTTTTGGAAGAGATATAAAAAATGGAGAAACGTTGGATTAAGTGTATTGAGTTAAAAGGAGATTATGTTGAAAAATAAATTTTTGTTTTGGAAAAAACTGTGTCAAAAAAAACTGTCACGGACTTATTGACCCGCCCTCGTATTTCCGGTATATGTAATTGAGAATCTGAATAAATGAACAAATATTCGTATCTCAATTGCTTCCTACAAGTTTATGATATTATTTACAGCATTTGTAATTCTGAACACGATATTTATTGGTCAATTCTGTGTTTGTGTGTACGTGTGTGGTAAAGTACCACATGTCAATATTTTATAAGAAATATTTTTGGTAGAGTGCCAGGTCATGGTGACCATGTGCGTGTATTTAACATGTGAATCCTAATTTATTTTGTTTTTGTTGGGCTGCTAAATAAACTCTTAATGTGTGATGAACAAATATTTAAAATATTTTACTTTTAAGATTTTTCTATTACTCAGTAAGCAAGTAAGTAATAAGTGATCATTATTTAGGTAAATATTTGAATATGACATCGATATAAGTTTGAAAAAATTTAGTGATAGGGGTTTGATAAATCAGGTTACCTGAGGTTGAAAGCATGAAAATTTTCTCATTCCTATAACTTAAGAAATTCGTTTGTTAAAAAAAGTTATTTATTCATTATCCAATTGATATGGAAATTTAAATTTTCCTTCAATAACTTAATTTTGAGAAAAGTTCCTTTAAATGAATGTCAGAATCAGTTAAAAATAAAATTACGTGCAATTTTAAATATCTCAACGGAATATTTCTTGAATAAACTACAGTACGTTACTACAATAATTTAGATAGTGTATTTATATAGTGTAAAGAACTCGGCCAGGTACACTACCTTCCTGTATTCTAGCTTGAATCTCACATAAACTCGAATTTTCTTTATTGATTCCAACATAACATAACATGCTTAAATAAGATTTAAATTAATTAAACTATTAATACATATGAATGTTTTTATAAATTTCATTTGCCAAAAAATTCTATGCACCATATCGCAAATCATATATGAGTGACATCTTGTGACCTTTTGGTAATATGGAAGTAAAAAGGTTGTGGTTTGTGACTAGGAATATTAGGTAATTATATTAAATAATAAAACTTGGCGGTACTTACGTTTGTAGAAAACGCATTGCAGTGCATTACAGCGTCTGGGCGTCTTTATTTTAGTAATTTAGAACTCTACAGTGTGTAGAGAATTAAACAGCACTTTAATGCTTTGGTTGGTTGTTATATTTGATAATTAGTAATGGTTGTGACTCGCCAAAAAATATTTTACCAAAAATTGTTTGACATTTTAACCGTTGTAGCAGGCGTATTCTTTGAAAAAATTATTAAGGTTTCCAAAACACAAAGGGGGTCTTCAAATGGTAGACAGAAAGTTATATGTTTTAAAATAATAATACGAAAAAATATGAGGGCTGTGAACAACCCGTCATAATTTAGTGTGGTATTGCATAAATTCATTCAGCTTATAAGAAAAAATTAACTTTAAATATGTTATATCGAAATGCTAGAAACAAGTGGAAAAACTAAAATAATTCGACATTTTAACATAATAAGTAAGAAATTACCTGTAAATGTAATAAGTCCATTTTCAATTAAAATTATAAAATTGTTATTTTGTCACACAAAATTGTCTGAAATAAATATAATCGAAAACAGCTGTTTGCCAGTGATAGAAGCTGAATATTTTTGTTTTGGCGGCGGCTAGTTGCTGCCAGATAAGTTACACAAACGAAATTTTGGTCACTTGTATATTGTTGGATGCAGTGACTTTTTCTTTCTTACTTATATTATGTTATAAAAATTCATTTTAATGTAAAGGTATAAAAGTCTGAGTGATTTTAAAACAATTTTTTATTTTAATACCATTTATAAGAAGCAGCGGCTTGTAAATATAATCGCCGGCTGCAAAAGAATTTCAGCGAATGACTCAGATTTCATCTTTTATTTTATGACAAACCAATAAACGTAGCTCGAAAAGACTTATTATTTTATGACTTTTTTCTTCAAAGCACAACAAGATCACAAGAAGATGATCATAGGCTAATATCTGTTAGGAATCTGTGAAGATGATGTGCAAGACGTGGGTCGTAGTTGAACGTAAATAAAATATATTTCCTAAACATCAAAGTTGCGAAAAAAAAATTGGTATGAATTTGTTAATGCATATTTTTGCATATTTTAAATTAAATACATATTGTTGCTTATTTCAATATTAATGTATATTTATAATACATTTTTAATTTATGCATATGATTCGACAAAAAATTATTTATTAATTTTTCTTAATACTTGTTTTTTAACCTCTTTTATTATTCGAACAATCTATCTAATTAAGCTTTAAGTTTTTTTATTTCTAATTTTAATATAATCTCGATATTTCGTTAACCTATTTTAAAAAAATAAAAATTTCCTGAAGATGTTAACCGAGGTTAACGAAATATCGAGATTATATAAAAATAAGAAATAAAAAACCTTAAAGCTTAATTAAATAGATTGTTCGAATTATTTATTAATTTATTTTTTAATTTGAAAGCTCCTTTACTTTTAGCGAGTTTAAAAATTGTATCTACGATTTAAATGATGCAGATAATATAAATTGTTGGAACAAATACTAATTCACGGCTTCAAGTCTGTTAATAGATACTCGTATGTTGCAAAAAATGCATAAATGCATATTTACTTAATTTTAAACACACATTTCTAAATTTATATTTTATGTATTTAAAACGCTATTTTGAATATATGAAAATCCTATCCCTAAACATCAGTATTTCTCACTTGTGTCTTAATTGTGCAAAACAATAATTACTCATTCACAAAGTTCTCATAAATATATTTACTCGTATAGTTTTGTTCCTGTTCTGAAAAATTTTGTTTTCATATACAGTAAAAGCTTGATAATTCGGATCATTCATTGCAGGCCCTAATCCGGATTATCAAATTCTCCGGATTGCCGAATAAAAACGCTCATCTTGTATTAAGCCCGTATGACACTACATTTACTTTTTAATTAATTAATATAAAATTGATAGAAAGGGACAGCACAGCCAGAAAGAAACAACTGCAATATAATATTTACATTTTTAAGTGTTCCCTCCTTATTTCCATTTAAAAGAAAACGCTAAGGAAAAACATACGGTCAAAAATTAAGCTCAAAATCGCAGACATTGTGCATAAATCGCTAAGTTGACAACATATAACAGATTTTAAGTTCGAAACGTCAATTTTATGTTAAAACTTTCTACATTTCTTTTGACAGTTACTCATTTTTTATCGATAACACTCGAGGACGATTTGACGTTTTTGCATTTATCTTAATATGGTTGTATTCTTTGCACCTGATTAATTTTCCCATTACAATATATTTGCGCTGTTCTCCAAAATTTAAACAATGCAGCAAAAATTTAGTGTCCTAAAGGCTTTAAAAATGCTTTTAAAACACACGGTTCGTTCGTTTGGTTTAGATCTTGCAGCTGTAGTATAACAACAAAATGTGTGGATTTACTAAAGCTGTAATTAGATTTTACATAAAAAAAAATTTAAAAACTTTTTTTTGAAGTAACAATTAATAGAGATTAACATTGCACAACAGTCTGCATGCAATCCGGATTATAAAGTTATAAAGTTGCAATCAATGCCGATTACAGGTTTAACTGTCGAGGTTTAACTGTACACATAAATCTTTTTTACCCGATTTTGAAATAACACCATGCACAAATAAAAATAAATGTTTTGTTTTACACGAATTTTTTCCTGCACTGATTACAAACAATGAGTATTTTTTTTTGGTGCAATGTTAGAATTCGCTCCCATGTATAACTCTTGTTTAACTTATGTTCGCCCAATGTTCACACACCGAAAGACTATTGGAAGAAGGCGATAGCATTGATAAAAAAGCTTTAACTTAATAAACCCTTTTTTTAAACTACGCCGATATTTTGTTGCTCAAATACCGACGAAGGAGGGTGATGTTTAGCATATATTTAACTCTTTTTTTTCACGGTGGATACGTTTCTGAAAAAAACCGGGCCAAGAAAATTGCGTAAAAAATGCACTCTTCGTGTGAAAATTTAGCAATACGTTATATATCTTTAAAAATCGTTTAAGTTGAATAAATTCCAATTATTTACTGAGTAAGACATGTAAAAAATTTATGATCTGATAGCTTTATTTAAAAATGCATATTAAAAAACAAAAAATCTTTAGCAGAAGAGAGAAATAACCAAGATTTTTTCCAAGTTTCGAAGATTAAAATTAATAAATGTGAATTTTACAATTAATTATTGGTTTCTGATAACAGGGCACTCGCTTATTACAAACAATATTGAAAATATCAAATGAAGAACTGAGATCGGTATTAACGGTCTCTGTTCATTTTTCGGCTGTTAAAAATTCGGTTATTAGTTGCAGCTTTTTTAGTTCTCTATCATGAGTAGAATACGGTTGATCCACACCTACATTAAACCAGATTTTAAAAGCGGAACTGCATCCTCGTCTTTATCATTGCCTTTATGCTCAGAAGCATTGATACAGTCAATATAATCGCTCTCATCCAATGGGTTTCGATGTGTGAATAGTGCTTAAAAGTGATTTAAAATGCTGCTTTAAATTTTCATTATAAACACGTTCTTGACCAAGTCTTTTGAGTCGTATTTACAAATTTTTTGTCGTCTATTGTATCAACTTAATTATTTTTACATTGTGCATTTAATGGAACAATTAAAAATTTTTTTAGTTGGTTATCTACACTTTTCATTTCTGTCCTCAATTAAAAAGCAACAAATGGATTTGACCCTAGAGTTACCCATTTATGCAAAAAGGATTGTTAAATTTACTATCTGGTTGAAGTAGGAATTTTGTATGGTAAAACCGGTTTGAACGTACACTTTATGCTTAACAATAGTTTTTGCATACGGAGGTCAATCATTAAAAATTGAGTGCAGTTATTTCTGTATGAATATCCAGTTTACAAGAGGAATTGGTACTATTTTTTTTTTTCGAGCGTATTCAAAAAGCAGCAAAACACATAATCAGTTTATAAAAGATTTTACTTTATCAATTGTTTTCAGTTTTTCCATAATCGAGAATTTTATATATTGAATTTTCAGCAAGCTGAGGGTGACGATAAGTAAAGTTCTGGGTTCCTTCCCAGTTTCAGACTAAATCATAAAAACATCTCGCATTTCTTTTTAATGCGCATTAGTGTTGCTTTGTATCAGTTGCTGTATGGGAAGGTTTCAGTGTGGAAGGCATACTCACTGGTCACTGAACAGTACTACCGCTTTCAGCTGATAGAAACTTATAGGCACATCGGAGCGCCCTCCTTCGTCGGTATTGTGTAGCACCAGCGAGGTAAAATAATTACTAAAGGAAAGCTTCAAAATTGAATTCATCTCCTTGACATCAGAAGCTCCACTATCATCTCTCTCAATATACCTTTCCTCTAGTTCCAGCACAATGCATCGCATGTGTAAGATAAAAAAAATCGTTGAAGAGATTGAGGTCGTACTGCAATTGACATCTTATATCATTTACATATATGTATAGTAGCAACTCCCGCAACGGACAGCTCTCTAAAGCACACACCCTTTGCGCAGACGCTGTTGCTTGGTCCGGGCAACGTTTCATTTTGCAATTCCAATTTCTCTGTACGTTCAGATATTATTCGTCCTTTCGCTGTCCGATCGTGAGAGATTCCACTGTACATAGTATTTTTTTTTTATCTTGGACCAGTGCTCAGGGGCTATCCCCTACATATGCAATGCATTGCACTGGAACTAGAGAGAGGGATAGGGTAGAGAATAGACAGGTGGTGAAAGTGGTAAAAAGATAGAGCTTAATTCTTACACAAATCTGCAGTTGCGTGTTAATTATAAAGCAAAGTTGCGATGTCTCTGATGTTTTTTGACGCATTATTTTTAAGCTAATGAAACCATTTTATTTATTATTTTACTTCGCCGATGTTTTATTGCTCAAATACCGACGAAGGAGGGTGCTGTAGCACAGAAAACTCAGAAAATACTTTTTTTCTTATTTGACCTGGCTGGGAATCGAACCTGGGTCGTTCTGGTTACAGAGCCAACACGCTGATTACTTGCCATCAGCACCCTCAAATTGAAACTCTATTTATTATTATTAATATAATATTTTGCAACCTAACTATTTCTAATGCCGTTTGGTATCGTAAATAATTTAAAATGTAAAACCGATAAAAAAATTACGTTATTAGTTTCAAAAATTAGTATATTGGCTGCTTTCTTAGAGGACCAACATACATAAATCATCCTTGGTTCAACAAAATCATCTCTGTGTTTTTTCGAACAATTCTGTCATAGCTCCCCAGTGCGCAATTATTCAAGTTTTATTTTGCGAAAGACTTACCGCAATACTAACATTGTTTCAATAAAGCGATTAATTGGCTTTAAAAAATATGGCAAAGCTACGACATTTTTGCTCTGCTGAAAAACTAGTAAAAAACACATAGCTAATTTTGTTGGAGCAACGAAGAAATTAAACGTTATTTTAAAGTAATTTGTTTGTAATTTGTCATCCAGTTTGAATGTTAAGTACACACAGCGCATTTTGCGGAAACGCAGTCTTTCGACTAAATCACTTTCATTCCGTTGTTGTTAGATTTAGTCAGAAAATATTTTACGCTGCCCATGCACTATTCAATAGTATTGTTTATGTTATGTTATTCTTCATATTATATCGACTTTGTCTTATATTGTGCAATAAATGGAAAAACATTTTACAATTTAATATGGCGCAACTTTCTTACAATAAAAAGTAAATTAACCGTAATAGCAAAACAAAAATATATGAATTTTGTGTTTCAGACTTTAAATAATAATGCAATTTTAACAAAGAAAGAAAGCTGTTATAGATGTTTTTACGGGAAAACAATGTCGCCTACACATTTCACAGTACATATATTTAAGTTATTCGGATGGCGGAGAAACTGATCGCTAAACATGTCTTTCAGCCTACCTCTTTGTATTCGGTGGAACAATTACGTAGCATAGTACCAGTATATACTCTGGTTAACTGGACATCAAGTCGATTCAAGTGGCTAATATGCAAATTCACTTTAATGGAATGTGTTCTAATGAAACCCGCTCATTTATGCGCACAGCACGTTTATAATTAAAATGGCATCCATTTGTGGTCGTTTTGGCAACGAATCGCACAACGCATTACAGAGAATACTCAATTTTCGACCGACCAGCGCGTATGTGGAATAGACTACCCGCAGAGGTTTTTCCAGTCAGTTTTAACGTGGAAAAATTCCATTCAAATGTGCACAAACACTACTCCATCTACCACCTGGGTGCCGGTCCAAGAAACAAAAATTAACACATATCGAAAAAGTCATGTTAACATTATAATAACAAAAACAGTAGAAACTAAATTTGATTAATAATTTATTGAAAAAAGAATTTCAGTACATTTTGCTATTCGTCATAGTAAGATTCCATGCCACCATTGAGCTCATCGTCGTCCCAATATTGGCTCCGGATTCTTTGTGTAGTTTCTTCCATTATATTGTGATAAAGTGCTTTGAACCATTCATTTTAAATTAGTGGAATGTAGCAAGGAAGATCTTTGAGGTTTTTGAATTTCAAGAATTTTAGTGGTTTGACGCTGTTTTTTTGTAGGAAACGAGGCCAGCGTTTCGATCTTTCATATTTAGTTTGTTGAAGTTTTCTTGCTCATTCAGCAGATTTTCTTCGTACGATAAATTCCAAGGAGCAGCCTCTTAAAGTGCAACCTATAGGCTAGATATATCTACATAGATATATATTTGAATGTGTTAAAGAGTTATAAAGTCGTAACTTTTCATTGATATCACTATAAACTTGACTTGAATTTGCCACAGGCTTCTCCCAATCTTAAAGTACGTAAAATGGAAAAAAAAATGTTGTTTACCACTTCTATAATTTCCAAACTGTGGTCACTTTCCGTGAAGGAAGTTCCAGAGAGTAAAAACAGAGAGTAATTTATTTTTTAATTATGAGTATTTCGGATAACATACAGCCAATTTTAACAATGTAATGACCCTTCTTCTGACCACCGCAATTATTAATTTACTCAATTACTTTATTTTTTTATATTTAAACCACAAAGTGTACTAAGGTATTGCTCACCAGGTGTTTTAATAACAAGTGCAACAATTAGTCACATGATTTTCGTTTACAACTACTCCGAGTTTCATGCACTCTGTATTTAAATTAATTTTTCACATAAACAGAGTGGCTGATGAAAGCCGATACCAAAAGAAAACTTTGTAACTTTTTTCTATCTAAGTAATCTGGAGTTTTTTGTTTTGGTTTTTGTAGATTGATCCTTAGATTTAATGAAAATGAAAAGTGGGACACTGGAAAAAGAATGCCACTATCACGCATTGGAGTCTGTAGTTTTGGTTTCAAGAAACTCAACCTTCCGTTGTCCCCCTAGATCTCCTGACCTAACTCCACCGGACTTTTTCTTGTATGGTTATTGTATTCAGGAAGTGTAGAAATCGCAACAGACAAATTTGGAGGCACTAAGACAATCAATTCGAGCGACAATAGCTACAGTTCCAGCGTTAACTTTGCGGGCAGTAATGAACAAATTTTTGCTAAGATGTCGCACCTGCATCCAAGAGCAGGGCGGGCATTTAAATTAGATTATCTTTAAGACTAATTCAATGTGCTTTCAAATGAAAAGAGATTGAAAATATTCCATGCATTACAAAAAAAGTTGTTCCAATTTCTTAATGTAGCAAAATTCATCAGCCACCCTGTATTTGTTTGAGCACAAGTGATTTATGTGATAATATAGCCTTTTTGCTCCAGAGGAACAGGCTTTTTAAATTGAAGTGCTAGAATTGATCGCTAGCTTTAGGAAAGTCCCGATTGTGAATAATTTTGTGTTTTTCATAACACCGAAACCAATAGACTCATTTCGTAAAATGCAAAGTTAGTTATAGAAAACTTTCCCATGGAAATCTTTCAAGTTATTTCACAAACAAATTTCGCATACAAATTCCTAATGCTGCGTTTTACAAAATTGCCTTTAATAATTGCGAATTTTTTTTTTCAATTTTTATTTTATTTATTATTAATTAGAATATTTAATGTGTTCGTAATATGCAGACCCACCTGCACCATTGCCACCACCTGCGTTATTTGTTGCGCCCACACTTAATTGCTGAGAATGCAGTGACGGTGTTGAAATTGTACCAGATGGTGGGGTTAACGGTGGCAAATAAATGGGTTTACGATCAATTAATTCTGATGTTGCTGATGACGATGTTGTCGATAAGGATGACGTGGGTGGGATATTTGTTGATGACGTTGTTGTTGGTAGAGATAGTGGAGGTGTCATAGACGAATTGTGATGTGTGTCCTGGTGATGGTGGTGAGTATGATGATGATGATGATGATGTGATGACGACAATGAAGGCATTTGTGTTAAAGACATTGAACGCAAACCTGCAACGAAATTAAATATTGCAGTAAAAAATTTAAATTAAATTAATTGTTGAATATAATTTCTATTTAAAACGCTATAAATTTAATGATGATGATGAGACAGTATCGCTGCAATGTGTTTTCATTTTCCTAAAAGGGCAAATAGTTTTATTCGTCAAGATTACGAAATAATTTATTATGTTGCTCTTTTTATCATTCGTCTTGTGTATAATAAACATTTATGATTGACATGATCACCCGGAATGATGGTTTTAATATTTATGATGCTGCTTGTGTGTGTGCTTACCATTGTCTATGCTGTAAATGGCGCCTGTGGGTGATGAACCATATGGATTGTAGCCGTTGCCGACAGCCACCACTGAAGCTGTGGCATAATCTAAACTGGGATTCGATTGCAATGCAGAACTAGCTGTTATTGTGGGAATAGGCGATGAGCAACTAGTTGAAACATTTGAAATGTTGTGCGCCAGAGGTGGTGTATGGCTATTATTTTGCATAGTAGAAGAGACGCCAATATTTGAATATTGAGGTAGAGGATTTTGAGTGTGATTATGACCATGGGGCGCCCAAGCATCACTAAAACCTCCTGCACCTGTAACCGTTGAATAATCGTAGGAGCTAAAGGCTTGAGAGGCATACAAGTTTGGATTATCCTATAAAAACGAAATAAAGTTATATTCATTTGATTTTTTAACAACTTAATTGTTTAAACTAACTATTCCCGTGTCATAAGAACCCGTGCTATAAAATCCATTAGCTGCAGCATATGGTTTTACTTTCAACTTGGATCGGTAGCCTCTTGGTCTTCTTCGCAAACTACCTTCGTCTTGAAACATATATGCGGAGTTTTGTTCTATGGCCCAATAGTTACCTTTACCAGGTTTTCCCACTCCCATGCCTTTGGGCAATTTTTTGAAACATTCATTCAAGCTTAAATTGTGCCTTACCGAGTTCTTCCAGCCCACATAGGAACCTCGAAAAAAGTCAAATCTGTAAAGAGAAACATGTTTATAGTAAAGAATTTATTTCTCTTTTTTTAACTTTTTGCTGTATCTTCGATAATAATTGAACCGACAAAAGTGTTCATATCGTAAATCTCGGAAATTGTTTATACAATTTTTTGTGTATTTTAGATGTGAATGAGGGTACGATCTACTAGTTGATTAGAAATACTCCTAAAATATGTTGTCATATTTTTAGGAATCTCTGTTATAAGACATCCCGATATTTTTGTATGAAGAAGTTTTAGTATACCACGACAGCCTTATAATGACCTACATTTCGTTCAGATGCCTTTATTCAAAGGCATGTATTCACACTAAAAAACGGATTATTGTTATTTTATTATAGTTCAAAGAACTGTTTGTTGGGTTAGTTTAAGCCCATATTAGACGACATGTTGACATGACTTTTAAAATTTCCCACCATGAAATCCGTACATGTCGTGTGTACCTACGTTTGTGTTTCACACGTCAAAAGCATGTTTATATTTCTTTATTTACAAGTGGCGTTAAATTAAAAATTCAGTTTTTGGTGGGAACAATCTTTGTATTTAAAATCAAATCATTTATCACAGTAAAATGTCTGGCTGGAAATCCATGCCGTGGGAAAACAGTCAAGGTAAAGGTAACATTTTACAAGAGGAGCTTGGTCTATTTAACAACAGTTATATATATCGTGTATTATTATTTAATGCAAACTTAGTATTTTCAAATTTATAGACGAAAAATCTTAATCAAATGGCTGAGCCATCAGTATTTATGAGGTACAAACAATTATTTTAATGGCGGGAGCAAGCCATTTTTTTATCATGGACCAGCGCTCAGGAGTGACTAAAACACATGCGATGCATTATGCTAAGAATAGAGGAAACAAATAGTGAGAGAGATGACAGGTGGTGAAACTTCACTATTTTACAACGATGCTTTTGCATGTTCTTTGTTTATATATGTTTTGAAGCGCATCTGATGTTAAGGAGACGTATTCAATTGTCGAGCTTTTTTTTATGAGCCATTTTTGGTAATTATTTTACTTCGCTGGTGCTACACAATACCGACGAAGGAGGGCGTTCTGATGTGCCTGTGAATTGGTATCTGTTAAGTGCCGGTACTGTTAAGTGCCCAGTGACAAAAATACTAATGGGGTCTTTAACAGTACAAAATGCTCGTAGAAATCCACTCACAGGTCTATTGACGGACATATATGAGAGGAAAGAAAGAAACAAATCTAAAGCCTTCGGCTAGAAGTAATCACATATCATAAGAATACAAATAGCACATACAACGGCGGCACTCCAAGCGTACTCCAGTGCGTATTCTGGCAATTTGTCTGAAACATTAATAGCAGAGCAGATTGATTAGTATGCGAGTTCAATTCCTACTAAATTCTTCAATCTCTGAGTAGCAAGTAGTAGATTAAATATGGACGGTCTCTAAGGTAATTTATTTGTGGTCATGTTAAGGTCTTTTTGTCAACAATGTTAGTTGATGACGAAATCTTTAAGTTTTCGTTGTTTTAAAAATTAAAAAAAAAAACATAATGATTCGACGAAGAGTAATCTTAATGTACCATCCAGGGTTAAATATAAAAGATTTCCTTTACTTGGCGCCTTGGGAGCTGTAACAATAATAAAGTGTTGGATATTGAAGCGGTGGTGACAGTGGGCTCATATTAACCCCTTCGAGTGGAAGCCTAGTATATTTTATCATATACCAGTATTTTATATTTTTCAATACAATTCATTAATTTCTGTTTTGTTGATATTTACAAATTTTTAATTTATAAAAAATATATATATATACACCTTAATTCAAGGCGATT
Organism: Dexiosoma caninum; assembly: GCA_963924685.1. Lineage (NCBI taxonomy): Eukaryota > Metazoa > Arthropoda > Insecta > Diptera > Tachinidae > Dexiosoma > Dexiosoma caninum. The sequence goes on from OZ004729.1 coordinate 61,090,908, forward strand.
ATTAGAGTTTTTGGGTGTTAGACAAATCCAACATCCCCTGAGCAGATTAATGCAATTTTTTAAAAGTGAAATAATAATAAACATTGCTTTTTCATAAAATCACAAAAGAATTACGGTTTAAATTCTTTGAAGTTGCATATTTTTATAAGAATTAAATTTAGAGTTTAATATGCGACACATTTTTGAATCTCCAATAACGTTCTCGTATTTCTTTGAATGTGTGGTGTATTATCTGTTACACTCGATTGTCGTATTGGTTGGTATTGATTGGTGCAAATTATCAAGTTTCTTATTTCGTTTTCTACTCCGATTGTCTAAAATAAATAAAAGCGCTTATTTTAAATAATTCTATTTGAAAAGAGTTGATGCATCAGCATTAAACTCGAATGATATTTAAAATTAAAGGGTGACCACTTTTATTTTTTCAACAGAAAAATCGTTATGATGTCGTTGTAAACATGCGCTTTCTTTCTTTTTCAAGAAAGTTTCATTAAAAATATATTGCAAGATAATAGCTTCCCTATGAACTTATCTTTTGAATATATAAAATAATTAATTCACAAATAAAATAAAGAGTTAAGATGCTATTTCTGAATCTACGATTCTTTAATCATTCATTAATTATTTTTTAGAGAGAAGCAACACTCAGTATATGATTGCCTACTACTAACTGTAAACTTTTATGAAAGGAAAGTGATAGAGATTACAGGTGATGAAGGGTCAGATAGATGAAAGCGCTTACAATATTGCTTTTGCACGCTTTTACTTTTATAGCAGTGCTGCAGAGCCTCTGATATCAAGGAAACGCTATCAAATGTTTGAAGCTGTATTTGGTAGACAAAGTATTAATTATTTTACTTCGTAGCAGCTGAACCTGGTACTGAAATATTGCGACAACAACTGACAAACAGACTTGAGAAAGGTTAAAGCTAAAGTATCTCATTTTGTCTGAATGACTTGATAGTGATTTTTTTTTACTTCGGGCACTTTCATTATAGCTACAGTGCTAAAATTCGGTATTCGGGAGAGTAAATAATGAGGAAAATATTAAAATTGGCAATTTTTATCGGGGGTACTAGGCCGACTCTTTTTACATTTTGCACTCCCATTTGATATACGGGGGCACTTTCTTCATAGAGCCAGAGACCGATTGCATACGCGATTGATATACTAAATTTTTGTACTTTTTTATTTCTTTTTATTACTTCTAATTATTTTAGACGGTCGGAAATTAGAGTCACTTTGTTATTAAGGCGGTTGGAATTTCCGAATTTTTCGAACTTCTTGACCGTTGTTGTATGTATGCACATTCATATATGAAGGTAAATGTGAATCTAGCTATAAAATTTAAACTAAAATGGCATTTTTATTTGTATTCTAATTTAATTTAAAAACGATAGCAAAACATGACAATTCCATTATTTTTTTCACATACTAGATTAACACGTCACGCTTCCCTACACGCCACCCACTTATGTAGCTGTCCGCCATTTTGAGTTGTCCGCTATATTTTGTTTATAGTGATTCCATTCTATTTGAAGTTCCCTTTAATTGGATACCCATATCACGAGGTGTATACGAAGTAGTGGTCCGTAATTTTGGGCCGTACAACATTATGTGTTTGCAGAGATATCAATATGTTTTTAATTTTCGGAAAACATTAGGATTATGTTCCTTCTGTGTTTAAAATTTCATCGCAGTCGGTTATAAACATTAGGCGATGATAAAATTGCTCCCCCTCGTGATACAATTTTTGAAAACCCGTTAAACTTATGTTTGCTTCTATACTTAGATCTATCTGTGTCTAAAGTTTGATTGCAATCGGTTGGATTGACTCAGATCAGAAAACCACTTTTATGTTTTTTGGTAACTCTAATATTTATGACTTTTGTCCAGCTAGATTCTGGATTCGTACCAATGTGGCGGTATTTTTTTAAAATTGTATTACCTTTGTCTTCTTCTATACTCAGATCCACCTATGTTTGAAATTCAATGCAAATCGTTTTGATAGTTTCGGACTCAGATCTATATATGTTTTTAATTTTATAGAAAATGGTTCGGAGAGCCATATATTTTTTCCTGCGCTACTTCTGGTTTTATTTTTTAAGAATGTGTAGCCAATGTGTATTGTGTCCATATTTAAAATTTTTTTAAAATTCAGTACATCATTTTGGAGAGGCATATATTACCCCCTTATGTCACCTCGTGGTCCTATATTTAAAATAATGTATATCTTATATGTATTTTTAGACTCGGATATATCCATGTTTTAAATTTGATAAAAATCAGTTCGATAGTTTGGAATGACTTAAATTTCAAGTATGGATTCCTCAAGCGCTAAATATTTACTTTTCGCCTTATTTAAACCCGAATCCGTACTTGAAATAAGATGAAATCGATTTTGATTTAACAATTTGTAACTTGTGTATAGGATGAAAAGACTTTATTAAATTTTCAAAATGTACATTTCATTAGTGCTTATACCAACCAAATTTTCGAAGAAGCTAAAAACCTTTTCATGATTATCTTTGAGAATTACTAAAATGCAAAATAGAATTCCGTAGTTAGTTTATAATTTTGTATTCATTTTAAGAATTTTCAGCTTTTTGCGAGCTTTTTCTTTTTGGGTATACATATATGTAAATACTTTACATTTGTTGGACACTTTCTAACTTTAATAGACTTTACGAATAATGTGCCCAGACGTACTAACAAATTCCACAAGCAAATATGTACGAGCATGTATGTAGTAACAACCTGATAAGAAGAAAGTATGAATGAACATCCACTATTTTGTGATACCCTATGTTTTCAATTTTTCAACCTGAAACAAGCGGTGAAATTTCAGTGTTTACAATTCTGTGTTGCGATCGTTAAATGTTATACGATTGTATAACTTTTATTTTATATATGATTTTAATTGTAAAATTGTGCTTTTTCCCTTAAAAAAATATATCTCAAATTTATTATTACATACTTTATGATATTCTCATAAAGTATTTTTTTTACAAAAGTAAACTCGATAACTGAGGAGGAAAGCATATCCATATAGTACTATTTCGCTAATGCTTACTTAGCTCATCAGTGGATTTTTCCTAATTTTTGAATACAAACCCAAGATCTATATGTTTAAAATTCAACTAATCAATCGAGAATTAACGTTGAACACCAAACACAAAAACCAAAAATCTATAAACAAAAACATAACAATCCATGAGTTTACTTTTTATAACACACACATATTTCTATTTTTAAATTTTTTATTTTTATCTACACTAGGCTTGCCATCGGCCAGCATAACTAATGTATTTTGAATCAAAAGAAAAATTAAAAAATTAAACAAAATAATATTAAAATCTTACACCGTGCACATGTAGTATTGTATATTAACTGAATTATTCATTTTATTTTAATTTTTTTATTTTAATTAATTCAGTTAATTTTATTTTATTATTTTATAACCACTCTTTTTATACTTGTAATGTATTTTATATTGGTCTTGAGGCCACATGTATTACTAAATTTAATAAATAAATAAATACAAATAAATAAATGTAATGTATTGATTTTAATTTCCGACAATTCTCATAATTTTCGAATTGTGGCATTAAAATCGTGGCATAAGTTCAACAAATGTTTTTCGTAATACCTTTAATATATTTTCATTTTATTAATAATAATAACTATGACTGAAATAACAGAAAATCTAAAAATTTTTCACTTTTGACCCTCCCTCCAATTCTTTCTTTAAAGTAGTTGCTTCACCATACAAAAATAAGAACAACGGAAATTAATTAAATCGATTAATATTCTCCAGAATACAATACCTACACACACATATCTCTTGGATTAAATTAATATGTTTTTTTGGAACATTCCTTTTGCTAATAATATGCAGAGGTTTTGTTTACGTTTGAAATCAGAAATTGTTAGTTGTCGGCAAATTTACGCATATGGGATATTGCATATGAATCCCAAACCTGAAATACCAGATGTAAAAAAATGCTTTATTGAGGTCATAATGCTCATCATCAGAGTTGATAATTGTATTAACTATGGGCCGTTTTCGCACTATGTGTTCAAAGAGCAGCGGTAGCCGCACTATAACGTAGTAATGCTTTACGCCATCTATGAGCCGATAATGCCGTCGACACATCAATATCAATATTCAAACATTAAGATCATGAATAAAATTTTATTGGTAGTAAAGATATTTTCGTTCTCCTTCGGGGAGAGTCCGCCACCTAACTTAACCTAACGATATTTTTCTTCAAATTATAAACCTAACAAAAAAACACTTGATATATATCGTTACCTTTATATAGAAAGGTGCACCACAACAAGATAAGGATGTCATTGTAAGACTAAACTGTAACAATCCGCAATTTTCAAATTCCTAAATTAAATACGTGTATACATCAGTGCTTTAGATTTCAATAAACTAAATTGTTGAAATAATGCGATTTCAATAAATTCCATAACTACATATAGTGAAAGTGGTAAAGAAATAATATAATAACATATAGAAAACTTTGTAAACAACAAATGACATTGTTGGCAATTAAAAAAGATCAGTAATTTTTATTTCAGGAAGAAAAAGTTGCATTTGAAGAAAACGAAGATTTTCATTCTGATTGTAATTATTGTATTTGAGTGGTCCGATTTATATGAATTGATTTAAAAAATTTATTCAATCAGCTTTGGATGCCATCAAAAAATTAGCAATCATTAACGTGAAATCATGTGATTGCAATTAAATCGATTGCAATCTTTTACATCACTGATATACATACATATGTAAATACATATGCTGTCGCCTCATCACACGCATCACATTGTGTTGCGATTCTGCAAAGGTAATTAAACAAAAAAACTTACTTTTGCTTACTATACCGCACACAAGCCAAGCAATAATTTTCTTCCACGGATAATTTATGTTGTCCGGTAATAGAGAGACGGATAATCGAGACCACACTGTAATTAAATTTTCTACTTTTCCCCCTCTCTATTTTTTTATTTTTATTTTTTTAATAATTTCACATTTTTGACAGACTCCCTTCGTTATGCCGATTCATCTATAATCAGAATTTTAATAATAAAAGAGTTGAGCTCACCTCTTCTGTAAAAAAGTATAAATTTCACTTAAAGTTAGCTTTCCTGTGGGCGATTCTTTGATTGCCATTGCAATCATATTAATATAACTGAGTGCTGGCTTTTCCGGACGTCTGCTGCCCGATTTCTTCGTTGTGTCCGGCGATGATAGTAAATCTTTAGATGGTGTCGACGAAGTTTGCTGTTGCTGTTGTTGCTGTTGTTTATTTGAAGTATTTCCATTATCGCTATTATTACTATTAATCGATTTAGCAGGAGAGGAGTTTATGGAGTACGTTGCTGAGGCAATAATATGGTTTGTATCGCTATGAGAGTTACTTACTGAGATGATGACACCACCAGAAGTTGAAGTGTGCTGTATGCGTTGGAAAGATTGTTGCAAAAGTTCATTTGAATCGTTGGGATCAATGTGATGTATGTTATTATTGTGATGTGTGTGATGATGTTGTTGTTGATCCTGCAAATCTGACTGCTCGCCATTGTTGTGCAAATAATCCGCGGAATATTTCCTTGTGCAATATTTAATGGTGGTGGCGTAATGATGATTCAATTGCTGGCTGGTGGGCAGAAGATTAGCAATTTTATTTCCATTGGCAGAGTTATAATGTTGCACTTCATTTTCCGACGGTGTGCGACGTGCTAACGGCGATGAATTGCCAGAGAGTGGTGCCTCATCGCTACCGCCTGCACTGCCACCAGCAGCACGATTTTGTGGATTGCTCAAGAGAACGCCGTATGGTGAGATGGGACTTGAAGATGCTGGTGGTGTGCTCATGCTGTGCAATGAAGTCAAACCGTAATTCATAGAATCTGGTTGAGTCATCATTGTGGCATAATATTTACGTTCGTTGGTTGTGTTCGGGGGTAATAATATGGGTTTTTCATCTTGCACCTCAGGCGATTCTTGATGCATTCGCATTAAAGACGATGTATTCAGGTGATAGTCACTAGCACTTCCACCATACATAATGGGCTGAAAATTGGGAGGTAGATTTCGATACAACGACGAATGATGGCTGGTCAATTGATGCAAACCATGAGAGGGATTTAAAGATTCACAACCGTTAGTATCTAACATGTCTTCACTTTTAATCATTTTTTATTTAATTTTAAGTTTTGAGTTCTAAACAAAAGCAGTATGTACATATGCATTTAATTTTATTGTATCAATTTATATTTCACGTAACACATGTTCACAATTAATTATGTAATAAATAAATTAAGATTCTTAATTGTTTAATCTAAGATATTATTTTCCGTTCATTACGTCTTAACGATTCCGTTAATATAATCGAACTAAATTTTATGCTCCAGTTGTATTTTAATTGTTGCATCAATTAAATAAAAACACTGTTCCTCTAACATCCTTTTCTTGAGTCATTTTAAATTGTTCGCTCTATAATTAGCTCTCCTACTCATTTGTTCTTTCTTATTTCCTGCAGATTTCTGATATTCATAATGGGTTAAATACCCAAGTGTATGTTATATTCGTTTTAACAAAAAGTGTAAGTACTGCTACCAGTGATGGACAGCAACCACGTTGTTGGCGTGAGTAATTTTATAATGGTGGAAAATTACTAGGACAGTATTTTCTGGCACGGCTTATTAGTTCCAAGACATGGTTCATTTCAATTCATTTATTGATTTATTTAACCGAACCCATAGGGTCATATATGATTAATATATAATATTATAAGTAATGATTAATGTAAATTTGTAAAAAAAAAATAGATCATTTGTTATGTATTTAGGTATTAACTGTTACAGCTAGCTACTCATAAATATGCGTATAAATTACAGTGATAATAAATTCTGAGCCTCTTTGCTAAACGTTGGATTTGTGTATAATTAGTAAGGCTTATATTCCTAGTGAAAAAATAAATTGAATTGAGATCTATCTTACAAAATCTTAATGCAATACATTTTAGGCTTGTCTTAAGTTATTATGGAGATTGCGTAAATATTTGCATAATATAATTAAATTGGTTAGCATATAAACATGTAGTGCTATTATATATGTATATTTGAAGTATTATAAGTATTTTTGTCTCATTGTTGATATTGTGTAACTAAAACTTTTTAACTTGATTCCAAATTCGCGATGAACGGATAAAACAGAATCTTTCAAAAACTGTGTTATTTATTTTGGGTAGGATTATTAGAATTACGCGTTTATCTGGAGAAACCAAAGTAGATTATAAGAGCTGATGGTTTTTGCACGCCATAGTGTTATTTATAGTCTCATATTAATAAACTGTTTGAATGAACAATCGATGAAGTTGTACGAGTAGCCCGACACGGAATCAGAGATCATAAGACGGTAGGCAAAGCGTAGAATACGGTTGTATGTATATTAATTGTAATTTCCTAATATTCGTACCAGTAATACAACTAAAGATCTCGAGACAGTACAAGATGAGTAGGGCCCCTGAAAGTTTCACACGAATGTTAATAAGCAAGAAGCACTCTAGGTTGTAAAGCGAACGAAGGGTATATCCAACCCTAGAAGCAAGGTTCGATATGTGTTTCTCGAAATTGAGGTCATTGTCAGTCAGTACCGCCAGACAATTAACAGTGTCAACAAAGTGAATTGGTACATTATCGAAAAAAATATTCATAGGGTAGTCAGGAAGTTCATGAGATGCAAAAACTATTGCATTCGTTTTATTCGGGTTAAACTTCAGTTTATTGCAGTCTGCCCAGAAGCACCTAATTTATCGAGGGATAATTTATAAATTGTTTGTCAGGAGTGAAAAGTAGGTTGATATCATCAGCATAAATGAAAATTTTACACTGTGAGTTATTGATATATTTAATAAGATCATTAATATAATATGAACAACATGGGTCCCAGAACTGAGCCCAGAACGTCGCTATAACAAGGTTTGGAAGACGAATTATTGCCATTGCACCCGACAAATTGGTTCCTAGAAGATATAAATGAGTAAACAAGCCAAGAGGATGACGAAGAGAAACCATAGATGTCACATAGCTTCGCAATTAGGACATTGTAATTCACTGTGTTAAATGCTTACTTAAATCAAGTGAAATTAAAGTCGAAATTTTATTTGCATTTAAACCTACATGAATATTTTCAGTTATGGTGATTTCCTTTCTGAGCAAAAATGTTGTCCTTTCGATGGATAACATTTTCTACAGTTTGCCCATACCTTTAAAAAGTGATACATTTTTTACTGCCGCAATGGTAGAAAATATTTGAGATTTAACATTAATGTATAAATTTTTCAAAAAAGTTTACATTAAAATAAATAATAAATTAAACAGAATCTTCCTCTAACAAAAGTCTGATGGACTCTAGTCAAAGTGAAGAGCATATAGATTTTCATTATTCTTATTTGTATAAAAAAGTACTTAACAAAGATGTAAAAAAGGTTATTTAGAAAGGAACGAAATAGCTTTTGTTACTTTAACATATTTTTTAGAATTGAACAGAAATAGTAACGAAATGTAGCATATATGTAACATTTTTGTCAGAAAAGAAAACACCATTAGACTTAGCAACATGCACGAAGTACTCGAACCAGGACGAAAACCAAAATGTCTATCGCTAATACTTTTCTGTGTGTTGACATATAGCGGTATCTGATCCGTAAGTATCAATTCAAGTGCCTTGGATATACTACAAAGAATGCTTATTGGTCTAAAATCCCCCAGATTAGAGCGAGCATGTTTTTTCTTTATAGCATGAAGTAGTGATTATGGAGTTAATAATGAACAGCAAATATTTATCTATTAACGGCAATAAGATCTTAATAAATTTTAGGGGTAGTTCATGGTTCTAGTTAATCATGATAGAAACTTCTCTGATGTCAAGTGGCGCGATGAATGAATAAAACGAATCGAATTGGATTTGAAATAAAAAATTACAGTCTGAGAAATATATTATACGGAATAGCTTCACAAACAAGTTTTCCATATTTAAAAATCGCAGTGGAAGGTTATTCCATATACAGGGTGGATAATTTGAAGTTAATAATTTGAAGTGATAATAGTGAAGTGTCAAAAACAGAGGGAAATTTTAACCATGAAATGTTGCAGTCGTAACCACCGAATTTGTGTAAAAATTTGCTTTTAAAACGGTGACCGGTTCTTCTTATTTAACGCAGCTGGAATATCTTCTCTATGACTTGAAAACTCAAATTTACGTTGGTGTGCCTGAGCAGTTAACCCTTGACTCTGCAACGTGCTCAGAGCAAAAATATGTCTATTTTTTTCTATGCTAACAGCGACCTCCTTTGTCGACATTGCAGCACTAAAAAATCGGTGAAGTAAAATAATAAATAGAATGGCTCTCTTTTACCTTGAAATTGCTGCTTTGTTGGTTATTTCTTGCTCTAAATTGGTTACATTTCAGTGTAGAGAAGTGAATATTCCTTTTTGTTAAGGTTACTTTTTCAGTCGTGTACATGTGTACATGAATTTTATTTTTTACTTAAGAATTCAAATCATTTTTTAATTTTCTATAAGACGAGCGATATAAGCATTTCTTGCACAACACTGACAACACCCTTTCGTTTTATTAAATAATCGTCCCTACTGAACCAAAAATTTAATTCTGCTGTAGCGTAAGCAAAAAACTATCGATATCGATAACTATGATTTGACAGCTGATAATGTCAAACTGTGTTGACATTTCTGTTCCGTAAGGTTTGGCAAGTTATCATGAATCGTTTAACGCCAGAACAACGCTTGGAAATTTACTTAAAAGAAATAAATCTGTCCGCAAAGTTAATCTTACTCTTCTGCATTCAAGACCATCACAAGACAAAGAAATATGCGTACCGAAGAGAATAATGCTCTTATTACAAGGCGGTGCCGATACGGTGAAAGCGAGCGCTATCGACCCATCCAAACGGAATATCTCTTTCCAAAAATTAATCAGCTAAACATCAACGATATTTGGTTGGGGACAGACGGTGGAACTAGATGTACAGCGCCCTTAACAATCGATTTACTGCAAAATCTATTTTGTAACAACTTTATTTCGGGAAGTCGTCCTGTTCACTGCCCTTTCGTCCGTTCGATTTAACGCCTCAGGATTACTTTTTAAAGGAGTATGAAGTCACTAGTTTATGCCGAAAAAGCAGCAACTATTGACGAGGCGGAAATATGGCGGAAATCATATTTAAAAAATAAAGGCCGTGAAATTATCTATCAGATTATAGTAGAAAAAATTTGATTCCAGAAATATTTCTGTCTTGTATTATCAATTTTCAAGTATCTGTCTTGTATTATCAAGTTCTCATACGCCCGATTTTAAGACAAATATTGATGTGTAATTATTTGCTCAGTTTTGTTTCATTTAAAATGAAAATTGCAATGATGTACACATATGTTCATATGTACACAATTTTTTGTATCAAATCTATGACTAGTATGGAACAAGTCGGAGAACTATTTTTATAAAAGAAAACTTATTTTGGTTATTTTTTTTTATTTGTTACTTTTCTAACAATTGTTATTGTGTTACATTGACCATGCCAATAAATATTTAACGACATTGTACAATATTTTAAGGAAGATGGGTTCCTTGAAATTTATTTGTTTTTATCTATCTTTAAACAATTTAACAACTTAAACCCCATTTTACGAGTTTCAATTTAATTGACTGAAATTACTATTTCAGACTGAACTCTGGTTTAATTCAGAAATTTGAATAAGAAATTCAGAAGTATATGTAATGAAAAATTCAGAAATATCGATATTTTATGTTTTTTAGCAAAATAATATTTTGTGTTAAAATTGAGTGAAACTAGTTGGAATAACCGAACCGAAATTATTTTTTAGAAGGAGGAACACTCAAGCAATTGAAATGCCTACCAAAAATCATAACATTTTACTTTCTTTTTATAAAAATATAATGTAGGAAAGAAAGAGGTGGTGAAGTGTGTAGTAGACGCCGTAATTTATAAAATTTCTCATTGTTCAACTATTTACATAAGCAGAAATACTAAAGCACATCAGAAAAATTTTTAATGGCGGTATGAGGGCTTTGATCCATGAAATTGAGCGAGTTCGGTGAAATTAGCCTTTTTTTAATATTTTATCATTTACAAGTAAATATTAGTAAATTGTGCTAAAAAAGACTAAATCTAGCAGTTTAAGTACAAAAAAGTTTACCGCGAAGAGATAACAGTGATTTCATAATTATACAGGGTGTCTGGCGGCAAAGTTATATTATATATTAAATACGATTATTTCAAAAAGTAATAAACGGTGCGGAGGGAGGGTGGCGGCGTTGGAATTATCGATTGTTCGGATTTGCCAGTCCCGATGTAGCAGTGGTCGAGTGAGCATCGCGCGTTCGCTGTGGAGACATTTTTTAAGAGTAATGATTCTTACGTAATTGCTCGTCGACAACTTTGCTCAAAGTTCGCTATTCGGCGAATAAGTGATGGACCGAGTGTAAATATAATTCGTTCGTGGGTGCAGAGATTCCGCGCAACTGCTTCGGCTATGAATGCCCCACGGCCAGGGCCCAGTCGATCTTCAAGGACTCTCGAAAACATTGAACTGGTTGAAAGCAGTTTACGTGAAAATCCGCGACGTTCAATACCTAAAAGAGCAGGCTCACTGGGACTTCCAAGAGCGATTATTCATGAAATTTTAAAAGAGGATCTGGATGACATACTCTTTAAAAAATAAAATCCGCATTTCCATTCTATGGTTTGATACTCTTAATAAAACCTTGTGTCAATTATTACGTTTTTTATTTAAGTTTGAAAATATAAATCTGCTACCAGACACCCTTTATGTTAAAAATAAAAACTTGCTTTTCCTCTCACATATTTAAAAATTGATCCAAACTGTCTAACGGCCATTTTCACAATGTCTAATTATTTTACTTTTAATAGAAAATTAACTAACTGGCGGTTTGCTTAACAGGCACTATTTACTCGACGGTTAATGATTTCAGTTTCACCATCCTTCAGTTACTGAGGGTGGCGATGGCACGATGGATGTTAGTCTGCACGTTAACTACTAAACCAAAAACAGACATGGGTTCAACTCCAGTTTCAGACTAAAAATTTTTAAAAGAAAAATAAACATCTCGCATTTTTCTGATGTGCATTAGTGTGTCTTTGTGTGTCAGTTGTTGTCGGAAGGTTTCAGTGGCGAAGGCATAGTCACTGGTCACTGAACAATACCGGCTTCAGCTGATAGCAATCCACAATCGCATCAGAACGCCCTCCTTCGTCGGTATTGTGTAGCACCGGCAAAGTAAAACAATAATAAAAATGGGTACTGAACCGAAGCTTCAGCACTGCTAAAAAAAGAACGTCCGAAAGCAGAGCTGTAAAATAATTAATTAAGCTTCACCTCCTGTCGTTTCTCCTACTAGCCCTTTCCTATAGTTGCAGCACAATGCTTCGCATGAATAGGAGTCATCTCTTGAGTGCTGGTCCCAGATATAAAAAAAAAAAAACTTAACAGAAGAATTCGCTAAAAGGTATGGCAATATTGTTTGTGTTTGTTTACGAAATATACTATAATGACAGAAAATAGAAAAAAATCTTAATGTTTGTGAAAAAAAATATTGAAGTATACTGAAAGGAAATGGCGGAATATTCATAAGCAACAAATTGTTCCAGTTTGGAACATTCAAAAAAACAAGTGAGACAGGTAAAATATTAGTCTATAAAAATATTAAGATATACACATGTTAAAAAGTTTTTTTTTACAGCCTCACAGCAAGATTTCTTTTTTTTGTTTAAAAATTTTAAAATTATAAACATTTAAAAAATATAATTGTTGCTTTCCCAATTTTTACATGTGTACATTTTTTCTATTTATCAATTAAAATTAGCTATGCATAGGTGTCGATTATATTGTTAACCGCCACATTTTGTTCGGTTAAATTTAACAGACACTTTTTTGTTAATGGTGTCAGTTAAAAGTTAATCATACATTGTGAAATATATTTTTAGTTAACCGACTGATAAAGTTCCAATTAAGTTTTAATCAGACATTGTGAAAATGACCGTAAAGAGGGACGGAATGGTTCCATATGTGGTATAAAATTACAATTGAAATAAATGCGAAGGATTTTCGAAATACATATTTAGAAAACATAAATTAAAAAGAAAATTAAATGGAGTTAACCGATTTGGAGAATGGATCGTTTTTGTGGACATTTCATGAGGATTTTGCGCGAATGTGACTTGCGGTATCTCTTTGCGTGCATAATCGTGAGTTAAAAATCACTCATGGTTCCAGCTCTATCTAGTGCCTTAAGACACCATATGTGGGTGTATGAGATGTTTATTGTTTTGGTATTAAAATCTCAACGCACATACACATTTATATACAAATGTGTGCTTATATGGATATGTACACATATATACGTTTGGTTAGAGAATAATAAAACGAACATATAAATTCCAAAAACTAATCGAATTCATTTCACTCAAAATAATATTTTATACAATTATTTTTTCCTTCTCATTATTATTTCTTTTGTTGATCGTTGGAACGAGAGAAATTTGTACGAACACAAAAGACGAAGATGATATGCTGCTGATCGAGCAAAATTATTAAATAACTAAAGCAATTTTTTGTTATAAAGACCTTGAGATATTGTTAATTAATATACGAGAAGTGGATGTAAATGGTATTGGTAAAAAAAAACAACTAAATACGTCCGAAAAAAGAATTCATAGAAAAAAGAATTAAAGTGAGCCAGGCAGTAAGTTTCTATTTCCCGAGTGTTACTTCTCTTAAAAAAAAAGAAAACTTGGACTAATGTTGTTTTTAACTTTTCTATCTCGAAAACTACATTAGATAAGCCTTATTGGAATTTACCCACCGATAGAAAAAAAAATTCTGATTCCAACAGTATTAACACGTATTTTGAAAAAGATATCAAACTGATGTATTCTACCTACCATATGCAGATATAGACAGAACGTATGAAGAACATGGTGTTTAAAGAATAAACGTACATGCATCAGTAAATAAAGATATATGTATGATATATAAACATATAAACAGATGTAAATATGTAAAAACTTTGTAAATTTTTATGAAAAAACCGCGGCTTCGCTCATATTATAAAATCCAAAAGTGTAGATGTTCATATAGTATCTATAGTACACAGAAAGAAAGAGATCGTACTAAATTTCAGTTTTTTCTACTTAATATTAGGACGAGTCTTACTTAAGAATTCAACTACGAATAGTACTCATATGTACTTAAAACACGCCGAAAATTTATTACTTCTAAGATCCAATCCTGGAAGTTCTTAAAATGAGTACAAAATTCTCAAATCAAGAAAACGAATCAATTTGGTATTTTAGTTATTCCCAAAGAGTTTTTGCGATTGCTGAATTAGACTGCACGTTTACCACAAAACCAGAAAAAAGTCATGCGTTTGACCCTAGTTTCCGACTAAATTATAAAAAAACTTCTCGCCTTTTTTATGATGTGCATTAGCGTGTCTTTGTGCCACTGTTGTCAGAAGGTTTCAGTTTCGAAGGCATAGTCATAGTTTCGAAGGTATTGTGTAACACCGTCGAAGTAAAATAATCACTAAAAAAGGCTATTAAAAACAAAGTTCAAAATTGAATACCTTTCCTTGACATCAGAGACGCTACAACACTGCTATAAAACACAGGACGTGCAAAAGCAGAGTTGTAAGATAGTGAATCTTCACCTCCTGTCATTTCTCCTACTATCCCTTTGCTCTAGTTCCAGCACAATGCACATGTGTAGGGGTCATCTCCTGAGAGCTGACCCAAGACAAAAAAAAAAACAGCTGTCATATGCACTACTCCTATAAAGACGATTTTCTAAATTACTTTTCGCCAGCCGGATAATCTCAATGTCAAGCAAGTAGCTACAAAGTCGGCAATTATTGTCGATTTCACGCTACTGTTGTATGGAGGAGAGTAGTCATATTGGCTTACCTAGCCGGTGTAATATTAAATATGCCTATTCAGAAAAAATAGGAGCTGTACAATCACTGCAGCGCATTCAGGCGTATGTAAAAATTACTATTAAAACAAAGTTTCAAAATTAAATACATGTCCTTGACATCAGAGGCACTGCAACACTGTAATAAAAAGAACATGCAAAAACAGACAATATGACAGTGAAGCTTCGCCACCTGTAATCTTTGTCACTGAAAAGGTCTACTGACGATTTTGGTATTAGCAGCAAATGAAAAAATTAGTGTCTCAAAAAAAATATTTTTAGGTGATATTTTAATTTTGTCATAATAGGATGCATGCTGCAGAACTAAGGAAAGGAATACTGATGGAGATAAAAGGTGTAGTAAGGTTTCATTATTTTTACAACTTTTCCACATTTTTTGTTTTTATAGCAGTGTTGCAGCGTCTCTGGAGACGCATTCATATTTTAAAGCTGTGTTTTAATAATTATTTTACTTCGCCAATGATGCTACACAATACGGATAGAAGAGGGCGCTCTGATGTTACTTGTGGATTAGTATCAGCTGAAGACGGTAATGTTCATTGACCACTAAATACATATGTCTTCGCCACTGAAACCTTCCCACAACAACTGACACATAGTTACTTTAATGCACACATCACATCAGAAAAATGCGAAAATGTTTTTTATTACAGTCAGATACTGGGGTCAACCCAAGGTCCTGCGGTTTTGTAGTCAACGTGCTAACTACCTCATTCATCGCCACCCTCTTTTTTGTATGTTTCATTGAACAAAATATTTCTGCTGACACTGCGAGTATTTAATATGGAGAATCGACGAAGTTCAACGATCGAGTTTTGAATTTGGACTTAACAAATTCATTGAAATTAATCTTCATACCACTTCAGCATCTGAATATGGTAACCTTAAAATTCTTAATGCGAAATTTTATAAATTTAAAAATCGATTTCTTCCAACTGAATCTTTAAAGCCGTTTACTTCCATCCAAACGTACTAACCAAGAGAGTGATTTTTCCAGCGGTGATTTCTTTACTTCCAAAAATAATTACACCTTGTTAAAAAGTGCATATATAAAATGTCTTACCAGCACTGTAATAATGCTATCTACTATTTTTATTTGTTACTAGCTGACCCGTTCCGCGTTGCTGGCCCTAAGCAAGCATTAGTGTTGTATTACCACACGATTTATTTATTTAAAATAAAAAAAGCAAAAAAAATAAATATATGTATATGTCATTGCTGGTGCAATATGAAAATTGGATTTTGACACGCCCCTCCGCCCGCGGACTGAAAATCAAAAATCAGACTTCACAGTGTCACCCGCCTGAATATTCTGAAGATTCCCTGAAAATTTCATCAAAATCGCCCCAGCCGTTTTGGAGTCCATACGTTACATACATACACACATCCTGTTTTATATATGTGACGCGCAAAATAGAAAGGCACCCAAAGGTGAAAACCGGTTTTGTTCAGGAGAGCCATTTTAAAGATTTAAATACGTGTATCTTTGGTGTACCATCACATAATAAAACGCGCATATCTCTGGGAGGGAACACTTTTAGGGCATGGGATCGGTCTCATTCGATGCTCAGATGTTGTCCACAACAAAAAAAAAAAGTGAAAATTGCTTTTTTTACCCTTAGGTCCCTTTCTCTATGCGCTGTCACATATATAGATTTCACAAACCTGTAAACAAAAGAACCAAGTATCAGATTTCTGATTAATCGACTTCAAGTTTAAACGATTTTTTCAAATGAACTCTTTTCTTGAGAATAATTTTCTAACATCGAATCGATTTACATTTTATATCGCTGGCAAACAGCAATAGCAATATAACATTTTCTTATGTTTAGATGTAAAAAATAAGAAAATAGGGGTAATTTTCCCCATTTTATAACTTAACTTTTTCACTCCACCTATGCTAAGCCATTTTTTAAACTTTGTGTGGTATCCATATGAACTCTCTCTGGTAGCGGAATGAATACACGTAAAACACATTCTATGCATGGTATAAAGTGTGTTTCATTGTACTACATGTAATTTCTTGATTAAAACACACTACTCTTTCTAAGCAAAATATTTTAAAGAAACAAACACAAAACCGCACGTTTAATTAGGGGATGCATGTTTTGATTGTAAAGAAAACAGTATTAGTTTAGTAGTAAAGTTAAATTTTAGCACTTTGAGTCATCAAAAAGCACTACTTATAGAGCCAAAAGCACTAAGTTGGCATCGCTGTTTTAAGTGATGTTCGCACAATTTCATTAACTCTTCCTACGCCTGTCTTTATCTGTATCTCTTTTTCGAAACCATTACTTCAGGAAGTTCTCGGTTTTTCTCACTACCATATTTTATACGCTGCTTTACACTTTTAATTTGTGGTCTCAATTTATTATAGCTAAACATTCATAAGCATCTACAAGGAATACCATTGGAGAAGATGATTTTTTGAGCTCGCCACAGCCGATTAAAGATAGACTTCATAAAGGCAACTTTTAAGGCTGCTTTTTATATTTATAGCATTCTTTCTCTATACTCGTATGTATGTATGTATATACCGGTCTGCAAAAACATTCACATTTTCTAATATTCCATAAAAACCTTCAAAAAGCATGGCAGAAGCTACAGTAATTCATAGCTAGTCTTCAAATTTAGCGCTGAAGAGATTTTTCTTCAAAAAACAATTTATCAATCATATTTTAATTCAACAAATTTTTTATGAAATTTGTTATTAATTTCTTCATATTTTATTAAACTTTGTTCAATAATTATAATTTTGAAATAATATTGAATTCTTTTTTTATTCCTCATTCTTTAACATTATTTCTTTTAATAAATATTTATATTCTGTCAAGCTTAAGGGTTTGTTTTTATTTTTTCGATATTTCCTCAACCATCGGTTACATATTCAGGCAATTTTTATTATTAAAAAAAAATTTAAATTTCCTGAAGATGTTAACCGATGCTTAACGAAATATCGCAAAATAACAAATATAAACAAACCTTTAAGCTTGAAAGGAAATATAGAAATAGGTATTTTATATTGAATCCTTCACAATTTTTAGTTTGTGTTAGATGGGAAACAAATTGCTGTTATACTGGCCTCTTCGGTCAGCTGACACATAGAAGATCATTCAAAATTAATAGTTACATATACGAGCTGAGAATCTCTGCAGAAAAACTGACCGAACAAAATTATTATTATTGAGCTAAGATATGAACATTTATAGTTATTTTAATTAAAGAAGACACAATAATTGCGAAAAAATATATTGTTTGTATGTGAGTATTTCTATTAACTACACTATTTTAAATATGTATGTATATACATACATATGTATGCATGCACCTGTTTTAAAAAGGAATGTTTTAAGTAAGTTTTTTGGACTATTTTTTTTTAGTTAAACCTGTTTCTGTTCTCTACACATTGGAAATGCCTTCAATGGTGGACTGTAATGATTTCATATGTGTAGGAATAATAATAAAATAAAATGAGGATGGCAAACAACATAAATAATTACAACAAAAAGAACCAGTTAATTCATTCATCCATTAAGCAGTCACGCATCACAAACATTGTTTACAAGTCCGCCATTGTTTATTTAAAACTACAACATGTCACCACCTTTAAATAAAAACTAAAAAGAGAACTTAATAACAACAACTACAGAATTCTTTAATTCTTTCCCCATTTCTTTGGATGCCATTTAAATCGTTCCATGTGCAACATTTAATTAGTGTGACACATTAGTTTGATACATATGCATATATATACATATAATGATCGCAGGGGTTCTCTCTATTACAGTTCACGGTGATTCTCCGTAATTGCGTGTGTGTTTGGTAGAAAAGTGTAACTCATTATCATCATCATCATTATCTAGTTTATAGAAGAACAAACAAAATAGGCGGAGTTTTGTTTACATTATAAAAAGAACAGATAAAAAAAGTTAAAATTAAAATAAAAATATATGTGTACACATCCATATGTATGTATGCAAGTATATGAGAATGATCAGAAACAATTCTATACTCTGAATAGCGTACGGTGTGCGTCAGCAATAAACGATTGGCAGGCAGGCTGGCTGGGTGTTTTGTTATATCCAAAACACACATTCTTAAATTGAATATCTCTCTAAGAATAAGAATACACATATTCAGATATGAATATATGTACATACATACATATGTACATAATCCATGTTAATCCAATTTAATTTATTAAAATATTTTAAGGAGACCCTGTGATATAAATTGAATATAAAACGGAATTATTATGCAATTATAACCACGAAAAGCTTATGTCTCTTGCAAATTAAAAATGTAATATGAGCTTTACTTTAGTTTTCATAACTAATCGGTTTTCGCTGGAAAATTTTTATTTATTGCTTATTTTCAGACTTTTTTTCAAATAATCTTTTAATTACGTCAATTAAATTCTTTAGTTTAAAAAAATAAACTTTTATATATTTGTATGCAAATTATATATGTATAAATATATAAGAATATATATGTAACATTTTAATTGACTTTTATATGGTGAAGAACCTCATGAATGCAATTTATTTGCATGGTAAAAATTGGTAACCATTTTAATTAGAAAAACGATTTACTAATAAGCATTTTAATTGAAATTCATTTTCGATTTTTACATATGTATATGTCCGGACGTTTGTTCTTTACGCTAATAATTCTTAGCGACGATTACACATTACCATAGAAACTAATGGACAGACATCAGAAAAGCTGTCAGATAATACAAACTGCAACCTTCTAAAATTTTCATAATTGTTTATAATTGAGCCAACTGCGCACTGTATTGAAAATTATTCAACATATTTTTTAGCATTTTTTACTACTACATACGCTTACCCATAAAAAAATTATCGAAATTTAGAAGCACTAAATGTTTCCAACGTTGACACTAAAACTTAGTCTCCGTTACGTCCATTGCAGCGGTTTTCATTTAAAATTTAAATTGGTATTTACCAGAATTCAACTCTACTAGTAAATTTCAATTAAATTTTAAACTGAGCTTTCCCATATCGATTTGAGAGAAGGCGGATTTTGGTGTCGATATCGTTAACAAATGGAATAAAGGTAAATAAATACCCCAGCAAAAAATTATGGAACTGTAGAAGCACTGAAATGCAGTAAAATGACGGAATTCTATGTTTATGGCATTAAAATTCCTCAAAAAATGCATTATTGTTGTTTTTGATACATAAAGTAATGCTTCTAAGCGGCTCATCGCGGACAAAAATCATGCATTACAAAACCGCAAATCCAAGGGATTCCATTTTGTTTTCTCCCTTACAATAGTACTTCCAAGCAAGCACTAATTTTTACTGGGTAGTTGCAAAACTCTACAAACGTTAACGAAATTGCATTTAATTTTATTATTGTACAGTCGAACTTCTCTATAACGTAGCAGTTGGGGACCGTCAAATTTCTACGTTATAGAGAAAATTCGTTATAGAGAAACTGCAGAAAATTTTGACTACATTTTTTTTATGTAGAAAATATATTTATTAAGACAAAAAAAATTGTTTTTACAGGAACACATTAATTTTTTTTTAATACATGACTAAATTGATGTAAAAAATCGATTGCTAAAAACTTCGCAATAGAGAGATTATTTAGTGTGAAAAATTCTATTTAGGTCTTAAAAAATTGTACGTTACAGAGAGAACTTCGCTATAGGGAAGTTCGTTATAGGGAGATCAAAATGTATGAAAATACACACAAAAATGTTGTGTTCACGAATTTTAGTTTTTATAGAGAAGATATCGTTATAGAGAAGTTCGCTATAGAGAAGTTCGACTGTATATATAAATTAAATTTTTTTTTATTTTTCGCTTGTAAGTATTTAACAGAGGAATCGAGTGTATTGTTTGTAGACTTTTGCTTTTCCGAAATTTTCTATTTTATTCATTCAATAATATCAAACCACGTGAATTATTTTTTTTTTTAATTTCTGTAAAAATCGTTGATCCTGCGGTATAAGAAAGTTGAAAAATGTTGCTGTATTTGTTTTAAAAATTTTAATTTATTTATTTATTTATTAAATTCAGTAATACATGTAGCCTCAAGGCGAATATAAAATATATTACAAGTATAAAAGAGTGGTTATAAAATAATAAAATAAAATTTGTACAAATGTATAACATTTCAACGGCTCCAACAAAACAGCATAGTATAGGTAGAACAAAGCCCAATCAATCAAAGTGGTAAGCACATTAATGAAGGTATTGAGATAGTTTTCTCTTAAAAGATGCCAACGTAAAACCAAAAGAACGCAATTTCTGGGTAAAAAATTCCACAAACGAGCAGCGCGAACAAGAAAAGAGCGTTCGTAAACAGAATAATAGATACCATTAATAATTATTTGTGAATTCCTATGTGATCTTGAAAATTTTATCATCTGCACAGTCCGTTCAGGAATTTGTGACCTAATAATGTTAAACAAATAAATTAGTAAACGAAATTTGAGGTAGTCTTCAAACGATAAATTTAAGATTTTCATTGTGTGATTGGAGACATGGGCCCTTAATCTTAAGCCATAAACATATCTTACAATTTTGTGAATGATTGATTTAATTAGTTAATTTGTGACATAAGCAAAGCATGAGCAACGGTTTTCCTTACATGGAGTGGTATATATAGATCGGGATGATAAAGACTACGCAAAGTTAAACAAACCTTAGAAAATATGTGTTTAATATGAAGTTCGAAATTTAATTTATCATCGATTATGACACCAAGGCACTTTAAGCTGCTTACAATTTCAACCCGGGAATCACTTATTTTCAAATCAAAGTCACGACAATTATTTACAGTAGATTTAAATACTAGAGCTTTAGTCTTATCAGGAATAACTCTAAGAGAGTTCATTAACATCTAATTATTAACCTTATTTAAATCATAATTTATGCAGGCCTGTAGGGAATCAGAGAAACTTTGCGCACTGGACCATAGCAGTTGTACATCATCAGCAAAAGCATAGGGCCTACAGAAACATAAATCGTGGAAAAGGTCATCAAGAAATAAGATAAATAATACGGTTCCAAGAATCGAGCCTTGAGGTACACCTGACTTAACAGATTTCGCTGCAGAAGTCTCGCCATTAAAAACGACAAACTGTTTACGGTCGTTTAAGTACGACCAGAGAAGTCGACAAGCAGATTTAGAGAACTTAAGTTTATAATGAAGTTTATAGATACGTAAAGAATGGTTTACTAAATCAAATACTTTGGAAAGATCGATAGACACTAATACAATATTGAAAATTTTAAATCGTATTTAAAGTTTTACGACTAATTTGACCCTGGTCTGGTGATCCAGACTTAGTAAATAATAGAAAATTTTTTATTTTTTTTTATCTTGGACCAGCACTCAGGAGAAGCCCCCTACATACGCGATGCATTGTGCTGGAACTAGAGGAAAAGGATAATAGGAGAAATGATAGAAGGTACAGCTTCACTATCTTACAACACTGCTTTTTGCAAGTTATTTGTTTTTACAGCAAAGTTGTAGCGTCTCTGATGTCAAGGAGACGTATTAAATTTTGAAACTGTTTTTAGTAGCTATTTTTTAGTAATTGTTTTACTTCGCCGGTGCTACACAATACCGACGAAGGAGGGCGTTCTGATGTGATTGTGGATTGCAATCATCTGAAGCCGTTACTGTTCAGTGACCAGTGACTATGCTTTCGCCACTGAAACCTTCCGACAACAACTGACACAAAGACACACAAATCCACATCAGGAAAAATGCGAGATGTTTTTTTTTATGAGTCTGAAACTGGGGTTGAACCTAGGAAATTTTTTCGTTTTGTAGTTACCAGCAAAGGAGAGAAATACACATTGGACTGTTACCGTATGGAAAGAATAGCTAAACTTTTTTTCTTAAATGAGGTCTGAAGTCATATAAAGTTGGTCACCTTAAATATTACCAATCCGCCATTGATTATTTCTCCACCACTTTGGAATTCTTCATTAAAAATATTTATTTGTTTTTTTTGTTTCTTTATCTCCCTATAAAAAATATAACTTTCAATATACTTTTACAAAATCATTTCCCACCATTGTATTTGCAATCAATATTCCCTGATTCGTTTTCTTTTTTCAATTTCATTCAAATTTTCTCCACACGCAAACAATAAATGATCACTGGCAGAAGACAACTCAAATGAACTTCAAAATGCCATGCAGTTTAAAACAAATAACAGCAGGAAAGTAATAAAAATCTTTAGCCTCGAAGAAAGAATTAATTCAATACAGAAAAATTATTTTAAAAAATTAATTAAAACAGAAAACGCAACATCAACAGAATATTATATTCCGCCATTTTTTCGGTTTGCGATATTAATGAGCACTTGTCCATTCATTTAACACTTTGCGTGCCTCAATAACTGGGTCACTTACTATGTTCACCTGACCTGCATGATTTCATTCTGTTGTAGCCTCTGTTCTGTTCCTCATGTGAATATTTTTGAGCTGGAAACTCTTTGCCTGACCAAGTTTGCTGAGATCTTAAAAATAATTCCTTTGTTGTTAAAAATTTTATGAATTGCCATGTGAATAAACAGTCAACTATTGCGCATTTAATACACAATAAACTTTTTTGATTTAGTTTTTTTCTTAAGATTCTACTAACACTGAATTTAATTACTATAAAATTTTTTTAAAATGAGAATATAAAATTTTTGTATAGTTTTTACGCCATAAATCACTATTTATTGCAAACTAAAATCAAGCAATTTCTGAGATCATATCGAGCCTTTGGTGCAATACCTTAGTAACTCAAAATTTAATTTTTTTGAGCTGGGTATGGAGAAATGATCTTTGGGGAAATATATATCTAAAGGAAAAAAGATTATGGTTCTATCTCTAACTGTCCAGATTCTACAGCTACAAATGTCTTTATTGGCTCCAGCTATTTCCAACAATATTTATTTGCAATAATGAAATATTTCCTTTATGACAAGAGATTTACAAACAGAAAACATTACAAAACATGCCCCTTTATTTAAAAACTTGTAAAAAAATAACTTTAGTAAACGAAAATACTATCAAAAAGATGGCTCAAAACTTCAAATGCATTTTTCTCAGTTCACGATGTTTTGAATTACTACGGTATTGCACTAAAGGCTCGATATGCACAAATGTACAGCGCTGGGGAAAATGACAGCAGTAACATAATTTCTAAACTTTCTCTATAATTTACGTTTTTTATTTAACAATTAGTTATTAGACTGAAGCAAGGCGAATTCATACCAGGTGGCTACATTTGCTAAAATTTTCATCAGCAGATTTCTGTTCAGTTGTCAAAGTTGTGTTCTCTACAGCATGTTAATACGATGGCACGATGGTTGACTACAAAACCAAAAACAGACCTGGGTTCAACCCCAGTTTCAGACTAACATTATAAAAAAAAACATCTCGCATTTTTCTGATGTGCATTAGTGTGTTTGTGTGTCAGTTATTGTCGGAAGGTTTCAGTGTCGAAGGCATAGTCACTGGTCACTGAACAATACCGGCTTCAGCTGATAGCAATCCACAATCACATCAGAACGCCCTCCTACGTCGGTATTATGTAGCACCGGCGAAGTAAAATAATAATAAAAATGGCTACTAAAGAAGCTTCAGCACGGCTGCGAGTATAAACAAAGCACATTCAAAAGCAGAGCTGTAAAACAATTAATGAAGCTTCACCTCCTGTCGTTTCTCCTACTATATCTTTCCTATAGTTCCAGCACAATGCTTCGCATGTGTAGGAGTCATCTCCTAAGTGATGGTCCCAGTTAAAAAAAAAAAAAAAAACTGTTTTGCCAACTTGAATAAAATTGTTGTATTTAAAAACATAAAATGCTGTTGTTGTAGGGACGAGTTCAGCTGGTATGAATTCGCCTTGGACTGAAGTTTAAAATCCAAAGGTAAAAATTCCCACTACACATTTTGATGTGAAACTAAAACAAAGATCAAAAATATTGTAGTGTGTCTTTGTGAGTTTGTTGTTGGAAATTTCAGTGGCGAAGGCATAGTCTCTGGTCAATACCGGATTAAACTGATAGCTATCCACAATCACATCAGAGCGCCCTCCTTCGTCGATATTGTGTACCACCGGCGAAGTAAAATAATCACTAAAAATGACCACCATAAAGGAAGTTTCAAAATTTAATACGTCTCCTTGACATCAGGGACACTGCAACACTGCTATAAACAGAGAACGTGCAAAAGCGGAGTTGTAAGATAGTTAAGCTTTACCTCCTGTCATTTCTCTAACTATTCATTTCTTCTAGTTCTAGCACAATGCATCGTATATTTCATCTGCTGAGTGCAGCTCCCAGATAAAAAAATAAAAAACAATAAAAAAAGAACAAAATGATTTCGAAAGGGGAAACCTATCGCAAAATATACCATTACCAAGTCGTTCGAATATATAAATCGCCTGCTACAAATCCCAAGCAAGAGAAAAATTTGTTCTTGTGTTTTTTTCCTCAATTAAATTTTTTTTTTTTATATCTGGGACCAGCACTCAGGAGATGACTCCTACAAATGCGAAGCATTGTGCTGGAACTATAGGAAAGGGGTAGTAGGAGAAAAGACGGGAGGTGAAGCTTAATTAATTATTGTACAGCTCTGCTTTCGCACGTTCTTTGTTTTTATACTCGTAGCAGTGCTGAAGCTTCGATTTAGTACCCATTTTTATTATTATTTTACTTCGCAAGTGCTACACTATACCGACGAAGGAGGGCGTTCTGATGTGCCTGTAAATTATTTACAGTTGAATTCGGTACTATTCAGTGACCAGTCCCTATGCCTTCAACTCTGAAGAGCTCCGATAACAACTGACACAAAACACACTAATGCCCTTCAGAAAAAATGCGAAATATTTTATAGAGCGAACCCAGGACTTTTTGGGTTTGTAGTCAACGTGGAGATTACTTCAGCCATCGCCATTTTGTGAATTTTTTGTATTATATGTTGCAAAAATATTTTCATTGTTAAGTAGAAGAAAAAGAATAGAATTTAATCGAACTACAGTTATTCCATATTAATGAAAATTTCCTCTCGTGTCCAAGTGCACAGTTAATTTATCACAATATTGTAAAGAAATTACTTTTTTGATTATAATAAGGGAAAATATCACACTGTTGTGATAAATTAACTGTGAACTTGAACACGACAAGAAATTTCCATTAGTATGTAATAACTGTAGTTCGATTAAATTCTATGCTGAATATTCAAAACGCAAGTTTACGTGCGAATAATGTTAGTTAACCTTTCAATGAAAGGACAAAATAAAGTGGTTTTCCCGAAGGATGGCTAATATCTCAAGAAAAATTTAATAAGGAAAGGCATTTAAAAAGTTGTATAAAAACTAATTTCTTAAATCTTCTCTTTTTCCCTTATTCTAATAAAAAAAAGTAATTTCTTCACAATATTGTGATAAATTAATTGTGAACTTGAACACGACAGGAAATTTTCTTTAATATGTAGAAGAAAAAGTATATATTGTATTAGACCAAGGCAAATTCATTATCAGGTAAACTTACCAGCAAATTCGCCGGACAGCTGATACAAGAATTTGTAACGTATTTTTCTGCCGAACGTCAAAGTTTGAAAGAAACATATAAACATATAAAGCCTAGTGTAGATAACAAGAAAAAACTAAAAACCGAAATATGTGTGTTATAAAAAGGTAAACTCATGGATTGTTATGTTTTTGTTTATAGATTTTTGGTTTTGTGTTTGGTATTCAACTTAAATTCTCGATTGATTAGTTGAATTAGGAAAAATCCACTGATGAGCTAAGTAAGCATTAGCGAAATAGTACTATATGGATATGCTTTCTTCCTCAGTTATTGAGTTTACTTTTGTAAAAAAAAATACTTTATGAGAATATCATAAAGTATGTAATAATACATTTGACATATATTTTTTTTAAGGGAAAAAGCACAATTAGAATCATATATAAAGAGATATTCCCAAAATAAATTCAGTTAATATTATATAGTTTTTGTATTTTATATTTATTGGTATGGAATAAAGGTACTATATTATTTTATGCCGAAGCTTCCGTTCTTTTGTAAACCTAGAATATGCAACAATTCTTACAAATTAGATCAGCATTTAAAAATGTTGCCAAATCGTTTGTAGCACTTATGATACACTTTCTTTTGAAAAGAAACGCTATAAGTGTTATTTCTCTTAACTAAAAACCGGATGGGAGTCGTGATACAGACTACTAACGGGTGGTCCAACACAAACGCACAATGTTAATTGAGAATAAAACAAAAAGTTGTCAGAGAATTATCTCAATATTTTTTTATTATGATAGAAGAATCTACAGCAATGATGTACGAAAAAATATATCGGCCAAATGCTCGCCACAGCATCGGTGGCATACCTCTATCCGATGGTCGATATTTTCAACGACTCTGAGGCATAATTGAGGTTTAATGTCGTTAATCATCCTTTAGCTCTTAATTGTTCTTGACTTATTGAAGTACACTTTTTCTTTTAAGTATCACAAAAGAAAGAAGTCCAACGGTGTCGTATAAACGTATCGGTTTGCTGAAATTTGCGCACAATTCTCCCGATTGTGGACACATTTGATCGATTATGTTGACGAAAACATCACGAAGTTTACACAATGCATTTTGATTTGAACGCCTATTTCCGTAAATGACTTCAACATTTATAACGCGCTGCACAACTGTGAATCTCTCCATGGTTGAATTTGTCAAACAAGTTGGGCAAAAAACTTGACGTTAAGGTGTGACTCCCAATTAACATTGTGCATTATGTTTGAACCACCCGTTGGAATTCTAATACCGTATTTCGGAAGAGTGTATATCGCATTTTCTACAGACTTCTGATGTGGCTTGTAAAAATTAATATGCAGGCCACGCTTACCGAAAAGAAGTTGAGAACTAATACAAAATGAAGATATTAAACTGATACTGATGGACTACGAAATAATTGTTCAATAGTTGAGATATGTTCTAAATGAAATTTATCTCAGGCTTATACATCCTGCTGCGCATTGTTCTGGGATTTCTGTGGGAAAATTTATCCTTTACAAAGTGTTTACGTATTTCTAGGAGATTTAATATTTTTACTACTTCTCCATCTTGAGAATTATTCATTGATATTAATTGACAACAAATGTGAACAGCCGTGTTACCAATCAATGTTCTCATTTAGAAGATGTCAATGACACAACTGATCGCATAATTAAAGATTTATCGTATGGATTGGCGTGCTTATTCGAACATTGAACTTCATTTGCCTTAACCAAGTTATAAACATTTGAATAATTCATTCTAATATTTTTTTGTTTTATTAATAAACAAGCACACGGAATAGAAACTAAACAATATCAACAATAGGAAAATAGATAAATAATTATTAAAATAATCGCGATTTGAGGTCATTCCCAAAAAACAACAACACCAAATCATATCCTCGAGATCAATTAGCCGAGTAAACAACCTCTTCACTTGTTAGCGTTATGTAAACTATCATTTGCGTTTTTGTTTTGTTAGTTTCGGAAGTAAATTCAAAATCATAATCATCAGTGTTGTCAATCCTGGAAGAATCACAAAACACTTTGTGTAGTTCATAACCGGGTAGAAAAACATAAAAATTAAAAAAATCCAAGGAAGTTTTAACCTTTGAGATACTTAAGCATAGTGAACTCGTACACATATTTTTATTGTATAATAAAATATTCATAGTCTAAACAGTTTGATCAGAAAAAAATAAAGAGAAGTCTTTTCACTACCGATGAATATATGTATGTGTAATAAAACAAGTAAACTCATGGATTGTTATGCTTTTGTTTATAAATTTTTGGTTTTTTGTTCGTATTCAACTTCAATTCTCGATTAATTAGTTGAATTTTGAACATAAGAATTCTGAATTTGTAGTCAAAAATTGGGAAAATTACATTTTTTTTTTATCTAGGAGCAGCACTCAGGAGATGACTCCTACACATGCGAAGCATTGTGCTGGGAACTATAAGAAAGGGATATTAGGAGAAATGATAAGAGAGGTGAAGCTTAATTATTTATTTTGCAGCTCTGCTTTCGCACGTTCTTTTGTTTTTATACTCGTAGCAGTGCTGAAGCTTAGGTTTAGTAGCTATTTTTATTATTATTTTACTTCGCCGGTGCTACACAATACCGACGAACGAGGGCGTTCTGATGTGATTGTGGATTGCTATCAGCTGAAGCCGGTATTGTTCAGTGACCAGTGACTATGCCTTCGCCACTGAAACCTTCCGACAACAACTCACACACAAAGACACACTAATGCACATCAGAAAAATGCGAGATGTTTATTTTTATTTAAAAATTTTTTTTTTTTTTTTTTGTCTGAAACTGGGGTTGAACCCAGGTCTGTTTTTTGATTGTGTAGTCAAAGTACAGACTACCATCCACTGTGCCATCGCCACCCTCGATGTGTTAGCTAAGTAAGCATTAGCGAAATAGTACTATATGGATATGCTTTCCTTCTCAATTTTTGAATTTGCTTTTACATAAAAAAATACTTTATGGAAATACAGAGTGGCTGATGAATATTGCTACATCAAGAAATTCAAATAAGTTTTTTTTCAGTGTATGGAATTAATTTTTCTTTTATTCATGTCAAATCTCATTCAATTTTATTAAATATGCTTAATTAGTTTTAAAAATAATGGAACAATGCCCCCCCCACCCGCTCGTTGATGCATGTGATGCGGCATCTTACCAAAAAGTTGTTCATTACTGCTTGGAGAGTTGAGACAGGAATAGCCGCAATTGTTTCTCGAATGGATTGCTATAGTTCATTCAAATTTGTTGGTTTTGCTTTGTAGACTTCCTGTTTGCAATAACCCCACAAGAAAAAGTCAGGTGCAGTAAGGTCAGGCGTCCTGGGGTGCCAACGGAATGTTGAGTTTCTGGATATCAGCTTATTGGGAAATTTTCGTCCCATTTCTGTCATAACAGGCAGGGCTATGTGAGGAGTTGCACCATCTTGTTGAAACCACACAGAGTTGAAAGGAGTTCTCATTCGGCGTAATTCTGGATAGAAAAACTCTCTCAACATGCTCATGTAACGGTATCCAGTAACTGTAACGGTGTGACCATTTTCTTCAAAGAAGTAGGGCCCGACAATCCAGCGTGCTGAAACTGCACACCACACTGTGACACGAAGTGGATGCAATTCCGTCTCATGGAGTATCTGTTGGTTGGAAACACTCCATATTCGACAATTTTGTTTGTTTATGTTGCCGTTTAAATCGAAATGGGCCTCGTCAGACATAAAAAGACAGTTCAACATGTTTTCGTCCTCTTCCACCATTTGAAGCATCTCCTGGCAAAATTCCAAGCGAATCGGTAAGTCTGCTGCGTTCAGTGTGTTGACTATTTGAATTTTATATGGGAATAAGTCCAAATCATTGTGCAAAATTGACTGCAATGACTGTCTGCTTATACCCATTTGAGCAAATAAAGTTCTTGTCGAAACTCTTGGATTGTTTTGTATGGCAGCAGCTACAGCAGCGATTGTTTCCTCCGTCTGAACTGAAGGGTTTCGATGGTAAGGTCTTCTTTGGACTGTTCCATACTCGGCAAAATTGTTCACAAGTCTCATTATGGTCCATCTGCTCGGAGGATTGCCGCCAAACGTGCGCCTATACTCTCTTTGAACCGAAACTACGGACTGCAGTGCGTGATAGCGGCGGACAATCCAAATTCTTTTTTCAGTGTCCCAGTTATCCATTTTTGTTAAATCTAAAAATCAATCTGCAAAATGAAAAAAAATTAACCATATTCATTCAATAGAAAAAAAGTTATTAAATTTCTTTTTGGTAGCGGCTTTCATCAGCCACCCTGTACCATAAATCAGCCACCCTGTACCATAAAGTATGTACATTCACATATTTTTTCGGGAAAAAGCACAATTTTAAAATTAGAATCACATATAAATAAAATAAATTTGCGCGAGTTCGCACCTGGAACAGACCTAATGTATATGACCATGTACAATTACAAATCTACACACATACATACATCTATAAAAACATAATAATTTGGCTTATACATGTTAATTAAAGAAACCCCAAATAATTTTAAAGTATATCATGAAATAAAATTAACTATTATTTGTTCATTGCATTGTTGGGAAACTTTTAATTTTACTTCATTATTGTTTACTTATAAACCAGCTAATTGCTTGTTCTTCACACTCAAACTACCCCGAAGAAAAAGTACGGCCGTTCTCGTGCGTGAAGAACAAGAATATTACTTTCTTAAAACGTCTCTCAGTTACCCAATTTGTGTGTAAGAAAACGCTTTATGGTAATATTAGACTAAAAAAAAAGTATTAGTTGTGATTTTTAAAATTACATAATTCCCACGGGTGCCCAATTTAGAGTAAAAAACACACCTAATATTTGCTGATAGAAAGAGATAGATAGCATACTTATTTCATTCCTGTTTATTATTGATATTTTCAGTTTTATTTGTTTAACAAACATTAAAATTGTTATTTTTAAAACAAAACTTTATTTTAATGAGGTTATGACGATGTAAACAATTTTGAAAATTAAATTTAAAAAATATATAGAATTTGATGTTGATTATTGATATGCTATGGCATGGTTTACTTTTTAATAAACAAAAGTGTCAGACAAGTTATCGAATTGTACCATAGTATTGTATATAGAGAAGCGTTTCAGTATATATTTAATACATATGTTTTAGTGTTCTTTCGAATATTGGCATTCGTAACGCAGACTATTCGTCAATTTCATAACATTTACGAAATTTAAATCCATGCATACTTCACTAAAATATCAATAAACATTTCAAAAAATTTAACTAGCTTTTTGAGACCTTCAGCCGATTTTTCTAAGAACTCGTTATTGGACCCTGTTACTGTGAGTTAAATTTCGTAACTGTAGCCTACCAAATAATTGGATAGCCGACTACAGGGCTGCAATTGCAGTTAACTATAATTCGTACTCTTGTATCTTGCATTGTTTCGTCGTCCATGTACATATGTTTTTACTTTCTTATATTAAACCCAAGGGCTCTCGTTTTAAAATTTTAAGTGCGAAATTTATATTTTTCAAGTAAACGGCGTATAGACTATCTACCGAAGTAAATAGTAACTTTAAAATCTAAAATACCTGGAGAACTGCAATAGTGAAACTCTTCAAATTTGTTTACGATTGCTCTAAGAATAAAGTGCATTTTAAAGTAAAAAGTTGTTACTGTAGGAGGGCGCGATGAATATCCCTTATCGCGAGAATACTAACTCTCTTCGAAATTTGTGTTGCTATACTTTGATTAATAAATGGATGGCGAGCAAATGTATACGCTCCTTATAAAAATTGGGTATAACCATACATAGCACGTTTGTTTATTTACAAAATTGCATTGAAAATTTTTGCACATGATAAACATCAATTCGATACACTGTGAGTGTTTTACGAATAGTCAATTAATACTTCCCATAGAGGCCTGTTTTTAGAATATTCAAGCAGTAATCCAAAATATATTTTATTGTATTTGCTGGCATCAATTCTTTCGAATCATTTCTTAACACTTTTTTTCTAAACAACTTCACTATAAACAAAATTGTTTAAAAAACAAGCTGACATCCACAATAACAATTGTTTTAATAAAAAAAGTAATAATAATAGTGCCTGCCGCCTGTACTAGATGTTAATTTTGGTATAACGCGAGTAGTGGAATAGGACGTGAGAGCAATGATGATGGTTATGTTTAGATTTGAAAGCAGTGTTTTGTCTATTTTTGCACACTGACCTATAACAACATCTTAAGATACAGAACCTAATTCTAGTGGCAAATTGAAAATGTTTACACGCCCTGTCTTCTGCAAGTGTTGGGCGGAAGAGCATGAGGTGGATTAGTATTCAATTGTTTAACATTGATTTCTAAACAAAAGAATATAAATATTTTAATTTTCAAAATATTTACAATTTCAACAACACCAACAACAACAAATATTCTGAAACATACTTTGTATAAAAAAGCAAATAAAACAACTTTATTCATGATGATCACCTTTATTTAAATATTTACAAAACAGAAAAAAATTACAACAATGAAATTGATGGCGTAGATTTTTCCAAAACTCAAATAAAGATCACGTGCTTGTAGCAACATGATCTTTTTAATTTTTATATTGTTCTTTTCATGTTAAAAGTGATTGGTTTTTGTCATATTTTATAATTGAATGAATTTATTTGACGTAAGATGAATTTATATGGTGACCCCCACGACGAAGGACCACTTACCGTACTTCAGAATGTCTACTTTGATAGTAACTGCTGTCATATGCATTACTCCTACAAAGACGATTTTCTAAATTACTTTTTCGGCAGCCGGTTAATCTCAATGTCAAGCAAGTGGCTATAAAGTCGGTAATTTTGGCATTGTGACCTTTAACTGTCGTATGGAGGAGAGTAGTCATATTGGCTTACCTAGCCGGTGTAATACTGAATATATCTATTCAGACTAAAGTAGAAGCTGTACAATCACTGCAGCGCATTAAGGCAGAGGAACCACCGATAGCTGGTCATACTACCTTTAATACTTCGGAATATACAGGTGTCGAAATGCCCGCCATTGGAGCTGGAATCAAAGCAATAACAGTTCCCAAAAAATATTTTTTTGAAAGTTACTACAGAGTTAACGATAATATTAAAAAAAGAGAACAAGCCTGGAACGAATAGACTCTTTCTTATTTGAATGCTGGTAATAATAACTGGAAAACACTAACTGCCGTAGCCTTAGCTCAAGTAGTCCCTTTTTTTTTTTTTTTTTTTTACTTTGACCGGCACTCAGGGGATGACCCCTACACATGCGATGCATTGTGCTGGAACTAGGAAAATTGGTTATGGGAAGGAGGATAGAGGAAGTAGTGTTTATTGACATTTGATTTAAATCTTCCCATGCTAAAAGTGACAGGAAACACCTCTGCGGGTAGTCTATTCCACATACGTGCCGTTCGGCCAAAAAACGAATTTTCCCTGTAATGCGTAGTGCGAGTCGCCTTCAAATCGACCACAAATGGATGCGCTCTTAATGATGATCGCGTCGTGCGCGCGAATAACCGGGTTTCGGGAACAAGTTCCCTGATTTCATTAGAACACATCCCATTATAGTAACGATAGAACAACGAAACGCACCCCACATTGCGACGATGCTCAAGAGAGTCAATAGAGTTGGCTACCCTACTGTCTCCTATGAGTTTCTTCGCCCTTTCTTGTACACGGTCGAGTAACTTCAAAATAGTCTTTGAAGCACCGGCCCACACATGAGAGTTGTATTCCATTTTCGGTCGGATGTAGGCGGTATAAATAGTGAGGAGATCAGATGGGGTGAAGTATGTCTTACACCGCCTCAAAAAGCCCAGGCACTTGAATGCTTCCTTTGAGACCTGAAAAATGTGCTCAGTCCATCGGACATCACACTGAATTTTAATGCCAAGAACATCAAGAGCTTCTGATTCCTCAATGTTTATGCCACCCATTTTTGCAGATGAGGCAGCGTGATCGTGCACACGGCGGTGTGTTAGCATGCAGCATTGGGTCTTTTGGGAATTGAAATCGACCCTGTTCGCGTGACCCCATTCCAATATTCTCGTGAGGTCACCTGTTAGCGAATTATTCATATTCTGCCGCGTCGCCGCGATCATAGTTGATGTCGGCCTACGATCGAAAGAATATGAATGGCAGATACTGCTGTCATCTGCGAAAGAGTGGATAGGGTTTGAAGTATGACATAGGAGGTCATTAAGAAAAATAAGAAATAGGGTAGGAGAAAGAATAGAGCCTTGTGGTATCCCTGAATTGATCTTGAACTCGTTTGATGAGATCCCGTCTATAACAACTCTTATAGCGCGATCCCTGAGAAAGCTCGATATAAATCGAGAGAAGATATCACCGACACCAAAAGCAATAAGTTTGGATAAGAGTGCTCCATGCCACACTCTGTCGAATGCTTTTGAAATATCTAGAGCCACTACCTTACTTTCGCCAAAATGGTGGATGGATCGACACCATTTTTCCGAGAGGAAGGCTAATAAATCACCCGTGGAACGTCCTCCACGGAAGCCATATTGCCGGTCGTTAAGTAAGCTATTGGACTTCAGATATTTCATAAGATGGAAATTTAGCATACTCTCCATTACTTTAGAAATGGTAGAGCATATTGCGATTGGGCGATAATTTTCAGGGTTGCTTGCCTCTCCCTTCTTGGGGATCGGCGTAACATTTGCAACTTTCCAGCACGACGGAAATTCACCTGCATGATAGAGGGTGCTGAAAAGGATTGCCAGAGGACGCGATAACGTCGAAGAGCACTGCTTCAAGACCAGTGCCGGAATTCCAACCGGGCCAGGAGACTTATTTATGTTGAGGTCCGATAAAACCCTTTTAACTGCACGAGCCCGAAAGTATATCTTTGGCATAGTTACGGATACACGCTCGGATGCGGGCAGTGGTTGATTGCTTTCCGGCAGGTGAGAATTACCTGCAAACATTTCAGCTAGGAGGTTAGCTTTATCAACCGGGTCAGTGAATATTTGATCAGCCTTTAAAAGAGACGGAATAGAAGAACTAGTATTTCCCTTAACTCTTTTAACGAATGACCAAAAGCTTTTACTTCCCCGTGGGGCAGTAAGAACTTTAGCTCGTACAAAGCTTTTGCACGTCTTAGCACTTTGGCACACGAAGTTCTCGCCCTTTTGCGCATCATATCAGTATGTGCGTTTTTATTATTCCGCCAGACACTAAATGCTTCCTCTCTGGATCTGACTGCAAGTCTGCACGTCTGATTAAACCAAAACTTTGGTCTAGGCCTAATCGAAATTTGCTTCGATGGTATGAACGTTTTCATACCAAGCAATATTATATTTTGGACCATTTTAGCCATGGCATTGACATCATTGTCGAGGAAGCAGAGCCTCCAATTGAAATGCCGAAAGAAATCGTTGAGCTCAGCCCAACGTGCCTTTTCGTAAATATATTTCAAACGTTTCATAGCTGGCGGTGAAACGCCTCGAAGTTCCGCAAACGAAAAGGAGGCAGAAATGGTGCAATGATCCGAATTACCGAGAGGTGCGCTAATGTTCATTTCATACTTTTCAGGGTGTGAAGTGAGAAAAAGGTCGAGGGTGTTGTGTTGGTGCCCGTCAACACATGAAATATGTGTTGGTTCATTCACTAATTGCGCAAGGTGATTGTGCGCTGCGAATAGCTCAGCATATTGGCCTTCTGGAGTTGTATTGCTCGAATGGCGGAGCCACGATAAATTATGGACATTGAAATCGCCAGCAATAACGATTTCACTGTTCGGGTAATTTTCGAGGATCCCCGATATATTGTCGGAAAGGGCATCGAAGTTCTGTATAGTTTTCTCCCTTTCCGTGTTTGGGCTTCTGTAAAGAAACCCGAAGTGCAGAAGATGTGCACTGATTTTGAATTTAACCCAAAGACAGCTAAATTCGGGATCATGCGTGTCTAAAGATTGCTGGCACTGGTACACAACTTCATTGCGTATATAAATTGCAAGGCCCCTGTGTAGATAGAAAGGAGATAGGAGGTGATACCCAGGTATGTGAAAATCCTGTGGGTCAGCATCCTCAGATACCTGGGTTTCACTTAAGGCGAAAACATCCGGCCGATGGAGACAAACGTGAGCATAGACAGAGAAGAAATTTGCCCTTAGACCACGTATGTTGCAGAAGTCAATTCTAAATCGGCCTGTCATGATTATCGCGAGAAAACCTAAATAAAATGTCTATCTTTTGTATTGTAGTTGCCACTGAGCTAATCGCTGCTTGAACGACTGCCGGTGATCAGTGTTACTCCTTCATCACCAAACAGTCTAGCAGTAACCAACAATGGCACCAACAATGCAAAAGATTTAGTCGGGTATGGTAAAGGGTATTAGCACAATGCCACGAAAAAAGGCCTTGAAAGACCTCATCCGGTCACCGTGACCCGATGTGACAGCACTGGTTGGTAGTGTCAGCACTGATTTTTATTTTCCTCGCCCGTCACTAGTATAGCGGTTTCTCTTCTCTTTTCATTGTTGTAATTTGTATTGTAAGTTTGAGTAAGTAAATTATTTAAGTTCTTCAGATTTATTTTATTTTTTTTGGTTGTTCATAGCGGTTTTTTCTTTTTTTTCTCATAATTGATGTAATTATTATTTTAACAATTTTTTTTTCAGTTAATTCGTTGTTAAATTTTTAGTGTTTTTTGGTGTTTAATTTACTTTATTGTTATTGTTAATTGTTCACGTAAGTAAATTATGTTGTGCACTTGAACTTTCATTTAATTATATTTATTTATTTCATTATATTTGTTGCAAGAACAGCGGCCCAAAATAAAAACACGTGAACACCGAACGAGGAGATAAACACTACTTTTACATTATGAAAGCGGATAAGAGGAGATAGATACCTCATACATAGTCTGTTCAAAAGAAAAGGAGAATTTTGAATTTATTTGAAAAGTATTTATTTATTCATCAATATCCATTTTGTCCTCTTCAAACTAATTCCCCTCAGATATAATGCACATATGGCAGCGCTTCTTCCAATCCTCGAAGCACTTCTGAAATGCGCTTTTCGATATGGCCATCAACTCGTTCGTCGAATTTGACGAATTTGGCCATCATCGTGGCCAACCGCTTTCCTTTAATTAGTCCTTCAGTTTTGGGAATAGGAAAAAGTCGCAGGGAGCCAAATTGGTGAATAAGGTGGTTGAGACATGATTAGGGTTTTGTTTTTGTCCAAAAAATCGCGAACAAGCATTGATGTGTGAGCTGGTGCATTATCGTTATGCAGAATCCATGATTCTTTTTTCCACTATTCCGATCGTTTGAGCTGTACTGCTTCACGCAAACGTTTGAAAACTTCCTTGTAGTATTCCTTATTAACCGTACGGCCTGTTGGCAATGATGCACCACGCCATTGTAATCGAAGAAACTATCTTATCTTTTAAACAGACCTCGTATACTTAATAGTACTCTTGATTTTTTAATCTGTTCGCTCCATAAGTTTTACTAAACTTTTGTTTAATGCTCTTTTTTGTTGGAAAAATAAAAACAAATAATAAAAGTAATGTTAAAGTCAGCAATGAAAGTTTATAAGAAAAAGAATTTTTTCATAATGTGAACCAAGATATATTCATAAGCCATAAAGCAGTAATTTGGTAACCAAAAACTATTTTTTCCCAAAAATAATTGCTCTATTACCAGCATATTCGGACAATATATTTTTTTTTAGATTAAATATAATAACAGAATTTTAAATTGTTTTTCTTGTATCATAAATTTTCCCAACAAATGGATATTGTGCAATGCATATTCTTTTCTTTCGATATTGATGGTTTTTTAGAAATTAAGTCAACAAGGAATTCAACATGAGTCCAAGCGTGAGGCAGTGGTAATATTTGCTTTTTGAATTATAATACATTTTATTTTGAAGAATATTCGGTTTAATTGTGGTTCTAGTTTTTCAGTAAAATCAACCACTAATCAGGTCACACATACTGTGTGCCGACATTTAGTATCAAATTCCACTTGAAAATTCGTCAGACGTCTATTGAGGAAGAAAAGAAAAATATATATGTATTTATACCTAAAGAGACAAAAACATAGCAGGAACCACTTAGGTTGCAATATATTCGATACATTTTTCATTTTCAATTTATAAAAAAGGAAAATGTTTGGTATCAGCATCCAAGTTGTCAAATATCAACGTCAAGTGTCAGATATTGACCCTGCTATGTACATATTTAAAATTACTTTCAGATACTCATACATACATATGCCAATCGACATGTTGATATGCACATACATATGTACACATGCATGCATTATTATTCTTGAAGGTTGCTAGTGTTAAGTGTGACGCTCACACACCCATTCACTCTCGCCTACAAATTTGTAAAACTAATAAAGTATGTATGGATGTCTATAATTTATTGACAAATATTGTTGGTTTTTGTAACAAATTAACGTACAAAATATTTTGACATTTCTTTATGCATCATTTACGGTTTTCTTTAAAAGTAGTTTTAAATGACAATTAAAATCAGTGGTCGAGAGACAACAACTTTAACAATTGGAACTGGCGCCAGTTTAATTTAATCATTGATCATTGCAATGAATAATTATGAATATTAAAAAAATATGGTTTTCTCAGTACATTAACTAAATAACAGCCGAGAAAAATAATAATAAGAAGAAAAATTATTGATAAATTTATGAAAAATTGTTTTGGGTTTTTTCGTGTGTGGTCTACATTACGTTTGTAGTGTAAGTAGCAGTAGCAGAAATAAAAATACAAACAAATTTTCTTTATAAAATTCACTTGTTCTTACTCACTTCCTCCCACCAATTGCCACACAAATAAATAGTTTTAGTAAACAAAAATAGAGTAACACATTTCGCGCTGCCTTCATTCCATTGGCACACAAAGGTCATAAAAGTTTGCACAGGCCTATGTAAGGACGCCATTCTGTGAAAAGAAACCATTTCATTAATAGCCAATACGCTTTTTGCTATGCTATCTTAGCATCAATAGGGACATATATAGAGAAATTTAATAGAATTCTTCAACAAGTTCGGAAATATAGGGTGTCTGGTAGCAGATTTATAATTTCAAACTTAAATAAAAAACGTAATAATTGACACAAAGTTTTATTAAGAGCAGTGAACGATAAAATGGAAATGTGGATTTTATTTTTTAAAGAGTATGTTATCCAAATCCTTCAGATCCTTTTTTAAAATTTCATGAATAATCGCTCTTGAAAGTGCCAGTGAGGCTGCTCTTTTCTGTATTCAAAGTCGCGGATTTTCACGTAAACTGCTTTCAACCAGTTCAATGTTTTCGGTAGTGTTTGAAGATTGACATGGCCCTGGCCGTGGGGCATTCATAGCCGAAGAAGTTGCGCGGAATCTCCCCCACGAATCTGCACCCACGAACGAATTAAATTTACACTCGGTCCATCACTTATTCGCCGAATTCCGAACTTTGAACAAAATTGTCGACGAGCAATTACGTAAGAATCATTATTCTTAAAAAATGTCTCCACAGCGAACGCGCGATTCTCACTCGACCACTGCGACATCGTGACTGACAAATCCGCACAATCGATAATTCCTACGGCGCCACCCTTCCTCTGCACCGTTTATTACTTTTTGAAATAATCGGCAAACATTATTCCTGGAGTTGGAAAAGTCCCTCTAACAGGTTACTATCAGTGAAATAAAATCTGCACTGCTTGAATTTCTTTTTTGCCAAGGCATTCATTTTCAAATCTAAAAAATGTTAATATAGTTTTTAAATAGTAATTTAGACAAGTGACTAACTCTATGAAACCAAGCTCTGACTTAACGTTTAAGCTTTGACACTTCTTCACTATTAGCGTGAGGACTTGTTACTTAAAAGCAATAAAATTCAACGAATTCCTGCTTTCCTTAGAAAATATTTCGTTTGTGCCCAACAATGTATACCAATTTATATCGCAGGAGCATAATAGATCAAACTTGTCGCGGTGCAAGGAGTCATGTCTTACTCAACTTATACCATTACCATTATATCGCATTATAAATTCCTTACAAATTTTTTACCCCAGAAACTTCAGTTGTACTTAAGGTTAGTGCTTATTCGAAGAGCTCTTAAAATTATAAAATCATAAACAAATTAATATTGAATTCCTGATGTTAGCCAAAGCATTGCTTGTAGTCAATTCTTCAACAATGTGCTAATATGCCCACCAAATGTAAAAGATATGATGTACTAATCTCCTTGTATAAAGACGAAAATTACTTGCGCTATCATCTCATTGTCTGAAAAACCTAAAAGTGAACTCTTTGATGTACGTATAAATACTTTATAATGAATTTCCTTCCCAGTGTGCCACCTTTAATAAATTCATTTAAGTAAAATACGGAACAGCAACTCACAATTTTTATTTCTTCTTTTCTTTTTACTCAACACCACGATTAACGACACGGTTGTCGAGTGAAATGAAACAGACATTCAATATTTCGAAAAGCGAATAAACAGTCAAGTCAAAGAATTACAAACTCACAATCAAACCAGTGCAACATAAGGGTATTCCAACTCATTTTTAACCTTTTCAAAATAAACGAAAATTTGTTTTGCTTGTATGAGCAGAGCATTTAAGCAGAGTGTCGTTAACATCTTAATTGATGATTATGCCGAATAAGATCCAAACGAGGCGGTAATAAAACGGACATTGCCAAAACAAACATTAAGTTTTCGCTTCCTTTTTCTTTGGCAGCATGAGTTTAAATAAAATTACCCGAATACAGAACTGAAATATTCATTTCATCCATTTTACGATCAACGATCCCTCTTATGTATTTCAACACTTGATATGGCTGAGAATTTCGTAAAAACAAATAAAGTTTGTGTGTTTAATTGTTTCATTACTTATAGCTTTTTTCACCCATTTTTATTTTACGTCTTCTTTAACGCCTTTCTTGGTTTTTGTTTTAAAAATCCATTAAATTCGCAAATTTCTTCAGATATTTTATTTTTAAATACGAGAGAAAAAGATCTGTACCTTTGGAAATGTTTTTTTTTATTTATTGCAGATCATGGCCTCATAAATTTCACTAATTAATTGTTCTGAATACAAAAAAAAAATTCTATAGAATTTAAACGTAATTTTAATTGCTCAAACCATTCGTTTCGTATCCGTAGTTTGCAGTAAGATGACCACATTAATCAACCCGAATAAAATGTGGTTTTAAATTTTGCAATATCTAATTTAAAATATAGACCGTAAAATTATTACGCGGATACTGATAGGATGCGCAAAAGGGCGAGATCTTCGTGCGCCAACGTGCTAAGACGTTAAAATAGTTCTATGCGAGCAGCGTCTTCGCATTAAAGTTCTTACTGCCCAACGGGGTAGTAAAAGCTTTTGGTCTTTCGTAGAAAGAGCGAAGGAAAATGCTAGTTCTTTTATTCCGGCTATTTTGAAGAATGATCAATTATTCACTGACCCGGTTGAAAAGGCTAACCTTCTAGCTGAAATGTTTGCAAGTAACTCTCACTTGCTGGAGAGCAATCAACCACTGCCCGCTCTCGAGAGGGTATCCGTAACTATGTCAAGGATATACTTTCGAGCTCGTGCAGTTATAAGGGTTTTAACGCACCTCAACATAAACAAGTCTCCTGGGCCGGATGGAATTCCTGCAATGCTCTTGAAACAGTGTTCTTCGACGTTATCACGTCCTTTGGCAATCCTTTTCAGCACTCTGTACTATACAAGTCAATTCCCATCATGCTGGAAGGTTGCAAATGTAACGCCGATCCCAAAAAAACGTGAGGCAAGCAAACCTGAAAATTACCGCCCAATCGCAATCTGTTCCGCGATTTCCAAAGTAATGGAAAGTATGGAGAACTTCCACTTAAGGTTATATTTAGAGTCCAACAATTTACTGAACGACCGTCAATACGGCTTCCGTCGAGGACGCTCTACCTTATTAGCCTTCCTCTCGGAAAAATGGTGCAGTTCTATTCACCATTTTGGCGAAAATAAAGTCGTGGCGCTGGATATTTCTAAGCATTTGATAGTGTGGCATGGGGCACTTCTGTCCAAACTTATTGCTTTTGGTGTCGGTGATATCTTCTCTCGATTTATATCGAGTTTTCTCAGGGACCGCGCTATAAGAGTTGTTATAGACGGGATCTCATCTAACGAGTTCAAGATTAATTCAGGGGTACCATAAGGCTCCATTCTTTCTCCTACACTATTTCTTATTTTTCTTAAAGACCTTCTATGTCAAACTTCAAACCCTATCCACTCTTTCGCAGATGACAACAGTATCTGCTATTCATATTCATTTAATCGTTGCCCTACATCGAATATGATCGCGACGACGAGGCAGAATATGAATAATTCGCTAAATGGTGACCTCACAAGAATGTGGTCACAAGAACAGGGTCGATTTCAATGCTCAAAAGACCCAATGCTGCATGCTTACCCACCGACGCATGCTCGACTGCGTTGCCTCATCTTTAATTATGAGCAGTATAAACATCCAGGAATCAGAAGAGATACCTCACCCCATCTGATCTCCTCACTACTTATACTACTTATATCCGACCGAAAATGGAATACAACTCTCATGTATGGGCCGGTGCTTCAAAGACTATTTTGAATTTACTCGACCGTGTACAGGAGAGAGCGAAGAAACTTATTGGGGACGGTGGGGTAGCCAACTCCATTGACTCCCTTGAGCATCGTCGCGATGTGGGGTGTGTTTCGTTGTTCTATCGGTACTACAATGAAATGTGCTCTGTTGAAATCAGGGAACTAGTAACTGAAACCAGTTCAATCCACCGTACAATGCATTCATCATTAAGGGCGCATCCATTTGTGCTCGATTTGGCGGCAAATCGCACCACGCATTACAGGGAGAACTCATTTTTCGGCCGAACATCGCGTATGTGGAACAAACTCTCTGCCGAGGTATTTCCTGCCACTTTTGACGTGGAATAATTCAAATCAAATGTCCATAAACACTACTTCCTCTATCCTCCTTCCCATAATCTAATTTCCTAGTTCCACCCCATATATATATATATTTTCCTCCTCAGTTATTGAGTTTGCTTTCAGAAAGAAATACTTTATGAGAATATCATAAAGTACATTTCACGTATTTTTTCGGGAAAAAGCACAATTTTAAAATTAGAATTATATATAACGTGATATTCTATTTTATTTATATGTAACAAGAACAAACCGACCCCATAGGGGCATATATAGTTGATGGACTACAAGTGTTACATAAGAATAATTAAATATAAAATAATGCTTATGAAAATAATAATAGTTATAATA
The DNA here is from genome assembly GCA_963924685.1 of Dexiosoma caninum. Classification (NCBI taxonomy): domain Eukaryota; kingdom Metazoa; phylum Arthropoda; class Insecta; order Diptera; family Tachinidae; genus Dexiosoma; species Dexiosoma caninum. The sequence continues at coordinate 61,134,879 of OZ004729.1, forward strand.
TTATTAGAGCGCTACTATATAAATTGGAAGTTATATTGCGCATTCATTTGACTATATATATTCAGAATATAGATCAGTTCAATTGCGAGAAATGCTTATCAACAAGCTTATCTTTAAGTGAACTACGTGTAATAGGGAATGCTCTAAATTTACCCAAAAGCATTCCAGATAACAATTTTTGTACAATTTTGAGATAAAATTAGAAAGTAAAATTTTTCATTGTCTGTACAAAGTTGTACAAACTTTTTCTTTGGGTAAGTTCGGTCTAGAATTAAATTATGGTATGTATGTATGTGTAAATATGGGCAGTATTATATCTATAATTCACATACTATGCATGTGGATTTCACATACTATGCAGAGATTTCTGAGAAAATATAAAACGGAAAATTGTAGCAAAAGTAGTTTCGCTTATAACGCTACCTGTATAAAATCGTCCTGTTCTGGTAAAATTAAAAAAACGTTCAAATGCACCAACTGGAGCTCGGTCTTTATGCACGGTATGTTGTGTGTACCATTTTCTAGAGTTAAGCGACCGAGTACACTGAAAGTATTACTACCACAAGAAAATTCAAATATAGTATGGAAGAAGGCGTTAAGTTAAAATATGTATCTATGTATATTTTACTTTAAAGTGTATATAAATACATATTGAATATATACAAACATATGTATGTAATTTGAATTTTTGTTTTACTAAAATGTACGAAATATGAACCATGTATAATAAGAATGTTTTCTTATACAATCGAAATAAGCACATCTTTTCGAGGGAAATTTGCATATGAGGAAAAAATTAAAGAACTCCGAGTGAAGCTCGGTCAGTCAGGTGTGCAAACTTTATAGTACTGTTATATTTTTACGAGTTATATTTTTAAGAACATATAGTAATAATTGTTGTTCGTAAAGACCTTTAGCTGGTGTATATCAGTAGCATAACTTTTGAAAAAGTCGATTGTACTACAATGCAGAAGTAGGTTGAAAACAATTTTTAGCGGTCTGTTCTGGGCTGAATGTATTGAACGCATAAACGAATTTAATTTCAAACCTTAAATTATTGCGAGATATGTAAGATTTAAATGCTTAATATACTGATAGATTACCATCTTTGTTGTCGTATATAGTTTGTGTCTAAACATCTTTAGAATACCCTAGATTTTAAGTAGTTAACGTTATGGGTTAAAAGCATTCCGAGATATTTAACTCTTCTCGATTCAGTAATTAATTCACCATAAATATGGACACTCATTGGTTGATAATTTTTTGTTACACTTGGTCTGAATCGTATAAATTTAGTTTTCTTTGCATTCATAATTAATTTGTTTATTCTTAAAAATGTAGATAATATTGAGGCGTCATATTGAACGTGCGCTCTAAGTACTTCTTCAAATTCATAGTTGTACAACAGACAAATATCATCAGATAACACAACCAGCATTCCATTGAATTGCATATTTTTAATATTTTTGATAAAAATTTCAAACAGCAATGGATCACCGCAGACCATATCCTTCTTCTTGAATCATCTACTTCCCCAAATTATTTCTACCCGAATTGTTTAGGTGTCGTAACACTAACTAACATTTACACTTTTATTTTCTAATCAGTAGGGTCTTGTTGATTATTACCTTTAAGCACTCTTTATGTGAGGTTAGGCTAGGTTGAAAAGTGAGGGCAAAAAACAAAAAAGCAAAAAACTTTTCGGTAAAGAGGTCGCCCCAAGAAATCAGTCAGCACTATGTACTTTTTTGGGTCTCTCCATTCCATGCCCCCGAGGCCCTTTATGTCCGGTTTGTTGGTCTTCTGGAAGACTTGTCTTCTAATCCGACTATACGCCGGATACTATCACAGATAGTGTATGAGTGCCTCGTCCTCCTCCTCGCATGCTCTGCATGTAATACTCATTATCTCGGTCTCTTTAATTAATACGAGTGGTGAGCAAATACCGCAGACTATGGGAAGTAGTATCTCACACAGTACCTTCTTATTGAAGGTTTAAGGCTTGCGGTTGTCGCTAATGATGGGGGCTGAGGCGATGCCATTCTTGACTTATTTCGTGATCTCTCTTAAAATTAAAAAAAGAACGGGTGTGGGGTTATATTTCGAATAACTGTCGTTGATACGAATGCACTGCGAGAAGAGTCTGCGGTCCCTACGAAGTATATCGTCGGTGATGGTATGTTTCGGTCGACCTAGCACTTCTCTAGGTACTGAAGCTAATCAAGAGACAGTTGCGTATTGGTGTGTGCGTAACATTGAAAACTTAAATGAATACAAATTTGATATAAATAAAGTAGACATTTCCACAGAATTTTACGCTCATTAAGAAGAGCAGAGCGGTTCTTAAAAAATAGAGGAATACAAAAACTTTAATAAACGCGAAAACAAAATTTATTCGTAGTGGTGGAACGACATAAATAAATCTTTTTTTAAATTGAAAATGTGATCACTTATTCATTACTGAAGTTATAAAAAATTATTGAAAAAAAACTATGAATAAATAATGAAAATTTATCTGCCCAAACCCTGAGCAATTACGAATAAAGAACAAGAGGTGCCGAAAATTGTCTGTCTATCATTTTATCATTTTAAACACTTTGACTAGCATATTACAAGTCATGCAAACGCAACACATGCCACAGATGAATGTTCTTAAACAAGCCCATCACAGCCAACAATCGATCGTTTTCCACAATAAGATGTACGCAATTAATTTCAGATTTCAACGCTTTAAAATGTTCAATTTTTTATAAACTTGAAAAAAAGAAAAAATCTTTTTGCTGAATCTACATATAATTTTCATTCTTCGATAGATTTTCAATTTGTATTTGATATAATATTTCTAATTCTTTGCTGTAAATCTTTGTGTTTTTATTTTTTCGTTCAACTAAATCATTGAAGTTTGCCGTCAGTGTCAGTCAGTCACTAGAGAGAAAAGAATAAAACTAAAAAGTTTACTGGTATCATCATCACCAGCCCATACAGCAGCACAGCTAAAATAACAACAGATCATCATCATCTTCGTCATCATCATTATAGCGTTCATCATATCCAGCGCAGCTACGTTGGCAATAATACTGCTTATGATTGTGCTCTAAACGATTTAGTAGCACGAGAATGCATGTAAAATGTAAGACAATGTGGTGCATGTTGCCGGGAAGCATTTGGAACACTTGACACAGCCAGAGACCACCCATTATGCATAATCAGCTATACACACACCCACAAACACAATCATGCTCATTTGCTCATTGTACGAGTCTTTTCTTCTTTTTACAGAAACCGCAGAAAATATAATTTTTTATAAAGAAATAAAAGTACTTTTTTACGATTCATTGATATGATCAATTGTAATCGTAAAAACGAAATGATTGCTGTATGTGTAAACATGTGTAAATCATAGTGCCAACCTCCCCTTTCTTTCCATGAAACAACACGTTGCCATCATTGCATCCTGATCTATGAATGTGCTGTTGATAATTTGAGATTATTTTTGGAATACGTTAATAGAAATTGTTTAGACAAATGGAATTTTTGAGCTTGTAGGAAGAAAAAGTTTTGTGTGAATCAACTATGAATATTTTTAATTACAAATAAAGGGTATTTTTTCAGAAAGCGAATCGAAGATAGAATTAAAAAGAAATAAAGAAAACTCCGGATTCGGTCATTTCTTATTATACTTGGAACATGTTTTTATTTAATTAAATAAAAGGTTGGCGGTGACGCGGCAATGCAAATGCAACATAATGTAATCCTCCATACCTTTTGTTAATTATTCACGTACTGCATCAAAGTTCACTACTTTTGCTTTCACCTGTTTTAAAAGAGATTTTCATGAACGTGTATGGTATTTATAACTTTTCGTTTTGGGCAACTTTATCAGTTGTTTACCCGAAATTAACCATATTTTTGCATAACTTGCACTTTCTCAGAAAAGGTGGCGAAACTAATGACTTAAGGCCCCTCAGATCTGCACCACACAGCTGATTCACGCATGAGTGTGAGTAATTTTTGAGCGATGCTTAGTGCAAGGAGTCCCATCTATACTTGTCACTTGTCACCCGCAGGTAGGTTCTCTGCGCATAATCACGTCTGTGAAAACTTGTATAGAGAAACCTATATCTGCAAACAGAAGAATAGATTGTATTTTACATTAATAAAGGAAATATCTAAAGATATGTTGACCTCTATACACGTTGAGCATTGCTTAAAATTTCTGTTAATTTCGAGCACTCAGCAGTGGATTTACCACGGTAGTAGAACATACTCAATAAAGTGAGGATGTACTGGCTGCTTAATGAGGGGCTCATGGTGGCTGTGGTTAAAACCAGAAAGTTCCGCCAGTACTTATGTTCATTCGAGAAATATAATTCATTTGTTTATGATCAATTACACTGTAAGAATATCAGAAAGATTACTTTTTTTTTTTTTTTTTTTTTTTTTGTCTTGGACCGGCACTCAGGGGATGACCCCTACACATGCGATGCATTGTGCTGGAACTAGGAAATTAGGTTCTGGGAAGGAGGATAGAGGGAGTAGTGTTTATTGACATTTGATTTAAATCTTCCCAAGCTAAAAGTGACAGGAAACACCTCTGCGGGTAGTCTATTCCACATTCGTGCCGTTCGGCCAAAAAACGAATTTTCCCTCTAACGCGTAGTGCGAGTCGCCGTCAAATCGACCACAAATGGATGCGCTCTTAATGATGATCGCGTCGTGAGCGCGAATACCCGGGTTTCGGGAACAAGTTCCCTGATTTCATTGGAACACTTCCCATTATAGTAACGATAGAACAACGAAACGCACCCCACGTTGCGACGATGCTCAAGAGAGTCAATAGAGTTGGCTACCCTACTGTCTTCTATGAGTTTCTTCGCCCTTTCTTGTACACGGTCGAGTAACTTCAAAATAGTCTTTGGAGCACCGGCCCACACATGAGAGTTGTGTTCCATTTTTAGTAATATACTTAGTACTTCTCTAGTTGCTGTTGCCATTTGACAGAAATAACTTATTAGACAACGAATTACCACAAAATTTATATATTTCACGAATTTTACAGAAAAGTATGGTAAAAAAATGAAATTTTAGAGAGAAGCGAAATTATGTAATATATATATCTCTCGATTTACAACATTTTTCAAAGTGTAGTGTAGTAGTAATATTTTGTAAGGGTGGCGATGGCTGAAGTAGTTTGCACTTTGACTACCAACCCCAGTTATGGACTACAATCATAACAACATCTCGCATTTTTTCTGATGTGCATTTGTGTCAGTTGTTGATGGAAGGTTTCAGTGGCGAAGGCATAGTCACGGGTCACTGAATAGTACCGCCTTCAGCTGATACCAATCCACAGGCACATCAGAGCGCACTAGTGTACTGTAGTGTGTAGCATCATCCGCGAAGTGAAATAATTAATAAAGTGGCTACTAAAATGAAGGTTAAAAATTTAATACGTCTTCTTGACATCAGAGGTGCTTCAACACTGCTATAAAACAAAAGAACGTGCAAAAGCAAAAGTGTAAGGAAGAGCAGCTTCACCTTTTTCTAACTAGTACAATACATCGCATGTGTAGGGGTCATCTGGCCCAAGATAAAAAAAATTCAAATTTAATTTCCTACCAATCTCCTTGCAAATCTGATATACAATATATATAATTTTTAATTAATTTACCTTTTTTACAATTTTTATTTTTTTGTGTTCAGTATTCCACCAGTTTTGTGGCAACACTGGCCACATAAACGGTAATAAAACAGTTACTCACAATATGACGTACATATTCCTATTCATTGCATTTCTTTTGAGTTTCTGCACATGTTATTTATTTTCCACAAAAGATACAAAGAACACTTTCTGTATATTGTTGCATAAATGGTGTGAAAAACTAGCATACACAGCGGTATAAAAATTTGAAAATTATTTGATCAGATTGTACCTCAAAGGTTTTTGAATTTCTTTGAAAAAAGGCATTTGCGTTGTCAAAACAACGTCCACATTTTAGATATACAATAATTTAAATTTTAAATCCAACATTCAATTCAAGGTCAACACACGATTACATTTAGTGAAAATAAATGCTAAAACTAATTAAATAAATATAAATAAAAATAAAATTAAATTTTATTTCCAAGTGGCTGTTGCTACAATTTATCAGTCCACAGATACTTTATTTATTTATTTATTACTATTATTAGTTTGTTTCCTGTACAAGAAGACTCTGTCTTATATTTATAGTACAGAAACGGAATTTGTTAAACGGAAAAATGACATTTACAATTAAGTATTAAATTCTAATAGAACTTAGATTAAATGAATGGTATAAAAAAATATATGTATATATATGTATGCAAGAAAAATTGCACATATTAAAAAAAAATAACTACAAATTTTAGTTCAAAGAATTACATAACTACAAGGCTTTTATTTTATTCGAAAGAATTAACTACAAATCTTTTAAAACTAATTGCATTGCTGTTTAATTGTTGTTATAGTGGAAGATTATTCCAAAGTCTAGCGGCATGTACATAATATTTCCATTCGGAGACTAAGCATTGATGTCGGGGTATTATAATATTTCGATTCCGTGGCAATTAAAAAAAGCGTACATACAATATTCGAAAAAATGTACTCGGGAGTCTGAGTATGAATTATTTTATGCAAAAAAACAAGTGTGCGGATTTTCAATAGGTTATCGATACTGTCTCCATAAATGTTCCTAGAAACGGAGGAAACGTGATCAAATCTCCTCAATCCGTACACATACCGTACAATGTTATTAAATAAGACATTTCGTTTCCTCCTACTAACTGAGTCGCAGCTTGCAAATAATTCACACCCATACAACAAAGACGGAACTAAGTATGTTTTGGCAAGCAAAATTCTTATTCTGAGGGGTGTAAACTATTGCGTAGTCTATAGAGCCCGTAACTTAAAATACAACTGACCAACGAGTGAGTTCACATGATCTGTCCAAGTCAAATGATTATTAAAGATTATACCCAGATTCCTCACCTTGTTAACGATATCGATCCTCTCACCATTCAAAACGACTTCCCCAGAAATAAAAGCAGCCACACCTTTTCTGCAAATTACAATATACTTAAATTGTTTAGGATTCAAACAGAGCTCATTCGCAGTAGCCCAGAGGTAAATCTGGTTCAATTCGTTATTTAACTCTGAGATACCCGTGGCAATGTTTCCCGCCGCGGTACTGGAAGTAATTTGTACATCATCTGCATAAAGATGGATATTACACCTTGAAAGTGTTTTTGGCAAGTCATTCGCATACATTGAAAATAAAAGCGGACCTAAGGCATTCCCCTTTCAAGCGTTCGTTTATCAGACCACACATTGTTTATAAAAACCGATTGTGTTCGATCTGAAAGGTATGATGAAATGAGTTTAAGCGATGTAAACGAAAAACTGAAGAAGTGTTTCAATTTGTTAATTAATGTGGCATGGTTCACTGTGTCAAATGCCTTGGAGAGGTCAAGTGGTACTAATAAATTTATTTTCCCATTCTCCAATCCCTGCCGTACGTGTTCGCTCACTTCAACAAGAGCCGTAGCGCAGCTATGATTCTCGCGGAAACCAGATTGTTTATCAGAAAGCATTTTGTTAATACTCATAAACGATAGCATCTCCCTATACAAAATCCATTCCAATATCTTCGAAAGAAAATATTAAATGGCTACATGTCTATATTCACCATTCCCCTTGGGTAATGGAATAATTTTCGCGTGTTTCCAGTTAGGCGGAAACGTAATAAATCTGGGGTGTAAGTTATCAGTTCCCACTGCATCTGATATCATCCGTGAGCACGCTGATATTACCTCAAACTATGATATGCAGGAAAAGCGAAACTAATTACCATTTACACCATCTATAGATATGAAATTTTAGTTGTTATCCATTGGAAACGCCCAACAATATGGAAAAGTTATTTGGTATTTATGATCATTTGGAATATAATAAATGCGTAGGACAGTTACCTATTTTGGTTATTATTTTGTTCTTTCTTCTTCCGTTAACTTTAAAAACAACAAGTTTCCGACTACGGATTCCGGAAGAGGGAACATGAAAAATGTATGTACGTGTATCGGCGTTTTAACAGCAATTTTAAAGATGACAAGATTCTCAAAACGCCGTTACGCATCTCTTATAAGTTATTCAAATATTGTTATTTACCAAGAATACGAATAATGTTGTCGGTTCCCAAAGTCGGAAGCCCAGATCAGCACTACCGAGCTCGTTAAACTCGTCATTTGTACTCGTGCTGATCAAATGCTTGGCAATGCTGTTGTTTACTGAAATAAAACTATTTTCGGATTCAATTTTTTTTATTTCTTATTGACTAAAATTTTTACTAGCGCAATTGATTTTTTTATTTTATTTTCCTATTTTCCTTAATACGTTATAAAGTTATCGTTGTTCTTCTTGCTGCTGTTGTTGTTTTTGTTCTGTTACGAAGGCAATATGCCTGCCTCCTGAGAATTTATGTCTTTCCCAGCTTGAATTTGTTCGTTATTTTTTTTTTCTTCAACTTGTATGCGAGTGTTAGAACGAGTGTGTGAAAGAATATTTCCAATTCAATAATGTAAACAAAATTTGTTAAATTTAGCAGCAAAATTGTACAATTTGGTGTTACGAGCAACGTACATACCATATTCATACGTTAATTTACCAACAATTTTTGAGCACACTGACAAAATAAGTCTTTTGAATTCTATATCTTGTCGATCTCAGTAATTTTAATTTGATGAAATGCAACAGTTCCAAAAAGGGATAAAAGCTATTTTAGCCCGAAACTAAAAAATGGAAAATTTTTGCAGTCTTCTTCATTTTTATTTTAAGAATTTTAGGCATTTTCAAATTTTTTTTTTTTTTGATACATTTCATTTTGATGTCTCTTTTTTTCTTTTCACATGGTATCACTGATTTTACATATTCTAATCTAATCATATTCTATACTTTTCTCTATTGTAAAGAGAAATATAGGGAGTTGTATTTATTGGTACGTTCAATTGACATTTTCTGAAACTGAAATTTTCCACAAAAGGATCCTAACTTTTTAGTAGCACATGCATACTTGGATTTGGGATATGTTGCTTACTTTAATACTAAATCAATTCAAATGATAGCGTTCAAAATTCATCTTAATCGGCATTGAAATTGCATTCGATTTAGAATGTCACTTCCTTCCCTGTTAATTTCTGAAAGTGTATTTGCTCGAAAAATTTTAACTTCAAAACACACTAAACAAAATTTATGACCTAAAGGCGATGAATTTTATTTCTATTTTTATTATTTTCAAATTGTTAGTGATTTTCTTATTCTTTTTCGTAATTTTTTTTGAATTAAAATTGACTAGAGGTAAAAATTCGAAAATGATTCAAAATTTAAAAATAAAAAAACACTACGAATGTTCTTTAACCCGTGTAAGAATTTAAAAATTGGTCTCTATTTAAAAGAAACAAAGCAGAAATATAATGATAATTTCGTCCCAAAAATATAGAAAAAATATATAAACAAGTATATAGGCGAGCGATATCGTTTTAAACTGGAAAATACACTGGCTATCCCCGACAGAACTATGCTTCCATCAAAGAGTGCGACGACTGTCTGCGATAATTTCTCTTCTTGTAGTCAAATTTGTAACACGAGAACATGTAAAATTATCCCTTTAAATTTAGTGAGGTCATTTGAAGTCAAAAACCCTTGCAAACATACATCCGTATTCATAAGTGCAACAAACAAGAGCTTGTTGTCACTTGCCAAATGAGTTTTTCTATTTTTAATTAATTAATTAGAGCTATGGACAGCATGTGAGAAACTGTAACCTCATACTTTTACAGGTTGGTTTGCAGCAAAGCAGGCAGCAGGTTTAGAGGATATTTGGTACTTCATTGTGGGAATATGTTGGCTTCTTCTTCATTTTCTTCCTCTCTACTATTTTCTATTCTTTCTTATTTTTGTCTTCTTTCCTCGAAGGGATTCACAATGAACCTTATATGATCTCAGAGGTGAGGTATCTAACCTAACCCAATTAATTAATTATCTGCCCGCTAAGACGAGGCATTAGATAGAGCAATAGAGTTTTCTGTGGATATCATTCCTTGTATATTTAAATATCATATGTATCTTGCCGTCGTCAATGATATATGAGAATATGACTCGCTATCGTAGGTTCTAAATTGTACGTTTGTATTCATGCACTTCCAAACGACTGAAACTTATCTTTTTAATAAAAAAAAAAGTTAAAGTGTACGTTAAAACCGGGTTTTCTATACAAAATTCCTGCCGAATTCACGTGCGTACATTAATTTCAAACTCGTTTTAGTGACACAAATCCTCATACTCTAAGTTCACGTAAATGGACACAGCCATTAACTTTATTTATATATGTATGTATGTATATTATTTTACAACAATAAACAGTCTGGAACTTTTTCACGTCATTTCGACCAATTCTGATTGAGTGCCAAAGCAGTCATTCCACGACACAATCATTTGAAAATAATTCAAAGTCAGTTGTTTATTTACATAAAAAACATATCGAAAAATAATAATTTCTGATTCCAAAAGCATAACAAAAAGTTAAAGAGAAGAAAGAAAAATTTGATTTCAGTGAAAAAAAAAATAAACGGATGAACAGCAGCCATTTAAATTAAATGCAACTATGATCATGCTTTTTGTGCGGGCACACATTGTCGTACCGCTAGCCCCTACATGATTTCTTTTCATATTAAATTCTTATTATCCTCGTAAACGTTCCAATCATCGAATATTATGAAATTTCTGGGGGCTTATACTACCGAATTCTTACTTTAATTTTTCTTTTAATCTCTTACATTTTGTTCAATGTTGATCAACATACATACATTGATGGTTACGATGTCTGAAGTAGTTAGCACGTTGACTGCAAAATCAGTGGTCCTGCATTCAAGCCCAGTATCCGAATGTCATCAGAACTATTCACATTTTTCTCAAATACATTATTATGTCCTTGAGTCTCTTGTTGTCGGAAAGTTGCAGTGGAGGAGGCATAGTCGGTGCTCATTGAACAATACTGCTTCAGCTACTACTAATCCACAACCAACATTAGAGCGCCCTCTTTTCCTGCGAAGGAAAATAATTAATAAAATTTACAAATAGCAAAAGTTTAATGCGTCTCTTTGACATCACACCAATGGTAGTGGTATGATAAAATGACAAAATCAGAATTTCCAACAAGCGTAAACAAAAATATTAAAAAATATTAATAAACACCATTCAGGAAATTAGTGCTCAGATCAGAGGAATCTAAATACTTTACAATTTTAGACTTCTAGAAAGGTTTCTGATCAAACAAAGCGAATTTTAACTTTTTTACAACTTGGGTTTGCTACTATTATGTAAAAACAACTTTCTTCTTTGCTGCTTGTTGCTTTCAAGGTATGGTGAATACCATCGACTTAACCCATTGAGGTTATATATATATGCTTTCCTCTTCAGTTATTGAGTTTGCTTTTATAAAAAAATACTTTATGGGAATATCATAAAGTATGTAATATTACATTTCACATAAAGAGATATTCTATTTTATTTATTTATAACAATAACCAACCGATCCCATGGGGCCATATATAGTTGGCGAACTACAAGTGCAACATAAGAATAATTAAATATGCAGGTAACAAATAAGCTAGAAATAATGTTTATGAAAAAATAAATAAATAAATAATAAATAAAATAATAATAACACTAATTATTTTAAGCCTAAGGTCTTTTTATATATTTTATATTTATTTCAATATTTCGCTACTCCTTTGTGTAGCTTCTTCAGGAAAATTGGTTTTTGTTTATAATAAAAATTTAATTAATTAATTAATGAAAATTTAAAATAAAAATAAAAAAATTTTTTTAAAAAATTCACAATATAGGAAAAGTTCTTGTCAATGAAAATTTAAAATAAAAATAAATTTTCATTGACAAGAACTTTTCCTATATTGAGAATTTTTTAAAAAAATTTTTTTTATTATAAACAAAAACCAATTGTCCTGAAGAAGCTACACAAAGGAGTAGCGAAATATTGAAATAAATATAAAATATATAAAAAGACCTTAGGCTTAAAATAATTAGTGTTATTAATATAAAAAAAGGTCAAAAAACTAGAAAAAAAAAAAAATAAAATAATAGTTATAATATTATTATAGCACTACTATATAAATTGGAAGTTATATTGCGCATGAATCTGACTATATATTCACAATCTGGATCAGTTCAATTATGAGAAATGCTTATCAACAAGCTTATCTTTGAGTGAACTACGTGTAAGATGGAATGCTCTAAATTTCCCAAAAGCGTTCCAGTTAACAATTTTTGTACAACTTTGTGATAAAATTAGAGAGTAAAATTGTTCATTTTCTGTACAAAGTTGCACGAACTTTTTCTTTGGGTAAGTTCGGTCTAGAATTAAATTATGGGCTGTTTTTTATTTACATATGAAACCAAGAAATTAATCAGAAAATTTGCAAAGAAACGATAAAAGTTTTTATTTAAAAATTTAAAAAAGAGGAAGATTTTTTAAATAAACTTAAAGTTGTAAGTACATATTTAATATAAAAAATGGACCTATTTTGTGGTAAATTTTATGGTTTTTTGCGTTTTCTTACTTTTGTACATTTGTTTCTCTTATTGAGATAGTTTACTCTCATTTTACCGAAATTTACCAGAAAAGTAAAAAAAGACACCTAATAGCGTACGAGGCTTCACATGTAATTCTTCACGCAAATGTATTTCATTTAAAAATTTAAAATTTCTCATGACTTTTTTGAAGAACTTCAGCTTCTTCGCAGAACGTAAATTAAGTTCAAAACAAATTACAGAAACATTTAATACTCACCACTGGCTTATTGCTGATTTATTTGTATTCTTAAAGGGTTTTTAGTTGTCAAACCAAACAAAATTATGAAAAACAAAATTACTTTATAATATTTGTTGTAGGTGTTTTTTAATGAAGATCAAGATCACAATAGAACATTGAAGTCAACAACAATAAAAATAACAGATAATAATGCAATTTCTGCATTGGGCGCTTGCAGTCAAAATGACTTAAAACTACTGTAAACATAAAACACACATAAATGTAGGAAAGATCTGTTATTACTATCTTTTGTCGGATAGTCACTAGTTATCGATTATATGGAATTAAAAATTAAGTTGCTAAGTCATTTAATTTAGACCTATTTCGAGTGAAACGTATGATGTCTGTGTATTCACATGCAGTCATTTTGTATTAAGGAATTGATTGAAATAATGAAATTGAAGTTTAATATTTTTGAATATTTTAAACATCCGTTTCAATAATCTTTTGGATTTTCCATTTCATTTTTAACAACAAAAGACATAATTTGCCAACTGGTAATGCATTTGTTTAAAAAATATTAAATAATAACATCAAAAGACACGTTGTTTTTCTGAAACAGAACCGGAATAAAATATGTAACCATATTGCAGCATATTTACCTCCTTGTTGCATGTGAGGAACTTTTGATGGATCTACAGTGCATTTTTTCCACACTACATTGTACTGCCTACAGTGAACATGTTATAATTTTTATCGTATTTTTTTTAACAGAAATTGCCACATCTTTGGTCGCTTCTTGTTTGATGTAATATTAAGCAACATTACCGGCAGTATTTTTTATATTTATATGGGGTTCACTGGTCTCAATTACTCCCGGAAAAGTTCAAATTGCTTTCATTCTAACGTTGCCTTGACATGCTAAAACACGAGCATCTGTTTCAGAAATTTGTGACACTATTTTTGTGTGAATATTTCAACACCATCCTCGTGGTATTATATCTTAGCTCTCTGCAAGTTTGCGTACGGTACATTTTTGAAAGGCATATGCTTTAAACAGCTCATCGAGTATGGAGAATGGATTTGAACTTTCCTTATACACTTTCGGTTGCCGATAATTTGAGATCTGAGCTAAAGTCTCTGCGAATATTTGCGAATTGTTGAATAATTTTCTTCCTTTATATTAATTGCAGTTACGCATTAGTCAAATTGTATTTATCGAGTTCATATTATTAATGAAATAAATTTTTCTTCACAATTTTTAATATTATTCCGGAAAATATTTATTTTAATTTAAAGCACAAGTTTAGCTCAAAGAAAATGTTTAAATGCAAAGTATCGTTTTCTTTTGTCAATCAATTTTCAGATATTATAGGTGCTTTATTAAACGTGTGAAAGCAAATTAATCTTTTATGAATACAACTTTATTAAATTTTGATTAAAAACGGTTTATAAACATGGTGAAAGTGTTTATGAATACGACTGTAAGCCCTTTTTCTCTTGTCTCAGAAATTCAACCATGTTGATATTTCGAACACCACACGGTTTTAATTGTCACATTTAACGCGATTATGTTGTATATTAAAAGTTTTGCAAATTCGATTGTCAGATATGTATGCTCACAACAAGTGAAGTTCAAGTGAAGTGTTACAGTAGTTTTCCGATTTAACTCTTTTTTTTTTTAACTTGGACCAGCACCCAGGAGATGACTCCTACACATGCGATGCATTGTGCTGGAACTAGAGGATAATAGGAGAAATGATAGAGGGTGAAGCTTCACTACATTATAACTCTGCTTTTGCACGTTCTTTATTTTTATAGCAGTATTATAGCGTCTCTGATGTCAAGGTGACGTATTAAATTTTTGAAGCTTCGTTTTAGTAGACATTTTTAGTATTTATTTAATTCGCCGGTGCTACACAATACCGACGAAGGTGTGCGTTCCGAAGTGTCTGTGGATTGGTTACAGCTAAAGCCTTTATTGTTCAATGACCAGTGACTATGCTTTCGCCACTGAAACTTTCCGACAACAACTGGCACAAAGCCACACAAATGCACATCAGAAAAAATGCGAGATGTTTTTATGAGTCTAAAACTGGGGTTGAACACAGATAATTTTTGGTTTCGTAATCAACGTGCTAATCAACTACTTCATCCATCGCCACCCTCATATAGGTGTTATCAGGTGTGTTCGTTAGTGAATTGTTTCTAATATCCAGTACTAAGTTAAAAAAGAATAGCGTTGTCTATTTTATTCAAAACTAAATATATTTGCAGTACTTTTTTAATATTTTATTCAAATTATAATAATTTAAAATATACATATACATAAATATGCCTTTTTTAATAACATCTTGAAGCTCTCTCAAAAGCCATTCAAATATAAATTTCAAAGTGATTAACGACATCTAAAACATAATACGCCAGCTCACAATCTTGTCTACATATTTGAGATGAAGAATCTTTCCAATGGTAAAATTTTAAACCAATAGTGAACAGATTTTTTAGTGTAGTTTGCAACATGAGCACTTACAGACCTACTAGAAAATTTAAAACTTTCGTTATATCCTTCTCGGGCAATTTTTTGTTAAGCTCTTTACTCTTCTTTATTATGAATTTCAGTTTCGTTCATAATAATATTAAACAAAAATACCACAAGAAGAAAACTAACGGTATATTTATATTTGCATTCCTTATTACTACTTTTAGTTAGAAATTGTGTGTTTTTATTAAAACTTTTTATTTTACATTTGTTCCTTAAATCGACTACAAAATAAAATTTTTGTCCTATATGAGAAACATACACAGTAGAAAAAATTTGGGTGTTCGTTAAATCCATTGTTCATTAAATCTAATGTTCGTTAAATCGGAAAACTACTGTATTTAGGCAGAGTTTTGTTTTATATTTTATATATTTCCATCTTCTGTCATTGTAAATTACTTAACACAATGTGCAAAAACGGTTGTGTTTAAATATGAATTGTTTTGATTGGTTTGACTTAGCATTTGCCTATTTTCAAATTTAATTGTATTGCAGTATTATTTAAATTAATTTAACAGTCTGGAAGACTTTTAATGCAGACTGAACACATCATTAGCAGAGTGCCCAGCCATTATTTCTGTAGATAATGCAGTGTTCGAATATTGCATATTTTCAAACTTTCAAAATAAAAACAAATTACTTTTTTAATAACGGATGTTTGATATCAAAATCAAACCGTCTGTATTTGACATTTATTGCACCTGGGTGAGGAATTGTTTTTGAAAGTTTTACTTTTAATTCTCTGCGAATCATATTATTATTTTATGTTTATAGTGGGTCTATTGTATATTCGGTTTTCTTCTCAGAAACATTCTAATTACATATTGCATATAAGTTATAAACTTTTTAGCTACGGACTCCTATTTATTTTGTCTTTTCTTTTATATTATTTTTTGAATATAACTTTCCTAATGATTACGAGTTATTTTCTGTTTACTCTTAACAATAATTTGTTTTTCTTACAGTACGTTTTTTTTCGATTATTCTTAATAATTATTTATTTTGCTTACAATCCTTACGATAATTCAGTATTTAAATTAATTCACAATAATTGACATTCTTTTCACTTACATTTTTTCAAACATGCGGTACATTGTGCTGGAACTAGAGGAAAAGGATAGTAGGAGAAATGCTAGAAGATGAAGATTCACTATCTTACAGCTCTACTTTTGCACGTTCTTTGTTTTTATAGCAGTGTTGTAGCAACTCTGATGTCAAGGAGACGTATTAAATTTTGAATCTTCGTTTTTAGTAGCCATTTTAGCAATTATTTTACTTCGCTGGTGCTACACAATACCGACGAAGGAGGGCCTTCTGACGTGCCCGTGGATTCGATACACATGAAGCCGTTACTGTTCATTGACCAGTGACTATGCCTTCGCCACTGAAACCTTCCGACAATAACTGACACAAAGCGACACAAATGCACATCAGAAAAAATGCGATATGTTTTTATAAGTCTGAAATTGGAGTTGAACCCAGATAATTTTTCTCTTTGTAGTCAACGTGCAGACCAACTTCGACCAACTGTTAACCTAAATTATTCCACAATAATTGAGTTTATCCATATTGCTCTTGTTCAAATAATATTCACTTAACGTTCACTTAATAATAACCTAATTAAAGGGAGTATAAAAAGTGCGTGTAAAACTAAAGTATAGTAAGTTATATATGTATTTGAATCTGAATTTACTAATCCGTACATACTTAAATACATTCACACGCGTTTTGTAAGTTCGAAATTAGAATTTTGCCTTTCGTATTATGAGACTTCAATACATTTTTATTAAATTGGCTAAAGCTCGCTTCCTTATTTATCATCTGTTCCTTACGAGTCTAAATGCATGTTTATTTGCTTATAAATGTTTAATTATATAAGTCTATATTTTATAATAAACTATTTAATTTCTTACTTGCATTTCATTACTGTCATTTTTCACTCATTTTTTTTTATATATGTACATACATCCATGCATATACATGTTGTTATTCTAAATAGTTTTTGTAATCTCTCTACATTTGTATTACAATTGCAGTTTAAAGTTATTTTTGTTATCATAGTCTGGAAGAATGTGTAGTCCATAGCCTGAAACAACAATAAATATGTAAAAAAATGTTTACTATACAATTTCGAGTTGCTTATCATTAAAGAAACAAAAATATTTAACTGGTTTTAATATTAATGAACATAAACAATGAAAATTAAACAAATGGTTGTAAACACAGTCAATATAAATAGAGTTGTACTTAACGAATACAACTCTGCTGGAAATAAATAAAACTCACCACATAAACATTCCACCTCGAGAGATCTTCTTTTGAATTTCAACACAAGTTTTCGGCTGCTTTTCTTCATAGACGGATTAAAAAACAAGGTTGTGCAAAACGAGAATTTGATAGTGGCGTTATAGTTGTTTAAACAAAATTGCAAAATATTTCAAACAAAAAGTTTAAATAAATATATAAAATAGCGCAGACGCGAACGACGCCCGTGTATTTCTATATGTGGAGATTTTTATACAAAATACAAGCGTGAAAAGTCTATAAAAAAACAAGTTCAAGTATATTGTTAGTGCATTTTAAATTATATTTTTTGTTTGTTATTTTTATTTACTGAAGAATTTATCAGCAAAATGGGGTGCGCTGTTAGCACTGCGCGAGATAAAGAAGCAATTGAACGTTCCAAAAGTATTGATCGTGCTTTACGTGAAGAGGGAGAGCGTGCCGCATCGGAGGTGAAATTATTACTTTTGGGTGCGTCTATATTTTCTTTATTTACTGTATATGTATTTCTGTTTAAATTAAATTGACAATTGGGTTTAAATCACAGTTGTTGAAGCAAAATTATGGTGGCTTCGTGGATTAATTAAGATTCCTATCTATTTTATTTAAGCTTTTATATTGCTAAATTACTCATCGATTTTACTTCAAAGGGAATTTCCCTGAAATGAAGCAAATTATTTCCTTGCAGTAACTGCTCAGTTCGCTTTAGTTTTTGTGTTTGCTTTTAGTGTTTTGTTTGTCAGATGTGAAGCGTCATTATTAGCAGACCTGTAGACAGCACTGCAACAGAGGTGGAGTTTTTGTTAGTGTATTGAACCAATTCACACGAGAACAATTATGCTGGCTTAACATGATATCTTCTTGGCAACTTAGGTGAAGGGAAGGTTTTTTGTTTGGCATAATTTTTCACCCAGCTACAACACCGCATTAGCAGCACAAAACTAATGCATATGCACATACGAAATGAATAAATGAAATACTAACACACACAAAGGTATATATACGTATACATTTTATGTCAGATGAATTAGCCTCGTGTGTTTGCAAACAACAAAATTTGTGCGGCTTAAAAAGTGTTCTCGTCTGAATTGGGTTATTTATTGCAAGAGTTGCCGAAGCGTATTATTGCATGATACAGTATTGTCATTAAAATAATTGCACTGAACTTGCGGTAACGTGAATTTATTGCGTAACCCGCCTTTAGCTGGGCTTTAGTATATACCGCCACCGAAACAAAAAGAGAGGTATAAAAACTGCTACCAATTTACAATAAAATTAGTAGAGAAGATACAGGCAAATTTATACAATGCCGAAATTTTATCTAGTGTTGAAAATGGATGGTGTTGTGCTTTATATTAATTCTATATTTGATTTTTGTTATGTTTCGTCATTATTTTTCTTTTATTTTTTTATCTTAGACCACTGCTCAGGGGATATCTCCTACATATGCATTGGAACTAGAGATAGAGAGAGGCATAGTGTAGATAATAGCCACGAGGTGAAAGTGGTAGGAAGATAGAGGTTAATTCACACCTTTGCAGTTGCGTGTTAATTATAAAGCAAATTTGCGGCGTCTCTGATGTTCTTTTTCACGCGTAATTTTAAGCTAAGAGGAGTCGTTTTATTTATTATTTTTCTCCGCCGACCTTTTATTGCTTAAACATTGGCTCTGTAACACAGAAAACTGAGAAAAGAAAGAAAAGTTGGACAACTTCATACTATTTATCCTTCAATAGTTGTGCACATGTTCTGCTGATGACGATTCTAAGCTATTTACTTATATTTATTTTTTGTGCATTGAAATTACTGTTTGACTCTCCTATTTTCGGAATGCTCAATAAGTACAGCAGTTTTTCAAACTGTTCATTATTGTAACCTTATTGTGACTATATAATACTAATAAAATGCCTGATTAATTAATTAATTTAAGACAGTATAAAAAATTTTATTAAGCAGCACCCCATTTTTCTTATATTTCTTTGTAAAACAACTGGTAGTGATGAGTTGTGATTTTTTACATCAGAGGGTTGTCAATCTTTAATACCAGAAACAAGTTTTAATAGGATGTGAATTCAACTTTGAATTTGTTAACAGGTTGAGCTGTAATCGATAATGCTAAATTGCAAAATTTCGACTCAATTAGGGTTGAGTTGTAAACGGTAATAGGAGCAATAATGGAATGTCTGCAAACACAATATGGCGTACGCGCCATTTTTGCTACTACTTTGTATACAGATATTAAAGGGATTTTTATGAAGGACACTCCAAATCAAATGGAATTATTCACGGGTCGGCACAAGTGCAGACTAAATGATAAAACATATCGCATTTTTTCTTATTTGCATTAGTGTGAGTTGTTGTCGGAAGGTTTCAGTGTCGTAGGCAAAGTCACTGGTCACTGAACAATACCGGCTGGAGCTGAAACCAATCCACAGGCACATCACGACGGCCTTCTCGGTATTATGTAGCACCGGCGAAGTAAAATAATTACTAAAAATGGCTACTAAAAACGAAGGTTCAACATTTAATTCGTCTGCTTGATATCAGAGAGTGGAAAGCAGTGTTGTAAGATAGTGAAGCTTCACCTCTTTTCATTTCTCTAACTAATCCTCTAGATGCAGCACAATGTATCGCATATGTAGGGGTCATCCAAGATAAAAAAAAACAGACTGCCCAAAATGGCGGACAACTAAAGGGTGGTTAAATTTCAAGGGCCGATGTTGATTTTGAATAAAACACAAACTATTTAGGAAATTATTGTAATTTTATTTTATTATGATATATTGGTATTACTCAATTATGTATGGAACAAAATATCGGCCAAATGGGCGCCGCGACCACGGCAACAGTGGATGATCAATTTTCGAAGAAAATTATCTTCAGTGATGAGGCACATTTTCACCTCAGTGGATTCGTCAATAAACAGAATTGCCGCATTTGGGCGAATGAGAATACAAGAGTGATTGTCGAAAAACCAATGCACCCACAAAGAGTGACTGTTTGGTGCGGTTTATGGGCTGGCGGCATCATCGGGCCGTATTTTTTCCAAAATGAGGCCGGTCAGGCAGTTACTGTGAATGGTGTTCGCTATCGTGAGATGATAACGAACTTTTTATGGCCCGAATTGGAAGATATGGATGTGGACGATATGTGGTTTCAGCAGGACGGTGCCACTTGCCACACAGCTAACGAAACAGTGGCTCTTTTGCGCAACAAATTCAATGGCCGTGTTATCTCACGTAATGGCGATGTCAATTGGCCGCCAAGATCATGTGATTTGACACCGTTGGACTTTTTTCTTTGGGGTTATTTGAAAGAAAAGGTGTACGTCGATAAGCCAGCAACAATTCAAGAACTAAAGGATGAGATAATTCGGCACATTAACGGCATAGAACCTCCATTATGCCTCAGGGTTATCGAAAATTTGGACCATCGGATGGAGGTGTGCCGCCGTGGTCGCGGCGCCCATTTGGCCGATATTTTGTTCCATACATAATTGAGTAATACCAATATATCATAATAAAATAAAATTACAATAATTTCCTAAATAGTTTGTGTTTTATTCAAAATCAATATCGGCCCTTGAAATTTAACCACCCTTTACATCAGTGGCCCGAGGCAATAAAACTAAATATTTTAAATTTAGAGTTTTTTTTTTTTCGAAAATATGCCTTTTTGTCAATTTTGGTGTGTTTTAAAATGAAAAAGTTGACAACGCTGAAAAAACCGTGTTAGAAATAATTCAAAACAGAATGCGCAAGTATATTTAATTAAACTACAATATTTACTTTATAATATGGAATTCATTTTTTTCACTAACTAAACATAGTAAATAATTTAAACTAAATTCGAACAAAAATTTTTCCATAACATACAACGATTGCAAATGAAGGGTAGAATATAAAAGAATAATAATAGTAACGCAAATATTTTTTTTGTATATTTGTATGACTAATAAATGGACAAAATTAAAACAATTTCACTGTATAAAATTTAAAAAATAAATGACATAAAAACAAAAGTAATCTGCGTATAGGGTGTTAGTCTATCGCACACTTTTCCCCTGTTGCTTGAATGGAAACATAAAATACATCATGTACATACATACATATGTACTTTAATACTTACTATTTGAAAGTATATAATAATAACAATAGACAATTTTATGGAAAAAAATGTTTTTTATTAACAATTTAAATTTAGCAGTATCCCAGATAAATGCAATTTTCAATTTGATTTAAACGTTTTAATTTTTATTTATTTATTTTTTAGATTTAATAGATGTGTACGCAACCTAAATCTAAAAATTTTTAAAGCAATTTTTTACTGGCTTTTAGTTTGTTAGCAGCATTCTTTTTTTCATAAATTTTGATCCTGGATAGTCACTAAATTAAATTAAGAAACTTCAGATGAAACCAAAAACGGGAAGAAATGGTCGAAAACCTTATTGCTAGTAGCTGTATGAACCAACTGCCTTAACAGAACTCTGTTAAAGTGTTAACAGGTGGCAATGTTTTGATGTACCGACGTTTGTAAAACCAACGTCAAAAGCACATTGTTTTTGTAACATCTACATTAGTTCTTTTTGACATATCGCGAACAAAAAACATGTGAGGTAGTACAACAACTCCATTTGACACCACCTAGTTAAAGAAGTACGGGCGTTTTCATTCAGGAAGCAGCATAACGTTACTCTCAGAATATCTCTCATTTACACTGCAGCCACACGGTCAAATTTTTTAGACATACTTCTCAAAATTCATGTGTATAGATAGCTGTGACATAGGCTGTACGCAGGTGTGGACAATTTTAAACCAAATTCATTTATCAAGATGGCTTCGCTGGTATAGAATAGATATCAGCTGGTTTTTTTTTTTGCCCATAATTAGAAACAAAACTTTCCCAGAGAATTTGAAAACAGATTTTTATGAAATTTTAAACGTGTGCGTTTTTTAGTAAAAAAGTGAGAGTATTTGAACTTTTCAAAGGCAAAATTTTCTTTTCGTTGTGAGTTACAGAGTCTCCCTCCTCAGGGGTCTAATTACCACATTCGATAGCGGGTAAAATATCGTACCGTTTAATATTTCGAATATGAAAACAAAGAAGATATAAAAGATACGCTTTTCGATTATTCCCGGCAGCAGTAATTTGGCAAAATATTTCTGGCCAGCTTAATTGAAATTAACTTACAATTTTTTTTTGAAAAATTTTGGTTTGTCTTTTATTCTTTTCTTTAAGTTTTGCAAAATATAAAACACTTTCGGTGCTTAATTGTTTTTTCCATACTATAGAAATTGAAGTATCGAATGCTAAACTTTTTTTGTCGAATGCTATCATCTCAAATTACAATACATTTTATTCGACATCGAATGCCATGATGTCGAAATAAGAAAATCCTATGCATTTTGTTCGATGTCTAATGCTGTGATTATACCGCTAGTCGAAAGTAAACCAAATGTGTTTATAAAAACATTTGTTTAATTAAATTGCAATGTTTATAATATACATATTTAAGTATTTGAGCGTAAAGTTTAGGAAATTAAATGTAATTTACTTTTGCAAAAATTTTGATACTACGTACGTTTCATCTGTACCATGATATAATGGGATAGTAGGAGAAATGATAAAAGGTGAAGCTACACTATCTTACAACTCTACTTTTGCACGTTCTTTATTTTTATAGCAGTATTGTAACGTCTCCGATGTCAAGGAGACGTATTAAATTTTGAAGCTTCGTTTTTAGTAACCATTTTTAGTAATATTTCACTTCGCTGATGCCACGCAATACCGACGAAGGAGGTCGTTCTGATGTGCCTGAGGATTGGATACAGCTGAAGCCGTTACTGTTCAGTGACCAATGATTATGCCTTCGCCACTGAAACCTTGCGACAACAACTGACACAAATGCACATCAGAAAAAATTGCGAGATTTTTTTATAAGTCTGAAAGTGGGGTTAAACCCATGAAATTTTTTAAAACTAAAAATTATAATTGTTTACAAAAACGCTTATGCTATTGTTTTCAATTAGAACATTTAAAGTGGTTGAACGTAAATCAAAGTTGCGTAAGAAAACTAAAGCAAAGGAATCAAGTTTCAATTGACTAATTCGTGAATTAATAAAAATACTTGTTGAGTAAATATCGTAAAGTATTACATGAGTTCGTTCTATATATAATATAGAAATTTTTTTACACTAAGTATAGAAAATAATGTCACTTAAATGACCCCCATTTTCAGCTTCGCAATTATGTGCTCGTTTTAGAGCATTTTCCATAACATCTTTAAATAATTGTCTCGGGCTTATTCACATATACTCCTTCTTTCAAATAACCCCAAAGAAAATAGTCTGTCTAACGCGCAGGCCAATTAGTTACTTAATTTCTGAAAAATATTCGCTCTCAAAACCGAACCCATAATTACGAATCTGAAAACGGTGGTCATTTAAGTGACATTATTTTCCAAACTTGTTTAAAAATTTTTTCCATTTAGCATATTTTATAATCTGAAAAAAATATAATAAAAATAGAAAAAATATATCAACAAAAAGTTATTAAATTTTTAAACCCCATGGTGAGTTTTGTCCCACCGTCTATTTATTTATGTTATTAGATTTAATTATTTAATATAATTTCGTGTATATGTACTGCACATGTGTACATTGTTTTTTTCGGAAAAATTTCAAACAGCAATTATTTTTGCGTTTAACCTTAATCTGGCATTTGGTCAATGTTTACAGATATTTCAAATGTTATAAGTAACAAGTGGATATTTTTCAGCTGGTAGCAAATAGTGCTTTCTGGTTTTCTTTTATTTATTTATTTTTCCCCCTTAAGGAAGTTTGTTCTTTTAGAACAATTTGAATTTAAAAAAAAAAAATAAGAAAATAAAAACGAAACGATTTTTTTTACACATGAGCGATCTTCAAAATCCACAGAAAAATTCTTTCTCACTATTTATTCATTTTCTTGTTTCGTTCTTTATTTTTAATGACCCCTAATTTTTACGTGAACTCTCTTCATATGTGAATCAACCCTCTTATATTATTTCAAAGCCCATAACTATGTGAATAACTCGTCGTCGTTGTTAAAACAGTTTGTGATGTAAAATCTTTATAATTTTATTTCTTGTCATCCTCTCTAATATTTTTATGCTCAACGATTGCACGGCAAATGCTTAAAAAAACTTTTTTTTCTCTCTTGGAATATTTTACAGATATAAATATATGTATGTACATATACATACATATGTAGGTTAGGCATATCTGAGTTTATAAAATAAATCGACAAATAAGAAAATCTACAGAATTGAGCTTTCCATTTTTTATGCAAAGTTTGGAAATTTTAACCATGAAAAAAATTAATTAGAACAATGTACATATACATATATTTACATATTTTTTAATGAGGTATTTTTTAATGACGGATGTCAATTCTTAATTAAGGTTTTGCAACAAATTGCCAAGGCAAGGAGTCTTTTTTTTTTTTAAATAAATTTATGCATTTCTTGACCAAGTTTGGCAGCTTGCATTGCAATTTATTTTTTTCATTTATTAAATTGCTATTAATCGAGCTCATAGGGCCGTATATGATTTTAAATATGGGTTACAGTGGTAATAAAAAATAGGAACAATAAAGAAATAAATTACAAAAGAAAAATGTACTTAAAATGGTAATACAATAACATTTCGATAATATTTAATTAATCCAATCCAATATCCTATTGGCGAAATATTTATAAATTATAACTAACATTGTGTATTGTAGTGTAGGAAGAAATGAAGAAGATAGTAGATGATATACACAGCATTAGATATCGGTGTTAAAAGCAGATGTTTAAGCATCAATGTTACATAGCAAATGTTTAAAGCGAGAGACAGAGAATTGAAAACTTCTTAGACTAATAGGAAGCTCATTGTAAAGTCTACCAGACCTCACCAAGAATGACTTCTCAAAAGCAGAGTTATTAATTTGTTGTAGAATCAATTGAGGGTTTCGAGTTGAAATAGAGAAACATGAGCACAGGCGTGGGTTTCCGTTATATTTCAAAACATGATATAAATAACATAAAACTCTAATGTCTATAAATCTCCGCAAAGGGCAACCTAGGAATCCATCAACAAAATCCGAGACATGATCTGTGATTCTCAAATTAAAAATATACCTTATTATTCGATTAACTATAAGTCTCAATCGGCGAAGGTCCACTGCAAATTTCCAAGCAGTACAGAACATGAGAAATAAGGAGGGAGTGAGTAATGAGAATTTTAAATTTTTTCAGGCAGATGGCAATTAAAACAAAGAGATCTCAGTTTGCCATTAATTTTCGCGACCCTATTACTAATATGCTATTCGAACGTCAATTTATTATCAAGTATTAAACCCAAGCAGTTCAAGGTATCAACGAAAGGGACCCTAACTCCATCAAAAATAATATCGATAGAATGATGGTTATTTCTATCAAAAAATATAGCCCTTGTTTTCGAAGGGTTGAAGTATAGTCTATTGTTGTTTGTCCAGTTCGAGACCAAGGATAGTGTGCAATATTGGCTTCATGGCTGTCAAGAAATTGATTTTCACCGCTGAATAAAAGATTGATATCGTCAGCGAAGAGAAAAATATTACATTGTGCAGGGACAATAAAGCTCGCAAAATCATTCATGTAACGTAAGAAAAGTAAAGGCCCCAAACAGGAACCTTGAAGAACAGCACTTGAGCAGTTGGACAAGGAGGACATATTACCACATATAGCGACGGATTGCTACCGACCATATAAATAATAAATATGAGTATAATAATCTACACGAAGAAGCTGAAAAACTGAATTCCTAGGAATGCTTGTGAGTCAAGATGGAGTAGTTCACTGTATCAAAAGCCTTGCTAAGGTTAAGTGATAGTAGCGTCGAAATTTTCCTTCTATTGTGTAGATCACGTATGCATTCTGTTAGATTCAAGGAAGTACTACCACCAGGTCTAAAACCAAAGTGGCAGTTACTTAGTAATTTATTCGAATTAACATAATCGAGCATCTGATCCTTTAGAATATTTTCTAAAACCTTAGATAGACATGACAAGATACTGATAGGTCGATAACTCTCCAATCCACCATTCGTCCCCTTCTTCCCAATAGGGACTACTCTAGAGGCCTCGGGAAAGCGAGATGTCATTATGTCATTATTTATTTTCGTACAAGCTAGTACAAGATCAGTAACCTCAATGCGTCTAAAATTTAACCCACATCCAGAAAAATCATCGAAGTTTGGGTGTGTGCCATCGGATGTGATTTGTGAAGATATGAAGTATTCATTAAGCTCATCAGGGTCTAAAGAACTAGAACCATAAGAGTCAGTTTTTCTTTCCTTATTAATGATCCTCCACATATCGCTGCTGGTACAACAATCAAATCGGGATTCCCAAAATTGCATCTCCTTAATATGCTTTTCATTTTGTTTCTATATTTACAATAGACCCTCCAATTATACCCATTCATGTTCTCTTTGTAAGCCCTGAAAGCCAAATACCTCAGGTTCCTTGCTATCCTAACTTCCGCCATCTCAAAAATATTCCTGTTATTAGAGCGCTCTTTCACTCTCCTAATGGATATCATTCCGTATAACCCATCCAGAAGCTGGTATAAAATTTCCAACTGCGTCTTCATCTTATTGGTGTAAAAAATACAGTTCCAATTAGGATTAGATAAAACACAACTAACAGCTCTCCAATCAATGTTAAGATAGTCTCTATATTCTATAATTCTATCAGCCGTCTTAAGGAAAATATCAGCACAAATGAAAATAAAGCAATGAAGTGAAAGAAAAAGTACTATAAATTGTCCTGAGCACTTTATCGACGTCATATCACTGGCAAAACAGCCAATTAAAGACGACGGGCAATGGTGGGTTCCGAGATGAGTGGGCAAACTATTGTGGATATAACATAAGTTACTAATCTGAAATAAATCACGTATATTCTTAGACTTAGGTTCGTAGAACAGGTTGGTATTGAAATCACCCATAACGTATGAGTAATCATATTGACAGCACAGATCACTCAAAATTTCGTCCAAGCGTTCAATATTACCATGAGGTAAGTATACCACACCCAATAAAACCTTGTATTGAATATCCTTCAGTCTTACAAACAGGCATTCAAAGGTGGAAGGATCAAACCTTTTATAAACAGTTTCGACTGAAATACCATCACGAATATATAGAGCAACACCACCACCCCTCATACCTATACGATCATTTCTTATGATAACATATCCCGGAATACTAACAGAACCATCTGAAATATGCGGTTTCAGCCAGGTTTCCGATAGTGCCAATATATCCGTATGAGATTCGCCTATAACATATTTTAATTCATCAAATTTTCTTTCCCTTGAGCAGGGCTTCAAACTCTGAACATTGATGTGTGACAGATTTAAACATTTGTTACGAGTATTAAAAAAATATTTTTTAGAACACTAGAATGATTAATATTTATTACCGAAACGCAATAATTTAAATATAATAGAGCGAGCTTAAATATAAATAATTTTAATTTAAACTTATAGTATAACAAAAAATGTTTATATATATACATACGTATTTCTTTATTCACTAAGAAAGTAATGTTATCTTTAATTATAGTAGGCTTAAACAAAAATTCACAAAATGTCATTTAAAAAGTTTCTAATGATAGATCATCAAAGCTATTTAAAAATATGAAAAATTTTATATACAATATCACAAAAAACAAAAATTAATTGAAAGAATATATTGTGTAGAATAACCCCCCGTTATTCGATAATGTGTGGGTGCTGATGGCGAGTAGTCAGCGTGTTGGCTCTGCAACCAGAAAGACGCAGGTTCGATTCCCAACCAGGTCAAATCAGAAAAAGTTTTTATTAGTTTTCTGTGCTACAGCACCCTTCTTCGTCGGTATTTGAGCAATAAAATACCGGCGAAGTAAAATAATAAATAAAATGGCTCCATTAGCTTAAAAAAAACATCAGAGACGCCGCAACTTTGCTTTATAATTAACACGCAATTGCAGAGTTTTGCAAGAATTAAGCTCTATCTTCCTACCACTTTCACCACCTATCTATTCACTACCCTCTCTCTAGTTCCAGTGGATTGCATTGCATATGTAGGGGATAGCCCCAGAGCAGTGGTCCAAGATAAAAAAAAATAATCATTACTGATATTGAAAAATGTATAACACTCATCAAGGTTGAACGTTTTGAATCAATTGTCTGGAAATGTAATTTTTACAATTACAATTATTTTATTTTCCTTCCATTATTAAGTTTTACAACAGCAACATTTCCATTGGTCATATAATGACAGTAGTTTATATCCTTCTCATCAATGTTGAAAATTTTGATAACAATGTCGTTGATGTTGTCCTGATATTTCGGTAACCCAGTTATTAGTGCAAATAAGACAGCAAATACTTCCTTGTGTTTTTGTAATATTTTTCCCAAATACTTGTGATGGACAAATGGTATTATCCGTGGAAGGCATATTAAAGCTAGTAATACCAAATCAAAATGTCCCAAAAGCCAGAATTAAAGGCGGGAAATTTTTATGCGATGTATCTTTACAATTTTAAAAATTTCCAACAAAATCCAAAGGACTTTATTATTTGGCACAACGAGATTAATTTATAACTCACAAGTTTATAATATATATATTTTTAAATAGTTTACGCAATTTTGTAAATTTAATTGTAGCCGACAATAATTTTTTGTTGTTCATTACAGAGTTGTCAGATTTATACATATATTAAAAATTGTTAACGGAAATTTTTATAATAAATTAAATTTCATGAAAATAAATAAAATAAATTATACTGTGTAGTATATTTATTTTGAAAGCAGAGGTATTTAGTTTCCCATGGTTGGTACGAAGATACGATTAGACAGAGTCCATATTTGGTGAAATTATCGAATGGCGTATCATTTACTACTTAGTATATACATATGTTTAACTATTGGGTGGCCCAAAAGGACCGAAGTGGTTTGAGTTCAAAGAGCCATTGTGTTTCTTGCAATATGTCCTGTTGCTCCATCCTGTTGGAACCGTAGTTGCGGATGGTATTCCACGGCTGTGTTGAAAATTGTTCTAACATTGTCCGATATATATATATATATATATATATATCAGAATATGGATCAATTATCCTTTCCGACTAAACACCGCACCAAACGATACATTTAAGTTCTCGCTGTAGAACTACTCTTGGATTTTCCGTAGCCTTTTTTGCCTTTTTGCACATTGTTCAATTGTATACTGTTCCCCAAGTCTTCTCTACAAAATACTGAAAAAAATTATAATAAAAAAGTAATTAAAAGGAATTCAAACACCTTCGCTCCTTTTGGGCCTCGCTGTAAAATAGAATTAATTTAAAACCCCTTCGAGTACTCTTTATAAGACACTCATGTAATATTTTCACTTGCTGCTCTCTCCTCCCACCTATGAACTCGGAATTTCTAAAATAATTTTTTTATAGTCTGAACTGGGGTTAGTGAATCTACACATCAAATGAAACATAATAAATATCAAATTATAATATAATAATTTACATCTACCTACATATAAGCGCTAACAGTGAACCAAAACACGAAGAATGATGAATATGGATGTGAAGCAGCCCTCGAAAACAACATGTACATATGCATGGAGCACAGCTTATCCCAAACGTTAGAGATCTCATCACATATGTGCTCGATTCGCCACAGCGCACACTGCGAGGGACACAATGGCTCTCTTAACTCATTATTCTGTCATTTATGCTCTTAACGTCAATTTTTAGTTGAAACATTTTACATTTACTAATTTTTTATCGATAATACTAGTGGACGATTTGACGTTTTTGCATTTATCTTAATACGATTGTACTCGTTGCACCTGATTAATTTTCACATTACAATATATTTGCGCAGAATAATGAGGGTGGCGATGGCACGATGGATGGTAGTCTGCATGTTGACTACGAATCCAAAAACAGAACTGGGTTCAACCCCAGTTTCAGACTAAAGTTTTAAAATAAAAATAAACATCTCGCATTTTTCTGATGCGCATTAGTGTGTCTTTGTGTGTCAGTTGTTGTTGGAAAGTTTCAGTGGCGAAGGCGTAGTCACTGGTCACTGAACAATACCGGCTTCAACTGATAGCAATCCACAATCGCATCAGAACGCCCTCCTTCGTCGGTATTGTGTAGCACCGGCGAAGTAAAACAATAATAAAAATGGCTACTGAACCAAAGCTTCAGCACTGCAACGAGTATAAACAAAGAATGTGCGAAAGCAGAGCTGCAAAAATAATTAATTAAGCTCCACCTCCTGTCGTTTCTCCTACTATCCCTTTCCTATAGTTCCAGCACAATGCTTCGCATGTGTAGGAGTCATCTCCTGAGTGCTGGTCTCAGATTAAAAAAAAAAAAAAATGTAGTATCATAACACGTTGACTAGAAAACCAAAAACCGTGGGTTCGAGTCCATTATCAGACTAAATCATAAAGCACATTGTGTTACTTTGTGTAAGTTGATGTCGGAATGTTTCCGTGGCGAAGACATACCCGCTGGTCACTGAACAGTACCAGCTTCAGCTGATACTTATCCACAAGTAACATCAGAGCGTCCTCTTTTGTCGGTATTGTGTAGCATCATCGGTGAAGTAAAATAATTAATAAAATATCTAACAAATACAGCTTCTAAAATTTTATGTGTTCCTTGATATCAGATGCGTTGCAACACTGCTATAATAGCAAAATAGTCAGAATGTTTTCTAAACCAACCCTCAACTTAAGATTTATATATAATGTGCAAAATGTGCTGGCTTCTTCAGTGACTTAAATACGTGCAATAATATCAACATATAGAGCGGTGTGTCTGAAAGGGGTGTCTGAATCAAAACTGAGGGCTATAGCTAAAGAGTCATTGTTTTAATTGTTATTAATTTTGATAAACATGGGAAGATAGCAACATATACTTAAATATAAAAATAATCTGAAACCAGCATTAGAAGTGCAATTTTCCAAAGGCATAATTTTTAATCCAATGTGCATGGAATGAATGATCTTATATGGACTGTAAAACTCGCCTCTTTTTAATATTTGTAATATTTTCAACTATGTATATCTTGTTAAATATAAATATTATTAATTATTATTTTTTTTTCCTCAGTTAGTGCATTTGTTTCTTCGTATTTAATTGAAAAAAAAGTCAAAACTTTTCATTTCTTTGTACTTTAGCAAGTAACTGCTCTCATGATGACTTTCACTTGCTGCTCGTTTGTGAAGTTTTCGTACGTCTATCTTATTTAACAACAATTGCAAACTAATTACAATTTCTGTTGCAATTGTGCTTTTTATTCGCAATCATCACTACGAGCATAAAGATCACTATTATTATGTATAGGGCAACTTTTTTTTATCGTTCCTTTTATTCTGTGCGATTGATGTACAATTTAATAAGTAACACCGTGGCCTTTAACAACTTAGGTTAAGTAGGAATGTCTAAAGATTTTTATATCTTTGTTGAATGGTACAAAAAAGTTCAAAATTTATGTTTAGAAGTTTATTAAAAAATACTATAATATTGAAGAAACAAAAACTCAACAATGAGTTGAAATTAGTTCAATATATGCGTATGTACATAGACTATAAACTAGAGGCGACAAAAGTGAATTGAAATTAGACTTTGGCGAATTCATTGCATGGAACGTTCAAAAGAAATAGCAAACACATCAATGTTCATATGGCTCTTGACAATGTTTTGGGCAATTAGTTGCGATTTCCATATGTGGCAAATTTAGAAAGTACAGTGAAACTTCGACATGACGTCGGAGACCTTGAAAAAATCTCTTAATTGAAAAGTTTTTCATATAAAAATACACTATAGTTATAACGAAGAAATTCCGACCAATTAAGACTATATAGCGAAATACTCATTGAAAAGTGTATACAACGAACTCGAAATAAAGCAAAATTAAATTGTAACAAAATGGTAAATTCCTGTTATCAAAACAACAAAGTCTAAATATGTTTGGAAGTGCATATCGTTCGTCTCAAAAGGAAAGGAAGGAACATTCCTCCGTGGCGCCTTCACCGTCTGTGGGCGGCTCCCATTGTAGATAGAAGAGATAATCCCGACACATGTCAGTCTGAGATTTCCGACGAAACGTTTCGACTGGACAGAGTACAGTCCAGATCCTCTCCCCTGATCGCATTAACGAAAGCCGACTCAAACCGGTCATACCTGAGCAAAAATACAAAAAGAGACCCTTGATGACTCCGTTATGCACCATATCCAAAAATTTTCTGTTAAATATCCTCACCAGCACATCTGAGGACCCCTGGCGTGATGAAAATTTACTTGAAGACACCCAATTTCTAATTTATATTTGGTGGATGTTTTTGGTAACTGATCCGTCTGTGTGCCCTTCTTGGCAATGAGTGCCATTTTCCTGCCATGGTTGCCTTTGAGCAATGTCTCTGCTTCCGCAGACCGTTGTTCTCCTATTCTCCGAATGTTTTGATCCCGATCTCTGTCGGTACGAAGCGGAGCAGCATTCTGATGCGTCTGATGGATTCTTTGGGTCAACAGCCGGTGTGGGAGTTACTCTCTTCAAGTACTGTGGCCGTTCAGCGGACAGGACTCTTCCAGCCGAGGTGCACGTTATATCAGACGGTCGTGAAGGCCCAAAGGTCAGCCAATATTGGTGAGCTGATATTACTTGGACAGAAACAGAGTCTATTGCCATTGTAATTTCAGCCACTTTGAGCTCTTCATTCTGGCCATCGAGGAGAGTCGGTTAGTCCCCAGTATTGGTGCTGCTCAGCTGCGGGAAGGTGCCGATGAAGATTTGGAGGAGATTCGCCTGCTGGGTACACCGGTAGTTTAGTGAGTAGTGTGCTAGTTTATCAGGTAGGCGTTCTAGGTTCGATTCCTAGCAGAGACTCTGGTCTGTATCACTACAACACGTGAAAGTTTTTTCACAAGAGTCACAAGTGGACTGGAACCTCTCGATACCTTTACAACCAACAACATGGCGACCTAACCTTTATCCGCCTGCTGAACAATCAACTGCGCTTCTTTCCATGAGTCTATCGACTGATTCCATCACCCATTTCGACGTATCCTCATTCCCACAGAAGATAACCATATATCCTGGCCGGAAAGTGCATCTATTAATTTTCGGCTATTAAATACTGCATCTTTCCGACAACAAGCGCTCTTTTCTTAGGAGGAGTTGTGTTGCTAGATCGTTACCGCTTCATAGCAAAACCGGCAATTGAGCAAGCTTCCTCGCTTCGTTAATCCTTTATTCAGGAAGTATTTTAGCCAATTTCTAGCGGCTCCACTGAGTCGGATCCTCTTGTCCGCAGTGCACCAGATATCAGAAGGTCACCATTAGAAAACACGAATTTCATTCATACCAAAGACACGGTACGAATGACACCTGGGAATACTGCTTTATCGAGTTTTCCTCTGTAGATCCGCCATTTTTAGGCGAAAATAGAGGAGCACGGGTAGCAAATAACCACAATGGTCGATTACCGCCGCAATCCTCTGTATGTACTGCCCCTAAATAAGAAGCATTATGATATCTTTCCGTTAAAAAAAGTATAAGTGTTTAATTTTTTATTTACTTTTTTTTTTAAATGCTGTACTTATAATGAATTTGTTCGTATTTCTTTAAATTTCATTATGGCAAGGGTTCACTGATACATATATACAATATATCAACGGCTATAACGAACCATTTTTCGGTCGCTTTCAGATTTGTTGTATCGAAGTTTCACTGTACGAGATTAAGATCAGTTCCAATTTTGTGATGAATGTGCATTATTGCTAAACCGTCCAGTCTGTCTTCTGTCATTTTTGATCTGCATGGGTAGAAAATGACCTCTTACTCGGAGCATTACTGACAGTCATATTAGGTCAGTTTCTTTACTCTAAATTGGGCACCCGCGGTATCCTAATCTTACAAAAAAGCGTTCCCGTACAGAAAAATATGGTAAATGAGAGACGTATTAAGAGAGTACTGTTACTGTTCATCTTGCGCGAAACATCCCGCACATAATCTTCTGAAGCATGGATTTTTAACAAGAGGGGCGGTTTTGCTTTGCCTATCAGTTATACACGTACTTTACTGATTCCCACAAAATTTAGTGCTTAGAGCTCTTCTGTGTTTTATAATACACAGCTTTTATTTAAGCTGTATGAACATTTGTTTTTTTTTTTCGACAAATAAAAAATGGATATCTGTATGTATTCTATAAGGGTCAATTATAGTACAACGACGAAAGAATCTTTTAAAATTTCAACTAAAAATAAATAAAATAAATAGCTATCTTTTTTTTTTGGATCAGATGCACAAATTAAGTCTGTTGTTGGTTTTTTAACCTGTTCGCATTTGTGCAGTTTTTGATGACGATTCGAAGCTATTTACTTACATATATTGCACATTATTCCCACATATATTTTGGTGCATGGAAATTGCTGTTTGCTCTTCAATTTTGCGAATGCTCAATAAACTGCAAGTTTTTCTAACTGTTCATTGTTATATATACAACTCAACTCTAATGCGGTTTATTGTGCTGGAACTAGAAGAAAGGGATAGTAGGAGAAATGACAGGAGGTGAAGCTTCACTATCTTAAAACTCTGCTTTTGCACGTTCTATGTTTTATAGCGCCTCTGAATTTGGATGAAATTCTGGAGAACTCAGAAAGATGGGCGGATGGAAATGGCTGGAATTTATGGCTGTTCCATCTAAAGGTAAATGTCATACTTCATATATTCCAAAAGGTCAAAGTGTCTGTTTTCAGTACAGGTGAAAACGAAAATAGTTTTTTACAAATCTTTTAACTGTTTTCCCTATTAAAATTTTTTGGTTTATTAGCCCTCCATCGGATGGCAATGACCTTTACTAGAAACATAAAAACAGCAAAGCTGGAAACCTTTCTTAATAGTATGTAGACAGTAACGATTATTCTCGTATGCATTTTCCTAAGCTCTGCCGGGTTAAATAGATGATATTAATGACTTTACAACTACCTCTTTGTTGACACAAATAGTACCGCTGACGTGTGTAGTAGCATAGAAAATACGTATTCTACTCAACTGGTGTTGGAGATCAATTGTTCTTTTTCCCTTATTCTAATCAAAAATGTAATTTCTTCACAATATTGTGATAAATAAACTGTGAACTTGAACACGACAGGAAATTTTCATTAATTTGTAATAACTGTAGTTCGATGAAATTCTATTCTGAATAAAAAAAATTTTTTTAATTTTCGGCATCAATATTTTTTTAACCACTTTTTGCCAAATTTGGGCCGTCCGATACATTTTTTAAGTCCATAAAAATGATTGAATTTCTAAACTCGATTTGACGAAAACTTTTGGAGTTACTAGAAAAAAAGATTTTGCGAAAGTTTTCGACAATGATATCTATCGAACGAATTATCCGATTTTAGTTAAATTAGCAACAATCGAAGTTAAGAGCTGTTTAGATTTCGAAATTGATCAGCTTAATAGCTTAAAATTTATTTGACAAAAACAGTAATCGTGCACTGTATTTATAGGTATGTACATATATTTTTGGCGACTTTATAGCTGGATTCACCCATTGTTTTTGTTCCGAAACAATTTTAGTTTTTTGAGAGTTTGTTCTATAACGATTCACTCACTTCGAATAATTTTTCTGGAAAAACAAAGCTACCATATGAAACAAATGTGTAAACGAGGTGTGATACTTACAAGCAGTCAGCACAGAGGCAGATGATTGCAATCACCGAATACAATTGCAATTTGTTGTGTTTTCGGTGTCACACACATATTTTTTATTTTCTTATAAACAAAATCTAAATTTAAAAAAATTTTAATTAAATAAAAATGAATAAAAGTCATGTGCTTGTTCTAATAACTATTGAATTAAATAAAGCTCTTTTACTGGCAAGATATACATATATATATATATATAAAAAAATAAGATGCGGTTAAATGATACGGAATTATTTATAAACTTCCAAAGCGCTTGACATTCGCTTCCTGCAATTAATTAAACACAACTTATTGAATGGTTTCGATACTCATCAACAAAATTTAGCTTACTTCCCATTCCAATAGAGGTTGCTATTGTCAACCACACACCCTGCTTAATGTGGTTATTTTTGTAATTTTTGTTGCTAAAGTCATACATACATTCTCTGCCCGGCTTTTTCATTTCTGAAATAAGCTTAAGAGCAATCGATTCGTTGAAGTCCATGACACAATTTTGTAAATATATTTTCTTTTATTTTTTATAATAAACAATAGAAAAGTTGAAGTAGTTGGCAGCACAGTTTCATTGTTTCGGAACAAAAATTAAAATTAAACCAATTCATTCTGAAATTGTTCCAAAGTGAGTTAACTCTTATTCTCTCTCAAAAGTAGACACGTCAAACTACATATAAAAAATTTTGTTCCGAAACAATGGGTGATCCAGCTTAATTTGTCTATTATATTACTGAACAAAAACATTATTAATTTTAAATCTTGTACATACATATATAAAAATTACATGTATATTAACTGAATTTATTTTGGAAATATCTCTTTAGATATACATATACATGTGTGTGTTATAAAAAAGTAAACTCATAGATTGTTATGTTTTTGTTTATAGATTTTTGATTTTTTGTTTGGTATTCAACTTTTATTCTCGATTGATTAGTTGAATTTTAAACATTCAAATCTTGGGTTTGTATTCAAAAATTAGGAAAAATCCACTGATGAGCTAAGTAAGCATTAGCGAAATAGTACTATATGGATATGCTATGATATGAAGGATATGAAGTTTGCTGTTGTAAAAAATACTTTATGAGAATGTTATAAAATATGTAATACACTTGACATATATTTTTTCGAGAAAAAGCACAATTTGAAAATTAGAATCATATAAAAATTACATGTTTGTATATATGTATGTATGTGGATTACATGCAGCTAAACGGCTGAACCGATTTTGTTGAAGTTTTTACAGTATCCGTATATCTGAAAGAAACTATAGGATATAGTATAAATTTCTTAAATTCCAACTACGTGTTGCCACACCCAAAGTAAATATTTATTTTTGTATATCTTGAGAACCGTTGAAGTGAAACTTTCT
This sequence comes from Dexiosoma caninum, assembly GCA_963924685.1. Taxonomy (NCBI): domain Eukaryota; kingdom Metazoa; phylum Arthropoda; class Insecta; order Diptera; family Tachinidae; genus Dexiosoma; species Dexiosoma caninum. Next base: position 61,172,687 of record OZ004729.1, read on the forward strand.
GAATATGGTCCAAAAGACTTTGTAGTTAAAACAAATTAACAGTCAAAAACTGGAAGGGATTAATCAAGTGGGCGTGGTACCTCCTATGCAATCTAAATATTGATTTTATTATATCTTGAAAAGGGTTAAATTTTCTGTACTTGGTCTGAGTAACTTAATCGTCAGTACAAATCATAAGTGAAAAAGTGAACGTAATTGGACAAGTCGGTGTGGTACCTTCCATACAAAGTAAATAATGATTTCTGTATATCTTGAGAACAGTGAAAACTAAATTTTCTAACTTTGGTATACATGTCTTGATAGTCAGTACAAATCATCGATCAAAAAGTAAGCAGAATCGGATAATCCATACAAATTTAATATTTGTTTTTTGTATATCTTGGGAACGGGTTAAGCTAAAGTTTGTCACTTTCATTATAACTACACAGCTGAAATTCGCTATATGGGAGAGTAAAATGGAAAAAATATGAAAACAGCCAATTTTTATCAGGAGGGACTAGGCTGATCCCTTTTTGCATTTGATGTACGGGTGCGCAGTCTTCATAGAACCAGAGATCCACGATGGGTGGTGGGGCTACTTCCGCGTATCCGAAACTAACTAACCGAGGACACCAAAGATTTGAGGAAATTGACATTTTTTTCCATGTGCATCCACATTCTACGAATAGGAAAGTTCTGGAAAAAAGAAAACTACTACTACTACTAAGAAAACTAACTTTCCAAATAAAAATTGCATTAAAATTTAAATTCATTTTCTGGTAAACGGTAACCCTGAAAGCAACGTACATACCAAAACACTTTTCCTCTTTTTCCACTGGTATTCATACTTATTAGTAAAAGTAATTTAAATTAATTTTATATGTACATACATACATACATAGGTATGTATTTTTACATATATTTAACATTTTTATATCATACGTGATGATTTTATTATGGAAATCTCATAATTAAAATTCATACCCGCACAAATTAATGTTTAAAGTAAAACGAAATAATTACGTGTGTTTATTTATTATTACATGAATACATGCATTTTTAATGTTCGTTTTTTTATTTTGCACTCGACAAAAACTATTTTAGTAAAGAATATTAAAATTTAAATCATTTGATTACTTAAGCAAAAAATTATTAAATATGCAAGAAAAATACATGTACTACAAAACATTTGTAGTTAAAATATATTGAAATAAATAATTGTTCAAATTGTAATAGAAGTCGGTCATTTATTAAAAATTAACATTAATTAGCTATTTTAATTCCGATATGCTACTTCTGTTCAGTTTTATACTCCCTTTGACTCTTCTGTCATGATCTTTCCACCCGACAGAATAAAGCGCAGACCAAGTAATTCATTCATTCACATTTTGCTCTTCGGCTTATTTATTTATTTTTATTATTATTCAACCCGTTGTTTGTTTTCTCAATGAATGTATTTTTGTTTTCTTTTTCTTTTTTTATTTTTGTACTCGTACAAAATTGTTTGTTTCCCAAAACTTTTCATTCATAGTTGTTTCTATAATTTGTATAGCTACTATTTACAAACGCTCTTTTTTATACCCTTCACCTTAGGTGGTACATTTGTCATACCGTTTGTTACTTCTACAACAGTAATTGCTTACCCCATAAAGTATATACATTAGGGTTGGTAAATTTTTTTGGTCAAAATCGAAATCTAACGAAACTACCAGAAGAAAGTATGGGTCTAAAATCAAAACATGTTTCCCGCCGATAGACATCAAAATTCACATTTGGTTAATTCCAAGCCAAAACAATTTTTTTAAAAGTTTTTTTTGGGTAATAGTAGTCTCGTAGTGTACATTAACAGCTTTAAAACAACACTATATTGGCCTCTGTAGCTACATTAGAAATGAAGATATTGAATTTAGAAGTTGAAAAGTGTAATGATTTGGGAATTTATGGTGACAAATGGCCGAGATATATCCAAAATATATTAAAACAAAACTTTTTTAATCCGCTTTCCAAATGAAATGTGCATTATAATTTAGATAGTAAAACACTGAAAACACTTAAACAAACTTACGACTTGATTCGAACTATCAATTCTACCACCTTACAACCTCAATCATCGACTCGACTTAGTTTATCCAGCAATACATAATTACTACGATGGAATTTTGCTTGGAATTAAATGATATTTATGGGAATAAATACAACCAGAATTTACGAATTACTATCTTAGCAAAAACTATTGATTTTTTGCGGGGTTTAATTTTCTAACATTAAGAGGGGTGCTTAAGATGGTAGAAACAGAGATCTGGTGGATGAACAGTGGAACGGGATATTTGAAGTCAATGGCCATTAATGCAGAACATTCGTCTTCTCGAAACAAAAACATTGGTATATCATTCTTTAAGATCCGACTGCAAATGCCAAAGATACAGCGAAAAGTTTAAAAATACGACCCCTACCTTCGACTAAAACAAATAATATTTTTTCGAAGATGCCGTCCAAACATACTTTATATTAGAGGGTTTACGCACGAAGATAGTACGGCCCAATGTACATACATATATATGTATATATATATTTTTTATCTTTAATTTTGTTGTTTTATCTAATCTGCAATCAAATAAAGTCTACATAAAAAAGTTTATAAACAAGGTTTCTGCCTGGTCCAGGATGTCACACGTTAAAGTTCGTAACTATTTAGTAACATTTTTATGTTTTTTTTTTGGACCAGCACACGAGATCACACCTACACATGCGATGCATTGTGCTGGAACTCGAGGAAAGGGATAGTTACACAAATGATAGGAGGTGAATCTTCACTATCTTACAACTTTGCTTTTTCACGTTCTTCGTTTATAGCAGTGTTGCAGCGACTCTGATGTCAAGGAGACGCATTCAATTTTGAGCTTTTTTTATCTGGGACCAGCACTCAGGAGATGACCCCTACACATGCGGTGCATTGTGCTGGAACTAGAGGAAAGGGATAGGAGGTGAATCTTCACTATCTTACAACACCGCTTTTTGCACGTTATTTGTTTTCATAGCAGTATTGTAGCGTCTCCGATGTTAAGGAGACGTATTAAATTTTGAAGTTTTGGTTTAGTAGCCATTTTTATTATTTTTATTTGATTTTGCTTTGTTTTTAGTAATCATTGTTAGTAATTATTTTACTTCGCTAGTGTTACATACTACCGACGACACATAGTCACACTAATTCATAACAGAGAAAATGCGAAATGTGTTTATGACTCAGTCTGAAACTAGGTCGAACGCAGGACTTTTTGGTTTTTTAGTCAACGTGCAGACTACTTCCTCCATCGCCATCTTTTTCGTTTATTAATACCTGTTTAATTATTATTTAGTTTACATTCCGAACCGGTTTCTTCAGTTTTTTCGACCAAAAAAAACTAACTTTTTGGAATATTCAGGAGTAGAATAGTGAGACCGATTATGGCATATTAGGCTGAAAATAATTAATAAATGAAAAGAAAATAACACCAAAAATACGACATTTAAAGAAAATTTCAAAACGCTTAACTCAAAAATTTTAAGTTGAAATCAAATTTATTGTATTTGAAGTATATTTTTATTATTTTATTACTATTTTTTCATTTATTCAACGTTTTGTTATATGGTTAAGCCGATCTATATGTATGTATGTACATTTCATTTGGTGCTAATAACAAAATCGTCAGTAAACGTTTAAGAAAATTCTTGTATAAACATACGAAATTTCTTAGCATTTTTCAATACCTTTACCGTATTTAATTTTGAAGCTTTGGTTTAGTAGGCATTCTTAGTAATTGTTTTACTTCGCCGAAGGAGGCTGCTCTGACTATGCCTTCGCCAATGAAACCGTCTGACAAGAACTGACATAAAGACACACTAACTAAATCAATCCAAAAAAATGCGAGATATATATGATTTAATCTGAAACTGGGGTCGAACCCAGAACTTTTTTTGGTTTTGTTGTCAACGTGCAGTCTACTCCACCCATCGCCACCTTATTTGAATTCTTTTGTCATAAATACTTTTCATTTGATGTCATAGCAGTGGATAAAAAATAGCGGTTCTTCATATTGGGACCTTCTGCATATTATGTTTGCAGAGTTTTCATTCTATTTTATGCTAACTTCTGACAAAATCCTTTAATTTGATACTCATATGATGTGTATAAAAATAGTAAAAAATTTAGGTATGGAGCAAGGTACAATTTTTCCCCTATATGTTCGAACTTCGAAGAAGTAAGAAAACACATTCGATAATTTTTCTAGAAGAGAAGAAGCTTTGTTCTATGTGAAATACTTTAAGATATATGTATGTATATGAGTGCAAAAAAAGGTACCAAAATTTATTTTTTGTCTGTTTTACTTTTCGAATAGTACTTGAATATCCTAAAACCTGTTCTTAATGGATCTAAACATCAAAAGAAAGGTATACATGCCGAATTTCAACAATTTAGCTTTAGCCATTTGGGCAGCAATAAAATTGTGTTTTCAATTTATTGAAAACCTTGGAAATTCTTAATATAATTATGTGTGGCATTAGCAAAGCCACGTTTCAACTACGACTGCAACACAAACAATTTTATATTTTTTTAAATTATTTTTCAGGGGCCGGGGAATCTGGCAAATCTACAATAGTTAAACAAATGAAAATTATTCATGAAGCTGGTTATTCACAGGAAGAATGCGAAGAATATCGACGAGTAGTTTACAGCAATACAATACAATCACTTATGGCCATTATACGTGCAATGGGTCATTTAAAAATTGATTTTGCTGATCCCGCAAAAACGGAAATAGCCCGACAGTTTTTCACATACGCCTCAGCAGCTGAAGAAGGTATACTTTTACCGGAATTAGTGTTATTAATGAAAAAATTATGGTCTGATGCGGGTGTCCAACAGTCATTTTCACGTTCTCGAGAATATCAATTAAACGATTCAGCTGCCTATTATTTGAATTCATTGGATCGCATATCACAGCCAAATTATGTGCCAACACAACAGGATGTGCTACGCACGCGCGTCAAAACAACCGGTATTGTTGAGACACATTTCAAATGCAAAGGCCTGTATTTCAAGTACGTAAAATATTTATAACTGTAATTTCGCTAATTTAATACACTTGTGATGCATAATTGAATTGCTTACATTTTTCAGAATGTTTGATGTTGGCGGCCAACGATCAGAACGTAAAAAATGGATACATTGTTTTGAGTGTGTTACAGCGATTATCTTTTGTGTAGCATTATCGGGTAAGTGTGCCATACATCAACAACAATTCCATATGCTGAATATGATGATTAATCAATTTAATTGTTGTATTTTTTATTGATGAGTAATTCAGAGAGACCTTATAAGAGGAGAGCCAGATGATGATTGGAATTCAGTATCGTTGCGAATCTCTCATGTCTTTAAGCAACAATATCACGTATTTCTTGTTTATTCTAAATGATTGCATTTTTTACAATATTGGTGTGTATATACAATACACTTTATTTCTTGCTTTGTAATTTTGAAATTTATTTTATAAAAGAACACAGAAAAACAACATAAAGGGTGATGAATTTAGATTTCTTTTAACAAAACACTTCCGATTGATCCGTTCGGCAAGAAATTGCACAAACCAAATGAGCATAAAACGATGCACTGTTGGGTTATAAAATCTATATATATGCGTTCCTCAATTTAAAAATAACGCATAAATTTTAATTGATTTATATATGCTTTTAATTTTTTCTTCGATCTTTTGCTTTTTGAATTATAGTTTATTTCATTGAGCTTGAGATCTTATATTATTTTATGTTTTAAATTAAATTTTTTCCAATATTTCGTTTTCACACTGTAAAAGTTCTTCAGAGAAAATATTTGATAATAATAATTATTCTTTCATCAAAAGTTTCATTGAGTAAATTGTAAATTAATTGGAACCACATGTCAGCATGATTAATGCCAGATTATTGAGGTAGAAAAAAATTTCTTAGAATTTAGTAACATTCTGACAATCATCGTTTTTGAAGGCATATGAACCAATGACTTCGGCAGCCCACAATGCGTAGCAAAGAGTAATTTTCTGTGAACCAAAGGTTCTGGATTATCCTCACTCGAAATGCGACGATTCTGCTTATTTACGTACCCATTCAACCAAAAATGGGCTGTATCGGAGAACAAAATTTAGAATGGAAATTCAATATCAAGTTTGATTTTGATTAAAAAATTTCAACAATTTGCAAGCGTTGCTCTGAACATAAGTCTATCCACAATGAAATTTGAAACAAAACTAAACAAAAAGCCACTATCAGCTGTTAAATGGGTTATCAAATAAAGCATTGTTGCTAACTCAAAGTTGTGAATCTCCAAAAAAAACACGCTTTAGGTACATATGTATATCAGAAATAGTGCCGTTTTAGCCTCCAAAATTTGTCAGTTGTTTTCACTGAAAGTCAACAAATGTAATAAAATTTTATAGGACTTGTGTGTCGCAAGAATACTTTTTTTTATTTGTCCCTATATCTCTATTTTATAATTTCAGGGTACGACTTGGTTTTAGCTGAAGACGAAGAAATGAACCGTATGATAGAATCATTGAAACTTTTTGATTCTATTTGTAATTCGAAGTGGTTTATAGAGACCTCAATAATATTGTTTTTAAACAAAAAGGATTTGTTTGAAGAGAAAATTAAAAGATCACCACTGACAATATGTTTTCCAGAATACACAGGTGATTTAATATTTATATTTTAAACACACGCAAAACAAATTAATTTTTAACGTTACATAATTAAATTTCAGGTTCCAATTCATTCGAGGATGCTGCCTGCTATATTCGTATGAAATTTGAAAGCCTCAATAAACGTAAAGATCAGAAAGAAATTTATACACATTTTACCTGTGCCACCGATACAAATAATGTACAATTTGTTTTTGATGCTGTTACCGATGTCATAATTAAAAACAATCTTAAAGATTGTGGTTTATTTTAGAATTGTTGTGAAACAAATTCGTAGTCTATTATATCTAATATTTTAATGTTGTATATTTTCTTAAAAAAAAAAAAAAAAAAAAAAAAAAACGAATGCATACAAGGCCAATTCATCTAAGGTAGACTCCTAGAATATTTATCAACGAAAATCAGTCATATTTAACTTTTTTCGTCCTATAAATAAAATATCAAAGAACTAAACACAACATACATATATCTATGTACTTATGTTATGTAATTTTTTTAAGAGAGAAAGTGTATTTGTAATAAGTAACAAAGAAAAACAAATATTTTTCCTCTTAATTAAAATATAATTTAAATGCAATCTAAAATAAATGGAAAATTTTTTTTAAACTTTTTTTATTATGTACATACATACATACTTATATGTATCTATAAAGCTTGACATTCGACCCATGAGAATAAAAAAGTAGCAGTCATCTGAGTTATAATGAATTTGCCTTGAATGCATTGAATATTTATAACGAATAATACGACAGAAATAGTCATCATTCCCTAAAAGAAATAGTCATCTGAGCTGTCAAGACTATTTCTCATGAATTTGCCTTGAACGCATACAATACTTACTATAACGAATAATACGTCAGAAAGAGTCAAGTCATCATTCCCTAGATTTTTTTTATTTATGTTTTTTTTTAAAGCCGTGGATTGCTTTTGATATACATATGTATTTATAGTAATTTTTAGAGTAACAAATTCCATTGACATTACAAATGGTTTAAAAACAAGCAAGAACTCAACATATTTTTCTTTTTCATGACACTTCATTTATTTTTCATATTATTGATATAGAATTGAAATAAGGAACCAAATATAAAATATGCCTTAAAAATTTTATAATTCTCTCATTTAGGGTGCCTCCGTAGTCTAGTGCATGAGCATTAGTCTTATCAATATGTTTCTACAGACAAGCTTTAAGAGCTTCGTAGAGTTTGTATTGTCTTAAAAAAGAAAACAAAAACGATTTTTTACTAATACACAAATTTACTGGGCAACTTTTTTTTTCAAATTATTGGCAAGAAAACAGCTGATACCTATTCTTATGAACAGCAAAGCCATCTTAATAAATGAATTTGCTTTTAAATTACTCGAAAATTGTGTACGTCACAGCTATCAATACAAATTAATGTTTAGAAGCTTACATGTGTGTAAAAAATTTTAAAGCAAAAGTTGAACGTGTGTAAAATACTTAATCTGTAGCAATTGAAAGTCAGACAGACGAAGTTTGTTGTGTAGTACATGACTCTCTACCGAACATTTTTGTTTCTCTTTTCCACTTTTCGCAATTTTCATATTGTTGCATATTATTTTTCTTACTTCAATTGTCTTTTTTTTAAACTGCCGAAATGTTTGCCACAGACAAGGTTTGTTTATTTACTTTTCCGGTAATGCTCGGTGAAATAAGAGTACACTAGAAATTATCTCAATAAGAGACAAAAATATACAAAAGTACGGGAACGCAAACCCAAAAAAATTAAAACTCCCATATATACAGTACACTTGCTATAGCGTGAACAGCGTATTATGTGGACACATCTTAATGTGAACCAAATATTGCATTTTGCAAAAGTTTTATTCACACATCCATAGATATCTGATTCTGTAGAAAATGAACGGTGAGTTTTGCACTTTGCTTAATATAGTTGAAATCCTTACACGTGGTAAATTTTGCTGTGCTTTAATATTTTAACAATGGAAGAAAAATAAAATGTCAAAAGGGTTTTAACAATACCATTTTCATTTAATAAAACTGTTAATTGAAACCGTTTCACCATATTTGCCACAGAATTGAGAAGATTACTACTTTTTAGACGAGCGGAAAAGAAACGAGTAGTCAGCTTCATATACTCTCAATACGTTTTGTCTTTTCATTTGTAACGTTCATCGCATACACACAACTATACATGAAAGGCTTCGCGTCAAAAAGAAAACTTGCATTGAGTGAACGCCGAAGAGAGTTCAAAGTATAATAAATAAGAATCTTACATATAAGACTTTCATGGTTTGAACACAGACTTAAGGGTCTGTCCAGAGTGGCAGCTTGTTGCCGAGCCGAGCTGGTTGACGCTTATTGCGAGAAAACTGGTTTTATACAAATTAGTACAAACAAGCGCGAAGCGGTCATAGTGGGCGCCGAGCTGGTCAGAGCGCAAAGCTGATTGAATGCGAGAAAACAGTTTCAAAGCGTATTTCAGCGCCGATAACATTGTTTATGTTATGTTGTTATGATTTCAACTTGTTTGGAAAACATAAAAAAAATTAAAAAGAAAAATTTAAGAAAAAGTAAATAAAACATGCAATCAAAAAATTAAAAAATAAAATAGCTGAAGCTAAATACTCATCATTTGACGAATCCATATCTTTTCACTTCAAATTCACAAACAAGAATGAATAACAAACCCAAATGCACACAAACATATGTACATAAAACACAAATAATAGATAAAATATCAGCGCTGATTCTCGCATCCACTATGAGCACTTAAACTTGTTTCTCGCAATAAGCGTCAACAAGCTGCCACTCTGGACAGACCCTAACGGTATTAGTTTCCAAATAAACACGATTTTTTTTTCTTTTATGTTGCTTCTTTTTTTAAGAAAACTTCCTAAGTTTTTCTCTTTCCTTGTTTCTGATTTTTATAAGCTATTCTATCTATTTCTTGTTTCAAATATACCAATTTTAAAATAACTTCTGTATATTTAGTATTAAAAAACTTTTTATTTTTAATCTGTAAGATCTAAATCGGAAAATTTATTATTAAATTTAACGAACTTCATTTAAGTTATTATTAATGCAAAACTATAATATAGAACGCAATTTCTATAAATCAATTTAAATTTATAAAATGTATTTTATTCGCAAGATATTTATACGTACAGTATGAGCTCGATTTGCGCAACCGAAGGGAAATCGGCGCTATTGCTTTTACCGAAAACTTGTAATAACCAACCATTAAATACTTAATGTAAAAATACACCATTATTTAACTTATTTAAGTTAAAAAACATTTTATTTCACATAAAACATTCATATTATTTTATGTGAGCATTCTTATATTGTACGTACAAGGTTTTTTCAAAAGAAAAGCTGATTAATTTGTTTTCTTCGATTACTATGGCGTAGTGCATCATAAGTTCTTGCCAACAGGTCGTACGGTTAATAAGAAATACTACAAGGAAGTTATGGAACGTTTGCGTGAAGCAATACGGTTCAAACGATCGGGATTGTGGAAAAAAGAATGATGGATTCTGCATAACGATAATGCACCAGCTCACACATCAATGGTTTTTCATGATTTTTTGGCCAAAAACAACACCCTAATCATGTCTCAACCACCTTATTTACCAGAATTGCCTCCCTGCGAATTCTTGCTATTGCCAAAACTAAATGGACTGAATAGAATAGGGTGCCTCCGTAGTTTAGTGCATGAGCATCAATGTGGTGGTGCGGGTTTGATTCCCGCTTAGACCCTGGGTGTTTCTACAGACAAGCTTGAGAGTTTCGTAGAGTTTTTATTGTCTTAAAAAAATTTATGAAAGGAATGCGTTTTACCATAATTTTTGAGATGAAGTCAAAATAGAAGAACGAGCTGATGACCATACCAAAAATCGCATTTCAGAAGTGCTTCGAGGAATGGAAGAAGCGCTGGCATAATTGCATTATATCTGAGGGGAATTACTGTGAAGGGGACAAAATGAATATTGATGAATAAATAAATACTTTTCAAAACAATTCAAAATTCTCCTTTTCTTTTGAACAGACTATATACAGTGTGGCGCAGAATGAGCTATATGGTTTTAATGGTTTATAACTTTTTTATTTATGCGATTATTATAATTTTTTTTTTAAATACAGTATATTTTTGGAAAATTTTTTGCAATTAGCTTTGAAAAATGATATCCTGTAACTGATGTCCATTTTCTGCTTCGAACATACGTGCTCTTTTTAGCATATTTTTCATAACGTTTCGCAAAATGTCGGGTGTAACGGCCATGATTTCATTTCGAATGTTGGTATTTACTTGGAGTATAGTTTTTGGTTTGTTAACGTACACCCTTTCTTTCAAATATCCCCAATGAAAACTGTCAGGAGCTGTTAAATCTGGTGAAGCTGGAGGCCAGTTAAAATCGCTTGTGCGCGAAATAATGCGTTCGCCGAATATGTCCCTTACAAAGCCATTGAGGCACCTGCAGTATGTGCTGTGTTCGATCGTGTAATGATTCATAATTAATTCCCCAAGTCTTCTTCACAAAATGCTGAAAAAAACAAAGAAAAAATAATAATTAAAAAAGTTATAAAGAATTCAAACCATATAGCTCATTTTGCGCCACCCTGCAGATGTACATATAATTGCTATTCAGCCAAATAAGTTTGTGAAAAATAATGTTGAAATTTTATACTTTTTTTTTTTTTGCTGCTATTGTTTTACATTGGTGTAGAATTGTTCTTTAAAAATATTCCGATGTTGAACATTTTTAAAGCGCTGCTTTTGCATGGAGAACGAAAATTGCGTTAAATTTAATAAAACTGAAAAACCGAGACATTTTTTTTTAAGTATAAGCTAAAAATTTTACCTGTTGCGCTATTCGGGGTGTTGCAATAATCGATGGTTTCGCAAATCGAACTCGTACAAGTTCCAACTATAAATTAAAAAAAAGAAAGAAAAAACATGCTGGTGTTCAAAATTTTTAATTTACTTACATATATATTTTTTGTAATAAAAACTTGTACAATGAAAAATTAAATTATAGAAGTGTTTTTAAATTTACTGTCGAAGTGCTAATGACATTTTGTATTTAATTTCTTTAGTGTCTATAAATTGACAAGTTTGACAGATAAATTTGTATTTAAGCAACATATGAGTAAAAGATGAAATGTCATATGTGAAAAATTTCAGTGTGAAACCAGCTTTAAGATTACGATTGCGAAGATAAAAATAGTAGTATAGTAGTTTCCTCTTATTTGATTTTTCAAAAAGCCATAGTTTGCGAAACATTGGCGATGCGATCATTTACGCGATGCGCTCTCAACTGATTCACAAATTTCGTTTAATGTTTTTGGCGTTACTTAAGCGTGTAAATTATTATTCGGCGATCAAGTTCTAATGAATTGATTTCAATAAGCGTGTGTGCGTTATCAGAAGCCAAAGGGTAATTATAAAATTGATTTTTCTTAATTCCTTATTGCTTCAAACCTGGAACAAAACTTTATAATTTCTCTTTTATGCAAATGAGTTCTTTTCACATCAATTTACTATCTGAACTAGCACATTTAATTAAGGAACGTCGGAAGACCTCTAAAAGTTCACCACCTTTTTTTACAAATATTTCCTTGATTACGACAGTCTTCCTATGCGATGTGCTTGTTTTCGAGCAGGTAAATTCACTTGCTTACCTTATATGTAAATATCTAGCAATAATTTTGTTTCTTATGGCTCGATTATGAATGACAACCGAATTCCGGCTGGCAACAAGAAATTTTTTGTTGCCAGAAAATAACTAAAATGTACTAAAATTTAGGCAACAGATATAATGTATTGTCGATCTGCATTAACTGCATTTCCATTTTTAGAAACTGGTAATTAAACAAAAGGTCACAAATTTACATATTTTGTCGACAACACGGAAAAAATTTTATGTTGTGGATTAAAATGATTCCCAGAAAAAAGAAGTAATGATATATTTGTTGTAACAGGCCTCCTTCGTCGGTATTGTGCAACACCGTCGAAGCAAAATAGTTACTAGAAATGGCTACTAAAACGAAGCTTCAAAAATTTAATACGTCTCCTGGACATCAGAGGCGTTACAACACTGCAATAAAACAAAGAACGTGCAAATGAAGAGTTGTAAGATAGTGAAGCTCAACGTCCTGTCATTTCTCCTATCCCTTTCCACTAGTTCCAGCTCAATGCATCGCATGTGTAGCACTCTCCTATAAAAAAGTGTAACAGTGTAACAAAAGAGTTCGGTGTATGTATAGAAGTATAATTTTTAAATGCTGAATTTTATTAATGTTACGAGAAACATATTGATGTTAACATTTCAATGAATCACAAAACTGGTTACATTAGTAAATTATAAAAAGGTTAATTTTTAATAATAAATAATGTGAAATGAACTTATTTTTGTTTTAACTCTTTGCGTGCGTCATCCATTCGCCTTTGCAATTGCTTCCAATTTTGCTGTACAATGGAATTATGCACAACGTATTTATTAAACAATTTGTAAAATAAACGGAAAATGTAGTAAGTGAAATCCCAACAATATACGATTGACTTAAATACAAAACTTTCGACTTGAGTCTTTGTTGGAAGTTTAAGATCGTCTTCAACAGTACCTATAGAACGATAGAACAAACGTACATATATGATTAGTGAATAATATACTTATTATTGGAATCTGGAACTCTAAAAACTCTGCTAGTTCTACATGCATATGAACATTTATTTATGTATGTATGTATGTACATATGTGTGCTCCTAAGAAACAATGTACAACATATTTTCGGCTTACATAAAGTTTAGGACCCCCTCCCGGATTAAAAAAAAAGTATGACACCCTATAGAAAATTAAAAAATAAGAAGAAAAAATTAAATAAAAAAGTGAACGGAAACCTTTAGTTTCCGAGTTATGGGTCTCCGAAGTTCCACTATAAATTTTTGAATATAGTGTGTTTTCCATCGAATATGGGCAATATGGGTATCATTTTAAAACTGTTCAGAATAATTTTACAACTTTACTAAAATTTATTAGATATAATAGTGAATTAAAACCTTAAGGCCTGCAAAAAGGTCAGCTACGCGGAAAATCTTGGCTTAAATCTATTTTACTGACGCTTCACCAAATGGAAAAAAAATTAGCTACGCCAATACAAATATGTAAAATAAGAATAAAATATACAATGAAAAAAGTCCCGAAATCACCTAATTTTCGAGTTATGTACCTACAAAATTTTCATACACAAATGCGAATCTCTACTTAATTTTGGAACGCAAATGGCCAATACTGGTATCATTTGAATGGCTTCAAAGATATCTCGCTATTTATATGTACATATATTATAAAAAAATTCTTAACGTATTAAGGACCGGCGATAAATTTGTGAAATTTTTTTTTTAAATTTTAAGCTTTTGTAATCGAAGCCGTTGTCCGTTATACCATAGAGGAGAAAATCGTTGCGGCCGGCTATGCAACGAAGCTTTTGTTAGCGAAGCCGGTGTTTGTTATACCATGGAGGAGAAAATTCTTGCGACCGGCCGAAGGCCAATCATGCAGAGAAGCTTTTGTTAGCAAAGTCGGCGTTTGTTGTGCCATGGAGAAGAAAATGCTTGCACAATTATCTTTTAATATATGCACACAAACATACATACATACAGAGGATTAGTACACAAAGGAAATTTATTTTTATAAATAATTTACGAATTATATTAAATTTTGAAATATCTTTTCAACGGCTTCAACATGATACCCTATTTGCCCATTTGTTCAGAAATTTATAACGGAACTTCGGAGTCCCATAACTCGGAAACTAAAGGTTTCTGCTCGCTTTTTTATTTTATTTTTTTCTTCTTATTTTTTAATTTTGTATAGGGAGGCATATTGTTTTTTGGATCCAGGATGGGGCCTTAAACTTTATATGTTCCATATTTTCTATGCTTACCTGTATTTTTGACATCTTTGGAGTAAAAAGCATTCAAACAAACTATTGGTTGAGTTTTAACATTTTTAAACCAGATACCTTGGGCAGGACGCACACATCGGACACCAGCTAATCTCAAAGTTCTCGCAGCTAACATTCTAAGATCGGCAAAGTAAAATTTGTCTAAATAAAATTATTTGTTTTTTCATGCGGCAATATCTTGCCCAAATTGTCTATGGTATTACTTTTTAATGAGATCACTTTATTTTTGTGTTAATGCAAAAATAAGTTAAAGCTTTATTACTTTATTAAAGCTCTTGTGCATAGAACACACAAATATTGCAAATACGTAATAATTTTTTTTATAATATATTTTAAGCTTTTTATGCAGTCAAATTAATTTCATCCGTTAAATGTCAAAAGATATCATGTATAATTACACACGGTTGCAAATTTTAGGAATTGTCATTTTGACGATCTTTCGGCAAGAAATTAAAAAATGTGACACCACAACTCGTTGCATGTTCAACGTTTTACGATTTATGCACCTCAAGTTACAAACCACACTTTATATACTTTATAATCTTTTGTATTTGTCTGTCTTTCTTCACTTCATTTTTCATGTATAATTTGAAAATTTTTTTAGTCGTTTAAAGTAGAAAAAATAATAAGGACTATAAAAAATGCCTCTCAAAAGACTGCTATAACTTTTTGTGTAACGTTCTATATGAAAATGCATTGCTTCATTTTTTTTTGCTGTGTAACGCGTTGCAGTGTCCAAAAGTTGACATTTAAATATTTTATTGTTGAACAAGTGCGATATCAAGGCAGTTGAAAACGCCTTGCGCGATATATGAACATCGTTTCAGTTAAAAGAAATTGTGTATATACTTTGATCTCTGTGTAAATTAATGAATGTGTGCAAACATGAATTCTTGTAATTGTTTGATTATTCTATTAATATTAAAAATGTGAATGTTTTTTGTGTTTAGATGTTTGGATGTTTATTCCACTATAACGTCTAAACCGCTGGACAGATTTTTATGAAATTTGGTAAAGAGATAGTTTATGATCCAAATAAAATCTCTCAAAGATGCTAATAATGGTTCTAAAATGATATTATGAATGTCTGCCATCTCGCGTCAATTTTACTAGATGTTGACGAACTATGTAACTACTTGGTTTGTCATTTAGTAAGACACAACATAATTGGGTGTGGTGGTAGCGAAGCGCACCGGATTAATCTAGTTCCTTGAGAAATATTATAATAATAATATACAGTACAACCTCGTTAATTCGGACAGATATAGTTTTCCCTTTGTCCGGATTACTTGGTTGTCCCAGTTAAAGTTAAAAAATTTTATGAACTAATTGTCGTATTCATGAAAAATATTTTTGATTTGTAACAGCTTTAACAAGCAAATTTCCTTACAAAATTCCATTTTTAAACCTTTTATAAATTCGAAAAATTTTTATGAATACGACAATACAATTATAGTTATTATTACTTTTTATTTATAATAAAAAAAGCAAATAAGTACTCTAAAACATTCATTCATTTATGTACATTTAAATAATTTACGGAAAACCTGGAAAAATTACACTAAAAGTGATTAAAAATATTATTACGGAATTACATTTATTGACGGGCAAATTGTAAATCACCGTCGTATAAACGTACAGTCGAACTTCTCTATAACGTAGCAGTTGGGGACCGTAAAATTTCTACGTTATAGAGAAACTGCAGTAAATTTTGACTACATTTTTTTTATGTAGAAAATATATTTATTAAGACAAAAAAAATTGTTTTACATGAACACATTAATTTTTTTTTTTATTAATAAATACATACTATGTGACTAAATTGATGCAAAAAATCGATTGCTAAAAACTTCGCAATAGAGAGATTATTTAGTGTGAAAAATTCTATTTAGGTCTTAAAAAATTGTACGTTACAGAGAGAACTTCTCTATAGGGAAGTTCGTTATAGGGAGATCAAAATGTATGAAAATACTCACAAAAATGTTGTGTTCACGAATTTTATTTGTTATAGAGAAGTTCGACTGTATTTCATTGGAATGTTCTAGATTTTCATTGACTCATAACATAATAAATAAACACACAACTGACATACCAAACTAACTCAAAGCAAAACAGACAATCACATACACTGATAAACACACATTCACAATAATCTAACAATAAATAATATAAAATAAGCAAAAGATGAATTTAAAGATAATTATCGAACAAATTCAGAATCAATTTTAAATTAACGGGTTTCTGGAATATTGTACACCAATGTCGAATCTGCTAGCTAAATATAGAACATTCTACCAGGATGAATTGGCAAATGTCTGGAGTATAATCAAGGATGATTGTTAGCAATCGTTAAACAGTTGTAATAACACTTTTGGAGCGAACTCTTAAATTAAGTGCCTGAAAGTAAACTTCAGTTTTTGAACGTTATTCCATTAAAGTAACACTGTGAAGAAATTTTAAGTAAAAGATAAATAAAAGTCTATCAAACTGCCTTGAAAATTAAAGTAAATAAAAGAATACACTTTTTAAAAGGGTGGCGATGGCTGAAGTAGTCTGCGCGTGGACTACAAAATCAAAACAGGCCTGGGCTCAACCCCAGTTCCAGACTAAAATTTAAAAAAAAAAACCTCGCATTTTCCTAATGTGCATTAGAGTGTCTTTGTGTGTCAGTTGTTGTCGGAAGATTTCAGTGGCGAAGGCATAGTCACTGAACACTACCGGCTTCAGTTGATAGCAATCCACAATCACATCAGAACGCCCTCCTTCGTCGGTATTGTGTCGCACCGGCGAAGTAAAATAATAATAAAAATGGCTACTAAACCGAAGCTTCAGCACTGCTACGAGTATAAAAACAAAAGAACGTGCGAAAGCAGAGCTGCAAAATAATTAATTAAGCTTCACCTCCTGTCGTTTTTCCTACTATCCCTTTCCTATAGTTCCCAGCACAATGCTTCGCATGTGTAGGAGTCATCTCCTGAGTGCTGGTCCTAGATAAAAAAAAAAAATTAGAAACTTCTAGTCTATAATGAGAAACTGCTAGATAAAGTTCAGGAAACATCTAGAGCCAATAATGAGAAACTTCTAGCAGAGTTTCACGAAACATGTAGAGAGAATAATGAGAAGCTTCTAGCCAATAATGAGAATCTTCTAGCAGGAGTTCAGGAAACATCTATCGCCAATAATGGGAAACTTCTGGCAGAAGTTCAGGAAACATGTACAAAAAATAATGAGAAGCTTTTAACTAATAATGCGAAATTTTTGGTAGAATTTCAAGAAGTATACAGAATGAACGACGAGAACCATAAACACAAACGTTGATAGCATTGAAATTCGGGTTGATGAGCTAGAAACAAAAATGAGCATTCTCCAAATACAAACTTCACCAGTGCGGATCATACAGGAAGTTTCTAACAGAACAAAGGTTCCTTGTTTTGATGGCAGCTCAACATTTACAGTATTAAAATTTCAGTATGATACTGTTCAGAACATGAACTGACGGGTCCACGAATTAAAAGCTCCTGAACTAATCTTGGCGTTAGAAGGTAGTGCAGCAGCAGTTATATTATATTCTATTCTATATTTACCGGATGGAATTGCACGGAAGAGCACAGAAAGCCAATGAGTCACTGCAAGAACTTGCTATTGGAATCGAACGTATACGTACATTTCTGTACGAACATTTTTGCAGCAAATATGTTTGAGTATCCAGTAAAAAACTAACGGTAAAAACTATACAGCAGCTCGCTACGGGATAAAACTGCAACGGAAAGTAGAAACTAATAAAGCCTTCAGTTGCAAATTGATCTTAAATAGTGTAAATAGCAAGGTTCAGAAAGTACACACATCAAACATACAGCGTACTGTTCAAAAGCAACCAACACATCGCACCCTAAATACAAAAGCGGCACAACTCAAAATTCTCAAATTTTCAGGAGAGGCAAAAAACTGTTTATGCAAAAATGATTGTAATATTTAAAATAAAATTGGTTCCATTATGAAGAAGAAGTTACACATATTATGTGTAACAAAAGTAATCAGCACTTCTTGCGAACATTGACGCAACTAAAAATAGGTCTTTTTAGTCGATCGTGCGTAAGCAATGCAATTAACATAAAAACAGACATAACGGTATTTTTCCAGTTAAAGAAAACAGTGATGAGAAAGAAATTTTTGAAGTAGTTAGAGATGTGTACTGTGAATTATTTTACGGAAAAAAGTACATTTTGGAAAATTTTGAGTTGTGTCACTTTTGTATTTAGGGTGCGACATATTTTTATTTTCATAACATTTATGTGTGCTTCTAACTTTTGTTCGGTGACAAACACTATCATACATGTGTTTCGTTTTAATATTAAATTTTGTAAACGATCTTAATATAAATGCTCACTCTCCCTTTCCTATAGAAGTTAATACTAGTAGTAAGTAGTAGGCAAACATTGTCTGTCATTCATATTTACTTATGTATTTTGTGAAATAAAATAAAAAAATAAAAATAAAATAAAAAAATATTAACAAACATCGATATATAAATAAAAATATTTAAGCCAATATTTGGATAACTTTTCGTCATGGATGAGAAGTTCTAATTATGCTGGAATAATTTCCAGGACAACATTACCAGTGGTTTGCAAAGCCTTTATGATCGTGGAGATTTAGTAGACGTGACATTCGCCTTACGACATTGAAATTAGTACTGGCTCACAAAATTGTACTGGCCATTTGTAGCCCATACTTTCAAGAGATGTTCAGTAGGAATCCATGTAAACATCCCATAATTATATTGAAAAATGTATCCTACAATATTATGTGTGAACTCTTGGAGTTCATGTACCAAGGCATGTAATGTTCACTTCTCCTGTATAGTGAGAAGTTCTGATATATACGTAATTATCTAACACCTTAAGCACCATTAGAAACAATATATAAAATTGTTCTCAATGTGTACACAGCCAACATTTGTGGCTATGGTTTTCGGTAGTGGAATGAATCTTGAACCTCTTATTATTGATTCTTTGTTTACATTTATAATATAAATATATAGTAATATAATATTATATACACTTATACTAATAAGTGTCCAACTGCTGTCTCTTTCCTGGAATTCATCTCATCCCACAAATGATGCTGATGACTCTGATATTGAAGTCTCACCTTATCCAGTAGAATTAGGGACTAGGGGTGACTCAGACAACGACTTTTTTACAGAGGATGATGATGAGGTAGAAGTTTCTAGAAATGAAAAGGGGCATGACCTAGCAGAAGTTTGCCCTAGTGAGGAAGGCCATTTTTTTCGTACAAAGTATGGAACAAAGTGGAACAAAACTGCGCCACAGCTGCAATATATACGACAACAAAATATTTTTCGCGAAACCTGTTTGGTTGGTCCCAATCTAAACACTAAGCACTTGACCATCACTGAAACAATTTTTGCGCTAATGCACCCAACAATATTGTCATTTATTTGTCGTAACACTAATATAAGGCAAGGCTGTGTATGAAAATCTAAAAACTTCCAGAGCGGCGAGCCAGAATACAATGTAAGTAAATATCGTTTTCACTTTGGCATATTTTTAGAAAGATGCGTTAAAATGATTCATAGAAACTATGTATGGGATGACACAATATCTGATATAAAAAAAAAACCAAATATCATATTGTTTTACAACCAAACAAAAGGGCATTCGGCCTATGTAAAAAACATGTTTGCATTGAGCATAGTAAACAAAATGCAACCAATGCCTAAAAGACAAAACAATTTTTTTTAAAAATCAAATAAAATAAATTGAATTTCATACAAATAAACAAGTAATGTTAATTTATTTACAAATGTAAATAGTGCCATATTATAAAGAAATTTCTATAAAAAGCCCAAAAATGCATCTAAATTTAACTTTTTTTTAAATATATTTCCTATTTTTCCATAAAACATAAAAAATTAGTCACTGAGTCCAAAAAAGTCGAGATCGGATCACAAATATATTAGTTATTGCATTTTTAAAATCGATATATTTATATATGTAAATAGTTCCAGAGCTAGGGTTAAGAAGTTCACGTATTGTCCGATTAGAACACACTTCAAACACACCGGTTCGAGTGTAGCAATATTTTAAATTCGTGTATGTATGCGAAAACAAAGTATATGTACGATAGCCAGATTCAAGTCTGCCTATACATTATGTTGATGTACGTGTACGACAAGAAAAGTACATGAACGATATGAAGATTCTCAGATGAACGCTAATAATACGTACATTTATGTACGAACATTTTTGCAGGCAACTATGTTTGAGTATCCAGATAAAAACTAACGGTAGAAACTATACAGCAGCACGCTACGAGTTTCGAGTGTATCTATATTTTAAGCACATAAAAATTTGAGCAGTACCAAAAGGAAAAATCGGATAAACGTAAAACAAAACAACAGCAATTATTTCAAAAATTTTTATTTTTAAAATGAAAATATGTACATACAGTCTAAGAAAAGTCTAAATACACCCCCTTATTTTAGATTTTTAAGAAATTTGTAAAGAATTTTATGGAAAATTTTATTGTAACATTTAAGGCACCAATAAATAGTTTTGTTTTTAAATTAAAAATGTAATTCAAAAGTATCATAAAAACAAAAACAACAAAAACATATAAAACTCACAGGAAAAAAGTATACATACAGCAACAAAATTAAACATTAAGTTAACGTTTTTAATATAAAAACACAGGCCCAGGTCCACCCTGGGCATCAATTACTGCTTGAAGACGACGGGGCATCAAATTAAACAAAATTTCACTGTAGGTATAATATTTATTGGATCAAGCGCAGTGTTAGGTTTTATCCAAACCTTGGATCGACCATCATTTCCAAAAATGTTGTATTTACTTTCATCAGTAAATATAACGCGTTTCCAAAAATCCATATCCTTGTTTAGATGCGCCTTAGCAAACTCAAGTCGAAGTTTACGGTTTTTTGTTGAAAGTAATGGCTTTTTTCGTGCTACTCACATCGCATCTCGAAAGCTTTCTTGGTCTATTTTCAGTACTATTTGTCATTTTATAATTTCGGATAATATTTTTATTTATTTTTGAAATTTCTCCAAGAGATTTCCCTTCTTTCCGCAGATTAACCACTACATTTCTAACTGAAATCTCTATCTCTTTTCTTTTTTCCATTTTCGACGATTAAAGTTTAATTATTGTTTTCTTAAGATATCACTTTCTCAATTAAAATGAATATAGTGCTTGTAAAAGCAATTACAACAAAAAATAACGGTTGTTTTCCTGCTTTTGTTCTTAATTTTCCATTTACTACGTGGAGTTACCACACTGTATGTAGACTTTTTTCCTACGATTTTTTAACGTTTTTGTTATTACTGTGTTTACAGTATTTATGAATTGCATTTTTATTTTATAAATAAACTTACTTATTGGTGCCCTAAATATTGTCATACATGTTTTTTACATTTTCTTTACAAACTTCCTAAAACTCAAAAATTAGGACGTGTATTTAGACTTTTTTCTTAGACTGTATATAATTCATTGGCAGCAACAAAGAAAAAAATATGTATTATTTCATGACTTCGGTCTTGGTTTAATCGAAATTTGCTTCGGTGGTATGAAAGTTTTCATACCGAGCAATATTATATTTTCAACCATTTCTGCCATGGCATTGACGTCATTGTCAAGGAAGCAGAACTTCCAATTGAAATGCCAAAATAAATCGTTAAGCTCAGCCCAACGTGCCTTTTCAAAAATATATTTTAAGCGTTTCGTAGCTGGCCGTGAAACGTTAAGAAGTTCCGCAAACGAAAAGGGGGCAGAAATGGTGCAATGATCCGAATTTCTGAGAAGAGCGCTAATGTTCATTTCATACTTGTCAGGGTGTGAAGTGAGAAAAAGGTCGAGGGTGTTGTGTTGGTGCCCGTCAACACACGGAATATGTTTTAGTTCATTCACTAATTGTGCAAGGTGGTTGTGCGCTGCGAATAGCTCAACATATTGGCCTTCTGGAGTCGTATGGCTCGAATGGCGGAGCCACGATAAATTATGGACATTGAAAAAAATTCGGGATCATTCGTGCCATTGATTGCTGGCACTGGTACACAACTTCATTGGGTATATATGTATATTGCAAGGCCCCTTGAAGAATAAAGACGGATAGGAGGTGATACCCAGGTATGTGAAAATCCTGTGGATCAGCATCCTCAGACAGCTGGGTTTCACTTAAGGCGAAAACATCCGGCCGATAAAGACAAACGTGGGCATATACAGAGAAGAAATTTGCCCTTAAACCACGTATGTTGCGGAAGTCAATTCTGAAACGGCCTGCCATATTTTACGCAAGAAAAATCAAATCAATTATCTATTATTTATATTGTCGACACCAATGAACTAGTTGCCGCCTGAGAGATTGCTCGGTGATCAGTGCTACGCCTTCATCACCAAACAGTCCAACAGCAACTATCCCACTGGTATCCACAATATAAAAAATTTATATTTTACTTTTAATAGGTATATGCAGGAGTTTTTAGCACAATGACGGGAAAAAGAGCCATAAAACCCCTGATCCGGGCACTTTTACCCGAAGTGCCAACACTGGTCAATATTTTCGTTCGCCCGTCACTGGTATAGCGAATTTTATTTTTTGTCTTATTGTTTTGGTTGGAATTTTTTTTGTTGTTGTTGTTTTTAGCTGTGATAAATTTCATGTGAGATGGATGTCCTGAATAATAATTGAGTATTCGATTTGATGCCATAGATTTATGGTACCAATTTGTTATAATTTTTAAATTAGGTTTTTGATAAATTGTTGTATCTAAGTAATTTAATTGGTTATTTTCCTCAGTTTCCATTGTGAATTTAATATTATTATTATTATTATATTTATTTAATCTTAAGGAATATAATTCTAAGATTAAATTAGAAAAAAAGAGGAGCACTAGCAGCAGTGGCCATCAGCTCTATAAGTATTAGTGTAGTAAGTGTATTACTTAATTACAGTTTTGGATCATGTGCTATTGATTATAATATTGTTGGGCTATATTTGAAGTTTTGTTACTTTTATAAAATTGAATATTTTTCTGATATTGTCAACGGTTGGGTCCTTTAGGGTATCTAGAGGTGATGTATTGCCAAACAGTTTTGTTTTTTGTTCCGAGAATAATGGGCACTCTGTAAGGATGTGCTGGATTGAGAGTGAGGTGTTACAATGGTTACAAGATGGTTGTGGTGTTTTATTTAAAATCCATCCATGGGAAAATTGGGTGTGACCAAGGCGTAATCTGGAAAATGTTTTTATTTTATGTTTGTTAAGCGTCGTAGGATATACGGGGTGTTTGCAATGAGCAATAATATTTGAATAATGATGATGTGTGAATTCCTTTTGTTTCATTCTGTTCTTGTTGTAGTTGGCAATATATCGCTGGATGTCAATTTTTTCCACGGTATCATCCATTATTATGGGAGCATATGTAGCAAATTTTGCGGCTGAATCTGCTCTTTCATTTCCCCGGATGCCGATGTGACTGGGTATCCATAGGATTCTGACTTTGTCTTCATTGTCGATAAGTGCATCTCTTATTTTGATTATGGTGTTCCATTTGTTGTTGAAAGGGTTGTTTATGGCTTTGATAACCGAGAGACTGTCCGTGAACACTGCAGTTTTATGTTTGCTGGATAAAATTTTTTGAATAGCCCGGTAAATAGCGCACGCTTCTGCAGTGAAAACAGAGGATTGTTCGGTGAGGGTACCCAGAATGATGTTTGCTCCAGCTTCGTCTACTACCCCATAACCTGGTATATTAGCTACTGATTTACTGCCGTCTGTGTATATGATACGCCAATTGTTGGTTTTTAAATGAGTTAGCTCTTTGGACAGGTGACTGACATAGGCATTTGCTGGGGTGGACGCTTTGTTCAACCGTGAAAGCGAAAAGTTTAGTGAGCTGCTGTTGAATTTCCAAGGGGGTTTTCTAACATGCTTCCTAGTAAAGGAGAGGGGTATATGCAGTTCTTCGCGGAGGGATAATGATTGTGCTATTGCGGATGGTATTCGTTTCTCTTTTTTTGTTTTTGTAATTGATGCAATGTCTTTGTCTATGATTGAGTTAGTGCTGTTTAGTAGTTTCGGCAGCATTCTGCTTTTCGATTGGTATATTCTATCTTGTATTGATGGGAGGTTGGCTTCGAACAGTATGTTGTCGATGGGTGTTGTTCTGAATGCATAAACGCATGCTCTAGCGGCCTGGTGGTAAGCGGATTTTATGATGTTGATGTTGGTTTTACAGCTGTTTCCGTATATGAAAAGGCCGTAGTCTATTTTGCTTAATATAATGGTTTTAGTAAGGTAGGTTAATGTGTTTATATGCACAAAGCTTTTAGTTGAGAGATAACGTATAATGTTTGATCGGGATGTTATTGCGTTTTTGAGCTGTAATAGTTGATCTTTCCAATTGTACTTCCTTGAAAAAATTAGTCCTAGGATTCTTAGTCTTTCTACGTTTTCAATTGTAGAACCATCAAATTGGATGGTGTAGGTGTCGGAGTCACAATTGTGTTCCTGCATATGTGAAATTTCTTTGTTTTGTCTATAGAAATTTTCCCGCCGGAGTATTCATTCCATCTTTTTATGTCTTGAAGTACATTTTGTAGGACATTTTTGGTTTCTTTGTTATCGTTTTTCTTGCAGAGGATGTAAAGGTCGTCAGCATATAAGCAGTGTTCGATGTGGCAGTGTTTTTTAATTATTTTGCCAATTTCATTGAAAGCAATCTGGAATAGCACGACTGATAGGGGCGATCCCTGCGGAATGCCGTTGTCTAGTCTGAAGGATTTTGATGTGTGGCCGTTGACTCTCACCTTGAAACGTCTGTTCGATAAAAAGGATTTGACAAAGTTAAAAATTTTTGGACCGACACGCCATGTTTTCAATGCGCCCAAAATTACGTGGGATCCAACTCTATCAAATGCTCTCTCGAAGTCAATTGATAGAATTGTCACATGATTCCTGGCAGATAAAGCTCGTGTTGTGTAGAAATCAATATGAAGAAGTGCGTCAACGCATCCCTTGTTAGACTTGAAAGCTACTTGTTCCTTAGCTATAAGGTTTTTATTTTCTAAAAACCATGCAAGTCGAGTGGCTATAATCCGTTCAATGATTTTGGAGAGACATGGTAGGAGGGAAATGGGACGGTAGGATTTAATTGAAGACGGGTTATTGGATTTTGGTATAGGGACTACAAGCGATAGTTTCCAAGAGTGTGGTATAGTGCCAGATTTGAAAATGGTGTTATATAATTTTAATAAAAATCCCTTGCTGTTATGAGATAGAGCTTTGACCATTTGGTAGGGTATCTTGTCGTGACCTGGCGTTGTTCCTTTTACCTTGTTTAAACAGTGTGTTAATTCAGTCATAGTGATTGGGGCTTCAAGGCTTTGTGCTCTTTTATCGTGTGTGTTATTGGTAAATGGATTGAGAGTTTGTTTTGATGTAGTGAAAAGTGGAGGGAAGTTAGAGTCTGATGCATATTCTGCCCAGTTCTGTCCAAAATGGTTAGCAATTTCTGTTGGGTCTATTAAAGTATTGTATGGAGTTTCTATTGCTTTTATAATGTTAGATGGGCCCTTGCGAGTGATTTTGCCAATTTTGTTCCAAATTTCTGAAGTGGTGCTGTTTCTGTTTATTGACTTTGTGAATTCCTCGAAGCTGGAGCGTTTTGCAAGTTTTACTTCCCTACGAAATTTAGCATTTGCCCTTTTGTATAATATTAGGTTTTCCTGTACAGGGTTGGCTTTAAAACGTTGCCAGCGTTTCATTTTGAGGTTCCGAATGGTTGCTAAAGATGGGCTCCACCATGGGACTGGAATATATTCTTTTTTTGTACCCTGCTTAGATCGCGGGATGTGGTTGTTAGCTGCAATGCGTATAGATTTGGTGATGACTGCCGCATCTTTGTTGCTTGAGGAGGAGGGTTGGTGTTTTTGGATTTCGATGTTTGCTCTGTGAGTATAGTTTTTCCAATCGGCCAGGTGGAGTAGGTAATTATTAGTTTTCATTGGTTTACATGTCGCTTCAGATAATTTTATAGATATCTTAATTGGAAAGTGGTCACTGCTATTTAAGTCGTCAAGAGTGGACCATGAGATCAAGGGGAGTAGGTTTATTGAGCAGAGTGAAATATCTATGTTAGTGAAGGTGTTGTGGGTTGAGAGGTGAGTGGGACTGCTGTCATTTAATATGCACAGACCAGTTTGGAGTATTATGTTCTCCAGCAAGATGCCTCTATTGTTGTTGGTCACGTCACCCCACATGGTGTTCCACCCGTTAAAGTCCCCAATAACAAGTAATGGTGTGTTGAATGAAGAGATAATATTGGTAATTTCGCTGGGACGTATGTCTTGGTTGGGTGGTATATAAAAGGAGAGGATGGTGAATTTTATATTTAGGTTTATTTCGACTGCTACGATTTGGTATTCGGAGTTAATCGGTAAGAATCTGTGCGGTATATTTGATTTAATGAAGTTTCCAACTCCTTGTTTTTGTGAGGTATTTTGTGATGAGTTGATGAAATGACCGTTGAAGTTTTTGGGTGGTATTGGGTTGAAACTGCAGGGGCAATGAGTTTCCTGTAACGATATCAAGCTAGGATCCATTTCCTTAATGAGTAGTTGGAGATTATGGTAGTTATTATTGAAGCCGTTGATATTCCATTGTAAGATAACAAATTCCATTATGTTCCGTGCAGTAAAACATGTAGACTTTGTTAATTTGGAAATGGATGATGGGAGACTAAGAGTTGTTGTATTCGCAAATGCTCCTACGTTGGAGAGGGTCCCATCGTAATCTCGTCGAGGGATTCCTCGTCAAGAGATGGGATGTAATAATTGTTGTTGCTTATTAGTGATTGAGTTAAATGTGAAATTGGTGAGTTAGGTGTATTCATGTTTGTATTGTTACTTAAAAGTTTGTTATTGTTGTTAATAGCTGTTGTTATTTCTTGTGATTTTATTTCAGTTTTAGTGTTGTTGCTAGATGATGTTGTGTCTTCTTGTGATTTTTTGTCGATCGTCGGTGACAAAGTATTATTTCTGTTTTGTGTTATTTTCTTGGGGTCTTGTATGTGTGAGTGTTCGTGTGTGATATGCGGGGATTTATTGAATAGTTTTGTCGTTGTTGTTGATTGTTCACTGTTACTTTTTGATGATATTGTTTTGTTTACGGTAGTATTAAACGGGTTATGTACACGGTTTGGAAGATGATTAGATACAGTGGAGGCATAAGTGTTGATGGAGGGTTGAAGGGGGTTTTTTTCTTTGTATTCGCGGCGAGCTTCGCCCATGCTACAGTAGTTGATAGTCTTAAGTTTCAGTATCTCTTTCATTTGTAGGTATCTTGGGCAGTTGTTGTCTGTTGAAGAGTGTTCGCCTGCACAATTCGTGCAAAAAGTGCGAGTGCATTCTGCATCCCCATGAGGAGGAAGGTTGCATGTAGGGCATGTAGCATTTCCTTTACATCTGTTTTTGGTATGGCCCAATTTTGAACATGTTTTACATCTCATCGGGTTAGGGATGTAATGATCAACCTTGCATTTATACCAAGCAACGTCTACTGATGCTGGTAACCTGTGGAGGTCAAAGGTGACTATCATTTTGCCCGATGGAATGCGTGTTTTGCCGTCTTCACTTGGTTTAGTAAATTTATATATGTCGGTAACGCCCTGGTCTTTCATCTCCTGTATTATTTCTTGTTCTGGGACGTTCACTAGACAGGGAGCATATATAACACCCTTAACTGAGTTTAGACTGTTGTGAAGTGTACATGAAATTTGGCATATGTTCGATAGTGTTTTGGCTTTCAAAAATCTTTCAGCTACGCGTGTGCTACGCGTGAGTATTAAGATGTTGCCGTCTCGTAGTAAAGTGATTGAGGATAATTCAGAACTGATGCTCTCCAAGCCTTTTTTAATTGCAAATGGGCTAATGTTTGATAGTTGGTTTTTCGGGTCAGTAGATGAGATTATCACGTATTTTGGATTGTTTCTATTGTTGTGGTAAATTGTAGAAGTGTCTGCGTTTGGTTTTGGTTTTTTCGGTGGGTTGTCTATATAATCCCCCAACACAGAGAACCTGTTATTGGAGAATTTGTCCGGTGGGCCCGGAGCCATGTTGTCCAAAAAGTTAAATGGAGTTCTTCTCCTTTTATATAACTGTTTGTTAATATTTATTAGTGTAATAAGTTAAATCAGTAAGAGGGAAAGCAAAAAGAAAAAACACGCGGTTTTATCAAAAGTTGAAAGAAGAAACAAAAGTTAACGGGAAAGCACTAAGCGAATATGTTACAGAAAAGAATTCACAGAATAACCGTTCGCTTCGAATGCCAGACGATGACTGTGAATTTAATATTTTTCATCATATTCATTAAGTTTTTTTTAAAACTTGTATCTTATCTGTAGGAATTGCAGTAATATGATCATCAACGTATGAGTACCAAAATAAAGGAACAAAATCCAAGTTTTTCATAATTTCATCAATAACATTCTCAAGTACTCTTTCCACTAAAATTGGTGCCAAACTAGAAACCATAAAGAGGCCAGTTTTCATGAGAATTATCTTTTTATCATAACAAAAATAATTACATTCGTTAAGGCAAAAACTTAGTAAGTCCATAAACAATTCTTTAGGAATACTAGTATTTTTACTAATATAATGATTAAAATCTCTTGCTATAATTTTCAAAGCAATGTTGAAATGTTCGTAAAACAATTAACAACGTCATAGGACACTAGTTTAAAACCATGTGGGATATTTGTATGTATAATTTTTTTAACAAATTGTTTAGAATTAGTGACTGAGTATTTAGATTTAAATGATTTTCTCAATATTGTAGCTAAAAAACGAGATAAATTATATGCCACAGATTTTATGGTTGATACAATTGGTCGGATTGGTCGATTTTCTTTATGTATTTTTAAAAGCTTATATATTCTTGGTGGAATGGATGTGTAATTTATTAAAAAATTTTTTAGCTTAATGTGATAAATTTTTTATTTGGATCATCTTTATTATACAACCTTTTAATTAATCTATTATGTTTTAATTCTAATGATGAAGTCGGATCAGAGCTTAATTCTTGAAAAATTTCTTTGTCACTTAGAAATTTGTTCATTTTTTTTTTGTTGATACTCTGATTTTTTGGCAATAATTGTAATGTTTCCTTTATCACTATGTGATACATAAATATCAGAGTGTTCTTTAAGAAATTTTGCTGCGATTTTAGTAGCTTTAATTAAAAATCTTTGAATACGATTAAGTGGTTTTACTTTTTTTAAATGATATGTAATTATGTATGTTAGATTCGCACGCATCACTTTTCTTGCATCTTCATTAGTAAATCGTGTTGCAATAAATTCAATATCCGCTATCAAATCAAATATAGGTAACTTTTCAATTGGTAATGTAAATTTTTGTCCTAAACCAAGTTAAACCATCATTTCTTTTGGTATTTCAATATCAGAAACGTTTTTTATGAATGAGCTATCATATTTAATATCACTGAGTGGATGTTGTTCTTCTTTAAGTCTTAATAATTTTGAGTGTAATCTGTTATTATTGATTTTTAATAATTTTTGATAAATATTAATGTTATGAATGGTGTTATTAATATCTACTAATTCTTGAAATTCTTTTTCAAGTTGTTTTATCAAATAATTGCAATCATATTTTTCAGCATTTAACATTCTTATGTTCATATTACTGACAGCATTTTTAATAATTTGTATTGCCTTTTTGCATTACGAATTTAAATTTTTTGTTTGCTAAAAATTTCATAAGAAAGGTATTTAGTTTGTCACATAAGTTTTTTGGTTTGAAAATCTAGAAATAATTAAGAAGATTCTAAGTAAAAATAATTTTGTTAAAAAAAACAAAAAACAAACCATGATTAATTTAAAAGCAACTCAATTAAGTTATGATTATCTCTCAAATAAAGAAACAACTGCATCTAATATTAATGAAACATCTTTATCAAATGTTAATTATGCTTCAATCACTTATGTTCCTAATTTAACTGAAAAATTATCTAAATCATGTCAATATTTTACACCAAATATTCAACTTGCAATGAAACCAACATTAAAACTTAATGATAAATTTTTTAAAAATCTAAAAAACCCCCTTGAAAAAGGACAAAAATCTAATGTTGTATACAAAATACAATGTAAAAATTGTGATGCACTTTATATTGGAGAAACAAAACAAAAATTAAAGAAACGACTAAAGCAACATGAATATGATTGTAACAATTCATTAAAAGTAAATACAAATGTTAATATAACAGCATTGGCCAAACATGCATGATCTAATAAACATGAATTTGATTTTGAAAATGCAAAAATCTTAAGAACTGAGGAAAACAAATTGAAGTTACAAATACATGCAGTCAACCAAATAGTTAAACATGAACAATTTGCTTGCAAGTGATAAAAAAGATTATATAAATACATATTGTAATTTGATTTCTACTTTTAAAACAAACTAATATTAAATTTGATTTATATGTTATTTTTTTTTAATCAAATATATATATTTTTCAAATCATTCAGTCAATTTTGATAACATAAATTGTTAAAAATTTTATTATAATTATTAAATAAAAATTATTTTATAGATCCTGAAGATGAACCTTATGGTTCGAAATATGTATATAGATCAATGTGAAATAAAGTATTTTATTTCAATGACTCGTATAGAGGCAATACAATATTAACACTAATAAAAATATGTGTTGCTTGCTTTTGAACAGTACGCTGTATGTTTGATATGTGTACTTTCTGAACCTTGCTATACACACTCGAGCGTCGCACTCTATCATCAGACCCGATATAGTTTTTTTGTTTTTTTTTTGTCTTGGACCGGCACTCAGGGGATGACCCCTACACATGCGATGCATTGTGCTGGAACTAGGAAATTAGGTTATGGGAAGGAGGATAGAGGGAGTGTTGTTTATTGACATTTGATTTAAATCTTCCCAACCTAAAAGTGACAGGAAACACCTCTGCGGGTAGTCTATTCCACATTCGTGCCGTTCGGCCAAAAAACGAATTTTCCCTGTAATGCGCAGTGCGAGTCGCCGTCAAATCGACCACAAATGGATGCGCTCTTAATGATGATCGCGTCGTGCGCGCGAATACCCGGGTTTCGGGAACAAGTTCCCTGATTTCATTAGAACACCTCCCATTATAGTAACGATAGAACAACGAAACGCACCCCACGTTGCGACGATGCTCAAGAGAGTCAATAGAGTTGGCTACCCTACTGTCTCCTATGAGTTTCTTCGCCCTTTCTTGTACACGGTCGAGTAACTTCAAAATAGTCTTTGAAGCACCGGCCCACACATGAGAGTTGTATTCCATTTTCGGTCGGATGTAGGCGGTATAAATAGTGAGGAGATCAGATGGGGTGAAGTATGTCTTACACCGCCTCAAAAAGCCCAGGCACTTGAATGCTTCCTTTGAGACCCGAAAAATGTGCTCAGTCCATCGGACATCACACTGAATTTTCATGCCAAGAACATCAAGAGCTTCTGATTCCTCAATGTTTATGCCTGTTTATTCGTGCATACGGCGGTGTGTTAGCATGCAGCATTGGGTCTTTTGGGAATTGAAATCGACCCTGTTCGCGTAACCCCATTCCAATATTCTCGTGAGGTCACCTGTTAGCGAATAATTCATATTCTGCCGCGTCGCCGCGATCATAGTTGATGTCGGCCTACGATCAAATGAATATGAATGGCAGATACTGCTGTCATCTGCGAAAGAGTGGATAGGGTTTGAGGTATGACATAGGAGGTCATTAAGAAAAATAAGAAATAGGGTAGGAGAAAGAATGGAGCCTTGTGGTACCCCTGAATTGATCTTGAACTCGTTAGATGAGATCCCGTCTATAACAACTCTTATAGCGCGATCCCTGAGAAAGCTCGATATAAATCAAGAGAAGATATCGCCGACACCAAAAGCAATAAGTTTGGACAAGAGTGCTCCATGCAACACTCTGTCAAATGCTTTTGAAATATCTAGAGCCACTACCTTACTTTCGCCAAAATGGTGGATGGATCGACACCATTTTTCCGAGAGGAAGGCTAATAAATCACCCGTGGAACGTCCTCCACGGAAGCCATATTGCCGGTCGTTAAGTAAGCTATTGGACTCCAGATATTTCATAAGATGGAAATTTAGCATATTCTCCATTACTTTAGAAATGGCAGAGCATATTGCGATTGGCCGATAATTTTCAGGGTTGCTTGCCTCTCCCTTCTTGGGGATCGGCGTAACATTTGCAACTGTCCAGCACGACGGAAATTCACCTGCATGATATAGGGTGCTGAAAAGGATTGCCAGAAGACGCGATAACGTCGAAGAGCACTGCTTCAAGACCAGTGCCGGAATTCCATCCGGGCCAGGAGACTTATTTATGTTAAGGTCCGATAAAACCCTTTTTACTGCACGAGCCCGAAAGTATATCTTTGGCATAGTTACGGATACACGCTCGGATGCGGGCAGTGGTTGATTGCTTTCCGGCAGGTGAGAATTACCTGCAAACATTTCAGCAAGGAGGTTAGCCTTTTCAACCGGGTCAGTGAATATTCGATCAGCCTTTAAAAGAGACGGAATAGAAGAACTAGCATTTCCCCTAACTCTTTTAACGAATGACCAAAAGCTTTTACTTCCCCGTGGGGCAGTAAGAACTTTAGCTCGTACAAAGCTTTTGCACGTCTTAGCACTTTGGCACACGAAGATCTCGCCCTTTTGCGCATCATATCAGTATCTGCGTTTTTATCATTCCGCCAGACACTAAATGCTTCCTCTCTGGATCTGACTGCAAGTCTGCACGTCTGATTAAACCAAGACTTTGGTCTAGGCCTAATCGAAATTTGCTTCGATGGTATGAACGTTTTCATACCAAGCAATATTATGTTTTGGACCATTTTAGCCATGGCATTGACATCATTGTCTAGGAAGCAGAGCCTCCAATTGAAATGCCGAAAGAAATCGTTGAGCTCTGCCCAACGTGCCTTTTCGTAAATATATTTCGAACGTTTCGTAGCTGGCGGTGAAACGCCTCGAAGTTCCGCAAACGAAAAGGAGGCAAAAATGGTGCAATGATCCGAATTACCGAGAGGTGCGCTAATGTTCATTTCATACTTTTCAGGGTGTGAAGTGAGAAATAGGTCGAGGGTGTTGTGTTGGTGCCCGTCAATACATGAAATATGTGTTGGTTCATTCACTAATTGCGCAAGGTGATTGTGCGCTGCGAATAGCTCAGCATATTGGCCTTCTGGAGTTGTATTGCTCGAATGGCGGAGCCACGATAAATTATGGACATTGAAATCACCAGCAATAACGATTTCACTGTTCGGGTAATTTTCGAGGATCCCCGATATAATGTCGGAAAGGGCATCGAAGTTCTGTATAGTTTTCTCCCTTTCCGTGTTTGGGCTTCTGTAAAGAAACCCGAAATGCAGAAGATGTGCCCTGATTTTGAATTTAACCCAAAGACAGCTAAATTCGGGATCATGCGTGTCTAAAGATTGCTGGCACTGGTCCACAACTTCATTGCGTATATAAATTGCAAGGCCCCTGTGTAGATAGAAAAGACATAGGAGGTGATACCCAGGTATGTGAAAATCGTGTGGTTCAGCATCCTCAGACACCTGGGTTTCACTTAAGGCGAAAACATCCGGCCGATGGAGACAAACGTGAGCATAGACAGAGAAGAAATTTGCCCTTAGACCACGTATGTTGCAGAAGTCAATTCTAAATCGGCCTGTCATGATTAACGCGAGAAAACCTAAATAAAATGTCTATCTTTTGTATTGTAGTTGCACTGACCTAATCGCTGCTTGAACGACTGCCGGTGATCAGTGTTACTCCTTCATCACCAAACAGTCTAGCAGTAACCAACACAATGGCACCAACAATGCAAAAGATTTAGTCGGGTATGGTAGAGGGAATTAGCACAATGCCACGAAAAAGGCCATGAAAGATCTCATCCGGTCACCGTGACCCGAAGTGACAACAGTGTTTGGTGGTGTCAACACTGTCCAATATCGGTCGCCCGTCACTGGTATAACGGTTTTCCCTTTTTTTGTTTTTTTTTCTCCTAATTATTTCACTGTTCAATTGTTATTGTTTGTTGTATTTTATTTAAGTTTATTGATTTTTGTTATTTGTTGGTGTACATAAGTAAGTTATTTAAGATCTTTTTTTTTAAGTTTATTTGTATGTCCCAATTGAGAGGCGAGTTCGGTGAACAGTTTATTTCACGTTTGGGGCCGGTCAATTGGCCGCCTAGATCGTATGATTTAACGACTTTAGACTGTTTTTGTGGATAGTCAAGAAGTTATTCGTAAGATACCGGCCGATATGTTAGAGAGAGTATGCCAAAATTGGACCCAACGTAAGAACCATTTCAGGTGTAGCCGCGGTTTAACATTTACATGAAATAATCGTTTTTTATAGACTCAAATACAGATTTCATACATTTCTCTAAATTTTATGTATCTTTTTTTCAATCAAATCCGAAAGCTCTTCAAAAATCACCGTTTGTTTTATTATATTTTATTTGATTAATTAAGAAAAATTGTTTTATATTTTAAGTAATAGTATAGTTTTCTAATAATTTTGCCAAAAACTTGATAATTTTATTACGGGCTTCGACTAACTGTGGCGGATCGGATTTTATAGGTTCGTACATATTGGCACAGTGCGCGGTACCTGAAAATAAAAAAACCTAATTATAAAACCATTTTCAATTTCAATTTAATTTAGCTAATTATGTACATACATATGTATGTATGTATAGGAGCATGGTGCAATTATATGGTGGTAGCGTAAGGAGTTATTGTATAACGACGGAAGAACAATCTGTCAAAAATTCATTATTTTTTTCTTGTTAGCACTGTATAAGGAATACACGCAAATTTTGAAAAACCAATATCGCTTAAAACAGGTGTTCTGACAAAAGAAAACACGTGAATTTCGGCGTATTCAAACCGCTAGTAAATAAACAGCTGTCTATTACGTCTAACTCAAAATTAAAGTATAAAATTATCCGTAGTACTTACGTTACCACCTTGTTATTATTTAGGCTTGATAGCATTTTTCATTACTGACACTGCAATCGCCGACCGCAGTATGCAATAATCAATCAAAAACTGATTTTCAATAGATACGTACGAGTACATGAGTGTGTAGTAATTTATGTATGTATATCATTGCCTTAATATGGGAGAGGCTCTAATTCTCTAAGAAACGTTCAATCGGAGCACACCAATGAAAATATCTATTTGAAATCAAAATATTAAAACTAAAATTTGTATATTTATCTTACCTTCAATGTATATGGCAGGAGTATTGGTATCTTTTGTACTTATCAACCCCAATGCATGCCAAGGATCAATAGAACCATGAACATACAAAACACTTGTGGTAGAAGGTTTTAAGCCACCATAGTATTTGTTAGTTTCGGCAACCGCTGAATTTAAATAGGTAACGTCCATACTTAAAAAAATAAAAAGTTATTATTTATTTGAAATTAGTTTAACTGAAAATTTTAATCATAGGGGTATTATGGCAACCGAACTCTAGTTGCGTTTTCAGGTCTTAAAAACGGTAATATTATATATGGTGACACATTATAATTTTAATTTCAGTCTTCGGTTGCCAACTTGCTACCCAACTACTCATTAATTTTAATACTTTTTCATACTTTTTCCCATAAATGTCCATACACTGCTTGATAAAAAAATCCACATTGAAACGATCACCAAAAGTATCTGAGCTATTTTCAGCAGTTTGATAAAAGCCAAACTCATTACATGTTTGCCAAGTCCATTGGCGCATACCACTGGCAACTTCCGACGACCAGGACACATTCTGCATTTCGTTTATCATTTTTCCATATTTATAATCAAGGCAGTCTTCTTTAGACTCATGTAGAATCATATTGTTCACGACAGCCAAGCGCTCTACTGGAGTGCCCATTAATGTGTTTAACATTACATCGCACACTTCATCAATGGTAATGGTGGCATGAGGGCTATTATCTTTATTGTATTGCACTATGCCTGCAAAATTACTGGCAATGTTTTCAAAGAAATTTGCTATGTCTGATGTGTTTTCGACGGAATCCTTAATCGGTGTGCAAGTTCTGTAATATATGTATTCCAGAAATTGTAAACTGTATACAAAAACCACACTACATTATTAAGAACATACTTGAATTTTGCGTCCAAATTACGCTGGCCAATTATATGTTTCATTAGAATGTCCACTTGAGTAAAAGCTTTACTAATGACATCTACACATTCTGGTTTGTAATTCTTCAAAGAATCTCTTACCACAGAAAAATATTCTGCCGAAAAAATTTGGTAAATTAAATTGTGGAAAGAATTTATTATTTAAAGAATTTTCAGTTTTTACCGGTGAAATCCACCTTAGCCAATAGTGGTCCACTTGAGCTTATAGATCCATATATTAAGTTGCCATACTTTTCTCTCGCCCAAGCAGCTAAAGAACCTGGATAAGAACCACCAAATGCTATCCATTTTTGTGTTGGTTCCAAGTTATATCGTTTTTTCATTGCGAAAATAAAGGATGCTAAATCTGCTAATGCTTGTTTAGATGTCAAATATTGTAAATTCGGGGTAGATAAATCGCTGTTGTTAGATGGAAACCAGCATTAGTTAAACGATTTTTCGCAGAAAAAAATTTCAATTAAAAAAAATTAAAATAAGTAATGAAAATATTCCACACGCAAATAACGGGAATTAATTTCATGTGAGCAAAATTTCTATTGTTGAAATAATTCAAAAAATATGGTGATACAATATTTAGACGGCAAAAAACCTTTAAGATAAGATAAGTCTGTTTATCCGGGATTCAGGGTGGTTTGGCACCGATTGGATAAGACGATGACCGATACCGCCAAGGCAACACAACAGAACCATGGAGGATCCAAGTGGGCTGATCATTTGGAGTTTGCAGCCCACTAAGTGAAACATACATGACCTTAATCAACAATTAAAAAAATTTCTTTCAAAACACTTCATACAGTTCAAAATCGTCCGTTCTGTTTTACGAGAAGTTACACTCAGGCAGATTGCCTACTATGTACTAGTAGGATGACGGACAGGTGGTGAAGAGATACACAGTGGAAAGCTTCATCATATTTGCATATTTTTTATTTATAGCAGTTTTGCAGCGCCTGTAATGTCAGGGAGACGTATTCAATTTTTGAAGCTGTGTTTTAGTAGCCATTTTGATTTATTCTTTTAATTCGCCGATTCTACACAATATCTATGAATGTGGCCGCTCTAATGTGCCTGCAGGCAAAATAATGCACATCAGAACAATTCGAAGTATTTTTATGACTTTGTAGTGGGGTCGAACCTAGAACATTTGATTTTATAAACAACGTGCTAACTAACTCAGCCACCGCCACCCCCTTCGGAGCAAGTTTTGATTCAAATGCATTTTTTTATGAAAATCCGAAGTTTCCTACTACGTTTTGGTAGTACGAGGCTCTTCGGCCGTTGTCTTGTAGAAAGACACGTTTGCTGATAATCTTCACAGTTAATTTTGGAAATTTCCCTTTTAAATTATATTCACGGTGCCCAATTTATAGTAAAAAATGATTAAACCATGCTAAATAGTATAATTTCTATAAATAAAATAATTAAAAAAAAAGTTTATTATAACTTTATACAAATACAGTAGAATCTCGAAAACGTTTTCTCGCGTAAAAGTTAATAGCTCAGGTAATTAACGAAATTTTAGTTTCCACGTGGCCGCTCTAAAAACAAAACAAAATGAAATAATGATAACAATATATTTACTTTGACGATATACGTTGAGAAGTTATATTATTGATGCCAAGGTAGCTGAAAATGTTAACACCAGCCTTTGGAACAAGTTTCAAATTACGGAAGATAAGGGCGATTTCGAAGTGTTCGATAATGATACCGACCATTAACCAAAAGTGATCTTCACGAATGCTGTTGAAAGATATCAATATCTTGAAAATAATAGAGGTGCACCTAACGGTAGACCTAGTCAGGAGCTATAATATAAAAAAACAAAAAACCGTCTATACATCTGGTTAACACTACTCTGCAAAATTAATGTATATTGATGAAAATGGTCAAGAGTGACTGCGAACTGCAAACCAGTCGAATTGAGAATTACGAAATACACAAATAAAATAAATTAAATAGCTTCTTTTAAAAAATTTTCTTTATACAACCAACCAATGATTTGGTTTGTATATTTCTTAATTCTCCAAAATTTCTTGGAAATTCGTATATAAAGACTAGAATTTCGGAAATTTGGTTAAAGGTGTACTGACGATTTCGGTATTAGCTAAACGATATAACAAATATAGATAAATAATCGTAATTATTAATTTACGTTTATATAATTAATAATATATGTACGAGTATATATTGTATTTTGTCCGAAGACATTCAATAAAATGTTTCCAAAAAGCTAAAATACTCTCACATGTTTATATAAGAATTCGCTAAACTATTTGAGAATTCCCTATTATTTTACGGTACCAAAAACAAAAATCAACTGATTAACTCATTTAATAACTAAAAAATTATTTTCTATTTATTTTACTGTACCACTCAACGTTCGGAATGCCTTCAACAGCCTACGATGGGCTGATGTTCTAGAGGCGCTACGGGGGAGGTTCCGTATTCCCGGATACTTGTTTAGAATTTTCCGTAGTTATCTGGACGATCGCGTGCTATTGTACGATACGCCGACGGGGCGGAGGAGCAGGACGATTACGTCCGGCGCGGCCCAGGGATCTGTGCTGGGCCCGGACCTATGGAATCTGACCTACGATGGGATCTTTGGGGTGGAAATGCCCGAGGATGCTCAGCTCGTGGGATACGCGGATGATATACCGGCGGTGATCTTGGCGCGGGATATGGATGACGCCAGGGGGAAGCTGAACCGGGTGATGATTAGGACCCGGATGTGGGTTGAGGACCACGGCTTGGAATTGGCCGGGGAGAAGACCGAGGTGATGTTGATGACGCGGACACACATACTTCTCGGCGTCGGCATACGGATAGGGGATGTGTCTCTGGTTACCCAGAGTGCGATAAGGTATTTGGGCGTCAGACTCGACTGTAGGCTGACTTACTGAGCCCAAATACGGCATGTGGCGACTAAGGCGGCGAAGATGACTGGCATGTTGAGCATACTCATGGCGAATATCGGAGGCCCGACACAGAGCAAGAGGAGGCTGATTATGGCGGTCACGAAGTCGATCTTGCTGCATGGGAGCAAGATTTGGGGAAATGTACTGGGTGAGAGAACCAAACGCAGGGTGCCAGAGGCGGTACAGCGGACGGCGGCCCTTAGGGTTGCTTCAGCTTACCCCACGGTCTCGGGCGCTGCGGTCCTGGTGATATGTGGGGAAATACCCATAGACCTCTTGGCGCGCGAGCGGTGGGAGGCTTGGAACTCGAGGGGGGAGGGCCCTGTTGTTGGTGCTATTGGCCTGAGACCCCAAACTGTCCGGCGATGGCAGGACAGGTGGACCGCAGAAACGGTCGGCAGGTGGACGGCGAGGCTCATTCCCTGCGTGGAAGTATGGATTCGGAGGAAATTTGGGGAAGTAAACTACTTCCTGACACAATTCCTCTCGGGCCACGGATACTTCCGAAAGTACCTGTACCGGATGGGCAGGGCAGATGGTCCCGACTGCATTTACTGTGGTATTACGGATGATGATGCAGAACACACTTTCTTCGACTGCACCAGGTGGCACACTGAGAGAGGTGCAATGGCGCAGCGGGTTGGCGGGTTCGCTCCTGCCACCGTGATAGGAAGGATGCTCGATTGCGAGGACAATTGGGACGCTGTGCCGCAGTACGTGGGATACTTCTGCAGAGGAAGAAGAGGGACCTCGATGCGCTGCTGCATAGCGGGGCCCCCTCTGACGGGGACCAGGCGATACGGCCCGGGGCCATGGCGCCGGCTGCGGACTTGGCGGACTCAGACGTGGGTGAGTGAGAGTGGTCCTGATTGGGACGTGGCTCTGGCCCTTCCCGAAGTAATGCGGAAAGCGGTCCCGGGGAGGAATCTACCCAGAGGAAGAGGAGGGAATTTTTTTGTGGCAATACCACTCGACGCAGATAACGACGGTCTCTGTAAGTGCGAAGGCATTTTCAACCCTACCTCACACGCCAAAAAAAAAAATTTATTTCACTGTATCAAAAATTTTTGTAAGCAACTGAAAATCAGTGTTAATGTGTTAATTGTGTAGAATTTTAAATGTTTATTCGTGTAATAATTTCGTAATGCCAATTTACCAAAACTTCACAATGGTACGAAGCTTCCTGTGGAAAAGTTATAAATTTCACATGTTTATACAAGAACTCCCAAAAAATATTTAAAAATTACGAAATATACAAATAAAACAAACCAAATAACTTCTTTAAAAATTTTCTTTATACAACAAATATTTTATTATTTGATTTAAATCTATTAAATTTTTGTAAACCTTTCTTGTAAGAAGCTATAATTCAACCATTTCCTCCAACGTAAAATATCTTTCCAAATTTTTCACAATTACTTCCCTAGTTATAGGTATTATTTTTTCATGTTTTTTCTTTTCAAGAACCAAAAAATTTTGTTACAAAATTTTTTGATATTTTTCAAAAAGTTATTTTTGTATTTTAAATTTTATATCATTTATTTCCCGATGATGTTACCAAACAGTTAACGAAATATTGAAAATAAATACAAAGAATAACGACCTCGATTAAATATAAATAATTAAATATTTTGTTTTATTATAAAATTAATTCGTATCATTAAGAAGTTAAATATATTATCTCCGACAAAATTAGCTGTATTCAAAATACATAATTAAAAATCAGTTCTTCTTACTTTAAAATAAATGAAAAAACAATTAGGTGTTATGAAATTTGGGAGTCAAAATATTCACATTCAAAAATAATTGAAAAATCCATTGATTTAAACGAAATGTGGGCAGTCCAGTTTTTATGTTTATACAATAACGCAGACAAAATATTTGAGAAAATTTAATTTATATAAATTTAAATATACAAAAAATTTATACACACCAAAAATTTTTTGTTTGGTTTAAATTCATTTAATTTTTTTTAGTAAATAAAACAAGAGTTAATCATCGCAATTCATTTGGACTTGCGTTGAATAAATCAAAAAGAACGTAATAAATAATCTTTTGTCTTTCATTTTGAAATTTCAACCGAAAAGTTGCTTTTGTTGTGCACAATAGTTTTATAACTCACATTGTTGGCCTAGATTTTCCATAGAAACGATGTTCCAATTGAAAGCATAATGCACCAAAATGTTCAGCATAATGTATCCAAGCACCTTCATGCATCCACT
Organism: Dexiosoma caninum; assembly: GCA_963924685.1. Taxonomy (NCBI): domain Eukaryota; kingdom Metazoa; phylum Arthropoda; class Insecta; order Diptera; family Tachinidae; genus Dexiosoma; species Dexiosoma caninum. The sequence goes on from OZ004729.1 coordinate 61,214,788, forward strand.
TTTTGGCGGCTTCAGCCTCACCTCCAATCATTATAAATATGGGTGCAGTTGTGTCATTGCGATAGAACACATCATTGATAAAATATCGTTGTTTCCATGTGGCGGGGTTGTTATCGTCGAAATGGTCTAAGCGTTGTTCAAACCACAAGTCAACAATTTCATTGGCACTTTGCACTGAAGAAATTTTACTAGGTTCGCCAAGGAAACCATACCAATATCTTCCAAAGTGATAATTTTTATTTAAAGCAGCTACTTCAATCTTATCAGTTTGCAATAATCCAAGGAAGACGTATATAACAAGGAGTAGCGTACAGTTTATATTAAGAAGCGCCGATACATTCATTGTTATTTGTTTGATTATTTGTCTGATTATTTATTTGTATCTCTGCAACCCGAGAAGTATGTATGTATGTATGTACATATTTAACACATATTAATAAATAATAATTTCATGAAACTGATATGTCCATAAATATGTATATAAAATTAATAACAAATTCATTATTTAATATATTTACTTATGCATTTACAGATACAAAATTTATAATTACAATTTGATTTATAAATTATTTTTTTAAATAAATCTATTAAAAACTTACAGCAGAAGCGATTTGAATTATGTATGGGAATATACATACATACAAACATATAGGGATTAATAAAAGAATTAGGATTTAAAAAATAGAAAATCACAACCGTTCACTTAGCTGGAATAAGCACGAATAAGATTATCTGTTCTTGTCTTTAGCGACGTACTAGAGCCTCAGTAGAATATGCAACAACAAAGATAGAAAAACAAATCTATCGTAGTAATTATAGGGTGTCCCACTCTTAACGCAAGATATAAATTTCCACTATTCTGACAGTAGAAAAAATTTTTTCACAGAAGATAGTTTAATGTTAGTAAAAATAGATATATAAAGATGTGTTCTTCAAAAATAAATTTATTCAAGTTCCTAACTTTTTATTTTATCTGAGGTCACATTATGTAATGATTATTCCTTGCCGTTTATAGCATAAAAATAAAAAAAAATAAATACTTTCTATCAAATTTCTAAATTTCGCCTCTCGCCCTCCTGGTCTTAGTTTTAAAAATTACATACCCTAAAAACTTCACGGAGGTGTATAGAATAAATGCATCAAACTTTATACCGATACGATAATACTAACACATAAATATTAATTTTAATATATTAGATATGCCTGTTTTGGAACGCAAATATATTTATGTTCTAAATTTCATTTAAATCGATTTGAAAGTGTCGGAGCGGCAGAAATAGGGTCATTAGGTCCATAGCCTATGTCTTTTTCTAAATGAAGGGATACCTATGCTTTAAATTTCAAAGTTTCTATGCAAACTCGTCTCCTGCCCCCTTGCTTGTCTTACTTTTGAGAAGGTACTTTGAGTATATCTCCTTCTAAATGTAGGTGTATCTCTATTTTAAATTTCACTAAAATCGAGTTAGAAATTGTCCCCCATTCTTTCTCCTGGTCCTAGTTCAAAAAATGGCTATGGTCATTTTGTGACTTTTTAGACGCAGATCTATTTACACATGTTCTAAATTTTCTGCGTTGAGTCCAAAGCTATGTAATCAGCACATCTGTTAGCATAATTTGTTATGTTTTCACGCTCTTTTCCAGCACTCAGGAGATGACGCCTACACATGCGGCGCATTGTGCTGGAACTATAGCAAAGGGAAAGTAGAAGAAATGATAGGAGGTGAAGCTTCAGTATTGTACAACACTGCTTTTTGCACGTTATTTCTTTTTATAGTAGTATTGTAGCATCTCTGATGTCAAGGGGACGTATGGAATTGGGTGCATCCGTAGTCTAGTGCATTAGTCTTATAAATATGGAAGTGCTTGTTCGGTTCCCGCTTAGACCGTGGGTGTTTTAACAGACAAGCTTAAGAGCTTCGTAGAAATTGTATTGTCTTAAAAAAAAAAAAAAAATTCGATTTTTAGTAGCCATTTTTAGTAATTATTTTACTTCGCCGATGCTACACAATACCGACGAAGGAGAGCATTCTGATGTTCTTGTGGATTGGATACAGATGAAGCCGTTGCGGTTCAGTGACCACTGACTATGCCTTCGCCACTGAAACCTTGCGACAACAACTGACACAAAGTCACACAAATGCACATCAGCAAAAATGCGAGATGTTTTTATGAGTCTGAAACTGGGGTTGAACCCAGGAAAAATTTTTCGTTTTGTAGTCAACGTCAGACTACTTCGGCCATCGCCACTCTCTTTAACCTCAATTGCTTTATTTTCAATCATTCCTGTTCTGCAGGTAAGACAAGCACTATTTACACAAATAAATGTAGACATGGCAGCAATCGTATTACTGGATTCATTATCATTACATATTGACAAATTGCGCAATTTTCCTTAAGTTCCGTTTTAAATTAATTGTGTTAAATTGTTATAAAACTGTACACACATCTTTTAACTTAAAAAAAAATTTAACGGTTACTATGAAGTATATAGTTTTTGTTGAGAAAATGTTTTAGTGATTTTTCTTTATTATATTTCTTATATTCTCAATAACAATCGACGCTTTCTGAATTTCAATTGACTAATCTGAATTACAACTGACGCTTTCTGAATTACAATGGAAAAGGTGTAGTTCAAAATGTCTAACGAAAACATCAATTAAAAAGGGAAAAAGTTCTGAGGTAGGCGTTCAAATCTCTTTTCAAGTTATTAAGCCTAGTTAAAAGTGACAGGAAAGACCTCTGCGGGTAGTCTATTCCATATAAGTACTTTCCGCCAAAAAACGAATTTTCTCTGTAATGCGTAGTGCGAGTCGCTGCCAAATTGACCACAAATAGATGCACCTTTAATGATGATCCCATTGTGCACGCGAATGTCCGGGTTTCGTGAACAAGTCCCCTGATTTCATCAGAACACATCCCATTATAGTAACGACAGAACAACGAAATACATCCCACGTGGCGACGATGCTCTAGAGAGTTAAGAGAGTCGGCACCCTACTATATCCTATTAGTTTCTTCGCCCTTTTCTGTATACTGTTAAGTAACTTCAAAACAGTCTTTGAAGCACCGGCTCATACATGAGAGTTGTACATGAGTGCTTCCTTTGAGACATGAAAAATGTGCTCTCCCTGTCGGGGGATCCACCCACGAAGTTGGACGAGTGCAGCTTTTTTCAGGTTGAAGTGGGGGCTGTCAGCAGGGCTGCGAATTGGGTGAGGTACAGGGCGATATCGGATGTCGTCATAATGACGGACAGCAAGTGTGCTTAAGGTCCCTCACGCGGTCTATGCCGCATCCGACTTTGTCTACTCGAGCCGGTATTCGCTGAATGAGTTTGCAAGGCGCTCTAGGGTATCCCTAGTGTGGATACGGGCACATAAGGGGATGCGGGGCTACGATATTACGGATTAACTGGCGAGGGGTTGCAACCGCCTCGGGAACGAGGACGTGGATGGATTCTGCTTGCTCACCCTCGCGTCCTATTTCCTATTTTCACCGGCGGCCTGCCTACTTAACCTAACCTACACTACGCATTACAGAGAAAATTCGTTTTTTGGCCGAACAGCACGTTTGTGGAATAGACTGGCTGCGGAGGTCTTTCCTGTCACTTTTGAAGTGGGAAAATCCAAATCGGTTGTCCATAAACACTACTCCCTCTCCCTGAATGCATCGAATGTGTAGGGGTCATTCCCTGAGTTTCGGTCCAAAAAAAAAATCATATATTCTGCTTTAATTATATAAATAGGAAGAACGATTCATATAAAATATATATATATGAAGTTATGAAAAAGGAGAACATTTATGTAGTTATGATCTTATTTTTATATTTTTTTTTTTTTTTTTTTTTTATCTGGGACCAGCACTCAGGAGATGACTCCTACACATGCGAAGCATTGTGCTGGAACTATAGGTAAGAGATAGTAGGAGAAACGACAGGTGAAGCTTAATTAATTATTTTTGCAGCTCTGCTTTCGCACGTTCTTTGTTTATACTCGTAGCAGTGCTGAAGCTTCGGTTTAGTAGCCATTTTTATTATTATTTTACTTCGCCGGTGCTACACAATACCGACGAAGGAGGGCGTTCTGATGTGATTGTGGATTGCTATCAGCTAAAGCCGGCATTGTTCAGTGACCAGTGACTATGCCTTCGCCACTGAAACCTTCCGGCAACAACTGACACACAAAGACACACTAATGCACATCAGAAAAATGCGAGATGTTTATTTTTATTTTAAAATTTTTTTAGTCTGAAACTGGGGTTGAACCCAGGATTCGTTGTCAACGTGCAGACTACCATCCATCGTGCCATCGCCACCCTCAAATTTTACAAAGTAATAAAAGAATTTAATTTCTATGTTTGGCTTTTTTTCTGGGACCAGTGCTCAGGAGATGTTCTCCTTAGAAAGTGATAGTGTATAGAGGAGACGGTAGTAAAAGAATGAAGGTTAAAGAGGTTAATTCTAGAACAACTCTGCAGTTAGCTGCTGTGTGTCCGCGGTATGATTTACGTAGAACTCGGCAAATCCTGAACTTTTCCCGATTGTCCAGTAGTATACTTACGGCCGTATTCACAGGCCATTGGGACATCGGAACGCATTCCGCATTAATATAATACTATAATAATAAGAATGCCAAATATATTACTTTTGAACTCATATTACACTAATTTAACACGTTCTTTTTAGGTTATGTTGTATTTAACAAAACACATGTATACGAAAAATTTGACGTTTGGACAAAAAACGAATTGACGATTTCGCCTTGCGACAACCTTGTATTAATAAACCTTGCCTTGATCATGTTCTATGACAAAGTAATTTTTTGCTTATTGCACACTCCGAAAAACTTAGGGCTCTGGAGTTTTATTTGCACGCTCTTTTGTCCAACCCTGCATTTCCATATGTAAAAAATCGCAACAGCTGGAGCACAGGGGATATGGATTGCTTTGTGGTTGGAACTTCTTAAAACCGTTAGTTAGTTTTATTTAATGCAATGAATCGTTATCTGATAGAATTATCTTATATTGGAACCAGATTTCTGCAAGTTCTTCAACTGTATGTTGTAAATTAATATATTACAATATTATTGCTTTCCATAGGGGTATAAAAAAAACAATTAATAAAGTACAAGATACAACAACTATTCAAGGCTGTCTAGAAATTGCTTTACGCAAATTCAAGCCGGTGAATAAAATACAGACAGTATTATCAAGTAGGTAAGTTTGTAGAAAAATTAAAATCCGTAGAAATTTATATGCATTTTATAGAACTGATGCCGGAGTACACGCTTTGTACACCACGCTGCATGTAGATTTGCAAAGTTATAATGGCACTCCTTACGATGTTACGTATATGCGGGATATTCTGAATCGTACTTTAGCTAAGCAGAGCTTACCTATACTTGTTTTAAGCACCAGGATTGTATCGAGTAATTTTCATTGTCGTCGCAACGCACTAGGTCGTACGTATTTGTATCGTATCGCTGTGGCGAAAAAAGGCACAATTGATACTTCAGAAAATAGACATTTCGAAACGTATTTTCCCGTTTCGGACGTGGATCGTTGTTTCTTTTTGCAGTAAGTAAATATCAATTAATTTTCCCTATTTTGAACATGCATATTTCAAACGTACATACTAGAATATAGAAACTTATTCCGGCACTTGTATTTCCATATACTTATTTAATACAAAAAGGTTGAAAACAGAATTTTAGTGCAATTTAAAAAGAATGTTTCGTCATATGTTTTCTTAAAATACCGAAATTACATTCAACAAATTTTACAGGAGAAGCAAGAGATTTTCATACTAACTATTACGGTTGTAGGTTAGGTCAATCAAAAAGTCTATTTTGAATTTTTTGTACCCTAGGGCTTTTTTTTAAATCATATGACGATTTGTGAATAGTGAAATGAAGTGATTGAAGTGAGGGTACCTCCGTAGTCTAGTGCATGAGCATTAGTCTTATCAATATTGGGGTGCGGGTTCGATTCCCGCTTAGATCCTGGGTGTTTCTCTAGAGACAAGCTGTAAGAGCTTCGTAGAGTTTGTGTTGTCTTAAAAAAAATTAGAGTATGCTAAAACGTGTAGAAAGTGTATTACGTAATAATGGACTTGGACTAAATATTAAAAAATGCTATCATTCCCTAAAGTTTTTGAATGGTACATGCGAGTTGTTTCTGTTTTGTTTATTTTTTTCTTATAACTTTTTCGCTCTAGATTGGAATTATATATTATTTTGTTGAATATTAAACATAAAATGATTCACAAAAAAAAAATTTTGGGTTTTGCTTTATTATTTTAGTTTTTATACAATAAATAGTGCAGAAGGTACCAACATGTACTCATTTGTGCTCCCTTCATTTAATTGCATTATCACGAATTTTTCACATTACAAAAATTTTAGATTAAAAATTAAAAACAATTTAATTTCCAGAAAAACTTTAGATATTGAACGTATGATAAAAGCATCACGACTGTTTTTAGGACGACATGATTTTCGTACTTTTATGTCAGTATCAAATGAAACATCTGCTAACCATCCTATGTTCAGTTTGCGTGCTATTGAAGAAATAAACATAACACCAGGAAAAACAAAGGCTATTGGACCGAATGCAAAGCAAGCTGAAGACATTTTTGACTATTGGGATATTGAATTTAAAGCGAAATCATTTCTTTACAAACAAGTGAGACGCATTGTGGGAGCTCTTGTTGCGGTGGCCTCTGATCGCATTAACGAAAAGTGTTTATATGAAATGTTAACTATACCCTCTAAGCATACCTGGAATCCCCGCATTGCAGTGGCACCACCTCATGCATTGTATTTGTGCCGAGTACATTACAATGAAAACGATTTGAAATTAGAAGAATAAATACTAATAAATTTAACAACATGAGTTTCCTTGAAGCATTAAAAAGTAAAAGAAATAAACTTAAGCCATATGATACCGTTATCACCACATTCACTGGTGAACATTTCATTGAAAAATTGTGCACCAATGAAGTAAGAAAAGTGAATATACCTCGCACTTACGGTTACGTAGTAGATGAAAAACCTGATGTTAAACCAGCATAAATTATATCTATCTTTCTATATTTGTGGTCACAAGATGCTGTAACTGTGGACAACATTAATAAATAGCAGTTAACACATATTTTAAGCATTGGTGTTATATGTCCTATACAGGATTTACCCACTAAGTTAACATTGCACCATGTACCCTGTTTAGATTTGTCAGAGACTTCTTTAAAGCAGGGTGATATTTTCGCAAAATCTTTTGATTTTATTGAAAATGCGGTCAAATTTGTAATACATTGCAACGCTGGAGTTTCTAGATCTGCTACTGTAGTTATCGCCTACTTGATGCAATATAATAAAATTGACTTGGACACAGCTTATAAATATGTAAAGTCACAAAGAGAGTGTATACAGCCAAATACGGGATTTCTAAAGCAATTGAAAGAATTTAAAAATTAAAATCATTATTATTTATTCATTTAATCTTACGAATAAATTCTAAGACTAAAAATATACAATTGCTCAATTCACAAGCTCAGTCATATGGTTTATACCATGTTCACACGGACAGCAATATTCTTGGGTCGCTCTTTCATTCGTGGCTCGTACTCCAACCATGATTGAAACTACTTGGTGTGCCATACAAAATTTCAAGAGCGAACCATGTTGGTTTATTCTGAACGAAATACGAGCGACGGAGAAATTAGTATTATCTCCAATTTTGATAAGAAATTATCGATAGTTTATCTGATATGTTTTCACACTGACTAGTTTTAAAGCACAATTTGCTTTTAACGTAAAACCAACTATTTAAACCGGGTTTTACCATATAAAAATATTTTCTTAAAACTATCTTAACCCTTTCCTACCTGACGGTACTAATTCTTACTTAATAGGCAACGGTCAATTTAAAAAAAGTGAGAACGCAAATCTTTCGCTCTGCTGAAATATCTCTTCTAAAACAATAGAGCTAAACAATAAAAAATTATCTGTTGAAAAAAAATTTAAAATCGCCATTCACTATCACCTTGAACGTGGTGCTTGCAGGAGAATGAATGATGAATGTTTGATGAACTGTAAAATTACTTTACATGAAAAATAATAAAAATAAAAATTTAAATTCAAGTAGGTTTTGAAAAGAATAGAAATTGAAAAAAATAAAAAAAATTTGAAGAAATTAAAAAAAAAATTTGTTTTGGAAGGAGGAATAATTTCCTTTAAAAATTTAAAAAGAAAAAAAGTTTTTATTAAATAATTTTAAATATAAAAATATACAGAAAATTTTGAAGAGAATTGAGATTTTGGATGTACGAATTTCTTTTATATATTGTATATCAACATGGTGGTCCATAAATAAATTTATTTTCTTCGGATGCAGATATTCAAATAAGCAAATTTTCAGCGATATTATTCCGTAAAGAAAGGGAATTTACTTTAAAAGATTCGAAGGAGGATAATGCATTATATAACAGTGCGGACAGTGTAACTATAAATATAAATCATTATCAATAATCATTTTGGCTAAATATTGTTTTTATTTTTGAAAGAAAATAAAACAGGCAAACAGGGTCGATTTCAATGCTCAAAAGACCCAATGCAGCATGCTTACACATCGACGGATGGCCGATGACGCTGCGTCATCTGCTATTATGGGCGGTATAAACATCGAGGAATCAGAAGGTCTTGATGTTCTTGGCATGAAAATTCAGTGCGATGTTCGATGGACTGAGCACATTTTTTCAGGTCTCAAAAGAAGCATTCAAGTGCCTCGGTTTTTTTTAGGACGGTGCAAGACATACTTCACCCCATCTGATCTCCTCACTATTTATACCGCATACATCACGCGCACGACGCGTTCATCATTAAGAGCGCATCCATTTGTGGTCAACTTGGCAGCGAACCGCACTACGCATTACAGGGAGAACTAATTTTTCGACCGAACATCGCGTATGTGGAACAAACTCCCTGCCGAGGTCTTTCCTGTCACGTATGACGTGGAAAAATTCAAATCAAGTGTACATATACACTACTCCCTCTTTCATCCTTCCCATAACCAAATTTTCTAGTTCCAGCACAATGCATCGCATGTGTAGGGGTCATCCCCTGAGTGCTGGTCCAAGATAGAAAAAAAAAATATGAAAAAAAACAAAAAATTTGAATCATATTAATTTAATTTTGTAATTAATTTTTAAATCATAATTACGATAACTAATAATTGATTCATACACTTACATACTATTTACAGAAACATTCTAATGAAATTAATATTTTACTAACTTATAATTTAATACTTCAAATGTTCTATATGTAAAATTTTTTTTTATCTTACGTGTTGTAAATTAAAGTAATATAAATATATAGGCACCAAAAACAACTATAACTAGAGGCCTGCAATCATCGTTGGAAATATGTATGGTGAGTTTTATTTTTAAATATATTATAATTATTTTTCTTACACTTAAAATATAAAGAAAAAAATTACATATATTAAAATTATTTTTATTATAATTACAATATTACTTGAATTTTGCAATGACGCAATTAATCATTAATGTTATTTTTTTATGTATGAAATTGTTAATTGTTATTAACTAATATATATAGTTTAAATATGGAATTTTAAAAAGAAAATTAATTATTTCATGAAACATGTAGAATATGTAAAAAATATGTAATTGGGCTATATAAAATATTTTACAATAGATAGCAAAAGTAAAGGGACGGTAATAGACAATAGAAGTAGTAAAATTCATCTCAAACTTTTTCAAATACATATGTGTTACTACCTATTAAATTAAAATTTTTGTTTTGTTTAATTCGTTTAATATCGATACTCTTGTTTTGCTACCTAATTTTTAATTTATTTAGTAACGTGTCATAACTTATTTCGAAAGAGGCAAAACCCCAACCCATTATCACTGAGCACAGTCGGAAATATAGGTAGCACAGTCTCGAAGAAATATGTTTATTCATTGTCGACCGTTACAAATTGCTACAGAAAAATTTTGCATTTTTGTTTGCAATATATATATAAATTTTACAAGGTAACTATTTTTTTATATATATAGCAACTTTATTATCTGTATTACGCAGTATTTTTATTATAAAGGTATTTTATGTATGTAAAATCCGCATAAAACCGTTATGGACACAAACTGTTTACATAGAAATACCACTACCTGTGGAACATGCAATACGCAAATTGAACAAGTGAAAACATACAAATACCTAGGGGTGTATGTAGACAACAACTTCAAATAGAATACTCATGTCGAGTACCTACCTGCCAAGGAAATTACGAAAATCGGCTTTTATGCTCCACCAGATGAGCAACTGTTCTACATACAACGTCCTGAGGCAGGCCTATTTCTCTATTGCGGAAGGCTACATCAGATATGGTATAGCTGCGTGGGGAAGTTCAACACATTGTAAACAGCTGCAAAACCGTCTTCTAAAATTACTCTACAAGAACCAGATTTATTACACAACTAACAGCTCAGGAAATACCAACTACAATATGAACAAGAATAATAACGGCAACATCGCTCACTTCTCAAATAGAAATAACAATAACGTAGACAACAGTAACAACAATTTAGTCAACAATATGAGCAACAACTTTTACCCCAACATATACAGAACTGTAGATAATAGTAGTACAATCAGTAATTACAATAGAATTAATTAATAATATAAGCAACAACATCAGTAGTAATTTAAACAACACATATATTAACATTAACACCAACAATAACAATATAACTAATACAAACTACAACAATAATTACAACGGCAACACGCGGAATAAAAACAACATCACCATCTTAGATAGGCATTTACCAAAAGAATTAAATTTGCTAAATATAAAAAATATATATAAAACAGCTCTAGCAATTGAATTCTACAATGATCACAGATTCCTAATAAAGATTGATCATCACTATGGCACACGAAGAAGATTGTATGGTCGCTTCAAGGTAGCAAGTTTTAAAAATAATTATGGAAAGAACACCCTAGTGTAACCTTAGCAACAATATTCAACACGATACCATTAAATATGTTGCAAATCACAAAGAATTATAAGAGAAAAAAACTTATTAAAAATCATTTTCTAAGCACACAATGAATTATTATATATTTAAGATAGGAATAACAAATCGGAAATTATGTAACATTTTTCTGATATTTAAAGTTTTATTTTTATTATATAAAAATTATTATTAGCAATAATCAAAGTTATGAACTTAATTATGGAACAACCAATACATACAACTTAGTTAATTCTCCTGCAGACAAGCGATATGCTTCGTGGGATTAAGATTAAGGAACTGGATACCTTTAATATGATCAATAAATAATATATGCATTGAATTGAAGAGAAAAAAAAATTTTAAAGTCGAAAAAGTACCGACAGCTACTTTAAGAATTTTTTAATATATTCGGGGATGTTTTTTTATATGAATATTTGTACAATCTTTGCTTTTTAGAGGGATATTTCGAAAAATATTAGTCTAATAGAAGCATTATTGATCGAAGATATCCCAGAATGTATAAAAACTAATTTCGTTCTCACCTGTACTGAAAACAGAAGCTTTGTCCTTTATGAATATATGAAGTGTATATGACCTTTACTAGAAATATATAAAAATAAAAAATAAAAAAAGCTGACAACCTTTATTAATAGCATGCAGACAGTAACGATTATTCTCGGACACATTTTCCTAAGCTCTGACGGGTAAAATAGATGATATTAATGACTTTACAACTACCTCCCTGTTGAAACGAACGGTAGTGATGACATTCGTAGTGGCATAGAAAATGCGTATTATACTCAACTGGTGTTGGAAATTAACTATTCTTTTTCCCTTATTCAAATCAGGAATGTAATTTCTTCACAATATTGTGATAAATTAACTGTGAACTTGAACACGACAATAATTTCATTAATTTGTAATAACTACAGTTCGATTTAATTCTATTCTGAATGATATTGAGAATATTCAAAATTTCAACCACGTTAATTTCATCTTCTATAGGCAGTCATTTTGGTACTTTTCATATGAACCAATTTTCTAACAATAGATAGAGTGAAATCAAAGGTTGTCTAATTTTACACCTCTTACGGCCATTTTCACAATGTCTAATTATTTTAATTTTAACAGAAAATTAACTAACTGGCGGTTTGGTTAACAGGCACTATTTAATCGACGGTTAATGATTTCAGTTTCACCATCCTTCAGTTACTTAACAAAAAAATTCGCTAAAAAGTATGGCGATATTGTTTGTGTTTGTTTACGAAAAATACTATAATGACAGAAAATAGAAAAAAATCTTAATATTTGTGAAAAAAACATTGAAGTATACTGAAAGGAAATGGCGGAATATTCATAAGCAACAAATTGTTCCATCTTGGAACATTCAAAAAAACAAGTGAGACAGGTAAAATATTGGTCTATAAAAATATTAAAATATACACATGTTAAAAAGGTTTTTGGAGAGCCTCTAATATCAAAGCAAGATTTCTTTTTTTTGTTTCAAAGTTTTAAAATTATAAACATTGAAAAAATATAAGTGTTGCTTTCCCACTTTTTACATGTGTACATTTTTTCTATTTATCAATTAAAATTATCTATGCATAGGTGTCGATTATATTGTTAACCGCCACATTTTGTTCGGTTAAATTTAACAGACACTTTTCCGTTAAATGGTGTCAGTTAAAAGTTTATCATACATTGCGAAATATATTTTCAGTTAACCGACTGTTAAAGTTCCAATTTAGTTTTAATCAGACATTGTGAAAATGGCCGTTATACGTATAAGTGCACATAATAGTTCTGGGCTCATTCTAGTTCTGAGTTTAATTTTAATTAGGCCCAATTAACTTCTGCGTTTAAAAATGCAAAACTAAAAGATACGATACAAAGCTTGCCAACATTTTAAAGGGGTTTTCATTAGTGGTGTTTATAAAATTGTCCATAATTCCGTTGTATTCTATTTCGTATCTATTTCACTAGCGCAAATATAAATTACGATATCCTTGATTTTTTTTCAACGTAGTATCTATTGAAAATGTTTTTGTTTTTTTTTTTTATCTGGGACCAGCACTCAGGAGATGACTCCTACACATGCGAAGCATTGTGCTGGAACTATAGGAAAGGGATAGTAGGAGAAACGACAGGAGGTGAAGCTTAATTAATTATTTTACAGCTCTGCTTTCGCACGTTCTCTGTTTGTACTTGTAGCAGTGCTGAAGCTTCGGTTAGTAGCCATTTATATTATTATTTTACTTCGCCGGTGCTACGCAGTACCGACGAAGGAGGGCGTTCTGATGTGATTGTGGATTGCTAACAGCTGAAGCCGGTATTCTTCAGTGACCAGTGACTATGCCTTCGCCATTGAAACCTTCCGACAACAACTGACACAAAGATACACAAATGCAGATCAGAAAAATGCGAGATGTTTATTTTTATTTTAAAATTTTAGTCTGAAACTGGGGTTGAACCCAGGTATGTTTTTGGTTTAGTAGTCAACGTGCAGACCACAGAGGTCTAAAGAGGCCTATGGTGCAGACTACCATCCATCGTGCCATCGCCACGATGTAGTAATATTTTTCGGGAAGAAAAGATTTTAGTTCACTGATCACAAAAAAATTTAGCATATACATACATACATACATATTTAAACTCATAATGCGAACGTGTTTTTGGTACAAAAAAAATTCAAGGTTTCGCATATATATGTATGTACATATGTACATAAGTATGCATTTGAAACAATCAAAAAAATATAAAAAATTAAATCCTTTGGTTTAGTATCGCAATGCTTTTAACATGTGTCTTGTCTTCAATTAAGTATATGTATGTAATGCTATTATTTGAACTTTTACTTTACTGCCTTGAATTTTAAATTATGAATAGTCGACTGTATACATGTCAGAGATGGGCATGAACACCATTCAAATGACATATTTATTATTTTGCAAAAGTGAATACTGAGTTATCACTATACATAAACTAAACGAAAGCTGCCATTGCATGATTCACCACAGCAAGTGGTTTGTTACAAAATGCATGTAATTGCTTGATTACTCTGTAAGCTCTTACCATTCACAAAAGCATTGAATCAGTATGAGTGTTATGAATAGACGCATAGCTTTTTGAGTAAATATACACTTTCCTATATACGCATGTTTGAATTAATTTAAGACTATATTTATATTTATTGCATATTCCTTTTTATTTTATTTTTTATTGCTTAAACATATGTATTATAATAATGATAATGATCTGCATTGCAAACTTTTTTTTTACAGCAACGTTGCAATTTCGTACAGCGTAACACTTGTGACGGATGAGATTAGATGTTTGCTTTCCATTATATTTTAATATGTTATTACACATCTCATATATCACCTTCGTCATTTTCAATTTGACAAAAAATATCCCAAAATTTATTTCTGCTTTGTTTATTTTTAACAATACGAAAAACAACATTTTCACAATTTTTTATTATTTCGGAGTTCATCTCGAAAACTTATTTAAAACAAATTAACGCACTGATTTTGCACTATGCAATCAACTTATCATTGAGCTTTTAAGAATAATTTGAATGCTTTGCATAAAAAGTAATTGAGAGAATGACAAGCAATTGTGAGAGCGCATACACTGTAAGCAATATTAGGTCCGTTCGTTTACTCAAAATTGGACGCCCAATCTTACCCATAAGCGTTTTCTTACACAAAAATTGAGTAATTGAGTAATTTTTCTTCGGGCTAGTTTGGGCATGAAGAACAAACAATCAGTTTGTATATAATAAACATTGAAAATAACAAATCAAAATTACAAATGTCCCAAACAGCTGACAGACATTAAAAAAGTTGTGTTGAAAAATTTTCTTAACAATAATTAATTAAGGGTGCTTTAGACCATAAGATTTGTCGTACGTAAAATGAGAGAGAAAATAAAATGAAATTGCATCCGTATTTCAAAAAAAGAGAGTAAAAATCGGATGGTTGTTTTCTGGCTTTTACACCATTGGTAAGAATAAAATCAAGTAAGATGAAAACATTCTCATTTAATTTAACTACAGCTGTTTGCTTATGTTCCCCAGGGATGGAGTTCTTGTGCAAATTAATTTTTTTTTTAATAACCTTGAAAAATATTTTTATAACTTTCGAATATGTTATTTTCGTGGTCAAAATTTTTAGTGTACTTTTAGAAAATATACGTATATTTTTATAAAATTGTGCTGTCGTGGTCTAAAATGTACATTTCGATTTTATAATTGGTAGAAATTTATGAAACCAGTTTTCCCTCCCTGGCTTTCTCACATTTGTTTACATAAAAATGCATCCCTGATCTAATGGTGTGTGTTGGTTTTTGAAAAATTTTAAAAAATTAAGAGAGCCATACGACTGTCAAATTTTCATCCGTATTTTCTCTCAAAATCTTATAGTTTCATTACATATTACGTTTAGACAATCCGACTTGTGCTCTTCTACACAAAAATTTGACATGTCGTACGACAGATCTTATGGTCTAAAGCACCCTTTACAAACATTTTTGTTATTTATAACATAAATTGTTAAAAACTTTTCATAAAAAAGACCATCGCTGAAAAATAAATATAATTAAATAAATTCTTTCAATACTTGTTTTTTTAAATAAATTCTTTCACAAATAGTTTTTTTTCGGTAAACTGTCATCAATCACATTAGACTTCCAATGAAAATCAGGGATAATCAAGCTCGTACAATTGTACTTTTTTCAGTACACTTTGCATTACAAAAGTACTACTTTACTTCACTAAATATTAAATACCAAAGTATATTCATATGATTATACGTTGTTCAGTAATTTAAATTAATTATAGCAAAAATATATTTTCGATTTTTCTTAGTATAATATTTAATTATTAAATTATTCGCAACCACTTTTCACAACTTTTTCACAAACTTTGACGTTTGGCTTGTTGAATGAAGTGACCAGCGAAATAGCTAATAAGTTTAGCTGCCCTACAAGAACATTGACGGTCATTTGACCGGTGATATGACCGTCATTGCTGACAGAATTATCGGTCATTGCTAGAACAAAGTTTATATCATTTTCTTAAGGGCAATATGAGAAAAATTACCGAAACTTCTGTGTGCATGTGATAGTCAGCGTTGATGCATATACGTATATCGCTCACTGTAGACGGATATCCCAATTGAAATGAAACACTGTTTATTTCAATTCTTTACGTTGATTTTATTTCAATATTCTTATATGTACATATGTATATAAAAAAAGAAATGTAATATAATATAAAATAGGAATATCCATCAGAACCTTGGAGTGGGCCATCATCTGTGAATTTTTGCTTAATATAATTCCCCACAATTATTTAAAATATACAAATATTAAAACAAACTATTCAGGGATTCGCATAAAAATTAATTATATCCATCAGCAAAGACAACATATATCGTTGTTAAAACTTGTCGCCGAGTACCGAACAAAAAAACGATTCTCTCTTCCACACCCGTAACATGCTACCAAACTAAATGTTTCCTCGTCTAAACAATTATAAGTTTACAAACGAGTAAAATTATCCTTTCTGTAAAATTGATGAATTTGAGAAAATTCAAGAATACTTTTGTAATGAACTGCATTAATTTTTAACTATTCAACAACACGTTGGTTGTCTCGCAACGAGATGGTCTCTCGAGTAATAGGAACTCCTTCAGTATTACTTTAATTTGATTGATTTCGAAACAAATTCTCAATATTCAAGAACTCATTTTATTTTATCTTTCTGTTACTAATAGTTAATAATAGTAAAAATTAACACAACTTTTATGTTTTTAATACATTTGGGGTCAAAAAAGTACAATTTTAAAATTGTCAATTATCATCTCCGATATAAACAGAGCTGTAAAAAATTGACATTTCTTTTTTTCTGGTAAATTTTATGGTTTTTTGCGTTTTCTTACTTTTGCACATTTTGGTCTTTTATTGAGAGTAATTATAGCTTACTCTCATTTTACCGAACTTTCCCAGAAAGTAAACGTACAGACCTATTGTCATGAATATCAATACCATTTTGGTATTCGTCAATGTTACACAGAGCGTATATGTGTGACTATTTTTCGCACACAATGAAAAGTTTGAAGCTGAACATTGATCGTGTGTCAGCTCCCTGTTTGCAGCAAGTTGAGAATAACTTGCAGCGAATGTTTGCACAACTGTTCAGACCAATGCAAATATTGCATGCAAATTTCTTGCTCCAATCAGTTTTCGATTTGCATGAAAACTTTTGCATGATTGTTGCGTGCAATATATTGCTTTGGAGTTCACATTTGTTTTCAGTTTCTATGTGCAAGACAATAAATAAAGACGTGTTAAAATTATGTCGGCTCAAAAATCACGAATTGCTGCAATTGCTGTATTAGCACTTGTAATTAAACGTAAAAAACAAAGTAGTTTGGAGTCGGTAAAAAAACGAAAGTACTGGGTGAGAGAGTGGATTTCGAAAAGAAATGAAAAAGGCGTTCATGCTAACCTTTTAAAAGAACTAGAAAATGAGGATGAAGCAAGCTATTTAAATTTTTTCCGGATGTCCGTCAATGATTTTAACTTTTTATCAGGAAAAGTTAAATTTTTTATAACTAAAAATGACACTGTAATGCGCCCTGCGATTCCACCAAATGAGCGATTAGCCCTGACATTACGTTTTTTAACTACTGGTATGTATATAAAATAATAAACATTTTGATAAACTTTTCCAGTTTATTCTTATTTCAATATTTTACAGGTGATTCATATCATTCTCTGATGTATCTTTTTCGCATCCCGTTGAGTACGGTGTCAAGCATTGTGCCTGAATGTTGCCGAGCTGTGTATAAATGCCTGAAACGGGAATATCTTAAAGTAAATAAAAACAGTCATATATATATTTTACTCACCATCAGAAATGTTAAGAACTGGAGAATTGGTAGACGAGTATACGAGATTTGAATTAGAAGTAGAGCAAGAAAAAGTACCCTCATTTTCCATTTCCGATACTTCTAAGATAGCTCTTTGAATTTTCTTCCGAAGTAAAAGTATATTTTGGTGTGACTTCAACAATCTGAGTTCAGATGCCACAAAGTCACCGAAAACTTGATGTTCATCAGCTGGTTTATCAATTAAAGCGGATGCTTTTTTAATTAATGCATCCTCATCCTTAAATTGCACGTCATCACGTTTTCTTTTGGTAGAAAATGTTTTTGGTATAATGGCAAGTAGGTTCCGAGTATTAAGGAAACCTTTAGAACTGGGGCCAGAAAAAACTATCGATGTAGTCTCTGCAATTTGTGCATTACACAACTGTTTGATGTCCAAAAAGGAATCAAAAAAAATATATGCTCCCAGTGAAACGTTCGACAATGAGGTTGATGGACAACTGATTTCAGGTAGTTGGCGTAACGAGCTTGTGTTGGAAGGCAACTGTTTACCACTTCACAGAAATACACAAAACTGTACCGAAGCAAACGATATTCGTGAAGAGTTTAAACAATTTTTTGTTTCGCCTGATGGTGAAGTTTCATGGCAATATAAGTATCTATAAAATAAATATACACATTTTGATTTAAATTTTAGTACTTACCAAATTTTGAATTTTATAATTTGTTTATCATTAATAATAAAGTTCAACGCATTAAAAAACTCCCATTTGCTGGTAAAGTTTTCCGAGGTACCTTGGCCACTCTTTTTTTGTTTTACTCGGCGGAGCTCTTGCATATACTGGGTGCGCAAATTATGAATTTTCGTTTTGATTTCTTCTTCACTTGAATTTAATTTTTTAGCAATTTCAATGTACGCACTTTGTTTTTTATATTTGTTTTTAAAGTCTGGTGAAGACACATCCCACAACATAGGCCAATATAGACTCGACATAAACAAAAATAAAAAGGGTTTTCTCAGCTGTGCTATGTAGATCGAAAAGAGAAAGAAAATCATTGGGAAAGCAATGGGTTAGAAGCAATAATTATACATTGCTTTGCACAACATATGTTTAAAAATTATTAGTATTTTTCGTCCACAAAATTTTTGACAAAAGCACACAAAAATATGAAATTTTATTCATTGTGTTGAATTAAATGTATAATTCAACAAAAAAATGTGGTTTATCTATTAAGCAAAGGGTAAGTATTTAAATTGAATATATTATTTGACTTCCGACAAGGTATTTATCATAATATCATATATTTTCTTGTCAGGCACCCTTCATCGGAGCAATTGGAAACTAGTTTTATGGTGTTAAATTTGCTTAAGTTGTTCAACTTGATGGTCCTCTACAGCAGTAAGTGCAGGATTCAGTAAATGCGCCGTGAATACGGAATATTAGCCGGCCGCTTGTGTTAATTTTTACATATTGAAGTTGCAGATTAAGAAGTTGAAGGTTTTGTAAAATTTCCTTCAATTCTTTTCCTTATACAAAAATCAAAGTGAAGTAGTTACAACAAATTCGTGTCAAGAAGAATGGCATGAAATTACTTTAAATACAGGTAGACAACAAAGCTTATGTTGCGGAATATATGTATGTACATATTTTACAATTTCCTTTTTTTCAGAAAGAACTCGCAGTACTTGGCAGGATATTAAAGTAGCTGAAAAAGCTGGAGGTGTTAATGCAAACAATAAAAGCAATCGCTTTATTTATTGGCGCACGTATTAGAATTATCAGAAATAAGCTTGGATTTTAATTTGTACCAAAATAATGTAAGGTATACATTTACTGATTCACCCGTGATAGTAGAGCAGGAGAAATATTCTGTGTTGTTGGTTAGTACGGTTTGTAGTCTGTATCGTTTGTCTTACCGTCATCCAGTTAATGAACTCTTTGAATAACACAATGACTTGGATCACATTATATCAATAGCGCAATATCTGTACGCCTTTCACGCAAATAATAGAAACATTAGAAAGGGTAATTTTATGTAAAATAAGAAAATGTCGTCAAATTAATTACATAATTTTCAAAGATTATTTTAAGCTTCTGCTATTATGTACGAGTAATCAATGCATTTCCAACTTGAAGATGACTCTTTGGAATAGCTCAATAAAAATTTTTATTCACTGCTAGTCTGTTTGAATTGCTTGCATGAACGTTATCGTTGGATTGCAAAACCTGTTTTAGGAGATGAGTCTGATATAAACAATAGTTCCAAGAATAGTGGTGCTGTATGAGCCTTATATGACGATATGGCAAATGATGATCATGCACTTGTCAGAAATCCTCAAGGAATTGGTGTTGAAATCAAAGATATTAAGAAAGAAATTTTACATACCGAAGCACTTAGTTATCACAACACGGAAATGATATATACTCATTCTTAAATGCGACACCACAAGAGTTGGCAATGATTTTCTATAAGTTGTTTGCCAATAGTTGATAGTTTAACTGCTGCATGTGTACGTACTGCTGATGAAAGCCCCACATATGCTTGGGATAGGTGACAAGAAAACGATTTAGCAGATTTACCACATCGAAATATATCCTGACATGGACTGGTCACTATTGCGTAAATAAATGAAGAGGAATCCTCAACACTAATACAAAAATCCGTCGTTAATTAACTACTAAGTTTACAAACATTTGAACCACAATGGTTACACAGCAATAACAAATTGGCCAACTGATCTGAAATTTGTATTTATACGTTAGACATAATAGATTCTTAGACGCTACGGCATTAGCACTGGAAATGCTATCGGATATGTTGTCTTCCGGTAGTGAATACTTCAGCGACACGTCGGACCTAGGATAAGTTTGAAATATCTTTCCAAATAAGCAGCTATCATCGACAACTTAATGTTCTTAAATGTTTACTAAACTTTTTACTAATAAATTTAAATTTATTTAATACTTTGAACTGTTCATATTTTGCCTTTAACAAAATTCTTCAATAAAAGCTAAGAAATTGTTTATCTATGTATATATATAAAGCTGAATGTGTGTTTGTTTGTACCTTATAGGAGCCCAAACCGATGGACTGATCTTCCTGAAATTTTCACACCATATAGTTGGGATTCTTGAATGAATTATAGGCAAATTTTTTTTTAATTACGCCCATTCATTTTTTAATTATGCTAATCCTTCCACATGGTTTTTAACAGATTTTATAATATAAACGAGCTTAACTACGCCATTTGTGGACCAATCGCGATGAAATGGGTGCACGTAGTCTGTGCAACCCCGGGAAGGTTATACGGTATTACCTTTTTTAAAACTACGATCAGGAGGGCGATAGGGGGAAATCCGAAAGTTTCACTTACCACATGATTTACAACAGAATCAAATAATGTATTCACAAATTTTTAATTTTTAATAAGAGAGCGAATTCTCCTCTTTATTCAAATAATTAAATTTAATCAAATTAATTGCACGTAGTGCTCATAGTTAACTTGTTAAACAGTATTAACTATATATTTTATGAAAGATTAAAATGAAAAATATGATTATTAAATCCTTATTATTTATTACAAATTACAATTTTTTTAAGAAAACATCAAATCAAAATACAACAAAATTTAAATAAAACAATTTGATTATTTTTAACTTTATAATGAAAGAATATATTATTGTAGAATATATATGTTGAGTGGTAGTTTTCCTTCCTTAGCAAGTTCCTCGGCAATGGCAGTGTATGAAAATACAAAATAAAAATTTAAAATTAATTAATTAGTTTTTTGCCAAAACAAGTTATTTTGATTTTTTTAGTTTTACAAATTAAATGTAATGTTTCCTGAGGTTTTCTGCATAACCTGCCTTTGACGGCGCCTAAGAATTTTCACCTCTACACATTTTATTATCCCAAAATGTGAAATTTTACCATCATGTGATCGGCATTTTCACAAGCTTTCCAATAACCCAATAAGCTAAGAAATATTAAACACAATGACATATTTATTTTAAAACTTCCGAGGCCCATAACTCGGAAAATATGCGTTGCCGAAGATTTTTGCACTAAACTTTTTTTTCTTAAAATTAAATTTTCTATCAGATGAGGTAACTTTTTTTAAATTCGGAGTGGCTTCCATAAACTAGATTTAAGCCGTTTTTTCTACTCTTCACAAAAGTTCAAAAGCACTTGGTTTCATTATGGTTTTAATTCGTTTGGCTTATGATGCTATTGCAATAAGCCCTCGAATTTTAAACCACAGTAAGAAGAAATATACTTTAGGGAAGTTGCTCCAAATTTTTAGTCAATAGAAAATTAATTCTATTCTAATTGTTTTAATGGAGCAGCTTCACTGCAGTATATTTCTGCAGAAAATTCTACCACTTCAAAAAAAGAGCCTTACCTGATATTGTTCTTCGGGAAATGATGTAAGGGGTTCCCTGGTCCACATCCCATTATGCAGCTTCCACTCCTAAAATTTTATTCATTTTAAATAACACTTTATTTAATTTATAGAAAAATTTCTTAAATTTCCTTGGTATATTTTTCACTTTTAATCACACAGATGTATGTTTAGAAATAAACAACCGCACATAACGCAAACACTTTTTTCTTATAGGACTTAGTACCGAACACTTTTTCTTTTTTTTTAATATTAATATTTTGGCGCATTTATATCATTTTTCGCCAAAATATTAAAAAATTTGCACATTGTAAGGAATTTTTTGACAATTAAAGTAAAAATTCCGATAAAAACATTGAAAAAGGAAAGTTGCAAAAACACACATTTGCTATCCCTTTTCGATCTTTATAGCGAACGGAGATGTTAAATTTTCACGACCCTGTTTTTATGTAGAGTCTATATTAGCCTATGTCCCACAGGACGGAGTAACTCTCATACTCTTCTATTAATTTTTTTGTCAAATCCCGATCCCACATATTAATGATGTGTTCTTGTTTGCAGCAATAATACAACTGCTTGCAAACAGCGCATGCAAACAAGCAATCAAATGTCGCAATCAAAAGTTCGGGAAAGTACCGTATTCAGACGATGAGCAAAAAATATTGCGGCAAACAGTTATTGCAAACTTTGTTTTTGCAGCAAAATGTTTTCCTGACTGTTCATACACGCAAATTTGTTTGCAGCAATCAACTTGCTGCAAATTGTTTGCATCGTCTGTACGAAGCTTAAGACCACAGAGGTCTAAACAGAGTTCTCAAAAGTGACAGTTGTAAAAGCCCCGTATCAGCTGTTGGACCAAACCGAAAGTTATGAAAAGGAATGGGGAATTCAATGTATAAGAAGCAACAAATATAGATTGCTGTGTTGAACATCTGTTCAAAAAATTATTAGAATTTTTGGTTGACAAAATTGTTGCAAAAAGCACAATTTTTGTAAACTTTATTTAATTATGGTGAATTAACTTGATATTTTAGCAAGAAAATGTGGTTTATCTTTTAAGCAATTGGTAAGTACCTTATTTAAATATATAAAGTGATTTCCAACAACCTATTTTTCACAATATCACACATTTTCTTTACAGGCATCAGTGCAGCAAATCAAATGGACGCCTTTCATTGAATGTGAAAATATATTAAAAGGAAATTGCATCAGAATATGATGTACGGCTCAGCATTTGGAGCAGGTTTTGGTCCTCAAAGCTTACCGCTTGGAATGAGTTTACCATATTCAGCACCACCTACAAATTATTCCATACATCATCAAATGACGGGAATACCAGTGCCTAAATTCCACGATGTAATGCTCCAGCAAGAGAATTTGACAAAATACTTGATTTGGTCTCTAACTGCACCGAACTGTGAGCAATCTTTTGTATCAATTGTAGAATTTCAAGACGAACGATATAAAATAATGTAATTGGATTTTTTGCAAAAAAAAAATCTAATAGAACACATACCCATACATTCGAAAAAAAACAAGTGGCCTGTTTTCTTTGCAGTTAATTATTAAGGACAAAGATTACGCTATTTGATCATCTCAACCAGATAATAATAGTAAGTAGAACAATCTAAGTAAACAATTTACTGATTTTTTCCATCATTTATTGCTTGGCAAATTTTTAATTTTCAGCACAAAAATATCAATGCGCTCAGTATTTTAAATACTTTGCTTCGGAAAAGTTTTTAAGGTCACACATGATAAAGCACGTATATTGCTTCAAATTGAGCATGTGTGATGACTTGTTCTTCTGCCAGTGATTTAGCCACGCATGTTTGTTATCGTCATCTAAAGTGTATGGAATGCGATTACCTATGTGTTCGGGAATCCGACCTTAATCAACATGTTCAGTTGATACATAGCCAGGAAGTTCATCGTTGTGAGTAACCGGGATGTACTTATGCGGTTAAAACATTTCAAGCCTTACGAAGGGTAAGTGCTGTACTAGATAATTTATTTGAATTATTTCTGTTATGGTAAAAAAAAGTAAAAGCATACAAAAGAATAAGCAATGATATATGCAGTTTCGTTTTTTAAATCAATGGCCTGGTCATAAGTGCGACCTTAGTTAAAAGTGAATTTCCAGACTTCTAATTCTTTAAAAACAATACCATTGTTTTTATACAATAAACGTAAATAAATTATGTTATAGTTAATGTTTTTAAATATTGAAACTGTTTTTTACTCATCGTACATTTACTAACTTTTTGTTATGCATATTTTATATACATAATTAATTTGTTATGAAAATATAATGTTATTTTTTTCGTTCATTTAGCACTACCTGGAAATACATAAAAACACTACTTTCATATAAATTTGTCGCTGTTGTGAACAAGCCTTTAAGAATGGTAAAACTCTATCTTCACATCCCAAGAAACATGACTTTAAACTTCCCTCCGGTCACCGACGATTTACCTAACGGATTGATGAGAAAGGCTTTTATCGCTTAGAAACAACAAAAGTTCATTTGTAATTGATTTGCTTTGTATTCAAATAAATTGCAATGTAACACGTCATAAATATCTCTCGCAATTACAACATACCATAATGTGAAGCAACTAATGAAAACACATACAAAAGAATAATACAATATTATGTGCATATTTTTTTTTATTTCACTTAAATGATTTTTGAATAAAATTTACAAATAAAAAATTAAATTTACACATTTTTTATTTAATTGAATTTTGAATTTTTGTGGTAGCTTTTACATTTCTGGATGAACAAATTGGCACTGTCTGAAAATATATAAAAAAAAATTATAAGTTTTTTTACAATAATATGATTTTAACAAACAAAAAAGACTTACCTGTGCTCATCCTTCAGGAAGTGATGTAATTCCTACCAGGGTCAACCCAGTGATTGTAGATTATTTCAATTCTCGGCACGTTCAGCGGCAATAGTAGTATATGAAAATAGAAAAAAAATTATCACTTAAAATCACAAAAATATATAAATAATGTTGATTTTTTTTCGACCTTATCTGGTCTAGATCCATCATGTTTTGCTATAAACAGCATCACCTCTTGTAGGATGTGGCTCTTCACCACGCATGATGATCTTGAGTAAGGAGAAGCTAGAAATATTCAGCGGACAATGAAAAATGCAAAGCAATGCTCGCTGTTCTACAAGGGACTACAGCTATATAATACATTGCCAAATATAAAAATATATTTACATATCGCACTGACGCCTTTGCTAACAAAAGCTTCAAATTTAAAAAATTTCATGCAGAGGTTTTGTTAGCGAAGCCGACGTTTGGAAATTTATGTTTATAAATAATTTCAGAATTTATTAACAATTTTACTAAATTCTGAAATATATTTTCAATATGATACCCATATTGCCCATATTCGATGGAAAATACACCCTTTATTCACAAGTTTGGAATGGAACTTCGGAGGCACATAACTCGGAAACTAAAGGTTTCCGGTCACTTTTTTATTTTATTTCTTCCTCTTATTTTTTAATTTTGTATAGGGTGGAATACTTTTTTGTGGATCCGGGAGGGTGCCCTAAACTTTGGATTCGCCCAAACTTCATATGCATACATATTGCTTATGTATTTAAGAAAAATTTAAAGACTTACCTTTTTGCATCTCTCGGGAAACGATGCACTTTATCCACTCCCGTGCATCCCATTATGCAGCTTCCACTCCTGTCAATTACAATAATATAAAATACAAATATAAAATGTTATAATAATATTTATTTTAGTACTTACATTTTTTCAGCAAACAAAAACATTTTTTTCAATTAAGTGTGTATGCTTATAAAAACACACACACACACACACAAAATTACACCACAAGATTATTTAAAAATTATATTTATTATTAAGAAATTCAACATTTAACTTTTTATTTATTTAATCTAAACTTTTTAAATGGAATTATTAATATAAATGTCCACAACGAAATTTGACAATTGGACAAAATGTAAGAGATAGCACTATGATTTATAGATTTGCTATCACTTCCTTAAATTTGTCCAATCGACATCTCCGTTTTAGTCATACAAACTCTGTTTTAGTTTTGATATGTCGTGTCTAGTTAGCCTATGCTTAAGACTTGCAGGTGTTTAGTCAGCTGAGTAATTCCTATCACCCTGGAGACATCCGAATTTTGTGATCCGAACTATCAGTATTCTTGTTGGAATTACAGGAGGAATTATTGGAGAAATGTTTATAAAACCATATAAAGTAAGGAGCAATCTGCGTTTGAAGAGTTCAGATATTAAAAAGATTAGACAACGAATTATTTCTGAATTTCCGAACGCCAAGCTCGAGCTCTTGATTGTGCCTAAATCAAATGTAAATGTATTAAAAGTAGTTACACATTTAGATGTTCAAACAAATGTTTACTGCGCGGATAAAGTACCAATTTTTTTTGAAAATGAAGAAAGTAAATTGGTACCTACGTTGTATAGTCTGTGGCTGGTATTTATTAGTTCTTATTAAGCAACCGAACGAGCTAATTAATACTTTTTATTGGATTTCTAATAGGTTCCAGATTTGCTGCCATACTTTACTACCTACGTCTCTGTTTTTCCAAAATTGAGTAACGGTGCTGATCTTATGTTACCTGGAGTTACAACTCAAGGTATTGGGAGAAATGTATATGGGCATCACAAAAGAGGAGAATTGGGTAAATTCTATAGATATGGTAGTTATTGATTTTTATATTAAATCTTCCATTTCATAGTTGCTGTTAATTTAACTTCAAATAAATCAGCCGTTGCAGTTGGATATTTGCCAAAATCTAGTGACGATTTGTATATGAGTGGTGGTCATGGTATTGCAGTAAAGATCCTACATTTCTTCGGCGACAAATTATGGGGCCATGAGCCATCAATTGCCAAACAAGTGCCACAGGTAAAAAGTAAAAATTTAACGGATGATGATTTTCCTACTTTGGGATCCGAAAAATCTACAAAAGAAACGCAGTCAAAAACAGACATCGAAAATGAATTAAATAATTTAAATATGCCTAATAATGTACTAAATGACCAAATACAAATTTTTAAAGATGTATCTTCGGATATGGTTAGTGAAAACAATGAAATGCTGAACGAGAAACCGGAACATACTCCAGAGTTATTACTAAAGCATGCTTTTCTTGGTGCTCTTAAAAATAATGTCAGTACCATACAATTACCGCTATTAACAAGTAATTTCTACAGACTATATGTTGTTCCTGAATCAGAGAAACCGCTAGATTTGAAGAAGACGAAGTATAAGAAGCTTTCAGTTTTTTTGAACGAAATGATTGACGAAGGTTTTATTGTTGTGCGCGAGGAAACTAAAGGTGTAGATAAAATTACATCTATTGACTTTGAACATCCAGAGCTGGTCAATTTCATCACAGACGTAAAGAAAAACAATACTTCTACTGGCAACTCATCCGGAGACCATCTCTTCCATTCAGAACTAACAGAATTATATATAATTACAGATGTGACTGCTCCTTTCTTTACTAAGCTATACTATAAACGCGGCAGCGGAATTCCAGTGTCAAAAATTAAAAAAGGTATTAAGGAGTATATAAATAAACAAAATTTATTACTGTCAAAATATGGAAATGCTACAGACAAGTTGTATATTTTGGATGAATGCCTTGAAAAACTTTGTAGTACTAAAGTTGCATCTCTTGGCAGAATTACAAACGAGTTAGTAGCACAAATGGATCATTCTTATGAGATGTGCACTATCAACCAAGTAAAACTTAATAAACCGTCGATCACTATGTCACTCGCAAAAAGACCATACTACAAAAAAGTAACATTGGTAAGCAATATTGAATGCTACGGAATTATATTGACAGAATTAATTAAACTTTGCAAACATGGTGCGGCAGCAAGCACAACAATTATAACATTGCGAAATCAAAACCGCAAATTCCTACAAATACAAGGCAATCAAATTCGATTTGTATATAATCTTCTTACTGATACGTATAAAATATCTCCAAAATGTATTTTAGGGCTAGAGTTAGCTAAAGATGCTAAAGATGCCAAAAAGCACAAAAAGCACAAAAAGCACAAAAAGAAATATTATAAAAACAAATATTTATTATATAATATTTATTTATTTTATATATGCCCACGAAGACTGAAATGTAAACAAAATGTAAAAAAAATGTGTAAAAATTTTAATCGTTCAGTGTAGATAAATATTGAGTATTGTTATGTAAGAAGAAAAAGGTTCTAAACATCTTGGATGCCATGTTGTAGGCAACTCCATATTCTTGTCCGTAGTGCAGTCAAGAATGTCGTGATGAGGTGAATAAATTTTTGTATTTGGACACTCCGTGAGAATGTATATTTTGCCTTTATATTTGTATGTATTATGTATTATAAAAAAATAAATTATATGGTATCAAATCTTCATTACTAGATGGGGTCAATAATTTCTCTTGAATTATAACCGTGTATTTGTAATGGGATTGAAGAGTTTCAAATGTCTTTTTGACCGGATATGACCGAATGTCGGTCATGCTAAATAAACTTACAATCTGGCGGAATGACAAAAACGCGGATACTGATGCGATGCGGAAAAGGGCGAGATCTTCGTGTGCCAAAGTGCTAAGACGTGAAACAGCTTTGTACGAGCAGCGTATTCGCACCAAAGTTCTTACTGCCCAACGGGGCAGTAAAAGCTTTTGGTCTTTCGTAAAAAGAGTGAAGGAAAATGCTAGTTCTTCTATTCCGGCTCTTTTGAAGGATGACCAAATAATCACTGACCCGGTTGAAAAAGCTAACCTCCTAGCTGAAATGTTTGCAGGTAATTCTCACCTCCCGGAAAGCAATCAACCACTGCCCGCACCCGAGCGTGTATCCGTAACTTTGCCAAAGATATACTTTCGAGCTCGTGCAGTTAAAAGGGTTCTAACGAACCTCAACATAAACAAGTCTCCTGGGCCGGATGGAATTCCTGCACTGGTCCTGAAGCAGTGTTCTTCGACGTTATCACGTCCTTTGGCAATCCTTTTCAGCACTCTGTACTATACAGGTCAATTCCCATCGTGCTGGAAGGTTGCAAATGTAACGCCGATCCCAAAAAAGGGTGAGGCAAGCAAACCTGAAAATTACCGCCCAATCGCAATCTGTTCCGTGATTTCCAAAGTGATGGAAAGTATGGTGAACTTTCACCTAATGAAATATTTAGAGTCTAACAATTTACTGAACGACCTTCAATACGGCTTCCGTCGAGGGCGCTCTACGGGCGACTTACTAGCCTTCCTCTCGGAAAAATGGTGTGATTCTATTCACCAGTTCGGCGAAAGTAAAGTCGTGGCTCTGGATATTTCTAAAGCATTTGATAGAGTGTGGCATGGGGCACTTCTGTCCAAACTTATTGCTTTTGGTGTCGGTGATATCTTCTCTCGATTTATATCGAGTTTTGTCAGGGATCGCGCTATAAGAATTGTTATAGACGGGATCTCATCTAATGAGTATAAGACAAATTCAGGGGTACCGCAAGGCTCCACTCTTTCTCCTACCCTATTTCTAGGCTTTCTAAATGACCTCCTATGTCAAACTTCCAACCCTATCCACTCTTTCGCAGATGACAGCAGCCTTTCTCACTCATATTCATTTAGTCGTAGACCACCATCGACTATGATCACTTCGCTGAGGCAGAATATGAGTGACTCATTGAATTGTGACCTCATGAAAATATCGCAATGGGGTCAGGCAAACAGGGTAGATTTCAATGCTCAAAAGAACCAATGCAGCATGCGTACACATCGACGTTCGATGGACTGAGCACATTTTTCAGGTCTCAAAACAACCATTCAAGTGCCTCGGTTTTTTAAAACGGTGCAAGACATACTTCACCCCATCTGATCTCCTCACTATTTATACCGCCTACATCCGATCGAAAATGGAATACAACTCTCATGTTTGGGCCGGTGCTTCAAAGACTATTTTGAAGTTACTCGACCGGGTCCAGGAGAGAGCGAAGAAACTCATAGGAGACAGTAGGGTAGGTAGTAGGTAGACCTCTGTGGTTTGGGAGTTACGGACAAAGTCGTCGATATATTTTGTCATTTTCATTATAAGTCTTTGATTCATTACAACAATATGGGTATGGCTGCCTTCCTAAACATCCGTATAAAAAGCATTAATATTTTGCCATATTTTGTATAAGTTAATAAATTTCTTTTTTTTAGTTTTACAAATTAAATGTAATGTTTCCTGACTGTTATTTGTTCCTTACTAAAAAAAAATATTTTATTAAATAGTAAATGAGTAAACTAACGGTTTTTTTTATTAAAAATAAGAGCAAAAGCAAAACACAAAAACATACTTATAACGGGTGTCCCAACAAGAACGCAAGATTTAAATGACTAATGCAGCAATTGAATTTTAGCTCTGGCTGTATGACATGTGGCGCCGTCTTGTTGAAACCAAATGCCCTCCACATTCATTTCTTCAATTCTAGGCACGAAAAAACTGGTTATCATTTCACGATACCGAACACCATTGACTGTTTGCGCTTGATCTGCTTCATTTTCATAAAAAAAAGTTTAAAAGTTTAAGTTCCTCCAGCCCAAATTCCACACCACACAGTGACACGTTGAGGATGCATTTGCTTCTCGTGAATCACTTGAGGATTTTCCTCACCCCAAATGCGACAATTCTGCCTATTGACGAAGCCATCAAGATGGAAATTGGCCTCGTCACTGAAGATGATTTTATCGGCAAAATCAGCATTTTCATGTTGTCTCTCCAATACCCAATTAAAGAACTCCCTTCGCTGTCCATGGTCAGCTGGCTTCAGTTCCTGAGTCAATTGAACTTTGTATGCATGAAGATGCAAATCTTTTGTCGTGGCGATGGCACGATGGATGGTAGTCTGCACGTTGACTACGAATCGAAAAACAGACCTGGGTTCAACCCCAGTTTCAGACTAAAAATTTTAAAATAAAAATAAACATCTCGCATTTTTCTGATGTGCATTAGTGTGTCTTTGTGTGTCAGTTGTTGTCGGAAGGTTTCAGTAGCGAAGGCATAGTCACTGGTCACTGAACAATACCGGCTTCAGCTGATAGCAATCCACAATCGCATCAGAACGCCCTCCTTCGTCGGTATTGTGTAGCACCGGCGAAGTAAAATAATAATAAATACGGCTACTGAACCGAAGCTTCAGCACTGCTACGAGTATAAACAAAGAACGTGCGAAAGCAGAGCTGCAAAAATAATTAATTAAGCTTCACCACCTGTCGTTTCTCCTACTATCCCTTTCCTATAGTTCCAGCACAATGCTTCGCATGTGTAGGAGTCATCTCCTGAGTGCTGGTCCCAGATAAAAAAAAAAAAAAAAAAATTCGCTGCATAGTGGATTTGGAGACATCAATTTGCTGAGCTCGGTGTCGAATTGAGGTGGATTGAGTTTGAGCGACATCATCACGTACAGCTGCGACATTTTCGGTCGATCGACCTGGTCGAAGGCGCGTTGTTGTCTTTACATCACTAACAGACCCAGTTTCGGCAAATTTATCCATTAATCTCTTTACAGTGTGACCTCAAATTGATCGCAATTTGCGAACTGTAGCCGCAAAACTTTCACCATTTTGGTAAAACAATTTCACAATGAGAATGCGTTGTTCATT
This sequence comes from Dexiosoma caninum, assembly GCA_963924685.1. Taxonomy (NCBI): domain Eukaryota; kingdom Metazoa; phylum Arthropoda; class Insecta; order Diptera; family Tachinidae; genus Dexiosoma; species Dexiosoma caninum. The sequence continues at coordinate 61,246,804 of OZ004729.1, forward strand.
CGTGTAGCGCTCCATTTTTACTAACCTCGTACTTTCTACTAGCAAACAATAACAATTGTTCACATGTCAAACAATGACACTTCGAATGGCGCCAAATTTAAATCTTGCGTTCTTTTTGGGACACCCTTTATTATATGTATATATATGTATGCAAATGTGTATGACATGATCATCTTCAACGTAAAAATGGAGATTACTAGATCTACCAAATTTTTTAAATGTTTAATAACAATTTAGAGGGGCCTGTTCCTGTAGAGGTAATTCCCATTTTAGTAGATTGGGAATTAATTCCAAAAGAAGGCAATTATTTGTGCCCTAATGATCACCCGTTAAAATTAATGCCGAATCGTAGCATTGATGGATGGATCTGGTGGTAAGTAAAAGTGAATACATACATACATATGTGAAGTTATTAAATAAAATAACGGCAGCTGCTGGAAACGATCTTCTTGAAAAAAATTGAAAAAAATCAAGTGCAATACTAAGATTTATTTTAGAAAAAACACTTTCTTTGATAAATCCCATCTCAGTATTTGTCAAATACTGATGTTTTCTTATTTGTGGGTGGAAAATTTATCCCTCAACTACATCATGAGGGAAACGCAAATAAATGGATTGCAAACTGCAGTAGACTGGAACAATTTCTGTCGTGAAATAGTGTTTTTTGGATCATTCCAATGAAATTTAAAAATTGGTGGTCCTAATATCATTGTTAAGATTGATGAAAGCAAGATCGGGAAACGAAAGCACCACAGAGGACATCACGTGGAGGGAGAATGGGTCTTCGGAGGAGTAGAAAGAATTAGCGGTAAATGTTTCATGGTTCCTGTAGAAAACAGAATAAAAAATATTAATATACTTTAATTAATTAATGCATTTTTTCAATTTTTAGTCGTACGATAATTTGAATGAAGCGGGCTTTTCACATTTTAAAGTAAATCACTCGATTTTATTTATAAACAGTGAAAATGGTCAGCACACCAACACAAAGAAAATGGAGGCATTTCAAAAGATCAGTACCTGAGTACAACCGAAGGAAACAGTTTTTCAACGGCTATATCCAAAAATTTATATTCCTGCGGTGGTGCAAAGCAAACCACAAAAATAAATTTACTGAATTTTTAAGACTTGCGTGCTTAATGTACAACCCCCTTTCCCCAAATTAATAATTAACATTGAAATACGCTTAATAATTTGTTTTTATTTATATTTTTAGTTTTAGTTAATACTTAACATTGAAAAACCCTTAATAATTTGTTTTTATACCAAGCTCAAAAATTATATCTTCTATAATATAACACACACCGGCTTCGCTAACTAAAGGTGCTCCGCATAGCCGGCCCTCGGCCGGGCTTAAGGATTTTCTAGTCTATGATATAACACAAACCGGCTTCGCTAACTAAAGGTTGTTCGCATAGCCGGCCTACGGCCGGGCTTAAGAATTTTCTCCTCTATGATATAAGACACACCGGCTTCGCTTACTAAAGGTTTTTAGCATAGCCGGCCTTCGGCCGGGCTTAAGGATTTTCTCCTCTATGGTATAACACACACCGGCTTCGCTAACTAAATATTTTCTGCATAACCGGCCTTTGACGGCGCCTAAGATTTTTCACCTCTACACATTTTATCATCCCAAAATGTGAAATTTTACCATCATGTGATCGGCATTTTCACAAGCTTTCCAATGATACCCATATTGACCCAATAAGCTAATAAATATAAACACGATGACATTTTTATTGTAAAATTTCCGAGGCCCATAACTCGGAAAATATGCGTTGCCGATAATTTTTGCACTAAACTTTTTTTTCTTAAAATTAAATTTTCTATTAGATGAGGTAACTTTTTTTAAATTCGGAGTGGCTTCCATAAACTAGATTTAAGCCGAAAAGAAAATTGTTCGAGACCATTTTAAACAGGTTAAGGCTTGGGTAAAAGCAGGAGTAGTTCAGCCGTCAATTTCCGATAGTGCCAGCAGAGTAGTAGTAGTAAAAAAGAAGGACGGCACGAATAAGATCTGCATTGATTACAGATAACTTAACACCATGGTGATGAAAGATGTTTTTCAGGTGCCGCTGTCTGATGACGTGTTAGAGAAGTTGCAATCCTCAAAGTATTTTTCTGTTATGGATCTCGAAAATGTGTTTTTCCACGTGCCAGTAGAGAAAAAGAGCAAAAGATACACAGCATTTATAACAAAAGAAGGTATGTTTGAATTTAATTATGCACCGTTCGGGTTTACAATTCGCCCGCGTTGTTTATACGATTTATTAATTATATATTTCAAACGCTTATTAATAATAATTTCATGGAGCTTTACATGGATGATATCATTATTTTTAGTAACAGTATCGAGGAGCATTTTATTAAATTAGAAAAAGTTCTTGAGGTTGCAGCACGGTACGGCTTAAAAATTAAATGGGGGAAATGTAGTTTTTTGCAAGTAAGAATAAATTTTTTGGGTTTCATCATCTAGAACGGTAACATATGGCCAGACAAAGATAAAACGAAAGCTGTTGAACATTTTCCCACGCCGAAAGATGTCAAACCGGTTCAGTAATTTTTAGAGCTAACGGAATATTTTCGAAAATTCATAGAAAATTATGCCCTGATAGCCTGACAAATCTGTTGTGGAAAGGCACAGTATTTTGAATTACTGAGCAAGAACGGCTTGCCATAGATAGATTAAAAGCTGCATTAACCTGTTTTGAAAATTTACTGCCGAAATGATGAAGTTACATACAGATGCCTCAAAAGATGGTTTTGGTGCTACTTTGTTGCAAGAAATTGAGGGCCAATGGCATCCAGTGTTTTATTGGAGCAAACGCACGACAATATCCGAAGAAAAGCAGAACAGTACATTTTAGAAGTCAAAGCAGCTTATTTAGCGTTGGAATGATTGCGAAATTACTTGCTTGGTATCAAATTCAAATTAATAACGGACGCACAGTGGGTTTTATATTTTCAATTTCTATTTCACTGTTGAAATTTACAAAATTTACACCGTTTTTACAGAATTAACAGTACGATTTAAAGCAGCACAACAAAAAGATGACTACCTAAAAGGAATAAATGAAATTTTAAACGAAAGACCGTATGGCGACTACGAGCGAAAAGCTGATTTAGTGTACAAAACAATTGGCGCAACGATTTACTAGTTGTTCCAAAAATTATGGAAACAGATGTTATTCGAGACGCACATGATGTTGAACATTTTGCATTAAAAAAACCATGCTTTTAATACAGCAGAGCTTTTCATCCCTCACGTTGAACATAAAGTGCAGCAGTTTATAAAAAACTGTGTTCGTTGTATAATTTATAACAAAAAGCTTGGCAAAAAGAAATGTTACTTAAATTGTATATAAAAAGGTGAAAGTCCGTTAGAAACGTTGCATGTTGACCATCTTGGTCCAATGGATACAACATCAAAGCAATATACATATGTAGATATATTTTTGCAATGGTAGACGCATTCTCGAACTTTATTTGGCTTTTCCCAACTAAAAGCACTAGCAGTGATGAATGCATAAAAAATTTACAGATGTGGTCTGAAGTATATGGTCAACCATATTGTATAATTACCGATAAAGGTCCCGCCTTTACCTCAGGAGTCTTTAAGCTGTATTGCTAAGAAAATAACATTCAAAACGTGTCAACATCTACAGGCGTACCTCGTGGCAATGGTCAGATAGAACGCGTTTATAGAATAGTTTTATATGTAATCGCAAAATTATCGTCAAATGAACCAACTAAATGTTATAAATATGTCGGTAAAGTGCAAAACGCGGTAAACTCATGTCTACATTGCTCCACAGAATATACACCATTTGAAGTTTTGTTTGGTGTGAAGATGAGAAACAACGTCAGTAGTGATCTACTTAAGGAGTTAGAAAATGAAATCTTTATAATATTTAACACACAACAGCAAGAGCTTCTCAACGATGCAGCAAATTAAAAAAGCTCAACTTTCATATAAGAAACAGTTTGATAAGAAACGTAAAAACGATATTAATTATGCAGTTGGTGATCTAGTGGCAGTAAAACGCACACAGTTTATTGCGGGTAAAAAGTTGGCAAGCGACTACATCGGACCTAATAAAGAGGTAAAAGTGAAAAGAAATGGTCGCTATGATGTTTGCAAAATTGGAAATTTTGAAGTTGCAAATCAGACCAACACTAGCTCTGATCACATGAAATTATGGAGATACTGCGTTGCTGATGAAGAGAGTTTGCTATCATACGAGACGGACGATGAACAGGATGGCCGATTGTGAAGAGTTAAGCTTGCGGATAAGGAAGAGATTAAAGAGATGAGAGATTAAGACAAGAGCTGAATTACAGAGAATACGTGTTGATTATTATATTTTGTTTTACAGAGAATACTTGTTGGTTATTACTTATTATTATTATTAGATTTGCAAAAGCAGTTCTTCTTTTAAGTTGGAGTCGAAAAGAACTTACGTCTATTAAAGTTGAAATTAAGGGTATTTGTGAAAGTTGTTTTAAAGTTCATACAATTGTTAATTCCATAATTTGTGTATTGAAATCTTATTTACAATTCATTTTCATTATAAACATTAAATTGAATATTATCAATAAAATAAACTGAATTATTGAGGGTGGCGATGACACGATGGATGGTAGTCTGCATGTTGACTACACAACCAAAAACAGACCTGGGTTCAACTCCCGTTTCAGACTAAAAAAAATTTTAAAATAAAAATAAACATCTCGCATTTTTCTGATGTGCATTAGTGTGTCTTTGTGTGTCAGTTGTTGTCGGAAGGTTTCAGTGGCGAAGGCATAGTCACTGGTCACTGAACAATACCGGCTTCAGCTGGTAGCAATCCACAATCCCATCAGAACGCCTTCCTTCGTCGGTATTGTGTAGCACCGGCGAAGTAAAACAATAATAAAAATGGCTACTGAACCGAAGCTTCAGCACTGCTACGAGTATAAACAAAGAACGTGCAAAAGCAGAGCTACAAAATAATTAATTAAGCTTCACCTGTCGTTTCTCCTACTATCCCTTTCCTATAGTTTCCAGCACAATGCTTCGCATGTGTAGACGTCATCTCCTGAGTGCTGGTCCTAGATAAAAAAAAAAAAAAAAAACAATGTTAAAATAGAACAAGGCTGAAGTAGAAGAGAAATGAAGTAGAACATCAAAACTATTTTGGAACATTCAACATGTTTGAATAACTCGTAGACAAACTTGCAAAGAAACTTTTGCATTTTTTATGAACATAAAAAATCGAATGTATGTATGCAAAAATAAAATTTTTTTAATTCACATTTAGAAAAACAAATAAAATATAAATATCACAATTCATATTAGGTTTGAAGTTCGTTTGTAAGGTTCTTTAAAGAAAAATATTTAAAATTTCGCAAAAAATTTAAAATTTCACTTAATTTAATGCATCCATTTCAATATATATTTAAGATTACTAAAATTTAGAAAAATCACGAAAATCAGAAAGTTGAAATTATGAAAAAATATTATAGACCTGCAAGGTGTTTTCCCTCCTAAAGGGTGCTTTAGACGATAAGATTTGTCGTACGTAAAATGAGAGAGAAAATAAAATGAAATTCCATCCGTATTTCAAAAAAAGAGAGTAAAAATCGAATGGTTGTTTTCTGGCTTTTACACCATTGGTATGGATAAAATCAAGTAAGATGAAAACATTCTCATTTAATTTAACTACAGCTGTTTGCTTGTTTTCCCCAGGGATGGAGTTCTTGTGCAATTGAATTTTTTTAATAACCTTGAAAAATATTTTTATTACTTTCGAATATGTTATTTTCGTGGTCAAAATTTTTAGTGTACTTTTAGAAAATATACGTATATTTTTTATAAAATTGTACTGTCGTGGTCTAAAATGTACATTTTGATTTTATAATTGGTATAAATTTATGAAACCAGTTTTCCCTCCCTGGCTTTCTCACATTTGTTTACATAAAAATGCATCCCTGATCTAATGGTGTGTGTTGGTTTTTGAAAAATTTTAAAATCTCAAGAGAGTCAAATTTTCATCCGTATTTTCTCTCAAAATCTTATAGTTTCATTACATATTGCGTTTAGACGATCCGACTTGTGCTCTTCTACACAAAAATTTGGCATGTCGTACGACTTGTGGGACAATGTAAAGCCCCTTTAAATGATATTAGGTCTGTTCGATTACTCAAAATTGGGCGCCCGCGGGCCCATAAGCGTTTTCTTACACAAAAATTGAGTAAATGAGAGAGGTTTTGAGAGAGTAATGCTCTTGTTCTTCACGCACGAGAATGCCCGTACTTTTTCTTCGGGCTAGTTTGGGCATGAAGAACAAGCAATCAGTTTGTTTATAATAAACATTGAAAATAACAAAGCAAAATTACAAATGTCTCAAACAGCTGACAGACATTAAAAAAGTTGTGTTGAAAATTTTTCTTAACAATAATTAATTACAAACATTTTTGTCATTTATACCATAAATTGTTAAAAACTTCATAAAAAATACCAATTTTTGAAATAAATATTTTTGTTAATAGAAATTATTATTTCCTAACGATGCTACCTATTTGGTAGCGAAATATTGAAAAATAAATAATTGTTAAAAACTTTTCATAAAAAAGACCATCGCTGAAAAATAAATATAATTAAATAAATTCTTTCAATACTTGTTTTTTATATAAATTCTTTCACAAATGGTTTTTTTTCGGTAAACTGTCATCAATCACACTAAACTTTCCATGAAAATCAGGGATAATCAAGCTCGTACAATTGTACTTTTTTCAGTACACTTTGCATTGCAAAAGTACTACTTTACTCCACTAAATATTAAGTACCAAGGTATATTCATATGATTATACGTTGTTCAGTAATTTAAATTAATTATAGCAAAAATATATTTTCGATTTTTCTTAATATAATATTTAATTATTAAATTATTCACAACTACTTTCCACAACTTTTTCACAAACTTTGACGTTTGGCCTGTTGAATGAAGTGACCAGCGAAATAGCTAATAAGTTTAGCTGCCCTACAAGAACATTGACGGTCATTTGACCGGTGATATGACCGTCATTACTGCCAGAATTATCGGTCATTGCGTAGGACAAAGTTTATATCATTTTCTTAAGGGCAATATGAGAAAAATTACCGAAAATTCTGTGTGCATGTGATAGTCAGCGTTGATGCATATATATCGCTCACTATACACGGATATCCTAATTGAAATGAAACACTATTTATTTCAATTCTTTACGTTGATTTTATTTCAATATTCTTATATGTACATATGTATGTATATAAAAAAAAGAAATGTAATATAATATAAAATAGAAATATCCATCAGAACCTTGGAGTGGGCCATCATCTGTGAATTTTTTCTTAATATAATTGCCCACAATTATTTAAAATATACAAATATTAAAACAAACTATTCAGGGATTCGCATAAAAATTAATTATATCCATCAGCAAAGACAACATATATCGTTGTTAAAACTTGTCGCCGAGTACCGAACACACACCCGTAACATGCTACCAAACTAAATGTTTCCTCGTCTAAACTCAGTCGTACGGAGCTTCAAAAACTATAGTCCGAATTATAAGTTTACAAACGAGTAAAATTGTCATTTCTGTAAAATTGATGAATTTGCGAAAATTCAAGAATACTTTTGTAATGAACTGCATTAATTTTTAACTATTTGTTTAATCTCGAGCTTAAGCTTTCGTCTTTTTCTGTTTTTGGGCGATGTGTATGGCTTGAGCGATTAACTAACTTGGTTAACTTTGGAATTTACTCCTGTTATTAGCACCCTTGCTATTTAGGAGTGGTTCTGTCTTTTATTGCCCAAGTGAACCGTTAACGGTCTTATTAAACATTGTTTTTGTCATCTTCATTATATTCGGGTTATATACATTGGCTTGAGTTGTTCTTCACTTGTGATATTTTTTACCGTTGAATAAAGGTAAAGTAGTATACACAAATAAAATTATTGAAAACTAAACCAAATAAAATTGTCTTTTATTATACAACGACTTTTCTACCTTGGCAAACATCAAAGGTGCGTACAATTATTTGGATTTAAAATAATTTGTGGTATCACCAGTTCAATATCAGTGTTAAGGTGTAAGAAAATATTATAATAAAAACAGAGTATATAACATAATATAACATACATTTTAATTCGTGTATATATATATGTACATAGTATATATATTATCTATGTACATTTATAATTCTTGTGATTGATCGTGTTACAGCCCGTTTTGACGTTTTGGTTTACTTTGGGTTTTTGCTACAAAAAAAAAAAAACCAACTTTGTGTTTGTATCGGACGGAAGGAATTAATAATTAAATTAAAATAATTCGCGTTTCCAAACAGGTATAAAATAAATTGTATGCTATTGAGTCCCGTTAAGATTTATTGTTTAGCAATTTTATTAATTTATTAGTGCTATTAAGAGTGGATATTTCAATAAATTTATGGTTGAAAAACATTACTGTTTCTTTTTTTTGTTGTTTGTGTGTTTTCTCTTTAAGTAAACATTAAAATTTCTAGTACCCTACGGTCGGTCACTTTGGTCGTCATTGCGCTTGTCAGTAAATTTACAATAATTTTTGTAAAAATTTTAATAGCAATTTAATATCTTTGTATAATTGCAAAAATTTGGCAAGCTAAAACAAAAAAAAAAAATAAATAAATAAAATAACGTATAAAATGCCGGCTGTATATTTAAATAAATTTATTCGAGTATCGGATGCTCTTATCACTTTTGAGGCACGATTTAATGATTTACGTGAGGAAAAGCATACTATTTATACTTTGGAAATTCAACGTGAGGAATTAAAAAGGTTGTGGGAGAAAGTTCAGTCAGTACATGAGGACTGTTTAGATTCCATAGATGGCAATGTAAAAGCAGATCCGGATGAGGCGAATGTCGCTACTTCTAAATATCAGGTAACATATACCGCTTATCTTAATTGTTTGTCTAACATCAATGAAAAGATACAGCGTTATAGAGCAGAACCTAAATTTAATGAGTCGTCTATGGAAAAGTCACAGTCCACATCTGAACATAACCTCAACCTACCCCCGTGTGATATTAAACCTTTTGAGGGTGACTATATATCATGGCCCGCCTTTAGGGATTTATTTACGGCCATATATATAAATAGCCTAAGTAATGTCGAACGGCTATGTCACTTAATACGTAAAACTACCGGTGAAGCGAATGAAATCGTGTCTAAGTGCCCTTTGAGTAATGAGGGATTTGATATGGCATGGTGTGGGCTTAGGGATGAGTATGAGAACCGCCGTATGCTGGTTAATAATCAGTTGAAGATTTTATTTAATTTTCCGGTGGTTGGTAAGGAGACTAGTGCGGAGTTGAAAAATTTGCGGCGTGGTGTTAATAATTGTTTAAATTCACTTTCTGTCTATAAGGATATTTCGGCTGCAGCCACGGGTAATACTTCTTCGGGCATTGTCGCGAATTCATCTCCACCTTCTACACCTCGACAGGTTTTTTATGTCTCTCAGAACCGCAAGGTGCTTCTGGGAACAGCCATGGTCAATATTATTCATCAGGGTATGATGTACCCTGCGCGAGCTCTTATCGATCCCGCTTCGGAGTCTTCCTTTATCTCTGAAAATTTACAGAATCGTTTGAAACTGCCTGCACATTCGACGAATGTCAGAGTTTCTGGGGTCAATCAAACCGTTTCCGCTATGACGAGGAAAATTTGCGCTTTGAAAATTATCTCTCCTGTGAAACCGACTATTCCTCTGGAAACAATGGCTTTGGTTTTACCTAACATTTCTGGCAATTTACCCTCTTTTACCATTGGCCCTGATATTCTTGGCGATCTTACGGATCTGCGCTTGGCGGATCCTAATTTTTTACAATCTAGGTCGGTTGATTTGCTTCTGGGGGCCGATTTATATCCTCGGGTGATTTTGCCTGAAATTCGTCGTAGATACCTTGGGCACATATGTGGCTCAGAGCACCATTTTCGGATGTATAATAACTGGAACGGTACAAGGGCAGGGTATTAAGGTGTTTTCGACTACCGTGGAGTCTTCAGCTGAGGATGATTTGAATAGGAATCTTCTGCGGTTTTGGGAACTTGAGGAAACCCCTAGAAAAAAGGTGTTATCTGGGTCTGATCGATATTGTGAGGAAAATTATAAGACGACGCGACGCGACTCTGCTGGCCGTTATGTAGTGACGCTACCTCTTAGGCCTTAATTTCCTCATTCTATTGGGATAGGTGTGTCCTTTGCGGGTGTGAGGGCACAATTTTTGCGGAATGAAGCCTCTCTTCTGCGAAAACCAGATGTTAAGGCATTATACGATGAGGTCGTCAGGGAATATTTGAGATTAGATCACATGAGGCCAGTGTTGTGTGAAAGTGTTGATCATTCTCTCGCTTGTTATCTACCTCATCATCCTGTGATGAAACCTGATAGCAAGACTACAAGATTGCGTGTTGTATTCAATGCTTCGAATAAAACTTCCACTGGGTATAGTTTGAACGATTGCTTGTATGTGGGACCCCCTCTGCAGAGTGATTTGGTTCTACTAATTTTGCGTTGGAGATTGTTTAGATATGTATTTAATTGTGATATTACTCAGATGTATCGGCAGATTCGACTTGATCCATCTCATACCCAATATCAGCGCATATTCTTTCGTTCATCGCCTGCGGAGGAAGTTAGGGCATATGAATTGCAGACTGTGACGTTTGGTGTGAATTGTGCACCTTATTTGGCGATAAGGACTTTGTTACAGTTAGCAGAGGATACAGAGACTGAATACCCACTTGCGGCCAGGATTCTGCGCAAGTCTATGTACGTTGACGACGTATTGTCGGGTGCTCATGATCTTTCTTCAGCTCTGGAGGCGCGCGATCAATTGCGCTCTGTATTGGCCTCAGCGGGGTTTGAATTGAGGAAATGGACATCTAATGAGTTTGCCATTCTAAAAGACCTTCCTACGGGGCATCTGGTAGACTCCAAGCTTCTGACTTTTGTGGAATCTAGCAGTTCCAAAACATTGGGCATACAATGGAATGCTCAATTGGACTCATTTTACTTCAGGGTAGAACCTATTGCTCAGAAGTCGAACTATACGAAAAGGGAAGTTTTATCTGCAGTAGCGAAGCTATTTGATCCTGTGGGGTGGTTAGGTCCCGTGATTATTGTTGCGAAGATTATAATGCAGAAGATTTGGCTTGATAATATCGGATGGGATGAATGTTTGCTTACTTCGACTTTGAATGAATGGAGGAAATTTGTTGGTTTTTATCCGGAAGTGAATAATATACGGATTCCTAGATGGGTAGGATATGCTTCGGGCTCTTCTGCCGAGCTTCATGTTTTTTCAGATGCTTCGGAGAAAGCATACGCGAGGGCAGTTTATATTAGGATTCAATCCCAAGGTCACGTTTTTACTATGCTGCTTTCATGCAAGACTAGGGTTGCTCCAATTAAATCGATTTCTTTGCCTCGGCTCGAGCTTTGTGGTGCTGTACTGACTTCGGAGCTATTGAGAATCGTGGCTTCGGAAATAGAAATTCCAGTGGCACGCGTGTATTGCTGGACGGATTCCACGATAGTGTTATGTTGGTTGAGGAAGACACCGAACACGTGGACGACGTTTATGGCCAATCGCGTTTGGCGCATACAGAAGAATATAGGCAGTCACAGTTGGTATCATATTATGTCTGAGGAAAATCCCGCGGATTTGGGTAGCAGGGGACTTCCTCCTTCGGAACTTAGGGATAGTGACCTTTGGTGGCATGGTCCCGGTTGGCTTAGGCAACCCAAAACTACTTGGAGGATGAAGGACCTCTCCCCAATGGATACCGACGTTGAAATTAGGGCTACTAGGTCGCATGCAGTTTTCTTTTGCGACTACCAGGATATTCTCGAGAGGTTTTCGGGTCTTGATCGTGCTCTGATGGTCATATGCTATTTACTTTGTTTCTACTACAGGACTTGTCCTTCCCAGAGGTGTAAATATTCCTTTACATCATCGACATTCTCGAGCGAGGAAATAAAAGGCGTCAAGTTACGTTTAGCGATTTTGGCACAGAAAGTTCACTTTGGGGAAGAATTTCGATCTTTATTGTCGAAAAAACCTATTTCTTCTAAAAGTTCAGTACTGGCCCTTAATCCGTTTTTAGATGACTGTGGAGTTATGAGGCTGAATGGTCGCTTGTTGAAGTCTCCCTCGCTGTCTTACACGGAGAAGCACCCTATTTTATTTGCCCTACTCATGTCGGTTTACTTTATTGTTGGCTGAATTCGTACATATGATTTCTATGCATGGCTGGAATCAGCTGATGTTGAGAATACTACGTATTGAATATTGGGTACCTCGCCTTAAGGTTTTGGTTCGAGCAGTGGCAAATCGCTGCAAACGTTGCATGTTGGACAAGAAGCGCTCATGTAGGCAGATCATGGCTGCATTACCCCCCGAACGAACAACTTTGGATCGAGCTTTTACCACCACTGGGGTTGATTTCGCCGGTCCGTTTGATATGAGGAGTTTCACGGGTAGGTCCTGTAAGATAACGAAAGGGTACGTGTGCTTTTTTGTTTGTTTTTCTACCAAGGCAGTGCATTTGGAAGCTACGACCGATTTGTCGACAGATGCTTTCTTGGCTGCATTTCATCGTTTTATAGCGAGACGGGGCTGCCCTCTGACGGTATTTTCTGACAATGGTTCTAACTTTGTAGGAGCTCCGCGTGAAATTGAAAAAGAGTTCCGTATTTTTCTTAAGGAATGTGAGGCTCGATTATGTTCTACATTTGGGGTTCAGGGCCTTGTGTGGCATTTTATTCCAGCCGGAGCCCCTCATATGGGCGGACTTTGGGAAGCTGCTGTTGAAAGCTTTAAACAGCACTTTCGAAAGGAAGCTCAATATGTGAAATATACCTTCGAGGAGCTCTCTACTGTGCTCGCAGGAATCGAGGCGTGTTTGAATTCACGTCCATTGTGCCCTATGTCGGATAATCCCGATGAGACCGTGGCTCTTACTCCTGGTCATTTTTTGATAGGAGGACTAATATTGGCACCGCCGGAGCCATCTATATTTGAGTCCCCCATAGGCTTACTGAATCGTTATCGCAAGATCAAGGCACTTAGTCATGATTTCTGTCGACGATGGAAAGAAGAGTATTTGCAAAATTTACATAAGCGCTATAAGTGGAAGTTTCCTGAGCGAGACATCGCAATAAATGACTTGGTAGCTATTCGACATGAACAATTTTCTCCAACTTCTTGGAAATTGGGGCGTGTGTCGAAAACGTATCCGGGAAGTGACGGTCACGTTAGAGTTGTCGATATACGCACTGAAAATGGGGTTGTGAAACGACCAATCACTAAATTGGTAATTTTGACCAATTAAGTTCTTTATATTTATGTACATGTCTATTAACCTTTATTGTTTCCTAGTATAATGGCCGCTCAAATTAATATGGTAAAGGAAATGAATTTAGAGGAATCGAACGAAACCGTGGAGTTATCGGGTCTACCATCGGCAACCCCGGCAGTAAAAGTCCTGGCGACTGTATTGGATGATGTTGCTTCAGCTGATTTGATCCAGAGGATAGATGAATCTGTCGCGGGCTTGACCAAGAGGTCGGATACAACCGTCGCCTTGTCTACACCAAGGGATAGTCATGTATCGGGGGCTGAAAAGGGTACGAACTCTGGAGCACTTCTTTGCACTCTGTGTAAAAAACCGCACCCTTTACTGGCATGTTTTGGTTTTCGACGTCTGAGTCATGATAAGAAACTGCGTCACGTATTGACATATAGTCACTGCGTTCTTTGTTTGTCAAACCAACACGTTACTCCGGATTGTCGGAGTGTACAGGGATGTCATAAGTGTCGCGGTGCTCATAACACCCTGCTACATTCTCCAACTTCCCGAAATACCAAGTCCATCAGGGGCAAACCGGGTTTTTCTAGAAGAAAGCCAGATGCGACGCATTCCATTCCACTTGCCGCTCATACCCCCCACTTTGGTACCATTGTTGCCTTTAAGACAGGTGGTGACCTTTTCACCGACCTTTCAGGCAAGCCTGATAGCAGGTAGGAATGAGATTCGAGTTAGAGGGGTGATAGATCTGTGCTGTAGTGTTAGCTACGTTAGCGATCAGTTGATTCGACGACTCCGGATTCCTGAGATTGAATCACATTGTCGATTAACGGTCGGATCTGTATATGATCCGGTGAAACGAATCACCCTTTCAGCAAAAGTTCGGAAAATGATGGGTTTAAAAACACCCCGTGAAAACGTAGAAGAGGCTGTGAAGGATAATTTTCCCGGGTTGCAGTTGGCAGATCCTACATTTTATCATACAGGTCAAGTGGCTCTCGTTTTAGGTCCCGAACTCAGCTTCCAAATTTTGACTGGAAAGCATTTTGCAAATGCAGGCTGTCCCCTGGCACAACATACAATTTTCGGTTGGGTTGTAAAGGGTGGTTAAATTTCATAGGCCGATGTTGATTTTGAATAAAACACAAACTATTTAGGAAATTATTGTAATTTTATTTTATTATGATATATTGGTATTACTCAATTATGTATGGAACAAAATATCGGCCAAATGGGCGCCGCGACCACGGCGGCACACCTCCATCCGATGGTCCAAATTTTCGATGACCCTGAGGCATAATGGAGGTTCTATGCCGTTAATGTGCCGAATTATCTCATCCTTTAGCTCTTGAATTGTTGCTGGCTTATCGACGTACACCTTTTCTTTCAAATAACCCCAAAGAAAAAAGTCCAACGGTGTCAAATCACATGATCTTGGCGGCCAATTGACATCGCCATTACGTGAGATAACACGGCCATTGAATTTGTTGCGCAAAAGAGCCATTGTTTCGTTAGCTGTGTGGCAAGTGGCACCGTCCTGCTGAAACCACATATCGTCCACATCCATATCTTCCAATTCGGGCCATAAAAAGTTCGTTATCATCTCACGATAGCGAACACCATTCACAGTAACTGCCTGACCGGCCTCATTTTGGAAAAAAATACGGCCCGATGATGCCGCCAGCCCATAAACCGCACCAAACAGTCACTCTTTGTGGGTGCATTGGTTTTTCGACAATCACTCTTGGATTCTCATTCGCCCAAATGCGGCAATTCTGTTTATTGACGAATCCACTGAGGTGAAAATGTGCCTCATCACTGAAGATGATTTTCTTCGAAAATTGATCATCCACTGTTGCCGTGGTCGTGGCGCCCATTTGGCCGATATTTTGTTCCATACATAATTGAGTAATACCAATATATCATAATAAAATAAAATTACAATAATTTCCTAAATAGTTTGTGTTTTATTCAAAATCAACATCGGCCCTTGAAATTTAACCACCCTTTATCTGGTCAATCACCGTTTTGAATTATATTTATGTATTTTCAATTAATGGATCTGTAGTAAAAACCATTTGTATTGTTTATGAAAATACATGATTTGATAATGAATTTTATATTATTTAATGTCATTATATTTTATTGCATATAACTTTGTTAATGCAAATGGCCGGCAATGTTTAATAGTTATAATGCCTCCCGTTATTCCCCTAACTAAAGCTAATATAATTTAAATACATACTTTAAATACTTAATACTTTAATACTTAAATACATACTTTAATTTGCTTACCTTTTACTTTATTCCAAGAACTTTATTTTATGCATTTCCGTTCCCATATAAATAAACGCAAATGCAATAAAATAAATAAATGCAATTACGCAAAATTACCAAATTATTTAAAAATTAAACGTAACAAATTATTAAAACCAGACTTTTCCTTAAGAATTGTTTTCTTGCATTTCCGTTCCCATATAAATGAACGAAAATGCAATAAATACAAAATAATATATTACTAAAGAATTGCAAACTTAACTTTTTCCAGAGAATTGTTTACTTGTTAAATAAAAATACATATTTGTAATTAGTATATAAGAACAAAGAAATTATGAAATAAAGTTAGTCTAATTTAGGAACTCAACATATGAAAAGAAAATAAAATATATTTTTTTTTCGTGTTTATAACTAGTAAACACATAACTGGCGACGAGGATATCCAGGATCCAACAATAAAAATCTATCCGATGAAGGATCAAAATATATAAAAAAATAAAATTTATTTTAAGAAGAAAAAACGTTAGAAACAGTTGCGTAAAACAAGAGTAAAACGCGTGAGCAAAATAAATTTATAATTAAGAGAATTTTTTTTTATTCAATAAATATTTAACTAAAGTGAAATATAAGCCCTGTTATTATCAATAAAATGAAAAGAAACATTTGCAACAAAAAAAGAAAAAATGTTATAAAAAAACAAATTAAAAATAAATTAAGTGCAAAAGTGACAACATTAAAAAAAAAAAAATTACTGTAAATTTTTCACCAAAAGTGTGAAATGTTTAATGGAATAATTAAAAGAATGATTCAACAAGTCCGTTGTATGCGGGTTGATGCTTAAAACATTTTTAAATAAAGTATACTCAAGAGTATTAAATTAAAACAATTAACGTATAAAATACAATTAAAAATAAGACAACCAGGAGCTGAAAAACAGAAAGCAGCCAACAAAATCATCTACAACTATAACAACGAGGCAACTACATATTTATCTACAACAAGGCAACTACATATTTATCTACAACAAGGCAACTATAACAACAAATTCATCTACAACGAGGCAACTATATATTTATCTACAACAAGGCAACTATAACAACAAATTTATCTACAACGAGGCAACTATAACAACAAAATTCATCTACAACGAGGCAACTATAAAAACTACATCAATACTTCACATTATTATTAAGGTAAAACAAACAAATTTTAGTAAATAGAAAACAAAAACTATTTTTAAACAATGGCACAGGCACAATTAGTTTTCGACCCCCTTAAGTATTTGAGAAACCTCCCTGAGTTTAATGGAAACACGAGGGAACTACAGAACTTTATAAACTTGGTAGACATAATACACCCCAACCTACAGACATATGACGAACTATCACAAGGACTATTCTCTGACCTCATTAAGGATAAATTAAAACACAAAGCTAGGGACGTGATGGAAATAAATTTCCAGGCAACTTCATGGACTGACATAAAAACGATACTACAGAATAACTTTGGCGACAGACTCAGTTGTGACGAACTCTTCGATTCACTCAGAGCAGTAATATTTAAAACTACCAGTTTAGAATTTTATGAGGAAATCAAAAGTAGACTTCGACGACTTAACAATAAAACATTGTTCATAATGGGACAAGGACAAGCACAAGAAGCACTGAACGCGGTGGCTATAAACAACTCCCGTACAGCCTTAAACATATTTAAGTCGAAAATACCTGAACCAATGAAAACAATATTAGCATGCAGAAACCCAACAACCTTGGAAGAGGCGATGAATATTCTCTTTGAGGCAGGATATGCACATCTCCGAGTAGATATGCAACATCAGTTTTACAACAGACACGACAATAAAAAGCAGAATCAAAAATCTTATAACCCCAAACAGAACTATCAAGGACCAAGACATTTTTCTCAACCTTCCCAAAACCAAAAGGGAAATCCTTCACATCAAAATTATGGAAGGAATTTTCCACCACAAAATTCTCAAGGGCGTTACCCAAATTACAACCGAAACTTTCAACAACGTTCAAATCCACAAAACTATAATTTCGTTCCAAACAATCAGCCACAACAACAATATCCTGAACCAATGGAAATAAACACCGTTGAAAATTTTCGACCCAGAGCCTCCGGGGGAAATTACCCTATATAAAGATTAAAACAAAATTAGCAAATTTAAAATTTATTCTCGATACTGGGGCTACCCATTCGATTATAAATCCTAATATTTGTCACCCAAAGTGGCGGGTACCTTGTAACGAAATAAATTTAAAGACTCTCCAACACCATATAAAATTAAAGAAAAAAGTTCGCATTCCTATTTTCAAGGAATTTAAAGAAGATTCTGAAGATAAAATTGAATTTTTGATTTGTAATTTCCATGACCAGTACGATGGTTTAATTGGAAACGACATACTTAGACAATTAAGAGCAGTTATAGATTTTAGAGATAATTTTTTGGACATTGATGGTAAACGTATACCAATGAGATATACTAATGAGGGTATGGAATATTATTTCGAAAAAAGCGGCATATATGAAATTACCTTACCCGTTGAACAAAAGAATGGCCTAATATATAATCCTCGAACCACGTCGAAAAATAGAAACATAGAAATTATGGAGGGAATATATGAGGCCGAAGATTCAAAAATACGTGCGTCCGTTAAGGTTTCGGGAACACTACCAAAAAGAGTAGTTCTGAATACCGAAGATACATTTGAAATAAGTACAGAAAACTTTTATATTAATAATTTCGGGGAAAACGAAGAAAATAGAATCAAATCAATAGAAGATCTAATTCGTATAGAGCACCTTAATTCAGAAGAACGTGAAAAACGTCTCCCCATTATAAGAAGATTTAAAAACATTTTGTTTACTGAAGACAGCGACCTATCATTCACTAACGCAATTAAACACGAAATCCGCACCAAGGATAATATACCAATCGCGGCGAAAACATATAGATACCCATACGTACACAAGGAAGAAATCAGGAAACAAATTAAGGAAATGTTAGACAGAAAAATTATAAGACATAGCCATTCCCCATACTCAGCACCTGTCTGGATAGTTCCTAAGAAAATGGATGCTAGCGGGAAAAAGAAGTGGAGGATGGTTGTAGATTATAGAAAGCTGAACGAAGAAACAGTGGACGATAAGTACCCCATTCCAAACATTGACGAAATTCTAGAAAAACTAGGAAGATGTCAGTACTTCACTACACTAGATTTAGCTAAAGGGTTTCACCAAATTGAAATCCGCAGTGAAGATATTCCCAAGACAGCTTTCAGTGTGGAAGGTGGGCACTACGAATTTTTACGTATGCCTTTCGGCCTGAAAACAGCACCAGCTACCTTCCAAAGGCTAATGAACAACGTTTTAGGCGACCTTATCAATAAAATATGTCTCGTCTACTTAGACGATATAATAATATTCTCCACTTCCTTACAAGAACATGCAGAATCCTTAGTAAAAATATTCCAAAGACTGAAAGAGGTAAACTTAAAAATACAACTCGACAAGAGTGAATTTATGAAAAGGTCGACAAATTTCTTGGGCCATGTTGTTACCAATGAGGGCATCAAACCAAACCCAGAAAAAATCCTCTGCGTTCAAAAATTCCCAATACCAAAAAGCCAAAAACAAATAAAATAATTTTTAGGTCTGGCAGGGTATTATAGGAAATTTGTTAAGGACTACTCAAAAATAGCTAGACCAATGACAAAGTACTTAAAAAAGGATGCAACCATGGATATAAAGGATGCAGAATATATGGAAAGTTTCGAAACGCTTAAGAAAATATTAACTAACCCTCCTATTTTAATATATCCAGATTTTAACAAAAAATTCACCTTGCAAACAGATGCAAGTAATTTTGCTATAGGGGCTGTTCTTTCGCAGGACGGTCATCCCGTGAGTTATGCAAGCCGAACATTAAACGGGTCTGAACAAAACTATAGTACAATAGAGAAGGAACTACTCGCAATAGTATGGGCGACGAAACATTTCAGACCATATTTGTTTGGAAGAAAGTTTTTGATTGAGACCGACCACAGACCATTAACATGGTTATTCTCTATCAAGGAACCAAATTCCAAACTAGTGCGATGAAGGTTACGTTTGCAGGAATACGACTACGAAATTAGGTACAAGAAAGGAGTATTAAATGGGAATGCAGATGCACTATCCCGAATCGAAATGGAAGGCAATGAGGTGAATTTAATTGAAGACAACGAAGTTATAAAAGAAGTAAACACTCCACTGAATTTTTTCAAACGGCAATACGTCATTAGGCAAACACATTCGGGTTCATTAAAAATAAAAACCGAAGTTATATTTCAGAACAAAAGAAAAATTATATCCGCTAAAAATTTTGACGAACAAACATTATTAACTCTTTTGAAAAACCACTTCGATCCGGAGAAAATTAATACAGTAATGATAGAAAATGAAGCGTTATATGAGAAAATTAAGGAAATTGTAACCTAGTACTTTAATACTGATAGCAAATTTAAAATTTACAGAAGTAAACTAATCCTGGAAGATATTGTTGATGAAGAGGAACTTACAAAACGGATAGAAAAGGAACACAAAAACAATAACCATAGGGGTATAAACGAAAACTTTGCGGAACTCAAATCATAAATTTACCACCCAAAATTAAAAACACGCATAACACAATTCATAAACAATTGCGAAACCTGTAATAAGGAAAAATATGATCGAAAACCTATAAAACAAAAATTTAAAATTACCGAAACCGCAGAAAGTCCTGTAGAAATAGTGCACGCTAGTGCAGCCTAGAAAAGAAATTATTTTTAACATTCATTGATAAATTTTCTAAAGATGCACAAGCAATTGGAATAAAAAACAGGTCTTGGATCGAATTTAAGACTGCCTTAGCTTATCTTTCTTATCATCTGTCGGAAGTATCAAAAAACTCGTTATTGATAACGAACTAGGGTTTAAAGCCTTACCCCTTCTGGAGTATTTACGAGAACAAGAAATAGAATTACATTTTACTTCAAATAATAATCATACCTCGAATGCAGATGTCGAAAGATTCCACAATACTTTAAATGAACACATAAGAATCCTTAAATACGATTCCCGAAGAGATATAGATACTGTAGAAGAAAAAATATTTAGATGCGTTAAGTATTACAACAATACAATTCACTCCACTACTGGCAGAAAACCAATAGACTTCAAAAATGGAACAATAAACAGGGAAGAATATCATGATATCAGAGAAAAAATTATTAGGATAAAGGAAAAAGCCATAGAAAAACTGAATAAAAACCGGGAACAAATAGAAATCCAAACAGGGCCAATATATTTGAAAGACGAAAGAGGCGGAAAGAACCACTCTAAATTCCGAAAGACAATAGTTTCCCAACTAGACAACGACCATGTCGTTACTACTAAAAGTCATAAATACTACAAATCCCACATCAAAAGAAAAAAGAAATTCCAAAATGTAAACACCAACGAACCAACTTAATTGAATTTCATATTTTGTTGTTTAAGATGATTTCTCTTTTGTTAATATTAACGTCCGTATATACTACCAAACTAGGAGTAGTACCATCCGACATACTGACTGTAGAAGAATTCAGATACATAAATAAAATAGAATCATATCTTCATGCTAAGGTATCGTTATCACACAGAAATGATTTAATAATTCTAACACTGAAAATTCCAAATTTTTTGAATGAAACGTTTGCGGAGATCATATTCGAACCACTCCCAGACAAACGAAAGAAGTCGCTTATCCTCAGGGAAAATACAGTCCTTATGCGTGGAAACGAGGTATATAAAGCAAACACTATAGAATACAATAAACTTATGAAAATAAATGACGACTGCTTGGCGAATATAGCTAAAAACTTGAAACCAAAATGTGCCTTAGACGTAAGAACAAATCAGGAAGAAAGAGAAATTTATGCCGGACTCCTTATTTTTAAGAACTACAAAGACAATATTACTACTAACTGTAAACATGTAGACCAATTTGAAAATATGACAACATATTTACTGAAATTTGAAAATTGCATTGTGAAAACCAAAATAAAAACATATGAAAACTACAAAATAAATATAAATGAAATGTATGTCTTAGAAAAATTTGTTTTAAAAATTAACGAAAACAATGTATCATACCCTAATTTAAACATTAAAAACATAGATTTTAATGAAACATTAAATATTGTAAACCACAAACTTTCAAAAAATACTTTAATAAGTATGAGTAGCAACCTAAGTTTTACTGTAATATTGTTTACAATTCTGATTATAATTTATATTAAAACAAAAAACAGAACTTACATAATAGCTTCGTCGGAGCATCAATCTAACGGTGGGGGAGATATAATGCCTCCCGTTATTCCCCTAACTAAAGCTAATATAATTTAAATACATACTTTAATACTTAATACTTTAATACTTAAATACATACTTTAATTTGCTTATCTTTTACTTTATTCCAAGAACTTTATTTTATGCATTTCCGTTCCCATATAAATAAACGCAAATGCAATAAAATAAATAAATGCAATTACGCAAAATTACCAAATTATTTAAAAATTAAACGTAACAAATTATTAAAACCAGACTTTTTCTTAAGAATTGTTTTCTTGTTAAATAAAAATACATATTTGTAATTAGTATATAAGAACAAAGAAATTATGAAATAAAGTTAGTCTAATTTAGGAACTCAACATATGAAAAGAAAATAAAATATATTTTTTTTTCGTGTTTATAACTAGTAAACGCATAACTTTTAATCTCGAGCTTAAGCTTTCGTCTTTCTGTTTTTGGGCGATGTGTATGGCTTGAGCGATTAACTAACTTGGTTAACTTTGGAATTTACTCCTGTTATTAGCACCCTTGCTATTTAGGAGTGGTTCTGTCTTTTATTGCCCAAGTGAACCGTTAACGGTCTTATTAAACATTGTTTTTGTCATCTTCATTATATTCGGGTTATATACATTGGCTTGAGTTGTTCGTCACTTGTGATATTTTTTACCGTTGAATAAAGGTAAAGTAGTATACACAAATAAAATTATTGAAAACTGAACCAAATAAAATTGTCTTTTATTATACAACGACTTTTCTACCTTGGCACGCAAACACTATTCGACAACACGTTGGTTGTCTCGCAACGAGGTGGTCTCTCGAGTAATAGGAACTCCTTCAGTATTACTTTAATTTGATTGATTTCGAAACAGATTCTCAATATTCAAGAACTCATTTTATTTTATCTATCTGTTACTAATAGTTAATAATAGTAAAACTTAACACAACTTTTATGTTTTTAGTACATTTGGGGTCAAAAAAGCGCAATTTTAAAATTGTTAATTATCATCTCCGATATAACAGAGCTGTAAAAAATTGACATTTCTTTTTTTCTGGTAAATTTTATGGTTGTTTTCCGTTTTCTTACTTTTGCACATTTTGGTCTCTTATTGAGAGTAATTATAGCTTACTC
Source organism: Dexiosoma caninum (assembly GCA_963924685.1). NCBI lineage: Eukaryota > Metazoa > Arthropoda > Insecta > Diptera > Tachinidae > Dexiosoma > Dexiosoma caninum. Next base: position 61,269,965 of record OZ004729.1, read on the forward strand.
TCATTTTACCGAACTTTCCCAGAAAGTAAACGTACAGACCTATTATTAGACATGTTGATGATTGAAAACAAAACAAAAGCAGTGAGTTCATACATATAAAAAAAAATGAATCAACTCGTGTACATCTCTGATACATGTCCCATCTGCAACGGCGGCGGATTAATTTGAAAAAGTTGTGCGGCTATAATCAGACGGTTTTTAGATACTTAATTTAGAGCTCTGCACAAATATGCTTCTTCTTTATGTTTTATTGATTTGTTAAAAATAAAAAGTAGCTGTAAGCGAAATTAAATTTTTTCTAAAAAATAATTTAAGAAACCAGTTTAAAAGATAATTCTACGTAAGTATATTAAAAACAATGAAAAAAATCAAAAATCATTAAAAGGAATAGAAATCACAAAGTCAAATAAAAGAGCAATCCATTTTAGAAAATAGAATAGAAAAAGTGAAAATAAAACAACTTTGAGTGAAAGTGTTAATTATAGAATTAGTGGAGCCTGTAGAAGAAAAGTTTGAACAAGTGATGCATCACCAAATGGACCAAAAAAATTATATAGGCCTATAGAAAATTTTTAAAGTTTTCCTATTATGGACCCCTTGAAATTACGATTATTTATCTTTGTTTGTTCTATGGTTTAGCAGGTCTACATATGTATGTACATACATACGCATATGCACATTTCATTTGGTGCTAATACCAAAATCCTCAGTATATCTTTAACCAAATTCTTGAAAATTTCAGCTTTTTTGAATTTTGACTAATGTTGAATAATTGAAAGAATAGTTACATAACTGTATTAGAAGATTTAATTTTTCATTTTTAAATACAATCATTTCTATATGGAAACATCGTAGGTCCATAACTCGAAAACTAAGCGTTGCCGGGACTTTTATCACTTTATTTTTCTTCTTATTTTTCAATTTTCTATTGACTTATCAAATTATTTTTAAATTTGAAGCTGCGTCCGTAATCTAGATTTAAGCCAAATTTTTTAAAGTAGCCAGTTGGTTTGTTTTGTTTTTATATTTCGCTATGCTCAAATATTTTTTGGGAGTTGGTGAATAAACATGAGAAATTTCTTAGCTTTTTCAAGAATTCAGTTAAAGATTTATTGAGGTTTTTTTTAGTAGCATCAAATAAAATGTGCATATAGACCAGCTAAACCATATAACAAACATAGATAAATAATCGTAATGAATTTTGACTAATGTTGAATAATTGAAACCCTTGAACTTTTTATAAAAAAAATAGTTTATACGACATTTATGTTTCTGTTTTCTAGAACCCAATATAATTTTTCTTTCATTTGGTGCAGCATCTCCAAACTAGATATAAGCCGGAAAGTTTAAATACAAATAAGATACCATTGAAGAAGCTTTTCTCAATGATTGTTTTCTTGTTAACTCTTCGGAAATAAATAAAATGGCGAAACTGAAACGTTATAATTCCAGGGTATCCCACAGTTAAGCGCTTCTCTTAAGATCTTTAGACGATCTGTACCGTCATACAGGAATTAAATTTCATAAGATCGTTCCTTAGAATAGTCTGTATATTCCATAGTATGATGGTCTCTACCTTTATATTCCATAGTGTGATGATCTCCACAGTTAATATCACAATATATTATTTTAGAGTATGATGGTCTCTACCAGTAACAGCAAGGTGGATATTAACGAAAACCATAAGCACCATTGATTATGCAGTTTCCATGGCATTTCCATCAACCAGAGCGAGTGAGATCCAAAACTCTCGATGGCTAAACAACAATAACATACGTAGGCGATATTCCCTGAGCACTGTTGTGATACCTGTTGTGAAAAAACTTTCACGTGTTGTGTTGATACAGACCAGACTCTCTGCAAGCAATCGAACCTAGAACACGCACTGGTAAACTAGCACACTACTCACTAGACTACCGGGCATCCGGTCCAAGAAAAAAGAAAATATTTTTAAATTCTTCTGATTAATGCATTTACACCCAATAAATCTAGTTTTATGTAGAATAGAAACCTACTTAATGACCGATATTCAATATATATTTCTAGCCAGCCGTTTAATAATAATTTCATAATTATTCCCATTTTACATAACTTCCTTTCAGTGAAATGTTGAATGGGCATCCACAACAGTTCAAAGGAGAAGTGATTTATTTTCCTCAAGGTAAATTTACAATTTTTACAATTAATGTATGTACATATTTATATGTAATATTTATTTCAGTTACTTCAAAATGTCCTGGCTGTGAAAAACTTTCAAAACAAATTGATATATATAAAGGTTTGTTTGAAAAATACACTTATCTCAAAGCTTATTTCCAAGAATCAGAAATTACGAATGGACAAGTGTAGAAAAGATTTCATGAAAAAAATATTAAAATCTTGTGAACAAAATTAAAAAAGGACATTAAGTTCACAATTTATTATAATTTATAATTATAATTTCTATATTCAGTTTAATTTTTAAGTTCCATTTTAAAATGCTATTAGTAAAAAGAAAATATTTTTCTGGAATGTCTACTTTTTTAAATTTATTGATGATAGGTTGTTGTTTGTTGTTGTGACTTGTGACTCTCCTGTATTTTTTTTACAGATGTTGCTGATAAACGACACAATACCCTTCTTAATATTCTGGAGGAACACACAGTTTTATTAGATAGAATAGCTAACCAAAATGCAGTCGTAACTAATTTTATGGAAATGTTTCCAATTAAAACAGAGGAAAAATTAAAAGAATTCGATGCGATTTTAGTAACACATTCAGACCGATACGTAAGCATTTGACTTTATTTTAAAACGAATTTAACGAACCGCATTGAATTATTGATTTATATTTAATAGGTACGTCAAATCAAATCTCTTCTTGCTAGGAATGCTGAACGCAACCTTCATCAAGTATTTGGCCAAAACATTATCATGAATTTCAATGTTGACGGATCATTTGGCAAAAATAGATTACGTGACTTCCCCAATGTGTTTAAAGTAATCATAGGTAAATAAAAATTTTGCTATGTGAGTTTTGAAATTCTGTAATATTTCGACAAATATTTTGTTTTATTCAATATCCAGATGTTATATCATCTTTTAGTGAAACTGCCGATAAAACCCTAAGATCAGCTTTTCAGCGGCAGAAGAAAAAGTTTTTCAAACAACTAGGTCGAATCAAAGCCAAAAATAATAATGCCAAAGAGGAATTCGAAGACGACTCTTCTAACAAATAGGGATGATTTTTTATACATATAGATATATCATAAAAGAATGAAACGCAAAAAGAAATCTACAATGAGAAAGAAAGACTATCTGGACAGTTTGAGACACAATATATCCCCAAGTGTAGATAAATTGCGACTAGAACCAAACTCTATGTTTCTATAGGACATTGATTCTAAACATACCGCTACTTTTGTGAGAGAATGACTGCTCCATAGCACTCGGAAAACTGCAGATCAGTAACCGCAATTCCCCCAAAAAATTAGAAATGGGATTTTCTCTCAATAATGATCTAAAACTGACATTACGGGATAAATGGAATAACATTACACCAGAATTATACAAAAAAATTGTTGATTCCACATCTAGAATAACAGTTGCAATGACAAAGGCCAACAAATAAAATATTAAATATAATATTTAACATGGTAATAATAAACCTGTTTACTTTGTATTGACGCATAACAAATTGATGTATTTCAGAAAATATTGAATTCAATTCATAACCATGTTGTTTCTGTTTCATTTCTTTTTTTTGTGAATTGAATTTTACTTTTTATATCTATTTAATTTTAGAATATTACTTTTTAAACATAAGTAAAATAAAATAGTGTTTTTAACCATATGTATTATTTGTTTTATTTTCAAGCTCATATAAAATAATATATATGTAAAATTTTGACCTTCAGAATTGGTGATATTTGTTTGAACTACAATTAGGTATATCACAATAATGTGACAAAGTAACTATGAACTTAATAGTCAACTAAATATGCATTCGATATAAAATTTAAACATAATTTCAGCCCCACTTTTTTTATCACATCTGGATATGCTTTATGGGATTACAAATGGAACGACAAACATATATTCGAGTTATTTCTGTCTGTAAAAAATAGAAACTTGTGGCGTTTTGACATGTCTCTGAGAACATTAAACGTAAACTCATCGATTTTTTTCGGTTTTAGGCAGTATTACGGTTCTGGCTCAACATATTTTTAGATATAATTCGCTGTTATAATTGTAATAATAATTTTTTATTGGCGTAGAAGCTATTTTATAAAAGGATTAGTCAATAAAATTAAGTAACAATGGAGGGAAGAATATTATTGAATACGTATAATAAAAATCATATTTTTAATACTTCGAAATTCTTGTCAAAATATCTGAAAATTATAGAAATTAGTTTAATTGTTTATATATATTTTAATTTACCACCATACTTACATATGTTACATATATTAAGTTTTTAAATATACATACATACATACTGATATATATTAAAGGCAATTTTAATTACGATGGAAAAATTTAATCCTGTGTTTTTATTCTCCAGATATCCAACATTATACCAAAATACGATTGAAATATATTCCAAAATCGCCAAAAAATTAGAACTACCATTAAGTTTGGGGAACGAATCGGTAACAGTTAAACCAAGTACAGTTTCTAAATGTGATCCTATAGACGAATCTCCAAAAGCTTCACAGACCGAAAAAGTCGGAGAAATTAAAAATAGAAATTTGGATTGTAGAAAACAAATTCCAAAAAAATGCACTCAAGATGAAACATACGGTACTGGTACTCCCAACTATAATATTGTAGATAAATGTGGATTTTTGGATATACCCAAAGCTGATCCTAAAAAGTGGAGAACAATTTCTTACGCTGCTTTACTATTTGTACTCGGATTGTCAATTTTTATTTTAAATACTCAAGAGCATCCAAAACCTGAGTACATACCCTATGAATACATGTACAGACGCACTAAACGTTTTCCTTGGCGTGATGGGAAAACATCATTGTTCCATGGACCTAACAATTTAATACCAGAAGATGAGGAAAAACGTATAAATCGTTCGAAAGAAAATCAAGCGCTGAAAACTACCGTATATGACAAAAGTATCGATGAAGTGCAGGCAGAAAGAAAAGCTAAACAGGAACAGCGATGAAGAGAAAGTAAAATAAAGAAGACACTACAACAGGGTCTTAAGAATAGGAAAGATGCAAAGAACGTCATAAAAAGGAAAAAAAATTAAAGGAGTTTTCTGTACTAAATATTCTTTATTACACAATAATTTTTGTTGCATTTTTATAAACGTAAATGATTTTGTAAATGATTGCATAATTTTTTTCAATTTTTTTTTATATTCGTCTCGATACCAGAGTTATTTTCATTTTTATCTTTTACACTTATGGGCGGACATTCCACACAGCAAACATCATTTTTAGGGGTACTGGACACTAGACGGTCAATGTTTTCCTTTTGTTGAGTACGACTGCTACTTCGGCCACTATGTAGTATTTTTGCTTCAGATTTAATGGACTTAACGTCATCTGCGTTCTCAGGGGATGCTGTAAAGCTGTCCTTTCCCCAATATTCCTGGGTAAAGATTTCAAATATGTACAATGTACGTAAATATTATTATTATTATTAAATTTATTTAATCTTAAGGAATATAATTCTAAGATTAAATTAGAAAAAAAGGAGCACTAGCAGCAGTGGCCATCAGCTCTATAAGTATTAGTGTAGTAAGTGTATTACTTAATTACAGTTTTGGATCATGTGCTATTGATTATAATATTGTTGGGCTATATTTGAAGTTTTGTTAGTTTTATAAAATTGAATATTTTTCTGATATTGTCAACGGTTGGGTCCTTTAGGGTATCTAGAGGTGATGTATTGCCAAACAGTTTTGTTTTTTGTTCCGAGAATAATGGGCACTCTGTAAGGATGTGGTGGATTGAGAGTGTGGTGTTACAATGGTTACAAGATGGTTGTGGTGTTTTATTTAAAATCCATCCATGGGAAAATTGGGTGTGACCAAGGCGTAATCTGGAAAATGTTTTTATTTTATGTTTGTTAAGCGTCGTAGGATATACGGGGTGTTTGCAATGAGCAATAATATTTGAATAATGATGATGTGTAAATTCCTTTTGTGTCATTGTGTTCTTGTTGTAGTTGGCAATATATCGCTGGATGTCAATTTTTTCCACGGTATCATCCATTATTATGGGAGCATATGTAGCAAATTTTGCTGAATCTGCTCTTTCATTACCCCGGATGCCGATGTGACTGGGTATCCATAGGATTCTGACTTTGTCTTCATTATCGATAAGTGCATCTCTTATTTTGATTATGGTGTTCCATTTGTTGTTGAAAGGGTTGTCTATGGCTTTGATAACCGATAGACTGTTCGTGAACACTGCAGTTTTATGTTTGCTGGATAAAATTTTTCGAATAGCCCGGTAAATAGCACACGCTTCTGCAGTGAAAACAGAGGATTGTTCGGTGAGGGTACCCAGAATGATGTTTGCTCCAGCTTCGTCTACTACCCCATAACCTGGTATATTAGCTACTGATTTACTGCCGTCTGTGTATATGATACGCCAATTGTTGGTTTTTAAATGAGTTAGCTCTTCGGACAGATGACTGACATAGGCATTTGCCGGGGTGGACGCTTTGTTCAACCGTGAAAGCGAAAGGTTTAGTGAGATGCTGTTGAATTTCCAAGGGGGTTTTCTACTATGCTTCCTAGTAAAGGAGAGGGGTATATGCAGTTCTTCGCGGAGGGATAATGATTGTGCTATTGCGGATGGTATTCGTTTCTCTTTTTTTGTTTTTGTAATTGATGCAATGTCTTTGTCTATGACTGAGTTAGTGCTGTTTAGTAGTTTCGGCAGCATTCTGCTTTTCGATTGGTATATTCTATCTTGTATTGATGGGAGGTTGGCTTCGAACAGTATGTTGTCGATGGGTGTTGTTCTGAATGCATAAACGCATGCTCTAGCGGCCTGGTGGTAAGCGGATTTTATGATGTTGATGTTGGTTTTACAGCTGTTTCCGTATATGAAAAGGCCGTAGTCTATTTTGCTTAATATAATGGTTTTAGTAAGGTAGGTTAATGTGTTTATATGCACAAAGCTTTTGGTTGAGAGATAACGTATAATGTTTGATCGGGATGTTATTGCGTTTTGAGCTGTAATAGTTGATCTTTCCAATTGTACTTCCTTGAAAAAATTAGTCCTAGGATTCTTAGTCTTTCTACGTTTTCAATTGTAGAACCTTCAAATTGGATGGTGTAGGTGTCGGAGTCACAATTGTGTTTCCTGCATATGTGAAATTTCTTTGTTTTGTCTATAGAAATTTTCCCGCCGGAGTATTCATTCCATCTTTTTATGTCTTGAAGTACATTTTGTAGAACATTTTTGGTTTCTTTATTATCGTTTTTCTTGCAGAGGATGTAAAGGTCGTCAGCATATAAGCAGTGTTCAATGTGGCAGTGTTTTTTTAATTATTTTGCCAATTTCATTAAAAGCAATCTGGAATAGCACGACTGATAGGGGCGATCCCTGCGGAATGCCGTTGTCTAGTCTGAAGGATTTTGATGTGTGACCGTTGACTCTCACCTTGAAACGTCTGTTCGATAAAAAGGATTTGACGAAGTTAAAAGTTTTTGAACCGACATGCCATGTTTTCAATGCGCCCAAAATCACGTGGGATCCAACTCTATCAAATGCTCTCTCGAAGTCAATTGATAGAATTGTCACATGATTCCTGGCAGATAAAGCTCGTGTTGTGTAGAAATCAATATGAAGAAGTGCGTCATCGCATCCCTTGTTAGACTTGAAAGCTACTTGTTCCTTAGCTATTAGGTTTTTATTTTCTAAAAACCATGCAAGTCGAGTGGCTATAATCCGTTCAATGATTTTGGAGAGACATGGTAGGAGTGAAATAGGGCGGTAGAATTTAATTGAAGACGGGTTATTGGATTTTGGTATAGGGACTACAAGCGATAGTTTCCAAGAGTGTGGTATAGTGCCAGTTTTGAAAATGGTGTTATATAATTTTAATAAAAATCCCTTGCTGTTATGAGATAGAGCTTTGACCATTTGGTAGGGTATCTTGTCGTGACCTGGCGTTGTTCCTTTTACCTTGTTTAAACAGTGTGTTAATTCAGTCATAGTGATTGGGGCTTCAAGGCTTTGTGCTCTTTTATCGTGTGTGTTATTGGTGAATGGATTGAGAGTTTGTTTTGATGTAGTGAAAAGTGGAGGGAAGTTAGAGTCTGATGCACATTCTGCCCAGTTCTGTCCAAAATGGTTAGCAATTTCTGTTGGGTCTATTAAAGTATTGTATGGAGTTTCTATTGCTTTTATAATGTTAGATGGGCCCTTGCGAGTGATTTTGCCAATTTTGTTCCAAATTTCTGAAGTGGTGCTGTGTCTGTTTATTGACTTTGTGAATTCCTCGAAGCTGGAGTGTTTTGCAAGTTTTACTTCCCTACGAAATTTAGCATTTGCCCTTTTATATAATATTAGGTTTTCCTGTACAGGGTTGGCTTTAAAACGTTACCAGCGTTTCATTTTGAGGTTCCGTATGGTTGCTAAAAATGGGCTCCACCATGGGACTGGAATATATTCTTTTTTTGTACCCTGCTTAGATCGCGGGATGTGGTTGTTAGCTGCAATGCGTATAGATTTGGTGATAACTGCCGCATCTTTGTTGCTTGAGGAAGGGGGTGGGTTTTTTGGATTTCGATGTTTGCTCTATGAGTATAGTTTTTCCAATCGGCCAGGTGGAGTAGGTAATTATTAGTTTTCATTGGTTTACATGTCACTTCAGGTAATTTTATAGATATCTTAATTGGAAAGTGGTCACTGCTGTTTAAGTCGTCAAGAGTGGACCATGAGATCAAGGGGAGTAGGTTTATTGAGCAGAGTGAAATATCTATGTTAGTGAAGGTGTTATGGGTTGAGAGGTGAGTGGGACTGCTGTCATTTAATATGCACAGACCAGTTTGGAGTATTATGTTCTCCAGCAAGATGCCTCTATTGTTGTTGGTCACGGAACCCCACATTGTGTTCCACCCGTTAAAGTCCCCAATAACAAGTAATGGTGTATTGAATGAAGAGATAATATTGGTAATTTCACTGGGACGTATGTCTTGGTTGGGTGGTATATAAAAGGATAGGATGGTGAATTTTATATTTAGGTTTATTTCGACTGCTACGATTTGGTATTCGGAGTTAATCGGTAAGAATCTGTGCGGTATATATCATTTAATGAAGTTTCCGACTCCTTGTTTTTGTGATGAGTTGATAAAATGACCGTTGAAGTTTTTCGGTGGTATTGGGTTGAATCTGCAGGGACAGTGAGTTTCCTGTAACGATATCAAGCTAGGATCCATTTCCTTAATGAGTAGTTGGAGATTATGGTAGTTGTTATTGAAGCCGTTGATATTCCATTGTAAGATAACAAATTCCATTTTGTTCCGTGCAGTAAAACATGTAGACATTGTTAATTTGGAAATGGATGATGGGAGACTAAGAGTTGTTGTATTCTCAAATGCTGCTACGTTGGAGAGGGTCCCATCGTAATCTCGTCGAGGGATTCCTCGTCAAGAGATGGGATGTAATAATTGTTGTTGCTTATTAGTGATTGAGTTAAATGTGAAATTGGTGAGTTAGGTATATTCATGTTTGTATTGTTACTTAAAAGGTTGTTATTGTTGTTAATAGCTGTTGTTATTTTTTGTGATTTTATTTCAGTTTTAGTGTTGTTGCTAGAGAATGTTGTGTCTTGTGATTTTTTGTCGATCGTCGGTGACGAAGTATTATTTCTGTTTTGCGTTAGTTTTATGGGGTCTTGTGTGTGTGAGTGTTCGTGTGTGATATGCGGGGATTTATTAAATAGTTTTGTCGTTGTTGTTGATTGTTCACTGTTACTTTTTGATGATATTGTTTTGTTTACGGTAGTATTAAACGGGTTATGTACACGGTTTGGAAGATGATTAGATACAGTGGAGGCATAAGTGTTGATGGAGGGTTGAAGGGGTTGTTTTCTTTGTATTCGCGGCGAGCTTCGCCCATGCTACAGTAGTTGATAGTCTTAAGTTTCAGTATCTCTTTCATTTGTAGATATCTTGGGCAGTTGTTGTCTGTTTAAGAGTGTTCGCCTGCACAATTCGTGCAAAAAGTGCGAGTGCATTCTGCATCCCCATGAGGAGGAAGGTTGCATGTAGGGCATGTAGCATTTCCTTTACATCTGTTTTTGGTATGGCCCAATTTTGAACATGTTTTACATCTCATCGGGTTAGAGATGTAATGATCAACAATGATTTATACCAAGCAACGTCTACTGATGCTGGTAACCTGTGGAGGTCAAAGGTGATTATCATTTTGCCCGATGGAATGCGTGTTTTGCCGTCTTCACTTGGTTTATTAAATTTATATATGTCGGTAACGCCCTGGTCTTTCATCTCCTGTATTATTTCTTGTTCTGGGACGTTCACTAGACAGGGAGCATATATAACACCCTTAACTGAGTTTAGACTGTTGTGAAGTGTACGTGAAATTTGGCATATGTTCGATAGTGTTTTGGCTTTCAAAAATCTTTCAGCTACGCGTGTGCTACGCGTGAGAATTAAGATGTTGCCGTCTCGTAGTAAAGTGATTGAGGATAATTCAGAACTGATGCTCTCCAAACCTTTTTTAATTGCAAATGGGCTAATGTTTGATAGTTGGTTTTTCGGGTCAGTAGATGAGATTATCACGTATTTTGGATTGTTTCTATTGTTGTGGTAAATTGTAGAAGTGTCTGCGTTTGGTTTTGGTTTTTTCGGTGGGTTGTCTATATAATCCCCCAACACAGAGAACCTGTTATTGGAGAATTTGTCCGGTGGGCCTGGAGCCATGTTGTTCAAAAAGTTAAATGGAGTTCTTCTCCTTTTATATAACTGCTTGTTAGTATTTATTTGTGTAATAAGTTAAATCAGTAAGAGGGAAAGCGAAAAGAAAAAACACGCGGTTTTATCAAAAGTTGAAAAAGAAAAAAAAATCAAAAGTTAACGGGAAAGCACTAAGCGAATATGTTACAAAAAAGAATTCACAGAATAACTGTTCGCTTCGAATGCCAGACGATGACTGTGTGTACGTAAATATAAGCATATAATTGTGTGGGAACAAATCTAATTTGCGGACGCTTCTCCAAATAAAAAAATATGTACATACATATATAGGATGATAGAAAGTTAAAAATTAAGAATAAATCATAAAAAGAAAAAAGTTTCCGAGTTATCGACCTCTGAAATTTTCATTACATTTCTGAACGTACATATATGGCCAATATATCGTTTATAGATTTTGAAAATATTCAACGTTATTCAAAATTCATTACGATTATTTTTTTTTTTATCTGGGACCAGCACTCAGGAGATGACTCCTACATATGCGAAGCATTGTGCTGGAACTATAGGAAAGAGATAGTAGGAGAAACGACAGGAGGTGAAGCTTAATTAATTATTTTGCAGCTCTGCTTTTGCACGTTCTTTGTTTATACTCGTAGCAGTGCTGAAGCTTCGGTTCAGTAGCCATTTTTATTATTATTTTACTTCGCCGGTGCTACACAATACCGACGAAGGAGGGCGTTCTGATGCGATTGTGGATTGCTACCAGCTGAAGACGGTATTGTTCAGTGACTATGCCTTCGCCACTGAAACCTTCCGAATGCGAGATGTTTATTTTTATTTTAAAATTTTTTTTAGTCTGAAACTGGGGTTGAACCCAGGTCTGTTTTTGGATTTGGAGTCAACGTGCAGACTACCATCCATCGCCACGATGTTATATGGTTTAGCTGCTAATACCAAAATCTTCAGTAGACCTGTAACCAAATTTTTGAAAGAAGCTAAGAATTTTCACATATTATACAGAACTCTTAAAAAATATTTGAGAATTACGTAATATAGAAACAAAACAAACCAAATAGCTTCTTTAAAAATGTTCCTTATACTACAAACATTTTATTATTTGATTTTAAATCAATTTAATTTTTCTAATTTATGAAACTGAAATGTCGCATATAGCCCAGCTAAACCATATAACAAAATTAGATACATAATGGGTGATTTCTTAACCGTAGCTTTTTTAAAAATCTAATAAAACACTGAAATTTGCATCATATATTCAAAATTTTTATTGGAATCGATAAATTGGTATTTGCCATTTACTTTTTAAAAATAACTTCATGTAAATGTTGCCCGCGGCTCCAGTTCAAATGGTCCATTCGTAAGGTCCATTTTTGCACTACTTTTTCGAGCATTTCGGCCTGTATTCCATGAATAATACGTGTTATGTTATACTCTAATGCTTCAATCGTGTTTGGATTGTCCACATAGACCAACGACTTCACATAACCACACAAGAAATAGTCAAGACGCGTCGAATCCCATGATCTTGGCGGCCAACTCACAGGGCCATTTCGAGAGATAAACTGCTCACCAAATTCATCCTTCAATATGTCCATTGTTTCACGAGCTGTGTGGCATGTGTCTTGTTGAAACCCCATATCAACCAAGTCCAACTCAGCAAATTGGGGCAAAAAAAAGTAGCGTCTCATGGGTTGATATCGTTCGCCGTTGACGGTAACGTTTCTTCCACGGTCGTCTTTGAAGAAAAATGGACCGATGATGCCACCATCCCATAAACCACACCAAACTATCGTTTTTTTTGGGATGCATCGGTAACTCTTGTACAGCATGTGGCTGTTCTTCACCCCAAATGCGATAGTTTTGCTTGTTTACGTATCCATTTAGCCAGAAATGAGCCTCATCGCTAAACATAATTTTTCGATAAAACAATGGATTTCCATCGAGCTGTTGTAAGGCCCTTTCACCAAAAATTATACGTTTTGGTAGGTCATTCGGCTTTAATTCTTGTACGAGTTGGATTTTATAGGCTGAATAACACATGCCCAACACCTGAGAACGGCGACGAACTGACATTTCACTATCCTCATTATTCACATATCCTCATTATCCTCATATTCTCTTCGAACGCGAGTCGGGGGTTTAATATCCAACAAATTTGGTGATAATACCACGAATTGTTGATTCACTAGGTCGATTATGACGAGCATAAAAAGGTCGTAACAAACGATGGACATTTGTCACAGAGGACGAATTTCGATAATAAATTTCAACGATTTGCAGTCGTTACTCGTTTGTGAGTTTCTCCATGATGAAATGGCAGAGTATACTGGACCCTTTTTTTTTGTTTGTAGTTATCAGTTAATTGCCATATGGCAGAAGCAAGCACGCAAATTGCCAGGGTATCCCACACAATATAAATTTAAACGACCTATGCCTTCACATAGGAAGTTAAATTATATATAAAATTCTTGAGTATGATGGTCTCTACCAGTAACAGCCACGTGATTAATAACGAAAAGTCACAATAACCGTAAATGATACAGTTACCCGTGGCAAATCCATTAACCAGTGCGAGTGAGACGCAAAACTCTCGAAGGCCAAACAACAAAAACAGGCCTGACCGCACTTAAATAATAATTACGATGACGTGTGAGTTGTTCTTCAACCTCTGGAGGCAGTTTTCCCTCCCTGGCGTTCTCTCATTTGTTTACATAAAAATGCATCCCTGATCTAATGGTGTGCGTTGGTTTTTGAAAAATTTTAAAAAATCAAGAGAGCCATACGACTGTCAAAATTTCCTCCGTATTTTCTCTCAAAATCGTATAGTTTCATTACATATTACGTTTAGACGATCCGACTTGTGCTCTTCTACACAAAAATTTGGCATGTCGTACGACTTGTGGGAAAATGTAAAGCAGCCTTTACAGAGACCGTCGTCATCTGCGTCGAGTGGTGTTACCACTAAAAAATTCCCTCCTCCTCTGGGTAGATTCCTCATATATGTTTACTTTGATTTTACACACGTTTATATATATATATATATTTTTTTTTTTTTTTAATCATATTTATTTTTGAGCGATGGTCTTTTTTATGAAAAGTTTTTTTCAATTATTTATTTTCAATATTTCGCTTCCAAATAGCTACCTATACCTATAATACAAATTATTATTTCCTGACGATGCTACCTATTTGGTAGCGAAAAATTTAAAATAAATAATTGAAAAAAACTTTTCATAAAAAAGACCATCGCTCAAAAATAAATATAATTAAAAACGTTAATAAAGGTCCAAATAAAAATAGAAGTGAGAATTATATATAACTATGTTAAAAATTTTTTAATTAATTATTTCCTAATTATTTATATAATTTATTACCATATTCATAGAAAGTATTTTGGATTTGTTTCGAAAACAAAATTCTAATACTAAATTAAGAACTTCAAATCGAGAGTATAATTTTATGAATACGTTAATATTTTTATTTTTTAATTTTGTAAAATAGTTTTGACAAAATAATTTTTCTTTTCTTTATTGTGAATAATAATTTTAAACAAGAATCAATTTCCTGAAAAGAATTAAAAAACTTATTGACCTTAAGCTTGAAAAATATTATAATTTAAATTTTTTTGTTAATACTAATTATTATTTCCTGAAAATGCTACCTATTTGTAGCGAAATATTGAAAATAAATAATTGAAAAAACTTTTCATAAAAAAGACCATCGCTCAAAAAATAAATATAATTAAAAAATTTAATAAAGGTCAAAATAAAAATAGAAGTGAGACTAATATTATAATTTAAATTAAAATAGATAAATATTTTTCTATATATTTAAACTACCTGACCCGGCAAACTTCGTACCACCAAAGAATCAATGCTTTACTTTACTAAACTAAACTAAACTTTATTTATGGTTTTATTAAATTAACAAAACGAATACTAAAAATTAATATAAAGTACCGTCTCACGATTTATTATCTTTAGTGCAGCACGTTGTGCTATACGACAGTCTTTGTTTTGTTATCAGGAGCAAGAAAAAATAAAGCGCGTTGCTAGTTGACAGTTATTTACTTTTACATCTTTTTTTATATTTCAATTTCTTCATTTCTACTAATGTTTGGAAGTTTTCAGTGGCGAATGCATATTTACTTGTTACTGAACAGTACCGGCTATAGGTGTAACCAATCCACAGGCCCATAGAGTTGGTATTGTGTAGCACTAGCGAAGTAAAATAATTGCAAAAAAATGGCTACCTAAACCAAGCTTTAACAAAAATTGATTAGCTCTCCTTGATATCAGAGGCGCTTTAACACTGTTGTAAACAAAAAACGTGCAAAATCAAGTTGTAGGATAGTGAAGCTTCTCCAGTTGTCATCTTTCTCACTACCAATTTCCTACAGTTCCAGCACAATGCATCGCACTTATGTGTCAACCCCTGAGTGCTGGCCCAAGATAAAAAAATGTACGATCGGGAAAAGCTCCAGAGTTGCCGAGTTCTAGCCCCATCATAAAGCGCCCGCAGTACTCTTGCAATGGTGTACTTTGGAACTGAATTCCACCTCTCCTTAGCCTTTCCCATGAAAAAGAACGCCACCTTCCCCTTAGCAATAGCAAGCAGGACCCCTATATCCGTAGAAACAATAGCAGTTAGCGAACCAGGCATCTCATTACCCCTGATGGTGATACAATGGGAATAACACAAAAAACCGGAGAACATCCAACTCGTCCCATCGAAACATTACCACCCACGCACCGTGTTCTCAGTTTTCGGATAGCGAACACCTCTGCGTGGAAAACAGTAGAGTTATCCGAGACAATTCTTCGAGCAGAGATATTCAATGGGGAGTCCGCAATGAAGCGGAGTAGGGTCCGAAAAATGCTGTTATGGCCAGACACGGGTTCCTTAAAGAACGCAGCGTTCCTTACCCTAATAGCATTCTGGGCTAAAACGGAGAAAATATGAAGATCAATCGGTAAAAGAATTCAGAATTTAATAAAAAAAGGCCATATGGTATCTGCATACCAAATTTCTTCGGAATTACACCAAACCGTTTTTAAGTCACTCGTGATTCACACACATCAAGTTTGACTCGTCAAGTCTTGAGTATTTGGAAGAAGTATCGGGGAAGAGAGAATGGAAAGGAGTACATACTTGTCCGTACCGTCAAGTTTGTTTCTTTTTTTTTTTTCTTTTTTGTTGCTTCCTCTCTTCTTTTCTTAACCGTTGTATTGCAAAACACGCGAAACTTGACGGAAAAATGTTGTCGTGTGTGAACGTAAAAAGGTGCTAAATGTTCGCTCCTCTAAACTTAGACTAACGAGCACCGGCTTCGGTGATGAATTTTTTTTATTTTTTATATGTTAATTAGAAATAAATAATGACAAAATATGGGAATAACCAGGCTATCCCTCAAACTTTCCGCTAAGTTTAACTTACTCAAAGCAACTTTGAAGCATTCGAGACAGTGTTTAAGTCCAGAAAAAATAATGCGTATCGAAAATCGATTTGGCAAGAAATTACGGAGTATTAAAAAGAAACAATTTTTCGCAAATTTTCGATATTAATACTTTCGAAAAACTTTGCAAATTTTCGTCAGCGATATCTCTCGAACGAACTGCTCGATTTACGTGATTAGCAACAATCGACGCCCCTTTCTGAGGTTAATAGGTGATTAGATTTTAAACGTGATCAGATAAGAGCTTGCTTCAAGAAAAATTGCTCAATCCTCAAGAATACTAAAGGTCCTGTTTCACTAAAGCACGATTCATCCACAGCGGAAGGATAGTGAATCCTGAACGAATTTAAAAAATAGCTTCAAATGGCGTTGTAGTGCCACGCTGTTATACAAATAATTAAATAAATAATAGTATGTATTATTAAAAACTACATTTTATTACCTATGTACATTTTTTATACCCTTTTTTTTTTTTTTTTTTTTTTTTTGGCGTGTGAGGTAGGGTTGAAAATGCCTTCGCACTTACAGAGACCGTCGTCTTCTGCGTCGAGTGGTGTTGCCACTAAAAAATTCCCTCCTCCTCCTCTGGGTAGATTCCTCCCCGGAACCGCTTTCCGCATTACTTCGGGAAGGCCCAGAGCCACGTCCCAATTAGGACCACTCTCAATCACCCACGTCTGGGTCCGCCAAGTTTGCAGCCGGCGCCATGGCCCCGGCCCGTATCGCCTGGTCCCTGTCAGAGGGGGCCCCGATATGCAGCAGCGCATCGAGGTCCCTCTTCTTCCTCCGCAGAACGTATCCCACGTACTGTGCCACAGCGTCCCAATTGTCTTCACAATCGAGCATCCTCCCTATCACGGTGGCAGGAGCGAACCCGCCAACCCGCTGCGCCATTGCACCTCTCTCAGCATGCCACCTGGTGCAGTCGAAGAAAGTGTGTTCTGCATCATCATCCGTAATACTACAGTAAATGCAGTCGGGACCATCTGCCCTGCCCATCCGGTACAGGTACTTTCGAAAGTATCCGTGGCCCGAGAGGAATTGTGTCAGGAAGTAGTTAACTTCCCCAAATTTCCTCCGAATCCATACTTCCACGCAGGGAATGAGCCTTGCCGTCCACCTGCCGACCGTGTCCGCGGTCCACCTGTCCTGCCATCGCCGGACAGTTTGGGGTCTCAGACCAATAGCACCAACACCAGGGTCCTCCCCCCTCGAGTTCCAAGCCTCCCACCGCTCGCGCGCCAAGAGGTCTATGGGTATTTCCCCACATATCACCAGGACCGCAGCGCCCGAGACCGTGCGGTAAGCCGAAGCAACCCTAAGGGCCGCCGTCCGCTGTACCGCCTCGAGTACCCTGCGTTTGGTTCTCTCACCCAGTACATTTCCCCAAATCTCGCTCCCATGCAGCAAGATCGACTTCGTGACCGCCATAATCAGCCTCCTCTTGCTCTGTGTCGGGCCTCCGACATTCGCCATGAGTCTGCTCAGCATGCCAGTCATCTTCGCCGCCTTAGTCGCCACATGCCGTATTTGGGCCCAGTAAGTCAGCCTACAGTCGAGTCTGACGCCCAAATACCTTATGGCACTCTGGGTAACCAGAGACACATCCCCTATCTGCATGCCGACATCGAGTGGTATGTGTGCCCGCGTCATCAACATCACCTCGGTCTTCTCCCCGGCCAATTCCAAGCCGTGGTCCTCAAGCCACATCCGGGTCCTAATCATGACCCGGTTCAGCTTCCCCCTGGCGTCCTCCATATCCCGCGCCAAGATCACCGCCGCTATATCATCCGCGTATCCCACGAGCTGAGCATCCTCGGGCATTTCCACCCCAAAGATCCCATCGTAGGTCAGATTCCATAGGTCCGGGCCTTCACTTTAAGTGTAACGTGTATATATAATATTACGTTTCGTGTAAAATTTCTTTAATATATATTTCTGAAAAAATTTTATATATTTTCAGAAATGTGATGAATAGGGAAGTATATTAAGCCATATCCGTCTGTCTGTGTGTCCGTTGAAATCAACTTTCCGGCAAAACTAAACATCACACAGAATTCGTTTTGATGTCAATCGATCAGTAGTAGACTCGAATCTGTCGCTAATAATCCGAGTTACAGCCGGAGTAACACGACCACCTCGTTTTTTTATTTGAAATTTTAGTACAAAAACTTCCATAACTTCAAAACGGTTGGATCGATTTCGGTGAAATTTAATCCGGTAAATTTTGAAGCTTCGTTTTTAGTCGCCATTTTTTAGTAATTATTTTACTTTTCTGGTGCTACACAATTCCGTTTTCAATGAAATTTACTACGTTTGTTCAATTAAACATATACATACACATGTATGTAAATATTTCAGAATGTAAAATTTGGTCTGTATAACTGATTCCAAAAAATAGGCGAATTTCGGTCCACCTAAATATTGAACTGATTCGATAAAATTTGGTAAAAATGTTCAGATAGGCATGCATATGTCAGAAAAAGTTGGTCTAGAGTTGGTTGAACAGAATTTCGGTGAAATTTGGTTTATACCTTGAGTTGGCTATTTCAAGTGGTCTGAAGAGCTGGTCCAAATGACTAGATCAGAAATTAGGTAAAAATCCGGTACTACTAAACGGCTAAGCGGAAATTCTGACGAATATGGGATATAAGGTGTAGTGAAGGGTATCTAATATTCGGCACAGTCGAATATAGCACTGGTACGGTGAGTTATTTTTTCATTGCCAATAAAATTTTTATCTATTTAGCTAAAATAACATGAAAATTATCATTTTATGAAAATTTTCATAAACTTTTCCAAATCGCACGACTTGCCAAAAAAATCTGTCACACAGATGAATTTTTAGTATTCACTACCATACTTTTTTGACACACATGTCATATTTGGCAGATCATGCGATTCTGTAGAATAGTGAATCACGGCTTTATTTCACATGTCAAACTATTTTTTTTTTTTTTTATCTAGGACCAGCACTCAGGAGATGACTCCTACACATGCGAAGCATTGTGCTGGAACTATAGAAAAGGGATAGTAGGAGAAACGACAGGAGATGAAGCTTAATTAATTATTTTTGCAGCTCTGCTTTCGCACGTTCTTTGTTTATACTCGTAGCAGTGCTGAAGCTTCTTTAGTAGCCATTTTTATTATTATTTTACTTCGCCGGTGGTACACAATACCGACGAAGGAGGGCGTTCTGATATGATTGTGGATTGCTATCAGCTGAAGCCGGTATTGTTCAGTGACCAGTGACTATGCCTTCGCCACTGAAACCTTCCGACAACAACTGACACACAAAGACACACTAATGCAACATCAGTAAAATGCGAGATGTTTATTTTTATTTTAAAATTTTTGGTCTGAAACTGGGGTTGAACCCAGGTCTGTTTTTGGATTCGTAGTTAACGTGCAGACTACCATCCATCGTGCAATCGCCACCCTCATATTGCTTTGTTTTGTTTGTTTTCTTTGTGATATTTGGTATTTCTATAAGGAATTTTTAATGTTGCCATATTTTTAGGGAAAAGAAATATGGTAATATCACGAAATATGACATTTCCTTAACTATCACTGAAAAACAACATGGTGGATCAAAGTTTAACAAAACTTCAAATAAACTAAGTTTGGTTGACAGCCTAAACACTGGGCCTTAGTAGTTTAAAATTTATTTGGAAAAGCTATTTTTCAAAGATTTTATTTCAAAAAATCTAACTAACCGGATGGGTTGATTATCTCGCAACTTCTAAGTGAGCTCAAACACTTTGGAATGCTATACATTTTGTTCTGATCCATTAACTCATTCTTAACATATGAGATTTTTACATACGTACGTATACACATGCATACATCCATACTCATATCATCGCGAAAATACACGGAAGCGACCACAGGAGTCAAAATGTCGAAATATAATGAAAACTCTATTTTAATAAGTGAGGAACTTTTAAACAATATAAATATCTGTGTACATACATATATAGAAAGATCTTCTCGACATGATACCAATATTGGCAATATACGTTCCGAAATGTAGTGTAGAATTCCATTTTTTATGAAAACTTCAGAGGTCATACCTCGAAAACTATTTTATATTTTCTTCTTAATTTTCACTTCTCTATCACCCTGCATATTTTTTTTAATTTGGTGCAACGTCCGCAAACTATATTTAAGAAGTAGTATATTTTAATCTTTGTCTTACCTGGGGAACATTCCAAATTATTATGGCACCGTCGGTGCAGCCTGTAATGAAAAATTTTCTGCATGGGCTATATGCTACACTCTTCACAGCGGATGCATGTTCACAACCCTGGGCCAGAACTATTCCTTTATTGTAGTCCCAAAGCTAAAATAAAATATATGTACATACATATGTACATAAATTCTATCTAATCTAAAATATGTTTATATGCTAACAATAATTTCATAAGTACCTTGACCATTTGATCACTGCCTCCTGAAACAAAATATTCACCAGTTTCATTAATAGCCACACAATTTATCGACGATTTTAAAGAAGCCTGTACCTCGCGAATCAAGCTGCCATTATGAACACTCCAATAACCAATCCGTCCGTCAGTTCCACAAGTTAAAACATGGACACCAGTGGGAAAAT
Source organism: Dexiosoma caninum (assembly GCA_963924685.1). Lineage (NCBI taxonomy): Eukaryota > Metazoa > Arthropoda > Insecta > Diptera > Tachinidae > Dexiosoma > Dexiosoma caninum. Next base: position 61,290,948 of record OZ004729.1, read on the forward strand.
ATTTAGCATTCATAAATTGTGTGTTGGCTGTTAAAACAGTTTTACGTATTAAGCGACTAGATTAACCAAAATAAAAAATAAACAACAATTAGAAATATTACAATTGTAATCTATATAAAATCAAAAGCAGTGTATATACAGGGTCGTGTAAAAGTAAGGTCATAATTTGAATTAGCTGCCATGGGTGACTCAAGAGTAATGTCATAATTTATTGGTTACCATTTTTGGACATGACGCAAAATTTCAATGTGTTTTGATATTTATGATGTATGTAGAGGTATATGCATACATACATACATACATATAAAGAATTACAATTTTCACGGTTAATTACCTCGGTAAAAAAACTAATGTTTTGGGTAATTATGCGGCGGAAAGATTTAAACGAATACGTTTAACTACTTCATGGAGGTAATTAAAACGAATACGTTTAAATACTTAAGTGAGGTCATTAAGGTCCACTGCATTTTGAGATGACTTGTCATATCCTGCTAATAAAAGCGTACTTATGATTAACATGTAAATTTGGGTGCATTTCTTGTAGTGTTGTTGTCAAATATCGTACTAAGGCAATGAAGTACATGCAATTTAAGGGACATTTTCTTGTGGGAGTTTCATTTTTAACGCAAGTACCCAAACTGGGTAATTAAACGTGTCCTTTTCTTTGAAAAATGGAAGGAAAAAACAGGGATATAAGACTCGATGCAAATAAACGTGAAGTGTATTTAAGCGTGGGGTAATTAAGCGGGGGTTAATTAAGCGGGTTATACTGTAGCTTTCAACAAGCCATGGAACGGGATTGTTCTTTCAATTGATAAATACGATGCGATTATAAAAAAAACGTCAGTTCTGTTGATGTAACAATTTGTAATACCACATTGGAGCGATTGGATACTTGGGTACATTAAAAGGCAATAATGAAAATATATTTTTACTTCTAAAAAGCAACGAGAAGTTTGTTGTATTAGTATTAGTATTAGTAGAAATATTAGATAAACTAGAGGTAATAACATTTCCATTAGAGAAATAAGCAATTACTTGACATCCCAGATGACACAGGAACCATCACTACTGGCCGAAATAACCTCACTGTTATTTTTATTGAAATCCAATGATGTTATAGGACCCGAATGATCTTTTAAAACTCCCAATAGACTTTGTCGAAACAGTTCTATTTTCCAAACACGTACTTGTCCTTCAATGCCACCAGTTACTAAAATACGGCCAGTTAAGGAAATCGCTAGGGCACTACAGCCTTGAATATTGCGAAACAAAGTTTTAAGTTTTATTGTCTTTCTTAAGATAAACTACATATTAAAAATGCAAATTATACATACCTTTATTATGAGCATTTGGAATCGCGTATATAAGTCTACCTGTCATGGGTGTGAAAGCCCTAATTACACCATCATTCCAAGCTGAAACAATACAACTGCCGTTATAACTAAACTCAATGGCAGCACATTGAAAGTTATAGACCATTATGCGCAATAATTCCTGACAACGTTTAGTGGACCAAATACGTATGGTCTCGTAACCAGCTGTAGCAAAAACTGAAGACAAATTTCTGCAATACAAGATTTCATTATTGTTAAAAAAAAATAGAACATACACATTTCTAGTTTCCCATCATACTTAGGAAAAACTATTTTATATACAGCCTTTTTATGAGAAGTCTTCAAAAGCTTCAGAGTAAATAATTTTATATTAAGCAAATATATTTCATTTGATTCGGTCGTTATATAATATTCTAAAGGATTAATTTCCACAAATGACGAAATGGAGCCATTAACCTTAGTCTTCTTTAACTAATAAAATGAAAGGTTAAAAATTATATTACATTCAAAGAAAAAAACATACAGTTTTTAACATGGGCCAAGTTGGATTGGGATAATTCTTAAACTCGCCGTTTTTTAAATCGCTTCGCTCTTCAACTAGTTCGACAACACCATCTCCAGCACCCATCAACAGAAGGCCATCGCCTATAATGTGCACTACTCTCAAGCCATTAATGTAACGATTACAGTCTTTCCCGTAGGGTTTTCGACTGTTATGCGTCCCATAAGCACCCAGCATTGAAGCGATATATCCAGATTGCATAAGATTCGTTGCATCGCAACAACTGAGAGAGATTTTGACAACATCACCTGTTTGAGTGCCAATATAAGCGTAATTATCATTTCGATCAACACATGCACAAAGGTAGAGTCTCTGTTGTTTTCCCACATAAACGTCGTGAACATTTAACTTTTTCGTTTCCGGCTGAATACTCCAAATTCGTAAGTGGCCTTGAAAAAGAGTTTAAAACGGGTTTTAGTCGATTTCAGTTATAACGTACAGCAGTTATAACGAACAAATTGTCCGGTCCCAACAGTTTTTCATTAATATCATTAATAATCATACAAATTAGTACGGTAATAGCAAATTTTTGTTTATAACGACCATTTCTTAGGCCCATAAACAAAAATTCATGGATATTTATACGGTTATAACGAACAAAAAAGTCGTTTTTAAATCTTTACATTATTTATAACAATTTTGTAACACTGTCAGTTCTTCTCTTAGTTAAAAAACAAATTACCTTTCAACCATAAATATGTATATACTCGTACAATATATATTCAGAAGCAGTTATGTAGTGAGTTGATTATCAGTTGATACAAAAGTATTTTTTATTGTATAACAATTTTACTACGGCAGTAATACCGATATTTACGTAACCAAATCAGCCTGAAACATCGGGATATATCGATTTTTATGTAAATTCTTATGTATTACGTATAATTGAATTGCATTTATTATCAATTTTTATGAGTTTGTACTTTATAGTAAAGCCGCTAGAAATCCATTTTACATCACTTAAAAAGAGTGACAATAAAGTGCACACATTTTTAATAAACAATGTAGAAAGTGCAATGCATTTTTTGGGAATCGAAATAGAAATCACGAAATAAAAATGGCTTAGCCGGTATGAACCAAATATGGCGCATTCTAAAGGCATTAAGCTCGCTTAGCTCTCGTCAGGGTTAACCTTAGCCATAAGTTTCAAGGTCAACAGATTCCAATTTTTGTTATATTTTTAACCAAAAACTATGTGCGGTAGTTTAGCATGCTATTTTGATATCGTAAAGATGATATTTCGGGTTACTAAACTTTTATGGCGCATTAAACAAAAAAAAAATTCAAGCATTTTAAATTTAACTGTTTCTCAAGTTTAAAAATATTTTGAAATAAAAAAGCTCAAACACGAATGTTAAAATTTTTCTTATCAAATACAAATTTTATTAACTAATTTATAAAAATAAAAATTTACAAAATATCGAGTCCTTTAAAAAATTAAAATCATCTTAAATCTGTTTAAGTCTGTAAAATATTTATTTTATACTTTTTAGTGTTTCATTACAAGGGTGAGGATGGCGATGGCTGAAGTAGACTGCACGTTGACTACAAAACCAAAGAATTACTGAGTTCGACTCGGAAGGTTTCAGTGGCGAAGACATAGTCACTGGTCATTGAATAGTACCGGCTTCAGCTGATGCAATCCACAGGCACATCAGAGCGCCCTTCTTCGCCTGTATTATTCAGCACCGGCGAAGTAAAATAATTACTAAGAATGGCTACTAAAACGAAGCTTCAGAATTTAATACCTCTGATTAACTTCAACACTGCTATAAACAAAGATCGAGCAAGAGCAGAGTTGTGAAATAGTTAAGCTTTACCTCCTGTCATTTATTCAACTGTCCCTTTCCTCTAGTTCCAGCACAATGCATCGCATGTGTAGGGGTCATCTTCTCAGTGCTGGTCCAAGACAAAAAAAAAACACTCAGTAAAAAGTTATGAAATAACACACATAAAAACAAATACAGTCAAATTGCGAACCGCTCCTCCTTTTTTTAAGTCGCTTAAAAAGGATTTGTTAAATAATAAGAATAACTTAAAAAATTAATTATTTAATTTCTACATATTCAAGGTACCAAGGTCAATATTATTATAACTACAACTTTTGCAAAAAGAACATTGCTTTTTGTTGTTATTTCTCCAGTAAATATTTGACAAAGGTATATGAAATAAACCAAAACTATATAGAAAACTATAAACTGATACGAAGTTTACTACTATAAGCCTTAAGCTTATAAATTTGTTGTGAAAGCTATTGAGAAAGAGTTGTAGATAAAAGTTTTATTAAGAAAATTGATCCCTTGCGATAATATTGCTTGTCCATAGTTTTCAGTGACCTTAGAAATCTGAATGTAAAATAAGCTTACGGCAATAAAATTGCTAACGGCAATTTTTATAACAAAATAAGAAAGAATGAAAAAACAACTTAAAACCGGCATTTCTTCAGACGAAGCGTTAAGCATATCAAATGAAAAACTATGGCTAAGTAAATCGTATAGTAAGTATGCTTATAAAATGTTCTTGAACATTGCTTATGGTAAGGTTATTCTCCAGTTCAATTACATTTAGCTATCGAAATGGTTTGTCGGGAAGTGGTTGTATGAATGTGTATGAAAAAGTACGCAAAATTTGTCAGTCCGTGCTGGATTTTTGTTGTTTTTAAAACTTTAATTATATTATTGTTCATTATGACTTACAAATATAAGCGCCCAGTGCTGAATATTTGGCCTCATTATGAGTGTCGTTGTCGTGATAAAAAAGGCAAAATGTCATATGTTATATATTGGCTATTCGTAAATATATCGGTTTAAAATATGCAATAATATTTGTAATGGCATTTAAAAGTTGTTATTCGTAAGCGAGAGTGGTAAATACTTGACATCGCCATGATAAAGTAATTCTCTAGTTAAAAAGCCAAATTTGAAGTAGTGAAGAGAATAATTAAGAGAGTATAATTTAAGAGTGTTTTAACTCATTACTTTACCAGCAAAGTTTTTGCTGGGTAAAGGCCATGTCACATAGAACTTTGTCGCTTTGCGTGACGTTTCTAACTTTGACAGAAAAGCGTAAAGCAAAAGGTGTATGACACAATAAACGCTTTGACAACACTCACGAATTGTTTGTTTACCAAAGAAAAGTGTTTGATAATTGTGCTATTTATTTTTTTATTGTAAAAATAAAAGTCAATAATGTTATTTGACGATATACAATTACAATGTTCTTTTGTTTGAAAACGAAAAGAAGAGAAAGGAAGACACGAATAAAGAAAATTGTTCAAACTGATTGCCAAAGCACGAAAAAAGATAAAAGATGCCCAACTTTTCGCTTTGCGCTGCGTTAAGAATACTTTATGTGACATGTTTCATATAAACGTGTACATTTCATCTTAAATGTCAAAGCATAACTGCAACGCAAAGCGAAGCAAAAGTTCTATGTGACATGGCCTTAAGGGTAAGCATTGTGGAAAATAAAGATCAAGCAGACACCGAAATTATAACACCAAGCTGGTCTTGCCCGATCGTCTAATGACTCTTTCTCAATACATATTATTATTTTACTAAAATCCTTACCAAATTTAAAAATGAAACATTAGCTGTGACTTATTTACGTAATTAATTTCATTTATACGCTTGCGAACTTTATTTAAATAAATGAAAAAGCAAAACAAACGTATACAATTTTTCAATAAGCTGTACATATTTATCTTCGATATTAAACCAATTTGTACTTATTATATTTTTTTTATCATTTTGAATATAATATTTGTGATAAAATAAATTAAGAAACGAGCTCTTCGCACCTCGTGAATAGCATACAACCAGGAAAATGTTATTACATATTTATTTATTAATTTTATACTTTAAAAAGTAAATTTAAAAACTATAACTGCACAAAAATGGGCGGAGTATCTACATACATATGTAGATGTTATAAACAATAAGTTGAAATCGTTTTGCAACTGACTTAAAACGACCTATGCCTTCGCATAAGAATTAGCAACGTAGTTAATAACAAAAATTTACCAAGAACCATAAACATTATCGTGCCCAGGGGTTTCCCAGAGTAAGAAATTACACGACGGACTCGTCTTTCTCGGTTGTGTAAATTTTTTTTACATATTTATATATCAAAGAATTTCGTAGCTATTGAGTTAGCAAGCCAAAGACTTGTATGAGAGCGATGTTCAATTGATTCGAAAGAAATGCTGTTATATTTTTATGTACTTTGTTTAAATATACTTTGTTAAATCTAGGATTTAAGTTTTTATATTATATGAATACCTATAAAGAAAATTATTAGAAAAATATTATTCAAACGAAGCAGACCAAATAGATTAATTAAATTAAAGTAAAACCTTGATAATCCGGAACTCTCTAATACGGATTATTCGGTAATGCGGACTGAGCAAAAAACATAAAAAAGAAGCTGATGAAATCAAAACCGCTGTTTAATATTAAAACTAAGGAAGATGGGAATTCAAACGAAAGGATTCCTTCAAAAAGTAGGAACTGATTACGAAGAAACGTATTCCCCAGTAGCTAAATTAATAACAGTGAGAATAGGCAGTTGGTGTTGCGAAGTATTTTAACTTCTAGCATCTAGATGTCAAGACAGCATTCCTTTACGGTGAATTGGAAGAAGAAATTTTTTTGAAATTTCTGATGGATTAAAAATGAAACTTGGTATGGCCTTAAAACTCAACAAATCAATGTATGGTTTAAAGCCGGTTCCAAGATGCTGGAACATAAAGCTAAATTCAGTTTTAATAAATCTAGGATTTAGGAAATCGCAGCAAGACTACTGCCTATATGTTCGAAATAACCAGATGGTATTATACTTTCTTGAGATAAAGATGACGTGTGTCCGACTGTTGATTATTAAGATATTACCTGGGAATCAAAATTGAATACGATCAGGAAAACGGAAAAAATGTTATTAAGTCAAGAAGCATCTATTGAAAAAGGTCTTATTAAATTTGGCATGCTGGACTGTAACACAATACAAACTTCTGTGGAAAAAGGTTTTTAAGGTTGCCAAGTACAATGCAGTGTTTCTCCAAACTACCTTACGGAGAATTGCTGCGAAGTCTAATGTACTTTAATCTTGGATCAGTGGGCATGGGAAATCCCCTACATATCCAATGCATTACACTGGGACTAGAAGAGGAAGAGGGATAGTGTAGAGAATGGACAGGTGCTCAAAATAGAGCTTAATTACTTCACAATTCTGCGGTTGCATGTTAATTATAAAGCAAAGTTGCGGCGTGTCTGATGTTAATTTTAACGCATTATTTTTAAGCTAAAGGGACCCATTTTATTTATTATTTTGCTTCGCCGACGTTTTATTGCTCAAATACCGATGAAAGAGGGTGCTGTAGCACAGAAAACTCGGAAAAAACTTTTTTGAACTTGACCGAGCTGTGAATCGAACCCGGTTCTTGCCCTAATGTTATCTGAACTTCCAAATATTTGTTTTGCTGTTCGTTACATAGAAATAATTCAATAAAATTATGGTGAAATTCTTTTCACTGCTTTAAAAAGAATTTTAAAGTATGTATCTACAAAGAGCTTGTAACTTGAAATTTGAGAAATATAAAACAAATGATCAGTCTGTATCAGGCATTTGCCGCGTGCACACGTGTTTTTTTTTAGCTATTGACTATAGTGAAGTGTTGGTGTGTCTCCTTTTGTTTTTTACGCAAAAACAAATTCTCTGGGATTTTCATATACATACATAAAATTTTTTATTTGTAATTTTATTTACTTAAATTTTGAACTTTTGGATTAAATTAAAAAAAAAAAATTGTAATTGTTTCACATTATGAACGGGTTTCACCCCCCGGGTTATAACCGGTTTCGGGAATTAGATTTTTCGGCCGGTAAAACGAGATCAAACAGAAATAAACGATTGCGTGAAGAAGACTTCATCCCTTTACCTGAAATATCAACAAATCAACAAAACCTTCCACGTTTTCTAGTAGCATCTACTTGTTCACAAAACAATGAAGCTCAAGTTCGTCCATTAGCATCATACAACGTTTTCCAAGTAGAGCGAGGACTTAATTTCATCTCACGGAATAGATTAGAAGTAAAAGAAATGAAAAGCGGGGATCTGTTAATAAAAGTTCCTGACAACAAAACTGCACAAACATTTCTTAAATTCGACCATATTGACTGCATACCCGTAAAATTCTCATTACACAAAACTTTAAATACAATTCAAGGCCGTGTCTTCTCCAAAAAAATAATAGATATTTCACAAGAAGATTTATTAGAGTCCCTCAAAGACCAAAAAGTTGTTGACGTACGGAAAATTACCAGAAAAGAAAAAGACAAAATTCTTGCAACAGGAGCAGCAATAATAACATTTGACCTCATCAATCGTCCGGATGTCCTGAAGCTTGGTGGGAAAGAGTACCCGTAGAAGAGTACATACCTAATCCAATGAGGTGTGTCAATTGCCAAAGAATGGGACACACAAAAAAATGGTGCAAAAGCGACGAACAATGCAAAGAATGTGGTTCTTCTGAAAAACATGAAGTTTGTAATCGCAAATACTGCATAAACTGCCAAGTAGAAACCCACCCGTCACACGACCCAGAATGTCCTACATATTGGAAACACAAATCTGTAAACTACATAAAAATAACCAAAAGATGCACCGCCCGGGAAGCTTGGAAGATTTTCAATGAAAACCCTTCTCTAAATACTCTACAACCCCGTTCTGCAAAGAAAAAGCCAACATACGCTCAAATAGCTTTTACTTCAACAAACAATAATGTCCAAAGCAAAACCAAACATCCCGAAAATTCTATTTCTGCAAAACCAGTAAACAATAAATCAACAAAAAACGCATCACCCAAAAAAGATGACGCAATAACAAACACAAATAAAATTTCCAGCAACACAATTCAAAATTCAACAAATCCCAACAAAATAAACTCTTCAGTAAACCAACCTACAACAACTACTACAACCAATGTAAATACGAACGTTAATTCTCAGCCAATAGATCTTCCCTCTTGCTCTCCAGTACAAATCTCTTATTCTCAAATATTTTCTCTTAACGATGACACCGGAGACAAAACTAGCGGAACAAACGACAATTTACTTGAAGGCACAATTAATGCCACTATTCTTAGCGACTGTCAACAATCATTTAACTTGGATATTAATGAAAAAATAGATGAAAATTTAACTGAGGAAATGATAATTCAAGACATAACCGATGGCTTAGGCCTTAAAACCCCCACAAAATCAACCAACAACACAAATGAAAACAATTCACCCGTATCACAACTATACAACAATTTTCCACAATTAAACGTTTTAATTACACCAAAAACTTTGAAAAACACTCAACCTGGGGCTCACAGAGCCAAAATTAAAAAATAGATTTTATGATTTGTCATCAAACAATTACGCTTCTCCAATGGAACATGCAAGGTTTCAATAACAACAAATATGCATTGGAACTATTAGTGGACAGACACAAACCCAATATTATAGCTTTGCAAGAGACACACATAGTTCAAAAAAACCTACATCTTTTACATTTACCAGGATTTCGAATATTTCACCATAATAATGACCATGACTATGCCAAATCGGGTATTGCATTGATGGTAAGAAACAATTTACATGTAATTGATCATTTCACTTCCCTCCATGGCCTTCTGTTTCAAACAATTGTAATTCGTTGTGATACAGAAATTTATATAACAAACATATATAGAGAAAGTGAAATCAATTTATCACCTGCAGTGTGTAAATTGTCAAAATGTACTATGGGGTTCTTCCTCCAACTCACCAAATGGGACCATTATTGAGGAATTTGCAAATGATTATGATCTTGTTATTTTAAATGATGGCTCTCCAACCCTACTCAATACTCGGAACACCTTGACTGCAGTAGATGTATCCTTGTCTAGTATAGATATTGGACACAATCTGTCTTGGACTTGTTTGCCACTACCAGAAGTAGGAGATCACTTTCCAATCAAAATCAGTAACAATATTGAAATAGTACAGAGGAAATTTTCATCCCGCTTTTTAGATAGACATGCAGACTGGCAACTTTTTAAAAACAAAGGGAGCTATATAAACACACAGTTTAACGAGTCATCAAATATTAACAAGGAAGCTGCTCAAATAAAGAAGATCATACGGAAAGCGGCAAATGAATCAATACCCCTGAGTCGTCAGCCCAAAGTAAAAAATAGCCCTGTTTGGTATAATTCAGCAATTTCTAATCTGTTACATTAAAAACAACAAATGTGGAAAAATTTCAAACGATGTAGAAATAACACCAACTTAATAAATTATAAAAGACTCTGTGCTAAAGTAAAAAAAGAATGTAAAACAGCTAAAAGAACAACTTGGGAAAACTTCCTAAATTCGCTAAACCCTTTAATGGACGTTAAAGTACTGTGGAGCAAAGTAAAAGGTTTAAAATCCCATAGATCTGTTAACTTTCCCACCATTTATGTAAATGATGTCAATTTTTCACATCCATTGGAGATAGCCGACAACTTTGCAAAGTTTTGGTGCTCTCTGGGTTCGGACGAAGCCTTTGAACCTGAAATTGTTACCCAGAAGAAAGATCTTTTAATTGAAAACCTTCCTCAAGTGAATCGTCATTATAAAGAGTTAACAGCATTAATAACAGTTACAGAATTAAAAGAGGTATTAAAAACTGCAAAAGGCTCAACACCAGCACGTGACAAAAACACCTACTCTATGATCAGATTTGCACCTGATGAAGTCAAAGTACGTTTATGCAAACTATACAATGAAATTCTAAGAACTGGGGTCTACCCGCATGATTGGAAAATGGCTGTACTTTCACCTATTCCAAAACCTGGAAAAAACCCGAACCAACTAGAAGGCTACAGACCTATTTCATTAATACCAGTACTTTCAAAAACTCTGGAGAAAATAATTGCTAAACGATTTTGGAAATTTACACAAATGCGAATATCCAAAATACAACATGCATTTATACCCAAACATGGAGTGCATAGTATATGTCATCAATTGGAAGAGGTATTACGTCATAACCTGAATAAGGGAAAGCATAGTCTGGTGCTGTCTGAAGATATTGAAAAAGCATTTGATCGGGTAACTTCTTTATCCATTATTTTGGAACTAAATGAATGGGGGATTCCCTTGGAAATACTAAAATTAATTAAATCGTTTCTTGAGAATCGAAAAGTATTGGTAAAAGTGGATGGATTCTTTTCGTCTGCTTATTCTTTGGACAATGGAATTCCTCAAGGATCCCCACTCTCAGTAGTTTTGTATACTGTATATGCAAATTCTCTAGCAAAAGCTATTGAAAATTTTCCTGGAATTGATTATATAGGAATATATGCTGACAACATTTTTGCTGTTGCTTCTGGTACTCCAGAACGAGTCAGGATAAATCTTGAAGACTTAGATCGGGTGATTGAAAACTGGGCAAAGCAAAAGGGAGCTGTCATACCTGTAAATAAAGCGGAAATCTTACATGTATGTCGAAAAAGATGCTGTAATAATGAAACCATTGATATTAGATCTGAAACTCTACAAGTCTCTGACCAAATGAGAATTTTGGGAATACAATTTTCCAAAAATCTTCTCTGGAATGGTCATATTAAAAAGTTAACGCATAAACTTGCAAAAATAAATAATCTTTTAAAGCTTATATGTTCTCGTAATAAAGGCCCACACATTGAAACGGCCCTAAATATTTGCAAATCGTTAACAACTGGCGCTGTACAACATGGCTTAACGATATATGGATGGACCTGCAAAACAAATATAAATAAAATTAACACCTCATTGAACATGTGTTTTAGAACAGCATCTGGTCTTCTACGGACAACGCGTATTGAAGAGTTAAGAACAGAGGCCAATTATACAGATTTTGAAACTTTACTAGAAAAAAGCTCTGTTAGAATGGCATCTAGAGCGATAACAATTCCAACAGATGGCCTTCATAAAACACTTTGGAACCAGCTAGAATTACCGATAAGATCAACACCGTCCGCAATAAGTAACCTTATAGGAATTGTTAAAAAATCAAAAATTCATATTCCATATAAACCAAAAGGATCAGTTTACCCTAAAGCATTTGTTGAAATAGACGACAGCTTAAGTGCCCTTAACAAAAACGCCACCAACTCTTTGTGTTTTAAAAAATTGTTTGTGGAAAAAATTTCATCGTTTTCTCCAGAGGTGATTTATTATACGGACGGATCATTTAAAGATAACTTGACGTCTTATGCCCTCATAAAGCAGCAGAGTACCCTAGAATTTCAAACGGTAAAAGAGGCTAGATTACCAGATCACAGTGGTATTTTTACGGCAGAAATATCTGCAATCAAAGCCGCAATAAACTTATCCATTGAGCATGGTGATAAAACTTTGATTTGCACTGATAGTTTAAGTGCTGTGAAGGGATTAATCAAAAACCAGAATGGAATATATAATAACATGTTGCACTTGGAAAACGAAGGTTGCGTAATTAAGGTTATATGGATTCCATCACACATTGGTATTCCAGGTAATGAATATGCAGATGTTACCGCAAAAAGAGCCCTTAATTTACCAAATATCACAGAAATACCATGCTTTGCGAGGTCACTTACAAAATTAATTCTAAGGGAAATCCAACCCCCACAACATAAAAGGCAAAAATACAATGCAAATTTGTCAAGAAAGAATTGTATATTACTTGCTCGGTTAAGAGTGGGTAAAGCTGTATTTAACTCCAGGCATTACTTTGAAAGAACGGATCCCCCCATTTGTTCCTGCTGCAACGTTTCTCTCACCATACCTCACATACTTACTGAATGCCAAATCTCAAAAATAGATCAACCGTTGGAAAAAATTCTTGATTGCACCGTTGATGACAACATTAAATTTATTAAAAATAGCTTCGACAAACATAACATTTTAGATATTTAGATCTACACTGCATTCCAAATAATTTTCTTTGCCTGCTCCCTTGTGGTTTAAGTCATTAGAAATTGTTATGTTTTAATAACCGAGCGCATATGGTCTAGTTACCCGGCGCCTTATTTCCATATATTTTGTAAATTTAGTTTATAAGATATATTACAAATAAATAAATAAAACAAATGATATTTTATATGGGTTTGTTGATGCTGATTGGGCCGAAAGCTATGTACCACTGGCTATATACATATGTACATATTTTGCATTTATGGTTGATCCGTTTCGTGGTGCAGTAAAAAACAAACTACTGTAGCATTAAGCTTGGCAAATTTAGAAAGTCTTTCGTTAAAAGGTATATTGGAAGATATGAGTGTCTTCAAACTCCACGAAGATAACCAAGGATGCATTGCTATAGCAAAGAATAAAGAGTCAAAAATACCTAAGCTAGGTATAAAACATAATTTTTTGAAGCATCTTATATATAATAAAAGGAAATTTAAAAATTTAACGATTTTTTTAAATTATATAATTGAGAGAGGGTGTTATATTTTTATGTACTTTGTTCAAATATACATTGTTAAATCTAGGATTTAAGTTTTTATATTATATGTATAGGTATATGACTTTGAAACCTATAAATAAAATTATTATAAAAATATTATTCAAACGAAACAGACCAAATAGATTAATTTAAAAATTGTTTAATTGTAAACTTGAATTTTTGTTGAAATAAAACTGATTTTAGAATAAATAATGCCGCTGTGGTAAAAACTAAACCAATTCGTAAATTTTTCTCGTTTGTATTCGCTATAATGATGTAAATTTTGCTTGTTGCATAGGAGTACATATGTATGTCCATAATATAGGGCTGCGCAAGCACAATAAAAATGTCTTACAAAACATCGTAATAATTTCAAGCACTATGCATTTCTTTCACATTTCAAAACAAGCACTTCAATGCCGAAATATTTTATACATATAAACAAATACTGTATTATAATATTACAAAACAACAGAAAGAAATAAAAGTAGAACCAACTGAAATAGAATTAAATTGAAGTATAACATCGTTGAAGTAAAACCAATTGAAGTAGTGGTACTACTTTAATTTTGTTTAAATAGTTTGTTGATTTAATTTATTTATTTCTTTTTTTTTTTTATATTGAGTATCAGTTCTGCATACGCAGTTGCGTGTATATAATATTTTGGCGTTTTAAGCTAAAAAGTACATAGATATAGGACATATTCCGTTATTTTATATCAATCAAAATTTACTGTTTAAAAAAAAAAAGGTTGAAAAAATTCGTTCGTGTATTTACATTGAAAACGAAAACTATTTTTTTTAATTTTATTGCTGTTATCAATATAAATACACGCACGAATTTTTTCTTTGGTTTTCTAAAAACCGGCACTTAATACAGATTTTACTTCCACGCAATACCTCTAGTTTTGTTCTGATATTTAATTATTTAAAATATTTTTTTTTCGGTAATACTATCACATGTCATATGAAAACTAAGTTTTAAAATTAAAATTAAGTAATATGGATATAAATGAATTAATAATTCAAGAAGTAAAAAATTTGAAGGCCTATACAATCAGGCATCGAAAGATTACAAAAATATTAAAAGAATCGCTAAAATATGTGATTATTACAGCACTAATTTTTTCGGGGTAATCGTGCCCCACACTGAGAATTTACGCAACAAACTGTTAGCGACGACCTCGTTGTGAAAGACGTAATTCGTCGTTTGTCTCAATTTTGTTCCCAGCATAAAACATGAATTGAGAAGCGGATGATACAATTGTTCTTCGGATAATTTATTTTTACACAACAAAAAAAGAAAATTAAAAAAGAAGCAAATGGACGATTGGCTTTTAAGAAGAAATAGACGTTTACATGTAATATTATAGATAAATATAGATATTACAACTCCAGAACACTATAAATATATGAACGCCAGTACAATTGAGTTTTCTATTGTAGCATTTTTATATAATTTTTTAAATTTTTGATAAAAGTTTTTCCCATCCTTTTTGTTTTCCGTTTCTATCTTTATATTTTGCACTTTTGCTTTGCTTCTCAAATTATGTAGTATATGTTTTGTTTGGAAATATTGAAGTGAACTACTTGATTTTGTGTAAGGACTGAAGTAAAATACAGTGCTTGGAACTACTGCATAGTAGTGAAATGTGTATTTTAGAACATGTTGTGCAGCCCTTTAGTACATACATTCATTATTACAATTATAACTAACTGAAAAGGAACAAGTGCTACCTCCTTATTCCCGCTAAAGGTGTCTATTGTAATTTAGTGTAAAAAAATCTTAAATCTTTAGAATTAGTGATTTTAATTTGAACTAAATTTAATGACAGAATTTGAATAACGTATGTTCCAGAGAATATATGTACATATATGCACATAAAAAAATAAAACTAAATTTTAATTAGACATTTTTTAATATCAATGAAAAAATTAATTAGATTTTCTACTGTAAAGAAATTAATAGAATCAATTGTTATTGGATTCATTTTCACTTAATGTTGTATATAAAACAGTGAGATAAGCATTTAAATAAAAATAAGCCGTCATTTTGTGTAAACGATATCAAGAAAATAACTTACTGATTTTTTAAGCCAAAATTATAATATATTTTAATTAAATTGATTAAAATTTTAATAGAAAAAATACGTTATTCTTATTAAAGGTGATAATTAAAAATAAAAAAGCAAACATTTTTGTGTGTGTGTATTTTCTACTTAAATAGTGTTGGAGACCAATTGTCTTTTTTCTTTACTCTAATAAAAAGTAACTGTCACATTATTGTGATAAATTAACTATGAACTTAAACACAACTAAATATTAAAAATAAAATGTTTTATACTTATGAAAATTTATATGATATGATTAGGATCGATCATATGCATATATGTATGTATATTATTGGACGGCGAAAGGTGTCTTTATGATATATTTACTTACGATCTCCAACAGATAAAAAGAATGAGGGATTCTTAAATAATGCACATAGAAATAGAGCATTGCCATTTATGGAACGAGCCGCAACAGATCTGCAAATTGGTGATCTTGCAAAAAAAAACAAAAAATTACTCTTTTGCGTGTGTTCTAAATATTTAGATAAATTTTAACAAAATCTTACAAAGTGTCTATATCAAATACAATTATAGTACCATCATCGCGACCACCAGCGGAAATCATGTATTTGTCTTGGGCAGTAAAGCAAATAGTTTGAACGCGAACCTAAAGTAAATATGCATAAAAAGGAATTAACGTTAAATACTATTGAATTTATCGATTAATCGACAAAATTAGCTTACGTACAATTTTTTACGATTAATTAAAAATAATATTATTAACAGAAATTCATATATTTCATAAAGTTAAATTTTGTCCAAAAAAAAAATTAATTTTAAATTTTAATACATGTATTAGGAATTCGATTTTTAACAAAAATAGTAAAGCTGACAATAAACAATAATTAATTATGTATTAACATAATCGATTATTTGTTCCTGCTGCATTGTCTTTTCCAAAATTTGTATTAAAATATTAAATGAAATTGATAGTCAAAAACTGCTAGATATGCTGACATATACAGGTTTATGAACAAATATGATTCCCGGAAGTAAGAAAAGCAGAATAATAATATTTTAAATTTCTTGTTACTACGTGCATTAGTTTTTATTCGTCAAGTTACAGAACTTTATTTCTAAGTTAGTTCATCTTTTAGGATAGTCTCTTATAAAAATATATATATATGTACATATCGTCATCTAAAATGCAAAACAACGTATAATCAAAAAAATGAAAATTAATTTTTTTATTGATTACGATTCACTACATCATATTACATACATACATACATATGTGTAAAAAAATTTTAACATCCAATATGAAAAATACACAAGTTATAACCAAAATGCAAAATAAGGTATCATCAACTGCATGATTTTCTTAAACGAAATATAACGTATCATTATCACTCATGCTAATGAAAGAACAACAGATGAGGTACTATGTAGATACTTATTTGATTTTTTTAGAAGAATACAAATTTTGGAAAAGACAATGCAGCAGGAACAAATAATCGATTATGTTAATACATAATTAATTATTGTTTATTGTCAGCTTTACTATTTTTGTTAAAAATCGAATTCATAATACATGTATTAAAATTTAAAATTAATTTTTTTTTTTGGACAAAATTTAACTTTGACTTTTTTATTGTTTGTTTTATTTACTGTTAGTTTTAGTGGAATTTTTTATCTAATTGAAATTATTACAAAAGCGAAAAGAAAAATACAGAAGCGTTGCCAAAATAATAAAATGTGTTCTATAATCGAAAGTTAAAAAAGTTAACAAAAGAGAAGAAAATAAAAAGAAACGAATGTATGGTGAAAGACATGAAGGATTATCAAAAGGAAGTATTTGCAACAGAAAACCAAGAGAAATGAAAGCTGGATGCACGTCCAAGTATTCCAGCTGATTGCCATTACTTCTATGATAGTATACCTTTTGAGTAATTAATTAATATATACATATGTAGCTGTTTATCTTATTTTTGTTAGTGTCTTATGTTCTTTTAATAAATTGAAATACATACTTTTTTTGTTCTTGTTGTTTTTATGAACATTTTATGACATACCTTTCTTTAGTTATTAATAATAATTAATTATAATTAACATCAAAATACAAAATATAAAAAAACATATAATTGTTTTTATTTTTTCATACAGAATAAAAGGTTGATGATACGTTAGTTTGTTTCAGAAAACAACAGTTCAAAATAACGTAACACACATAGCACAAAATGTACTGTAAAAAACAGATTAATTTTATCCTAAATATATTTCTTGTTTCATGTCAATCTAGTTTTAAAAATTTTTTTTTAATACCTCAAACCGTTTCCATATTATATAGTTTTTTTCTTCTTCTGTAAATTTCTACGTTATTTTGCATTTTAGGCGACGATATGTATGTACATATTTTTACAAATAGGATTCCCTCAACTAACGAACCGAGAATTCAGATGTTTTAAATTTTTTTTAGCTTAAACTCATTGATTTTTTTGTATTGCTCAAATTATAGAAGGGCCAAGCTTTGTTCGTCTTTTAGAATAGTTAATGTTCACTTTAAGCGGACAACCTTGCTACTGTGGTGTCGTTTTTCGATGCACACAGCCTTTAGGGCTTAAAACTCATCCCAGGTGAGGATTTCCGCAATAGCGGGATTTATTTTGGAATCGCTGTGGTTTCGTGTGCCGAATGTCTGATGCCCGGGTGTGAATGGCTTATGGTATCACATTTTGCCTAAGCTCTAGCTTAAGTGGGTCGTTCTCCTTCGGGGAATGTCCGCCACCTAACTTACCCTAAGCGATGTTCACGTTACCTCGAATGCACTGTATACATTGACATTCGCATTTTTTGGTAAATTTTGTAATTTTTTGCGTACTTTTTCCAGTACTGTTGAACATATTTACAACTGCTGTTAAATTAAAAATTTTGTTTTTGTGAGAATTTTGTATCGTTTAAAAAAACGTAAAACACATTTTTTTTGCAATTTTTGCATCAGTTGTTTTTGACATATCTCGGACAAAAAACTTGTGTGTGGTTGTTGGATTGTTGTATAATAACACAATTCAATACCACGTAGTTAAAGACTACTTGCTTTTAACGTACTTCGACAACTATGTGCAGCGTTGTCGTTTCTCGTTATTTTCAATCAAAATTGCTTTAATTTTTTTTTAGTGTGGAGATGTGAAAATTTTTGCATTTTGGTTACTTCTAATTCAGTCTAAATAATACCAAATGTATAAATTTGATTATATTTTACGTGTTAAGTTTTAAATCAAACCCTTTTGTTTTGTTAAAAAATCATTTCTGTTGTAACAAAAACTGCGAGTCTGCTGTAGTAAAAGCAAAAAAAAAAAATTAGAAAGTATAAAGTAAATAGATACATAGGTTATTATTTGTTAGGTTTTGTTTGTTTTAAATTGAAATGGAGTATATACATAATTTCTATATCTATACTAATCTGTGGCCAGTGCAGAAGAAACTGAAGACTTATATTTGACGTCATTAAAATAAGTCTATATGTATTGTAGGTATAAACATTTACTAACCTTATGTAAATCATGTCTGCATATCTCGCGCTTTTCGGCAAAATCATATAAAATCACATAACCTGGAAACCCCATATGATTAATTTGGCCAGAAGCTATATAACGACCACTTAAAATGTGAAAGCAATTTCCGGTTAACCAAAGGTTTACAATATTTTTATTCAAAAAAATTACCTTCGACTCAAGTCCAAACAAGATACATTATTACTGTGACCACCTAGAAATTCCTGTTTATTAGTGCTCGTATTGCAAATACCAATTTTGGTACCCAAAGGAAATACAATGTGTTGGCCATCAGGATGTAAATGTAGACCAAAAGCTACTTTTCCATTTATACCAAAAATTGCACGCAGTTGTAAACGTTTAACAGATTCTTTATTTTCTGATATTTCAGACATTTTATGACAATATATTGACGGGATTAAGAAATAATTGATTGTATATGAAAATATAATTATTTTGTTATTTTTTTCCTTCTTTTTTCAATATCTTATTTGAAATAAAATTTAGGAATGCTAGAAAATCGATAATTTTCCATTTCCCAAATATGTAACACTTAAGCCGTTACCAATGTTCTTAATTGTATCATGACTTCAACAAAGCAAATAAAAACAATTATGGTTGCCATAGACGGATATTTTGGTAACGGTTAAAGTTGTTTATTTATAAAAATAAATTTAAAATGTAGGGTGGTCTATTTAGACTTTTTTTTAATTTTGATGTCGAAATTATTATTATGAACAGCTGGTTACTCTGTAATTCGCAAAAAAAAAGAAATTGACATGAAATTTAAAAATGAACTAATAGAAAAATTTTACTAAAAGTGAAATGGGTCCCCAAAAATCTCCGTTGTTATTTCCTATATAAAAAATTGGGACGTGGTTAATTTCTTTTTTGGAGGCTTTGTTCATAAGAGATATATGTATACCTACTAGGGATTTCGATTATTCGATATTTTTTAAGAAACCGGTTGTCGAATATTTGACGGTTTTTTTATTAAAAATATATTGCAAATATTACGCTGCCTTTAATTAATTTTATTAATGAAAACTTTTGACAATTCATATGTTATACAAAAAATATTATAATAATGAAAATAAAAAAAATGTATACTTCAGATACAAAAAATTTTTATAATCTTTATACATATGTTTTACAAACATATATATTCATATATGCATATGTGCATATCAATCCTTTGTTATAAATGTCGCAAAGTTCAACTTGAAATTTTTTAGTTAAGTGCCACATGCATATATAGAAGACAAGAACTAGTTAAAGCCCAAACCGCATGTATTGGGAAAATATGGACTATTTAAAATTACAGGGTAATTAAAAAATTCTTAGTTTGAAAAAAGAAACAAGCATAATTCCCAGCTTTTGTATAAAGGCAATGCACATACATTTACACATATAATCGTCACATACATATATAAAACTCAACCCAATGGCTAAGCCAAAACCAAAGACTATAAATATATAAAGATGTTGCACTGTCATACATTGTTCTGCCAATGCTAAATTTGCTGATGGTTTTAAAAGAAAAACCATGCTAAAACCACTTTTTTCAAGAGAGTCATTTATTTTCTGAGAGAATTTATTATTCTCATGTCTCTACTATTCATTTACATATGCATACATGTGTTCATACGTTTGTGTCTTTGCATTCTCAAGTATGTGTGCATGTGTGTACATTTAATAAACAAACGAAAGAATCCATATAAACAAAGAAAAACAGCAAAGGCTCGTTTTGTGTTCGCACAATATATGTGGACATAAGATACGTAAAGCTAATGTCGCTGATTCTTATTTGATTGGCAAATATATGTATTTTATTGTTGTACTATTGCAAGAACATCGATTCGCACCGAATTTAATATTATTTAAAATTGGAAATTTATATAACTATGTAAAATAACGTGTCACGACGTTTGTTCTCGCTAATCTCCGAAAATACTGGACCGATTTAAATGAAATTTTGCGCAGATATGTTAACAGTGTATAACTTGAAATATACGCTATATTTTATTTTGAATTTGAAATAGAAAAAATTGCTTTTTGAATAACCTGGTCATTTATAAACAGATTTTCAAAATTATTCTTTTGTTCTTGTTCTTGTGCTCGCTGCCGTATGGATATAATAAAACCCGCCCAAATTTTGTCATATCCATCAGAAATGTTTGTACATGCAAAAAATTACGATAAAAATTCAGATTTTGGAAGTTTGTGTGCTCCATCAGACTTATTTTTTGCAGTATGTAATTTTCATATAAAAGTTTTCGAAAAAATTTTTTCTGAATCCAAAGAAATAAAAAACATAAAAAAAACTATTGTTGAGCAATGTGTAAATTGCACCAAAAATACAATATATTCCTTATGGTTTCAAGAAAACAACGTATGCTATAAGCACAGAATGGAGATGCTAAATTTATTAATTCTTACACTTTTACGAAAGCATTCCTCATGGGAAACATACAAATACAAATTAACGAGCGCAGAAAAACTTAAAATTTTAAAACAATAAAACATATGCTCAATTCAGAAAATTATTAAATATGAACCAATCACCAAAAATAATTACATTTCTTGTGCTAGTTATCACTTATTAAAAAGATTTTAATAAATTTTATAATAGTTTTGTAAACAAAATAATAAATTGTATGGTTTTCGAACTGAGGTAAGCTCACGTTTTATTTGATTTATGCATATATGTACATAGATATTCTAACTATACAATTGAAAATTCTAAAATAAAATATTTAATAAAACAAATGAGTATACATACATAGCTCGGTGCGAATCAACATAAATGCAATAGTACAATAACAAAAAACGTAATTTTACCCTACAGCCATAGAAATCGGTCGCATTGGCTTTGCACTGTTTATTTGCACATGATTTATATGAAAACAAGAAACTACTTTTAGTTGTTAATATTGTTATTGAATGTGCTTTGCAGAAGAAATATAACACACACAAACACATTTCTCAATAAGCATCATTTATATGTGTAAACAACAAAAAAAACCATAATTTCTGTGGAAAAAAAATTTTTAGTAGAGTTAAAAAAAACAAAAATGTTTCAAAAACAACAACAAAATAAACTTGAGGGTGGCGATGGCACGATGGATGGTAGTCTGCACGTTCACTACACAACCAAAAAACAGACGTGGGTTCAATCCCAGTTTCAGACAAAAAAAAAAAAAAAAATTTTTAAATAAAAATAAACATTTCGCATTTTTCTGATGTGCATTAGTGTGTATTTGTGTGGCAGTTGTTGTTGGAAGGTTTCAGTGGCGAAGGCATAGTCACTGGTCACTGAACAATACCGGCTTCAGCTGATAGCAATCCACAATCACATCAGAACGCCCTCCTTCGTCGGTATTGTGTAGCACCGGCGAAGTAAAATAATAATAAAACTGGCTACTAAACCGAAGCTTGTGAGCACTGCTATGAGTATAAACAAAACAAAGAACGTGCCAAAGCAGAGCTGTAAAATAATTAAATTAGCTTCACCTCCTGTCGTTTCTCCTACTATCCCTTTCCTATAGTTCCCAGCACAATGCTTCGCATGTGTAGGAGTCATCTCCTGAGTGCTGGTCCTAGATAAAAAAAAAAAAAAAAAAAAAAAACCAATGTTTATTACTACATACATACTTATGTACGTACATATGTTTGTATGCCTAAAATTTTTGTGTTCTTTTCTCTTGCATCCACAGCATCTATAAACGCAAACAATTTTTGTTTTTATTCAATGTTCTACGTGCAATATCTTTATATATTTATAGTCTTTGCCAAAACGATTGACGGCGTGGTAAACTTACAAATACACACACACACACACATAAAACATCCCGTAGCCGTAGAAGATAGTGCTGCCAGACAATCATGTACAAATTCTAACATTTTTCAAAGACACAAACCAAAAACATTAGAAATTAATGTAAACTAGTAAACATTACACCAACATCTTAAAAAAGCCCTTGAACTTTAAATTAAAAGAATGCCAACAGTGCCAACATTCCCAACTTTGTATGGAAAAAGTGGTCCTGAACCCGCATTTCCCTACTACTTACTATTGTTGCAAAAACTGTTTTGATTTTTTAATATTTAAATTCGACAAGCTTCGAGCATATAACCCCATCTTCCAAATACTTCTGCACATTTTGTGTGCCGCTCTTAAAATGTGCGGCGCATTTTGCGTGCCGCTCTTGAAATGTGCGGCACATATTGGCAAACATGCACAAGTCCCCGGGCTACGATGGTATACTACCTAAGATGCTGCAGATTCTGTGCTATACGATAACACCGCGACTGACTTCGCAGTTGCATCAATCTCAACTATGTTCCAGTATCCTGGAGTAGAGTGAAGGTGGTGTTTATTCCCAAGGAGAGAAGGAACGTTCACCAGATAGCGAAAGATTATAGGCCGATAAGCCTAATATTTTTCCTGCTCAAGACCTTGGATAGGGTACTGGAGATTCATATTAGGAACGTACTGGAACGCTTTCCAATATCTGGAGCACAACATGCATATCGTAAGGGAAGATCCACGGAGACGGCACTCCACGAGGTGGTGCATACGGTGGAACGGTTCATGGAATTTGGGAAAATACGATGGCGGCTTTCTTGGACATTGAGGGGGCCTTCAACAACGTCAGTTTGATGTCTATCGGGCTTGCCCTTGGGGTACTTGGTATCGAGGGAGCATTGATATGGTGGATTGGGCAGATGTTAGCGGAAAGGACTGTCACGGATGAGATAGAGAAGTTCATTTTTACACGGCAGGGTTGGCTCTGGGGTTTACTGCAGGCGTCTGGATATCAGGAATGCGTACAGACTTCCGGATCATGTGAGATTCTTCCAGGCGGATATTGATGGCTACTAGAATCGCGGCAGACGCGTCCAACTGGGGCAATATTAAGATTTTCACGGATAACCAGGGGATGGCGGCTCTGTGCAGGGGCAGACGGAGGATACTGGGAGCCCCGTTCTTTGAGGAGCTTAGCGGCATCCGAATACTGCAGTCGATGGCAGCAACTTCTCTTTTGGGTTTCGTTAGTTTTGTGGTATCAAAACGGCACTTTGTGCTAATTGACCTCCTTTCTTGGAAAGGGGTGCCACTTTAACCAACTTGGACTGTAGTGAAATGCGTTTACGGAATGAGTTTTTATTTGGTATTATTTTTTTGTATACATTTTGGTTAGTTTTTTTTAAATGAGTTATATTATAAATGTGAAAGTTTGTTTGTTTGGATGTTTGTTACTCAATAACCTGAAAGCGATTTGGTAGATTTCTATGAAATTTTGTATGTAGATAACTTATAGCCTGGATTAATATATAGGGTACTTTTTAGAGGTAAAAAAAGAACTGAAATTGGTAAATTTTTGCATTTCTGTGAATTTATTATCTTAAGATTCGGACATTTATGAACCGATTGCGAACATTTTTTTTGCATTCTACTGGGTTTGTCTCAACTTGGGTTCGGCTTATTTTTGAAAAATGGGCAGTTTCACGCCCCTAAAAATTAAATATTCATTTCCCACAACTTTTTTTAAATTTTTTATATATTTGCAAATACAATGGGTTCCCTGGACTACCTTCAACAGAAAAAAAATTGAAAAGTGGACAGCAGTGTTGCCATGTGGCGATGGCACGATGGATGGTAGTCTGCACGTTGACTACGAATCCAAAAACAGACCTGGATTCAACACCAGTTTCAGAATAAAATTTTAAAATAAAAATACACATCTCGCATTTTTCTGATGTGCATTAGTATGTCTTTGTGTGTCAGTTGTTGTCGGAAGGTTTCAGTGGCGAAGGCATAGTCACTGGTCACTGAACAATACCGGCTTCAGCTGAACGCAATCCACAATCGCATCAGAACGCCCTCCTTCGTCGGTATTGTGTAGCACCGGCGAAGTAAAATAATAATAAAAATGGCTACTAAACCGAAGCTTCAGCACTGCTACGAGTATAAACAAAACAAAGAACGTGCGAAAGCAGAGCTGTAAAATAATTAACTTCACCTCCTGTCGTTTCTCCTACTATCCATATATTCCTATAGTTCCAGCACAATGCTTCGCATGTGTAGGAGTCATCTTCTGAGTGCTGGTCCCAGATAAAAAAAAATTTATTTTTTCGTTTTTAGCCAATTATTAGAGTATTTTGCACCCACATTGATTACCTTGACTACGTATAGCAAAATTAAATTATTCAAAGTGGACATAAGTGTATACAGACAAAAAAAATTTTTTTAAGTGAAGAGCAGTGTCGGCAGATATGAAAAACGATATTTGGAGTTTCTATAGTTTTAAGGCATTTCTTAGATTTTATTTATACGTCATAAGTTTTTCAATATGATTTTTGTCATTTGACTAAGGCAGCTACATGTTCACATTAATATTTGTACGTAGAGTAGTATTTTTTTTAGCACATTTTGGTAAAATAAAAAAATGTATCTCTAAGTACAACTAGTACAGCAGTTGGAGGTCAATTATACTGCGGCTTTTCATGAAATTAAAAAAACCAATTGATATGCATATACAAAGCCCCATAAGTTATGTATTTTTTGAAATCGATCGGACAAAAGCACTGCTAGTAAGACATAAAAATGTTAAAAAGTACAGGAATATTAAGAACGAAATTAATATCTTTCTCCAACAGTAAAAAGAACAAATTTGTTATATTTTCTTTTTTTTAAGTTTTTTTTTTGTAATAAGGTAATAAGACAATGTGGTTTATCGTGCTCTAATTATTTTATAATTAGCTTAAAGTATGTTTAAACTAATAAAACAGTAAATCAGTAAACATTTAAACTATCTTTAAACAGGCAAAATTGGTCCAATAAATTACGTTTATTTGCCATACGATTTTCACAACTGTGTGCTTTATGAAGCTTTCAAATCTTTATTTATACAGCTTTTAGTACTTTATTACGTTAAAAAGCTTCTTTAATCATGTGCAAACAATTGTTACTCGCTGCAAAAACTTTTTTTTTGTCTACATTTATCGTAGTGCTACCACACTATTAGTTTTTAAACTGTATATAATATACGGAGTGCTGATTTAGTGCTGTTGAGTTTAAACCACATTTATATTTATAGAAAACTGGATTTTAACCGCGGCTTCGGTCCCGTTATTATCTCCATCGGTTATACGTCGCCTCCTGGTTCTATTTAAAAAATATATATGTAGCATATGTGTCCTTCTAGATGCAAAAAACATAAATACATTTAAATTTCATTAAAATCGGTTAGTAGTCTCGCTGGCGTGGAAATTGCCCTTACTTTCCTTCGTGGTCCTAGTTTCAAAGAAAGTAATAGCCTATAACCTTCCCGGAGTTGCTCAATTGTCAGTGTATCTTTAAACTTAAATACCTCCAAGTTTTAAAGTTCATCAAAATCGCCTATGTAGTTTTAGCGAGGCCGAAATTTTCCCCCTATCGCCCTCCTGGTCCTACTTTTGAAAATTTATATAGCCTATATGAATTTTTGGACGGAAATCTATCTATGTTATAAATTTCATTAAAATCGGGTTTAACGTTTCGGTGGGGCCGAAATTCCCCCTATCGACCTCCTGGTCGTAGTTTTGAAAATGTACATTACTTATGAGAATTTTTGGCTGCAGGTCCATCCATGTTCTAAATTTTATTAAAATCGGTTTGAACGTATCGAACGGGCAGAAATCTCCCCCTATCGCCCTCCTGGTCCTAGTTTAGAAAATGTGTATAGCGTATGAGCATTTTTAGATGCAGATCTATCTATGTTCTAAATTTCAATAAAATCGATTTGAATGTTTCGGAGGGGCACAAAAATCCCCCTATCGCCCTCCTGGTCCTACTTTCGAAAAAGTAATACCCTACAACCTTCCCGGAATTGCACAGACTAAGTGCACCAAATTGCATCGCGATTGGTCGACAAATGGCGAAGTTAAGCTCTTTTATATTATAAAATCTGTTAAAAACCATGTAGAAGGAGTAGCATAATTAAAAAAGTAGGCAAAAAGGTGGGCGTGATTAAAAAAGAAATTAGCCTATAATTCGTTAAAGAGTGAAAATTTCAAGAAGATCGGTCCAGCTGTTTGGGCTCCTATAAGGTACAAACAAACAAACACACATTCATTGTTATATGTATACATATATAGATAATAAATATATAAAGCTAACAATTTACATCTAGTGACAACCAGCAGCTTTCGAAAATGGCACGCTGTTCCGTTCTGCTAGTGTATGTCAGTGTAATTTACAATTTTGTTCTTTTGATTTAGTTTGTTTCTTAGTATATATGTAATTATTTCAAGTAATTCTCATTGCCTATAAAAGTATCAATTTTCAGTATCAACCTATAGAAAAATAATTATGTACATTAACTGAAGTTTTCGCATACATATGTACGCATTTCAAACACTCTAAAATACAGCTTTATTTTTGTTCACGAAACTAGAGTTTAAACTATAACTGGTTTATTAGCCCTTAGTGTCATATGGTCTTTAATAGGTTGCATTATATCTGCAAACAAATTGAGAGGCGGCAACTGGTGGCACTTGAAATTTATTAAAAATGTAAAAAGAGATATGAGACAGTGATTTCCAATTGTCGGCAAGTGGAGCTAAAATTTCAGGTCTAAATGTTTGGAAAAAAAGGGATTTTTTTTGTATGTTAATAAAATGGCCTATTTTAAATAAAAAATTAAAAGAAAAAACTTTAGCTCACATAATAAACTAATATTTGTTTTGAAATTCTTAGATTTATATGAAGTCAGTTGGGTAAAACATACAAGTACTGAGTATCAGTCAGATCGAAGAAATTCTCTTTGAGTTCATTGTACCATTTAGTCCAAAATTTGGAAATACCACTGCATATTGAATGAAAAGTATGTTGACAATGTGTTTTTTTCCCATACGTAATTACACCTATACTCAAAGCAGGTATATTTGCCTGTGGTACCTACACCTCCCTCCAAGAAATCAGTCCGCTCTATATACTCTCTTAGGTATCTCCAATCCGAGTACCTCAGACATTCTAGGTCCGGAATGTAGGTGCTTCAGAAAATCCTTCCCCTAATCCGAATAAACGCTGGACAGTGATTCAGATAGTGTTCAAATGTATTGTCCTCCTTCTCGCATTCACTTCATGTAGTGTCCACTGTCAGACTCATGCGCGCCAGGTATGACCTCAGCTCCATTAGACCGGTATCCATATTATTCGCAGATCACAGTGCACGTACGAATTTATCTCATCCTTATTGGTATATTAGCCTCCGGGTATACGTAGTGCTGTAGCTCGCCTCCATGCCATATTTTTTGCAGGTGGTAAATATATGAGTTAGCCTACGATTTATCAGATCGATATTTTCCGAAGTAGTGCCGCGATAATCCCATCCGAAGCAGTCGCTTTATATGGCAAAAGCTCCTATCCGCTCGATTCACCATTCGGTCAGTTAAGGACTTTTTCCATATTTTTTTGCTGGTTTTTATAGAGGGATATAATATCCCTAACAGTTACGTCATCGCCCCATTTTCCGGCGTGACCGCGAAGTACGTCGCCAATGTCCTTCCCCTATCCACCATCTGGAGACGCGTCCGATGGGAATAAAATTAAGCAAAAAGATTCCACACGGATCTAATCGCACTAGTTTTTATTGTTCAATTTATAGAGCTTTCAAACTTTGTTCATCTTTAGAATAGTTAATCAAAAAATGTTTGTTCACATAGTGTGCTGTTCACGTTATCGCGAGTGTACTGTATATATTGGCGTTTTCATTTCGTGTTTTTTGGGTCCCCTTCTTTTGGAAATTTTTTACCTGCTATTGAGATAAATTTTACATAGTTTCATGTGTAAATGCTATGTTACTCTCATTTAACCGAACTTTTCCCAAAAAGTGAATAAACTTACCTAATATTGTTTTCATAATCAATTTGAGGACAAATACTCCTATCTGGCTACACTACTTTTAAACCGCACCTGTGTCTGCATTTCATAACAATAAGTTTTCATATATGTATGCATATATACATATTAGAGCATTGCATGAGAAAGAAAAACAAACACATTGGGACTCCCATTTTATCTCTCTGCTTGTTTTATTTGATTAACTTCTAAACATAGAATACTGTGCTTGTGCTTGTGCTTCTAAATGAGACAAATGAAACAAATAAATAAAGACTGAAACTATCGGGAACTTTTTATGCGAGCCAAAATAAGTTATTAGCAAAACAAAACAAAAATTTAAGAGTTTCTCCTAGCACTTATACTTTTGAAAATCTGTGTTACCGGATACAGCAAGAGCGGAAATATGTAAACACGGATTTAAAAATCCAAATAGAAATTTAAGTTGTAGTTCATGATATTAAAATAAAATTAAAATGAATTAATTGTGTACTATAAATGTTTGATATCCGTTTATTAATATAATTGGAAAAGAAAAGTGGTGCATAAAACTAAAATTAAGATTAAATGGAAGGAACAAAAGAGAAGAATTTTTACATTGATATTAAAGATTTGTATTTAAGAAAAAATGTAGGAAACAATCACGTCGTCAGACGAATCCTTTGCTAATAATAAAAGTGTACACTCTACAAAAACTGTTGTAATATATAACTTGCTTTAGCGACAAAGAGTGAGAGCGCGATGCATTAAAGGCCGATTTATTACAAAAAAAATCTTTATTCAAATAATGCGTTTCAAGCTTTTAATTTATACACACAATAAAGTAAAAACTAGAAATTGTTATTTCACGGTTTTTTTGCGAAAAATCAAATATATAGATATGTTGCAAAACAATGCAAGAGACTATAACATTTTTTTGTATTTAAAGGGCAGTATTACATTAAAAATCTAAAAAATTAATAAAAATATACTTCCAATACCTACATACGTACAATTGTGCGAATTTACAATTTTAAATTACACATGGCTAGCATATGCAAGCGAAAATTAACCGGCGTGGCAGCACTACTTTTTTATGTTTTTAATAACACTGCAGACACACGTTCAACTTTTGCTTTCAATATTTAAACACACAGTTTCTCAAAATTCTTTTGTATTGATAGCTGTGACGTAGGCTGCACGCAAGTTTTGAGCACTTTAAAAGCAAATTCAATTCGAATGTCTGGTAAGTTGGTCGATTGTTAACACACTTGCGTGTAAGTTTCTTCTGAAAAATGCTGTCGGTGTTTTGTGATGCTTTCAACAGGAAAAGTGCTAGTAAAAATGCTAAATAACTATACGATTTCCATATTGGTGTGTAGGAAATATCATATAACTTATTTTTTCAAAAAACATGAAAAATGATTGTTTAAAATTACCATTAGGAAGTGTTTTTATATAGTTGTGTTCCCTTTTATTTCTTTTTTTTTACAAATACAATCAAAATCAATCTATAAACACTTCATTCTTTTTAATACTTACGAGTAAATTAATAGAAAACTCGTACTTGGTAAAACTGTTACTTCATTTGACATTTTTATTTGCCACAAATACCAAAAAGTTAGTTGCAATACAATTTTTTTGTAAGTACACTCGCAAGTTCGAAAAATGTAACTGTATTGCTGAAAAAGTATGAGGCTATGTAGTTTTTCGGACTTGCATTTGCATGTGTAAATGCCAGGTAATTTTTTACTTTTTCATTGATAATACGTATTTGCTACTTCCAAGTAATTACTTACATGTGTCAATGCAGGATAATTTGGATTGAGTGAAAGCAAGGTTTATTAATACAAGGTTGTCGCAAGGCGAATTCGTCAATTCGCTTTTTGTCAAAACGTCAAATTTTTTGTATACATGTGTTTTGTTAAATATAACATAACATAAAAAGGACGTATTAAGTTACTGTAATGTATGTAAAATTTTAATTAACTATTACAAAAAACAATTTATTTTGCATTCTTATCATAATAATAAATTATTATAATTATTAAATTATTTACAACCAGTTTCTTAATTTTTTCACAAAAGTAAACAAACTTTGACGTTCGACGTTAAAATACGATACAAACCGTTGATTCATCTCACGGGCGAATTAGGTATTGAGTTTACCAGGTAATGATTTTGCCTTGGTCTAGTGTGTTTAGGAAAGAAAAAAAAGTGCGGTTTAAAAAGGTACCACTGTTAATTGGTTCACTGAATGAGATGTCTCACGCAACCTTCTATACATAAAGAATATTGGTATTTGGAACATAGTGATTTGAAATATATTCGCAATTTTTTTCTTTTTTTTTGTATATTTGACTTAATGTCTTCAATAACGCTTAATAAACTTTTAAAAACAAATCATAATATTGGTGACAGTAAAAACTACATTTATTTGCAAATAAAATGGGAGGATGATCTATTCGAAATTAGACTTTTGGATTCTGAAACTGGAATATCTTATGAAGGTGTTGTTTTAGCCACAGCTCTACAGGAAATTGCTTCAAATTTGGATATGTCTTATAACGACTATAATGAGGAACTGCGTTTAGCATTATCAACATATTTGGCATTGCCCGGATTTTATTACAAACTCGAACCTGAAATGAAAGTTCTTAATGTCTGGAAAACACAGCGCGAAACCATACCGATATTGTTTTTAGATATTAATATCGAAGAGGTTAGAGGCAAAAATGAACTATTAGACTCTGCAATAGAATTATTACAAAAGCAAAATAAATCTCTTACAGATCGAGTACAAAAGGCCCACAAATTTGATGAGCATTCTCGAGAGCTGCTGGAAGATTATAGGTTGTGCGTAGAGGAGAAGAATGAACTGGAAAGGAAAGTATTGAAGAAAGTAGCCGTATTGTTAAATGCGAAAAAGAAAAAAATAGAATCTCTGGAAAAACGGTTAAGGAAATATGAAGAATTGGAAGATAACCGAGATATTGGAGATTCAGATCAGAATGACGACGTCCCTGAAACAAGCAGACGTAGGCGTCTCGTTGTAATGGATAGCGAAAGTGAAAATGAAGACTATATGGCCGATACACAACCATTAACAATTGTGAATAAAACTTGAAATGTCAAAAAATTCAAATAAAAAATATTTTTATTCGTTTATAAATTCTCTTGTTTAACCAACCACATACATTTCTGAGGTTTTAGGTGTGTAGAGAGCATTATTTACTAAACTTATTTATCTAATTTTTATTTTATATACATTGTACGTAAATTTTCCACCGGCTTTGACGATATTTTAAATAAATAATGAAAATTTGCGAATTCTGATTTGAACATTAAACTGATAATACTGTGTTCTCTGACAGCATGCTAATTTTTTGTGAATTTCAATTCTGACAATAGAATTTCACATGGATTGAGTTTAACAGAAAATTATATTTTTACGTATAAAAAAACTAAATAAAAAATACTTGTTTTTCTCATTTAACTAAAAATTGCAATGAAAGGAAATTGTCAACATTGAACATAATATAAAAATTTCTGCTGGGTAAATAATTTTTGTAGAAATTCATGTCATAATATTAGTGTTTTACATATTAACTGAATTTATTTTGGGAATATCTCTTTATATATATGATTCTAATTGTGCTTTCTTCCCTTAAAAAATATATGTGAAATTTATTATTACATACTTTATGATATTCTCATAAAGTATTTTTTTACAAAAGCAAACTCAATAACTGAGGAGGAAATCATATCCATATAGTACTATTTCGGTAATGCTTACTTAGGTCATCAGTGGATTTTTCCTAATTTTTGAATACAGACCCAAGATCTATATGTTTAAAATTCAACTAATCAATCGAGAATTAATGTTGAATATCAAACACAAAAACATAACAATCCATGAGTTTACTTTTCTAACACACACACATTTCTATTTTCTTCTCATCTACACTAGGCTTGCCATCGGCTAGTGTTTTACTTTTATGTTAATCCTGAATTTTTCTTCATTTAAAAATTACAATGCAAAAGTAAGTTTATTAGCTTTTTTAAAGGAAGTTCCTTAACTTTCAGGAAAATTTCATTAGTGAATATACCTTGGTAGCTTTCAAGCAAGTTGTAAAAGCATTGCGAGCAATTACCTACGACAATTGGCATGAAGCAATCTTTATACACATTATTATTACATATACACATTACTTTATATTGCGAAGCGAAAGAAAAATGGTACGAAACCGAACGATTGGTGCTCCCTAATCCGTTTGCGCATTTGCCTTTCGCATCTATTAGTTTTCCTTTCGCAAGTCACCGCACTCTGCAATGCGCAAGCGTCTGTCAAAGTCGTTCGATAAGCGGAAATATCTTGCGTTAGGTAAATTCAACCATAATTGAGAAAAACATATAAGCACGAAAAAATATTTATATTTGAAAATATTAGGGAAAAAGCAACAAAATTACAAACAAAACAGCAAAGCAATATAGCGACATGCCGAAGTGACAGTTGCAGTCAGCAATTGCCAAACACACCGGAAATAACTTGTGCAGAAAATGCCTGCTTCAAAAAATAATAATTTTTCATGTAATTACAGTTAAAACAAATTTTTAAATGTAATTGTACGAAAGAAACAATTCTTTCGCCATCATAGAAAAGGCAGTACGTTTTAAGAGTATATTATAAGTTTATTAAAAAGTAGTTTTTATTCAGTTTTTTATTCAAAACCGATTTGAAAACTATAAAAGGTGTGATGTGTTTCCTATAGTCGTTTGGTAAAATAAATTTGCTTTTAATACTTTTTTTCAACAATTTAGGAGACATTTTTTTTAACTTTATTATATTGTTTATATTTTATCTTGTAGCGTGCTTTTAAAAGTCAATAGTTTGAGATTGGCGTAAAAATGATTCTCAAATTCGATGGGAATTCATCACACCTTTTCAAAAAATAGTTGAAATTTCTGTGGATGTCCTTGAAACTTTTAGCTCGTGTTAAATAGTAGAACATACAGAAACGCCTATTATACAACCCGAAATTTTGTACAAAACTTTTCTTTCTTTCCCCTTCTTTAAGTTTACTCCGTGCCCCTCATTCGAAATTAGGGGATAGAAGATTTATTTGGCCAAACCTATAGCATATAGACTGCAGTCTATGCCTTGACGAGTACCGTCAAGTCTGTATCTGTGGTACCCATTGTGGAAATCTCATCCATCGGTACGTTAACGTCATTTGAAAAAGTCAAAGTATGACGGATTCTATGCGCCGCAGCCTTAACGCCGGAAAAGCAGTCAAAAACTGACTTACAAATAAGAACTCATGTAATGTATCCGAATATTTTTTAATACACTTTTCAAATATGTGAAATATTTTTTGTACTGTATGCATATCCATTGATTTTCTTATTACATAACAAAGTTTCGAATACTAAACAATATGCAATAACAATATTTTTTTTCAAAAAAATAATTAGTAAATGCTTTACGCAGAAATTATTGAGCAACACCAATCATCTTGATAACTTCTTCCTTATACTTATTTAAAGTGTACTCGTTTTCTCCTTCATTTATTAACTGTTCAAGAATTTGAACATATTCATCACTTGCTTTCAATTTCGAACCTTCTTCTATATCCTTGCCCCAATTAAGTATCGATTCAACCGATTCTTTCGATTTATTGCGTTCATATTTGTAATATTCCATATCTGCTTCCACTTTAGAGTCTTCCCAAGGTTCTTTTATAAAAGATTCGTGAAAACAAGCTGTTATCAAATACAAAGCATATTCATAGTTTTGTTTCCGCAAGGGACATCGATCTGCCACAATTGTTAATATATCTGTTTCTCTATTGTGACGATGGCCTACTAAACGTAAAAATTTATCTCTAGCATGCACATCTAACGGTAGTTCAGACAATTTTAAACTTAAAGTAACTTTTCTAGCTTCTGGATTGCGAATAGTTGGGATGGCTTGACAATAATCCGTAGATATTACATCCAGAGGAAAATGTGACTTCCACTTTTCTTCAGTTTCCAAGCCTTTGGGCCAAGGAGTGCAAAACTTTTTCAAAGCCTCGCAATGTTTTTTTATGGCCGGTGGGGTCAAATGAAGGAAATTTGGGATTTTTATTAACTCAGCGTTGGCATATTTAGAGGGTGGTGCAGCTCCTTTAACTGTGAAACCTTGTCGTACAGGCAATGGCACCGATGCGGGATGGAATGAACGCGGCCCTGGCCAAACAGCACTCCAGTCTTGATTTGGATCCATCTTTAATGTACGTGGTGGCATAACATCGGGTTTTTTATACTCCTTTTTATTTTTTTTATATTGTTGATTTGGTCGCAAATTGAGAACACGAAACTCTGAACAAAAAGTTTTTTATTAAGGGCATTATTGATATTTAATTTTAACTAACCTTCTTGTTCCCCATAGTCATTGCCGGTAGAAAATTTTCGTGTGCTGAATAGCCGCAATTGATTGGAACCATTAATATTACGTAAATTTAGATCCAGTAAACGAGTTAAAGAAGTCATAATGATTTTTGTACTATAAAATTTCATTGAATTTATTAATGCTTTAGACCTCTCTCCATAACTCACAGGCTGCTTTAATCAGATACCACCACTAGAGCATATGCTTTACGTATGGTCTACACGCAGCGTTGCCAGAATATTTTTGATAATTTTTTTAACCAAAACAAGATTTGATGATTTTTTTCTGAAATTATAACTTCTAATTTATAGAAATTATGATATTTTATTTCAGCTGTGTACAACTTTCATTGTAATTGTACTACAAAGTGAAGTTAAATTTTCTGTCATCTTGTTATTGGTTGCTTTTATTTACTTTACACTTGCCCTGTAACGACGCAAAGCGCAACTTAATGTAGAGTTTAGCTTTTACGCTGAATTGAGTACCCTAAAGAGTGTTAACGTTGCGCCAGCCGCCAGTTTATTAACATTGATTAATAAAAAACTCTAAATAGAAATAAGAAATAGAGATAAATCACTAAATTGACCTGAAAACAACTCAATTGTCTTTACTTTTCAACAGTTTAATTTTTTTGCAATTAACTTCACTTCTTTACGCGCTGTCAAAATTGGTGTTTCCATTTGGAAAGCGTTGACGCCGCGTTATTTCAGTTGGTGTCATACATTTTGACAGCCAGACAGCGCTTTGCATCGTAATTTAGGTTGGTCTATTCATAGAAATGCTTCATTGTTTGAGAAAGAAACACCATAAAGAATATCTCTGCATAGCTGTTATTTTCTTGGTAAGTACAAATTATATTCTGTTGTACAATTGAAAAGCATACGTTTTCTTAACCAGAAAATAATAAAAAAGTAATGTACAAGTATTTAGTACGAAAAGGTAAAATTAATATTTCTGATATCAATTTACTTGAATATATAATCCATTTATTTACTTTTACTTTTAGATGGAAATAAAAAATAAATGCCGTGAAAATGATGATTTTTTTTTCATAAAATATGATTTTTTTCGGCATATGATGATTTTCTTCTCAAAGCTTCTGCTTACGCTGTCGACACGTAACTAAAATCTGATATGAAAACGTCACATTCCAAGGTTTATTATTACAAGGTTGTCGCAAGGCGAATTCGTGAATTCGCTTTTTGTCAAAACGTAAAATTTTTTGTATACATGTGTTTTGTTAAATATAACATAACCTAAAAAGAACGTGTTAAATTAGTTAAAATTAAATTAATTATTACAAAAAGTAATATATTATGGATTCTTATTATTATTGTACTATATTATTATAATTATTACATTATTTACAACCAGTTTTCTTAACTTTCTCACAAAAGTAAACAAACTTTGACGTTCGGCTCAAAAACTACGTTACAAATTCTAGTATCAGATGAGGGGAGAATTTGCTAGTGAGTTTACCTGGTAATGAATTTGCAGTTGCAGTTGCATAACAAAACAGGCCGAGTTTGCACAAATTAGCCCAAAAGCATCCTACACAACAATTTTGAGACAAAATGAAGGAGTAACATTTTTCATTTCCTGTACAAAGTTCAAGAACTTTTTCCTTGGGTAAGTTCGGGATAGAATAAAATTAGTCAGCTATTTTTCATTTACATATGAAACTAAGAAATTAATTAGAAAATTTCCAAAGAAACGAATAAAGTTTTTAAGTAAAAATTTATGAAAAAGCTTAATAGAATATTTTTCTAATAAAATTGAAGTTGTAAGTATATATTTGTGCATATTTATCATTTTATTTCTTAAAAAATGGCTTTTACTTTTTTCAGTTAATTTATATATATATATGTATATAATATATACATATTATGTATTTGTGGATATTTATCACTTTCTTTAATAAAAAAAATGGCTTTTACCTTTTTGCAGCTGTAGCCAATGATGTAAAGGAGTTGGTTTTAAAATAGTATGCATTTTATTTATTTTTTTTTTACTTATTTATTCACAATCAGAGAGTGCGGTTCCTTTAAAAAACAAGTCCGGAATTTTGACAGTAAAAAGAAAATTACTCTCTGAATGTGACAAAGTTGCCCAAAATTGCTGGAACGAAAAAACGACAATTAAACATCTTGAAATACTAGTACTGTTTACTTTCTCAAGTATATTTTATTTTACTGATTTTAGACGCTTAAAATGCACAATATTTCAAAAGCAAAACTTTTGCATCTTTGGCAACAGCTGTAAAAAGTGAATGAAAATAAACTGAAAAAAGGTAAAAAGCCATTTTTTTATTAAAGAAAGTGATAAATATCCACAAATATATCTACTTACAACTTCAAGTTTATTTAAAAATTTTCCATTTTTTTTCATTAATTTTTAAGTAAACATTTTTTTCCTTTCTTTGCGATTTTCTGATTCGTAGTTACATATGAAAATGAAAAACATCTGATAATTTAATTCTAGCCCAAACGAAAAAGTTCGTGGAACTTTGTACAGGAAATGAAATATGTTACTCTCATTTTCTCTCAAAATTACACAAAAATTGTTATCTGGAACGCTTTTGGGCTAATTTGTGGGTGTTCGGGCTGTTATGTGCCTGGAATAGACCAGGGTTGCCAGACCAGATTAAAATTCCTGAAATTAACTAAAATTAAAACTAGTGCTCGTCTTTACATTGGTTCTTATAGATATAAATAACTTTGCCGTTACACAATCAATTTATAAATTTAAAATTTTTAAAAATCTCTCTTTTTTTATTAATTTTAAAATTTTATGAGAATTGCCTTTCAAATTCTCTAAGTGTTTTCTTTTAAATTATGGGCCAGAAAACAGCTGATAGCTATTCTTATGAATAGCGAAACCAATATGGATTATAAATAAATAAATTGCTCAAAACTTGCGTGCAGGCTACGTCACATCACTATCATTTAGAGTTGTGTAGTTCGCGAACGATGTAGTGCAATTGAACGTTTCTCTCAAGTGGACGAAGTAAGCCGATCATTTCAATGAGTTCTTTTAGCTCCGTAGTTCGTCTTTCTTTCCATTCTATACACAGCTCTTTCATTTAAAGCTCCTATTTGTTTCTTTTTTTGGCTCTTTAACTCCGTTTTATATAAAGCTCTTTTACGTACATATATATAATTTCAGGCCCTGTTTCTCTGCTTCAGGACCGTAAATAATACTAATAACAAAAGAATTAAAACTTTTGGTGTAAATAAAAAACTTTGCCAAAATAACACAAACTCTTTTTAATTTCCCTTTATTTTATACGTATAAACACTGAACACTTTCTTTTCGTTTAATTTTATGTACGAAAACAACATTTTGGTTTTTTATTATCCAGCTATATTGTTGTGTTACCACTTCGATAATAACTTTTTTTTTATTTGAGCTTAGATAAAGCTTTAGTACCAAGTGAGCTACTAAATAAATGAGCAAACGAACTAAAAAAGCTAATGATAAAAAAAGCGCCTACTTCAATGTGCTAATAAACTCAACTCTACTATCAATCCACATGAATTTTGAGCAGTATGTGTAAAAAATTTGAAGGCAAAATTTAAACGTGTGGCTGCAGTGTAACAACATAAGGATTGGATCAGAAGTGTAAAATAATTTTCAATCAATTCATTTTATGCCCATCTGGCAGCATAATTCCAAACATAAGGTCTGTTCGTTTACTCTAAAAAAATCTTACCCAAAAGCGCTTTCTTACGCAAAAATTGGGTAAATGAAAGAGATTTTAAGAGAGAAATATTCTTGTTCTTCACGCACGAGAACGCCCGTATTCTTTCTTCGGTCTAGTTTGGGCGTGAAGAACAAGCAATCAGCTGGTTTATAATAAACATTGAAAATAACAAAAGTAAAATTAAAAGTTTCCCAAAAATGCAATGAACAAAGAATAGTTAATTTTTTTTCATGATTTAGTTCAAAATTATTTAGGGTTTCTTTAAATAACATGTATTAGGCAAATTATTGTGTTTTTATGGGTGTATGCATGTGTGAATATTTGTAATTGTACATGGTCATATATATTAGGTCTGTTCTAGGGGCATAACAAAATTGACCGAACTCGCACAAATTATTTTATGTATATGATTCTAATTTTAAAATTGTGCTTTTTCCCGAAGAAATATGTGATTGTATTATTACATACGTTATGACATTCTCATAAAGTAATTTTTATATAAAGGAAACTCAAAAATTAAGGAGGAAGACATATCCATATAGTACTATTTCGTTAATACTTTCTTAGCTCACCAGAGGACTTTTCTCAATTTTTGACTACAAATTCAAGATTTTTATGTTCAAAATTCAACTAATAAATCGAGAATTGATGTTGAATACCAAACAAAAAACGAAATATTAATAAACAAAAACATAGCAATCCATTAGTTCACTTTTTTTTATAACACATACATATTTCTATTTTTAGATTTTTCTTTTCATC
Source organism: Dexiosoma caninum (assembly GCA_963924685.1). NCBI lineage: Eukaryota > Metazoa > Arthropoda > Insecta > Diptera > Tachinidae > Dexiosoma > Dexiosoma caninum. Next base: position 61,330,696 of record OZ004729.1, read on the forward strand.
AATATATATATATATATATATATATATATATGCTTTCTTCCTGAGTTGTTGAGTTTGCTTTTAGAAAAAAAAATTTTATGAGAATATCATAAAGAATGTAATGATACATTTCACATATTTTTCTCGGGAAAAGCACAATTTAAAAATTAGAATCATATAAAGAGAGATATTCTATTTTATTTATTTATAACAATTTATATTTGGTGGACTACAAGTGTAACATAAGAATTATCAAATATGTAGGCAACAAATAAGCTAGAAATAATGTTTATGAAAAAATAATAGTTATAATATTATTAGAGCGCTACTATATAAATTGGAAGTTATATTTCGCATGAATTTGACTATATATATTCAGAATCTAGATCAGTTCAATTGCGAGAAATGCTTATCAACAAGTGAACTACGTGTAAGATGGAATCCTCTAAATTTACCCAAAAGCGTGCAAGCAATTATTAGCAATTTTTGTACAATTTTGATATAAAATTAGAGAGTAAATTTTTAATTTTCTGTACAAAGTTGCAAACTTTTTCTTGCGGTAAATTCGGTCTAGAATTAAATTATAGGCTGTTTTTTATTTATATATGATACTAAGAAATTAATCAGAAAATTTGCAAAGAAACGACAAAAGTTTTTAATTTAAAAGATTTTTTAAATAAATTTCAAAATGTAAGTACTTATATTTGTGCATATTTATCACTTTATTTAATAAAAAATGGCTTTTACTTTTTTTTCAATTTATTTTTGTCCACATTTTACAGCCGTTGCCACCGATGCAAATGTTTTTGTTATGCACGTTGAACAGACCTATTATATGGTAAATATTATGGTTTTTTCGTGTTTTCTTACTTTTGGCTTTAATTGATATAAACTATTGCTTACTCTCATTTTACCGAACTTTCCCAGAAAGTAAACGAACAGACCTTATATTAGCCTATATATACCCCCAATTATTTTAACTAATGCATTGTTTAGATAAATATTGCAGAAGTGTAATTCGTGAAATTCTGACGTACATAGTTATCCTTAATTTAAGACAGAAAATTGTCATATAAATCATATAAAATACCAGTCTTTGGGTAAGTATTTCTGTATATGTATTTTAAACAGAAGTGTGTATACTTACATGCATATGGCTAATGCGCTAACAAAAAGTTTTGTAAATAAATGCACTAGGTTGAAACATATAGAGTGCCATTCTTAGAATCGCACAAGTTCTGTTGAATTAGAACCTTTATCTAAGACCAAGACGGGGTTCCTCTTTCGGATTATGTAGGCGTAAATTTAGTTTACTGACGCTTCACCATACATATGAAAAAAAATGGATAGGGAGATAAAAAATTTAAAAAAAGTTTCGGCAACGCATAGTTAACGAGTTATGGAAGTCTGAAGTTTTCATATAGGAATGCTATTTTCCACTATCTTTCTGAACGTATATGGCCAATATCGGTCTCGTTTGAAAGGTTTTAAAGATATCTCTATGTCTCACTTATATTTGTTGTTTGGCTTTTATTAATTTGGTTAATACTAAATCCTTATAATCGTTAATAATTCGGGTATATGTAGTAATACAATTTCATTAATCAAAGGCAAATTTCCTTTCCACTAACCATACCATACCAGAGTTCTCTATTCTGCCCTCTTTCTAGGACAATCCTCCTAATAAAAATGCATATCCTACAAGGGCGAGCTCATCCTAATAAAAGTCCAAAATAAATTGCGAAACTAATACTATGCCAAAATAAAACGGTCAATGGCGTACAAGAACTACTAAGTATTTTCGTTACTAAAAGAAATTTGCACTTTACTTTTCTTTCTTTTTAAAACTATTAATCCTAAAATTTCAAAGGCTAATCAATAAAAGTATAATCAATACATATGTATATCACCAATCACCTGAAGTAGTTGCCTGTTTGGTGGTGTAATTCTTGCTGGCTGAAGTTGTTGGTGTTGAAAATCAAAAGTTGGTTATGGCTGCTGCTATAGTAGATAATGACTATGATAGACACTGTTTGGTGGTGTAATTTTTTTTTATCTGGGACCAACACTCAGGAGATGACTCCTACACATGCGAAACATTGTGCTGGAACTATAGAAAAGGGATAGTAGGAGAAACGACAGGAGATGAAGCTTAATTAATTATTTTACAGCTCTGCTTTTGTACGTTCTTTGTTTATACTCGTAGCAGTGCTGAAGCTCCGGTTTAGTAGCCAATTTTATTATTATTTTATTTTTTATTATTATATACCGACGAAGGAGGGCGTTCTGATGTAATTGTGGATTGCTATCAGCTGAAGCCGGTATTGTTCAGTGACCAGTGACTATGCCTTCGCCACTGAAACCTTCCGACAACAACTGACACACAGAGACACACTAATGCACATCAGAAAAATGCGATGGTTTTTTTTTAAATTTTAGTCTGAAACTGGGTGGAACCCAGGTCTGTTTTTGGTTTTCTAGTCAACGTGCCGACTACCATCCATCGTGCCATCGCCACCCTCGTGACGGGTTGATAGTTTCGGAAAGGTTTGGTGGCAACTTCTGTAGTTTTAGTGTGGTTAAAATTAGTTTGCCACAGTTCAGGCTAGGTTTTAAGGTAGTTGTGGTAGTTTCAACTTGGTTCTATTTCATTTGGTATATTTCTATTTATTTTTGTTTTCTACTAGGGTGTTTTCTAGTTTTAGTTTATTGCGTTTGTTTCAGGTTAGGTTTTACACATTTCCAATTTACTTTGTTTTGTGTTTCCAGGTTATATTCTATATGACACTTCTTACGTACCTTCTGTTAATTTAATACTGTTGTTATATTTCTGATTGGGTTTATTTTCTGCTGTACTGTGATCGGTGATTTAGGTTAAGTTTGTTTTCCGCTAAGATGTTTTCTAATTTTTGTTTGTTTAGGATTATTTCTATTTGAATTTTAGGTTTAGTTTATAGGTATTTTAAAATTTCCCAGTTTTATTTATTTAGTCAATTCTTAGTTTAATTTAGTTCTATTTTAAGTTTCTAGGTTAGTTTGTGCATGATATCTTCTTACATACCTTAGGTTAATTTAATTTCTTTAGAATATTCCTAATCTTCACGGTATTTTCAGTTTTCTGTTTCATCTGGTGGTTTAGGCTTATTTTCCGGACACTCTGCACATGCTTGGTTTGGTTTATTTCGATTTTGGTAATTCAGTTTAGGTTTTGTGGCATGTTTTACAATCTTAGTTCAATTTAATTTTTGTTTTGTGTTTCATACCAGTTTTCTTTATCTTCGGTTATTTTCTATATCTTTAGTCCACTTTAATTCCCTTTTTTGTAGTTTGGATGTGATTTCTACCGTGCTGTATGTCTTGGCTTGCTGTTGTTTCCTACATATACTTTATTACAACTTTCTAAATTAGTTCCTCCACAAGGTATCTTGTATACTAACTCTCTTTCGTTTTATTGAATAATTTTGCTAAATTTTTACATGTTTTTTATGTTATTTAATATTTTTCTGTATTAAATATTTTTGATCTTCTAAGTTGTTCCGACATATTAGGTATATACATATGTCATAGATTTATAAATTTTCGGTTTCATATTTCTATTCCCATTAATATTATCCTGATTACTGTATTTTTCTAATAATTTATTAATAACTCGTATTGGAAAATCATTGTCCCTGCATATATATTTATAATTATTTTCTTATTATTTGTATGAAATTGTCTATTACTAAGTTTCACAACAGCCATACCTAAACAAGCGCGGAAGGCGGAACGTTTTTTTCCGCTTAGCTTTTACGCTGAAATGCCATACCTAAATAAAAGCGGCTACGTTATGTCAGAACAATAAAAACAGGGTTATCATTTTATTTATTATTTTAACAATAAAGTTTATTGGTGTTTGCGATTTTTTAATAAGCATTTTATGGGCATGAGAATTTATGACAGCTAGAAAACGCCTTCCGAGCTTGTTTAGGTATGGCTGTAACTCTTTCAATTAAATTTCTTGCCGTATTCATTATAACTCCCTTTGGATGCTTTCAAAAATAGTTTATCTATCTGAATATGTAGGTTTATGATACCAATATATTATTAAATTCTGACCTCTTCTCTCAATTAATAAATTTAAATATGGAAGTTTTAAATTTATTTCTTTCTCTATCGTAAACTTAATATCCTGGTTAAAATTATTAAAAATTGTTAACATATTATATACTTAATATCTTCAATAATATTCTTGGTTTTAAATTTAATTTTCCAATACAAGAATCCAATAGCTTTTCTATTACAATATCTGCTACAATTGGTTATGCTGGTGATCCCATAGGAAGTCTTTTTCTGTATATATATTTTATTTCCATATGGAAAATATCTGTTTTATTGTATATAAAACTTGACAATACGTCTCCTTATTTATATTTGTATGTCCTTCTAACTTATCCCATTTTTCTTTTATTATATCTAATGCTAAATTAACTGGAATGCTTGGAAATAAAGATACAACATCAAATGGTATTAATCTATCATCTGTATCTATATTAAAAATTTCAACATTATTTTTAAATTCTAAAAAATTTTTAATATTATTGTTTGAGTTAAAAGTTAATTTTTTAAGGATATTTGTTATATATTTACATAGCCCATATGAAGGTGTACTTATAAATGAACAAATTGGTCTCAATGGAAAATTTTTCTTATGAATTTTTGGGAATACATATAATCTAGGAGCTATTGAAATATTTGTTTTTAATTTGTTTTTCTCTTGTTATATATTTCTTTTTAAATAATTCTACAATTTCATTATTAATTTTCTGTAATTTACTTGTATCATTTACAATATCATCTATTCTTGAATCATAATCAGTTTTATTTAGAGCTACAGTAACATTTCCCTTGTCTGCATTTACTATAATAATATTTCTATTAATTTTCAAAAATTGATGAGCTTTTTTAAATTTTGCTCTATTTGTCATTTTATTTCTATGGACATATTTATCAATGATCCCTGTTAATTTAATTCTTGCTATTTCCTGTTCTTCTCTTTCATTTAAAGTTTGAATACAACCCTCTCCTTCTGTTATTATTTTTAAAATTGGAAACCCCTGCTTTTCCGCTTTATTGACAAACCATTTATTATTCAATTTTATTCCTAACTTTGTTCTGTGTTCATTTAAAATACTGTCATATTTCTTTTTATGTATTATCTTAACTTTCTGATCAAAAGATTCAATAAACTTATCTTCGTGGGCTAAAGAAATTTCTATTTCATTAATTGTTAAATATACCTCTATATTATATATCAACATAAAAAAGACTATCGCTCAAAAGAAATATAATTAAACAAATTAATAAAGGTCAAACAAAAATAGAAGTGAGACAAATATAAAAGACTAGAAAATTTAACATAAGGACAAAGATAAAAAAACAAGAATAGCAATACAACGCAATAAATAGAAGATTTAACTAATATTTTGTTAGGTGTATCAAAATTCAGCATTATTCAGAAATAATAAGAGGACTATCAAATTCGGAAAAATAAAAAGAAAGTTTTGTAAGCATAAAACAAGTTAGACAAGAATTAAATGAAGATGTTCTACAATCAATTAAAAAATAATACTGACATAAGGAGAATAACAAACAGATTCAAGACAATAAGTGATAAAATTGTAAAGGTAAAATCATCTACATGTAACATTTCTAATAGTGTCGTAATATAGGTATTGTACCAAAATATATGAATAATTGAATCAGAAATTTGCAAAATATATTTGAGATTAATAATGATCTAAAAATTAAGAATACACTACAAAATTACATTAATAATTTAAAAAGAAAAATAATAAACCTAACATTACAACAAAAATATCATTTACTAAAATATTACAAAAAAAATAGAGATTTTGATATATAATTTAGAGGGATATTTAAAAAAACATTGATAAATCATTCTTTATAATTCGACTGCAAATGAAAAGTTTAAAAATTCCAGCTCTACCTTCGTAAAAAGAAATTTTTCTTTTTAAATTACTGTCCAAAAACACCTTATATTACGGGCTGTATGGAGCACTTTTTTTTGCCAGTAAGGTGGTACGGTCTAGTATATATACATTTATTTTGGTGACATACCAAAATTGTCTTTAACCAAATTCTTGTATAAACCGGTCTTGAGTAGCCGGTGCTACTCAATACCGACGAAGGAGAGCGTTCTGATGTACCTGTGGATTGGACACAGCTAAAGCCGTTACTGTCCAGTGACTATGCTTTCGCCACTGAAACCTTACGACAACAACGGATACAAAGACACACAATCGCACATCAGAAAAAATGCGAGATGTTTTTATGAGTATGAAACTGGTGTTGAACGCAGAAAAAATTTTTCGTGTCGTAATCAACGTACAGAATACTTCGACCATCGCCACCCTGAAGAATTTGGTTAAATGTCTACACAAGGTATTATCACCAAATGAAATGCCCATATAGACCAGCTAAACTATATAACAAACATGATAAATAATCATAATTACTACTTTTATTAATTTGAGGGTGGCGATGACTGAAGTAGTCTGCACGTTGACTACACAACCAAACAGAAAAGAACAGGAAAACCCGCAAGTTTCTATGCAAATAATTCCATATTTTAGCAGCTTGTACAAGAAGAATTTTCATACGTAGTATTATTAATTCTTGCAATTATAATTTGCGGATTTCTAAGTGTTCGTGAAAAATATACCATGCGTACAACACACACTGGTTTGTGAAATTTTATAATTCTAAAAAGATAGATTAGGCGACGAAATTTAAGGTAATCATTTAATGTAATGCTAAGAAAATTTTTGACGTGAGAAGGAACATGGGCCTTTAGTCTAATTCCATAAACGAATCTAATAATTTTGTCACAATGTTTTTGATTTTATTACCAATATTACAGCCAGAGTAAACTTCTAAACAATAATTTACTCGATACATAAAAAGTAGGTGAGCAACAGCTCTCTTAACATATAAGGGTAATGACACATTGAAGTGGTATAACCGTTGCATCGTCATGCAAACTTTAGAGCAAATGTGATCAATGTGCGATTCAAATAACAATTTGTCATCAATTATAACTCCAAGGCAAACAATCCCAATAACAGAGTCTGAAAATCTCAAGCGGAGTTCAACCTGAGATATATCGTACCTGTTACTTTTGAATATCATTGCCTTGGGTTGATCTGAAGACAGTTCAAGGTCATCCATGCCAGATCACGGTTAAAATTCACAGACCAAACTCTAGGTAGGAGTGAATAACAACACCATACCAATTGCACATCATCAGCAAAAACAAATGATTTGCAACTACCTTGATCAAGACAATGAAATAAGTCAAGTCATTAATAAATAGTGTAAACAAAATAGAACCAAGCACTGAACCTTGGAATACTCGATCTAACCTGTCTTAAATCTGAAGATGTGCCATTTACATATTCATATTGATTAGCTCAGTTAAATAGGAGCCAATCAACCGACATGCAGAATTCGAGAACAAGAAATTGTTATTAATTTTGCTAAGCAGGATAGTATGCTTCACACGATCGAATGCCTTTCTTCGGTCAACAAAGACAGAAAACACTTGCAAAACTAGTTGGTTCCACTAGTCCTGTTATGAGAAAACTAGTACTGTAACCGAAACCGTATTGACTAGCTTCAAGCATTCAATTAGCATTTATCCAGTTGGTTATTTGTTCCATCATAATATTCTCAACAACCCTAGACATCACCGGTAAAATGCTTATAGGCCGCATATCAATAGTTTTAACAGTTTCTGGAACATATCGACCCATAACCGCCAAAAAACCAAATATTTTAGGCGATCGTTTTTTATTTTAATCCTTACATACATACGTCTAAATTTTTTTCGTTGTAAAATCGTAACGGCTCAATTCGTTGCTGGCATATTTTGTGAGCTGAGACATATGAATAACTATTGATTTGTGTAAAATCTATGATCATGGCGCTTACGGCTTTATTGCTCGATATGTGAAGAGATTTATTGCTTGTCTTCCCGTCTAGACAGGTCAATTCGCCTTAGTTTCAAATAAGAAAAATTAAGTTCATGCATATTTGTACTTTTTTTTGATTTTAGAATTTTTTTTTATCTAAATTAGAAATCACAAGAAAATTTCCATGTGCATTTTTCTGGCTTGTATATTCAGACTAACTAAAAATTTAAATGTTGGAGATAGCAATTATTTGAGTAAACGAGCGATATATGTACATATGTATGTATGTGTATGTAGATTTGCCTTAAGTAGGAAAAAACTAATATTGTTATCTCATATATAGATATAATATATGGCTGTATTGTATAACCTACCCTGTAGGAAACCTGGGACCAAGTATCTCCAAGTTAACATTTTTGTCGATTGGTTTTAGAGAGGTGCAAAAATAGTAAAAATCTATAAAATTGTGCATTCATACTTTGTATTAATTGAAACTGTTGATTCAATAGCATTTTGGAACTACTTTTTGGGCGTATCTATCAATATAATAGTCATTGTATTCCTCCATGTGGAGTCACAACCAAAGTATATTTATCAGTTAGCGCAACTCTACAACAAAACAGCAATACAAAAAAAAAGCCTTTTGTTTGTGTAAAACTCATTGAAGATATCAATAACAGATGACTACAATAGCAAAAAACAAAAATTTTGTTTACATTTATGCGCGACAATATAATTTTTCTCATTTGATTTAATTTGAGAGAGCGCGCTTTTAACAGTTTTAATCATTTCTTTATTTAAAGACGGTTGCAAAAGAAATTAAGGCATACATAAATGAAATTAATGTTTTTATTGCTATTGTTGCCTTTGTGTATTTACTTTTGAGAGATAGAAAAAGTTTGACATCTGTTTGTTATAGAGATGCGGCTACTTGATAAATATACTTTGGATATTACTCTCGTTCTCTAACTTAACAAAATTGTCATTGCGTTGTTGCAAACGCAAAATAAAAACATGAACTCAGTTGATTTCAATCAATCAGTGTTTTTATTTTGTTGCGCTACTGTTTATTATTTTTTTTTAACAACACAAATTCTACGAAGCTCTTATTGCTTGTCTGTAGAAACACCAGGGTCTAGGCGGGAATCGAACCCGCACCTCCATATAGATAAGACTAATGCTCATGCACTAGACTAAGGAGGTACCCTGCTGTGTGCTGCGAATGATGAATGCATGTTGAAGTGAATGACGCAATTGTTATATGCATGATTCAGTTGTGTTTTTTAATCATTTTTGATATTGTGTGTATTGTGTAGCAAATACAATCATAGTGTAAAGAGGAATTCATTGTTGGTAATAGTAGTGAATGTGCTTTTGCAGGTGCTTCATTGGTTTTTGTGACTTTTTGATGACATTGTCAACGAATCGTCTATACTGCAAAGCGATTTGCGGTGAAAATAAATGGGGTTGCCCTCAGTCTCCCGCATGAACTACCTTTTACCTTATTGATTATATAGGAAGAACGTCAGTAGTAGATTTTTAATTACGTGCACAAGTCACAGTACAGGGGTGCTATGTATTTCGAAACGAAAAGTATTCGAATTTCTATGTTATTTGACATTGGTATACGATAACTAATCCTTTCGATTCGAATTACAGAGTAACCCTCCGATGACGACCCCCTTATGCAAAAACGATTGTTAAAGTTGAAATGTAAGTAAAAATCAGTACAGTTTTACTATTGTCATTTTCTGCAGGGTAAATATACACCCATACGGATAAGGCAAGTGCATATATATACATAGTACATATATGTTTATTTTTCCTCACAGATAAACTTGACAAAACAAGTGTTTGCTGAAAAGGCCAACTTGTGCTGCAAGTCACTTGAAAAAAGACAACTATAATAGTGCTTAATTGTTGAAATGGCTTCCATCAGTTCGGATGCAGTAATAAAAAGACGTGTTTTATCTATTCAAAGCCATGTTGTCCATGGTTATGTGGGTAACAAAAGTGCTACATTTCCGTTGCAAGTAATTGGCAAAAAGCAATTTTTTTATTGGTATTTGTAACAATTTATTACAGCTTTTAGGTTTTGAAGTGGATGCTATTAATTCTGTACAGTTTTCTAATCACACTGGTTACAAAATTGTTAAAGGACAAGTGTTACAAGAGAAAGAACTAAGTAAGATAATTTTTATTTAAGTTGTATTGCTATTGATCCCTCAAAATGGTGTTTCAGCCGACCTATTCCAAGGCCTTGAAGAAAACTCTATATGGAAATGTTATTCACATTTATTAACTGGTTATATTGGAAATGCTTCATTTTTGAGACAAGTAGCTAAAATCGTAAAAAAATTAAGAGAAAATGATCCAAATTTAATATATGGTAAACTTTAAGCATAAATTTATTTTAATTTTAATTCGCTAAAAATTTATCTTGCAGTTTGTGATCCGGTTATGGGTGATAATGGAGCAATGTATGTACCCACCGAATTGTTACCAATTTATCGTGACGAAATAATTCCTCTTGCGGATATTATAACACCTAATCAATATGAAGTTGAACTATTAACGCAAATGAAAATTAGAAATGAAGCTGATGTATGGAACGCAGTACAATATTTCCATGATAAGGGAATTGATACGGTTGTTATTTCCAGCAGTGACTTAGGAAAACCTGACGAACTTAGATCTTTTCTCAGCAAACGTAACGGGTCTCGTTACACTCTTAATATCCCAAAACAGGGTAATAATATACCATTCACTGGCACGGGAGACTTATTTGCATCTCTGTTTTTGGCTCATAGTTATCAAGCAACAGATTTAGGTTTAGCTCTTGAGACAACTATCGCATCTTTACAAGCTGTTATTAAGCGCACACTTGAAGCCATGCCAGCAGAAGCTCGGCAAGGTAAACGCAATGTAACAGCATTTGAACGTGAACTTAAATTGATACAAAGTAAAAAGGAATTGGAAAATTCCGAAGTAACTTTACATGCCAAACGAGTAAATTAATGTATAAAAAAAATAGCATTTAATTTATCTATTGTTCTACGCATTTTGAATTGTTATGTGGACATATATATCGCACTGGTTCCTCTAAAGAGAGTCAACTCAAAATGTTTAAATTTTTACTTTTTTTAAGAAAACTATATACAGTGGACATATCTGGGTACTCTTTCGCTAAAAAAAAACATACCTCTATGTGATATAAGAATAGTTTTTTTTAGAAATATTTCGAGTTGTCCCCAAATGTGAGATCAATTTATACCAGTTTTCTTTAAACTATAAGGAAATATTTTAAGTTGTGCCTGCGTTTATGTTATAGCGGTTGTTAAAGCTAAGTTTATTGTGCTATTATATTTCGTTTTGTTCTATATTTATGCAATTAATTATCAATTTTTAAAAGGGAACCACCCAAAAAACTTGTTATATTTCGATAATCTCGGAAAAAATTGTAAATTCAGCAATTCTTATTCCAATTTCATTATAACTTATAACATAATTAATTTTTATTGTAAATATGAAAAAAAAAACAGTTTTTTGCCTGTGCTGAAAAATTTTAAATTTTTAGTTGACTCCCTTTACAGGAAGGAATCAGTGCTCTATGTATCTTTTTATTATTTGTGGGAAAATTTCATATGTATATATGTATAAATAAATTGAGAAATAATACACTCATGGACTTCTAAGGTTAATTTTAGCATAGAATTTAAAAGGGTCGATTAAATTTTTGTCTTTAAAATTTTACACGAGTATTGTTTAAGGTAAAAGTTTTATCTTTTACGTAGTTATTTGTCATCGATATCAAACTCTCTTTTCTTTATTTCTTTATTTGTAGTGAATATAATACGCCGTATGACGTTAAAATGCACAAATTATGCATAATAATTATGAATAAATTTTTATTTTATTTCTTAACACCAATTATTATTTAAAATCATTCCATCTAATGGGTACCAAACCATACCGAATCCCGGATAAGCATAGCTATCTCTCACACCGCATCCTGATAATTTTTTAATTAAATTTTAATATAACTCTTGCAATTATAATTTCTACATGACCTTACAATTAGTTATAAATTTGTGCCAAAATTAATTGAGGATTGCGGGTTGATGTAGAGAAACTAAGACCTCAAGAATGGGTTTGAGTTAACATCCTAGGACTTTTGTAACACATGCGATTAACTAGAAGCCTTAAACGGCGGAGGTTAGTTAAAGAAGAGTCAGTATAAACTTCAAGACAATATATAATATGAGTCATAAGGGAATGAGCAAAATGAAGCTAAAACTATATAGAAACTTTAGTTTTCCATTAATCATAACAGCGATATTAGTAATATGGTATTCACACGATAATTTATCAAGTATAAAACTCAGGCAATTAAATTCTTCCAGAAAAATTAGATCAAGGTTACGAGGTTAAAAAAAAGCTATAGTTTCGAAGGACAAAAGTATAGCTTATTGTTTTTTGCCCAGTTCGATACCAAGGATTAATATCATCGGCAAAGAGAATGTCCAATGAAGCTTACAAAATCGTTCATATATACTAAGAAGTGCAAAGGTCTTAATATAGAACCTTCTGGGACGCCACTAGAGAAGTTGGACAAGGATGAATTGTTTCCGGCTACATCAACGAATTGCTTCCGATCACATAAGTAAGAGTGTAATCTGCACAACGAAGATGCAAAATTTAACTCTGAGGAAACCATATGAGTTAAGATATAATAGTTTACCGTATTAAAAGCCTTGCTGAGGTCTAGTGATAATAAGACCATACTCTCTTGATCAATTGATCAATGCATTCTGTTAAATTGATTAATAATGAGGAAGTCGAAAACCAAAATGGCAATTACTTAGAAGTTTATGTGAATTTATATGAGGAAAAATCTTATCCTTACTACTATTTCCATAAACCAGATAAGCACGACACTTTTCTGCTGCTGTCATATCTTTTATATCTATTCGTTTTCTAATATGTATAACTCTACTTTCTCCTTTGGAGACTCATGACGACAAATCAAATAATAATATAATTATTCTACAAAATTACTAATATAATTTTGTCAATATTCGGGCTAATTGCGGTTGTCGAGTCGAGTCGATTGAACTAACCGTAATAAGGTTGAATTGTTGTGTAATCTATACATATGGATTCGATATACATACATACATATATCGCATGATACGATTTGATCACTCGACACGTATCGAAATATTATACGATACGATAGTGTACTTGGTATCCAATGCGGTGATTACACCCCTAAATTTCTTATTTTAAACTTATATTTTACGTAATTCCTGTTACAGATGATTCTACAAGCTGAAAGTGGTTTCCAATTGCAGAATATCTCTCACCTTATATAAAACTTTGACAATACTCATAAATAGTAAAAGAAAACCAAGTACAATTACCAAATACGTACTAAAAACACTAATTCTGTTTTGTTTTGCCGCGATTTTGCTAAAATAATTTTTAATTAAATCATAAAACAAAATGAATTATTATATATGATTGTAATTTCAAAATTGCGATTTTTCCCGAAAAAAAATTTATGAAATGTATTACAGTGGACGTCCAATAGTACGAATTATATAATGTCAGGCATTTTCGTAATGTTGGAAAATTCGTACTATTGGACAAAAATATAAAATACTCCATTTTATATAAAATAAAACATATCCAAATAGTTTGACCTAAATTATTTTTTTATTTAAAACAAAACAATGTAAAAAAACTTAAAAAATATTAAAATTCATGTCAAATCAATAAGTGCGAAAGCATACATTTGTACATATGTATGTGTGTATGTAAATAGATACTAAAAGTATAAAATATATTTGTTAAAAAAAATCAGTCATTAGGCATTGGCGTGTTTTATTTTGTAGTTTCATTTCTACTGCAATTTCTTGAATAGATCCCAATAAGTGTCTTGGAAATTTCAATATTGTTTTCAACAGCCCATTGAATGCATGTGTCAAAACATTTAATCGCATCTTCATGTTTAACTTTCGGCAATGGGTTCGAAGGAACCACAATTTGGTCGTCATAGCTATCATTATCTTGCTGAATTTCTTCATTTGGGTCGTCAATATTCCAATCCTGCAGATCATCATAATTAAAGTTAGAATGTGCAAAATTTTCATTAAGCAAATTTAAGCAATGACTGATTGTACGCAATTCTTCTCCATCTCTTAATGATGAAAGCGGAAGATCATCTTCATCATCAAAACCGCTGTTACCTAAAATATTTTTCCAACATTTTTTTAGCATATCAGCAGAGAGTTTTTCCCATGACATTGCAACTAAAGAAATTGCTTCAAATAAATTATAGTTTTGAGAGCTGTAAAGTCTTCAGATGAGGCCGCAACTTTTGATAGCAGACTGCTACGATAAGTAAGCTTTAAAAGTCTGATCGCATTCTGATCCATCGGTTGTATTAGTGGGGTCACATTGGGTGGAATATACACAATCCAAATTTTTCCATCTTTAATTACGTACACCAATTCTTCTGCAGGTGGGTGACTTGGAGCATTATCGAGCAAGAGAAGCGCTTTCATGGGGAAGCCTTTGGCTTTTAAATAGTTTTCCACCTGCAAATGTTAATGGCTAAACTCCATACAAATTTTAGTTTAATAACAACTCACCTCTTAAACAAAAATTGTAAAAACCAATTTTTAAAAAGAGAAGCATTCATCCAGGCAGATTTTGAGTTTCCATAAGCAACAGGCAAATTTTTGTTACGAAAACATCTTGGTTTTTGGGCTTTTCCGATCACAAAAGGCTTAATCTTCTTTGTTCCCTCCGCATTCGCACAAATTAAAAACGTTATTCTCTCCCTTGAGAGTTTTCTGCCAGGTGCAGAATTTTCGCCCTGATGTACGTACGTTTTATCCGGCAACATTTTCCAATAAAGTGCAGATTCATCTGCATTAAAAATCGCTTCATGTGTAAGGCCGTGCTCCTCAATAATAGCAGTTAATTCATTGATGAATGGAGCCACAAGTTCCTTTGAAGACGATAGCTTTTCGCCAGATTCTTTAAGCAGTCTTATACCAAAGCGTTTTTTGAATTTCGTGAGCTAGCCATCACTGGCAAAAAAGTCTCCTTTATAAAACTTTCCGTGAAATTCCAGAGCTTTCGATTTTAATTGGTTACTCCCTACTGGAATATGAAATTTTCTTTGACATAAAAACCACTCGTACAGCGAATCTTCCATTCTTTTAAATTCTCCAGTTGCTATTCTGTAGCGGGATTTTAGTGCACCTGTTGCAGCTAAAAGCTTCGCCTTCTGTTTTCTTATAGTGCAAATGGTTGATTTGGATAACCCATACTTGCTACAAATTTCATATAGAGATTTTCCACTTTCACAGTCTTCTATAATTTTTAGTTTATTTTCCAAAGTTATTTGTTTCTTTTTGAGTTCTTTTACTTTAAACATTTCGTATTCATCAAATGTAGAAAACACAACACAATACACTTGCTATCACTATTAAATTTCACAGCAACTAAATACAAATTTAGCAATTGGCCGCAGAAAAAAAAAACTAGAAAAAACCCAAAAAATGTAAATCAAGCATATTCTTTCAAAAACTACCGTTATTCGTATTATCGAGTAGTAAAAAAATTTTGTATTCGTACTACAGAACTGGCAATGCAAAAAAATTGCCTTTCGTACTAATGGAAATTCGTGGAAACGAAAGTGCGTACTATTGGACGTCCACTGTATTACATACTTTATGATATTCTCATAAAATATTTTTTTATGAAAGCAAACTCAATACTAGAGCAGATTAGTTAGCTCATCAGTGGATTTTTCCTAATTTCTGACTACAAATCTCAGATTCTTATCTTCAAAATTCAACTAATCAATCGAGAATTATAAGTTGAATACCGCACATCAAACAAAAAAATCTGTCACCAGAAATATAACAATCCATGAATTTACTTTTTTTATTGTATCTAGTGGGAAACTTTTATTTTTAAATACGATCATTTCAAAAAGTAATAAACGGTGCGGGGGAGGGTGGCGCTGTTGGAATTATCGATTGTGCGGATTTGTCAGTCACGATGTCGCAGTGGTCGAGGGAGAATCGCACGTTCACTGTGGAGCACATTTTTTAAGAGTAATGATTCTTACGTAATTGCTCATCGACAATTTGGTTCAAAGTTCGGTATTCGGCGCATAAGTGATGGACCGAGTATAAATTTAATTCGTTCGTGGGTGCAGAGATTCCGCGCAACTGAAAGCAGTTTACGTGAAAAACCGCGACTTTCAATTCGGAAAAGAGAATCCTCACTGGGATTTCCAAGAGCAATTATTCATGAAATTTTAAAAAAAGGTCTGAAAGATCTGGATGACATACTCTTTAAAAAATACAATCCGCATTTCCATTCTATCGTTCAATACTCTTAATATAACTTTGCGTCAATAATTATGTCTTGTTTGAGAATATAAATCTCCTACCAGACACCCTTTGCTTGCCAGACGGAGGAAAACTAGAGTGGTTTTCATACCTAACGGGTCTATGAACCGGCAAGGATTTTCGACTGAGCAGTTCAATTTCCCTTGTGCTCAAGGTGCTCTAGAGAGTAATCGAGAGCCTTCGTCGAGTGTTAAGTATCTGGGGTTGATGGTGGACTTCAAACTTAACTGGAAGGGGCACATTGAAGAGCGTGTATGGAATGCTTGTGTCGCTTTACACACCTGAGAGAGTATGTTCGGAAGGAGGTGTGGTCTTAAGTCTAAGATCGCTCTCTGAACATACAGTTCTGTAATTAGACCATTGGTGTCCAAAAATTAAATTAGGGGGTATTGGTGAGAGAATTTGCCCAGCAAACATAATGTCAAACGTTTCAAATAAGAACGAAAATGCCAGCTATATACAACTTATTAAATGAATGTAATTTAAATTTTAAGAAAAAGATAAATAGCAGTTATCAATTTCAATAAATAATTTTAGAACACTTATTTGGGGGGAAAAAAACAAAAATAAATTCATATAAAACAGTTTTTTTGGGCTTAAATATTATACTAAAAAGTTTAACCATCTGTCATTCCTCATTATAATTTTGAAAATCGCTTTGAAAATTTTAAATTAAAAATTCCATATTAATACTTGCATGGCAATTGCGAATTAATAAAATATTTTTTAAATTCAACGAGGTCATTTTATTTCGCTGCTTGGAACAAACGTTTTTCATGTCTGAAAATATTTGTTCGCATAAGTAGTGGAAAAAAATGATAAATATTTTAAATACATTTTTTTGAGCTGGGGACATATCGCAACATCAAAATTTTTCCAAAACTCTAGAGTTCTAATTTTATCGAAATCTTTTACCTCAGATCTAAGTATTATTAGCTCTGATTGAAACGTGTTCATTACCCGCTTTTAATGTTTTGTAACATAAAAGGCATTGAATGTTTTGAAAAGCATCGTTTACCATAAAATACTTTTCACATTTCATTTCCTGAACTTTTATTATATTTGAATTTTTTTCGTATTCAATTCTAATTGAATCGTGTGTGTTTACTGTGTTTCGTCCAACAAGAAACAACAACAATGCTTAATAAATTTCTGAAAAAAATGACAACAACCATCCGCATGTGTATTCATCGCTTGCTCAACGACGACTGAATGAAAATTTTAAACGAGAATAACTACTGTCTGTGTAAATTTTTCAACAATTGTTGTATGGGACGTACATCACTGAATTAGACCAATATTATCCTATGCTTGCCTTCTCAGGTGAAAGGACCTCGACAGGGCCTACACTCTGAGCAGGCTAAGTAGTATTCAGTGATCTGCTTGCGTCGCCGTAACCGAGGCATGCAGAATGTGGCCCGGAGCGGGCCTTGCCACGATTATGGATCTCTTTCCGATTGATCTTCATATTTTCTCCCTTTCAGCTCAGAGTGCTATTTTATATTTGAGCTATTTCTCTGGCTATGTTCTTTGGGCGCATTTTCCTCTTATTCGTTTTTTTATTTATGCTGTTTTCTTTGAATCCCATCTACCGCATAAAAAAGTTACGTATATACAACATTTACTCTTCATCGGCGATGTGTCATATCATATGTGCATCACTGTCGCTATGAACCGCCATTCCATATACAGGGTGGCGCAGAATGGCGCTATATGGTTTGAGTTCTTTATAACATTTTTAATTATTTTTTTCAACATTTTGTGAAGAAAACTTGGGGCATTAATTATGAAACATTCGAAATGAAATCATGGCCATTACAGCCCAAAATTTGCAAGAGTTATGTAAAATATGCTAAAAAGAGCACGTATATACAGAGTGGCGCAGAATGAGCTATATGGTTTGAATTCTTTACAACTTTTTCAATTATTATTTTTTCTTTGTTTTTTTTCAGCATTTTGTGAAGAAGACTTGGGAAATTATTTTTTTTTTTTTTTTTTTTTTTATCTAGGACCAGCACTCAGGAGATGACTCCTACACATGCGAAGCATTGTGCTGGGAACTATAGGAAAGGGATAGTAGGAGAAACGACAAGAGGTGAAGCTTAATTAATTATTTTGCAGCTATGCTTTCGCACGTTCTTTAGTTTTTTTTTTATACTCGTAGCAGTGCTGAAGCTTCGGTTTAGTAGCCATTTTTATTATTATTTTACTTCGCCGGTGCTACACAATACCGACGAAGGAGGGCGTTCTGATGTGATTGTGGATTGCTATCAGCTGAAGCCGGTATTGTTCAGTGACCAGTGACTATGCCTTCGCCACTGAAACCTTCCGACAACAACTAACACACAAAGACACATGAAACATTCGAAATGAAATCATGGCCATTACACCCGAAATTTTGCGAAAAGTTATGGAAATATGCTAAAAAGAGCACGTATGTGCGAAGCAGAAAATGGACATCACTTACAGGATATAATTTTTCAAAGCTAATTGCGAAAAATTCGCCAATAACATACTGTATTTTTAAAAAAAGAATTATAATAATCGCATAAATAAAAAAGTTATAAACCATTTAAACCATATAACTCCTTTTGTGCCACCCTGTATGTTGTGTTGTTACATATTTGCCATTTAAATTTTTATTCATAAATTCAAAATCAGGGTTGATTGTAAGGCCAAATATGATTCATATTGTAGTCAACAATTTAATTAATTTATTATAGAGAATAAGTTTAGACGGGCGAACATTTAGTAGAGAAACAATTTAACTGATGAAAAGCTGGAACAAATATTGAGTTGGGAAGAAAGTAATGATTATTATTTTGATGATGGCGATGAAGATATTGATATTGAATTTTTATATAAGGATGTACAGTACGGAGCACAAATGAGTACATGTTTGTAACTGGTGAATTTATTATTTAATAAGAATAGAAGAATAAAGAAAAAAAAATTATTATAATTTATTTAATGTTTAATTAAGTAAAAACAATAAAAATAAAACAACTCACATGTACTCAGTCGGAATATAAACACAGGATCCCAAAAAGTCAAAATATGATGAAAACTCGGATTTTCGAAAATTATGGTAACTTTGTAAAAATCAGTAACTTCCTACAGCGGGCAGTTAAGAAAATAAAAATTTTGTTCCAATGCGTTGCCCCGTTCTTAAGTTATGATGTTTCATATGTACATCCCTATTGACCTAATCGCTAAGTCGGAATATACACCCAGTTCGTCAAAATATCGATATATGATGAAAACTCGATTTCCGAAAATTGGGGAAAATTAGTAATTTCTTATAGCAGAACGGAAAAAAATTTTAATTAAAAAAATATATAATATTTTTGAAATATGTATATATATTAGATAAAAGTAAATAAATAATGAAGTATATGTATATGTATAACTTTTATTTGTTTATTTTTTTTGTTCTAAATGATGCTGCTCTATTTATTCTTACGGTAGGAACGTCAGCGGCAGCATTTGCCAAACGTTGTTTAATTAAACTGGATGCTGCTGTTTTATGTATTAAAAAATAAATTTAAAAATTGCAATTATGTGAATTATAAATTTTTCGGTTATATTTACCTTTAGAAACGACGTTACGTGGACTTTTTCTTATAACATTGGGACTAAATTTTTTATTTTCCTTTTGAATTCCTGCAGCTACTGTCTTGAGAATACTTTCATGCGTGAATTTCTTAGATTTCAACAAAACTAAAAAAATGTGGACCCGATTAGAAAAATTTTAATATAATTACTTACAACTTGGCAAACCAACCATTTTTCAATTTTTCTGCATTTGTAGGTACTTTAACAACTTCATCTGATAGCACGTTAGAAACTAAATTTGTTTTGGATGAAGTCAGCACTTTATTACTCTTTACGTCTGAGATTGATTTCTTTATCTGTACTGATGTTGAAGGACCCAAATAAAAAGTCGCATTAGCATTATTATCAACTCCTTCTAATACATGAAGTTTATCGGGATTTCGTGATCTTTTCATTGGTATTTTAAATATTTTGCACACATTATTGTTGCCACCGCTACCGTCTTCATCAGTACTACAATTATTTATATCATCTAAATCATCAAAGTCATAATCTTCTAAACGTAAACGTTTGCAAGACAACGTGCTCTTTCCTATCTCAGAATCATCAGTAGGTAATTGATCACTGTCTTCATCACTTGACACCGGTAGTATTCTACTAATAGAGTCTTCCTCCATATTACCTTCATCGTCCACATTAATAAGATGCAATTCTAATTTTTCGTAGTGGTATCTTTGCTGGGTATTTAAACTGCCACTTTTAATAATTTGACTTGCTAAGTTCAAAGCTTTCTGTTGCCAAATTAAATTAACATTCAGCTGCGAATTTATAGCTGTTATGTGTTTATTTACTATTGATTTTCCCGACCTTTCTTTTTCTAAGGTTTTATATTTCAAATAAATTTGAAGAAAATTAGAAAATTTAGATGACTTTATTTCGTCCTTTAACTTCTTTAATTCTTTATACGCAGAACAAAGTTTTTGCCACCAACATGCAATTTCTTTTGACAGTTTATCAATTTGATTACTTAAACGGCGTACGGATGAGGTATAGCTAGAGAGATTCTGCAACAGTTGATTAATTAATAAATATAATTTTAATTGCAGGTACTATTTAAATAAGACACTAACTTTATCGTTATATTTAGAGATCATTCTTTAAAATGTACACTGCGTTTATTAGTTTTTGTTATTTGACCTTTAGATGGTCTGAGAATATCTTTCTATCCTTTTTAGTAAAATTATGTAAAATGAGAATATCTCAATAAGAGAAAAAGTACGGGACTGCAAAAAAAACTCAGACTTTACCACAAAATGGAAACACCAATGTATACGTGCACTTACGATAACGTGACCGCCGCTTAATTAACTATACTAAAAGATGAACAATGTTTGAAAGCTCTATAATTTAACAATAAAAACCAATGCCCTTAGCAAAAATGGAACGTTAATATTCTCGGTTCATTAGTTCCAGGAAGCCCATGTTTATAAATACGTAGGCACATTTTTTTAATAATTGACTATAATAAAAGATGAACAAACATAGAAATAAAGCTCTGTAAATTGAACAATAAAAACAATCCGCTTGGTTACAAGAAAGTTAAAAAATTAATATTTTGCTTTTCTTATTTCCGGCAATCACATTTTTTCACAACTGTAAGCGTGTGCATATGTACTTTTCAGTTGTTTTTTTGACTATAAATTTCTTTTATCATACAAACTTATCGAATGAGGATATCATCATGACGGACAGCAAACATGCTATAAAGTCATTCAGAGCGGTCTGTTTCATATCCAACTTTGTCCGGACGTGCCGTCCTGAATAATTTCGCGAAGCGCTCCAGGGTATCACTGCTGTGGGTACAGGAACATGGGGGGGTTGGGGCAACAGGATTGCGAATGATCTGGCGAGAGGGGCACTAGTCTTGGGGACATGGACGGATTCTGCCTGCTCCCTCTCTTACCGCCACGATGACAGGTCATTGGTCTATTGGGACTGATGCCTACCTACACTAACGTTATCTAATTACAAATTTTGGAAAAGAAAATGCAGCAGAAAAGAATAATCGAATTTTTTAATACATAAAAAATTTTTGTCAAGTTACATATTAACAAGGGGATGTATGTATGTATAAACGTACATATATCATTAATTCTAAATTATTATATAATTTTAAGTGATTTATAATGTATAAATAAATTTTTAATAAAAACCAATGTCATAAATTTTGTTCTAAGAGTATTTTTAGTATTCAAAAAGGTGAACAATTCGCAAACGTGAGCATCGCCGTTGTTAAAAAAAAATATTTTATTTATGTAACTATTTTCATTATAAACATTTTGTTATTCGATTTTAATAATAAAAATTTTTTTGGTTTTTTTTCCTTTGTTTATTTTCTGTTGAATGATGCCATTCTTCTACAGGGTGGCCCAAATAAGACCAGCTGATATGAAACACAAATAACTTTTTTATTTTTTAACATAATTAATTTTTTTCTTTTTGCAGATTATAACTGAACTCTTGGAAATTTAAATGAATACGTACAGTCCACAACAACGCATACGCTATTCGCTTTACACAATTAGCCACACAAAATGATTTTTTAAATAATCTTTTGATGACGGATGAAACGCATTTCCATTTAAGTGGTTATGTGAATAAACAAAACTGTAGGTTGTGGGGCTCCGAAAATCCAAGGGCAATACATCAGCATCAGTCACACTAAATCAGATGCACTGTTTGGTGCGGTGTTATGGCCACAAAAATCATCGGCCCATATTTCTTTGAGAATGAGGATGAAACGCCAGAAACTGTCTCCGGGCCTTCTTACAGAACAATGATCGACAACTTTTTGCGGCAGATGGTGGAGCAACATCCTAATTTGTGGTTTCAACAAGATGGATCCACTGCGCATACTGCTAGGCAAACTATGGACATGCTGCGTGAAATATTTGGTGAACGCATAACTTCAAGAAATTCAGATTTCCCTTGGCCTCCTCGTTCACCAGATTTAACTGCGCCCGATTTTTTTTTATGGGGATATTTAAAAGACAAAGTGTATGTGAACAAACCACAGACACGTGGACAGCTCCAGCAGAATATTCGAGACGAAATACGGCGCCTGCAACCAGAAACATTACGCCGTGTAATGCAAAATGCGCTAAAAAGAGCCAATGCCTGTATCGAGCAAAATGGTGGTCAGTTGTCTGATGTCATCATATTTCACACAATTTCCATAAAATGTATTTAACATACATATAAAAATAAATCATTTAAAAAAAACCGTTATTACAAGAGTTACACGTGTTTAACATCACTAGGTCTCATTTGGGTCACCCTGTATAATTAACTCCGCAAAGCTGAAAAGCTTGTGTTAACGCACACTGTATATATATTTTCCTATTTTTTCTTAATTTGATTTAGTCGGTTTGTAAAACAATAGAAACAACTCTTGCTCTTCATTATTCTTAACTTCCATTATATACTATAAAATTCTCAGTCGTCTGTTAATGTTTGATAAATACTCTTTTTTTTGGATTCTCTTTTTTAAACATTTAAAAACCCAAGCGTAACACTCTTCGATTTCTTATTACTTTAGTAAATTACTTCGTTTGCGATTATCAAAGAAACATTTTTTTTTATCTGGGACCAGAACTCAGGAGATGACTCCTACACATGCGAAGTATTGTGCTGGAACTGTAGAAAGGGATAGTAGGAGAAACGACAGGAAGTGAAGCTTAATTAATTATTTTTGCAGCTCTGCTTTCGCACGTTCTTTGTTTATACTCGTTGCAGTGCTGAAGCTTCGGTTCAGTAGCCATTTTTATTATTGTTTTACTTCGCCGGTGCTACACAATACCGACGAAGGAGGGCGTTCTGATGCGATTGTGGATTGTGCTATCAGTTGAAGTCGGTATTCTTCAGTGACCAGTGACTATGCCTTCGCCACTGAAACTTTCCGACAACAACTGACACACTAATGCACATCAGAAAAATGGGAGAATGTTTTTATTTTTATTTTAAAATTTTAGTCTGAAACTGGGGTTGAACCCAGGTCTGTTTTTGGATTCGTAGTCAACGTGCAGACTACCATCCATCGTGCCATCGCCACCCAACCAGTGTTTTATTTTTCGAAGTGGTCACAGAATCATCATTTTGGCACCCAACGTGGGGCTCGAGTCGTTAACAAACTTAATCATAAATTGCTTTCGAGATTTGCTGGATTTGATCGAACAAGATATTCCACAAACCTATGTACATCGTATCAGGCTCGACTGTAACTCATCAGAAAAAAGGAAAATAACTTGGATTAGTACTTTGTATACCAATGTACAGGTATTTGCTTCAATCTATAATTTTTGTATTTATAGAGGAATAGAGCAATATTCAAGTCATTTCCAATATTTGTCATTATGTTGGATAAAAAAGCAACGTACCAACGAATAACGGCGTAACGGAATCAAAAATTCTTTAAAAAAAAAAAAAACCAACTATCGACATACATACAACTTTTTGCATTCTTTTAGTATTTCATCTAAGTAACAAGTGTATCAATAAATACATGTAGATAACTATATTCGTAATACGTACATTTTTTTTTTATCTTGGACCACTGCTCATGGGGCTATCCCCTACATATGCAATGCATTGCACTAGAACTATAGAGAAGGATAGGGTGGAGAATAGACAGGTGGTGAAAGTGGTAGGAAGATAGAGCTTAATTCTTGCACAACTCTGCAGTTGCGTGTAAATTATAAAGCAAAGTTGCGGCGTCTCTGATGTTTTTTGACGCATTATTTTTA
This sequence comes from Dexiosoma caninum, assembly GCA_963924685.1. Classification (NCBI taxonomy): domain Eukaryota; kingdom Metazoa; phylum Arthropoda; class Insecta; order Diptera; family Tachinidae; genus Dexiosoma; species Dexiosoma caninum. The sequence continues at coordinate 61,355,440 of OZ004729.1, forward strand.
AGCTAATGGAGCCATTTTATTTATTATTTTACTTCGCCGACGTTTTATTGCCCAAATACCGACGAAGGAGGGTGCTCACAGGAAACTCAGACAAAACTTTTTCTGATTTGACCCGGCTGGGAATCGAACCTGGGTCTTTCTGGTTGCAGAGCTAACACGCTGACTACTCGCCATCAGCACCCCCGAATATAAATTTGAATATAAAATTGCGAAGGGAATAAGTAAAAAGTTTTTTTGATTACGAATACCGTAAAATTACTGAATTAATGTCTTCACAGGCAACGCACGTCTGTAAAAGCAAATGTTACCCGAATTAAAAATTTGGTAAACGAATCAATGTCTTCGTCTGAGCTTCAATGCAGTTTAAGTCTAGTTAAGCGTACTTCAAACAATAGCTTTCCATTCAACATGATATTGAAACACAGAACCCTAAGGATACTGCAAGGACTGAATTAGAAGAACTATGCATTTTAACCAAATCAAAAATAATAGACCTTAATTAATTAGACCGATAATTATAAACGGTCAAATGAGACAACATTTGCTAGCCACTTCAAAGTCAAAGTTGCCAAAGCTAAATCTGCTGCATTTTGACGGCAATTACGCTGCATATAAAAACTTCAAACGTTTAAGCACCTTGTTCATAATGACTCCACTCTTTCCGATATTGAACGATTCAACCATTTGTTGCATTGTTTATCTGGTCAGGCGCTTGATACAATATGTGCATTTGAGGTAACCGAACAAAATTACAAACCCGCTCTAAAACTGCTTGACGAGCGCTACAATAACAAAACATTAATATTCCTTGAGCATATTTCCAATATTTATGAGCTGACATCAGTTAATAAACATTCCGCTATGCAACTTCGGGCATTAATTGACAATGCCTCAGCTATTTATAGCTCATTAAAATCATTTAGTTTTATCAAAAGTTGATTCGAAATCCGACATGAAGTTTTTTTTTTCTATCTTGGACCAGCACTCAGGGGATGACCCCTACACATGCAATGCATTGTGCTGGAACTAGGAAATTAGGTTATAGGAAGGAGGATAGAGGGAGTAGTGTTTATGGACATTTGATTTGAATTTTCCCACGTCATAAGTGACAGCAAAGACCTCGGCAAATAGTTTGTTTATACCGCCTATAATTAGAGATGACGCAGCGTCATCGGGCATGCGTCGATGTGTAAGCATGCTGCATTGGATCTTTTGAGCGTTGAAATCGACCCTGTTAGCCTGACCCCATTGCGATATTTTCATGAGGTCACAATTCAATGAATCACTCATATTCTGCATCAGCGAAGTGATCATAGTCGATGTTGGCCTACGACTAAATGAATATGAGTGAGAAAGGCTGCCGTCAGCTGCGAAAGAGTGGATAGGGTTGGAAGTTTGACATTGTAGTCATTCTTAATGACCTCCTAATAGGGGTGGAGAAAGAGTTGAGCCTTGCGGTACCCCTGAATTTATCTTGTACTCGTTAGATGAGATACCGTCTATAACAACTCTTATAGCGCGATCCATGAGAAAACTTGATGTAAATCGAGAGAAAATATCACCGCCACCAAAAGCAACTTTTTTTTTTTTTTTTTTTTTTTTTTATCTAGGACCAGCACTCAGGAGATGACTCCTACATATGCGAAGCATTGTGCTGGGAACTATAGGAAAGGGTTAGTAGGAGAAACGACAGGAGGTGAAGCTTAATTAATTATTTTGCAGATCTGCTTTCGCACGTTCTTTTTGTTTTTATACTCGTAGCAGTGCTGAAGCTTCGGTTTAGTAGCCATTTTTTTTATTATTATTTTACTTCGCCGGTGCTACACAATACCGACGAAGGAGGGCGTTCTGATGTGATTGTGGATTGCTATCAGCTGAAGCCGGTATTTTTCAGTGACCAGTGACTATGCCTTCGCCACTGAAACCTTCCGACAACAACTAACACACAAAGACACACTAATACACATCAGAAAAATGCGAGATGTTTATTTTTATTTTAAAATTTTTTTGTCTGAAACTGGGGTTGAACCCAGATCTGTTTTTTGGTTGTGTAGTCAACGTGCAGACTACCATCCATCGTGCCATCGCCACCCTCAAGGAGTGCCCCATGCCACACTCTATCAAATGCTTTAGAAATATCCAGAGCCACGACTTTACTTTCCATCATATACCAACACTAATCCATCCCAACCCGTTTCTCAAGCGGTCGTCAGTACTCACATGGATACCAAATCAAGCAGTGTAATTCTAGCAACAGCTGTTGTTCTCGTTTCCGATAATACAGGTGAATATAAAATGGGCAGAGCCTTGTTCGATTCGTGCTCAGGTAATTTTATAACCGATAGATTCGCATGCCTATTGAATTTATCACGAAAGAAAACCTTCATCGAAGTTACTGGCGTTGGAAACTCTGTATCTAAAATGAAGTAGACTCTACCATTAGATCTCGCTTTAACTGCCATGAATATTCACTCAGTTTATTGGTAGCCAACCGTATTTCAGGATATTTTCCTTCCAAAAATATCGATGTCAACAATTGGAACATTCCCAAACTCGACGTGGCAGACGAATATTTGGAACAAATCTAGTTTATGGAAGCCACTCCAAATTTAAAAAAAAAAAATATCTTAATTGATAGAAAATTAAATTCTAAGAAAAAAAAGTTTAGTACAAAAATCTTCGGCAACGCATAGTTTGGGAGTTACGGACCTACAAAGTCGTCGATATATTTTGCCATTTTCATTACAAGTCTTTGATTCATTGCAACAATATGGGTATGGCTGCCTTCCTAAACATCCGTATGCAATGTCAAAACAGTGTTTAAGAAAAGCAGTAATATTTTGCCATATTTTGTATAGAGTTAATAAATTTCTTTTTTTTAGTTTTACAAATTTAATGTAATGTTTCCTTCGGGCGGGCTAAAGGATTTTTTCCTCTATGGTATAACACACACCGGCTTCGCTAACTAAAGGTATCCCGCATAGCCGGCCTTCGGCCGGGCTTAAGGATTTTCTCCTTTATGGTATAACACACACCGGCTTCGCTAACTAAAAGTTTCCCGCATAGCCGGCCTTCGGTATAACACACACCGGCTTCGCTAACTAAAGATTTTCTTCATAACCGGCCTTTGACGGCGCCTAAGAATTTTCACCTCTACACATTTTATCATCCCAAAATGTGAAATTTTACCATCATGTGATCGGCATTTTCACAAGCTTTCCAATGATACCCATATTGACCCAATAACCTGAGAAATATTGAACACAATGACATTTTTATTGTAAAACTTCCGAGGCCCGTAACTCGGAAAATATGCGTTGCCGAAGATTTTTGCACTAAACTTTTTTTTCTTAAAATTAAATTCTCTATCAGATGAGGCAACTTTTTTTAAATTCGGAGTGGCTTCCATAAACTAGATTTAAGCCGAATATTTTTACAAGCAGCAACCTATCGATTTATTACTTGGAACCGAATATTTTTTGCCACATTTTGCGTTGCGGAAAAATTAATCTTGGACCAAATATGCCTACTATTCAAGAAACTCAAGCCGAATGGATCGTTACTGGGAGATACACAACAGGTATTAAACATTCAAAATTAAAATGCATGAGTTCTACATATTTCAGAATCAACCGATCTTAATGAGCAAATGCAATTTTTGGGGCGCATGGAGGAAATACATAATCCAACAAACAAATGGACATTTTCAGCAATTATGCGCATCACATTTCATAGAAAACGTTGAAACTACTTCAACGGGAAGAATTATCGTAAAATTGCCTTTTAAGGAAGATTTCTTGGCCTTAGGCTCGCCATATCACACAGCATTGAAAAGATTTAATTCTCTAGAACGCCGCACAGTATTCGATTTCAGAAATTAGGACGACAAAATTTATTATTAAATTAAGATTAAATTGACAAAGCAAAGGCTCAGACTAGCTTAAAATTATGTGATTCTTGTATATCTTTCAGTTTGTAAGCTTATAACGGTACTGTGAATGACATATTAAAAGAAAACAAATAAAAACAAAAATACTATGCGTATTTTATGCAAATTCAAAGGTAAATAGAAGGCGTTGTAGAAGAGATATTAATTTTTTTTTTTATTTTTGTTCAATTGTTGTAACTTTTAAAACTAACACACGAAAACGCATTATTTTCTTATATCTGGTAATTTTTTTTATTAAGTTTTAAGCTAAGTTTTTTGATACAATTATTAGCAAACAAACAGACTTTTTCAGACGAAATCTTTTGATCTCCCTCCGTTTCACCAAATCCATAAAGATTTCTGTAATCTTTCAACGTTGCTGCAATAGACTTTTAACAAAATTCCTGCCACTAACTGCCCCATTAAATTTTTTTTCAAAAGTATAATATGAGCTCGGTTTTAATTACCCTCCTAGATGTTTGTAATGTTTGCCTTTCTTATTTAAAACAAACCGGCATGACTGCATAGTTGATTTTATTTCGTAAAATTTTTGCAGTACTTTAGTCACAACTATTCAATTTGATAAGCTAAATCTTCTTGCTTCAAACTTGTGCACAAAATTTGAAAAAAAAAAAGTGGCAACAGGCTAACAGAAAAAAACCCCGATTTCTCCATAATAATAACGATTGGTTAACAGGCGCAATTGATTACTCATATTTCACATCAATTTCTGTTTCACAGGGTAATACTAAAGGCAGAGGCATGCAAAATAAAAACTTTGAAGACTGCTACGAGAGGATAGAAAATCAAAAAATCTGGCAAATGTTGCAAATAAGGAACAATTATTCGTGGCAGTAGAAATGCAAATGCGATCAGCAGGTAAGCGTAATTCAGCGATAATAGTCAAAGAGTTCGCTATTGCATCACCAGAAAGAGGTTCTCAAATAAAAAAAATTAGGTTAGAAAAACACAAAAATCTCTATCGCCTGATGAAGCATTGGCAATGATCTTGGATTTGGATTTCTCTGTTGATGAAACAGAATACAAAACATATTAACCTTTTTTCGATCCGTGCGTAACTGAATGCGGGAATGTGTTTATCGTATGAAAACGAGTTAGTGTTGTCTCTGTAACCAGAAGAACGCGTGATCGATTCCCGTCCCGGTCGAATCACTAATTTTTTTCTGATTTTTCTGTGCTGACGCATCCTACTTCTTCGGTATTTTAGCAATAAAACATCCCTGAAGTAAAATAATATATAAAATGGCTATCCTTAGCTTAAAAATAATGCAAAAAAATTGACGTGAACGACGCCGCAACTTCGCTTTATAATAACCACCTAATTGAAGAGTCGGGCAAGAATAAACGTCTATTTTTCTACCACTTTCACCACCTGCCTATTCTCAACACTTTTTTTTTTAAATAAACCTTTTCGAAATACGCTTTTTGAAATTTGTCAACCGTAACGCTGTTTGTATTGCTCCTGCCACAAAGTATTACACTCACAAAAAAATAAAAATAATATATTATTACCTCTTGCGATTCACAGTCACCGTATAAAATTTTCCTTGAGTTCTCCATATCAGTCCTCAGTTTTATACGAATAGTTAAATTTTTAACGCGACTTTTTAAACATATATATTGTTCCTGAGTTTTTGTAATCGTTGAGAATATTTCATCAATACGAATATACCAGGGCTTAAGTTCTGTTTCGTCGAATGTTGTAGATTTGCTAGCCTGCAACTCCAGAGTAGAATTAGTTTTTTTAAGACGTTCATTTTCGTCCATAAGCTCATTGACTTTCTTAACATAGAATTCCTTAGGCATATTTGTCTTTAATGCGTTTTGTCTTAAAGTTGTCCGTATTTTCTTTGCTCGGCTTGCATACTTAGTTAAAAGATATAAATTATTATAAATTTCATTTACTAAAATAGTTGTTTTTACCTTTAATGTATTATAGGTGTCTTCATATGTTAAAGAACTCATAGAGACGTTTGCTACCATTAAAGTTTGACAATTTCCACCCAACGAATCTTTTAAAATTCTTGTTAAATTTGAATCACGATATGGTATATGTTTAGAACCATCCGCTAGTCTGTTAATACAATTTCCAAGTGCCAATAGACTTTTGTTAATACTTGCACCTTCTTTAAACCTTAATCCGATACCCTTTGTGCTAGCTGCTCGTTCACTGCCTGCTAAATCTATCATTGATAATTTTACCATCCGTTTTGTACCTGTCTTACGGTCTGTTATGCGTATGTGAACTTGAAACACTGCGTGCGATCGTGAACTCTCTGAATTGGCATCGGTGGGGTGTTGAGTTCTGTGTGAATTCCCCAGTGTTAAGAGTCCCAATAATTCCTCTGCACTATAAATTGGTTTTAAGACTAAACCGCTTACAACTACACCATTGGAATCTTCACGTAATTTCAAGGGCTCACTTTTTGTTAAAAGATTCATGACTTGTTCATTATAAACTTCTAAATAACTAACACCTACGTCAAATTTTTTCACATCGCTTTGTGCATTAATTTTGTCAAAGAGATCTCGCATAGTGAGAAACGTCAGCCCGGGACATGTTACACTACCAAGCATAGTGAATGTTTTGCCAGCGCCCGTGGCACCATAAACAAATACAGAACAGTTGTACCTGAAATTATAAATATACAGCTTGTTATCAACAGGAATCTACAACAAATAACTTTTTTTTTTTTTAAAAATTGAGGTTTTTGTTACAAACCCATTTAACACTGAATCTACCAACGGAGCTGTACATTCCTCAAAAATATTCATGTTTGTCACATCTGTATCAAAAACGCGGTCATACTCCATTGGCAATTTTTTATTTACACGTTTTGTAATATCCCTGTAATTAAGCTTTGCTCCTTGAAAAAAAAATTCATCATCTTCCTCATCAGGATCGAACAAAAGTGTTGAATTATCCAAAACTTTAATAATCATTCTCTGATTTTGTTCCATTTCCCGCCGATTATACGGCCTAACTCGCACTACAACTTTAATATTTGTTTGCTCAGAAGGCATTTTAGATTTTTAGAAAAGTTATTTACTTTTCTTCACATAAAGAACCCCTACTGTGTTTGTGTTGAAATTATGCGGTATTCTATGATTATTCGTTTGGAAATTCAAATTTTGCTCTCAGTTTTCATTGTTGAAATGTTGCTAGTACTGTTTTTCATAATACAGCGTCTCAACCATGCTACCAGATTTGCTAATTTGTTGTTAAATAATTTAGAATTGGTAATTCTAAAATTAATTCTCAGATCAGAAGAGTATTCACACATATGATGAAATATATAACATGTAATTATAGTTTAGAAGTCAACACAAATATTTCATATCTATATATATAAAAATGGTGTAAAAAATGTATAGTAATTCATAAAATGGCTGGGCCGATTTCTGTAAAATTTTTTGTCAGTTGTTCGTATTTTCGAGGAGAAGTTTTTGACGGAATAAAAAATTTGGAAAATCCCTCCGGAAAAATCTAAAAATTGGAAAAAGCGAAAATCGAGTTTTTGTATGGAATTTAGTGTGAAATTATTCCTTAATGGATTCCAAATCAAAAAATAGAAAGTTGTTAGTGTAAATCATGGAAAATGAGGAAAATTGGAAAATATCTCCGCAAAAGTCGGAAAATTGAATTTTGTATGACATTTTTTTGGCAATTATTCCTTAACTAGAAGTCTGTGGGCTTAATCTCGAATTTCCCTGTTTTTCGCACGGTCAGCTGTATGTTGCATGTTCGCGTGTTGGGAAACTGTCTTCGTTATTTGTTTTTGCGCCCGAAAACAAATCGAAAAACATTGTTCATCAAATCGCTCTCTACTGATTCCATTCAAATAAATCACATTGAAAATTTAAATATTTGTGTTGTATTATTACTATAAAGTTTGTCTGAAGGCTTCAAATTGGGGCGAGGTGAAGTTCACCGAGTCCGCTAGTTTAATATGTTATACAGGCCTGTTCTGCAAACCAGTTTTTCCAAAGTGATTTGAAATCACGGAAATGGTGTTCTGCATACAAAAATTTTAATAATCTCGTGGTTTGAAATCGTCAACTGACGATTTGAAATTACTTGCTTATTTTTTCTATGTATTTCGTTTAGAATTTAATAAAAATACTATAATATATATCATGTGATTTGTTTTCTATTTATTTTTCTAAAAAAATTGGGTTTGCTACATATAAAAACTTAAATATGAGCAAATTTGTAAGAACAATGCTTTTTTTGAAAATAATTGTTTTGCTTTGTTTACCAATGCCGTGGCTTACATTTACTTTTTAGCAGTCAGCTGGTTAATTTTTTCGAACATGTTCGTGAGGTTGCCAAAGTAACACATTCTTTATAATTCATGTAAATATATCAATATTTTACTATCATGTTCTTTATTTAAGACAAATTTTATATATTGTTGTACAGAAAATCTAGTAATGGTCAATAATTAATTATTTTTGTGCAAATTTACAATATGTAAATGCAAAATTTAAGTATATTTCGTTAATGAAAACACCGGCAACTTCGCAATTATACATACATATGTACATATATAGGTATTTTGTTGTGCTAATAAAAAATTTGTGGTTTGTCCCGCAAATGTCGTTTTTTAACACGCTCTTTTTTTTAAATGATGCTTTCTTAAAGCAATTATTGATAATAAAGTAGCTCCTGGCATTTTTATATTCTTTATTTTCTCTAATATTTTAATTTACAGTGAAAAATATAAGCCAATAGAAAGTATCAGCTGTTTTCTCGTTTTTTCGAAAAATTAAAACCACGCCGAAAAATGTAAAATCGCGTGATTTACAGAACAGCTTCAAATCGTCGGCATGGTTTCAAAACGGTTCGTGATTTCAAATCACGTGGTTTGCAGAACAGGCCTGAAAATTAGAGAGTAAAATTTTTTATTTTCTGTATAAAGTTGCACGAACTTTTTCTTTAGGTAAGTTCGGTCTAGAATTATATTGTCGGCTGTTTTTTATTTACATATGAAACTAAGATATTAATCAAAAAATTTTTAAAGAAACGACAAAAGTTTTTATTTAAATATTTAAAAAAGATTTTTTAAGTAAACTCGAAGTTGTCAGTACATATATGTATTTGTGCATATTTATCACTTTATTTAATAAAAAATGGCTTCTACTTTTTTTTCAATAAATTTTTGGCCACATTTTACAGCCGTTGCCAACGATGCAAACGTTTTGCTTTACAATATTATGCAGCGTCTAAAATCACTAAAATAAAATTTATTTGGACACTTTTGTTATGAACGTGGAACAGACCTATTTTGTGGTAAATGTTATGGTTTTTTGCGTGTTCTTACTTTTGTATATTGAGATAGTTTACTGTCATTTTACCGAACTTTACCAGAAAAGTAAAAAACACACCTATTTTATTGGAATTGTTTCTTTATGGCTTTGCTATCCCTTTCTATCAATTTTATAGTAATTAATGAAAAATAAATGTAGTGTCATATGGGCTTTAATAAGGTGGGTTGAATTGAGTTTTTGTACTACACCCATATTGCTTGTTTGAGTTACGTCAAAAACAACTAATGCAAATATTACAAAAGCAATGTGTTTTTGACGTTTGTTGTACAGCAAAAAATAGCCGCCTGTTTTAACAATCCCACCTTGTTTGATACGCCTTGATTTTGATTTTATTCAACATGAAGTTTTTTTTGCATGGAATGAATAAAATATTTTCGAACACTGATCGGACATTTAGTATATAAATGAAGCGTTCACGCATTGATGCAGATTTTATTCATAATTGTTTTTTTTGCATTATTAAATGTAAACAAAAATTTTTTGTATGATGAAATAAAGAAATATATTTATTTTGTAATTGTCTGATACACAGACTGCTTCATGCAATTATAAACAAAGTTTGACACTTATCTGTAATGTCAATAGTAAGCATCTGGTCACTGAGATTATGTTATTCAATCTACATTGGTGCAAATTTCAATTCAAAAATTTTAATTACAAATATATCATCGTACAATGTTTTCATTAAAAGTAACACATTTTGTTCGTTTTTTAGTATTTCGTTCTTTTGCTGTAGACATTAAATCAAAAGTGAAAAATAAAAACTATTTATTGTTTCCTGGAGTTTGTGAAACGCTCAAAGGGCAGTCCCTATTTTTTTCCACTAGCAAAAGTAGTTACGCAAAATCGAAGGATAAAAAAAAAGAGAAGAACAGCAAGAAAGGTTCTAAAATTGAAATTAATGAGTCGCAGTTAAGAGAAATTTTCAATTATGATGCGTTTAATACGCAAATGCAAAAGGCTGTCGAGCTAATGAAAGACGACTTCATAAATCAATTATCACTACGTTCAACAACTGGTGCTATCGACAAATTAAGAATTGCAGTCGATGGTGCAGAACATGAATTGCAAGAGTTAGCTCAAATATCTCGCAAAAATCCCAAAACAATTGTTGTAAACATGATTGCATTTCCTCAGACAATACCGGATGTATTAAAAGCTATCTCAAAGAGTGGCATGAACTTAAATCCCCAACAAGATGGTACAACACTATTTGTACCTATACCTAAAGTTACCAAAGAACATCGGGAACACCTATCTAAGAACGCAAAGTCTTTGTATATCAAATATAGAGATATTATTAAAGATATACAAAATTCAAATATTAAAAAAGTGAAGAACAAGACTGAAATATCAAAAGATGATATGTTTGTAGTTCAAAATCAAATAACGGCCATAGCTGATAAATATATAGGCGAAGCAGACAATATTTTGCAAATGAAACAAAAGGAATTATTAGGCGACTAATAAAGTAATTGATCGTATCCTATACATACATTAGGGTGGGTCAATTTGTTCGGGTGAAAAATGGTGATAGGCGTATAGCAAAATCGAAATTGCGCAAAATTCTAAGAAAACTACCAGAAGTCTGAGTCTAAAATCAAAACCAAGCTCCCGCCAAGAAACATCAGAGATCACATTTGGGTGATTCCAAGCCAAAACAATTTATGAATTTTCTATTCTGGTGCCGGTGTCAATAACATTTGGTATACTTGTAGCCGCTAAGAAACCACAATGAAAATTTTTAGCCCGGTATGTCAACAGGTGCCACAATTTCCCTTAAAATTCCCAAATTGAGGGTGGCGATGGCATGATGGATGGTAGTCTGCACGTTGACTACGAATCCAAAAACACACCTGGGTCAACCCCAGTTTCAGACTAAAAATTTTAAAATCAAAATAAACATCTCGCATTTTTCTGATGTGCATTAGTGTGTCTTTGTGTGTCAGTTGTTCTCGGAAGGTTTCAGTGGCGAAGGCATATTCACTGGTCACTGAACAATACCGGCTTCAGCTGATAGCAATCCACAATCGCATCAGAACGCCCTCCTTCGTCGGTATTGTGTAGCACCGGCGAAGTAAAATAATAATAAAAATGGCTACTGAACCGAAGCTTCAGCACTGCTAATAGTATAAACAAAGAACGTGCGAAAGCAGAGCAGCAAAAATAATTAATTAAGCTTCACCTCCTGTCATTTCTCCTACTATCCCTTTCCTATAGTTCCAGCGCAATGCTTCGCATGTGTAGGAATCATCTCCTGAGTGCTGGTCCCAGATAAAAAAAAAAAAAAATTATTACACTTTTTAACTTCTAAATTCAATATCTTCGGTTCTATAGCAGCTACAGAGGCAAGTTTCTTAATGTACACTACGATATTACTGTTACAAAAAAAACTTTTAAAATATAAGAGAAGCCTTCTTAATTTAAGTGTCATGACTAAGAATGGAGCAAATGAGAGGTTGAACTCTTATACAAAAAAAAAAACTTACTTGAGACTTAAACACTGATACTGGCAACACCATATTTTTCTACAGATTTTGATTTTGTTATACAATTATCGTCCCAAAAAATTAACCCACCCTGATAATATATATGTACATACATATATTTACATAAGTATAATTTTATATTGTTAGTTTAATCCTTGTTTTTCAACCTTCTTTCTGTAATAAATATATCTTGATTTTTTATAAAGCTTAAAGGTTTCTTGCATCATATTTTTAATTATCTCGATATTTCGTTAACCATCGGTTAACACCAGGAAATTTTTTGAATTCCATTATTTCCACTTATGAACGATCCTTGATACTTCGTACTGGAATACGAATACGTTATGGAATGTTTTGCCTAATGAGTTACGTGTCTTCTCATTTGGAATCTCAACCTTTAAGAGGAAAATTGTAGGTTTTTTTTAACAAGGGCATCATCTAAATTCTAACATATTGCATTCTTATTTTACTTTATTTTATTATATTCTTTTCTAATCGGTAATGAAGCAGTCGCTGGGGTGTTTGAAAGTGTATTGTTATACAAAAATATTGTTAAATACTCTTATGCACATAATATATGTAATACCATGTAATACAAATAAAAATGGCCTAAGGCTATACATACATATGTATTATGAATTAAATAAATAAATTTTTCCTGAAGATTTTAACCAATGGTTAAGGAAATATCGAAATTATAGAGAACAAAGAACAAATATGTATGTAAGCTTTACAAAAAATCAAGAAATATATTAGTTATTATTATCTTAAACACCGTTAAAATAAAATATATGTATGGCATGAATGATAAAAATAAACGAAATTTTGTTTATAATATCCGTAAAATTGTTATTTAAGAGTAAAACTCTCTCTATGTGGGAGATGTCAAAACATAGAATTTACTGAGTACAAGTATTTTTCGACTATAGAGGGCAACTACAAGGGCTGGGCAAATATCTTTACTTTATAAAGGCTGTACGACATGTTGCCATATAATAGGTCTGTCTGCGTACACATATTTTGCATCGTTTTGTGCAAAATGTTGCAAAATGTTGTCCGCGTACTCCAAATCTCTTGCAGCGAGAGAGCCAAAAAGAGAATTTTTTGACAGTTGGAAGTTAGAGAACTTGCAAAATGTTGTTGGAGAAATTTCTCCTTGCAAGATTTTGCAACTAGTTTGAACAGCTGTTTTTATTTACTGTTCGAATGAAATAATTTTTGTAAATATAATGAGAAATTATTAATATGTAAGAGCTTAAAAATACTTACTTTTATTTGAAAAGAAAAGAACAGAAAAAATTTATATATTATATTATTAACTCATATTAACAACAAAGAAGTTTTACATATGTAGATGCTTTGAAGTGACACCACTGAAATATACGAAATACATATTTCTGTGGTGAGCAGTTGTTCATAATTTAAAACATAAACTGTGATATAAAATTTAAAACTTTTAATTTTTTAACTTGTTTCTGGCTAGTAAGTATTTGTTTATTATTATATATGTACATAAATATATTACTACTACATTATTATACATAATATATATACAATATATATTATATATATATATATATCAGGTAAAAATATGGATATTGATGAAGTGCTAATTGAAGAAATACGTAACCATACCATAGGTGCTTTCGATTACTTTTCTAGTAAAGTTCGGTAAAATGAGAGTAAGCTATAATTTATCTCAATAAGAGACCAAAATGTACAGAAGTAAGAAAACGCAAAAACCATAAAAGTTACCACAAAATAGGTATGTTCCACGTGCATAACAAAAGTGTCCAAATAAATTTTATTTTAGTGATTTTAGACGCTTCAAATGCATAATATTTGAAAAGCAAAACATTTGCATCGTTGTCAACGGCTGTAAAATGTAGACATAAATAAACTGAAAAAAAAGTAAATGAAATTTTGTATGAAATACAGTGCTAAATATTCACAAATATACTATGTATTTACAACTTCAACTTTATTTAAAAAATCCTTTTTAATAAATTTTAATTAAATAAAAACTTTTGTTGTTTCTTTGCAAATTTTCTGATTAATTTTATATTTTTTTTTTGGCGTGTGAGGTAGTGTTGAAAATGCCTTCGCACTTACAGAGACCGTCGTCATCTGCGTCGAGTCGTGTTACCACTAAAATATTCCCTCCTCCTCCTCTGGGTAGATTCCTTCCAAGGACCGCTTTCCGCATTACTTCGGGAAGGGCCAGAACGACGTCCCAATCAAGACTGACCTTACTCACCCACGTCTGGTTCCGCCAAGTTTGCAGCCGGCACCATGGCCCCGGCCCGTATCCCGTGGTCCCCGTCAGAGGGGGCCCCACTATGCAGCAACGCATCGAGGTCCCTCTTCTTTCTCCGTAGAACGTACCCTACGTATTGCGCCACAGCGTCCCAATTGTCCTCGCAATAGAGCATCCTCCCTATCGCGCCGGCAGGACTGAACCCGCCAAGCCGCTGCGCCATTGCATCTCTTCCAGTATGCCATCTGATGCAGTCGAAGAAAGTGTGTTCTGAATCATCATCCGTCATACCACAGTAAATGCAGTCGGGACCATCTGCCCAGCCCATCCGGTACAGGTACTTTCGGAAGAATCCATGGCGCGAAAGGAATTGTGTCAGGAAGTAGTTAACTTCCCCAAATTTCCTTGTAATCTATACTTCAACGCAGAGAATGAGCCTAGCCGTCCACCTGCCGACCGTCTCCGCGGTCCACCTGTCCTGCCACCGCCGGACAGTTTGAGGTCTCAGACCAATAGCACCAACACTAGGGCCTTCCCACCTCGAATTCCACGCCTCACTCCGCTCGCGCGCTAAGAGGTCTATGGGTATTTTCCCACATATCGCCAGGACCGCAGCGCCCGAGACCGTGCGGTAAGCCGAAGCAACCCTAAGGGCCGCTGTCCGCTGAACCGCCTCTAGCACCCTGCGTTTGGTTCTCTCACCCAGTACATCACCCCAAATCTAGCTCCCATGCAGCAAGATCGAATTCGTCACTGCCATAATCAGCCTCTTCGTGCTCTGTGTCGGGCCGCCGACATTCGCCAAGAGTCTGCTCAACATGCCAGTCATCCTTGCCGCCTTAGTCGCCACATGCCGTATCTGGGCCCAGTAAGTCAGCCTGCAGTCGAGTAACCAGAGACACATGCCCTATCCGCATGCTGACGCCGAGTTGTATGTGACCCCGCGTCATCAACATCACCTCGGTCTTCTCCCCGGCCAATTCCAAGCCGTGGTCCTCAAGCCACATCCGAGTCCTAATCATGACCCGGTTAAGCTTCCCCCTGGCGTCATCCATATACCGCGCCCAAATCAATGCCGCTATATCATCAGCGTATCCCACGAGTTGGGCATCCTCGGGCATTTCCACACCCAATATCCCATCGTAGGCAAGATTCCATAGGTCCGGGCTCAGCTCAGATCCATGGGCCGCGCCGGACGTGATCGTCCTGCTCCTCCGCCCCGCCGGCGTATCGTACAGCAGCACCCGATCGTCCAGGTAACTACGGAGAATTCTCAACAAGTATCCGGGAATACGGAACCTCCCCCGTAGCGCCTCTAGAACATCAGTCCATCGTAGGCTGTTGAAGGCATTCCGAACGTCGAGTGTAGCCAGGGCAAATAAACGCTTCGGATAATATCGTCTTTCACTCTGAGCGCGCTCGAAGCACCCAACCACACCCGCAATCGCCCCGAGCGTCGATATACCCGGTCTGAAGCCATGCTGTCCATCCGACACTCCCCAGCCATCCTTACGGTTCCGCCAACCTTCTTTGCAGTAGCTTCTCCAGCAGCTTGCCGGCACCATTTAACATGCAAAGTGGCCGATAAGCCGATAGCTGGGTCGGATCGCCCCTGCCCTTGCCAATAAGCACAAGCCGCTGTGTCTTCCAGCGCCTTGGAAGACGCCCTGGATCAAACAAGCATTATATACCAGAAGCAATGCTTCCGGCCTGCTCTCTAGGATCCTCAGCACCTCCGCCGGTACCCTATCCGGGCCAGGGGCCTTACGCGTCCTAAGAGTCCCGGCGGCAACCCTCAGCTCCCCCTCGGTAAAGGGCTGTTCGCCGCCCAGCGGAGGGTGCGTGAGGAACAGGCCCCTCAAAATTATACAAAAATTGTTATCTGGAATGCTTTTGGGTAAATTTAGAGCATTCCATATTACACGTAGTTCTCTTAAAGATAAGCACATCTCGCAATTGAAATGATCTAGATTCTAAATATATATAGTCAAATAAATGCGCAATATAACTTCCAATTTATATTGTGGCGCGCTCATAATATTATAACTATTATTTTTTTCATAAACATTATTTCTAGCTTATTTGTTGCCTACATATTTAATTATTCTTATGTTATACTTCCACCAAACTTTGACGTTCGGCTCAAAAAATATGTTACAAATTCTTGTATCAGCTGACGGGCGAATTTGCTAGTGAGTTTACCTGGTAAGGAATTTGCCTTTGTTCATGTTATATGATAAAGTAATTTTCTGCTTTTTGCACACTCCGAAAAACTTGGGGCTCTGGAGTTTTATTTGCACACTTTTTTGTCCAACCCTGCATTACCATATGTAAAAAAGCGCAACAGCTGGAGCACAAGGGATATGGGTTGCTTTGTGCTGGGACTTCTTAATACCGTTAGTTAATTTTTTTAATGCAATGAATCGTTATCTGTTAGAATTATCTTATATTGGAACCACATTTCGGCAAGTTGTTGAACTGTCTGTTGTAAATTAATATATTATAATATTATTGCTTTCCATAGGGGTATACAAAAAACATTTAATAAATTACAAGAGACGCCCTTAGATACATCAACTATTC
Organism: Dexiosoma caninum; assembly: GCA_963924685.1. Lineage (NCBI taxonomy): Eukaryota > Metazoa > Arthropoda > Insecta > Diptera > Tachinidae > Dexiosoma > Dexiosoma caninum. The sequence continues at coordinate 61,372,049 of OZ004729.1, forward strand.
AAGGCTGTTTAGAAATTGCTTTACGCAAATTCAAGCCAATGAATGAAATACAGACAGTATTATCAAGTAGGTAAGTTTGTAGAAAAATTAAAATCCGTAGAAATTTATATGCATTTTATAGAACTGATGCCGGAGTACACGCTTTGTACACCACGCTGCATGTAGATTTGCAAAATTATAATAGCACTCCTTACGATGTTACGTATATGCGGGATTATCTGAATCGTACTTTAGCTAAGCAGAGCTTGCCTATACGTGTTTTAAGTACCAGGATTGTATCGAATAATTTTCATTGTCGTCGCAACGCGCTTGGTCGTACGTATTTATATCGTATCGCTGTGGCGAAGAAAGGCACAATTGATAGTTCAGAAAATAGATATTTCGAAACGTATTTCCCCGTTGAGGAAGTGGATCGTTGTTTCTTTTTGCAGTAAGTAAATATCAATTAATTTTCCCTATTTTGAACATGCATATTTCAAACGTACATACTAGAATATAGAAACTTATTCCGCCATTTGTATTTCCATATACTTATTTAATACAAAAAGGTTGAAAACAAAATTTTAGTGCAATTTAAAAAGAATATTTCGTCATATGTTTTCTTAAAATACCGAATTTACATTCAACAAATTTTACAGGAAAAGCAAGAGATTTTCATACTAACTATTACGGTTGTAGGTTTTATCAATCAAAAAGTCGATTTTGAATTTTTTGTACCCTAGGGCTTTTTTTGAAATCATAAGACGATTTGTGAGACTAAATATTAAAAAATGCCATCATTCCCTAAAATTTTTGAATGGTACATGCGAGTTGTTTCTGTTTTGTTTATTTTTTTCTTAGAACTTTTTCGCTTTAGTTTGGAATTATATGTATATTATTTTGTGGAATATTAAACATAAAATGAAAGACAAAAAAAAAATTTTGGTTTTGCTTTATTATTTTAGTTTTTGTACAATAAAGAATGCAGAAGGTACCAACATGTACTCATTTGTGCTCCCTTCATTTGATTGATTTCATTGCATTATCACAAATTTTTCACATTATAAAAATTTTAGATTAAAAATTAAAAACAATTTAATTTCCAGAAAAACTTTTGATATTGAGCGTATGATAAAAGCATCACGACTGTTTTTAGGTCGACATGATTTTCGTACTTTTATGTCAGTATCACATGAAACATCTGCTAACCATCCTATGTTCAGTTTGCGTGCTATTAAAGAAATAAACATAAAACCAGGAAAAACAACGGCTATTGGACCGAATGCAAAGCTAGCTGAAGACATTTATGACTATTGGGATATTGAACTTAAAGCGAAATCATTTCTTTACAAACAAGTGAGACGCATTGTGGGAGCTCTTGTTGCGGTGGCCACCGATCGCATTGACGAAAAGTGTTTATATGAAATGTTAACTATACCCTCTAAGCATACCTGGAATCCCCGCATTGCATTGGCACCACCTCATGCATTGTATTTGTGCCGAGTACATTACAATGAAAACGATTTGAAATTAGAAGAATAAATACTAATAAATTTAACAACATGAGTCTCCTTGAAGCATTAAAAAATAAAAGAAATAAACTTAAGCCATGTGGTACCATTATCACCACAGTTACTGGTGAACATTTCATTGAAAAATTGTGCACCGATGAAGTAAGAAAATTGAATATACCTCGCACTTACGGTTACGTAGTGGATGAAAAACCTGATCTTAAACCAGCAGAAATTATATCTAATTTTCTATATTTGGGGTCACAAGATGCTGTAACTGTGGACAACATTAATAAATATCAGTTAACACATATTTTAAGCATTGGTATTATATGTCCTATACAGGATTTACCCACTAAGTTAACATTGCTCCATGTAGCCTGTTTAGATTTGCCAGAGACTTCTTTAAAGCAGGGGGATATTATTGCAAAATCTTTTGATTTTATGGAAAATGCTCGTTCAAATGCGGGCAAAGTTCTGATACATTGCAACGCTGGTGTTTCTAGATCTGCTACTGTAGTTATTGCCTATTTGATGCAATATAATAAAATGGACTTTGACACAGCTTATAAATATGTAAAGTCACAAAGAGAGTGTATACAGCCAAATGCGGGATTTCTAAAACAATTGAAAGAATTTAAAAATTAAAATCATTATTAGTTATTAATTTAATTTACAATTTACAATTTAATGTACAATTGCTCAATTCACAAGCTCAGTCATATGGTTTATGCCATGTTCACACGGACAGCAATATTCGTTGTTCGCTCTTTCATTCGTGGCTCGTACCCCAACTATGATGGAAACTACTTGGTGTGCCATACAAAATTTCAAGAGCGAACCATGTTGGTTCATTCTGAACGAAATACGAGCGACAGAGAAATTAGTATTATCTCCAATTTTGATAACAAATTTTCGCTAGTTTATCTGATAGTGTTTTCACACTGACTAGTTTTAAAGCAAAATTTTTTTTAACGTAAAACCAACTATTAAAACCTGGTTTTACCATGTAAAAATATTTTCTTATAAAATCTTAAAACCTTTTTTGAATAGGTTTTAAGTTGATTTAATGAAATACAACAAGTTAAAAAAAATTTAAAAAGATAGCATATAATACTGCAGCCACACGTTAAAATTTTTTACACACAGCTTCTCAAAATCCATGTGTATTGATAGCTGTGACGTAGGCTGCACGCAAGTTTTGAGCAGTTTTAAAGCAAATTCTTTTATCAAGAAGGCTTCGCTGTTTTTGTTTGTTTGTAGTTATCAATTGCCATATGGCAGAAGCAAGTACGCAAATTGCCAGATTATCCCACACAATATACATTTAAACGACTTATGCCTTCACATAGGAAGTTAAATTATATATAAAATAATTCAGTATGATGGTCTCCACCAGTAACAGCAACTGATTAATAACGAAAAGCCACAATAACCGTAAATGATACAGTTACCCGTGGCAAATCCATTAACCAGTGCGAGTGAGACGCAAAATTCTCGAAGGCCAAACAACAAAAACAGGCCTGACCGCAATTAAATAATAATTACGATGACGCGTGAGTTGTTCTTCAATCCAGAGCTGCTTTACGACTGGGCTTCGCTGTTCAGAAGAATAGGTATCAGCTGTTTTCTTGCCCACGAAAATAAAGGAAAATATGGTAAATAAAGTCACCATAATAATTTAAAACAATGGACGCAGCAGCTACAACAATAAAAAACTGCAAAAGAAAAAGAGAATAATGAAAATGCTTTCATCGAGTTGTGAAAGGAGAAAATAAATGAAATATTAGGTCTGTATGGGTACTTTTCCAGTAGCAAATACTCAGTAACTTTTTTTGGGAGAGTAAAACGAATTTTACTCTGTCGGCTGAAAATATCTCAAAAAGTACGCAGACAGCATCCATTGAAATCTTGCAAGAAAACAGCTGATCAGTGTGTAAACAATTGAAATAACAAAGCAAAAGAATTATAGAAATATATATTGAATTAAAAAGATAATTAAAACACAACACGCTCTAATGAAGTGGCATAATTTTTTAATTCCTCGTAATTTGCAGTAGTACAACTGCCTAAACTTCTGTTTTAAAATACCGAACATATGTTCGATACGGACGCGACCAGAGCTTAGTTTTATATTAAACTGTATCTGAGCTCTTGTCAGATGTCCGTTATCTTTGTATGGAGTTATCATATATTTATTGCATGGATAAGCAGAATCCCCCAGTCATTGTTAAATTTCAATTTTTATTTTCATTTCACAAAAATTATTTCATTCAAATAGTAAATAAAAACAGCTGTTCAAAATAGTTGCAAAATCTTGCAAGTAGAAATTTCTCCAACAACATTTTGCAAGTTCTCTAACTTCCAACTGTCAAAAAATTGTCTTTTTGGATCTCTCGCTGCAAGAGATTTGGAGTACGCGGACAACATTTTGCAACATTTTGCACAAAATTATGCAAAATATGTGTACGCAGACAGACCTATTATTACAAAAACTGTGGGTTAAATCTGATTTAATTAAACTTATAATGAGAACTTAAAATCAGCTGTTTGTAGTTTTAGCGTTAAAATCTGATTTTAACTTTTGGTGAAAACACTATGAGCTAACTGGAAAAAACCAAATGGGAATAGAAACAATATAAATAGCTTTTATGTTAATCATGAAGACTTGAGTATGTGACTTGAGTACGTGATATGCATTAGATAAATTTTTTATTCTAAAGTTGAACCTTGATGAACATTTAATATTTTATTTAATATTAAAATTACTATGACAACTATTGCAAACTGAATTATTTAAATTAAGTTAAATTATAAGAATTAGTTAATAAGCTGAAATAATAAATCTATTTTGGAGTAGTTCTAAATTATTTCTATTTGTTTTAATGTTGAATAAATATTGTTACGTTTTACCTTTTCAAAACGTGTATTTTAATTGAATTCGTGATAGCAGATTAAAACACTGCATTATTACGTTTTACCTTTTCTTTTCATTTCATTTATTAATTCTTTTCAAAAAGACCTAGCCTAATAGGCCATTATCGGTTCCACTATTCTACTCGTGAATATTCTACACACCTTTTAAAACGTGTATTCTTTTATTTACTATAATTTACAATTGTTTTGATAAGTTTTTTTTTATTTGTCCTTTTAGTTAATAATTTCTTCACACTGTTATTTTAATTGAATAATGTTCACAATCTATAGTTTACTTTCACGTTCGCTTGATGCGTGTTTTTACTACTGCCTAACGATTGCTTACAATCACCCTTATTATTACATTTGCCACTAGAGGGTATTACAACATTCTAGCAGTGTCTAGCAACTTTGACTTTTGTGTAGAATATTCCTAAAAGCCGTTAATTTGAATTTGAATTTGTGAGATAATTATCTTTTGATTATGTTATCTTACTTTTGCTGTAATAGTATGAATGTTTGTTACAGTGTATGTAAGTGTTTATTGTAAGGATGCCCAACTCGTGGGATACGCAGATGATATAGCGGCATTGATTTGGGCGCGGTATATGGATGACGCCAGGGGGAAGCTTAACCGGGTCATGATTAGGACTCGGATGTGGCTTGAGGACCACGGCTTGGAATTGGCCGGGGAGAAGACCGAGGTGATGTTGATGACGCGGGGTCACATACCACTCGGCGTCGGCATGCGGATAGGGGATGTGTCTCTGGTTACCCAGAGTGCCATAAGGTATTTGGGCGTCAGACTCGACTGTAGGCTGACTTACTGGGCCCAAATACGGCATGTGGCGACTAGGGCGGCGAAGATGACTGCCATGTTGAGCAGACTCATGGCGAATGTCGGAGGCCCGACACAGAGCAAGAGGAGGCTGATTATATCTTAAACATATTAACTTCACAATTAAGGAACCTTATGCGGAACCTTCTGGAGAGAAATAATAAGACCGTGACCGAATAATAATTATGGCGGTCACGAAGTCGATCTTGCTGCATGGGAGCGAGATTTGGGGAAATGTACTTGGTGAGAGAACCAAACGCAGGGTGCTCGAGGCGGTACAGCGGACGGCGGCCCTTAGGGTTGCTTCGGCTTACCGCACGGTCTCGGGCGCTGCGGTCCTGGTGATATGTGGGGAAATACCCATAGACCTCTTGGCGCGCGAGCGGAGGGAGGCTTGGAACTCGAGGGGGAGGGCCCTGGTGTTGGTGCTATTGGTCTGAGACCCCAAACTGTCCGGCGATGGCAGGAGAGGTGGACCGCGGACACGGTCGGCAGGTGGACGGCGAGGCTCATTCCCTGCGTGGAAGTATGGATTCGGAGGAAATTTGGGGAAGTTAACTACTTCCTGACACAATTCCTCTCGGGCCACGGATACTTCCGAAAGTACCTGTACCGGATGGGCAGGGCAGATGGTCCCGACTGCATTTACTGTGGTATTACGGATGATGATGCAGAACACACTTTCTTCGACTGCACCAGGTGGCATACTGAGAGATGTGCAATGGCGCAGCGGGTTGGCGGGTTCGCTCCTGCCACCGTGATAGGAAGGATGCTCGATTGTGAGGACAATTGGGACGCTGTGGCACAGTACGTGGGATACGTTCTGCGGAGGAAGAAGAGGGACCTCGATGCGCTGCTGCATAGCGGGGCCCCCTCTGACGGGGACCAGGCGATACGGGCCGGGGCCATGGCGCCGGCTGCGGACTTGGCGGACCCAGACGTGGGTGAGTGAGAGTGGTCCTGATTGGGACGTGGCTCTGGGCCTTCCCGAAGTAATGCGGAAAGCGGTCCCGGGGAGGAATCTACCCAGAGGAGGACGGAATTTTTTAGTGGCAACACCACTCGACGCAGAAGACGACGGTCTCTGTAAGTGCGAAGGCATTTTCAACCCTACCTCACACGCCAAAAAAAAAAAAAGTGTATTGTTTTGCTTTGCGTAAGTTTGGTATGTGAGTTGTGTGTTTGTCCATGACATATTAATGCGACTTCGAACAAACTCATGAAGGTCATTAAGATCTTTCCTTTCCTGGGAACAACTTACGTCATCGTTGCTGGAAGTTGATTTTACTCCAAACTGCAAATCACCAGGTAATTTTAAGTCGGTGCCGAAGACTTTTTTTGTTACAGCTGATGCCGGCACTGTTCAGTGACCAGTGCCTATGTCTTCGCCACTGAAACTTTGCGACAACAACTGACACAAAGTCACACACAAATGCACATCAGAAAAAATGCGAGATAAAACTGGGGTTGAGCCCAAAAATTTTTTCGTTTTGTAGCCAACATGCAGACTATTTCGACCATCGCCACCCTCATTTCTTTGGGCAACTGACCACTCATCATTGAATTTAAGATGCATTAGGCGAACATCCACAATCGATTCTTTGTTTTCAGCCTTAAAGCAATTTTTGCTCTCCAAATTACATGGTCGTAGTGACAGAGCATCAGCGTTGCTGTGCTTGGCGGCTCTTCTGTGTTCAATGCTGAAGTCATAACTCTGAAGACGCTCCACCCAACGTGCAAGTTGCCCTTCAGGGCTTTTAAATTGCAATAGCCAATGTGGCATGATCGGTCCGCAGCCTAAAATGTTGGCCATACAAATACTCTTGATAATGTACTGTAGTACTGCCAGGGGCCTTGCAATATATATACGCAATGAAGTTGTGTACCAGTGCCAGCAATCCTTAGGCACGAATGATCCTGAATTTAGCTGTCTATGGGTTAAATTTAAAATCAGGGCATATCTTTTGCACTTCGGGTTTCTTTACAGAAGCCCAAATATGGAAAGGGATAAACCTATATACAGAACTTCGATGCGCTTTCCGACACTATATCGGAGATCCTCGAAAATTACCCGAACAGTGAAATCGTTATTGCTGGTGATTTCAATGTCCATAACTTATCGTGGCTCCGCCATTCGAGCCATACGACTCCAGAAGGCCAATATGTTGAGCTATTCGCAGCGCACAACCACCTTGCGCAATTAGTGAATGAACGAACACATATTCCGTGTGTTGACGGGCACCAACATAACACCCTCGACCTTTTTCTCACTTCACACCCTGACAAGTATTAAATGAACACTAGCGCACCTCTCGGAAATTCGGATCATTGCACCATTTCTGCCTCCTTTTCGTTTGCGGAACTTCTTAACGTTTCACGGCCAGCTACGAAACGTTTAAAATATATTTTTGAAAAGGCACGTTGGGCTGAGCTCAACGATTTCTTTCGGCATTTCAATTGGAAGCTCTGCTTCCTTGACAATGACGTCAATGCCATGGCAGAAATGGTTGAAAATACAATATTGCTCGGTATGAGAATTTTCATACCATGGAAGCAAATTTCGATTAATCCCAGACTGAAGTCATGGTTTAATCAGATGTGCAGACTTGCAGTCAGATCCAGAGAGGAAGCATTTTGTATCTGGCGGAATGACAAAAACGCGGATACTGATGCGATGCGCAAAAGGGCGAGATCTTCGTGTGCCAAAGTGCTAAGACGTGAAAAAGCTTTGTACGAGCAGCGTATTCGCACCAAAGTTCTTACTGCCCAACGGGGTCTTTCGTAAAAAGAGTGAAGGAAAATGCTAGTTCTTCAATTCCGGCTCTTTTGAAGGATGACCAAATATTCACTGACCCGGTTGAAAAAGCTAACCTCCTAGCTAAAATGTTTGCAGGTAATTCTGCCGGAAAGCAATCAACCACTGCCCGCACCCGAGCGTGTATCCGCAACTATGCCAAAGATATACTTTCGAGCTCGTGCAGTTAAAAGGGTTCTAACGAACCTCAACATAAACAAGCCTCCTGGGCCGGATAGAATTCCTGCACTGGTCCTGAAGCAGTGTTCTTCGAAGTTATCACGTCCTTTGGCAATCCTTTTTAGCACTCTGTACTATACAGGTCAATTCCCATCGTGCTGGAAGGTTGCAAATGTAACGCCGATCCCAAAAAAGGGTGAGGCAAGCAAACCTGAAAATTACCGCCCAATCGCAATCTGTTCCGCGATTTCCAAAGTGATGGAAACTATGGTGAACTTTCACCTAATGAAATATTTAGAGTCCAACAATTTACTGAACGACCGTCAATACGGCTTCCGTCGAGGGCGCTCTACGGGCGACTTACTAGCCTTCCTCTCGGAAAAATGGTGTGATTCTATTCACCAGTTCGGCGAAAGTAAAGTCGTGGCTCTGGATATTTCTAAAGCATTTGATAGAGTGTGGCATGGGGCACTTCTGTCCAAACTTATTGCTTTTGGTGTCGGTGATATCTTCTCTCGATTTATATCGAGTTTTCTCAGGGATCGCGCTATAAGAGTTGTTATAGACGGGATCTCATCTAATGAATATAAGATAAATTCAGGGGTACCGCAACGCTCCACTCTTTCTCCTACCCTATTTCTAGTCTTTCTAAATGAACTCCTATGTCAAACTTCCAACCCTATCCACTCTTTCGCAGATGACAGCAGCCTTTCTCACTCATATTCATTTAGTCGTAGACCCACATCGACTATGATCACTTCGCTGAGGCAGAATATGAGTGACTCATTGAATTGTGACCTCATGAAAATATCGCAATGGGGTCAGGCAAACAGGGTCGATTTCAACGCTCAAAAGATCCAATGCAGCATGCTTACACATCGACGCATGCCCGATGACGCTGCGTCATCTGTAATTATGGGCGGTATAAACATCGAGGAATCAGAAGCTCTTGATGTTCTTGGCAAGAAAATTCAGTGCGATGTTCGATGGACTGAGCACATTTTTCAGGTCTCAAAAGAAGCATTCAAGTGCCTCGGTTTTTTAAGACGGTGCAAGACATACTTCACCCCATCTGATCTCCTCACTATTTCTACCGCCTACATCCGACCGAAAATGGAATACAACTCTCATGTTTGGGCCGGTGCTTCAAAGACTATTTTGAAGTTACTCGACCGGGTCCAGGAGAGAGCGAAGAAACTCATAGGAGACAGTAGGGTAGCCAACTCTATTAACTCTCTTGAGCATCGTCGCAACGTGGGGTGCGTTTCGTTGTTCTATCGTTACTATAATGAGATGTGTTCTGATGAAATCAGGGAACTTGTTCCCGAAACCCGATCATTCACACGCACGACGCGTTCATCATTAAGAGCACATCCATTTGTGATCAACTTGGCAGCGAACCGCACTTCGCATTACAGGGAGAACTCATTTTTCGGCCGATTATCGCGTATGTGGAACAAACTCCCTGCCGAGGTCTTTCCTGTCACTTATGACGTGGGAAAATTCAAGTCAAATGTCCATTCACACTACTCCCTTTATCCTCCTTCCCATAACCTGATTTCCTAGTTCCAGCACAATGCATCGCATGTGTAGGGGTCATCCCCTGAGTGCTGGTCCAAGATAGAAAAAAAAGGAGCTCTTGTCACGTCACACAGTAATTTCATTCTGGCTTAGAAAGTAATTGGCTGTAGTACCATTCGTCCAGTACCATTCAGCACTTGTGAAATTACGCCTCCAATGCCATACGCGCTCGCATCACTGTCCAGCACAAATTTTTCTCCCGAAATCGGGTAGGCTGAAACTATCGACCCACATAGTAGTTTCTTAAGTGTTTGAAATGCTTTTTCCTGTGATTCGGTCACAATTTTTCTGTGATTCGCGACTTTTTTGTCAAATCATGCAGACTTGCGGCTATACTAGCAAAATTGGTCACAATATATTACAATATGTAATATATGCACAGGTCCAGAAAACTTCGGAATTCATGAAGATTTTGTGGTTGTGGCCAGTATTTTACTGCTCATAGTTTATCTTCATATGTTGAAATAACCTCTTTTGTAACGTGGTGGCCCAAGTATTTCTTTTCTTTCTGGAACAATGCACATTTCTTAACGCTGAGTTTTAGACCTGACGAAGATATTCGTTGCAATATTTCGTCTACGTTTTTCAAATATTGGTCAAAAGTCCTTCCCATTACAATTATATCGTCCAATGGAGTCCTTTCAGCACGTTTCATCAGTCGTTCAAATGTGGCCGGAGCATTGCAGAGACCAAATGGCATCCTTTTAAACTCCCATAAATCCTTTCTCGCACTAAACTCAGTTTTCTCTTCGTCTTCTTCTGCAATCTCTACCTGCCACTCTGAAGATCTAGTGTAGAAAACCAATTTCTTCCGGCTAGCGTATCCAATGCACCATCATGCGGGTAGAGCTTAGTAACATCGTTCAGCTTTCTGTAGTCAACACAGAATCTAGAGCTGCCGTCTTTCTTCACTAGCAGTACAGGTGAACTCCACGGACTTGAAGATGACTCTATTATGTTGCTACGTTCCATTTCATTTACAAGCTCCTTTACTTCATTACGCTTTGCCGAGAGAATGCGCCTAGGTGCCTGCTTGATTGGTTTTGCGTCGCCAGTGTTAATTTTATGTTTCACTATCACCGTTCTACCTTGGCTTTGATCTTTTAAAGCAAAAATACTGGCATGTCTTTTTAAAAGTGCTTTGGGTGATTCTTGTTAGGAGGTGCCAGTTCTGATACCCATTTTCCCACATAATCGTCCAATAGGCCACGTTCTTTTGCGGATAAATTGACTGGTGCTGGTTTTACTTCACAGTTTATTATGGCCTCTGCTGGAGTACATTGACCCACACAGGAATTTTGACTGATCACTGCTTCGTTCTTTGATAAATTTATTATCCTTATATAAACTTCTACGCCCCTGCAAGTTTTGATGACAGATTTTGCTGCTAGCACCTCGCTTAATTTTTGTAAGTTCTCCCACCCACAGACGGTTGTCCTCACGATCTCCTTCCACGTCTGTGGTGGCATCTTATACTTCCTGGAGGTAAAAAGGTTTTTTAACGTGTAACTGGTTGTATTCAACATCAAGGGGTATTTCTATATTGCGCGAAATCATTACCGGTTGTCCCATGTGTAAACTGATGCCGTCGTTTATCATAAAATCGGCTCCAATAATTACTTTGTCGACAATATCGGCTACAATAAACGCATGTTTTACGCTGAGATTGGCAATTGTAACCAGTACACAGTGGCAGGCTTTCCAATAGCTATGCGTAACCTTATATTACGCAAAGCTTCGTACTTTCCGCCTCCTTAATGTCATTGACTAAATTTCCCTCATTTTTCTCACTCTTCCACTGTTCGAATTTTGCCTACTTATGGTCTAGAGATGATTCTAGCTGTCTCCTGTGCTAGAGCAAAGGAAACGGCATTCGCAAAAGTAGATTTTTGGCGTTCGACCACCAGTTCCAGCCTAAATGATAAAAACACCTCGCATTTTTTCTGATGTTCATTATTGTGTCATTGTGTTGTCGGAAGGTTTAAGTGGCGAAGCCAAGTTACTGGTACCGGCTTCAGCTGTAACCAATCCACAGGCACATCAGAACGCTCCCCTTGGTCGATATTGTGTAGCACTGGCTAAGTAAAATAGTTACTAAAAATGGGTACTAAAACGAAGCTTCAAAATATAATACGTCTCCTTGATATCAGAGGCGCTTCAACACTGCGCCTCGCAACAAACGTGCAAAAAGTAGAGTGGTAAGATAGTGAAGCTTCACCTCCTGTTATTTCTTCCACTATTCCTTTCTTCTAGTTCCAGCACAGTACATCGCATGGTCTAGGCGTCATCTCCTGAGTGCTAGTCCAAGATAAAAAAATACAATGAAAAGCTCTCTCCTAGCCCTGCAATTTGCGTTTGACTACAATATTTCGTCAGAAATGTTTCTCGTAATCCAAAGGATATATCCTCAAATGCTACAAATGTACGAAGAAAGCGAAGAAAGCGAAGAAAGCGAAGAAAGCGACAAAACAAAATACAATCGTTTTATGGTGTTATATCAAATTCATCGATTGTTATTAAGAATTTTTAATTTCAATTCTTTTTTAATATTTTCAGAGGAGATAATTTTTCAAATTAATCACACAAAACTATAAGGTTGAAGTTGGTAAGATCGAAGAAAACTTGTCATGGATTGTGAAATAAATAATTAAGTTTTGGTTTTCTTCTATTATTTCGCACGAAAAGTTAAATGCGAACTGCGGTAGCCATTAATTAAGACTAGCTAACAGTCGACCGGGCGTTCGGTCAACATTAAAACGCATTGCACATTGAACATAAATTTATTATGGACTCCCTATTTGCACAAACAATAGATCTTCTTGGTCGCGGTGCTTCCTGGCCAAAAATTATAATAATAATAATATAGAATTTTTATTATATTTTGTTACTAGGACCGGAATGATCATAAAATCAATGCCCGTATGATCAAGGTGAAACAAAAACAAACTATAGAAAATCGATTTTTATCTGTGTATTCTCGTAGAAATGTTTTAGAACCTCAAAAGAAATCACCCTATTTTACCATTTGATCGAGAGAAAACAAATATGCAGTGAACTTATTTTATTATGTTGAACAATCAACCTTTATTAATACAATTCATTCTTATATACATACATACATACATATGTATATGGCAAATCACAATTTCGTTTGACCATTGCATTATTCGTAAGGAATACGCAAATTTTGAATAAATTATAACAAAACAATTAACCAATGATCCCGAAAATATGCAATAAGAAATTAATGTAAAAAATGTGAATGCAATACAATTTTAAATTAAACAACAGGTGACTTTAAGTATAGAAGACCGAGAAGAAAAATGTAGAGGTTGAAAATATGAACACCAATTACGGGACGAAAACCAAATACATAATGAAAATATTTCTTATTTTGTTGATGCAATTAGTTAAAATGAACACACATGTGATAGTTACATACTAAGAAACAAATTAAATCTATATACAGTAAAAATTCGATAATCCTAATAATTGATTGCAGACCCCAATCCGGAGTAGCGAATTATACGGATTACTACGCATGTATGTATTTATTAAAAATTATAATAATTCATAGCAAAATTCACGTTGTTTCTCAAACCACGAATATAATGATTGTTCAAACTCTTTATATTCACCATCTTTTAAAGTTTTACGCTTTTGCAATAGTTTTCGATTAGATGTCTTCGCAAACCTGAATGTAAAATATTTTTTTGTTAATACATATGTATTTAATTAAAAATCATGTAAAAAAATTAACTCACCTTTTGAAGCTATCACTTTTTTCTTATTTCTGAAATAGTGGAAGTACCAACCCCATATTTGTCAGCCAACACCCTTCCGCTCATACCTTTACTAAGTTCTTCAACAATTTTTACTTTATCTAAAATAGATAATGACTTGTCTGCTCTCTTCACTGAAGGCATCTTGCATCAATACTATACTAAAAACGCATGTGTAACGTTCCAAAACATACTCATATCACACTATTCTAACTGTATTTTTCAAAGCAAGCTGTGATTTGAATAAAAAAATAAATAAAAACGGGTGTTATTCAATCCGGACTATAGAGTTGCAATCAATCCGGATTATAGAATACGCAATGAGCTGCAAAATTCTGTCCGGATTACCGAATATTCCGAATTAGTGGGGTCCGGATTATCGAATTTACACTGTATATAAAAACAAGTGTACACTTTGATGTCACCACTAACTGCGAAAACGGGTCGACCGATTTCAACCAAAATTTCAGAGTACGGATTGGGTATTGTCTGTAGATGGTTTATGTGAAGTTTGCACGAAATCGCCCCAGTGGCATTTAGATGCCAGATATAGCATTTAGATTTTCTTATATATTCCCATACAAATATCGTCAAAATGCCCTCCATTTTCCATATTATGATTTTTTTTGGTTGTTGAAAAGTTAAAGAACCATGTATCGTAATGTTTTTTTATGACCATTCGATTTTTCACTTGCTATCCACCTGCATTGTAGTATATATGTAAAATCGCTTGTGTGTTTGTTAGTAACGCATGATCTTCGGAGCTGTAGGAGGTATCGAGCTGACATTTTCAACACAGGTTTGGGTCAAATCACATTAGGTTTTGAGGTGGACAGCAATGTTGCCATATGTGGAAAAAGCATTTATTTATTTTTAGGGGATTCTTTTGAAATTTTGCATACAAATTGGATCCCGTATCTGCATATACAAAAATTTCGTCAGTAAGTGCACAACAGTATTGCCAGATGCGGGAAATTTATCTAAATTATTTTGAATATCAAACCTATTTGCATAAAATTTAAAACGTAGGTAGATCCAGAGTCTAAAAGGACACGCAGAAAATGAAATTTTTTAAGAAATAGTACCTCGAGGGGACGTTTTGGGTAATATCTGCCTCTCCTAAGTTATCTGAACGATTTTTTTGAAATTTAAAACATGGATATATCTGAGTCGAACATAACTCATAGGATATACATAAAAAAATAGGACCAGAAGAACACGTAGGGGAAGTATATTATTCACCGAAACTATAAAACTATCTATATATAATTAAAACTTAAATGATGTTCGTTGGGTAAGCGCATCACGGCAGAACTGCTGGATCGATTTCGATAATTTTTTTTGGATATGTTTGAAATATTTTGAGGATGTGATAGGAATATTTTGAGTTGGGCGTGTGCGAAGCCGCGCGTAAATACTAGTTGTTTTATATAATTCTAGATTAACCCGGTGCGCTTCGCTACTCCACACCTAATGTTTATTTACCCATTTCACTTTATTTTTGGTTTTCTTATCAAAAATGTTTTTAATTTGATACCCAAAGCATGGAAATTGGTAAAAAATTGTTGTCCGCCATATTGTGTTTGCAGAGATATCATTATATAGGCAGCATATCCCTTGAAAAATCTCCTCAATTTCATACCCATAACATGGCGGAGTATAAAAATAGTAAAACATGTGCACCATTAGCACTATTTAAATGGAATAAAAGTACAATGGTACAATTTATTCCATATATTTTCGAATTTCGAAAAAGTAGGAAAACACAATCGAAATTTTTTCTAGAAGAAAAGATTACGATAAAAATCTTTGTTCTATGTGCAATATTTTTGGAGATACATATATGGTTGTAAATAGAATTACCAATATTATTATTCAGCAGTATTATACGAGTATGTAATTTTTATTCTATTTGTCTTTGTTTATACGATATTAGGTTATAGATTTTAACCTTTTTTACCCCTTAACATTAGTATATCCAAAAATAGTGGATCTAAAGATGGAAAGAGAAGTCTATGTACCGAATTTTAACCTTCTAGTTTAAGCCGTTTGGCCTGGGCGATGATTTAAAATAAAATTGGAAAACGAAAATTGAAATAAAACTGAAACAAAAAAAAAATTGTGAATATAAGCCATAATGAATTGGACTCGAGTGAACTGCTACTTTTTCTTTTCCATCCACCAACCTGTCTACCTATCCTAACCTAACTTTTCTAAAATATAGTTAATTTACGTTGATAGAAATAAATCAGTTGAAAATTTAAATAAAATATTTACTTACGTCTTAACGAGAACGGAAAAAGTATAATTTTGTAAAAAGAAACAACCAACAGAAGTGTCGAAAAAATTTCTCTATTATAATCAAGATAAAAATAAACGGAAAGAGAATTATTGTGATCGTATATTTTGGAATATTATCGAACGCGAAATCCCAATGAAGGAAGCTTTAAATTCTGTCTATGTCGGTTATATTAGTGGTGTTGTTTTAACCATAATCTGGTACATGTATGTTGGAAATGTAAAAGTGAATACTCTTTATTGGACAGCCTTTGTCGTTATAGGATTCGTAATATTGACTTTATCGTATAGCAAGGAAGTAAGGTATGGGGTTTTAAATTTGTGTGTTACATTTTTGTAGAATAAAACAATTTTATGTCACCAGATTAATTTTCTGGTGCTTCATTGAATCGTCTAACAATATGGTGTGAAGGGGGCATAATTTGTGACCAGCCTTCCTTCAATGATTTTTGACTAAGTCTCGTGTAGATGCCAAGTTTACACATGGCTTTAGTGTTTTCAGACTGCGTATCGTTTTTCCTATTCCTGAGTTTTATCAAGTTACTTATGTGCTTATTTCCAAGTTTAATTACAGCTAACGTTGGGACTGCGCATATAATGGCTACATGCACATAAGCCGTTTATTGCATGAACTCTTTCTCCTCTAGTGCCGCCTTTGCCGCGATCGCCGCCGTGATTTCCCGCACTGTGAATTGAGTGTCTGTGGTCGGGTCTGTCGAACGATTACAACTGTATTCTAAAATGCAAGCTCACCAATAACAGGGGAGGGCACTAGTACAGAGTGTGGAATAAGAGCGAATTTCGACTTTCCTATATGAACTTCAAAATTCGAAAACTCATATTTTTAACTCTAACGGTGTAGAACGAAGTTTATCGGTGGTCAAACATATCTCTTAAAAGTCGTCTATTAGCTAGCATCACCTCTTCAACGCTTATGATAGCTGTCGACGATGGAGCAACTAATAATTTATATCAGATGCCAAGATCTTTCAACTTCTAGCAACTTCAAGCCTCTGAAAACTAGGCTCAGGTTAAGGTTACAAGATACTGCCTTAAAAATATACCCGTTGCTGTTCAGAGTATTGATTAGACTTGACTGGTTTCGGCGAAATGTTGCATCTAGAGTCCTCTATGGGAATACACCCCAGCAAAAACAAATGGAAGTTAACGGCTTCCGAAAATGATGCTCAACGGAAAAACGATCTATAAATATTTTAAATAATATTTAAAGTTTCAGTTTAAATCGAGTTTGAAAGAGAACCCTAGAAAACTGAAAACCAAGAAAAAAGAAAAATTAATTACTCAATTATGGATGAGAACCGAACTTTGCAATTTTCAATTCTCAGTTTCAATTTGCCATCCGTGATATCATATTCGCTAACTGGTAACTCAACTGAGGTAAAAATTGTCATTCGTAATCGAGCCGTAAATCAAAAAATTTGCGATCACCCTTAGATTCGGAATTATGCGCATCTTTTTTATATGAATTTTACTATTTTCATACCTCCAAGGAAGCAACAAAGCTCACTAAGAATAAAATTTTTGGACACTGCTACCGATGCACTGAATGGCCGCCAAAAAGATAACATCCCCCACGGAAAAACCCATATAAAATTCATTGGAAATGGTTTACATTTCCACTATTTTTTCATCACAATATTAAGATCTTATGCACATCTTTGCAAGTAGTTTTTTTGCTGATACCGGCATCTTATTTTGCCCAAGCATCATAATGGGTTAATTGCATGTAATAGTGCCTAATTTGATGGCCAGGTATTTCTACACCAAACTGATGGCCCCTTATATGTTGTGTATGTTGTGACGGTAATTTGTTTCTGCTGGTTAAAAGCTTCCAGCATATAATCCTCTGCAGACAACAACGTATGGATCTCAACGATTTGGTACCTTCTCTATATATCGCTAGAAATACTAAGGTTCTTTCCAATCATCTCTATCTGAGATTTATCTCTGTGGTGGGACGTATGGCTACATCAAAAATTCAAATACCAATTAATGATTAAAGCCCTTATGACACTACCTTTTTTCTGTACTGATCAAATTTTGAAGAATAGTGCAAATATATTGTAATGGGAAAATTAATCAAGTACAAAGAGTACAATCATATTAAGATAAATGCAAAAGCGTCAAATCGTAAACTAGTGTTATCGATAAAAAATTCAAAAATAAAATAAAAATAAGTCCAAAAAAATGTACATAAAAAGTTTCAACTTAAAATTGACGTGTCGAAATAAAATCTTTTATATGTTGACAACTTCGCGGTTTATGGTCAATGTCTGCGATTTGGAGCTTAGTTTTTGACCATATATTTTTCTTTAGAGTTTTTTTTAATGAAAATAAGAAGGCAAAACTTGAAAATGTAAATATTATATTGTATTTGTTTCTCTCTGACTGTTGATGTCCCTTTCTATAAATTTTATATTAATTAATGAAAAATAAATGTAGTGTCATACTGGGTTAATTGTATTACCATAAACTATATATGTATATTCTGTGGTATTTCGTTGATGTGCTTACACCTTTACTTAGACAAATCTAATCAATTTGATATCCATTGTGATTCTTAAAATTTTTTGTTAAGATTGTACATTAGAAGATCTTTTTCTCTCAAGTTTTTCATTCATTATATCAGTAATCCTGTAATGTACATTGTGCTATTTTAACAGATGCACCGCTACAGTTGCGATCCCCAATTTATGTAGTGCCAATGGTCGTTCGGCGATTATAGCGTTAGCATTTTTTCTAGCCGCTACAGGACCTACAGTCAATATCTTTTATAACATTGACGTAATGGTAACAAGTCTGAGTTGTGGTCAATTGCAATTAAAGCAGGCTTTAGGCGATATGCTAGATACGCTCAAGAAACCACTTGTTGCGATAAAAGAGTCCATACACACAGCTATACAAGAGCTTAAGACTGTCCTAATGAAAGTACAAGGCGTTTTATTAAGAATTAAAGAATTAATTATGATAATTCGTAAGTTTTGATATTAAATCTTGCGACTGCCTCATGGATTTTAAAAATAAATTTCAGTCGCTGGTATTAAACACGCTTTTAATTGGCTGCAGAATATAGTAAAAATGTGTAATACTGAACTCGGAACACCCTTCGAACGTTGCATGGACATTTCAAGAAGTGCTATGAATGATTGTGTTAATAAAATGGGTCCCATCAAGGGCTTGTGTCACTTGACTCATGCCTTTTCAATGCTTTGCTATACTTCCAAAGTTGTGGATGCTATTTGTGTTTTAGTTGACTTCATTGATGACACAATAATTGCAACTGTTATGACAAGTTAGTGTGTGGCTGACGATGAAGTTACGATTTCTTTTAATAATATTTATTTATGGAATTTCAGAACTAGACGAATTTGTAAATGAAATAATGAATTTATTTGATGTTTCTATTTCCTTTGAACATGATTTTTATTTCCAAACAACCTCTTCCAAACAATTAGAACAAGTAAAAATGGATATAATGGCTGATTTCCATAGAAAACTGAAAACTTTTGCATTCATTTTTGGCTGGCTGGATTTAATGACTGTCGTTTTAGTGATCCTAATAGTAATCAAGTAAGATAACTAAGTATATATATAGACTATATGATTCTAATTTTAAAATTGTGCTTTTTCCCGAAAAAATATGTCAAATGTATTATTACATACTTTATGATATTCTCATAAAGTGTTTTTTACAAAAGTAAACTCAATAACTGAGGAGCAAAGCATATCAATATAGTACTATTTCGCTAATGCTTACTCAGCTCATCAGTGGATTTTTCCTAATTTCTGAATACAAACCCAAGATTTAAATGTTTAAAATTCAACTAATCAATCGAGAATTGATGTTGAATACCAAACACAAAACCAAAAATTTATAAACAAAAACATAACAATCCATCAGTTTACTTTTTTTCTTATAATACATACATATTTCTATTTTAGGATTTTTTTTTTCATCTACACTTGGCTTGTCATCGGCCAGCATAACCAATGTATTTCGAATCAAATGAACAATTAAAAAATTAAACAAAAGAATATTAAAATCTTACACCGTGCAATTTCATTTGGTGCTAATATCAAAATAGTCAGTAGATCTTTAATCAAATTCTTGAAACAGCTGTAGAAATTCCATTTGTTTATACAAGAACATCCAAAAAATAGCTGAGGACAACGAAATTCTCGTATAGAAACAAAATTATTTTTTGAGAATTCTTGTACATGGTGGCGCAGAATGAGCTATATGGTTTAAATGGGTGATAACTTTTTTATTTATGCGATTATTAGAATTTTTTTTTTTTAAATACAGTATATTATTGGGAAATATTTTGCAGTTAGCTTTGAAAAATGATGTGTAAATGATGTCTATTTTCTGCTTCGCACATACGTGCTCTTTTTAGCATATTTTTCATAACTTTTCGCAAAATTTCCGGGTTGTAATGGCCATGATTTCATTTCGAATGTTGGTTTTTAGTTGGAGTATGGTTCTTGGTTTGTACACTCTTTCTTCAAATATCCCCAAAGAAAACTGTCAGGAGCTGTTAAATCTGGTGAACCAGTGGAGGCCAGATAAAATCGCTTGTGCGCGAAATAATGCGTTCGCCGAATATGTCCCTTAACAAAGCCATTGAGCCACCTGCAGTATGTGCTGTGTTCGATCGTGTAATGATTCATAATTAATTCCCCAAGTCTTTTTCACAAAATGCTGAAAAAAAAACAAAGAAAAAATAATAATTAAAAAAGTTATAAAGAATTCAAACCATATAGCTCATTCTGTGCCACCCTGTATAAACATATGAAAAAAAAAACAAAAAAAACTTTGAACCGAAGAAAACCGGTTTCGCACCGAAAAGAAATTGAAAACCCAAACGTAACTCGAAACGATAAAAATTGAAGAACGAAACCGAAATCCAGAACAAATTAAATTGCGGGGTTCGAAGGTGTGGTTAATACACATAGTAAAAAAAATATGGGATTTGGTTTACCTTGCGGCGATCCCGCTAAATTTAACCCATTC
The DNA here is from genome assembly GCA_963924685.1 of Dexiosoma caninum. Lineage (NCBI taxonomy): Eukaryota > Metazoa > Arthropoda > Insecta > Diptera > Tachinidae > Dexiosoma > Dexiosoma caninum. Next base: position 61,392,963 of record OZ004729.1, read on the forward strand.
AAAGAGGTTAAGAGCTGATAATATAAAATTTATTTTAAAAAAATTTTTATTTGTGAAATCTACCCAACCGAAGTTAGTACGTTATACTTTACCTTTTTCTACTGACATTAACATACCGACGCACTGTGGGGTCAAAAGCCCTTTTTAGCGGATTAATTCATATCTCTACAACTGCAATAGTGAGGCTCACAAAATTTTATGCGAGTAGCTCTTAAAACACACAGAAAGTTCCAACAAAATCTTGGAAGTAGAGGAGTAGGCGTAAAGGTAACCCCCATAAAAAAAACTATTATTTTTTCTATATCTGCTGAACCACAATAGTGAGCCAAACTAAATTTGATGTGGGAAACTCTTAGAACAAACTGCATGTTCCAGCAAAATCTTGGTGGCATAGGAGGGGAAGACGGGTACCGCCAATCAAAGTAATTATTAGTTAATTAATAAACACGCACGCTCCTGCTGAATTGCCTGCCATTGAATGACTTCGAGTACAGATTATATAAATATCGATTTTGCATCAGTTATTTTTTAATACCTTTAAAATTCATCAAAACAAGTAGTTTTCAAGTAAAAATAGATGTAGTTTTATTAAAAAACCAACTTTTTGTTGGTAAACCCAGCACGTGAGCGGCGCAACGGTGCGCAGCATAAATTTTTCTAAAATAACGACCGTGTACAGGAGAGGGCGAGGAAACTCATTGGAGACGGTAGTATAGCCAACTCTATTGACTGTCTGGAACATCGCCGCAACGTGGGGTGCGCTTCGTATTTCTATCGTTACTGCAATGGGATGTGTTGTAATGAAATCAGGGAACTTGTTCCCGAAACCCAGTCATACATGCGCACATCGAGTACATCATTAAGAGCGCAAAAAAACTCGAATTTCGAAAATTGGGATAACATCACTAACTTCCTTTTTGTTCTGTTAGTTTTCTTACTACGCTCGAGGTAGTTTTTCTTTTAAAATTATGTTTATTTATGTTTGTTTGGTGCTAATACCAACATCGTCAGTTGACCTTTACCCAAATACTTAAAACAAGCTAAGAAATTCCAAATGTTTATAAAAAAAGAACTCTGAACGAATTACGAAATATAAAGGGTGGTCGAACTAAAACGCACGATGTTAATTGTAAATAAAATAAAAAGTTTTCAGATAATTATCTTAATATTTTCAATATTTTTATTTTTAATGACTCTGAGACATAATTGAGGTTCAATGTCCTTAATGTGAAGAATTATCTCATCTTATTGACGTACACTTATGGGTTTAAATATCCCCAAATAAAAAAATTAAATAATTTTAAATCAAATTATAACATTTTTGTTCTAAAAGGAACATTTTTAAAGAAGCTATTTGGTTTGTTTTGTTTGCATATTTCGTAATTGTCAAATATTTTTTGGGAATTCTTGTATAAACATGTCAAATTTCTTAGTTTTTTTTAAGAGTTTGGTTAAGGGTCTACTGAAGATTTTGGTATTTGCACCATATGAAATGCCTCATATAGACCAACTAAACCATATAACAAACAGAGATAAATAATCGTACAAATATATAATTTTAAAAGGAAAACGACCTCGAGCTTAATAAGAAAACTAACGGAGTAAATTATAAAAAGGTCAACTTAAATGGGATACATATGTGGCGGGAAGTTAAAAATAATAAAATCATTTCGCTTTCATTTAGAGCAATTTATTTTCGTTTGAAATATATCCATAACCCTGGTTATCAAAATTATTACATTACCAATGACTTTGTGGAAATTGATGAGAGGAGAAAGGAATTGCAGTTAGAAAATGTTTTACCTTTAACGTTTCCTGAACGCTTAAAGTACCGTAAGGTATTTATTTATCAGGTTTAATTATATCAGTTGTTGTATGACGGTAATTTGTTTTAGCTTACTGATTGCCGACTTACTAAACACGAATGGATGGGTGTTGCGCGTTCTAGTGTCTTTCTATTTATATCCAGTATTCAATTATTTTGTATTTGTTTTGCGGATTATTGTCTATATTGGATTTTGGCTATGATTTCATTTTATGGTCTTAAGGAATTGGGGCAAGAAGGTATGTGTTCCAATTGGTATTATAGTAGAAACTCGATTCTTGCTCCCACTGAAAACCGTGATCAAGCAAATTTTGAGGTTGTTCCAAGTACCGAACTTTTTCATACAATTAAATTAAAAAGCGTATTTTTAGCACAACTCTTATTTTGTTTGTTTCATAACTTCGTGAGGGTGGCGATGGCTGAAGTAGTCTGCATAAACGGAAAAAAATCCTTGGTTTGTCCAAGTTTAGTTAGTTTCAGACTAAGTCATAAAAACATCTCACATTTTGCCTGATGTGCATTAGTGGGCTTTGTGTCAGCGAAGGCATAGTCACTGGTCACTGAACAGCGCTGGCTTCAGCAGTAACAAATCCACAGGTACATCAGACCCTCCTTCGACGGTATTGTGTAGCACCAGCGAAGTAAAATAATTAATTACTAAAAATTGCTACTAAAACAAATCTTCAGACATGAATACGCGTCTCCTTGACATCAGATGCACTGGAACCCTGCTATAAACAAAAAAAGTGCAAAAAGCAGAGTTGTAAGATAGTGAAGCTTCACCTCCTATCATTTGTCGCACTATTCTCGAGTGCTAGTCCAAGATAAAAAAAGTTTGATCCCGAATCCGTTCCCCAAGAAAGCAGCAGACCACCTACAACTGTAACGTGGTCACGTCAGCCTCGACGTGGAGTATGTAATCTCCCGCGACCAACAGTGTCCGCTGAACGTACGTCCTGAAATAACCCATCGTAACACCCACCGTAAGGTGGTGCAGACGGGTACCACGCCTAGCCAGACTGTCCACGATAACATTACCAGGTACGTCCACGTGCCCCTCACCCAGATAAGCTCCAGGTTAGTAGTCATATTTTAAGTAGAAAAAACTGAAATTTAGTATGACAATTCTTTCTGCGTAAGGACTGTAAAATTCTTCTTTGCCATTTTGCAATCAAATCAAGACAATTTAACTGACATAATTCTATTCAATTCATATGTTTCATAATACAGCGGTACTTTCCCGAACTTTTTTCAATACAAAACTTGAAATGCACAGAAGCATTGTGTAATTGGATAATCGAACACACTAAATATCTGATGCTGATAGCGTCTAGTTAGCGTATTGGCCGTGCAACCAGAAGGATCCGGCTTCGATTCTCAGCCGGTCGTTAAAAAAGTTTTTTTAGAGTTTTCTGTGCTACAGCGCAATCCTTCGTCGATATTTGTGCAATAAAATTTCAGCGAATAATGCGTCAGAATTAATATCAGAGAGACCCCGCAACTTTGCTTTATAATTCACACGCAACTGCAAAATTGTTCAAGACTATTCTCTACACTATGCTTATCTCTATCTAGTGCCAGTGCAATGTAGAATATTTCCCCTTAGCACTGGTTCAAGATAACAGAAACGTATGTGAACAGAAAATTTGCAAGTATTGTGGTGAAAATGTTGGAATGTTGCAAGTACTTAGTATGCAATGCGAAAAATTTGCGTGTCGCAAGAATCGTGGTGTGCAATTAGCAAATATGCGCAAGAATCGAGGTTCTACTGTATTTATATTACGACGAAGGTATCCAAGTAACATGTGGTATTGCTGACATGCAGACTACCGATATTTTCATAACAAAATTTATCTATGCATGTCTCTATACTTTTTTATTTTTAATAGTACCGCCTTACATAACGGTTAAAATAGAAGGAGGCGGTTTTGTGGGCGAAATATTTCGGGGCATTGTGCACTCTTTCGAGCCGATTTCACAAAATTTTACCATCGACCCAAAAACATGCTTGCCAAATCCAAGAGAACCAAATTTTCTAAACTACTACATTATTACAATGATTGTGCAAATGGCATGGATATTTTTATTTTGTCAACCTTATGGGCTGCGTCTACGTCACGTAATCATGAGATTATATTATCCAGAAGTGGCACATAAAAGAGCTGCATGGCTGCACAATAAAATTCTGTTGTTGAGAAGTGAGTTTCATTTATTTAGACACAACAATTCAACAGAATTGGAACATTAAACATATTTTAAGTGTCTTATTTTAAGCTTGCTCGCCGTAGGGCCCGGTTATTGTTTAGTAAAAGTTCCACTGCAGATGACTCGACCTGGTTTAGAGCTCGATCAGAGCAGTAAGTTGAAGTTTGAAAGTGCTGTGGAAATTATTTCTAAAATAATTTTATTTTAAGATTTTGGATTTTTCGTTTTATCTTCGGTCGAAGATACCAGTTGAAATGCATACTATGTGGCATACCTATAGATAAGTAAATTACACTTTTTTAGTTAATATTTATATGTATCGTACATATATACAATGTGTATTTCATTATTTTTCTTTTGTAGTAATGAAGCCGTGAAGTGTGAATCTTTGGCTTGTTTGGGTATTTATTGCAGGAATTGTTTCCGGGAATCCTTCGATATGTGCTGCCTTTGTAATAGACCTGTGGAATATGGGGATTTCAGTGATTTGTCAGAGGTCGAGTAAGATTCTGTTTTTATATTAGGAAGTGAATTTCAGTTTAATGCCAATTTCCATTTTCTATTGAATCAGAGATTCTTCGGATGATCCAGATGGTGTTCATGTTGGTGAGACTAAAGAATACTGTGTTTAATATTTACACATGCGTTTATATTGTCTTAAAATAATATTTTACAAGTATTATGAATAATATACACAATTGAAGTACATATATGTATGTTTACATGTAGCCATATGTATCCTGTAGGAAATGTCAATAGTGGAACAGTACTGTTGCGCCATTGACATTGCTACGAGTACTACTGACTTACTATTCCGCAGGCAATGTAATTTTCTATAGACCTTTAACATGTAAGTGTCCTTGAGAAAGCACTAGAGATTTACTATAGACATTGAGGCTACTGACTAGGTACTTCTTTCGGGTACATATGTACAATGGTGCGACATTGGAACTACTGACCCACTATTCCCTTTACAGTGTTCTGCGCTATAGACATCTAACATGTGCGTGTCATTGAGAACGCACTGGTACTATACGTTCTACTGACTAGGTACTCCACTTGGGGACATAGAGACAATGAAACCAGAGATTCACTAGTACTAGTTAATATTTAAAACTCCTTCGGGAAACATTTTCTGGGTTTCTAGATTTGCGAACTTTTAAATAATGGGATTCCGTCGATGATTATATCCATTTTAATTTCTTTCTATTTTTTTTAACTTTCTTCTATTTTCCTTAGCTGAGTTTTTATATTTATGTGGCGGGGAAAACTTTTCTCATTGATACTTGTTCCTTTTTGCTCAACAAAACTGTTGCTGAAAGCGTTACCTCCACATCTTCCGTCTGTAGTGAATCCAGCAGCTTCATCAAAAAAATTTCGAAACAAGCTGTTTCAAAGTACCATTTTTTAAATTTTTCCTTCAAAGTCAATTTTGTACAAGACAAAATCTTCGAAAAACTGCGCTGAATATCTAAAGATTAAACTTTCACTAAAATTTATTTCATCATTCTCACTATTTCTATTCTATACAAAACTAGCTATACCCGGTGTGCTTCGCTACCCCACACAAGCTTATCTAATCTCGCCCACTTTAGTATAGATATTGTTACGGTAAGCCATCGATTTCAAATGTGAATACTTTCATTGTTATATTAACGAAAAAATAAAAAAGGTAAAAAACGCAGTTTTGCTGAAAAGTACCCGTTTCACTTTATTTCAGGTTATCTTCTCAACCATTTTTTTCATTTGGTACCCATATCATTGAAGTGAGTAAAAAATAGTCGTCCGCCATATTGTGCTTTCAGAGACATCATTATATTTTATGGTCCCTTCAAAAATCCCTTTTAATTTGATACCCATATAATGGCGATATTTAAAGTTACTAAAAAATGTGCATCATTGAAATTTAAATGGGCTAGAAGTACAAAGGTACAATTTTACTCCATATATTTTGGAATTTCCAAAAAGTAAGATCGCACACTCGAAATTTTTTCTAGGAGAAAAGATTACAGAATAAACCTTAGTTCTATGCCCAATGCTTTGGGAAGTATATGGTTGTTTTCATTGTACCCATATATGTATATGGAAAGAGTGCGAAGCACGTGTCCGCTTATTTTCCAGCAGCATTTATGTGCTTTCATAATTTTTATTCTATTTGTCTTAGTTTCTGAGATATTATATTATCCCTTTTTACCTTTTCTTACACTCTTATCATTAGAATATCCAAAAATTCCTTCTTAGTAGATCTAAACATGGAAAGCGGTGTCTACATACCGAATTTCAATCGATGATTGGTTGGGCGGTTTTTTTTTTAACTTGGACCTGCAGTCAGGAGATAACCTCTACACATGCGGTGCATTATGGTGGAACTACATGAAAGGGATAGTTGGAGAAATGATAGGAGTTGAAGCTTCACTATCTGGAAAAATTTCGTACGTTGATTAAACATTATTTTTTGCGTAAAACCGTATTACATATTGGAACTTCGTTTTTAGTAGCCATTCTTAGTCATTACTTTACTTCGCCGGTGCTACACATGCCTTTCCCCGCAATTAAAAAACATTTTTAGCGGAAGTTTTCATTTGAAAAAAGAATTTTGGAAATCGGTTTATTAATTTTTTAAAGTCGAACACTCTCAAATTTCGACAATAATGGACCTTTTCCATATGCAAAATTAATTTTCAAAATTGGTCCACAAATAGCGAAGTTATTTGATTATGAATTTTTGGGGCGTGTACTTTGCTTTCCGCCGCCAAAAAAAAAAAATTGTGCACCTTTTCCATATGCAAAAATAGTTTTGAAAACTGCCGAAAGTATTTGATAATCGATTGTTGGGGTGGGTTTATGCCTTCCCCGAATTTTCAAAAAAAAAATTTTTGTGGACCTTTTTCATATGAAAAATAATTTTGAAAATTGGTTCAGAAATGGCGTAGTTATTTGATTATCAATGTTTGGGGCGGGTATTATGCCTTCGCCCGGTTTGTCGACCATGTCAGCCATTTATGCGACAAAAGGAGATACCCCAGGCTTCATTTTCTTTTCAATATTCACACATATTGTAATAAAGTCTTTGCTCAATAATTTTTTTTTCTTAATAAATAATTTAATTGAATTCACATTTCTTTTCCTTGACTTTGTTTTGCTATCGAACCAGAGCGATTGTAAAATCGAAAAAATTGTGAAATTTTTTCAATTAAAACCGCATATTAATTCTGCAATTTTCGTGATGGGTTGAAGTGTATTATCCAGCAAAAAATTTTAGAAAAGTAATCGAGTTTGGAATTAAGAATTTTTGGTTGAATCACTTCCCAGCTGTATTAGCAACTTAAAGATTATAACAAATCGTGAGAATAAAATAATCGATTCTTGAGAAGTTATTACTTTTTTGTTGTGTCAAATCGTTATTTTTTTCGCAGGAAGTTCTTATAACTAAATTTAGTATTCTGAACCAAATTCGAGTTGCAGACATAATTTCGAGCTTAATCGAGATAGTTTAATTTTATGTGTAGAAATGAACAAATTTTTGTCGTTGTACCTGGACCAGAAACCACATTTATTATTTTCTTTGTGCCAATTTATCGTTTTTCTTACGACAGCTGTGACCGCCTACATATTAACATCTTTTTTTTTACAACTGTTACAATCAAAATTAAGAAATAAATTTACATAATTTTCTTCTCTATTGTACTGGACTTTTGTTTCCACCATTTACTATGATCAATTCTTTCCTCAATAATGAATCATTAAATTCTGCCGACCACTTATTCAACCTAAAAGCGATCTAATTTTAAGTATTTACCAATCAAATTTATTAAAATTTAATAAAAGTTAAAAGACAACAGATAAAAAACATCAAACGAAAAGATTTTGTGTTGAATTTGCATTTGAACAAAAAGAAATCTTTCGAATTTGAAAGATAAAAGGGTTCTGAACAATGAAGCAGAAGGGTTCTTCAGTATAGAAAGAATTTTTCTTTATAAAATATTCCTTTAGTTAAAGACTCATTAATATACGTGCCGTTGTTACACCTTTATGACAATCATAAATTTCCACTTCTAATTGTACAATAATAATAAAAAACAGCCATTCTCATAATGGTGTAATAAATGACAAGATAGAGAAATCCTCATGTAACGAATAGAACGTAGTTAGAGACCACCTTAATTTTGGGATTCTGTTGCGAGAACAAATTAAATAATGTTTGTCAATAGGAAAATTTATTACAGACAAATATTATGATTCTCTTTTGTTATTCTAAATTAATAAAGAATCAAAAGATTCAAGGTATTATTTTTAGTTTGAAGTGGGAATGAATGAAGGTAAAAATATTTAAGCGAATGTCACCTAAGCTCGTGTTAAGTTGATAATAATCCCTACCTACCAAGTGGTTATTATTGCATGTTAGCAGTCATCATTCAATATATCTCCTATTTCTTTTAATGACACCTTCGTACAGTGGTGTTTAATGAAAATATTTGTGTAAACTTCTGTACCAGAGCAGTAGTTCTTGTAGAATATTCAGGATACGTGAAATTTTCTTGGGAACAGGCCGCCACAGAAATGTTTCTTAATAAACTTTGGTGCCGTTTTAGTAGTAATTTTTAACCATTTCTTACTTTCACACGAATATACATATGCATATTTTCTTTTATTTTTCATCATAACAGTGAAAAAAATTGCAATCATTTGAAATGTCATTTATTTAGTGAAGTTTGCCATTTACAAATATTGATCGTTTGACAACCGAAGAACACGTAAAAATAGTTAAATCTTATTGTACAAATGTGGTTCAAACGTGGCCACTTTTCGTGCATTACAAGGTGATTATAGTCGACATAATCGACCTACTGTGCAAATAATTGGCAAAATTATAAAGAAATTTGAATGATGGAACGCTTCAATTCCATATCGTCATATAAAACGTAAAACCATGTACATAACTAAATTTTTTTAGATTTTGCAGGAGAGGGGAAAAACGTTATATAAATAATAGTTAAGAAAGTTACCGGAAAAACAGTTTTTTTAAAACTTGCACAAAATTAACAGAATCACTAATTTATAGTAAAATAAAAATATAAAATATATGTGCATCATCGCAATGTGCGCACATCCGAAAATATCGTTACTGCTAGCGAAATGGTGACGGAACAGTTATGATGAATTCGGAGTGCTATGACCGTTTGATAACCGACTTTTTTGGCTTGCAATTGACGATTATGAACTGGACTATATGTGGTTGCAACAAGACGGTGATACGTGCTACAAACACGGCTGATTTTGACTTTATTGTATTAGAAGTTTCCAGAATGCGTAATTTCACATTTTGTCGACGTTAACTGATCATGAAATTTGAAACTCTTAGTTTTTCTTGTAGGGCTACGTCATAAACCGTATCCACGCTTATAATCCCCTAACGTTGGGGCATTTGAAAACAAATATTCGTCATGTTATCGCAGACATGCCGCGCAAAATGTGCGAAATAACCGATTTTAATGAAATTTAGACCATGGTATGATCAGAAGGGCCATAGGGGGAAATTTCTACCTCTCCAAAACAACCTAGACGATTTTGATGATCTTTAAAACTTGGATGTAATTGAGTTTAAAAGACACATTGGACACATATTTTTCAAAACTAGGACCACGAGGAAAATGGGACAATTTCCGCACCTCCGAGGCCATCTAATCGATTGTAATGAAATTTAAATTTATCTATGTTTTTGCGTCTAGAAGGACACATATGCTACATATGTATATATGTTTTAAATAGGACCAGGAGGTGACGTAGGGGTAAGTTATGCCTCTACGAAACTGTATAACCGATGGAGATAATAACGGAAAATTGGATAACCCAGTACATATGTAAAAGCCCAGAACCGTTACTTCTTTCGTGAGAAAAATAAAAATCGTTCTTCAATGTTCAAAAGTACAAAAATTATTGAATTAATATATCTTATAACTGTAGAACGGCTGGACCGATTTTCATACATCTTAGCACAGATATATAACTTTGTCCAATTTAAATATATAATCTATATTGGGAGATGACACGCCCATACAAAATAATTATTTAATTATATTTATATCTCAAAAACTGTAATAGTAAGATTCTCTAAATTTCGTCCAGATTGCTTAAAAGCCAGTTTCCGTGTGTCTTTGTGTCAGTTGTTGTCGCAAGGTTTCAGTGGCGAAGGCATAGTCACTGGTCACTGAACAGTAACGGCTTCAGCTGTAACCAATCCCCAGCCACATCAGAACGCCCTCCTTCGTCGGTATTGTGTAGCACCGGCGAAGTAAAATAACTACTAAAAATGGCTACTAAAAAAACGAAGCTTCAGAATTTAATACGTCTCCTTGACATCAGAGACGCTACAACACCGCAATAAAAAATAACTGCAAAAAGCAGTGTTGTTGGAAGTGAAGCTTCACCTCCTATCATTTCTCCTACTATTCCCTTCCTCTAGTTCCAGCACAATGCATCGCATGTGTAGGAGTCTTGAGTGCTGGTCCAAGATAAAAAAAAATCATTGGTCAAAAAGTAGCGGTATCTTCCACATAAAGTAAATATTGATTGTTGTATATCTTGAGAACGGTTAAAGCTAATGTTTTTAAATTTGGGCTGAACGACTTGATGCAATGCAAATCATCGAGCAAACAGTTAGCGGAATCGGATAAGTGAGCAAGGTACCTCTCAGTTAATATTGTTTTTTGTATATCTTGAGAACGGTTAAAGCTAAAGTTTCTCATTTTAGTCTGAATGTCTTGATAGTCAATTGTTTTTTCTTCGAAAACTTTCATTATATCTACCCAGCTGAAATTCTGAGTATATAATTGGAAAAATATGAAAACTGGCAATTTTTATCAGGGGACTAGGCTGACTTTTTTTTTGGCATGTGGCACTACCGTTTGATATACGGGTGCGCACTCTTCATAGACACAGAGACCTTAAATTGTGTATACTTCAATAAAGACAATTAAGCCGAATGCATCCGCGACTGATATACTTAATTTTTGTACTTTTTTATTAATTTTTATTACTTTCATAAAATCATGAATTAAGTTCAGGTAATCTGTGACATGACATTCATTGACTGTTAGGCGGCACGAAGTTCGCCGGGTGAGCCCTGGCTTATGGAAATTAAAATTAAGAAAATTGCGCAGAAAATACATAATTTCAGAAAAGGTAAGGACTATTGTCCTGTTTTCAGTTTGTTTTTATAAAGTGGGGTTCTTAGATTGCTTACATTCAAAGTTATAAGAGCTTTACATACTAAACTGTTACGCCAATATTGAGTTGGGTCCTCTAGTTTTATATAAAAATGAATTATGAGTTATATGTATTACATAGTGAAAATTAATAAAAACAATAGTAACAATATAGTTGTTGTTAAACATAAAAATATATAATAAATATTTATGATATTTTTCATACTGTATGGGAATATCATAGGGTATGTAATAATAAATTTCACATATAGTTTATAAGGGAAAAAGCACAATTAGAATCATATACATATAATAAATATTTAAAAACAAATAAATGAGGATTTCCAACAGTGGGCTATGCTGTATTTAAAGCGTCCTAGGTTTGGTAATTGAAAGAGTCATAATCAGTATCACTATTAAAGTTGGGTGGTAATTCCCAACAATATTTCAATTTGTCAGATGCAGCTTGAAATCAAAACTTGAAAGTTTTTCCAACATTTTTTCAACACCAAGATGATCGCTTTTATCGTGATAATCTTCAACTACTCTCCATCGTAATGCTTCTGGAACAACCCACAAATTTTTCTCATTGTGTTTTTGATATAATCTGCCTTTTTCTAAATAGTAGTACTTTAATAATAATTCACCTTTATTCTGAACTTTCCTCATAATTTCTTTAATTGAACCATCTTGAATTTGTATTACAGATAACCAGTCGTTATTATGAAGATAATCTTTCCCCATTTTTAGAGTTGCAACATCTATGTTCCCAGCTACTATTAAAGTATCAACATGTACCATGAACTGAATTTTTCTTTGTTCCAATATCAACTCAAAATCTTGCATGGGGGTATTAATTTTGAGTCTGCACGTTGACTAGAGAACCAAAACAGACCTGGGTTCTACCCCAGTTTCAGACTAAAATTATAAAAAAAAACAACTCGCATTTTTCTGATGTGCATTAGTGTGCCTTTGTATGCCAGTTGTTGTCGGAAGGTTTTAGTGGCGAAGGCATAGTCACTGGTCACTGAACAATACCGGCTTCAGCTGATAGTAATCCAAAATCACATCAGAACGTCCTCCTTTGTCCGTATTGTGTAGCACCGGCGAAGTAAAATAATAATAAAAATGGCTACTGAACCGAAGCTTCAACACTGCTATAAACAAAGAACGTGCAAAAGCAGTGCTGTAAAATATTTAATTAAGATTCACCTCCTGTCGTTTCTCCTACTATCCTTTTCCTATAGTTCCAGCACAATACATCACATGTGTAGGCGTCATGCCTGAGTGCTGGTCCGAGATAAAAAAAAAAATAAAAAAAAGGTGCATCTGTATGAATCTCGTGCTTTGCTTCTTATTGAAATGCTGTCATTACTGGTAGCGATGATAATTTTCTTAAATATTTAAAAACAAATAAATGAGGATGTGTCTGAAAGGGCATTCGAAATTAATATCAAAAGCAGGAATAACTCATTTGTTTACAGTGTGTCATAATTGTAGCTGCATTCATAAGAACAATTTAAAAGGCAAAATCATTATTCGAAAAAAATTATGTTTTCCTGATGATGCTAACCAAAGGTTAGCGAAATATCAAAGAAAAATATTATTAAAAAATTAAAAATTTTATAAAAATAAGAATTTATTGCATACAATTAAAATAGAAGGTCAAATAAAAAGGTGAATTAATAGGAAAAATTATTTTTAAAACAGTAGTAAAGTTGGTTCTCTAGGAATTAATTTGGTTTAACCCTTTTAAAAATTTTATAAAAATATCGTCGGCGATTTCCTTCGAGATATTCTGCGACGTGTTATATAATTTACCGCGGCTGGTCGGCTAATTTTACTGACCATTCCAATTCAGATATGTTTCCGGTTTCTCTCAAAGAGAAAAGTTTTTAAGTCTATGTGAAGACGATGTACAGTCAGAGACTAAAATTTAAATAATTTCACTTTGGAAAAAAGTAAATATCTCGTAGCTCGAGTGACCGGAACCTGCGCTCAACAGCTCTTATAGTTCCGGAGATCATGCGTTACTAACAAACGATTTCATATATGTATACCCAGTGAAATTTTTGTTACATACATCTTCGATTTGAGACCAATGACAATGTAAGCAAGACCCATCCAATGTCTGTATACAATTTCTATTTACATTTACACAGCGATGGCCTAGGCTGTAAGATTTATCCAACACAATATACATTGTAAGCGAAGGTTGGATGGGTCCAACACAATATACATTGTAAGCGAATGTTGGATGTGTCCAACCATTATGGTGAATTCGGAGTGCAATAATATGTATCTGAATGCCATTGATCTTGGAATGAATTGTAACTATTGCATAATTAAATTAGGAACTTAATTTTTTTCAATATTTTGTAATTTCGGAATTTTGTTTCAAACGTTCACTTTCTATTTTCTTTAGTCTTCTTAAATTTCTTTTACTAAATCCTAAATCATTTTATTCTTTACAACAAATAAAAATACAAAACATACATACATATGTATATAAATTAACACATAAATAAAAATAAAACATTCACTTACCTTTTTTAATTATTTTTATTTAATAATTTATAACAATATTACCACAAAAAATGCCGCTAACATTTCACTTTTAAAAACACTTATGAACTTGATACAAATTTTACTTTGGAATAATAATAAAAATTAAAAAGAATGAATAACGGAAAAATTACTTCAGAAAAAAGAACAAAATTCATAATTAAAACGAAATGACAATATGATACATTACAAAGCCATCCAAATCAGATGGTAATGCGATGCAAAATTTTTATTTGTGTTTGTTTTGATCTTCATTTCTAATAAACATTTAACTTTACAATTGGAAGGGAAAAAGACAAATCCGAATCAGATGCGAGTTGTAAGGGCTTAACTATTTTCGTTTTATTTTCCCTATTGACATAATATTATACAATCGGATGACTTTCAGTTTGTAATGAGTAACCGGACTGCTGGGTATATATGTATGTACGTATATAGATACGTAAAGTTAAGAAAAAACTCTACATACACCCCATTATTTAGTTTTTTAAGGTATTCGCAAGTAACTTTATTAAAATGTTAGCTTCATTATTTGGAGTAGCAAATAGTAGGTTTATTTATAAAACATAAAGCTAATTCAAAAGCATAACAACAACAAAAAAACTGAAGCAATAAAAATTTATAGGAAAAAATTTTACATACAGCCTTAAAAAGTGAATACATAAATACATTTTTTAATATTTAGTAGGCCTACCATGGACTCTAATTACTGCCTGAGTTAATGCAGTTTTTAGGCTTTCGCGACTTCTGGTGTGATGTTTTCGCACCATTTTTTCAAAAACATCCCAAATCTGCTCGATTGGGTTAAGGGTCTGGTGACTTCGGTGTGAATTCGGCTGTCGTGGCGCATGATATAGAAACCAGTTTCGAACAATATACAGTATGCATGGGATCGTTGTATTCCTGCGAAATGCATTGATTTCCCAGACCAAAGCATTTTACAGATTACTTCAGATTTAGTTTCAATATGGTCTTATAATGATATCTGTCCATAATACCTTCAATAAAAACCAACGTCTAAGAATATTTTTTTTTATCTTGGACCAGCACTCAGGAGATGACCCCTACGAATGCGGTGCATTGTCCTGGAACTAGAGGAAAGTGAGAGTAGGAGAAATGATAGGAGGTCAAGCTTCACTATCTTACAACACTGCTTTTTGCACGTTATTTGTATTTAAAGCAGTGTTCTAGCGTCTCTGATGTCAACGAGACGTATTAAAGTTAATCGCTAAATTACGAACTGATTATTGCATTCCTTCTCTATTTGTCATTTTGAAAATTAAAACGTCACTTAAATGCTTGCAATGTTTGTAAAATAAAGTAAATAAAAAAATCTAGCCTGGTTTTTTCCTTTTTTTCCTCTTCCTTTTTCTATTCATGTATGTAGACTTTTTCCCCCCTGATATTTGTCTTTATCGCCAATAGTTGGTAAATTATTAATATTTTGCACCTTTTTTATCTTCAAATATTCTTAACTATTAATATATCAAACACTAAGATCAAAATGTTGTCTGATATCATCCATCACTAATTCTCTAGAAGTTCAAAATAGTGGAATTTTTTCCTTAACTGTATATAGAAATACCTTTATTCTAATAAAAATTAAGTTTCACATTATTGTGATAAATTAACTATGAACTTAAACACGATTAAGTATTCATTCATTAATTTGTAAAAATTGTACTTGAAATAGAAATCAGATTCAACATTGTACGGCGGAAACTATGGTTAGCCTTTCAATGAAGGAAAAAATAACTATAAACTGTTATTCAATGCCATCCGGTGGATGGCTGATAACACAAAAATTTTAAACAGAATGTCAGTTAAGAAGTTGTAATTCAAATTTCGTTCTAACCTTTACCAAAAACAAAGCTTTGAGCTTTTGGGAATATGTGGATTCTGGCCTGCACTAAAACAGAAAAGGCAAAAAACTTCGTCAATAAAGTATGTGTATAGTAATGGGCATTTCTCGTATTCATTTCTTAAATTTTGCCGGGTTAAAGAGATGATATTAATGACTTTACAACTGCCTCTCTGTTAAGACAAAGATTATTGATGACGTGTGAATTCTAAAGAAATATTGACATTGTGAGTAGTTCAAAATGATCAGAGTAATAAGCTTTATTTGTCTAGAAGAAGAAGTTCCATTTGAAAAGAATGAAGGTTTCAATTGCAATTACTGGATTTGATTCAAATCAATTAATATATGAATTGAAGTAAAAAAAATTTATTCAACCGCTTATATTGAAATCATAAAATCAATTTACAATTTTGAATGTAATCATCAAATTAGGGATCATTAACGCGAAATCAAGTGAATGCAATCTTTTACAGCTCTGCATGAATATCAACAAAGCCTTATATTGTGTAGAGTCATAAAATACTATTAAATATGATGTTTGTGGTGGTTTTGCGGTACTCCGATTCAATGCCTGTAAATTACTTTTTTTGGATTGGCTCTGGTTCTCGAGATTTACCGTTATATAGAAAAAATCGGAGGTTGCACCACGTAATTTGAAGTAACTCGAGAACTAGCTGTTCGATAGAACTAAGAAGAGCACGAAAGGATCGAGAATAAAATAATCTTTAAATTATGTTATTAAAATTTTTTTGCAAATCCTTAGGAGATATTCAGAATGTTTTGAGAAAAAAAAAACATTTGTTTAAGAAAATTTAAAAAAATTTCTTTTACAAAGTTTATTAAAAATGTAAAATAAACAAAATCTGAAATGTTGTTATTAATTTAGTACTCGCATATGTTACAAATAAAATGGGCCATATTTCATTCAAATCCATTCATAAATTAAAATTTTATTCACAATGAACTAGTACCAACTATAATATAATATATAAATTATAATATAAGTATAAATTATACTTTCGCTTTAAAAGGCATATAATGCTCATTATTATTTTTCACAAACACTACTGCATTGAACAAAAATAGTACTTGTGTTTGCGTGGGCAAATAAATGCTTCATCTAACCATTCTTCAAATTCTCATAAATTTTTCTAATGTTTATTTTTCATTTCAAATATCTTTTTTCCTATTGTTATCTGCATAATTTTGTGTTAATTTTCCCAAAAATTCTTTTCGTTTTGTTTTAAATAAACATTTTTTTTAACACTAATTTATATGTATGCAAGTACGCGCATATTATTGAAAAAAAATTTTAATTGTATTCTTGGTGCATTCAAAATTTGATGCACTTTTCGATTTGATGAGTGAAGTTGTTCTGTTGTTGTTTTAAAACGTATAATCGGTACCTTTGTATCTTAAAATGTTGTTTCTAAAGTTCCAAAAGTTTCATGCCGGATAGAAAACAAAGCAAGACACATAGGAGGACAATCTGAAAAGTACTTTTCAATTAAAGAAATCTTGGCAATGATTTTTATAGTCGTATTTTTAAATTGAAATTGAGGAATTTCAATGTTTGTAAATAACATTGCTACGAGAATAAATATTGGATTTATAATATTTATTATTGTGCTCAACTCCTATTAAGTTTAAGATAGAAAACAGATACGTAATCAAAATAGCTTGTAAGGTTCATCACACAGGTGTACATTTAGTCGTTGCCTAGCTCAACACTTTTGATTTTTAAAAATCGCGGGATTCGCAATTTTGATCTTCGGAATTCGGGGATGTCGTCTGACAAGTCATATTATATATATTCCCGTCATTCCCATAAATAGCATATGGCTTTAAAAGCTGGTTGCTGTAATCGCTTTATATTTTTTTTTTTTTTTTTATCTAGGACCAGCACTCAGGAGATGACTCCTACACATGCGAAGCATTGTGCTGGGAACTATAGGAAAGGGATAGTATGAGAAACGACAGGAGGTGAAGCTTAATTAATTATTTTGCAGCTCTGCTTTCGCACGTTCTTTTGTTTTTATACTCGTAGCAGTGCTGAAGCTTCGGTTTAGTAGCTATTTTTATTATTATTTTACTTCGCCGGTGCTACACAATACCGACGAAGGAGGGCGTTCTGATGTGATTGTGGATTGCTATCAGCTGAAGCCGGTATTGTTCAGTGACCAGTGACTATGCCTTCGCCACTGAAACCTTCCGACAACAACTCACACACAAAGACACACTAATGCACATCAGAAAAATGCGAGATGTTTATTTTTATTTAAAAATTTTTTTTTTTTGTCTGAAACTGGGGTTGAACCCAGGTCTGTTTTTTGGTTGTGTAGTCAACGTGCAGACTACCATCCATCGTGCCATCGCCACCCTCTATATTAGGATGAAGTAACTGATTGGGCTTACGCACCCGATCCTGGTTCTGGGGCTGTCAGGCATTCTTTTGTGGATTTTTTCAGAGGGGAAGATTTCATCCATCCTTCTAATTCCTGTGACATTGTCATTGTCACGCCATTCAGGGTACTTCGTTGTAACTAATTCCTTGGTTCACGACGTCATACGATATCAAGTTGTCGTTTAATTACATTCGAACAAAATTTAAAATGTTGTTTGTA
Organism: Dexiosoma caninum; assembly: GCA_963924685.1. Classification (NCBI taxonomy): domain Eukaryota; kingdom Metazoa; phylum Arthropoda; class Insecta; order Diptera; family Tachinidae; genus Dexiosoma; species Dexiosoma caninum. The sequence continues at coordinate 61,411,248 of OZ004729.1, forward strand.
CTCGTAGATTTCTTGTTCACGAGGAGCACTATTTATATTTCGGGAATGGCATGAGGGTGGCGAAGGTCGAAGTAGTCTGCACGTTGACTACAAAACAAACAAATTTTTGCTGGGTTCAACCCCAGTTTTAGACTCATAAAACATCTCGCATTTTTTCTGATGTGCATTTATGTGTCTCTGTGTCAGTTGTTGTCGGAAGGTTTCAGTGTCGAAGGCATAGTCACTGGTCACTCAACAGTAACTACTTCAGCTGTAACCAATCGGTTGTTGTTCCACAAAACATCGATGCAGTGCGTGAACTTATAATGCAAGATCGTCATGTTACATATTGTGAGATAGAGGCATCCTCGCACATTAGTTCCACTTCAATACATGCGACCTTCACGAAATTCGTCGGTGATCGAACTACGACCACGATTGAATTCACTATACCAGCGATATATAAAGAACTGAGTACATCGACACATTCTTGTTGAGATAATCGGCTTCGAAAGTTGTGAATAAGAATCCAACGAAAACATTCTCTTAAAATTTCCATTTTTTGGTTAAATTGACAGTAAACAAAACAAATAGCACTTGCACATCAAAACGTTATGAATTGACATTAGTGTACCCAGCTCCCGAAATATATATAGTACCCCTCGTACATTCTAACTTTACTTGATTCTTTTCCGAAGTCTAACGAAGGACCACAACTTCGGCATGGGGTGGTCGGGGAAGCCCTCAACTTGAATCCTTAAGTATCAGTTGGACTCATAGTGGTTTTTGGTTTAAAACCAAAATCGGTGGGAGATCGCACATGGCATTATATATAGCAGGATTAGATAGAATGTTTTTGGTAATTTAGTTTGAACATGCTTTTACAATATTGTTGGCTATATTTCCTTAAATTAAAACGATTTCGATATAGGTGCTGTTGCTATTCTACAGAACAATTATTGACCGATAAACATAAAGCTAGAACTCGAGTTTGAAGAAGTGTCAATATCACTTGTTTGGGAGCACCGTCAGATTAGGCCACATTAGCAGGTACTGATGCAAATCTAAAACACAATTTGCCCAGTGTATACCTAGCCGAAGCTGGAATACAGTGCAAGAAAGGGATCATTCCTGGCCACACCCAATTGCGTGGCAGTCAAAACTGTTCAGCCTTGCTCACAGCTGTGCGTCCCCCAGGACCAGCCATATTGATTTGAACTTTTTTTTTATCACAGTTGAAAATTAAGGCATTCGATGAGAAGCTATTTAAGCAAGTTGGCCACAACAGACTATCAATACCGCCCCATACATTAGGGTGGGGCGATTAGTATGGAAGGAAAAAATCTTAATGGGCGCTTCGCGTTTCTGATTCTTGGGATTGTACTAAGCAAAAAAGTCCACTACACCGTACGTCTACGGTGAAAATCGAGCTGGCGTATTTTGACTTGATCAGACTTTTGTCACGTTTTTTTTGGTTATTTTGGTCTATAACAGCCAAACCATTGAGATTTTCGATCCAATACTAACACAAAAATTTTAGCCAAGGCAATAGTTAAGAACTCTCTAGTACATCGCAAAAGCATTGGAACGCTCCTTCAGGCAGTTTTGGACTTGTGAAAGTGCAAATTTTTCGTGAAAATATTGATAAATTACCATTTTCAGTTGTTCATAGCGCAAAATCATAAAAATGTTCTATTTCTTACTTTTTGCACTTTTTTATCCAAAAATATAATGTTTTTTTACAGTAAACTAACAAAAATGCATCAAATGAACTGAAAACAATAGAAGAATAAAAAATAAGAAATAAAATAAATATAATAAATAAAAAAATAGAATAAAAAGTAAGAAATAGAACATTTTTATGATTTTGCACTATGAACAACTGAAAATGGTAATTTATCAATTATCCTACCATACATACATGCAAATTTGATTGCTGCTTGAATCTGTATTAAAAAACCATTATTCAAGAATACGAGTATCTTCCTTAATTCATAACTGATTGAGAAAAACTAACATCAATGAATATTCGAATAAAAGATGTAGCAAATTTTAAAGGTAATTTTCATCTTACCTCCGGTATATTAAAAAAATAACGAACGGTCTGTGTATTGAACACATTCCTACACATGACAACTACAGACATTTTGACAAATGTTAAAAATGTACAACAAATTGATGAATAAAAAACCAAATATATACAATTTAATCCATAAGATTATAAAAACAACATGCAGCGATGGAGGAAATTCCAGGAAAAATTCTGTGGAAAAATAATTGACAAGACATTTAAATACACGTTTCTCTAGCAATCAATAGCCTTGTAGCAGAAAATTTTATTGGCTACAAAGAAAACTCACTTAGAATAAACAAAACTCAACATTACTAATAACACTTAACTACAACAATGTCCATACACAAAAAGAACTTGTTAAATATTCAATATTAAAAACTTTCCCAGAGCGCGTATAAACTTCCAACACCACGAAAATGTTAAAAATGAGAAGAAACATCTCCAAACTTCTCAATATCTTTCCTTATGTGTGGAGAAATAATAACAACTTGGGAGAAGGGTTGGTAACAACTATAATAAATCTTTAAAAAAATATAATTAAAATTAATTATCTAATTACAGTTATACCTCGATTTACGCGATAGATACGTTCCTGAAAAAATCGTTTAAATCGAAAATCGGGAAATAATTCCATTAAAACACATTTTTACGTTCTTCTTTTTATTTTTTTTCCTGGACCAACACATAGGAGATGACCCGTACACATGCGAGAGCATTGTGCTGGAATTAGAGGAAAGGGATAGTTAGAGAATGGCAGGAGCTGAATGGTTAACCATAGCTATATTGAAATTTAATTTGTTATTGCCTTTTAGATAAGGGGTGGGTTTTTACTTATTTGGGTTTTGAAAATTGAAAAAAAAAACATAAAATTTGCAAAAGTGACGGAAATATTTATTTGGGCCGATAAATGAATGCCTAATAATGACTTTTTAAATATTATTTCATGTAAATGAGACCTCCAATTTTGGCACACTTTTTCCAGCATTTGGACTTTCAGCATTTTAACAATTCAAAAAAAATCCTGTAATTTTTAAATTCCTCAGTTTACACAAAAACCAAAAAAATCGTGTAAAAGTGAAATCGTGCAAACATAGTGTCGTGTAAATCGAGGGATATATGTATATTTAATTACAAAATGTTTGTTGTACCAAACACATGATCACATAATTGGAATGAATAACTTCATTCCATCAAAACATATTTCGGTTAAACCCTGAATTTAAAATCGTGGTTCAATCGTGGAACTTGCAGGAGTGCACTCTGATCCAGATAGGAAGTATTCAGTATCTGTCGCATGAATAATCACACGGAAGTGCAATAAGACTCGAACATGATATTTACAAGCAGCGTCTTCTTTCTTATTTGACTTCATTCGTTAAAAGAGTAAGGAATAGTTCTACTCCTTAAATTTCGGCACTACAAAAGAATAACCAAATATTCACTGATCAAATTTATCATGGTAACTTTCTAACTAGACTATTAGCAAGAAATTCTCACGTGTTGGATTGCAATCAACCATTGCCCGTACCTGACAGAGTATGGGTGCCAATGACAATGATAGCTTTTCGAGTGCGTTCTGTTAAAAGGGACCTCAATACTAACAAATCTCCTGGCATGGAGTCCCAGCACACTTGCAGCAGTGCTCTTTTACGCTCCTCAACCATCCGCAGCACATTGTAGTGGCTAGTAATACAGGAAATGACCGCCCAATCGTAATGTTTACAGCACTCTGCAGAGTTATAGAGTATGGTGAATTTGGAAAAGTGGCGTCGAACTGACCATGCACCATGCGATAGCTGATGAAGGTATCACGTTGACTAAGTCCGACAAAGTCATAAAAACACTTCACATTTTCCTGCTGTGTCTTATTACAAAGACGCAATAAGTTAGTAGTTGTGGGAAAGTTTCAGTGGCGAAGGCATAGTCATTGGTCACTGAACAGTACCGGACTCAGCTGATAGCAATTCACATGGACATCTGGACGCCCTCCTTCGTCGGTATTGCGTAGCACCGGCGAAGTAAAATAATTACTAAAAATGTTTAGTAGCCAAGCATCAAAATTTAATACGTCTCCTTGACATCAGAGGAGCTTCACCACTGCTCTAAAACAAAAAAACGTGCAAAAGCAGAGATGAAAGATAGTGAAGCTACACCTGTCATTTCTCTAACTATCCTTTCCTCTAGTTCCAGCACAATGCATTGCATGTGTAGGGCATATCTCCTGAGTGCTAGTTCAAGATAAAAAAAACATGTTCTTGGTCATCTCCAGGTGTAGTAAATCCCCGGAAAGTACTTTTTTTTTTGTGAATAGGCGTGAATGGAACAGAGTTACAACAAAAGATACGTACACCATTCCGAACATAGATGGACTAATATCAAGGTATCCTCCACTTTTTTTTATTTCCAAAGTGGATTTGACGGATGCTTTCTGGCAGATTGCCTTTACTATCCCTAATCGTCCATTAATCAATCTAAGAGAACGCCGTTTGCAGTGTGCAATGCACCACAAACAATGTGCAAATTTGTAGATCTAATGATTCCTTATCATTTTAAGTCTAATGTACTTGTGTACATAGACGACTTAATAATTAGTATATCGAAGGAAACATCTAATATATTTACAAGAGGTTGCTATACAATTACGTAAAGCTAATCTGACAATTAACATAAAAGTAGTTTTGTTATACGCCGAGTACAGTATTTAATATATATTGGTGAGGGATACATGAAAGCGGATGCGGGAAAAGTAAAAGCTATTTCCAGCACGTATTTATGTCCGTCAATTCCTTGCCATGACTGCCGTTGATGTTGCTTGGTGTCACTCTACACATCCCTTGAATTATGTCGAGTTTGTGAGAGATTGTACTATACGAGTTCTTATAGGGTCTCAGCAAATGAGTTCAGAATAAATTTAAGGTTCCGCAATATTCCGTACTTTCTTCTGGTCTATTTTAAATTTTTCTTAACGACGTTATTTGTCGAACTTTAAACACTAGCTATTCTTTTGCGGCATCATTTGCCATTAATATTCCTACCCTGCATGGTAGTTATTAGTGCCATGAGGTAGAATATGAATCACTCTATGGTATGACGGCCTAATACCACGATTGTCCTAGCACCGAGTAAATTTTGTGTAATGCACCAAAGCTCTTATGATCTAAGAAAGCAAACGTCCTGCTTCATAATTAGGAACCACGAAACCCTCTTGCTGAGGGGACAAGAGCTGCCTAATCTCCGATGCTAATAATATTTGATATGTGTTTCAATCTAGTTCTGCTTTTGTGTTAATCAGCATTTTGTTCTGTTGAATAGTAACAGCACCTAGATCGGAATCGATTCAATTCAAAGACACCATTTTCGAAGGTGCTCAAGCGGCGCAGAGAAACCCTGCGGCGGCCGTACAGGAACGGTCAGGCGACTCTTCTTTGGGTGCCGGCGCACTGCGATATTAAGGGTAACAGAATGGCTGACATGCTTACTCGTGAGGGGACTGCTTTATCCCACCCACATATTGCAGATGCCAATACGTGAGAGAAGGCAGAATACAGGATTTAGAGGGATAAGTTCATTTTGTGTTTTTATTAATGAGATTTGCAGAATCTTTTGATAACAATATTTTACAGTTTACAATTTACGAAAATTTTGTACTCTGGTTGGTTGGTTCGACTGACACGCCCCGACAAAGGGGTCAATTAGCACATGCTGCCGTTTTGATTGCAGGAAAAACTCACGAAACCCAAAAAAAAGACAGCAGCTGTAGTAGTCAGCACCTCGTACGGATATTATATCCAGCCGGCCAGGTCCAGCAACTGCACCGCGCCGGTGAGAATTATGTCGCCCGCGAAGCTCGAAGGTCTCTGCGTCCTTTGTCTGTCACTGTGGGAACTATAACTCTATGATTATTAATCTGCTAATGACTCGTCATATAATTGACAGAGAGAGTCATAGATATGACTATTCCTATACCTCTTCGTGGTGCTCGCTTTAATGATCGTACTGGGCGATGAGAATTACACTATCGTTCTCACAAATATTAAATGTATACCGTAGTCCTTTGACTTACAAAATACGAATGTGAACCTAAGGTCAATAAACATGAATAGGGAAGGTGATGTATTGCCGTGAACTTCCTTCGAGTTCGTAGATGATTTGTTATGTTGACTGTTTACTGCAGATCCATTGTGAGTATAGTAATACAATTTTTATCTTGTCTATTGCCACGGGCAGTAAGCGAGCCGCAGAGCTCCTTGTAAGTACTTCGTTGTGCTCCACCCTAAAAAGTACTTGGATTGCAACCTATATGTAGCTAGTCAATCACTAGTTGACTTTCCACGTGCTCATGGGGCGATGGTGTACGTCAGAATTCACCCGGTGTTAACCACACTGTCAAGTTACACCTTTTAAAAAGTTTGGACGCAAAATAAACCTGCTTGGGTAGACGCAAAATAAACAAGCTTGGCCTATTTTTCTGTTGAAAACTGTCCACTTTAGAATATGTTCTAGAAATGCCTATAAGATTTCATTAACTACTCTTGCTAATCCTCTGAAGGTTTAAAGTTAATGATGTTATAATTTCATATGAACTCTGCTTGTGGTAACAATAACTACGTTTAATCAACACGTACCCTGGGGGCAACTCGGCTAACTTGTAATGAATTTTGATCTAACTTTTTAGGTTATTTTTAATCCACATATTTTAACATTGCGATGTACTAAGACGTAGTCAATTGTCTGTAGTGGTTTTTTAGAGAGTTTTAATTTTCTGACATTACCCCAGCAAAAATTTATTGAAATTTAAAGCTTTTAGTGCTTAATTAAATAATAAAGTCAAATGATTTATACATATTTAGAAATGCGATGGCTGTTTGATAACTCGGCGACTTTATGCATTTCTCTCGCAGTAACTTTAAATGCAACGCTGCTGCCGTCTACCACCATTTATTAATAGACTAATGTAAAATTTTGAGCAAGCTGCATCATTTAGTTTGTATTTGTGCTTACAAGCAGACAAGCTCCTGAATTTTAACAAAAATGGAAAAACTTCGAATAAATATTATTTTTTGCGTAAACAGCCATCACTGAAACCAAGAAAAGATTTCATAAATACAATGTGAACTACGCACCATTCATTTCAATAGTTAGTGGTTTACTGAGTTCCGCTGTGCTCGTACCAGCACAAGTGACGCCGTACGTTCAGGTCTCCCAAAAGAGGCCAGAAATCGTCGATAAAATTCATGGAATAGTATTGGACGACCGGAAAATGTAAATACGTGACGTGGCTGAGACTGTGAGCATCTCAACTGAGCGAGTACATCACATTTTACATGGATATTTGGACATGAAAAATGACCAAGCGCTCGCGTTTATAGGCAGTATGGCAGAAAGACATATTCTCCAGATTTAGAACCTCCCAAGATGAAGAAATACTTGGGTGGTAAGAAATTTTGAGTCGAATGAAGACTTCATAACCGAAATATACGCCTATTTTGAGGTGCTTGAGAAAACTTATTATTTGGAATGAATAAAAAAAGGGGAAAAACGCTGAACTAATTGTATTGATCTAAAAGGAGATTATATTGAAAAAAAACGCTTATTTGCCGAAAAAAAATTTTTTTATTCAAATATTCACGAAGTTATTAAACAGCATTCGTATATAAACAAGATGGCTATAAGATGGATATAAACAGGGTGGCGATGGCACGATGGATGGTAGTCTGCACGTTGACTACACAACCAAAAAACAGACCTGTGTTCAACCCCATTTTGAGACAAAAAAATTTTAAAATAAAAATAAACATCTCGCATTTTTTTGATGTGCATTAGTGTGTCTTTGTGTGTTAGTTGTTGTCGGAAGGTTTCAGTGGCGAAGGCATAGTCACTGGTCACTGAACAATACCGACTTCAGATGATAGTAATCCACAATCACATGAGAACGCCCTCCTTCGTCGGTATTGTGTAGCACCGGCGAAGTAAAATAATAATAAAAATGGCTACTAATCCGAAGCTTCAACACTGCTATAAAACCAAAGAACGTGCAAAAACGAGAACGAGCTGTAAAATAATTAATTAAGCTTCACCTCCTGTCATTTCTCTAACTATCCGTTTCCTATTTTCCAGCACAATGCATCGCATGTGTAGGGGCACAATGCATCGCATGTGTAGGGGTCATCTCCTGAGTGCTGGTCAGATAAACAACTGAAAAGTGGGAAAATATGGAAATGATTGCGGGAATTTTGAAAATAAATTGAAAATCTTAATAGAAATTTAATTTTATTCTTAAAAAATTGTCAATTACTAATGCTTTGTGTTTCAGTAATTGCAGTTCTCATAGAAAATAGGAAAAATGGCAATGCTTCTTTTTTCTTTATTTTCACATTTTTTCTTGTCGATTTTGAAAACTTTAAAAAAATATATAAAATTCGTTATTAAAACTGATTTTTTTGCAAATTTTTGAAAACAGAACTTAAGAAACAACAGAATTCTTTACCATTTGAATTTTTTTTATGCAAGTGCTCTCAAATTAAAAATTTTACCTTGTAATTTTGCAACGAATTGAAAACGAAACATTTTTCCGTTTCGCGTTTTCTGCAGAAGGCAAAAACGTTTTCATTTTCACTTTCGCGTTTGTGGCATACCAGATTTACGAGTTTTGTAGAATAAAATCACTTTCATTGTAATTTTCTGGACGTTCTTCCTAATAACTTCCTGAGAAGTGGATAATATACAGTTATTGATATTTCGGAAGTAGATCAAAAGTAGTCCCTAAGTAATGAATTCTAATATTTTTCACTGGGCTGTTTATAGCAGTATAAATGCTTAAAAAATGCATTACTGTGCGTTTGTCCTTTCGTATACATAAAGTAAAGCTTCTAACCTGCCCATCGCGAACAGAAATCATGCATTACAAAAGCGCACCTTCAAGTGATTCCATTATGTTGTCTCCCATACAAAAATGTTTCCAGGGAAGCACTAATTACCAACTTAATGATTATGACAAGGCGTGAGACTACAATAATCAATTCTTGAGAAGTTATTACTTTTTTATTGTGTGAAATGGTTCTTGTAACTAAATTTAGTATTCTGAACCAAGTTAGAATTGCAGACATAATTTTCAAGCTTAATTCGAGATAGTTTACTATTATGTGTAAATATTTATATATTTTTAAATACTAGTAAATATTTTACTTAATTCAATAAAATAATGCTATTAACGTATTTCGAATGAATGTTATTTCAAATTAAATATTCCAACAGTTCTAAAAATATAAAACTGTAAGGTATAATATTTTTTGTTAACTTAAATTATAATAAAATAATATGTATTTCTTGGAATTGGTTATAATATATTTATGTTATGTAATTTAGAAAATTATATACTGTTTTTCTAAATAACAATATATTTTGAAAATGTTTTCAGACATTCTAATACAAATAAAAAACCAGTCCAATTAATACTACTGATTTTTACAATTTTGTGTAATGTATTTAGTAATCGAGTAGTTAAATTTGGCAACCACAAAAGAGTCATTATGTGGCAATTAGTTTTCATGGTAATGTCGAATTTTTTCCCAGCTTGTAGTTACACCATAAAAGTGAATTATAACTCAATTATATTTGTATTCGACTACCAATTTGCCCGCAGGGTAGTTTGAAGTGTGATGCGTTGATTTTTCATTCAATTTCTTTTGTATTTTTTATTGTCATTAACAATAATTTATATGATAATTGTACAATTATACAAATATTAACAATCTCGGTTTGAAAATAATAAGAAATCAATTATATTTTTATTATGAATAGTCGTCGTAAATGCTTTTGGAATAATAATGATGAATATATGTACATAGATATTTAATAATTATTATCGATTGTGGGAGTTCACCAGCGAGCAAGATATTTAATAAAATGGTGGCAGCTTCATTTGCTGGTCTTGAAAACAATTTTAAAGCAGAGTACACAGTATAGAACATGAGCGACACTCAAAAATTCATCAGTCAACATTCAATTGGAAAAATTGTTGTGGGCACACTATCGCGCAAGTGATAATTAAAGCAAATCTGTCACTCATGTTCGATAGTGTGCACTGGAGTTGTACCGCTCAGTTCTTGAGCTGGCTCAATTAAATGATTCAATAAACTGAGCAAAGTGAGCCTTCACTTTTTTTAATATGGACGCTTTTAATATTTTTTACGTTTTATTTTTTTGGTTCATTAGTTCCAACTGAACCAAAAACTTTTTATAACAAAAATTTGTAAAACGTTATTATGCCAGATGTGACAATTTCACTTCATTGGCGATTTAGTGCAAACATTATTATATATATTCTTAAATAAATTTATGTCCTGTATTTTGTTGTTTAATTCTTAGCGATAAAGTGTACAGCAAACTTTATAAAAATTGAGAAAACAGAATTTGAACTTAAAAAAATGGCATGCCCACAAAACACAAACAAAATTTTCTTTGATTGACTCAATTCACCAACAAAATCTCTCTATCTACTTCCAGTTGAATGCATTAATGCATTTAGGGGACTCTCATTTAGGGAGCACTCGTCCAAGAAAAAACAATCAACTGAGCTACAAAATCAGTTGAGCTTGAGTCAACTGATACTACTGAACGAACTAAACGAACTAGCTCACCAAAAAGGAATGAGCTGCAAAGAGGCCTCAGCTCGAATAAATTTGCAATCGTGAAAAAATTTGCCGTGAATAATTTCACGTCAAAATAAAATTCCCCCTATCGTGAATAATTTTTTTCCCGTGAGTGTTTTCACTTTTCACTTTAATTTATTCACTTGATTATTCCCCAGGAATTGCATACAAAATGTAAGTAAATTCTTCCTTTATTTATATATTTTAATAAATATATTTTTATTATATCAAGATCAGCTATTATAGCGGAAACATACAAAAATAAATACTAAATAAAATGTTAATTTTGGAGTTCTCCTACGGATTAACTTAAACTGCTAGTACATCATAGTTCCAAGTCTAAACATTTCATTTAAATTCGAGTACTTTTTTTTTATCTTGGACCAGCACTCAGGTCTGAACCCTACACATCCGGTGCATTGTGCTGGAACTAGAGGAAAGGGATTGTAGCAGAAATGATAGGAGGTGAAGCTTCACTATCTTACAACACTGCTTTTTGCAAGTTTTTTTTTATAGCAGTGTTGTAACGTCTCTGATGTCAAGAGAAGCTTTGTTTTTAGTAGCTATTTTTAGTAATTATTTTACTTCGCCGATGCTACACAATACCGACAAAGGAGGGCGTTCTGGTGTGTCTGTGGATTGGATACAGCTGAAAACGATACTGTTCAGTGACCAGTGACTATGCCTTCGCCACTGAAACCTTCCGACAACAACTGACACAAATACACTCAAATGCACAACAGAAAAATGCGAGATGTTTTTATGAGTCTGAGACTGCGGTTGAACCCAGGAAAAATTTTTCATTTTGTAGTCAACATGCAGACTACTTCGATTGTCGGCACCCTCATTCTTTGCATTCAGGTACTTTTATTGTTCAAATGCAATACTTTTTATACTGGTGACGCATTAACTGGTCGCTGAATATTTAAAAAACAATTTTAACACTTGAAGACATGTAAACCACGAATTTTTATTGCTGTGTTTAAAGTTAAATTGGTTTGCTTTTTAATTAATTTGTATGTTTGTATGAAATATTCTTCCCTTTTCTACATTCACTGATAATGATAGCGGGAAAAATATTCCACATGAACTTCATCGAGAGGTATGAAAATTTCAAGTGAACAAAAATTGCAGTTGTTTTTTGCGATAGGTTTTTTTATTGTTATTTTTATTTGTTTTATATTTAATAAAATAATAACCCCATGGTTATCATCTTGTAAGTAGTCGTATGGCGAATGTGTCAATTAAAAAGGGGAATACCTGTGATAACTAATAAATAAATGCCAAAAGTAAGAGTAAAAACTTGCTTGCGTACAAATGGTTAGTTAGTTAGTTCTAGATGTTCAGCACCTTCTTATAGGCATATTGAAGAATAGCTATTATATTAATTAGTTTACATTCGCTGACGATTCACTCCTCAAATATCCACGAATAAGAGCGTTGTGGTGAATACATTAGTGTATTTTTGTACTATTGCAGAGTTTGAACACGGGTCTCTATAACACTTCTTTGAATGGAAAAAACGAACGGATGGGAGCTCTACGTACTATTCTAAAATCTGTTAGAAATGGTGTACTTCTCTCGCATGTGTCTGCATCTATTTGCAGCACTTATAACTACCGCTTATTAAATCATGATCTTCTTTTGTTGTAAAATTGCAGTTTAATGTTCGTTAAGGGTAAGTGGAGAGCAGAACTGTTAGTTAATTTATCTTTTATATCAGACCTTTTGAGAATCGCAAGTACCTTTAATAGAATCGACAATAACAACTAAATTGGTTTAATTTTGAATGTATTAATAAAGAAGAGTTGCTGTCGACGTTGCTGATGACGATAATAACGATTAATAATGAATACACAGTAAAACTTCTCCTAACGGACACGTCCTATAGCCGGACGCCTCCTTTGACCGAGATTTTTATCAGTTTTTTCGTACAAAATGTATTCCAATAACCGGACACAATAGCCAGACGCGGACTCTAAATTTTAAAAAGTTGTGCTCCATGGCACTCATAAGCGGACATTTTTCAACTCTGACTATAATTTTTTAACGCCATTGAATTTTGTGATTCCTCTGTTGACATTTGTTGAGAATGGCTTAGAAATTTCTGTTTATTTGAAGAAATTGTTTGCTTAGGTCGTGTTGTAAGCTTTGAGCTTATGAGCGGACATCTCTCATAAACGGACAAAAATATGGCGACGGTGCGTGTCTGGTTTGAGAGGTTGCACTGTATTTGTGCACTTTTTTAGATTTTGAGTTGTAATTGTATTATCTTTTCACCACCGCATACTTCAGATATAATTTGATAGATAAATGCATACTTGTAATCAGTTTTGTAAACTCAGTAGACACTCCTTGCTTAATAAAGATTTATGAAAAGTGATTCACACTAACAGAAATTTTATGTTGTTCATTGTTGAATTGAGGGTGGCGATGGCTGAAGTAGTCTGCACATTGACTACAAAACCAAAAAATCACGGGTTCGACCCCAGTTTCAGACTAAATCATAAAAACATTTCGCATTATTTTTGATGCATTAGTTGTTATCGCTGGGTTTCACTGGCGAAGGCATAGTCACTGAAGAGTACCGGCGTCAGATGTAAACAATCCACAGGCACATTATAGCACCCTCCTTAGTCGGTGTAGCACCAGCTAACTAAAATAATTGCTTTAAAAAATGGCTTCTAAAACAAAGCTTCAAATTTGAATACGTTTCTTTGACATCAGAGGGTTTGCAACACTGCTATAAACAAAAAACGTGCAAAATGATAGTGAAGCTTCACCAAGCGAAGCTTCTCACTCGAATGTTGCCTTAAAAATATAATTTTAACAATGTTTAATATTATTTTTATTTATTAACTCTAATTTGGTTCTGTTTATAATAAATAAAAACTTAGGCTTCTTATAATCGTTATAGTAATGCTCAAAAGATTTATTTACATATCATGAAAGTTGCGTTGTAATTATTTTTTTTACAATTAGTATTTAAAAGAACTTTTAATCGCTTAATAGCAGTAGAACATGCTTAGAAGGCAGCAGAGCCTGTATTCCTTTTTATTGTTATATTTTTCTTTTCGCGCCTTTAAAAGTATTTTTTTTTAGCTTGGACCAGCATTTAGGATATGACCCCAAGAGACGTATTAAATTTTGAAGTTTGGTTTTTAGTAAGTATTTTTAGTAATTATTTTACTTCGCCGATGCTATACAATAACGACGAAGGAGGGCTGGATTGGAGGATTGGATACAGCTGCAGGCGTTACTATTCAGTGACCAGTGACTATGCTTTCGCCACTGAAACCTTCCGACAACAACTGACACAAAGACACAAAAATGCACAACAGAAAAATGCGAGATGTTTTTACGAGTCTGAAACTGAGGTTGAACCCAGAACAAATTTTTCGTTTTGTAGTCAACGTGCAGACTACTTCGACCATCGCCACCCTCATTTTTGTTATTTTAGAATCTGTTTTTTGTTGAAAACAATTTGTGAAGATTTATTGTTATAATTTAACTAAATAAAACATATTTTGGTTCTTTTGTTTTTCATTTTGTAACTTTTTTCACAAACATTGGTTGAAATAATTTTTTTTTGCTCGTGGTAACGCTGGCCATGAGTTGTCCAATAATTTTGAATATAAATCATATGATAACGTTAAACCGGAAATATTCGTTGATTCGTTTTCCTTTTTTTTTTTTTTTGGTTTACAAATATTTATGTACATGCGTATGTATGGATGTATGTATTTATTTATGTAGGGATATACATATAACGTCTGTAACTTTCTTTGCAGTGTACTTTTATCATTGTGGCAAAAACATTTTTCTAATTATGTTTAAAGTATGATTGTGTTGCGCCGTAAAACTAGTTTAAATAAATAATATCTTTTTAATTTTAAAAACTCTCTGTTGGGTAAATGGTCATATAAATCCATAGACTAATATCACTCCCTAAAAGGCCAAGAAACTAGTTGAAAATAGATTCATGATGTATATAAACTAAAAGCTAACGAAAGAGAAATCTGTGAAATTCTTTAGAAAAGCTACAAATTAAATTAAAATCCCTCATTGTAAAAGTGCGAGTAAGACCCAAATTCACAGACATTAGTTAATTATTAGTAAATTAAAATGATAACTATTGTTTAACTAATACTTCATATTCACAGTGTATTGTTTAACTAACACTCTCAGTATAACCAAAGAATGGTAACCCTAACAATCTTTTAATTTTCAATATTGACAGTAATGTTATATCATAGGCTTTTTGTTTACATTTGTTATATTATTTCTTAAAATTGGAGAAAACCTACGTGCTCATCGTGAATTGCTGCTGAAATTGGTGGCGATGGCACGATGGATGGTAGTTTGCACGTTGACTACACAACCAAAAAAACAGACCTGGGTTCAACCCCAGTTTCAGACAAAAAAATTTTTAAAATAAAAATAAACATCTCGCATTTTTCTGATGAACATTAGTGTGTCTTTGTGTGTTAGATGTTGTCGGAAGGTTTCAGCGGCGAAGGCATAGTCACTGGTCACTGAACAATACCGGCTTCAGCTGATAGCAATCCACAATCACATCAGAACGCCCTCCTTCGTCGGTATTGTGTAGCACTGGCGAAGTAAAATAATATAAAAATGGCTACTAAAACGAAGCTTCAGCACTGCTACGAGTATAAAAAAAAAAAAAAACTAAAAAACGTGCGAAAGCAGAGCTGCAAAATAATTAATTAAGCTTCACCTCCTGTCGTTTCTCCTACCAACCCTTTCCTATAGTTCCCCGCACAATGCTTCGCATGTGTAGGAGTCATCTCCTGAGTGCTGGTCCTAGATAAAAAAAAAAAAAAATTTGGTAAAATAAAAAACTGATAGTATTATATATATATATATATATATATATATATTATATTATGGTAGATGATATCAAAACAAAAATACTAATAATAATTTACTAATCAGGTTTTATCTACCTATTTGTTAACCAATGACATTTGGCGGTTTAACTAATAGTAAACAAAAAGGTGTGAATCAAATATTATAGGTTGAACTATTGCTATTAGGTAACTAATGACTGTGAATTTGTGCATAAAAAAATAAAAAAATTAAATTCATATTTAAAGTTATTTATACTGCTCACACATCTTGCAAGGCGAAAATATAATTTCAGCCATTAACGACGATTTACAAATTCTTGTTGTTGTTTTCGTTTTTCTGTTTATTCTTATAGACATAATTGCTCGGATTTTATTTTGTTTTTAACTTGTGATTTGTTTTTGCTGCTCGTAAATGGCCATAAAATATGTCTTTATTGGCCACTGTTTTTATTTTTTTTCTTTGCTTAAAACTTTCTTAGCACAAAGAGGAATTACGGTGCTGTTCTTGGCAGTCTTTTTTCTTTCTTTTTTGCTGTAAAGTGATGCTGTTGGAATATACCAACAAACGAAAAGTCAGTTGTTTGAATTGTAGTACATAGAGCGAGGGGTATACTTGGTTACATATATAAAACGCTGGGAAAAGGAATTTGATAACTCTTATATCACAAAACCCTACATAATTCGTTTGTTCGGCCGGTTCTGGAATGTATATCGATTGCATGGGATCCCACTTATTAAACGTATTCAAATGCAATTGAATCGCTATAGAAGCAATTCGTGCCATTCTTCGTGGACTTAAATTATAGTCATACGCAGCTCGACTGGGTCTTATAAAACTTCTTACTTTGAAAAGCCATAGAACAATGTTCCAGGTGTCGTTCATTTTGAAGATTATTAATGGTGATATCTGTGCTGGATTTTTGATTAATGAGATTTATTTTAATACATATATCTCAGCGACCATGCCGTAACTTCATAACATTGTCCACGAAATTTTTCAGATCTAATTATGCTGATTCCAACCCTCTTAGAAGAATGTACAATACGTTTAAACAATTGTATAGATTTATAGATTTTTGAATGAATCCAAATGTAATAAGTAACTCGATAATTATTTATCTTAATTCATAGTAAAAATAACATTACATGTATGTAACATATGTTTGTTAACATTTTTTATTTTGTAAAATGTCTGTAAGGAAAAATTCATATTCTTGTGAAAGGCATTCGAACTTCGAATTTGAATTAAAAATTATTGGCAATTTTGAAAAAATATGTTGATTAAAACATTTGCTGACATGTGACTGACTGTCCTACAAAGTCTTGCGATTATGTAGAAAAACTACAGTATAATCTCAATAAAAAATATAAACACACTTTTGGAAACATACACTAACTTAAACACACGGAAAAAAAATTCCAATGCAAAATTGGAATGATTCAATATTTGTCGTCATAAAAATAATATTGCACAATGTTACATAAAATACATAAAATCCGTTTTATATTAAAATTAAAGTTTTATCACGTTAAAGCAATGTTGCAATCTACTAAATCAATACAGAAAAATTCAAGATTTTCGTACAAAAGTAAATTTAACATTGAACGAATATTGAGCAATTTTAAATTATCAAATGCCAAATATTAAATCAAACGATGAATTTTAAATCAAACTTAAATAAATTACATACTTTAAACACATTTTTTCTGCTTGTATACTCGTAATTCTCAAAGACTTTTTGCAAGTTTTTATATCAGCATGTGAAATTTCTTAACATATTCAAGAATTCGGTCGAATTTCTACACGTTAATTTAACTTAACTGCAATTATAATTTTAAAATAATTTATATTAAGACAACATTAAAATCATAGTGAATGAAAATTGTTTTAACATAATCGTAATTGTAATTTTAAATAAATTTTATATTGAATTAAAATTCGAATAATATTTCAAGTTACTCAAACTTGAAATGACCTTGAATCATCACAATTTGTGGTGGTAATTCAACATAAAATTCATTTGATTATCCTGACATATTAAATTACCAGGAATTAAAGTTGTATCAACAGCAAAATATTATGTTCTCAGGCAAAAGACAACCGAAAAATATAAAATTAACATTTTTTTAATGTTTTCAACTTAATTTTTTGTGTGTGTATTTGTGTAAAGAAATTTCCTTTAAAATAAAGTTTTACATTAAAATTACTATACAGTTACATATAATTCAAATTTATAAAATGCTGCAGCTAGTTATTGCACAAATAGTTTTAATTTATAGTGTTTTCACACCAAAAGTTAAAATCTGATTTTAGCGTTAATGGCACAAACAGCTAATACTGCGTTCTCACTGTAAGTTTAATTAAATCACATTTTATGTAATAAAATTTCATTTATTTAATCGTCCCACCACTCGACCAAAGCATTTTTATTATGCTCTACCCAATAGCTTCTTTTTCTTTAGCACTTTTTTATTGTTGTTGCTGCTACGTCCATTACTTTAAATTATTGTAGTGTCTTTATATACCAAATTTTCCTTTATTTATTTTTATTTAACGTAAAACCAACTTTTGCTTTAACTTTCAACTTCGTTATTCATTGGTCCACACTGTCATATAAAAAATATGCGAAAACATATGGCGAAAGATGCTCCACAAAAATGTATTTCATGATACACCGATTTAATTTTAATCCACACCATTATATTTTTGAACACACTTGCAATTTTTGACAGATCTAAGGACTAAATCTGATGGTCAGTCACGCGCTTTAGCCGTAATGAGGATAAATAAATGAAATTGAAATTTATTAGAATATCTCCATATTTTCATATAAAATTAATTTAATTTAGTTTAAGTATAAAAAGTTTTTTTGATTAAAAACAATTTTTTATGGGAAATAAAGTCGGCTTTTTTCACTTAATGTCTTATAACTTTATAATTTTTGTCAGATTTTCTCGATTTTCAGTTTCTCTTATTCTGCACAAAATTGTTTCCTAAGAGTAGGCTTACAGGAAATTATTAAAACATGTTCCATATTAATTAAGCACATTAAAATAAAAGTCCTAAAATTACTCCACCTTCGAGTCCTGGAGAAAAATTAGGGGAGCACCTGGATTGTGCAAGAATCTAGTGAATCCTATGAATCGTAAGTGTAAGGAAATTATAACTTCCGTACTGCCGTATACGGCAGAACGGTCAATGAAACAGATTAGATTAGTTGAAAATAAGTTTCAGTTCTTACTTATTAACTGAAATGATAAAATTATTCGGTTTTTTCTTTGCTTCTGTATTTTAAACATTAACAAAGCTTTCGTTATAATTTTCTTTTTCTTTTTGTATCTTTTCGATAAGAATATTGATCAAATAAACAATAAAACAAAATTTTATTTTATAAAATTGTTTTATGAGGCAAAATTTACGTAAAATACTAAAAAATTTATGATATATCTATTATATTTTCAACCAGTGTGTGTGTGTGATTGTGTACATTATATCTGTATTTATCTCCAATTTGAAATTGCAATCGCACGTTTGCTGGGAGAACGTCGTCAAACATTTTTCATGTTGGTCATCCTCGGGCACTTGATACTGCATGTGTTTACATGCGTCCGAGATATGGGTGTTCAAGTAAATTAGTTGGAATTTTTATTTACAAATGAATGTTATTTTTCCTCATCTTACAATAAGTAGTCGTATATACATATCGTAATATAAAATATAAAAACATGTAAGTGAAAAAGTTTCAAAATCGGTTTTTCTCTTGAATATTGTGCACCATGTGAAAATGCACGTCCGTAAAAACTTTCTCTATTTATTTATGGTTTTTTTTTTCTTCTATGAAATCTAAAAAAGTGTGGACATGGTTTTAGGTTTTATATGACGATATATTTTGTTGAACGATTTCATGTTTTTTCCAATTGAAATAGCGAACTATTAAACAATATTTTTGCTTTTGTTTCTGATTATGTTAAATATGAATGTGAAATCTCTGGGATCTCCAATTCTAATTGTTATTATATTACGGGTTCGATTAAAAATGCAGTAATTTGATGAATTAAACAAACTTGAATAATATGGACTCGTTTTGAATTGCTTAAATAAAATAAAAACAAATTTGCAAGATTCAAATGGTTGCCATAAAGTAATATGTTTGAAAAATTAGCACAAAAAATATGAGTGTTGTGAACAACCCGTCATAATTTAGTGCCCTATTTCTAAATTCAGTTCATTTGATAAGAAAAAAAAATTACATTATTGGATATTTGATACGGTTGGTAGGTTTACGTGCGTGCCCCCAGATATTCGGTTAGCATCGCGAGATTCCATTTCGAAGATACTACTCACTCATCCGAGTCCAAACCCACGTAAGAGATCCCTTCTTGGGTCACAAAGGAGAGATGTACTAAATCAATTCCGTTTCGTTGTGGTTTCGCATAAGTTCACCTATGCCTAAATGCTAAACCATCGAGTGGTCATTCAGTACATGTTTGCCAAAAAGTCTGTGCCGCATCAAGTGCAACGCCGGGTACGTGCAGAACAGGGAGAAAACTGTTCGGATCCCGATAGGTGCGACAGAATGCATTGTGAGCAAGACCCAGCCTATCGACATGACTGCCGATCGCGCAGTGGCCCGCCAATAACACGACCAGCCGTGAGGTACTCGTCCGGTTCTTATCAATGAACTGCGACGTGCTCTTATCGCCGAAGCGTGGCCACAGTTTTCTTGCCACACCATATGTGCTCAGCCCGTTCTACGTCCTACGATAGTGTCCTATGATCGCGCCCTTATGGTACTAAACGGCAACGCGACCGGAATCGCGTCGGATGCGTTCATGCAGACCCAGCCCCGCCCAGTCCATGCGCCCGTTCGTTGCCGAAAAACTTGCTATGTGCAGGAATCTATATGGGAATAATGTCAGCCCAACGGCTCAAACTGAATAGCACATCCTTGTATTGTCTCACCAAAACCGAGGAAGTTCTGAATTAATGACGGTGTGTCGATATGTTTCAATTGTCCTTGTATCATTAACCGCGCTGTGAGCAAAATTCGTATGATGGATGTTTGATATCGTTACAATAAACTTTGTAAATAACAAGAATAAACTCTTAAATATTGTGTTCGGGCAAAACCTTGTGACGATATGGTCAAGCACAATGTCAACTTAACTAACCAACGTTAAAAACAAACCCCCTATGTAAACCAATTTTTAAACTCAAATTGTACTTTAAAACCAGTTTTCCCATACAAAATTCGTTTTTGCATATTCGTTTATACCGGGTGATTTTTTGTTATATTGTATTTCGGTGTAAAACAAAAAAATTCTTGACATGCATTTCACTATGAATCGACTCACAAACGAACAACGGTTGCAAATCATTGAATTTGATTATCAAAGCTTTTATATTTTTGTCTTCAGGGACGAAGATCATTTCTGGTTCAATGGCTACGTTAACAAGCAAAATTGACGAATATTGTGTGAAGAGAAGCCAGAGTTAGTTCAAGAGTTGTGATATGTACTGTTTGGAGTGGATAGTGGGTCGCCGACATCATTTAACCGTACCTGTTCAAGAACGATGAAAATCGCAATATTATAGTCACTGGAGTAAAGTAAGGTCCCATGACTACCAATTTTTTTTTGCTCAAAATTGAAGATTTGAACTAGCATGCCATACCTGAATCTATTGAAAGGCAAGTTTGGTGAGCACTTAAGCTCACGTTTTGAAGCATTTCATTGGTCACCAAGATCATTCGATTTGACCCGACTAGACTATTTCTTGTGGGAATACGTGAAGTGTCTCGTATACAGGAACAAGCCAACCATTGGTGCTAAACGAGGGCGGATCAATAAGTCCGTGACAGTTTTTTTTGACACAGTTTTTTTGCAAAACAAATATTTATTTTTAACATAATTTAACTTTCTAACTCAATACACTTAGTCCAACGTTTCTCCAGTTTTTGTATCTCTTCCAAAAAATAGGATTTTTCGAGGTCCTTAAAATAGGCATATGTTTTCATCGTTTGGAAATAGGAAGTAGTCACTAGGGGCTAAATCCGGAGAATATGGCGGATGAGGTACCAATTCGTAGCGCAATTCATAGAGTTTTGCCATTGAGACTGCACACGTGTGCACCCCCGTGCATTATCTTGATGTAAAATAACATTTTTCTTGGCCATATGAAGTCGTTTTCTTTTTAAATCCTCATTAAATCGGTCTAATAAGTTGGCATAATATTAGCCACTTATTGGTTTTCCCTTTTGAAGGTAATCGATGTGGATTATCCCCCGTGCATCCGAAAAAACTGTTACCATCACCTTATTAGCCGACAAACTTAAATTGGCCTTCTTCGGAGCAGGTTCACCCGGATAAACCCATTGTTTAGACTGCTGCTTGGTCTCCGGAGTACAGTAATGGATCCATGTTTCATCCGCAGTTACAAAGAGCTGCAAGAACTCATTCGGATTGCGGTTAAACAACTCCAAACAATCCTTTGAAGTTGTCACACGTTTACGTTTATGGTCAATTGAGAGCAAACGCGGCACCCATCTTGCAGACAACTTTCTTAAACCCAGCTCATCATATAAAATCGAAACCACACTACCATATGAAATGCATATGGCGTCAACAATCTCACGCACTTTTACTCTTCGATCGGCCAACACCATATCGTGGATGTTTTTCGACATTTTCGGGTGTATTGACCTCAATTGGCCGTCCAGAACGTTCCGTGTCATTTGTACTTGTGCAACCACAACGAAAGTCACATTGAGTCCCCATAGTATTTATCGAGCTTTTTCTTGGTTTGATTGACGGATTTTTTTCGCAAAAAATAATGTTTAATGAACACTGGAAATTCACTTTTTTCCATTTTTAGAAAAATACACGAGGTTGTATATTTTGAACAGCTGTTAAACGCAAAGTAAATGGTGACACTAGCTTAAAATTTGACAGTAGTCTATTAACAGGTGGTACTTGATGCGAATTGTGTTGCATTTCATATTACTACGAGGGAAGTTCGAAAAGTCACGGACTTATTGGTCCACCCTCGTATCACCCGAAATACTGAAAAAATTATGCCGAAATTGGAGCTTACGGCTGTACCACTTATAGCGTAACTGCGGCGAACATTTATATGAAATACTGTTTAAAAAGTAATTGACAGTGCCAAATAAATATTTGATTCACTTTTTAAAATTTTCTATGTTTGTTTCCAATTTTCAAAGCCCAAACTGTTAAAAAATCACTCTTTACATTTAACGAAGTTTATTGACAGTCGTGAACAGTGTTCGCGAAAATATCGACGCTAATCTCTGGAGTCTAGTCGCTCAGCTGCTTGTTGCAGATGAGGAAACTGTCGATAAGCTGCAAAAAATTTCGCTTGTACGGTTTTGAATGAATTTCGTGGCCATTTGTAAAAAATTTCGTCAACGATTTCGGTGAGCTGTCCTCAATATATCTTCAAAGATGTTCTATTGAATTGTACCCGGCGTTTAAGATGTTTTAAATAAATGTCCAACTGGAAAAGTGTGCAAGTGAATACAAACATATGTACTTATTAATTTATATAGCACTGCAATCAGTAAGTCCAACTACTCAAGCAACAATTCCCTTTTCAAAGTTAGTAGACTTTGGAGGGGACATATGAAGAATATGACAGATAGAATAGAGAAAGAATCTGTAACGCTTCTTGTATTATTTGACCATAATATTGTCACCAAATCTTCGATCCAATTACGACACGGAGCATTAGTTTGTTAAAAGAACAGTTTGTTCTTCATTTGTCACAATTTCGTACTTTATTAACACATCAATATTTGCTCTTGATAGTTCCTACATTCCCAACGTAATGGATGAATAAAATACCTGACGGTTCACAAAATACGGAAGCCAGAACATTGCAAGCCAGCTAATATTTGCGTACTCGGTCGACACAAAATCTCCTGCTTACGGTGCACTGTGCTGAAACAATTCTTAACAGAGTTTCGATATGTCCTCGCGTTGTTCTGTTTGGTCGCGAGTGAGCAAGCGCGTCGTTACCCAGTATCAATTTTATTCAAAATAGCAAATACAAGGCCTTATAATATAACCGACCCTTCCGCTATCTTACACAAATTTACTCCAAGATTGGATAAAACTAACTTGTGAACTTTTCTGATGTTGACCGCGATAATTTTTATCTTGGAACTAGAGGAAAGGGATAGTTAGAAAAATGACAGAAGTCGTACAACTCTTTTACAAGTCTTTTACACGTTCTTTGTTTCAGACTTTGTGTCCTTCTGTCAGTTGTTGTCGGAAGGTTTCAGTGGCGAAGGCATATTCATGATACTGAACAGTACCGCCTTCAGCTGATAGCAATTCATAGGCACATCAGAACGCCCTCCTTTGCCCTCCACATCAGAAAAAAAGCATGATCTTTTTATGATTTAGTCTGAAACTGGGGTCGAACCCACTAAATTTTTGGTTTTGTAGTCAACGTGCAGACTACTTCCGCCATCGCTACCCGTCTCACGTGTTATATATGTCGACGGACAAATTTTTAAGGTGAAGGAGTGCTATTTTATTTACTAATTTAATTCGTCGACGTTTTATTCCTCATATACCCTGGAAGAAGGGCGCTGTTAGCGCAGACATCATCAAAAAAATTTATCGTAGGTTTCAACAGCGTATCTTCTGGTAGCAGAGTCAATACGCTAACTAGTCATCCGAAAGACCCTCCATTTTACAATATCTGTATAGATTGACATCACCTGTTGAGTTCAGATTGCCGATTATAACCACCATTTGTATTTCGAATTATTACAAATCTATTTTTATACTCAAAAAAAAATATTCGTAACAAAATATCCCTTAAAATTGGAGTACATCATGATACAATGTCGTTTGTTTCAGTTGTTTGTAGAAAAAATTAAAATAATTTGTAAAAAAAATCCTTAAATTTTTTTATTCATATTATATATGTATGTATCAATATATTGTGGAATTTTTAGTTCAATTAATTAAATTAAATTAATTAAATCAAAAGGCTTGCTTTGGAAATACTTTATAGAATATCTTCAAATTGTTTTTTTCGGCAATGGCCAAATCAATAGAATGGGAAATGTAACAAAAAGGAAAGTAAACAATTTTTGACAAGTGCACAATTTCTGACATTAAAAACACAACCATACAAAAAATCATCAGGAGAATCGCTCTGGTCTGTTTATTGGATCATGGAATACATAAATAAGCAATCAATAACAGTGGATTTACGTTTTTTTTTGACAAAAAAAATCATTTTAAAATGTTTCTTTTTGTAATAAATCAATTATTGATTTTACATCTCAGACCACACATTTTATATGTTTGTGTGTGCACCTTTTAATAAGACGATATTTTTTTTGTGAAAATTCAAAAATTTGCTTGCGTATTTACACAGCCATACCCTGCAAATAATATTGGACTACGTGGTCTATTTTAGCTGAAATGGACTGGTCACAACATGGGCCTATGTAATGCATCCATGGACCATGTCATTGAAAACAACAGCTTATTGTTATACGACAAGTGTTCCTGCTTTTCTTCGTATTTACGATTACCCCGACTGATTAAAATTACTCACTGAGGTTCTCCATGGAGTGGTTACATGGAGTAGTTTTGGGTTAGTCCGATGGGTTATATGGTCTACCCCTATGACATCGTAATGTTAAATAAACCATGTTTTCTGCATACATTTGGGTTAGTCTTGGAAAAGTCCTACTCCTCTGTGTACTTCAGTATACATGCATGTGTGGACTAGTTACCTTATTGGCAGGATATAAACATTTTTCATTTGTATCAAATGTACATATGTAAATACATGTATATGTTCTTCTATGAAGAATTAAGAAAAAACAAAATTTGATTGGAATCTTTTAAAAACTTGCTAAAATTTTCTGCCGTCACGTTGTCCGTTGTAAAATGGCGGTAACTTTATAATAAAACCGTTTTTACCAAGAATTAACCAAATCTGATTTGTTTTCTGTTTCTGGTACTGTTGCCACTGTATTCCTTCTCTGAAAAACAAAACTAAGGAACGCCTGTCGTTACGAATATTTCAGCATTTTGTTAACTGCTCTTACAAATGACTCAATCGCACTTTCAATTTTGACAATGATCAAATTTGCCAGGTTACACTGCTGTCTGTGGCTGTTGCACTGAAATACGCGTTATATTTATTTAAAATTTATTTTAATGCATTTGATGAGGATATTTTAAGTTTTGTGTGATTTTTTATTTTCCTCCTTCTTCATATTTTTTGTGTTAGTTTTTTTTTTATTGAAGTCAATTATGAAAAAATCAATTCAAAAGGCTGACATTAATTTCGGTATTAAGTGGAGGAAAACAAGACAAATAAAAATCCATTGGCTTTTAATAATCTGTCCACAAGGATTTGGTTAGTTAAGAGGAGTGCAAGGTTATTGGAAAGAAGAAATACTTAATTAAGGCGACGAAATTTTTGTATAAAATCTTAATCAATATTTAGCTGTGAAGTCTGTTTGGGTTTTTCATTTTGTTTCGCTATCTCTCCAAGTGAATTGGGTATATGAGTCTTAATTGAATCTGTATTATGAGAATTTAAAGTGTTTTTAAGTAAAAGACGCATTTAATCAAGTGTGATTTTAGGTCATCTTCATTTGAAGACATTTAATGTCAACAATTTATTTCTTATCTTTTTTTGTACGCCATCAACCAGAATTGAGGATGTCAATCAACTTCATGCTACATTTTGCTGCATTCGCATGTTTTATTGAATGAAAGTATTCACACATTATATGTATGAAATTGTATACCTATTTCAAAAATAGTAAGCTCTAAACGGCTTCTAGTGCCCTACGTTATCGACATTTTTATTTAAACATCACTCAATTCTCTGCCCTCTATGCTATTTTATAATTAATATTGATTTCAAATCAAATTTCCGATTTTTGTGTTGTTCGGCTCCATAAACTATAATGTTTACACTGGCATTTTTGACATTTATGAAGTTTATCTGTGACAACTCATAAAGCGATTGTCTTCAAAATGAAACAAAATCAATGTTTTCGATTATTTCTCAAGTTTGTTAAATTTATAACAATTTTTTCGTAATTTTTTCTTCTGTCTTTCGCAATTTTTATTCTAAGAAGAAGAAGTTAGCCGCGTTGTCAAACAAATGTATAAAAAACACAGTTGCATTATCTCTTAAACAAGTTAGAAACATATTTATGAATTGCATTGGTAAAAATGTTATTTGAGCAGCAGAAAAGGTGTCTCAATATTCTTAAAATTTGCAAGTGTGTTCCTTAATAGAATAATTAATTGTTCGAGAAAATTAACAAAGAACATTTTTTATAATATATTTTTTAGGCTTTTATAAAGATACATATTTGACAATTCTGTGAAGTAATAGAAGGCCAAGCCCGCTGAAAAGATATCCAGTGTTCAATTTCATTCTTGGGATGCTTCTTCCAACTCTCTTCTTAACATCGATTCATCGGTTCAAGTCTAAAGACCTCAAGTAAAAACAAGTCTGCCTCAGCATATAGCAACATTATTTCATTTAAAATGACGAGATACAAACTTTGGTCAAGAATTTCCTTTATCCAGCACCGTCATGCCAAGAGAATCAGGCCTATACCATACCACCACGGTTAACAGTTTTGGTAGTTTATTTTGTTATATATTCCGTGCTTCTTGGACGTCTAACATATTGGCGATAACCTTTGACATCAAACAAAGATTTTCGATTCGTCCGGCGATAATTGTTATTATATATTATTACTATTATTATAATTATTATTATATGAACCTCAACTGTTCCCGCAAGGGGGTTTTTAGGACTTAGTTCCATAACCTACGGCACATTAGCTATCCCGTGGTATCTCGCTAATTAGTTAAAGAATTACTGCATCATTATTTAAGTTCTATTGTTTAATGTACACCGTACTCCTTTGACTTACGATATACGATATGGACCTAAGGTCAATAAATATGAAAGGAGAAGCTGATGGATCGCCTTTAACTTCCTTTGATTTCGAAGATGATAGAAAAGGAGAGTCTTCGAGATCCACGTAGAGATTTGGACTATGAAGGTGGAAGTTCATTGTGCTCTATTTTATGATAGAGATTGGTGAATGTAAGCCTGCATTAAAAGACCATGGCGCTAAACCCTCTGATGTGACATCGGCGCTAAGCAGCCTCAGCAAGGTGTAATATCATAGCAAAGAAGAACTATAATACTTGGATTTAACCTATTTGTATTTAGTCAGTCACTAGTTGTCTTTCCATGTGCCCATGGGGGCGATGGTGGACGTTAAAAATTCACTGACGTTAATCTTGAACAGAATCTGGCCGCAACTGTATCTCATGTGGACAATTACAAAGGAAATTACTGCAAAAATTCTCTTAAAACAATTCATATGGATCTGGATATTAATTTTTCTAGTTTAAAATTAATATGCTTTTTTTAAACCATTCTCTTGCCGTTTTTAATATTCCTTGCAACAGTCCGTATCATCAGCAGGGCAACTGTAAGGCAGCGAAGTCAAATTACCCACAAAATAACGTTTAGTTCTACGGCAATTTTGCATATCTTCAGTAAAAAGATTTGCATTTTTTACACGAATACGTATCCAATGTTCTTCTTTCTGTCGTACATCGAAATATACTCAACCTTCCAATCCCAAATTGATTTCTTCATGCGTCTGCAAATCTTTTTTATATAATTTTTTTTAATTTATTTTCAAAATCAATCATACATGTTAATTAATTTTCATAGGTATTCTTTCTCCTCTCTCTGAAATCTGTTAAAATATGAAATAGTTCTTCTAACGTAATATATTCTTGCGGAGAACGATGACCCGTGTTGAGCATTAACCAAATCATCAGTCTGACTTGAGAAGTAAAATAATACTTAAAATGACTCTACTTTAGTTTTAAAAAATGAACGCGTCAACATAACCCTAGAGACGCAGTAACTCTGCTTTAGAACATTTCAAGAACACGCAACTTCAGAGTTGTGCAAATAATTAAGCTCTATCCTTCTTATCACTTCACAACATGTCTATACTCTGCACTATCCCTCTTCAACTAGTTCCGGTACTTATATTGCATACGTACACTCAAAATAAAAATCAGTTCAGCCATCCATAAACAAGTTTGGATTTTCTTAAATCAAGTACTAAACAATTAATTCTAGTACTGATTCTTCAAGCGCTAAATACTTACTTTTAGACATATTTAATCCCCAATCCGTAGTTGAGTTAAGCCAAAAATTATATTGATTTAAGAAAAAACGAGATTAATTTAAATCTAAAATTATCTTTATTCAAGAATTATTAACTTGTGTATTGGATTAAAAGACTTTACTTAATTCTTTGAATACATCTACTTGTTGTATGGTTAAGCTGTTTTATTTGATTATGTTCTTATACCAACTCATCAGTAGACTTAACCAAATTTTTGAAAAAGCTAAAAAAATCTTTCATCTTTATACAAAAACTACTTAAAATGCCGCTATTTACGTTAAACTCTGCTGTTAGGTTTGGATCGTTTAGGTCCTGTTAAAACGTGGCACAGGGCTTTGAAACGAATAACAAAATTTCGATGACATCTCCGACATAATCTTTTTTTTTTCATTTAAATTTAAAGCTAGGAAACGCTTAATGCAAGACCTATAATTATGATTAAAAGTCAGGGACATAACAGTTATAGAGAAATTACGAAAAGTTTAAAAATTATGAATTGTAATACAAATTAATTTTAACATTATCGTAAGAAATATATCATTTTAATTACCGTAACCAATATAAACGAGAAAAAAATTTATAATATTTTATTTCTTTTTAGTAGACAACAGGATATGAAAAAGGATATATGTATAGTATGTATTTCGTTTTTAGAAATTTTTTTGAAAATGTCATATTGACTACTTGACTAATTATACCTACCAAAAACAAGTTTTTTAAATTGAGAGCAGTGTTGACAACATCTGGAAGTATTACTTAATTTTTTTTAATTTTTTATCTTGGACCAGTACTCAGGAGATGA
This sequence comes from Dexiosoma caninum, assembly GCA_963924685.1. Taxonomy (NCBI): domain Eukaryota; kingdom Metazoa; phylum Arthropoda; class Insecta; order Diptera; family Tachinidae; genus Dexiosoma; species Dexiosoma caninum. The sequence continues at coordinate 61,440,869 of OZ004729.1, forward strand.
CCACTACTCATTCGATGCATTGTACTGGAACTATAGGAAAGGTATAGTTAGAGAAATGTCAAATATGCTTTTGCACGTTCTTTGTTTATAGCAATGTTGAAGTGCATCTGATGTCAAGGAGACGTATTTTATTTTGAAACTTCGTTTTAGTAGCCATTTTTAGAAATAATTTTACTTCGGCGGTGCTTCCCAATACAGACGAAGGAGGGCGTCCTGATGTGCCTGTGGATTGTTTACAGCTGAAGACGGTACTGTTCAGTGACCAGTGGCTATGCATTAATTAATTGACTGGATTAACATACAGATAACTTAAAAGTGGTACGACTTAAAAAGTTAGTATACTTTCCTCCATTTGTCTGAATTTAGTTCAGAGACTGCTTTAAAAACAATGAAAACTGGTACACGGATAACTTACAGCCTGCACTAACACACAGAGTAATTGGTTCAGAATGGCTAAAAACGAAAAATATTTTTTCATGTATGGCAACACTGATGTCCACTTTTCAAAATTTTTTTGCTAAAGGTGATGCTAAAGAGGCGGAGACAGTTGTATATTCACAAATGTAAAAATAAATTTCTAAAAACCAATGAAAAACGAATAATTAACTGTTCGGGGCGTGGCACTGCCGATTTTGCAAAAAATTAAAGAAGTGAAACCCAACTTGAGACAAGCCCAGTCGAATGGAAAACATTTTTCAAATCGGTCATAAATGTCCGATTCCTGAGGTAACAAATTGACAGAAATACAAAAAGTACCAATTTCAGTACAATACGAGGCTATCTACACAAAAAATTTTTGCGAAATCTAACTAATACAACAAATGTAAACAAAAACCATATACTATAACAGTGCTACCAATATTGAAAATTAAAATATTGTTAGGGTTACCATTCTTTGGTTATACTGAGAATGTTAGTTATACAATGCACTGTGAATATGACGTACTAGTTAAACAATAGTTATCATTTTAGTTTACTAATAGTTAATTAATGATAGTGAATTTGGGCCTAAGAGGTTATTGCGTGATGATGGAACAAACATCCAAAAACAAACTTTCTCATTTATAATATTAGTAGCAGATATAGTACATACATATGTATATCATATCGTTAAAAAAAAATAGAAATAAAATAGTTATTGGTAAGCTGAAAAATTTTTTCTCTCTATTATTGGTTTCGGTACCAAAATGAAATATTTCTTACAATAATGTTAAGGTTAAAAATAACCCTTGTGTGTCAGTTGTTGTCGGAAGGTTTCAGTGGCGAAGGCATAGTCACTGGTCACTGGTCACTGAACAATACCGGCTCCTTCAGCTGATAGCAATACACAATCATATCAACACACCCTCCTTCGTCGGTATTGTGCAGCACCGCGAAGTAAAATAATAATAAAAATGGCTACTAAACCGAAGCTTCAACACTGCTATCAACGTGCAAGGCAGAGCTGTAAAATAATTAATTCAGATTCACCTCCTGTCATTTCTCTAACTATCCCTTTCCTATAGTTCCAGCACAATGCTTCGCATGTATAGGAGTCATCTCCTGAGTGCTGGTCCCAGATAAAAACAAAACAAAAAACCTTAAGCAAATAAAAGTAATTTTTGCGTAACCTTTGCTTCTAAAAAAATAACAATTATTTTCGGTCCCTGTTAAAAATAACGTAGCAACAACAATGTTTTTGCGGCTCTTCTCGCTGACCCCTTGGAAAGTAGCTACGGACATAGTTTTTATTCCTACGAAAATAAGTAAATATTTCCATGTGGAAGGTCCAGTTTTAAAAATTTTAGTTATTCTTTTAACATATGCAGCATTAACAGAAAAAAAAATTGTGAAATAAAAAAATACGTAATTTTTAAAATCGCCGTCTTGCTTTAGTTTATACATTTTTCTTAAATTCTTTATTAATCAGACACGTACATCTGTTCACACTCAACTACAAGTGTTTCTTTCTTCAGTTTCTTTTTTAATCTTTTTAACTAAAACTATCACACAATTCTGACCGTAAAATAAATTTAAAGAACACGAAATGAAAATAGTTAACAAGCCATTTAAATTCTACAAAATTCATAAAGATATGACACTATAATTATCTTCATCATCATCGACAACAGCAACAATATCATCATCACCATCCTCATTATGAGCAACGTAGACTGAAATATTTAAGCAAAGTGGCTACTGGTTGGTTAGAAGCAACTCTCCTTCCAAAGCTATTCACACAACAGTTATGAGACGCGATGAAACTATTAACCGAACTGATAATTTCTACACGTTCAAGTGGCAGAAGAACTTGAGAAATTATCATAAATTCTTTTCGAAAATTATTTCGTAATAAATTTCATTACGAATGGTCGGACGAAGCAAGACGACAAAGGTTTTTATCTTTTGTAATTGATTTTTATCGAGTTGATGATAGATTTCTTTCTTTTGATTTTGAAATGAAATGTTAACGAAAATTGTTAGAAATTGAAAAGGCATTTAAAATATGGGAAAGAGAAATTGGTTAAAAATTAATACAGTAGTGTTCGGATTAAACGAACCCATCGCATGACAGCTTCGTTTATTAATTTTTTTAAATAATTTCACACCATAAACTATAGAAACGGTTGAATGTCCTAAAATGTTAGAAAAAAAACTACATTCAAAGCCCGGTGTAATGAATGATATAAAGTCAGACGCTTTCGTTAAACTGGGAGATTTGTTCCAGCGAACAAATTAGTTTTATTTAAAAAGTAAAATCGTTTGACATTAATTTAAAATTTTCATGTCAGTATACCCTCCTACAGCGCGGAAGTGATGTTCCAAAAAAGTCTCGTCAGTTCGTCATACTCTTACGGAGTAAAATATTAAATAAAAAAGAGAAATGACACAGGCGTGTATCGGAAAATCACTCAATTAAATAACACACGCACACTAACATGGCCACCAGATGTCACTATCATTTTATGGTTTTTTTTTTGTAATAAAAAAACTTACGGTGTTGTTATGTCTTTGGTTTTGTGTTTTTCCATGCCATTCTTTAAACGGGCCGTAGAATAAATTGACCGTTCGTAATGTAGAGTGCTAATAGAAAAAAATGAGGGTAGCGATGGTCGAACTAGTCTGCACGTTGGCTACAAAATCAGAATTTTCTGAGTTTAACCTCAGTATCAGACTCATAAAAACATGTCGCATTTTTTCTGATGTGCATTTGTGTGGCTTTGTGTCAGTTGTTGCCGGAAGCTTTCAGTGCCGAAGGCATAGTCACTGGTCACTGAACAGTTACGGCTTCAGCTGTATCCAATCCACAGGCACAACAGGACGCCCTCCTTCTTCGGTATTGTGGAGCACCGGCGAAGTAAAATAATTACTAAAAATGGCTCCTAAAACGAAGCTTCAAAATTTAATATGTCTGTTTGACATCAGAGAAGCTACAACACTGCTATAAAACAATGAACGTGTAAAAGCAGAGTTGTAAGATAGTGAAGCTTCACCTTCTGTCATTTCTCCTACTATCTATTTCTTCTAGTTCCAGCTCAATGCACCGCAGGAATAGGTATCATCTCCTGAGTTCTGGTTCAAGATAAAAAAATGCTCATTCGTCATATCGGTTTTTCGTTAAAGTGCATGTTTGTTATACCGCGCTTCGACTTTACTTGTTTCTTTTCTTCTGAAAAACCTTCTCTTGCCGAAATTATTTTTTATTCTCAGTGAAGAAAACAATTTTTTGATATGATTTTATAATTTCACTTTAGTCTGGTTAAGTAATACTGCCATGAAATTTGGCTTTAAATTTTTCCAAAAGATATGTTAGATTTTTTTTTTTTGCCGACCATGATAGTGGCTACACATTATGGAACATGAGCAGAAACATGAACATATTAATGTGTCATCATGTATAATAATGTGACTTGTGTAAATTCGCGTCTCATTTTTGATTCCCTCGTTGAATTGGTAACCCATGAGGGCGTTTATTTAAGACCGATAGAACTTTAAATTGTAAAAAATAACAAACAAAAAATTTAATTTTATCCAAAAAAATATTGCCACCGCTGACTGTTTTTGTTGTAGCATTTTCGGGACGTGCAATTTTCGAGCACATCCAAATGTGGAAATTTTGTTTATTAACAAAAACGTTAAACCAAAAGTAAGCCTTGAACACAATTTTGCGCTCAACCATTAACACAAGTTGCTTGAATTGATGCTTGATTTTATAAGTAAATCTGGATAATTTGGCAGGGTTGTTCGAGCGTGCAACTATACTGATAATAAGTGTCAAAAAGTGACAGCAGTATAACAGTTAAGTTCCATCCGCTTTAAAAACACATTTCACAAATGATGTAATTTTTAATAAAAAAAAAATAGCTGTTCGTGTTAGCAATTTAGCAAACCACGCAAAAATTAAAAAAATGCGTTCGAACGGATGTTTTGTATATGGTTTCCATTTTGCTTTCATTGTGCTTACTTTTATGGCCCTGTGCTGAGGGAATATCAGCTGCGTATACAATGCATTGCACCGGAACTAAGAAAATAGATTTTGCGGAGGAGGATTGAAAGGGTTGTGTTTATGGACATTGAATTTGAACTTACCAACACTGCAATTGACAGGGAAAAACTAAAAACCTTTTGTAAGTCCACAGAATGGCTCGGGGCAAATTTAAACAACGTTTCGCCATATCATGTGTATCGTTGGATACACATCCTTCGGGATTTTTAGTGGGATAAACCGAATGTTGTTTGTAACATTCATATGTGGCAAGAACTTGCTTGATTAAATTTATTAAAGTTCTGGTTTGTTTTTTCATTATTAAAAAAATTATTGCCTGTTGCGATACAATTTAAATGATGACAGACGCCTGTCAAGGGAACCATGTCAAGTGAAACAAACTGAATATGCAGATGGTATCGCTCAGCATTACATACTTTTCATTGATATTTTTCCTTTCGACTTGGTATTTTTAAATCTTAAAAAGTTATTAAACTTTCATTTTCAAGAATTTTCTTCTTTAACTAATATTTGTTAGTAAGTGGTAGAGCATCGTTAATTTGCTTTTTTTTAATACTACGGTGTCGCTATGTATATGCAGCTGTTTCTTTGCTTTAAATTTGGTATACAAATTATTCCTGACTACATAGTTTTTCCTAAATGGTAATGTGTTTTTCTTCCTCCCAAGTGAAATGTTTTTTGTGTCTAATTTTCGCTTTACTTTTAATTTCCAAATTTTTTGCTTGTGTTTGCATAAATTAAGTAGAAAGAAATACTGCTAATAAAACAACTTTCAAAACTGAAAATGTTTAACCAAACCAAAAAAAAAAAAATTAATAAATAAATAAATGATAACTGAACATGTAGAGAAAAATTGCAAAAAAGCACATAATTTCAAATATCATTCAGATTTGAAGTTTCTATATATACTTATATATCGTCCCTTAAAATGCAAAATAACATAACATCAGTATTCATAAGTTTACAAGCGAAGAAATATAAACCATACAAAAAGCTGCTTGAAACTGCTTGGTTGGTCTAACCAAAACGCACGCTGCTAATTATAAATAAAACAAAAAGTTTTCAGAGAATTATCTTAATATATTGCTACGTTTAACATTTTTAAAACTTTAATTCGTGATTGAAAAATAAAACACTGAATTAATAACCTTTTACTTTTTAAACGCGTATTCTTTTATCTTATCTTCTTTAATATAAAGCAGAATTGGAGCGAAGCCGCGGGTAAAAGTGAGTCTTATATATAAAGCAGAATGTGTGTTTGTTTGTTTGTTAGTACCTTATAGGAGACGAAACCGCCGGACCGATCTTCCTCAAATTTTCACACCATTTAACTGTTACTCTTGAATGAGTTATAGGATATTTTTTTTTTAATCACGCCTACTTTTTAAAATGGCTTTTAACAGATTTTATAATATAAAAGAGCTTATATTCGCCATTTGTGGACCAATTTTTTAAATTATTTTCGCATATGGAAAACGCCAACAAAAAAATTTTTTTTTAGTAATTGTGGTTGGGGAGGGAAGGCAAATTGGCTGCCCAAATAATTGATTATCAAATAACTTCGCTATTTGTAGACCAATTTTCAAAATTCATTTTGCATTTTTTTTGGAAAAGGTCCATTTTTGTCGAAATTTCAGAGTGTTCGACTTTAAAAAGTGAATATCAAATAACTTCGTTGTTTGTGAACCAATTTCCAAAATTCTTTTTTCAAATGCTAAAATTTTTTTTTTAATTGCGGGGAAAGGCAAAGTACCCGCCCACCCAGGAAAAAAGGGTAAAAACGGGTAAAATCGATAATATAATATCTCAAAAACTAAGGCAAATATAATAAAAATTATAAAAGCATGCTGTTGGAAAATAAGCGGACATGTGCTTCGCAATCTTTCCATATCTGTGGGTAAAACGGGAAAAAAATATATTGATATTTCTCTTTGCAATTATATATTTTGGAAATTCGAAATATATGTAGTAAAATTGTACCTTTGTAATTTTAGCCCATTTCAATTTCAATGATGCACATTTTTTTATATCTTTAAATATCGCTATGATATGGGTGTCAAGTTAAAGGGGTTTTTTAAGGGAGCATAAAATATAATGATGTCTCTGAAACCATAATAAAACACACATTTGATGCAGATGGCTTACCGTAACAATATCTATACTAAAAAGGGCGAGATTAGATAAGTTTGTGTGGGTTAGCGAAGAACACCGGGCGTAGCTAGTTTACTATTTAGTTTGATAAGCTTTTATTTATTCGTCCTCTTACTTAATAATTTCTTAACAATGCTACTTTAATTGAATAATGTTCACAAATTGTAGTTTACTTTCGGGCACTTAATTTAAACGTTAACTTCAAGAATTATTACAACTCTATAATGATTGCTCACAATCAGCATTATTTATACTCCAGACATTTGCCAATAGATCCTGGTAGAATGTTCTATATTTAGCTAGCCGATTCGACATTATTGTAGAATATTCCAGAAGTCCGTTAATTTAAATTTGCATCTGTATTTATGCGATAATTATTTTTATTTTGTATTAGTGTGAATGTGTGCTTGTCAGTCTATGTAATTGTTTATTGTTTTGCTTTGCGTAAATTTGGTATGTGAGTTGTGCTTTTGTTTATTGTGTTGTCAGTCGCTGAAAGTCCAGAACGTTCTCATAAAATACGTTTATACGAGGGTGATTTACAAATTGCTGTTAAAAAAAATGTATTTTCGTAACAATATTTTATTATGGTAGAAGGATATATGACAATTATGTATGAAATAAAATATCGCCCAAATGATCGCTACGGATTCCAAACCTGGATTAGAACCAAACAAGAAATATATTTTAGATAAAAAAATCTAATGTTGTTTTGAGTTCTTGTTTCCTAAAATAATAAATAATAATAAAAGTCGTCAAAAGCGACTCTCAGGACCTCAAAACGTCGAAATATAACGCGAGTAACTACAATAAAAATAAAAGTACTACCAAAAACGAGGTAATGGGAGTCTGTTGGAAGGAATAGCTTTAAGCCCGGTCGATATCGAAAAAGATAGAAAGATATTGATGTATAAAATTTAACGAAAAATTTTTTGTTTTTAATTAATACGTAATTTCTTCTGGTGGCGATGGCACGATGGATGGTAGTCTGCACGTTGACTACACAACCAAAAAACAGACCTGGGTTCAACCCCAGTTTCAGACAAAAAAAATTTTTAAAATAAAAATAAACATCTCGCATTTCTCTGATGTGCATTAGTGTGTCTTTGTGTGTCGTTTCTCCTACTATCCCTTTCCTATAGTTCCCAGCACAATGCTTCGCATGTGTAGGAGTCATCTCCTGAGTGCTGGTCCTAGATAAAAAAAAATGGATTTTCGATACTCATTAATTTTTCTGGACGTAAAAAGCGTGCAGAATGCTACAAATTTACTTTGAATCAGTAAAAATTGGTGGGAAGTTTCAGGGATGGCCTGTAAGGCCATACGGTTCCCATATTTTTTTTCTTTAGCATGTGTGACGTTTTGTTAATTTGTTTAAGAAAATTATGCACTGGAGAATAATTTATATTGGATTATTGTTACAACGTGGTTATTTCTGATGTGCTTGTGGATTGGTGACAGCGGAAGCCCTTACTGTTCAGTGACCGGTGATTATGCTTTCGCCACTGGAATCTGTCGTCAACAACTGCCACAAAGGCACACAAATGTTCATCAGAAAAAAGCGAGATATTTTTATCAGTCTGAAACTTGGGTCGAACTCAGGAAATTTTTGGTTTTGTAGTGAATGGACAGACTACTTCAGCAATCGCCACCGTCAAATGGGCAAATCCTGCGCAACGAACGGTTAATTTGTACAGTTTTACGGATGGAAATATTAGAACACCTCAACGTATGCATATTGTTTTCTGGGATTTAAGTGTACTTTCGAAAGACGTGAAACATAGTTTGTAAATAGGTATTTGTTGCGAAATAATTCATCACAAAGTTTTGTGACGCACGCTAAAGAAAATGGAATGGATCATGTTTTCGTAAATTTTTTTTTAAATATTGTACAATAAAGCACACAAAATCTAACACTTAAAAAAAAGATGCATGTAAGAGAATTGTAAAATAATTTATTTACCGCCAAAGTCATCGCTTTCTTTTATCAAAATCCGTAAGTCCTTTGCGCCGCATGTTAAATTTTTTTCTAGCATATACGTAAATAAACGCAACTGTACTTGTTTTAACAACACAATTTAGGTGGTGTTTCTATAAAACAAGTAGTAGTTGTCTAAAAAAATTTTATATGGAAATTACTAAAATCTTTTAGTTTTTTTTCATATAAACTTTTCTTAATACTACATGTATTATAGAAACTGCAACTTATATTTTTTTCTCTTCGAACAGCACTCAGAGGATGACCCCTACGTTTTTTGTTTACAGCAGCGTTACAGCGTTACGCAGAACGTTTTTGATTTTGTAGTGAACGTGGTAACTACTTCAGCCATCGCTGCCTTCGTCGCTATAATTTTTATTAACATTTCTTACTAGAACTTTTCATTTCATTCACTATATTAAAAACACCTTATTTTCGTGATGCAGGCTACAATTGTGGGAGCTGACATTTCACATCTAATTTCAGCTTTTCCAAAATAGTAAAGAAATTGTTTTTTGTAATTGAAGATTATTAAATTAATAAAAATATGACTTTCGATCGGACCATCTACATATGTCTACAACACTAAAGTAATTATATGCGCACATAAAAAATATTAATTTTATGCATAACATTAAGAGAACTAAGGTAGATTAGGATTCTATACTCACCCTTATTCTACTTGGCATCGTCAAAACAAGACAACACTGTTTTTTATATTTTACTGCAAATCTGTATACCAGTTGTCGATATTTATTGATGACTGTCAATGTATGTTTGGTATTCTGTAAGAAAAAATTACGTTGATGTTGCCTTTAATTGGCTTTGATTTTGTCGTCGCCATTTTTTGTATTGTGTTCTGTCGTGTTTAAAAAAAAGTTAAAGCTACAAAATAAGAAAAAAAGTTTCATTAAAAATGGAAAAAATTAAAATAACAAATATATGTACATATGTATTTGATCCATTGTGGACAAACTTCCCTCTCCATGATATACAGAATCTCAAACAAGTTCTTTGCCACCACCTCCTGTCACAATCCCATGTTAAAATCATTTCCAAATCTGCGATGGTACGATCCCTGAGCCAAAAACCGTAATGCCGCTGCCAATTTCTGATGCTTCGTATAAATGATCTAGTCCCTTTTTCAAAATTACGCTATGTTGTATCCAGTGCATGATTATATGATGCTTTATTCAGCCGAAAATAACTTTGAAATCTTAACAACGTAATAAAATTAATTACTGGGAAAATATGATTTTAAATTTATCAATTACTTAGAATCGGGCAAGTTAAAAATACGTGATTTCTGTCTAAGAAGTATATTAATTTTTTTTCTGTTCTTTGCAACTGGAGTAAGAATCGGGAAGGTAAAATATTTTTATTTAAATTTTCTTTTATATTTTTCACAGCACTTTTTCTTCCAAAAATAAGGCGTATAGGACTTGTGTATTGGTTGTTTATTTCGCAGGATAATTTATTTAAAAAATAAAATAAAAAATCTCACTTTTTGCTTACTCTTCCTGTGCTTCACAGAGTGATATCAATATAAAATTAATAAAATTAATTAACTGACACAAATAACGTGGACGTCGTTCTAAAGGTCTAGTTAGTCGGCTAAAGTGGTATTGTTTTTAAATTGTCGACGATATTGACGACGCCAAGTATTATAACTTTTCTATTAACAATCTTCGAAATGAATTTTTTTTTAAATTTATAAAAATATACTTATGTAGCCTAACATTCCATTAAAAAAATCAAGTTGGATAAATTTCAAAATGTTTCGTTGGTGGACTGTTTCTGTGACTTGCTCATACATACATACATACATACATATGTAATCTGCTTTAATGAATCGTAATCAATAAAAAACTCAATTTCTAATTTTTTGATGATACATTGTTTTGCATTTTAGTTGGCGATATGTATATACTCGTATGTTTGTATTTGTACAAAAAAGAAATTTCTTTAAGCTATTAAGTAGTTACTAGGTTTTTTTTGTTCATTTTGGTTAAACTTTTTTTGAATTACTTCTTGTTTTTTTTTTGCCTAAAAATAGCAGACTGCCAGAAGGTTATTAACCACAGAGAATAAAAAAATTAAATAAAAAACACTTCGAAAAAAGCACAAAATTATAGAGAGAAAATTTGTAAAAAAAAAGTATTAACAAAAACCAGCAGCAGTTATTTATTAAAAATACTCGTATTAAGGAAAACTACTTGAAGAAGTGGAAGGGACATGAAACGGAGAAAATCATTGTTAATAAATACGGATAGGAATTTAATAAATTTAAAGTCGCGTTTTATGTATTTAAATTTGAAAAAATATGCATTTAAGATTTTTTTTAAACAATTCATATATTATCTTTTAAGCTTAAAAGTTAGTTTTTATTTTTTATTTTTTATTTTTCTATTTCGATATTTTGTTAACCATCGGTTAGCATCTTCTTTTTCTTTTGTTAACAACCAATGGCTAACGAAATATCGAAATAGAAAATAAAAACAAACCTTTACGCTTAAAAGATAATATATATTGGTATTAAAAGAAATAAGTATTAAAAAAAAAGGATTAAAAATTTTTTTTAAACATTTACTTACATCAAAGATTTACACAATTACTTTGTGGCGAAAACAGTGGTTACGTTTTTTTGGGCAAATATTTGCCATATGTGACTGTACCCTTACGCTATCTTTGCTTTATGGATTTCATAACATGGAATACGCAATGCATATTTTGATAGAGAGATGAAGATTGTACGGATAGGAAGATTGCGTGTTAATTATAAAGCAAAGCTGCAGGATTGTTGTTTTAATTTTGACGCATTATTTTTAATCTAAAGGGAGCCATTTTGTTTATAATTTTACTTGGGCGACGTTTTATTGCTGGAATACGGACAAATTATCGCAATGGAGCAAAGAAAAATCAGAAAAATCCAAAAATTATGAATAAAGAATATTCCGCAGATAGGCTTTTTTTTTTTTACTAAATAAAGCAAACCCGTCTGAAAAATTTATGTAAGCCGGAGAAACATTGGTAATAATAGATTTAGAAAAATATATTTATAGTTAATATGTACATATGTAACGCGAGAAAAAAAATAAAAACATATTCACACCATGTATAGTTTTTGAGTAATGAATTTTTTTCTTAACTTCAGATAAGTTTTCTGGCTCAGGTGAACGTTACATGTGTTTAGACTTGCAGCATTTACTTTTTCCTTCATTGATATATTTATTGTTTTGTTTTTTAACCCTAGAAAACTAAACTCCGCGTGTGAGGTTCAACGAATGATGTTTTTGCGAATTTAGTATTGATCGGGTGCAAGTTACAACACAAGCTTTCAAACAGAGTGTGAAGTTGTGAGCGGACGTTCATTACACAAATTTTTTTTTGTTACGAAGATATACTATGTTGTGTTGCCTGAGAGGGAAGGTCAGTATTAAAGGTGCATTTCTTATTAGAATTTTATTTATGTTTTGCTAAATTATCTCCAAGTTGCTGTCAATGTGATGTAGGAAAAAAGGGTTGAACATATTTTTATGTAAAAAGGGATTTTTTAAGAGCTTTCGGGTTTTATTAGAAAAAAAACACGTAAATTTTAGACAAATGTATGAAATCTTTAATTGAGTCTGTAGAACGATTTATATAATTCAATGTTTAAATGTGATATCATGTAAATGTTGACCTCGGCTGCGCTTCAAGTCATAAGCTGGGTTCAATTTTGGCATACCCTCTTTCTCCAACATATAAATTATGGCTTCCAGTGCGTCAACCGTTGCGGGCTTGTTCCTATAGACGTGAGCCTTAACATATATCCACAAAAGAGGCGTTATATAACGATCTAGGCGGCCAATTGATTGGCCCCAAACGTGAAATATACTTTTCACCGAAATCGCCTCTCGCGTGCTGTCCATGCTATTCCGTAATGGAATAACAGTGGCCCAATTGCTGCGAACGGAGCCGAATCTATAATTCACGGTCATCAACAAGACTGGCGGATACAGCTGCGATTCTACGTATGCGTGTTGTCCAATAATGTAAATTTGGTGCGAAATTTAGTCACGAGATTCCGAATAACCGTCTCAGAAGGTTGCCCAAACTGACAATAAAATGGAAGAAGTGCACGATGCACTTTCTTAACCATGCATGAATTTTGATAATAAAATTCAATAATTTGCAAGCGTTGTTCGTTTGTAACTCAATTTATAATAAATTATATACCAAACTGAACATGTTTAACAGTAACATGTTACACGAAAACAACTGAGCTGCCAAGACCAATGTTGCCAAAAATAAAGTTGCTAAACAATCACCTTTTTCAAAGTAATATATAAATGTTATGTTGAAACATTTTATTTTAATGAAACATTTTTTTTATTTTAGAGTTTAGTTATAATTTTTTTAAATGATATTGTAGATAAAAAAACTTAAAGTGCTGTTTTCAGTTTATGGTATAATGTCTTATAACAATAATTTAATAACTTAAGTTTTTATTTTATAATTAAATAATAATAGAAGTTAAATAAAAACTGTTTTTTTCAATAAAAAAACATATGAAAATCAAAAAAACTTTTATTTTTTAAAAAGTAGCCTAAGAGGGCACGTTAGTTTAAACCGTAAAAAAAGTTTAGTTTTCTAGGGTTAAACAATATAGGAATTTCTTAGCTTTTCTACAGACACACCCACGGTCTGGGCGGAAATCGAACCCTCAACCTCTAGATTGACAGACTAATACTCAAGCACTAGGCTAAGGAGGCACCCTAGTGCCTGCTGGAATTCGAAGTAAACTTTTTCAGCCCCTCCCTTTATATAAATATGTATGTAAATGGGCAAAACGTTAACGTTTGTATGCATATGTATGTATGTCGAACAGGTCCGCATAACAGTTGTATTTGAGGAGCATAAGGAGCCTTCGAATTGACTTATCTGTGGCCAGCACATGTATGTAACCATCCTTTCAAGATATATTTAGCTTCACTGGCCATTTTTTATTATTCTTATCCAACAAGCCAATGATATAAATGCACATACATACATCCATACATACATGCATACATACATACATACATACATACTGTATAATTTTCAACTGCAATTTGGTTTAAAAACATAAAGAATCAATTTATCTTATTTGGCAAACCATTAAATTTAAACGCTCAACTGAACGCCATTTAGTTTTTTGTGCCTGATATTTTATTTATTTTATATTTCTGTCAGCGATGGCCAGATTTATGCATGAACGGACAGAATTTAAATATTAATAAATTTTGATAACGAGGCGCCTGCTACAAAAGTATGTGGATGTCCAAAGCAAAATGCGAAATTATTGCATTATTCAACATTCTTTTCTTTTCTTTTTTCAAACAAATAGATGTGATTACCAATTAGCCATTTAATAAAGACCTACGATAGGGTATTTAATCAATTAACTGTTGAACGTTTAAACGAATCACACGATCGATTAATTTAAAGTTGCTATTTTAGATTAACGATTAAATTAGGTACAGTTTTCACATTTTTTTAAATTTTAACATTAAAGGCTTGATTAGGGATGGTAACAGATCCGCCGTGGAGTTGCCAGTTGCACACCTTTCTGGTTGCACGCTGGCAACGCAGTTCTGTTGTAATCTCATATACGCATAGTCGATTACTTCTCTTTACAATTCCAAAAATATAAGTTTTTGAATAATTAAGAAAACTTTCAGACCGCTGCACACGCATGCCCCCTAAAACCATTTCATTTAAAATCTAGAAGTGGTAAGAGACGAGCAAAATGTTAAATGGAATAAAAATTATTATAGAATGTTCTGTAATGACCTTCAACCCATTACAGTTTCATGATATTCACCCTTATTCCAGTTGTCAATGTCGAAACCAAATCTTAGTCACTGTTACGTCAACATGCTGTGGCTTTTATACCAAATTTAAATTGGCATTTAAAAAAATTTCACTATTCTTGTAAATGTCAATTAAGCTTTGATCAGAAAACTATAGTATATCGATTTGAGAGAGGTTAAGTTTTGGTGTCGATGTCGACGTTGATAACTGGAATAACTAAAAATAAAGTGGAACGGTTACTTTTCAGAAAAACTGACTTTTGAAAAACTACTTTTTTTACACACATACATATAACGTTTTAAAAATGTACTTTTTGGAAATGGTTTTGTTTTTAAAACTCAATTTTTAATAAATTGTACTCTCTGGAAAATTTTATTTTTTTTCCACTGTACATTGGAAAATGCTATATATTCGAAAACCACTTTTTGTAAAATGAACTCTTTATAAAAATCAATATCTATAAAAAATGGCCTATAAGTTGGTAGCGTTTTTTTTTTTTTGGCCTTTGCACATACACAGCCCGTCGTCAACTGCGTCGAGTGGTGTTACCACTAAAAAATTCCCTCCTCTTCTTCTGGGTAGATTCCTTCACGGGACCGCTTTCCGCATTACTTTGGAAAGGCCAAGAGCGACGTCCCAATCAGGACCGCCCTTACTCACGCACGTCTGGGTCCGCCAAGTTTGCAGCCGGCACCATGGCCCCGGCCCGTATTCCCTGCTCCCCGTCAGATGGTGCCCCTCTATACAGCAACGCATCAAGGTCCCTCTTCTTTCTCCGTAGAACGTACCCGACGTATTGCGCCACAGCGTCCCAATTGTCCTCGCAATCGAGCATCTTCCCCATCACGCTGGCAGGAGTGAACCCGCTAAGCCACAGCGCCATTGCATTTCCTTCAGTATGCCATCTGATGCAGTCGAAGAAAGTGTGTTCTGCATCATCATCCGTCATACCACAGTAAATGCAGTCGGGACCATCTGACCTGCCAATCCGGTACATGTACTTTGGGAAGTATCCGTGGCCCGAGAGGAATTGTGTCAGGAAGTAGTTAACTTCCCCAAATTTCCTCCGAATCAATACTTCCACGCAGGTAATGAGTTTCGCCGTCCACCTGCCGACCGTTTCCGCGGTCCACCTGTCCTGCCACCGCCGGACAGTTTGGGGTCTCAGACCAATAGCACCAACACCAGGGCCCTCCCCGTCGAGTACCACGCCTCCCTCCGCTCGCTTGCCAAGAGGTCTATGGGTATTTCCCGACATATTACCAGCCGAAGCAACCCTAAGGGCCGCCGTCCGCTGTATTGCCTCGAGCACCCTGCGTTTGGTTCTCTCACCCAGTACATCACCCCAAATCTCGCTCCCATGCTGCAAGATCGAATTCGTGACAGCCTCCTCTTGCTCTGTGTCGGGCCGCCGAAATTCACCATGAGTCTGAGGACACACTTGGGGACCGCTCTGCAGTCCCTCATCTTGTGTCCTGTTTCCCCGCATCTGATACACAAATGCTTCCTGTCCGTTCCAGTACAATTCGCCTGAGTGTGTCGCGCCCCAAAACATCGATAAAAACTACCGACACTTTCGCACGTCCGTATTCCAGCCCTAATCCATCCGATACGCACGTAGCCAATACCGACGAGTTTCGCGGCGCCCTACACCGACAAGGTCACAACCGACGGCCGTGCGCGGTGCACCCTCACCGTCCTTCCCCGCGACCCCAATGACCGTTCTCTCTGCACATCGCGCCCGCAGCAGCGGCCTCCGCAAAAGAATTGGGTCGGCCCACTAGTGGCGTTCCAACCGAAGCTGTAGGCCCCGTTTGAGTTTCGGCCTTTGAAGTGGAGCCAATAAGCCCCCTTGTGGGTCGATCTTTTCGTCTCCGCCTTTCTTCTCATCACCGTCGTTTTTATCATTCGAATACATATAATTCCCACGAGTATGGGGGAAAGTGGATCGACCGGGTCATAGCCCCCGATAACCCTGCAAAGCCAAAACATTATTCACCGAGGTGACCAGGTATCGGTGAAGTTCCGTTTGCGACTAGACTATTTTCTGAAGGGGCCTCTTGCCAAGCTGATCCCAGGCACGGGTCGCATTACACCATGATCCAGCCCCCTATATCGTTGCTTACTTTAGCCATGACCGAGTATTGGTCTCGAGGAAGATAAACGCTTCCCACTATACTAGGACAACCCACAGTGTGGGGGTGGGCGAGATTTCCTAGAAAAGCTCAGACTCGAGCATGTTAACGGTGGCTGCAGCGTGGAGGCAGTAAGTCTTCTCGTGTGTTTGTCCACAAGGATCGTCCTCTGGCTTTACCCTATGGGCCCACACCTGACCGTGGAGGTAGCGTAGTGCAGCGCGTTTAAATAGTCTTCAATAAATTAATTAATTTTTTCAATATATTTTTAAAACTAACGAAAGAAAAATTTCCAAACATAAATATTTTCACTATATTAGTTTCGTAAAATTTAATTTGGCTGATTCGTTTATGGATGTAATTAGGAAATATAAAATAGCATTTTACTTTCCTGTTTATATAATTTAGTATATAATTTTATGTTATTGTAGATTTTCTTTTCAGAAAAATAAGGTGTTTAATCTTTCTTGAAATGTCTAAAGCATGGTGGATCTCTAACTTTGAAAAGAAGCGATTATTAATAGATTAAATCAAAACTTTAATCAAATAAAAGAACGATTAACCGATTACAGAAAGAAAATGCACACACATTTACAGAGTACTCTACAAGAACCAACGAATTTATTCTTGTGAAAAACTAAATTTATTTTTTTTGCTCTCACAGTTGGATACTTTTTTATAGAGTTTATTTTTTCGTGACCTCTTGTTTGCTTTTGTAATAAATTGTCTGTGAAAGCGTTGAATGTAAGATTTATCAAACCATTTAAAAAAACCTTCAGAATAATCTATTAAGTACTTGAAAGTACGCTGGCTTTAATCATACCCTTCTAAATTTCACAATGATAAATTTCTAAATCGTTTATAAATTCTTTCGTTAAAGCTACCAATAATGACAATCAATGACATCAAGCGAAGCACTTTATTCATTTAGCCTTAGAATAGGGAAGAAATAAAACTAGATTATCATTTGTTTATTTTTCATCAGATACTGATACAGCAACTACACTTTGTTTCGCATGAATTAATACGAATGACAACTGTCGGCATATACATACATATTTTTCTTAATAATTGATTATTTTCTTAGTAAAAGTACGAATTCTACTAAAGATTTTCTTTACAACTGCCGTCTTATAAGTAGTTTCAGTTCGTTTCAGCACCATCTTATGGTTTTAGGCATACCATCCCATTAATGGTGATTGATAAGATCCCCTAAACAAATCAAGCAAAAATCATTTAAAATCTTAACAAATGCATCTGTCATTTTCTTTATTTTTAGAAAATAATACAAGCAATGAACATGCAAACCTCAAGCTTGCCTTCGATAAAAATATAATTTTATGTGGGTCCGTTTGTTTTATGCTTCCTGTAGTTTTTGTCATCATTTCAAAATTTTTTCCTTTTAACTACTTAAATTAATAGACTTTATCAGTCAACGTCATGTTTTTCCTCTTAAAGAAAAAATAATGAAAAAAAATTATTTAATAACACGAAAAATAGTAAAAAGCCAAATCATACAAACAGAAACTAATCTGCTGATGTCCTTAAGGGCTGTGTTTGTATTTTCCTCATTGCGGGATTCTGTTATTTGTTTCTTTAATTTATGTTCGTATGTTACAATTCAACAATTAACTGATTAGGATCTGTGAAGACATACTTACCATGCTTTATGGTCAATTGTTTATGAGGGCAAAAGAAGAAGGAGGAAATTGAAAATATGTATGAATGTATTTTTTTTCTCAGTGTAATATTTTCGTGTTCATAATAAAATTACGAGAAACGTTAAATACATATACCGCTTCTAGACGATGAAAGTTTACTATTTTACTGGGCCAGAAAGCAGCGCGAGCAAATAATGTATATTGTGCAAAACCTATCACATTGCACATCCACCTTAAGACACTATTTAGGGTTTGGTGTGGAGGCACAGATGGAGACCCCTCTGTCTGCCGAGTGCAGCATAATCACAAAGAACGTGTTCAGAGTAAACCAGCTCTCAGTGTTACTTTCGCAAAATCGATAGACCACAATGGCCTATGAAGTACTCCGCCAAAAGGCTTAAGTCTAGTCTATTCAGCTCAAGCAAACTATTTGAGATTGCACCGTTCGGAATTACGAAGCCTTTGAAGTAACGCTGGCCGGCAGAATTATGCCAGTGAGCAGCGATCTCCTTTCCTCCCAGTTTTTAAGAATTTAATTTCTATAACTTTTCGTAAGTCCACAGAATGGCTCGGAGCCAATTAGGGGCAATTTTTTTTTATCTTGGACCAGCACTCAGAATATGACCCCTACACATGCGGTGTATTGTGCTGGAACTATAGGAAAGGGATTGTAGGAGAAATGATAGGAGGTGAAACTTCGCTATCTTACGACACTGCTTTTTTGCACGTTATTTGTTTTTTGTAACAGTGTTGTAAAGTGTGCCTTCGCCACTGAAACCTTCCGACAACAACTGATACAAAGCCACACAAATGCACAACAGAAAAATGCGAAATTATTTTATGAGTCTGCAACTGGGGTTGAACCCAGAAAAAATCTTTCGTTTTGTAGTCAACGTGCAGACTACTTCGCTACCATCGCCACCCTTTTTACCAGATATTCCGCCTTTGCATTGCCTTCATAACCCTCATGTCCAGGAATCCATCCCAAGTTTACTTTGCAAAGTCTTCAAAAATTTTTTGAAACTTGTGTTTTCCTATTGTACAATTCTGCAGCTTTATGCTGTGAACACAATATATGCCGGTAAAAATGTTACTTTAAAAAATTAAACATTAACAAAAAACAAATAAAAAGCAATTTTATAGTAAACTACCTGACCCCGCCACGCGTTGGTGTAGCTGTTATAATATTTTTATTTTAAAAAAATGTATATGCCTTATGTGTCATTTATAAAAATCGGTTAGTTAGGTTCGGACACGCGGAAGTTACCCCCTACCACCCGTCGTGGTCTTATCGTTAAAAAATGTATAATCTATGTGTCCACCTATACGCACAATTATCTATGTTTTACCTCTCCTCCCCACCTTCCGAGTGCCTACCCGTATATCCAACTTCAGCTCTCTGTCTATGAAGAGTATGCACCCGTACATCAAATGGGAGTGGCACATGCAAAAAAGGATCAGTCTAGTCCCCCTGATAAAAAGTGTCAGTTTTCATATTTTTCCCATTATTTACTCTGCCGTATACCGAATTTCAGCTCTGTAGCTATATTGAAAGTGTCCGAAGGAAAAAAAATGTACTATCAGGTCATTCAGACCAAATGAGAAATTTTAGGTTTAACTGTCCCCAAAGTATACAAAAATCAATATTTAATCTGGACTTAATTCTGCGAGTCTTACCGTTACCGTTTAAGAGATATAAGCAAATAAATATTTATTTTCTATGGGTGCGACATCTCCCAGTGGGAATTTTTGAAATCAATATTTGCTAATATCTGTGAAAATCAGTACAGCCGTTCTGTAGTTATAAGTGTTGGAACAAATACGAAGAGAATATAGATAATTGTGTATATTTAACTTAAATGGTGTACGTTACAATTATTAAAAAAAATAACTTTATTTACTAATATATTTGAAAATTAAATTAAAAACGGTAACTCTGTATAAAAACGTATGTTTATGAAAAAACACTAAATTTAAAATACTTATGGTGTATCATAAGTGTTACATGTGATTTGCCAACATTGTTCAGCTGATTTTTAAGTAGTGTTGCATATTTTGCGTTTACCAAACAACAAATGTTTCGGTATAAAATAATAAAGTCCATCTCTTCCATAACAATAAGTAAAAAATACAAAACCTACATAATTATCACGAGAGACGAACTAAAAAATAATTAATTTTTTCAGAAACAATAACAAAACCAGCTTTTAATATAGTGCTACACTCATGTCCCTTTAATTAAAATGAGTGTTAAGCATGTAGCATTATTTTACTTTTTAAGGGGAACATTGTGAAAAATGAACGCGTGGCACTTTTAAAATAACACATATTTTTCAGAAAAGAACTGAAAAAATGCAAAAGGGAGCATAAATGAGGAATATTTCTCAGAAAAGAAACCCCTTTAGTTTTCTTAAAAATTTATTTTATGATATTACTTGAAAAAAAAAAAAACATTTTATTAAAAGAAGAATAATAAAAAAACATAAAAACAGTCTTTCCTAAAATCAATACTAGACAACATTTCGGTTTTTGACTCAAGTTTTTATTATTATTTTCTGGGACCAGCACTCAGTGGATGTCCCCTACAGAGTCGATGTATTGTGCCGGAAGGAGAGACAGAGTATTGCTTATGGACATTCTTTTTGAATTTTCCCACATCAAAAGTGACAGGAAAGACCTCTTATGGTAGTGCTGTTCAGCCAAAAAGCGAGTTTTCTCTGTAATGCGTAGTGTGATTCGCTGCCAAATCTACCTACATAATGCCATAATACCATTTCTAACATGCGATAATTATTTCTACCATTTATAATATTTATTTTCGTAAAATTTGACTATTACGCTGTATCTTTTCAGCTAATTTTATTTTAAATATGTAGCAATTTTTTGATACCTCTCCAAGCTTCTTCAAATCTGTAACCTTAAAAAAACACAACTTTTTTACGTGATTTCCATCCAATATAACCTGTTAAAATTTTTGTATACAAACATTTTTGGATTAGTGATAAAATTACACTTAGTGCCACTGAAAATAAAGAAAATCATTAAAAAATTAAAAATAAAAACACCGAGCACTGAATTTTTCGCATCGAAAATTTTAAAAAGCACTAAAAGCTGTGCGAAAAGCTCCGAGTTGACAAACTGTCTAGAAGGCGTGTTACCACTAATAATTTTTACCAATAATAATTTTTTCTAAAATCTTCACATTGACCAAAAAAATTTTATTTTCCTATTAAAAATCTTTTTTCATTGAAATGAATATTTTTTAAAATTAAGCTCAGTTAAAATATTTAATTATATTTACATTACATTTTTTATATACGGAGTAACATTATACATTTGTTTATTAAACTTTTTATTACTTTCCATTGATTCATAAAAAATTCTTTCAACGTTACCTGTTGATACCACAACGGTACCATGATGAATTGGACCCAAGTAAGCTGGGCCGTCCTATCTGTTGCTATTGCATATACTATTTTTTCAACAGCGAAAAGCTTCCGAAGCAATCGAAACGATTTGCATTCAATAAATTCAACTCAATAAATTGAAATCGCACAATTCTCACCATTCCTCATCAATTTATTGAAAATTATTCTTGCTGATTGAGAAATAATTTTATAAGCTGGTGTTCTTGAACAGGAACTTAAAAAATCTTAATTATCAAATTTTAAAAAATCTTTTTTTAAGCTTTAAAAGTTTTACAAAGTTTAAAAGCTGTGCAAAAAATTGATTACTCGCTGCAAAAACCTTTTTTTTGGTAACATTTATCGTAGTGCTACAACACCATTAGTTTTTAAACTGTACGTATGCATATAATATACGGAGTACTGATTTACTGCTGTTGAGTTTAAATCACATACGAGTATAAACTTTAGTTTAGTTTAACGAAACCTCATTTAAAACTTAAACTGTTTTATTAGCCCTAAATATTCTACAAGTAAAAATATTTTTCTCTAATCATGGTGCAGTCATGGACAAAAGTCAAATTCTGTGAGAGTTTTCTGCAAATAAATTTTAAGCAATAAAAATTAAAAAACATTCACAAAAACTGATGTAATTTTGTTTACATTCCAAATAAATGTTAGTTTAAAAATGTTTAAAAAATTTTAAAAATCTATAAAATTTTAGTAAAAACAAATTTTTCTTTTTATGCAATTATACGTGTATGTACTTTACCTTTGTGTAAATATTTGATACACTCCTCTTATTGTGTTAAATAAAAACATTCTTAATTTTGATAAGAATAAATATGTATAATATACGACTTTACACATGCATTTTATTATTTTCTTAATTATTTTGTGTGATTTGTGTGTGTGTGTTGTAATGCTGTTTTTGGATACATAGCAAGTAAATTAAGTAAATTATATTGTTTCTTTTTTTGTATTTTGATTATTTATAAGTATTCTTTATTTTATTGTATTCTTTATAAAGTATAATATTTAATAATATACAAATATATTTCTATAATTCTAAATTAAATTTACATAAAATAACTTTTTAAACATAAATAAAATGTATGTATGTATAATTTGTGTTTTATAGTTTTCAAACTTTCACAAAAATCTTAAAGATTCTTCGGCTAGAATTTGAAAATTAATCCAAAAGGAAAGAAATCATATTTGTGCGAAAAAAAAGTATTTGAGGAGGTAAGTAAAAATTTAATATAATTTAATTTAAAGCAATATTTTTAAATTTTTACGCTTGTAGTTGATTAGGTACTTTAAGACCGTTTTTCTTTACTTTTTATCATGATATGATTATCATAAGTTTAGTACTAGTATTGCTTAAATTAGATCTGATTTTTTGATAGCTGAAGAACTTATTACAATTAAAATTTATTTACAACTTATGAAAAGCTAGAGTTTTTAAATAAAAGTACATTTATTAAGCACTAAAATATTTGAAGATTTTTTTTTTATATATACAAAAGTGTGAAAGTAAAAAGTAGTCTTGGATTGAAGGAGATCAAAGAATTTCACTACATGCTTTTGTATAGTTCTTCTAATTGAAATGGTAATAAAATAATCCCTCTTATATAGAGATAATTTTTATTATCACGCGAAATGAAAATGTAAATTGCAAACCTTATTAAAATTGACAAAAGAGAATTTTAATTTAAAAAATGACATGCCAACAAAACACAAAGATAATTTTTTCTTTGTTGACTCAACTGAGCATCAAAATGAGTTAACCAACAAAATCAACTGATATGCATCGAACACAATTAAGTCGAACGACGAATTTCGTCTATCGCAAAGAATTCCTCGCTAAAACTTCCTTTCGTAATTTCGCAGTGTATCGCACAATTACGACTAAAATATTACAGCTGTCATAATCCCACATTTCACTCTTTCTTTCAATATTTTTGTAATCTTTCGATGCCAGATTGTATTAATTCACTTGTATCCATATTCTTTAATTTCTTATTTGTTGTGTATGAATCTGGCATCGTCATACTTGTCAGATTAATAGAGTTGAAGTCTGGTAATACATTATTTTTTTGGTTGTTCTATATACATGAATTGTACACACGTTTTTATAACTGGAAATAAAGAGTTATTCAGATTAGAACCTAATCGTTTAAAATCAATACACATCAGTGGTGTCAGAAGTGGGATCCAACAAGATGCCATTGGACGCAGAATACCTACGCACCAGTACGGATATTTTTGCTAAGGCGCTGGAACATTCCGCAGCACAGACGGCAATTGTAGCAGCCAGTAATTCAGGGCGGGCGGTTGAGCCAAGACCATCAGTACCACCAGTGTCTATATCGGCGTACAAAGCGACAGATGCTACGTATGTCGAAGATTATTTCACAAGATGCGAATGGGCGTTCCACCTTAGCAAAATTAAAGAAGAAGAATACAAAGGCTACATTCTGGTACATATGGGTTCGGAATTAAATAATGCACTGAAGGCGTTGATTAATCCAAAGCCTCCAGAAGACTTATCATACAATGAAATTAAGTCCATATTGATTACTCATTTCGACAAGAGAAAAAATAAATATGCAGAAAGTATAAAATTTCGGCAAATCGTACAGGAAAAAGAGAAAACTCTGTCCAGCTTTATATTGCGTCTCAGACAAGCTGCCACAAACTGCGACTACGGTAGTTTCTTGGACAGAATGCTTACCGAGCAGCTCCTATTTGGCTTAGAGTCAAGATATACGTGTGATGAATTAATCGCGAAGGAGCCAACGGATTTTAAAAGTGCTTATGAAATAGCACAACGTTTAGAAGCCTCCCACAAATGCGCCACGGAGATGAGAAGTAGTGTAAGTGGGTATACGTCCGCAGCAGAGGCTACTTTAAAGGTGGGGTAAGAGGCTACGAAATTTAAGAACACAATGAAGCAGAGGGCGACACGATCACCTAAGAAGGAGGGTCGCGGTGAAAATACGAATGAAGCCAATTGCTATGGCTGTGGTGGAAACCACTTGAGAACTGAGTGTAAGTTTCGAAAGGCAACTTGTTATGTGTGCAATAAGACGGGACATATTGCGCGAGTATGCAAATCAAAAACGGCGCGAATTGCGGACGATGGTGATGATGTAAGTAACATTATTCAGTGCTTAAACAGGGTGAGCGGAAGCAAAAAGGAAATGTTAAATAAGCACAAAATTTATGTGTTTATAAATGGCATCAGAGTGAACATGGAACTAGACACAGGCGCCCTGTGGAATAATGAGTAAGACGACACTGAAGTCATGCATAGGCAAACAACAAATTATCAAAACAGATAGAAGATTCACCAGTTACACTGGCCACAAAATTAATTGCATTGGACGAGTGGTGGTAAATGTGAGAGTTGGCGCGACGACTCGTAAGCTTAATTTGTACATTGTCGATGGCAACGTTGACTCGTTGTTTGGCAGAGAGTGGATCGCACAATTCGTTCATGAAATTAATTTTAGTGATATATTTTCTACAGCAGAACCGGTGAAAACATTGAAGATGACCACACCGCACTTATCGGCAGCCGAATCGTTGATGCTACAGGAATTACTGAGCCAGTTTGAGGACATTTTCAGTGACACTGCCGGTAAGTTAGATTTTCCACCTATTAAACTTCATTTCAAATGGGATGCTACACCAGTATTTGCCAAAGCCAGGGAAGTACCGTTGGCGCTAAGAGAGGCATACGCGACTGAAATTGATAAAAAGATTAGAGCAAGTTTTATAAGAGGGTCGATTTCTCCACATGGGCATCGACAACACACGTCGTTTCTAAGAAAGATGGCAGAATAAGAATAACTGGAAATTACAAACCGACTGTGAATCCGAGGATTATTGTGGACGAACACCCGATACCCAAAGCGGAACATATATTTAATAAAATGAGTGGGGCAAAACTTTTCTGCCACCTTGACATCACAGATGCTTATTCGCACTTACAGATTGATAGTGAGTTAGCACATGCACTAACGTTGAACACCCCCACTCACGGCCTAATTCGACCCACACGCGCGGTATATGGAGCTGCGAACATACCGGCTATATGGCAGCGAACAATGGAAACAGTGCTGCAAGACATTCCGAACGTGTGCAACTTCTTCGACGACATTTTGATATATGCCGATAACTTTGTGAACTTGCTGGCAGTATTAAAGAATACACTTGAACGTTTTAGGAAGAAAGGGTTAACCTAGAATCGTGCTAAGTGTGTGTTCGCCGCACCGGCTGTAGAATTCTTAGGCCACAAAATTGACTGCGAAGGAATCCATAAATCGGATAAGTACGTAGAGGCAATAAGAGACGCCTGTAAGCCCACGAGTAACGATGAGTTTCAATTGTTTATGGAGAAGGCTACATACTATGGATCGTTCATTCCAGAGTTGTCAACGCGCATAAGACCACTCCGTGAGGTGATGAAAAAGAAAAAATTCCAATGGACAACAGAAGCGGACCGAGCATATGCAGACATCAGAGACGCACTTATATCACCACTAGTGCTCATTCCGTATGACCCGAAATTGCCGTTGCTGTTAGCCACAGACGCCAGCAAGGTAGGGTTGGGAGCCGTGTTATCACATCGGATGTCGGACGGGAGGGAGAGGCCAATAGCGTACGCTAGCCGCCCCCTGAGCACGACAGGGCGAAAATACCCACAAATTGATAAGGAGGACCTGGCCAACGTGTGGGCGGTACAGAAATTCTTTTTGTACCTGTATGCCCGCCACTTTACGCTTATTACGGACCATAAACCGCTCAGCCAGATTTTTGATCCATATAAATCCCTTCCCGTATTATGTATTAGCCGAATGGCTAACTATGCTGATTTTCTGGGAAACTTCGATTTTGAGGTAATTTGTAAGAAAACGAAGGACAACGCGAACGCGGACTATTGTTCCAGGGCGGTGAGCGATAATGTAGCTGGTCGGATCAACCAATTAAAGGAATATGATGGCTTCGATTCATTCGTGATAAAACAGATGAACCAGCTACAACAAACGCGGAAGTAATTGCTACAGAGACGCGAAAGGATGACAGATTAGGCGCGATTATTATAATCCTAGAAAGTGGGAAGTCACTGCAGTCACACGGCTACAAATCACCTGAAATCAACTACAGAAGTGCGGGGAGGTGTTTAACCTTCGAACACCGTGTGGTTATACCTGAAAAACTTCGGCACAAAATACTGCAAGATTTGCATGCGAGCCACCTGGGCATGGTTAAAATGAAGGAGATGGCAAGGTCATTCGTATATTGGCCGGGAATCGATGGAGATATCGAAGCTATTGCGAAAAATTGTGTGGACTGTGCCAAGGGGGCCAATGATCCCCCCAAGTTTGGCAATCACCACTGGCAATATCCAAAATGCCCTTGGGATCGCATCCTTGTTGATTACGCCGGACCATTCATGGGGACAATGCTACTTGTGGTTACAGACGCGTACAGTAAGTGGATCGAGGTGAAGATAACTACTTCAAGCACCGCAGCAATCACGATTGGCGTACTTGATGAATTATTTGCTAGTTATGGAGTGCCGACGACAGTAGTTTCGGATAATGGGACCTGTTTCGCCTCAGCAGAATTCAGGGAATTCCTTACGAATATTGGCGTTAAATATCATAAGTTTACAGCGCTGTATCATCCGGCCACTAATGGCCAAGCTGAGAGATCGGTGGAAGTAATGCAAGATTGTACTTTCGCTCGAATAATAGCCGAATGGACAAATGTGTGCCCGGATTGGTGCTGAGTCGTATTGGGAATTTACACTACGAAATTCTATATAATAGACCAGATTCGAGGTAAAGGTATATCAAACAGTGCAGAGAAGATTCTACCTACAGAGAAACCGGAAGTGAGACCAGATCGACGGCGTTACCTCGAACACCAGAGTGACAGTCCAAAAAGGGGGGTGCCGGAAGAAAAGGCGACATCTCAACCCGATTTTATTGGCCATGATACATCACCACTTGCTCTCTCCACCCCACAAACGAGCTTTTATGGCTTTAATTCTTCAAGAGGGGATAATAGAAGTATAGGGGCAGATGAACAGAATGAGAGGAACGACGAAGCGGGAACTATTAGTGAACCAGAAGAAGTAACAATTCAGCCAAACACTGTGGACTTGGATGAGCAGATTCCGTTGCGCAGATCGTCCAGAGTTTGGAAACAGAGAAGAAGACTCTCCCCCCCATAATACCATGCGAGGGAAGAAATGTTGTGTATGAATCTGGCATCGTCATACTTGTCAGATTAATAGAGTTGAAGTCTGGTAATAGATTATTTTTGTGGTTGTTCTATATACATGAATTGCACACAAGTTTTTATAACTGGAAATAAAGAGTTATTCAGATTAGAACATAATCGTTTAAAATCAATACACATCATTATTAAAATTTAGTTTTCATGTAGCAGTGTCACCGTATAAAAAAATTACACATTAAAAACCACCTAGAAAGCAATGATATAGTAAGCCATTGTGTACATTTAATTTATTAAAAAAATTAAGCAACTGCAGGGTGGAACAAAAGGAGCTATATGGTTTGAATTCTTTATAACTTTTTTAATTATTATTTTTTCTTTGTTTTTTTTTCAGCATTTTGTGTAGAAGACTTGGGGAATTAATTATGAAACATTCGAAATGAAATCATGGCCATTACAGCCGAAAATTTGCGAAAAGTTAAGGAAAATATGCTAAAAAACAGCAAAAAAAAAATTATAATAATCACATAAATAAAAAACTTATAAACCATTTAAACCATATAGCTCCTTTTGTGCCACCCTGTATTAAAATAAAAATTTACTTTATTCACTAATATATTTGGAAAACGGTAAATCTGAACTAATTTGTTTGTCGGCGTATGAAACAGAAATAAATTGCAGAATTCGTCATGCACGATGAGTTTCGTTCGACGGTTTTATTTCTGACGACGAAAGTTCGCAACGAAAAATTCGTCGAAATTGTGTTCCCAGCAATACTACTGGGCTAATGAATGAACTAAACGAACCAGCTCACCACCAGCTCGATATGAGAATTGTAGTTAGTGAATAGTCGTGTATTGAAAGTCTGAGTATTTTTATTATCATTAGACTGTTGGTGTTGCCATCGGTTTTGCTAAAATACTTATGTATGTATATTCCGTATGAGTAAAACACTCCCAGCTGCCTGCTTTCTCCTAAATCATGTCAAAATTTGTCAGTGCAACACTGCGTTGCTTCTATGATTAAAAAAGCAACTTTTGGGTCTTCCATTAAGTTCATGATTGACTATCCAACACAGTCATATGATTGTGTCAAAAAGAAATCCAATAGAATTCCTTCCCCATTTAGAAAAAGAAACGCAACGAAAATCTGCTACCAGTGCTACACATCTCATAGTGAATAATAGTAATATGTTTGATAGACATTTTTTTTATCTTGGACCAGCAATTAGGAGATGGAGATGACCCCTACAGATGCAATGTATTTTGATGGAACTAGAGGAAAAGGATAGTTGGTGAAATGACAGGAGGTGATACTTCACTATCTTACAACTCTGCTTTAGCACGTTTTTTTTTGTTTTCGAGCAGTATTGAAGCTCCTCTGATGTCAAGTATACGTATTAAATCTTGAAGCTTCGTTTTAGTAGCCATTTTTAGTAATTATTTTACTTCGCCGGTGCTACACAATACCGACGAAGACGGGCGTTCTAATGTGCCTGTGGATTTTTTACAGCTGAAGCCGACGAAACAACCAGAAAAAGTGATATGTACCTATGAATAACGCTAACGCGAATGTTATCTTATGCAATTAATTTGAAAAATTTTATTTTCAAATAGGCTAATGTTCGATAATTAAATGCAGTTAATTTTAATTTTGCTAACTTTGTTTGCAACATTTCTGAAGTATAAGAAATAAAATTAAGAAATCAATACACATCTTTCTATAATAATATAATAAAAAATAAACAAATAAATAAACAACGATAAAATTGATTACAAAAATTCGTACACTTGACCATATTGGCACATATTGAAACAATTTGCTGAAAGCAGGTTTTGTTTTGAATAGCTTATATTGTAGGGAGTTTATTTTAACTCCATATGGGATGTAAAGAGTGGTTAAATTTTAAGGGCCGATGTTGAATGTGAACATCAAGGTTTTCAATTAATGTTGGAGTTTTCAAAGGATAGGAAAGAGGGCAGCTTTGTTGGGTCATAAGCAGCGTTAATACACTATCTCATTTATCAGCATTCATTTCACCAAACAATTGGTAACAATTTAATACATACGAGAAATTTATTAACTTTTTTCTTTGACTAATGGCTGGGACGTGTTCTCTACTATTTTTTATAAACAGAAATGACACTCAGCCAATGATTGCCTACTAATAGCTGTTACCTTCTATAAGAAGGTGATAGGGAAGAGATGACAGGTGGTGAAGGAGTAAACAACTCTGCTTTTGCACGTTTTTTATTTATAGCACCACCTCTATTGTGAAAGTTACGTATTCTATTTGAAGCTGTGTAACCGTTTTTATTGATTATTTTACTTCGCCGATGCTACACAATACCGACGAAGAGGGGCCCTAAAATAATTCGGAAAGGTGGAGTAGTTCCATTGTCGTTCTCGTTTTTGTTGTCGCTTCGGTCTTAAATTGGTGTTCTTGAAATACATTGAAAGGAATACGAGATGTTATATAAAAAATAAATAAAAATGATGAAAGTGTGATTGCGCTTCAATATTTTATTCGTTATATTTAACAATATTAGAAATTTCTGCAAGTACTCATCTTAATTTTACAAGAACAAATGAAGATGATGAAATAATGAACATAAATATTCATCGGAAGATGTTGCGACAACACGATAATATACGTATTTGCCATTCACAATCCAATGTAAGAAATTTTTATATTTTTCTTATGATTTGTGAATACAAACAGACTCAATAAAAGTGCATTTCCTGGAAAAAATTCGCGGAAAATGCGAAAATTGGGATGCAGTTTCATTGAAACTTCTTTTCCAAAACTATCGAAATTAAAGGGGTTTATGACCTTTTTAAAGATCTTAGCATATGTGGGATTTCTTCCATTTTGGACACTAAAATTTCAAACTGGTTAAAATTTGTTATCTGAATTTGAATTGAGAATACCGGTAAGAAAGGGCGCTGTTAGCGCAGACACAATAAAAAAGTTTTTGGTCTGATCGAGATTTTATTCACTATTAGTTTTTGTTGCAAACATGTGAGGAATTCTTTTTTTTTTTTCAATTACATATTCGCTATGGCTTGCTCGGTTTGTGGCGCATTTTTTTTGTAGAAATTTTCGAATTACTAAAACATTGAAATCTTCACAGTATGATATTATTCTTTAGAAGAATTAGTTTTGAATTTAATTTTTTTTTCAATATTAACGTTCCCTTACTGTCACAGTTCTGGTATAAACGACTCCTCCTATTTCCTTAACAAAAAATAAGAAAATAAAATTTTAATTCCCTTCTCCATATCTACGTTGTCTTAAAAATATCACAATATACAATTAAACAAATTACGTTTTTCGACTAAAATATTATTTGTTTCTTTTTTTAGAAATATTATCTTTTTTTTACTTTGTAGTATAAATATGTATGGTTGTATTTTCTTTTTCGATATTGTTTTCTTTTTTAAGGAACGATACGCTGATATCAGACTATAATGAATAAATTGTATTTTATTGGTTGTATTACAATACAACCAAGCACACTGAATGGGCCTTCAATGAATTGTGACCCTGTTCAGATTTAGCGTTGATAAGACCTGCCTCTATGTTCAATTTAAAAAGCAAATATTTGTTGCAGTAGTAAAAAGTTCGTTGAAAAAAAACGAATAAAAAAATGGGGAAAAAGCTTTCTTGTTTGGTTTTTGCTGTCTTATTATTAGTGTCTGGAAGACTTTCTGAAAGTCTCGATAACTCACTGATCCGGCTTAAATAGTTAATTGCACAGCATGTAGCATGACCGTTTTTAAATCGGATGCTAAATGGCTGATGTCCACTACAGAGTCCACCATTTCCTGCACAGCTGTGACACTTGGAAAGTGGGCAGCTGCTTGTTTGGATTTTAGTACACAGGTTTTTAAAGCTTCGGCCAAGTTGTTGGTGCAACGTAAAATTTTGTCCCTCAAATCCTGTTTAGAAACATTACGATGCACTATGTCTCCTATGGTTACTAAATTGTGTGCGCTTACTACAACAAACTTGCCATAGGCTATGAAAAATTTCGGCGGTTGATTTTTCTCCACAGTCTCGAGAAAAGAATCAATGGCTTGCCGTAAATTGCCCATGTGGGTGGAAATCTGTACGGCATAGTACCGCACTAACATTTTATCCTTATCAGTCAATTCCATTGGGGGTTTTTTACCATTTGGTGTAGTTGGAACATTATTGGCGGTGGTTAAAACCGTTTTTTCGGCAGCTTTAAGTGCATTGTCAAATTTATTTTTTAGACTTTCCGGTATTGCTTCACGTAGAACAGAGTTCTTACGTGCTGCTGCATCTTTTGATTCAAACGAAACATAATCATAGTCCTCCAACCATTCCTTTGAATTACGTTCTATACCCGTGGGTGTCTGGGGTATCGATGTTGTTTGCGGGGTTATTGTTTCTTCGGCTAATTCAGCCAAGTGTCGTTTGAAGAGCAGCGATGCATTGCCCTGTATGAAGGAGGTGGTTGATCGCACATCCTCGGTGAGGGTTTGAGCACAGGCTATTAAACGATCCAAACTATCCGGAGGTTTACAAAGAGATTTATCATCGGTGCGTGCCAAAAGATCTAAAGACCAACCACCATTGGCCTCTAGAACTTCACAGGAGTCATGCACTAGTTTATTGGCATCTCTTAAAGCTCTTATAATTGGTTTGAGTTTTTGTGCCAGAGTTCGGTCTTCAGATTTAGAGGCATTTCCTAAAGCTCCTTCCCCAAATTCGGCGAGATCATGTAAAGCTGTGCGCAAACGTACAGCAGCTAATTTTACGTCCATTACTACAGGTTCCAATTTGTCACGGCTGCGCCAATCGGGTGAAACAAATGCCAATAATCTGCAATAATATAGAAAAGAAAGAAGAACATACATATGTAATTTTAACTGTGAGTTTGTGGAAATCTTTATGGAATATAACCTGCCAAATTTATTTCTTCTATCTACTGCGTTGCTTTATATTGCAACCTCACAACAAGTCAAAGTCCACTTTCTCTGTCACATTTTTTTTATTTTGGGTCAGCACTCAGGGGATGACTCCTACACATGCGATGCATTGTGCTGGAATTGGGAAATTAGGTTATGGGAGGGGGTATAAAGCGAATAATGTTTATGGACATTTGATTTGAATTCTCCCACGTCAAAAGTGACAGGAAAGATCTCGAAAAATTAGGTTTCCCTGTAATGCGTAGTGCGATGCGCTGTTAAATCGACGACAAATTGATGTGCCCTTGAAGATGAACGCGTTGTGCGAATGAATGAGAGGGTTTCAGGCACAAGTTCCTTGATGTCGTTGGAGCTCATCGCACTATAGTAGCGATGGAACAACGAAAGAACACATTATTTTATTTATTTCTTTTGTTTACATACAGAGAAGGAACGTAATCGGTTGTGGTTGACAAGACATGTTTTCCCAAATGGAGAGAAAATAATAAATATATAAGCGATGGCTAAAGAAGTCGCCCCTTTTACGGGGACCAGGCGATACGGGCCGGGGCCATGGCGCCGGCTGCGGACTTGGCGGACCCAGACGTGGGCGAGTGAGAGTGGTCCTGATTGGGACGTGGCTCTGGGCCTTCCCGAAGTAATGCGGAAAGCAACCCTACCTCACACGCCAAAAAATATAAAAAATGGCTAAAGAAGTCTGCACGTTGACTACAAGACTAACAAGTCCTGTGTTTGCGCCCAGTCGCAGACTAAGTCATAAAAACATTTCGCATATTTTCTGATGTGCATTAGTGTGTCTTTGTGTTTCAGTGGCGAAGTCATACCCACTGGTCACTGAACATAGTCACATAGCCACAGATCACTGAAAATAATTACTAAAAATGGCTACTGAAATGAAGTTTCAAAAATTAAATACCTCTCCTGGACATCAGAGGCACTGTAACACTGCTATTAAAAAAAAACGTACAAAAGCAGAGTTCAAAGATAGTGAAGCTTCATCACCTGTCATTTCTCTCACAATCCCTTTCCGGTAGTCCCAACACAGTGCATCGCGGAGATTATCCCCTGAGTGCTGGCCTAAGATATAAAAAAAACTACATACAGTGGAAAACACGAAGAACGCTGAAGATGAAGGTGTAGCAGTCTTCGAAAACAGCATGTTCTTCCCTTCTGCTAGTGTTAGGTCAGTTTGACTTACACTTTATGTCTTTGATTTAGTTTGTTTCTTAGCAATTATCGCATGTAATTTTGACTGCCTGTATGTTTTCGATCATTAGCCCATTTTAATTAATCACATACGTAAGAATGGCGTCGAATTAAAGCACTATTGAACAATTTGAATTTGAATGTATTTTAACATATCTTCGTGACTATACACGAGTACATATATATTTTAACATTCGGCCATGCAATAGTACATTTCGCTACAGAAAATTCAAAAAGCCCTATCTAACATTTAAAAAATTCATAATTGACTTATTAGTTCTGGTGTTCAAATAAGTTATAAATTTGTTGATCCTTCTTTTACTTATATTCCTAATTTTGTGTTAATTTGTGTCAATATACTTTTTATTTTAAGTTTTTTTGTTTCTCCTGTAAAATTTTTAAAATGATAGATAAGGCTTTTTGCATTTCTTGTGACGATATACAGTGCAATTCCTCATGACTAGACACCAAAGTGATGAAAGTCCAATGGGGATATCACCTCAAGAGAAATTGCACTTGCAAAATGGAGCGTTGCTGGGACCAAACAACAGTGTCCGCCCAAAAGATATGCCCGTTCGCTATAGGGAGGTGTTATATATTCTACTGTACTTACTTTGTAGTTTTTTTTATTTTTATTTCATCTTTATTAATATATTTTACTTAGCATAAAAATTTACAATTTCGAGATTTTATCTATAGATACTACAGCGAATAATTTAGACAAAGAAAAAAAAACTTGATAATAATTTTTAAAATTATTACTTTATAGTGTAGGTATTCGGATTATACACAAAGCCAAACTTTTTAACTGACATGAGATTTCCTAATTTAATTTCGTGGAAAAATTTTGGTGCATCTGTTGCAACAGTTTTTCCTTGATGAATAACCATCATTGAGTACCATTTTATATAAAGGGTGGTTCAAAAGCCACCGCGTGGTTTAAATTTAACAAGTTTTTCGTTTATATTTTTTTATTTATTTATTTTTTCACATTATATAAATAACGCGTAGAGAATAAAAAATGAAGTCTTTGACAACTGAACGAAGAACCTGAATAATAGAATTTTATTATTTAAATCAGCGATCAATTATTTTAATGCAAAAGCACGTCGTCTATATTTTAACGTCAGAAGCAATGAGTCGTTGCTGAGTTCATCGTTATCACTAACATGATAAAATTAATTGGCCAGCGCGTCCAACAGATTTGTCAGCACGAGACTATTTTCTTTGAGGTTATAGAGCGAAACTGAAAACGGGAATAATTTAAGTGACATTATTTTCAATACTTATGGTGTTTTCTTTTCAACCAAAAGTTCATTGGATTTCTTGCCCGATTTTGCTCTATTCATTTAAAACATTTGTACTTTATTGTTCCGCTGTAAATTAACAGCACTTTAAAAGAAAGCAATAAAATGCAAATAAATTTAATAAATAGAGGGAAAAGTGAAGTGCACCTTTTGGGAATCCAAATCACTATTACTTTAAAAGAATTTCCATTTTGTGTCTTACAATCTGAAAAAATAAAAATAAAAAAAATATAAAAGAAAAAGTTATTAAATTTTAAACTTCTGGTGACTTTTGGCCCACCCTATACACATTTATTGAAGGTAAATTTTTACATGTTACTTTTTTTTTGGTTTTGGCAATAAGTAAAATGAAATTGTAAAAGCCGCACTTCGTTGGTAGATCGCAACGAAGTAATTTATTATATCGACAATTTATTTACCTCGTTATGGCAGCTGTTGCCTCTGATTGCAACTTCGCCAAGGTTTCCAGCGCCGAGGTCAATTCCAATGGCAACTCTTTGGTAGCAATAATATTTTGATTCAGACTAGTGCCATGATTTTTGTCCATACCATTCGACGGTAAAGGGAAATCATACGCTGTACAAGTACCGTTGACGGAAGCTCTCGATAAAGGTCTGGATTGTTGCTGCTGCTGTTGCAGCACCGCCCTTACTGGCAGTGGATTACGTCTAGGTATATCATAATCGGGCATATTAGCCAATGAAGAACGGTTTGAGGAAGAAAAAGACAACGACAGACTGTCACTCGTCAATAACGATGAGTTCGAACTGCTCGGTGTTAGTGTGTGCTGATGTTGTAGAAGTGAAGTTAAAGGTCTGGGAACATCATAGTTTTCTTCTTGTATGGGTGTGGAGCAATTTTTCAGGACTGCCGCTGTTGATGCTGCATGTAGATGAGCCATGTTACGTTGTATGTTACGTGGTGAGTCGTAGTTTATGGGTACAGCTGGCTTTGGTATATCATACGTCTCAAAGTCGTTATTTATTATAGAGTTTCCTGGAAGATTTTGGTAGATTTGTTGTTGATGTTGTTGCTGATGACAAGCTGCTGGTGCCGACAAACGTTGTGAGTGTGATTGCTGATGTTGTTGGGGCAAATTGTAGATATAAACATCACCATGTCTTTGGGGTGTGATTACCTAAAATAGAAGAAGAAGAAAATTTATGTTATTTTCGCACCGAATTTTTCAGTTGGTCACAGAATTAAAATTGGAAAAAATATTAGAGGCTTTAAAAATTTAGAAAATAATAGACTTTTAAAATGTTTAATATTGGAATGAAATTGAGTTCTTATAAACTCAACATAACTTCAAAAGTAATATTCTGAATTAAAACTAAGCTCGAAATTCTGTACACACTTTAGAATAAATTGTAGTGTCCGACAGAATGTTCGAGTTCGGGTACGGAGTTCGGCAAAAAATGCTGTTCGAGGAAAGTTTGGTATTCGACAAAATTTGTAGCGAACACCGGACTTTCTTATGTGTGTATATGGAAATAATGGGAAAACAAACAACCGTGCTTCGATATAATTATTAATACGAAAAAATACAACGATGACAAAATAAAATGATTAAAACCCAGTACCATGGTTTAATTATAAGATGAGCTCGGCAAATCAGGTAATCAATTTGGTTACAAAATCGTGATTGTCAAAATGTGTATACATTTTGAAGGAGCCTTTGTCAAAGCGTTGTTTACTTTTGGAAGTTGTAAACGTTTTTAAACTGTATTTGCATATATAGCACTCCAAAGTAAAATATTGGTCCAACAATTTCGTAAAACGTGCAATATGTAATAGACACTGGACCTATGGCAAAAACACTTTCAAGTATTCAATAATTCTTTTGCGCTTGTGTGATATTTGGTTTAGAAAAATTCAATTGACTTAAAATCAAATAATAATATGTTTGTTGTATAAGCAAAATTTTATAAGAAGCTATTTAGTTTGTTTTATTTGTATATTTCGTAATTCTCAAATATTTTTTGGGAGTTCTTGTATAAACACGTACAATTTCATAGGTTTTTTCAAGAATTTCGTTAAAGGTCTACTGAAGATTTTGCTATTAGACCCAAATGCAATGCCACAAATAGACCAGCTAAACCATACAACAAACAGATAAATATATTTATACATGTATATGTCAAAAAATTAATTTTATAAAAAGACGACGTGTGCAGCAAGTTGCAAAAGAGTATGAAAAGTAATAGACAAATTAAATTCGTTTTTTTATAGGCTATTGTACTCAGCTGCTTTTGAAAGGCT
Organism: Dexiosoma caninum; assembly: GCA_963924685.1. Taxonomy (NCBI): domain Eukaryota; kingdom Metazoa; phylum Arthropoda; class Insecta; order Diptera; family Tachinidae; genus Dexiosoma; species Dexiosoma caninum. Next base: position 61,478,508 of record OZ004729.1, read on the forward strand.
TTACATTAATAAAATACCCATAATCACATCAGGTGATTATTTTTTTCTCTGCTTAAGTTTGCGACAGAATATGTTAAAATTCTATACAAACACATTTGTTTAACAGTTTTTATTGGTAACAAAAAGTGATAAGCAATTTAATTTCCGTAATTTTATTGCAATCGGTTATTTCTTTAAACAAATATATTATTATTTGTGCTTAAATATTGCGAGTGAACATTTTTTTTGACATTTTATGTCGCAAAGCACAAACACACGAACGGCTGTAAAAAAAGTTTTAATGCTGCCACCTAAGAAATTGCATCATGAAAATGCCTGTAGCGGTTGTTTTCCTAAGCTGACGTTATATACATAGATAAATCTTGACCAGTACTCTGTTCGAATGTGCGAAATTTTTTGATTCAACGATTATTTGTCTATGTTTGTTATATGGTTGTTGTAGAAATAAAATTTTTCAAGAAGCTTTAATTTTAATCTTTGATTTAAAAAAGTTCATTAGGATCAATGCTCTTTCGACTTCGGAATTTGATTAAGGAAAGGAAACTATACCATCAATAAAGTTAACTAGTTCATCAAAAGGTTTTTTCGCCAAATATTTTTAAAATTGTAGACTTGACTTCAAAATTCACCAGTTGTTTTTTCCATTTTTGCAATTTTATATTTCTTATGGAAATTTTTATTGTATATATTAGAGACGAATCATCACAGAAATTTTGTATGAAGTCATTAATATCCGCAACAGAAAGCATCAAAAGCTCAAAAAAATAATAGAAATTGGAACAAGCGGCAAAGAATAAGTTTTTTTGAAAAAGGTATTCAGCAAAAATAAAAGGATAACGAAACCAAAAAAGCGTCATAAAACACCCGACAAGCGTCAAGACGGCAACACTGCTTGAAAGTATGTAACATTGTTTAATTTCTGGCACCGCTTCTTTAATTAAATCATTGAAATAAAATGAATATAAAACCAAAGTTGAAGCTTCATAAAAAAATCGAAATCTGCACAAAATTCTAAGAAAACTACCAGAACAAATCAAAACCTAGCTGCCGCCGCCTTTGACAGACTTCAAAGTTCACACTTGGATAATTCCATGCCAGATTAATCATGGGTTTTCATATCTGCCTCCGATATCAATAAAATTTTATATACTTGTTATTCGTGCTGATGGCGTGTAGTCAGCGTGTTGGCTCTGCAACCAGAAAGACTCATGTTCGATTCCCAGCCGGGTCAAATCAGAAAAAAGTTTTTTCTGAGTTTTCTGTGCTACAGCACCCTCCTTCGTTGGTATTTGAGCAATAAAACGTCGGCGAAGTAAAATAATAAATAAATGGCTCCATTAGCTTAAAAATAATGCGTCAAAAAACATCAGAGACGTCGCGGCGCGCCGCAACTTTGCTTTATAATTTACACGCAACTGCAGAGTTGTGCAAGAATTAAGCTCTATCTTCCTACCACTTTCACCACCTGTCTATTTCTTCCCTATCCTTCTCTCTAGTTCCAGTGCAATGCATTGCATATGTAGGGGATAGCCCCTGAGCACTGGTCCAAGATAAAAAAAAAAAAAAAATGCAAATTCTTAGCGCGATAGGTCTACAAGGGCCACATTTCCCCCAAAAATTCGCAAATCATTACACTTTTCAACTTCTAAAGTCAATATCATCGGTTTTATTGCAGCTATATTTATATTTTATATTTGTTACAAACCTCTTAATGTACACTACGAGACTACTGTTACAAAAAAAACTTTTTGAAAAATATTAGGCGAGCTGATCAGCTGTTGGCTAAAATTTCGTATGAAGTACTGCCACGGATATTCTGTTTGCAAAGTCAATACGCTAATTAGTCGTGCAACAGCAATAAGCACTTTCCAATATTATTTCTTGTTACTAATACTAATTGATATATTATTTTAAAATAAATCCTTGTCGATTATAAAGCGACGAATTTGGAAAACAACTCTCCTTGTTATTCACGAAACACAAAAAACAATTACATATTGAACAAACTTTACAAATTTAAATTTATAGTTTTCTTTTAACTGAACACATACCAAAAAAGGACGCACTCAATCAACCCTTCGGTGTTCGCTCAAGGCAGACTCCATTGTAGCTTAATTCATTCATTCCATATCTGTTAAGCAATGATTAGTAATCGTAATAATTACTAATTTGATTACATATTTTTTAAGGATGAATTAATGATTAAATTAATATTATATTCAGTTTCGCATTGATTACGATTACTAATAATGGAAAAGTAATCTGAATTACTTGAAATTACAACAAAATAAACAAAAAGAATCAAAAGTAATGAAAAAATAATACTATTATTTTTAAAGATTACTTTTAATTCTTCTTGATTATTTTCAAACATTTTGAAGTTTGAAGTTACATTACTTTATTTTGAAAAAATTCTAAAGAAATTTATAAACTTAGATGTTTTTTACATTGATACAAAAATTACAAAAACATTACTGATCTTAAGCTTGGAAAATATTACAATCTATATACAGTCGAACTTCAAATTTCTACGTTATAGAGAAAATTCGTTATAGAGAAACTGCAGAAAATTTTGACTACATTTTTTTTATGTAGAAAATATATTTATTAAGACAAAAAAATATTGTTTTTGCATGAACACATTAATTTTTTTTTTATTAATACATACATATGTGACTAAATTGATGCAAAAAATCGATTGCTAAAAACTTCGCAATAGACAGATTATTTAGTGTGAAAAATTCTATTTAGGTCTTAAAAAATTGTATGTTACAGAGAGAACTTCGCTATAAGGAAGTTCGTTATAGGGAGATCAAAATGTATGAAAATACTCACAAAAATGTTGTGTTCACGAATTTTATTTGTTATAGAGAAGATTTCGTTATAGAGAAGTTCGTAATAGAGAAGTTCGACTGTATATAAAGCAGAATGTGTGTTTGTTTGTTTGTTTTTTCCTTTCACCTTTCACATGGTTTTTAACAGATTTTATAATATAAACCAACTTAAATTCGCCATTTGTGGACCAATTTTCAATATTATTTTTTGAAATGAAAAATTTCAAATTTTTCTTAAATTGGGGAGAAAGGCAAAGTGCCATCATTATTGGTCGAAATTCGGTATGTAGATCTCTTTCCATGTTTTTTTTTTTTGATATTCTAATGTTAAGGGACTAAAAAATAATAAAAACGGATAAAATCGATAACCTATTATCTCAGAAACTAAGACAGATAGAATAAAAATTACAAAGGCATACAAAAACTTCTGAAAAATTAATATATATGTACTTTTAGTAGATAAAAATAAAAAAAAATTAATTTTGGTATCGCTCTGTGCAACCATACATTTCCCAAAGTATTGGGCATAGAACTAAGGTTTTTTTCCATAATCTTTTCTCCCAGAAGAAATTTCGAGTGTGCGATCTTGCTTTTTGGAACTTCGAAAATATATAGAGTAAAAATGTACCTTTGTACTTTTTTAATCTTTAAATAGTGATGATGGTTGTGCATTTTTTATTATTTTTTGCACCGCCATGATATGGGTATCATATTAAAGTATCATCGAGAGTTGTCAGACTGGGACTTCAGAATGCAATCCCGCTCTGTGTGCAGCTGTATGTAGTTGCAATATCGAACATGACGAACTGGAAAACAGGATATAATCCCGAAAATATACATACATAACACAGCTCACTGAAAGCTGTTTGATCACGAAAAATTTATAGTTTTTGCCAAGCGCACAGCTGGTTGCAACCATATTCGAATATGTCATTGAGAAGTATAATGACTCAGAAGACAACAACTGGCTGAGAAATAATCTATGTCCAGCCTTTATATGCGTTTTTTTGATTTTAGTCAAAGCGGTGGTCGAAACACTGGTGCAGTACCATTGGCATTAGAATTGTGCTAACAAACAGCTCATTAAGTATTGATTGATTCATTTGATTGTTCATATGATTTTTCCAATAAAAAATAGAATTTAATTTGCTAATTGAAATCAGAAAAAATTCCTAAATTTGCGTCGTTCAGGTTTGGTTTGCATTTCCGCAGTCCTCATTAACGACGAAAATCGGTGCTCTAGTGTACTCGCACAAATTGGCCAAAAAATATCGAACAAGCCTTGATGTGTGAGCTGCTGCATTATTGTGATGCAGAATGCATGACTTTTTTTCCGCAACTCCGGTCGTTTGAGGCGCATTGCTGCACGCAAACGTTCCTTGTGGTATTTTTTGTACGAGCCGTTGGCAAGAACTGATGATGCACCACGCCATTGTAATCGAAGAAAACAAAATTCACCTTTTATTTTGAATAAACCTCGTATGTATGCAGAAGATATATGTAAATAAAACACCACTCCTCACTTTGCTAATTAAAGTTAAATATTAAAATCATTTTCATATGGTATGAGTAAATAAAAAGTTTACGAAGGTCTTGTTTGTTACTTGTTGTATTACAAATTATACTTTTGTACTTTTGAAGGGCTTTTATTAATTCTTTTTTTTTTGTGTCTATTTGCTCATCAATTCAAATTTTCTAAATATTTGTTGGTATAAAGGAAGTTTACGATCTAACTTTTTATAGGATATTTTTATTATGTGTTTTATATGGATCAAAAATGTTTTAGTACAAAGTCTCATTTTTTTCAAATGCAGATTGTATGCTATAAAATAAAGTCTTATTGATTTACTTTTGCTCATTGGATAAAAAGGTTTTATTTTCAGTATTTTCATATCTGTTTTTTTTTATCTGTGATATTCATAAAAAATATAATGAACAAAATTAAATCTTTAAATCTTTTGTAAGACAAACATATTTCTGCAGAGACAGCAGTAAAACTTTAACAACTTTTTGCTTCTTTATTTGTAACTCGCTCAACTACAGTTGCTGTAGGGCAACAAATATTATTTGGCATGCATATACATATGTACGACTACATATTCATATATTTATTAACCAAATTCTTGCACACAATTCTAATAATGAAATAAAATAACGCATACTCTGAATGAATTCTTAACGTTAAAATATTAAAGACATTTAAGTATTCTTTCATATTTTATTTAATTTTTTTTTAACATTTTCACAGTGAAAAAAATTATGACTCGTAGAATTTACACACCTTTTAAAAAACACAATCACGTACACAAACACATTGTAATCACTGTTGTTACTTGCAGCAGGACAGCCAACAAGGATGTAGATGTAGCCTTTAAAACTTCCACACTATTGATTTTTTCAAACAACTATTTGGGACTTTTTCTTAAATCTTTTCTCACATATAATTGGCAGAGTTCATAAAAATATTTAATTTATTTTTTATTAAATTCAATTAAATTTTTTCTTTTGGTATACAAATTCAAATAAAACTTTGTTGTTCATTAAATAAACTTTGTCGATGCATATGTAAAATGATAATATTTTTAATGTGTTTCACGGTAACTAGTAAAAATACTACTACTTTTCAGTCAGCATTTTCACTAAACCCGAACACTCATTTAAGATTTTCCTTCCTCTCTCACGGGTCTTTCATTTCCTCGCTGTAAATCAGTGATGCAAAATGTGGCACAATTGGGCCATTTTTAACACTATTGAATGTTTGAAAGCTCTGTGGTACCTCCCACTTTATTTTGGTCCTTGCAGCTCGAAATGTAGATAAGCCTGCTTTCATTCTTAAGAAATTGCACGCAGCCAAAACATTTAAAGTAATGAAATTTAAGGAAACTTTTTATTAAATATTCATAAAAAAATTCATAAAAATATTAAAAAATGAATACAGTGCGCAAAATTGTTGCTCAAAGTTTTTGACTCAGCCGAATAATATGAAGCAAACAGATAAAAATTGTGAAAAGTAGAAATGGGGAAAAAATAGCCAATATTAGTCTCCTATCCAACAAACTCCTGCCAGTTTATAGAACATGAACTATTGAAATTTCTTCTAACCGAAGAAGAACTTCTCGTACTTGTCGTTAATCCGTTCAGTACATTTTTCAATATAAATTTCTCGCTGCTGCGAACACTACTTTTATTTACAACAGTGTTTTGTTTAAAAAGCTAATAATCAAATATATTAATAACAAATATTTTTTGACCTTTTCAAAAGTATTTTTGCCCCTGTGACACAAAACAAAAATAAAACTTAAAATGCATCACTGCTGTCAAGGTTTTATTTAATTTATTTTTTCCTTTTCTCTCTTCAAATTAACGTAATATTTTACTGCGCATGTCCTTCGCTGTTGCTTCATTCTTGTTGATTCATTCTTTTTATTTAGCGGGTAGTTTTATTTGTTTGTAGGGGGCGCTGTTTTCATTAAGTATTTTTAAAGTATTTCAAGAAGTTCAATAGCATAGAACTGCATTGCAATGTGTGAACGAATATATCGATGTTGTTCGTGTTTCCTTAATTTGCGAGCAAAAGGTTTTAATAGTGACATCAGGGATTATTTGCTATGCAAGTGCATGTGCATAGGCAAAGCAAAGTTGTCAAACACGCAATATCAAGGTTTCATGTTGGGGGTTACAAGTATTTTCTTTTTTTCCGAATAAGAACAGAAGTGTTATATTTCAATGAAAACCATAATTAGTCTGGTTTAGACAAATCAAAGAAACGAAAGTTAAAGACACAAAATTTTATCTATTACAAATATGCAACTTCGATTTATTTAACTTTTTATAATGTTGACCCAGATTAATTATAAAATAAGAAAATATTCTTCCGCTTGGAAAGCAGTTTTTGTAACCCAAATTAATATAAAATAAATTAAATACGAATTAAGCAACTTTTGTAAACTAATTTAAGAAATAATAGTTGTAATCACTGATGTTAAGCATACGCAAATTTTTTTTTTTTTTTTTTTTTTTGGACCACCACTCAGAAGATGACCCCTACACATGCGATGCATTGTGCTGGAACTATAGGAAAAGTATAGTAGGAGAAATGATAGCAGGTGAAGCTTCACTATCTTACAACACTGTTTTTTTTTTGCACGTTAAGTGTTTTTACAGCAGTGTTGTAGTGTCTCTGATGTCAAGGAGACGTATTAAATTTTTAAGCTTCGTTTTTAGTAGCCATTTTTTTTAGTAATTATTTTACTTCGCTGGTGCTACGTACTACCGACGATTCTGATGTACCTGTGGATTGGATACAGCTGAAGCCGTCACTGTTCAGTGATCAGTGACTATGGCTTCGCAACTGAAACCTTCCGACAACAACTGACACAAAGACACAGAAATTCACATCAGAAAAAATGCGAGATGTTTTTATGAGTCTGAAACTGGGGTTGAACCCAGGACAATTTTTCGTTTTGTAGTCAACGTGCAGACTACTTCGACCATCGTCATGTACCGTATTGTACAGTAAATTAGAACTCCGGTAAAATGGTAGGTAGGTAGGTAATTTCTATATTTGTACGGTAATTGTAAAAGTTTTAATTTTTAAGTGTTAAACACCAATTTCTCATTAAGAGAAATCATAAAAAGTACTGTTTCATTACAATTATGTAAATAACGCCTATTATAGTTCAATTCTATAAATAGCCATTAAATGGATGAAAAACACCTTTTAGCTAAGCTTTGAACATGTCAAAATGACATACATTGATTTTAGTGCAAGTAGAAATAAATACTTGTTTCTTTTTTTTTCAATAAGAAAATATTATTATTTGTAGAAGTCATTATAAAAAGACGCCCTAAAGCGTTTTATTATTTGATTATGAGGCTTTATAATTTTGTTAAATATTAATTACACTAATTATTTAAGCTGCAGGTATTTTTTATATATGTAATATTTACTTTTTTTCGATATTTCGCTACTGTAGCTTCTACAGGGAAATTGGATTTTGTTTATAATGAAAAAAATATTTTTTTTTCCGCTCTTGGTTAGGTATGGCTGTTAACAGTTTTTCCCTGGTTCGCATTGTAGCACAGCTATAATAACATCCCCGCTGGTATATTTCAATGGATTTGCTGTAGTCACTTTTTTGTAATAGTTTTTTGAACATTAAACCGTGGAGATAATTAAAATATTAATAAATAGCTTTTTGCTATAACAAATTGAAAATCAATTTCTTTTACACTAATTTTTTAACACGTTAAACGGTAATTTTCTGTAGGGCTGTACGGAAATCGAAATGAAAAAGTTAATATCACTGGTTGTAATTAATATAAAGAGAATAATTGCAAGTTTAGTTTAGTGAAATAACTCACTTTCAGATATGCTGGCCTAGTAAGGTCACCTGTTATGAATTCACCTTGGTTTTATGTTTATAGATCATAATCATAATAATGCATTTAAAAATCAGATTTTTAATTAAAATTTTACGGTATATTTTTATTAAATATTCAACAGCGTATCAAGGTTCTGTAATTTATTTTGACATTTAGTGGTATGCCATTACTCGCATGCCATTTTCACTGCCACTGGAGCTACCATTGCGGAAAATATGTGTTTATTAGTAAAAAATTCTTAATGTATTGAGTTTTTCGAACTGTTACCCTAGAACTGTTACCTAGAATTTTTTTTTTAAATTATTATTAAAATTCGTATCTTTTTTGGCTCCTCTACACTATTAAAATAGCGGAATATGCACTAATTTTATGATCATAAAAGATATTTTTGTCTGCAGAAAATGTTACCCTAACCGCGACCCGTCTTGACATGCCATTTATGATTACTTTTTTGGTTAGTTTACAATGATTTTAGATTCTTCTCAATGGTATTTATTGCTTTTGCTATAAAATTTGTTCTGTCATTTAAAATAAAACACTTTAAATTATAAGCGCGGGTCATGTTCGAGTCATTTTTGATCACCATAAGAAGAAGACTCATTAAGGTGATTTAAGAAAAAAGATATTCCAAATGTTAGCTGGGTAGTAATGGCAAGTTCAAACGCTCTTTCATAGCTTTTGCTTCGCAGTTTTGTAGTTTTTATGTATTAATTCTTTGTTATTCTTGTCGTTTTTGGAAAAGTTTCATGTACATGAAACATTGTACCCCTTTCCATTCGTTTTCCCTCTCTCGCTAAGAAACTCAAATGTTTCATCGTTTGAACGGGGTCTAAAAAATTTCTTTTATGTTTCTTTACCTAAACGAGCGTAACCGCCCATTCAACCGAAAGAGACTGTTTTCGACACGGGTTATAAGTTGAAAAGTTATAATTTTGAAAACTTTATATAAAAAAAACCCTTACAAAACGTTTACCCAATATTTTTCATAAAACAATAGAAAATTTGAGCACATCTGCTAAATAGTTCACAAAAATTCAGGTAGTTGACAGATGAACGTTTTAATACAACAAAATATGTAGGAAGGTGTTGTTTTAATCATAAAACAAACTGCAAAAGAATAGGAGAAGAGGTTTGCAATTTGCGTTCTGTTCAATATCCGGTAATGACTCAGTTCAGTTATTTTTGAAATGTTTGTATAACAACACATGATATTGAATCTCTTATTATTATTGGTTTTTTGTTTTCTTTACTTATTTTGATGTGCGAAAACAATAATAATTGAGGAACCCAATTTTAATTTTCATTCGTCATGCTTAATTACAATATTATATTGCTGCTGTTGTTTTAATTTCGGTTTAAAATTACCGCAGAACTGTTTTCCGTGGCGCAATTATCACACTGACGAAATGCTGTTATGGGACAGCAAAGTTTTTTAAATTAAATTTAAAAAGAGGAAAATAAACGTTTCGGTTAATAAAATATTATTTGCACTTCTGCACTTATAAATAAATACCATTTCATATGTCGAGAAGGGTCTGCTTGCTGGGTTTGCGTTGAATAATTTAATTGTGAAATTGTGTAATTTTTATTTGTGTGCCAATACACCACCAATCAATTTATGATTAAGAACCCAAATTCCAGTGGCACGTAGCCAAGCAGTAGCCAATAACATTGGTGATACCTTATCTCTGGCAAAGTCCTCACCTAAATTCTAATAAACTTTAACGTATTCAACACAAAAACACACAATAAATTAGAAATATCTTCATAAGGTATGAGGGAGAGGTTAATATCTGATATGTAGAACCAATAACACTTTTTTTTCCTATTTGGTTAATTTTATCATTGGTGTAGTATAGATAACGAATACAGCTTATACGTGCATATAGAATACGTTCAACCGAAGAGTGTTTGAATGGCGTGTCTTTTAATCATTTTTATTGTATGACTTGAAAATAAAATCCTTGATTTGCAATATATTTGTGTGCAAAACAAATTGTGGTTGTTGCATAAAATGTAAATACTTAAGATTTGTTAAAATAAGATCAATATTGTGCGATTACGTGTTTGTAACTTTAAGACGTTCGAACTTTTTAGGTAAAAAATTAGGACTAGAAATAAATTATATAATGATAACTATTTATTAAAATTATTTATTATTTTTTTTTTTGTTTTCAGTATTTTGTGAGGAAGAGTTGGGGAATTTAAAATGGAACAGTACACAATTGAACAACGTGCCAAAACCGTTGAACTTTATTTTATAATTTAATTATGAGCCACGAAGCCAATTTCCATTTGAATGTGTTCGTTAGTAGGCCAAAAGGGCTACGGAAAATTCAAGAGTAGTTCAACAGCGAGAATTACAACCACTTAAGTGTACCGTTTGGTGCGGTGTTTCGTCGGAAAATATAATTGGCCCTTATTTTTTTGAAAATGAACACGGTGTCGCCGTTTCCATTACTGGTGTTAGATATCGCATAATGTTGGAAAATTGTTTAAAGGTAGCCGTGGAAAACCATCCGCAAGTATGGATCCAACAGGATGGACATAATGGCTTTTTGAAGTCAAACCCCCTCGGTAATTTTGGGTCACCCTGTATAATTCTGAACAAATACGGTGTAACCTCGGTTAACGTAACCAATAAAAATTTTGGGCTGTTGCGAAAACTGAGTTGTTGCGATAACCGGGTCAAAAATTTCTGTGCCTGTTTTTCGATTAAAATAATTATTTTAAACCAAATAAAAGATTTATTTAAAAAAAACAAAGGTTAACTTTTAAAATAACTAAAATAAAAGATATTTAATTAAAGTAAAGAATAAAAACAAAAAAAACAAAAATATATTTAGAATAAATTGTAGATTCATATTTTTAACGGAAAAAGAGTGCAATTTTTCACAGTGTTTTATTTAAATGGCATATTTTTTATTTATAAAAAAAACACAATATTTACAAATAAAACTTAACTTTGTTTGCAAAGTTGCGTTAATTGAGGTTTTTTGAAAAGTTGCGTTAAGAGAGTCACCAATATTAAGACTTTTGAGTGTTGCTATTATCGAGGAGTTGCGTTTATCGAGGATTGCGTTTACCGAGGTTATACTGTTTATATATCGGGTGTTTTTTTTAACTGTATGAGAACTTTAAATGATAATATCAGACAGAACTATTGTTTGATGAAATTTTTTTTATTATAATCTGGTAGATCATTTCATGTAATTTATTTTTTAAGTATGATTTCCGTCACATATACGCCGCGGTTGGTATATTTACATATTTCATTCTATCAGTTAAATTTTTTACTAATTTTTTCAATAAATCTGACATAAACCAATGACTGTCATAGTCGCAAAAAAAGCAGTGCACTGGCGATAAATCGCACGAACGAGGCCGCCAGTAAACAGGACCACTTCTGGAAATAAAGTTTTCACCAATTTGATATTTTAATAAATTGCAAGTTGTGCCGTCTTAGTGGAACCAAATGTCGTTGATGTTTAGCTAATTAATTTTTGAGAACAAAAAAAAAAAGACCGACAAGTTGCGATCGACGACGAATCAACATATCGGCGTCTTCTTCAATAATTCGCACTACAGCAGCAATATTCTCTTCGGTACGCACATCTCTTTACTCTTCTCGATTAAAAACCATCAGCAAGGCAAAGTTAGTGCGAGAACGATCTATAACTTCTCGATTATCCTGACCGTAAAATGTACGACGTGCTATATGAACTTTACGAACCGATTTATTATTTTTTTTTAATAAAATTAAACAATTTGGAAGCGTTGTTCTTGCGTTAAACGATTCATATTGACTTGTAAACACAGGTTGACATTCTCACCTTGTCAGCCATCTAGACTAGCAATAAATAAGTTAACATATCTTGCAGCAACTGTATTATTGGTAATGTGGACCACGCGTATTGAATACTTCCAAACTATGGCTTAATTTTTTTAATAAATTTTCGTTAACAAGTATTGCTAACATAAAACGTCAAGTTAGGTTGTCAAATGAGTTTGTCATTAGTAAAAATGGACGTCAATAAAAAGTCACAAATTAAACTGTAATTTTAATGTGTTGGATTTTTGCTAAATTTAAGAAATTTAATTAAAAGTAATATTAAACATTTAAGTTATACATTGTATCTCATATTTATTAAGAATTTCAAGAAAAGAAAGTGTTTTACTCTTGACGTCATAAGATGAAAGCGCACTTTATTGTGCACCTTCTTAATTTATTACTTGATAGTGAGGTTACATAAATACCCTTAACGTAATTAAAACAGTGAGCACTATTGCATTGTTATTCTGGCAATGCTTTCGCTTTTGCTTGCTAGCATGCTTATTGCTAGTCTAGACATGGGTTAATTTAATAGACATGTCAGAATCATAACCATACAAAACAGCTGTACAAACCAAGCTTGTGGAATCACTTTATTGATTATATCATTATTGATATATATATGATTATATCATAACGCCAGACAGCGTCGGTCGCGGAATTAAGGCCGAGCGCGACCGTGGAGATGCGGGGTCTTGACTCCTTGACGGTCGTGGAGGAGGTAGAGATGGCGGTCCGTGGTCTGCTCGCCGGGCGCGAAGAGCAGCTACGCGTGAGGGTGACGGCACCGGACGTGCGCGAACAGGTTCGGGCGTACGTTACTTTGTCGGTGGAGGGCGCCGCGAAACTGATCGATATTGGCCACGTGCGTGTCGGTTGGATCAGGGCTGCGATGCGGATGTCCGAGAGTGTCGGTAGGTGTTATCGATGCTTTGGGGCGGGGCACACCCAGGCAAGGTGTACTGGGACAGACAGGAGGCAACTGTGCATAAGGTGCGGAGGAGCAGGACATAAGATGAGGGACTGCACAGCGGTCCCCAAGTGCGTTCTGTGCTCGGGGGCGGGGCACGGTAGGACTGACCACCTGCCGGGCTCGAAGGGCTGCCCGCTATCCCGCAGATGAGGGTGCTCCAGGGGAATATGCACAGGAGCAGGACGGCGGATGCTCTGCTATGGCAGATGGTTGCCGAGAGGGGCGCGGACGTGGTTGTTATCAGCGAACAATACGGTCCGATGCACCGGGGGTTCTGGCTCGGGGACGAAACGGGTACGGCGGCGCTCTGGCTACCTGGCGGCGGTGAACTCGCGGTTGCGCGGTACGGGATCGGCTGCGGCTATGCGTGGGCTCGGATCGGCGGTTTTGTGCTGGTGAGCTGTTACCTCACTCCTAGCGATAACGTGGCGCGATTTAGGGCGAAGATGGCCGCTATCGAGGACGCTCTGGCTGGTATGGCCGGACCCTTTGTGGTGGCCGGTGATTTCAATGCCAGGGCTGTGGAGTGGGGTGATCCGGTGACGAGCACGAGGGGGAGGTGTGTCCTGGATATGGCGGCCAGGTTGGGGCTGGTGGTCATGAACGCTGGCGGTGCGACTACCTTCAGGCGGCCGGGGTGCGAGTTCACCACTCCTGACATCACTTTGGTATCCGAGAATCTGTCTGGGATGATCGAAGGATGGAGGGTACTCGAGGAATATACTGGGAGTGATCACCAGTATATTGAATTTAGGATAGTATCGGAGGCGGGCGTCGCGCGGTCGCACGGTGGGAGAGGCGCGCGTGGATGGAACGTCGCGAGGTTAGACCGCGGGTCGTTCTTGGACGGTTTCGACGGTACTACGGTTTTGGACGGTGGGGGGGACGCTGACTCCCTGGCGGGTGCTATGATGCGGCGCATTGTCCGTGGATGCGACGCATCGATGCCCCGATTGTCGCGAAGGGCGGGGAGGCCACCTGTGTACTGGTGGACCCCGGAGATTGCTGGACTCAGGCGTGACTGCCTCCGCAATAGGAGGGTCTATACTAGGGCTAGGCGGGCCGGCGAGGCTCTACTGGAGGCCCAAGAGTACAAGCGGTCCCGCGGGGCGTTGCGTCGCGCGATTATGGCGAGCAAGAGGGCGAAATGGGAAGAACTTCGGAGCGACCTGAACCGTGATCCTTGGGGACTCGGCTATAGGATCGTGGCGGGAAAATTGGGCGCGAGCCGCACTGGGGTGCAATTGGACGGCGCGCGGATCGAAACGATTGTGGGGGCCTGTTCCCCACACACCCTCCGCTGGTTGGCGAACGTGGGCCCTACGATGATGAGGTTCCACCACCCTTTACCGGGGAGGAACTGAGGATCGCTGCCGGGGCTCTTAGGACGGGGAAAGCCCCTGGCCCGGATGGGGTACCGTCGGAGGTGCTCAAGATCCTGGCTGAGAGCAGGCCGGAAGCATTGCTTCCGGTATACGATGCTTGTTTAGTCCAGGGCGTCTTCCCAAGACGCTGGAAAACACAGCGGCTCGTGCTTGTTGGCAAGGGCAGGGGCGATCCGACCCAGCCATCGGCTTATCGGCCACTTTGTATGTTGGATGGTGCCGGCAAGCTGCTGGAGAAGCTACTGCAAAGAAGGCTGGCGGAGGCCGTGAGGATGGCTGGGGGGCTGTCGGATAGACAGCATGGCTTCAGACCTGGCAGGTCAACGCTCGGGGCGATTGCTGATGTGGTTGAGTGCTTCGAGCGCGCTCAGAGCGAGAGGCGCTATTATCCGAAGCGCATAGTTATCCTGGCAACACTCGACGTTCGGAATGCCTTCAACAGCCTACGATGGGCTGATGTTCTAGAGGCGCTACGGGGGAGGTTTCGTATTCCCGGATACTTGTATAGAATTCTCCGTAGTTATCTGGACGATCGGGTACTGTTGTACGATACGCCGACGGGGCGGAGGAGCAGGACGATCACGTCCGGCGCGGCCCAGGGATCTGTGCTGGGCCCGGACCTATGGAATCTGACCTACGATGGGATCTTTGGGGTGGAAATGCCCGAGGATGCTCAGCTCGTGGGATACGCGGATGATATAGCGGCGGTGATCTTGGCGCGGGATATGGAGGACGCCAGGGGGAAGCTGAACCGGGTCATGATTAGGACCTGGATGTGGCTTGAGGACCACGGCTTGGAATTGGCCGGGGAGAAGACCGAGGTGATGTTGATGACGCGGGCACACTTACCACTCGATGTCGGCATGCAGATAGGGGATGTGTCTCTGGTTACCCAGAGTGCCATAAGGTATTTGGGCGTCAGACTCGACTGTAGGCTGACTTACTGGGCCCAAATACGGCATGTGGCGACTAAGGCGGCGAAGATGACTGGCATGCTGAGCAGACTCATGGCGAATGTCGGAGGCCCGACACAGAGCAAGAGGAGGCTGATTATGGCGGTCACGAAGTCGATCTTGCTGCATGGGAGCGAGATTTGGGGAAATGTACTGGGTGAGAGAACCAAACGCAGGGTACTCGAGGCGGTACAGCGGACGGCGGCCCTTAGGGTTGCTTCGGCTTACCGCACGGTCTCGGGCGCTGCGGTCCTGGTGATATGTGGGGAAATACCCATAGACCTCTTGGCGCGCGAGCGGTGGGAGGCTTGGAACTCGAGGGGGGAGGACCCTGGTGTTGGTGCTATTGGTCTGAGACCCCAAACTGTCCGGCGATGGCAGGACAGGTGGACCGCGGACACGGTCGGCAGGTGGACGGCAAGGCTCATTCCCTGCGTGGAAGTATGGATTCGGAGGAAATTTGGGGAAGTTAACTACTTCCTGACACAATTCCTCTCGGGCCACGGATACTTTCGAAAGTACCTGTACCGGATGGGCAGGGCAGATGGTCCCGACTGCATTTACTGTAGTATTACGGATGATGATGCAGAACACACTTTCTTCGACTGCACCAGGTGGCATGCTGAGAGAGGTGCAATAGCGCAGCGGGTTGGCGGGTTCGCTCCTGCCACCGTGATAGGGAGGATGCTCGATTGTGAAGACAATTGGGACGCTGTGGCACAGTACGTGGGATACGTTCTGCGGAGGAAGAAGAGGGACCTCGATGCGCTGCTGCATAGCGGGGCCCCCTCTGACGGGGACCAGGCGATACGGGCCGGGGCCATGGCGCCGGCTGCAAACTTGGCGGACCCAGACGTGGGTGATTGAGAGTGGTCCTGATTGGGACGTGGCTCTGGGCCTTCCCGAAGTAATGCGGAAAGCGGTTCCGGGGAGGAATCTACCCAGAGGAAGAGGAGGGAATTTTTTAGTGGCAACACCACTCGACGCAGAAGACGACGGTCTCTGTAAGTGCGAAGGCATTTTCAACCCTACCTCACACGCCAAAAAAAAAAAATATCATAACGCCATAGTCGTAATCATAACCATAAAAACCAATTGAATTTTAGTTTTTTGCCATAACAATAAGCAGCTGTTTCCTGATTAAACATAATTGCTGTTGTGATTTGTGCTTTTATTTGTTTCATTTGCTCCATTGTTTGGTAAGTTTTGATATATATTGTTGTTTTTTATTTATTTTAGTTAATTTTAGCAAATGTAGTTATTGTTAAGGCTATGGCAAAATTGTAAGGCACCCTGCAGACACAATATACTCGTTGTTTTTTCTTATCTTGGAGCAGCGCTCAGGTGACGACCCCCATACATGCAATGGAAATGGAAATAGTGGGAGAGATGGCAGGTGGTGATGCATCACTATCTTACAACTCTGCTTTTGCACGTTTTTTTGTTTATAGCAGCGTTGCAGCACCTCTGATGTCAAGGAGACATATTCAAATTTGAAACTTTGTTGTAGTAGTCATTTTTAGTAATTATTTTACTTTGCCGGTGCTACACAATACCGACATAGTTGTCTAACTATTCTTTTTTTATACATATATCAAACTATAAAATTAAGTTGTCAGAGGAGCCCAACTAGCTCATTTGTATATATAGTTATATACTAGTTGAAATACTATTTTTTGTTGTTTTTTGACTAATACGAATCTATCACTTTTTGTTGCAGTCTAGTTAAAATAGCATATGGCTGTTCCAAAAGGTAACTGGTTCTAAATTTAGCTAAAGTTCCTTCTATATCGTCACAGAAAATTCAAAATTTACATTTTTATTAGTTCTGGTCTGTTAGGTCCAAATAAGTCACCTCTCAAAATGTGAAAATATCCAGATATAAATTTGTTGATCCTGGCGAGTTGTTGCTGATGGCAAGTAGTCAGCGTGTTGGCTCTGCAACCAGAAAGACCCACGTTCGATTCCCAGCCGGGTCAAATCAGAATAAAGTTTTTTCTGAGTTTTTTGTGCTACAGCACCCTCCTTCGTCGGTATTTGAGCAATAAAACGTCGGCGAAGTTAAATAATAAATAAAATGGCTCCATTAGCTTGAAAATAATGCGTCAAAAAAAAACATCAGAGACGCCGCAACTTTGCTTTATAATTTACACGCAACTGCAGAGTTGTGCAAGAATTAAGCTCTATCTTTCTACCACTTTCACCACCTGTCTGTTTCTTCCCTATCCTTCTCTCTAGTTCCAGTGCAATGCATTGCATATGTAGGGTATAGCTCCTGAGCACTGGTCCAAGATAAAAAAAAAAAAAAAATTTTGTGGTAATTGTCAATTCATTTTTTATTTAAAGGTGTTTCTTCTCCTGTAAAATTTTTAAAAGTTATATAGGGTTTGTTGTATTTTCTGTGCCGAAATGTATGCATGTATATTTTCTTCCGTAAATTTGACTATGGACTAGACTAAATCCGAATGCAATCATATCGGTATGAGAAAAAGTTGTTATTATTATTATTAATTTTTAATTATATTATTAATTGACCTTTTTTTATTATATTTTTTGCAATATATTTATTAAGCTTGAGGTCTTTTTCTTTTATTTTATTTGGTTTTATTATTCGATATTTCGTTAACAGCTTGTTAACATCATCAGGAATAATAGGAAATTATAATTTTTTGAAATATAAAAATATTTTTGAAACATGTCACAAAATTTTTTGTTATAAAATTTTGATTTAAAATTAAAAAATGTGTAGTAGTAATATAGGCGCATATAAATATAACGAATTCTAAACCTAAATAAATATATATACATATATACATACACATATATACATATACATACACACATACAATATAGACCGACTAACATGTATATATATAAACATATATGCACATATGCATACATATATAGATACATACACAAATATAAACTTTCTTAACAAGTTCATACAAATATATATATAAATTCATATATACAATGCACACACACTTACACATATACATATGTATATACATACATAAATATATACATAAACACATAAAAATGCATATACAAACATACACACAAGCATATTCATATGTACACACTTGCATATACATACATATACACGCATTCATACATATACTCATATATATACTAATGTACGTACACACATGCAAACATACAGTCATAAACATATACATATGCAGCCACAAATACATGTACATGTACACATACATATATATATGTATATATTAAAAAATTATTAAATAACAATAATTATAAATAAAAATAAAAAGTTTTTTAACAATTAAATGCATGATAAAAATGTATATAATAAAAAAGTGTGCTTTGTTTAACAATTTTTAATATAAATATTTACATATGCAAAAATATGAAAAATATTACATAATAACAATTATAAAGAACTAATAAATGAGATATATATATATATGTGAATTTTTACAAGAAATGTTCAATAAAAATAAATATATATATGAATTTTTTAACAATTTTAAACAAATAATAAATTATAACTAACAAATAATCATTATCTTTAGAAATAAACATTAACCTAACAAATATTACGGAAATTTTTACTAACTAAATATCTATAATTCTGTGCTAAGTTATCTGTGTCTGCCTTAAAATTTATTCTACGTGTTAATGGTGTATTAATAATTTCTAACATTTCTAACATTAAGCGCCGTTTATAATTATTTTCTGTGTTTAATATTGAAACATTCTCAAAATCAGGAAAATGATATAATTCAGAACAATGGGAAGATAAAGCGGTTTTTTGTGAATTTATGTGTCTATATTTTTGATCCGATTTGTGACCTGCTATTCTAGTCTTCAATTTATTCTTGGTCGTGCCAATATATACTTTATTACAATTATCCTCATCATTTCCCCTACAGGGTATTTTATAAATTACATTCGATTTATCCCATTTTTTAATCCCATCCTTTGTTTTACTAAATAATCTATTTAAAGTATTAAATGATTTATGAGCTATTCTATATCTGTCCGTATTATAAATTTTAGATTTAGCCAATCTCTCCGACATTCCGGATATATAAGTCACAGATTTGTATATCCTATGATCCGTAACATTATTTATACTACCTATTCTATCATTTCTATAATATTGACCTATTAATGTATCAATTAAATACTTGGGAAAATTATTATCTTCTAACATGTTTCTAATCTTAACTTTATTCCTATTGTGAAATTGATTGTCACTAATGTTAAGAACTCTTTCTATGAAATTTTTAGCAGTGTTTATAATAATATGTCTGCTATGTTTTGAATAATAATTAATCATTCGGCCCGAAGCTGTAGGTTTCTGATACCAATCTATTACTAATCTATTACCTTTTCTAATAATAAGAGTATCTAAATAAGAGAGTTTTGAGTCACATTCCCTTTCGACAGTAAATTCTATACTGGAATTGAATTCATTAAATATCTTTAATATATTTTCTACTTCACATCTAGGAATAATGCAAAATAAATCATCCACATATTTGGTCATTATTCTAGGAACCATATTAAGTTTCGGAATTGATATATCCAATAATAAAAAATAATAAATAAAAAAATAGAGACCCAACAAGTAAATTGCAGAAAATAAACAATAACATAGTTGATGAATTATTTAAGAAGAAAATTATAACATCTATAGAGAAGAATAGACTTAGGACAAACGTGGCGATAGCCCCTCGTTTATATGGACTACCAAAAATTCATAAGGAAGATTTTCCATTAAGACCAATATGTTCTTTCATTAATTCTCCTTCATATGAGTTATGTAAATACATTACAAATATTTTGAAAAATGTTACTAAACATTCAAAATATAATATAAAAAACTCTATGGAATTTGTGAACAGAATTAGGAATCAAAATATATTGGATAATGAGATTTTAATTTCTTTTGATGTAGTTTCTCTATTTCCAAGTATACCTACTGATTTCGCAATAGATACAATCGGGGGAAAATGGGATATGATTAAGGAGTATACTAGAATAGACAAGTGTTTATTTTTACGTATTTTAAAATTTTGCATAGATGATAACAGATATTTTCGATATAATGGTAATATATATATTCAACAAAAAGGTCTTCCAATGGGATCTCCAGCATCTCCAATCATAGCGGATATTGTAATGGAAGAATTATTGGATATATCAATTCGGAAACTTAATATGGTTCCTAGAATAATGACCAAATATGTGGATGATTTATTTTGCATTATTCCTAGATGTGAAGTAGAAAATATATTAAAGATATTTAATGAATTCAATTCCAGTATAGAATTTACTGTCGAAAGGGAATGTGACTCAAAACTCTCTTATTTACATACTCTTATTATTAAAAAAGGTAATAGATTAGTAATAGATTGGTATCAGAAACCTACAGCTTCGGGCCGAAATCTAAAATTTATAATACGGACAGATATAGAATAGCTCATAAATCATTTAGTACTTTAAATAGATTATTTAGTAAAACAAAGGATGGGATTAAAAAATGGGATAAATCGAATGTAATTTATAAAATACCCTGTAGGGGAAATGATGAGGATAATTATAATAAAGTATATATTGGCACGACCAAGAATAAATTGAAGACTAGAATAGCAGGTCACAAATCGGATCAAAAATATAGACACATAAATTCACAAAAAACCGCTTTATCTTCCCATTGTTCTGAATTATATCATTTTCCTGATTTTGAGAATGTTTCAATATTAAACACAGAAAATAATTATAAACGGCGCTTAATGTTAGAAATGTTAGAAATTATTAATACACCATTAACACGTAGAATAAATTTTAAGGCAGACACAGATAACTTAGCACAGAATTATAGATATTTAGTTAGTAAAAATTTACGTAATATTTGTTAGGTTAATGTTTATTTCTAAAGATAATGATTATTTGTTAGTTATAATTTATTATTTGTTTAAAATTGTTAAAAAATTCATATATATATTTATTTTTATTGAACATTTCTTGTAAAAATTCACATATATATATATATCTCATTTATTAGTTCTTTATAATTGTTATTATGTAATATTTTTCATATTTTTGCATATGTAAATATTTATATTAAAAATTGTTAAACAAAGCACACTTTTTTATTATATACATTTTTATCATGCATTTAATTGTTAAAAAACTTTTTATTTTTATTTATAATTATTGTTATTTAATAATTTTTTAATATATACATATATATATGTATGTGTACATGTACATGTATTTGTGGCTGCATATGTATATGTTTATGACTGTATGTTTGCATGTGTGTACGTACATTAGTATATATATGAGTATATGTATGAATGCGTGTATATGTATGTATATGCAAGTGTGTACATATGAATATGCTTGTGTGTATGTTTGTATATGCATTTTTATGTGTTTATGTATATATTTATGTATGTATATACATATGTATGTAGCGATGATTAAATTAAACCCTTGAGGATTTTATATCCTCAGGAAAATGTTCAATTCAAGAATTCAAAGATTTATTTATTTCAAAAAAATGTAATATTAAGTTTAAAAGATTTCACAAAGAAATGTAAGATTAAGTTCAAAAGATTTCACAAATGCTCGGAACCATGTCCGTCCGACCTTGCACACTTCACAACTTGATTCCTCACAACTTCCGAAAGAATAATCTTTTTTCTTCCACTTATTTTCAATCAACCTTCTTTTCCTTTTTCTTCTGTCTCTTGTCCGTAAGTGTTGTACAACTCAGTAGGTACTGTCCTGTGTTGTATAACCTAGTACGTACTGTTCTGCCCTCTATTCTACCCTCTCATCCCACATTCGGCCATCCGACTCATCATCCGTCCCGGAGGAGTTACTGCAGTCGTCATCAACTTCAGAATAACACCATAGCTTCATATGATCATTACTAGTGACGGTTAAATTTGGTCCATCAAACGAAGCAGCTTTTCGAACATTGTATCGGCCGTTCCTTTTAACTTTTGTAACTTCATAAGGACCAAGGTATTCATTTGATAGCTTTTTACCGGCAACAAACTGTGTTCTTTTGATTGCTACTAAGTCGCCTTCTTTGTAGTCTACATTCTTCTTTCTTTTTCGGTCGAAGTTTTTCTTGTATTCATCTTGTATCTTCTGTATTTGCTGCTTACTTTCATGTCTCATTTGTTGTCGTTTATCCTCCAATTCAGCCTCAAGTTCGTTTCTAAGGATTTCAATTATATTTGTGCAGCTCTCATTTTTCATTCTTACGCCAAATATAAGTTCAAACGGTGATCGATTTGTAGATCTATGCAAGGTACTATTCAAAGCTCTCTGTACGCTATTCACTTCTTTGTACCACATTTCAGGTTTTTCTGCAGAAAGTTTTGATAATACGGATATTATTACTCTGTTTACACGTTCAACTTGACCGTTTCCTCTCGGCACACCGGTTGTAGTTACGATATGTTCTATGTTTTTAGATTTACACAATTCTTCAAAAGTTTTCGAAGTGAACGCAGACCCTCGATCACTGATTATGCGTTGTGGATCACCGAACACTGAACACCAATTCTCCAGTTTATTAATAACTTCTTCAACGCCAGTCGTTTTTGTAGGGTATATCCAAACAAATTTACTAAACCCATCTACTATGGCAAAAATGTATTTATACCTCTTAGAAGTTGCATCCATGGGACCCAAGTGATCCACATGGATTGTACATAGTGGCAAATCACCCTTATCTATACACTCTAGAAATCCCTCCAGTTTCCCTTGCTTTTTATTAAACAGAATGCATTTTATACAGTTTTGTATAACCCTCTTAACTTTACTCTCCATGTGTGGAATGAAATATTGCTGTTTTACTTGATGGATAGTTTTGGCAACACTGAAATGCCCCAACTCATGTGCCTTATTTATTATTTCCTTTTCCATGTTACGGGGAACAACAAAAACATCTTGCCCCTCCACTGATTTACATAATACTCCTCCAAGTAATTTATAATTGTCATATGGGCGAATTTTCAATACTTCAATAATAGTTTTTATGCTTTCATCACTACTTTGCGCTTTCCGGAGGCGACATTTTAACTCTGATTCTAAGCTAACGACATTCACTGCATTTCTGCTGAGTGCATCTACATGTTTCATGCGTTCTCCTTTTCGATGTTTTAGACTATAATCAAAGTCTTGCATATACATTACGTATCTTGAAATTGAGTGTGTTAGTTCACTTTTGTCGTACGTTTGTTTAAACGCTAAACAATCTGTTACTAAATCAAATTTTATACCCAATAAATAATGCCGCAACTTTTTCATAGCTAAAAACGCTGCTTTGATTTCTAAATTATAGCTGTGTAATCTTGATTCAGATTCAGACGTTTTTTTACTATAATAATAAACGGGATACCATTTTTCCTCAAATTGTTGTACAAGTATGGCCCCAAAACCAAACTTTGATGCATCTGTATGCAACTCTGTTCTTGCTTCTCTCGAAAATATTTTCAATACTGGTTGACATATCAGCAAATTTTTTAGTTTATATATAGATTTTTTAGCTTCATCATTTATTAGAAATTTTACATCTTTTTTAAGCAGGTTTGTCAAAGGTCTAGCAATTATTGAATAGTTTGCTATGAACTTTCTAAAAAATCCAGTAAGACCGAGAAAGGATTGTATTCCCCTAATATTACGTGGTTCTGGAAAATTTTTTATTGCTTTCAGTTTTTCTTCACTTGGAGTCACTTTACCTTCTTCTATAATAATTCCTAAAAACTCAACTTTTCTTTGTAAAAACTTACATTTCTTCCAGTTTATTTCCAAATTATTTTCGGCAGCAACAGAAAAAACTTTTTGCAAGTAATTCAAACCTGTATTTTCATCAGCAGAATAGACGATGATATCGTCCATATAAATTTGCATTATGTTATCATTCACTAAGTTGGAGAAAATTGCATTTATAAAACGTATGAACACAGCTGGTGAGTTGCAGAAACCAAATGGTGCATAGTTGAACTCAAATATTCCTTGTTTTGTTACAAATGCTGTATACTTTTTGCTCTCCTCTTTAACTGGAACATGTAGAAAGGCATTTTTAATGTCCAGCACACTGAATACTGACGCACCCGATAAACAGTCAACTAACTCTTCCATATTTGGAACAGGAAATCGATCCTTGAAACAAACTTTATTTATACGCCTGTAATCTATACACATCCTTTTCGAACCGTCTTTTTTATCAGCCAAGACCACTCGGCTACAATAATTGGATACAGATTTACGAATAATACCTTGCTTTAGCCATGTTTCTACTTGCTCTTCCACTATTTTCTGTTCTGGTGGTGGCAAACGACTTGGCGATGAATAAATTGGATCTTCTTTTTCTAGCACGATTTTCATTTTAATACTATTTGTTACAGCCCGAACCGGCGAATAATTGTTTTTCATTTTTTCGATTTGTCTTTTGTAGGCGGTTGGTGCCACAACACTGGATTCTTCGTTAACACTTATGTTCATTACTTTTTCAATTTCTTTTTCGACATTGGTTTTAATTAACGAGTGAAATTTATAACCTTTTTCATCCGAAGAATATCGAAATTTTTTTAAGATATCAAACCCGATAACAAAGTCATGACCAATGGCATTGTCTGGAACAACAACCAGATTATGTTTTAAATATATTTCATCAAACTTGGAATTCACCCTTATAATGCCAATTGGTATTGTCACTGCACCACCGAAACCGACTATTTCCCGCTTATAATTCTCAATTCCTTTTCCAAAGTCCTTAATAAAAATACTTTCCTTTATTAATGAAATGTCCGCGCCACTGTCTATTAAACAATCAAATTCTTTGCCGTTTATTATTACTTTCTTTAGACTAGTATTTTTCATTGTACAATTCACTTGGTTAGTTGTTGTGTTTTTGCAATCTTTCGCTATGTGGCCAGTTTTGCTACACTTAAAACATTTTGGTCCTTCCAAAGGACAAGCACTACGTTTATGATTTTTTGATCCGCAATTGAAACAATATACGGTTTTTGTATCGTTAGTATTTTTGTTAACTTTATAATTGTTTTCTCTTTCACTGCTACATCGAAAAACGCTGTCATATATTTCGTACTGCTCTCTAAGCTCTTTGTAATTTTTAGCACTATACAAATTTAATTTATTTTCGCGTTTACCCTTTATACCGTCCACAATATATCGGATAATTGAACGTTCATCTACTTCCCCAAAGGTAGCAATCCGTCGCATATGTAACATGTACTCATGTACTGTTTCACTATCTCGTTTTCTGCGGGCGCGCAGCTGCGAATGAATTTCGGCACTTGAGTATTCCCTGTGGAATTCATCAATCAACATCCCCTTTAGAGTTCCAAAATCGAAAACTGATACTGATTGGAGAAATAACTCCGCGGATTTTTTCATCTTATTTCGCGCAAAAACAAATTTTTGTGTATCACTCCAACCATAAGCACTTGCATTGTCTTCAAAGTTCTTTATCCACATTTTAATGGGCATACCACTATCGCCTTCAAACACTGGAATTGCTCCGTCAACAGCCACTTGATCAAAACCTACTTGAACATTTTCTTTTTGTGACATTGTTCTGGGTTCTTTTTCTATTTTGTTTACAAAAATGCATTCACTGTATTTTCCGTGTATTAGTTTTTGTTCTATTAAATTTGTCTCTACTTGATTGTTTAAGCACTTTGTTTTTATTTCTATATTTTCCATTGCGGTTTCGTGTTCACTTTTATCTTCAACATTTTGTTTGTTTTGATCACTATTTCCTCGGAGTTTCAATTCTTTTATTTTTGAACGCGTTTTTATTCTCTCTTCATCGTCTCTTTTTTTAGACATATTCTTTAAAGTTTGCACAAAATTTTAACATTTTCTATTTTTTATCTTATTGACTTACATTCGTGGAAAGGGTTTTTAACTCTCTTTTTCGGATAATTTTTTTTTCGAGTTGTATTTAAACTCTGAATGTTTCAATATCAAACGTTTCAATTTTCTTCTTTTAGTTATACATATATTTTATACACAATACTTAGTACATAAATGCAGTTTTATATTAAATACCGTTAGGTAAATTCCTTATCAACTTTTAGTTCTCAAAAACGTTATATACATAAATTGTATACACTTCTTTTTTCTTCTTTCAAACTTTTGCCTATTAGCGAAATCTGGCCTTCGGACGAGCCCCCAAATGTAGCGATGATTAAATTAAACCCTTGAGGATTTTATATCCTCAGGAAAATGTTCAATTCAAGAATTCAAAGATTTATTTATTTCAAAAAAATGTAATATTAAGTTTAAAAGATTTCACAAAGAAATGTAAGATTAAGTTCAAAAGATTTCACAAATGCTCGGAACCATGTCCGTCCGACCTTGCACACTTCACAACTTGATTCCTCACAACTTCCGAAAGAATAATCTTTTTTCTTCCACTTATTTTCAATCAACCTTCTTTTCCTTTTTCTTCTGTCTCTTGTCCGTAAGTGTTGTACAACTCAGTAGGTACTGTCCTGTGTTGTATAACCTAGTACGTACTGTTCTGCCCTCTATTCTACCCTCTCATCCCACATGTATATGTGTAAGTGTGTGTGCATTGTATATATGAATTTATATATATATTTGTATGAACTTGTTAAGAAAGTTTATATTTGTGTATGTATCTATATATGTATGCATATGTGCATATATGTTTATATATATACATGTTAGTCGGTCTATATTGTATGTGTGTATGTATATGTATATATGTGTATGTATATATGTATATATATTTATTTAGGTTTAGAATTCGTTATATTTATATGCGCCTATATTACTACTATACATTTTTTAATTTTAAATCAAAATTTTATAACAAAAAATTTTGTGACATGTTTCAAAAATATTTTTATATTTCAAAAAATTATAATTTCCTATTATTCCTGATGATGTTAACAAGCTGTTAACGAAATATCGAATAATAAAACCAAATAAAATAAAAGAAAAAGACCTCAAGCTTAATAAATATATTGCAAAAAATTATTATTAATTATTAATCTATCATCATTGCGAGTAAAAAATTTATAAAAATTTATCTATCTATATGGTTTAGCTGGTCATTATGCAGCATTTCATTTGGTGCTAATATCAAATTCTTCAGTAGACCTTTAACCAAATTCTTGAAAAAAGCTAAGAAGTTTCACATGTTTATACAACTACTCCCAAAAGATATTTGAGAATTACGAAATATTCAAAGAAAACAAACCAAATAGCTTCTTTAAAAATTTTCCTTATACAACAAACATTTTATTATTTGATTTTAAATCTATTTAATTTTTCTAAACCTTTTTTTTAAAGAATTTGGTATTAACAGCAAATGAAATGCTGCATAATGACCAGCTAAACCATATAACAAACATAGATAAATAATCGTAATGGATTTTGACTAACGTTGAGTAATTTAAAGAATAGTTAAATATATAAAAATTTTATTTATACATATTTTGAGTTATAACTATTATTATAATGCCAGTTTTTGATTTGGTATTTAAATATGTATTTAGATTTGCAGCGCTAATTAATTTAAATCCGATAAAAGTATGGTAGCACTATGAAATTATAGGTAGTATTTCAACACCACACTGTTTATCAATGGCATCATGTGATATAGAAGCATTTTAAAAGAAAATCAAACTTTTTTTTTAAGTGAGAAAAGAACAAAACTTTTTCATTGTTTATATCATTTTGAAATTGAACAAAAATAACTTTTTGCCTGACCACATGATGTTTGTGCAAAAAAAAAAAAAAAAAGTCGATATCATATGGTAATTGAATTGGAACTTCAATATGCGACGTTGGTGACTTAAGTACTATTTAAATATCATAAAAAGTAGCACTGACAACTGAATTTCGTATTTAAATAACACTTTAGTATAAATACGATTTAATTACGAAGTCAAAAATTGGCGTCTAGCATTACAACATTACAACATTACAGTATATTTATAATTAACAGAATAGCAATGATATCAGTATGTAAAAAAGGTACCATAAGTAAAAGAGTACCAATTTTTCCACTTATGTTACAATGTAATATGTGGGGAGTAATACGTACGTTTTGGTTCTAGAATGTTCACTCTTTAAAACGTGAGCAAATTACAAAACGTGAACAACCTTTTTCGCGAGTTCACTGTATTTTAAATTGTACACATACAAACAGAAATTCAAGCAATATTATTATTCATAAAATAAGTATGTAATATGTTGCTAAACGGAGACCAAATTAAAAACTATTTAACAGTCACAAAGTTCAGTAAGCAAATAAACGTAGAAACGTTGAAAAACCCAAACCATAACCATTTTTTAAACAGAAACTGGCAAAGGCTGTGCACTGAATGTATCATTTTACATCAAAATGATTTATTTTTTTATACAATCACAAAACGCCAGTGTTTAGCAAACGCTTGCATACCTATTTGCAACTTAAAAGAAAAATTGAAAACAACTTTTTGCGTGATTTAAAATGATTTTATTTTCATTTTTGGTCAACAGCATAAAGCAGGAATAATAACTAACAAAACGAGCAGCGTAATGACATATTTTAGTCACTCACTCTCGAACAACTTTATCATTTTTTTCTGCATTGTTCTGCTGAAGTAGTAAAGTCAGACCATAATACTGAGTATAAAAGGACAAACGAGGAGCAGACAAAAATATCCAATACAAATACTGTTTACGCAGTGAACATTGCAAAAGACCAGACAGACAGCAAGACAGATATGTTTGTACACTGGCAATAACTAAAACTATACCCCTGCTAAAAGCTGGCTGGCTGGCTGACAAATGGAATCTGTTAGAGAAACAAAGTCGAATCTCCAAACCAGGGAGGAAATTTAAAGCAACAAGAAACTGTATATTTGTTTTGTTTTGCTGTTTCTGTTTCTGTTTTTGCTTTTGTCAAAGAAGCGAGCGGTCTTGCCAAAAATTTCAAACAACTAATCGACAATTTTAGTGATGCGGTTGAGCGATGAGAGGCAGAGAGAAAACAATATATTCCGCTACTGGCATTTTTAGAAATGCATCAGACATGTGATATTGACCATATGTAGGCTCAAGGAACTCAATTCTGCCTACTGTTGCAGCTAGAGGTTGTTTTCTGCAAATCAGTCTTAGAAAACGTGTTACGAAATTCTTAAGAAATCAAGAAGTCAATGTGCTGTAAGAGGTTAAAATGAATATTAAATGTTTGTTTTTTTTTTTTAATCTAAGAACATTTCAAGTGAGTTTGTATTTTGGGACAGTTTGTTTAAAAACGCTGGGAAAACTTATCATAGTCTTTTACAAGAAGGGAGTGACTGTTATCATACAAAATATGTACACAATTTTAAACGGCTAACTGGCGAAGAGTTGGGATAGTTGAAAGTGTCTGTGAGGGTGTTCTCAAGATACCACATGTTCAGCAGATGACCGCCATTACCACAGGAAAGCAGTGTCCGTCGATTTCTACACTTGTTTCTAACATCTTTTTTTTTATAATCTGGAGTCAGCACATGCGATGCATTTTGCTGGAACTAAGGAAAGGGATATTTAGAGTAATCACAGGAGGTGAAGCTTAATTCTTTTTGCACGTTCTTTGTTTATAGCAGTGTTGAAGCCTCGGTTTAGTACCCATTTTTATTATTATTTTACTTCGCCGGTGCTACACAATACCGACGAAGGAGGGCGTTCTGGTGTGATTGTAGCTGAAGCAGCGGTATTGTTCAGTGACCAGTGACTATGCCTTCGCCACTGAAACTTTCCGACAACAACTGCCACACACAGTCACACTAATACACATCAGAAAAATTCGAGATATTTTTTTTTATGATTTTAGTCTGAAACTCATAATTAAATGAAATTATAGTTGTAGTGTCATCAAAACCATAATGCTCAAAGCGGTCCCGGGAAGAAATCTACCCAGAGGAGGAGGAGGGAATATTTGAGTGGAAACACTACTCGACGGAGATGACGACGGTCTCTGTAAGTGCGAGGTATTTTTAACCCTGCCTCAAAAAAAAAATCCATAACCAGTAAAAACAATATCAGTCATTCTTAGATATATTTAAAACTGCTAATCTTTGGAATCTAAAGGATCCATATTTAAATATTTTGCACTGCTAAGATCGATGTAAATAAATTTTTAAGCTCAACGGAAAAAGGATGAACAATCTATTTATCTTAAAGAAGATTTAGCTTTAGTTTAAATTCAGTTTAAAAAAGAACCCTCGAAAACTGGAAAATAAGAAAAATTAAATAAAAAATTTTATGTCACCCTTAGATTTCGAGTTAAGAAGCTCTGAAGAACACAAGAAACTAAACTTAATTAAAAATTAATTTTAGTGTTTTAACAGTTCCACACTAAATGGTGTTTTATCAGAATAAATACTGCTTCCCATTCATTAATAACTCACAATAACTGCGGAATTGTGCATGCATTAAGATCTCTATCCCTCGTATCACTTTATCACCCATCTCTTATCTACACTATCCTTTCCAACTAGGAAAGGAAACATTCCCTAAATTAACAAAACGCGCAATATCAAATTTGTGTGAAGACTTCTACACTTGTTTCTTTTCAATCCCATGAAAAAAAAACGTGAATGCGTTTACTATGAATTGGTATTTTTATGGCTTCTTAACCACTTCTTTATCTTAATTCATTTTTAATTTTTACACACTCAAATGCACATCTGAAAAAATGCGAGATGTTTTTATGAGTCTGTAACTGGGGTTGAACCAAGGAAGATTTTTCGTTGTATAGTCAACGTGCAGACTACTTCGACCATCGCCACCCTCAAAGTATTTCCAAAGTTTTCCAAACTAAAAGAAGAAGAAAACTTTCCCATCACGTCACTTCTCTAAAGCAGTGAATTATTATGGAAGAATCTAAAGCACCAGAGGGTAAGATACTACTGTAGTATTCGAAAAAAGAATCCAATTGAGATGAATGTTAATCTTCTGGTTACTGGCACTGATTACACGTTATCACGTCAGGACAAGTTTAGGTGAAGATATTCATGGGAATGAATTGAACGAACACATACATAAAGTAATATCCCTACTTTAAGCATTGTGATTAAAATTTGGGCATGGAAAAAAATGGCCCTAAGTTGGTTCATTATTCCCAATTGAATGTAAATAGCCACTTCAGCCATGATCTACAAAACGTTGTGGAAATTTGGGGTGTAATTGGGCCCAATAATTTTTAATTATCTACAAATATAGAAAGAACTTAACTAATGTTTTTAGAGAAGGAAACAAATTCCTAAGAATTTAAGGTGCAATTGTAGGTGCAAGTTTTGTAGGTGCAATTGTTTTTTAAGGCAATTTTTTTTATTAAATTGTCTAAGCAATGGTCAGTCGGAGCACACCAGAGTTGCTCATCAAAGCTTTATTAGAAAATATGATTTCTATATTAAAGTAACGTTTGATACGCAAATTAAACTGTTAAAAGGCCGAAAGTATGACCTGGTGAAATGATGCATTTCTAACGCATTTGTTCTCGCATAACCAACTTTCCTAAGGCCCATTCACCAAACAAACGAAATTGTGGCACATTACCTGGCTTCAGTTCAGTTCTTCACAAGCCCTATTATTGACAAGGGCGATGAATGTCCAATAAAGTGAAACTGGTAAGAAATGTAGTTGCAGTAACTTGAATATCGTGTTCGGTGGATCGATTATAACACATTTTTACACAGCACGAAATTTGGTAATAAAATTCAATGATTTGCAACTCTTGTTCGTTTGTTAGTCTATTCATTTCATTCCTTTGCTCTGGATGCAATGATGTGGAGAAGGAGGAGAGTGTCGCTC
This sequence comes from Dexiosoma caninum, assembly GCA_963924685.1. NCBI lineage: Eukaryota > Metazoa > Arthropoda > Insecta > Diptera > Tachinidae > Dexiosoma > Dexiosoma caninum. The sequence continues at coordinate 61,510,712 of OZ004729.1, forward strand.
ATTTCCTCTGCGAATGCAGAGCTCATCAGACCTGTCGAGGATGCGGCTTACGGAGCTGAGTAAGTTTATCATCGCTCCTCTCATTTCATTAAGTCTATCGTATCCTCCGTCTAATAATACCTTTTCTTCTTTAACATAAATCTAATCTATTCTTTCCCCTTCCTTTCTTCCTTTCTTCCTTTTCTGTCTTTACAGGTAACACAACGGAACCATGATGAATTGAACACAAGTGCGTTGGGCTCTGTTGTATTTTTCACTTTCGACCTTCCTACGACCTTCCTATTCATGGTGAAATGGCAAATCTTACTGAGCATTTTTCGCATTGCCACATTGCACTAATCTTGTTTTGACACTGAAAAACCAAATAGCAAACCCTTTACAAGTTCTGTATATAATTTTAGTATCATTCAACTGAATTAAATTACAAAAAAAAATTGGTCAAGCATTTTGCAAATTTTATGCTTCACATTTAAAAAAGTATTTTTTAAGAAAAAAAAATTATTTTTATATTTTGTATTTCTATGGAATGACAAAATACATACAAAAATGTGTCTCCCATTTATTGAAAGAAAACACTTTTTGTTGTGGGTTGTTATAACGATCTCACATCCACACATCCACACATACATACATATGTATTTATATTTCTATTTGATTACATATTAATTTTGTATATTTTTTAACACCATTTACATTTCCGCTCTAAATTCTAAGAAACTGTTTATCTACGACTCGAAAAAAGAAACAAATTTTTGAAGAAAAAAACACGTTTGATTCATTCAATTTCTTGGTTTTTATTCATTCATTCATTCATTTAACTCTCGATATGGTTTCTGTATGGCTTTCGAAGTGTGTCGGTAGTTCATTATTTTTATTTCTTGATTTAATCATGCATGCATTGAGACATGTAGTTTTAGATACAAGAAAAAATTTAAAGAAAAAAAAAATTATTCATTCATAAAATTTAATAGAAAAAAACCCTGCTATTAAATCTCGTATTAATAGACGACTTTTAATCTCAAATCCATTTCAAATCGATTCATCGACAGACATTAAAACTCATGTAGGTGTCGCCGCCGGTGCTTGCATTGCGTGTTTACAACTGCCAGTTGCTGATTAAATTTTTTTCCTTTTCAAATTTCGGTAATATTTCTTTATTTATATAAATTATATAATTTTTTAATATGCTTAATATTTGTTTTAATTTTCATCTGTCCAAAATGCAAAAAAAAAATTTCTTGCTGATCCGTGTGGGTTGTCGTTTGCAGACAAAATTTCAAGTTTTTGATAATTTGAAGTGTGTGTTGTATGCAAGTGCAAGTGTTTACTTGTTAAATTTTGTTATATTTTTAATATTTGTTAAATATTTTTGTTGTTTCAGTTATCGAAAAGTATACCAGTTTCTAGTGTGTCAAGTAATTTTTTTCATTCAGTTATTTGATAAGATCGAAAGCAGCGGTTCTCGAAAGGGTATTCGCGGGTCCCATAAAACTCTGTAATAATATTCGCAGGATAGGTTCAGAAACCATCAATAGTATAGGCTCAATTATACTTCTTATGTTTCATTTATATAAGGTACCATTTCCGTATCCAGAGCATATCACGACAGTCGAAGCTGATGATTAGGAGATACAATCAGGATCGTTTCTATCCTTCATATCTTTGAGCATGAATAGCTTACGTATAGTCAGGGGTAATCTCACGGGTCATTGTAGGTTGAGAAAACACCTCAACAGCCTTGACAGTGGGAGTAACAATCGCTGTAGATTTTGTAAATATAAGGAAGAGGCATTCTGGGAGACGGTAGGGGTTTACCTATTTTTTTTCTTGAACCAGCACTCAGGAAATGGGCCTTACACATGCACACATGCTGATAAAGGAGTGCGCTCTGAACTCAGCTCTGTCAACAACTGCCACAAAGACATATTAATACACAGCGGAAAAAATGCGAAATGTTTTGAAGACTCAGTCTGAAACTGGGTCGAACCCAGGGCTTTTTGGTTTTGCAGTCAACGTGCAGACTACTTCAGTCATCGCCAAACTCAAGATTAGGAGCTGCCAAAGCTGGAACCAAAGGCGACACATACATTCCTCAGGAGAGCAGGTATGGGTAAAGTGCTCTGGCACCTGGAATATTGCTGCTGTAGCGCGAAGAAGACGTTCTTCGTCGTTCCGCTGAATGGCGAGCGCTATCGGGACATGCTGACTGAATTTTTGTTTCCTAAAATTAATCAACTAAAAAACAATGACATTTGGTTCAAACAAGATGACGCAACTTGCCATACAGCAAAATTGAATGCATTTCCTTGAAGTATAGAGAATAGGCAGGTGGTAAAAGTGGTAGGAAGATAGAGCTTAATTCTTGCACAACTCTGCAGTTCCGTGTTAATTATAAAGCAAAGTTGCGCTGTCTCTGATATTAATTCTGACGCATTATTTTTAAGTTAAGGGGAGCCATTTTATTTATAATTTTACTTCGCCTGTAGCACAGAAAACTCAGAAAAAACTTTTTTTTGACTTGAGCGGTCTGGGAATCCAAATCGGCTTCTTCTGGCTGCAGAGCCAACACGTTAACTACTCAGCTATCAGAACATCTATTTATATGCTATAAATGGACTCCAGTTTCAATATTGACAGATAACTTTTGTATCAAATCCGATGTTTCTAATCAGGATTCGATATAGCCGCCAAGTATTGCCAATTTTGAAGAAGAATAAAATCGATTGGCGTCTCGCTAGAACACTAGTTGTTTTGAATATGAATCCGGACCGTGCGACAGTAATTTTTATTAGAAAAGAAGAAGAATTTCTGATGTAGTTTTTGCAAAACAAAACATTATTTTGTTAAAATAAGTGCGTCATTTCTGTGCCTTATTTCGAGCAAATGAAATATAAAAAATTGTATTGGTTTTCCTCTGTTTCGTTGGGCAATTGTGCCTTGAGCATCAAATAATTACATTTCTAAGCGGTAAACACTACTGATCACACTTACAGGGTTTTCTTACAGGGTATTCCAAAGTTTGAAAGTTGAGAACGGCGATCTTGTTGAAGCTAAATATGTATGTCAAATTAATTCTCACTTATTCAGTCTGTTTTGCTAAATCACCATTGGCGCGTTAACATTCATATAATAAAATTGTTTTATCGAAATGGGTGTTCTGTTCGTTCAACGAACCGCGCGCGCTAGCACCTGAGTTTAATGATGTGGACACCAAGGACATGGGGTTTCAACAGCCACACAGCTCATGCCACATTGCATATTCTGCACGAGCAATTTGACGGGATGGTTGTCTCATGTGGATGGGATGTTTACTGGGTACCGTTATCGTGGGATTTGGCCCCATTAGACTTTATCTTGTGGGGTTTTCTTACGTCGCAGGTGTATGCGAATAAGCCATACACCACAGCGGTCCTCAAAGTCAACATAAATCATGCCATCGGTCAAATTCAGCCTGATTTATGCCCCGGAGTCAATTGGACATTTCGTATGCGCTCCACCCAGAGAAGCCGTGGCGGACATTTGAACGATGTTATATTCCGCACATAATGGCATCACACACTTTGTTTTATTTAAATTCAAAGATATAAAGCGCTTAATGAAAGACCCTTTTCATTAAAACTAATGAGTATTCTTGACTGTTCACTTAATATTTCTATATTTTTGTGCAGTGGATTTGGAAGTTCTACTAATAGATGCTTTAATTTTTCCCTACGAAATATATCATTCGATGGAAACCACCCTAATATTTCACTTTTTGCATACATGTATATATACATACATACATCCATACATGTCTTCCTAAAAACACTTCTTCTGCAAGAATTGTTTGATATTTGTAAAGATAGAAAGGCGTAATGTAATGCACATGATTATTAACAAAATTGAAATTTTTCTCGCTTTAGGTTACAAAATAATTTATGAAAAGAGTTTTTGTGGGGAAATACACAATTTGTAAACGAGTAAAGTAAATTTTGTTTTAGGGAAAATGCAATTTAATTTAAAAATTATGGGGCTTGATAGAGAATTTCAATTATATTGAAAGTTTAAAAAAGATTCAAAAATAATTTCGAAATTAAAAATCATTAGTTGAGCAATATGAAAATTGAGAAAAAAAAATTAAAAGAAAGATGGAGATGGAGAAAAACAAGCATAAAGCTTCCGTGATAAGAAGGCATAATCTTCAAAGCGTATAAAGCTTCGTAACATTTAGGTAACATACTTGAAAGACCGTAAATACTCTGAATGCATTTTGTTGCATGCAATATCGCCGGTATTTCCCGTTCACAAATAAATGTTCTCTTCTGTTCTATTAATATTTTCAAATTCCAATGTGGTCGGTATGGTGTCTTTTCTATATAATTTATTCGCGGATTATTATAGAATTTGAAAAGAAACTCTTAGCGACTATTTATAGTAACAGCTTTGATAAGCAGTGGCAATAACATACGTAAAATCTTTTTATTAGGCATGGCATGATATACCACTGGCGAGGTATAAGTACAACTTTGATAAGAACCGCTGTCTCAGTATTACATTGTACGACAAGTACCTGAACTCAAAACTGACCATAAATTATAATTAATATTAATTAAATGAATATGAATATGAAGTCAATGTTTTAAGTTATAAAAAAATAAAAAAAATAATAATGTAAAATATGTATTCATAGTTAGTTCTCCCATATTAAAAAGTATCTACAAAATTCGTATATTAATAAATAAAATATGTTGTAAAAATATAAAACTTGTGTTAATTTTTTTTCTTGTTATTTTTACTATGACGGATGCACAATGGGGCCGAAAGCCCCATTGGCGATCAATTCATATCATCTAAATTTGGTTTGGGTAACTCTTAGAACAAATTACAAGTTGCAGCAAAATTTTGGTGGTATAGCAGGGAGAGAAAGTAATTGTTAATTAATTAATAAGCACGAAAAACACGGTAGGAGTAGGGCTGCCAGAGGGCTTTTTTTTTTTTTAATTGGGACCAGCACTTAGGAGATGACTCCTACACATGCGAAGCATTGTGCTGGAACTATAGGAAAGGGATAGTAGGAGAAACGACAGGACGTGAAGCTTAATAAATGATTTTACAGCTCTGCTTTTGCACGTTCTTTGTTTATACTCGCAGCAGTGCTGAAGCTTCTTCAGTAGCCATTTTTATTATTATTTTACTTCGCCGGTGCTACACAAACCGACAAACGAGGGCGTTCTGATGTGATTGTGGATTGCTATCAGCTGAAGCCGGTATTGTTCAGTGAGCAGTGACTATGCTTTCGACACTGAAACCTTCCGACAACAACTGACACACTAACGCACATCAGAAAAATGCGAGATGTTTTTTTTTTAAATAATTTTAGTCTGAAACTGGGGTTGAACCCAGGTCAAGTCACAAGCTGAAATACAATTTGTGCAGCTGAAATTATATTTTTTGTTTAAAAATGTTTTATACTGCATCTATACATATGTATATATAAAGTTGAATGCACCTTATAGGAGCCCAAACCGCTAAGCTGATCTTCCTGAAATTTTTACACCATATAATTGGGACTCTTGAATGAATTATAGGCTACTTTTTTATCACGCCCACTTTTTTAATTATGCTACTCCTTCCACAAAGTTTTTAACAGATTTTATAATATAAACCAGCTTAAATTCGCCATTTGTGCACCAATTGCGATGAAAATAGTTGCACTTAGTCTGTGCAACTCCGGGAAGGTTATATGGTATTACTTTTACTTTTTTTTAAACTAGGACCAGGAGGGACATGGGGCGGAAATTTCTGCCCGTCCGAAACGTTAAAACCGATTTTAATAAAATTTAGAACATGGATGGATCTGCATATAAAAATGCTGATAGGTAATTTACATTTTCAAAACTAGGACCAGGAGGGCGATATGGGGAAAATTTCGGCCTCTCCAAAACTACATAGCCGATTTTGTTGAACTTTAAAACTTGGATGTATTTGAGTTTAAAATATACATTGGCAATTGTGCAACTCCGGGAAGGTTATAGGGTATTACTTCTTTTAAAACTAGGACCATGAGGGAAGGCAGGGGCAATTTCCACACCAGCGTGAGCATCTAACCGATTTTAATAAAATTTAAAAGTATTTATGTTTTTGCATACATATACTCGTATATTTTTTAAATAGAACCAGGAGACGACTTATGGGTAAGATATGTATTTCAGAAACTGTATAACCGATGGAGATAATAACGATTGTGTGTTTGAAATTTTACAACACAAGTTCGGGTCAATTCACATTAGGTTTTCAGCCCTTGGGAAGTGGACAGCAGGGTTGTCATATGTGGAATTTTTTTTTTTATTTTTAACTGATTTTGTTGAAAGTTTGCATACAAATTGGATCTAGATATCCAAAAGTTTTTTTCAGTAAGTGCACAACAGTATCCCGCACCTGTGAAAATTTTTTTAAATTATTGTTTTGAATATCAAACCGATTATCATAAAATGAAAAAAGATCAGAGTCTAAAAGAACACGTAGGTAATACATTTTTTGAGAAATACTTTACTCACCGAAAGTATACAAGTATCTATATAATTAAAACTTAAATAATGTTCGTTGTTAAGAGCGTTACGGCAGAACTGCTGGATCGATTTCCATAATTTTTTCTGGATATTGTTTGAAATATTTTGGAGAAATGCTAGTACTCTATATATTTAAAAAGAAATAAAAAATATTTCTGAAATTCTTCTTCAAGCGTACAAGTACCTACAGTATTTAAAACGTGTTTTCTCTTAGTATTTCTACGTCATAATCTTCAGTAAAACGGGGTACGAATTAACGCGGTTTGACTGTACTTGAATCTGGCAACCCTAACTTAAATTCATATTTAATTTCTTACTAGTGAATAACTGCAAATTTAGTTAATAATTAACTGATCACAATAATATGAAAATTACTGTTGATTTTGAATAAAGAAAAAAAGGGCAATTAATCTCCAACACCAGTTGAGTAGAAGACGTATAATATACATACATATTTTCTAAGCTACTATACACGTCATCAGTACTCTTTGTGTCAACAGAGAGGTAGTTGTAAAGTCATTAATATCATCTATTTAACGCAACAGAGTTGAAGAAATGTATACGAGAGATGCCACATACTATATTGATAAAGGCTCAAAGCTTTGTTATTTCTATTCCAGTCATTCATTTGTAATAATTGTAGTTCTAATCGCTAATTCTAAATATTTTCTAATAGCTTTATTTGAATTTCTTTATCAATGAAAATTATTCTGAAACTTTTCGCTCCATTTGGTATTTCTGGTTCTGTCAATCATTCAACATTGCATTTTTTCTACCATTACGGTAGTTTATTGAGAAATACAAACATTTAATACTTCTTTTTTTGTATAAAGTACTTTTTTAGCTTATTTTTATTGAGCAAGCAAGCATAAAATTGTGATAAGCCCGACGACAGTCACCATGTTCGACATGTCTTTGGGCTCATGTTTTATTTATTTTTTATTTATTAATATTTTTCACTTTATGGCCCGTAGCTGTTGCACTAATCGTAATTGAAGCTACGGCCAGCAAATATAAATGACATTTAAATTACACAAGATAAACGATTTCAAGTGCAAAATCATTGAATTTGAAAAATATCACAATTTTTCCGCTTATGTGCATTAAATAATATTTTCTTAAGCGCAGATTTTCTTTAGGCTTAAGGCGAAAGACGAAATTGAAAGAGAAACATTAAAACAGGCTCCTTTCACTTGTTGTTTTTGTTGTAGTCGATTTTCGTTTTTTTTCTGCAAGTTAGACAACATGAATTTCTTGAGTTGCAACGAGTAAAATAAATATGCACGCAAACGCAAGAAAAAGGCGCCACATTTTAAATATTCGAGGCGTTTGCTAATGAGCCAGCAATTCAATTGAATGCATCACACATGTGTTGTTGCCAGTGAAGTAATGACATCAATGATTCGAGGCGTCGGTAAAAAGACAGCGTTTAAAACAATTTCGTATGTGCAGAACATGCAATTGTTGGAAAATTAAGACTTTTGGAAAGGAAATCGAAAAGTTTTAAAATAAGTTTTATGGAGGCCTCATACGTAGAGAACCAGCAATTGAAAAACGTCTGTTTTAAGTTGACAGCAAATTCCTATCAATCTATTCTGCAAACAGCGTTTCCAAAATTTCAAGATTTGTTTGGACCCATCCCATGGACTTTCCAGCAGGATAATGCTCCTATTCACACGGCAAGGCGTATTAAAACGTGGATTAGCGCACAAAATGTTGAATTGCTGCCATGGCCACCATACTCCCCGGACTTAAACATAATGGAAAACGTATGGGGATGGGTGTCTCGGAAAGTGTACGAGTCTGGGCGGCAATTTGATGACCGAGAATCTCTAATTGTTGCAATAAAATCGGCATGGTCGCAGATTTCCTTACAATATTTATCGCAACTGTATAACTCCCTTCCAAATAGAATTTATGAGGTAATTTTATCGAAAGGAGGAAGTACACATTATTAAAAATGAATAAAAAATTAAATTAATAAACAAAACTTAATTGTTTTCGTGCTTTTTTTTATAATTTTTTATTGTTTTATAATATGAACCTATTCAACTGACGCAAAAATAGTTCACAATTTTCTTCGCAAATTATAAAAAGAAGTACATATTATTTTTAACGGAACTTTTTCAAGTCTTCTTTGTGTATACTCTTTTTCTCAATTGTTAAACCTTTAATAAAAAGTGCAACATAATTCTCTGCATGAATTATCCTGAGAGCAGCACGCTCTAATTGGTTGCTAAAACACTGCACCTATTCATGTTAAACGCAGTGTATAAAAGGTTTAATAAAGAAATTTCCTTCCAAAATTCAACTATTAAACGTTTTCTAAATCCAAAATACTTTTATGAATGCGGCAGTTAGTGTGCAGTCAGATTTCTATTAACCTAATTGGTTAGTTTTAGTTTAACCATAAAATTTAAATCTTAATTGTCCTTTCATAAATGCTCTCTTATTTTAAAAGATAGAAGATTGACGAACATATTTTTTCTTTGAGTATAAAAATCTCTCTTTGTATTTTCCGTGAATATTGTGGTGGATATTTAGGAACATTTTCGCAGACACGGCGTTATTAATCACAACATCAATCTGATTACAAACATCATCGTGGAATTTTGTCATAGTTTTAGTGCCATCTATGCCATGACTGGAATACCACCTACCATATATTATTAAAAGGTAAAATATGTATATGTATATAAAAAATAAACGATATCATAATGTTTGTAATTTGTATGTTTTATGTTTTATTTTTGTGTTTAAACGTATTTTATAAAATGCTAAAAAAAAGTAAAACTGCACTGATGTGCGCGCATCATCATTCCTATGATAGAGCTAATAATAAAATCTGCGAATATTTTTAAAACCTAATGCTGTGCAACATACATACATGCACATACAAAACATTAAGGAAATGATAGTATGAAAGGTTTTCATCATATTGATGAATCATACTCCTCACATGTGTCATCAATATCAAAAAGAATGAGAGCGAAGAGAGTAAAGTGCCACAAAAATATGTGTCATAGAATTGATGACAGATTAGTCATCATTGGCATTGATGACCAGCTGATGGAAAAGTTGTCAATGATGACAAGTTACATGACATTGATGTAAAATTACATCAGGTCCTGATTGTTTTTCTCTCATATGTGCATTAGCTTTATTTTTATACCTGATATCATTGCTATCCCTTGCTATCCGTTTCTAATGTACCGCTCAGTGGAACGGAAAATTTACACGATACATCCATTCGAATGTGTGTTCAGATTAGCATAGGAAAAGACTCCACTGATGGCAATCAGTGGGGAGATTAAAAATGTAGTTCTAAGGATAAGACAATTTTTTTTTTATCTTGGACCAGCACTCAGGAGATGTCCCATACACTTGCGATGTATTGTTCTAGAACTTGAGGAAAGGGATAGTTAGAGAAATGACAGGAGCTGAAGCTTCTCTATCTTACAACTCTGCTTTCGTACGTTCTTTGTTTTGTAGCAGTGTTGAAGCGCCTCTGATGTCAAGAAGATGTATTAAATTTTGAAACTTCGTTTTTAGTAGCAATTTTTAGTAATTATTTTACTTCGCCGGTGCCACACAATACCGTCGAAGGAGGACGTTCTGATGTGCCTGTGGATTGGTTACAGCTGAAACCGGTACTGTTCAGTGACCAGTGACTATGCCTTCGCCACTGAAACCTTCCGACAACAACTAATACAAAGTCACACTAATGCACATCAGAAAAAGCAAACGCCATAATTAAGGAGGAAAGCATATCCATACTCGTATATAAGATGAAAAATGTAAGAGTAGAAATATGTATGTATGGATGTGTAATAAAAAAATAAACTCATGGATTCTTATGTTTTTGTTTATAGATTTTTGGTTTTGTGTTGGGCATTCAACTTTATGCTTTCTTCCTCAATTATTGAGTTGGCTTTTATAAAAAATACTTTATGAGAATATCTATGTCTCGTTGCTCTAGTTCCAGCACAATGTATCGCATGTGTAGGGGGCATTCCACACAAAAGCGAAACAAAGTTCCTGTCATTTAAAAGTTCTGTTTAACCGAATTCGACTGTATAAATATGTCGTTTTTTTTTTAAATCCTTTGATTCAGATGGTCACCTTTACAAATCATGCTGGAAATTATGATTCATGCCCAGAAAATTGAAAAGCAACAAAAATGATGCTGCATGTGGTGCTTTTGTGATATTTTGTTTTTTTGCAAAGAAGTTTCCCACTGAATGTCAATACATTTTTTTATTTTTATTGTGATAAAAATAAATAAAAAACGAAGTAAATCTGAGAAATTAAAAAATGAAATGTAACGGGGAACACGTAGCGGTTGAATATTTCCATAACAAAATGCCTTCGGAAATGTGTGGAATGATCAAAGTCTGGTAGCATACAACTACTAAACAGCCGAAAGCCCATATATACATACATATATATGTATATGTATAAGTATTCCCTGTAGAAACCCTGGGACCGAGTTACTCGAAGTTATCACTTTTGTCGATAGCTTTTGGTAAATTCTTAATTACATTGGGCACGTTCAAAGACGTAACTGCTGAGCTGCACTCCTACCAAACTATAGGAAAATGTTGAACTCAACAGTTACGACTTAGCTTGATGATGAACAAATATAATAAAGTTGAATTTAATTTAAATTTAAACAAGTTAATTTGGTAAAACTTTCTTCGATCAGCTGTTTAGCAGAACACTTCATGTACCGATAAATTACTCAACTGCTGAGTTGAGCGGAAACTCACCTATGCGTTTCTAAGACAAACACTCAACAATTACGTCTTGTGAATGCGCCCACTGTCAATGAATCGTCTACAATTTTTATTTTTTGTTTGATGAGAGGAGAAAGGTCTTCTCTTTGAGAGATTTAGTTTTAGTCTCTCATATTATCCCGCAAGAACTATCTACTACTACTATTGACTACTACCAACACCAGTAGTATATTTTCAATCACACGCACATGTTAAAAGTCTAGTAAAGTACATTGTCTTCTGTAGAATAAGCCCACTAGTACTGGTGACTATGTCAATAGCAATACAATACAGTTTTACTATTGTCATTTCCTGCAGGGTTCCTCCAAACAGCCAAACATACACAGCCCAAGCGTGAAATGAATAAATTTTTCATGTCACAGTTGCCTCAAAGCGAAAACCAAAAAAAAAATGAAAATTAAAAAAAAAAGCAGAAAACCTGTAGTTCTTTGAAGTTTTATTTTATCCGTGTGTGCCTCTCTGTTTGCCTATCTTTTTAGAGTTTATAGTTTTCCTTTATTTCCAATATGCACTGTAGTGCCTAACAAGACTCACCTTGTTGGGCGACACATGCCACGACCTTCGTGTACCCTGTCGCAGTGTCTGCTGTAGCTTTTTTGTTGTAACCGTTGTGTAGATGGCTGAAGATGTTGTTATATTTGTTTGACTGGCGCTTATATGGCTGCTACCACTGCCATTGGCACTACTGCCAGAGCCACTGATTAGCGAGGTATTTTCATAAATGTCTGTCGAACAAATTGAACTATTCAAAGTGGCTGTACTGGCTGCCAAGGAAGGGCACGGCGATGAGGCTGGCGATGGCGAGAAACAACCCGAATCGTATGAATTTAAAATTCTCAAACGATTCCCAGGACAAAGACCCTGCAAATAAAACAATGTTAAATGAGGCATGAATTTATTATTTTTAGTTCTTCTTAATGAAATTAGTATTTGTTCACTTTTATTATTTAAAACATTTATTAAATGAGCCTTGAATTTAAAAGACATGTGGTTTTAATCTTATTTGCTTGAAAGAATATTTTTCTCTAGTTTTTGTTTTCTTAAGTGAAATTTTGTTTTTTAAGTTGAAAATGAACCACTGAGTGTCTAAATATTTTTGTGTCTGTTATTTAAATTGGCAGAAATATTACAGATTCTTTTATGTATGTGAAAATCATAAATAGAGGGGAGGTCATTGTGAACTTGATAATTTGGAATGACTTTTTTCGCATTTTAATCTATGTATATTGCACAGTGGGATCAAACTAACATCTAAACAACTCGACAGTTTTATTTTAAATTTAAAATTTAACTAAAATAAATAACCGCCAAAGAAACAAACGTTCTTTTTCATTAGCACACTACTAACATACATTTTTTCATGATATTTAGGTTTGCGATGAATTCTGATCGCGAGTGTGATTCCCAATTATGACCGACTTCTCTGTTTTGGTCACAAATCCACAATAATTTGCACATTATGAAGATTTTGTTATAGATCAAAGAAATTGACAATATGTATTTGTATACATTACACGGTATATACGAGTGTTGCACAATAGACTTCTAGAAACAAAAAAATTTTTCTAATATTTTGCAAATCACAAAATATACAATTGCCAAATTCATAACCTCGGTTATATAAAATTGTAAACTTGTTGTTTCTAAAAATTAAATTTACTTGTACACTTATACACTTCATATGTTTTTGAGAATTTCTACTGTCTTTCGGTCTAGCAAAATATTGTGAATGCCACTAATTGAGAAGATGAATTTAAATAAAAATTTTTTTTAGAAAAATATAAATGTAAATTAATGAATATAATGAGGTAAGACCTGAAAACAAACCACATTTATTTATTTGTGAATAATTGTCTTCTTATTTGGTTTTTGGCGTTTAAAATGAAAAATACGTTGATACAAAATACAAATATACAAAATACATTAATTATTCATAATCGAACGAAATAAAAAGTGTATTCAATACACATAGTTGTCAGTTCAACAAATAATCACAAAGTAGATCCGGGGTGCTGTTGTCTGAGTGGGGTCTTCTATGCCAGATTTTTTGATTCACATCACTTATACTACATTTACACATGAGCGAAATCTAGTCCTTATGGGATTTCGTGTAAATCTAGTTGATTTTGAGTAGATTTTCTATTCAAAACGAAATCTACTTCTTTATTAGATTTGGATGAAATTTTCTAAAATCTTGTACTACTTTGAAATTCAACTATGGGTTTTTTTCTAAATATACCAACAAAAACAACCATTTAGGATAAGTATGTATGTATTTTAATGCGATAGCTTACCTGGTACATGTGGTCTGTTCGAACTAAATGTCAAATTTGGTAAAGATTGTATCAAAAAAAGAAATCTAGCTAAATGTTAAAACCTGTGGCGTAAACTGTCTAGATTTCAGATTTCAGTCCAGTGTAAATGTACTATTAAAGATAGCAAGCTGTGAAGTTGGGCAAAGAAGTGGCAAAATATAACTGCGGGAAAGGGTACTCTACATGCAAAGTTTTTAATAATAGTCTGCTAATGTAGTAAAGGCGAATTCTTGTGAAACGTTTTAAACTTATTGAGAATAAATAATTATAATGAAATTATAATGGGCAGCACCACATCCATTTAAAATAATTAATAGCGTTCATTTACTTAACCGATTCTTATGAAACTTTGGACACGCATTATGATTAGAAAAGTAGGCAGCGGGGCGCCCGTAAAGAGTTAGAGCATTAAAATAAAAGTTATTTACACTTGCGGTGCATTGTTCTGGAACTAGAGGGAAGGGATAGTAGGAGAAATGATAGGAGGCGAAGCTTCACTATCTTATACCTCTGCTTTTCCACGTTCTTTGTTTTATAGAAGTGTTGTGGCGCCTCTGATATGAATCAGACCTATTAAATTTTAAAGCTTCATTTTAGTAGCCATTTTTAGTAACTATTTTACTTCGCCGACGATGCCGAATACCGACGACGAAGGGCGTTCTGATGTGTTTGTGGATTGGTTACAGCTGTTCAGTGACCAGTGACTATGCCTTCGCCACTGAAACCTTCCGACAACAACTGACACAAAGACACACAAATGTACGTCAGAAATATGGACCGATGACGCCGCCAGCACAAAATCCACACCAAACAGTGACTTTTTCGGAATCATTTCGATTGGTATCATTCCAAATTCGGCAATTTTGTTTGTTTTATCCAGAAATGGACCTCATCGCTGAAGTTGTTTTTCGATGAAAATTAGGGTCAGTTGCTAACTGCTCCATAGCCCATACCGCGAACACACGTCGTTGTCTATGATCGTTTACCTTCAGTTCCTAGGTGTGATGAATTTTGTATGCGTGCAGGCCGAAGTCACGGCGCAAAATTCACCAAGTTGTGGTCTGCGAAAGGGCGAGTACTTGTGAGCGACGTGAAATCGACTGCGTCGGATTCTTCTGTACTGACAGCGCCGATGTTTTCGGCAGATCTTGCGTTTCGTCGACATATGGGTGTTGGCCGATCGTTTACTGAACTGATCGTGTACTAAAATTTATCCAATACATTGCAAATAGTCCTTCGGTAGTACGTTTGTGACGACCGCAAAATGGGCGAAGCGCGCGGTACGTTGAACGAACACAACACCCATTTTGAGAAAACAATTATATTATTTGCACGTCCATGGTGATTTGGCAAAACAGATTGAAGAAATCACTACTAATTTGGCAGATGTACCTACGGGTGCCTTCGTAGTCTAATGCATGAGCATTAGTCTTATCAATATGGAGGTGTGGGTTCGATTCCCGCTTAAACCCTGGGTGTTACTACAAACAAGCTTAAGAGCTTCGTAGAGTTTGTATTATATTAAAAAAAAAGCAAGATGGCAGTTATCAACCGTCAAATTTCGGAAGTCTCTGTTGGAAGACCGTGTAGTAGGTTTAAAATTCACATTGTCATCTATTCACGATAAGCAACTTTTCATAACTCCGAATGAAAAATTAGTTGCGTTGCACGTATTAAAAAAGGTAGATTTACTTATCATCACAGCAACAAAACACATTCTGCGGAACTTTGAGCCTGTCTGCAGAAACAACCAGGGTCTAGGCGGGAATTGAACCAGCAAACTCCAGATTGACAGGCTAATGCTCATGCACTAGGCACTAAAAAAATTTCGGCAATAACAATACTCTCTAAAAAAACAAAAGGAACTGATACGATTTTGCACTACTACCTCATCACAAGTGCAGGATCGTATTGAAGTCTTTGGAAACAATTTTTCATTGGGTTGTTATGTGTTCTTATGATCGTCCGCAAAGTTCTAGTAAATGAAAACTCACGAATGCACATTTGCTGTCACATTAATAGCCTTGTTTAATATCGGCCCACGATATGTGTTTCCGAAGTTCTTAAAGCTTCTGAGCTAGTCGTGGCACGTGCAATTGCTTTCATTTAAGTAAGAGTTAAATTAAATTTGAATATATATTTTACTCTTGACAAAATCGGTTATGTCTTCGAAACGTGTTTTCCGAAGATTTTTAAATTAAAAATGGATTTTATTTTTAAAATTTTTCAACCCAAACAAAAGTCCATCGACTGTCATGCAAGCAAGAGCTTGCATTCATTAGAATTTCCAGTTATTTTAATTTCTACAAATATTTCAATGATTTTTTTACATCTAAAAAAAGATCACTGTACAATTAAGCAAAATTAACTATAGAATTTCCATTAGCGAATCCTAAAAGACATTTTTTTTGGTTCCTTTTCCAGGGCATTGCGTTCTACTTGACTATAATTTCTTCTTCTTTTCTGTACTTTTGATGCGGGTAATCAAAATAAATTACAAATATTTTCAACCCGATGAACTAATTTTATGATTAACTATAATTTACCATGTCGTTGAATAATGTTTATAACTTTGTTACATGTCTGCCTGCCATCCAGCCAGCCATCCAGCCAGCCAGCCAGCCAGCCTGCCAACTTTTCAGTTCAGCTGATAAAAAGGAAATCTGTTTTTATTTTGATTGACAGACGAAACATGATTTTTTTATTGTATATGCAGCAAATTCTGTGCAATGGAGATGGGGAAGGTATCGGTCCCATTTGATCACGCGTGAACGAAGAAACACCGAAAATAAACCGATTGCCACTAATTATATTTCCCTAATTATCTATAAATAGGTTAAACATATGCGCTTCGCTACCTGCACCAACTTATGTAATCTCAGCCATTTTTAATAGATATAGTGCGTTTCCAAAAATATATGTAAGCACTATTTAAATGGCATAAATGTACAAAGGTGCAATTAAACCCCATATGTGTTCGAATTTCGAAAATGTTATACAACACATTTCACATGTTTGCTAGAAGAAAACAATTCGAAGAACAGAATTGTTAAACATTTGAAAATCCAAAAACCCAATTTTAGTGGATCTAAGCATCGAAAGAGGAGTCCGCATACCATTTTATCAGATCCTATGGGCTAGTTTTCGGCTATAGTTCCTCAGAAACATTGAACCTAATAATCACCATGGTACTAATTATTCGACAATAAGTATAGCAAAGTAGGTAGTAGGTAATGTGCGTGTTATGTACTTAAGATCATTTTGTATTTTGAAACTGTTCGATCCATAATCCACAATTAAAAAATAGTGGCTAGCTTCCTTTGCAGTCAGCATATTACCGATAGGCCTGCAATGTTTCCGAATGGCACTAATATGGTTAGGAAAGTGGTGGATGCGCCTTCTATTGTGTTAATTTCTTTCTCTTTGCGATGAATTCCCTTCTGAAAATTAACATATTCCATAGCAGAATCTGCAGATGCTAGTCTGTAAATGTGCTCAATGCAGGTGAAATGATCTGTAGGAGCTTCTGTTAGTATACGAATGCATCTTTTTTCAGTTTAAGAGCCATTTCGCTTTTTTTTTATCAAAATCCTGGAATGTTCTGTTGTGCCAATATCCATCTTTCTGGATATTAGCCCACTCTTTCTTTTTCCCGTTGCAGCCAAAAATGAGGGCGGGGCCAATGAATTTCTGTCGCGCTGTCCTTTTCCCTTCTAGGTCTGGCGTCATTGCCATCAAGACCCTCATGTCCCGGTAGTCACATTACAGGAACACTGTTCATGGAAGCCAGATTGTTGAGTGTCTTGTGACATTTCGGAAGTATTCTCGAGTTATACGTATAGCCGTTCAAAGCCTTCGGACAGACTGACTGCGATACACTAGCACGTAAGCCTCTGTACTTTCGGCATTGTTTGATTTCGCCCACCATACCAATGCCAATAGGGTATGATAATTGTGATAACAAATTTTTTTTTGTCTCACCGGGTCTTGAACCGTAGATCTTCTGGTTGCATTCTATGCTCCTCCAATTAAAAAAATTCGAGCAGTAACCAGTTACTTATTACAATGACATTACCTTTTTCGAAAAGGCTCTTGAAAACGGATTGTAACGTGAAAATTAAAAATTATAAAGACCACTGAAATAAAGGTATTTTTAATCTTTCAAGGATACAGCTAGAGTGACGCTCATGCTCACTCAACACTCTGAAATTATTTCAAACAATTGGGAATGAAGGAGGCTGAACGGATTAATTTAAAAGCAATCGATTATCAAACGATTAAATTTAAATCTCTATTAATCAATCAAGTAAATGTGCGATTAATTCAAATTAGGAATCCTTTCACGATTCCATCACTAATATTTATTGCTTGCATGTAATAAAGAAACGAAGAATAGCCCGTGCATGTCTCTGGACATTTCTGTGCAGCACTTGTTTAATTTTGATTTAACCACAATATTTTTATTTAAATTTTCCTTTTTCATACAAGTGTGTATTTTTATTACAGCTTAAAGGGTTAATTCTTCGTGATCGTTTGATGTCTAAGAACCACCTCTAAATATAAATGCGCATTTAAAACTGCGATCAGTCTACATACGTCATTTTCGCAGAAAAAAATTAAAAGTGAGAAAAAGTAAAAGGTAAAAAGTTAAAAAAGATAA
This sequence comes from Dexiosoma caninum, assembly GCA_963924685.1. NCBI lineage: Eukaryota > Metazoa > Arthropoda > Insecta > Diptera > Tachinidae > Dexiosoma > Dexiosoma caninum. Next base: position 61,529,031 of record OZ004729.1, read on the forward strand.
AAAGACAAAAAAATGTGTGTGTGTTATATGGAGTTTAAAAATAAAAGTGATACGAACACCAAATATTCACGTTTGTAGTGGCATTAAAGTGACTGTCAGAGTTAGAGCGTTTGCGGACGTGTGTGTGTGTGTGTGTGAAACTTGTCTGACACTTACCTGACGTCCGCGTAATGTACACAACCACCAGCCGACCAAACCATCAGTGTCCTGTTCAATGACAGCAAGTATGTCGCCCTTTCTGAAGGCCAGTTCATCAGGTGAGTCAGCTAAATTATCATATAATGCTTTGGCATAGAGTTTCTAAAATTAAAAAAATAAATAATTATAATAATAAGAAAGGATAGCCAGATAAATTAGAAGATATTCTTCGTTAAGGTTTAGAAAATTAACTAAAAATGCTGAGCAAATAAATTTTTGTGAAGGATGATGTGATAAGATGATGATGGTGTTAAAAGTTTATTAAAATTCTTTAGACATTCTTTACCCATTGAATTGAGCCAAAGAGAAAAAGTTAGACATTTTTGTAGACATACACTGCCGAAATGTTCGCTCTCAAAGGACACAAATTGCATATAAACCAAACAGGAAAGAAATAGTATTTAAAAAATTATAATAAATTCAAGTATAGTTACAACTACTGTCTATCTAATGCAGCACAATAAATGAAATTTCACACAGTGTTTCTTACTTTTGACGATACAACAACAAAAAGAAAATATTTGATATTAAATACCGCAGCAGAACCTCCGAAGAAGTTAAGAAAAATAAATTGTGAAACGCAAGTAAGCAAATGTGAATCGTTTCCAATGAATTTAATATAGGCGTGTCCTTGCGGGATGTTCTATTTTTTTGGCACCGATTCTGATGAAGCTCCTTTTAGTGAGTTTTGTTCCTTCTGTGGAGGTATGAAAATAGTAAAATGAATTTTAAATTAAATTTAGTTTCACATCTCGTTCAGGGGCCCATAACTCTGAATGTAAGGGTGTCCGCAAATTTTTTATTTAATTTTTTTTTCCTTATTTTCCATTATTCTCGACTTCTTTTTTAAAATTCGATTTAAGCTAAAGTTGTAACTCTTCTCTAAAATAAATATCTCGTTAATCCCTTCTCCATCGAACCGTAGAATTTATTAATATGACTCTTAAGCAGTGCAAAATACTCAAATATATTTTTTTTTTCTTGGATCAGGGGATACGCCTTCACGTATACAATGCATTCCATTGGAACTACAGAAAGAGAGAGATATTGTTGAGAATAGACAAGTGGTGAAAGTGGTAGGAAGATATATTTTAATTCTCCGATGTGTTTTTCAAGCACTTTTTTAAGCTAATGGGGCCATTTTATTTATTATTTTACTTCTCTAACGTTTCATTGCTCAAATCCCGACGCAAAAGTATGCTGTAGCGCAGAAAAATTAGAAAAAATTTTTGACTTGACCGGGCCGGAAATCGGTTGCCAATAGTGACTATTGGTAACTGAAAAGTTGCTCGTGATATGCCTATTAATTCATTTTTCAGTTTCGTTTACACAGAGAGACTCTATAATTCGAATTACGAAGTGTTTTTCGATTTTTATAAAGAAAATCATTAGTTTCTTAGAGTACCGAAAACTTACTACGCTCTTGTGGTGTTTCCACTACAGACATATATTGTCTGTAGACTTTAAGGGGATTTATGTCACGCTTTATCACCAAATAAACTAAAATTTGGCCACCGTTGCTGTTCCATCTTTTCGGTTTTATTGTAGCCCCAGAGTCCAATTGTGATATGTGCACTACAAAACTACTGTTTCCTTAAAGAGTTTTTTGTTTAATATTAGAGGTGCCCTCATAATTCAAGGGTCATGATAAAGAATAGGAAATATGAAAGGGAATATAACACCCGATCTTTTTGAAACTTGGAACTCTTCAAGAGTTACTGCCGTGCCCACGATGACACAAGATATCGATCGAACCCTCAACTATATTCAAACCAAAAGCAAAATTTAAAATGTCGTTTTTGTTCGCAATATAATTAAGGGACCGAACGATATCGAGTGGCATAGTGGGCCAAGCAGTAAGTCTTAAAGAGCATATACTGAAATTTTTGTTTTGGGATGGCAATGGGATCAAACGAAAAAGTTTGTTTTTTGGTGCAACAGTATACCTTCAAAGGGGGGGGCGGTTCAGAAATGGCATCTTACCGGTATACTAATTAACATATTTGAATGATTTTCACTCTTATTTGTGCTAAATTTGCTTCTGTATGAAATTTTCAATTAACACGCCGATCGATCAACTGCATAGTTCGTTCGGCTGGCATCAAATTGCCATTCAGGTACAGTTGCGGAGAAATTTGTTTCATGTACTGATTGCATGACGAAAATTTCACTTCCTATTTTAAATGACTACCCTTATTGTTCTTTCCCTCTGTGTGGTGTTAAAGTTCAAAATGTTTAATATTTTTAAAATGAACTTTATATCTCTTTTCCTCATTTATTTACACCATTTGTTGCTTTTTTCATTAACACTAACTTCATATTTTTTTATATTTTTTAAATTTTTTGTTTGAGTTTTTTCGTCGTTGTTTGTCCGAGTATTTTTAATGGGTTTAGAAAACAAAAACACACGCAACCTTTTTTTGTAAGTGCGGAAACTCTTTGAAAATTTCTGTTTTTAAAATATATTTTGTTTGTGTTTGTTTTTTTTTCTTCTAACTGGATTTGTAGATTGCTTTCATAAAAGAAATATAATTTAAAAAAAAAACAATATTTCATATTTTGTACACACATTAAAACAATTTGCCACCACTCTGAAATGTCAAACTGTTGACTTAAAAAACTTTGCACTCTACTTATGAGAAATTGAACAATTTTCGACTTTTAAATTACTGTGAAGCCGTCACTTATTTGTGTTTAAGTATTTAAAATTACAAAAATTTCTTGCATTTGTATCGTTTGTTATTTATGAAATCAGTTCCAAAAACTATTTAGTTACAAAGAAACGAAGTTATTTTGTATTTTTGATCGTTATGATAGCAAAAAGAAAAATTATTGTTTGCATGAGATCGTATTACTCTTTTGAAATTTATAGCCAGTACTCGTACTAGTTAGTTGTATAAATAAATGATCATATTTTCTATAAACAATGTTACCGGAGTCCAAAGCATTTGACAGATTGTGGCATGGAGCACTTTTGGCCTAACTCAGGGATAGCGCAATAAGAGTTGTTATCTAACGAGTTTGAGATTATTTCAGGGATACCACAAGGCTCCTTTCCTTCTCCTACCCTATTTGTTATCTTTCTTAATGACCTTCTATATCAAACTTCAAACCCTATCCACTCTTTCGCAGATGACAGCAGATGGCCTGCTTTCGTATTCATTGCATCGTAGGCTGACAATCGGCTTTGATCGCGGCGATGAAGTAGAATATGAATAATTCGCTAAATGGTAACCTCACGAGAATATCGGAATGGGGTCGATTTCAATGCTCAAAAGACCCAATGATGCATGCTTGCTCATCAACGCATGCCCGATCACGCTGCCTCATCTGTAATTATGGGCGGTATAAACATTGAGGAAGCTCTTGATGTTCTTGGCATGAAAATTCAATGTGATGTTCGATGTACTGAGTACATTATTCAGGTCTCAAAGGTAGCATTCAAGTGCCTCTTCTCTCTACTTCACCAAATCTGATTTCCTTACTATTTATACCGCATACATCCGACCGAAAATGGCACACAATCCTAATGTATGGGCCGGTACCTTAAAGATAATTGTGAAGTTACTAGACCGTGTGCATGAAAGGGCGAAGAAACTTATTGGAGACAGCAGAGAGCCAACTCTATTAACGTGGATTGCGTTTCGTTAGTATAATGGGACATGTCCTAATGAAATCAGGGAACTTCCTCGCGAAACCCAGCCATTCACGCGCACAACGCCTTTATCAGTAAGAGCCAATCCATTTGTGGTCGCTTTGGCACGAAGCACACTGCGCATTACATAGAAAATTATTTTTTTGGCCGAACATATGTGGACTACCCGCGGAGGTCTTTCCTGTTACTTTTGCCGGTGAGTAACTATAACTCTCTGATTATTAATATGTCAATGAATCGCCATCTAATTGAGTGAGAGTTATATGTGTAGCTATTCTTACACCTCTTCGTGGTGCTCGCTAGAAACGATAGTTAACTAACGGCTTACAAGGATGGCTTTTAGAGTTGTAGTGGGCGATGTTCACGCAACTCAGAGAATTACCCTGTCGTATTCTAAATAATTATTGTACTCGAATACCGTATTCTTTTGACTTAAGGATTACGAATATGGACATAAGGTCAATAAATATGAATAAGGAAGATGATCCATACCCTTGAACTTCCTTTGAGTTTGAAGATGACAGAAGAGGCGACTCTGCAACTCTTGCAAATTATTGAATTGTCAATGTTTGCGTTCTGGTTAGAAGTGAAATATCAAAATAAAATATAATAGTACTTAGTACAGGAAGTGAGACGATTTCGATCGGTAAGTTAATTACATTTAAGACAATAACTAAATTAACATTTTTTAATGAGGCTAATGTTCGAGAAACTGAACATTAAAATGAAGATACCCAACGATATCGTGTTGAACATAGTGGTACACGCAGATAGTGAAGTAATTTAACCGTAAACCACAGCCAGCGAATCAATTTGAATCAAATGAAGCATTGGAAGAAGCGCGCTGTTAACTTAATGTTAAGTCCAAAATTTTGAGTTATGGCGTTGTTTGAGTAAATGAGCGATATGAAGATTAGCGGTTTTGTCGGATTATTTTCGTTCCCCGCTCTCTCGGGAATTTTATGCGGGAATTCCCCGCCTGTTTATTCTAGTGGAGACATCATTTGTATGGAGGAATCTTTTTTTTTTTTGTTATAAATCCGTACAGACTAAAGTCAACTGCAATTCAAGTTAATAATAGTAATACGTTTAATAATATTTACTTTAACTGAAAAGTCAATAAAATCATACATTTCATTGAAGCAACAACACAGCCTTTTTAGCGCGTCCGCCAAGGCATAATTTGTAGGAAATGTGCAAAAAATATACATACCTACATATTTATGCACATACGAGGTTTGTTCAAAAAAGGAAAGGTGAATTTAGAATTTTTGCGGGCTGTGTACATTCGATTATCCATTTTTTTTTGTTATGTCCGTGCACATGTGTTAGTCATATATTGCCATTATCAGCCAATTTGGATCAGGAGTTTGTCGTTGACAACTGAAAAGGTTAGTGACGTTTGTGTGTGTTCTTCGATTTTTGACTTTTGGAAAAAAAGGATCAAAAAATATGTATTAAATATTGCGTTAAAAATGAAATAAAGTGCGGAAGGCACTTGAAATATTGACTGTGCCATTCGGGGAATGAATCCACTTTGTCTAAAAAATGTGTTTATAAGTGGTACAAGCGCTTTACAGAAGGCCAAGAGGATGTTGATGACGATGATCGTCCTGGAGTTGCAACCACGTCAACAAGTGAAGAAAACATTTAAACAGTGAAAATAATTGTTTTAAAAAATCGTCGAATCCCTATTAGGGAAGTTGCAGAGGATGTTGGCTTATAAATCGGCTCATGACATGCAGTTTTCTCGAATGTTTTGAGCGTGAAACGTGTGGCAGCGAAGTTTGTTCCAAAATTGCTAAATTATGAATAAAAACAACGTCGTTGTTGAATGAAGTCAACGACGATCCAGCTTTGCTCAAAAGGATCATAACTGGTGACGATACGTGGGTATATGGTTATGACGTCTAAACTAAGGCTCAATCATCCCACATGGAAACGGCCAGATGAGCCGTGAGCGAAAAAAGCATGCCAAGTTCGATCAAATGTGAAAGTTTTGCTCACTGTTTTCTTCGATTACAATGGTGTGGTGCATCATGAGTTCTTGCCAACAGGTCGTACGGTTAATAACGAATACTACAAGGAAGTTATGCAACGTTTGTGTGAAGCAATACGACTAAAACGACCAGAATTGTGGAAAGCAAAAAGCGCATTTCAGAAGTGCTTCGAGGATTGGAAGAAGGGCTGGCATAAGTGCATTATATCTGAAGGGGACAAAATGGATATTGATGAATAAATAAATACTTAAAAAAAAAATTAAAACTTTACCTTTCTTTTGAACAGACCTCTTATATGGATATTTCTGAAAAAGCACTTTTGCTATGGAATCACCCATCAGTTGAATAATAATCGAAATCTCTCAAGACATTTGAAATAAAATATTGTTTCTGCATTAGAAATAGTTGGAAAAAAAATTAAAAACCGCACTTTAATGCATTTTGCATCAGCCATTTGAATTCAGTGATGTTTCTGGTTTGAAATTTGTGTCTCTATTCTTTCTTCTCCTTTAAAATATTGTTCGAGGTTTTTTTATTTACTTTTTTATATTTTATTTTTACTTTATATGACACCATGCTAATTGAAAAACTCCACATAAAAATAGAAATTATAAAACAAAAATGGAAAAAACAAGATTGTAGTACTCTTAAGGAAAGAGTAAAAATGAATGAATCAAATGTTTTCAGTCTTTAAACGTAACGTTTGCTTTATTGTATTGGTCTTTATGAGACGTTACTCTACACTTGAAGGGTCAGTAGTTAAGTTTGACGTGGGGTCTGTTTGTAAATGCATTACCGCACAGTATAATATGATTATTTTGAGCTGCTATCCCTAATAAGTTGCTCATTTAATTATATGCATTTACGGGAAAAAAACCTAAATAAAGGCAAAGTTCAAAATAAATTTAATATCGTAACAATTTTAACTAGAAAAAGTGTCACCGCATTCCTTTGTAATGTACAGGGTGGCGCAGAATGAGCTATATGGTTTGAATTCTTTATAAGTTTTTTAATTATTATTTTTTCTTTGTTTTTCTTTCAGCATTTTCTGAAGAAAACTTGGGGAATTAATTATGAAACATTCGAAATGAAATCATGACCATTACACCCGAAATTTTGCGAAAAGTTATGGAAAATATGCTAAAAAGAGCACGTTGTGCGAAGCAGAAAATGGACATCACAATGGATTTCATTTTTCAAAGTTAATCGCAAAAAATTCCCCAATAATATACTGAATTAAAAAAAAAAAAATTTTAATAATCGCATAAATAAAAAAGTTATAAACCATTTAAACCATATAGCTCATTCTGCGCCACACCGCGCTTGTTGAATTTTATACACATGAATTCGAAAGCATTGTAATTTTATTAGACAAATTCAGTGTTTAGTGCGTTTGGATTGCAACTATTTTGAAAAAGGCATTGCTATAATACTAATTTTTCTCACCTCTATATTTTTGCAGTCTTTTGTTTTTCTTTACAAGAGAGAGAGAGTTATGAAAACACAAACACATAGCAAAAAAACAATACCACATACACTGTGCTTGATGCAAACGGTCTTGCAGAAATGCAAATACAAAATATCGTAGTTTTTTTTTACAATCCAACCATGAATTTGCATTTGCAACATTATTGCGTTTTCACACACTGAAAAACGATAAACGGGAGAAAAATACGTACTATTGGAATGCCTTTTTTAAAAATAGCGCTTACTATCAGTGACAAAATAGTTGCACTTGTAAACATTTATATCCAAATCGCACTCAACACTGCATTGGACTACTGAATACCGCTATTGTGAACGGAACCATTGTGCATGAGACGACCTTTACTATAAATGAATACTAATTGTTGAATTTTGTTTGGCCTTCGATATGTTTGCGTCTCGCTCTCACTGGTTGATGGATTTGTCATGGGTAACTGCAGCATTTACGGTTCTTGTAATTTTTCGTTCCTAAAGGCGTTGCTGTTACTGGTGGACGCCATCATACACTACGGCACGGTCTTATGAACTTTACTTCCTGCATTACGTCGTCTTAAGATCTTAAGGGAAATGCTTATCTGTGGGATACCCTGGCATTGTAACGTTTCAGTTGCGCCAGTTTGTATATTTTCGATGCGTTCAGAAAAAGTATATACATACCACATATGTCTATTAGTTACCAAATTGTTGTTGAACTTTATTATTATTTACGGTCTATAAAGTGCTTTTTGTTGAGAAAAAAGCAAAACTCAACTCAAGAAAGTGCATAATTGTCCATCCGTCTGTCAGTTAAAACAACACATGGTGCATGGGGCAAATGCAATCAAAATGAATGAGTCTTTCGTTAAATAAATGCAAGTGCATTGTGCAAAGAAAATGTATTGAGGAAACGATTTGTTTACAATACACTTGACTCAAAAGTCAAATTACAAATTTGTTAAAACGCAAAAAACTTAAACATAAAAAACGTTGAAACAATAAACAACACAAATGGATTTATTGTTTCATTCAAATGCATTACAAATCATCGAGAAAAAAAATATTAGAAAGATAATCGGTTATTTATGTACATAAATTTTGTTTGTAATTTTTATTTTTAATACGTATTTAAAAAATCTATTACTAATTTTACGAAATTTTTTAGGGATTTACAATGAGGGTATAAACTTTGGGCAAGTTGTACTATAGAAATTATTTAATACGTTGGAGAACCCTCTTTTTACAAACTTGCTATTTATACACTGATAGCAAACGCTTCATTCAGATAAAGAATTTATTCATTCTATCCATTAAATTTGACATTGTAAGTGGGCTAATGAAGCCCTTCATTGCATGAATGGAGAATATTTCATTATATATATTATTTTTTTGCTGATCTATGTCGTGTAAATAGAATGAAAGTATTCAATAAGTAAATGAAAGTTCAGCATTAGGTTGATGAAACTTTCCCATAACTCTAATGACAATATTTCAGTAAATAATTAAAGTTGTTTGAAGACTTTCATTTCATATACTTTATAAATTCAGTGATTTAATCAAGCGTTTCCCTTGACTTAATTGTACATTGATTTCATGATTGTGCTTTATATGATTTATTTACGTTTGTTGTTTGTGCATTTAATTGATGGTAATATCAACTAGTCAATTGCGACCTTCAACATTTTTTTTTTGTAAAAGCTAGGAAATCTCGCACGTATATATAAAAACTTCCAACGACCATTTGAGAATTACCAAGTATACAAAGTTAACGAAGAATGTTACGTTGCATTCATGACATCTGCTTATTTTATTTATGAATATGCTATCTTGCTTTCAGGCAAGAATTAAAGTTAAAGATATTAAATGGGTAGACTAACAAACGACCAAGGCTAGGACATCATTGACTTTTGTTATCAACATTTGTGCTGTGTAAGAAATGTGTTTCGTAAGTTACGCTCATTTTATGGTCGTCATAATCGACGCAGAGTATCAAAGAAAATATTGCTGCTGTGTCTGCCAGAGTCAATGAAGATCACGATATAGCAATTCGTCGCCATTGTCAACAATTAGGGTTTTTGTTATTCGATCTTGTTTTGCTCAAAATGGAAGAATTGAACTTGCTTGACACGTGGTTTCAATAAGATGGTGGCTCGTGCCATACGGTACGTTGTACCATGAATCTATTGAGAGACGAGTTTGATGAGCAATTAATCTCACGTTTTGGAATAGTCCATTGGCCTCCGAGATCATACAGGGACAAACCAGTCACATTTCCAGCCCTGGTAGACAACATTACAACTGTCATTGAGGAAATATCGGCCGGTCACGGATAGACCACCTTGATATAATCTTTAAAAAGTAAGTGGCAGGCATTCATTTGTCGGACCAAATAAATATTTCATTCTCTTTTGTCTTTTGAGGGTGGCGATGGCACGATGGATGTTAGTCTGCACGTTGACTACACAACCAAAAAAAAAAGACCTGGGTTCAACCCCAGTTTCAGACAAAAAATTTTTAAAAATAAAAATTAACATCTCGCATTTTTCTGATGTGCATTAGTGTGTCATTGTGTGTCAGTTGTTGTCGGAAGCTTTCAGTGGCGAAGGCATAGTCACTGGTCACTGAACAAAACCGGCTTCAGCTGATAGCAATCCACAATTACATCAGAACGCCCTCCTTCGTCGGTATTGTGTAGCACCGGCGAAGTAAAATAATAATAAAAATGGCTACTAAACCGAAGCTTCAGCACTGCTACGAGTATAAAAACAAAAAGAACGTGCGAAAGCAGAGCTGCAAAATACTTAATTAAGCTTCACCTCCTGTCGTTCTCCTACTATCCCTTTCCTATAGTTCCCAGCACAATGCTTCGCATGTGTAGGAGTCATCTCCTGAGTGCTGGTCCTAGATAAAAAAAAAAAAAAAAACTGTGTCTTTTAAATTTTCAAAACTCAAACGGTTAAAAAATCATCATTTACAATCATAATGGTGTGAAACTAGCCTTTGCTTTGGTTAGGCTTGAGAGAGACTTTTTACGTATCATTTGTCAGAGAAATGTAGCCATCGGTGGCTGTTGTACAAAGGCGGAGAAACTGGATTAGTGTGTCTTCTTCATCTTGATCTGGACAACTGTTGTTATTGTGCGATGGACTGAGCATTTTAGATTATTCCAAAATCGGCACTGTGGCGTTTACGAGACTTAATGACCCTTGCAAAGGTCTTTGTACGAAAGACTCACCATCTAATTACATTCTGTAAAATTTTGTGTACCGTCGTTCGTTTCAGAGATTAAAATGCCAGTCAAAATTAGTTAAGCAACTTTTTTACCTTGGCCCTGCTTTTTAAGATTATTTTGTTACCTTTTTAAGGAAAGTGATAGCGTAGAGAAGACACAGTAATGAATTTTTAGAGTAGGAATGAATTCTCACACAACTCTGTGCGTTTTGCATGGTCTGGTTTTAATTTTTAAGCTCAAGGAGAACATTTTCTTCATTTTGCATGTCCCTGTGTCCTTGACCCCTGTGAATTTATTAGTACCCAAATACGAAGTTTATTCAATTAGAATTGCATATTTTAAAGATAATGGTTAATTACTGCTCAACTTTTCTATTGTGCTTTGAGGTTTCTTTAAAATTTAAACAAATGATAGAATTTCTTTGCCAAAACAATATATTTTTCCAGAGATAATGAGAGATAATTTTTCTTTTCCGTATCTTCTAAGCTTTGTTTTTCCCAAATTCAAAGAGAAATGAAATTTCCTAATTTTCAACTTATTTTCACATTTATTCACTGTCATTTAGTTGCATAGTATATGTATTGTAGTAGTTCTGAAGCAGCATTAGTTTTTATTGCTGTCTTCCTTATAATCATTACTGAAGTATTTTTTCTTTACCAAAGTCTGCATAAAATATCATTTCACTCTATTTGCAACTAGTTGACGCTTTTAGTAATTTGTATGGCTCCGATTATTTGTCACGTACTTTGTTTGGATCGTATTCAAATATTGGACTTTAGACTTGGGCAGACATACGAGTATAATTACGAGAAACATGTATCTAGTATTTTTATTTAATGAAAATAATAATAATACAGGTGCTATTTTGAAAGAATGATTGTGAGATTTTATCGGCAAACTTTAGTTTTGATTTCTATGCCAAAATTTAAAAAAGAAAAAAATTTCTAAAGTTTATCTGGTTTTCTTTTTTAATCAGATTAAATCAATATAATAAAATATTTCTATTAAAATATTAAGTACTCACACGAAAATAAAAAAAATATATGGCCATTTCCATGATGTCAGACATGCCCCCTTCTTCCTTTCTATTCGTTTATTTATTAAGATCTGATGATTTGGAATGCTTCATGTAGAAATGATTTTTTGCAAGAAATATTTTTAAATATTGCAAAACGCACAAAACTGACAAGTAATGTGAGTTGCCGAGTTCTAATCCCATCATAACGCGACCACAGAGCCTTTCCTATGGCGCAGTTTACAATAGAACTCCCTCTTCACAGCCTTTCCACGAAAAAAACCACTACCTGTCCCTTTACAACAGCAAACGGGACTCCTATATCCGAAGAAAACTATAGCCTATGGCGAACCTGCCGAACCCATCATAGTCAACTCATCGGCCATCTCATTACCCCTGATGTTCGTATGCCCTGGAACCCATACAAGACTAAAATACCGGAGGACAGCCTACTCCTCCCTACACTGACTAACCACAGGAGAGCAGACACTTGGCGATACCAGTGACCTCATCGCCGCCTGACTATAATCACCTGGAAATAATCGCATTAATCGCTGTGTAAGTAAAACGTTTAAATAGTTTTCATAAGTTTATCGTGGCAACGAATCCAAACGTGAAAAGTTGTTATATCCAACAATCTCCAAATAGTCAGCATAAATGAGGGTTAATTTTTCAAAACGAGTTATAAAGCTTTTTAAGAGTTCCGCAATTAAAAAGAAAGTACATAACAACTTGTACAAACTGCACGAGAACATTCCTCATACTCTGTAGGTATGACTTAAAGTCAATTTCTTTCGCTGGTTTTTGGCAGTATTTATTTATTCAGCGATGACATTTCTATGACTTTATTTATAAAACTTATTGCATCATTACTAAGTAATTTGACCGTTGATATTTATTTATTTTATAAGTCTGTATAAATTTATATAAATTAATTTATGTATTTAAATATTTGCATAAAATTATTGTATGTGAACACAAATGTGCAATTATTTTTCAGTACTTCTTGCCTGATTTAAATAATCAAATTAAAAATACATTTAATGAATTCGAATTCAATGGAGTAGATAAATGTGTACAAATATAATAATGTTTACTTGACAAAAGAAGATATTTCGAAGTATTGTGTAGCGCAAAACACAAACTTAAAGGTAACATATAATGAAATATTGACCTAGTAATTATAAAAAAAATTTAATTTGTTTTCTCAGTAAAGTAAACATGAAGAATTTAGATTATAGTGAAACATCCGATTACATACTCTCTGTAATTTTGTTCGGTAATGGGAGATGTCCGCTTAGGAGAGAGTTAAGTATATTTCAGTTCATAATGTTCTATTTATATTGTGGTTTAATAAAATTTATTTGCTGTACACTGTTGAGATCGTTTGAATTTGAACTGTTGAGTTTCAAAATGACAAAAATACTCAGGCAATGATTGGCTACTACTATGTGTCACCTTCTATAGGAAAGAAATAGTGATAGAGATGTCAAATGTGAAGGGATAGAGAGAGAGGAAAATTTTATTAACTTTATAAGTCTGATCTTGCAGTTTTGTTTGTGTACAGCAGTTTTGCAAGTTGACAGTAGTATTGATGGGTGCCGGCTGTAAAATGGTGGAACAGGGGTGGAAATCAACCCCGATTCAGGAACTCGATTCCAATGGGTGTATACTCAACAGTTTTCCAGGCAGAAGTTCATGCCATCGAAATATGTGGCAAGTGACTCCGTAGTAGCATTTATATACTGTCAGCTAGTCAAGCGGCCTCGGGAATGGTGTGCGAGTGCCAGGACTTTCTCAACGCCGTTACATTGGGCTGGCTTCTTGGACATAGGGGTTATGAGGACAATGAATCAAATAGGCTGCCTTCACTGAATAGAACGTACTTAACGGATCTACAGAATTTTTCCGGTTCTCAGAGGTGTCCGTTATGGAAGGTTCCACTAAAATAGTTTTTAATTTATAAGAGTTTTGTAAAATAAGTGATGTATTCATAAAAATTTTTTCGTTTTATAAAAGGTATAATAGTAGAATTTTGTATGGGAATTTGTTTTATAAACCTTTTATAAATAAAAAAAAATTATGAATACGTAAGTTTATAAGCATAAAGCCTATTTACAGAGTACCAAAATGTTTTCTCACCTTTCGTATGTGAAAACGAATAAGAACGTTTTAGATTTTAGTACTTCTTCGCATCCATGTATGAGAGACTTGAAAATATCTAGATTTTCTCATTTATGAATGCGTAGATTTACTTTATTCGTTGCTATTCACAAACGAAGCGTTTTTCTCATTTGTGAGTATTCATATATGAAAAATCACGAATTTTGTCATTATGCATAAGTATGTCGTATAAAAAATTTTATGCATGCATGAAATTTTAGTCCTGGTGGTCGATTGTGAACAAACATGGCACTCATAATGCGGAAAGCTTTTTCTTATCCATGTCATCATTTGAAATTGAAACCAAAGAGCCATGTGAGATGACCTACGGCTTCCACAATCTTTATGAGTAAACGATGTGAGGTAATACTCAACTGGGTGCGTAGCATGGGAAATACCACTCCGTTATACCTAAAAAATTATTTTAATTAAATAACTGGTATTTTTCGCCAAGGATTGCTTGGTAATGGAGAGACCCATGCCTTGAAGGCTAATAGCTCGATTATGGATTGCAGGCGAACTTTTATTCAGTTGTCAGTTCTTAAAAATGGTAATACATGTAAGGCAGGTTGAAACTGCATTATCTTCAGTTGCTTTATGCAACCCAACTGAATTTGATTGCAATCCACAATCGACCCATTAATTCCAGTTGCTTATAGTGCTTTTGTGGCAACCACAATTTTATGGAACTGAAGTTCCGTTGCAATCCATAATGCGGCCATAAAATATAAAGTGTGCATTCATTATTAGAACTGGTATATAATATACCTGCCATCTCTATATCGTATTGTAATGATGTGATAAATCCACTGAGAGAAAAGCGTTGTTGTTCACGTTGTACTTGATCGCATCTCTTGATATGTTTTCCTATACAATGATAGTACGTTAGTAGTGCTACCTGGTGTTTTTATTTTTTTTAATTTTAAGGAAAAAATAATTTCAACAATATTCCAAAAGCTTTTCTTGCACATTTTGTTTCTACATGAATTCTATTTTAATTCCTCTATATGATCCGTCTTAAAAATATATAAAAAATAAATAGTCTCTTGTTGCAAGATCACGTACATAAACAAAAACAAATTCAAATGAAATTAGATGTACGTTCATTCGATATAGACGTGTTAACAGAAAGATACTTAATAATAGATCGTCAACAAAAAATGGAACGAATTGCAAAGTATGATTTGCAAGGTTTTTTTTGTGATTACAAAAATGAATAAATTAAGTATGAAAAGTTATTATGCAATTATGTGCATCACATTATTAGGGAAGCGAAAGCATTCTAATGAAATATTAAGATATATAGTAAAGTTCTGTTCGCGACGTAATTGTAATGTCTAGTGTGAAATCTCATTGTGCATTGCCAGTGTGAATTTTTTATTAATTTTTTTTCTTGAAAATCAAAGTGTGAACAGTGAATTTGTCAAGGTTGGCATTAAATATGCATAGTCGTAAAACTATTCTTTTTGAAGAGGATTAGCGAAGTGGTTATCAAGTTTTCCCATATGGAATACAAAACCGGTATTGCATTTATAAAGTTCATAAAAATAAAACAAAAGTAAATTACTTTTATATTTAAAAATTAATTTTGTTCTCGATATACAGAATAGCAATTTAATCAAACCAGAATTTGTCACACATTTATTGGGGCGTGTGAATAAAAAGATGACTACAGCTGGAAGGAACAAATTTGAAGTTAGTTTGAAGGCGAATAAAAATTTCGAAAGTTTAAAATTACTAGTTTATGTTTTAATTTTTCTTGGTATGAAATTGAGGTTCTTGAAATTAATTATTTTTGGTCTAAAAGTGTATTTTCATTTAAATATTAATTAAATTACATAAAATTATAATAAAATCAACAAAATATGGTTAATTATAATTGTCTCTTTTCGAAATTATTTTTATATTATTTCTTTATTTTGTAGAGGGTGGCGATGGCACGATGGATGGTAGTCTGCACGTTGACTACAAAACCAAAAACAGACCTGAGTTCAACTCCAGTTTCAGACAAATATTATATAAAAAAAAAAAAAAAAAAAAAAAACATCTCGCATTTTTCTGATGTGCATTAGTGTGTCTTTGTGTGTTAGTTGTTGTCGGAAGTTTTCAGTGTCGAAGGCATAGTCACTGGTCACACTGAATAATACCGGCTTCAGCTGATAGGAATCCACAATCACATCAGAACGCCCTCCTTCGTCGGTATTGTGTAGCACCGGCGAAGTAAAATTATAATAAAAATGGCTACAACACTGCTACGAGTATAAACAAAGAACGTGCAAAAGCAGTGCTGTGAAATAATTAAGCTTCACCTCCTGTCGTTTCTCCTACTATCCCTTTCCTATAGTTCCAGCACAATGCTTCCAATGAGTCAATATCCTGAGTCATCTCCTGCGTGCTGGTCCCAGATAAAAAAAATTATATCTTTTGTATGTGTGTGTATGTTATGCGCATGATCTTCACCCCAGCATTACATTTAGAATTGGTCGCGTAGACCTTTGTGTAATAAAATTTTTTACAATAAATAAAGAAATAAAATTAAGTGGTTGAAACTTTTTTAATATAAATCTTTATAGTTTGTAAAATATGAAAAAAAACGCAAATAAAATAAAGTAGAAATATGGGAATTACTAATCAAATATGGTGTCGAGCAAATGTCCAACTCTAGCACAACGGCAGACGTCCGCCACTCTCCAACAAAACTTCACTTGCCACATGCGACAAATTTGTTTGTTTACAGAACCGCTTAATTGAAAATGTGCCTCATCACTAAAGAAGATTTTGTTGAAGCATGCGTTGTTTTCGTTCAGTGTTTGTAAAAGCCTATTCACAAACGTTCGACACAATGATCCGCCGGCTTTTGTTCTTGAACGAGTTGAACTTTATAAGCGTGAAGAAGATGATCGATATGCAAAATGTTGCGCAAAGTGCCTCTCGTGATGCCCAATTGTTGCGAACGTCGACGAGTTGATGTTCCAGGCTCATTTTCAACACTTTGCTATATAGCGGCTATGTTTGCATTATTACGGCCACTACGAGCGTATTGTTGGCGGTATTGTCAGCAACAGTACCGAATTTAGTGACTAAATTACGCACAGCGGTCTCAGAAGAAGACTGATTACAAGGCAAAGCTGCTCAAATTGTACGAACTGATACAGTACATTTTTCACCATTTTGATAGCACATTTTCAAATTTAAAATTCTTTGCTCAAGAGTGTAGCGTTCCATGCTTAAAATTTCCCAACTTTTTAATAAATAACTACCAAAGGATGACAGCTTAATTCTTAACATTTCATCATTTGATAGCCAATTTACTTCCTAACCTCAAATTTGCCCACAATTAGTACGAGGCGTACTTAAAAATTCAAGTATGAATAGTACTCATATGTATTTGAAACAAGAAAAGGAGATTATTGGGACACCCTATCGTGAAAATTTTTAAAATGTGTACAAAATTCTTAAAGCAAGAAAAAAATCATAAATTAAGTACGGAATTTTTTTTTGTTTTATTGTTGTTCTCAAAGATTTTTTGATGAATTTATTTCCCACAGTTTCCTTTAAAGTACAGTATGTTTTAATACTGTACTTATATGTCATTATATGAGTATTTACTAGTAATAGAGACCGTTTTATTAAAAATATGTTATTTGATAATTGTAACACATTACCGAAATTATGCTGCGAAGATAGTCAGTCAGACCTGAAAACACCTGGATGTAATAAGCACACAGAGAGAATGGATAATAACATGAGGTGGAAGGTTCTGCCTCAATCTATATCCATTTCAGACGTGGCTTAAGCGATGTGTGATTTTGCTGCATTTAAATAATTATAATAGAAATGTTCAGATCTCGCTTGTGGTAGCTTAAGTTTACATTTTTGCACAGTAATAACAATTTTAGGTACAAAGTAATAAAGACATCACAATTGTGTCGTTCAGGCACGATGCAGCATTTTTATATGCTCACGATTGTGTTATCTTAAAATTTTATAAGAAAATATTTTGATTTCAACAACGATATGAAGGTGTTGGAAAAGTAAAATTTTACTCATTATTATCAAATTACTCATTTGACGAAAAAATTATCCATTTTATGGCGAGATGCCCTGCACGATAAGTAATCACATCAAAACCCTCACCTGATGGATTGAAAAATATGATTTAAACAACTGCAGATTGTATAGTACTCGTAGTATTGCCGTCGTGGACTTGGACCGTCTATAGTATTAACAGGAGGGTGGCGATGGCACGATGGATGGTAGTCTGCACGTTGACTACACAACCAAAAAACAGACCTGGGTTCAACCCCAGTTTCAGACAAAAAAATTTTTAAAATAAAAATAAACATCTCGCATTTTTCTGATGTGTATTAATGTGTCTTTGTGCGTCAGTTGTTGTTGGAAGGTTTCAGTGGCGAACGCATAGTCACTGGTCACTGAACAATACCGGCTTCAGCTGATAGCAATCCACAATCACATCAGAACGCTCTCCTTCGTCGGTATTGTGTAGCACCGGCGAAGTAAAATAATAATAAAAATGGCTACTAAACCGAAGCTCTTCAGCACTGGTACGAGTATAAAAAAAAACTAAAAAAGAACGTGCGAAAGCAGAGCTGCAAAATAATTAATTAAGCTTCACCTCCTGTCGTTTCTCCTACTATCCCTTTCCTATAGTTCCAGCACAATGCTTTGCATGTGTAGGAGTCATCTCCTGAGTGCTGGTCCTAGATAAAAAAAAATAAAAAAATTTACGAAAAGGTAGCCATATACGAGTACATACCGATAGATATTTTACAACTCTTCCACTATTATAATCGTTACATCATATGGGTTGTAGAGCAATAGGTACAATTATGCTCAATCGTTTACCAAAAAGTGTTAAATTTCATTTAGACAAAGACAGCAAGCGGTGTGATAATTGCCAATTCGTACATGAAGACATCGCCAATGTTAAGTGGAACATCGGAAGAGCGATTATTACTGCCTGAAAGACACGTATGTGTGGCAAAGATCCTATAAATGATATCGAAAGATGGAATACAAATCTTATACTCCGTTATCCTGTCCAAGTACCCGTATTTACTAAAAACTATAACGAATTTATGGGTGGTGTTGTTTTGCGCGACATTGTGGATTGAAATGAAAAGTAAGAAATGGACTGTGTAAAGTATTTTTCCATTTTCTTGATCTGGCAATATATAATTCTTGGATAAAAAGAATACAAGCTTGTCGGATTACCTAAATCAAGAGTGAAGTCTTTTTAACTTTAAAAATGGAGATTGACAGTTGTAGCTATTCTTTTGAAGATCTTGTTTGTGAATGTTGAAAAAAATATCATCCACGCAATAATTGTGATAGTCGATCCAGACGATGAAGCAAAAATGGAAAGTAACACTTTGTTTAGCAAAAAGCAACGACTACTTCGAGGAATATATGTAATTCCAAATTTTGATTTCAAATAAAATAATCCTATAAACTTATATTTTTTCACTCATTTAAAATTATAATGTTTCTTTTCTTTTTAAGTTTTTATGATATATTTTTTATAACATACATACATTTGTATATATTTTTTATTTAAAACAAAATTTTTTTTTAAATTTTTTTTTTTAATTTTTTTTTAAATTTTTTTTTTAATAATTTAGTATGTAATGAAGTACCTGAATATTTTAAAATTTTTTGAATTAGCACATTACAAAATAAAATGTTGAAAAAATATTTAAAATAAACGAAAATATGTTTAATTTTCTTACGAAATTATTTTACATTTTATGGCCTGGACTACGCAATTGTGCGATGTCCTGTTCACTAAAAAGGACCTTCAAATATAATTTTGTCGACAAATTTTCACCTAAATAAGAACGAATTATTTTAATATCGATGATGTAATGGATTTTACACACAGGGGGAAAAGGGATATAAAGTCTTCTATTCGGCCATCATTAACAATTTACAACCATCTAATTGTCATTTTTAATGCTTCTGTCCACTTATACCGTAACGTCGTCTTCGCTTCATAAGCCAAAAGTACATAATGAGAAAAGTACATTAGCAGCAGCTTCTTCCATTTCATTTATTCATTCATTGATCCAAATCCTATACAACAAGATTTAATCATGTACTTAAAGTACAAGAAAGCTAAATTCACAAATTAAGAGATAACAAATTTGCATAGATATAAGAAAATTAAACTATACATTATTTACATTGTAACAATCATCTATCTATCTATTTATATAATTACATAAAAAATTCTTAAAACTACTTGCGTTGCTATTAAGTTGCTGTGTTGGAGGAAGACAATTGCGAAGGCGTGCCGCATGTATTAAAAAATGCCATTCTAAAAGAAGAAAGCGGCAAACATAATTTTATCGCTAAGATATCGTGGTGCCTCCGAGTAAATAATCTTATGTAATAGAAGGAATATGCGAATATTCAGAAGATTGTTTGGAAAAAAAAACATACTGATATTCTGGTATCATGGCGACCTTTTTTTTAACTGTTTAGGCACAATAGCGATGAATGGCTTCATTTTTATATTAGTTACGCGTTATGTGTACTTCGTCTATAGAACATACTTTAGTACTTTCTTACTCTTTTAGCGTTTTTGCCTTCAAGAATTATTAAAGGACTTCAATTATTCAAATTAAACTTAGATTAATCAAAAACTTAAATAAATAAACAAAAGGATTACTGGTAGTATACGAGGTATCAACCATATAAATTTTTGCGAAATTCAGTTTAAACTCCACATCTGCATCCGATTTAACGCACGTGCTTTTACTACTTGTTATGTGGTTTTTTACCCTTTTATTTTCTTTCACATTATTTATTATTTGAGAGAGTTTCTATGATAAAAATACATTTGTAGTTTACAATTAAATGATATTACGTTTTCATTTATTCGCAATTATTTATTTGAACGTTGTAATCTCATACGTTGGGACAAATTAAAACGTCTTATCACGTCGCGTCAGTTGTCGTGCAAAAGGCGACTTCTATCTGTTGTTTAGCAAAATAAAAGAAAAATAATTCAATGATAATAATTAATCTCTGGCATTTATTAATGTTTGTATTTGACAGAATGCGGTAACGGTATGGGGGATTCTACCGGTTAACGCCCATTTTAAAGAGAATGTTATTGGTAAGAAATTGGTAGACCTAGCAAAAATTAGTGCATGCCTGGAAGCGCTATTGTAATGGAGAAAACAAAACGCAATCAATTGCATTTGCGCTTTAAAAATGCTTGATTTTTGTTCACGATGTGCCACTTAGAAGCATTACTTTATGTATCCAAAAAGAATGAAATTTTTAAGCACTTATACTGGTACATACAGTGTTTGTACTGAATTTAGTGCATTTCGGCAGCATTTTTGTTAGCTTTTGTTCTTAAATATTCCGATAGCCTTAAGTGGTTTTAACTTTTGATAATAATTTTGCTGGGGAGGTGCGTGAAATTTTCGGGAATCAAAAGTTTTATGAAACGATTTGTTTCATTTGTTGTAGATTCGATAGAATTTATAAAAATGTCAAGAGTACTGGGGGTGGTGCTGAAGGGTCAACTTCGAGTGTGGCGGTGCTGACGGATCATTGTCACATCAGTATGCACGCTAAGAGATAGAATCTTTCGTACAACGACTTTTGCAGGAGAAGACAGTGGAACACTTGCCTTGTCATTGTCCTGCTCTTGCCGTGAAACAGCCGTCTACTATGTGCTGCCCGTTAGCGTAGCAAGCTGGTTAAGATTAATTTGATTGTATCTAAATTGTTTCAAAATATTACTACATATGTTTTCCTCCTCAATTTTTGAGTTTGCTTTTATAAAAAATACTTTATGGGAATATCATAAAGTATGTAATAATACATTTCATACATATACATATATATATTTTTTTCCGGAAAAAAAAAACACTATTTTGAAACTAGAATCATTTATATTACTACATATTTTGGAATATGTAAGCAAGTGAAGGCGCATGTGGTACCATTTCGCGAAAAGTGAATGAAACAATTTCCATGGTTAGAAAGGGCAAAGTAGGCAAAGCAACATGTTTGCTGCATAGGCTGCACGTTTCTACTGCTGCTAATTTGTGACAATTAAAAGGTTTATTAAAGTCAAGAAACTGAGCGTCTTAGACATTTAGGCAGAATGTTAAGACCACATTGGCAGCTCTAAATGAACAAACATTCTTCAGGATGCTGTACCTCGGCAGACTTTGTTCTCGTTGAACTTTTTGGTAATAGAATTTGTCGCAGTACGGCTTTCGCGTCCTTTAGTAGGTCAATATGGCAGTATTATATTTGACAGCTTGGAAGGTCGGTAAGTATATTGCTGAATTTGTCATATGCATAAATATGTCATATTCAGTTGCTTTAATCACCGAGACTTGTTAATCTATCTATCTATGTATGTATATATAATGCATACATATTAATCACAAAAAAGACAATAATGCCTTTCCAATGAAACCGGTTCGAGAAACATCTGTTGTATAGTTTCACGGTCTATAAACGATTTTAAAACCGGTCTTTTTCATTTTCGTGCCGGTTTTTTAAAGAACTAGTTTTGTTGATGACTTTGAGTTGTTTTTGGTACTGGCATATAACCGAAACCGGTTGGCTGGTTTCAAAGTCTATAGCGGACATACACAAATTTTTTGTGTTTTATAATCTACAGATTTTTTGGTGTCACTCCCTGGTATACATGTCTTTTTAGCGTAGTAGCACATCGAAAAATTCTTAAATGTCAAACTAATATTCTTTCGAAATTTTTATATTCTGTAATCAATTTTGGGATTGATTTGATCTTAGAAACTGTAATATTAGTCGCTAAATCTTGTTTGCACTACCCCTTTTTTTGTACACTGTGTTCTCATTTGGTAGCATTTGCTTTATAGGTTTTATTCTGCTAAGTATCTTAAAGTTAATTGGTATGCATGTCTCGTTATTTTTGTAATACAAATGTATTTCTTAATGTTATTGCTGGGTTATTGTTACACTGTGCATATTAATTAAATGTTCCTAATTCTTGTGAGTTGTTGTTTAAATACTTACAGCAAAATTTGCATATGAAAAATACTATGAGAAAAAGAAGGTACCGCCTATTGTTTTTTTGCAGTGTTTTTTTTTTTGTTTCCAAAAAAAAGTTTCGTTCCTTTATAACGAAAACAAAAAAATTATATAAACAAACAAAAAATTATATGTAAAATATGCAAATAACTACACTTTGAAAAACAAAACAAAATACAATAATAACTTGCTTATATGGCAGAATGCCTTAATTCCACGTAAATGAAGCAATTTGTTCACTTAAATGACATTGATTTAAAAAATATGTAAGACTATATACAATCATATGTATGTTTTTATGAATATACGAACACATATCCATATGTATAGGCACATGCATATGTGTATAAGTTGTGTTGATATATGGAATTGAATGTATATAAGAGATACTATACTCATAATGCATTATACAATTAGTATATGTTTGCAAAATGATTAAATGTAAATTATGAGCCGCCAAATACAGTCACTAAAAATAAAAATATTCAGCAGATTGTTTTCCAAAAAAAATTTTGGTTAGTAAATTAAAATCTTACGGGGTGAAGTATTGTAGTGCCTCCATGCAGAGGCAGAAGATACAGAGGCAATTAGGGGTAATTGGCAATTGTCTAAAGACCGATCATTGTAGTTATTGCCACTCCTGCACGAGGTGCCCCTGCTTCCGACTAAAAATGGCGGATCTAGAAAGGAAAACTAAATAAAACCCGTAACCCCAGGTGTTATTCGTATCGTACCTATGGGATGAATGACACTACGTGAGTGTGTCTTCTAACGGTGACCTCCAGATACTGGCCGCCCTCTGGTTGTAATCAGCACTGTCGCCGCTCGACCAACTCATTCCCCTTACTTCCCTTATGGAAAGGACAACGAAATAAAAAATGATAAAGCAGGTAGCAGTGCCTCACGGAAAACAACATCCTCGCAAGTGACCTGCGAACCAGCGGAAATGGAGATTGCTGTGGATTTAGGGCCCGATGAAGTCTCCAACATCACCGCAAAAGACGAGGATGAACTCCTCACCTTTCCTGTTCACGGCTCAGGAACTGAGGACGAGAAGGTTCGATTCAGTAGAGCCGCTAAAAAGAGGCTAAAATATTTCCTGATATACATAATATTGAGGAAGCAAGGAAGCTTGCTAAACAGTCAGCTGCTATGAGGCGACAACGCTCTAGCAGCACAACTTCGAATCCCATGAGACAAAGTTCTGTCGATTTTGCGAAAGTGACACATTGTCCTGCACTCGGCAGACACGAGGTTTCTCCACCTCGGTGGAACTGTAGCACCTCCACACAACCTGTGTAATACCACAGCCCAAATAGTGCTGGTATTCCTTAGAAGTCTTATCATGGGGTATAATATGAAAGGCATTGCACAATAGTTTTTTTTTGGTCACAGTGCTTCGTCCCCAATAATATAAAATAATAGATATGGTGAGGAGGAACTTTGTTTCACAACGAGACTTACTTACCCCAAGAACAATAGGCGCACCAATCAACTAATTGTGCTTGGGCGGGGCGACATTCCCATTACTGTATCTATCACGGGTCATTGTATCATGGGTAGGCATGCGCTTATCTGCAAATTATTATACCCGCTGATCTCTTGAGTTTATCGAGGCGGTCTGCCAGTAGACCACTCCATAAAGGAGATTAGGTTCGACGTCCCTTACTTATGTCGCTCACTATTTATTAATTCTAGTTGCTGCACAAATGTGGAGCAGTTTATATTGTGTATCAATGAACTCATTTATTTCATTATTGTACTTTTTTCCTTGTTTGTTCAAGTTTGTTTTTTGTTAACATATTTCTGTTTTTTTTTGTCTTTTTTCATTTATTTTTCTTAATAAACTTTTGCTAATATATTTAAGAAAAAAGCCTTGGTATAATATTTTTCAACTCATTAGCGCATTAACTTTGAAGTTGTTGATCGCCTTTAATGTTTGTTTTTTATTTTGTTGGCATGAATAACGATAATTTTGGCGTAAGCAAAAATATTTATACTTTTCTCCTTTTGGGAAGTAAATTGAAAAGAAAGATATTGAGACGCAAATCGGTTACTAAATAAATAAATGCCATAGGCAGTCATATCATAGATCCATGGAAACGAATTAATCTTAACAGTCGTTTATAAGCATGTTCGTTCCTTTTTTTTAATTTAATTTTATATTTGAACAGCTTTAACAGATAAAATTCAGCTTGTTTATTACTTTCATTTTTATAAATCCATAATTTTGTTATTATCAGCGAAATTTGCAATTGCATGCCGTATGCAGGTTGTGATAATACATTTTTATTGGTGTCTATCATTTTCATTAACATCGGGCATAGCACATTTTGATACATTGTACAATGGATGCACATCTTATTGTCAGCTTAAGTTTGTTTAAACATAAATTGGAACTATAAAATTCCATATACGTCGAAGTTCGTACAACAAACATAATATAGTGTTATTCATTTAGTCGTTTCAAAATCGCCGGTCTGACAAGGTTGTCAGCATTGAAATATCTGTTATCCCAAGCATCATTTATTTAGCAAGTGGTTTGCCATTTACGAATATAGATCGTTTAGTAGCCGAAGAACACGAAAAATAGTTAAAGCTTACTGTGCAAAGAATTGAGGAAACTGGAAGCGTTACAGATGTGTTCAGGCCTGCGCATCCTGTGTGGCTTAACCGTTACGGCGATTTTCAAGTGTTATGGCCGTATGATAACCGACTTTCTTTGGGTTGTAATTTAAGACTATGAACTGGACGATATGTGATTTCAGCAAGACGGTGCCACAAGTCACACAACACCACCGATTTTCGTTTTAATGTATGAGAAGTTTTCAGAACGTGTAATTTTACGTTTTGGCGACGTCAATTATGCCCCATGATCATTCATTTTGACGCCGTTAGACTTTATTGCCGGGCATTCTTTAAGTTATCGCTGAGATACCGCCCGAAATATGCGAAAAAGTTGTCGAACACTACCTCAAAAGGATCGACTGATTGCAGCAGAGGCAGTCACTGAAACGACATTGTGTCGTTATGATGCCCGACATCATAAGTTTCAGCGAAATTAGAAGCTTTATGTGTGTTTTATTTAACTTTACTTTTGAAACCGAAAAGTATATGATCCGTTATAAGCTACATAATTGCAAAATATCTCCATTCCTTATGTTAGATTTTCTTTAAAGATCTATACCGATGTTATACCGATCTTCGACTCTATCCAAATCTTAACGACTAAGGGCTAATAAATCAGTGCGAGTTTATATCGTTTTTTAGCTTAAACTAATAAAACAGTAAATCAGTAAATATTTAAACCATCTTTAATCGAGCAAAATTATTCGTTTAAACTACTTTTATTGGCCGTACGATTTTCACAACTGTGAGCTTTTAGAGCTTTATAAAGTTTAAAAAAAATATTCCCAGCTGCAAAAACCGTTTTTTTTTACAGTTATCGCAGAGCTACCACACTATTAGTTTTTAAACTGTATATAATATACAGAGTACCGATTTACTACTGTTGAGTTTAAATCACTTAATCATATTTCTGTTTAAGCACAGCACAGTTTAAACTTTAACTGATTTATTAGCCCTAACTGGAATATTTATGAAAGTATTTTTTTGTTTATAAAAGCTCTAAATATTGAACTTTGTATGGAAATTTGTTTATTAAAACAATTTTATGAATACTATTTCTAATTATAATTAAATCCCGTCAGCACTGGACAGAAAGTTTTCTTTCCCTAAGATGTTGGTTTTCACTTCTGTTTCGTGTAAAATGTCATTGAAAATAATAAAACTTATTTTGAGCGCTATTGTGGGCAGCTCCTGAAGCATCTTGGTGCTGCCTTTGTCAATACCGACAGACACTTCTTGGCGTTCAAGTTACCAATAGAAGTCTTATCCTCTTGTAGCTTTTAAATCTTGGGAGCATAGCTGCATCAGTAATAACCGGAGGTAAGGTAGTAGTATCATTTTTTTTTTTTGTTATCTTGGACCAGCACTGAGGAGATGACCCCTACACATGCGGTGCAATGTGCTGGAACTACAGGAAAGGGAGAGTAAGAGAAATGATAGAAGGTGAAGCTTCACTATCTACAACGTCAAAGAGACGTCTTAAATTTTTAAGCTTCGTTTTTAGTAGCCATTTTTAGTAATTATTTTACTTCGCCGGTACTACACAATACAGACGAAGTAGGGTGTTCTGATTTGCCAGTGGATTGGATACAGCTGACGTCAATTCAAGTATTAAGTGTAAAAACCTTTCTTAAGTGACTGACAAACATTTGGTCTTACTCTGATTCATTCGTTGCCAAGTCTCCATTAAAGATTCGCAATTTTTTGCCGCACACCGCAAGCAATAATCTGTATGAGGCGTCCAGATATTTGTTTAAAGATTCAACCCTTTGGGCTTACCTTCTTTATGATTACAAATGACTGTAAGTTTTTACCTAATAGACTAAATTTGCTTAATAATGTGTTGAACATTGCTCTTATTTCTGGAACAAGTTTTTTTTTACATTTTATCATTAAAAATTGACACCAATTATTATTAAAGCCAATGAAATAAATTTGCTTTACACATTTTGCTTTATTTCTGCGTTATTTCATTACATTTTTAATTAAATTCTAGTTGTAATTTACTATCATACTACACATCATATTGTATAAAGAAACGTATAACAGATGTCTTATTTCTCATGACATTGACAACAAAATATTTAGTATTTATTAAAAATGAATGAGAAAATAGTTTATAGGAATTTATATTGGTTTTTTGTTCAACGTACAGAACTACAAGAAATAAACTAATCTTTATTAAATCAATTAAAAGAGTTATCGATCTCAGTATACAAAACTTTAAAATAATAGTATATGTACGAGTACATATATACAATATGAACGTAGGCAATTACTATACATATGGTCCTCCCGCAGTTCTCGTGGGGTAAATTTTTTAGACATTTCGACATATCCAGTCCCCACGTCTCTATATCTAAAAGCTTTGAAGATATCACGGAGCTATTTTGCCGTATATTTTATTTTATCCATCTTTACTAAAATTTCAACGCGTTAAATTCCGTATGAACCATTTTTGTGTATAAAAAATTTACTTTACGATTATATATTTTAGCAGAAGTCAGGCTGCATCGATCTGACAAAACTATTGGAGCACTTTTTCACACCGACATTTCCAATATTCCTATTTAGATAGAGTCTATTTGGCAGGAGTAAATTGTCCCTCTTTCCTGCTGCTGGTCCTAGTTTTAAAATCCTATCTGATTTTCTAGCAGCAGATCTGTCTACAGGGTGGGACAACTTCGGCTGACTGATTTGAAATGCTTATAACTTTTTGATTTTTACAGTTTTTTATTTTATTGCAGGTAATAAACAACTTAATAAAATTTTATAATCTCATCAGCTCACAGTGTAAACATGTTAAGAAGCTGAAATACCTGTTTTAAGCACCAGGGCTCAGGACGTACTTAACGACGAGGAAATGTTGCTAGACCTGTTCGCACGGATCGACATGGGTCTACTCGTCGACGTGCTACTCAATTGATGCTTTTTTATACAAATAAGAACTTTTATTTTTGTCATTTTATTTCCTAAAGCGGGAGATTTATAAAAAAAATCTATATTATTATTATAAAATTTTGCTAAAAACCATAGAAACCATAGTGAAACGCTAAGTTAAGTCTCAACTATTTTGTACCATTGTGGTAGTAAAAAAGTGTCACTTTTGAAAGGTATTGGGAAACTGTAGAAAGTGTTATCCATCGAAAGGGGAACACATCTCTTCAGAAAGGAAATCACCATTGCAATTGTCTAATATATTCAATGACAACCAATTTTGTACATTCAAAATTATTTTTAATTACAATAATCAAAAATAAAACCAACTAAACTTGAAAATAAATTAAAAAGAAGTGGGCATAATATGTTAAACAAAAGAAGGGGTTTGAAGGGTCACCAAATATTATTCTCTTGAATTTTTTATTTTAGATTGCAACAAATTATGCCATAAATTTATCACTGTGCGTTTTTATCGATATTGAATTTTATCTTTAAAAGAAAGAGGTTTCATATTATAAAAAAACTCAAAATTGATAATAATTTT
This sequence comes from Dexiosoma caninum, assembly GCA_963924685.1. Classification (NCBI taxonomy): domain Eukaryota; kingdom Metazoa; phylum Arthropoda; class Insecta; order Diptera; family Tachinidae; genus Dexiosoma; species Dexiosoma caninum. The sequence goes on from OZ004729.1 coordinate 61,557,933, forward strand.
AATATTAAAGAGCATGGTGGTGTTAAAGTGAATTAATTTTTTTATTAAATTTACGGTTAAAGCAAACGTTGGGACCTTTCTCTGCAAACAAATCAGGCAGCACGTGACCTTAAATTTTTAATTTATTTCGTAGTAAATTTGTCACTAGTTCAACGAATAAGCTTCAACATCATCATCATCGCCATCACAATAATGTACGTACACAAACCCAGCGAGCATTTGGTAGATTGTTAGACGAGCGCGATCATTGCACGACTTTTTTTAATCGTGTAGACAATTGTTGGACGAGTGAATCGTTGTTGACCCATTCACTTTTATGATTGTTCCACCAATATTTTTTATTTATAGCACAATTGTCATTTAAACATTGCTACGGGCATTGAAAGGTCGTTATTTATATTGAAAGATTTAATTTTATTTAATGAAAGAAATATAAATAAAAACAAAAATAAAAATACGATAAAATAAAGATAGATCATCGTGAAATTAAACCAGGTGTCATCACTACCTAAATGTCAAAGTTCTTTACAAACACATCTGTTTACCAGTTTTTATTATTGACAAAAAATTATAAACAATTTAATTTGCGTTATTTTATTGCAATCGGTATTTTATTTTAAAAATTATATTATTTGTGCTTAAATATTGTGAGTGAAAATATTTTTTATTTTTTAAAAAGACATATTTTGTCATATTTCCTGCTTACAAAAAAAATAAATAATAAATAATAAAAAATAGTAAAATCTAACACGTATTCTATTATATTCTATTCTTAGTGTTTGTAAACATATTTCAATGAATTTTATCCGGAAGGTGCGCAGAGGAATCGATTTCGGCAAATATTGGAATACGCCATTATCAAGCCATCGATATACGAACATTAAAATACTGAAGCTTTTTGAAGATGTTATTCTTTCTGGAACGGGCCTCGTAAATGCTATTCTTGTCTGTTCAAAGATAAGATTACTTTTTTTTAATTCTATTATAGGAGTACCTGCAGTGTTATCAAATAAATTTCTTAGGAAAAAATTAACAGCAATAGGAACACTTCCATAAACATGTGAGATTTCCTAGCTTTTTCAAAAATTTGCTTGAAGGTCTACTGATGAGTTGGCTTAACCAAACAACAAACATAAATAAATAATCGTTATTCATTTTGGCTCGCGTTAAACAAATAAAGAAGTGTAAGTTAATTTATTTACTCTTTCAATTCTTTTGCGGAATGTCATTAAAATTTATTAAAAGTTTTTATTTTTCCTTTGAAGTGTTTCTTTTCACAAAGCGGAAGTTGGCAATTGATATTAATTTCTTCGTTAAATGCCAACAACTCTTCTCAATTTTTCTCTTTTGTTACTGTGTTCTTTTCATTTCAGTTGCAGAGAAATTTATATACAAAGCTGGCTGTTCAATTAAAAAGTGTTTAATGCTCTTTAGTCCTCTTAAATGTTCATTTATTATTTAAATGATTGATAAATGTTTGCCGTTTGGCTATGTTTCATATGAAAAGAAACAGGAAAAATTTATTTCTTTTTGTTTGAAAAAACTATTTTTATGCAAAAACCTGTCAATTTAAGAATTTTATAGTCAGTAATGACAATCCAAGCCACACAAAGTAGAACACATACCTCCACATAGAGTGTAGCAGGGAAGTAACCGTTTCAATAGTTTCAGTATTTGATTGACTAAATTCAGACAACTCTTAACATGGACCGTTAAGAAATTTCAATCAATATGACGTTTAATAGAAATGAAGTAAATATGTTGAAACGATCTCAAGAGCTTGGATGAAAAGGTTCTAAATATTTGAATCGGATCGCTTAAGTACTTCGCAAATTAATTGTACTGCTCGAAATTGTGAGTTCAAACCCTATGCCAGTCTTTGAAAATTTTTATGTGATGGTCATTAGTGTCTATGCTAGGTACATCATTTCTGCAAATGAAATAATAAGCAATATAGCTCTCCTTTGGCTTAAGAATTAATGCGTTTCCTCAACGAAAGAATTAAGTCCATTTCTAACTACATATCTCTACATATTCCTTTTAAAAGACCGTAACACACTCACTGTCACCATTGTGGTAGGCACCTTAACTACCTGAATATTACTTCTCTTATATAAAGTGAAAATCCTAATTTCTTAAAAAATTTAAAAATTCTACATAATATGAATTTTATCTACACCTATAATCCGTTTTGCACACGGTTTTTTTAATTAAAAAAAATAAAGATAGCGGTATATACATACACAAGACACATTCTGAACTTAAGCGCACTGGATTATTTCTACTCAATTAAAAATTATTATTCTGGTACCACCACCGAATCTATGTATGAGTACATACATAACTTCTTACATTGTAAGGGCTAATAAATCAGTTCAAGTTTCAATTCTAGTTTAGTTAAGTTAAAATTTATATGTGGTTTAAACTCAACAACTGCAAAAAAACGAGGTATACATTATATTTAGTTTAAAAACTAATAGTGTGGCAACACTACGATAAATGTAAACAAAAAATATTATTTGTGGCGGGGTATCGATTCTTTTCATGACTAAAGAAGCTTTATTTTTCATTACTTGAAAAGCAAGACTTTATTACTTTTAAACAAAACAAAGAATACGGCACACGGTTATGAAAATCATATGGTCAATGAACGTAGTTTGTTTACTGATTTACTGTTTTAGTAGTTTAAAAATACTTTAAACAAAACAACGAAATAAACTTTTATGAAGGAAAAAAGTAAAACTAACAAAAAGGTAGACAAAGATAAAAGTTATTTCTTTAGAAACAAAAATTTATATTTTGGATCGTCTACGTAAAAATGAAAGAATTTATTCTATGAATGATAATAAAAAAAAATTAAGACTCGATTATACGGTGTTCACACAGGCACCTTTATGGAGATTTTTGCAATACTCGTAGATGCCATTATTGACCTCAATATTCCTTACAAAAGGTAAACTAAGTTATTGCGCCATAACTAGAAAATTTTTATAAATATTGAGTAGAACTTGAAAATACTTCACAAAACTTTTCTCAAAAGTATTTTCACTGAGAAGTCTGTTCAGTGAAAAGAAAAAAATTTTTACAATGGGATGCCAAATTTCACAAAAAAAGCAAAAAAGGAAAAGAAATGACCAGCGTATTATACCTCCAAACGTTGTGTGAAATGCCAATTGATAAAGCTTAAATTATTTCAATTAAAATTTTTGTCTGAACATAGTATAAGAAATATTTCAATGGAATATTAATAAATAAAAGAACAAAATTATGGTTTTGTTCATTTTACAGAGTTTTTCATATAACCGTTTAATTTTCGACGGATTTCTCAGGAATGTATCTTCCGTGTAAAACTTGGAATAGCTGTGTACGTAATACAATAATTTTTAAATATGGTATACTTAAAACGTAAATAATAAACTAAGGCATCAGTGATATTGTGGGTTCGAATACCACCCAAGTCCTTCAAATACTATAACTATAGCGTTAAATTGATTTATTGTATTTAGTTGTATCGCCGACATTTAATAAGCAAATAAGTGTAGTCTAATGAATGAGTGAAACATTTTACACGATTATTCATCAGTTACTCCGCTTACACATTCTTTATAATTTTTTCTTTAATTTAATTTTCTGAAATTCTTTGCCTGCTGTCTGATCATTTTAATACCTAAGCTCTGAACAACGTGGCAACGCATGCCTCGCATACCTTCTCCCATTTATTATGACTTTGTCAATCAAGTAAAAGATTAATCATTAACCATCATTCTAAAGAGCCAGACTGCATTCCACTAATATTAAATAATTGTTGAATTGTGCTCTCAACAATTGTATGGCTGATGGCTCCTTTTCAAACTGTACTTAAAAGAAGACCTTTCATGTGATTTTCTTAAATGTTCATTGGCTGTATTAGTTACAAATGCTTGCAACAAGTCAAGATAAACTAATGCTTTAGATGTATGTACGAGTACGTACTAGCAAAAGGAACATCGACTATTATACCCCTATTATTATCTGACAGCTGTTTGTGTGAATGTGCAATAACTGCAAAAAAAAATGTTTGTATATACGAAAAAGTCATAAATGTATCAACTTTGTATGTTGCAAATAACTAAAAAAGTATGAAGTAGAGATGAGATCGTGAACCATTTTACTTCGCTCACGTAAAAGAAGACAAAAGACTCGCTTACACGGTACTCGCCTAAAACAACCCAAAATTTGGACGAATTATATTTTTCCAAATGACATTTCAGAGAAAACAAATGCTTAATCCACAAGATCAGTCGTACGGTTTATCGTTAAAAAAAAGGATGATTACCCAACAAATTGTGCAAATGCTCTTGCGTCATTGAATTTCCAAAGTTGTCTAGTAAATTATTACTCTACACTAATACATTTCTACACTGGTGTAAATAAACTACAATGAAAATCATAGTTTTTATTTAGTATACATTTGCAACACTTGTATGCAAAGTGGCAACAAGCAATAAAAAAAGAAAAATAAATAAAAAATTAAAAATCAAGAAATAACACACGAAAAAAAGAAAAACCCCAAAAAAAAATATGAACTGAAGATGACACAACGGAAATATTAAACTCTCCATGAAGCTCCGAAAGTAGAGGTAAGACAAATCATAAGAAGTTTCTGAGCAAAAGCCAATCTTTTACAAACGAAACAAAAAAATACTCATAATTAGTGAAAATTGATTACAATTGCAAAAATTTGCAATATAAAATGCAAAAAAATTGTGGGTCGGGCTGATGTGTTTTCATGTTCTTGTGAACAGCCAAATTTGTAGTATCGTTCTTTCATCGAATTTTTCGTTTTGTTTTTATTTATATTTTCTTTATTAAAAAAAATTTACATTAATTTCAGTAGGTTTCATGAAATTAAACCAGGTATGGAAATTTGCATTTAATACGACTTAATTTTTTTACGATAAGAAATTTTGGTTCACATAGTTTGAAAATCAAAAATTAATCAAAACAATTTAATAATCCCATACCTGGCCTCAATACAACTACAGTCAAACTACGCTATACCGTAGTAGCTGGGAATCGACAAACTTTTACGTTATCGAAAATATTTGTTATGGCGAAGCTGTACATTGCATTCCATCTAAACATTTGCCTTTTATTTCAAGTACATAAAAACAAATTTATATGAATACAGTGGAACCTCTCATAACAGGACACTCACTGTCGCAGTATTTTTGTACACATTTATTATTTTAAATATTTTATTTATGGTACACTAGTGATTTGTGGTTGAAAAAGTTTATTCAGATTTTATTGCTTTCACTTGGAACGGTTAAATTTGATACTGAGTTAGATAAGATAGATACTGAGTTATGTAAGGATGTGTTGGATTACAAAACAAAGCGAAATATGTGGTTTTTTTAATACCTAAAGAAACGGAAAACCACATCTACTTTCTCACCGGACGAACGTGGATCTAAACGCGAGATATAATTGGGAAAGTTTTATCTTTTTTATTTTTATACAAAAATAAACAATGACGAATTCGTTTCTAGTAAAATACTTCCAAACCGGCAATTTCGTTTAATGCTTCATCACAACTATTTAAGGAATTAAGTACATGTAATTTCCATTTTTTCTTTAATTGATAAAATATTTTTTTCTGCGTCATTTTGTGCCTCTTAAGGTAATAACACGAGCTAAGCAAGAATTTCTATGCAATCGTAAACACATGAGTATGTACATTAATGGTAACAGGCAAATCACAAATTTTAACGGCATTAACACAAATAGTTACGGTGTCAATCAAGGCTTATGAGAGGCTTTTTGAGCAAAATTTTTAAACTTTTGTGTCCGCGTCCGGTTAATAGAGTGTCCGGTTATGAGGATACATTCTGTACTGAAAAAAACTGTTAAAAATCTCGGCTCTACAAAGTTTGTCGGGTTATGGCAGGTGTCCGTTAGGATATGTTTCACTGTACATAATATTAAGTATTAAGGGAGATTATTTGGTATATCAAAAGGATTATTTGGTATATCCCAAGAAAATGCGTTTTACAGTGAAAAATATGCTATTAAAGAAATTCATTATAGGGAGGTCAAAACCTTAGCAAAATTCAGTGTTCCCAAAAATAATACGTTATGGAGAAAAATTCGTTATAGAGAAGTTCGTTATAAGGAAGTTTGACTGTATTCGTATAATCGGAACACCCAATCGTTTTTAGTAAATGTGCAAAGTACAAATATTGGAAAAGAAGGAAAAAGGAGTTCAAGAAATGCGTTCAGGCTTTGGTTTCACTGCGACTAATTCCATCATTAGCCATTTGATTAATTCACCTTTTTCTTTATATATAGAAAAAAAAACAGTCCATAAATTAGAAAAAAATTTGAATCACCTTAAGAACAAAGTGGTTCTTATTTGCGAACGTCTACTGTATGATCAATAAAAATAATCGGACAAGAGTTTCAATCGTACATGCTCACTTACGATGATTATTTTTTCCTCATGATTGTGCGTTATCACGCCTGATTGAAGTATGCGGTGCCCATCTCCAGTACTAAGTTACTTGACGATGATATTATTTTAATGCAAACTAGTAGTAGTATCATCTTCAACATCCACTTCAGCATCAACTTAGGGTTTTTATCATCATCATCATCATCGTTATTGCAGTCTTTGCAGGCTCACTGTGTATGTTATTCTAGGTTCTAGTATCTAAATATGCATCTGTTTGTGTGAGAATACACGGATGAATTTATGTACGTTATGCATTTTCTTAATAAAGTGTGGGGCAGTGAGTGACTGAGTTGGTAGCATGGCTGACATTGGAACAGCACAGATGTCTACTTTAAGAATAATCTGAGTTTTGTTGTCTTTAATGTTTATTTATGGATGTATGTATTATTATGATGATGTGTAATTGGATCTGGTCTTAAGATTTTATTATTTTGCTTTTGTTTATGCAATCCTTAAATTTTTGCTTAGATTTAGATAAAGAAGAGTTAAAAATGAAAATAAGATGTACTGGAAAATAATGGCTAAAGAAGATAGATGTTGGTAATTTTTATGTTAAAGGAAAGACATTTTTAAAGATAGATAATTCATATAATCGAATCATATTGTTATCAAAATTAAGGCCACTGTAAGGAATAATTGTTGTTGGTTATCTTAAGTGTGTCTTATTAATATTTTATTATAACTGCCGCATTCAATAATAATAAAGAAATACTTGTTGTATAAAATAATTTTTGGAAAGGGTACTTGATTTTTTTGTTTGTATATTTGTAATTCTCGGTAGTTCGTTGGGAGTTTTTATATGAACATGTCGCAGTTGATCAAGCTTGTTAACTTTTTTCGAGAAATCAACTAACAACATTTTCATACATATCGAGCCTTTCGTGCAATACCGTCGTAATTCAAAAAATCGTGAACTGAGAAAAATGCATTTGAAGTATTGAGCCATCTTTTTGATATTATTTTCGTTTACTAAAGTTATTTTTTTACAAGTTTTTAAATAAAGAGGCATGTTTTGTAATGTTTTCTGTTTGATGATTTTTTGATATACTAAGGCATTTTCCAATAATCAGTTGTTAACAATTTCTCTAAGATATGCATACATATGTCGGTATGTAAGTATGTTAAGAACATTTTATAATAAATTTAATGTGAGTTAGTTAGAAATATGTTTATTAAGTTTAAAGTATAACTAATGGTAAGTTATTACAAAGATCATAAATACCGCAACAATGATACTACAGGCTTTCATTTTTGCTTGTACCTTGTGTTCGTGAACTAAATATTCGAAGCCAAATACCCAATCGTAGAAGACCTTTCTGCGGTCGGACCGGACGACCAAATTAATCGCTCGTGATGTCGTCTTGTTATCGCGCACGTTCAGTACAACGGCAGGAAGTGTGTTATCATGGCTACTTTTTACTTCTACAATGGCAAAAGTATAATCGAAATGTTTGGTCCGGAATATTGATTTGGTCGGGTATTGAATCGAGCATCTTTTGGTTGGAGAGTCAACCTGCTAACTATTTAGTCAACATTAGTGTCAGAGTGTTTAACAGACGCTTTTGGTGTAATAAATATAAAACACTGTGACTGTCTAAAAGATTCGCAAGAGCATCATTCAAATAAATAGAATGCCATTGTTGTGGAATAACCATATTGCTTGTGGAGTAACATAAAAACATTCATAGAACAATGCGTAAAAATATCATTTGGAAGTGTTGAATACGATTCGTTCCTAATAAATTTCTAATGCTATCCAAATTGCGTAAACGACAACTTGAACGATTAAAAATTTTTCCAAATGTCAGCTGGGTAAGTAAAAATAGTTTAGAGGGTGGTGATGGCTGAAGTAGTCTGCACGTTGACCACAAAACCAAAAAGGTCTATGTTCGATCCCAGTTTCAGACTAAGTCATAAAAGCATTTCGCTTTCTTTCTGATGTGCATTAGTGTCTTTGCGTCAGATGTTTTTGGAAGGCTTCCGTGGCGAAGGCATAGTCACTGGAACAGAACCGGCACATCAGCATCAGCGAAGTAAATTAAAAACGAAGCTTCAAAATTAAATACGCCTCTCTGACATAAGAGGCGCTGAAATACTGCTGTAAACAAAACAAACCATGCAAAAGCAGAGTTGTATGATATTGCAGCTTCACGACCTGTCATCTCTCTCATTATCCTCACCTGAGTGCTCGTCGGTATTGTGTAGCACCGGCGAAGTAAAAAATAATAAAAATGGCTACTGAACCGAAGCTTCAGCACTGCTACGAGTATAAACAAAGAACGTGCGAAAGCAGAGCTGCAAAAATAAAAATAATTAAGCTTCACCTCCTGTCGTTTCTCCTACTATCCCTCTCCTATAGTTCCAGCACAATGCTTCGCATGTGTAGGAGTCATCTCCTGAGGGCTGGTCCCAGAAAAAAAAAAAAAAAAAAAAAAAAAAAAAAAAAAAAAGTTGAGTCGTGATCTCAAAATATCGAAATTTGATGAAAACTCAATTTTCGAAAATCGGACAAAAATTGTTAAAAGTAACCACTCCAATTTACTTATTCGCTTTCGTGGCTGGCAAAATATAATTAAAATTATTACATGTGTTGATTTAATTTAATAAATTAATAAAGAAAAATGTCAAAAATCATTTGGGATTAACTAGAACGGATTTATTAATATTTCTTTGAAATCAAACCTGTGCATGTGTATCTGACGCATTCCTACTAGAATTCATGTCAACGAACATTAATATAACAACAATATCACTATTAAAATATATTGAAACTTTTTAAATTTCTATTACTTTTCAGGGTCAAATAATATTCTAATATTCAGAATACAAAAGCTATTTTCAAAAATCCTAATTTATCAAAGAAATTCCTTCTCCTTAATTTAATTATAAGCCAACCTTGTTAATTTTTGTTGGTCTGGTGACCGGCACATCATAATCCAGCGAACAGTAGCCGCTATTAGACTTATCCAGCATGTTGTTTAATTTTGTAATCGCACTATTGTCCAAACAAAATGTTCATTAAATTTTTCTAATCTTTCTAATCTTTTATATTTTTATAAATTTTTCCCAACATTTTTAACACTCATCATGTTTCTTAAATTTTCTTTTAACTTTTTCTTTTCTTTTAAAATCGTACAAAATAAGTTGAGTACTTTAAATATATTTAATCCAGGACAATATATATAAAGTAACTCGATACTTTCTTTTAAACAAATATTTTCTTTGTTACTAAAAATTTTTTCAGTTTTTAGAAAGAAGAAAATCGAACCTCTTAAAATTTTATATCTTCTTTTATTCAAATTATTTTGTATTTTTAACAAAAAGATTTTTTGTTGTACTTTGTTTTTTTTTTAAATCATATTTTTTATTTCAATCCCGCATTTGAGTTGTCATTTTTGTTATTGATTTTTTGTTATTGTTGTTTTTTGTTTTCTAAAATCAAGTTTAAAGCGAAACCTGGCCGTACACAAACACACAGAGAAGCCAGATTTAAATCCCACAAAAAAAAAAACTGCCAAAAATCACAAAAATTCGGTAAACAACTTTAAAGAGGAGAAAAAAAAATAATTGCAACAAAAATGTTGTTAACTTGGCTTATTGCTATATGTATCTTTTGTTGTTGCTATTAAAATTTTTTTTGCGACATTTATATTATCTCAAATTTTAATTCATCTTAATATTTTAGCTTGAAGCCGTTTCACATTCAACACCTTTCGTTTTTCATTTCGTTAAACATCGCTTTTTGACGTCAAAAATTTAAAAACAAAATTTTAAAATTTATTCCCATGCCCGCTCAACTTTATTCAAACGCACCGCAACCCAGCAAATATCTCGTGGAACTAATTTTCATTTTGTAGATACAATTCGGTTACAGTGTTTGTTATTATTTTCTTTCATAATGAAATGTTGCGAAACATGAAGAGCTCGTTAAGTGAGACACAAAACATGTGTTTTTGTTGAGAGTAGTTGCCAGCAACATACTATTTTTTAAGGTGGCCAACTTTTCTTCTCCAACAGCACGTGATTACAATATAGGAATTTAGTTATTGCTTTTTATCTATAAATCAATGAAGAATTTTTTTGTGCTATGAAGAAACGTAAAAAATAGTACTTGAAAGTTCGCGCAAAATTTGCAACAGATATACATACATACATTGAACATAAACTTTCTACTTCAAACTTCAAAAATACACGCACACACGTACAGATATTTAAGCGCAATATAACTTGGTATTAAAGAAAGTGTTTCAAAGTCATCTGCAACTATAGAAATGAATCTGAAAAATTTTAAGATGGGTCAAGAAAATACTAACCCATAATAAGTTTTCCCCTCTGCAATATTAAACTCCTTGACGTTTCAAAAGGCTTATTCCGTTCCCAAAAACATTAAGCTCTAGAAATACAACAAAAATTTGGTAAAGCATTGTGTGGGAAGTGAATTCTGTTTCAATTGACAGCATACGAAGTTTATTCCCCCTAAAAAACCCGCATTTAGAATTTGGGTATAACCTATTGGAGGACTCACAAAGTGTTATAAAGTAAATTTTTTTCCTGGTGCACCGGCACTTAGGAGATGACTATGACACATCCAATGCAATGTGGTGGAACTACGGAATGAGGTTTAGAGAGGGCGATATACGGATTAGTGTTTATGGGCATACGATTTGAATTCTATCACGTTAAATGTGAGTGGAAATTCCCCTGCAAGGAGTTCATTCCACATACGTTATGTTCGGCCAAAAAAACGGGTTATCTTTATAATACGTAGTGCCATGATGCCCTTAATGAATATGGCGTTTCGCGTAGAAATGAGTGGGTTTCGCGAACAAGTTACAAGCACATCCCATATAGTAACGTTAAAAAAACGAAGCACACCCCACATTGTTCAAGTGATGCAATAGATTTGGGCGCAATGAGTTTCCCCTGTACACGGTCGAGTAACTTCAAAATAGACTTTGAAGCACCAGCCTTACATGAGAGTTTTATTCCTTTTGGTTTTATAGTCAACCTGCTAACTATTTCAGCCATCGAGTTTTAATAACAATGCAGAAGTTGTGCCCTACTTCCCATACACTTTAGTGGTAATGAAATATTAATGCATTGCAACAAAAGTAACGCAAAAAATAGTGCATTAAAAGTGTTGGAGTTTGTATTAATTCAGTAAACTTGCATTTTCATTGATTTAGTTTTAATGTACAAAAATTGTCAATGCATTAGCATATTTAATATAAATATTTGTACCAGATATGTTGGGAACATCAATTGTATGGTGGTATTTCAAAAATAAACATGATACAACAGCGATATGTGCTTTATGTTCTTATGTTATGTGCATTAAAGGGCAAATTATAAGCGGATTATTGCACCATTTAAAGATTGGACATTTGGATTGGAAGAAAGAAAAAGGAAATAATACGCAAACTTCTTCACTGATTCATTAAAATAATGAATTCATTCATTCTACCAATGAAATTTGTCATTATAAGTGAGCTAACGAAGCCCTTCATTGTATCAATGGAGAATTTCTCATTATATGGATGGCTTTCATTGCTTGAATGAATGATTTTTTTTTTCTATCAGTGCTTGGATATTTATTGCTGATGTATGTGAGATTATAGCAAAGTTAGCCGCAGTTGATGGTTTCTCAATTATATCAATTGCCAGGAGTGAGTTTATAAGGGAATAACTATTTCCTTAAAGGAAGGGCTCTACCAAAAACAAAAGGTTTAGGACAGCTACTAATCATTCCCGGGAATCCGGTAATTTTTTTTTTCTTTCCACTCTTCCGGGAAATGCAGAAGTTCGGGAAATAAAAAACCCTACTTACAGTCTAAGCCACCCTACAAGTGGTGATATGAATATAATACGAGTACACAAAGAGCACTGATGACGGAAGTTTGGCGACTTCCTCATTGACGTTAATTTTTTTAAATAAATGCTTTAGTACTCACATTTCTTCTTTTAATTTGTGTAATATATTCTTCATATCTATAGGTACAGGGTATCTGGTAGTAGATTTATGTTTTCTAACTTAAATAAAAAACGTAATAATTGACACAAAGTTTTATTACTGAAATGGAAACGCGGATTTTATTTTTTAAAGAGTATGTCATCCAGATTCTTCTGATCCTTTCTTAAAATTTCATCAATAATCGCTCTTGGAAGTCCGTATTGAAAGTCACGGATTTTCACGTAAACTGCTTTCAACCAGTTCAATGATTTCGGGAGTCCTTAAAGATCGAGTGTGCCCTGGCAGTTGCGCGGAATCTCTGCGCCTACGAACGAATTAAATTTACACTCGGCCCACGAACGAATTAAATTTACACTGTCTCCACAGCGAACGCGCGATGCGTACTCGACCACTGCGACATCATGACTGACAAATCCGCACAATCGATAATTCCAACGGCGTCACCCTCCCTCCACACCGTTTATTACTTTTTGAAATAATCGTATTTAAAAATATAAATTTGCCACCAGACACCCTGTAAAAACTAATCCGCTAATATCCTTTTGGTCCGATATTTAACAAAATTAACCGTGGACCGCATTTTCATTTTTTTTCCTTATTTTAGTTGTTAACGTTGAATTTTGTACTTAAGTGTATTCGGATGACAAACATTTTCGTAGAATATGTCAATTAAGTTGATTTTTTTCATTAAAAAAAAACGACCTAAAACAGACAAAAAATACCAATTCCCTGAAAAGGTAGAGGGTTAATATATTCTAACAAAATGTTACTTGTAGTCTTCTAAATAAATCGTCTCATCAACTCATCGTATAGCAAAAATGCAAGTATCACATGATTTCAGTTTACTATACAAAGATGAAACTGTAAACCGGCCGTAAACGACTTCCATACAGAAACGTTTATAACGCCAAAACACGTACATCTTTTTTAGTCCCCTCTACAGTTGGCCGAGCCTTGTAATTTAAACCTTGCTAAAAAAAATTTATTTTGTTGTAGAGTGCAATATGTAATACTGTATTTAGCAAAAGTAAACTATTTTTATTTTTAATTAATATTTCATTATATATTTTACGCTTTTTTACTTTGATGATTGATTTATTAATTTTTTTTGTAATATTTTTACTTAAAAAAACGTTTGAATAACACAGTTTTATTCACACCTTCAGTGTGGTGCATTTAAAAATATTTATCAAAGTGTTTATTTTGAGTGTAATAGAAAATATAATTCTTTTTTTTTGGGCCAACGACACAGTTTGAAGGAATTCCCAAGATATTGTGTAATCCCCCATTTAAGATCAGCACAAATGGTAGTCGAAACGTTCCTTGATATTTTTATGTATTAGATTTGATTTTTATGTACTGTCAAGGAAATCTCTTTGATATCATTATAATTTTTTAATTTAATTTTTATTTAAATGGGGAATCCGGAAAAAATGATTTTTAAAAAGCTTCTTTTATATATAACGCATGGAAAGCAACGAAATCAAATAATTATCGAAATAACTTAATTAACAGTACCTTCGTCAGCTGTAACCAATCAACAGGCTCATCGGAGTGCCTTTCGACGAAGTAAAATAAGTACTAAAACAAATGGCTACTAAAAACGAAGCGTCTAAATTTAATACGTCTCCTTAACATCAGAGGCCCTTCAAAAACGGAGAACGTGGAAAAGCAGAGTTCCAGCACAATGCATCGCATGTGTAGGGGTCGTCTCCGGAGTGCTGGTCCAAGTTAAATAAAAAAATTCCAATTTCCAATGTCGGTGGATATGGTGAAAGTGACACTGAGACACTTTGCGACTATTCTGCAGACAGAGGTTTCACCATTTGGGTGAAATTGCAGTGCCTCCACACCAGCTGTGGAACACCAGGCCCCAAATATCGCTTGGAGTCCTTAGAAGCCTTAAAATGAGGGGCTTTGCACAATAGATCTTCTTGGTAGCGCTGGTTCTTGGCCCAATAATAATAATAATAATTAATAGTTAATTCTTATTATCAGTTTTCTTGTTGCTTTCTTGATGACAACGTCACAACCGCCAATTTGAATAATTTTTTGGCAAACAGTATGTGTGAAAAAATTTTAAAGGCAAATTTGAACTTCCGATCGAATGCTGAAGGGTAACTGAATGTATTCGTACTATTAAGGTTTAGATTGACTACAAGTAAAATTACATTTTAAATATCGTACAATTTAAGTTGTATAGAAAACAGATAAAATGTATGGAACGATCAATGGACTTTTTCTAATGCGCTGACACACTTTCACATCAAAAACTACTATTTCATAGAGAGCATGTCTGTAAGCGAAAGTTGCATGTCTACAGTTTTGAAACGCATTCTTCAAATACGTGCGTTTCATTCTTTGCGAAACTTCCATGTAAGACCCCGGACGTGTTAGAATAATTGATCTTGACATTTTGCTGGCCATTTATTGGTACCGGAGGGCCGATTTCCGGCCATAAAATCAATGTTATATTAATATATTTTCTGCAATGATTTATATTGTCAAAGATCTTTTCTTTCCAACTCTGAGTCTCTTTGTCAAATCACTATAGAAATAATTATATACAGTGTATTGCCGTGGCGCCTTAAATGCCAATCAAGAGTTTGTCATGCAAATTAAAATAAATTTATTAAAAACTAATAAAATATTTTACAATATTAGAGTGATTTTCAATATATGCACATATAAATCAATCTCCAATTTATTGAAAAATGTGTGGAGGTGTTTGTCTAATATAAATAAAACATCATCGCAAACGGAAATAATTTGTTTAATGAAGACATTTAAATACATTTTTCACATTTACACACCAAAGCCACACATAACTAGTATTGATAGTTTTTGAGGTTCTTTCTCATTTAAATCAATTCAAAAATTAAGAAGAAAAAAAACAATTAATTGATTTTCTACAGAATCACAGATTCTACAGATCAGCACATATCAAAAGGTGGGTGAAATAAATTTTATGAAAAATGTTGTTATTGATAAAAAAAGTCTCTTCCAATTTACACAATTCTCAAGTATTTTATTCAAATCAAATATTTGATTTAACATCTCAATGTCAAAAGCCAACTTTAAAAGATTGATCTATAGATCAACAAGATCCAGTGAAGGGTTTCCTTTTTCTTTATTTCGTTTTCACATAATTTTTTTCTTTTGTAAATTTCTTTAAAAAAAAAATAAAAAAGAAAGCAGGTAAACAAGGAGAGTAACACGTAAATTTCCATCTAAATTCAATACAAATAAAAACCCACCAACAAAAGGTGTGTCTTTTGTGGTTAGAAATTACTTGTAGTTTTTTTTCATTTCTTCCACAGTGAATGTTTCTGAATTGTTTTTTAACTTATCACTTCCCTTTGTTGTTTGTGTTATCTTATATACGAGGGCTGTGTGCGAACAATATTTGACTTTAAGGTTTGCGAATAGCAAATTCACACGAGATAACGAGCCACAACCGGCAAAAAGCCGTCAAGCCATGTTTATCGATTTTCTTTTTTGATAAACATTTATAGTTCTCGATCATTTCTGGTCATCTCACAAAATATCAATGCTCCATGCAGAAAGTATTTACTGCCTGTATTTAGAAAACGGAAGAGAAAATTCGTTCGCATATTTATAAAAGGCCGAAGAAGGCGGTTTTGAATATTGGCGACCATTTACCAATTGAAAGCACCTCGAGACGACATTGCTTTCTATACGAGTACACTTGAATAAAGAAAGAAACAAGAACCATCCTGTTTTGCACCATTCCACGGACACCATTTTATATTTTTATAATATAAATTTGTTATGCTCGAATTATTATCTTCTTCTCATGCTTATTATGTTTGTAAGCTTCGTTTTATTGGTTTTATATAAATGAAAATGAATTGAAGAAAGTGTTTTTATTTATTATTTTTTCAGTTTTGTTGGGACGTAATGTCCCACCAGAAAATTTTATTGGTGTCACCAAGGCAAATTCATTACCAGGTAAAGTCACTCGGTAATTTCCCCGTCAGCTGATTCAACGTGTTGTAACGTATTTTTACGCTAAACGCCAAAGTCTTTACTTTTGTGAAAATTGTATTAAAAGTGGTTGGGAATAATTGAATAATTGTAAAATGTTAATATTATAATAATAAAAAGACAAAATAAATGGCTTTTTGCAATAATTAATTTAAATTCTATTTATATTACACTAATTTGGCACGATCTTTTTAGGTTACGTTATACTTAACGAAGCACATGTTTACAGAAAATTTGACGTTCGACGAGCAAAGCGAATTGACGAATTTGCTTTGCGACAACCTTGATTTAAATATAATTCTCCGTTGTGAAAGAAAGGCTTAAATGACACACATTTTTGATGTTAGGAATACTTATTTATATAATATTTATGTATGAGTGTTCTACTATTTTACCTTCTTAAAATCAGCGAAAAATCTTTGTTGTCTTTCCACCCTCGTATTTCATTAAATTCAACAGTCAAATAACGTATATTTTGTACATTCGTATTGTTCGGATGCATTCATATCAAAAGTGATTTTCAAATATTTTTATATGGACTTTAATTTGGTTTTTAACGTCGTGAACATTTGTCCTCGTAGTGTGTATTGACTTAGTTTTCTATCGCTACCTGAACCCTAAGCCAGCAGATACACTACATATGTATGTATGTTTGTATATATAAGTTTGATTTCTGTATAGTTTTCTTTTTAAATTGTAAAAATATTGTATGATTCATATATTACTAACACGAAGTAATATGAGTAAATTCACCTGTTTCATTTTTATTTGCATAAATATTTTATCTTCCGTGTCGTGGTTTCAGTCGCTTTTCAGATAAATGATAAGAAATGCAAATAGTGGATGTCTCTTTCATTTGTCATTTTCAAATACGGTAGTTACATTCAAACAGAACATCTGTTGTTATACATCAAGTAATTATTAAATTATAATTTTAGATGAAATGTCAAGTCGACATTCTATTTTGCTACATCCTAGTTCCCTGCAATTACTGCGTAAAACGTTACCAAATTGGGCAATTGCATTCATTGTTTAGCACATGTTTTCCAACCCCATCAGTACTCAGGAGATGACCCCTACACATGGGATGCATTGTGCTGGAACTAGTGGAAAAGGATATTTAGAGAAATGGCAGGCGGTGAAGGTTTACTATCTTCCAACACGTTCTTTGTTTTTATAGCAGTGTTGAAGCGCATCTGATGTCAAGAAGACGTATTCAAGCTTCGTTTTAGTAGCTATTTTTAGTAATTACTAGCTTTAACCCGCGGCTTCGCACCCGTTATTATCTCTATCGGTTATACAATTTCGGAAAAGCATATCTTACCCCTATATCGCCCCCTGGTTCCATTTAAAAAATATATATGTATGTAGCATATGTGTCGTGGATAAAAGCTAGTACAATATTCTGAAGGGTTTTAAATGAAAAAAAAAATTAAGTTTAGCCAATTTTGAATTTTAAAATTTCGCTGCAGCGCCGTTAGATTGGCTATTTCTCCCACTGTGCGACTTGTTTTTTTTTAATTTCAGCATCATGGTCACAATGTTATTTATAATAATGAATAATTTTCAAAAAAACACATTCATCAACGCATTTCCATAAATTGGCTAATTAAAACTTTTGTTTTACTTGCTTTTTTCTATTCAAATTATTCAGGCATATTTTTCACAAGAAGTATTGGCTTTTCTATGTAAATTTTTAATTTCTTTCTTCTATTGCTTTTGTTGTTTAAAAATCCCATTTAATACTAAAAAAGACTTGTCAATTTTAAACAAGTTACATTTTTCTACCCCTTCAATAAAATAAAATTTTCAACATAAAATAAAAAAAAATAAATAAAATAAAAATACAAATATCACACACCATTAAACAAATAAAATTGTTTCAATTCATTTGGCATGTGGCATTTCTTAACAACAACCAGTCCTACAAAGCCATTCCAAATTTGCAACGTCACGTGGCCATCATCAGCATTTTCATGAATGTTATTTATTTCATTCCTTTTCAAATTCTTGAATCAATATTTTCATATATGAAGTCGTTTAAAGAAAAAAAGGGGGCAAAAAGCACCACAAATATTATTTTTACAATCAGCACATGTTGAAATTTTTTGTAGCATTTGAATTCCAAAATTGAATAGAATTCGCACCCGCACAAGTGTGAGGTTTTCTTTATCGATTCATTTAGTGAGTCGCTGGCTCCCTGTTTCTATTTGTTTGGAAAATTTTTAATGCGGAAGCATAAAAACTGAATAAAATTTGTAGTGATTAGAAGAAATTTGCTGACACTTAATGTTTTAATTAAAGAAATTTAACCGTATTTGTAACGTGGACAATTTGATATTTACAGAGTCAGTGATTCTATACCCTGCTGACAATTTAATCGTTGCGATTCAAACTCATAAAAGGTCAATCAATTTCGAAATTATGTACATACAATATATATATATAAACAAGAGTTTTCAAATTAGAACTCGAACTAGCAGCCGTTCGAAATCAGTGGCCATGGCTGAAATAGTATCAGTGTGTTCGAGCTCAGTTGCAGACTAAATCATAAAAACATCTTGTGTGCATTAGTGTGTCAGTTGTTGTCGGAAAGTTTCAGTGACTAAGGCATAGTCAGTGGTTAGTAAACATGACCGGTTTCAGCTGATAGACAAGCCACAATCACATCAAGGCGTCCTGCTTCGTCGGTATTGTGTAGCACCGGCGCAGTAAAAAAAATTCTACCAAAACGAAGCTTCGAAAAAATTTTAAAACGTCTCCTTGACATCGGAGGCGCTACAACACTGCTATAAAAAACAAAGAACGTGCAAAAGCAGAGTTGCAAGAAAGTGAAGCTTCACCATCTGTCATCTCTCGCACTATCCCTTTCCTCTAGTTCCAGCACAATGCATCCATCGCATGTCTCCTGAGTGGCACAAGATAAAAACAATCGGTTAAAATTATATATTTAATGTTTCGATCCAGAAGATAAGTTTTTCTCAGACTTTTCCGCAGAGTGTGTGGAAAACAATTTTAATTTTGTTATTTTGGATTTTTTACTTGTCTTTAACCATATTAAGAGCAATGCCAATGTTAAGTATACCAAACCATTACCAATTGGCACTTATTTTAGAACGAAGTTTGTGGGTTCATCAACCACCTTCAAGTATAAACGCAGAAATCTTTTTTTTTACACCATAATTTTTTATAACTTCGAATATATTAATTATATTGCGAAGTAGTATAGGATTAAAAGGAAAGCATTGCATTTGAAAATGTTTCTAAATTTATTTGTACAAATAATAACGACATTACAAACCTTGGCTAAGAAAATACAAAATTTTGACTTCTCAAACTTAAACTAATTTTTGGGTCCATTAATTATTCACAGATTCGCTTCAAATTTTTTAGATGCTGTCTTTTTTTTGTTCGGTGCTCATTCCTATCACGTGATGTTGCAAAAATGACTACTGTGTATTCACATACATATATATATATTGCTTCTTAAATTGTTTAATTTAGGCCGTCATTATTTTTTAATCCTTTAAAGTTTATTTCATATTGGGATTAATGAAGGCATTATTTGTACGTGTCACGATTTTGTTATTTGCAGTTTGGATTAAAATGTTTGCAGCAACTGTGACAGACACATGTGGCAGCCAGAAATAATGCAGAGAATTAACCTTCCACTTATAAGGATATAAAAAGGATTTTTAATGTTGCGTTGTCTTTAATTAAATTTTCTTATTTGATTATTTAGTAAGAAAAATAATACCATAATTGTGTTGGTTATATGTCTGACCCCACTTTTGTTTTAAGAAACGAATGTTAAAAAATTTTTCGTCATCAACATTACAAAGATTTATGCCCCTATTGCGGTTTACAACTCAACTTTTTTTTGGTATTACAAATTACAACTGATTCCAGTTGTAATTATATAACGTTGTCAACGTAAAAAGGGAATATTTGACATTTGATGGTAAAAAACTTGGTGTTATTGAGCACAAATGTAAAACAATTTATTTTATTTAAGCTTAATGAAAATTTGCTTCTTTTCAACAAATAAAAAAATCAATATATGTACAGTTGCCCAATAAAGTCTACATATTTAAGTTTTCTTTTTAGTTGAAAAGAATTATTTAAATTTAAGCTAAACAAATATTTTTATTTTCCAAATAAAACTTAAAAACAACAGAAATTCATTTATTTTTTGGCTTAAAATAAATGCCCCGCAATAGGGGCATTAAATTATTCCATATTCTCCCTGCTTAGCACTGAAATTTCCTAGATTTTCTTGGAAAAAAATCTCGATGGCTAAAAAATGAATTTTTAGTGACATATTAACACCCAATTCTAAATTAAAGTTCTATAGAAATTCATTTTATAACGTGAGAAAAAATGTCGCAGCATTCGGACTAGAATCATAAAATTTCGCTGTTTTATATACTAGTTGTTGACTTCAAGGCCACAACATATAATATAATAATTTTTATAATTTTTTTTTTTTTTTTTTTTGGAAAATTTCAATTACATGGAAAGATATTTTTTTCAAAGAACATTTTTTCCTATTTTTGTTCATGAGACAAAGTAAATATGTTTATCAAATTCTATAGAGCATTCCCTTTATTTAAACATCAATATTGCTTATCAACAACCATTTTATCTTAATATGAAATAAAAAAAATTTAAAATAAGGTTCCTTAAGAAATGTTAGGTATGTACTCGTACTGAGGAAACAAAGAATCAAGTATGCCATTTGAATTTGTTTTGCGCCTAGATTAATGCCAAAAAGAAAACAAATTCATATTCGTTGCACAGTGTTATTTATTACTTTAAAATAATAAAAAGAATTAGAACCGTTTAACGGTTTGAGTTTGGAAAATTGAGAGAAAAACACAGAAAATTTGCAAAAATGAAGGAAATATTCCAAAGATTACTTCATGCAAAGTTTATCTGCGGCTACGCCGTATGTTTCGTATACTTCTTCCAGCATTTCGGTTGCTATCTCGCCAATGTTATCTTTAAGTCTGGAATTGTGGCTAAATTATCCCAGTAGACGAGAGACTTCAAGTATCTCCACAGAAATAGTCTAGTGGGGTCAAATGGCATGATCTTGATTGGCGGGCAATGGGATGCTCCAAAACGTGATATTAATTGCTCATCAAACTTCCCTTCAATATGTTCATAAAATTCTCATTTTTGTTAAATTCGATGGTCGAAGTAGTCTGCACGTTGACTATAAGACGAAAAATTTTCCTGGATTCAACCCCGTTTCAGACTGTAAAAACATCTCGCATTTTTTCTGATGTGCATTTATGTGTCTTTGTGTCAGTTGTTGTCGCAAGGTTTCAGTGGCGAAGGCATAGTCACTGGTCAGTGAACAGTAACGGGTTCAGCTGTAACAAGTCTACTGGCACATCAGAACGCCCTCCTTCGTCAGTATTGTGTAGTACCGGCAAAGTGAAATAATTACTAAAAATGGCTACTAAAAACGAAGCTTCAAAATTTAATACGTCTCCTTGACATCAGAGGCGCTACAACATTGTAGGTAAGTACTCTCGCTAACGAATAACAACTTCTGAATGTCATTACAAATAAGTTGTTGCAGTTTGTTTGACATGTCTACTCGAGAAACAATAAGAAAAAGCAATGTGGTTTTTGCCACATTTGTAGTTGTAATAATATTGACCTTTGTACCTTGGTTTATGTAATTGAAAGCGTGCAAAAATAAATAATTAATGTTTTTAAGTTAATCATATAAAATTACAAATCCTTTTGAACCAACTTAAAGAAGGAAGGAGAGTCCCAATTTGATAGTATTTCTTTTAATGTGTGTTATTTTACAACCTTTTACGGATTTTTGTCTCATAGGAAATCTCGTGCCTCCCGTATATTGTAATGAGACACTAAAAAGTGTAAAATAAAATTTTTTAAATAGAAATTTAGCAAACTTTAACAGTTAAGTTGATTTTATATTTTTTAAGTGTACGCTTTATTCTTCTCGTTTAAATTGATGTATAATGGCTCTATAGCGGAAGTGCAAATGTTTGAGAATGGGTACTAAATGTAACACAGTTTCATTCCATTTCGATTTTTTTGATGTGTAAATATCTATACGCTAGGGGGTAAAAATCAATCAAAAAAATGCAATCAGAAATTTTGAGTAAGATTGTAATAACGCGTTGTGAGCTGTGAGTGTATTAGTGTAATCATACGGACAACAAGAAGTACAGAGAAACTTAACAGCTGCATAGAAATACACTAACACCATCTAGTGCGCAATAGTAGTAATAGTAGCTACTAATTTTCACTAATTGTAGTACATTATGTTATCGTAGGCAAATAAAAACAAATAAATAAAAAGAAGACAAAAACATTTAATTTTAATAACTTTTAAAAAGATTTCATTACCAGATGTTTACACATCTCCCCTGTGATCGGACTCACATTTTTTTATTTATATATAATCAACATCGTGCCTTCTGATTGGACCATCTATTACACAGAATTTACATAAAAATCGACATGTCCCGATGTTTCATGCCGATTTGGTTACGGAAATATCGGTATTAAAGTTTTTTCTGCTTTTAGAAACAGTAGAAATTTTTTGTACAATAAAACTACTTCTGTATCAAGTGCTAAGCAAGTCACTATATAACTGCTTCCAAGTAATGCAGACGGTATGTTTAGTAATTGTAACACATTTCCTAGTTTTTGCTGCGTATTTAGTTACTCTTATTTCACTAAATATCTGATCGTACTTCTGGGCAAACTCTGGTCTTTAATTTTGTTGTTGTTTTACTTACATTTGGGAAGGCAAATAAACATAATAATTCGTTACAGACAGAAATACATACTCGTTCTGCAACATTGTTAAAAAGTACAATTTTAGAAATAAAAAATGTTACTTAACGCAAAAATTTTAAAATAAGGCAACCAACCAATGGCCCCCTACGGAAAATTCTTAGAAATTTTCTTATTTTGTAAAACGGCCCGAACGTATAATTCATTAATTGTTTGTTAAATCAAACGAACCGCATAGAATGTAACAAACGAGTGGGATGATGTTTTATATTTGTATTTTAAAATTTTATATTTCAGGCTAAACGGTAGTTTTTCAAAAAAAAACAAAAATAACAGTTTTAAAGCGCATGGATAAATTACAGACGCATGTGCCTTTTTAATTAGTGTAAGGATCAATTTATATCTGTAGCATGAAGTTTTCTTTCATAAATACAACATGGCATTGTTATCACGGTCAATAAGAAAATATTGGGATAAGAAACTACCAGAAATATGTATGTATGTATTTACATACATATGTACATTGAATGTATTGACTTTCTCTTTAGTATCTCAAGAGTCATACTTGTGTTTGAAATAAAGTATGTATTGAAAATAAAACACATATGCACTTTAGGATGTTCTCCCTGGTATAAACATACATACATACGACAATGTACATATTTGCTACACCCATATGTATTTTGTTTATTTTGGTGCAAGTATGACTGCAACAACAATTTCACTAATTCAGTATGAAGAATCATTTAGAAAAGATTCGAATAGCTCATTACAACCACACATGGTATGATTTTATTTATTATTGTATTTGAACAATATTGAATTATTAGTCTGGAGTTAAGAATATATGTATATAATATATACTTAACGTTCGGATCTAAACTAAGAAGGTCAAAATGTATTTGAAAACGAGACCCACTTCTTCATTAGAAGAAAAAAAAAATAAATAAATAAACCTAAAAAGAACATTTTCACATTAAAGTGTTAAAGCATATGCAGCAAATTCAAAAAATTTACGCTTCAGATTTCTACATTCCTTGAAAAAAACAAAAAACAATTTTCAATTTGGGAATCAATATGTGGAATTTTTAACACCAAATCACATTCTAAAAGAAGAAATACAATATAAATTTCTTTAATTTGAAATGTAAATTATTTCCACTTGAAAATTTATTTGGTTTTGTGAACGTTAAACACTCTGCATATCAAATTCCTACAATTCATACAGTGCGGCACAATTAAGGGTGCGAATAAAATATGTAATATAAAATTTTTACATTAACTACTTTTGTTAAAGTTTGTATCTTCCTTTTCTTGTTAAAATAACAATACTTTAAAAATTATTTCTTGTAGATAGATTCCGAAAGGAGTACAATTATGCAGATATACTTGTATCGGGTTATCCATTTAGTAGTTTCGAAATCGTCTGTCTGGCAAGGCTGCCAGCTGTAAATATCTGTCATCCGCAATGTCATTTATTGAGTGGGAGGTTTGCCATTTAAGAAACTTTCAGACAATAATACAAGTCTTACGATTTTCATGAAAATTTTGAGAAACAGATTTTGAGATTAAATTTTGTGCGGCTGTCTAAAAAATCTAAAGTAATATCACATTTTGCTTTTACACTATCACTCTTCAAATAAAATGAAAAGTATAAGTAGAAAGTAAAAACCAGGTTTAGAAGTCAATGATTTTTTTTAATTTTGTTATTTTCTTTATGTGCTTTTGTAATATTATAACCCTGATAAAATAAAAAATCTTCTCGTTTAGAAAGATTTCTAAAAATGGTGTTATGGGATGTTAAATGTATTACCGTATTATTTGTCTTTTTCATAACACATTGCATTCACACTATCCCACTTTCATTTCTGACATGTCTTAATACAAAGTATAATAGTGTGAAGCGCCCTTTACGGATATGGATCGTTTGGCAACCGAAAACCGAGTAAAAATAGTTAAAACTTACTGTACAAATGTGGTGGTTGAAACGTGTCCACTTTTTGAGCATTACGGTGTGATTATGGTCGTCATAATCGACTGAAAGTGTTACATATGTGGTCAGGACTGTGCATCAACGTAATGTGCGCATTGCCGAAAATGTCGCTTCTGTTAGTGAAAGTATGGCGGAACCTTTTCTCGACGATTTTTTTTTTGTTGTCGACTTTTGTTGACCTGCAATTTAAGATTATGAACTGGGCAACATGTTATCTAAACAAGACCACGAACCACACAACACGACTGAAGAATAATCGCAAGGTCTAAGCATTGTAATGAAATAAAAGTTGCATCGAAATCATAACTTTATGTGTGTTTTATATAACTTTACTTTTAAAACCGAAAAATGAATAACCCAGTATATTAAACAGCTGCGCAAACTTAAGAAAAATGCTTTACACAGCATATGCAATAAATAGATTTTGCAATGGCTGTTCATCTACATCTTTCATATTTTGAAACAAATACATTAATTCCTCAATTTACAGCATTTTTATTTAATTTATATCGGTTTAGGCCTTGCAATTGTTTTCAACTTCTCAATTCAATTAACTTCGTCTTGGTTGTTATATTCAGTTGGTATTCAGTTTATGAATGAAAGCATTATTGCTACATTCAAGAAAGAGTTATAATAACCTTATTGATGTTAAAAATTAAGATGTACTAGTTAGACAATTTTAGAGGCCTGAGTGTACAATCGGCTTACACATGGCGTTTTTCTGATATTAAAGGGCCGGCAAAGATAACATTTTAAACTTAGAAGGCGACCTATTGCAGTGTCAACTAGAGCTGCAAAACAATCAATAGTACGTGGCTGTCGATAGTTTTGCAACTATGTCCAATCTATCACGCGTGCACTGTGTAAGCGGCTATTTTATTGTTATTTTATTTTATTGTTCCAAATACGGAACAAAATAAAATGTGACCTGTTTCAAAGTTTGCATCCAAAAATAAATAAAGAAAATGAAATATAATGGACTTCAATATAAACAAGTAAATAAAAAAGAAAGACAGTTTAGTTATAGATACACTTATTGCGGTAATTAAATATCAAACTTTTTTAATTTGAATGACTTTTAGGGCATTTTTGGCGTTTTTTTCTCACTGAACTTGTTGAGACTATTTTCATCCATTCCATACATATCTATGTATATAGCTTCTGAATTTTCCATAGTTCTGACAATTTGTTGCTTTAATTATGTCACTCAGTGTATAACAAATTTTCTAGGTACCAAAAAAACTAAACTTGAAATGCTAATCAATTAAGTAGTTGGTTATTGGTCTTCAGATTTATTGTTTGAACATTCTTCTTATTTATAAACTCAATAAAGGAAAAAAACTACATATGTGAATCTAACGCTGGTAAATATTTGTTAATTTTATTCTAACGCATGATTTTATTTGTCAAATTCAGTGAAATGTGAATATAGTATGTGATTTTTAACGTCGAAGGAATCTGTTTAGTTCTTACCGTGACAAATACGAAGTTGTTACTTCTTCTACTTATAAATCATTTAATGTTTCAAATTCTTTAAATACAAACGGCCTAATTAATAAAATAATATTCTCATTTTTGTATGGTCATTTGGTTTGGAAGCCAGATTTCAGACAATTTTTTAACTTCCTGCTATAGGAAGTTGACGATGGTTGAGTTAATTAGCACGTTGACTACAAAACCAAAAGACCTGTGTTCGACGCCAGTTTGAAACTGAGTCATAAAACCACTTCGCATTTTTCTAATGCGCATTAGTGTGACTTTGTGTCAGTTGTTCTCGGACTGTTGCAGTGGCTAATTACTAGTCAGTCAAAAGCAATATTGTAAAAAGAATGAAGGCTTCTTCTATTTACATTTTCATCACCTGCAATCTCTATTACTATTCCTTTCCTAGAAGTTAACACCTGGTAGTAGGCTATCATTGCCTGAGTGTTACTTCTCTTTAAAAAAAAGAAGAAAAAAAATTATACACTGATCGAAATTTTCGAAAATCAAGTTTTCGTTTCGACTTAAGAATCAGAACGAAATGTGCCGCATACGCAATATATTGACTTCAATTAAGGCCCAGCCATATACGAGTAGAATTCGTCCTACGTCATGCTTCGACTTTTTCAACATGTTTTCTGACATGTTTCTCTGCACAGCGTTACCAGAACTTCTTTAATTGAAAATGTTATTTTTAAGAAAAGAAAGTAATAACAATACATGTCTGTGAACTTTTGACAGAAGATCAGAAGTCGCGATAAGAAAATTTCTTAGTATTTTAATCGTAAAGGAAACTGTACAAGACGCTTTGTTGACAAAAATCAGCGTCGTTTTAAGAATTTTAGTTTTAGAGATATCAAACAAAAAGTAATCAACTTATCTTGACTTCTGTGCGAGTTAATTTGTAGGATTGATTTCGGTCGCGATTTTTGTAGAAAGTAAAAGTGTTTGAATTCCTTATAACTTTTTTTTATTATTTTTTGTTTTTTTTTCCAGTATTTTGTAAAGAATACTTGGGGAATTTAAAATGGAACAGTGCACAATTGAACAACGTACCTAAATCGTTGAACTTTATTTCAGAAGAAAATCGTGATTTTATACATAATTTAATTATGAGCTGATTTCAAATCGAATGGGTTCGTTTATAGCAAAAAGGGGTACGGAAAATCGAATAGTAGTTCAACAACGAGAATTACACCTACTTAAGTGGACCGTTTGGTACGGTGTTTCGTCAGAAAGGATAATTGCCTCATATATTTCTGTTGCCGTTTCCATCACAT
The DNA here is from genome assembly GCA_963924685.1 of Dexiosoma caninum. Classification (NCBI taxonomy): domain Eukaryota; kingdom Metazoa; phylum Arthropoda; class Insecta; order Diptera; family Tachinidae; genus Dexiosoma; species Dexiosoma caninum. Next base: position 61,585,946 of record OZ004729.1, read on the forward strand.
GGGACAATGATGGAAAATTTTTCAAGGACAGCCGTGGAAAACCATCCGCAAGTATGGTTCCAATAGGATGGAGCCACAGTTCACACTGCGAGGAACGCAATAGCTCGTTGAACTCAAACATCTTCGGTAATTTTTGGCCACGCTGTAAATTTACATACACTTGTCCAATTATACTCCGTAGATTAATGTTACGTAGTGTAATGCAACGCCTTTAATTTCCTTTCAAATCCGACTTTTAGGTGTGAAATCTCCGACAGTCAAAGGCATGCTGAGCATTTTCCACAAGTCACCACTACAATTCGAATAATACGGAACATTGTCATGTACAAGTTGAACCTGAAGCAACCACTACCAGACAGAAACTCTGTGATATAATATTTCAGGTCACCATCCATCTTTGTGAACTATGTTAGGTTATCCAGCTTTATGTCCATCTTGCTTATACATGGAGATGTATTTGGAGATGTGAATATTTTGTTTTATTTTGGTTACTTTTTTTAACCTACATGTGTACATTTGTCTATATTTTACTTCTTAAACCCGTATGACGATACATTTATTTTTCATTAATTAATATAAAGTTGATAGAAAGAGACAGCAAAGCCAGAAAGAAACAAATAAAATATAATATTTAAATTTTTAAGTGTTGCTTCCTTATTTTCATTTAAAAATAAAAAGCTGAAGAAAAATATACGGTCACAAACTAAGCTCAAAATCGCAGACATTGTATTGTATTAATCGCTAAGTTGTCAACATATAAAAGATTTTAAGTTCGAAACGTTAATTTTAAGTTGAAACTTTTTAAATTTTTTTTTGACAGTTACTCATTTATAATCGATAACACTAGTTGATGATGTGACCTTTTTGCATTTATCTTAATATGGTTGTACTCTTTGCACCTGATTAATTTTACATTACAATATATTTGTGCTCTTCTCAAAAATTTGAACAATGCAGAAAAAATGTAATGTCATAAAGGCTTTACTGCATGTTTAACGAAGCCGAGTGAAAATAATCGTCCGGCGATTTGTACTGAAAACAAAAACAATTTGAATGTTTTTTATATTAAAAGATATTCAATATATGAATAGAAATATTGCAGAAAAAAAAAAAGAAACAAAATATAATTTTAGAATATTGTTGCTTGTAGATCAGCTGGACTCAACAAGTGTAAAATATACTGCTTAAGTCTTCTTATGCTCTTAACTGCGATTCTTTAACACTTAAGAAATGGAATTTAAACATGCTTAAGCATGGCTGTTGGATATTCATAACATCTCCTCTACTCGCTACCACTTGAAAAGCAAAGAACTGAAATAAAGAAGAAAAAAACCATGCTCGTACTTTGAAACCTTATGACGAAAGACAAACAGTTTTTTTTGTTGTTGACTAAAGTCTGCTAAGAGCTCAGTTACACTTTTCATTTATTTTGTTTCTTTCGCTGAAATGGTCTCAAAAATCTCAAAAATACCTACAATAAATTTAAAATGATAACACGAAATAAAATATCACATATCCCCAGTTGACAAAATATTTAAGGCCTCCTCAATACTCAAATTAACAACAAATCGTTGACTTTTATCGGCTGTTGGGATAAGTGTTTGCTTTGCACAGTGTTAAGAAACATGTAACAGAGCAGAGAACAGAAGACTTATCATACGGCTATACTTCAATCACATTTCTCGAATTCACAAAAATGTGTAACCAGTATCTTGTATTAAATACACTTTTTGTTTATGGGTTTGTGAACACATTGTGTATATTGTATCAATGTATTTTGTATTTTAAGTGTCAAAAACCAAATAGGTAATTACAGGGCTTTGGACAGACTAGGTTTGAGCGATGTGGGTCTAAACTTGGTCTCGTTGTGTCGCCCAATAAACAACTCGTAGCACTAAGCTAGAGAGGGCCGATTAATGGCAGAAGATGTGTTACACCGTTACACGTTAATGCTTCGTCAGCACCATGGTGAAAAAGCGCAGCGGTCCTCGAATCATCTCTATCAAGATAGAAGACTTGTTTTTTTTTTATTTTTTTTTTTATCTTGGACCAGTGCTCAGGGGCTATCCCCTACATATGCAATGCATTGCACTGGAACTAGAGAGAAGGATAGGGAAGAAACAGACAGGTGGTGAAAGTGGTAGAAAGATAGAGCTTAATTCTTGCGCAACTTTGCAGTTGCGTGTAAATTATAAAGCAAAGTTGCGGCGTCTCTGATGTGTTTTTTTTTACGCATTATTTTTAAGCTAATTGAGCCATTTTATTTATTATTTTACTTCGCCGACGTTTTATTGCTCAAATACCGACGAAGGAGAGTGCTGTAGCACATAAAACTCAGAAAAAACTTTTTTCTGATTTGACCCGGCTGGGATTCGAACCTGGGTCTGTCTGGTTGCAGAGCCAACACGCTGACTACTCGCCATCAGCCAGAAGACTTGTTGGAACCAAATGTCGTTGATATTCATCTGATTAATTATTGAAAACAAAAATTTTTAAAATTAATTCTGTTTTTACGCGATAGATACGTTCATCGAAAATCCGGTTATATTTAATTCATATTCTAATAATTTAGATATAAGTATCTTTTGTTTCTAACTATAAGATATGTTGTACAATATACATATTTACTTAATAACTTATATTACATTCATTATTAACTTAATGATTTAGTATGGTATTCTCTAAGGATATTATTGTATCCATAGATTTTCTTTTTTTTTATCTTCGATCAGCACTCAGGAGATGAGCCCTAGAAATGCTGTGCATTGTGATGGAACTAGAGGAGGGGTATAGTAGGAGCAATGAGTGGAGGTGAAGCTTCACTATCTTACAACACTGCTTTTTGCACGTTATTTGTGTTTATAGCAGTGTTGTAGCGTCTCTGATGTCAAGGAGACGTATTAAATTTTGAAACTTCGTTTTTAGTAGTAATTTAATTAATTATATATGTATATATATATTTTTTTTGTACAATAAAGAGAGGAAAATTTTTAACCCACGAGAGACCGCTAGGGGTGTTTTCATCGTTTTCACCTACGAGTATAATATGGAACTCATGTCATTCGGGTATTTTTCCATATTAATAAGTCTATTCAGTGGTCAGAGGAGTATTGAATTATTCGATTACTCGGTGATTTTTCTAGGTAAATTAAAATGCATTTGTTTTCTCACCAGTGCTCAGGAGATATCTCCTACGTAATCTATCTGAAAATAAACGGGAGCTGAGAGAATCACACTTGCAAAAAAAGGTGCTCTAATGTGTACATACATACATATGTATGGATACGTGTTCTACTCAACTGGTGTTGGAAATTAATTGGTATTTTTTCCTTTATTCTAATAAAACATAATTTTCACATTATTGTGATAAATTAACTATGAACTTAAACATTACTAAATATTCTATCATTCTTTTGATTATTATTATTTTTTGTTTTGTTTTGTTAGTTAAATTTGTAGAAGCTGTGATAAACATAATAAACGTGCCGAAATTGGCATTCTTATGCGAAAAACATTTTTTAGGAATCAACTTAAATATTTTACATATTTTTTTTAATTTAACAACACTGTGCGTTGTTGCTGTGATCCATTTTACATCTAAATGATAATGAGAAACGTATGCCGGATGCAAAAATTATTCATTTTTACACGTTATTTATTTGTTGCAGTACATTTAATGTTGTTCTGCTTTTTGTTGCTTTTACAATTTTGCGGCAGCTACTGTTTTTGTTGCTGTCAGTTTATTTTATTTTTTATATGATATTCTCAAATTACATGATCGACTTACTGAATATACTATGTATGTGTGCACGGCTGCCAGATATCACAATTTATCGTCACTTTAACGATTTTTATTAACGATTTTTTTCCTAAATAATGACTATCCTTTCTTTGCAAATTTTATGCAAGAAGAACCAAAGAATGTTAACATTTTGCAAACTATACAACTACATACATACATATATCTATTATGTAAGTATAATTTGAGCTCCTGCTTCTTTCTCGTTTACTCTCTCTCTATGTTAAAAAAAATTGATGGGGAACAAACATATGCTATATTTTATACAAACACTTTTTAATTTATTTCATTGTCTTTCTTTTTCTTTTTTTTTATTATCCAGTTGTGAACTTTTTGTGTTATAACTTCGATAAGAAAAAGCTTAGTTAAGTTCAGATAGAGATATTCAGCAACTGAGTAACTGAGCTACTAAACTAGTGAACTAAAAGAGCGATATAGTTCAATTAACTGAGCGGAGCAAAAAAGAGCGCACACTTCAAAGAGCTGATGGATAAATCAAAGAGATGAATTAGAAAGTAAATCTTTTACGGCATCGTAATGCTGATGTTATGCATTTTTAACTTTAATATGGAAATAGAAAGTGAATGTATGTGTTAGTTTAATTTAATCGCACTCGGTTGTTTGGCATAATAACGAGAAATGATTCTAGAGTCAAAATATAACCTACTTAGCAAAACTATATTGTTTTTTGCGAATTTTAATTTTTTGACATTAGGCTGGTACATTATGGTGGTAGAAACCGAGATGTGATGGTTAAATATGAGAACGGGATACTGAAAGCCAATGATCCTTGATGCACAATATTGGGCTTCTCGAGATCCAACTGCAAATGCCAAAGATATAAAGAAAAGTTAAAAAAGGCGAGCCCTACTCAAAAAAAAATTTTTTTTTTCAATAAATATTATATAAAAAGTATAAACATATTAAAAATTATACATTTTCTGTTGTTAGATTTTTTTTTATATTTAATCAGGATTTTTGACAATTTTTTCTGGCAACTCTGCGGGTGTATGCGTGCTTGAATTAGGGTTTCGATCGATGAAACGATTAATTTCTACACTATTAAATAACGATTAAATCCATTAATTTATGTTGATTACGCGATTGAATACAATTTTGAATATTATAAGACTATTAAAGCTTCAATACATAGAGGAGTATGCTTATCAATATCTTTTAGATGGAAGTGGCATTGGCGCATATTCAAAAAAAAAAATCTCACTAAATGTTAAATTTTTTAAGTACCTATTTAAGTTATTCACAGTTGGTTACTTTGATCTGAAAACAACAGTTTATAAAACGCATCCAAGCTTATTACCAATAGACGACGCTATTACAAGTATTTAATATTATTTACATCCTGCTATTTTATAATGTTTCCAGAGCTTCGACCCGCAATTTAATTTGTTCCGGTTTTCGGTTTCGTTCTTAAACTTTCATCGTTTCGGGTTACGTTTCGGTTTTCAATTTTTTTCGTGCGAAACCGGGTTTCTTTATACAAGAACTCCCAAAAAATGATCTTATTTGTATATTTCGTTGTTCTCAAGTATTTTTTGGGATTTCCTGTATAAACATATAGATTTTTTCAAGAATTTGGTTAAAGGTCTACTGACGATTTTGATGTTACCACCAAATGAAATGTACACATACACCAGCTAAACCATATAAAATGATAATTTTTTTTAATTTTTTCTCTTGTTTAAGGAACGAAAAATAAAAATCGAAATGAAAGTTCATTCCGGTTAATGTTACGGTTTTTTGTATTTAAAATATTTGGGTTCGGTTATGGTTACGGTTTGGTTATAGATTACGGTTTTCGGTTCGAAGCTCTGAATGTTTCAAATCAGTATTTCGATATTATATACTTCTGAAAGGAAAACCAGTTTGCATGGATTTGTTATAATTTGAAATTGCTATTTTCTCCACACAAATTTTAGCACATTTATGCACATATTTTCTATATTTATAGATATTTATTATAGTAAAAATGATGGATGTGTGATCGTTAAATACTTTGTTTTTCAATTTAAACTTTCCAATATTAACCACAAATGCAGAGACAAACACGAATACTTTGTTGTGGTTAAATCGTGTTATTATACATTGTTCCATACATACATATGTATTTTTTGTAATACCAAAGGAAAATAAATATAATTATTGAGTGCTGTTTCTTACGAAATTTCTTTTAACTGCGATTTGTGAAAAACTTTATAATTGTTTGGGTATTGTAATGCGGCCTATAAACAGAGAGTTTAACCTAATGGGAAATTGTTCGCTAAATGGAATTACAAACTAATTTGGATAATTACTGGATCTACTGATCTGTGCTCTTTGGAAAAAATGCTAGATTTTTGTTTAATATACTCGCTAGTATATCACTCATAAATTTGATACATATATGCATGTATATAGATGCAGTGAAACCTCTCATAACCCGACACTCACTGTCGCATTATTTTTGTCCGGTTATGAGAGGTGTCCGCTACACATTTATTACTTTAAATATTTTCTTTATGTTATAATGCTTGGCTACTGATTAGTGGGTGAAAAAATTTATTCATAATATATTGCTTTAACTTAGATCGGTTGATAAAATATTTTCTTCTGTGCCATTTGTTGACTCTCAAGGTAACAACACGAGCTAAGCAAACAATTTCTTCAAATAAACAGCAAGTTCTACAAGCAATACCCAACAAATTAGTATGTACATTCGTGTTAGCACGAGAATCACAATTTTCAATGGCATAACACAAATATGAATCAGAGTTGAAAAATTAAGAAATACTAATAGCGATGGGGAGTTTCAATAAAGGCGAATTAATTAAAATTAACGCTTCTGTCCGCTTATGAGAGGCTTTTGGCGATGGCACATGGATGATAGTCTGAACGTTGACTACTAAACCAAAAACAGACCTGTTTCAATCCCAGTTTCAGATTAAAATTTTAAAATAAAAATAAACATCTGGCATGTTTCTGATGTGCATCTTTGATGTGTGTCTTTGTTTGTCAGTTGTTGTCGGAAGGTTTCAGTGGCGAAGACATAGTCAGTGGTCACTGAACAATACCGGCTTCAGCTGATAGCAATCCACAGTCACAACAGAACGCCCTGCTTCGTCGGTATTGTGTAGCACCGGCGAAGTAAATTAATAATAAAATTGGCTCCTAACCGAGCTTCAGCACTGCTACGAGTATAAACAAAACAGAGAACGTACGAGAGCAGAGCTGTAAAATAATTAATTAAGCTTCACCTCCTGTCGTTTCTTCTACTATCCCTTTCCTCTAGTTCCAGCACAATGCACCGCATGTGTAGGGGTCATCTCCTGAGTGCTGGTCCAAGATAAAAAATAATAAATAAAATTGTGTAGCATAATAGTTTGCTTCTGCAGTAAAAAAAACAATGTTTTCCCACCAATAATTAATAAAAAAAATAGAACATTTTACAACAGTTTATATGCAATCAGTCTTATTAAATTGCATTCTATCCGGATTATAGAATACCAATGCAATGAACGGATAAGGGACTTATAACTTGGTTATTTTTAAATAGTAAAAGTTAAAAATTTTTTATACACATGCAAAATGATGTAATGAATCGTAAGGATTTCAAAAACCAATTTTGATACGTTCTTTTGCATTTTAGATAACGATGTGTACGTATACTATTGTTGTATTTTTTATATTTGGGTCATTTATATTAAACTTCATTCATTTATTTTCAAACAGTCGTCAGATTAATAATTCTCTTCTAACTATTAGTTGTTGTTGTGGGAAGCAAAGATAAACCAAAATAAAATAAATTTACATACGTAGCGCAAAATAAATTAAATGCCAATGCTCCAGTTCACTAAGAATTAATTTTTAAATGTTTAATATCTTTATTAAATTCTATCTAAGAAATGTGTTCTTCGTATGCTTTCCTAACGAGCGTAATGCCGATGAAACAATTTTAAAATTACATTTCACACTACCAACTATGAAAAATAAAATTGTGTCTAGCGGTGGCCAATTTTATCGACATTTACGATTTGAAAATTGAAAATTTATTTTTGGTTCAACGCATAATGAAAAAACAATTTATGAAAAAAAAACTCCTCGCACCCCCTTCAAAAAAAACTCAAACTCCAACTGCACTGCAACTGCAAACAAATATTTATTTATGACTGCATGATGCCATATTGAAAAGATAAAATTTCAAAACCACATGGTATTTCAAAATTTCAAACAGCCGTCAGTGATGATGATGATGATAACTACCACCAGCGTATTTATAGACGATTGAAAAAGTATCATAAATTTAAAAATCGATAAAATTATTCAAGTAAATGATGTTGCACTGATGCAGAAAAAAATATTTCAATTACATTAATTGCATCATCAGCAGACATCAGCAACAAATATTATCTGTCTGACGATATTACTGATGATCATTATTGCCCGGTTCGATTACGAATGGCGCAGAATGCTCACAAAACACATACCATACGTAAGTGTAAGGCCCAAATTCACTGTCATTAGTTAACTATTAGTAAACTAAAATGATAACTACTCTTGAACTAATACTTCATATTCACAATGTATTGTTTAACTAACATTCTCAGTATAACCAAAGAATGGTAACCCTAACAATCATTTAATTTTCAATATTGGTAGCACTGTTATAGCATATGGTTTTTGTTTACATTTGTTGTATTATTTCTTAAAAATGGGTAAAACAAGCGCGCTCATTGAACTTTACCGCGCAAGATAGTGAATTGCTGCTGAAATTGGTTCGGGAAAACCAAAATATTCTCGAAAATAAAAAACTGATAGTATTATATACATATATTATATTATGGTAAATGATATCAAAACAAAAATACAGGGCGGGCCAAAAGTAATCACCCGGGGCATAAGTAATTACCCGATGTTCTATTGCTTTAAATTTTTTTTAAGACAAATTTTGCCACTGCTTATTATATGGGCTAAGTGACCGCCGCCAGAGTTGATGACCATACTTGCAGAGCCAAAGGTTTTTATTAAATAAAATTACAGCAAAAAGACATCGAGTGAATACTTATGCCCCGGGTGATTACATTTGGCCCACCGTGTACTAATAATAATTTGCTAATCAGCTGTTGTCTAACTCTTAGTTAACCAATGACATTTGGTGGTTTAACTAATAGTAAACAAAAAGCTGTGAATCAAATAGTATTGGTTAAACTAATGACAGTGAATTTGGGCATAAGAGTTTTGTTTTTATTTTCATATAGTACAGAAATGAGTGATAATAATGTTCTGATCTGATTTCATTTAATTTATATTTTATGATCTTTAAAACACAATTTTTTCCGAATTCTTATAATGAGAAAAGCCAAAAAAAAACAAATACTTTAAGTAAAGTTCATAAATATATTTTAACAATCTATTTTTTCAAGCTTTAAGGTTTTTTATATTTTTATTTATTCTCGATATTTCGTTAACCTTCGGTTAATATCTTCAGGAAGTTTTTTATTTTAAATTTTTTTCTTTTTTGAAGTTTATATATATAAAAACTTTTCTAACATAAAATAAAAATAGATTGTTAAAATAATAAAAAAGGTTAAAAAAAAAAAGTATTAAGAAAAAGTTCATAAATATATTTATATAATATAATATAATATAAGGCCTACAAAGTAAATAACAGAAATTTTTAGTTTTTAAAATTTTTGTTTATTTTTTAATAGATATGCGCTGTTAAAATCATTTTTTTTAGTATAAAAAAATTCCAATAGTTACCTGTGTCGCAACAATTTTTAACTAAAGCAGTATTCACATTTTATGTACTTTTCATAAGGAATGTCATGTTTTATACTCGTACACAAGTAATTTTGTATGTACGTTTTGTTTTTTTAAATAATATGCATAAATATATATATTTTAATACATATATATTTGCCAAAGCGCAACGCAATTCTGTTGTAAAACAGCTAATGTCAGATGTTTTGGCACTTGAAAATAGAACACGCTCTAAATCAAAAGTGTCGTATGTACTGAGAAATATCACTTGCTTTTGTTTAAAGGCGTTCAGACTATATGTACAAATTTACCATATTAAAAATTGACATTCTCTAAGACAAATCCATATAATGTGAAGCTTAAGTGAGACTGAGATCATTTTGAAGCGTATTTTCAATTAAAATCAGAGTGAAACTGATTCTAGACGAGGAAAATTTACTTTCCAAAGTCTTTAAAAATTTCTTTGAAACTGTTTCATTCTAGAGTTTTATACAAATACTTTGCAAAGTTTACTTTCCTCTAGAAGCGGACTAAGTGTAAAACGTATGTAATAAGAATTAAATTTCCTTCACTTGACAAACATACAAGCTGAACCTTGGAAGTGCTATCATGAATGTTGATAATTTTGCCATTTTCCGGTTTTTCATCTTTTTCTAGTTACAGAATCGTCTCCTTAGCCTTAGCAAATTTTTTGAGCAGCCTGCGAAGCATTAGTAACTTTTTTTTTTTTACAAAATATGACGATAATGTTCCGAACTTTCACTAATTTTTAACATTTTCACAGAATAATGCGATTTTAATAATTTGGGCTAACAAAGTGAAGCTTTCAAACAAGCTATAGTGTTGCCATCTACCGACAATTTGTAGCCGTTTTTTTTTTTACTTTACTAAATGAAGATTTATATTTTATGACAAAGTTTTTTTTAAATGAAAATAATTTAAAAGAATATTTTTGGTCAAAAATATTTTCTGGCATCGAAATTGGAAGCTTTGCTTTCTTGACAATGACGTCAAAGCCATGGCAGAAATGGTAGAAAACATAATATTGCTTGGTATGAAGACGTTCATATCCTCGAAGCATATTTCGATTCAGCCTACAACAAAGTAATTTTTTAATCAGACTTGCAGTCAGATCCAGAGAGGAAACATTTAGTATCTGGAGGAATAACAAAAACGCAGATACTGATTTGATGCGCAAAAAGGCGAGATCTTCACGTGCCAAAGTGTTAAGACGCGAAAAAGCTTTGTACGAGTAGCGTTTTCGCGCTACTGCCTCACGGGGTAGTAAAAGCTTTTGGTTATTCGTTAAAAGAGTAAAAGAAAATAGTAGTTCTTCTATTCAGCCTCTTTTAAAAGAATATCAAATATCCACTGACCCGCTTGATAAAGCTAACCTACTGGCTGGAATGTTTGCAAGTAATTCTCACTTGCCGGAAAGCAACTAACCACTTCCCGCTCTCGAGAGTGTATCCGTAACTATGCCAAAGATATACAAGGTGGGCCAAAAGAAATCACCCTATTGGAAGATGCTCTTATTTTTACAAATGGCGGCCAATGTCAAATCTGTTTTGACATTTGTGAACTAGACAGATGTAGAATACAAGTGAACAAGCCATGGAGCGATACACTCCCCAAGAACACGGAATAATCGTGTCTATTTTTTTACGTAACAATTCGTCTGTGGTGTTGGCGCAGCGCGAATTCCTTCGTCGATTCGCCGGTCGTCCGACACCGACTGCGCAACCACTGCGTCGCTTGGCCACCAACCGTGAAGAGTATGGGACCACACGAGACGCTGCCAAGAGTGGCCGTCCACGGAGCGCCCGTTCTGCCGAGAATATCGCCGCTGTTGCCGAGGATGTCGAGCTGTCGCCAGAAACATCGACCAGCCATTACACCCGCTCAAAGTGACTGCATGGTGTGCTGTTCACGCTGGAATAGTCATCGGGCCATTTTTTTTCGATGATGCACTGGTCAAACGACAACAGTGGACGGTACACATGGCCCTATAATGTTAACCGAGTTTTTTCTGCCGCAATTGAACGAATTAGGACTGGAGGACTGTGGTTCCAACAGGACGGAGCAACGGCACACAATGCGGGAGCCACAACCGAAATTCTGAAGGCGGCGTTCCCGGGTCGCCTCATCTCTCGTTTTGGCAATTTGAACTGGCACGCAAGATCGTTTGATTTAACCGTTCCAGACTTTTTTGTGGGGTTTTTAGAAGTCCCGTGTTTACGTGAACAAGCCCGATACCCTGGATGCCCTCAAGGACAACATTCGACGAAGTGATGAAAAATGCCATAAAACGAGTCCGTATAGCAATCAATTGTGACGGCGCCCATTTGGCCGATATAATCTTCTCGGCTTGACCAATAAAATTCTAAAGGTTCAGATAAACAGAATCGAAGTTTTTCATTAAAAAAAATGAGAGCCAAACAACATCGGATGACTTCTTTTAGACCACCTTGTACTTTCGAGCTCGTGCGGTTAAAAGGGTTTTACCGGACCTCAACATAAACAATCTCTTGGGCCGGAATTCCAGCACTGGTATTGACGCAGTGTTCTTTGACATTATCACGTTCTTTTCAGCACCCTACACCATGCAGGCGAATTTCTGTCGTGCTGGATAATTGCAAAGAGGGAAGCAACCCTAAAAACTATCATCCAATCGCAATATGTTCTATGTTCCAGTTGCAAAGTAATGGAGAGTATGTTGAATTTCAATCTGGTGAAGTATCTGGAGTCCTATATCATCTAACGACTTCAAGATTAATTCAGGGATACCTCAAGGCATTTTTCTTTCTCTTACTGTATTTCTTATCTTTCTTAATGCCCTTCTATGTCAAACTTCCAACCCTATCCACTCTTTTGCAGATGACAGCAGTATCTGCTATTCATATTCATTGGATCGTAGGCAGACATCGACTATGATCGCGATGACGAAGCAGAAAATGAATAATTTGCTAAATGGTGACCTCACGAGAATATCGGAATAGGGTAACACGAACAGGGTCAATTTCAGTGCCCAAAAGACAGAATGCTGCATGCTTACGCATCACCGTATGCACGATCACGCTGATTCATCTGTAATTATGGACGCTATAAGCATTGAGGAATCAGAAGCTCTTTATGTTCTTGAAGTGTGTTGTTAGATGGACTGAGCACATTTTTCAGGTCTCAAAGAAAGCACTCAATTGCCTCGGGTTTTTAAGACGGTGTAAGACATATTCACCCCATATTCTTCTCACTATTTATACCGCCTGGAATATAACTCTCATGTAGGGGACCGTACTTCATAGACTATTATGAAGTTACTCGACCGTGTAGAGGAAAGGGCGAAGAAGCTCATTGGAGATAGTAGGTTAGGCAACTCTATTGATTCTCTTGAGCATCGTCGCAACGTGGGGTGCGTTTCGTTGTTCTACCGGTACTATAATGGGATGTGTTCTAATAAAATCAGGGAACTTGTTCCCGAAGCCCGGTCATTGGCTCGCATAACGCGATCATCATTAGCAACGCATCTATTTGTGATCGAATTGGCAGCGACTCGCACTACGCATTACAGAGAGAGTTCGTTTTTTCGCCGAATAGCAAGAATAGACTACCCACAAAGGTCTTTCCTGTCGCTTTTGACGTGGGAAAATACAAATCGAATATCAATAAAGATTACTTCTTCTACCCTTGCTCAAAAAACCATATTTCATAGTTCCAGCACAATGCACCGCATGTGTAGGGGCCTGTGATGAAATATGCGTATATCCGCCGATACGAATACCAATGTTTTTAACATCACTACTAACCGCAAGGTTCAATAATATATTTATTTATTAATTATATTAAGATAATAAAGCTTAAGATCAGTTTGTTTAAAGAAAATATTAATAGCTATTCTTTTTTATATCAATATTTCGCCAATATCATTGATTGGCTTCTTCAGGAAAATAAAATTTTTTCTTTCTGATTTTAAAAATATTTAGAAAGTACAATTGATATATTAAACATTGTCAATATAAAAATTCCAAAAAGCAAATATTTTCAACATGAAAAATATTTAATTTTTGCTTATGAAATGATAATAAAATTCAAAAATAATTTTTATTTATTTATTTTTTTTTCAACCAAAGAAATAGAAGTAATTCAAAAACCATTAAATCCTTAAATATTTCAATTTGTATTTCCAACTTTAAATTAATCTGGGTTATGAAATATGTAATAACATTTTTCTAATTTTTTCTGGTTTATTAAGTTTTATAATAGAAAAAATTGCTTTAACGTCATGAAACCCAATCCATTTCGAAGGGCCAGCAACAACTTAAATGCCCCTAATGAAGTTATTTTGACAAAACAAAAGTACATATGACGTAAGTATGACGTCAACACTGTTTATGTCAAATGGGTATTTCAATTATTATCTCTACAAACAAAAATATATATTTGTTTACTAATAGCGATCTAATAATAATTTATTATTGCTTATGTACACCAACTGTATAGTTATTTTTATGTTGTTTTTTCATTCTATTTTCAGAACATATCGAATTATTTACAAACGTATTTTCGCATTTCGAATATAATTTATTTCTGTGAAAATGCGTGTATAATAATCTTATCAGCAACAGAAAAGTGAATAAATTGGAAAGTACAAAATTCTCCCATTTATACAATAGATATAGGTATGGACAAGTTCCAGAAACAGTCCACCCACCAAAAGTTTTTTTTAATTAATTCAAGTTAATTTTTTAAATGGAACAAATAAAATTATTGTAATCTTAATACAATAAAATTCAATCCTTAAATCCGAGCAACAGAAATACAATACTGTATAATAAAACTATTATACAGTGGAGTTCGGTTATAACGAACTCCGCGGGACCGAAGTTCGTTATAAATGAAGTAAATAATTTTTGCATAATATTTTTTTTCCAATATTTTCTTCTTTTTTTAATATTGCTGACAAGGTAGACTTTAAAATTTCATATATTTCACTTTTTTCTCAAGTATTTTTTTCAAAGCTGCGAATATATTTAGAGAATTTATTTTATATTTTTGTGCCTTTGACATTTTTAGATGCTGTGAGTTTAAATTTATGATATATTTTCTAACTAAGAGAACAACTGATAGTGTTATCAAATTGTGATAAATAATTTAAAGTTTCGAAATACGTCCGACAAACATTTGCGATTTTTTTCTTTATAACCGTATAAATTTCCATTCATTTTTGTTTATTGAACTTAAGAAACAGTTCGTTATAATCGAAAATTACAATTATAAGTATAACCGGAGTTCGCTATAACCGTACTAATTTGTATGAAGTATTATGCAAAAATGTCGGGACCGGAGATTTTGTTCGTTGTAAGCAAAAATGTATTTTAAGCGGTGTTCATTATAAGCGAACTGCACTGTAATAAAAATTTTTCATATTATTGTGACAAATTAACTATGACTTGTACTTAACACAACCAAATTCTCATACATATGTATATTTGTAATAAGTGTAGTTCAAGTAAATATCACTAATTCTTAATTTGCATTAATTTCATTTCATTCTAAGAAATTTATTAAATTGAATTGAAATTAATTAAATATATGTATATTTATCATTCGTTTTTAAATATATGAAATTTACTACACCTAACAAACTTGCGATTTTGCGAAAAAAGCGATTGCAGGAGCAAATAATTAAAGTTCCACTTGCCAAAGTTCCCTACCGAGTATTTGCTTATGAGTTCTCTTAATGAAAAATAAAGAATTATATAAAATAATTCTATGAAATAAAATTTATTTTCAGTACTTTTATGATAACACTGCAAACTGAATATAAAACTGTAGAATAACTTATCTAATCTTATCAGAAGAACAAAAATTCTTTATACAAAAAAAAAAATAAATAAACAAATAAAAATTAAGTGATAACTCTTGGTCAGGTTTGGTTACATCTCTACCTAAATCTTCACGACAGTCTGTTACTGTTTTAACTTGTACATGATTTAACTTGCATTTGATTTTCATGTTCATTAGGATTTTTAACATGTTAGCGTATCTGTTTTGCATAGAAGTACTACCGAACGTATTCAAAATTTTACGCACACGTCCCGAGTTTAAATTCAAAAACTGTAGCACGAACATAAACTAAAAATGTTTATATATAAAATATTTGCAAGTAGGTTCTCGGACAGAATGGGGAAGGTCCCAGCTGACTTGGATCCAATTCATTATGGTCTTATTGGGGTATATGAAGTGGAAAAACGTTCACTTGTTGTACTGAGACAGACAGAGTCTCTGCAAGGAATCGAATCTAGGAACCACCAAACTCATAAATTACGACTATATTACCGGTGCACACACATTTGCAACATATAAGATATAAATACCAAGAATAAGTAATTTTAAAAAGAAATTTATTTTTTAATTTTATAGAACTATTCAAAGACGGTCATTAAACCGTACTTATTATTCTCGACAATGTAAAAATTGTCCGCATTACCTTGACAATATACATATAAAGTAAAAATATTGTTATTAAAAACAAAGAACATGAAAACATAGAAAAAGTGTTACTTCATATAAATTATTAATTGGTTAATACTCGTAGTTGCAGGTATTCATAAAAATTTTTAGATTGATATATTTTGGCGGTGGCTGAAGTAGTCTGACGAAAAATTTACCAAAAATTCCCTGGGTGTAACCGCAGTTTCAGACTCATATCCAGCACATTGATTGCTGGTCCAAGATAAAAAAAAAGATATAATAATTGAATTTTGTTTGGAAATTTGTTTATTAAAGCTTTTATAAATCAAACAAACCTGTCAGATAATTGCATTTTCAGTCAATAGCACCTTACTTTTTTTTTTTTAGCAGAAATGTTATATTTGACATACTATTTGCGGAATATTTAGTACATATGTTGAAAGCGCATGGAGCTTCTAAAAGCCGTACTTTTGAAATACGCAGCACGAAATCAGTAGGATCCTAGAATCAGTATATAAAATTTCATGATTTCAAGATGCGCTGTTTTGCAGCTCTTCCGAGTATGCGCCCAAAAAAAGGCAGAGCGGTGCTCAATTTACTGTTAAGCTTGTTGGAATTGGTCGGCTATTTTCATTTACGAGTATTTAACACGAACATTAAAAGAAACAACGAATAAACATGATACATGCGCATTTATAATGAAAGCGCAGTTATTACAGTTTTATAGGAATCAAACAATTTTCAAAATAATATTTCTCCGATAATGTTAAATTTATAGATACACAGAAAAAAATTTTATTTTTTTTTATTTATGCAACGCAAGTTTAAATTAATTACGATTATTTTTTTATTTATTCAACACTTTTGATTGGAATTATTTATTTTTTCAACTGTAAGTAAAATTAAAAAATACTTCTAAATAAATAATTTTTCTTTGGAATACACAAATTACGGCTTATTTTTAATTAAATGCTTATCTGATTGTTTTATTTCGTATATACAACAATCTTTACACAAACTGAAATTATTACCCAACAATCATTCGAATTGAAATTAAGATATTTTTATTTTCTACCAAAATAACAATAATAATTTAATTGAATCAATTAATTTCTTTACAGCTGAAAATCTAATAAATTTTTATATACGATATCGCAATTTAATTTAATCGGATCATAATTTAAATACGAGTAGATAAAGTAAATTCTTTTTAGAAATTTTTTAGTATTAAGAATTTAACAGGAAAGATTTTAAACCCGTTTAAAACAGAAATTTTAAAATTATTTCAAAGGAAAAATGGGAAATATTTCCGCAGAAATAATACAAAATCCAGTTTCTTCGATGTCTCAAAGACTTAAGAATTTTTCTATGTAAAGCGAGACCGTACAAATCATTAAATATTTTTTAAATTACCCTGAAGTTTTAACAATGTATCGTATGTAGACTTTTGATTTTATACCTGTGTGAAGATAAATTTTTGTGAAGAGCATTGGATGAACAGCTTGCTCCTTTAATTTTAATGTCCATTTGGTCTCAAAATATAAGCACAGTTCCATTTCAAATAGGTACCTCTCGATTTTTCATCTTTAATAGAGCTCTGTTAACATGTTAACAGAACTCCTTAAAGCCCTTGGTTTGTGTATAGGGTTTAAATTTCGAAATTTATCTTCAAACAGGTTGTTTTTATGCAAGTTATTATTTAATTCATTCAGTAATATAAACCACATGAATTGTTTTTTTATTTTTTTTTTAAACATCATTGATGTTTGTATAGAAATAAGTTTAAACATTTTGGTGTACTTCTGTTAAAAATTCAAATTTATAGAAATTAAATTAAACCGTATGTAGAGTTTTGTAGCTAGAATATAATCAGTAGATGTATGATTCTCTTTTGAACTTAATTATGCTGAAAATCAAATGGCAGTTGTTCTCGTACGAACAGTGTGAATAAATGTTGCTCATATTGTTGTTTGTAAAAAACTATTAATTTGGAAAAGCAGTGAAAAGACGGAATACACAGGAAGTCACACTTAATAATATGTGTGTGTAAAAGGGCCATTTAATTTACAGCAAAGTACAAATATGCCTGTCCAGTGACGGATTTAGGTGTGGTCCCGAATCTGACCAGTATTTGATATGCCGCCTTTTTTGATTATATAAAAGTTATAATCAAATAAAAAACAATGATAAAATTTTTTAATACTTAAATTATCACATATTTAGTTTTTATTAATTTAGATGCATATATGTACATACGTATATTGGGCATTTGTATGTATATTTATATATATGTTTTTTAATTCACATATATTTTATAAATGCTTATGCATCAATGCATGCCCGATTGCGCTACCTCATCGGTAATTATGGGCGGTATAAACATCCAAGAATCAGAAGCTCTTCATGTTCTTGGCATAAAAATTCAGTGCGCTGTTCGATGGAGTCAGCACATTTTTCAGGTGTCAAAAGAATCATACAAGTGCCTCGGTTTTTTAAGACGGTGTAAGACATACTTCACCCCATCTGATCTCCTCACTATTAACACCACTTACATCCAACCGAAAATGGAATACAACTCTCATGTATGGGCTGGTGCTTCAAAGACTATTTTGAAGTTACTTGCCTCTCTTGGGCATCGTCGCAACGGTGGGTGCGTTTCGTTGTTCTATCGTTACTATAATGGGACGTGTTCTGATGAAATCAGGGAACTCGTTCCCGAAACCCGGTCATTCACGTGCACGAGGTGTTCATCATTAAGAGCGCATCAATTTGTGGTCGACTTGGCAACGAATCGTACTACGCATTACACAGAAAATTCGTCGTTTGACCGAGCAGCACGAAGTCTTTTCTGTCACTTTTGACGTGGGAAAACTCAAATCGAATATCAATAAACACTACTCTCTCTATCCTTTCTCCCAAAACCTTATTTCCTAGTTCCTGCATAATGCACCGCATGTATAGGGGTCATCCCTTGAGTGCCGGTGCAAGAAAAAAAAATAAGATTTGAAAATATTTTGTAAATTTCTTAACGAAAGATTCAAAATGAAAATTATTTGAAAAAAAAGCATATAATTATTCCAATCTTTTGGCCAATTCAAACCAGTATCATATCAATCCTTTTTCCTACATACGTATGTCAATTGCTTTATATGTACATCAATAAAATTATGATTATAGTTTTCAACCAGGAAAATCGAATCAAATTGACTTTCTGGTAGTATCAAGATCAGTAGATGTAAATTATTAGATTTATATATTTTTTATTATCTATAAATGGAATACGAGAATACGTTATTTTTTTGTCTTCTAAATAAAGTTAAATATTTACTATCTTAAACTTACTTCATTACCTATTTTTTTCCATCTTTAACTGTGCACATGTTTTTTTTTGTTATACTTGAAGCAAACTTTTTTGGTTTGTTTCGTCAAGTATTTTGTGTATAATGAATTATAACGACACTAGCCTCTGGTCAAAAATTTTTGTTCGTATTTTTCAAATCAAACTACTACAATTTTTTTTACACTTTGACATTTTCTACAAAAAAAACTCTTACATGATTTTTTCGTAAACTGAACGGATAAAAAGTTATCAGACTGTGGGGATAAGTTATGAAGAACATATGTAGTTGCTATTATTTTATTTATTTATTTTAGTTTTGTTAAATAATCAAATTTGTATGATGATTTAAAGGACATTTAATAATTATTAATTAATTTAATAAAATTTTTTGTTCACATTAAATTGTTAACTACAAATTTAACTTTTGCCCACTTGTTTTTTTTTATCTTGGACCAGTACTCAGGAGATGAGCCCTACACATGCGGTGCATTTTGCTGGAACTATAGGAAAGGGATAGTAGGAGAAACGACAGGAGGTGAAGCTTAATTAATTATTTTACAGCTCTGCTTTCGCACGTTCTTTGTTTATACACGTAGCAGTGCTGAAGCTTTGGTTTAGTAGCGTTCTGATGTAATTGTGGATTGCTATCAGCTGAACCCGGTATTGTTCAGTGACCAGTGACTATGCCTACGACACTGAAACTTTCCGACAAAAACTGACACGCTAATGCACATCAGAAAAATGCGATTTGTTTTTTTTTTTTTTAATTTTAGTCTGAAACTGGAGTTGAACTCAGGTCTGTTTTTGGTTTTGTAGTCAACGTGCAGACTACCAACCATCGTGCCATCGCCACCCTAGCAGTGTTGTAGCATCTCTGATGTCAAGGATACGTATTATATTTTGAAGTTTCGTTTTTAGTAGCCATTTTTAGTAATTATTTTACTTCGGCCGGTGCTACACAATACCGACGAAGGAGGGCGTTCTGATGTGGTTGTGGATTGCTGTTTCATCGCTGCTACAATGATAACAGAGAACTCACTCCCGAAGCTCGGACATTTTTACGTGCGACAAGATTGTCTTATTTGTGATTAATTAGAAGTGAATCATTACAGACGAAATTCGTTTTTTAGCCGAACTATGTATACTTCGAATAAACTCTTTGTGGAGGTCTTTTCAGTTCGATGTTGTAAAGCTTAAATCGAATGACCACAAACCCTACAACTTCTATGCTCCTACCCATAACCTATTTTCCTAGTTCCGGTGCAAAGTACCGCATACGTACATTTTTTTTTTTTTTTATCTTGGACCAGCACTCAGGGGATGACCCCTACACATGCGATGCATTGTGCTGGAACTAGGAAATCAGGTTATGGGAAGGAGAATAGAGGGAGTAGTGTGAATAGACATTTGATTTGAATTTTCCCACGTCATAAGTGACAGGAAAGACCTCGGCAGGGAGTTTTTTTCTACATAAGCGATGTTCGGCCGAAAAATGAGTTCTCCCTGTAATGCGTAGTGCGGTTCGCTACCAAGTTGACCACAAATGGATGTGCTCTTAATGATGAACGCGTCGTGCGTGTGAATGATCGGGTTTCGGGAACAAGTTCCCTGATTTCATCAGAACACATCCCATTATAGTAACGATAGAACAACGAAACGCACCCCACGTTGCGACGATGCTCAAGAGAGTTAATAGAGTTGGCTACCCTACTGTCTCCTATGAGTTTCTTCGCTCTCTCCTGGACCCGGTCGAGTAACTTCAAAATAGTCTTTGAAGCACCGGCCCAAACATGAGAATTGTATTCCATTTTCGGTCGGATGTAGGCGGTATAAATGGTGAGGAGATCAGATGGGGTGAAGTATGTCTTGCACCGTCTTAAAAAACCGAGGCACTTGAATGCTTCTTTTGAGACCTGAAAAATGTGCTCAGTCCATCGAACATCGCACTGAATTTTCATGCCAAGAACATCGAGAGCTTCTGATTCCTCGATGTTTATACCGCCCATAATTACAGATGACGCAGCGTCATCGGGCATGCGTCGATGTGTAAGCATGCTACATTGGGTCTTTTGAGCATTGAAATCGGCCCTGTTTGCCTGACCCCATTGCGATATTTTCATGAGGTCACAATTCAATGAGTCACTCATATTCTGCCTCAGCGAAGTGATCATAGTCGATGTGTGTCTATGACTAAATGAATATGAGTGAGAAAGGCTACATTTTTATCATAGACTGACATTTGCTTTGAATAAAACAAAAACTGATAGTTGAAATCGTTTTTGAACTGAATAAGAGCAGTACGTTAGTTCATGCGTTTTTCTGTTTACTTTTCGTAACGAAAAAATACTTATAAATGATCAGTGCATTTGTTAACAAATTTTTACCGTTTACGACGAATGGGACACATATGTCCCATGATTTTGCTCGTAGATAGAGGAAAAATTTTTATATTTTGACAAGACTTTAGTCTTTAGATGTTGCATTTCCGAGCAAGAATAGAATGTTAAAAATTTCCAGCGCAAAATTCTTCGTCGTCAAAGGGCTAAAGTATACAGGTTTTAGTTAATATAATTCAATACAAATTTCGTGTTTGTTTAAAGGAACACTTAGCCAAATCAATTTTTAACAATAATTCTTTTACCATCCTTTTACCATTACACTTTGGCGCCCTTTAAATGATACCGCCCTATGTCCGGGTCTAACGGTCATAGGCGTAAATCCACCACTGGCTATCTGTATGTATGACACTCAGCTATGGGCAATTGCAATTTCAAAAAAAAAGCAGATAAACGCAATAAAAAACCACAATGACGGTTTCGATAAGATAACAAAAACGACAAATAAACTTGAAAACCATTCGAAAATTTACAACATTTACATTTACGAAAAAAATGTAAATAAAAAATTAGGCCTCAGAAATATTTCTACGTGAAATGTGTATGACTGCACATGTATGCTTTTGCCAAAAATAAAATAAAAATCCAAATTATTTCTGTGTTAAATGCTGGCCTCATGAGCCGTATATTTAGATGTTGTTGTTAAATAAGCAATAAAATACTACAATATAACAACAAAAAGAGTTTGACGTTTAATTGTCTGTTTATTTTGGTGTCAACCATATTTTTTATGACGTTTTTGTTTATTAAAGACATTCCAGTGAAAATTCATTTTAGTACCAAGAAAATGTGTATATTGTCAATGGAAAAGTTGAGAATTGCATAAATGTTTTTGTTTTGAATATGAATTTAGCAATAATTACAATACCATACACCCTCGGTATTCGCGACTACTGATTATTGCGACGGTCCAGTTACTGCGACAGATTAATTTTTAACAGTGAAGGTTCTCTAATTTTTTTTTTTTATCTCAGACCAGTACTCTGGCGAAGACCTCTACACATGCGATGCATTGTGCTGGAACTATTGGAAACGGATAGTAGGAGAAATGACAGGAGGTGAAGCTTCACTATCTTACAACTCTGGTTTGAAACGTTCTTTGCTTTATAGCAGTGTTGTAGCGCCTCTGATGTCAAGGACACGTATTAAATTTTAAAGCTTCCTTTTTAGTGCTGCACAATACCCACGAAGGAGAGCGCTCTGATGTGCCTGCGGAATGGTTTCAGCCGGTATTGTTTTGGTTTTGTAGTCAACGGGGTAACTACTTCAGCCATCGCCATCATCAATTTGCGACAGTTGGCAGAAAGTAATTTTCTATTTGCGCAACTTTTAGTTTTTCTTTGCTTTTTTCTTAGCATAAGCAGTATTAACGGCGAGTTCCATTAGATTCTTTTTCGCACGAGTTATTATACAGAATTTTTGTGTTGATTTTTGTAATTTGTGTATTTTATGTCATCAGTTTATTCGTGTATGTTTTCAATAAAATTTTGTATGCGGTTATTGGGAAAAATCAGTTTCCGCGACAGGTCTAGTTTTTAATTACTCGCGAAAACCGAGCGTGCACTGTATATTTCATTAAACAAAACAGGGACGAACGACTTACTTTTTACTGCGAATATTCATTTTAGAATAAAGCACATTTGTTTATAAGGAAAATGCACACAATTAGTGTGTCGTGTGTAACGAACTGTGTCATAAATTTGTTTCTATTTCTTACGTCGACAAATGACTGCTTCTTTATGAAATGCATTTTTTATATTTATTAACAGCACTCAAAACAAAGAAAAAACTTGCCACCCGGTTCATATTATAATATTTCATAATATAGGTTGGCTTATACGAATAATAAATAACTTTAAGCAAATTGTTTTGATACCACACCTGACTTTTTATTCTGTTTTTATCTGCCTTGAATTGTGAAAATCAAGTCGGCCGAAAATTAATTATTATTGGAAATGGAAAATATTATTTTTGTTAGTTTAATAACTTGTGAAATTTCGCGGATGTATATTAATGGTTATCTATTTAGTATTAGTTAAAACCGCCGGTCTGGCAATCTGTCATCTGAAACGTCATTTATTTAGGGAATGGGGTGATTACAGTCGTCATAATCGACCTTCAGTATAAGGAATTGGCAAAATTGTAAAGAAATTTGAAGAGACTGAAAGTTTTACAGATGTGGTCAGGCCTGTGCATTATCACAATGTGGGCTCTGCCCTAATTTCACGTTTTGCCGACGTCAATTGGCCACAGCGTTACCATATGTTTTTTAAGAAAAACTTTTTATTTAAAAAAAAATTTTTCAACAAAACACTTTTTTCCACAATAGTGTCCAAATAAAGAAAAAAGGCACAAAAAAATATGTAGTTTGAATTAATTTTTATTGAAAATAAGGTAAAGAAAACAAATAAAAAAAGTTAAACAACAACAAGAAACAACGCAGCGCCCGAGACCGTGCGGTAAGCCGAAGCAACCCTAAGGGCCGCCGTCCGCTGTACCCCTCGAGAACCCGGCGTTTGGTTTACCCAGTACATCACCCCAAATTTCACTCCCACGCATCAAGATCAAATTCCTGACCGCCATAATCAGCCTCCTTTTACTCTGTGTCGGGCCGCCGATATTCGCCATAAGTCTGTGCGCAGCAGAAAATGAACATCAACGACAGGATATCGTTTTTCAAAGCTAATTGCAAAAAATTCTCCAATAATATACTGTATTTTAAAAAAAATAAAAAATTATAATAATAATCGCATAAATAAAAAAGTTATAAACCATTTAAACCAAATAGCTCCTTTTGTGCCACCTTGTATATTGCTGTCGGAAAAAACCAACTTTCTGACTTAATTTAACAGTGTTATCTAGCTTATTTTAACCGTGACGTAAGAAATCAAGATAAGTCGTGTGTTAATAAAGTGTGCTGCTTAATGTGTTATACAATCTGAATGGTTCGTATAACGAAAATTCCATTTGGTACGTCAATGACATGGACGCAGTTCTCGAGGATTTTATTTTTATATAACGCTCCATTTTAATTAAACAGCCATTAATTAAATTTAAATTTGTGGTCAACAGATACAATTATTTTACCAGCATAGCAAATTAAATCGGAAGTGATAAAATAATTTGGAAAAAAATTGAGCAGTTCGAACCGAAGTTTCCCAATCTCAGTGAGGTAAAAATTGAAGAGGGCGTTATAAAAAAGCCACGTCATGATATATACAAAATGTAATGAACGCAAAGAAAAGTTGTAAACTAGTTTCGTTATATTGGCAACCACTTTAAATTGCAATTTGTATTAAATTCGAATATATGAAAAAGAAAGAGAAATAATCGTTGAAAGTAATCGGTATTATTTATTTGATTACTTTTGATTCGTTGTTGATTATTTCCAGTAATTTTCAGTAATACCGATCCTTTTTGGATTCTTTGTAATAGTAATCAAGTACTAATTAGAATGTTTCTACGAGAGAATTATATGATCATGACGGTTCTTTTTGAAAAATAATGTAATTGATTACTAATCTTAATCGCTGTGTTTATATTTAAATAGTCTGAAGAAAATTGTCCATGGACTTACATTAACTAAATACATTACACTACATTAATAAATAAACAAAAATAATTTGTCTAAAGTTTATGTTCTTGCTGCCTTAATTTTTTGATCTACAGTTCTCGAAAGTTAAAGAAGATATTTTAAATGGGGTCATGCATGACTACTTTAGTGACAAAATTCATAAATCTTTCAAATATATTTAGATTGTGGGTGGAATGTTTCTCAAAATTATTGTTAAATTAAGCATTAAGTAAAACATCTTGTAAACAAAATAAAACAACGATGACAAGAAACCAATGCAATCGTCACTGGTGACAAAAAATAAATTTTTATTGATGTCTAATATTATTTTACTCGAGTGACACAAACATTTTTAAGACAATAATTCAGTGAGGTTACTTTTTATTGTTTTTTATTTTAGTCTGTGGAGATGATTTTGTTATTGGGAAAGAATATTGAAATGTATATGCGAAATATGACCTAATGGCTTTTTATATTGCTTTCCAAAAAAAAAATATTTCAAAAATAAATTTCCTAATAAATTTTCCATTGGACTTTACGAGGTCAGATGGATTGATAAAAACAGGGTTCGTGGGTTTGGGAACCACGGGATGCACATTTCATGTCCCGTCATGGAGGACAAAGTTAGGACTTGCATATAAACAAGACATTCACTGAAATTAATGTTTTTGAATTCTTTCAGCGCTGGAGATCTGACGGTCGTTAGCGACGGGGCCGGCGGTAAACAATAGTTTATCATGGCCTCAGTTTATATGCCATTTGAAACTGTGGGCCCACCCGACAGGAGGTGACCGAGTACGGGAGGATACGCAACATTCTATTGGTACTCGGATGCGATGTCAATGCATACCATACCCATTGGGGAAGCAGCAACATAAACAATAGAGGTGAGTGTATTTTAGATGTCACAACTTCCAATCATCTTATCTCTAACGTGAGGGTACGCCGACTTTTAGGAACAGGATTAGGACGGTTGTGACTCGCGTTAAATTTAACATTAATTCTAATTTGGTGTTAAATTAACAGTAAAATCATATTGATTCAATATCAAAATCATTCTGTTTTATTTTTACACAAGTTTTGATTCAGCAATATGTGTGACGTTGTTCGAAACTTAATTTAATGTTAAATCGACTAGCTGATACAGTAAATCAATATGACTTAAAGATATTTTAAAGTGAATGAAATCTTGTTGTTTATAAATGGTGTTCTAATAAGAACGCAAGATTTAAATTTGGCGCCATTCGAAGTGTCATTGTTTGACATGTGAACAATTGTTATTGTTTGCTAGTAGAAGGTACGAGGTTAGTAAAAATGGAGCACTACACGAATGACCACGCATTCTCATTGTGAAATTGTTTTACCAAATTTGGGGTCACAATAATGATCCAAAAGAGTCAACTGTAAAGAGATTAATGGATAAATTTGCCGAAACTGGATCTGTTAGTGATGTAAAGACAACAACGCGACTTCGACCAGGTCGATCGACCGAAAACGTCGCAGCTGTACGTGATGATGTCGCTCAAACTCCATCCACCTCAATTCGACACCGAGCTCAGCAAATTGGTGTCTCCAAGTCCAATATGCAGCGAATTTTGACGAAAGATTTGCATCTTCATGCATACAAAGTTCAATTGACTCAGGAACTGAAGCCAGCTGACCATGAACAGTGAAGGGAGTTCGTTAAAATTTAAATCTTGCGTTCTTGTTGGGACACCCTTTATGTTATAAAAAACCATGCACATATGAAGCAAAACTGAAACCGGAAAATGTTACATTTTTATGGTTTTCATAATGAAATTTTTGTGTGTGCATAGTTGAAAGGATTTCATTTAATCCATATAGACTTTGTTCGGGAATTTGTTGCCATTTTGAATGCAATGTATCTCGTCCTTATTGAAAACTAAAATCTGATGCAATCGTTTCAAGAAGGTTTTATTTGGCTAACTATGTATTTTACCAACAATATCATTCGGTATTCACAGCAACATATGGTAATCTTTTGTGGTCAGCTCTCGACTCTAAGTTGGACACATTAGAATATCCAAATTGATGATTTCTGGTCAAGTTGCACCCTTCAAATTGGCCAGTTGTTTACAGTTCCGTACCAAACACTTAGCTAACCAAGGTTGTAATTGGAAATCCTAAATTGGCCCTTTACTAGCAGCTCATCAATTTTTTTTACCATGCAATATATGCAGCAAAACTAATTGAAAAAGGGGATAGTGTAGAGAAGAGACAGATGTGGAAATGATCAGAAGGTACAACTCTGCAGTTGTTTTGAGAATTTGTAAAGCAGAGTTGCTGCGTGTCAAGTGTTATATTGACGCATCCATTTTTAAGTTGGACGAGAGCAAGTTGGGTATTATTTTACTTCGTCAACGTTTTACTGCTCAAAGGAAAGAGAATGCTTTAGCATAGACACGTCAGAAACAAGTTGTGGTCTGACAAATTTGAACCGCTTTTAGAGGAGACCCCTCTTTCAAAAATTTGTCTATTTTTATAATCGAATCGCTGTAGAATTCGCAGATGGAAATTCTCAGCTTTCACTTTCCGTTAACTCGTATTGGTTCGTGTAGGGTACATGAAAGAGTCCTTACATGATGATGGCGGTATTCAATGATTTCCTGTGTCACAAAACTGCCACGACAGTTCTTTTAGTACAAAAATATACATATATCATCACGTAAAAAAATCATGAATCCACGAAATTTTTTTCATTTTTCCCATTCCACCTATTTTGAATAAAAATTTCCCCATGAGATTTCTTACTTTACCCTAAAAATTTCTCCCTCACAAGGTTGTTTACATAAAAAGTACTCTACTTTAAGCTATACAGACGGCTTAAAAATTCAAAGATGCCACTTTTTAATGTTTTTGTTTGCGCGAAATTTATGATTGGAGAAATTTGTTCTCGAGAATAGTATTTTCCGCAGGAATATTCGTGATTGGGCAAACATAGCTTAGAAGGTACGCAGGTGGTGAAGTGATGGAGTAGGGCTTTATTCATACATTCTTCTGGTAGACATTTTTTAAACAGGAACCATTTTCTTTATTTTTAAAATCGCAAATATTTAATCTTTGCTTGAATACCGACGTTGTGGTGTACGTTGGCGTTGATATTAATACACATCCGAAAAGTTTTTGACGACTGGAGTGGGCCTTGAACCCAACGCGCTAACTACTCAGCCAACAGCACCCTCAATTCTAATGGCTACTGACTTTGTTTAAACTAGTTCAAAAAGGTCCCCAGCTTGTGAACATTTTGTCATATTTTTCTCAAACTCACATTTTATTTATAAACACACAATTTTTCTTTTTTCGCCTTAAATCACATTCATCCCTCTTCCGCATTTGTCCTCTTAACAAACGTTCAATTGAGGACAATGTTTTCTATAGATTTGTGCCTTGTTAGCACAGACTTGCAAGCAAAGAAGGAATAAAATCTTAAATATCCAAGGATATCCGAAACAAATCAAGGATACATTCAAAACACCCTCTCTTGTTTGCCTTTTGCAATTTATTATTTGTTAACCCTGTAAACTGCACCCTTTTCTCTACAACAGCACGTAGCAGTAGTGTACACGGCTGAAATTTAAAAGAAATTGAAAAAAACGCCAAGAACATCATGTGCTTTTCAAATTGAAAGCATGAAAAAGCAAAATGTTTAGCTTAAAACAAAATTAAAGTCAAACAAACATTTGCAAAGAGGAATTTAAAAGAAAACCCCAAAAGTAAACAACAAATTTATTGTAGCAAATAAAAAATGGGAAGAAAGTTCAACCGAAATAAAACCCATATACATTTTACATACATTTAGATCCATTCAAAACATTCAATGATTTTTTACTTAAAAAAGAATCATCATCATCCGCATCATATTTAGCGAGAGTTCCCAAATCATCCCCCTTTCAATTACAAAGCTCCCTTCTTTCTTATTTTGTCTTTTTAATGGCGAAAACATGCTGTTTTTATAGTCTTTGTTGTAGTCAGTCGTTTAAATGGCGTCAACAAATCAATTCCACATCACAGCATACTGATGAATGAGCGCGAGTACTCCAGTTGTGTATTTGCTGAGCACTGTTGCCAACTTTTTTCACCAGTTTTCCGTTCAGAGAAAACCGCCAAGAAACCGCCATCTAGCAAATGCTCTATAAGATTAAATACAACAACTGTGAAACAAATTGCGGGTTAATCTCTGAAAATCATGCACCATTTTGACTGATCGTTAGACCATCCAAACTGATGACGATTGCAAAAAGGATTGTTATTCCCCGAAATACCCGTTTTCGAAATATCACTCTTGCCATTTTCAAATTTTCCGGTGCTGAGTGGATATTTATGAAAGCCAATATTTCAGAAACGGTTGTAAATGTATCTTATGACTGGTAGAAAAATCGTCGTACTATTGTTTTTCATGGACTTTTTTTGGCAAATTTAAAAAAAAAATATTTTTCTAACAACCGTGTGAACAGATAAATTTATTGTGTGACAATGAAATTGTACAGTTTTCTTACAATTGTCTGAAGAAACAATTTACACTTCGCTGACAATTTTTCATTGTAAGTGCATTGCCGCCATATTGCCATATCCTACAATATTCAGCGATTGTACGTTGACTATAAAAACTAAACAGATCTGGGTTCAAAACCAGTTTCAGACTAAAATTAAAAAAAAAAAAAAAAATATCGCATTTTTTCTGATGTACATTAGTGTGTCTTTGAGTGTCAGTTGTTGTCGGAAGGTTTCAGTGGCGAAGGCATAGTCACTGGTTAATGAACAATACCGGCTTCAGCTTATAGCAATCCACAATCACATTAGAACGCCCTCCTTCGTCGGTATTGTGTAGCACCGGCGAAGTAAAATAATAATAAAAATGGCTACTAATCCGAAGCTTCAACACTGCTATAAACAAAGAACGTTCAAAAAGCAGAGCTGTATAATATTTAATTAAGCTTCTCCTCCTGTCGTTTCTCTAACTATCCCTTTTCTATAGTTCCTGAGTGCTGGTCCGAGACAAAAAAAAAATCGTGTGTACATAACAGTAGTTAGAAGTTAATTTTCTAACTTAGTTTTGTCAACACTTCGAATGTAAATTTTACTAATGTTTTAAAAGGGTTATTTCCACTTTTTCATTTTGGATCAGCACTTAGGAGACGACCCCTTTACATGCGATTCATTGTGCTGATCTAGAGGAAAGGGATAGTGAGAGAAATGACCGGTTGTGAAGTTTCACTTTTTTGCAACTCTGCTTTTGCACGTTTTTTGTTTATAGCAGTGTTGCAGCGCCTCTGAAGCTTTGCTTAGTAGCCGTTTTTAGTAATTATTTTACTTCACCGGTGCTACACAATACCGATGTGCCTGTGGATTGGTTATAGCTGAAGTTTGTACTGTTCAGTGACCAGTGACTATGCCTTCGCCACTGAAACCTTTCAAAAACAACTGACACAAAGACACTAATACACATAAAAAAAATGCGAAATTTTGTTATAAATTAGTCCGAAACTGACATAACTTTTTTTTGGTTTTGTAGTCGACTCCTTCAGTCATCGTCACCCTTAAAAACTTCGGAACAAAAATGTCTTGTTGCGGTTTTTTCTATCCAGTTTAAATTGAAAATTGATGACATCGCTGTTTTAAAATTGGTAGATTTCCCGCTAACAGCTAACAAGCGTTTTCTTCCGCAATCTTTCAATCATTCAAAAAACACTAGATTTGGAGTCGAAATCTCTAAATTGGCAACTTTTTTGCTGCGTCATTTTTCTTGGATTTGGAGAGCAGAAAGGGGAAAACTTTAGGTTCAAGTGTCTGAGTTTTTAATTG
Organism: Dexiosoma caninum; assembly: GCA_963924685.1. NCBI lineage: Eukaryota > Metazoa > Arthropoda > Insecta > Diptera > Tachinidae > Dexiosoma > Dexiosoma caninum. The sequence continues at coordinate 61,617,106 of OZ004729.1, forward strand.
AAATATGTAGTAAGAGTTAAATTCATTGATAATAATTAATTGAGCTGCCGCATTTGAAACACCAATTTTTCTTGTTTCCAGATATTTAAGGGATTGCGTGAGAGTTAAATTAAAAATTTACTTATTATTCTTTATTTCTTTAACGCGAGTGAAAGTGAATTCCGATTATTTATAATGTATTTCTTAGCTCAGGGGATGTCCTCTAGGTATGCAATGCATTGCACCGGAACAAATTGATGATAGATCGATAGGTTGAGCTTAGTTCTTCCACAACTCTTCGCGTTTATTTATCTTGGACCATCACTCTGGTGATGACCCTAACACATGCGATGCATTGTGCTGGAACTAGAGAAAAGGGATAATTAGAGAGACGACAGTAAGTGAAGCTTCACTATCTACAAACACTGTTTTTGCACGTTCTTTGTTTTATAGCAGTCTTAAAGCGCCTCAAGGAGACGTATTAAATTTTGAAGCTTCGTTTAGAGTAGAAATTTTTAGTAATTATTTTACTTCGCCGGTGTACTGTACTGTACTGTACTGTTCAGTGACCAGTGACTATGCCTTCGCCACTGAAACCTTCACACAACAACTGATACAAAGACACATTAATGCACATCAGAAAAAATGCGAGATGATTTTATGAATTAGTCTGAAACTGGGGTCGAACCCAGGACTTTTATTTTTGGTTTTGTAGTCAACGTGCAGAGTACTTCAGCCATCGCTGAGAATTTGTAATGCACAGTTCCTGTGTCTCTGGTGATATGTTGCGCAATAATTTTTAAGATAACGGAGAGCTATTTTTTATTTATTATTTTACTTCGCCGAAGTATTTTTATAACTCAAATATAGACGATTGTCGTCGGCGCTGTGAGCGCAGAAACAATAGCAAATTTTTGATCTTATCGGAGTTTTGAACCGCGGTGCTTCTGGTTGCATATTCAACACGCTAACTACTCAGCCAGCAGCAGCATTTGGCAGAACTTTTACTGCCATATTCATGAAAATATTTTTGATATACGAAAAGTGTGCTGCCGTATTCGTAAAATTTCTTTATGATTTATAAAGGGGCTAATAATCAAATTTCCATACAAAATTCAATTATTATACCTCTCATGAATTCCAAAAATTTTTTACGAATACGGCAGTTAAACTTTAAATCAGTATTGGACTTTCTTTTATTAAACGTTTTAAATTGAAATAATTTTTAATTTTTCTATTGTTATACGAGAAGTATCGTGCTCTTCTTCGTATTTACGATTACTCCGTCTCATTACAATTACTCTCTCCGGTGCTTCATGGAGTAGTTTTTGGGATAGTCCGTTGGATTATATGGTCCACCCCTAGGACATCGTAATGTTAAATATATCAAGTTTTCTCCACTCATTTACATTAGTCTTGCACTAGTTGTAGTCCTCTGTGGACTACACAGTACATGCATATGTGGTCTAGTCATATTATTTGCAGGGTACGGCGGAATGTCAGGAGAGCACTAATTTTCAAAACTAATTAAATAGTGCTATTCTCGAAAAAAAAGACTGCAAATAGCTTCCCAGTGAACTTTTTGCTACATACATCTTCGATTTGAGACCAATGACAATGTAAGCAAGACCCATCCAATGTCTGTATACAATTTCTATTTACATTTACACAGCGATGGCCTAGGCTGTAAGATTTATCCAACACAATATACATTGTAAGCGAATGTTGGATGGGTCGAACTATTATGGTGAATTCGGAGTGCAATAAGATGTATCTGAATGCCATTGATCTTGGAATGAATTTTAACTATTGCATAATTAAATTAAGAACTTCATTTTTTTCAATATTTTGTAATTTCGGAATTTTGTTTCAAACGTTCACTTTCTATTTTCTTTAGTCTTCTTAAATTTCTTTTACTAAATCCAATCATTTTATTCTTTACAACAAATAAAAATACAAAACATACATACATATGCATATAAATTAACACATAAATAAAAATAAAACATTCACTTACCTTTTTTAATTATTTTTATTTAATAATTTATAACAATATTACCACAAAAAATGCCGCCAACACTTCACTTTTAAAAACACTTATGAACTTGATACAAATTTTACTTTGGAATAATAATAAAAATGAAAAAGAAAGAATAACGGAAAAATTACTTCAGAAAAAAGAACAAAATTCATAATTAAAACGAAATGACAATATGATACATTAAAAGCCATCCAAATCAGATGGTAATGCGATGCAAAATTTTTATTTGTGTTTGTTTTGATCTTCATTTCTAATAAACATTTAACTTTACAATTGGATGGGAAAAAGACAAATCCGAATCAGATGCGAGTTGTAAGGGCTTAACTATTTTCGTTTTATTTTCCCTATTGACATAATATTATACAATCGGGTGGCTTTCAATTTGTAATGAGTAACCGGACTGCTGGGTTAATTATTTTGAGTAGAAAGGTTTGCCCTTACCTGGCTTAATAGTAAACTTAACATTGATATTTGATCTCTAAAGAAACTAAATTGTTTGTTTTTTTTTTACATAACAAACGATTTTGTAAAAAATCTATGTGAATGTGAAAATGTGTGTGTGTACAAATGTTGTTTACGTACTTTGCTTGCATGTGTAGGTTTTCTGTTTTTGGGTTGTGTTGTGTGCAGAATTGCAGACATTGCAGAGCCATTTAATGCCGGCCGGCCGGTCTATTTGCAGCTTAAATACTTTTTTGTTGTACTGACAGCCCAAGGCTGACTGAAACTTATCAAATGCTTTTAAATAAAAAAATAAAAAACAAGAGTTTAAAAACAAAGCCAACAATAGCAATAAATATAATTTTTTTGCTGGATTTCTGCATGTCTTTCCCGTATTTCCCTTGTAATAATTTACGTACCTGCGCATTTCTTACAACCGAGCATGTACTGGGAATGGTACTGGTAGAAGACGATGGACTACCATTTAATACATTGATGTTTATGTTGTTGGTGTTGCTATTGCTATTGCTATTGCTGTTTTTGCAACTGACGGTGGCCGCATGTTGTAGATTCGGTGTAATTGCTGCCGATGTTGTTGGTATTGTAATTCTAGTGTTTATTGGCATCGTATGCAAAAATTGATGTTTTGATTGTTGTTTCTGTTGGTTAAGGGGCTGCATGTGTTGCTGCACGTCTTGTTGCAGTTCCTGTTGTTGTTCTTGTTGTTTTGGTTTAATCATTTGATTTGTTAAAGTGGATGAACTTACATCCTCTAGAGTTGTTAAAGCTGATATTGTTGATGTTGCTGGCGTTTCTATTGTTGCTGTTAGTAGTTTTATTGTTGGTTGACCAGCAACCATAATTGCATTTTCTTGCTGTGGTGGCTTTTGAGGTGTTTGTAATTGCCGTTGGTGTTGTTGTAACGCAACTGATTTTAAACCAGACATTGGATTGATTTGAACCCGCAAAACTTATTGAATTTGCACTACAAAATTTAACTAATTTTAGCCTAAATTTAAATGTTTTATATACTTTTCTTTCAACAATTCTTATGTTTTGCGAAAGCACTTCCGACTATTAAATATTTATTTTCCTTTGTTTCACTGAAATATTTTTAAATAATATTTTACTTCATCCTAATTACTAATTACAATTATCACTCTTTCACACTTCCACTCACGTCAGTTAATTTTAACACGTTGTAATCTAGTCGATAACGCGCTGCATACTAACTTCAAACTAGCCGAATGTCTTTTGTTTAATGAAACAATAATTTGCGGTAACAAAAGAGAATCGTTTGGTTTTTTTGTTTAATTTTTGCGCTTTTCTTAAACGTGGTAGCACAACCCACAGAAGATGAATATAGAAATGTCTCACTTATAGATACTACTGTCATTCTGTAGCTGCGCACTTTGAATTCTGTTTGCTTCCCCCGATTCTTCTTTTTTAGCTTCCAGTATTTTTATCTTTTTATTATTAACTACTGATTTCTCACTGCAATTTATCCAAAAATGAATTGATAATACACTAATAGCAGGAATATTGTGAAAACTAAAATTGTGTTTAAAAAAAATCTGGAGAGTGCAAACACATGGAGGGTTGAGATAAAAATCCACAACGACCCTCAACAAGACTAAACGTCATTGACACACACAAGTTACTTGCAACTAAAAGGGCTGTTTGGAGTGATTCTTGGGATACACAATGCGATTGTTTTTTATCATTTCCACATTTCGCTTTGCGGTTCCCGCGTAATTTTGTCTCACTTTGATAAAGGAATTTGTTTAAATAACTGGGATTTACAGTATACGAGCAAGCATTACAACCAAATTCTCTATTTTACTACGAGTTTATTTTACAAGATTTTTTTACTTTTTAACTAATAATTAAATGTAGAAACGTATATCTCACATTTATTTTTATCATTATGTTTTATGTATGTATTCTATATCTACTCTATTATAATGTAATGAAGAAACTGTAATTGCCAAATATATTGCTTCCGTTGGCGAAAGTGTGGCGGAACGGAGCGCTATGGCCGTGCGATGAACGCTTTTTGACCTGTAAATTTCGATTATGAACTTGACAATATGTGGTTTCAACAAGTGGTTGCCACGAGCCACACAACACGACGGATTTTGGCTTTATTGCATGAGTAGTTTCCGAAACGCGTAATTTTACATTTTGTAGACGTCAATTGGCCACCAAGATCATTCGATTTGCGCCGTTGTGGGGCTACGTAAACTACTGGTTCTACTATTCTATACTATTGACATTCGTCAATTTTTCACAGATTTACCGCCCGACGGCCGCAATCAATCTTCATGCAATATTAGAAATGATATTATATTTCGTACATAATGGAGGGCATCATACGTTTCATCGAAATCATAGCTTTATGTGTGTTTTAACTAACTTTACTTCTGAGCCCGAAAATGGATAACCCCATATTACGAAAGGTGGTGATGGCTGAAGTAGTCTGCACGTTGACTACAAAACCAAAACAGACCTGGGTTCAGACTAAAATTATAAAAAAAAAACATCTCGCATTTTTCTGATGTGCATTAGTGTGCCTTTGTGTGTCATTTGTTTGTCGGATGGTTTCAGTGGCGAAGGCATAGTCACTGGTCTCTGAAAAATAACGGCTTCAGCTGATAGCAATCCACAATCACATTAGAACGTCCTCCTTCGTCGGTATTGTGTACCACCGGCGAAGTAAAATAACAATAAAAATGGCTACTAAACCGAAGCTTCAGCACTGCTACGATTAGAAACAAAGAACGTGCACAAAGCAGAGCTGTAAAATAATTAATTAAGCTTCACCTCCTGTCGTTTCTTTAACAATCTCTTTCCTATAGTTCCAGCACAATGCATCGCATGTGAAGGGGTCCTCTCCTGATTGCTGGTCCTAGATAAAAAAAAAACAATGTTAACTTATTTACGCACTGGTTACGAATAGTACAGAAATGTGCTTGAAAGTTATGTGCACAACTGCCATGAAGGCCTTATACCACTTTACACATATATTGCAATCTTGATCATTGTTATCTATGAATTAAAACCTTGCTGAGCTGTTTTGGGCTGCAATCCCTGGCCACTTGGAGAACTTTTCTCTTGGTCGCTGTATGGAAAGCTTCCCTCGAACATAAATGACTCTATCCGAAGATACAGTATCATGGGAACTTCCGGCTTATACTTACGCTGGACCCTCCACTGACTACTGTTGAAATGGCAAGATCGGTCGGAGCAAGGTACTTGCCATCAACTAGCCGCATCAGTCAACAGCGTTTAAACATGGTAGGGTAGACGCGAAGTCCTTGTCCATGCTGTGAAGGATCCGTGTGGGCTACTGGTTCCCGTAGCACCAGATTTAAGTCTCTTTGACCACAGGGTAGTTGCAGGCGATGCATTACCTTATCCAGTCATGTGCACAAGACGTTTCCTTTGGTCTTTATATCTCAAACAAACACCGTTACACTGTTATTTCAGAGATTGGGTTGCAACATATATGTACAGACATACATTTTCCTTTGGTGGAAATTCCTCAAGCCAATTGAAGACTAACATTCCGAAGATACTTCCGTTAGAAGCAGAATCACTCCCCGTTGCGTTATGTCCAGAGATGGGTTCGCTCATATGAGTTTTACGGTATTGTTTTGAAATTCCTGATACCCTTTGGTGGGGACCTGTGGGATTGCCACTCCCGATATCCTCCGAAGAGAATATCCATGCAGGTAACGAACGTCATTCATGCTTAGTTCTTATATTTGTAGGATGTGGAGTAAGAAAAAGATCGAGGGTTGTGTGTTGGTGCCGTTCAAGACACGAATTTTTCTATGTTGGGAAATTTTTCGTGTATTTTTCCATTGATCTTCATATTCCATTAGATTTGTTTTCTATAGACCAAGATTATCAATAACACTAAATTGCCTAATAAAAATTGTATACAAAAGTTACTCTCTTCTATTCAGTCCTTGTTCTTTGCGTTGCTTCAATAATGCATACACTTAAGGTTCGTGTAATCATTACTGATTATACGTACATACAATGTGCAATGTACTCGCATTTAAATGTGTTTATAATTTTCCACTAATAACAAAGTATCTTGAAATGTATCATTTTACTGCCTTTTGTTTGGAAAAATTCTTTGAATTAATTTTATTTGTTTGCTTAATGGTCTGCCATGTCCGTCGGTTTTTCTAGGTTTCTGTATCTATGTCTATCTCATTTTTCTGCTCTATTTGTTTTAATTCTCACCTACGCTTTTATGCCACATAAGCGATGATTACAAATCCAAGTGCATTCATTCTTCTTTCTGCGGTTCGTTCTAAGTCGGTTGGTTTTATTCGTTTAAGTTCTCTAGAGAAAATATACAGTGGCACAGAAAACTATACAACCCCAAAAAAGAAAAAAATACACATACATATACAAACAGAGATTCCGCGGAACTGCTTCGGCTATGAATGCACCACGGCCAGGGCCCAGTCGATCTCCAAGGACTCCCGAAAACATTGAACTGGTTGAAAGCAGTTTACGTGAAAATCCGCGACCTTCAACACGAAAAAGAGCACCCTCACTGGGACTTCCAAGCGCGAATATTCATGAAATTTTTAAAAAGGTTCTGGATGACATTCTCTTTCAAAAATAAAATCCGCATTTCCATTCTATCGTTCAATGCTGTCAATAAAACTTTGTGTCAATTATTACTTCTTCTATTTAAGTTGGAAAATATAAATCTGCTACCAGAGACCCTGTACAACAATTTTTTTTTATCTGGGACCAGCACTCAGGAGATGACTCCTACACATGCGAATCATTGTGCTGGAACTATAGGAAAGGGATAGTAGGAGAAACGACAGGAGGTGAAACTTAATTAATTATTTTACAGCTCTGCAATCGCACGTTCTCTGTTTTTACACTCGTAGCAGTGCTGAAGCTTCGGTTTAGTAGCCATTTTTATTATTATTTTACTTCGCCGGTGCTACACAATACCGCCGAATTATCCAACATATCATACATAGTTTTGTATTAAATTTGTTTTTCTCTCTATAGGCGGGCTCAAATGACTGTTTGCTGAGATGTGGTGTTACACGCAACAAGTATTGGTTATTATTACGTAAATTTGTTTTTGTTAAGTTCATTGTAGAAACTATTGTGAGGAGAATTAGCATATTGAGTAATGCTGCAGAAAGTTATGTTTAATGATATGTTTCATGGGCATGATGGAAACTATACACCTTTGACCAAAACTCATATAGATTTGTTGGAATCTCGTTGTCAAAGTTATTATCGCAATTGGTAAAGGGAAGTTTATTCCACTATGCTTTATAACTAATAACTTCAACACAAATTTAATTTTTGATCAAACAAATATGTATATGAAAACGTTGTGTGTTTGTTAGTAACGAATCATCACCGGAGCTGTAAGAGCTATCGATTTGAAATTTTCAACACGCGTTCTGGTCAATTCACATTAGGTTTTGAGGTCTTGGGAAGTGGACAGTAAGGTTTCCAAATTGGTATTAAACCAATTTGCATAAAATGTAAAACGTAGATAGATCAGAGTCTAAAAGAACACGCAGAAAATAAAATTTTTTAAGAAATAGTACCTCGAGGGGACGTATTGGGTAATAATTGCCTCTCCTTAGCTTTCTAAACGATTTTTAGGAAATTTAAAACTTGCTATATCTGAGTTAAAAATAACTCATAGGATGTACATAAAACTATCTGTATAATTAAAACTTAAATGATGTTCGTAGCTGAGCGCATCACGGCAGAAGAGCTGGATCGATTTCCATAATTTTTTCTGGTATTGTTTGACATATTCTGAGGATGGGAAAGAAAAGTTGGGCGTGAGCGAAGCCGCGGGTAAATGCTAGTATGTTTATAAAATTATCTATAATAAATATAATATAAACATTTCCTTCCCATTAAACTTCTCATAATATTTATTGAATATCCTCAAGAAAATCTCCTATCCCTACGAAATTATTCGTCCCCAAAAAAGTTGGCAAATCTCCCTAATACTGGCAGTCCTGTTCGTACCCCACCCATGATTGAAACTAGTTGGTTCGTCATACAAAATTTTGAGAGCGAACCATGTTGGTTCATTCTGTGCTAAGTACGAACCAGGAACAAATTAGTATTATCTCTAATTTTAATAACAAATTATCAGTAGTTTATCTGAACTAACTGAAGAAAAAATAAAAATAGTACAAAGATAAAACATAAAATAAGTCCAAAAAATAAAATAAATAAAAGCAGTGTGGGGGGTGGGGTATATATGTAGAGTTTTCTGCGCCACTGTAGGAAATGTGTGTGTGTGTTTGTCTATGTACCTTTGTATAACATATTATTATGCTAATGTGCTTACAAAGCCAACGTTTAAAATTTGTTGATATTCTACACCAAAGAATAAATATTGTTCTGTCATTGCTCTACGCGAATAATCTTAGAAGTATCTTTTAAATAATTCAGAATATATTTTCGTCTGAAATCATTGAAAATACGTATCGGTTGAGGCGTCACGATAATGATATACATATGTATATTACAATCACGGCCAAAAAATGATTGCAACCAAAATTTTACTAAATGAAGAAAAAAACTAAAAATAAACCGCCGTATTTTTAAAAAAATTTTTTTTAATTTTGTATGAAAATTTCTTATATAAAAAAAAAAAAATTTTAGGAATACTAGATGTTGCCTTCCATAGGAAAGGATAGTCGAATAATCACAGGTGATTGAAGAATATATAGAAGAAAGTTTCAATATATTACAACTCTCTTTTGCATGTTTTTTGTTTATAGCAGTGTTGCAATGGCTCTGATGTCAAGGAGACGTATTAAATTTTGACTAATTATTTTACTTCCCCGATGCTATACAATACCGACGAAGGAGGGCGTTCTAATGTGCTTGTGCATTGGTTACAGCTGAAGCCGGTACTGTTCAGTGACCACTGACTATGCCTTCGCCACTGAACCTTCCGACAACAACTGACGCAAAGACACACATAAGACACTTAGTCCGAAACTGGGACTAAACACAAGAACTTTGGCTTTGTAGTAAACGTGTTAACTAGTTCAGCCATCGCCACCCAATTTATAAATAATTTAGAAGATATTTTCGATAACACTCAGCTTGAAAGCAGAAGCAAAGCAGGCGTTGTATTTTGTCATAATTTAGCGGGCAATTGCTCTTACTTTTAAAAAGATAACTTTTTTTTAATCGACTTAAAGATAGGAGGCGGGATGTTCCCAATTCGACTGTATTTTTTTATGCCCGTTACGTCAGAACTTTTTACAGGGTGATTTTGATGTTTATTAGAAAGGTCATACTTACAGTGTGGTCCCACTTTAATGGCGACGTATAGGGGGAATACAGCTTCCCCTAGACAAAAATTTATTTTTAATAGGTTTTTTTTATTAAAGAATAAAATAAGAATTTTAAAAAGATTAACGGAACGAGACGCTAAAAAGTGTAAACTAAAAACTTTTAAAAATAATATAACCGTATTAATAAATTTATAAAATTTATAAATTTATAAAAAAAAATGGTATAAAAAAAGTTTAGAATTAAATAAATTCAATACAGTATATTAAGGACCTCATTTGTTCAAGGCTTGCTGACTAAATAACGACTACCACTTAGAATACAAAACTAAAATTTTTATATTTTTAGTTCCTTTTTTAAGTCGGTTCTATTTATTTAATGGCCCTTAATTGGTTAAATTTTATAAAAACTGGTTTCTTAACAAAAATGGTATTTAAAGTCAAACTTCGGGAACAAATTTTCGAAACGATATTTCTTTTGAAGAAATTCTACGTCTGTCTTTTTTTCTGCATTTAGTGTACAAATTTTAAGTATTGCTTTTGTATTTTTAACATTAATTTCAATTAAAATGTGTGCAGGGAAAGAAACGTTTCCAACCACAGTTGACCACCAACAGAGTTTTGTGACATTTTTGGTTCGTTGGAGGTAAATATTTGTTTATTGTTTTTTTTTTTTTGTAATACAGAATAAAACAAAATGTTCTTGGGTTTTTACTACTTTTCTTACTGTCAAATGCAATAAAAATACAGTTCGGTCGTGTGTGAAAAAGATTTTATCATTGTGATAAAACGAAATGTATTGAATTACACTCGGTTTTTTATTGTTGGCATAAAAATTATGCATAAAATATAAATATTGTTTTGAATCTTTGATGATTAGTAAGTATTTCATTGAATTATTTAGACTTCTAAGAGGTGTATGTAAGTGTCTAGAATGCATAGATAACTAAATAAATTACATTGAAGTATGCAAATGTGTGTGTGGAGCAGTTGAATGAAAAATTTTTAAATCAGATCATAAATTTTATTGGTAGAAACCTTATAATGATAACTATTCGGTAATAAATATAGCAATAAGTGAGATTTAATAAGTTTTAACCTCTGTGCGTTTTATTATTTTAAAGCATGCCTGCGGATAACGTCACTAGTCCATAAATGTATGAATGTAAAATGTAGCCCATAGAGGGACTAGGACTGGTCCACGACTAATACAAATGTATGGAGAGCACATGCTCTATATAACATTATCATATAACCCACGTTTGTAGTACATAGGACTAACTTAAATACTAATCAATGTAAGTACTCCATGGAGACCCTCAGATGGTAATTTTAAAGCGTCGGAGTAATCTTAAAAAGGAAGGAAAGCATGAACATTTGTCGTACAAATGTAAGATGTTGTTCTCATGTCATGCTCCATGGCTGCATTTAGTAATAAAATAATTACTAAAAGTGACTACCAAAACAAAGCTTCTCCTTGACATCAGAAGCGCTGAATCACTGCTAAAAACGAAAAAAAAAAATCTGAGTTGCAAGATAGTGAAGCTTCACCACCTGTCATCTCTCTCACTATCCCTTTCCTCTAGTTCCAGCACGATGTATCGCATGTATAGCGCTCATCCCCTGATTTATATATGTAGAAAAGATTAAACACTGACATATGTATAACTATATTTTTTAAAGGATTTAATTTCAAAATTCAAGTTTATTTCAGGTTTAAAGGAATTAATTTAATTTGTAATTAAATTATTGTATAAATATAAAAGATTATCTGTAATTATGTCCGTCCAACTTTGAACTACTTTTTAGGCAACAACTTTTACAACTTTACAAAATTTATATCTTTTTCGGCTACTTGATCTTAAACGACTGCCCGACTCTGTCTTTTCTCTTTGTCCGTCAGCGTTGTCAAACTTGGTATTTAAGTACGTATCGTCCTGTCCATTATTATACCCCTTTATCCCACATATATGTATATGTTTGAAATTTGCTTTCGCATTAAAGAATACCGACTTGTCATATTTTCGCATTTTAAATGCGAATAAAAAAGTACTTTGCGAACATCGTAACACAGAATAGCAATTGTTCGCATTTATGTATATATTTTCGAGTCGCATTGACCTTTGCATCGCAATATAGAATAAGCCTCCAGTATAGGAGTTTATGTTCTTTGCCGAAAGCACTAGAAGTTTAAGAAATATAATTTCAGTTTTGTGTGATCGTTTTAAAGAAAAAAAGGAAATTGATTTCGTGCTTAAAAATGGTTTAAATAAAACAGCAGTGAGTATTAACACGATATCATGTTTTAAAAGCAACAAAGTGTTTTTAATTGTTCAGTAATATATTTTACATTTAAGATTGTGAAATATTAAGAAATTTCTTAAACGATAAAAAGTTTTGTGAGGAGGAATAGGAGTATATCAATTAATATCGATTGCACAAATTGAAAAATGTAATAATGCGGCAGACGTGTTTAAAATTTGGTCGGTGCTCCGCGGTGTACGAAAATATTAGCAGAATTCGAATGTTATAAACTCTACTAATATTAAAATGCATATGCCAATATTTCCATACAATATTTTTTCAATTTTAGCCCGTTACTGAGTTTTTGCTTAAGTACACAAATTGTGAAAATGTTCATGAAAACTGGGAATTAAAATAGAACAAAATTTAAAGCCATGTATAAAAAATTTATGAATAAAATGCATATTTCTGCATAAAAATCATACATTTATGTACTAAAACATATATTAATTATTAGAAATTAAAATTTATGTAGAAAACCGAAAACTAATGTTCAAATTTGTTAAATTTTCTTAATAAATACGTAAAATTTCTTAGCCATTATGAAACTTTTCGATACATTTCTACTTCATTTTCATTCATATGGTGAATATTTTCTAAAATTTAAGAAAAACAATAACATTATTCATCATACATGTATATGCGATACATCACATCATAAATACATATTATGAATTCCTACATCAGCAAATTTATTACATAAAATTACATGGATGAAAAGAAATTCTTCATATATTTTATGTATTTTTCATAAAATTTGCATAAAAAACTTTCCCACAATTTTTAAGAAATTTTTCGTGAATAGTATGAAACATCATAAATATGAGAAAATTGTACATTAGCAAATTTTTTATAAAATATTCATGTACATTAAGAATTTTGTTGTGTGTCCGTCTGTACGTATGTTTTGTGTTGTACCCTCCTTTATACTCGTATACTCGTCCATGACTTAAGTTTAGTTTTCGTGTTTATATAGATTTCCTGTCTTCTGTCCCCCGGAGTTCGTCAAATCGCTGTAACATTGCATTTTATAATCATACATGCCCATACGGAAGAAGTGTTCAATATGCAAAAAAATGCACCCTTTAGTAAATTTTATTAAATTTTAATTAAATTTAGTTTCATATTTTGTTTAGACATAACTCGGAATCTAATGGTGACGGGAAATTTAATTTTTCTATTTTCTTATTTTGCAGTTTTCCAGTATTAAACTCGATTTAAGCTAAAGCTTTAACTTTTCTAAAATATATATAAAGATTGTCATCCATTTCTACGTTGAGGCTCATAATTTGGATCTTAAGCAGTGCAAAATATTTACATATGGATCTATGAATATGTCATTCTCTAAGAATGACTTTAATTGTTTTTTTGCTGGATAAGTATTTTACAGACGATATGGAGGCTTTATATGCATGAATAACATGCATGTTCTATAGAAAGTGCTGCGGATACTTCAGTAGTTTATCACACACAAAAAAAAATTCATAATATACATTAATATTTTATGAAAAATTTGCCAATGTACGAATTTCTCATATTTATGAAATTTTTCATACTATTCATGAAAAAGTTCTAAAAATAAAATAATACTGGGAAAATATTCGATGAATATTGTATGCATATTTTATGAAAAATACATAAAATATATGAAAAATTTCTTTCCCTTTATGTAAATTTACCTAGTAAATTTGCCAATGTACGAATTCGTAGTATTTAAGATTTATTGCATATATATGATAAATAGTGTTTTTATTGTTCTTAAATTTTAGAAAGTTGTAATTTGCCGAAGTTTATCTTCAATTTCTTCACGACATTTTCCAAAAATTGCAAAACCTCCTAATCTTCTACACTAAATTTTCTTGGCTGCTTTCCACCACATTTATTTGGTGATAAGAGGTACTGGTTGATATTCATAAGCAATATTAAATCACGTGTATCTGGGAAAGGAAACATGTTTATTAACTGTTAAAATTAATTCATAATTCCAGGTTGGAATACTTACTTACTTCGGTTTCCTCATTTAAAGAATTTAGATTAAGTTCATTTGCACTTTTTACAGAAATTTTTTCTTTAAAAAAGCTTCCAATTATGTTGGATTTTAGTGCCTTTTTTTCATGAATATTTTGATCGCGTGAATACTTAATATATAAGGCAATATTGAGCTAAAATTTAAAAGAAGCTGTTATTTTTATTCAATTATATAAAATTAATATATTTTAGTAAAAATTATACCATTCGAATTCCGTTTGCATTTGTGTATTCCAAATTTTAAACACATCGGCAGCAGTATTACATTTTCCAATTTGTGCAAATCGATACTGACTACATTTTTTTCAATAGTCGATACTTCTCCTCAGAAAGCTTTTCATCATTTTGATATGCATATTTATATATAAAATATAAAAAAAACCAAACCTGTATAAAAAATTTATGTTTCTAATGTTTTATATATTTTCTCACCAAATTGAATATCTTCATTAGTTGACGGCATTTTTGAATCTGATAAAGCACTCTTCATTTGTGCATAACTTTAGCATAAATACGCCCTCTTTTACATGTTCGATAGAATTCCTGAAAATCGGTTATGTAATAAATCTGCTTTAAATCTATAAATATTATCAAACAATTGGTGAGAACTTTCATTACTACATTCAAACTTATCACTTACTGCACAATAATGTTGTTCTTTTAAATGCAAAATATATTCACTTACTTCTGTAAACACTTTATTACATTTAAAGCGTGGAATCATATCTATTTAACAATTTTTATGCACAAAATCAATGTCATTTATTTCTTTAAGACGCTTACACTATGCACGCTAACACAAAACTGAAATCCCTTTTTTTATATTTTTTAAACTTCCAATGCTTTAGACAGCAAATATAATAATCTATACTCTTCTTACATGCAGCATACCAAGCATCACTTATTCAATTTATACCGTTAGTTTCTGTTAATATTTATAAAAAAGTTTTAAAATAGTATGAACATTTGTCATAATTTTTATGAATAGTTTCATAAAACCAATTAATAGTATCATAAATAAAAAATACGTTACTTCAATTTTATAATATTTTATATGAAGCTATACATAAAATCCAAGAAAAATTACTATTTAATTTTGAAAAATTTTAGAATTAAGAATAATTCATTCTATTCAAGGAAAATGTTCATTAGATCTAAGAAAAATTCTTATGAACAAATTTATGAAATTAATTCATAACATTTATACCAAAATTCATAACTTAATACTGGGAATCTTAAAGAGAATCTAAAATA
Organism: Dexiosoma caninum; assembly: GCA_963924685.1. Taxonomy (NCBI): domain Eukaryota; kingdom Metazoa; phylum Arthropoda; class Insecta; order Diptera; family Tachinidae; genus Dexiosoma; species Dexiosoma caninum. Next base: position 61,632,484 of record OZ004729.1, read on the forward strand.
CGAGAAATAATTCATATATACTAAGTACGTTTCATATATTTTATGAACGAAAAAAAATTATGAACGATTTTCATAAATATTATGAAAATAATTTTTTTCTGTGCAATATGAGTGTTTTATGTCGATTACCAGCAGATGTAACAACGTTTTAATACGGGTACTAATATAAACGAGTTAAATTGCTATTTGTGCAATCGGTCAAATGTGCGAGACTTGCTTCATGAAGTGCCTTTTTGAAATGTTGTGCAACTTTTAATAATTACCATTAATTTTTCTGTTGGGCCGGTGTTTAAGGTATGTTCCCTACTCATGCAATGCATTACACCGGAACTATGTAATCGGAAAGAGAGAAGTGAAGAGACTTGCAAAAATTTGTAGTTGCGCATTTTTGGTCATTTTTAAAAGATGACATTCATATGGACTGGACAACAATCATTCCACGAAAGACAGGCTGACTTCCTACAATGTATCAATACACCAAGTTGATACATTTTGTAGTTGCTCTTTTAAATACGTTTTATACTAATACTTTGTGTCCATTTTTTACTGTAATAAAAAGATAAGTAAGTTAATATGGTGATCTATTAAATTATAAGAAAAACCTCTTACTTATCATTCTGCGTCGCCATTGCGCTGCGTATTGTATTTATTTTCCATTTAACTTTATTTGGATGCCGTTCTTGCGTATTAAGTGTTGCAAATGGGAAAAAAATATATTGTCAAAATTTTTAGCGTTGTATTTACGAACAGACTACAATGCAAAGCAAAATGCGTTTAGGAAGTCAGTCACATTAACAGCCGTACCTAAACAAGAGCGGAAAGCGTTTTCCAGCTGTCAAAAATCCTCATGCCCATACAATTTGTGTGTAGCATACCGAAATACCGCGGCGGCAACGCTTTGCAATTGGAAAATCCGATTTTGACAGTGCGTTTAATAGTGAACTAAGTTGCAAATAAAGAAGGTGAAAGAAATAAACATAAAAAAATATTTGTTATTAGAAAATGGAGGTAAGTAAATCCTTTAAATCGTCCATATAACTCATTGTTTAAACTTTTTTTTATAAAATGCTTATTTAAAAATCGCAAACACTAATAAACTTTATTGTTAAAATAATCAGGGTTGTTATATTTATTTTTTTGATAACCCTGTTTTTATCGTTTTGACATAGCGTTGCCGATTTTATTTAGGTATGGCATTTCAGCGTAAAAGATAAGCGGAAAAACGTTCCGCTTTCCGCTCTTGTTTAGGTATGGCTGTAAAAAAATTGTCAGTATACACAGAAGCCCCGATTTCCGTCGCTTCGATTTGCATCGCTTTTTAAAATATTGGTCAATCGGCTTTGCCTCGTTTTGATTCCGATTTGCGTCGCTACGTAGCAACATACGATTGAATTTTTTAACTGAAGTCATAGTTACTGGAACCCAAGTAAAGAAAGCAAACTTATATTTCCAGTTTCAAAATTAGAATATATATTTTTTATTTAAAAAAATTTAATTTGATTATTTAATCATCAACGATTACTATATAAGTATTTTAAATAATTTAAAAAACTATATTTGTTAAAATTAAATCTAACATCGCCTCTAAAGAAAATATTCTTTCAGTGGTAATGCTTTTGTAAGAAAATCTGTTAGTTGCTCGTCCGTGGGACAATACGACCCATTGATAATACCATTATCGTGAATGGTCTTGATATGATAGTTATTTACATCAATATCTTTAGTTCTTGCACTAAATTTTTCAGATTGAAATATTTTTATACAACTCTGGTTATCTTCGAAAATAGTTATTGGCGTGTCTACGGGAATTAATATATCTTCGAGCAATTGTTTAATCCATAGTAATTTCTGAGCTGCAAATGATGTGGCTATAAATCTGCCTCAGTAGACGATAGTGCAATTGTTGACTTCTTTTTCGACGACCGTGAGATAGCATTTCCACCTAATAGAAATATAAAGCCACTGGTTGATTTCCTATCGGTGTGACCTCCAGCCCAATTATCATCGGTAGAACATTTCAGTTAGAAATCTGCCTCTGATCTTATTACTAGTTTTTCATTAATTTTTCCTTCGAGATATTTAACAACTTTCTTCGATGATTCCCAATCACTTTTTCCAAACTTTTCAACTCTTCTACACAATATTTCGCAGTTTGCTACTGTATTTTTCACTGCTTGTTTGAAATTAATTTTTGATTTTGCTTTAAGTCGTTCAGATTGGCAAATTTCAGAATGAGTAACTGGTACATATTTCTCATTACTTAATTCATTAGCATTTTCATAAACAGCGCCCAATTCATCAGCAGATTCATAAATTTCTTCTCCACCTTCAGTTTCATCAGATTTATTTGTTATATTCAGCAGAATCGTTTCATCGCTCTCTTTGACTGCATTAATTGATATTTGGAAATATTCAACAAACATTACATTCTTACATCTTTACTTTTTTTATCTTGGAGCAGCACTCAGAAGAAGGCCCATACACATGCGGTGCATTGTGCTGGAAGTGGAGGAAAGGCATAGCAGGAGAAATGACAGGAGATGAAGGCTTCTTACAACTCTGCTTTTGCACTTTCTTTTCTTTATAGCGCCTCTGATATGAAGAATGCGTATTGAAATTCTTTGAAGCTGCGGTTTTAAAATTATTTTATTTCGTCGGTGCTACACAATACCGACGAAGGAGGACAGTCTGATGTGCCTGCGGTTTGGTTACAGCTGAAACCTTTACTGTTCAGTGACCAGTGACTATCCAGTGAAACCTTCCGACACACTAATATACACCAGAAAAAATGCGAGATGTTTTCATGGTTTGCTTTGAAACTGGGGTTGAACCCAGAAAATTTCTGGTTTTGTAGTCAACGTGCAGACTACTTTTATATATAATACAATTCAATCAGTAAAAAATAAGTTAATTTTATAGGAAAAAGTAATCTGATTTGCGTCGTGTCGAATTTCTTCGCTCCCCATTAACGCTGCAAATCGGGGCTTTAGTGTAATTAATAAAAAAGTTTTATTTATATAAATAAATACATGCATTTCGTAAAATTTTTTGTAGTGTTCTTTTCTTTCTAATTATTCTTCGTAATTCATCAAATTTTCTAATACATTTTATAAAATTCAATACCAAAATAATTTAAGTTTTGAACGCTTAAAAATATTGACGGAGAAAAGATAGAAAATTGTTACATATCAATAACATGTGAACAACCCACTATAACATTTATTTGTGTTTTATATTTCATGTAATTTATTTCAATTATGCATGTCTGATGTTTTATTACTTCATCATTTCATCTATTAATTGCATGTTTTCTAACAAATATCGTCGTCGTCATCATCATCATCGTTGTTAAATTCTCCTACACGCACACGAGTTCAAGTCGACATACAACAAACCAATCCAATCTACTATTTTTATTGTCAACTTCAAATAGAGCGAATATTTGATGCAAAAGAAAAATAAAAATAATAAATAAAATAGATACTCCTGCCAGTGATGGCATTTTGAAGTTTTAATTTCGTGCCGAGTTTGCATTCATCGATGGCGATGGCACGATGGATGGTAGTCTGCACGTTAAGTACAAATCCAAAAACAGACCTGGGTTCAATCCCAGTTTCAGACTAAAATTTTAAAATAAAAATAAACATCTCGCATTTATCTGATGTGCCTTAGTGTGTCTTTGTGTGTCAGTTGTTGTCTGAAGGTTTCAGTGGCGAAGGCATAGTCACTGGTCACTGAACAATACCGTTGATAGCAATCCACAATCGCATCATAACGCCCTCCTTCGTCGGTATTATGTAGCACCGCCGATGTATAATAATAATAAAAATGGCTACTGAACCGAAGCTTCACGAAGCTGCTACGAGTATAAACAAAAGAACGTTGAAAAGCAGAGCTGCAAAATAATTAATTAAAGCTTCACCTCCTGTTGTTTCTCCTACTATCCCTTTCCTATAGTTCCAGCACAATGCTTCGCATGTGTAGGAGTCATCTCCTGAGTGCTGGTCCCAGATAAAAAAAACGCGACTACTTACACCGAGTAATTTATGAATGTTTTTTGAATGAAGATTTGATTATGTGAATAAATACATGTGTATTTTAGACGCTACCACAAAAAAAAAATAAAGAAATTATTCAATTATTTCAATCTACGCATCGGAATAAAAAACAAGAAATAGACACGGAATACGGAATGTAAATGAATAAAAAAATCATGTTGCATTATTAAAACTTTTTTTTAAATATTTGCAGTTATAAAAACTGTAATGTCTGTTACATCACTGAATGTCTTATTAAAAATCTATTTACCTGCTAAAATATCCCCTGAAGAAATTGATTCAAATAAAATTAATGAAAAGAAAATCGCCTGTTTTCAATTTATTCAACGGATCGAAAGCTGAACAAATCCTTTAGGAAGAAAATGTATTTTACTATTACATTAAAAACTTTTTGTTAATGATGTATTGTTGCACAAGTGCGATAAGTGAACAGATGTGATCATAAATTATGTGTACATATTGCTCTCCGGTTAAATTAATACACTATGGATATGAGTTGTTATGTTCTTTTTTATATAAAATATATGTATATTTTTAACACAGTTTGATTTTTTTGGCGAATTTTCAAAGCTGAAATGACGATTTTATATATTTTATCAGGATTTTGACGATTTTGGAGATTTTTATCTGGCAGCCTTCTACATAATTGAATATGATATGAATAATTGAATTGATAATTGAAAAGAATTGTTTGTTGCTTAATTCTATTCTATTATATCTACTATTATTGGAAAAGGGAAATTTTGTTCTGCCACAAAATTTGTAACCAGTATGTATTTGGAAATTATATAAAGGGTGATTTTTTAACCGTTTGGGTTTTTGAAAATTAAAATTTGCAAAAGTGAATCAAATATGTACTTGGTAGGGTAAATGAATGACTGCCATTTCGTTTTTAAAGATTATCTCATATAAATTTTGCCCACGGCTACACTGTAGGTGGTACATCCGTGAGCTCCAATAAGGCATAAATTTTTTTAGCATTTTTTCAGGTATCTCACCAAAGGCAGCTGCAATGTTGTCTTCTATGGCTGAATCACGACAAAAAATTGTCTAGTGGGGTCAAATCGCATGATATTGGCGGCCAACGGACTGCTCCAAAACGTGAGATTAATTGCTCACCAAAATCACCTCTGCGTGCCGTATGGCATGTAACACCGTCTTATTGAAACCACATGCCAACCATACCCAATTTTCCCATTTTGGTAAAAAATAAAGCCCTTGTTGACAACGTCGTCGAATTGGCATATCTCGATCTACATTGACACAGGCCGATATCTTATAATATTTTCCTCAGTACGTGGTTGATAATGTCCAGTAAAGTGAAACTGGTGCGAAATTTGGTCACAACATCTTGAATAGTCTGTTCGGTGTGGCATTGCCACATGTCACGAATCTTGTTTTTACACTGGAAAACCACCAAATAGCAATAAAATCATTCGATATCAAACAAAAAGAATTTAAAAGAGTGAAAAAAGCCCAAGGCTGCCATAAAACATGAAATAGTCCCTAATATTGCACAATTGTGCTACATTTCTCAGCACTGTTCCATAACAAGTATTGTTAAAATAAATTTGTTCTGGTTTAAAGTTTAAGAAAAATAAAAACAAAAATGCAATCAAACACAAGACCATTAAGCCTAGAAGTGTTTGTATGTGTTATTATGTTTTATTTCTACTTAATGTACGTTTCGATTGAAGTAGTTAATAGATTTTGCAACATACTGGCCAGGAATATATACGGCGGTTAGTTTAAGAGTTTTTCTTTTTCGAAGTGGCGCCACTGCTCTTAACATACAGCAGGCAGAACCATTAACGGATAGTAATTCTTCTGCATTTATTAATTTGTTAATCGAAAAGCTAGTTCGTTTTATAAAGTTGTAAAAAACCTGAAACTGAATAGTTTTTGCCGAAAATATGTTTCTAAGTGAGAAATGGTAATGTGAGCTTGATATGTGTCATAATATGAAAATTTTAAATTCGATGAATTTAGTGGCGCTAAGCTGTATATAAATTGTATAATTTCTCAACTGTTTCAAAAAAATACATACATACATATGTACATATATCAATAAAACACAGTAGACACGTGCTCAAGGGATGTCCTGTACGTATGCAATGCATTGCACCGGAATTAGTTGGAAAGGGAGAGTGCAAAATGAGAGGAAAGATAGAGATGCATTTTTACAACACTCTGCAGTTGCGTGTTCTTTGCAGAATTTTTTAAGCTAAAAATGAGGCATTATTGATTATTTAACTTCGCCGGCATGTTAGGGCTCAAATAGCGATTAAAGAGCACGCTGTATTATCATAGACGTATAAGAAAAAAATTTCGTTTGACGGCGATTTGAACCACCGATCTTCTGGTTGCAGAGTCAACACACTATTTATTAAGCGAACACCACTACAAATATCTTAAAATGATAATAAATTAACACTATTAAATATACATATTTACTTCGTTCGTATACTAAAACAACCCTCGTAATTTGCACAGGCAATAGTTTTCTAACTCGCTGCAAGTTTGCTTGGGCTGTGAACTCTATTGCTGTACTCGTCGTCGTTGTAAGTGTTGGTTGACTTTTCTACGACTAGTCGTTTGCCTGAATTATTGTTTTTGTTGTTTTCATTCCCTTTTAACTTTAGTTTATTACACTAAAGTGAATAACGTTCGTTTACTGATTATACGTGTGTAATCTTTAACACCTACTTGGCTTTTAACTAAAGAAATTTGTTGCCCGAATAATGTAGTATAATAAAGACATATACATGGTGGCCCAAAAGAAGCGAAGGTGTTTGAATTGTTTGCAATTTTTTTATTATAATTTTTGTTTTCAGTATTTCAGCATAAAGAAGACTTGGGAAATTTAAATTGGAACAGTACACAATTGAACAACGTTCCAAAATCGTTCAATGGCATATCTTACACCTACGTCGCCCCCTGGTTCTATTTAAAAAATATATATGTATGTATGTAGCATATGTGTCCTTCTAGGCGCAAAAACATAAACACATTTAAATTTTATTAAAATCGGTTAGATGGTCTCGTTGGCGTGGAAATTGCCCCTACTTTCCCTCGTGGTCCTAGTTTTAAAAAAAGTAATACCCTAAAACCTTCCCGGAGTTGCACAATTGCCAATGTGTCTTTTAAACTCAAATACATTAAAGTTTTCAAGTTCATCAAGTTTTGGAGATACCGATATTTTCCCCCTATCGCCCTCCTGGTCCTGAGCAAAGACGAATCCAAAATGCCAATAATCGTTCAAATCGGTCCAGCCGTTCTCGAGTTATAAATGGTGTAACTAACATGTTTGTCCTATATATATATAGATTATGAGCCTCGAATCCCATTTCGGTCATTTTGGTCCACCCTGTACGAGCGGTATACATACATATTTACTCGTATATACACATGTATGAATGTATGTTTCAGCGCCTTTGAAATTAAGTGCCTTCTGTACGACATTTTTGTAACAAATATCAATGAATTTGTGATTCAGAAAAACATTTTTAATGTAACAAGACGGTAATCACAGTGAAGGAAATAGAGGAATTTTTTTATTTTCTCGCCATATAATATTGATTTCCAAAAAGCATCAATATTCTCCGGTAAAATGGAGTTTATCTTCATAATAATGATGATGAAAAATCTGTGAACTTTTGACTAAAAAAAATTTAATTTTCAATTTCACAATGGATTTTAATGAAATATGGCTCATTTTATTTGTAAGACGTGCGAGTACTAAATTAATAACAACATTTCATATTTTGTTTATTTTACATTTTTAATAAACTTTTTAAAAGAATTGTATATTAACTGAATCTTTTTTGGGAATATCTCTTTATATATGATTCCAATTTTAAATTAAATTAAAATGAGAAGAAAACTCTAAAAATAGATATATGTATGTGTAATAAAAAAAGTAAACTGATGGCTTGTTATGTTTTTTGGTTTTGTGTTCGGTATTCAACTTCAATTCTCGATTGATTAGTTGAATTTTAAACATAAGAATCTGGGATTTGTATTCAGAAATTAGGAGATGCTTTCATCCTCAGTTATTGAGTTTGCTTTTATAAAAAATACTTTATGAGAATATCATAAACTATGTAATAATGCATTTCATATATTTTTTCGGGAAAAAGCACAATTATAAAATTAGAATCATTTTTAAAAGAAATTCTTTTATATTTTCTTGAAAAAAAATGGTTTTTTTCTCAAAACATTCTGAATATCTCCTAAACTATAAGGATTTGCAAAAAATGTATAATAACATCATTTAAATGTCACTTTATTCTAAATCCTTCCGTGTTTTTCTTAGTTCTATCGAAGTTCTCGAATTATTGCAAATTACGTGGTGCAACCTCAGCTTATTTCTATATAACGGTAAATCTAGAGAACCAGAGCCAGTCCAAAAAAAGTAACTTATAGGCATTGAATCGGAGTACCATATGTATTCAAATAGACTAAGAAAACTCAGGCCAATAAATACTTGTTGCGTTGCCACAAAAACACTAAAAAGCACTGGAATTTTAGCAACTGTATTACCTGCATTACAATTTTTAGCAACTGGCAACTGAACAACATTTCGGTTGCAATCCATTATTGAGCCATTAGTGTTTTGCTTTTAGCAACCACAAATTTGGCAACGCAGCTGAAGTTCGATTGCAATCCATAATCGTTTGGTTTTCTTATTTAGCATTTTGACTCAATTGCGCTGTTTCACATCCCACGAACTTCCACTTAAATTTTAAATGTTTTACATATTTTTCTTTTCTTCCCTAATTATGCTGAGCTGTGTATTTAATGTAATGGTGTGTGATGGAATGTCATCAATGCGTTTATATATTTTTTAATTATAAATGTACAACTGTCGTTACAGCGAAAGGCAAAAAAACCAGTTGCCTGTTCAAAAGCCTAAAGAGCGGGTGTTTTAAAAAAGGCCATACAAGCATGAATTGAGTATTGAATTTAATTCTTAAGAAAAATCTGCCATAAGCATATTTTATGTGTTTAAAACTGCAAAATGTAGCTGATGATACTGGCTGGCCATTGTTTAACTGGCAGCTCTGTTCTTTTTCTCATCCCTAATGCAGTTGTGTCGATTTATGTGAAGGCTTTTCTATAGATAGAAGAGCAATAGAACCTTATATGGCATGTGGAATGATGAAGCAATGATTATAAAATGTTTCTCGGACATATAATATCCCGGCTAAAAGGCAAAAGCTTCAATGCGAGTACAATTAACGAAAACCGGTGATGACAAAACTGATTTGAAATACATATGTGACTGGACAAAAGTTTATTGTACCTAAACTACTGTGTGAATTCTTTCGGTTTTCAATGGACGTGTTTGAAATTCAGATGAGTTTTACTTCTTCATTTGCTTCATTTTATTTTCTTAACATTGTTTTCAGTTGACATTTTGTGTCATAAATATCTTGTTTCTTTTAGTTTTGTTTGCCGTTCAGATAATTATCTGAAATTAATAAGAAGTAAGTCATAAAATGCCTAAATGAAAGCAGGAAAAAACATTTTGGCCAATTACAATTTAATTTCTTCAACATTTTTATTGGAATTTAATGTTTTATGTCGCATTGTCGGTCGGTTCTGGTTTCAAAAATAAATTTATTACCTTCAAAATTGAAATGATTGGTTTAACGTTTTTTTCCATTGCTGTCCTCATTTCTTATATTTTTTTTCTTTGTTATAATTAAAAGCTTTTGAAAAACAAAATAAAAACAACACTTGTAAACATTGTGTGCGATTTTTATAAAATAGCGTTGAGATAGGCGTACAGACGGTACGTTTAAATTGTTGCATTCTTACGATCCACTACAGCAATAATTTTGATATTGTTTTCTGAACTCAATAGAAATTAAAAGAAACTGAAAATATTTTGTGTATAGTTTGGAGCTTTTTGACAATATAAAACTTAAAGTAAGGCCAGACGTGACAAATATAAATATATATCGTCGTTACCTTGGCCGTAAGTCATATTTTACTTTAAATCGAGTTTTTTGCATATTTCGATATATTATCGTCTAATAAAACTGATGAAAAAAAAAAAATTTAGTGTGCTCCGGCTTATACAATTGAATTTCTTTGACCTTTTTTCCTTCTCTTGTATAGAAAGGAAAGCATTAGTTGCGTCCTCTCCATGTTCAGGAGCGAAATATTTAATTGTTATTCCATATTTTAATTATGAATTTAACAAAATTATGATGATTTCGAAAAACGGAAACTATGAAAAATGTGCGCTATACCCGCTGGTTTCATTCCCGATATCGTATTCAAACAATGACTATATATCGCAATATCCCCAATATATCATTTGTCCTTTATTTTATTTGAATTTAAAACGTGATTGTTTTATGCTGTTTATGTGAAATAAGTTGCCAGGGGTTAGAAAATGTTGTTTATTTCGATATTTCGCTACCAGTGAAACCAGGTCATAAAAATCATCTCACTATATTGTCTGCAAAAAATAGCTAAAAAGGGCTAAAAATTTTGTAATTAGCTAAAGAATAGAGCTATATTATGTTGGGTTAGGTGGCGGACCATCTCCGAAGTAGACCTTCCCACTTAGGCCAAAGCTTAAGCCCAATATGCTACCACAAGTAGAAACACTCAGGGTCTAGGCGGGATCGAACCCGCACCTCATGCACTAGGCTACGGAGGAGCTATAGAATATAGATAAATTTATTTTAATTATTTTCTCTAAAAATTAAACAATAATGTATAGGTACATTATTTCTGAAATAAAATAATTTATTTAACTAGACAATTCTCGAGAAACATACGTCATTACTTCATGAAGTATAAAAAATCGTCTAAAATTAATAAAATAATAAAATTCATCTAAATTGTTATTTTATGGCTGCCTGTGTTAGTTTCTGAGATATTTGGTTATCGATTTTACCCGTTTTTCCATTTTTTACCCCCAACATTACAATATCCAAAAGTCCCTTCTTCTCATACCGAATTTCAACCGATGATGATGGGTGGGCGGGCACTTTGCCCGTTTCGAAGTTTTGTTTTAATATTGTCCCCGAAGTTAAATACTCTTTCAACCTCTCCATTACTAAAAAGGCAATACTAAAAACTTTATAACAATTCTTTGAGTGTGCCGATGGCTGAAGTAGTCTGCACGTTGACTACAAAACCACAAAGTTCTGCGTTCGACGCCAGTTTCAAACTAAATCATAAAAACATCTCGCATATTTCTGTTGTGCATTTGGGTGACTTTGTGTCAGTTGTTGTTTCAGTGGCGAAGGCATAGTCGCTGGTCACTGAACATTAACAACTTCAGCTGTAAGCAATCCACAGGCACATCAAAACGCCCTCCTTCATCGATATTGTGTAGCACGAGTGAAGTAAAATAATTACGAAAAACGGATACTAAAAACGAAGCTACAAAAAATAAAACAAAGAACGTGCAAAAGCACAGTTGTAAGATAGTGCAGCTGCACCTTCTCTAATTTCTCCTAATATCACCTTCCTCTAGTTCCAGCACCAAACATTGCATGTGTAGGGGTCATCTTCTGAGTCCTGGTCCACGATAAAAAAAAAGTATTTTTCCACATACACATACACATCAAAGCACAACTCGATAGGCGATTTCGGGGTTTCCCACTTATATATATAAAATGTATTATCACATACCTTAAGTTTTTCTCATAAAGTAAGTATGTTTAAAAAAATTAGTACAATAACTTATGAGGAAAGCCTGGGACAGCCTATTGTAGATGAGAATAAAATTGTAAAAATAGAAATATATATGTATGTATGTCTAAAGAGTAAACTCATGGATTGTTATGTTTCTGTTTATAGATTTTTGGTTTTGCAATCAGTATTCAACTGTTCATTCTCGATTGATTAGTTGAATTTTGAACATAAGAACCTCGGATTTGTAGCTAGAAATTAGGAAAAATCCACTGATGAACTAATTCATCTTTAGCGAAATAGTACTATACGGATATGCTTTCCTCCTTTATAAGAATACAGCAGCTACATGCAAATTTCTGGAGCTAAATGAAAGAAAAATAGCTTCATTGAGTTCCAAAACAGATAAAAACAGCCACACTTTTCGCTACGTTTGTAGAGGGAGAATTATTCAACATTTTCTGTCATTCAACTAGAAGTTTAACCCCAACATTGATTGTTAATATAAATAAATAATTTGTGTTATATATTTTGCTTATAGAGGTTGATAAATATTGGCTCGTTTTTTTTTATTTATAACAATGCACTTTTATTATGGACTTTATTTATTAAGAATGTTTGCACTTTATTGTTCTATTTTGTGTTGTAAAATGGCTTTAAAGCCTATCGGTCCTTTAGTGCATAATCAAAATTGCAATTTTTCAGTTATTAATACAAATTAATTCGTCATATCGCCTCAAATAGCTTTTAAGCTCACCTTAAATGTAAAATGAAAACTGTAAGCGAGTGGCGATGGCACGATGGATGGTAGTCTACACGTTGACTATACAACCAAAAAACAGACCTGAGTTCAACCCCAGTTTCAGACAAAAATTTTAAAATAAAAATAAACATCTCCAATTTTTCTGATGTGCATTAGTGTGTCATTGTGTGTCAGTTGTTGTCGGAAGGTTTCAGTGGCGAAGGCATAGTCACTGGTCACTGAACAATACCGGCTTCAGCTGATAGCAATCCACAATCACATCAGAACGTTCTCCTTCGTCGGTAGTGTGTAGCACCGGCGAAGTAAAATAATAACAAAAATGGCTACTAAGCCGAACGTTCAGCACTGCTACGAACATAAAAACAAACGAACGTTCGAAATCAGAGCTGCAAAATAATTAATTAAGCTTCACCTCTTGTCGTTTCTCCTACTATCCCTTTCCTATAGTTCCCAGCACAATGCTTCGCATGTGTAGGAGTCATCTCCTGAGTGCTGGTCCTAGATAAAAAAAAATAAAAAAAACGCGTTTCTTACAAAACTAGTTTGAGTTGAGATATGATATGCTGCAATAGAGGAACGATATATGTACATATGTATTTTAAATGAATAGGGCAAGATATGCAATGCACTTTTTCTTGAAAAAAAAAAATACACACCATTAATTTGACGTGCTTTTATTATTTTTCGTTACAAGGTCGTAGCTCTTACGGAAGTCGGTTCGAACAATCCATGAATCATTTTATTATAGCAATTTCATGTAATTTTTTTTGTTTGTTTATTGTTTCGTTTATAGTTAAATATATTTTGTTTTTTTCATTGACTTTTGAGTTAATTGTCTCTATTGAAAAGTATTAGTTTTTTATACAAGAAATATTGTTCATTGGTTACAAATCAAAAGATTTTTTCTTTTAAATTCTCAATCATTGCTGTAGTTTGTTGTATATTTTTTTGAGTTTTTATTACGTAAAAAATAGTGTGTGACAAATATTAATTAAGAACAATTAAACTTTCTGACACAAATACTTAATGGACTTGTTTATGAAATATTCATTCATAGATAGATAAAAAAAATTGCAATTATTAATAAAATCGTATTTTTGTCATGCAATTCAATGATTAAAGTTTGAACATTCTTATCTTCAATAAAATGTTGCTATCGATGTTGTTTAAATAGTAAGATTCTCAGTAAATACTTTGACCTGTTTTAAAAGAATTAGCAAAAGCCTTATTATTATGCTCCCTAAATATTATACAGAGTCATCCATTTTTCGGTTTCAAAACTAAAGTTAAATGAAATGCACATAAAGCTATGATTTCGGTGAAACTTTTATTTCATTACTATTACAGGGTGGCACAACAGGAGCTATATGGTTTAAATGGTTTATAACTTTTTTATTTATGCGATTATTATATATATTTTTTTTTAATACAGTATATTATTGGAGAATTTTTTGCAATTAGCTTTGAAAAATGATATCCTGTCAGTGATGTCCATTTTCTGCTTCACACATACGTACTCTTTTTAGCATATTTTCCATAACTTTTCGCAAAATTTCGGGTGTAGTGGCCATGATTTCATTTCGAATGCTTCATAATTAATTCCCCAAGTCTTCTTCACAAAATGCTGAAAAAAACCAAGAAGAAATAATAATTAAAAAAGTTATAAAGAATTCAAACCATATAGCTCATTCTGCGCCACCCTGTAGATTAGCCCGGTGCGCTTCGCTACCACCACTCCCAATTATGTAATTGTCCGCGCTAGGTGTTGTGTCTTACTAAATGACAATCCAAATACACCTTATAATTTCAACTCAATGTGAATTTGTTTGTGTTTTTGAAATAAATAAAAAATTAAGTCGTTAGCTTTACTATAGCAATGCTTGTACCATGCGTGTTTTAATATCAATTAATCGTTTGTCCAGAGCTACGACCGGAACGTTTTTTTTTTCGTTTCTTAAACAAGAAAAAGAATTATAATTTTTATATGGTTTACCTGGTGTATGTGTACATTTCATTTGGTGCTAATATCAAAATCGTCAGTAGACCTTTGACCAAATTCTTGAAAAAGCCTTTGAAATTCCATATGTTTTTCCAACAACTCGCAAAAAATACCTGAGAACAACGAAATATACAAAGAAGATAATTTTTGGGGTGCTCTTGTATAAACATATGGAAATGCTACTCACAATAAATTTTGAACCGAAAAAACCCGGTTTCGCAGCGAAAAAAAAATTGAAAACCGAAACGTAACTTCAAATGATAAAAGTTTAAGAACGAAACCGCAAACTGAAACAATTAAAAATTCGAAGCTCTGCTTTTGTTAATGTGAAATCTCACAATTTGAACTTTTTCTTTGGTCCCTTGAATGTTAAACTATCGAGACTCGACTCTACTCTGTTCTAATAGCGAAAAACACATAAAACGTATCTGACAGCATGTTTTTCCATGCAAAATGTTTCTGGTATCATTTTTTTCCTCGGCGAGACAACATGAGCAGTGCTTTTTTCGAAAGAAATTCAAACCAACTGTTGATCAGTTTTGTTTTGAATTTGTCATGTTATAAATACTTACATCTCTGTATGTACAAATATACTATTAAAAAGTATTTAAAAACAAAATGTATTTATTTTCTTTTAAAATAATGGTTTTCATTGAGGCATCGACTTATTTTTAATTTTCTTTTTTATTCAAATGATTTACTTAAAGAAACGGTTACTCAAGTAAAAACAATATTGCATACTTTCCAGCAATGAAAGCGAGATATTTAGCAAAGTCGTGAACAGAGAACTAAGCTTAAGTTAGCAAAGTAGGACTTGAGAATTTGCGTTTCTTTGAAAAATTTGCTTTGTTTTGGATAAAATCACACGCTTCTTTGGTATTTCAGAATACAAAATTTAGTCATTTTAGCTATGACACTAAACGCCAAATTCTCAGCGATTTCAATTGTTAAAGTATTGCCAAATTTAGCAATACATTTTACAGAATCTTCGGTGCGCCGGTAGTCTACTGCGTGAGCATTAGTCTATTAATATGGAGGTTGCGGTTTCGATTCCCGCCTAGACCACTGCGTATTTCTCCAAACAATCTTTTATTTTGAGCATAACTGACTTTGGTTTGTTTAAATCCTACTCTTTGCCAAAAAGCTTTAAATCTATTTTATAAGAGATTTAGCTTTAGCGTGTTACAGAATAAGTCTGCAGCTCGTAATTCCTTTTTCAAATATGAAATAAATGCGAATATTTTCACTCCCAATTTCGGATATACATATACATATACATATACACCTAATTCTGTTTTTGCGCGAATTTGATTTAACGCGTTTCGAAGTAAATGTTTCATTCTGTTTTTACGAGATTTGATTTGATTTAACGCGATCTAAAAATGTATGTATTTTTACCAAAAAATAGTTGTTTGCACTGGATTTGGAGGATTTTAAATTAAACACATAGTTGGCAGCACTAAAAATTGGCTGGTACGAAAAACATTAAAACAGGGGATTTCTCTTGTTTATTTTAAATAAAGTTAGTTGAAAACAAGAGTGTAAGAATGCAGTAAAATTTAAGTGTTAAAGACGAAAAGACAGTAAAAGAGTATTTCTGAATTTAATAAACGCTAATTAATAAAATTTTGTCTATGCATTCATACATTATGTGCGTATTAATTATTTTTATAGACCAGACAATTAATATTTAGAATGTCCGCTACGAAACAAATTAAAAGAAAAGCTATTTCAGTGGAAAATAGAATCGAAATTTTAGATCGTCTACCCACTGCGGAACGTGCCAACTCAGTAGAAAATCATTTTAGTTTGAATGAATCTACCATAAAGACGATAAAAAAAAATTATGAATTTATTAAACAATCTGTGATTGCTGGAACAAATTTAAATTCTCATACATCATCATACACAAGAGACATCGTTAAAGAGAAAATTGAGAAGCCTCTTCCCAGTGAAATTTTTGCTACATACATCTTCGATTTGAGACCAATGACAATGTAAGCAAGACCCATCCAATGTCTGTATACAATTTCTATTTACATTTACACAGCGATGGCCTACGCTGTAAGATTTATCCAACACAATATACATTGTAAGCAAAGGTTGGATGGGTCCAACACAATATACATTGTAAGCGAATGTTGGATGGGTCCAACTATTATGGTGAATTCGGAGTGCAATAAGATGTATCTGAATGCCATTGATCTTGGAATGAATTTTAATTATTGCATAATTAAATTAGGAACTTAATTTTTTTTCAATATTTTAATTTTTTATTGTTATATATATTTATTATTAATATATATTAAATTAATTGTTATAATATGAGAAATAAAAAACAACACTTCACTTTTAAAAACACTTATGAACTTCATACAAATTTTACTTTGGAATAATAATAAAAATGAAAAAGAAAGAATAACGGAAAAATTACTTCAGAAAAAAGAACAAAATTCATAATTAAAACGAAATGACAATATGATACATTACAAAGCCATCCAAATCAGATGGTAATACGATGCAAAATTTTTATTTGTGTTTGTTTTGATCTTCATTTCTAATAAACATTTAACTTTACAATTGGATGGGAAAACGACAAATCCGAATCAGATGCGAGTTGTAAGGGCTTAACTATTTTCGTTTTATTTTCCCTATTGACATAATATTATACAATCGGGTGGCTTTCAGTTTGTAATGAGTAACCGGACTGCTGGGATGGATTGAGGATAGCTCACAAAAACGAATACCAGTTGATGGAAAAACTATAAAACGGATGACATTAAAGAAAATGAACCGCAAATAACAGGCCAGAAAGATAGGAAATTTGAATTTTGTGCCAGTACGCTTGCATGACACGCACTTCATAATATTAAAATTAATTGTGAAATACCGTCTGCTGATCAGCCAGCAACTAAAGAATTTCTGGAGAAACTGGCTAAAATAATCGAAGATGGTGGTTACACTCCGGATCAAGCATGGATTGCGGATGAAGCAATGCCAAGCCGAACATATGTAGCTAAAACCCAGAAAACCGCTACTGGTTTTAAACTAGCCCAAGATCGTGTGACCTTTTTATTATTGTCGGTTGAAAACCCTTACTTGTAAATCGAGCTCTAAAGCCACGTTTGATGAAAGTCGTAAAAAAGGACGCATTACCCGGTCACTGGGCAGCTAATTAAAAGCCTGGGTAACCACTGAGCTTTTTACCGAATGGTTTTATAAATATTTTATAGCGGAAGTTCGGCGCTATATGAGCGAAAGAGGCCTTGATTTTAAAGTTCAGTTGATTATAGACAAATCACCAGGTCATCCACATTTAGAGCATCCGAATGTCCAATTTTGCTTTCTTCCTCCAAATACAACATCGCTAATACAGTCGCTTTATCATGGAATTATTGCACTTTTAAGATCTACTATGTGAAGCAAACATTCAGATACATTTTAGATAAATTAACAAATAATAACAATTTAAAAGTCACAGACGCGTTGAATATATGTTCTATTATGGACTGTATTAAACATGCTGGATTAGCGCTATTAATTTAATTAAGAGAATCAAAGTCAAACGCATGTTGGAGATTACTTTGGCCAGATTGTCTGCAGATATTGACGAATTATTGTTAGATAAGGCACTTAGCGATGATGAAATCATTGGTTTTGTGCTTGAGACAGCCGAAATCAAAGAAATTAGTGATGAAAAAGAAAAGGTTTCTGCCGTCACTGCATCCATAGTTAAAGAAGGACTCGAAATGGCAGCTAAATTGGGCGATCATTTTCGCAACTATGATCGTAATTAAGAGAGAGGCGCAAAATTTCAAGGTGAACTGAAATTATTAATAAGTAGTTATCGTCAATTACATAACAGTGTTATCAAAACTGGAAGTCAACGATTAATAACGGAATTTGTGACCAAAATCACTGAACCATCACCAGCAACTGAGCATGATTTCGAAAATATTTCTAGCGATGAAAGTGATGTGTTTTTTGTAAACGAATCCGATTATCAAAAATATTTATTTTTAAGTTTTATAATGTTTGTGATTAATTTTATAAATTAACTGTTCATGAATTATGTACATATCTTATTTTACCTGATATTTAATACGTGGAACCAATTCCCTCATTTAATATGGATGCTCTATCTTTTTTTACGCGAGTTTTCGAGAAACGAATGTATCTATCGCGTAAGAGCAGAATTAGGTGTATTTATTTCTTCTTCTTTAAAGTAGAAAAGAGTTGATTTCACCATTTTTATACTGTTAAAGTTCAATGTTATTTTATGCTTTTAATTTCTTTCATCTTATGTGTTGTATGCGGACTGTCAGCCATCCGTCCAAACATCTTTCCAACTATGTACCACCAGCCAGCCATATTTGTTGTTTAAACAATTTGATCACTTGTTTTTTTTTGTTTTGGTTATGTTTCGTCTACATCTCGTATTTGTAAGTTGATTTTTATGATTAAATACCATCTTTTTTTTATAAATATCGAGTGTAGTTGTTTAATTTTCCTTGCAATCCTATCTATTTCTGGCTTTAGACAATATTTTCAATTGATTGTTTCTTTTATTATTTATTTGGCAATGGAGCAGCATGTTTGTTAACTTTAAAATAGAAGGAAATCCACAAGCACACAAGATGGACTGAGGGACTGATAAACGATACTCGTATAACGTAAAAGGAAGAGAAAAACTGCACACATTGGTATGTAAGTTTTGACCAAAATCACTAAGCTGCTACCAAAAATGGCGAAATTTTTCTTAAAGAAAATAAATAAATGAAATATTACTGAGAAGTTAAAACTAGGAATAGACTCAACCGCAAATGTTTTGTTGCACAAACATCTAACGCATGTTGTAGATGAAAAACCAGTAGAAATATAATTTTAATTTCAAGTAACTATTCCTTACAATGCCATATTAAAAAACATTTTTTCCACGGAAATTCCTCATATGATTTGAGTTTCGATATAATAAAATTATGGTCGCTTTTTGATTCGTACGTTGTCGATTTTTGGACTTGTTAGTTTAAAAGTTCATACTGCTTTCAGCCAGGCCAGTTTGTGCTTTTGAACAGTTCGTCCGAAAACTTCTAGACGGTAAAATTGGGTTTCTTCCGTTGTGTATTGCCATCTCAGAAAAAATTTAACTAGACATAATGCGATTGTAATTTGAAAAATGTTATCGGATACGGGCATTTCCATAGTCACATTTATAACAGCCATACGTCATACAATTAGAGGAAAATTTTAATGGTTTTGTTAATCATGTGTGATTTTGTGCAGAACTTGAAAGAAAAGAAAATAATCGATCTTCGAGGTTTTATGATATAAAAAATTAAATATAGTGACATAACGTGACAAAAATAAAATTTGTTATTTTCTTTATTCAAAGAAACATAAAACTCTGCACATTTCGCCACTTTCTTCCTTAGATATGATTTTGAATATTTACAGATTCCTACACAAGATTTATCTATAGCTAAACTTTGTGGGATCTTCTTTTATAACTGATAGTTTGACATAAATTTCCTACATGCCCATAAGTTTAGTATATTTTCGTATACAAGAAAGCCTTTGTTTTAAATTTTACAAGTTTTTTGTATTGAGAGTGGCAGATAAATTCGTGAGTTATGATGATTTCCTTTCTGAACAAAAATGTTCCCCTTTCGCTGGATAACATTATCTGCAGTTTGCCCATACCTTTAAAAAGTGATACATTTTTTACTGCCACAATTGTACAAAATATTTGAGATTTAACATTAATGTATACTTAGCGTTTCACTGTTTCAACGGTTTTTAACATTATTTTATCAATAAAAATCGTCAGCAACATTGTTTTCTAATCATCTGCTATTACCTAGAACAAACTGCAAAAAGTCTAAACCAAAAATGTATCAAAAAAGTTTACATTAAAATAAATAATAAATTAAACAGAATCTTCCTCTAACAAAAGTCTGATGGACTCTAGTCAAAGTGAAGAGTATATTGATTTTCATAATTCTTATTTGTATAAATGAGTACTTAACAAAGATGTAAAAAAGGTTAGTACATCACCCCGACTTGAGAGGAGAGGGTCAAATATGTTGCATATTTTGCCAGTTATTTGTGCAATATATTTAGAAAGGAACGAAATAGCTTTTTTTATTTTTACATATTTTTCAGAATGGAACAGAAATAGTAACGAAATGTAGCATATATGTAACATTTTTGTCAGAAAAGAAAACACCATTAGATACGTCCCACACTGCTGTTAACTCTGTTCGATAGCACTGTTAATAAAAAAACTTAATTTAAAAATCATTACATTTTTGTCAATAAAAAAGTAAAATTACTACTTTATTTTTAATAAAAATTTTAAGAAAATTTGTTATTTTTTTTTAAATTTTACTTTGATATCGTAATAGACTAAATATAGTAGCTCTCTCAACATAGCCATTTTCTAGGCGCCACCTCCCCTACTTCCAGAGCAGATGCAAGGTATTGTGGTATAATTTCGGAAAGCTGATACTCCAAGGATTTCAAAACTGTCTTTGGTATATGCAATTGTTTCTCACCGAAAATGCCAGCTACAGCAGTTTTATTGTAGGCGTGTTTTATGCAACCCTATATTTGGAGTGATATATGAGTTACTAAGCATCGATCTTAAACAGTTATTGTATATCTAGGGAAAGCTAATGAAGAGCAGATTACAAAACTGTTAGTAGTATTTTTTTAAGGCGATGAGGAAGCGCGCTACATTTTGTCGAATATAAGGCCAATAGAGTCATAAAAATTTGTGGTACTTCCATTGAAGGGACCATTTCGAAGAGACCTGCATAGGGTTATCGTACACCGTTCGAAAGCTTTAAAGGAGAAGCTTTCAATATTGTATATCATATTATCGATTGTTTCTCAGAGAAGTTTTATGGCACGTAGAATGCAAGTGGATCGTAGATATTTGTTGAAAATGCTCATATTAGTTTTAAAAGTGCACAACAGATCGTGATGAAGAAGAGACGTAGATATCATCTTGTGGTACATGAAATAAAGCTCTAAAAAGTAGTAATTTTATTTTTTTTTATTTAAAAAAAGTAATTTTTAAATTAAGTTTTTTGAAAATTTATGTGGAACATAGCAGTGTGGAACGTTTCTAACATACAAATTTATCTTCACACCCTCATTTGTATATGTATATGTACTAACGTATTTTTATAAAATTCTTGTAAATTTGCCTGTAAATTAAATAAACTCACTTATTATTAAAATGTATTTTTTCTTTGAACGGTTTATTTCTGACCTAATTGGGTCTGTCTTTTCGTTCCTCTTCTCTAAAGAGTCCGTCTAAGTAAACCACGTATGATCCAAACTATGAATATTTTAGTATGCAATAAGTTTTACTTATAATATACCAAGCGACGTCACGTAAAAAATTATTAACTGTGCTTGAATCCCGCGCTTTTTTGTTTTCATTAAATTTCGCACCATAAGCTCCATTTATACAGTCAAACCGCAATAATTCGTACTTCGTTAATTCGATAACCTTAACAATTCGAAATAAACGACTGGTTCCTTGAGAAAAACTCTCTAATTCGTAAAAATTCCATACATTTTGGTCCACTCGTTAATTCGTATTTTTTTTGCAGTTCAAGGAAATCTTTATAAATTGTACTTAAACCTATTATAATGCATAAGAAATTCCATTCCAATTAAAAAGAATTAAATTACAGAAGCAATGTTGTTTTAAAAGTTTTTTTTTAGCAATAATTGGAATTTTTGGTGTTTCTTTAGATTAGTTTATTTGAAGTTTTACTGGAGAGTATAACGTAGAAATGCTAAGAAAAAGCACGCATAGAACATTTCTATTATAATTTTAAAACATAATTTTAGTACTTTTTAATGGAGAAAAAAATTGTAATTGCTAAAAAAAATTGGTATTGCTCTTCCATCGCTTTCATTAATTTCAGAAAAGGATAATTCATAGTGGAAACTTCTTAAACGACAAAATTAAGCTGAATAACCAGAATTATAGAAGCGTCTTATTTTATGGTTTGCGCAGTATCGACAGTCCAAACCCCTGCCAATCGTTTTCTTTTTTTTTTATTTTAACTCCGCTTAATCGAAAAGGCGTTGTTTCGAAAACTTCTATAATTCGAAAAAAAAACTAGTTGGTCCTTTCTGTATAAACATTTTCAATCACTAACTATCTGCAACGGTAAAGTTATGGTAATAAATGGCGCTCACGAATGTGACATTAGAATATCAATAAAACGAATCAAAAATTTCCCGTTTCCGGATCTTTATTCACTCTATTCTGAATTTTTTTAAGTTCATTAATATTGTAACAAAAATTTTATAACAACAGCTCTCTGGAATCATTGCTTTTTATGAAAGAAATATGAGAGAAAATAGAGAATAAAGATTTGAAAAGTATCCAAAGAGAATTTTGCAGTACGTTTTGGCATCATGGCAATTAAGTAACAATTTTGCAATTTTCAGTAAAAAAATAAGTACGTATTTTCTTTAAAAAAAAAATATCTAAAAATTTGTTTTCCATAAACTTTAATATTTTGACCACGGTAGACTGGTCTGTGGAAATCCCCGTATGTGATTTGTCAGCTCCTTTGCTTGTATAACTTTCGTTCAGTTTGAAAAGTAAATCAAACACATCTAGTTTGAGCAGAAAGAAAACAAACAGTTTTTTTAATCATTTTATTTCATTTATTTGTTCATTATATTTGCAAAATGTAAGTGAAAATATTTATTTTTATATTTATGCACACAATCTCAAAATTTCTTAAATATATATGCAGAGTCACTTTTGGTGAGACGGTGTTTCGTACTGATCCGAGGATCTTCTGGTTGCAGAGGCAACATATTAACACTCAAACAACAGCAGCCACAATGCGTAAATGGCGATTTTGAACTAACATAAAACACACTTCACTCGCCCAACGAACGAATGCTTAAATACTCGTAGAACAATCATCAAAATTACTCAGACAAATCACTTGGACGAGTTGATTGATTACGACGATTGTTAAATACTAATAATCTTCCAATTCCCACCAAAGTGCGTAAACGGCGATTCACGCACTCATTCAATTCACTTTTTGAATTTATGAAAGGTATAATAATTGAATTTTGTATTAGAATTTGTTTATCAAACCTTTTAAAAATCAAAAATTTTTTTTATGGATACGGGAGATTCATAATTAAAAACTGAATTTTATTACTTTAATAATGTCGGTTGTGTCCATTTTTAAAAAAAAATTTTTTTCTCTAATAAAATTCTAACCTATTTGGGTAAAACCGCAAGAATAGGGGGTGCTGATGGCGAGTAGTCAGCGTGTTGGCTCTGCAACCAGAAAGACCCAGGTTCGATTCCCAGCCGGGTCAAATCAGAAAAAAAATGTTTCTGAGTTTTCTGTGCTACAGCACCCTCCTTCGTCGGTATTTGAGCAATAAAACGTCGGCGAAGTAAAATAATAAATAAAATGGCTCCATTAGCTTAAAAATAATGCGTGAAAAAACATCAGAGACGCCGCAACTTTGCTTTATAATTTACACGCAACTGCAGAGTTGTGCAAGAATTAAGCTCTATCTTCCTACCACTTTCACCACCTGTCTATTTTCTTCCCTATCCTTCTCTCTAGTTCCAGTGCAATGCATTGCATATGTAGGGGATAGCCCCTGAGCACTGGTCCAAGATAAAAAAAAAAAAAAAAAAAAAAAAAAAAAACCATTACTTTATAAAAATTTTCATAAAGTAATCCATTAGTGTGCATTAAGGTGCCTTTGTGTGTCAGTTGTTGTCGGAAGGTTTCAGTGTCGAAGGCATATTCACTGGTCACTGAACAATACCGGCTTCAGCTGATAGCAATCCACAATGGCATCAGAACGCCCTCCTTCGTCGGTATTGTGTGTAGCACCGGCAAAGTAAAATAATAATAATAAAATAATGGCTACTAAACCGAAGCTTCAGCACTGCTACGAGTATAAAAAACACAAAAGAACGTACGAAAGCAGTGCTGCAAAATTAATTAAGCTTCACCTCCTGTCGTTTCTCCTACTATCCCTTTCCTATAGTTACAGTACAATGCTTCGCATGTGTAGGAGTCATCTCCTGAGTGCTGGTCCAAAATAAAAATCTCAAAGCTTTCAAAATCCAGCACTCATGTCTAATTTGACAAATCGTACGATTGTGTAGGATAGTGAATCAAGGCGTTAAAGTAGATTTACTGCCTGTTCATAGAAGCCGAATGAAAATAATCGTTCGGCATTTATATTGAAAACAACAATAAAAAAAACTTAAATTGTTTTTGTTTTCAATATAAATGGCGAACGATTATTTTCACCTCTGCTTCTAAGAACAGGCAATTAATGCGTTTAGTTTTTATGTGAGAAGTTGTTTTTCCTATAGAAATTAATAAATAATAAATAATAAAATATAATAGATAAATAATAAATAATAATAGAATAAACGAAAAATTTTAAATTAAACCGATCGTTTAACTTATACTTAAAATAAAAATTTATTTTATATCTTCGTTTTTCAATCAAGCCGATAAATTTTGTATATTTAGAAATATACGTATGCATGTAAATGTTTAAATATGATTCCCTTATTATCTGTATTGCCACGAATTTGCTTCAACTTAGGAAACTTCAAGCTATAGAAGTTCAGCTGAATAAGGTCATGTAATTCCAAAGGTTTAATTTTAACACTTGAATGCAAATTGATAATGCTTTGAATATAAACATTTGCAAATCAGTGTTTTATCAATTTGTTTTCAATTTGATGTCAAATGTTATTCTTCATATGGTAAATAAACGTGACATCACTATTTAATTTTATTTTAATTTTGAAACATTTTATTTATCACACCTGAAAAATATCATATAAATATCATATTTACTGTTTGCTAGTGAAAAAAGTATTTGTTTGTGAGTAAAAAAATATTTATTATAAAAAAAAGAACATGTGTCGTAAATGTTTAATTACAAATCATTCTTAGTATGAAGGCAAGCGTTCCTGTTTTTGAGTAGTTTAAAAATTAATATTTTATAGAATTTTGATATGAAATGGTTTCGCCCAGAATTACCAGATGTGTGTTTTTATTTGTTAAATTGGTTGTTGGACTTGCTTAATCTGCATTAACACCCTGTTACACTTATGTTATGTTATGAATATTTTCGCCAAAAACCACGTCCAAAGAAAATTTCATTAGATTTTCTTTAATTTTTTTTCCTAACAATAAAAGCTGGATGAAAATAAAAAGAAAAATTGTTTGCTGTGTGGTTTCACAAAATCTTGAATTTCATATTATCTGCATGGAAAGAGGTGAACATGTGAACATGTGAACAGTGTGACCAGTTTCTAAAATAACATTAAGCTAAACCACGTTTGGAAAATTTTATTTAAAGCTAGAAAATTAAGTTAAATTTTTTATCACTTTTTTTTGATATTTTTCTACATACGTAGATATATATATAAAGTATAATTGAAATATATTTTTACGGTTTTTCAAAAGCATCGATTAATAAAAAAAAGAAGCCAATAAAAAACATTAAAAAATTTATCAATTGATTATAGTCGAACTTCTCTATAGCGAACTTCTCTATAGCGAACTTCTCTATAGCGAAGTTCTCTATAGCGATCTTCTCTATAGCGAACTTCTCTATAGCGAACTTCTCTATAGCGAACTTCTCTATAACGAAATCTTCTCTATAACAAATAAAATTCGTGAACACAACATTTTTGCGAGTATTTTCATACAGTTCTCTCTATAACGTAAAATTTTTTAAGACCTAAATGGAATTTTTTACACTAAATAATCTCTCTATTGTGAAGTTTTTAGCAATCGATTTTTTGCATCAATTTATCCACATATGTATGTATTAATAAAAATAAATTAATGTGTTCATGTAAAAACAATTTTTTTTGTCTTAATAAATATATTTTCTACATAAAAAAATGTAGTCAAAATTTTCTGCAGTTTCTCTATAACGAATTTTCTCTATAACGTAGAAATTTGACGGTCCCCAACTGTTACGTTATAGAGAAGTTCGACTGTATAAGTTTAATACAGTAGATACCGGATCTAAGCACATCGCATATAAGAAAAAACCGCTTATAAGAAAGTCTACCAAAAACACTTATGTCTTTTCCTGCACTTTCCATGGAAAAAGTGTGCCATAAAAAAATCGTACAGAGTGGCACAAAAGAAGCAAGTCTTCTTCACAAAATGCTGAAAAAAAAACAAAGAAAAAATAATAATTAAAAAAGTTATAAAGAATTCAAACCATACAGCTCCTTTTGTGCCACCCTGTATATAAGAAAAACTTGATAAAAGAAACTTTTCCCAAATACCGAAAAAAGGTTTTATATAAGAATTTTTTTTACACAAAGTATACAACTATAGATTTATTGACCCATAACTTTCTTATAAACAATAATTGCTTATAAGAAAAAATCGCATATAAGAAACGATATTGGGGGATTTTTTTGTGTTTCTTAGAATCGGTATCTACTGTAGGAGAATTTTTCATGTATTTCGATGAATCGATGATTTTTATATAGGCCTGTACTTGCGGGATGTTTTCTTTTTTAGTTTTTCTTTAACAGTTTTCAAATCAGTTCATTTCAGTTTGTCAAATAATTTGATTCTGTTGAAATTCCCTTTAATGAGTTTTGTTGCTTCCGTGGAGGTAATTAATTAATTTTTAATTAAATTTAGTTTTATGTGTTGTTCAGAGGCCCATGATCCGGAATGTAATGGGGACCGCAAATGTTTTATCTAATTTTTATTTTTTCTTATTTTCCATTTTTTCAGGGTTATAATTTAAACTCGATTGAAGCTAAATCTTTAACTCATCTATAGATGGCGGCAGCAGTTAAAAAAAATTAATTTGGCAAGAAGGGGCGACCTTATAAAACATGTGTTCCAGATTCATGGCGCCACGTTGTTTAATCGTTGGAGCCATAAAAAAATAAACGATATTAATGAAAAGAAAAAATTGGTCATCGTTATTTAATTCTATAATTTTATTTGGAATATCTCAGTCTAACCAATATTAAAGGTGAACTCTATTATACTCTGCGGCGGTCTGCTCCTTCGTTTACGACTATAAAATATGGGGTAGCTGAGTTTAAACGAGGCCGTACTAGCTGCGAAGACGAACACCGTAGTGGTTGACCGTTTGAGATGTTTACGCCATATACAGTTAAGAAAATCCACAAAATAGTATTGAATGATCGCCGGCTGAAGCCGCCGGAGTGAGCTACGTGATATGTATTTAAAAAATTGCTATACATCGCATATTGACCGAAAATTTGTGTTCACAATAAAATAAAAACAGCATCGTTTGTGTAAATTTTTAAAATTATTTTTTCTCAAATAAATGTTGAACTTCTGTGATTATGACGTAATTACCCAAAATGCATCATAATCAATCAAAAAATCGATTTTGAATTTTTATCGGTTACGGCCTTTAAGATTTTTGGGGATGAAGTTATTAATTTTTTTAATATTTAACATTTTTCTAAATAATTTTATATTATTCTACGGTCTAAAATAATACAATATTTTTAGTCCTCCCACTTGCCGCGTAAACATATAAAATACAGAAACTTTACCTTTAACCGTTCTCAACATATAATGAAATCTATAATTAGTTTGTATGGGAGGTACCACTCCCACTTCTCCAATCTCTCCCAATTTTTGGCGGATGATTTGTTTTAACTACAAAGTCATTTGACCCATATTCAGAAACTTTTACTCCAACCGTTCTCAAGGTATTTGCTTTGCATGGGCGTGGCAGTTGGAATTTTTAAAATTTATATAGCCTATAGTCCTTTCCAGATATACAGAGACGTATGTTACGGTGAAAATTTCAGGAAAATCGCTTCAGCCGTTTAGTTGTCCATAAGAGTTAAACACACATGCACACATACTTACATACATAAGGGGAAATAGCTGAACTAAGCAAGAGGTGTAACCGTGCGCGGCGGTTCTATCAAAGGGCCAGGGGGCGAGACAATCTCACCGATATGCAGGACATTGACAAGCAACCTGGAAAGGGCCATTGCGCAAAGCAAGACCAGATGCTACAAGGAGATGTGTGCTGATGTTGAAAACAATCCGTGGGGCACGGTGTATAATGTAGTGATGAAGAAGATGAGCTGCTTTCCCCCACCAGCCACAACATGTGCATCCAATACGAGCAGCACAATACGATCTCGGAAGATAAAGCTGAAAAAAGCACCAGGGGTTGATTGCACTCAAGGCGGCTATGGAAAAGGCAAAGATTGGTGCTCCTTCCGAATTGGAATATCAACCGCTCTGTATGATTGACACGGCCGGTAAACTACTGGAGAAGATAAGCTGCAGAAGACTGGAACTGGCTTTAGTGGAAGAAGGCTTATCGAATCGTCAATTTGGCTTCCGAAAAGCACGCCTAGAGTAGATGCCATAGAAGCGATCATGACTATTGCGAAGGATGCCATCAAAGGTGCCCGCTGCCTGGAGGGTGATAAGAATGTTGCGCCATCGTCAACTTCGATGTCAAAAACGCATTTAATTCGGCTGACTGGGACACCACGCTAGCGGCACTCAATGGGAGAACGTACCCAAATACTTGATTGAATTGGTTGCCAACTACTTTAAGAATAGAGTGATTTTGTACGACTCGCAAGATGACAGGAAATCATATGCGGTCTCAGCAGGCGTGCCTCAGGGTTCTGTGCTGGGCCCAATACTATGGAACGCCATGTATGATGCGGTACTAAGGCTTGACCTACCTGCTGATGACATTGCCCTTGTAATAATGGGCAGACACTTCGACAAGGTTGAAAGAACGTGCAACGATGCCACCGCAATAGTTAGAAGCTGGATCACGAGTATACATAGGTCTTAGATTTGCTGACTATAAAACAGATGTTCTGCTTGTAAGCAGTAGGAAGAAAACGGAGTGCATTACAGTAACAGTAATTGGGCGTTATGATCGATCAGAGACTCACGTTCGAGGAACATCTGCAATATATAGGTGTAAAATGTGCAAAAGGGCTTCCGCACTTACGCGAATAATCTCTAATCTAGGCGGTCTAAGACAGTTGCTGATTGGGGTGGTCAAATCAATTGCTCAATATGCGGCCCTGGTATGCACGGATGCTATGAACAAAGAATCTTATAGAAGATGCATGGATGCTGCCTACAGGAGGTCTGCTCTTAAGGTCATTTCTGCCTTCGACACGTTGTCTACGGGCGTTGGAATTACTGGAATGATGCCGCTGTGACTAGTGGCAGATACCGAGAAAGAAAAACGTGCTGTAAGACAAACGATACTAGCGCACCCCAATCGAATGGTTGTTGGTGCGATGGAAAGATGGCAGAATAATTGGGACACTTCCATAAAGGGAAGATGAACCAACAGACATATACGGAGAACGGCGGAGTGGACAGATAGGAAACACGGACGGGTGAACTTCTCCCTGACGCAGTTGCTAAGCGGACATGGAAGCTTCAGAGCATACCTTTACATGTATGGTCACGACAATGATGATATGTGCCCAGAGTGCCCCAATATAAGAGAAACTGTGGAGTATGTTTTCTTTTATTTTCCGCGGTAAGGAAACCGGCGGTCTCGTTGGAGGGAACAATCCGATCCCACATTACGGCAGACAACATTGTTGACTTGATGCTAACATCAGCTGAAGATTGCAATTCTGTGTGTACTTTCACAAGAGAAGCTTTAGTACGGCAAAGGATAACAGAGAAGGCAAGGTGTGCAGAACGGGAGAGCAGTATACGCTGAATCCCTCGAAGTAATACTTGACTGTGATCCCGAGGGACAAGTGGATGGGAGAATGACGAAAGAGGTGGGGTTTAGGACGTAGACGCATTATAAGCCATAGAGTAAGTCTTGCAGCAAATCGGGCATATTGGCCAGCACGGGCTACCAATATCTTTTGTATGTAATTTTTTCACTTACATTGCCATAGTTTCTCCCATTTATATTTATGTATATAAATAATATGAATATTGAAAGTACCAAATTTTTAAGTTTCTCTCTCTCTTCTGTTCCATAACGTGTATATTTTATTATTTATTTTTTTGTTTTAATTATGTATTTTATGATATATATAATATACTCGAATTATACAATTTTTAAAATTTGATTAACATGATTTCTTTGTTAGTACATAATTCTATTAATAACATTTTAGTATTGCACCATTAATTGTTTCTTAAAATATGAAGAAAGACAAATTTTCGACTTTGTGTTTTTTTCGGAATTTTTTTTCTTAATATTTAAATTTTTATTTAACAAGTGCGTTCTGTTTTGTTTTTTATTATAAATGATCTTTATTATTCATATACATAAATATTAGTATATCTTAAAATAGTTATTTACACCTCTTTTAATATAATTTTCTAGAAATATTAATATTTCTTTTAAATATAGTGTTTTAATCAATAGATATTTTTTCTTTAATACAATATTGTAGATATAGTAATTTTCTATTAATATAACATAATGTTATTTTCAGATTTTCTTTTTCATTTTTTTTAAGTTAAAGGTTAAAGTTAAATATTGCATAAATTCATAATTATACAATATTATGTACTTATAACTCAGTCTAGCACCCCTAGAGATTTTCTTATAATATTTTTCTGAAATATACCCTATAATTTTCATCATTTTAGGAAATATTTTCTTATTTAATTTTTTGGTAAAAACAAAAAATCCAACTGTGTTTAAATGAAGATAACAAACAAGCTTTCTTTTTTGGCCATTCTAATGTTTACGACATTCTCTAATTTTGAATAATACAGGCAACTTTATTATCGACCTGCAAACAAATTGTTGTAATTTTTGATATGATACTTTCCAAACATAACTTTTAATGAAATTTGCCAAATATAGGCACCAAATACCCAAATATTTCATTCCATTTCTAAAGGTTATCGAATCAACAAGAAATTTGATTTTTTTTCTTTATAATATTTTAAAGAAAAACTCCTTAAATATTCGGAAAAATTCTTTTATTATTGATTTCTTGATAAAAAAAAATATAATTTTAATATGAAAAATGCTTTATTGTTTTATTTTTTGACATTTGTCCTACTCCCCTATGCTCCTTAAGACCCTGATTCACTATCCTACACAATCGCACGATTCATTCACAGGGGAATGGTAGTGCCTTTTGACCGATTTTAAAAATCGCTTCAAAATGACGTTTTTAGTGCCACGCTATTATACAAATAATTAATATTTATACTCGTATGTATAACTAAAAACTACTTTTTAATACCTGCGTGAATTTTTTTTGATTTATTTTATTAATTGCCAACAATTATCATTTTATCAAAATTTTCATAAATTTTTCCAAAAAATAATCTGTTATCCAGATGCACTACCTTCGTTTATTGACACACACATGTCATATATGGCAGATTGTACGATTGTGTACGATAGTGAATCACGGCTTTTATTATCATCCGTAGAACTTTTGTTTTAACTTCACCAGCAGAATCTTATAATGAGCACGTCCTTAAATTTACATAACAAGAAGGAAAATATTCTTAATATCAAATCTAAATCTTTGGATGTCGCTGAAAGGACACTGACACTTAAATTACGCAAGACCAACTTTCGTATTTCGGCAATGAATTTTATCGGCAAAATGTTTACCAATCTTTCTTTTGCTTTTGAAAGCCAAGTTATAGCGCCATTGTTGCTGCCTCCATCCACTATTAGTTTGTTAACTTATGAATTCATTTTATTAATTATTTTACTACGGCCAGGAGTCAGAACAATTATTATTTTTTAAATAAATAAATAAAAAATTAAAAGAAAATACCAACAGTAATTTTATAAAATTTAGTGCGAACAATGGAACAATCAGAACACATTTAGCCAATTCACAGAGTGGTCTATTGCGTCCTATTTGTAGTATTGCGTACAATTGTATGACCGACATAAAAATGTTGTTGATATTTTTAATATAAAAATATTATATGACAATACTATTTTGTTACATGTGTTTTCAGTGTGTTATTTAGTCAGCTGGTTTCTCTTTACAATTTCAACGCAGGAGTTTCTTTTACTTTTAAAAAATTTAAATAATTTTAATGAAGAAGTATTTAAGAATTTAAGAATTCCCTACGTATGCAATGCTTTGCACTGGAACTAGATAGCGAGAGGGATGGTGTAGAGAATGGACAGGTGGTGAAAGTGTTAGGACGATAGAGGTTAATTCCTGTTCAATTTTGCAGTTGCGCGTTAATTATAAAGAAAAGTCGCGGTGTGTTTGATGTTATTTTTGACGCATTGTTTTTTTAAGCTAAGCAGAGCCATTTTATTTATTATTTTACTTCGCAGGCGTTTTCTTGCACAAATACCGACGAAAGACGGTGCTGCAACACAAAAAAAACTATTGACTTATGACAATAGAGCTACTTGGCCTTAAATAGTACTTTATTACTTATCACTTTAGAAGGGTGCCTCCGTATCCTAGTGCATGAGCATTAGTCTTATCCCGCGCAGACCCTGTGTGTTTCTACTTGTGGTATCGCAATGAGCCTAAGTTCTGGCCTAAGTGGGGCGTGCTCCTTCGAAGAGGGTCCGCCACCTAACATAAACTATCACTTTAGAAGACTTTCTGTATTCGCTAATTGTAAATTTTGCTCGTTATTGAAAAGTTTGCTTGATTATACACATATGTAACTTCAAAGTTGATTTTTTTTCTACTTAATTTTATTGTCGTTGCTGCGACAAAATCGCCATTGCGGTTTTTTCAAACAATTCTGTTACTGCTCGCAAGTGTCCAATGATTTCAAGTAGCGAAATGCATAATTATAGCAATATTAACATTGTCTCAAAAAGCGATTGCCTGTAAAATATACGGCGAAATTACCACATAAAACGGTTATTTTGTTCTGCTGGAAAACTAATAAAAAAAACGTATTGAAGATCTTTTTGTCGGAGCGACGACGATATCTAAGTTATTTATGGGGTTTTTCTCTGGCTCCGGTTTAAACAAAAATTGGTTACTTGTTATTCTAGGTAAGAAAGCAAAAAAGCACACTGGGTCTTTAAGAGCCGTAAATACAGTGATTTTAATTTCCCATAAAATTACCAAGTCATTTCACTGAGAACTAAAAATTTTTATTTCTTGGTTTCCGGTGTAGAATAATAATAATATTTTTTTTTATCTGGGGCCAGCGCTCAGGAGATTACCCCTACACATGCGATGTATTGTGCTGGAACTGTGAAGCTTAATTAATTATTTTACAGCTCTGCTTTTTGCACGTTCTTTGTTTATAGCACTGTTGAAACTTCGGTTTAGTAGCCATTTTTATTATTATTTTACTTCGCCGGTGCTACACAATACCGACGAAGGAGGGCGTTCTGATGTGATTGTGGATTGCTATCGGCTGAAGCTGAACCAGTGACTATGCCTTCGCCACTGAAACCTTCCGAGAACAACTGACACACCAACGTACATCAGAAAAATGCGAGATGTTTTTATTTTTTATAATTTTAGTCTGAAACTGGGGTTGAACCCAATTCTGTTTTGGTTTTGTAGTCAACGTGCAGACTACTTCAGCCATCGCCCTGCGGGTAGTTTCGTTCGAGATTTCTCTGTAATTCGATCACAAATGGATGCGCTCTCAATGATGAACACGTTATGCGTATAAATGAGCGCGTTTCAGGAACAATTTTTACAATTTCATTAGCACACATCCCATTATAGTAACGATAGAACAACGAAACGCACCTCACGAGTCATGCACCGACGATGCTCAAGAGAATCAATAAAGTTGGATACCCTACCGTCCCCAATGAGTTTCTTGGCCTTCCTGTACTCGGTCGAGTAACTTCAAAATAGTCTCTGAAGCACCGGCCCATACATGAGTCTTAAGAAACCGAGGCATTTGGAAAATCCGATTTGAACAACGGTAAAGTTGTCGTCAAAGAAACCGCCTTTGATGAAAAGTAATGACAATTTAGTTGTTTTTACTTCAATCTAGCGATTTATCTCTATTTTCCATTTCTATTTAGTGGGTTTTTTTAAACATGATAAGTTAACATTACTGTTCATGGCAGACCGTTGGTGCTCTAATGTATGGGATCGTTAAAGCTGAGCGCTAGAAAACGGTACGTTTCAAGCGTTGCTTTAGGTTGGTCTGTTTGATAGTTCCAGAAAATAAAATTTACGTTATTTTGTGAGTTCTGTTGGTGGCGGGCTATGGGAAACTGCAATCTATGAGATTGTATTTTTCTACAAATAAAAATGTATCAAAACCTTAAATACTCTGAGAGTATTAGATGTAACAGATTTAAAACAATATTTCCAAATTTGCAACCGAATGATAATACACTACTTTCGGCTTCTTCTTACTTCTTCTTGTATAAATAAAATTTTCCAACAATTTGAAGTGGAAAGAACGACGCACTGGTGGTTACAGGATGTCGGAAGATGTGTTTGCGTGCCGCTGGAACGAAACAATGTGGTCAAATCAAATCCGTCAATTCCATAGTCTTCACTGATTGCTAGCAATAATATGGGTATGGGCGGGGTTAACAAGTGTGATCAAGTTGTCACGAGTCTTCGTACAAGAATGCGATTTAGAAAGTGGTGGTGGCCAATGTTTGTAGACTTTATAGATGTATCGGTTGTGAACAGTTGGTTACAGCAGACAGAATCTATTTTTGCCTTTAGAAGATACATTGCTCGCATCTTAATTATCACACATAGAACTCCACCGCAACAGGGGCGATAGCCTCCGAAACCATTGGCTTTCCATCATAATATCAATGTCAGAGGAATTTATAATTTTTCAATAAGCCATGCTTAAAATTACTTTTTCATTATGAATTTCCTTTCGAAAGAAGAGTATGCGGTGATGCATAACGTCCGATATATCGCTCGGATCATTATTATATTTTGTATGATCCGTAATATCCGCTTTATTACATAAAAATCAAATTTTGTACTAAAAGAAACGGCACTAAAAAAATAATTTCTTTTCTTTTGGGATCAATGTTCAGTTGATATTCCTACATATGCAATGCATTTCACTGGAACTAGAGAGAGGGATAGTGTGGAATATGGACAGGCATTTTTGCACAACTCTGCAGTTGCGTGTTAATTATAGAGCAAAGTTGCGGCGTCTCTGATGTTATTTTTAAGCTAATGACACGCATTTCATTTATTATTGTACTTCGCCGCCATTTTATTTTGGTCAAATACCGACGAAGGAGGAAAATCTAAAAAAAATCGAAAAGAATCGAACCTCCTGGTGGTAGAGTCAACACGCTACCTACTCAAACATCAGCACCCCCATAATTGAATCTAAAAATAAAAAAATTAAAACAATATTGGGCAATGTTGCCAACACATTTCACAGTATATTGAACTTCTTTTGGTAGTACAATGCACGCTCGGTTTTCGCGACTTAAAAACCAGACCTATCGGGAAAACTGCTTTTTCGGCACAAAACACAAATTTTATTTTCTTATTTTATATTAAACATGACTTATGCTCAACTCGAGCACCTTACACAGGGTGGCCCAAAATGACAGAAGGGGTTTGCGTTCATTATAACTACTCTTTTAAGACATTATTATTAAATGTTTTTTCTTTTAAATACAGTATATTAATGGAGAATATTTTAAATTTAATTATGAAAAATTATATCCGGCATTTTCCATAACCTTTTGCAAAATTTCAGGTTTTTTTTTTTATCTTGGACCAGCACTCAGGAAATAGATAACCCCTACACATGCGGTGCATTGTGCTGGAACTAGAGGAAAGGGATAGTAGGAGAAGTGATAGGAAGTGAAACTTCACTATCTTACAATACTGCCTTTTTGGATGTTATTTGTCTTTATAGCAGTGTTGTAACGTCTCTGATGTCAAGGAGACATATTAAATTTTGAAGCTTCGTTTTTAGTAGCTATTTTTAGTAATTATTTTACTTCGCCGATACTACACAATACCGACGAAGGAGGGCGTTCTGATGTGCCTGTGGATTGGATACAGCTGAAGTTGGTAGTGTTTAGTGACCAGTGACTATGCCTTCGCCACTGAAACCTTCCGACAACAACTGACACAAAGTCACACAAATGCACAACAGAAAAATGCCATATGTTTTTATGAGTCTGAAACTGGGGTTGAACACACGAACAATTTTTCGTTTTGTAGTCAACGTGCAGACTACTTCGACCATCGCCACCCTTTTTTGTTGATTTCGTCGCGTATACTATTTTTGAATTGCTGTATGGTTGTGGGCTTATTAATATAGACTTTTCCTTTCAAATAACCCCAAAAAAAACTGTCTGGAGCAGTTAAATCTGCTGAACGCGGACGCCAATTATCGCTTGTACGGGAAATAATTCATTCACCAAAGATTTTGCGGAAAAGAGCCATTGTGTCCCCCGCAGTTTGAATTTTGTATGGAAACATTCGTATTGTATACAAAATTTTCTGCAGCAACCCTCGAGAGAAAACAAGTTGTGCCGAATGTCTCCTGGTTGATGTTTCTCTATCTTCTCGAACACTCTCCTGTACCCGTGTAATATTGTCATCCTGGGGGCACCAGGAAATTTCCTTGCTGCCCCTTGTTGTCGAAAATTTGCAACCAAAAGGTTCATTGTTGACTCTAAAGCTGAATGCACCCACTGTTTCGGAACGAAATTTTTGTTCTGAAACATTTTTTTTATATGTAGTTTGACGTTTATCTTTTTGAGAGAGAGAGAGAGCGAAAGAGAGTTAACATGTTTCAGAACCTGAATTGGTTTAATTTTAATTTTTGTTCTGAAACATTTGAACTGTGCTGCCAGCTTCTTAAATTTCTTATGCAAAGTTGAACTGAGCTGCCAAATCTTATTAAATCTAGATAGTATGTATTTATAATAAAATACAAAGCAAAACAAAAAACAAACAAATAACAACAAGTAATAACTAATGGTTATTGTTAAAAAAAAGAAAATAAATTCGGCTCGCAAAAAAGTGGAGAATTTAAAAAAAAGCAAATTAAAAAAATTAATAAATAATTTAACAAATAAAATTAAATTAATTTTCCAATGGATTTTAATGAAACGGTCGCACTGAATCTCATTTCGGAAATGAAGAAGCCGGGTAGAGAGTTCTTGTACGACATGGGCAACAAAAAAGTTTTTTTTCGTCAAAATACATATTCTTCAAGATAACGAATGAATCTCGCAGTTCATGTAGTGCTTCTCGTTTTCTAAAGCCCACTGTGCACTGTGTACATACGAGTATATACAATAGTAAACGAATCACATAAAATACATAAATTACAATATTAAACACTAAAATTCTGCAAAATGGCTCATGAGCAAAAAAAACCATGTCAGAATTAACCGTTAATACAGCGAATAAAGACTTTTTCTGCCAACTGCCGCATTTATAGAACTTTCAATGTTAAAAATTAGGCTGTTGCAATAACTGGACCGGCGCGATAATGGGTAGTTACGA
The DNA here is from genome assembly GCA_963924685.1 of Dexiosoma caninum. Classification (NCBI taxonomy): domain Eukaryota; kingdom Metazoa; phylum Arthropoda; class Insecta; order Diptera; family Tachinidae; genus Dexiosoma; species Dexiosoma caninum. The sequence continues at coordinate 61,670,451 of OZ004729.1, forward strand.
ATATCGAACGTTTACTGTGTGTACTAAAAAACCAAAAAGTATATTGATTTGCCCAATATATTGTAGCGGCTTCGAATATGACATGCACATTATTATACAATACGACAAAATTCCACAATTATTTTGGAAAAGTAGCTTCTGTCTGCTGTATTGTTATTATTGAGCGATATGTAAAGGGTGATTTGTGAACCGTTTGGGTTTTTTTAAGTTAAACAAAATACAGAAAATTGCAAAAATGAACAAAATATATATTTGGACCGATAAATGAATGCCTGCCATTTACATTGTAAAGATTATTTCATGTAAATGTTGCACGCGGCAACGCCGTATGTGGTATATTCATGAGCTCCAATTTTGGCATACTTTTTCCATCATTTCGGCCGGTGTCGCACAAATGGCAGCTATAATATTGCCTTCCAGAGCAAGAATTGGGGATGCCTTGTCCCTGTACATGACAGACTTCACGTGTTCTCCATAAACACAGTCTAGGGAAGCCAAATCGCATGATCTAGGCGGCCAATAGAGTGCTCAGAAATGTGAGATTAATTGCTCACCAAACTTGCCTCGCAATGGGTTCATAGTATCACATGCCGTGTGTCATGTGGCACCGTCTTGTTGAAACAAATCAATCAAGTCCAATTCTTCCATTTTTGGAAAAAAATTTCCAAGTGGTCGAATAACCGGCGATCTTCATGGACACTGATACATCAGCAATATTTCCCTCGGTACGCACTATTTGCATATGGTTCGGTGAATTTATGTCCAATAAAGTGAAACTAGCTTCAATAGCCTGTTCGGTGGGTCGATTATAACGACCAAAAATGGACGTATGGACACAGCACGAATTTTGATAATAAAATGAATGATTTGCAATCGTTATTCGTTTGTTGGTCCGTTCTTGGTGAAATGCCACATGGGACGAATCTTTTTTTTTTACACTGAAAAACCAAATAGAAAAAAATAACTCGAAATGTAGAGGTTCGTAGTGAATTTTTAATTATGTAAATAGTAAAAAAAGTTTCTATAAAATTTTATATAAAAAATAGGCAACACATCCAAGTCAAAGGCGGTATGTAATTGTTTGACGACGAGTAATTTGGAAACAACTCAAATAGTTGTCCTTAGAGTGGTTTTGGGACTAGTCCAATGTAATGCAAAGCAAATGCACATGACTCAGCCGTTAAATATATCATATCGATCGTTACAAATTTGAAGTCACTTTCGCGCAAGTTCTGAACAATAAAATACAGTTATACATACAAATGATTCTATGCATATGTACATATGTGTGTCTGTGTGTTTGTGTTTTTTGTTTTTTAAAAAACAAACCTTTTTAAAGTACTTCCAATAATTAGCCAATTTAAAACAAATATTTTTTTCTGTTGAAATTTTGTTCAAAAATATTTTAATCTTTGTTTCTCTGTTTTTCCAATAAAGCGTAAAATTGTTTCATAATTTTTATATTCAGTTTAGTCTTATTGCGATGGGTCGATTGCGGATCACAATCAAACTTCAGGTGAGTTGGCTGGGCAACTGACAAATTCTGCCTGCCAGAAAAGTGTTAATAATCTACTGAAATGAAATGATAATGCGGCTCTAATCTGTATCAGCTAAAAATGCTGATACTGGCAATTTCAACTGAAGTTCGATTGCCATCCGTAATACTACACATAATTTTGATTTTGCTAAATTTAATTTGAAGTATACGCTTGTTCAAAACTTAAAAATATCCATATAATTTAATAATTTATGATTTAAAATTAAAAGTTTAACAAAAATAATATAATATGTTTCTTTTTCGATTTTTTTTTACTTTTTTGAATTAATTTTGGTTTGAATTGGTTCTCATTTTCTTTTTTTTTTTTTTGTATAATTTTCAAAACAGTTTTGAAATCATTAATTCCTGTACAAGACTTTGTTTGCAAGTTTCATTGAACAAAAATCGCCTAAATATTTACAAAATCTTAGCTCTATTGTTAAAAGAATTTTATATGGATTTCGAATAAACTTGCTTTTATGAACTAAAATTTCTTCTAACTTACAAAATGACAATTTATTTAAAGTTTTCTTTTATAATCTTCAATAATCAATTGTTCTATTAAGATAAGAATATGTATGTATGTATGTACTCGTATATCTAAATTAGCAAATAATAATTTTAAATTTTAAATAAGTATGATTTTTATTCTTCAAAAGTCTTGTTATCCTTCTACTTCACTATGTAAAAGTAGAGTGAAACGATTTTTTTGGAATGAATTTCAGACTTTGCTTTTAAGCTTCATATAGAATGTTAAGCAACTGATTATCTAAGGCGGACTTTAAATATGTTCAGCAGTACAGAACGCTGCAGTGCAGTAGTGCAATAGCCATTGGATAAAGTTTCGACTATGAAGTGTGATTGCTATCCTTCCCTAATCATTTCATAAGTCAAATTTTGCTAAAATCGGTTAGTTTAGTTAAAGGATAACCTTAGTGCCGTGATGCTAAGGAAGAAATAAAAAGTGCCAAGCAATTTTGAAAAACCTTCCTGCATACTTTTGTACAAGTAGTATTCATGGGTTCGCTGCTAGATGCACTTACATATGTATGTATGTACACAGAGGTGTAGAAGCTTCTTTCCCTTTTTTGTGATTTCTTTCGCAATATCGTATTTAAGGTGCATTTTTTTATGCCCATCATATATGCTTATGCCTGTATAAGTCGTGCTAATTTGATTTTTTGGACTTGCTCACTAATTCAATTGTGCAAGTGTTCGAATTATGGTGATTTCAATTTATGTATATTTCCATATGATTTGCAGTGTCTCAGCTTGATTGGTTTTGCAGATCGTGCGGTCGGAATTCAAGTGTCACGATGTCTGTTGTAACGTAAAATTTTAAAAATGTGAACAACCTACTTGCATATTAAGTGCTACAGCGTACTTTATACGAAACTTCCGTTAAATGTCACAGAAAAGAACAAAGAGTATTTATAACCTTTGAATAATTTTACAGCAAATAGTCTGAATAATGTTTGATAATTTAATTGATATAATACGGCACTTTCATAAATTTGTCCGAACTTATGCGAAACCATCTAGAACACACATCATAAATGCAGAAAAATATTTAAAGAACTTTTGAGGTTTGGCATGAAACAGTTGTTGAATTTAAATTTACGTATTTAAATTACGTAATTTGAACCCTTAACATTTCCATTCGAATAGTTCCTGTTTTGTCATTCACGGATATTGTTTACTTTTATATCTATTTTGCTTTACAAGGACGTCTATACCTTAATTAAGGCGCCACATAATTCTGTTAATACGCAAAATTTTGTTACCTCATTCCTGTGAAATTTGAATGTATATTTTACACTTGGCAAAATAATTCTAATTTGAGCATTAAAAGTAGTTATACTCCCAGGCAATCTGAAGAAACGAATAAATGACTGTTTTGTGTTCTGCAAATCATACGTTTTACTTTCATTCGAAATTTTATTTGAACGGCTAAAGTCAGCTGTTTATTGAAGAAGTAACGGAAGTGAATCCATTTTAAATTGGAAATAGAGATTAAAGTGTCCGGCCATTTGTATAGAGATACAATTATATTAAAAAAAACTTTGTATTCGTCTAGATAAATGATTAAATATACTGTCCTCTGCCAGTTAAGGATTCTTCAAATCCTATGAGTGTTACAGATAACGAAAGGAACTTCTTTCGATGTTAACTTGCAGAGTTACGAAACAAATAGTTGTAAAATACAAAATCTAAATAATTATTGACAATAAAATGATTAAAGGTAACTAAACCTTTAGAAAAATGTTTACTGCAAATATTTTCTAGTTCCACTCTTATACAATGTGATTAAAATACTGTATTTAAGTGAAAAAGAAGTGTCAAAGTCGATTCTAGGATCGATCAATATGTCCGCGCCTTTTTTGATTTCCTGACAACGGCAACAGTTCTTCTGTTAATAGGCATCTTGTAGAAGCCATCCGCCTGATTGGTGGAGAAAATGGAAGAAAGTGAATTTTGTATTTGAATAATCATGAATAATAATAGTCAATCTTACAATCGACCACAAACGCAATCGTGTTACAACTTCATAGTAGTGTTTGGGGATGTTCAACCGTTGTTGAAATTATTTCACGTGCATCACCTCCGGCATGCATTAGCTCGTTGCTCAAATGTGTTAGTGAATTCCCTTCAATATTGAGGGAACCATTTTAAAAATCTCGGTGCAAATTGCGGCATTCCCTCGAATCGAAATTAAAAAAAATTTAATTAAAATATATAACAACTTCATTCGATATCGAATGCCGTAATTTGCCGCCTAAATTGAATTCATTGGGTGGACTTAAAATATGTCATTCTACTGCGACAATCAATAATCGTCTGATTTTGGATTGCATATAACCATTTTCGAACATTTTGTAATTCTGGATATGGAACATTTGTAAAACAAAAAGTTATGTTTAATTTTTTACAAAAATATTTTATTTAATTAGATAATTATGATTTTGTTTTCAATAATTTTTATATAGTATATTTTGTTGATTTTTTAGATTTAGAAAAAAAAAATGAGAAAGGGTTCTTCAAGTCCTTTCAATTTAATAACATACATTGTATAATTTTTATAATTATTTGCGATAAATAACAATAGTTTTTTTTACATATAATTTTCAGCGTTTTACTTCAATTTAGTCTTTTTGTTATACTTATTAAATGAAAGACTATTCAACCAAAAAAAAATTAAAACATAAAAAATTAAACATATTTCTTCTTAAAAAAATAAATAAAACGAAAAAAGAAAAATAATAAATAAATTCACAAAATAGATATAAATTATACAGTGTGACTTCAATCGAAATCACAATTGATGTATCAATTAATACATATATACATACATTGTTTATGTGGTTTGAATATGGGTTAGTAAAAATTGTCGTTCAGTAACTAGTTTTAGGACGCATAATATAGAAGAGCTAATACTATTTCAATCTTACAATTGCAACCAATAATTTGAATTTGCAATTGTAACAAGTCTAAAATACCACCAGCCATTTTAATTAATTTATTTAATTTTTCTATTCGAAAACAGAAAACTAATCACATTTCTGTACTTAGGAAAAATTTTTTCCCCTTGCATATGCGTTTTACAACTATTGATTTTATAGCATGTTCTGACAATATTTCTCTCTTTTCTTCTTTCTTCCTTCTGTGGTGTGAAGAGCAATTTAATTTATGTATTGGTTTTTAAATGTATATAAATTAAATAAATGGTGTTTAATAAGTGTGTAATATATGTATGTACGGTTAGAGGTACATATCTATATCGTAATCTTAATATAGAAATGCCATAATTAATAATTTACTTTATAGGAAACATTTTCATAAAAATTAAAGCATTGAGTCACGATTATTTTTTCCAAGTCAGTTAGTTTCTTATTAAATTCTCCTTTAGGAACACACAAATTTTTTTTTATTAATTTTGTTTTCAAAGCGTTATCTATATGAATATATCGTGATAGAAAATGCAAGAAGCTCTGTTATAAAAATTTTACAGAACCAAACAAAATCATCAAAAAAAAAATTATTGCCACAAAATTTTGCAATATAAGTAAAAAAGGATCAACAAATTTATTTCTGGAAAAAATTTAAATTTTGCGAGGTCACTTATTTCGACTTAACAGCCCAGAACTAATAAGTCAATTTTGAATTTTTTAAATGTTAGATTTTCTGTGACATATCGTACCGATTTAAAAGAATAATTAGTTAGGGCCTTTCTATAATAAGATAACGATATTTAAATTAATTGATTGGTTTACAGGTCTTTAAATATCAAAGATTAAAATTTAAATTTAGTGCAATTAATTTAATAGTTCCTTTTTAGGTACGTTCTCGTAATAAGAAACGATAACTATTTTTTAGTGAAAAATGCTGAAGTGTTTTCAACGGCGACAAATTTGGGGTTGCCACAAAAGCACTAAAAAAAAAAGCAATTGAAATTTATAATTCTCAGTTGCCATGGGTTGTTTTCCATAAGCGAGGTTTAAAACTTATTTAGAAATAATAACTAGTAATCAAAATGAATTCAGCAGAAAACAACCATTAAATTGGACCTCCGCCAGAGAAGTGTAATAAAGTGTGACAAAAAAAAACAAAAAAAAACCTAAGGTAGAAAAATATAATTTGCACTAGAGTTTGTTGATTTTAGATAAAATATTTTTATATTAATTTTTTTTAACAAACATTTGTAAAAAAAATTCTGAAATAGAACGCTATTCTTCAAACGATTTGAAGTCTTCCAAAGAATAGATATTTGTTCCAAAATGCTTTCTCATGGAAATATTATCCTGATATAATTGAATTTATTTGCAAAACCGTTCTGGAACTCTCATGTAACTAGTTTAGCAGTTGACAATTTCCAGACATACAAAGTCATTGGAAGTTTGTTAGAAGTTATTGAAGAACTAGTTCTAAAACTAGGTTTCTTTTGTTTATTCATTTTATTTTTATTAATAACTATAATTGTCTTACTTGTTAATGAATTGTTATTATTAATAGTAGTAGTAGTTGTTGTTGTTGTTGGTTTTGTAGATGTTGCTCTTTAAATAGCTAATGTATTTTATGTATATTTCTTTCAATTAGTTTTATTAGTTTACTTTTCGCTAAATCTTGACTAAATTGCTTGAAATTTAGGTTATATTTTCTAGCTGGGGTTTCTCAGTTTTAATTTTATGTTTAAATACTTCTAGAGTTTTATATTATCATATAATTACTTGATTTTTCATTTTTATTTATAATTAAATCTAATTTATTAATATTTAATTGTTTAATTTTACTTTAATTGAGACTATCTAAACGTACGTATATAGTTTTATACAATATATAAATTATTTTTTTTACATTAATTACGAACTTATAAATGTAGTAAAGTGTAAATAAATAATTTTTTTAGTTCATTTTTTTCAGAATTATTCTACATATGTTTTTCTTTTCTTTTACTGTTATTTATTTATCTATATATATATCTATATATACATATATATATACATATATATGGATATATATATAGATATATGTATATATATTTAAAGTAGTTCTTTCTCTCAGTTTTGTTATAATTAAAGATAATAATGAGTTTTTTTCTTTTGAACTAAAATTTGTTCTAAATAAAAATTTTAATTTAAATAATTTTTCTATTTGTATAATATATAAATTGTGTTTTATGGTTTGTAACTATTTTTCTAATTTTTACACAGTTATTCAATTATTTATATGTTTGTTTTAACATCCATTGCTTATCGTTTTACAGTTTGTAAAAAAAAAATGATTGGATTTCGCTCCTGTTTTTTATGCCTAATTTGAGGCCGTTTTTAATAATGATATTGGTTTGGCCAATAATGATGATGTTTTATGCGGCGTATTTGTTCTTGCTGATGATGATGACGCAGATATGGCTGAGGAAGTTTTTGTAATTGCGGGGGGACCGGGATTTTGTAATGAGGTTTTATTCAAATTTGCATTGGTTGCTAATGCGGCTGTTATATTTGACGTTGAGGTATTATTTTGTTCTTTGTAGGTAAGAGTGTGCATTTTTTCTATAGCCGCCACCCATTCTAAACCGAATCCTTCAGGATCATCCAAGTAATAGGTGCGATTTGGCTAAAAAGAAAGGAAGAAAATGTTTATTGGAAAATGATAAATAAAATAATAATAAAAAATATACTGTGCGCTCGGTATAATGTTGACGTTGGCATTACGTTTTTCAGGTCTTGACGTATAAGAATGTACATTTTTAATATCAAAATATTATTGATACTGTAGTCTAAAGCATTTTTATTGTTCACAAATTAAAACTATACCAAAAGCAAATACGAAAAATAATAATATGTTTCCAACCCAAATAAAAACAAAACGAATAATTTTGACGGGATCAATGGATAAATATCTATGGGTTGGTGACCACAAAATTCAGAACTAATTACATACAATGAATGTATCGGTGGTATAATGTAGAAAAATTCTAACTCGCATTTATTCGAAATTTACATTTTTATTGATTCCTATTAATTTCACACAAATACACCTTAACATGTAAATTTATGGCAATGGTCTCAGATATAACGGTTTTACAAACATTTACTTTTTGAGAATTGCATTGTAATAATAACAGTTTCTATCATGTTTTAATTTCTTCTCCTGTAAAGTTACACTTAGTTCGTTATGGTCAATCTACATGACATCAACGGTATGCACGAGGTTTTTGTTCAAAAGAAAAGGTGAATTCTGTTTTCTTCGATTAAAATGGCGTGGTGCATCACGAGTTTTTGCCAACAGGTCGTACGGTTAATAAGGAATACTACAAGGAAGTAATGCAACGTTTGCGTGAAGCAATACGGCTCAAACGATCGGAATTGTGGGAAAAAAAATCATGGATTCTGCATCACGATAATGCAGCAGCTCACACATTAATGCTTGTACGTGATTTTTTGGCCAAAAACAACACCCTAATCATGCCTCAATCACCTTATTCACCAGATTTGGCTCCCTGCTACTTTTTCCTGTTCCCAAAACTGAAGACACTAATGAAAAGAAAGCGTTTTGCCCCAATTGATGAGATAAAGACAAAATCGAAGAACTGTCTGAAAGCCATACCGAAAACTGAATTTCAGAAGTACATCGAGGATTGGAAGAAGTGCATAAGTGGAAGACTGGCATAAGTGCATTATATCTGAAGGGAATTACTGTGAAGGGGACAAAATGGATATTGATAAATAAATAAATACTTGAAAAAAAAAATTAAAAATTCACCTTTTCTTATGACAGACCTCGTATGTGCATACAACATATTTTAGTTGTTACTAAAGCTTAAAATATTGCTTGATTTATAGTTGACGTTTTACAGTCGACAATTTTATTACAATAGTGCTGGCGTTCTGGGATGTTGACGTTATCGCGAGAGCACTGTATATGCGAATAAAAATTTTCGTTAGGGTAATTATATAAAATGGAAGTAGGAAGGTATGTATGTCCTCAAATTTCCGAAGTTATTTTCAAGTTGGCTCTAAAATGTCCTCTTCTGAATTTTATACATGAAAAGTGGAAATGATCTTCTCAGAATTTAATTGAAGAAAATATAAATTTTTTAATTTTATTTATAAAGTCGGGAAGCAGCAGATTGCGACATAAATTTTTAAATATAATCTTACTTAAATCATATAGTTGTTGTAATCAACGAGATCAGTCTTTAGACGTGGCGCCCAGATTGCCTAACTGACTGGAGCATAATTAGTAGAACGGTAAGCCTAAACCTTTATAATATTTATTTGTTTCATAAGCTACAGTTACTTTTGGTTTATGTAGAATTTATTAAGTTCTGTTTATTGTAACAATTATTTGCAAAGCAAATGAAAAACACAGCTTTAGTTCTTTACTCAAATACTCATTGCCGCGACCGCCTTGAAACAATTTCAAATAATTAAAAATTAGCAAAAAGAAATATATATGTATACGAGTACATGTAGATACATACATACGTATGTATATAAGTAGTATATATGATAAAATATCAAAACCATGACTAACGATAAGGCTTTTTTAATTTGGTGCAAGCAAAAATTTATTTACTGTATTTTTTCGGGAGAATTTACAAACGAAATTGGCGACAGTTTGCTGGCGATAAGATCTCAATTAAATTTATAAATGCAATTGCCATTTTAATAGGCGCCTATGTTATTGTATTTATTTGTTGCCTTTTTAATTTATATTTCATTTTATTTATGAATAATAAATAAAAAGTATCATAATAATTTGAAAAAAGGTGGTGAAGGTTAAATGTTATGTTTAACACAATAATGTTAAAATGGAAAAAAACAAATAATTGCTATTGATAAGATTTTGCAATTGCCTTTACACAGCCATTCATGTGTATGTGCATACATGCATATATAATATGCATGTATAAATGTACTCATATTCATAACGTTTTTATTATTAAAATTTATTTAAAATAAAAAAATTCCTTGCAACCCAATTTTCTGAATTGTCGATTACAAAATGCAAAAGAGATTTATTTTCAATATTTTATTTTAGATGGAGTATTAGAGGAATATAGTCCATTAGTATTCCATTTATCAGAATGTTTGGTTAAAGGGTTATGCCATTAAAAGTCTTGTTTTTTTTTCTCTTTTCATGATCGGTTACAGCAAGGTTCATATACAGTACGTATTTACATACAAATATTTTCTTTTCTGGGACCAGCACTCAGGAGATGACTCCTACACATGCGAAGCATTGTGCTGGAACTATAGGAAAGGGATAGTAGGAGAAACGACAAGAGGTGAAGCTTAATTAATTATTTTACAGCTCTGCTTTCGCACGTTCTTTGTTTTGTTTGTACTCGTAGCAGTGCTGAAGCTTCGGTTTAGTAGCCATTTTTATTATTATTTTACTTCGCCGGTGCTACACAATACGGACGAAGGAGGCCGTTCTGGTGAGATTGTGGATTGCTATCAGCTGAAGCTGGTATTGTTCAGTGACCAGTGATTATGCCTTCGCCACTGAAACCTTCCGACAACAACTGACGCACAAAGACACACTAATGCACATCAGAAAAATGCGAGATATTTATTTTTATTTTAAAATTTTAGTCTGAAACTGGAGTTGAACCCAGGTCTGTTTCTGGTTGTGTAGTCAACGTGCAGACTACCATCGAGATTAAGCAACTAATTTAACGTATAAAATATTTTTCAAAATGTGTAAAATTACTTTTAATCGGTTTATCGAAATGAAAAGACGCAGTAAATTTTAAATTATTCGTGCGGTTGCAATCGCTTAACCGATTAATGCTTCATTCGAATACCAGAATATTAATTCGTAAATCGAATTTTTCCAAAACAAAAAAAAATATCTTTATTTATCTCGGTGTCTGCTTTGTGTTTCAGATTTGTTTATCTTTAACTATAAATAGTCGATTCTATTTTTATTCAATTACGACCTTCATTTGGCTGTTTATGATATTACCCCTACGAACTACACACATATAAGTAAATTGGGCTGAAAGCAACAGAAGGGAGTGGAAAATATAGAAAGAAACTAAAGTTGATTGAACTTTTATATTCTGCTTATAACACCAATCTGTCTTCTTCTATCTATTCACGCACGCACTATTCTTTGTTTATCAAGGCCCTGTTGTTATAGTTTTTCAATTTCATTCTTAAGTTCGCCCAACGTCAAAAATATTAAACGTTTTATTACTCACGACTGCAGAAACAATTTACAATCATCAATATTTTTATAATTTTTCTAACAATTAAGAGGAGCAAGGGAAGAAAACGAAAAAATCGTGCCATCATCAAATAACACAGAATCAATAAAAAAAAAATCGAAATAGTTTTATGCAAAACTTCATTAATAGTGGGGATAGTATTGTTGGCGATGACGGCAAGCGGTGTAGTATATTTCGGAAGTGACAAAAGTTAGAGAGTGGGAAGCAATATGTTAACAAAAGACGATGCTCTTATAGAAGGTTAACAAAAACACTTACCGTATGAACAAAAAAGATTTTAAAATTTTTGGCTTCAGCTCTTAATTCTGGGCTCCAGGGTACTTCACCTTTTTTAACCATTTGCACAGGATCGATATAAATGATTCGGGGACCAGTAGTTAACAAAAACATGCGTCTTCTGGCGAATAGGCCTTTGCGTTTGTTAACAAACCCCTTTTTCAAAATAACTTCTCCCTCAGCAAAGGCATGCCATTTATCTGTTTTTTGGAACTCCAAACGTTTAAGCTTTTGAGCATCCGTTAAGTCAAAACTATCTGTAAGGCATTGTCAAAAATATAAATTTAATATTTAATATTAATTCTTTTAATAGGAAAGCATTTGTTACTTACTTTTGGCAGATTTGTTTGTGCATGTATTAGATGAGCATGAGTTTGATGATCTTGTTATAATTTTTGGGATTTTATTGTCTACAGTCTTTTTCTTATCGCTAACATCAACGTCACTTATACAACCCAATTCCATGCCAAGCAAACGTGTCATTTGCTTTTGATCGAGACCAGGTTCCAAATTTTCGCAGATTTTAAATTCTTCTTCTTCTTTAATAAGATCAGGCAAAAAGGGTGATATGGGTGGGGGAGTTTGTTGTCTCACCGTATCGAAGTCAATGTTTTTGAAAAACATATGAGAACGAATACTTTCGTAGCGTCCACTTAAGTCTTGGGCACCTAATCTTTCGGCTGGATTAAGTTTCAGCAGTTTTTTGACTAGATCTTCTGCATCTTTGTCGAAACCTTGGGGAAAATCTAAATTGCAGGCAATAATTTCCTTAAAAATAACATAATCATTGGCACCGCGGAACGGCGGCAGGCCCGACATCATTTGATAGATAATGCAACCCAAAGCCCACAAATCTGCCGAGGGGGTGATAGGAGCATTTTGTAGAACTTCAGGAGATACATATTGGGCAGTACCAACAAAACTACCTCGCCGTTGCCGATGATAACGTTGCTGTGGTCGCCTGGCACGCGGCGAATCTACTTCATCGCCACCACTACCCGTATCATTTGAAGAGCCAGTCGAATCATTTTCCTCATCTTCTTCATTTTCATAATCCAACACATCATCATCGTAGTCCAAGGAACCCAAACCTCCGCCAATACTGCCACCCGATTGACTACGTCCTTTTTTTGATAAATCGATGCCTCCCGACAACAGGAATATATTGATCAGTTGTCTTTCCTCGGCTGTTACAATTTTCACCGAACCAAAGTCCGCTATCAATGTGTGCATGTCTTCATCAAGCAAAATATTCTCTGGCTTCAAATCACGATGCACAATATTGCGTCGATGCATTTGTTCACAGGCTAATAATAATTCGGCAGCATAATGTCGTGTTGAATCAACATCAAAGGAACCAACTTTATTAATATACGGCAAAAGGTCGCCATTTTTGGCATAAGTCATAACAAAATAAAGTGAACGTGCATCCTGGAAAGTACAGGAGAGGTTAACAAAACCAGGAACATTGGTCATCATATGCATGACTTCACGTTCTCGTCGTATATACTCTTGTTTGTGTTCGCGGAGAATTTGGCGTTTCTCACAGACTTTAACTAGAAAGAGAACAATTAAAAGTGAAAAATATTTATTAATCATTGTATTTACTCTTATCAAAGTAAAATTGTCAATTTTTTCCTATAAAATTGTTGTTCAAAATTGGTCAAATTTTGACAATTATTAAAGTTTAAACCATATTGATCATTAACCGCCAACATCGTAACCGTACATTCACATCTGATATTTGACTGAGCGAGAACTATCGATTTTTATATTGTATATAAGTATATGTATGCATTTAAAAAAACACAATTAAGTTATAGCGCATACGGCTTTTTTAAGGCGCATTTGGGTCGGTATAATGGCTCGTAAAATCAAACTTGTTGCAAATAAACTTTTATAACAACAATTCGTTTATAATTCCCAGTGGATTGATTTCACGTGCAACACAGAACACAAGCGTATAGTTTTTGAGTTATGGCGCTATTTGCGAAAATAAAAAAACATTACAACTCTGCCGCAAATCACTCATTTTGTTAACTTAATACTCTCCGTATATTCTAATTCGAATCTATTCTTATTGAAGTCGATGGAAGAGCAAAGTACACGTGTTGAAAACACGTTTTTGGGGTAGTCCAGATAAGTGAAATTTGTGCTTAAATAAATTTCGATCAGTCAGTCTATTATACCCATAAGATTATTTTTAATTTACACCTTTAACACAATTTACTCAAATGTTTTCGTAATAAGATCATTCAACTTTAAAATACATTTATTTAAATATTACAATTTATCATTTATTTATTTTTTGAAAATTGTGGTGTACTTGGCAACAATAACAATATACATATTGTTGTTCTCGCCTTTTAAGGCACGTGTAACAGAAAAGTTGTCAATTAACAATTTTTAAGTGCTAAATTGACAATAAATAAAAGAATTCCTTTAAATTAGTACTCGTGAAGAAAAAATAAATAAAAGCAACGCAGCATAATTTATAGAAATTGATTAAAGTGGTAAGAGTAAGACAGTATTTTTATTGCAGAAACTAGAAAATTCAATTTTACTGAAATCTTTCGTTAGCATATAAACCAATGGGTGTTTTTTTGCCCATAGAACTTATGAAAGAGTTAATTGTCAAATAAAATGTAATACTGCTCTCACTTTTTGACATTCCTGATCAGTATTCTCTGGCAAATTATCATGAAAAGATTGACGCCTTAACAACGCAACCAAATTATCTAAGAGGGTACTCTGTAATTCGAATCGAAAGAAAATTTTATCGTATACCAATGTATGTAAATAATATACAAATTCGAATCATTTTCGATTCGCATGACAGAGTAACCCCCAGGTTTTTGGTACCCCGGTAGTCTAGTGAGTAGTTTGGGGCTTCTAAGTTCGATTCCTAGCAAAGTCTCTGGTCTGTATCACTGGACCACGTGAAAGTTTTTTCACAACAGGTATCACAATGGACCATAATAAATTGAACCCAAGTGGGCTGGAACCTTTCTTTACCTTTATATCCAGTAACCTGGCGACCTAACCTAACCCCTGATTTACGTTGAAAATTAGTCATCAATTCGCGCAACTTACAGACGACTTCGTGATTTTTATGGCGCACATAATCGTCTATCTGAGCAAGCCATTCATCGAATTGTGCAGTAACACCAACACTTCAAATTAATGTGCGTCCGAAAGTATGGAAGAAGATTCCACTTTATCGATTCGTTGTCGGTCGTAGGAATCAATACCTCTATCCGTGCACTACTTAGAACATTTCGAGCAAAGACCTTGGCCTAATTAAAGTCACGAGACCATCATATGCGCCGTTCTTTCTCCGATTGAGCTCTAGCAAAGTTGGATACTAATCCGATCGCACAATTGTGTGCAGGGCATATGGAGTGAAGCCAATCCACAACAGACCCCAGAAACTCAATTACATACAGAACAATACACCGTTACTATTTACTGTGATGTCACGTGACGTCACTAGTTTATGCTGATAAACTAACAACATTGACATCTTGTTCGTGTTATTCATTTTGAAATTAAAATTTAATTTAATTTTTGTGTTTTTTTACAATTTAAAACTTCTTCGGTCGTAAAAAACACCCTTTATTTTAATAGTACAGCAAATTTTTAAGCAACAACAAAATTAACCAGTTACACGAAACCATTTTGTGGTAACAATTATAAATAAACAAAAAAATATTTTGCTTAAAAACTGTGCAACTCTTGCAAATTATTGAAATTTTTATCAAGATACATCAAATCGGTTAATTTTGTATACATTAATTGTTTGCATATACCAAGTGTGCAGTAGAAAAATGGTTCCCAAAAGAGCGTCCGTAGCAACTTTCTAGAAGGGGAACGAGAGAAGAAAAACAAAACCCTTGAGTCAAAATTAATGTTAATTTGTATTTTCGTTCTATATTGTATTGCAGTATTTTTCTTCATTTAATTAGTTTTCGATTTTATTTGTAATGACACCCAATATTCTACACTATAAAACAGTCGCTTAAAAAGTATTGAGAGTCTGCGGGAAAAAATTTTCGACAACGAAAAGTTGGTGGGAATGAACTGCTGCAGTAGACACCGAAAATGTTTTATTTATTTTTTTTTTGCTTGTAAGAAGTATTTAAACAGATGTTTCGCAGTCTTGCAGAAAATATAAATAATTGGCTATTGAAATAACATAAAAGAAAACTTTCTGAATGGCTACTATTTTCCTTGACACAACGTCTTTTCTATTTTCAAATAACCAGGTACGTAAGATGGAGGATTTTTTTCACTCCAGGTACAAATAAAAAATGTCGGTTTGTAAATTGAATTCCATTTGATTCTGGAACACATACGATTCTTATGAAATTCTAACAAAAAAACCGCTTTGTTTTAATCAATATCTAGAAATATGCTAAACGGTACTGCATATTACGATGTGTTTTCTCAGATAAAACATTTTAAAAATGTTGTGCATTAAATTAACATTTAATTTAAATAGTCCACCATGACTACTTACTAACCTGTGCCTTTCAAATTCCAAACTAAAACTCGATGTTACAAAACTTTTCTCATAAAATCTCGGTATTGTGTTTTCCAATGTGTTGTTGTTGTTGTTTCTAATCATTTTATTTTGCTTTGATTTTCGTTTTTCTTGTTTTTCTAACGGCCTTGTGTGTTTAATATTAAAACATAGAAAACAAATTGTAATACACGCACTGCTCATAAAAATTTTATTTGTATGTGTGAATGTATCTCTAACGTGGCGAAGAAAAAATAATAATAAAGCGTTTCGAGATCTAAAGGTGCTTTGGAATGTCACTCTACTACATTTGCCAATTTGAGATTTTGGTTATCTCCCGCCATTCAGTGGCTCATAATCACCCAACATTTTCTACTCTTGTCGTCTTATTATACTCAATTGAATAACACATTTGCTCTCACACTTTTTACAGAACTGGCTATATTTTTCTGTTGCAAATGTTATTATTGTTGTACATGTACAATATAATGGTTGTAGCTGGCCTGTCAAAATATTTATTTTGGTCAGTGATGTTAACAGAGTTCTTCAATTCGATTTAAATTGGAAATGATATCAAACGTAGAATCTCAGAAACTAGGACTTCCATAAATTCGACGTTTCCAGAAAATAGAATTTGGTATTTCACGGTATTTAACGTACTGGAATATGCCCCTTTTACTTTGTGTTTCTGCATTCCACGAAGTAAGAAATCAGAAAGGAATATTTTTGAATAAAAGTTTGTGGTAAATATTAAAAGAATATAACCTTTTTGAAGATTTGACATCGTTGTACCCATTTTAATCAAAACAAAAAAAAAAAACATGTGACAGGTTTCAGATATTACTATCTCTTCTACTGATCTACTGTTTGAAAAAAAAAATATATATATATATATATATCTGTGTACATATACATACATATATGTAAATGTATGTATGTTAGACCAATTTTTTTTTTAAGTCTTATTCTTTCAGCCGCCGTTCATTTTCAGATAGGTTGGGGGTAAAAAATAATTTGTGAAGAAAACATTTAGTTTCTGGAGTATTAACCGGCCTGGCAGTTCGCATTTAATGGGTTAAAATCAGATCTTCTAACCGGAACCGAACCGAAAAAAAAACAGATTTTATAACCAAACCGTAACCGAACCCAAATATTTTAAATGCAAAAAACCGTAACCTTAACCGGTACGGTATTATATATTATTTTATATTTTTCTTTTGTATACATGTATTATATTATATATTATAATTTATACTTTTTATATGGTTTAGCTGGTGTATGTGTACATTTCATTTGGTGCTAATATCAAAATCTTCAGTAGATCTTTAACCAAATTCGTGAAAAAAGCTATGAAATTCCTTATATTTATAAAAGAACTACCAAAAAATACCTGAGAACAAAGAAATATACAAACAAAATAATTTTTTGGGAGTTCTTGTATAAACATTAGAAAAAAAACAGAAAAAACTTTAGACCGAAAAAATCAGTTTTGCACCGAAAAAAATTTAAAACCGAAACGCTAAAAGTTTAGGAACGAAATCGAAAACCGGAACAAATTAAATTGCGGTTCGAAGCTCTGGTCAAAATAGACTTAAATAGGGTTTCAGACTTTCATTTATTTGTAACTCTTAAACTAAAATGTTTACGTGATTATTTTGTCCCTTTCTGGCAAAGGTTGCTTTTCCTTTATACAGGGTGTCTGGTGGCAAATTTATATTTTTAAATACGATTATTTCAAAAAGTAATAAACGGTGCGAAGGGAGGGTGGCGCCGTTGGAATTATCGATTTTGCGGATTTGTCAGAGACGATGTCGCAGTGGTCGAACTAAAATCCGCATTTCCATTCTATCGTTCTTCTTCTAAAACTTTGTGTCAATTATTACGTTTTTTATTTAAGTTTGAAAATATAAACCTGCTACCAGACACCCTATATAAGTCTTTTTATTTGTATGTAGAATGTAAAGAGTAGGTGCACAGCATTATCTATGGCAATATGGAAGAGTAGCTTAATCTAATTCGATAGATTGTCAGAGTTGGTGTTTTAGAAACATATGTGTTATGTATGTAATGCTATTATTCTAAAGGTTATTATAATCCTTATATGGTCTGCTAATAGAAAAAAGAAATTCTTATTAATAAATATCTATTTTGGAATTTAAGACGTTTTCACATTAACATGGTGTCACAGATATGTAAATATGTATGCTTGTGATCTTGTGAAGAGTAAACATGTCTCTATGAATTAATTTATTTGTTTTCTTAGCACTTTTTATATTTGTTCTCTGTTTATATTTCTTATTTCACTATATGGCGATCAGGGAAAGAAACTTAAGCAATAAGCGAAACAAACAACGTGTTTAGTGTCGGTAAAGTTCTATTGTTTATTGATTGACAGCCTATGGAAACTAAACTAAAAAAAAAAATCTAAAGTTTGTAAATACAATTTGTATTCCTGATAAGAATCACTTAAATTGTCCCACTGTGTTTCTATGGTGATTGTGTGCATAAACTGTTTTTAGACAATTCGCTTGGTTGGATCTTAACTTATAATTTAGTTTAATTGTATTTTTTAAGTTTTTCTCCAATCAAGTTTTCTTTTTCTCCTTCTAATTTATGCTCTCTATTTAATTGAATTTTAGGACCGTCTATTCATTTGCTTATTTGTTTGTCGGTGAGGACAGATTTCGTCTTTTTATCTCAATTGGTCGGTCGGTATGCAGTTGTGTAGCAATGTTGGATTATTCCTACTCGTTATTATTTTTACAACCATGCATCAGAAGAGCATCATTGAATTTTTTAAATAAAACTAAAGAACATTTTATTGAATATAATATGTAAGTAATATCTTTATACTATCGCATACAGTCACACTTTAAGAGTAATAAAATAAAAAAATAATTCAAGAAAATATGAAATGCTGAAATTAGAAATGTTTTGCCCTGTTGTTGCTGCATCGCCAATTTCATCTTTGTATGTGTTGTGTTGTTAAGAAAAAATAAATAAATAAAAATTAAATAAACTATATAAGTACATACATACATAGTATAATGATGATTCTTGGTTGTAATAAAGAGATACTACTATACAGCAGAGAATACAAAAAACAACTTAAATAAACTTGTTTAACTGCATTCTTTGGCGATTTATGGTGGTTTTATTTATACATACAACCAACTGCAGCAACTAACAACCAGCCAACAAGGAAAAAAAAAGTAAAAACGTTACTCAAGGAATGTTTGAAATTAAAATTAAGCGCGAAAATACAATTATTAAAATTATTGACATACTCCTATGGACCCACCCAGGAAAAAAGTGAATTAATAAAAACGTGTCTTTGAAATTAACAATATGTGCGTTTTTTATATATTTCCTGCCAAATTGAAATTAAAATTTTGTAATACAATGTGGTTTAAGTGATTCCAATAAAACTATTGAATTAAGAATATATATTCTAATTGAAATTTATTTTAGTGTTTTTAAGCTCATATTCCAATGGGGATCAATGTTTTTACTTATTTTATCTATGTATGTGCATAATGCTAACGAAAGTGCATTACAGCACACTTATTCTGAAACTCGCAAAAGTTAAATATCCTCCGATAAAGCGTCCTAGACTCTTGAAATCAAATTCGTGCACATGTGCTGAACGTTTTGCCATACACATACATATACGTTTTGTTATGACTTGTCAAGTATTCATTTTCTATTGTAAAAATGTCAATATTTATGTATGAAAGGTTTATCTTCTCTTAATAAAACTGATTTTTTAATATGTATTACTGTTTTTGTGCATTTTTTATCTTGGACCAGCACTCAGGAGATGACCCCTACACATGCGATGCATTGTGCTGGAACTAGAAGAAAGGGATAGTTAGAAAAACGACAGAAGGTGAAACATCACTATCTTGCAAGTCTGCTTTGATGTCAGATATAAAAGAGGGATATTAAATTTTGAACCTTCGTTTTAGTAGCCTTTTTCAGTAATTTACTTCGGCGGTGCTATACAATACCGACGTAGGAGGACTAGAAGTATTGTTAGAGAAAAAGGCCAAACTGCTATTTTGACTTTCACCTTTTATAATTTTTCTTGTACATTCGAGCGTTTAGGTGATAACGGTGCTACTGAAATAGGTAAACCTTCAAAACCCGAGCAACCAATTCCTTAGTCAAAAACATTATTTGTTTGCCGTATGCAAATCTTAGAAACATGATTTTAAACAGCATATTGGCCCTTTTTACGCAATAGTGTCGATATTATGAGCCAATTGCAGAAAAGCACAGTTGATTTGAAGAAAAATAAATTAAAAGTTTGAGTTTGCGTTATTAGGTGCACTACACGATGTTATTTGTGTGTTATTTTATCGCTTTTGTTTTGCTTCGTTTGTCCTTAACGGTTCGTTCGCTTGTCTGTCTGTCCCTGTCCATGACTTGCTTTATTTTTATTATGTATGAGAACTTTTTCGGTCTATCTATTTTCTTAAAAAAAAAAAAGGTTTTCGGTGAATATTTTTTTTAGCGAAAAAGGTTTTTGAACTTCAAAGAAACCCAAACACAAAAAAAAATTAAGAAGAGTAAACCAAATTGGAGATATTTGAAGAAAAAAAATGAATACAGCAAAACGAATGAACATGTTGTAGCAACAACTTTGTTTGCTTGTATACATACATACATACATACATATATAAGAAAATAAAGAAGTCTAAAACAAGAATTTATACTTTATATGAGAATTTTTTGAATTGAACAAACTTGTAGATTTATTTGCCATTGTAAGAACAGCAAGCAAACGAGTTCAACAAAGAATAAAAAAAGTAACAAGTTGGACTTTTACGCGCCAAAAAGTTGAACGTTTCCTTACTATGGAACTAAAGACGCAATAAAGAACAACATTAAGAAAAGATTGAGCATTACAATATACAGTGAAACTTCGATATAACGCATCTGAAGGGATCGAAAAATACTTCGCCATAGCTATTGATTCGTTATACATACATACATATGTAGTTACATATATATCAGTGAAACTTAGGTATAACAAAATTTGAAATACGAACAAAGTCGTTACAAATATAGTTTGTCTTTTCTTACAAAATTCACTATTCAAGAGCTAAATAAAAAATGAAACTCTTTTGGTCATATTTTATTATTTATTATTTTAATAAAATAATAAGGGACCTAATGAAAACGCTTAAAATTGCCATTTGCGCTATTGTGCAAGACCTCCACTTCAAACATTTTTCCGCAAGTTTACAAATTTTGTGCAAATGAATTTCCATACGATTTTTGACAGTTCAATTGCGAGAGTTAACCCTGAAACCGACCACTGGTCCAATTTTTGCTGAAAAAAGTGCAAGTGATCCAAATTTGAATAAGTGTACAGAAGATAAAATAATTGTATCGCGCCCATTTTCTCCCATAAATAAAAGTACGGATCTTCCGTCGTGTTCAAATTTTTCAAGCCATAAAATACCTACTGGAATGGACCGCTACATCACGATCACTAAGCGTAAATCCAGTCCTAGGGCCGCCAATACTGAACCCGACCCTAAAATGCCACGAACCAATGAGGGTCAAAATAGGTTTGCCATTCTTGGCAAAATGGCCAATAACAATACGGAAAAGCCAGAGCAAAGAGCAATAAAACCGCCACCAATATATTTGCGAGAAGTGTGTACTAATTCTTTGGTGAGTAAATTGTCAAAGTTGATAGGTAAAGATCACTTTTACGTGGTCTCTATTCGCAAAGGTAACGTGCTGGAGACAAAGATTCAGGCCGACAGCGAGAAAGGCTATAGGGCCATAGTGAACAATTTTGATGCGGAAAAAAAAGGTTACTACACTTACCAATTGAAGAGTGCAAAGGGCTTAGTGGTGGTCATTAAAGGTATTGACAATTCTGTGCCGACTGAGGATATTAAAGATGCCCTGAAGAATGCGGGGTTCGATGCTAAATCAATTTTCAATATAATTAACCGAGAGAAAATTCCTCAGCCAATGTTTAAAGTTGAAGTTGCTTTCGACTCAACTAAATTGAAAAAAAATGAAACTCACCCCATTTACAATTTAAAATTCTTATTGAACCGAAGAATTGTCGTAGAGGAACCAATTAAGCGTAAGGGTCCGCCTCAGTGCCAAAATTGTCAGGAGTTTGGACATACAAAATCTTTTTGTAAATTACCATCCGTATGTGTGAGATGTGGAGACATTCACAAATCTTTGGAATGCCCACACCCGAAATCTGACACGAGTGTGAGAAAGTGCGGTAATTGTGGTGAAAAACACACCGCCAATTATCGTGGTTGCAGTGTTTTTGCAACTAAAAAATTCAAACAAGGCAAGAAGATCAGTGCCAGTACCACTCGAGTATAAGGAAACTAATTTTCCTAATTTGCCAACAACTTCTGCCCGTGCAACTCAAAGAGCTCAGGGTACAAATGTGCAACACGTTAGTTTCGCTGAAACGTTGAAGAAAGGTAATACATCGCAAGAAAGTCATCGAGTTAACTCGTATGCAAACGTTTTGAAGGAAGGTGAGCACAAACCACTGCCCGACACTCAAAGTGCCATCGAGAAATTGATAGACACTATGAACAGTTTTATGTCCAACATGCAGGGTATGTTCCAGCAAATGCTGCAAAACCAGAGCATGCTGATGCAAATTTTGTTGAACAAAAAATAATGGATACGCTGAAAATTTGTTTTTGGAATGCTAATGGCCTGAGCCAGCACAAGTATGAAGTGCAACAGTTCCTACAATCACAACAAGTTGATGTACTTCTCGTATCCGAAACACATTTTACTCAAAAGAACTGTTTCAAAATAAAAAATTATTATAATTATGACACAAAGCATCCAAGTGGCAGAGCTTGTGGAGGGACAGCAATACTGGTTCACAGAGATGTTGCCCATTTTCCCCTACCAGAATTTTCGACGGATCACATACAAGCCACCACCATAAGGTTACCACGTTGTGGTACATCGATTTCTGCCGTTTATTGTCCACCCAGACACTCCATTACTACGGATCAATTTTGGAACTTTTTTCAAACGTTAGGAACAAAGTTTATTGCAGCGGGTGATTTTAATGCAAAACACACCTTTTGGGGTTCTAGACTTATTTCACCAAGAGGAAGGCAACTTTTCGATGCGATATCCCTTCACAATTTGGACGCAATATCTGCAGGTCAACCCACATACTGGCCTACAGACATTAATAAAATTCCAGATGTGATCGACTTTGCGGTCACTCGCAGCATAAGAAGAGAACTATTTCATTTGGTTCCGTCTTTGGATCTTTCGTCGGATCATTCACCTACTTTTTTGAATTTTTTTCGCGCTTCTGAAAATGCAGAGCAGAATAAGTGTTATCATAAAAAACATATAAATTGGCTAAAGTACAAAATGTACATTAGTACCCACTTGCCACAACACTTGTCTTTGAAATCGGAGTCTGAAGTAGAGGATGCTGTAATCCTCACAACAAACATCCTGAAAGAAGCGACAGCAGTTTCCGCATCAAACGTTTTGATAAGAAGCAGGCGTCATTACAACAGTAATGCTACCGTTGAGTCCCTGATAAGGCATAAAAGACAGTTGAGGCGTCAGTGGCAGGAGCTCCGTTCACCTGGCTTAAAGGCACAACTAAATAAATGCCAACGGAAACTGCGTGTTTTGCTGAAAGAGGACAAAGAATTTCAACTGAATGAATATCTGCAAAGGTTGGACACAACAGAGCAAACAGATTATAGTTTGTGGAGAGCTACAAAAAAAATGAAACAACCTACTTCCTACGAGGCCCCAATAAGGTTACATAATGGTGAATTTGCACAGAGTACAGAGGAGAAAATTGAGGAATTCGCCAACCACCTGGAAAACGTATTTACACCAAATGTAACCGCTTCCCGTATTGCGCCGATTGTCATAAACGAAAGAGTACAACGTCCACTGAAATTCCGATTTGCTGAAGTCGAATCTGCTATAAAAACGTTAAAAGCCAGAAAAGCTCCAGGCAGTGACAAAATCACAGGAGCAATGATAACTAATCTGCCACAATCAGCATTGAGGCTGATTCTCTTTATTTTCAATTCTATGTTGAGGTTGGGTACGTTTCCGAAAGCATGGAAACACTCAGAAATCGTAATGATTCCTAAGCCAGGTAAAGATGTTACGCAAGTATCTTCTTATCGTCCAATAAGCTTATTGCCGATACTGTCCAAACTTTTTGAAAAATTGATTCTCGAGAAACTACGGCACCACGTTGACACTAATTCTGTTATCCCACATCACCAATTTGGATTCCGGAAAATGCACAGCACTGTGGCACAAGTACACAGAATAACAAACCTTGTCCGATCGGCTTTCGAGAATAAAGAATACTGTTCGGCACTTTTTATTGATATATCTCAAGCGTTCGACAAAGTCTGGCACGACGGTCTGATGCACAAAATTGTAAACTTGCTACCGGAAAACGTTCACAAATTGTTCAAAAATTACATAACTAATAGATCTTTTCATATAAGGTCGAAATCGGTGATATCTTCCATTAAAAATATCCATGCTGGTGTACCACAGGGAAGTATCCTTGGTCCTTTTCTGTACATTTTATTTACTGCGGATATGCCTACAAGTCAATTGACGCATACATCAACTTTCGCGGATGATACTGCTTTTCTAAGCATACACAAGAATGCAGCAGTAGCAAGCCAACATCTTCAAGCGCATTTGAACCGATTGGAAAAATGGTTATCAAAGTGGAAGATAAAAGTAAATGCTTCAAAGTGCGTCCACATTACGTTTACTCTGAGAAGGGACAATTGTCCTCCCATCACGATAAACGGTGTTACAATACCTGAGGGCAACCACGTAAAATATCTTGGTATTCATCTCGATAGACGTCTTACGTGGACTAGTCACATAGCGGCCAAAATCACTCAACTGAAGTTGAAAACTGCGCAGCTTTACTGGCTTATAGGACGACACTCTGCACTAGGCCTAGATATGAAGGTGCTGTTGTATAAGGCGATTTTAAAGCCCATATGGCTATATGGCGTTCAGCTGTGGGGAACTGCTTCCGCATCAAATGTTGCAAAATTACAAAGAAGACAGTCAAAAATTTTACGAATAATCACAGGTGCTCCATGGTACATGAAAAATGTAAATATCCACAGGGATCTAAAAATTCCATCAATTAATGATGAAATTAAAAAAGTCTGTACGAAGTATAGGACGAAGATCACGGTGCATCCCAATCCACTTGCTAGAGAATTGCTGGTCTTTGAGGGTCACAGAAGACTCAAAAGGACCCAAACGTTTGATCTGATTGGATGAAAATTCTGTGTAACCATTGGGTTGAAATTGCAGTGGCAATGGAAACTATTTTTTTTTTTTTATAGTATATTTTTAGATTAAGATTTGAACACATTTTGTTAATTCATATTGAAAGATCCAAAATTCAAAAATAACATGGGAAAAAAAAAAAAAAAAAAAAAAAAAAAAAATTGCGAGAGTATTAAAATGCAGTTTGCGAGGATTTTAAGCGTTTTCATGAGGACCCTTATTGTGTTATTTGTGCTTGTTTATGAATGTTTAGATTGCAATCACCAATATATTTTCGATAATTGCTATGACAAAATGTTGTTTTCTTTTGAATGTCATTAAATAACAAAACGCTATCGTGTGACATGGTGGACAGGCAGTTAATAATGTTTCTTTCCTTACTTCGTTGTATGGAGAATTTCAAATGAATAAATAGAGGATTATATGCTCTTCCAAACACACTTAGACTTTGTTGTTTTGATAACGGGAATAACCATGTTTCTTAAAATTTAAGTTCACTTAATTTTAAGTTCCTTCTATAGACGCATTTGAAAAAATAATTCGATATACATATGAGAAAGGCTTGATTGCTCAGAATTTCATCGTTATAACTGGTGTATGTTTGTATGAAAAACTTTGCAATAAAGTGGTTTTTTCAGAGGACTAAGCGAAAAATCGTTATATAGTTTTTCGTTATATCAAAATTCCACTGTAGTTATTCTAAGCAAAGACACAAACCGATAGTGAAATTCTTTAACAATGTTAACGTGTTTTTCAACGTGGACAATTTTTTCCTAAGAAGTTGATTGCAATTTGAAATACTTGTTATATTTAAGCTAATGTATTTAAAATTAGCTGTATTTTGAAGCGTGAAAAATTAAACATAGTTTAGATTAATATATTCAATTGCCGCCAACACAATTGACAAAACTGTTTTGAAACCTTAATTTAAGATGATAGTTACGATAGTATCGCAAAATGGTTATTTTAATACAAATAACATATCATATTTTTATGGACAAATTGAATCTTTGTGCCTCCAACTTTTAGCCCACTTATTTTTAATTTTTTTTAATGAGAATTCAATTTAAAATTTGTATGTTTTTTAAGTTAATAAATAAATAAATTGCTTTAATTTTGACATTTCCAAATGGCAAAAATAAAACGAAAACGCCTTTTTATTTGTATTATAAACTTATGGTCACATAGAGTTGTTCTTGCAAGCAAATAATGGTAAAGAAACATTCAGACAAACTCATAAAAAACACTCTACACTATAGACAATACAAACCACATACATTACAACATTAATCATGATATGCACAGTAATAAAAATGGCAATCAGACACAAATATGGAGTGCATGTAGGCAATGCAGAAAACTAAAGGCTCCAAAAACCTACGCTCTTTGAAATGTAAGGACATTTACAATCAAATAACTATTATTACTACCCGATGTTGGCTTAGCGTCGCCTCGAACTCTACACACAGCAAACAATTGCATTACGAAAAAGCAAAAACTATACAGTCTGTACCAAAATATGTATGTATTTAATTATTGTTTATGTTGTTATTGTTAATAAAATAATAAAAATCAAGAAAATAGCAGAAAAATGCCACATAATTTAGCATTTACGAATTAAAATTATTGAGAAAATGTAATATTTTACACGCGATACTCTTATTAGAACATGGTGACATTCACAAAACTTGTCATTGATGGAAAAAATCCCGCAAGTCATATATTAAAGTTTGGGAATGTTATTTTATTAACCCATTTGTGGCACCTTTACGATAATGAGGTTTGTTATCATGCTTATCAGCTTAATAAAATAGAGAAAACTGTATTGTTAATGTTTATTAAATTTAGGATATACAAAGTATGTATTTAAATATGAACATATAAGTATGTATGTATATACATATGTTTACCCAGAAAAAAATTATAGTTCGACATGAAATAATGTTTTCATGATTTCTTAAGCAGTTGTTTCTTTAAATTTTTACATACATGTATAATTATAATTTTCAAACTCCTGAAAAATGCATTCAACTTTTTTGGTTAAAAACACTACAAATATTAGATTAAATGCCCGTCAAGAAAGTCATGCAAAAATAAGGTTCGTATGGTTTCGTTTTTGTAAAAAAAAAAGTGAAAAAACCATAGTATACTTTTCATTAGTCATATGCACTTGATTAAATGACGAGACGTATAGTGATATGTGAACTCAACCAAATCATCGACGTTTAATCAATTAGTCAATGACGAACAGTCAATTTCATATGAAAATATAGTAGTCAAATTAAGCAATACCTTATTTTACATGAAAGCAATAGATCAAAATATTTCGAAAACACATTTCAAATGAAAATAATTTTGACACGTAATATTTTTAAGGACATTTCTAATTAATTGCAAATTTAAGGGTTAATTATACTTTTTATAGAGGCGCCTAAAAGACTGCACGCAATAGCAGATGATATTTTAGGCTTAAATTTCGCAGCAATATTAAAACATGTATGTATGTATATCACAATGGAATTTTCAATTTCTCCCATCACCGAAACCTGCTAGTGATAATAAAAAACCACTCACTCTTCTCTGACTTCATTAAAATAAAAGAAAGAAAAGGTAGAAAACAAAACTGTTGTTTGAAAGGAGTGTCTGCTAATATTCCCAGATGTTTTAAATCATCGAAACTCTGCTTCGAGTAAGAGTGAAAGGCACGTGTTTTCGAAAAGACAACATTTTACAACAATAGCAAGTAGAACACGTATGATACATACATATATTTTTAAGAAAATTGTGTTTTTTTTTTTAAATTTCAATTAGGGTAACGAGAATTATAATTTCTTGTAAGAAATAAGATAAGAACATTTGCAATTTCTTAACACTCTAAATAGGTATGTACATACATATGTATGTATATACATACATACATATCTATGTACATTCGTATTATGCATGTGTATACATATCTACGATATATGTACATACATATGTATTTATGTGTGTATGTACGTGCATTTTATAAACCAGGTGCATTTTAAAATCATCAAAAAGGACATTTAACTTTTTTAACTATCAAAAAAAAAACAACACATAAAGGAAGTCACGCACAGTTTATTTCAATAAAAATTTGTTTTACTTATGGTTAGTCATTCATAAACTGGCCGTTTTGGACGTGTATGTGTGTATGTAGAGTATATTTGATAAAAGGTGAATGACTTGAAGTTTAAGGATAACAGCAAAACAAATATAAACAGACTACAATTAATATTTTTTTATTTTACCTTCTTTTTTTTGCAAATATATAGTATTACTGATTAAAGTTTTTACATATTTTTCATTAAAATGCTGAAAAAAAACCTGACAGATGTTATTTGCATTATGATGTTGTATTTTAAATTTCGTATTAAAGTCCAATGACCAGATAGTTGTTGATATAAAATTAGCAGCTGGTTTGAATTAAAATTGTTTTAAATATACGATATACATACATACATATGTATGTAATATTTACTTAATCACTTCGGTGCATTTGTAGACAGTCACATGTTTTAGTGTGGCAAGAGAAACAAATCGATTTGCCATTGTAATTGCTTTGTACCTTAGTTAAAAGGGTGACCCGGTAGTCTAGGAGTAGTGTGGTAGTTTATCAGTTGGGTATTCTAGGTTCGATTCCTAGCAGAGTCTGTGATCTGTATCACTACTATACGTGAAAATTTTTTCACAACAAGTATCACAGTGGGACCATAATTAATTAGACCCAAGAAGACTGGAACCTTTTTTACCTTTACATCCTGCAACCTGCCGACCTAACCAAACCTAACCTAGTTTGGTTAAAAATTTAAAAAAATAAATAATTAAATCACCCAAGGGCAATACATATTTGCAAATAGTTCAAATTTTTATGACTTACGCTCCTCTGAAATCGAATTAAAAAAAAAAAAAAAAAATAACAAATATTGAACCTTACAACAACATCTTTTAGGTGATTTGGCCGAGAATAAGTCGAACTGTCTTTAGCTGAATGTTTGGTTAAACCTTAAACTTTAAGGCACGCATTTTCTGCTTCTGCAGATTTAAAAAATTATATAAAATCCTAAATATGTATTTTGCTCTACTTTATTGTATTTATAACTTATAATATATACCAGTGGGGCAAATTGAAAAATGTTATCCGCTGTACGAAATGTCTGTGCATATTTTACGTTGACATACAGTTGTTTTAATTCTCTATTTCATCAAAGATTTTATTGTAATATACATACATACATACATATATGTATATGTATATGTATGGGCCATCGCAGAGCCACTTTAATCGGTAATTTAGTTATGATCGCCCCCGATCTAAAATAATTAATAAAATCGCTAATGTAGCTTTAAAAAACAATTAAATAAAATATGCAGCAGATGTACAGCAACTTTCGCACACAAGTTAGCTGGTGCGTCCATGAACTGCATTAATATTATTATTTCGATTGACGAATCTGCCTATATACATACATACATTCATAAAATAAAATACAAACTTTCAAAATTAAAAAAAAAAGTTTTTAGTTGGCAAATCTGGAAACGTGACTTTTACTGTATCAAATAAATCTTGTTTTTTTACTTGACACGAGTAACGAATGTTTATTAAATTAAAGTATTCAGAGAGATTATAAGCTGCTGGTTGTACATTTCATGCAATTCTAAAAATCCTACTAAAGCTTCTTCATAATATTTACATTCATATATCCATACGTAAAGTAATGTGTAAATGTGTACGATAGACGTACAATGAATTTCATGTTGTGAATTCACTTAAAGTTATTCAAACAGATGTCTTAAGAAAAACATTTGTATGTATGCATTGCTATGACTCGTACATACACTTACATATGCAATGTGCATCTCTTTTGTTAAGAAGTTCAAAAGTAATATGACGAAAAGAAATTTGTTTACCTGTCTAATAGAAAATTAATCTTCATTTTCAAAGACAATCTGCTTAAAAACACATTTTTGTAGTTTAAAAAACCCTTAACTAATTGATCCTCTAGGATTAAAGAGCAACCATTTGCTTGCTAGCGCTTTCTCTCAGTGTTTGTTCTATTTAATGCTTTCATTATTTAATTTTTCTGAAGATGCATTAGAGACAGAGAGACAAAAAAGTGTGGCAGCAGCTGATGTTGACACCTTTTCCTTCAAGTTGCTTTATGCTTTATTGTTTTAAATTACATATTGCGTATGTACGTATTGTTTGTAGAAGTTGAATGACCCAAAATTCTAAATGCAGCTGTCTATATTTGTCTTACATGATGCTAAAGAATAATCATTTAGTCAGCAATTTAAAATTTATTTTCTTAAGATTTTATTGTTTTTGTTTTATTTTCTTTTTTATTAGAATTGTCTTACTACGGAGCTACTGATGCAGCAGAAAATTTAAACGAGATTGTGAAAAATTTTCGATGAGGGTGGCGGCAACATTAAAATTTATCAAAAATATTACACTCTTCTTAATTTTAGATTTTTGATTAAAATTTAAGGGAACTGAAAGTTCACTTAACTATGTTTTATTTATTTATTTATTCATTTGCCTTAAATCAAAAGACTTGAAATTGAAAGATTTACGACATAAATTACACATTCTTGGAGATTAGAAAATATGAAAATGAAAATTTTTTATACAGAAAGTTTTCTTTCAACGACTATAAAGGCGCAGGTAGGATATTATTTTCATATTGACAACAGGATCTCATACACTATAAAATTTTATCAACATATTAAATTTATTATTGAGCTTCTTTGCAGGTGGCCTAAATATCAAAATGAAAAAATTTCAGAGATTTAACAAAAACGCTGTCAAATAGGAATATGTAGCTTTTAAATTCTTCGGCTTGAACAAGGCTACTGGAAAATTAAAAATCAGAAGCATAACTGAATGAATGTCCATCTCAATGTCCAACGTTAGAATGAACTTTTAAATAATTTAAATTTTGCGAAGTAATGAAAAAATATTTCAAAGAGTATTTCTATGTGCATGCAAACATATTTTCGCAAGGAAAAAATGCTTTTTAATAAAAACAAAATTATTTATTTTAAGATTAAGCTATTTAGCTTTCGGGTGGCGGGATAATGAAGAATATGAAAAAAATTTAATACAAAAACGAGGTGGCATTAAAAAGTTGGCGCCAGCAAAATCAAACGACCGTGTAGATTATGTAGTACATTTCAGCATTTCTTCATAGAAAAACAAACAACAACCAGCAGATTAAACATACTTTCATAATTGAAATATATTTTTTTAGCCAACAACAACAACGTAAAAGTGGATTTAGTTTATTTTATTTATTTATTTTGTTAGAATAAATGAAAATAAATAAATATGTATGTGGTACATGGATAGATTTTAACAATTAGTCAAAAGAATGCTGTCGGTCGTAGAGAAACAATTTATAAAAAATGCACCGATAGCAAAAATTATTAGTATTTGAAATATGTACATATGTATGGTGTATTTAAGCATACGTATGTACGTACATATGTATGTATGTATGTATCTTTCTATTATACAAATTTAAATATTTAAATACAAAAACGAATTGAATATTTGAAACGTTTTTGCAACATTGTAAGTGTTTCAAATATGAGCGTTTAAAACCCAAACCAGTTTTGTATATTATTTTAAAATTTATTTTTGGGAATTTCCAATAAGAACGCTTTAAATGTATTTATGACGTCAAGCAAAATATTTTTATACACAGATACATACGTATTATGAATTAATTTTCTTACATTTGTTGGCGAAAAAAAACTTCATTTTAACAAAATAAATAAATAAAATTTATAATAGAAGTCACGTAGATACTCACCGTACACAGATAAATAAAAATAGCAAAAAAGAAATATACTACAATAATAATGAAATAAGAATGGAAAAAATTATAACCATTTTGAAATCAGGTGGTTTTAAACTGTTGCGATTATGAAAGTAGCAACTGTCGGGTCTGGGTTTTTTTTTATCTTGGACCACACCACTCAGGAGAAATTACAGAAAGTGAAACTTCACTATCTTACAACTCTGCTTGTACACGTCAAGGTGACGTATTAAATATTTTGAAGCTTCGTTTTTAGTAGCCGTTTTTTAGTAATTATTTTACGTCGCCGAAAGAGGGCGTTTTGAGTTGCCTGGGGATTGGTTACAGTGACCAGTGACTATGCCTTTGCCACTGAAACTTTCCGGCAAAAACTGACACAAAAACACACTAATGCACATCAAAAAAAATGCTAGATTTTAGTCTGAAACTGTGGTTGAACCCACGAAATTTTTGGTTTTGTGCCAACGGGCAGGCTACTTCAGCCATCGCCAGTTTTACAGTTTTAATAACAATCAGTTCTAATTTTACTCAATTTTAGATTGTTATTAAAATTTACTAAATACATAAAACTAGAATGATGAAGAAAACGACGTATTTGAATTGTGCGCCACTATCACGCGCTCGAAATAACTTTCGTCGAAAGGGAAATGCGGCGCACTATTGGTGATACGGCGCTCAGCAGTTTAACTACGAGTATATTGCAGACGTAAACTAGCACAATTTAGTCTTAAGATACTGCAGTAGCAGGTACCAATACAGGGGACTAAGTGTTTCAGTAAGAAATGTATCTATGGAAATGGGTATCAGTCAACAGTCACTGTAGAAAATTTTGCACAAAGATTTAAACTTGTATTGTTATAGAGTTCAAAATACAAGGTAAACAAATTATATTTATATCAGAGTGACAGTATGCTGCCTTGTGCTGTTTCGAATTTGATTTTTGAACTTTTGAAAATGTCAACTAACCTCTAAGAGAGGTAAAATTAACTTTTTTTAATGAGCCATATACGAATTGAAGAAGCATTCCAGGAAGTATTTTATTTATTTATTCACTAAATACATATATATGTAATAAAAAACCACAGAGGCCGAGATATTATATAATAGTATAAGACGATTTTACTTGGGCAAGACTTTAGTTTATAGCAGTTTTTTTTAGTTTTCGGTGAGGGGAATAAAAATGGAAAAATTAATATTTGACATTTCTTTTCAATCTGTGTTTCGCTTTTTGGTCTATAAATAATTTATAATTTGAATTAAATACAAAAATAAAACGTTTTAAATATTTAAAAATAAAAAAGTAAAAAAAAAAACAATTTATTGTAAACATTTTAATTAAAAGCGTGCTATTTTATTTTATTTATTTTTGTTTACTTTATTGAATTTGCCAATTTGTAAGAAAATACAAGCTAAACAAAACAGAAAAATTGCCAAAGAAATTGTCGTGTGTGAACATAAAAGCAAGTTCAAAGAAAATGCTGAAAAAGTTGGGCATTTAAAATCGTCGTGAGTGATCTTATACTTATGGACAATCGGTACGGTTTTACGATATATAATTTTAGTAATACTATATGTATATAAAAAATCAACTGATATTCATTTGCGTTTGCCAATACGACTTATCTTCAATACTCTTTACCTTTCTTTAAATTTATACACAAGAAGTGCTGTTTAGCATTTAAAAAGTATTTTTGCCCTCCTGAAAAATTCTACTCAAGTTTTTTTTTTGTCAAAAGTCTTCAGATATGTATTTAATAAGAACATACATATAATTATATTATCTTTAAATAAATTAAATTTATTCCTGATGATGTTAACAAGCTGTTAACGAAATATCGAATAATAAAAAACAAAATAAGATAAAAAAAGACCTCAGGCTTAATAAATATATATCAAAAAATATAATAAAAAAGGTCAATTAATAATATAATTAATCTTTACATAAACTATTAAAAGCATTTAAAAAATGAATTTTTCAAACGCAAATATGAAAACAGAAACCAAAAGTTTACGACACGTGTAAGCGATAAACAATTTGTTTATACAGGCATTTGTTGTGCTGTTTAAGTTCTTTAGCATACGAGATTTTTTATTAAATCTATAAATGAGAATTTGAAATGAAATTATTGACGAACAGAAATGTTAAAATGGCTTTTTTTAATTTAAGTTTGAAATTAAAACAAATAGAAAGTGTTTAAAGGTTAAATCAAGTTGTGGCAATGTTTTGTAATATAAATTTGCCATCGATTCTATTTGCTTAAAATACTTTTTTTGTGAAATTCGTTTAAAAAATCATACCTACATACATATGTAAATATATGCATGTGAATGTACATACTTATATATATGTATATATATATTCGAGGGCGGATCAATAAGTCCGTGAACTTTCGAACTTCCCACGTAGTTATATGAAATGCAACACTGTCAAATGTTGACCAAGTGTCGTCATTTACTTGGCGTTTAACAGGTGTTCGAAACATACAACCTCGTGTATTTTTCTAAAAATGGAAAAAAAAAGTGAATTTCGAGTGTTCATTAAACATTATTTTTTGCGAAAAAAAACCGTCAATTAAACAAAGGAAAAAAAGCTTGTTTAACCGCAATCAGAATGAGTTTTTGCGGCGTTTTGTAACTCGATCCATTACTGTACACCGGAGACCAAGCAGCAGTCTAAACAATGGGTTTCTCCGGGTGAACCTGCTCCGAAGAAGGCCAAGGTAAGTTTGTCGGCCAATAAGGTTATGGCAACATTTTTTTGGAATGCACGCGGGATAATCCACATCGATTACCTTCAAAAGGGAAAAACGTTAAACGGCGATAGTATACCAACTTGTTAGACCGATTTAATGAGGATTTAAAAAGAAAACGACTCCATAGGCCAAGAAAAAATTCTTTTCCAGCAAGATAATGCACGGTTGCACACGTGTGCAGTCTCAATGGCAAAACTATATGAATTGGCCTCGAATTGGTACCTCATCCGCCATATTCTCCGTATTTAGCCCCTAGTGACTACTTCCCATTTCCAAACCAAAAGAAATGGCTCGGTGGAAAGAGATTTAACTCCAACGCTGAAAACAAATGCCTATTTTAAGGACCTCGAAAAATCCTATTTTTTGGAAGGGATACAAAAACTGGAGAAACGTTGGACTAAGTGTATTGAGTTAAAAGGAGATAATGTTGAAAAATTAATTTTTGTTTTGCAAAAAAACCTGTCAAAAAAAAACTGTAACGGAATTATTGATCCGCCCTCGTATATATTAAAAAAATTTAACTTACTTGCATATTCCCGTTTTGTATTTTTATCGAAACCCAAATAAACGTTACTAAAACTGCCTTCGCCAATGAATTTTCCAAAAATAAAATCTTTTGGTGATTTCTTTGGTGGTGTTACTGCTAAGGGCGGTGTTGAACTATCTGTAGTTAATGCGGGAGAGTCAGAAGATATCGAGGAAATAGACAAGGTATACGATGGTGGTGTTGTTGCGGTATTATCTGTATTTTTTGTTGTCGTTTGATTATAGCGAATTCGGCAACACGTACTACTATTACTGCTGATAGCGCTGCCTGTAGACGACGCTGTTGATAGGCGTTGTGGCGATGATGATGGCGAGTTGGTGGAATTTTGCCCACCACCTATAGCTGCAGCTAAATGCGATGAATGTCCTAGACGAATTAAAGAGAATTAAACAACTTGTAAATTAACCTTAAGCAAAATATAAAAATGTACAATATTATTCTTATAGTAAATTATAGTCCAGTTTGTACAGCAAAGAGATTACAGAATCGACTACCTACATACACAAAAATAGGTGAGCCAGCAACAGAAATGAATTTCACTTCCGGTATATTCGTAAAATTAAATATCGAGTATTTTTTTTACATTGCAGTTAAACAAGTGTTTTCACGATTCAGAATAACCTAGCATTGTAGAGACAGCCATACACTGTTTGCCGCTTAAGTAGCACACTAAACTTTAATACAGATCCTTTTACTACAAATGGTTTAATATCGAATGTTTTTTTTTTCATCATTGAATCATCTCTTTTGGGTGGCGCTTTAGTCTAGTTAGTAGTACGCTAATTTATCAGTTGAACCCCCGATTCCTAGCAGAGACTCTGGTCTGTATCACTACAAAACGAGAAAAGTTTTTTCCCAACAGATATCACAATCATAAACCATAATAAAATTCGACCCAAGTGGGCTGGTCCGACCTAACCTAACATAATAATATCTTTTACTAGCTTTGAAAATAAAATTTGATATTAGAAATTTTTTTTTTCACCACAAGCCTAATGAGAATATTTCTATTTTACATATTTATTTGAAATCTTTGTATAACTTTTTCCAATAGAAACTATTGATAGATACAAATGAATAAATATAAATTTGTGGCAATAAGGGAGAGTAGTAGCATATGTAAGTTGATTTAAGAAACTTGTTAATGTGAATTCTAAGAAATAAAAGATTTCAGAATAAGAGATATAAATTTATAAAAAAAAAAAAATAAATAAATAAAAGTGGTCATCTGACAATCGATCTAATTAATATTAAGCTGTTGTCACAGATACTTTCTACTGAAGTCAAAATTGAATTGAATCTGCTGTTAAGAACAGCTCTAGTTTAAACGGCGTTTTGAACTGTAAACTAGTAAAAAGGTATAACTAAAGATTAGACAATAAACAAACTTATTAACAGTGCAAAAACACCTTCACTATCGATTAGATTACAATCTAAAATATTAAGGAGTAAATGATGTTCATATTATTATATGTATAATGTGTATATATTAGTTTGTAGTTTTAATTTTTAATTGACTTACAACATAGCAAAACTAAACCGAAGACAGGACTGAGCTAAATTACTGACGCGATTGGCATGAATAATGCATGATCGGTAGTAATTTGTTTTTTCAGCTTGAAACTTGATTTTAATATTAACAAAGGCTGGCTATATTCAGCATTAATAGTATGCACATACATACTATGTATGTATGTATGTACATATCTACATACGTATTTACATATTTGTGTATTATTAAAATAAATGTTTTCTCAATTAATCCTCTTACCATTAGTTAAATATTTAGTTCTCATAGTAACCTCAGTAGCAGAAGCATTACCGCAACCGCATAACTTACGCTGTTGGTGGAGCTGATGATGATGATGATTTAAAGATGATGAGGAATTTTGTTGACGTAACCCAGCTGTATTACTGCCAGTAGTTGACATTGGTGATGAGCTTACAACTGGAGATGGTGCTGCGGCCGTTGTAGCCATGGCCGTTGCTGAGGCTGCCGGAGCAGCAACTATAGCGGCGGATGTTGCTAATTCTTTATATTTTAATTCACTAAAATTGTTTTCGGTCAACGATACTGCTGTGGCTTTTTCTTTGGGCATTGCTGGCATTGTGCTGCTGCAGCAATTATTTAAATATTGTTGTTGTTGCTGTTGCTGCTGAGCACTATTGGTAGTGTTGCAATTGGATGTAGTTGGTTGATGTTGTGGACCGTTACTCTAAAAAATTTTAAACAAATACATAAGTATGTACATAAATAACTTGTAAAATATTTTCTTTTAATTAAAAAATGTAATAACATTACTGGCGTGTTTACAATATTTCAAATAAGAAATATTTGTGGAATTCGATGTGAGAACAGGAAAGAGAAAAATAAGTTTTACGTTTTGACAAGTTTCATTTCGTTGAAATTTAACTATCCAAATTAAAAAAAAAAAAAAAAATTATAAATAAATGTAAATAATCAAGGGAATCAATAAAAAACAAATAAAGATTTCAATACACTATTGTTATTTTTATATATGTATGTATATTTATGGAAATATGAAATGTGATTGTGGTTTTTATAAATATTTTGTAATTTATACTAAAAGACGGTTGGTACATAGTCGTTTTGTTTCTAGCTTTGTGTTTGTTTATTTTTAGTTGCAATATTTTTATTTTTGATGGAAATATGCTTTACTTCATGGAGCTTATTAATAATGTATGTAGGTACGAGTCAGTGACGTTATGGATTACCAAAGCACTAAAGGAATGATACAACATAGATAATGAAATGTTGCCATTGGAATAGATCATCAATCAGCAAGTGGTTTAACTGTTGCCTTACAATTCAGTCATTCGTACACTAAAAGTGTTTATTAATATAATTACATAAATAGCCAAAGAACCTAGAATTCAATCCGAAACGAAAACGAAAAAATTTTTCGCAATGAAATGAATTTTCAATTCCTAAACGGAATTGATAGTTTGTGTCTTAAAGAGCAGATAACTATTTAAAACTACTATTTATTGGAAAGAAATTAGTTTATTATTTACATTTCAGCCGAAATTATATTTTACATAATTTTAGAGTATTATTTTACAAATTGTTAAAACTTAAAAACACAGAGAACTAAATTATCGGAATTAATTTATGTTGCATTGCCATATCTATTTTTTGCACACATTTTGTCAAAGACATTGTAAGTTTTTCCATTTTTATTTTATTTTTTTTGTAAACTGCCGTTTTTTGTTTTCTAATTGATTACGTTACCATTCCAAACGGAATCTGCGACTCGGCTGCATATGTAATGTAGTGAAGTTATTCCATTCCATTTTAATTAATGTTTACTTTTTTAAATTATGTCGCAATCAATATTATTGCGTTCAGGAAGTCAACCTACGTTTTTATGAATAGGTTTAGAAACTTTAGTGTTATTTTAGTATACACTGAGAATTCGTGGCATTTTTTCTTATGGTAGGTACTTTTAAATAAAAATTATTGTAGAAAACAGATAAGTTATGATCTCATGCTACTGCGGTTATGGATTTTATCAATTTCCTTTAGATGCCTTTGCTACTGGTGCGACCTTATGTTTGGCGTAAATTTCATGTCTGTTACTCATATTTTCAATACTTTATTTCAAATTATATAGCAGGCAGTAGCAAAAAGAAAAAATCAATCCAAAATACGCATTTAATACTATTTACTTGCATACATACATACATAGAAACAGCCACACATATGTACATATGTACGTATGCATATTTGTATATCTATTCGCTTCGCACATAAACAATAAAAGAAACTGAAACACAACTCCCCCATAATTTAAATTCTGAGAATTAAAAATAAGTGGTTATAATTTATTTTAAACAAAATTGTGTCTATTTTTAGATTTATTTGCATTTTGTACATACATCCAAACATATGTATGCAGTGCATACCCTACAGGTAAATTGAGCACTAGTTACGTTTTCGGACAGTCATATACTAGTGTATCTAAACTGTAGCAAAAGTGATATATTCATACTAGTCAAACTACTATTTCAACTATTATATATATGTAAGTGCATATGTATGCATATACAAATAAACTAGTTGGGCTCCTATGATAACCAATGACAATGTTAAAATCGATAGTTCGATATAAGCAAAAAGGGCAGAAAGATCCAGCGAGACCACAAATTTTAAGGTTCTTCAAAGCGCTTTGTCTTATCATATTATCTATCATAGACAAACAAAACAAATGGAACTAATATAAAAAGATTTGCAATTATACTTAACCTATTTCAAGCTATGCGAACATGGTCACAAAATCGTAGCTTTTTCATTTGTATATTTCTATTGTACATTTTGTTTTGATGAAAACCTATCTGAATTACAATTAAAATAAAAAAAAAACTTGCAGAAAAAGAATAAGACTTGTGGTAGTGGCATAAAATTGGTCACGTGCGACATCGTAAATTCAGATTCATTTTCAACCTGAGAATATTCGACCATGTTTCCGAATATACTAAAAAAAATTTCTCTGTCAAAATAAGAATTCTATGTATACCACGTCATAAAATCATAAAATCCAATACAAACCCTGATTTACAAAGTGTTTTTCTTTTTTCAAGATCAACTCGTAGTCCCCAGTTAATTATGTATACCTCTTATCCGGAACTCCGCGCTTGAGAGATCTTTCCTTGTGAGAGCATATAGACTTTACAATGATTTACCCAATAATCTAAAAGGATTTGAACTCTCCGTTATCAGTTTCAAACATAGGCTCTGATAGGCACTGATGTCTTCCGCGAATAAATGTTGTTTTCATAAATATACTTGCGCCAAGATTTGCATTCAGGAAATAATTAAAAAGCATGCGAGGTATAGCGCAGTTGCAAGAAGAAGTAAATGCAGCTAGGATCCCTATTCTGAAAAACCTGTGGTGTTCGATATTTCTGATAGTCCTTTCATTTCAATTTATTTTTGTTTATTATATTTACAATACTCTATTCATACCAAGGCGAATTCATATCAGCTGAACTTTTAAGCCCAGCTGGCGAATATTTACCGTGGTTGGATGTGAAAATTGTATGAATTGTATGTTGACAACGAAGAATGATTTTTGTGGTTGTTGTGTTGAGTACGTTTTCCTGGTATTAATTCAATTATAGGACTAATTAAGAGCTATAGTTTGGGTATTTATGTACGTAGTATATTAAGCATTATATTATATAGCATATTAATCAAATACAATTTAAATGAAATAGAAATTAACAACCTACGCAGATATCGAACAGAACTGATTCATTTGATGTTGTATCAGCGTCCATGCCTAAAACCCAATGGAAGTTGCTATTCATGCAGGTTTTTTGTCTAATCGTTTCGTTATAAATCTATATATTCGCTATGTTCAAATAGCGTAATATGTTGCATTACCCTCTCGTTTCTTCATTGCTAATCCAGCATACATGATTGTACATAATTTTTGTTGTGTCCAGGCCTATCTTGTACAGGATACGTAATAGTATATTGTGATATACAATATATACCTAAGTATGTACATATTCAATGCCAGTTGGAGACCTTTGTAATTACTGGTGACTCATTCAAGATTTATACGAACAATTATATCAGAAAAAGGAACAGTTTGGCCTGAGTAACAGTCTAAAAAATATAAAAGGGGAAGTTTAATCCATACACATAGCAAAAAAAAAATGCTACTTGTTGCCTTTCCTCTGTATTACTAGTTTACGTTAAATTTTAATATAAAAAATATATTCCCAAAAAAAAAAAAGAGAGACTCCCTAATCAAATGTTAAAAATACATAAGTATGTATGTATGTTGTAAATTTTACTATCAGAAAAAATAAAGCTAAAATTACAAAATAAAATCTTAAAATATTTTAATACGCAATATTTAATATTACACGCAGCTTAATTTGCTGCATGACAGTAGTTAAGGGGAAAAAATAAACAAAACTCCCCCCAAACGTATACGTTCAATTTTTTGAAACGGCAGTTCGTTGCAAATAATGATCTGCTTTACTATCGGTCTATACCTTTTCTTGTAGCCAATGCTTTATTTTAACAAGCATTTCTTTGGCCATTTTCAATGAATTTTATGTGGGTGTTTTTTATAGTCATCTTTTCCCGTTTGTTAGTTTGCAATAGTTTGCACATATTTTTAGCTAATTTTGTGCAATTGCATATATATGTAAGTATATAGAAAAAATAAATAAAGGTCTACTACATCAAGCAAAAGCTAGAATCATTATCTAAAAGGTAGGCAACAGCAGTTAAACAGCAAGCAGGGAAGACAACAGCAGTCAGGCAGCCAGTCTGCCGGCAGTTCCAACACACAAACAGTAAATGTTTTGAACGATTTTGATTTGCTTGGTTGGTTGGCTGACTGGCTGTAAAATAAAAGCAAATAAATCTGGCGCAGAGGCTCTTCGTCGCCATTTGCACCTTTAGATTTTGGCTGCTAATGTTGCATTTATTTAGATTTTTGCATTTATTTATTATAAAATTGTAAAACAATAAAATAAGCTTTTTATTTTTATTATCACATCGCCATTATTATTATTATAGGTTTGCCTGACTGACGCCTCTATATTAGATTGCAATTAATGAGGCGATTTCTCTTAATATATTCTATAAATTGTTAGGAAGTAAGTATGTTACTAACAACTTTTTAATAGCAGAATCTTTTTCGTTTGTATGTATGGGCATTTTCCACTGGGATCAAAAATTAATATGTTCATAAACAAAAGATAATTTTTCTAACATTATATTAAAAAATGTTAAAATTAGAAGAATTGTATAATGTATTTTCAGTTTGTCGTCTTAGATATTTAGAGAAAATTTACTGGAAACTTTATCTCCAACACCAGTTGGGTATAATACGTATTTTGCATGCCACTACACATGTTGTATAAAAACTAAGTTCGTTCTCAGCCGTACTGAAAATAGAAGCTTTGTCCTTTGGGAATATATGCAGTATGACCTTTACTAGAAACATTAAAAAAAACAACAAAGCTGACAGACAACCTTTGTTAATAGTATGTAGACAGTAACGATTATCCTTCGTACACATTTTCCTAAGCTCTGACGAGTTAAATAGATGATATTAATGACTGTTGAATGTTGACACAAAGAGTACTGATGACATGCGTAGTGGCATGGAAAATACGTATTATACTCAACTGGTGTTGGAGATTAACTGTTATTTTTCCTTATTCAAATCAGGAATGTAATTTCTTCACAATATTGTGATAAATTAACTGTGAACTTGAACACGACAAAAATTTCATTAATATGTAATAACTACTGTTCGATTAAAAATTCTAAAATATTTATAATTTACTTCAAAAAGAAAATATAACTTAAATATTTCATAATTTAAAAGATTGAGATGTGTTTTTTATGAAGGGAATTGGCTCACTATGAAACTAAACCGCTTAATTATTACATACTAAAACCTAAAATACATCTATGTATGAATAAGTATAAAATATGTATAAAAGAATAAAAAAGCAATTTTTTTTCATCTGGGACCAGCACTCAGGAGATGACTCTTACACAGGCGATGTATTGTGCTTGAACTATAGAAAAGGGATAGTTTAGAGAAATGACAGGAGGTGAAGCTTAATTAATTATTTTACAGCTCTGCCTTTGCACGTTTATAGCAGTGTTGAAGCTTCGGTTTAGTAGTCATTTTTATTATTATTTTACTTCGCCGGTGCTACACAATACCGACGAACGAGGGCGTTCTGATGTGAATGTGGATTGCTATCAGCTGAAGCAGGTATTGTTCAGTGACCAGTGACTATGCCTTCGCCACTGAAACCTTCCGACAACAACTGACACACAATGTCACACTAATGCACATCAGAAAATTGCGAGATGTTTTTTTTTATAATTTCAGTCTGAAACTGGGGTAGAACCCATTTCTGTTTTCGTTTTGTAGTCAACGTGCAGACTGATTCAGCCATCGCCACCCTCTATTTATTTATATACTTAAAGTAAGTTAGTGTGATAGACAAATATATCCGTATATGTACACGTAGCATATCAGAAATCAAAATTCGATAAAAACTATCTTTTGCACTATACATAGGCTATAAAAAATTAAAAAAAAAAAAAAAAAAGATTTCTTTATTTTACTCTACATCAGCGAGCGAGTGTCGCGTGCTAGATCCTGGAAAATCAAAGTTTATTAATACAAGGTTGTCGCAAGGCAAATTTAGAAATTCGCGTTGCGGGTCGAACATCACATTTTTTTAAACATGTGTTTTGTTAAATATAACAAAACCTAAAAAGTACTCGTTAAATTTGTGTAACATAAT
The DNA here is from genome assembly GCA_963924685.1 of Dexiosoma caninum. NCBI lineage: Eukaryota > Metazoa > Arthropoda > Insecta > Diptera > Tachinidae > Dexiosoma > Dexiosoma caninum. The sequence continues at coordinate 61,714,322 of OZ004729.1, forward strand.
TAATATAATATAGTTCTGAATTAATTATAGCAAAAATCGACTTATTTTGCATTTTTAATATTCTAATATTAAATTATCATAATTATTAAATTATTCACAAACGCTTTTCTTAACTTTTTCATGTTTGGCCTAAAAAAAAACGTTAAAAACCGCTGAATCAGCTGACGGCCGAAATAGCTAACGAGTTTACATGGTATTGAATTTGCACTAATCTACGTATTTGTGTGAAAAAAGCATATCGTCCGAAATAGCTTGTGATACCATACAAGGCAAATTAAGTGCCAGGTGTCCTTATTAGGCCAGGTGATTATCATCTGTTTGAAACCAATCTGTCAAATTTTTTTTATTTTCATCACTTGTATACAAAGATTTGGTGCGTGTCATCTATTCACTATAATCGACCCGAAAATTCTAACAAAATTCTGCAATTCCTTTATTTTTATCACTTTTTTGATATAAATTTGATGCGCGCCATCTATTGATTATAACAGGCCAAACATTTGTTTTGAAACATTGGTTTGCACAGTACAGTACTGTTGTATTGTTGCAGGGATAAGGCCACCTGGTACTCAATTCGCCTTGATACCATCCAACCACCTTGCTGTTTAAAATAAGTTTTTTTTATTGAAATACACTTGGCATCCATTTGAAATTTTAATTTTAGAACTTTGAAATACAACGAACAAAAAAACAGTTTAAATAATTTGTGTAAATATTTTCTAGCAACAGAATAAAACACCAACAGAGAAAATCTGTGTTTTTAATAAATATTTTGAAAATGACAATTTAAATTTTAAATTAAATTTGTTCAAATAAATTTATGTGTCTAGACAATTATAGACGTCAGTAAATAAATGGAAATAAATTCTTTACTATATACTAGTTGTGCACAGTGTGTATATTATTATGGTTATTTAATTACAAAAATATGAAGAGTTCGTGCATTATATGTCTATCCTTGAAACGAAACATAATGTTTGATGATCGACGACGTTACAGTTACGAGACATTTCGGTCTGACAAGCATTTCCATAGGTTTCATACATCAAACATTGTACTTTGATGCAACTGTTTACATCTACATTTTTATAGATTATATCCGGCTAACCGAGCCTTTAGGCAGAGTTTGCTCGCTCTTCAGACACCTTGCGCTCGCTTTACAAGCGCTTTTCAAATGCGGATATGCGCAAAGAGTAGAGCAGAAAAAAGCGTTAATTTTTTAGCGCTGTTATTTGCGTAATGCGCACTTTATTTTCTGCTTAGAGCTTTGCTCTTGCGCATCACGCAGGCTCTTTTTTATACTACCAGTGGTACTTTAACTTTATTGCTGCCAGCGTTACCGTGGAGAATTCTCAAAAAGTGTCACAAAAATGGTATTTTGTGAATAAATAGTATTTAAATAAACAAAACAAAAATAATATACCAAGTTGCTCTTTTTTAACATTTTTTTTTTATTTTAAAAATTAACAAAAACTAAAAGATATCAAGTCATACATCTTACATACTTATTACAGGAATTATAATATTTTTATATATTGTACTTTGATATCACCAACGGTAACGCTGAGTTTTGCCAAAAACCATTACTTTGATTTTTATGTGTGTTTAGCTGTCTATGTGTAAATAACGAAGTGTACTAGTTACATTTGAAATAAAAACATATTTAAGAATTTTATTATAGTTTTAAATGTAATTGAGCCAAAAAAAGAACAAGTACAGGGTGTCTGGTGGCAAATTTATATTTTTCAATACCATTTTATTTCAAAAAGTAATAAACGGTGCGGAGGAGGGTGGCGCCGTTGGAATTATCAATTGTGCGGGTTGGCCAGTCACGATGTCGCAGTTGTCGAGTGAGCATCGCGCGTTTGCTGTGGATACATTTTTTAAGAGTAATGATTCTTACGTAATTGCTCGTCAAAGTTCGGTATTCGGCGAATAAGTGATGGACCGAGTGTAAATTTAATTCGTTCGAGGGTATAGAGATTCCGGGCAACTGCTTTTAAAATTCAAATCGTTCAAGAACTGAAAGAAAGTGAGTTTGATTTACGCAAAATTTTTTGTGTAACGAAGTTGGAACGTTTTCGCATAGTAAATCTCTTTTTTTTGGAGCGAAGGGGCTCATTTTCACTTAAACGTCCACGTCAACAAGCAAAACTGCCGTTACTGGTCTCCAAGAACCCGTAACCCTCGATTAAAACATTAAAAACCATTTCATTGCCACAGGGCAACTGTTTGGTGTGCCTTATCCACGCGTGTCATAATTACACCATTTTTTTTTTCGAAAATTCTCGAGGCCAGGCGACGAATGTCAACAGTGAAAATTATCGACGCATGATTACGGAATTCTTTTAGCTGAGTAAAAATAATGGCGCAGAGTAAGCAATATATTAAATTGTGCATAAGTGTGTCAGTTGTTGTGGGAATGTGTCAGTGGCGAAGGCATAGTCACTGGTCACTGATCAATACCGGCTTCAGCTGATAGCAATCCACAATCACATCAGAACGCCCTCCTTCGTCGGTATTGTGTAGCACCGGCGAAGTAAAATAATAATAAAAAAAGGTACTAAACCGAAGCTTCAGCACTGCTATAAACAAAGAACGTGCAAAAGCAGAACTGTAAAATAATTAATTATTTATTTAGCTTCACCTCCTGTCGTTTCCCTAACTATCCTTTTCCTATAGTTCCAGCACAATGCATCGCATGTGTAGGGGTCACATCCTGAGTGCTGGTCCCAGATAAAAAAAAAAGTTTTTGTTAAAATAGCTTTATTTTACAGGCTTGTCTATTTTTTAATGGCTTGTTTTGTTTTCTTTGCCATATTTAGTACGCTCATATTTAATATTGCCATATCTTTTTTTTCCTACAAAAGAAGGTTTGACATTCCTCAAACTAAAAACAACAATTAAACACAGCTTGATTAATATTTGCAATTTTGCTTATTAATGATGATTGGGTTACCAGACGTCAAAACTTCTTTCTAAGGTTTGTTGGGTTTTGCGTCACGAAGCAAAAAAAAAAAGAGAAAGAGCCATATTTTATCTTTTTTTAATTTTAAATGTTGCTATAACATTACAATATTTATGTTTTGTTGGTATTATTTCTTTGAAAACAACAATATATAAAATTGCAATCAAGTTTAGCAAGAATTAAGCAAGGTTGTTGTAATTTTTTTTTGTTTTGCTTTTAACACAACGAAGCTCTTATACAGCCACTCACACACACATACAAATTAGATTTGCTAGATTTGTTGTTGCTGCTGCCTTTTTATGGTTAACACGCGTACATTTTTTGGCTGCCTTATGTTATATACATATTTACTTATTCAATTATTAGCAATTTTTTTGTTCTTGGAAGTATTTTTATATGAACAAACGAGAGGAATTCACTTCATTAATATAAAGTATACCTAGTATGTGCATTTATATTTTTAATTATAGCTTAGGATCGATTTTAATTTCCACACATCATACATACCTATGTAACTGCACAGCCAGCGCCGTATGAAGAAACAGAAAGCCAAATATTAACGGCTTTATTTTTCAAGCAAATAAAGAAAAATATACATACATATGTATGTATGTACATACATATATGTACGTATTTATATACTAAAGTATGTACAATGATTATTAATAATTTATTTACATTTTCTGAAGGTTTCTTTTTTTAAATTTTTATTTTTTTGTAAAGTAAACACATAGTTAGATATATTTATTTTCAAAACTTTTTATGAATGAATTTTTTCGAAAGTTGTCTTGTAATTTTAATGTCATTAGTTGTTTTTATTATTGTGAGATATATATGTCGTTTATTTTTTTCCTCTCAAGGTTATTCAATTTTTTTATAGAGAGTGATTTTGCTACTGTTTGATTCGTGAGCAAGCAATTTCTAACTTATTTTACAAATGCAATTTTATACTTGAAAAAAAATCATAAATAGAGTTCACACTTTATTTAATATTAGGAAAACTGCAATGAGTCGAAACAGTAGTATTTTAGTAGTAAGTAGTATAATATTGTATATAGCAATTATTAGAGCTTATTTTCTTTGCTATTTGAATGCTCTTGCTTTTACTTCAAAAATATTTATTTACATAGGTATGTAAGAAGATATGTGTTGTATCTATTATACGTATCGCTCACATTTTTTTCTTTCTTCTGCAAAGAGAATGAGCATAACACTACTCTCATCTTAAATAACACGTATAATCGGTATTTGGACTTCGTATTTTTAATTTTTATTTTAAGGAATTTTCCTTTATTATCATGACATGAACATTTTCACACTTTTATCTGCCTAGTATGATAGTAATTGGAGCTTATTATTCTTTTAACGATTTTTCAATAGGATTTTTCCACATGTCATATGAAACAATAGGACAATGGATTTTGTTTATATATATACAATGTATTAATTCATTTAATAGCTATCACAAAATTATATTTCAACACAAGAACCACAAATTTTCTATTTTATATTCTTAATACATATGAACACTAATTTACTTTTAACTTGTGGACATTTCTTATACGTTTTTATTTTATCTCTTAACAATAGCATGTAATTAAATAATTTATATTTATTTTCAGTTTCAGTTTGGAGTAGAAATATCCGTATTTCAATGTAAGCGCCACAAAAAACTTATTAAGAATGAATGTTGTATATACCGACTTCGTGGATAGCGACCTGTGTGTATGTACAATAATATGTTTGCATGCATGTACATAATACCAAAAATAACAAAACACCCATACTTGCAAACGCAAATAAGCACGCACACACAACGCCACGTTAATACACAACTGTATAATATATGTATATTTTGAGAAAAATATGCTCCCCCAAAAAAAAAAAAACATTCTATCCAACAGACCACCATACACATATTTATAAAATAAGCTCCCTTGTATAACACAAATACAAAATATACATGTATGTACAAACAGTTAATTTCTTGCTCTCGTGCTTTTGAAAACAATGATGACAACTAAACAAAATTACCAAAATAGTTTGTGCCGAACAGCTAAGGTTGTACAGGTTGTCTGGTGGGAAATTTATATTTTTAAATACGATTATTTCAAAAAGTAATACAATGGTGTGGAGGAAGGGTGGCGCCGTTGGATTTATCGATAGTGCGGATTTGTCAGTTACAATGTCGCAGTGGTCAAGTGATCATCGCACGTTCGCTGTGGAGACATTTTTTTATGTCATTCTTACGTAATTGCTCGTCGACAATTTTATTCATAGTTCGGTATTCGGCGAATAAGTGATGGACCGAGTGTAAAATTAATTCGTCCGTGGGTGCACAGATGCCGCGCTACTGCTTCGGCTATGAATGCCCCACGGGCACGCGATCGTCACGGACTCCCGAAAACATTAAACTGGTTGAAAGCTGTTAACGTGAAAAGACCAGCCTCACTAGGACTTCCAAGAGCGATTATTCATGAAATTTTAAAAAAGGATCTGGATGACATACTCTTTAAAAAATAAAATCCGCATTTCCATTTTATCCTTCAATGCTCGTAATAAAACTTTGTGTCAATTTTTACGTTTTATTTAAGTTTGAAAATATAAATCTGCTTACAGTAAATAAAAGCTGATATTGATATTGAGACAAATATTGAAACTGAATATTGATATTGATGTAGCATCGACTAAACACTTGAAATAAAATGAAAAATATAAGTACAAAAAAAACCGGCTCTGCAGTAAATGATTTTTTCTAATTTTGTTATTCTCTTTATTTACTTTTGTATTATTAGAACCCTGATAAAATGAAAAATTTTATCGTTTAGAAAAATTTCTAAAAACGTTGAATGCGATGTCAAATGAATTATTGTATTATTGGTCATTTTCACAACACATTACATTCACACTATCCCACTGGCACGTAATGCTTACATTTTTGACATGTCTTAATACAAACTATTATAGTGTCAAACCCCTTTTTACTAAGATCTGTAAAGACAAAAATCGCTCCATAGACATCATCTTCTTGTTGTACTACAAAAAATAGAGAGCTTAAAATTAGAGCAGAACTGCCATATTTCAGCTTCTAGCCTTAAAAGGGAATATTCACCATCATTAAATATTTAGGGTCATTGCTAAAAAAAAAAACACAATAATAGTCTGGCAAAAATTTAGATTTAATTGAAATGATGGCATTATAAATGTGTATGTACTTATAGTAGTAATGAATTAGTTAAATATAATAAAATATTGATAATCATTGATAATAATATCTATTTATAATTTTTTTTTCTGCAAATAAAAAGCTATAACACAACCTATAAAAATGTATAAATTTTTAGTAGGTATTTTTTGGCGAATTTGATGCATAAATTTGGGAATTTGATATTCGAATTTGGTGGCGCTAAGCTAAACAAATAAATTTGGAGAGCGGGAGCATATCACAAAGTGGGAGAAATAAGCAATATAATATATGGATTGTCTTATATAGAAAGGCCATAACAACTAATTTAATTCAAACTCTACAAGGAAAAGAAAACATAATAGAAACTATTATTATTACAATGCAATTATCATAATGTAAATGCTTGTAAAACCATTACTTTTGAAACTATTGCATTAAATATTCGTGATAAAGTGCATTTGTGTGAAATGAATAAAAAATCACTAAAAGTAAATTTCTAAAAAATGCGAGTTAGGGCCTTTCTATATGATAAAAACGTTATGTATTTTAATAGTGTGTTGGAAAAGTAACTGTGTGTGGCGCTTTAATAACTATGGTGTTATTGCTTTTGCGACGTTCTTTATGAATTGGTGCGGTGAAGGACAAGTGCATCCCTGCAGATAACGCGGCAGTGGAACGCGCGGTGTTCCATAGGGAACACGTTTTATGCAGGGCAAACATACATACATATATGTACATGTGTAATTCGAAAATTATCTCTCAAAGGATAGCTGCAAACCGTTAGAGCAGGTTCACACTGTATAGCTATTACACTAACTTAACACGTTCTTTTTAGTTTATATTTCATATATTTTAAAAGCAAAACATTTGTTTTTTTTTGGTTTTTTGGCAGCAGCGGTAAAAACAAAATAAAGGCATTTTTTATTAAAGTGATAAATATGCACAAATATATACATATATGTATGTACTTAGAACTTCAAGTTAATTTGAAAAATGTTCCATTTTGCTTTTTCATAAATTTTTAACTGAAAACTTTTTTCGTTTCTTTCCAAATGTTCTGATTAATTTCTTAGTTTCATATGTAAATAAAAAAACAGCTTATAATTTAATTCTACCCCGAACAGGGCGAATTGATACCAGGTGACTGCATTAGCTAAAATTGTCATCAGCTGATTTCTGTGTAGTTGTAACGCAAAGCATGTTAATACGTAAATTGTTTTGACAACATGAATAAAATAGTCGTATTTGTAAACAAAAAATTCTGTTGTTGTAGGGACGAGCTAACTTGAATTTGCCTTGAGCCCGAAGTTATCGAAAGAAAAACTTTGTGCTACTTTGTACAATAAATGCAAAATTTTACTCTCTTATTTTCTCTTAAAATTGCACAAAAACTGTTATCTGGAACGATTTTTGGGAAATTGGTGGGAGTTCGGTGGTTTGGTTATGCAAGTGGAACCGACCTATACTTGATATCTTTCAATAAATAAAAAAGTAAATATGTAATACTTATATATAGGTATATAAAATATATACTTATCCTACCTATAGCTACATGAATACATATGTACACATGTGTAGGAAAGTATGTACATATGGTATGTATTTTGGACCAAGCTTATTAAGCATTTTATGTTATTGTTTTCATTGTGATTTCATATCAACTAGGTATCAATAGGTACATATATGTAAAACTAAAGCAAGTCCAACAGAAATAAATGTAAAATGTGCAATTTTTCACACAAAAGATAATCTTATTTATGTATCTAATATGTACATATGTGCATATAACTCTATAGGTATTTACTAATACATACCTTTTCTTGGAATTGTAATTTAGTTTATTGTTATTAACAATTTAAATAAATATCTGTGTAACATATTGATAATAATTATTCATTAAAACCGAAATTAACAAACAATTACGGGTAGTTGCATTACATATTATTTATGTACATATGTATGTATGCAAGTATGTACATACATTAAAAAAAAACTTGAGTAAATAAGCGCCCAATTAAAAATACCTTTCACTTTGGTTTGTTTATTTTATTTTTATTTCTTTTTCGCGTCTAAAAATCAAAGTACGGACACATTTAGACAATCATTTCATATATTACACATTCATATGTGTATGTACATATTTACATACATTGCAGATAACGTGACTAGCCTACACATGCATGTATAGTGTAGTCCACAGGCGACCACATTATTTGCAGGGTATCTACAAGGTATGTGTAACTATGTACATATGCTGAACATGTATTTATAGTAAATGCACATAAGTACATATCTATAAAACATGGAAAATTAATACCTACATACTATGTTAAACTATTTGCAATTGAACTTTAAATCTATTTTTTTGCATTGAAATTGATTTTGCGCATGATTTGTATGACTCTATATAAAAATTAGGAAGTTAATTTGGAAATGGTTTATTGTTAGTGTCATTAATTTCTTTTAGCTGCACAGATTTATGCAAATGAGTTGCGTATCTATTCTATATACAGTCCCACAGATAATAGTTCGTACACCTTAAAAATTCTTTAATTTTCCAAAAATTTATGATATTTAAAAAAAGTAAATAAAGCAAAAAATTTTAAATGAATACAAATATGTATTATATTATTGAAATTTAATATTACAAACTTTAATTTAATAGTTAAATGTGAAGTCGAGTAGCGTTTTTCTGTTTATTTCGCACATTAAGACTGTTATATCAGCAGGCAAGTTTATTTGCGCAAGTCTATTGGAATTCTCTTTTGAATTTGCGTTTCCGTTCATAAACACAATTTTATTTGCGCAAGTTTCGATTCTTCTGCACATACATATATTCTTAAATTTTTTGACATTTCTTATTTGCTTCGTTTTGAAAGTGCATATTTCTCAATTTATTTAATAAAACATGGCCTTTACTTATTTCCAGTTTTTTTCTTCTACTTTTTACAGCTGTTGCCAATGATGCAAATGTTTTGCTTTTAAAATATTATGCATTTTAGGCGTCTAAAATCACTAAAATAAAATTTATTTGAAAAAGTAAGCAGCACTAGTATTTCAAGATGTGAAATTGCAGTTTATTACGTTCCAGCAATATTGGGCAACTTTGTCACATTCAGAGAGTAATTTTCTTTTTACTCTCAAAATTTCGGGCACTTTTGTTATGCACCTGAAACAAACCTAATATTTACAGAATATCGGTGACAGAATGGAAGTTAAAGAAAATGTCAAAATTTATTTCCAACCAACTTCAAGTATAAGAAAACTTTTCGAGTACAGGCAAGTGTGTACTCTTTTCCATTCCCCCCACCTCTATAAGTAAACTTGGCTGGTGAAAATACAGATTAATGGATTTCACATTCATGAGTAGAATAGTGTGACCGATTATGGGGTATTAGGCTAGTTCTTTTTGAAAAGAATTAATAAATGACATGAAAAGTACATATAGTGTGATACTTTTTACACATTACTTCTGTAACTTACCGTTAATACATGCGAGTACAAAGGCAAAAGCTCAATACATTGACATTTTCACTAATAAAATCATACTCAAAATCATAATCACTTGCAAAAGATTTTGATTGCAAGTAATTTTTTACTTGCATGTTGGTAAATTGCGCAAAGTAAAAATATTGTTACCCACATAAAGATTTTATTTTAATTTTAATTTTAATGGATAGCTTACAGTCACAAAATTTGTTTTAATTGCAATCTCATGATTTCAACAAAAATTTCATAGCAATCGAATATACTTAAAATTAAATATTCTTTATAACTACATCTGTATGTTCTCGTACATTGAATTTCTAGTAATACGTCTTGGCCTTGAGAGCTTATTTATTAAATAAATAAATAAAATTGATTACATTTGAATTAAATGCAGACATTGATTTCAAAAAAAATGTTTTCAAAGTAATTGCAATCACAAACGTTTGCAATTGTTTACAGCTCTGCTACCTAGTTATAAGCAAACAACACTCTCAATAAACAATAACTACAACAATTTTAAAGCGCATGATACACGCTTCAGTATTCAGCTTCAATATTTGGCTTTGTTTAGTAGAGATATATTGAAGCCTCTGACACACTACGTCAACATTTCTCATCAATATTCATTTTTTTTTTCAAGTGCAAACATATAGAAGTTACAGTCGGCAAAATACATATCTATTTATTTCTTTATTTATTAAAAAAAGCACTGTTGATAATTTTTTTTGTTTTTGTCACTATATTTTTTAAATTGCACGTCCCAAAAAGCCATTAGAGCGATATACTTAAATTAATTCGATTACAAACATTTTTTACTCTATTTGTAATTCGTCACAACTACGATGTCCATTCAAAGGTACCAGAAATAAAATGAATATTGAAGATAACGATGCCACACTACAAAACTATTTTGATATTCGTCAATATTACACAGAGCGTATATGTGTGACTCTTTTTCGCACACAATGACAAATACTGAATCAGAACATTGATCGTGTAGCATACGCTTAAGACTTGCCGGAGATTTACGTGAAATTTGTATCGCACTCACGAAAAAAGTCCCATAATGCCTCGATTAGACGACATGTTTTTTACATCTAACTTCTTAAGTTTTACAGACGCAAAGTCAGACGACAAACTTTCAATTAGAGTGGGAGATACCAACTGACATCGAATACACACTGCAATTGTGTTAGTTTTTGAATTAATTTCACAAACAAACTTTTAAAAAAAACCAAATTTACTAAAATTCAATTGTTGTAAACGAACAATAACTATGTCAGACGTAATAAAACATGTACGTTTACAAGCAAAACCTATTATAAATCTTCTGTAAAACAGCAATTTTGACAGACATACACAATTACATATGAGTCACAAACTTGACAAGTCAGACGTAAAAACCTTGTCCTCTAATGTGCGCATAAACTGAGAACACTGTCATTCAGTGATGGTATTTCGGTGTTTTTCGGGTATTTTTTAACTGCTTTTGGCCTCTTATTAAATACCCGTTTTCAAAATACGAGTTTTTACAGTGCTTGTCGTAATTTCTCACGGTGCTTTTTGTGCTTTTATGTAGAAGTAAAGATTTTTTTAAATTACAACAATTAACTATTTGTTAAGCGATAATAGGAATTGTTTTAATCGACATTGCATTTTTTGATATGTTCTTTTGGCTGAAGCTTTATTTTTCAAAACTTCTAAGTTATTTAGTTCAATGTATTTTTTAATATGGAAACAATTTTTCCGTAGCAGACATACCTTAATCTAAACCGAATTTACACCCACCAAAACGCTAATACAGGCCATATATGTATATATATATACATACCTCCTGTTTGTCATGTTACTCTTTTTATTAAATTAATTGTGCCTAGCCTAGCGCTGATATAAAAAGAGCTTCGCAGAGTGGGTGTTGTTTAGTATTAGATTTATTTAATCTTTAAATTTAAATTAAAGAGCACTAGCAGCAACGACGGCCACCAGGTATTGTGTTGTTTAAAAAAATATATGTACATACATATAATAAATTCTGTTATTTGATCTATAAGCCTATGTGGATTTTGAAGCAAAAATGTTAAATTATATATTGAGTTTTTATACTTTATAAATTTTTTGTAGACCTTTTTTATGTATTTATTTTGCGCTTTAAACCCGTTTTGGAAGAGCTTACGGTGCTTTTGTTCCAACTACAGATACCAACACTGCTGTCATTCCTTCTTTCAAAAACATTTCTTTTATTTTGCTCTTGCCATTCTTATCTTGGCACTTTTGGTTTTACTCTTCTTAGCCTCAATATATTTTTATTGAATAATTCTCTGTTTATTTTGGTTTCTGTTTCTGCTGTTTCATCATTTTGTTTTGGATAACTTTTTGCACGTCTGATGTTATTTAATAATCGTTTTAAGCGTTTGTATATATGTATGCGCATATACTCGTATATATATGTATGTGCAAGGGCGGGAGCGTTTACCGAAAACACTGTCTGTTTGCGTTTCATATTTTATTGTTGTTGTAATTTGAATTTGTTTTTGTACTCTTTTCTATATAATTTAATTGTCTGTATCAGAGCTGCCACAAACGAAAAAAAATTCTACGGAAGTTCTCAACAAATCGAACCAAAATCAAATAAAAGCTATCAAAACTTGCTGTATATAGTTTTATTAGGGAAAAAATCATATTTTTGGACACAACACAGATGCATATCAAAATTTTTAAAAAATTGGTAGATACATATTTCTGCATACGGTAATAGTATTAGACAACATTTCAAACATAATAAGAGTTCGTACAGATGCTACTTTGCTTATGTATAGGTGTGTGCGGATTTGTTTAATAATTTCATGTACGAGTAAAAATAGGGAAATTGTGTAAAATATTAGACGGTTTCTTGGCTGTTTTTTCAATGCATTTATTGATTTACGTAATTTGTATTTCTTCTATAGGATTCTCAAAATAAAGTGTTCTTACTCAACTTTGCTCTAAATTTCGTTTTTCGCACCCAACTAGGAATCCTCAAATTTTTATTTCTTTAATTAGCAACTCTTTACACGTCGCTGGAATCGTTTACCTTTTTAGCTTCGGATTTTTTCTCATTCTAATAATGCGTTTCGCCTCAAATCTTAAGGATTCATAACCTTATTTATATTCTAAAAATATCTAATTTATTTACTTACTTGTATACATGGCAGTTGATTTTACTTCACTTTAATTAAATCTTCTTTATTTACTTATATATGTTTTTCTTTTTCTTTGATCAAAAATTAAAACCTCTTACTATTGCCTTGGATTATTTAGATATTTTTTTACTGAAGCTTTTATGAAAGTCTTATTTTCTTTTTAGTGGTTGGGAACCAAAAGGACTTCAATGTATCCAATTAGGTTGTAAGTTTTTCAGCTTTAAATATCTTTGTAATATAGTTTAATTGGCCCCAGGTAGCTTTTATATTACTTTCATTGAATAAATAATACGTCAAAATCTTCCTACCACCTGTCTATTATCTACACCATCCATTGCATTGCAGATGCAGGGGATATCCACTGAGCACTTGTCCAAGAAAAAGAAACACCTTGCAAATCTGATGTAGTATTGGAAAAACTTGACAATAATAAAGTTTTGATATTCTTGAATTAATATTTTTTTTTTCGTTGAAAATAAGAGAAATAAGTTTAGCTTGCGTAGGTTGGTATTGATTTAAGTTGAGTTTTTCTTTGTTCCCTTGGAATGCCTTCTCTTGTCTAATTCTGTCTGACTAAAAACTACGAAGCCGTCTAATAGCTGTAAAAAAAATATATAAATTCTAAAGTAAATTCGCTGTAATTACAGTTTAGTAGCGCATGTGTACGAAAAACTATGCTTTATTTCAAGGCAATTAAAAATCTGATTAACAAAAAACCTATATACATTTTCAAAAGTGTATAAAATTTAATAAAAAAGGTTAGGCCCGCCGGATGCTGGATGTAAATATGAAGAAAGGTTCCAGTCTCATTGGTTCCAATTTAATATGGTACCATTGTGATACCTGTTGTGAAAAAACGTTCACGTGTTGTAGTGATACAGCCTCTGCTAAGAATCGAACCTAAAAGTATCCATCCTTTTTAACTAAAGACGGTGTATATGGATATAGAAGTACTAATTATCATACATATTAAAAAAAAAATCTTTTCTTAACCGAAAGTCTTTTTCACATCGCAAAAAATAAGGCAAATCTTCAGATTGGGTAACACTGGCTACAGTATGCAATGAGGTTTTCTGTGTTATTAGATTGCCCTCTATAATTGTGTGTTTTCTCTATTGCTGTGTTATGTATAATTTCATGCAATCTCATTCTTTTTTGTTTACTTTTTTACAATGGGGTTTAATATTACGCTTCCTTGTCAGCAAAGTCAGCAGAAAAATGTTGTTTTTATTTGTTATTGGTTGAAGTTTCTTGATTTTAGTTATTTCTATTTCGTTTCTTGTTTGTTTACAAAACAGTATTTTTTTATTTTATGGTGAAGAAGAAAATCAATAAAAAATAAATAGACCTTGCTTATAGCTCTTATATTTTTTTATTCCATATTTAAGAGTATTACGATCCACTGGAGAATTTTCTCTTTGAAGTTATACAAATGAATATTTTGAGATACCTACATACATATATCTATTAGAATTAATTCCATTGGAATGGAAATTATGCTGAATTTAAGGTAAATTTCTTTAAAAGTAAATTCCGACCGTTCATAGGTATATATATAAACATGATAAAAATATAAGCTACGAAAGGTAAATAAAAAAAAATGCCTACTAACCAAAATTGTAGAAATTTAAATAAACCGACTGACTTGATACTTACATTTTTACTTATTTATTTTTAATAAAATCAAAAAAAAATATAAAAATTTTCAGAGTGTAATTTGCATAGGCCCTAGACTAAGTAGATATAGGCTCTAGACTAAGTAGATATAGTACCTACCACGGTGTTACAAACAAGGTGGGATTGTTAAAAAAGGCGTCAAGTTTTGGCTGTACCTACGTTTGTACAACAAACGTCAAAAACACATTGTTTTTGTAATATTTGCATTAATTCTTTTTGATATATCTTGAACAAACAGAGAACAGTATAATACGGTCGATTTTATTCTTTAATACGCTAGTGTTTATCAAATTCTTTTGGCAATTACGTGGTGGTACCAATCGGAGCGCACCAACTCTTTCATCAAAGTTTTGCTACAGGTTACCGTAGAAATAAGGAAAAAAATTTGATTTGTAGAAAATTGTGATTCAGTACCTTTCTATCCCTACCTATTAAGGTAACGATGTATACCTACCTAGAGTTAATAATAATTTTTCATTAGATAGGTAGGTAATAATTACCACTTCAAATCTATGGCTTGCAAACGTAAGCCTTCAAAAATTAAAAGTAAACCTTGCAGGTATATTTTATACCAACAATTTTAAATAATTAATTATTATACTTAAAACCGAGGGGCAGTTTTTTTTAAATGTAACGCAATATCGGAATAATAAATAGTAATAAAAATCAAAAAAAAGAACCTTAAAAAATTTAAAGAAATAAAAGTTAAATAAACTAATTCAATAATTAAATTATTTTGCCCATTCATGTTTTCTTATTACATATGTATGTAGGTATCTACATATTTATTTCTATAAAGATTTTCGAGTTTAGTAAATGCTTTTGAAAATTTAATTTGTATTTGATTTCCTAAACTTTCGACACAAAAACATGTTTTATTTATAAAATTTATTTATGTAGTTAAATACATATATACATATATGTATATACATTCATACAAACATAAAAAATAAATAAATAAATGTTAATAAAATTTATATAAATTAAACATTTAAAATTTAAAAAAAACCCATGTAGGCAGGTAGGTACATATTTGTTTTTATAACACTCGATAGGTATGTAAATGAAATAGGCATTTGCTGCTCTCATTTTAGTAGTAGATGTTAATTTAATATGTATTAACATTTATTAAACGTTCCAATTTGCTAAAATTTCTAAAATACAAAAAACAAAGAAAAGATCTAAAAATGTTTAATTAAAATTTGAGGCGAAAAAAAATTAATATTTGTCACAATAAATAGAAAGTAGGTACTTTGACTTTTTAATATGTATTGCATAAGTAAATACTAATGATGATTTATTTTTCGGAAAATATAAATTTTTTTAACGATGAAATTAATAGGGAAATACTTTGTATTCAATTGCCAACGATGCAAAAACAAGCCGAGATATATGTACATAGGTACCCACAATTAATATCACATAGTTATCTGTCTATATGTATGTACATAATAGGATATATATGTATGTATATTATATGTAATTTTTGTTTGCAAAAACATTACTAAAGAAATGTGCATAATATTCCAAAATTTATTTATAAATTACCTTAATAGATTTTAATCGCCGCACAACAAAATTGTTGATTTTATTGGACCAACTTTTACATTTCATGAGGAGGCCTTTTTAATTTTTTTATATTGACGATGAAAATAACAAATTAATTAATACGACGGATAATGATGGGGAACAGGAAATGATCCAGTCACACACAACAACAAAATATAACAGAAAAAGTTAAATTTTTTTTTGTCTTGTTTTTATTTAAATTTCACAATTTTTGAAGTGAGTATTAGAATATATGCATACAAATGTAACTACAGTTGTTTGTTTACTTTTTGAAACATAATCTTTGTTTTTTCTTTATTTAAAAATTTGCTCTTTGTTTTTTTAATCACGTATGAATGGCTTTTGTTTAAAATTTAACGTTCTTAATCTTCTCACAAAAAAAAATAAATAAAAAATTGTGATTTGATAATTTTTTTACTTGACTTGGACTTTTAATTGTTTAAAGGCAATCATATCTAAATTAACGTTATATATGATGGTTGTTTTTTAATACCAAAAAACAATATGCCGTTTTGGGATATACACTTGTTTCAAACTTTTCGTATTTGATCACATTTTTGTGTTGCTGTTTTGCTTTAGTAATGTATTTTTTTTAATTGCATTTGTGCGTTAATATGATTTTTTAGAATCTCCTTTCATTAAAGACAACGTTCCACTCGCTTCTAACCGCTTACAACATTCGAAGCGCACCAAGTTTAAAAATAAACTGTCGTTTTGAAAATATTCAAAACACACAAGAAGTGCTATTGATTTGCTAAAAGAAAATACGAAGAAGAACGAACCTTTCAGAGAGCATTTCTGAATAAAAACACTAACAAAATTAAATGGAAGAGTGCACATTATATAAAAAAAGAGAGTTTATTATTGTTCCATACTCAGTGTGTTCCGTACAAAGTACAACTAATCTCTCACAGAACGCTATAGAAAAAAGGGCGCGCAAATGCCCGAAAAAATACATCCTAACCTTACTATTAAGACCAGTTTTAAAAGGCATAATGTATTTCCCCAGTCACATTTAAATGCCTTTGTTTACATTTCAATTGAATTGCATTACAATTTTTCTGCTCTTTCCGTTCTCTTCATATATTTCTCTTTACACTTTAGTTTAATACTGTTGAAATAATTAAACAAGTGCATAATTTTTCTAAGAAGAGGTTATAATGGAAGAGAGACCAAAGAAATGAACTCCTTTTTATATTCGCTCATTGAAATTTTGTGCCGTTATTTCTTTCTGTTATTTATTTGCTGCTTACATTTGGTTGAGTGCTGGCAATGAAGAATTCGGAAATTACACATGACTGTGTTCCACATTACATTTTTGAAGAAAACACATGATGTTTTTTAAATATTGAACAAAACAAATCTTAAATACAAAAAATAATTTTAATTCCTAAACATATGTATGTATGTATATATAATGTAATGGACAATGTGCATTGTACATATCCTGTACGAAATGCCAATAATGAAACAGTTTTGATTCACTACTGACATTGCCACCAGTACTACTAACTTACTATACCCCAGACAATGTAATTTTCTATAGACATTGAACATGTGTGCGTCATTGAGAAAGCACTAGTTCTATAAGAAGTACTGACTCTGTACTCCACTTTGCATGCCTATGTGTATGTATGTAGATAATGGATCCGTAGATTTACTACAGATACTGAGACTACTGACTAGGTACTTCTTCTGGGTACCCTTTGCAATGTTATGCGCTATAGGCATTTAACATGTGCGTGTCGTTGAGAAAGCACTAGTATTATAAGTACTACTCACTAGGTCCTCCACTTGGGGTAATACATATGTAGACATTGAAACCAGAGATTCACTAGTACTTTTTAATATTTAAAACTCCTTCGGAAAACATTTTCTAAGTTTTCGAACTGTTAAATAATAGGATTCCGTCGATACTCAACATAATTTCGTTATATTGTTTTAAATTTCTTCTACTTTCCTTAGCTGAGTTTTATACCTAAGTGGCAACAATTCCCGGGACAAACTTTTCTGATTGATACTTGTTGCCTTTTGCCCAACAAAACTGTTGCTGAAAGAGGTACCTCTGCACCTTCCGCCTGCAATATACATACATACATATGTATGTATGCAGCCAGGAGCATCTAAAAAGAAATTCCGAAAGGAGATTTTTCAATGTACCATTTTTTAAATTTTTTCCTCAAAGTTAATTTTGTAGACACAAAATCTTCGAAACACTGAACAAAATCTATAAAATTTTAACTTTCACTACAATGTATTGCATCATTCTCACTATTTCTATATTTATACAAAAAAACATTTTTTAATAAAAAAAAACTTTATTTTGCGTGCACCACATCTATTTTCAACAAAACGAAACAATTAAATACCCAAAAAGAAGCGGCATCGGGTTTCAACTGTCAAAAGTTTCTCTACAAACAAACGGTAAAATAAAAAGTGTAGACGGTTTATTGACAATGTCATCAATTTATGCGACAAAAGTGGTGACGAGGAGATACTTTACCCCAAGCTTCCTTTAAGGTACCCATAAGTAAAAAAATAGCTAATAATAAAATTCTCATTTGTGTGTGAGTTGGTCAATTTCTTCGGGACCAAAAAATAAGATAAAGAGTTTAGCAGAAACGTAATCTGAGGAAAATTCTAACAAAAAGTTTGTATATATTTATTCATGTACAACCGTTGAGATCCAGTCACCTTAGAGCTTATAAAAAACCCTCTATCAATTTTGATTGCTCAGCCTACCTTGCCATGATTGACTTACATACATAGATTAAGACAGTATTTTGTTTGAGCCGGCATTCACTTCAGACATCCGCTACGATCAAGTTTTGGGATACATAGAATTAGAGGATTGACCTCTACTTGATTCAGGAATACCAGCTCATATTGAGGCAACTGACCTAACCAATGTTTATCGGCGTGCAATAGGGAGTAATCGTTATGATATTATGGCAGTTACTCTCGAAAGCCGTTACATAATACCACAAATGGATAGCAAGAAAAACCTCATATCTAACTTTCCGCTGTAGGTCGAAACGTAAATTTAATTTGCTTCGGAAAAAATATATATTTTTCTTTTTTATTTCGATTTGAATATTGTTAATGTAAATTTTTTGCTGAAAAATAGGTGTGTTGTTTTACTTTTCTGGTAAAGTTCGGTAAAATGAGAGCAAACTATAATTTATCTCAATAGAGACAGAAATGTACGAAACCATAAAATTTGCAACTAAATGAAAACGCCAATGTATATGACCATGCGATACATATAATAGAAATCTACATGCAGTCACATAAAAATACACAATATAAACACAATAATTTGGCTACTACACCTAATTCTGTTTTTACGAGAATTTGATTTAACACGTTTCCAAGTAAACGTTTCATTCTGTTTTTATGCGATTTGATTTGCTGGATTAGCGCTATCAGAACTAAAGGAATCAACGTTAAACGCATGTTGGAGATTACTTTGGCCAGATTGTCTGCAGATGTTCACGCATTATTGTTAGATAAGGCACTTAGCGACGATGAAATCATTGGTTTTGTGCTTGAGACACCCGAATTCAAAGAAATTAGTGATGATGACGGAGAGGTTTCTGCCGTCACTGCATCCACAGTTGAAGAAGGACTCCAAATGGCAGGTAAATTGAGCGATAATTTTCGCAAGCATGATCCTAATGAGGAGAGAAATTGTTAATGGGTAGTTATCGGGAATTACATAACAGTGTTATCAAAACTGGAAGTCAACGATTAATAACGGAATATGTGACCAAAATCACTGAACCATCACCAGCAACTGAGTATGATTTCGAAAATATTTCTAGCGATAAAAGTGATGTCTTTTGTAAACGAATGCGAATCAAGTTTGGTAGTGCTAGTTTTTTAGAAATTTTCTAGTGTCAGAGTCACCTTAGTTTTTCTAATATACAGCTGTAACCAATGCATAGGCACATCAGAACGGCCGCCTTCGTCGGTATTGTGTAGCACCGGCAAAGTAAAATAATTACTACTAAAAACGAATCTTCAAAATTTAATACGTCTCCTTGACATCAGAGACGCTACAACACTGCTACAAAAACAAGGAACGTGTAAAAACAGAGTAAGATAGTGAAGCTTCACTATAATTTCTATCATTTCTACTACTAACCCTTTCCTCTAGTTCCAGCACAATGCACCGCATGTGTAGGCGTCATCTCCTGAGTGCTGGTCCAAGATAATAAAAAAAAGTAGGCAACATATTATAGATTTTAAGCTGCAAACGTCAATTTTAATTATAGAAGTTTTAATTTTTTTTGACAGTCACACATTTTTTATCGATAATACTCGTGAAAGATTTGATATAGTCATATTTATCTTAATATTGTTGAACACTTTGCACTTTTTCATGAAATTGCCAAGGAATCGCTTGCAGCAGAGTTGTCAGTTTATGATTTATTACTTTTTTATAATTACTTTACTGATTGATATAATTAATATAAAGTTTTGTCTCACTGTATAAAGAACAATTCATATATCGAGCCTTTGGTGCAATAACGAGTAATTCAAAATTTGAATTTTTTGAGCTGGGTATGCAGAAATGATCTTTCGGGAAATATGTATATATTTAAAGGAAAAAATATTATTGTTCTATCTCTAACTGTTCAGATTCTACAGCTACAAATGTCTTTATTGCCTCCAGCTATTTCCAACAATATTTATTTGCCATAATGAAATATTTCCTTTATGACAAGAAATTCACAAACAGATAACATTACAAAACATGCCTCTTCATTTAAAAACTTGTAAAAAAATAACTTTAGTAAACGAAAATACTATCAAAAAGATGGCTCAAAACTTCAAATGCATTTTTCTCAGTTCGCGATTTTTTGAATTTGGACGGTATTGCACCAAAGGCTCAATATATATATGCCCTATTTTTTTGGAGATCAGTGAATCATTATGATAAAATCGTAAAAATTTACATATTTTTGGAAAGATCGAATGTAGGTTTTGAGTATACTTTCGGAGATAATTTTGCCACTTTTAGAAATTCGACTACACGCCCAAAATCGAAAGTTATCGATTTTTCAGACATTGTGGACAAAAGAGTTTTTAGCTAAAGTGGATGCCACACACATCAATATGCACTTCAATATTTGTCTTTTGGTTAGTAAAAATTTTGAAGTCTTTTTTTTACTGTAAAAACTTCAGAAGTTATTGTCGGCAATATATATATGTACATAACTTCTTTAATTATTTAAATAAATACACTGATTCTGAATCACCCAAAACACTGAATTCGATTATAAAAATTGTTTCCTCCATTTGTAATGAGTCACTAGCACGGTTGATGCGTATGGGATGCACTTAAATTAGTTTTGCTCCGATTTTGAAGGTTTAAACGGTGTGAAATAGAGAGCCAGTTTTGCTTTATTTGTACATTTCAACAATTTGAAATCGAGCAACCTTTCAAAGATATATTATCGAAATATATTATTGAATAAAAATTTCTCACAATATTTGAAATGTTTTTTTTACGTTTTTCGAGCAACAGTTTATTAGAAATCTTTTATGTATTTAAATTTCCTAGAAGTCATATTCAGTAACGTGTAAAATAAGACTGGTTTTGCTAAAATCGAAGAGGAATTTTTGAAGGTCAAATGTATTTTTTAAATGTGAATTTGTAACAATGCAGATGATGAATGATAATGAATTTAGATACGCAATGACACGCATATGCACGGTGTGACAAAACAAAAAATACCTGGTATGAAATACTATTTGCTTTAGTGCGATTCCTTAACATTTATTACGATAATGATATCGTTAAAATAAATATAACGAAATTTTTCGAAATTTCAATATAGTAAAATTTTTATACCCATATTCGCCAAGGTTTATTAATACAAGGTGGTCGCAAAGCAAATTCGTAAATTAAAATTTTCAGTAAACATGTTCTATAACCTAAAAATAACGTTCTAAATTAATGTAATATAAGTTGAATTTCAATTAATAATTGCAAAAAGCAATTTACTTTGAATTTTTACTATAGTATAGTATAATATTCATTTCATTTTATTTTTATTCAATAATCGAGTCCATTGGGCCATATTTGTTTATTCTAATAATTATAACAGTTTTATAACGAGTAGATATGATAATATCGACTTAGTAAGTCAATATTATTAGCATATGGTAAATATATTGATAATAAAACAAAGTAAAAAAAAAGATTGATAAGACAATATTGTGTAAAATGACATTATCCTTTCAAGGAAATTTAGACTGTTGAATTAATAAGACCTGGATTAACATACAATTCAAATAGATGTCTTTTGAGGGAAGATTGAGATTGGTTGAAGATATTTCAAATATACAATTAGATATTCTAGATAAAATTAAAACCGTATTTCTTATAGATCTAGAGAAGTGGAAGAAGCTAAATAAACAAGACGGTGATTGGACACGTACAATTCGGAATAAGAAGGTTAATACACCAATCTTAACAAAATGCAGAAAAGAGCAGTGTAAAAAGAGAATGGAATAACACGAGACACCGTCTTGTAAAACAGTTTTGGAAGCGTTCAGACAGGAGTAATAGCTTTAGTTTTAGCTGCGTTGAATCTAAGCTTATTAATGATCGCCCATTCACAAACCGGAGATAGAGCAATATTTATAACTTTTTCATGGCAATCAACAAATTGGATATTCCCAGAAATTCTTATCATTAATAAATTATTCACAACCACTTTTCTAAAATTGTAAACAAAAGAAAACAGCTCACGGGCGCATTATCTAGTGAGTTTTCTTGGTTATGAATTTGCCTTGGATATTCGCTATCGCTTCAAGTAAGCTGTTATCGTTAAGTTTGCGATAATAATTTATGAATTGTTATTTTTGTTGACAAAATGACAGCAAGTTACAGAATCTCGCAATCGTTAGTGCAAGCAACTTCAAACGTGTACAAATTTAACAATTGGCGAATCGTTAAAAGCCTTTGAATCGCACTACTGTTATGTATTACCGAGTTTAACAATAATCTAGTTCCAAATCACCGCATTTGTGATCGAATGAATTTGATCGAAATTTTACTTTTTGAGATCGTTATATTCGTTACCGAATGACACGTATCGAAATTTCAGATCATGGTTTTCGATAATGAGTAGTCGACCGAATAATTTCTCTCGAAATGGCATTTGATAGACTAAAAGTTGTCGTGTTTGTATGAGAGATACCACGACCACTTGTCTTATTACTCCCAGTTTTTGACTGATGATTTTTTTTAACTCCAAAGTCATTTCGACAATATTGAGAAACTTTCACTTCAGCCGTTCCGAAGCTATACAAGAATAAATATTTTCTTTGTATGTGTAACGTCCAGTTGGAATTTTTGAAATTTATACCTATAGCCATTGTTCCGTCCAGATATACAGAGAGATACTGTGAACATTTGAAGAAAATTGGGTCAGCCGTTTAGCAGCAAATACGCCATTTTTATAGTACATATCTGTATGTATGTATGTATGTATGTATGTATAAAGATTATAACCATGTGTTTTTATTCAAAGACAAAGCACAAAAATATTTTACATTTTAGGACAAATTTCGATTCGAACGCTATCGAATGCCACCGATCTGGCTATTCGAAACGTCACGAAATGTTATTCGATACGAAAACTTATTCGATCACGAATGCGGCGATTTGGCCCCTTGTTTTAAAAGTTTGCAAACACCTTCAAAATTTCGAGTTATTGATAAAAATCCAGTTTTTCGTACCGTACTTACTAGTTGAATATCAATCGAATTCTAATTTATAACTTAGCCAAAAATTGTTCGTCCACAATGCCCCAAAAAATCGTATTTTATCGATAACTTTAGATTTTTTGGTCTGTAATCGAATTTCTAAAAAAGACAAAATGATCTGCTCAACTCGGCCTATAATCTACACTAGGTCATTTCAAAAGTATATTTTCACTGTCACACAGTGTTATTATTATCCGGTCCATACACGTTCACATGGGTATGTATATACATACATATGTATGTATGTAGATGCATACATCCATGCATACATATGTTTATTAGTATGTATGTAAGGTTGTGTTTGTTTACTTATAGTTATCATTGAGAAAATCTTAAACGCATGACTAATTTCTAATTAATAATCATTTAAACTCTAAATACTTATTTTGTACATAACAACAACAAAAAAACTTAAAAATTTATCATGACCTCAATAGATGTTGTTTTACATAATTATGGGAATATTGAAAATATATTTGAAGACAAAGTCCACAATTCATTCTCCATTAAAGATTTACTTTCAACGTTGTTGTTGTTGTTGTTTATGTGTATCATTTACGTTCAGTTGAAATCAGTGATGCTAACTCCATTTGCCAATTTCCATATTAATTTTTTTTTTTATTTTGTTCAAAACTCTTTAAAACTCCGTATTCACATAAAATATAGTTGATTTACAAAATATTGACCGCATATTCATGAAATTAGAATTGAATTTGGAATGCATCTCATTTAAAAATTTTCATACAAAATGTCTTCTGTTGTTTGGAGTGAAATCACAGAAAACTTGCACATTGTTGTCAATCGACAACTTTGAAAAAAAACAATACATGGCTCAATTGAAAGAGATGAGTGCGAAGATTTTTATGCGTGCATTGTTTGCTTTGTCCCCGTCCATATTGTGAAGCATATGCTGCAAAAGTTTTTTGAATTCTCTTTTGAAAGTGCAGCAGTGTCCATACATGAATCTTTTGCTTCATGTTTAGTATTTTTTATTCCTCCCTTCTATCTTCTTTTTTTAATTTTTTTTGACATTTCTCAATACCGAATGTAAATATAAAATAACTACCCTGTGATAGAAGGTGTGGATATTTTTTTTTTGGATACACATTTGAAGCACAAGGTATAATTTGATGCAAAATGGACGCTAAGAAGAAAAATTATATAATTTTTATATAATTTTATATTTTTTTTTTTAAATTTTTGATTATATTTCACAAAAAATTAACAATAAAACCGGGTAGCTATTATTATGATAGAAGTTAACAGTATACCAAACGAAAAGAAATAAAATGAAACGTCAAATACACCTCATCTCAAAAGATGCAAATAAGAAATTCAACAAAAACTGCATGTACATGAAACAGCGTCCATACTTCCACTCCTCTTCCCCTTCTCATCAACAAACTCAAAAGTTTTGCAGCATATGCTTCACAGTATGGACGGGGACTTTATACTACTGTTCTTGTTCTTGTTCTCTACTGAATGCTGGGAATACTTTTAACTCTGAATGAACACCGTTTTAAATTTTGGAATATACAAAAACATCAACGAATACTGTATGAAAGGAATCAGTTCTGTCATGCTGCATCATTTAATTTCGCTATTTTTATTATAACGCCATTGTAATAACAGAGTGTGTCAGAAGAATCATCAAAAACAAAGAATTATATCATAGCAATTACATTTGTTATTATATTTGAAAAAATGCATGGCAAAAGCCGCGCATTTATGCGTACATACATATCTGGCAAATGCGAATGGTTTCATTCTGTTCTCTGTTTGTAGCTGTATTTTGGAATTTGGTCAGACTGCTCACAACAGACCAAATTTTAGCGATCGTCAGTACGATTGTGATTTTATACAACATCTTGTTTTGCTGCATGGTATCGTATGAACAAAACATCTTCGAAGAATCAACTCACATTTAAATAAATTAAAGGCATGCCAGACACATCAATATTCAGCTCCAATATTTGTGCCGTGCAATATTTAGGAATATCAAAACATTTCAGCAGTTCGACGTAATGTGACATTGTTATTGGCAATATTAATTTGATCTGGTATCCTGGTCCTGGTATCTTTACAGCTTTAAAAATGGGTTGAAAAAATTTTATAATTTACTAAATTCACACACATGTGTTTTAGATATTTTCCCTCCAAATTAGTAAATGTGAGTTAATGCTTGCTTCAGCGCCAAAAGTGCCTCAAAATCTAACGTTTGCAAATTTGAAATGACAAATTTACAAATGCATATTCCATTGGTTTAGCTGACAAATCAAATTAAAGTTTAAGTGGAATCAACGCTTGTAAAATATAAATATAGCCAAAACAAACGTTAACTTTTGTAAGGAAAATGCTTACTGGAATCATTACAGAACAAACAGTATGCGATTACACGAATGTCAGATTATCTATATTTTTCCCGTACTGCACAGATTTAGACATGTACATATGTATGTAAAAGCATGCAACACAATACACCAAATTAAAGCCTCATACTAGTCCGCAAATACCTTGTATATATGTATGTACATATGTAAATTTATAAATGCTGCATAGCTGGTTTTTAAGTTGTAGTATACACAGTGGTGTATTCACGCCCAAGGCCATTGAGGGCCTCAAAGTGCGCCTAAATTTTATGGTAATATAATGTAAGGGGAATTCTTATTCAGAAATTGATATGACTACGTTTTGCTTAAACTAAATTTCTATTGAACTATACAACAAACAAATAATTAATTTGAGGGTGGCGATGGCTGAAGTAGTCTGCACGATGACTACAAAACCAAAAAAGACATTGGTTCACCCCAGTTTCAGACTAAAAATTATAAAAAAAAAACATCTCGCATTTTTCTGATGTTCATTAATGTGTCATTGTGTGTCAGTTGTTGTCGGAAGGTTTCAGTGGCGAAGGCATAGTCACTGGTCACTGAACAATACCGGCTTCTCAACCGAAGCTTCAACACTCCTATAAACAAAGAACGTGCAAAAAGCAGAGCTGCTGATGGTGAGTAGTCAGCGTGTTGGCTCTGCAACCAGAAAGACCCAGGTTCGATTCCCAGCCGGGTCAAATCAGAAAATAAAAATGGCTACTAAACCGAAGCTTCACACTGCTACAAACAAATAATGCAAAATCAGAGCTGTAAAATAATTAATTAAGCTTCACCTCCTGTCGTTTCTCTAACTATCCCTTTCCTATAGTTCCAGCACAATGCATCGCATGTGTAGGAGTCATCTCCTGAGTGCTGGTCTCAGATAAAAAAAAACAAATACAGTGGACTCCCGATAATTCGTAATCGCAAGGAACCTGCCATTTCTTACGAATTATAAGGGTTTTCGATTTAGCGGGGTTTCGACTTAACGGGTTTAAAATAAAATAAATACGAATTAACGGGGTTTTTCAATTTATTCACTAAAAGGATAAAAAAAAACATAAAAAACAATTGTTAAAAAGAAAATTTAAAATAAATAAAATAAATACATAAAATAAAATAGCAAATTCATTTACTTAGCGTAAAATACGGGTAATTTTAATAGCAAACAAAAAACAATAAAATAAAAATAAAATTTAAAAAACCTTAACTTAAAATACATATTTACATTATCTAAAATTAATTTAAAAAAAACGAGTGATTTGTATTTGTTTCAGACTTTTCTCACGGAGGTTGTCTAAAGTATTTTCTATTTTTATTAAGGAATTAAAAATTTCTTCGTCCACAGTATGATTGGAGACATATTGCATTGGAGGGGTAAACAAAACTTCATTCTTTCCATGTTTCTGTTGTTTGTATTACGAATTATAAGTGGTAGTTAGCAAGCAATTACGATTTATAAGAGGTGAAGAAGATTTCATTTGAAAAAAAAATTACGAATGTATGGAAATTTTACGAATTAACGAGATTTTTTCAAGGGACCAACAGTTTATTAAGAATTATCGGGAATTACGATTTATCGGGGTACGAATTTTCGGGATTTGATTGTAATTAGTAATTAACAATTTAATGTGAAGAAAAAATTAATTAGTCAATTTGCGTTGGATTTTTTGATTGAAAGCTATAATTGATATGTATACATACATACATATGTATGTATGTATTTATATATGTACATGTGTAAGAAAAATGAGGGTGCTATAACACTGCTTTGAATTGGTCAAAATATAGCAATAATTATATGGGTATATCCATGAAATGGTCCACCGTGACTTGAAAAATCAAATAAATAAATAATTTTTTTTTTTTTTTTTTTTTTTTTTTTATAAATATAATAAAAAAGGTCAATTAATAATATAATTAATAAATAAATAATTTTTTTAAGCACAGTTGGATTTAATTAAGTTGGATTAATTTTGTAGTATATTTTTATTTTTCACTTTTGAATAAGTTTAATTTTTTTTGTTAAAAACTACTGAAAATATATGTAAAATTACTAAAATATGTATGAAAGTAAAAAATGTCATGTGCGTAATGTAGCGAGCGTAATCAAAAATTTATTTTTTTCTTAGCCAACACATGCATAGTTGTTTTTGAACAAAACATGATTATAAACGTCCATTATTAACCTTTATAAAAACATTTTTTCCGAAATAAAAATCTCCAACAAATCGCTTACTTTCGCATTTTTTCTTACGGCTCTAAAAGGCACTTCCATTTTATGTCACGTGCGTAAGTCTACTTTGATTGCATGGAACTTGGGTACCCAGTGCTCAATTTTCCAATATACATATGTATATACTTTTTGGAAGAACTCATCACATACAATGTAACGATTCTAAAATTCCATTCTAAAATTCCAATCCATTTCTATTTTCACAATATTCAAAGACAATTAAACGTGTACAAATGTCGCGTGCATAACCATGGATACACCCATATGTAAAATAAAAGAAAAACGTGAATATGTACATATGTATTTATGTATTTAACTGCGGTTAGGTTAGGTGGCGGACCCTTCCCGAAGGAGAACGATAATTTAAGTATTAGAAAATTATATCATTGTTGTTTTGATAATCACTTCTATGTAAGACGGTATGTCAAATACTGCATAGGGCGAGGACAGACCTAATTCCGGCACTGGATATGCGCAATAAGTACGGATTCGTATGGGATTTAAGTTGAAGAATTTCAACATTTATTTATTGTTCATACTTTTTCTGAACTTTTTCAAAATTTCCTGGCAGAGCTATAATAAATACATATGTATGTAGTTTGATTGTTTGTAATTAGCCAATCACAAAATTCTAACAATACGGGACTGTATTTTATTCAGTCTGTTTTAAATGAACAACCATTGAATATTCTAGGTTATATTATTTTTAATTTCAAGAACCATTTCATTAATACGAATTTATTGGTGCATTCAAAATTGTTCTTTGTTAATGTTATACATACATATATAAAGTTATATAAAGGGTGGTTAAATTTCAAGGGCCGATGTTGATTTTGAATAAAACACAAACTATTTAGGAAATTATTGTAATTTTATTTTATTATGATATATTGGTATTACTCAATTATGTATGGAACAAAATATCGGCCAAATGGGCGCCGCGACCACGGCGGCACACCTCCATCCGATGGTCCAAATTTTCGATGACCCTGAGGCATAATGGAGGTTCTATGCCGTTAATGTGCCGAATTATCTCATCCTTTAGTCCAACGGTGTGACTTTTTTCTTTGGGGTTATTTGAAAGAAAAGGTGTACGTCGATAAGCCAGCAACAATTCAAGAGCTAATGGATGAGATAATTCGGCACATTAACGGCATAGAACCTCCATTATGCCTCAGGGTCATCGAAAATTTGGACCATCGGATGGAGGTGTGCCGCCGTGGTCGCGGCGCCCATTTGGCCGATATTTTGTTCCATACATAATTGAGTAATACCAATATATCATAATAAAATAAAATTACAATAATTTCCTAAATAGTTTGTGTTTTATTCAAAATCAACATCGGCCCTTGAAATTTAACCACCCTTTAGAAAGAGACATTAATTTTTTATTAGTTGCTTTTTTCTTGGTACGGCAAAGTAAAAGAAAATAATGTCTTAAGGGTGTAAATCAGTTAAAATTTTCAAATAGTTTATGGGAATTTTTATATAAACATGGGAAGTAGCTTGGCTTTTTTCAAAAATTTGGTTAAATGGGAGACGTTTTGAAGAGCAATGTTCTTGTTCTTCTTGCACGAAACAGGCCGCACCTTTTTTCCGGGCAATTCGCTGTTTCATAAATAAACAATAACAAAGTAACCAAATTACAGTGCACTCGCGATAACGTGAGCTAATAGAATATTAATATGTTAACTTTCCTGTTCATGTTACAGAGCTTTGTTTTTAAGGCTGTTCATCTATTAGAATAGTGATATATAAAAAAAAATATATCTATATATGTAATATATATATATTTATTTTATATATTTATAAAAAAAGGGATTCTTGCAACTAGCGAACTCGCAATTTTAACGTTTTAAATGTTGTTTAGTTTAAGCGCATTGATTTGTATTGTTCAAATTAAAGAGCTTTCAAACTTTGTTCACCTTTTAGAATAGTTAATTAAATAAAATTTTGTTCGCATTAAGTGTACCGCGAGTCCACTGTATACATTGACGTTTCCATTTTGTGGTGAAGTCTGTGCTTTTTTGCGTTTGAAGTTTGGATAAACTTCAAATAATTTCAAAGTTATTTGGGCATTTTCCAGTTACTTTGATTTATTTATTTATATATATATACATGTATTGATAGTTTAAAATGTATACTTAAATTCAATATATAAAAATTAATTCGTGAATTAATAGTTTTCACAAATTTAACTGTCTCATTTTATAGTAATAAATAGTTGTTATCAAAATATAATATGATTGTTATATAATTGTAATTGTTTTGGTTATGGGCCCCCAGCCCTATAAATACTGCCTGAAAGAGGTAAGTTAATAATGTATATAACAAGAAGTTATCTGTCCATGGACTAGAAGGTAGACAAACATAAATCATATTATGTACTTCCCATAGATTCAAGTAACACTAAAATCTTTTTTTATACGTACAGTATGCATAGGAAAACATTTTCAGAGTAGTTGATAAGAGATTCCAAATACGACAAACTCTTATTAAAAAGGATGGTTCAAAAACTGACAGATATATACGAGGTATATAAATCTGGATATTTCGGGTAGAATGTATGAATGAAAAGTTACGAGCCAGTGACAGAGGCTGACCACTTCTCATCACTCTATAAAATTGAAGTATAAGTCGTGATAAGACATAACTATTGAAATTTAGTTTTAAAAATTTAGGTAACAGGTCGGACACAGCATCATGCTCACGTAATCTTATATTAAAAACATAACGAATTATTCTTCTTACTATGCTTTCAATAATATTTAGATTCCCCAATACGGTTCCAGTGTAAACTTCGAGACAATAATTTAACCGTGACATCAGTAAGGAGTGTGCAATCCGCTGTCTAACAAGACAGCAAGTATATGCCCTCAATGCATATAATCTTTTTAAAATAAAGCTTATTTTCCTAGAGACAATGTTTATATGTGAGTCAACCTATAGTAACACCTAGACATTTTAGTTCACTTAAAACTGAATTTTCATGTTTCCAAAATACATGGCCCTGGTTTTATTCGGGTTTATAGCAAAATGATTTTGACGCATCCAGTTAGATATTATATACATATGATTATTTAGAAAAGTTTGTGCAGAGTGAATTTGAATATTATTGAATATTATAAAGAAGAATAACATCGTCAGCAAATGCATAAGTTTGACAGTGGACATTACTAATGTGGGAAAAGAAATCATTTAAGTACAGCTGGAACAAGAGAGGTCCCAAAACAGAACCCTGAGGTACTCCAGACTTAACATGACCAATGGTAGACTTAGAATTACCAACAGAGACAAATTGAGATCTTCCCCTTAGATAAGAGTAAATTAATTTACATGCTGTAGACGAGAAGTTAAAATTGCTATATAATTTTCTTACAAGAGTGATATGGTTCACACGGTCAAAAGCTTTCATAAGGTCCAATGAAACCATTATACATTCAGAGTGTTCATTGAGTTTAAATCTTATGGAATCTGTAAGTGAGATTAGTAGTGACGTTGTATTGTGATTCCGACGAAAGGCGTATTGGTCTGAATTTAGCAATACACAAGTATGAGATGAAATTTGTTGATTTAAAATACACTCAACTACTTTCGACAATACAAATAAAATAGTAATAGGTCTTAGGTTGTCGATACTATAGCTACCATTTTTAGGGATCGGAATACCGCGACCCAACTTCCACTGTTCAGGAAATCTTGACGAAGTTAAAATTGAATTGATAGAATGGACCAGTAATGTTGATATTAGTGGGTATATTATTTTTTCAAATTTAATTGGAATCATATCATGTCCAGTTGCATTAGATTTGATTGATGCAATTGTAGTAAATAAGTCGTTTTCCGTTACTGAATGAAATGAAAATGAATTAGGCAAATGCGCAGATTGAGTAAAATCAATACAATTAGCGTCATCAGCATGATCTGAATTCATATTGCTTTTGCGAACGATTGCACGATGTGAAAAAAAGCCAGCAAAAATCATTGTTTTTCTGGAAGCACTTTTTTTAGTGGTAGCAAAACCGAAGGTCTGGCATGGCTGTCAGCTGTTACATATATATCTTTCATCTGAAGTGGCATTTGTTTAGTGAAAGCTCTGCCATTTACGAATATGGATCCTTTAACCAATGAAGAACGCGTAAAATTAATTAAAACATAATTTACTCGTAACTGGTGGTATTTTCGGCCCATGCAGACCTAGCGGGCTAAAATTCTATGTTTTATAGTTTACTGAAATCGCAGGCAGACAACAAAATCTATGATGTCTTCATCTATGGTGTTGTGAAGATTCAGTATACAATGTATATAATCGTACAGTATGTTTTTTTAAGAGCAGTAACACGAAGGTAATTTAGATGCCCAGCCACCATGGTGACATTGTGCGTGTAAATTAATCATAGTTTTTGTTATTGTTATATTTCAGCTGTTCTCGGAATTGTCATTGTGGTTTGTCTGTTAAAGTACTTGGTGTCGTTTCATCAAGCATTGGCACGATGGATGGTAGTCTGCACGTTGACTACGAATTCAAAAACAGACTCGGGTTCAATCCCAGTTTCAGACAAAAATTTTAAAATAAAAATAAACATCTTGCATTTTTCTGATGTGCATTAGTGTGTCTTTGTATGTCAGTTGTTGTCGGAAGGTTTCAGTGGCGAAGGCATAGTCACTGGTCACTGAACAATACCGGCTTCAGCTGATAGCAATCCACAATCGCATCAGAACGCCCTCCTTCGTCGGTATTGTGTAGCACCGGCGAAGTAAAACAATAATAAAAATGGCTACTGAACCGAAGCTTCAGCACTGCTACAAGTATAAACAAAGAACGTGCGAAAGCAGAGCTGCAAAGATAATTAATTAAGCTTCAACTCCTGTCGTTTCTCCTACTATCCCTTTCCTATAGTTCCAGCACAATGCTTCGCATGTGTAGGAGTCATCTCCTGAGTGGTGGTCCCAGATAAAAAAAAAAAAAAAAAACGCATTGATTATAAATGGATTGGATTTTTTTTACAACTTAATAGATGGATAATAATTTTTTCGACTCGATATTTTCTCAGATGTGTTCCAAAAACCAGGTTTCATTGTTTTACATTTTTTATTCCATTGGCAACACTTGATGTACTATTTATCACTTATGAAAATAGGAGTTAGCTGTTCCTCACGGGCCATTGCCCCATTGGAAGGCATGCCGATAGGCATTCCCGCGCGGAATTACAGAAGTAATTGTGGGTCTGTGGAAGGGGAGGGTACTATTGCTCAATTCTTGTGGTAGTACCCAGCTCTTGCTATGAAACGAAAAAAAGTCTTTCACCTCTCATTCTTGACATCGTTGACAGAACTCTCCCAGATGAGGATTTCCGCAATAGCAAGTTTTTTTTTTGTAAAGACAATTAACTTTGAAGTCCACTAATAATTACCTTCTATAGAAAAGAAATAGTGATACTATGACAGGTATACAGAGGAATGCTTCATTATTTTTACAACTCTGTTTTTGCATGTTTTTGTTTTTATAGCAGTGTGACAGCAACTCTGATGACAATAAGACGCATTCAAATTTTGAAACTGTTTTTCGCAGCCGTTTTATTAATTATATAAATATATATATATAAAATATATTACCTCAATCCGGTACTGTTCAGGACCAGTAACTATGTCGTCTCCACTGAAACTTTCCGACAACAACTGAAACAAAGGCATTCTATTGCGCATCAGAAAAATGCGAATTGTTTTTTTTTATGACTTTATCGGACACTGGGCTCGCACCTTTGGCTCTTTGGTTTTTGCAGTCGCCACCCATTGTTTTATTTTGGAGTCGGCGTGGTTTCAATTAGATACTTTTTGATGCTCGCGTTCAATATAGTTTGTAGTATCGTGATGAACCTAATCTCTGTCCTAAGTGGAACCTTGTACTTTGGCGAGGGTATGACACCTTACTTAACTTACCTACCCTAAATTGGCGACAGGAACAACCAACGGTAGTTAAAATAAGCGTTTTCATATAAACGTGTGTATTTTAATTTCTACAGATTGTAGATTGTAGTCACTTATTATCCGGAGACAAAGACCGAAACCGGACGATCATGGCCAACCTCGAGCAGAGGGGATTTTGGCAGAAAAAGAAGAAAAAAAATCATACTCGCACGCAAACCATTTTTCGATTCAGCGACTTTGTCAGGTTTTTTTTTAAAGAAAACGTCGTAATTAATTTTTTTAATTCGAAGAATCAGGTTCCCCGCCAGCGAGTTTATTGCGTGTTATAAATAATAATTATACGACGGAAGTAAATGTGGATAAAACTTTAGAAACCCAAAGATGTTTACATAATGAAACAAAGCATTTTAAGTTCAATTAATAAGAGTGTGTAACACGTTCTTCTTTCAAAGAAAAAAATTTAATTTCTTACCCCACCGTAAATATTTTTCTCTTTTTCATCTCGCAAAATAAAAACATTTCTCGTTCTCGTGTCTCGTTCAACATTTTTGAATAAAAAAGATATTTTCTTTTTATTATTATTGAATCTAAATTTAAATCAAAAAAACTAGTTTCTTCACAAAAAATTTAAAAGCCTTTTGTTTTTATTTTTATAATTTGTGCAAAAATGTTAAATAGATAAAAAGAAAACGAAGCAGCACACAGAGAAGTTTTGAATAAAAATATTTTACTTTCAAATAAAATGAGATCCAGCGTGTACAACAAACCATACAATCTTGTTTTATTATTTCTTGAAAATACATTTCAAACGAAAAAAAAAGTAATTAATGCTTGTTGAACCTGTTGTTGGTTATTGGTTGCTAAACACTATAAATTATTGTTTAAAATTCATTAAACAAATTCAAATTTCAAAGCGAAGAAGACAAATATTTTATGTTAATATAAATAAAAAGCATCTGAAATGGACAATATTTTGTTTCAACGAAATTAAAATAAAATTTAAATTCATTAATAATGGCCTTGACGAATTTTATTGGGAGTCATTAAGTGTGAAACAAAAATTTGCACATCAAAAGAATTTTGAACACATTTTGTTGCTTCAAGTGATTTCAAAGCACTTTTGACGTCAAATATTTCCTTAAGATCGTTATTTAAAGCAATAAAGTTTAATGGCTTTGTACTCATATTAAATTATAAAATATTGTTTAAGCTTATGTCGGTAATTTACGGTACAATGACAAGATATGCGACAAAGCAGTGGTTTTTGGGAATAACAGCGTAACTTTTAAATTTATTTTAGCTGTAGTTCTACGAAAAGTTATTGTTACACAAATTTTGTTTTTAACGCGTTTTAGAAAAAAGTGTGTACCAATCGGAAAGTGCGTACCAATCGGAAAGTGTGTACCAATCGGAAAGTGTGTACCAATCGTTTGAAAACCATAATGGTTCCGTGACTTGTAATGAAGGGATCGGTGAAAATTTTAGAAAAATAGTCAATACAACGAGCACTAAGCCTACTTGAACTACAGCGCATTCGATAAATTGTATGTTAGGTATAAGATCTATTATACAGTATTTAAATAGCGCCGTATGACCGCTGGCTCAGTCACGTCATTCACTCAATCAATTATGACAGTAACGGACCGTACTTTATTCTAGAAGTATTGTGTTCAGCTATTTTTAAAGTTAAAGTTCTACGCACTTTTAAACTGATTCTGACATTCATTTAAATACGCTACAGAATTCGACGACTTGTTTATTTTCAGTTTACTTCTTAACTACATACATCAATGTATTGCAATAATAAATTAAGCATTTTTAGATAACAATTTAAATTTAGTTTTTATTTTTTCTAACAAATATAATTTTTCTTTATCTATTCATTACTTTATTTATAATGTGCACTAATGTACCTAAATTTTAAGACTAATTTTTATTGATTATTGTTGCTGCACAAATTTTTAGCCAATTAACGGTACCAAATTCCATAAGAGCTCTTTGCCAGTGTTGACATTTTGACGCTTTTCTGGTATTTTAAGACGTTTTTTTTCTGAATACCCTTTTTTAATTAAAATGTTTACACTAAAATAATTTTTTTGTCCTTTTTTATTTTTAAATATTGAAAACGTTTAATTTTTTTTGTTTAATTCAAATTATAAATTTGATATTTACACACCAAAAATCGAAACACGGAATGAAAGGAAATGTCAAATATTCAACTAAAAAAAACGAATGTGAATTGCTGGAAATATCCGAGTACCGGCAATTATTTTTCCCTTTTTATTCCCCTCACCGCAAAAGTGAAAAAAAAACATCTATAAACTCAAGAATTGCCGAACTAAAGTCGTCGTGTGCGAACTTACACTAAGGAATCTAACATTGCAAAAATGGAAAAAATAAAGAAAGAACTGATGAATTTTGCAGTAAAGGCTACAATTTTAATAATTATTTTGAGGAAAATATTTTTCATGAACTACTTTGATATTGGTAAAACTTCGTTTCCTTACTGAACTATATTAAATACAGGAGAAGAAGTTTTAAATTACCTTAAACTTATGAAGGAGGTGAATATTTCATTAAAACCGTTTTGTGGCCCAATCATAACGATATGAATGAAATTGTTACTCTATAAAACTTAAAATTTATTTGGGTGCCTCCGTAGTCTAGTGCACGAGCATTAGTCTTATCTATCTGGAGGTGCGTGTTCGATTCCCGTCTATACCCTGGGTGTTTCTTGTGGTATCACAATGGGCCTAAGCTCTGGCCTAAGTGGGGCGTTCTCCTTCGGGGAGGGTCCACCACTTTAATCTAACGTAACCTACCCGCTTTTACTATAAACTTGAAGATTTAATTCATTTATAAAATAGAATCACTGCTCTTTACAAAAATTTTTCAACATACGCGAAACTTTAAGCGTAGCATATTTGGTCAATAACTGCTTTAAAAGTGTGATTACTAACGTGGCGTTAATGGTTGGATTACAATTATTGTACGCAAATTTAATGTTTCTAAATTTGTAAAAGTATTTTATTTCGTGAAATGAAATGACAGATCAAAAACTATTTAACTCGTTTCAATCTCAACTGCAACGATTTAGCGGCACCACTAAAGTCTAGTACCTTAAGGCCCTTTTACATTGTAATGCTGAGTAAAACGACATGTCAAAAACTTAAATCAAATGGAAAAGTATAATAGTGTGAAAACAATGGCCTCTATTATGAGTTGAATTCGATTTTCGACTGTGGTCGAATGAGCTGATCGAACGAATTTTCATTTGATATTATGACGCGTATTCGGTACAGAATAGTGTTATTGTGAATCTCACTCATTTCGTACATTCACAGTAGTAAATATTGTCGCCTGAACTTTTGTCGCCGGTCGCTTTTGTGGAAATTCTTTTTGCAAATTGTGGATTTTCCTTCATTAGCGGTAACCAGTTTTTCCATTCGTTGTTTGGTGCTCACAACCTTACACCTACCAACAAAATTAACATAAACAGTTTAAAATTACTTTTGAAATGCTCTAAAGAAAATAATAATTGCAAAATACGTACATTTTGATAAATTTTCTCAAACTACCCTGAACTATCGAAGGCAAAATTGTGGTAGATAAAAAATTCAACACGCTACGAAAATGTCGTTAGTGTTGCCTGCTCATAATATGAATTTGACATGCTTTGTTTGTTCTTCGATACCCAGCGAAGATCGAGCATCGAATGCAGCTGATAATAGGCGCCAATATGTTATGAATCTGACCAAAATACGGATGGGAATTTGATAGCCGTAGGCTCTCACCATTTATTAAAAATTTTCAAAATGCTTATATGTATGTACTTTTCATTTTATCAGGGATGTGTTTTTGTTTGAGCAACCAAAGAAAATAACAAAAAAGTCATTTGCTGCTAAACCGGTTTTGTTCTTACTTCTTATATTTCTCATTTTATTTCTTAGGACTTTATTTTTAGGCGACATCAGTGACGTTAGTGTTGATAAATATGAAGAAGATAGTCTCGCTGATACGAATTTGTGTTCTATTAAATAATGTGGGAAAAACCTTAATTTTCACTAAAGAGGGATAAGTGACAAAAAACAATTTCAATAGAGGGAACCTGCTGCAACCAAAATAGAAGCAAAAAAAAAATATAGTAGTTTTAGGCAAGAATGGCTACATTAAGAATTGCTTTCCAATGCGTAATACAATCGTTAAATGCTTTTTAAGAAAAACATTATTTGCATGTACATATGTACAATGTGTTCGTAGTAGTATGTGTTCGGACAAGTAGAAAAGTTATAAGAGCATTCGTTATTACTTTTCTTTTCTTTTTTAAACAGGAGTTTTAATTTTTGTTTTGATTGCTTATAATTTCGGTATTATTACTTAATAACGGCGATGGCTGAGTTAGTCTTCACGATGATTACAAAACTACAAATTTACTGGGTTCGACCCCAGTTTCAGACTAAATGATAAAAACATTTCGCATTTTTTCTGATGTGCATTTATGTGACTTTGTGTCAGTTGTTGTCGTTAGGGTTTCATTGGCGACGGCGCAGTCACTGGTCACTGAACTGGGCTTCAGTTGAAAGCAATGCACAGGCACATCAGAACGCCCCCCTTCGTCGGTATTGTGTATCACCTCCTGTCATTTCTGTAACTATCCCTGTTCTCTAGTCCAGCACAATGCATCGCTTGTATAGGGGCCATCTGATGCGTGCTGGTCCAAGATAAAAAACAACATGTCATCATTGAGGGTGGCGATGGCACGATGGATGGTAGTCTGCACGTCGACTACAAAACCAAAAACAGACCTGGGTTCAACCGCAGTTGCAGACTAAAAAAAAATTTTTTAAATAAAAAGAAACACCTCGCATTTTGCTGATGGGCATTAGTGTGTCAGTTGTTGTCGGAAGGTTTCAGTGGCGAAGGCATAGTCACTGGTCACTGAACAATACCAGCTTCAATTGATAGCAATCCACAATCACATCAGAACGCCCTCCTTCGTCGGTATTGTGTGTAGCACCGGCGAAGTAAAATAATAATAAAAATGGCTATTAAACCAAAACTTCAGCACTGCTACGAGTAGAAAAACAAAGAACGTGCGAAAGCAGAGATGTAAAATAATTAATTAAGCTCCACCTCCTGTCGTTTCTCTTTCTATCCATTTCCTATAGTTCCAGCACAATGCTTCTCATGTGTAGAAGTCATCTCTTGAGTGCTGGTACCAGATAAAAAAAAAAAAATAAGAAATTTTACTGAAAACATCACATTAATACAGGGTTGTGAATTGTAACTATTCTGTTGAGAAAATTTTTTTGTTGAAACAGATTTATCGTTTTTTTTGATTATTCAATTTTATACTCTTTTCAAAATGTGTAAAGGTTTATTCATCGGACTTTTAATTTCTTTGATATAAAGTAAAAGTTATCGTACGCACGCGCTACCATATTTTTCATATTTTTCCACAACTATTACAAGCTTTCGTAGATTAAATAAATAGTTATGTTATCTAAAAAAAAAAACGTATACACTTTATATATATATATATATAAAATAATTTTTAACCCTTTAAAGGGCATAGGAGCATCTGAAACTCAAAATTTGTGTTATTTTTTTTAACAATTTCAGTTTCCCAATATCTCGGCATATAATTTTAATGCTGTATAAACTTTTAGTATTAGATGAGCCAATGACTTACATATGTAAATTGGTCGACCAAGGCATTTTGAAGCGGTTCTGTACTTTTCTCCGGTGCTAAAAATACGATGGGACATAATTGTCCCATTCGAAGTCCCATTTTTATTTTATTTATATTTTTCTAATTGAAAATCAAAGGAAAAACAAACACTTCAATAAAATAACAAAAACAAAAACCTTGTGAAATTATTCATATACATATGTACACTAAATCAAAATCGAACTTAGTTGTGGTAAATTTTAAAACATTCCTGCGTTACACTGGGAAATCTTATTGGATTATGTTACAGTACTTTTATCTTTGTACATTTCCGCTGTCGATTGGATTTAAGAAATTTTCTTAACGACTTTCTATGTTGAACTCCAAACTCTGTCTACTCTTTCGCAGATGACAGCATCATTTGCAATTCATATTCTTTCAGTACTAGGCCCTACATGACGGTTATTTGTGCCATATGAATATGAATGATACTTTGAATCGGGATCTTGTAACGATCTCAAAGTGCGGTCTTGCAAATAGATCGATTACGCCCGTAAGTCCAAATGATGTTTCCTTACGCATTAGCCCATGACTGAAAATGCTGCCCCATATGTAGTTACGGATGGTATAGATATTAAGGAATCAGAAGCGTGATAATTCAATGACGTGCGTTGAACTGGCCTCATGTGTCTAAAAAAGGATCCTAGCGTGTACGTGTTTTAAGGCGGTGTAAGATACACTTCACTTTACTATCGCTTTACTATCGATATTAATTATATCCGACCGAAAATGGAATACAACTCTCATGTATGGGGTGGTGCTTAAAAGTAGATGCTTATCGGTGATAGTCAGAAGTCGTGGGTTCAACCCCTATGCCTGACATCAAAACATTTTGATATGTGCTTTCCAGAGCCGCCCCTGTTCGGCTATATTTAAGTAATGAAAACGTCGGCGAAATAAACTAGTCAGCAAAATTAAAATTACTACTCTACTCAAAACCACAGATGCTGCAACTCTGCTTCTCGAAATAACAAAGTGCGCAACAGCAGAGTTGTTTAAGCACTAAACTCTACCCTACCCTACTCCTTCAGCAGCTTCTTGTCTCTGCACTGTCCCCTTCCCAAAAAGGCAAAAAAATCTTGCCAAAAAAGAATAATTGGTTAGTATAAAGTTCGTAATGGTGTCATATGCCAGTGCTCTCCAGTGTTAATGAAAGCATTCTTGGTTCCAGTAAAAAAAATTCGCAACGAAATCATCACGAACATTGAACTGAATAAAAGTTTAGTACTTCATATACTATAGATGACCGATGTTTTTCTATTGGGCAACTGTCTAATTGTTTATATTGTTTAGGTGCTTTGCCTTAGCATAGTTATTGGCTGTAGTGTGAACCTAAACTTACGCAAGTATTGGGATCTTGTCAACTTTCTCTATAAGAACAGGTTGCCGTGTTCACTGCCCACATTTACAAATCTAAATATCGGCGTC
The DNA here is from genome assembly GCA_963924685.1 of Dexiosoma caninum. NCBI lineage: Eukaryota > Metazoa > Arthropoda > Insecta > Diptera > Tachinidae > Dexiosoma > Dexiosoma caninum. Next base: position 61,755,868 of record OZ004729.1, read on the forward strand.
TGAGAAAAAAAAAAAGTTTTTTTTGGCAAAAATACACATATACAATACGCACCAATCGGCTGATATACATATTTGTGCACATCTTCAACAATATTTAAAGCGGCTAGGCCACACATCAAACTGATTTGATCAATTTTATTCATGTATTGGAAAAATTCTGTTCACAGATGTGAGGTTAACGAAACTCTAAATACCGGTAGAGAACGTCATAGTAATTCGTCGTGGAAAATATTAACAATGTTAAATGCTGAATTCTCTATATTAGCAATTGTCCAAAACATCATAGCTGACCCGAATTGATTTTTTAGTGACTCCTAGCAGACAATATCATCGATATTCGTATATGAGTTTTTATGTAATTCGACGACATCCCATAGATTCGCAGCAGACAAACTCAGATTTACATCCACTTGTAACAGACAAAGTTGGTCCATTTCAATATTCTTCAATGCGGTGACAAACAAATATTTAATAATTGATTTTTTTTCTCCTTCAACCATTGACGAATACTTGTAGCAGATGAATTCTAGTAAAGTTGAGCTTCGTATTGAATAATAACGGACTATATCGATTACTTTCGACTTTCTTTCATACGGTGAAGCTACATATAATGGAAATGTCTGCAAAACTGTCTTTAGCTGTGTCGTTGTCGCGTACATTCAGTGACATTTCAATATTTTCATAGAAATTGAGAAAATCTATACGTGCGAGGTGACTTTTGTAACATATTGAAAAAAAAAAACCGCGTTTGACGAGTCAACTTGATGTGTGGCCAAGCCGCTTAGCTGATTCCTGGAAAATTAGATAATGCGTATACGCAACATGAAAAGTAAACATCCAACATACGCACTAGAACTATTGTGAAATATTACTCTTTACAGCAAAGTGTTTATGATTTGTAAGATGTTTTTGAAGTTGTATCTTACATTGAAATCCATAGCTAATTTTGTTGAAATTCATTTTAAGTGAAACGTACTGTTGCTGTTTTCCAAATTTTTTATTTGTATTTTGCTAAAACATTAGGACTTTTACTTTTTAGCAGCTGTTGCAAACACTGTTGAACTTTTAAACGGAAATCTCAATAAATAATTATATAAACACTTCATGCACTTACGGAGAGCAAAACAAACAAGTTAATTTTGCACAAAGTTTTTTGTTTTCTTCTCTTTTTGTTTTGATATTTGTTTATTATTATTAATAAAAAAAAAAAAAATATGATATAAAAAAATCATTATTATTTTCTGAGCATGTTTTTGAATTCTCTTGAAATTGTTAGTGAAATGTTTAGATAAGTTCTTTTGCCTTTGTTGGCAATATTTATTATAATTATTGAAATTACTTTTGTTAACTTTTTTTTCTTATAACTCTGAAATTGTTCTATTATGGTTATTTTCTTTTTCAAGTTCAAGAGCTTCGATAAACTACTGACGAATGACTGAAGCGGTTGGTCGTAGTTTAAACAACTTAAATATACTGAATAGAAAGCAAAAAGCAAAGCACAAAAAAAGAAAAACAAACAAATACATATGTAAACCTAAAATCCAGAGCAAAAACAACTATAAAAACAATACGGCGCAGTTTCCAATAAAGTCAACTTTTTGTTGGTTTTATTTTATGGTGGGAAAATTATTGCAGAACGAATTGCACCAACTATCCCAAAGACATAAAATATTTTCATCGGCGTTTTTATGCCCCCTCTTTTGCTTGACGCTTGTATACAGACTACTAAAAGTGAAAACAGCAACTGCTTTTCTTTTTGTTGTAGTTCTCAAAACGTGAGTTGTAGTATAAATTGGCAATTACAACAAAAACTGAATGCACATGTGGGAAAAAACCCCATTCTTGATTAAATAACAATTAAACGGTAGCGGAAAAGATGAGAGGAGGAAATTATATTACGGCTACTTCCGCACCTAAAGCGTAGGTGGTTGAGTTTTGATCAAATCAAGTGCAAAAGAATGTAATTTTGACTTGCGCAAACTCATTATTTCACATTACTAATACCATTTCGATGCTTATTTTGCAATAAATAAATAAAAATATATATATATATATATGTATATATAACTTTTCAAAAATAAATATAATTAAAAAATTTAATAAAGGTCAAAATAAAAATAGAAGTGAGAGTAATATAATGTAGAAACTTTAATGCACAATATGGTGAGAATCAAAAAATGAGAGTAAAGTTGTGATCGATAGCGAATGATACCTGGTAAGTCGGTGCCCAGTAAGTTGCTCTCCTCTGCGCACAATATTAAGTTAGGTTAGGTAGGCAATTCGCCAGTGAAAAATATAAAATAACCGACCCCGTTGAGTTAACTGTAAAGAGACGAAAGGAAGAAAGAAGAGGTATAGAATAGAAAGATTTAGGTTGGAGAAGAAATGGTATTATTAGACCGAGGATACGATGAAGTGGAAAACTTAATGAAATAATGAGACCGATAGTACAATGAAGACGACAGCGATAACGCTGAGACGCGAGTCCCATCTAGTGTAGGTCATGGGTCAGGAGAAATGACCCATCTCTTCCGCCTCATCATTGCATACAGAGCAAAAGTCGTTGAACGGCAGACCCATGCGCTACCTCGCAAATTCCCAGATCTCCTGACATAAAATAGATGCCATAGTGTCGTTGCAGCCTGCTCCAAGCGTCCCCTAGAAAGTGCTCCAGCACGATGCTTCTTCTTCTTTTATGATGCTTTTTTCCGGATGTCGATTTTATCCCCAAGATGGCCCCTTATCGCCAGATCAATTCTGTTACCGCAAATACCCCATATCGCCATACCCAGATAAGGTTCACCCCGGAGTGCTTCGGCAACTCATTCAGAGATGACCGGCACCCCAGGATAAGGTTGAATGTTGTATAGACTCCTTTGAGATGCTTTTCTGTATTCAACTGCAGAGTTCCGCAAGAATTAAACGCGCTATCTTTCTTATCAACTCAGCACCTGTCTCTTCTCTATGCTATTCCTTTCCAACTAGTGCCGGTGCAATACATTGCAGACGTCCTCTGGGCGCTGGTTCAAGAGAAAAAAGGGCGTTTTAAGAACAATCATATTCTTATCGACGTTTCCCAAATCTTCCGCAAACTATATCAAAAAGATTTAAATTATAAAATAAACATAAAATGTTTTTTCTTGGAATGTGAAGAAAAGATTTAGGTGGTGAAGTGTTAAGAAGGGTAGAGCTTAATTATTGCACAACTCTCCAGCTGCATGTTTTTCGAAAATTTGTAAAGTGAGTTCTTGTTCTGTTGCTGTTGTTGTTATGTTAATTAATTGAATTTTGCAAGAGAGTCCTCTTACTTGATATTCTTTTACTTCTCATACGTTTTTTATTGCCAAATATCGAAAAAGGCGGACACAACAGAAAAATTATTGGTCTGACGGTGTATTGAACCGAGGATCTGGTCTTTGCAGACCCAATGCGTTCAGTACTCAGCCAATAGCAGCTAGATTTTTAAACACTCAAAATAGCCCCAAGAAGCATTTATTCAATTTTGCCGCATTAAATTTTCCAATAACCAAATGCTGCCCCAGCACTCACAGTTCAAATATCTCAACATTGACGTACAATACTTGAAAATCGCACATACATATGTAGCCCCAAATTAGCTATAGTGGCTTTATCGGGAGAAACTCCGTACTGAAATTGATTTTTTTAGCTGTTAAATACAAATATATCTCGGAATGCATATGGTATTAAGTCATTTAAGAAACAGCATACACATATATTGTAAGCAAACTCTGAAAGGACTGAATTAAAATGTTCTGTATAATACTAATAACAAAACATCTAAATGTGATTGGGATCGTCAAGTATGGCACTACTTGCCCAAATCGTCTACATAAAAACTCATATATGAATATCGATGATATTGTATGTTAGGACTCACTAGTACGAGGGCGTCTGCCGAAGAAAATCAATTCGGGTTAGTTATGATGTTTTGGACAATTGCTTATAAAGAGAATTCAGCATCTGCCATTTAATATTTTCCACGACGAATTCTTATGACGTTCGTTCACATCTGTGAACAGAATTTTTCCAACACATGAATAAAATTGATAAAATCAGTTTGATGTGTGGCCCAGCCCATCATCTATGATGATTTGGACAATTGCTTAAAAAATTCACGTGTGACGCCAAAGAAAATGTTGTATCTGTCATTTAGTTTTTGCTGCTAAAGTTTTTTGAATTCTCTTTTGAAACTGCAGCAGTGTCCATACATGAATCTTTTGCTTCAAGTTTAGTATTTTTTATTCCTCCCTTCTATCTTCTTTTTTTAATTTTTTTTGACATTTCTCAATACCGAATGTAAATATAAAATAACTACCCTGTGATAGAAGGGGTGAATATTTTTTTTGGATAGACATTTGAAGCACAAGATATAATTTGAAGAAAAAGGACCTTAAGAAAAATTATATAATAATTTTTATATAATTTTATATAGTTTTTTTTTTAAATTTTTGATTATATTTCACAAAAAATTAACAATAAAACAGGGTAGCTATTATTATGATAGAAGTTAACAGTATACCAAACGAAAAGAAATAAAATGAAACGTCAAATACACCTCATGTCAAAAGATGCAAATAAGAAATTCAACAAAAGCTGCATGTACATGAAACAGCGTACATACTTCCACTCCTCTTCCCCTTCTCGTCTACAAACTCAAAAGTTTTGCAGCAAATGTTTCACAATATGGACGGGGACCACCGGGTTGTAGATTTTATTCTAATATGAACACAAGTGAATGAGATGTGAAAAAGTCTCACCTGAACTGGCGTTTATCGGGTTAAAAGGCATGTAAATAATGTAAAGATTTAAGAATTGAGCACTTACGTACTCGTATTATGAAAATACATACAATAAATTAATTAAAAAATTAAAAACTTTTTGGAAAAAATTTAAAAAAACACAATATTACATACATTCTCATGAATTTGTCACAGTCATTTATTTTTTGGTAACAATTTGGAACTTGCATGTAACTTTTATAGGCACGAGGACGGAACACAACTACAACATGGAGGTTAAGGTTTTTTATGTATGTATTCAAATGTTACGGCCACGAGAAATTGCATAACATGCAATATCTCTAGATTGTTCTCGTAGTGTATTTTTACTACGTCGTAATTTTATATTTCCTTTTAGTTATCTTGTTCCATAAAACTAAGCTACTGATGTATGTATGGATATGCGGCTCTTTTTTTTCTTTGTTGTGAAAGTGTGCAGCTTTTTCTTGTTTGTGTTTTTGACTTTATTTGTAAATACGGATTTTGTTGCTGCATTTGCTGCTCCTGCTGCTACTGCGACTACTATAATTGTCATTTCTTTTCCTCTGAATGTGAAAGTGCATGCTCTGTAGTATTTTCCCGAATCATCATCGATTTTTGCGTGCATAACTAGGTTTTTTTTCGTCTATGTCTTCTATATGTTTTACTACTATATAACATTTATACTATATAAGGAATTTTAGTAGTATTTTATAACAACTAGTGGTCACTTATACTACGAAGAATAAATGTAAAACCGTAGTTGTGAATTCAGCAACATTTTAAGAAATAAAATAAAAAAAATAAACCTTCTTCAATAATTTGGCACTAAGGACTTTTTTTTCAACAGATGTGCCCTTTTTTTGAGAAGGATAACTTTGCAGCTGCATACAAGCTTGCGGTAATACTTCTTATTTAAAAAATGTATTTTATACCTCAAATAATTATGTTTCCAGAAATATGTGACTACTCGTATTTTGTTGCGAGAACGATTTTTCTTAAAACTTAACAGAGGTTTTTAAGAGATATAATTTGTAGAGAATCTCATACGACAAGTCTTAAAATGTTTCGACTTTCTGTTCTGTTCCGCGCCGTTATCTATTTTGTTTTTAACGGAAGAATTATGCTGGGAACACAATTGGGGCGAATGACGAATTTCGTCTAGCACAACGAATTCGTCACTAAAAGATCGTTGAGTAAGTCCACAGTGTGGCGCACAATTACGACAGATGAAAAAATACATCGTCATTATCGCATATTTCAGTCTTTCTTTCAATATTTCATATGTTTTCACTTCTTCATTTATTAATTAACATGTATCCATGTCATTTAATTTGTTATTGAAATTTTCATATAACAGCTGATATTGTTACCGTATAATAAAAAATTGCTTGAAAAAATTTAACATAAACAAAAAACAAATAAAAATCAATTTCATGGTAAATGATTTAAATGATTTATTTTAAAAAATCAACATTTATTAAAATAAAAAATTATTAATATATTTGAAAACCAAAATGAAAAACGGCAACTCTGTTCTAAGTTGTTCGCCGTTCGTCAGCGTATGAAATAGAAGTTCGTAGAGTTCGTCACGCTCTACGAATTTCAATCGACGGCGGTGTTGTGTTAATTTTCATATACACAAATGTGTTCTATTTCTGATGACGAAAGTTTGCAACGAAGAATACCTTGTTTGTCGCGAATGTGTTCCCAGAATTAGTCCCTTCTTTCTGTTCTTTTACGAATCAGTTGTTCTGGTTTTGTAAACAAAAAATCTGTACGAGTCGCTAATATTTTGCAGTTTAAAAAAACGCTTTTTTCGCTATCTGTCACTCTAGCTGGAATGCCGTACATAAACGCAGAATAAAAGAAGAAAGAACCAACAAAGATTTTGAAAATATATTATGGCTTTCGAGAAACAGAATTTGAAGCGAATTCAAGTGACTGGTTTTCTAAAATAGATCAAAAGTAATTTTCACTTAGTCAAATGTAACCCCACCCCAAGCAGATACGCCAGTGATAATGACTACTAGAAATTACAGTGGAAAGGTTTACATGCACTACATTGAACATGTATTAAGTCCGCTTTTAGATTCGTCAGTTTTTCTTAAGCATATTTCTCAAATTCTATTTTAAAAGTGACCGGTTGTTCAGACACTCAAAAAATGCGAATATCATACCAAAAGAAAATTGAAGTGCATACTTTGTACGTATTCTACGCTTTCTTGCATTTCAAGTTACGTGGTACGTGTTTTTGTTTTTTGCTTTTAGTTCTTTTAAAACATTTTTCTCTATGAAAATAAAAGCTATGCGGCTATTTTTATCGATAACACTAAAAAATAAATATAAATTGTCATCTATGACTCTCATTATCAGCATGACCAGTGCTCACGCTGCTTGTGATCCATAAAAAAAAGTAAAAAGTAGACATACTTTACGCATTCTACGCTTTGTAAATAGAGTGATTCTACTTTTTTTTTTTTGACAGATATGTTCGATGCGAGAATGTGGTATGGACTTTCAGCTTCAGCATAAGGAGCAAACCATAATAACGCGACAGTTGGAATTTAAAATTTTGACAGTGCGTCAACAAATGAAGTTGGTTGTAGAAATTGAAAAAAGCAAAATATAAGCGCACTGGATCAAGAAGAGGGTATTAACTCAAAATTTTAAAATGTACAGTAGAATCTCGAAAAAGTTAACTCACGTAAACTAAGGGTAACCGAATTTCAGTGTCCACGTGCAATTCTAAAGCGTTTACCTTTCAGTTAACTTTTTCGAGCTGTACTTATAACTGCGTCAAAGGAAAATGGAAAAATTATAAATACGATAAGACTACTACATTTATCATATCTAAATTTATTAAATCAAAAAGTGCTTACGACGATATACGCTCAAGGAATGATGTAGGAGAAAAAAGGCTGAAAATGTGAACAGCGGACTTTTTCTAACATTGAAATTTAGAAGAAGGTTCAAGTTATGGAAGATAACGACGTTTTCGAAGTGTTCGACAATAATACCGACCAATAACCAAAAGTGAGCTTCTCGAAGCCTGTTGAAAGATATCAATAACTTGATAATATGGTTTGAAAATAATACAAAAGCGATACAAGTCAGCTGGCAGACATAATCAGAAGCTATAACACAAAAGAAAACAACAAAAAACATAAAAGTCTATACATCTGTGTAAAAACCACTCTGGAGAAATTAATGTGCAGTAATTGGACAAGTGTGACTGTGAATTGCAAAACAGTCGTTGCATACTAATTCTGAATATTCTTTTTGTGAGGATGAAAACGAAGTCATTAAAATAAACTTGCTTCCGCTTAAAAAAGTTAATAATTCGAATAAGTTAATTACCCTTGGGGCATTTTGGTTAGCTTTTACAAAACTCTACTGTATTTGGAAATCCAAATAGATCCTGGTTTTTTGTGACGAAAGAGATAACTGAATAAGGTAACATTTTTACAGCGGATGAATGCTATTGATTTTTTGCAAAAAATAAAAATTAAAACATTTTGAGTTAATATCCTCTTGGTGATCAATTGCGATATATAATATGAATCAACATATACATACATATCGCTGCCGCTTTTGTTTAGCATTGACATTTCACCGATAGTGCTAGGTGCCATACACCACTGCGCTCAACGCTTTTGTCTATGTTTGTATGGTATACTTGCAGCAAGAAAAATTGACAAATGTAAACACAGCCTATAGTACGCATGTATAAATAAATATCATTAAAGCAAATTGCAAAAACACCCACAAATACTACATACATATAAACAGTATATATTTATACAGCAATACATATTTATATTATTAAAGTTTTCTACATGCAGTTTGTTGTTCCTTCATCTTTCGTCTTCTACATTTCTCAACTGCGTTCTAATTCCTTGTTTTTGCACAAGTACAAGGGCCTTCTGCAATTTTGTTTTCTGACATAAAAACCATTTTTTTCCACTTGTTTTTACTTTTCTTTCACTTTTAATTAAATTGTTACAAGGCTGTAATTTTACAACGCAGTTGTAGTGAATTTCCTTTTTTACATTTGCGAAATGTAGGTCGCAGTGACTTGTCGCATAAAAGAATTTTGTATACAATAGAACGAACGAAATAGATAAAGAGAGAGAGGGGAGAATGGTAGAGGGAGCGAGAGAAATAAAACAAAAAAAATTAGTTGTACTATTTTGTAAAAGGGTTTTCGATTTGCATATGGGTACATATGCAGCATTTCATATTTCTATAAACAATTCGGAAAGCATAAGTGAAGACGACTGCACTATTTATATTGATTGTGCATATATCATACTCCTTACGTTTTTCAATAATTATAAAAATCGTATTCTTATGAAAAAATCTCAAAAATTTCATGAAATTTATGAAAGATAATAATTGAATTTTGAATGAAAATTTTCTTATTAAATCTCTTATTAATTAAAATTTTTTTTTGTTTTTGTGTTAGTGTTTAACGGAGGGTTTCAGTGGTGAGGGCATAGTCACTGGTCACTGAGCTTAACCGTCTTTACAATGCATCGCGTGGGTAGGGGTGTTGGTTCAAGATAAAAAAAAAAACAGAAAGTAAAACATTTTCAAAAGCAGAGCATGTGACATAGTATAAACGTTTTTATTTTCAAATACCGTATAACTGGTTGCAAAACTTAAAAAAATATTTGTTAACTACAATATATTTTTTATTTCATAATATTAGATGTGCTATCTATGTACAGTCAAAGCACTCCTAACGGACACTTGCCATAACCGGATAACGCCCTTAACCCGACAAACTTATTATAACAGAGATTTTCATTGTTTTTTCCGCACAAAATGTATTCTCACAAGCGGAAACTCTCTTAACCGGACGCGGACACTTAATTTAAAAAAATTGAGCTCAATAAACGGACTGATGCGTTCGAACCAAGAGGAATTAATTTTAAGAATTAATTCACCCTTGTTGAAACCCGTCTACAATAGTTGTATTTAATTAGCAGTTCTTCTTTTTTCAAATCCGATTCATATTTGTGTTAACGCCATAGAAATTTGCCATTTCCCTGTACATACTCATGTGTTGAAGGCCGCAAAAAAATGTTTGTTTATTTGAAGAAGTTGTTTGCTTAGTTCGTGTCATCGGCTTTAAACCCATAAAATGGATCCAAAAATATGTTATCATTTAAAGAAAAAAAAATTAAAATTATATGCACCTGATTCCATAAATATTTATGATGACCGTTAAATCGAATTATTTATTTGAAACATTTCGCTACAGACGACTTTGCCGCATTCCAACACATCAAAAACGGCTCAAATTGAACCGATCTAACTTAAAGCAGTCTAATCGGAATAAAATGGACAATTCTGGCATTGCTTTAATAAAATATAGCGTTATAAAATAATAAATGCGTACCTCTTATAACCGGACGGACACCTCTCAAAGCCGGACAAAAATACCCCGATGGTGAGTGTCGACTTATGAGAAGTTTCAATATACATATATATGTATGTATGTACATATTTCTTAGCATAATTCATTGCCTTCTTATTGTTCCTATTATGTAAATGTCCATTTACTTTTTCAATTTAAAAGCTTTATCATGGGCTTGAATTAATAATACATTTCATGCCCCTACTGGGTACGTAAATTAAAAAAGAAAATTGTAAATATTTTAATAATTCCCACTGCATTAATCGCCCCTACAAATAAGTAACTATTAAGAGGTTTCTAAACGTCAAACAAACATTTACGTTAAGTTTGCCTACGGAAAGGGCCTAAAAAGACAAAGAAAACAAAATAAAACGCACCATAAGAAAACTATAGTACGTTAATGACGTAACAACGTATAGTCTCTAGAAGATGTGTCAGTGTGTTTCAATGAAAGTCTGTGCTTTTTGAATGAGATTACTACTCAACCTAAAGTAGTCAATGGGAGACTCCTAAAATCCCTACCTTTCGCAGAAGGCGACCTACTTATTTACACTATAGAAATATAGAACGAAATAATACAAAACAATATTATATTGTTATTGTTGTAGTAGCATTTTTCTCTTGCATACGTGCATTTTGCATGTAACGATGTTAATGCAAATTGATACGAAAGAAGAAAAAAATAAATAAAATGAAAAGAAAAGCAAAGAAAAACCATGTATGCATGCATGTTATCTTATACAACTGAGAGTCGTATGAGTTATCTGGAAAAAAAATAAAAAACAATAGTGAAATGCAAGAGAAAAACTGTGAAACGCCCACGTAGCATACTTTTCCCACAGACCCCACTATTCAATACAGTGGTAGCGTTATTCAATGAACCTGTGTATCGGTAAAGAGCTGGAAAAATAAATTCCTTTTCAAGAAATATAATAGAAAGTTAAAGAGTTAACTCGTAAGTTTATTTGGTTCTTCAAAGAAAAATTAATATTATCCCGATCATTAATAAGTCAACATTTTAATAGATAAAAAGCTCAGAGTTCACGGCGTAGCGGTCTGTCCACACACAAAATGTGGTATATTCTGTATGCACAGCCCGAGGGCAATCCCCTACATATACAATGCATTGCACTGAAACTACGTAGAGAGAGAGAGAGAGAGAGAGAGAGAGATAGTATAGACAATAGATACCCAGCAGTCCGGTTACTCCCCAGTGAGGTTTTTGCTACATACATCTTCGATTTGAGACCAATGACAATGTAAGCAAGACCCATCCAATGTCTGTATACAATTTCTATTTACATTTACACAGCGATGCCCTAGGCTGTAAGATTTATCCAACACAATATACATTGTAAGCGAAGGTTGGATGGGTTCAACTATTATGGTGAATTCGGAGTGCAATAAGATGTATCTGAATGCCATTGATCTTGGAATGAATTTTAACTATTGCATAATTAAATTAGGAACTTCATTTTTTTTCAATATTTTAATTTTTTATTGTTATATATATTATTAATATATATTAAATTAATTGTTATAATATGAGAAATAAAAAACAACACTTCACTTTTATAATAATAATAATAAAAATGAAAAAGAAAGAATAACGGAAAAATTACTTCAGAAAAAAGAACAAAATTCATAATTAAAACGAAATGACAATATGATACATTACAAAGCCCTCCAAATCAGATGGTAATGCGATGCAAAATTTTTATTTGTGTTTGTTTTGATCTTCATTTCTAATAAACATTTAACTTTACAATTGGATGGGAAAAAGACACATCCGAATCAGATGCGAGTTGTAAGGACTTAACTATTTTCGTTTTATTTTCCCTATTGACATAATATTATACAATCGGATGGCTTTCAATTTGTAATGAGTAACCGGACTGCTGGGTTAGTTAGTGAAAGTTAAATACTTGCACAACTTTGCAGTTGCGTGTTAATTATGAAGCAAAGTTACGTTGTCTCTGATGTTGTTTTGAACGCATTATTATTAAGCTAAGGGAACCTATTTTATTTATTATTTTACCTCGCCGAATTTTTGATGCTGAAATGCCGACGAAAAAAGGTGCTGCAGCACAGAAAAATCACAAAAATTGTTTGACTTGACCGGGTCGGGAATCGAACACGGGTCCATCTGGTTGCAGAACCAACACGCTAACTAACCAGTCTTTGTATTTTTCCTTTAATTACATTTTAAGAGTGCCATTGTTATTTTTACACATTTATTTACTTTTGAAAGAACAGTGCATTTAATAGATACATACGACTATGTACATGAAATTTCCTTATTTTTACTTCCTCCTCTTTTTGACAATCTCGGTAGTATTTTACACAAAAAAAAATTTTTGCTTATACTATTGTTGTACATTCTTTATATAATGAGAAGTAACACTGAGCCAATGATTGCCGTTACGTTCTACAGGAAAGGGATATTGAGAGTGATGACACGTGGTGAAGGGATAGAGAGAGGAAAACTTTACATATCCCTGCAGAAATTAGTGGATTACATGATCCATATTAGTTAAAAAGTAGTAGTTACAAAATGGTCCCATGTAATGCATGCATGGACCATGTTATTTTCAAGCAAGAGCTTATTGCTGACCAACAAGTGTTCGTATTTTAACGACTGTATGCTTTAAGGCATCGTGTTTAATTCGTGTTTAATTTTCTGCTGATAATGCGCGGAGTAGTGACATAGAGTAGTTTTGGGATTACTCTGATGTAATGCATGGCGGGAGTATATGGTCCTCACCTAGGACATCGCAATGCTAAAGGGAACACGTTTATTTCATACATTTGGGTTACTTTTGGACTACTCGTAGTCCCTTATGGAGTATACTTTACAGGCGTGTGTGGATTAGCCGCGATTTCTGCAGGGATCTGCTTGATTATAATAGTGCTGCAGTGCCTCTGATGTCAAGGAAACGTGTTCAGTTTTGAAGTTGTGTTTAGTAACCATTTTCATTAATTATTTTACTTTGCCGATGATGCTATTGATGGCCCCTACCTATGCAATGCATTGTGCAAAAGTAGGAACATAGGTCTATCATCCTACCCGGTATACGGTCGACTTAAACTTTCCAACATCGCAATTGACGAGGAAGATTTCTGCGGATCCACATACAGTTCGGCTCAGAAACGAATTTCCTCAGTTATGCGTATTGAGATTCGCTGGTAAATCGACCACAAAGGGATACCCTCTCGAGGACAATCTTGTCAGACGTGAAAATGTCAGAGTTCGTCATATCATCGGAGCACATTTCATTGCAGTATCGATAAAACAGTGAGACACACTCTACATTGCAACGATACTCAAGCGAGAGTGGGGTACAGTACTCTCACCGATTACCGTCTTCGCCTGCTGCTGTACACGATCGAATAGATTCAAAAAAGACTTTGAATGTTATAAAATAAATTTCTTATAAATTTCCAATAAATTAAAATATTTTCAATTTATTGCTTTTTTCCGAAAATACGGTTTTTTTTTCTCGATTTTGGTGCGTTTTAATATTGAAGAGTTTACTACGCAGCCCTCATTTTTTAGGAAGATAAAAATTGATTTTTATTTAACAGAAACTTTTTCAGAAATTATTTTATTATTTATGCCACTGTCCTATGTGCAAGGCTACGAGTATGTACATATGTGCAGAATAATAGAGAACATCAAACCTTCTTTTTACCACTATCTCCTCCACATTTTTGCAACTTTTCTTCTTCATGCATACTTAAACGTATTGCGGATCCAACCTTTCAGACTTGCTGGAAATATACTCTGGTGGAAATATACTCTGGTGGAAATATACCGAGGAAAGGTTGCTTTACCACTATTTTATTGATTTTAATTTTGTTCTATTTTGTTTTTGTAAATTTTGCTGGTTCGGATAAACTCGTTCATTTCCAACGTATTTATTGTTTTACGTGCGCATGCATTATTAAACCTTCGTTATGACTTTACAAATACACATGAGCAATGACGTCGTACATTTTTACTACAATAACGTTAGTTATAAATGTTACAGTGGAAATACATATTTACATACATATACGTCGACGTGGGAATAAAAATTTGATGACAACTAAAGATCAGCCATTGGATGATGGTGATGGAAGCAGTGCTGTAAAAAACTGAACTAAATTGGCATTGAAATCAAAGTGATTTCATTCTTTGATTTCGAAATGCTTTCAGATTTCAAAAATTAAATGTTGTCAAAATTACAAAATTACAATCTTGTGTGGTTGCATTTTGAAACAATGTTTTTTTAGAAATCAGTGATTGCTATTAATTTTTGTTGAAATCATGGGATTTCAATCAATTGCCCCTAAATCACAAGCAACGAAATAATATATGTATGTACATATGTAGGGAGAGTAGTTTGTAAATAAAAATTGACATTGTTGGCAATTCAAAAAAATCCCATTCAGCTTTATTTCTAGGAGAAGGAGTCTAATTTGAAGAGAAGACAGACTTTGATTCTGACTCAATTTTAATTACAATTACTGGATTTGACTGCAATTAAAGAATTGCAGTTATTAATATATATATGAATTGATTTAATAAAATTCATAAAATTTTTTTATCGTATTGATTTCATGATTTCAAATCGGACTCATAATATAATTTACGATTTTGAAAGCAACCAAAGAATTAACGAACTCATATGATTGTAATCAAATTGATTGCAATCTTTTACAGCTCTGATGGCACGAAGGCTGAAGATGAATAGAAAGAAGCTGGTGCAGAATTGGTTTTTAAAAATAAGACAATTCAATTACTGCCGAAGAAATGCACAAACCAAGAGGGCGTATGGCAATGGGAAACGGCTTCTTATTTAAATTATGCAGCTTAACTTGCAAAATTAGAACAACTCTAGAATAATGGTTCCTCGATTAACATATTCATTCTTATGGAAAATTTCAAATAAAATTTAATAAAAGCAAATAATTTTAGTACGGAAAAGTTGTGTCTCCCATATCACTGGCAATATGGAATAGGGGTTTAAATCGATCTAAGCAATTAATCCATTCACTACTGTATTATAAGTAAATTATTCATATACTTAGAAGCTGAAATTTTTTTTTCTTAGTTTTAGTATCCTTCAGATGTCCCACTGGCCACTGCGTTTTTTGAACAACATTAATTGATACTAAATATGCCCTCCGTAGAGTTTAATGCGACAGTACATAAAAAAAACCAATTTAGAGGAAATTGTTATAATACAAAACATAATATATGTTATATAAAATTCTATGTTTAAAGTAAGTTTGAGAATAATAAACACACTGGTGAAATACGCGCACATCCAACGGGGGTTGTTGCCAAATAATTGTAAAAAATATAAAAATACACATTAAATACACTCAAAACAGCTGATTAAGAATAAAAGTGCCAAGAACTTCAAAAGGGACATAATATGTTTTAAGACTTTTTAAATGTTGCTTGGGATACATAATCCCCATGGTAGTAAAATGGTTAAATTATGCTAATGAGAATAAAGTCTAATAAACCATTTATTAAAAAGTGGAAGAATATATTTTAATATTAGAGGGGAATATAAGAAGAATAATAGCCTTCATAATATTAAAATTATATTTAAAAAAGAAGTGAATGTAATGTTATTTCATTTACAGCGTTTGCGACTGGTTGCGCTGGCAATTTTCCAGATCGGTACGAGGCTTTAACAAAGGCCAATTTATGTTAGGAATACAATTGGGACGAACGACGAATTTCGTCTAGCACAAAGAATTCGGTACTCTTAAGCGGGTGTACTTCCCGCTGTTGAACTCCTCTTGGATTTTCAGTCAAGACCGAGGGTGTTTCTGCAGACTTTTTTTTTCTTTTTTTTTTTAAAGACAATACAAACTCTACGCAGCTCTTACGCTTGTCTGTAGAAACACCCAGGGTCTAAGCGGGAATCGAACCCGCACCTCCATATTGGTAAGACTAATGCTCATGCACTAGACTACGGAGGCACCCCAATCTATAATCGGGCGCGGCTACGAGTTATCTGGTCCAATTGATTAGTCCTACTTTTTTTTTATCTGGGACCAGCACTCAGGAGATGACTCCTACACATGCGAAGCATTGTACTGGAACTTTAGGAAAGGGATAGTAGGAGAAACGACAGGAGGTGAAGCTTAATTAATTTTGCAGGACTGCTTTCACACGTTCTTTGTTTATACTGTTAGCAGTGCTGAAGCTTCGGTTCAGGAGCCATTTTTATTATTGTTTTACTTCGCCAGTGCTACACAATACCGACGAAGGAGGGCGTTCTGATGCGATTGTGGATTGCTATCAACTGAAGCCGGTATTGTTCAGTGACCAGTGACAACAACTGACACACTAATGCACATCAGAAAAATGCGAGATGTTTATTTTTATTTTAAAATTTTTGTCTGAAACTGGGGTTGAACCCAGGACTGTTTTTGGATTCTTAGTCAACTTGGAGACTACCAACCATCGTGCCATCGCCACCCTCAATTGATTAGTCTTACTTTTGACTACTTTCTCCAATAAATCTTACTGTATGGCGCCAATGATAGCTTTGATATTGACTTCCAATGCTCCACGGATTAATGGTGTGTCGGTAAAAACCAATGACTTCAAATAGCCGCATAAAAAGTAATCCAGAGGCGTTAAATTGCCCGGACAGTAAACAGTACCAATTGTGGAAATTAAGCTATTACAAAATTGATTTTGTAATAAATCAATTTTAAAGCGCGCTGTATGACAAGTTGGGCCGTCTTGTTGGAACCAAATGTAGTTCATATTTAGCTGATTAATTTTTGCACAATTTTTTATTGTGGGCGAGGACTGGGGAAATCCCCTACATATGCAATGCATTGCATATAGATAGAGAGATGAATAGTATAGAGAATAGACAGGTGGTGAAAGTCGTAGGAAGATAGAGTTTAATTCTTGCAAAACTATGCAGTTATGTGTTAATTATAAAACAAAGTTGCGGCAGCTCTGATGTTAATTTTGACGCATTATTTTTAAGTTGAGGGGAGCCATTTTATTTATTATTTTTCTTTAACTGATTTAGCATTACGAATTTCCAAAAAGTGCTGAATGCTAGTTTAGCATTAGCATTTAGCATATTTTGACAAAAATTTCAATATTTCCAATAGATAAAACCTTGAAACAAATGAGGGATACCATAATTTACATTTGCGCTAGTGAAATAGAAAAAATTCAAAGTCAGTGGATCTATATAAGTGAGCAGAACCTGGAGCAGAATTCTGGACAATTTTAAAAAATGTCATTAATGAAAACCCCTTTAAATAGTTGTGAAACTTTGTATTGTCCCTTTTAGTTTTGCAGTTTTCGAACGCAGAAATAGAACGTTTATTCAGTTAATTGGGCTTAATTAAAAGTAATCTCAGAACCTGAATGAACACATAACTGTTATGTTCAGTTATAATTCTCTGGCAAGCCTTTTCAGCACCTTATATCATGCAGGCGAATTTCCGTCGTGCTGAAAAGTTGCAAATGTTACGCCGATTCCCAAGAAGGGAGAGGCAGCAACCCTGAAAATTATCGCCCAATCGCTATATGCTTTACCATTTCTAAAGTAATGGAGAGTATGCTAAATTTCCATCTTATGAAATATCTGGAGTCCAATAGCTTACTTAACGACCGGCAATATGGCTTCCGTGGAGGACGTTATTAGCCTTCCTCTCGGAAAAATGGTGTCGATCCATCCACCATTTTGGCGAAAGTAAGGTAGTGGCTCTAGATATTTCAAAAGCATTTGACAGAGTGTGGCATGGAGCACTCTTGTCCAAACTTATTGATTTTGGTGTTGGCGATATCTTCTCTCGATTTATATCGAGCTTTCTCAGGGATCGTGCTATAAGAGTTGTTATAGACGGGATCTCATCTAACGAGTTCAAGATCAATTCAGGGGTACCACAAGGCCCCATTCTTTCTCCTACACAATTTCTTATTTTTCTTAATGACATCCTATGCCATACTTCCAACCCTATCCACTCTTTCGCAGATGACAGCAGTATCTGCCATTCATATTCATTTGATCGTAGGCCGACATCAACTATGATCGCGGCGACGCGGCAGAATATGAATGATTCGCTAACAGAGAATATTGGAACAGGGACAGAATATTGGAACACGCGAACAGGGTCGATTTCAATTCCCAAAAGACCCAATGCTGCATGCTAACCCATCGCCGTATGCATGATCACGCTGCCTCATCTGTAATTATGGGTGGCATAAACATTGAGGAATCAGAAGCTCTTGATGTTCTTGGCATGAAAATTCAGTGTGATGTCCGAAGGACTGAGCACATTTTTCAGATCTCGAAGGAAGCATTCAAGTGCTTAGAATTTTTAAGGTGGTGTAAGACATAGTTCACCCCATCTGAATTCCTTACTATTTATGCAGCCTCATGTATGGGCCGGTGCTTCAAAGACTATTTTGAAGTTACTCGACCGTGTACCAGAAAGGGCGAAGAAACTCATAGGAGACAGTAGGGTAGCCAACTGTATTGACTCTCTTGAGCATCGTCGCAACGTGGGGTGCGTTTCGTTGTTTTATCGATACTATAATGGGAGATATTCTAATGAAATCAGGGAACTTGTTCCCGAAACCCGGTCATTCGCGCTCACGACGCGATCATCATTAAGAGCGCATCCATTTGTGGTCGATTTGGCGGCGATTCGCATTACGCATTACAGGAAAAATTCGTTTTTTGGCCGAACGGCACGTATGTGGAATAGACTACCCGCAGAGGTGTTTCCTGTCACTTTGAGCTTGGGAAGATTTAAATCAAAAGTCAATATACACTACTCCCTCTATCCTCCTTCCCATAACCTAATTTCCTAGTTCCAGTACAATGCATCGCATGTGTAGGGGTCATCCCCTGAGTGCCGGTCCAAGAAAAAAAAATAATTATAAGAGAAGGTGTAAAACTAGACAATGTTTGCTGCCACTCTATAAATATATCGAATGATATTCCTAGAAAAATCGTTTCATCTGAAAAGTACCAGTAACTAAAATTAGTGTTTATATTAAAGAAAATGGATTTTAGTTAAAAGTTTTTACAATACAAAAGTAATAATTTTTCTAGTTTTTTGACCTTTTTTTTATATTAATAACACTAATTATTTTAAGCCTAAGGTCTTTTTATATATTTTATATTTATTTCAATATTTCGCTACTCCTTTGTGTAGCTTCTTCAGGAAAATTTGTTTTTTGTTTTTCTATCTACGTTTATAATTATTTTCCGTGTCTAATACTGATACATTCTCAAAGTTTGGATAGTGATTCAATATAGAACAGTGTGAAGATAATGCTGTTTTTTGAGAATTTATATCCCTATATTTTTGATCAGACCTGTGTCCTGCAATCCTAGTCTTTAATTTATTTTTAGTTGTACCTATATATATCTTATTACAATCTTCATTGTTATTCCCACCACAAGGTATCTTATAAATTAAATTAGACATTTCCAATTTCTGTATTCTATCTTTAGTCTTACTAAACAATCTGTTCAATGTGTTAAATGTCTTATAAGCAATTGTATATTTCCCTGAATCATATATTTCCGATTTTCTTAAACGTTCAGCTATTCCAGGTACATAAGTAAGTGATTTGTATGTCTTTGGATCATCCGTATTGTTAATATTATTCATACTTCTAAATCTGTATTGATTAATTAATCTATAAATTAGCCAAACTGGAAAATCATTGTCCCTAAGTATATTCACAATTTTACTCTTATTTTTAAAATGAAATTGTCTGTCACTAATATTTAATACCTTTTCTATCAAATTCCTGGCAGTGTTGATAATAATGCTCCTGTTATGTTTAGAGTAGTAATTAATAATCCTACCTGATGATGTTGGTTTCTGGTACCAATCCATTATTAAATTATTACCCTTTCTAATTACTACAGTATCTAAATAAGAAATTCTGAAATTATACTCTTTCTCTATTGTAAATTTTATACTATCATTAAAGTTATTCAATGTTTCTAACATATTATGTATCCCACTCTCCGAAATAATACAAAATAAATCATCTACATATTTAGTCATTATCCTAGGTTTAATATCTAATTTCTCAATGCAACTATCAAGTAATACTTCCATAACAATATCAGCCACTATAGAAGAAGCTGGAGATCCCATTGGTAGTCCTTTTTTCTGCAAATATATCTTTCCATCATATTGAAAATATCTGTTGTCCTCTATACAAAATTTTAAAATACGTAAAAATAAACTTTTATTTATCTTAGTATATTTCTCAATAATATCCCACTTTTCGTCTATAATATTTATCGCCAAATCAACAGGTATACTAGGGAATAATGATATTACATCAAATGAAACTAATTTTTCATCAACATTTACATGTTGATTCATTAATCTATTTTTAAATTCAAATGCATTCCTAACATTATATATTGAATGTTCTGTAATCCTCCTCAATATATCAACCATATATCTACATAATGTATATGATGGAGAATTCACAAAACAACAAATCGGTCTTAATGGGTAATTTTCTTTATGAATCTTCGGTAAACCATATAGTTTAGGTGCTATAGCAACATTAGTCTTTAATCTATTCTTCTCTAAATCTGTAATAATACCATCCCTATGTAGTTCGGTAACAATTTCATTATTAATCTTCTGTAATCTATTTGTGGGATCTTTACTAAGTAAAAAATATTTTGAAGTATCTCCTACTATATCATTAATTCGTATATCATAGTCCTGTTTCCCAATTGCCACAGTAGTGTTGCCCTTATCAGCCCTTAAAATTAATATATTTCTATTCTTTTTCAAAAATATTTCAGTTTCCCTAACTTTATCCAGTATGTATTTATCCCTATTCGTTAATTTTATCCTATTCAAATGATTATCAATAATTGTTGTAAGTCCAGTTCTAGCAATCTCTTGTTGTTCATTATCCTGTTTAGTTTGAACTAAATCTTCTCCATCTGCTATTATTCTTAACATAGGAAATTCTTCTCTCTTAACTGGTAAAGCATATTTTGGTCCTAAAGAAAGAACCCACTGAACATCTGTTGGTATATCCATATCAGTCTTATTTATAAACCATTTTTCGTTCAATCTAATTCCTAGTTCTCTCCTCTGTAAATTCCTTAAAGAATCAAATTTCCTCTTATGTATATTTTTAATCTTCTCATTAAATGAAATTGTTATTCTGTTCTCATATTGTAAAAACTCATCCATTTCTATACTAGTAAAATGTCTACTTAAATTTCTTTTCACTGATTCTATTTCACTTTGAAAATGTTTCAGTAATTCGTGTTTTTGTTTTAGTGTAAATTTTAAAATTCTGTTGTGTATGTCATTTGTATACTTATAAATATCTTTATTCATTACCGAAACTTGCTCCATTTTAAAGATATTCAATATATTCTTTGTGGAACTTGAAATGAATTTGGGGATGATGCCTGCATTTCTGCAACGTATCAAGAAGGTTATAGTTGATTTAGTTCTAATAATTTTATCCCTCATAGTTTTGAATCTATTTATAAGGCTTCTGACTTGTTGATTTTTCTTAAATCTGCTGTAAGACATCCTTATTTTAATTGATTGCGTGCTCCGTTATTTGATAATTTTTCTAGTTTTTTGACCTTTTTTTTATATTAATAACACTAATTATTTTAAGCCTAAGGTCTTTTTATATATTTTATATTTATTTCAATATTTCGCTACTCCTTTGTGTAGCTTCTTCAGGAAAATTTGTTTTTTGTTTTTCTTTATCTACGTTTATAATTATTTTCCGTGTCTAATAAAAATAAAAAACAAATTTTCCTGAAGAAGCTACACAAAGGAGTAGCGAAATATTGAAATAAATATAAAATATATAAAAAGACCTTAGGCTTAAAATAATTAGTGTTATTAATACAAAAGTAATTTTTGATTATATATGTATGTGTGTAAAATATGATAAAAACTAGTTTCAATCCAAAAATGATAAAATTTGATAAATAAAGTAGAGTGGTATAGTGGTAGAGGGAACGCGCGATTGAGAGAAATACTCGAATGAACGGACAACAAAAATTCTTTCATTGAGTAATCAATAGAGAGAATCTTCATTCTGATTTAGTATGCGGTAGTGGAAACTTACGTTTCTTTAACGATTAAAATCAAATTCGAAATTAATAAATAGTTCGGTCTTTACTGAAAAGCATACGGTGTTACCAATTTGACCATATGAGGGTTTAAAAATGGTAAAATGAAAATTTTGGAGAGAGCTGACATCTTATTTTTAGTTATGTGTCAGCGTCTTTAATGGAACCACAAACTGTTCGGAGTATTGAGAGTAAAAAGAAAATTACTCTCTGAATGTGACAAAGTTGTCCAAAACTGCTGGAACGCAAAAAACACAATTGACCGTCTTGAAATACTAATGCTGCTTACTTTAGTGATTTTAGACGCTTAAAATGTATAATATTTTAAAAGCAAAATACTGGCATCATTGGCAACAGCTGTTAAAAGTGAATGAAAGTAAACTGGAAAAAAGTAAAAGCCTTTTTTTATTAAAGAGAGTGTAAAATATGCACAAATATATGTACTTACAACTTTTAGTTTAGTTTATTTGAAAAATCTTAAATTTTGTTTGTTTAATAAAAACTTTCTTCTTTAGTTAAACATTTTTAGATTTTTAAATATAAAGAAAAAACAGTTGATAATTTAATTCTAATTCGAACTTACCCAAAAAGTTCGTACAAGTTTGTACAGGAAATTAAAAATTTTACTCTCTCATTTTCTCTCAAAATTACACTTTGGTACCCGGAACTACGGTATTAATACAGACTTTTGGAATATGAAAAGTTGTTTATAATATCTATCTCGTCTAGTTCCATCTATTCCGAGTCTACTGTATGTACAGACATTTGAAATGTAAACAGTTTCTTTTAATTATATCAATAAAAACCAATGTTAGCAAAACGAACATTTTTTTTAAGTCAATAACATTTTAGCTCTTTTCTTTTGGCAAGCCTTGAGGGTGGCGATGGCTGAAGTAGTCTGCACGTTGACTACAAAATCAAAACAGACCTGGGTTGAACCCCAGTTACAGATTAAAATTATTTAAAAGAAAAAAAAAAGCCTGGTTTACAATCACATCTTTCTGTCGAATTAACCTTCAATTGGATTTAAATCGCCTCCAATCAATTATTCAGTGCATAAGATTTTCAAAGAGATTCTAGGAACGTTAAATAACAGGATGTTTAAGTAACAACAACTAAAGCCAACGAAATTAATCTATAAAATATGTTCTTAAGCCCACACAGAAAGACATACAATTTGTAAGTACGTAGACACATCTGATGATTTAAACTTCCATTTGTTGCAACATTAAAGCCGCCTTCTCTTCGAATTGTGTGTGGAATAATTTGTACGCCCACCAACGCTGAACAAATATGTACATTATTAGGGTGGTCAAGTTTTTTTCGTCAAAAATCGTATAGCAAAAATGTAATCTACGCGAACTTCAAGGGAAAACATTTCCAAAGAAACCCTGGGTCTGTGATCAAATACTATCCTGAGCAAATCGACCGTTAATTTATAAACTGTATAGCTGTATAAGAAAACACCATCACATCATTCAAAATCATACAATATTCTTAAAAAAAGCGATTTTCTTAGTGAAATGAGACTTCATTTGTTAAATGTTTGTTTCAAATGCAAACTAATTCATTACTGTCCATTTTAATCTTTATGTGCACTTGCGAAGAATATGAATTAATTTCAGACCAATGGTTTCTTCTGAAACGTTTCTTAGAATTTTCCGTAGATTTTATTTTCTCTATACGACTTTTCAGTTTTTCTTCATCCTTACAATTTGACCCACCCTAATGTGCATATGTATTTATATATTGTATATACAATAGTTCAGCGTGTGTAATTTAATAATTTGAATTAGTGCTTGCAAGCACTAATTTGAGTTAAAGTAGCAGTAGACCATTTTCGAGGTGCGTACAACCAAATAATTAAATTAGTACATAATTCAATAACTTGAAAACGAAGGAAAAATTAATATTAATGGTACTCTGGCTGTCACCAGTGGCATAAGATTATACAAAAGCGATATACCGTTCGTAATTTTTATAATATTAATTTGCGCACCAGTGAAATTTATTTCTGCGTACTATCGGATCTTTCTACAATAAATATTAAGGCCTGTTGTTTAACAATGTCGATTTGTACCTGTTGCACTGAAATTAATTTTCATAAAATCTTAAATTAACTTAGCAAACCGCGTTGGAGATTACTATGTCAGCTTTAGAAATTTATATAAATCGGTTGAGTTACTGACTGTATTTTCGTTCATTTAACGATGCATAACAAGTTTTATGGTGACATTTATTTTTAGTAAAATAGAAAAACCGTGGAGTTTCGTTCTGGTATTAAAATATTGCTTTTGCATACCAATTTAAAAAAAAACTTTACTTAAAGGATGTTAAGGATTGTGTGTGGTATTTCCGGGGTAATTTTCCGCCGCAACTCAATGAGTAATTCCTCTCCTTTAGGGCTAAATATCTCTATGCCGAAAGGAATAGCAGCGAAACTAGCAACGATAGCTGAAACACATACAGCTCATAATATGGAGAGTAGGGCGAGTCAATTGAAACTTTGTGACATGTCATCGAACTAAATAAAATACACTTAATCAGTGTTCTTTAACATCTAAAGTCCTAGTTGTCATCTTAAACCGTAATATGGAGAGTAATTCTCTTTTTTTCTTCTATTTTTTCATTTATTTGTCGCAAGTCAAAATTCATTCCATTTGGTGCTAATACGAAAATCGTTAGTAGACCTGTACCCAAAATACAAAAATGGTCTTTCGACCTCAGCCTTACTGAAAGGGAATACATACTAGATATGGATATGTATATTCTTGTAGCGAATTCTTCAATTGTTGCACTTCCACTCAGCACTCAACATTTGTTCAGTTATAACTTAAAAGCTGTTGCCATTGGATTTCATTCAATGTAATTTTGTCTTCCGTCTACTTTCATTGTTATTGAAATTTTTTAATATATTTCAAAATGATTTTAAAAATTTCGCTATGAAGCTAAAACGTAAATTTTGAGGCTAAAAGTCAAAAAAAAGTCTACCCTCAAAAAGGCTAAACTACCATCACTGGTTATAATATATTGAGCATATGGTCCAGCTGTCCGCCTATATTGTGCAATTACATTTAGAAAATTTGTGTATTTTGAAAAATATAATTGAAATAAATAAATAGTAAAAAAATTAATAGTAATTCATATATACATATAGTACGTACATTATGTTTATATTATAGTATTTTTATACTAATGGCTTTTTATATACTTTTAAATTGAGACTCTTTGTGATTTTAAGATATTTCAACACATGATTTTGATTTTTTACTCGGGTTTGTAAAAGTCGAATATATAAGCATTCCAAAATTGACGACATAAATAACTGCAGTTTACAGCTTTCGTGCAATTTTTTCCCATAACTTATCTTTTATTAAATTAGGTTTGGAAATCCACTTGCCAAACAGTTAAATATGTGTTTATTTATAAAAATCTTTTAGAAATTGCAAATATTCTTCCAAATAAAGTATAAAAATAGCGAGGAAGAGAATCTGAAAAAATAAACAAAGTTAAAAAGGGTGTCCCAACAAGAACGCAAGATTAAAATTTTAAATGCAGCAATTGAATTGTTTCTCTGGTTGTATGACATGTGGCGCCGTCTTGTTGAAACCACATGCCCTCCACATTCATTTATTCAATTCTAGGCACGAAAAAACTGGTTATCATTTAACGATACAGAACAACATTTACTGTTTGCGCTTGACTTGCCTCATTTTCATAAAAAAAGGTCCAATGATTCCTCCAGCCCAAAATCCACACCACACTCACTCGAGGATTTTCCTCACCCCAAATGCGACAATTCTGCCTATTGACGAAGCCATCAAGATGGAAATGGGCCTCGTCACTGGAGATGATTTTATCGGCAAAATCAGCATTTTCATGTTGTCTCTCCAATACCCAATTAACGAACTCCCTTCGCTCCATTTTCACTAACCTCGTACCTTCTACTAGCAAACAATAACAATTGTTCACATGCCAAACAATGACACTTCGAATGGCGACAAATTTAAATCTTGCGTTCTTGTTGGGAGACCCTTTAGATAGTAGTGCTAGTTTATCATTTGGGGGTTCTAGGTTTGATTCCTAGCAGAGACTCTGGTCTGTATCACTGCAACACGTGAAAGTTTTTTCACAATGGGAGCACAATATATTGGACCCAAGTGGGCTGGGACCTTTCTTTACCTTTACATCCACCAACATGCCGACCTACAGATATTTTTGCTAACTTATTAACATTCTTTTCAACCGAAAAATATTTATTAAAAATTTAAAGTGATTTTTTAAAAATCGTATTTAATTTTAAAAAAATTTACAACTCAATCATACATGTAGTTGGCCTCTCTGAGTCCTTTCTGAAGTATTTTTTTATAATGGTACAGGAGGGTGGCGATGGCTGAAGTAGTCTGCACGTTGACTACAAAACCAAAACAAGCCTGGGTTCAACACCAGTTTCAGACAAAAATTATAAAAAAAAAACATATCATATAACATATTTTTCTAATGTGCATTAGTGTGTCTTTGTGTGCAATCCACAAACACATCAGAACGCCCTCCTTCGTCGGCTACTAAACCGAAGCTTCAACAAAGGACGTGCAAAAAGAATTAAGCTTCACCTTCTGTGATTTCTCTAACTATACCTTTTCTACAGTTCCAGCACAATGCATAGAACGTGTAGGGGTCATCTCTTGATCTGATGGTCACAGATAAAAAAAGTGATATGTTATTCCAATTTGGTTTTGTAGGCATCTTGTGGGTGGGCTCAAATGACAAAAAATCAGTTTACTATCAAAAATTAAAGAAAAAAATAGGACTCCATTTAAAATTACAAACATATTACAAATCGCTTAATTATATATAGAAGTAGAAATTACACAACAAGATGTGTAATTACGTACAAAATGTAAACACCGCTAAATATAATTCGTTTAGAAAAATTGATTTGTAAACACATCCACAAAACAGCTGTTAGATAAATTAGCAAGAATTTAAGAATAATTTTTGTGTTTCATTCTCCACTTGCAATCTTTTTGAGTTAATGAACACTTTATAGTAACAATTTTTAGCAAATGAACAGTCCTTTTGTAAAAATATAACAAATTATAAACTTATTGGTAAAAAATCAATACATCGCCAAAGTCTTTTCTAATATATTTTCAGTAAATTGGACTACCAATAAGTGATCAAAGTTTAAATTTTAAAATTTTAAATTAAGGCCTAAAACCGATTTAGTTCTGAACTCAAAACTATAAACGCTTCTCTTAAGGCGTAAATTTGGAAATTTAATTACGATTTAATTATGTATTCAAAAAATATTTTTTCTTTTTTCTTGGACCGGCACTCAGGGGATGACCCCTACACATGTGATGCAATGTGCTGGAACTAGGAAATTAGGTTATGGGAAGGAGAATAGAGGGAGTAGTGTTTATTGACATTTGATTTAAATCTTCCCAAGCTAAAAGTGACAGCAAACACCTCTGCGGGTAGTCTATTCCACATATGTGCCGCTCGGCCAAAAAACGAATTCTCCCCGTAATGCGTAGTGCGAGTCGCCGCCAAATCGACCACAAATGAAAGCGCTCTTAATGATGATTGCGTCGTACGAGCGAATGACCGGGTTTCGGGAACAAGTTCCCTGATTTCATTAGAACACCTCGAATGATGCTAACATTAATGCGAACTGTACGAATTTTATACAAGTTCATATCATACCCTGTACTGGAAGGACTCTACTACCAAAGGGTAGTAAAACCCTATTTTCAATTTGGAGATATTAGTGACCAATTTTTTTAGGGGCCTCCAAAAATTCTCAAAGTGGGATATCAAAACAAGATATCATCAGTTTCTGGCCAACAGGTAATTCATTGGTGATATTTTCCAGACCGTATGTTTTGCCAATAGTCTTCATTTGCCGTATAGTGTATAATTGAGGCTGATTGACACCCATGTTGACGGAAATTGTTTGAAAGTCTTTAGTGCATCAACTGCACAATGCACTGTGGTCGATCCCATTGGTCAAAAATAAAAAATATCAAAGTCAAAAGTTTGTCACCACATGTGGCACCACTATAAAACAAGGTTTTAAAATTTATAGTTCGTTTTGTTTTATTCCAACTGTACTCTTTAGAACAGCTCCAAAAAAGAGAGTGATTGGTCTGTTGGTTTTTGCAGTGTGAAAAAGCGGAAAACTAAGTGCACCTTTTTAAATTAATTATAACAAAAGAAAAAAAATTTGTATTGAAATAAATCAAAATGAATATTGAATTAAAACGTATTAACTATATTTTAAAATAATTAGAATGTGTTTAGCTTGTTGCGAATTTTTATAAAATTAATATGTTTCCAGTGACATTGTTTACGTTCGTTCGTCCCTATATTTAAATTGCAACTAGAGTTTTAGTTGCGTTCCCCCTGAAATCTCCAATCAAATTTTCTTTGGTTTATTATCAGCTGCACACTTTTGCCCATCTTTGCGTTATCTCCCACAGAACAAAGAGGGCTTTTTTGTCATTGAAAAAAAGCATCCGACAATTGCGTGACAACTCTTTAAAAAAAAAACAGGATTAAAAATTATTACGTATTTATTTTCTTATAGTGTGTTTAAAAATTGCTATACTAACTTTATTTAAAATTTTTTATTACATATTATTTCATATTTAATTAGTGAACATTTTTATTTTTTAAAATTAATCTTGTAAAATTAAAAACAAGTTTCGTAAATTTTTTCTCAAGTTTTTGAGGTGAATGTGGGTGAGGGTACGGGCGGTGTGAGCCATCAACCACTGCTGTTTTATCATTAAATATTTCCGATATTATACTGATAGTATTTTTGACCACCGACTCCATACAGCTACGACCACTGTACAATGGTAAATTGGGCTTGCTTAAAAGGTACTTGAACTAATCATATATTTATGAAGGTACATGCGTTTGCAAGTAGGTTTGTATCCCATATTATCTGTGTAGGTTAATAGAAAACTTTTGTGTATATTCTATTCGAGATGAAGTGCCTATAGGCAGAAAATGTGGTGTAATATTAACGTACACATTTGAATAATAGGTATTGTATGTCTATTTCCCCAATTCAGTAATTTCTTTTTAAAACGCAAATATTTACATACTACATACGTACATAGCGTCATATGATTTGAAAAAAGTTACAAGAAATTTTAAATCGATTTCTTCATTGATTATGATGCACCACAGTATTAAAATACATGTGCCTACAAAACGATCTTATCAACAAAATTCGGAAATGCTTTACGTGTGTTTTTTTTTACTTTTCTAGTAAAGTTCGGTAAAATGAGAATAAACTATAATTTATCTCAATAAGAGGCAAAAAAAAAGAGAAAAAAAACCATAAAATTTATCAAAAAATGGAAACGGCAATGTACGGCACACATACATACATAAAAACAGAATAATTTCGCTATGACATGTCAATTAAAGGAAACTCAAATAATTTTTAACTAAATCGGGAAATAAAATTAACTATTATATGTTGATTTGATTTATAGCTTATAAATTTCCAAAATTTTTTGCTGTTGAGAAGCATTTATTTTTACTTCATTATTGTTTCGCTGTTTCGTGCAAGTAGAACAAGATCATTACTCTCTCGAAACCTCTCTTATTTACCCAATTTTTGTGTAAAAAACGCTTTCTGGTAAGATTGGGATCCCGCGGGTGCCCAATTTAGAGTAAAAAAAAAACAGACCTATTAGTGCAAGCCCAGAACATAGTTTGCAAATATTTTGTATACTCTTGTATATTTTTTTTTTCTAATATAACTTAGGACTTGTGTCAATTCATATGACGATATGTACGTATGAGTATGTACATAGATACATTCAACTATTTAGCAATATTGTGAAATTCTTAAATTTTCCACTGTGAAATTTCCACGGAAAGTGATAAAAACAAAACAAAAACATTCCTCTATCATTCCTAACAATATTTTGTAAACAAATATCTCAACGACAAAGATGATAATTATGAATTGATTCATTCTGTATTTTTGTTACACTTTACACTAGACTTTTCATTTGAATTTGTTATTTTGCGATAAAAATAAAACAACAATTTCATTCATGATTCAATTAAATTTTCAACAATAAGAACGTAGTACATAATCGTACACCGACCCGTCCACTTTTAAGTACATCTGTTCCAATCTGTTTTCATTTTTCTTTACTTTTTTTTTCAATGTTTTTCTGTTTTAGTCGCATAAAATTTTTCGACGAAACAAATAAGAAAGGAAAAAATTAAATATACTACGTTGTTTGTTATAAACACAAGGTTGAGGTAAGAGAAGATGCTCAAAAACATATGTACCTACTGTATAGTATACATACATATATGTATGTACATATGTATGAATATATGCATTTGTACATTCCCATACAGACATATGTACATACATATATGTCTATTAGTTGTTTTGTAGTTTAGTTTTGCTTTCTCATCGGAATTTTATGGCGCACTTGCAATGACGTTAATTAGAGTGCAATTGTCAGTTGCAAAAAATATAAAACTTATCATCGTCGTTCTCATTATATCACATGCATGTACACTCACACTCAAAAAGAAAACCCCACCTCATATAGAAGCGACCACACCACCCCTCATTCGTCATATTTATTTATTAGCAAAGTCGCAAAATATCATTCGTTGTCTTTATATTTTTCCAATACACTACAATAAAATTTCACTATTTAATAACTAAATGCGAATACATATAAAGGGTGGGCAAATTTGAGGTTAGCAAGTAAATTGACTGTCAAATGATGAAATGTCAAGAATTGAGCTGTTCTCCTTTCACATTTAATTAGTAAAAAATTGGGAAATTTTAACCATGGAACGCTACACTTATGAACACAGAATTTTAATTGTGAAAATTTACTATCAAAATGGTGAAAATTTTACTATATCACTTTGTAAACTTTGTCTTTTTCGAAAATGAGCATGGAAATGCCGGCACCGTGAATTCTCTGCGCTACCAAATCATAACAACCGAATTTTTGTGGCGACAATTGTCTACTGTTGTCATCAGTGACCTTTGGTTTTAGCAGGACGGCGGCACAAGCCACACAGCTGGCCAAACAATTCCGTTATTGCATAAGAAATTTTCCGGTGGCGTAATTTCTCGATTTGCCGATGGCAATCGGCCACCACGTTCTTGTGATTGAACGCCGCTGGATTATTTTCTCTGTGACCATTTGAAAGACCGGATGTTCGTAAACAAGCCACAAACAACTGATGCTCTGAAATGCGGCGCTGCTTTGCATGTGTAGGAGTCATCTCCTGAGTGCTGGTCCCAGATAAAAAAAAAAAATATTGTTAAAAATTTTGGGAAAAGAGCGGACGTCTGCCGACGTGCTAGAAGTGGATATTTCCCCCACATCATATTCCATTGTTTCAACACAAATCATGCAAGCTATGTTGACAACTCGAATAAAATTGTTGTGTTTGTAAATAAAGAATGCTATTGTGGCAGGGACGAGATCACCTGGTATGAATTCGCCTTGATACTACCCCTTCCCAGATCAAAACATTTTTAAGAAAAAAACCGCAAACTGCAGGTTTTTAAAACAATGACGCATTTTTGGATGAAAAGAAAACGCCGTAAGTATCCCAATTACCGCAATGTTCAAAATATCGAGAGATTACACTGTACATGTAATTCATAATTATTGAACACTTACATACGTACTTTTAAGCAACTGTTTTATTTTGAATTTGGAAACATATTTTTAATGATTAAAAAATTATTTATAGCATTCGTAGACATTTTAAGCAGTGGCCTCAAAAGCCGTCACTACCCAACAAAATGTTTTTAATGGCATGTTATAATGCAGTTGGTAGATGCATTCCTTTGAATGTCATCTTCTTTATCTATTAGCCTTGTTAGTCATTGTCAGTTACAAATACATGTGTTTTACAAACACTGTAGTTTTTCCTTTTAAATTAAATAACAAGAAATTGTATTATTTAGAAGAAGTGCACTCACTAAATACATACACACGTATGTATGCATGTATGTAGAGTGAGAAATTAATATGTATGTAGCTATTTTAAAAATTACAAATGCTCCTACGCAGAAAAAAGGAAAATTTTAACAAAAATGTTGGCAAATAGAAAAAGTTATGGTTAATTGTTTTTATTTAGAATATTTTAGTGCTGATTTTTTCAATTGAGAAACATTCTTTCTTGTGCCTTCAAGAATAATTGAATGAACAATAAGGGTATACACAAAGTGTTCTAAAGTCATTTCGGTTTAAAAACGCAAAAAAACTCCTGAGAGATTATTGATTTTTTGTAATAGTAATCTTATAGTTGCAGCAGCACTGCTGTCAACGTTACGATTTTATACCGGAACAATTTAGACGTACACTAAGGACCATAAATGTAACATGGCTGCTGATGTGCGAGTATGAAGCTGGAAAGTTACAAATTTATAAAAGAACAAAAACAATTTTAGTTCTTTTTATTCATTACCTTTTCATGAAAATATAAATATAAATAATAATAATCTGATTACAAATATTAATACGAAAAAACAAGCGCATTTAAAAGTTACGCTTTTGCACCCGCCATCCAGTGTATGGCGATAAGAGTTATACCACCACCGTTCAGTAATAACGCCATTATTAGGGCAAATTTAAGTATTTAAAAATTTTTGTAAAAATTTACTCCATACCAAATAATTTAATAATCTTTATTTGTGTTAAAAATTTAAGCAGATATTCTCCGGTAAGAAAATTTTATTGTAAGTGTTCTCTATGAAATGTTCTAAAAATGTATTAAAAGGAAAAAAATTATATAAAATTTCTCTATACAGCAAATATAATGCACAGTTTCTGTATATATTTCTGCAGAAAAGATTTTTTAATTTGTTTTTTTAAATAATTTAATGTATAATTTTTTTATGTATTCGAGTGTGAACATTATTTTCCATATAATTTTTGTAAATTTACTTTGCTCGACATTTTTGACTTCAACATTTTTCTATATAAAGTTTTTTTATATAGAAATCGTGTAGAAATTTTCTCCTTATATCATTGTTATTACATATATTTCTTAGTTTTTTGTTGACAATATGTACGAGTATTGGAAAGAACATGACATATTGCCAGACGACCTTTTTAACGAAAGCTGTTCTTATTGTGTTACAATTTCATTAGATGATTATTTGCTTTATGTACTTGCAAATTAAATTTGCTACAAATAACAATAAACAAGAAAAAAAAGCCAAGTCATTTAGAGCTCGTATGATTTATAAGATGATTGTCTGACTTCTTGACACCCGGCACCCTATTTCATCCGCTTTTGTTTGCTTATTTTATTTTCATAGTCAGTTAAACAGCTCTTAGTTTGTTTTTAGTTGAACATCTTATGAATTTGTCTCAATCAAATTTTGTTTTCCTATTATTATAATTTTTTTTTTACTAATCAAAAGTGCGGAGTTACATATATTTAAATCTGTTTGTGTGTCAGCTTCTTATACGCATACATATGCAAGTATGTGTACAATATTTTATTGTAAATATTTGAAATTATTAGCTAAAAATAAAAATAAACATAAAGACAAATTAAATAAAACAAACCATTCAATCAACCCACACCTCTGCAAGTAAGATGAGAATTCATCCATACCCAGCTATCATCATTTGGAATATTGTTAGACGACCGCTATCATTTCACTACTCTTTCTTTAATCGATCAGACAATTGTTTGTTGGACGAGTGAATCGTCGTTTAAGAACTTTAGCGAGCATTAGAAGATTATTAGTAGTCAACAATCGTATTCGACTTTTCGAAATCATATTTTTGTGATTCATTTTTATGTTTGTTCCACCAGTGTTTTTGATTTATAACAGAATCGTAATTTAAGCATTGCTGCGGACATTGAAAGACAGTTATTTTACCACAATCATCTTTTACTCATGTGAATAATGGTTTTGCGAGTCTTTTTGATGATTGTTGGACGAGTGAAGTGTGCTTTATATTACTTTAAAATTGCCATTTATGCATTGTGGCTATTGGCTGAGTAGTTAGCATGTTAGGGGTGCAACCAGAAGACCTCGGTTCAATTGTCAATACCGTCTCAAAAAAAGTTTTTCTGAAGTGTCTATGCAATAAAGTAATAAATAAAATACAATATTTTATTGTAAATAACATAAAAATAATTAACGGGTCGACATAACATCAAATAACAATTTATTTTCAAATCAGTTTTTTCGGGCGCATCGTAGGCTATTTTATATAGAAGAGTCGCCATGAGGACACAGTTTCTACCGTTGCTTTGAACATGCGTAGATCGGAATACGACAGAGCGTGCAATGAATGTTTCGATCGCGGAAGAGTCTTCTACGATTGCAAATGCTAGCTGGGTATAGATAAATATGTATGTATATATGGAATGAGAATAGAAACAGCCACATGCATACACACATAAACACACAAACAAAAATTTAAAATTTTATTTTAACACCATGTTTTTATTTGTTATGTTTTGTTGTTGTTTTTATGTAAATAAAATTAACAATTTTCAAATCGATGCAGACATTCCATGGAAAAGTAATAAAATTAAATAAAAATATAATTTGTTCGAAATAAATAAATAAATTTCAAGCTGCTAAAATTAAAATTAGTTCTTCGAAAATAATTATGCTTGGAAGGGTGGAAGTAAGAATTCTTGAGGGTGGCGATGGCTGAAGTAGTCTGCACGGGGTCATATCTAGTGTGCTGATCCAACGTAAAAAAAATAATATAACACCCATTTGTCTGGGGATTAACAAAATGAAATTTCCTCCCTTAATTTTGATATGAATTTTCGATAAACTTTCTTTGCACATTTTACATGTATCATTTTAGAGTTTCATAATTTTACAAAATTGAAGAAAAATCCTGTATAATTGTTTTAAAATTGTGTTAAAAATATCACAAAAAATCTCCATGCATTATGTGCATGCGGCGGCCTGTTGTAATAGTGGGACCCAAATATTGGATGGGTAAGATTCAAAACAAACTGAAATCAGTTTTATATACTATTTCTCCAACAGTATGGGATATAAATTATTAAAATCTTTACTGTATGCTCTGTGAAATAACTCACAGATGAAAAAATTCCCAGTGCAATAACTCCCAATGAAATAAATACCATTGAAACCAGTCACACACTGAAGGAATGAAGAAAATCCCAAAGAAAATGAAATAACTCCATAAATCGGAACACTGAAGAGAAATGAAAGAAGAGCCATGAATGAACGAACCCCTAATAAGAAATTAAAACAAAAGGTAACAAAAGCTGCTCTGCTTAGCCGGCTTTTGGACAGGCTCAACGATTTTCTCCTCTATGGTATAAAGAAAAGTGGCTTCGCTAAGAAAGCTTTTCTGCATAGTCCG
Source organism: Dexiosoma caninum (assembly GCA_963924685.1). NCBI lineage: Eukaryota > Metazoa > Arthropoda > Insecta > Diptera > Tachinidae > Dexiosoma > Dexiosoma caninum. The sequence goes on from OZ004729.1 coordinate 61,791,611, forward strand.
GTCGAAGGTTTCTATAGTATAACCAACATTGGCTTCACTAACAAAAGTGTGACTGCATAGTGTTCAAGGATTCCCAGCTCTATGGTATAATGAACAGCGTTTTCGCTAACAAAAGATTCTGGCGCTCTATATAATTTGCTTCCCATTTGGTGAGCGAAACATTTTTAGAAATTGCAAATAATTGAAAACGAAATAACTCCCAAAGCAAATGAAATAAGATCTAAGAACAAAATAAAATTAAATAACTCCCATATGAAATTCTTTTGGGACTTATTTCATTTGGGAGTAATTTCATTATGATGTAAATCCCAGGCAAAAAAATTAAATAATTCCCAAAAAAAATTAAGTAAATAAAATAACTCCCACTTATTTTATTTTTTCCTTGGCGGCTTATTTCACCTGGGAGTTATTGAGCGGCTTTGTTTCGTTTCCCCTGCTATTTAAGTAAACATCTTATTTGTTAACTTTTTACTTAAAAATAAGTGTTTTTGTTCAATAAAACGGCACGAACGGTAGGTTTTGGAAGAATTCAGTACATTTTGATAGAATGTGGTGAGAGCTTTAGTGTTTTTTGGTTTGTACCAGCTCTTCTCATGAGTAATATTTTTCTCAAATAATCCTTTAATCTATGCCGCTTTTAAAATCATGAAATCCCCCATGGAAGATTTCACACCGTACCACAACCTTTTGTTTTTTCATTAATTTAAGAAAATTATTCAAAAAATTTTCAGATAAATTCTGATTCGATTAAGACAAAAACACAAAAAGCACTACTCGGCTCAGATAATTACGGCAAAACTAACTACATACTTGTAAACCCTTAGAGAAGATCTTCTAGAGACAGATTTAACAGCCGCTTTCAAGCATCGAAAAATGGCAAAAGAAAAATTTAATTTTTATCAAAATTTATTCACATCATTAAAATAGTCATTGAAAGACAAGAAAAATTAGAGATGCAGTAAAAAGTGTATATTTCATTTTACTAACGAAAGCAATTCATTTATTTTGCAGAAATATAAAAAGGAAAATCGATACCCAAGGAAAGTTAAAAGAGAAAGAAAGAAAATAGACAATCTTCAAACAGCTGCACTGGTTATTTGTATGGTCTGTCTGTCTGTTGAAAGTGTTTAACGTCTACGAGTACATGAGGTAGCAGACAGACAGGCGGACAGACAATCAGGCAGTCAGGCAAACAAACAAACGTCCACCGAACCAAAATGATCTTAAACCCACAATCTTTAAAATTTATTTCTACACAGGAAGTTGGGGCAAAACAACAACAACTACAAAGCGAACATGTAGTTTTTTTGCTTGAAACTGTGATTATGTCATAAAAAGAGCGGCGGCAATTAAATAGTGAAAAATGAAAATTTATTTATTGTTGTTGCAAGCTGCTATTGTACAAATGAGCTTTTGTATACGGCTGGGGCTCTTTAGAGTTTGTTGCGATATTGAATGTATGAATGAAATAATGTTTGTCCGTCTGATTCATTGGCTGTCTAGCTCCCCTGCTGAATGACTATTCGTGCACTCATATAACAACCACCTAATCAAACTACTTATGCAAAGTATCTATTTTTTTGAAATGCAAATTTTGGAGCTTTTTTGCATGAATGAATTCAAGCGCAAGATGTTACAAACCGATACAATAAAAACAATATTTTTGTCGGACATATCGGTAGAAACCACAGTTGCAGTTTTTATTTCCTCGTAAAAACATTGAGAATATAATTCTTTTATAGTTCAAAAGCATCATAACAAAAATTTAGAGTGCGGCAAATTACCATCACTTTCTCAGCGATCAGTACGGCTTTCGTAGGAAAACGTATGATGACGGCAAAGACATCGATTTATATCGTGAAATGAAATACGGCGCTACTGCCAGGTTCTGTGCTTTTTCCTACTCTATTTTTATTTCTTCTTAACCACTTGAGAGTCAATTATTCATAAAATGCCCGGTTTCAATAGTTCATATACTGTGCAATATCTATATGTAGATATTTTTAAAACTGGAATTGTTTAAATAAACTGCATTTTAAATATACATACATACTTGATTGATATTTGAATAAAGATGCATTTTAATAAACACATTGCTTTCAATAATTTAAAGAAATTACTTAGAGAATAACATTATAAAAAACAACTTTAGATTTACATCCAATCTCGAAATTGACACAATTCTATACATCGGATTTCCTTATCACAACGTCAATTGAAATTTTATGTCTTTTTTTTTGATATTTTGGGATCTTGGGGATGTTTTAAAATTTGTTTGCTGATGTTGAGGAAAGTACCTGGGCGCAGTGGGTAGATACGAGGATAATCAGATGGATAAGTCGTATTCTAAATCATAAATGCAATATTACAAAAGCACATAAAGAAAGTAAATAAATTACAAAAAAATCATTTACTGCTGAACCGGTTGTATCTCTTTTACTTATGCTTTTCATTTTATTTGAAGTGTGATAGTGTGAAAGCAAAACGTAATATTACTTTAGAGTTTTTGGCAGTCGCAGCAAATTACAATTGATTCATTCCTCACAAAAGGTTATGGAAGTCGTAAGTTATGGTCTGAAACGCCCTTGAACAAATGTGTAGGTATAAAATTTCGACATTTCACAAGCGGAGCAAATAATCACCTAACTGGTTAAATTACATATGTATATCATGCATGTAAACGTTTTCAAAAATAAAACAGAAAGCTTTAAATTGTTGTATTTATTTCTTCTCTATATATGTATATTGACAACACTGCAAATTATTTTTCAATAGATATTCTGAGCGATAGTTCCAATTTTCCCATACTGATCTCATATAGTCTTCTATGCTTTAAATAAAGTTTTCCTTATTTTTTTATTTGTTGTTTGGTGATTTTTTATTTATATTTTGTGGAGGTGCACCTCGGGCGCCTTATAATGATTTCATTTTATTCGTTGTTGTATTGTTTGTTGCATTTTTTTTTTTGCTACACAAGAACCACGAAACGGACAGACAGACAGACAGAGAGCAAAGTTATAATAAAAATTTAGCAATTTCCATACGAACATTTTGAATAGCAACTGGCTGAGTTTCGAATGTGTTAAGCGTGGGAGTTGTTAGTTTGTTAGTTTATTTTCTTCAGCTTTTCCTAATTTTAGATGTTTACCGCCTGAAAGCTATTAAACATCACACGGGATGCGGAGGGTGCCACAAGAAGTGGCATATCGAAATTTTTTCACAATCTCACACACATACAAGTATCTCTCTTTGGGTGTGTGTGTGTGCATGGCTATAAGAGTAAGCAACATTATTTTGGTGTTGTTTTTGTTACTGATAAATATTTACTAATGGTTTTATATCATTTGCGCCCAGTTGAATGGAGTGTTTGTGAGAGTGCAGCTGGCTGTTGCAATAGATATGGCTGCCTTCCGCTTGTTCGCCTGCCATAAAAGTTTTCATCTTTTATTTTATTGCCTGATTTTCCTTTTGGCTTTTCTTTAAATGTACAAATGTTTGTTAATTTTTTAGCTTTACGTTTTTCTAAAATGACAATTTATTATTTTAAATTAATTTATTAAAATGTTGTTCTCCATTCAGCTGATATCGAGCCGAGCCATTCAACCTGGTTTCTGTCCATAAATTTTTTATCTCAGACATCTGGCACAAAATAAAAGTCAAATTTTCTGCAGCCATAATGGATGAATGGAATAAAATCAATCATGAATTGAGTTACTTGATATGTTCATTAAGAGTGTTTTATTCGCCAGAGATTGTTGGGTGTTTATTTATGATGTTTGTTGAAAATGGAAAGAAAATTAATTAAAATAGTTTTTTTTACTTTTATTTTCAAACTTTTTGTTTAGGACATTCTTTCTGAAGTTTATTAAACGTTTTGGGTGGTATTCAAGCTTTTCCAAAATAAAAATATGGCTTGTAACATCTTGGATTATAGTGGGAACGAAAACTGTGAATGTCTGCCACAATTTGCCACAAACTAAATTACGCCTAAGGCTGGATGCTTTGCTCAATCCAATATTCTTCTGAGTTAAAGTATGCGCTCGATTACTACATATTACATCCCGTAAAATGTTCTATCAACAAAAACAATAAATATAGGCAAAAGTAGACTGCACAAATTGCAGAGTATAACAGAAAAGGTATGCGCAAGCCAGTGCGTATCTCCTTCCATTTCTCCCATAGAGGAAATGCTTCGTAGGTTAAGTTGGGCAAGAAAGCTCACCGGTGAAGCATAGCTAAGATGCCGCATATTATTTATAATTAATGTATAAAAGAAACAAGCGAACAATATTATACTGTTTGGAATTTGTATTTTAACTTTTCGCACCCGTGTTCTTCCCATATTGTATATTGTATAATTTGAAAATATATATGTGACGCGCAAAATAGAAAGGGACCTAAGGGTAAAAACCGGTTTTGTTCAGGAGAGCCATTTTAAAGATTTAAATACGTGTATCTTTGGTGTACCATCACTTTCATAAAACGCGCATATCTCTGGGAGGGAACACTTTTGGGGCATTCGATGCTCAGATGCTGTCCACATCAAAAAAAAAAAGTGAAAATTGCTTTTTTTTACCCTTAGGTCCCTTTCTCTATGCGCTGTCACATATATATATATATTTGTAACATATGAATTGGTAAAACTTTTCCTTAATAAAATTAATTAAAGACAGCGTAATACTTGCAATTCGTTTTACTAAATAAACTGGTCCCCGGTTCAAATATTCTAAAAGCGGTTTTTAAAAATGTGGAATAATTGATTACCCTACTAAACATATAACAATTTTTTTTGGTTGGACGTGGTATTGGACCCACAAATCTTCTAGTCGTAAAGTCAACACACTTACTACTCAGCTAACCGCACCCCCGGTAAATTCTCATAAAACGTTTTTCTTCTTCTAGCTTTCCAATAGCAAAACCCATTCGTTCCTTGCATTTTTGTTTTTGTTCCTTTTTTGCGTTTCCCAAAATCTTATTTCATTCATTACATGTACGTAGAAAAAAATTTAAAATTTTCATTTTTAATTAATACCTGAAATTATATGAACATATTTTTTTTAATTAAAAGTTTAATCAATTCCACCAAATATTTAATTAATTTTAGGGCTCAATATTTACAATACCCAGCAAAAAAAGTGAATGAAAAGTTCACTATGAATTCGAATTTTCATGACTCCGGTTAATTCATATGAACGACTGCGCAGTTGCAATTACAATTTAAATACATTTTTCAATATGTCACAGGTACTCATTAACCCAAGCTAAAACGTAACCAAATCATGGAACATGCATTGGTTCTAAGCTCTCGTGTAAATGACGACGTTTTTTTGTTAAATGTGAACACATGTTCGCCAATGCCACCCCTATGTGAAAGTCATGCGTTCTTCAGTAAATTTCAACCAGTTCATTTGCAATAGAACCCACTCATTAACTATTTTTTTTTTAATGTGTATTTTTTTCTCCGTAAATAAATAATCAATTTTTTTTTGCTACAAAATACACAAAATCACAGCTTATTTCTATTTAAATGTTTCTCTGATTTTTTATTTCATATTTGCAACAGTCTTTATACAAATATAAATTAATACTCAATTCCAGCTATTTTTTTTAATTTATTATAAAATTTCAAAATATTTAATTAAATTTTTAATTATTATTTTTCAAAATCGAATTGAAAATTAGTTCAATTAACTTAAGAATAATAATTTAATTGATACTATCAATTTCAGGTGAATATCTAATTAATTTTCTACTCGATACTACAAAATTTTTAATTAAAATTCAACATTCTCATTACTATGCCACAATTTGTACACCCCGTCTTATTTTTTAAATATACTTCGTTACCATTGTAAACAACCTCACAGATCGGCATTATTTCTTTGCACAAACACTCTAAATTAGATTTGCCATGAGGAATTGACAAACACTTTAAGTTAAGGCAATTGCATTAGCATATTTTTCGTATTTCATAATTTTCACACCAATGCTAACAAAAAGATTAAAATTGAAAGCAAATGCATACAATTAAATTGTAATTGTTAGGAATAAATGTAAAATGCAAATAATAACTTTTCTAAATATTTACAGTTCATTTACATTAACTTGCAAATTCAAACGCATAAATTCAGACTTTCCCACAAAAAAGAAAGAAATGAAAAATGTTTAAAAATGCTTTTAACGAGCATATACATACATACAAGTATTTAGATGTACGTTCTCACAGCAAAAGCAATCAATTATTTTCGTTTAAACTTTAAAGCAGAAGCAGTAAAACTCTGGAGTTTAACTGACAAACAAAGCATATCAATTTTTTACGAAGACAAACGTAGAATTAATTTAACACCAGCAATCCGATTTAGAACTGTAACACCAGAAGGTGACAGGTCACCTGCTTCAGTCGCATGATACAATGAAAACACCTTTTGCACGTGACCAACAAAATTTGTTTCCATTCTTTCGTCTTGCATAAGATCTCTATCAGAGAAGTGCACAACTTTCGTTCCCATTAATATGCTTGTGGTTTTATCTCATATTTATCAGATATCATTAAGCATATTGTATCATTTCCCTAAGTGAATTTGAATGAATGTTGTAACGAATAAAAATAAGTTATCTCATATCAAATGTTCTCGTACAGCTACAGATCTACAAATATCTGCAACAATTGTCTAAGCAGTCACGTTTCACACCTTTTTTTGCTATCATCTGGTTTGATTTTAATGAGATATACATACATATTCACATGCATAAGTACACATACAGATATCTATGTAGGAATGTGTTTATATATATACGGATGTGTGGTCTACATTACCCTGCAGACAGACTAACTAGTACGTGATTAGAAATATACTAGTTGCATTTTACATCAGACTAGTTGCCCATCTGTTGTTCATTTGTTGATTATGATGTTATAGGAGCCTAACTAGTTCATTATATATACATAGTTACTAGGGAAGCCGATTCTGAAATACCGATCCCGAAAATATCGGGGAATGCCGAAATGTTTAAATAATGTTTTTAAGTAAAAAATTACGTTTGAAAATTACGGACTTTTGCCAAAGATTTTTTTTTTGTAATTTTACTTCAGTTTTTTACTCGTGATTTAATGAAATATTTTCATTAAAATTTTGAAATAATTCCTTAAAAAGAATGAAATAATTTCCTTAAAATAATTAAAGTATTTCATTGCCTTAACGAAATTACTTCGTTATACCATTGAAATTATATCATCAAACAAATCAAATGTTATTCATATTTCAAGGAAATAATTTAATGGTATCAATGAAATAATCTCATTGTTCTGATTGAATAGTTTCATTACACTAATGAATTATTTTAACAAAATTTTTTTATTGCTTCAATTAAATTATTCCATCAAATTTGTGAAATTTTCTCTAAAATACTTTAACGATACTTGTTGCATTAATTCAACAAAATGCAACGTCGGTTGAATTTTAATGAAGTTTTTCATTGGATTAACGTCGAGATTTACAGAATTTACGAAGATCATTCGTTCAATGCCACTTAATGTTGATCTGCTTACATTCTACACAAAAACGTATAGAAGTTTAAAACATGATTTTATTTATAAAATCTAGCTTCATAGCTTGCTGATGCAATGTGATAGTTTTCTTTTTGCTTAGTTTTTTACTGTAAAACTGTGTATTCAATTAATTTTGTTTTGAAAGTTCATCGTTGTATATTCAGTTATTAAAATGTAATTCTCAATTACTCAAATTTGTAAAAGACTTAAAAGTTTTTGTTATCGAGCACATGATTAATTGATTCAGCTACGAAACTAACTGAAAGCAATTTTAGTTAAAAAAACACTTTTTATTAAAATTTTTGAGAAATATTTTTTTCTGTGTCAACGACTGACTTGATTTTCATTATAAAAGGACTTGTACTACTTTCAAAATAAATATCTTTCTACATATTTTTGAACCATTACGAAATACATTTTTTTTTATTTTATGATTTCACTGGCTTTTACCCGCGGCTTCGCTCCCGTTATTATCTCCATCGGTTATACAGTTTCGGAAAGGCACATCTGACGCCTACGTCGCCTCGTGCTTCTATTTAAAAAATATATATATATATGTAGCATATGTGTCCTTCTAGACGCAAAAACATAAATACATTTAAATTTCATTAAAATCGGTTAGATGGTCTCGCTGGCGTGAAAATTGCCACTATTTTAAAAAAAGTAATACCATATAACTTTGCCGGAGTTACACAATTGCCAATGTTTCTTTTAAACTCAAATCCATCCAAGTTTTAAAGTTTATAAAAAGCGACTATGTATGTAGTTTTGGAGAGGCCGAAATTTTCTCCTACCGCAAGAGGAAAAAGGTACATTACCTATGAGCATTTTTAGATGCAGATCTATCCATGTTCTAAATTTCATTATAATCTGTTTGAATGTTTCTGAGGGGCAGAAATTTCCCCTCTATCGCCCTCCTGGTCCTAAATTAAAAAAAAAAATAATATCCTAAACCTTCCCAGGAGTGCATAAAATTTCATCGCGATTGGTCTACAAATGGCGAAGTTAAGTTCGTTTATATTATAAAATCTGTTAAAAACCATGTAGAAAGAGTAGCATAATTAAAAAAATAGGCGTAAAAGTGGGCGTGATTAGAAAAAAGTAGCCTTTAATTCATTCAAGAGTCACAATTATATGGTGTGAAAATTTAAGAAAGATCGGTGCAGCGGTTTGGACTCCTATAAGGTACAAACAAACAAACAAACACACATTCAGCTTTATACAGGGTGGCGCAGAATGAGCTATATGGTTTAAATGGTTTATAACTTTTTTATTTATGCGATTATTATAATTTCCTTTTTTAAAAATACAGTATATTATTGGGCAATTTTTTGCAATTAGCTTCGAAAAATGATATCCTGTAAGTGATGTCCATTTTCTGCTTCGCACATACGTGCTCTTTGTAGCATATTTTCCATAACTTTTCGCAAAATTTCGGGTGTAATGGCCATGATTTCTTTTCGAATGCTGGTTTTTAGTTGGAGTGTGGTTCTTGGTTTGTTAACGTATACCCTTTCTTGCAAATATCCCCAAAGAAAACTGTCGGGAGCCGTTAAATCTAGTGAATGTGGAGGCCAGTTAAAATCGCTTGTGCGCGAAATAATGCGTTCGCCGAATATGTCCCTTAACAAAGCCATTTAATAATAATTAAAAAAGTTATAAAGAATTCAAACCATATAGCTCATTCTGCGGCACCCTGTATATATAAATGACAAAAATTTACATGAGAATGTTTGTTTTGTCAGTAGAATTAGGAAATAAACTTCGTTTCGCTACCCCACACCAACTTTTCTAATCTCGCCCACTTTTGTATAGATATTGTTATGGAAAGCCATCTGCATCAAATACTTTTTTTGTTATATCAACAGTCTTTTTTCCAAAAAATAAAAATGGTGTCCTTTTCAAACCGCAGCTTTGACGAAACATACCCTTTTCACTTTATTTTTGATTTTCTTCTGAAAATTTTTTTTTCATTTGATAACCCCCACATCATGGAAGTGCGTAAAAAATAGTCGCCCGCTATATTGTGTTTGCAGAGATTTCATTGAAAAATCCCATTAATTTGGGAGTGTTTAAAAATAGTGAAAAAATTACATAATAAGCACTTTTTAAATGGGATAAAAGTGCAAAGGTACAGTTTTACTCCATATATTTGCGTATTTCAACACGGTATATGGTAGCAAAGCGAGATACCAAAATTTATTTTCTTTCGGAGTTTTACCCAATAAAAATACATACATATGTATATGGAAAGAGTACCAAAAACATGCACGCTTATTTTTCATTAGCATTTGAACGCTTTTGTAATTTTTATTCTATCTGCCTTAGTTTCTGAGATATTAGGATAATGATTTTACACGATTTTAACCTTTTTTAACACCTTAACAATAAAATATCCAAACATCCCTCCTTATAGGATCTCAACAACGAAGTACAACCTTCTATCTTTAGCCGTTTGGAGTGGGCGTGCACTTTGTCTCTCCCCCTTGCCCCCATTTAAAAAAAATTTTAAAAAATAAATTTGATCCAAGAATGGCAAACATTTTATAATCAATATTTTAAAAGTGGGCGTTGTTAAAAATGTTGTGAAAATTTCCAGATCGGTCCAGTGGTCTCATCTCCTATAAGGTACAAACAAACAAACACCCATTCATATTTTAGTTAATAAACTGTGAATAATCCCGGAGTTTTATGCAAATCAGTACCGTTTGGCATCCCTAATAGTTATATACTAGTCGCGCTGTAGAAAAGCTTATCGAACCTTTGGTGCAATACCGTAGTAACTCAAAATTTGAAATTTTTGAGCTGGGTATGCAGAAATGATCTTTGGGGAAATATATATCTAAAGGAAAAAAGATTATGGTTCTATCTCTCTAACTGTTCAGATTCTACAGCTACAAATGTCTTTATAGCCTCTAGCTATTTCCACCAATATTTATTTGCAATAATGAAATATTTCCTTTATGACAAGAAATTTACAAACAGAAAACATTACAAAACATGCCTCTTTATTTAAACACTTGTAAAAAAAATAACTTTAGTAAACGAAAATACTATCAAAAAAATGGCTCAAAACTGCAAATGCATTTTTCACAGTTCACGATTTTTTGAATTACTACGGTATTGCTGCACCAAAGGCTCGATATGTGCCTTATCCAACTTACCATTACCATATATAATACTTAAATACTAGTTGAAGTACTACTTTTATCCGTTTTTGATTAGTATGAATATATCTGTGTTGCTACAGTCTAGTTACAACTAGTATATGCCTCCCGCAAAACTTAACTAGTTCTCAATTTAGCTGCAGGGTAAATAAAGAAGGTTCGCTGCAAAAAGACACGTTTTATTTCAAGTTTGTATTAAATAAAATAATAAAGTGCATGACTGAATGACATCTTTTAGAGAACTTTATTGGTTTGATGAAAACCAACATGGGTGGAGAACCAAAACATATTTAATGCAGGTTTCAAATACTTACATATACATAAGTATATATATGTATGTATGTATATTCACAACTAAACTCGTTTGAACCCAATTTGAATCCAATTTCGAAGCGAAATATAACTGATTTGGAGAAGAAGCTTATCATAAGCGAGTTTTATTAATATTTTGCAACAGTTCTTATAATTTGTGTTTTTCTAATATACTTAACAATAGTTTAATAACTGCAGTTGCAAACGACTTGTGTGTACAATAGTTCTTTTTTTGTTTTTGTTTCTTGCATCCCGTAATTTGACGCTTGCGTGAATTATTTATTTTTTGCTAAATATTTCAATATTATTGTTTTGTTCAAATTGTAAAGTGTTTAACAAAATTTATTAAAAAAATTATAATTAACTTGTTATATTTTATTATTGTGAAAACAAAAATATGCATCAAAAATGCCGTATAAAACAAAGTAAAGTGTTCGGAGTGAATCAAAAGAAATTGTTAATTTGCTTTTAAATGTAAAAAAGAAGAATTCTCGTAAATGAATAATTTTGTGAAGTGTTTGATTCTAGTGAAGTGGAAACCTGCTTTATTCAACGATTTCTTTAAATCCTTTTTAAGTTATAAAAAATACAGCCTTCTTAGTCACCAAAATTTACAAACCCCTTTTCTTCTTAAATGTCCTAATTTTACTAAAAACTGCTGGCACAAACTATTAACAGATAAATTGCCGGCAAATATATGCTGGAAAGGAACGGCAGAGAAGACGAGTGCACGCAGCCTAAGTACTGTCAAAGGAATAAGAAGTGATACATTCACGAATAGTATTTTCACTTTTTTTATTTATTTGTCTTTAATTTGACAGATGCGCGATTGTTATTGGAGTGGGTGAAGATGAACATATTATAAGGACCAAATCATACTTTCAATGCGGCAAAAATAGACAGAAGTCCAAAAGAAATATGTTTCGAAGCAAATAAAATTAAATAATTCACGGTAAAATTTTTTTTGAAGAAATTAAATTGGCTTATAATTAAAGATAATAGAATTTTTTGTTCCTGAAACATTATTTATTTTAAATTCCAACTCTTTTAATGATAAACTTATGTCTTGCCTACACCCCAAAATATTACGTATAAATAGTTTTTCTAAGTATGTTTCCAAAATAATTTTACAAGTATTTTATTCTATTACAATTTTAAGTTTGTTGTAAGCACAAGCTAGTAATATTATCACTAGTGATACGTTTTCTTGACTAATTAATTATGAACGACACATTCGCAATAGTTTTTACTACAAATTTACAAGGTTAAGACTTATGAAAGCAACCTTGTTATAAGCTTTTTCTATATAGTTTTGGTTTATTGGGAAAATTTGAATTAAAAGGACCGACAATACCTCAAAAAACACGGTTAGCAGATTTTTTTTTTTTTTTGTCTTGGACCGGTACTCAGGGGATGACCCCTACACATGCGATGCATTGTGCTGGAACTAGGAAATTAGGTTATGGGAAGGAGGATAGAGGGAGTAGTGTTTATTGACATTTGATTTAAATCTTCCCAAGTTAAAAGTGACAGGAAACACCTGTGCGGGTAGTCTACTCCACATACGTGCCGTTCGGCCAAAAAACGAATTTTCCCTGTAATGCGTAGTGCGAGTCGCCGTCAAATCGACCACAAATGGATGCTCTCTTAATGATGATCGCGTCGTGCGCACGAATGACCGGGTTTCGGGAACAAGTTCCCTGATTTCATTAGAACACCTCCCATTATAGTATCGATAGAACAACGAAACGCACCCCACGTTGCGACGATGCTCAAGAGAGTCAATAGAGTTGGCTACCCTACTGTCTCCTATAAGTTTCTTCGCCCTTTCTTGTACACGGTCGAGTAACTTCAAAATAGTGTTTGAAGCACCGGCCCATACATGAGAGAGTTGTATTCCATTTTCGGTCGGATGTAGGCGGCATAAATAGTAAGGAATTCAGATGGGGTGAACTATGTCTTACACCGCCTTAAAAATTCTAGGCACTTGAATGCTTCCTTCTAGATCTGAAAAATGTGCTCAGTCCTTCGGACATCACACTGAATTTTCATGCCAACAACATCAAGAGCTTCTGATTCCTCAATGTTTATGCCACCCATAATTACAGATGAGGCAGCGTGATCGTGCATACGGCGGTGTGTTAGCATGCAGCATTGGGTCTTTTGGGAATTGAAATCGACCCTGTTCGCGTGACCCCATTCCAATATTCTCGTGAGGTCACCTGTTAGCGAATCATGCATATTCTGCCGCGTCGCCGTGATCATAGTTGATGTCGGCCTACGATCAAATGAATATGAATGGCAGATACTGCTGTCATCTGCGAAAGAGTGGATAGGGTTTGAAGTATAACATAGGAGGTCATTAAGAAAAATAAGAAATAGGGTAGGAGAAAGAATGGGGCCTTGTGGTACCCCTGAATTGATCTTGAACTCGTTAGATGAGATCCCGCTTTTAACAACTCTTATAGCGCGATCCCTGAGAAAGCTCGATATAAATCGAGAGAAGATATCGCCAACACCAAAAGCAATAAGTTTGGACAAGAGTGCTCCATGCCACACCCTGTCAAATGCTTTTGAAATATCTAGAGCCACTACCACTACTTTCGCCAAAATGGTGGATGGATCGACACCATTTTTCCGAGAGGAAGGCTACTAAGTCTCCCGTGGAACGTCCTCCACGGAAGCCATATTGCCGGTCTTTAATTAAGCTATTGGACTCCAGATATTTCATAAGATGGAAATTTAGCATACTCTCCATTACTTTAGAAATGGTATAGCATATTGCGATTGGGCGATAATTTTCAGGGTTGCTTGCCTCTCCCTTCTTGGGGATCGGCGTAACATTTGCAACTTTCCAGCACGACGGAAATTCGCCTGCATGATATAAGGTGCTGAAAAGGATTGCCAGAGGACGCGATAACGTCGAAGAGCACTGCTTCAAGACCAGTGCTGGAATTCCATCCGGGCCAGGAGTCTTATTTATGTTAAGGTCCGATAAAACCCTTTTAACTGCACGAGCCCGAAAGTATATCTTTGGCATAGTTACGGATACACGCTCAGATGCGGGCAGTGGTTGATTGCTTTGATTGATTGATTTGACGACTTGTCATTATTTTTACGCTTTTGAGTACCAAAAGTGGCATTTTGACGACTGTACGATTGCTGCCTTAAATTTGACGATTATTAAACAATTACAAGTTGACAAATTATTACTGATTATAAACAAACTTTGAGCTTGATGAAGATCGTGATAGCTTTCTTTTATTTTTGTGTATGTAGACAGACATATTGTAAGCACCCCGAAAAGTATAAGAAGTACAAACGATAGTGAATATATTAAAAACTTATTAACAATTCTCGATGTGTGGTAAGTTTTTTAAATATACTAATAATTTTGCAAGTTGTGTAAAAATACATAATTTTTTAATAGACAGCGGGTTAATGGGCTAAATATTACAAATTGTCTATAAACTTATTTTAACATAACAAAAGGAAGAAAAAGAAGAATAAAAATAAGAGGATGGCTTTAAAATCTCTCATTTTCGACAAAAAAAAATGAAACAATACAGTGTTTTGCAACATTTGCAATGAACATAGATTTAGAGCTATCATCACCAGATCCAAGAGTTGTGAAATCAAATTTGCTCTATTTACTAATTTATTCTTTTACGTGTAATCTTAAGAAATTTTGTCAAAAATATTTTAGTTTTGCCGCATTTTTCGGCAAGTGTGGGAAGAGTATTCATTCAAATATACTAAAACCATAGTTGGAAATCGGCTGGGAAAAATCTTCACTGGAAGAAGTTTTGTATGCCAAAGACCATTTAAAAGTAAATAATTGCAATTGTTTTGACTTCAAAGTAGTACTTGTTGAACTGTTGAAATGATTCAAATGCAATAAATATGCGTAACTATTTCTAAGTTCTTGCAAATGTTTTAAATATAAAATTTTGTATATACATATATAAATATATGTATATTTCAATTAAAACATGTGATATCGGTATTAATAATCCGTATTAATAAGAATTTAGTTGATTTTATTTGAAAACTATTTTTATATTACGAGTATGTTTTTAGTAAATAAAACAAATACTTTAAAACAATTGATATCTTTATTTACTTTTAAAAAAGTATATTTTTTTTATTTTGGGCGACTTCTAATGATTGTTTTTTTCTTTACGCCAGCTGGTGAAGAGATAAACCAAGGAAATATTCAATATCTCTGCAACTCTGCTTTTGCCAGTTTTTTGTTTATAGCAGTGTTGCACCGCCTCTGCTATCAAGGAGACGCATTCAATTTTGAAGGTGTATTTGGTGCATTTTATTAATTGTATTACGTCGCCGATGATGCTACACAATACCGACGAAGGAGGGCGCTCTGATGTTACCTGTGGATTAGTATCAGCTGAACCTGGTATTGTTCAGTGACCAGTGACTATGCCTTCGCCACTGAAACATTCCGAGAACAACTGAGTTTTTTTATGACTTAGTCGGATACTGGGCTTGAACCATGATCTAAATATATAAGGTCTGCTTGATATTGATATTGAATGACAGCTGCCATTTTTTTTTAATTTGACGTCATCGTCGGGAAATGTTTTGTTGTGGTTAAATAGAAATTTAAAAGCTAGTGATTAAAATTATTATTATTACATATTTATTAAGAAAATTAAAGGATTATTTTATTCACAATTAATTAAAAATAAATGTGAACTGAGTTAGAGCAAAAAAAAAAAGAGTTTTTAATAAACAATTTGTGTAGAAAGTGATAAAATTTATTTGGACAATGAAATACTGTGTGGTAAAAGATTGTAAAAGCTCGAAGCAGGATGATAAAAATCTAAAATATTTTACGTTTCCAAAAGATCCAGAAATAAAGAAAGTGTGGATCAATGTATGCGGTAAAAAAATGTTAATTGGAAATCTGAAACAATTTGTTCTAGACATTTTACGAATAATGATTGGCGTTTAAAGGATATATTATTGAACACGCCAATAAGAAAAAGATTGTTAGATGCGAAGACTGTCCCATCTTTAAATATCTATGTAAACAGCATTTTAACAGTCGAAAGATCGAAACGATACGTAAAAAGAGCAAACAAACAAATTGTAAAGGAAGCAATTGCTGAATTTGATTTAAAGTAAATACAATTTTTTTAAAATCCACTCTTTTTAATGAAATAATTTTTACAATTATTTATAGTCTGCAGAAATTACAAGAAGAAAGTATTGAAAATATTGAAAAAGAAAATCCAAATAAGTCAGTTGCAGTTCAAACAGAGGGCTCTATAAACCCTGCCAAGAATTTATGGGAAACATATTAAAATTAGAAAATATATTTAAAGAAATTAATAATAATACTTTAAGTTTTCGAAATAATTATTTAAAATACCATAACATTAAATGCGATAACATAGATGTGCCTGAAAATGTAAAATCGTTATTTTTTAAAAGTCGTTTATATTTTAGAATAAGAAATTTAAACAAAAAATTAATACAAGAAAAAAATTACAAAAGAATATTAAAAAAGACTATAACATAACAATTTAATTTGTTTTATTTATTTTACCTTTAAAATTGCAAAATATTTCAACAAAAAAACAAACCCCATACATATTAAAAACAAATCTCGACGATGATGTCACAGTAAAAATAATTTGAACTGTCAAGCAGACCTTATATATTTAGATCATGGCTTGAACCCAAAATTAAAAAGAATATTTTCAATATCAAAAAGACATGTTCCGTTCTGCTAGAGTTGGTGAGTGTGACTTACAAGTTTTGTCTTTGATTTAGTTTGTTTCTTAGTAATTACCACATGTAATTTTGACTGCCTGTATGTTTTCGATCATTTTGATTACATATGTAGATAATGACGTTCAAATTAAGGCATTATTTAACAATAAAAATATTTCAATTTATTTAATTGTATTAATTTGTATTTGTATGAAAAGTATTGCATATTTGAAATAAAACAATCTTATAAGCATTTAAATAATAATAATAATAATCAGTCATTTTGTGTATTTCATAAGAAAAAATTAATTATTTCTTTATTTAAGTATTAAGATCGAAAATTAATTAAACATTTAATTGAATTGGCTCAACTTGTAATTGAAAAAATATATGCTTACAAATGAATGAATACACATTTAATAGTGTTTAAGTTCATACCAATTTATCACAATAATGTGAAAAATATTTAGATTGTAGTTCAAATAAATATCACTAATTCAAAATATGTTATTCTAATGAAAGATGTTAATTAAAAATAGAAAAGTTAAATTTTTTGTAGTTGGCGACTACAGATGTCGACCGTGGATACACCACTTTTGTTAAATATCGTTACCAGGCAACAGAATGTGTCTACTTCATCAAACTTTTGATTCTGGAATGTTAGTGCTTGCTTATTATTTATATTCACTCGTACTGTTTTTGTCTTGCGGATAATTATCTTTAAGCCAACCGGCAATGAAAATTCCTGAACTAGTGATAACTTTATTTTCACATCTGAGAAGGTATAAGTGAGTAGGCAAATATCATCAGTGCAGTAAAGTTTCATCAGTCTACCCTGGAGACAACAGGTCCTTCATCTTCTATGGGATGGTGCTTTATTCATTACCGCGTAAAACACACAGTTAAAAAGCAATGGTGATAATACACACCCATGACGTACACCGGAGTTAATGTTTATTTTGTTGCGCAGTTGTCCTTCGTGCAAAATTCGACAAGACCTCTCACCTTTGCATGCCAATGCGTTCCGTAAGAGCGAGTAATTCATGACGTCAAAACCTTTCTCGAAATGTATAAAGGTTACGATACAACCCTTGCGATACCCTTGCATTACCTTTCGCAGGTTGCTTAGGCTTTCATTATTATGCGATTTCATGTCTCTCGTGTAAAACAGCATTTTTCCAAACAACCTTAGTTTTTCCTTAATATTCGTTTTAAAGCCCTTTGGCGCGAAAAGTTAACGATTATTATTTGTACATAACGCGTTGTAGAGAGTCGTACGATCGAAACTAATTAACCATTTAATAGAGAGTACTACGATATTTCTCCTCCATTTTAGTTGCGAAATACTACAGCATATAAATACGTCTAATTACATATAAGCGTGCTTCTCGCTCACTATGTCAAATAAATGGGTGCAAATTTCCTATATTATTGAACCAGACTAAAGTACATCCTAAATTTATTGTTTAAAATTGTAAGTTTTTTTAAATTATGCACATACCACATTAATTGAAAATACATATTTACATTGAGTTGTGACCCTTGAGCTGAAAACACTGAAATGCGTAAGAAAAGAATTCTACTTACAAAAGCTACAACAAGACTTAAGCACTGTTTTATTGTGCGATTTTATTAAATGTTTATTTACTTTAAATGACAACTGATTAAATAAATATACAAAATTTGAAATAAATTTAAATAGAAAAACATACAAAGAAGAGAAACAAGGGCAAAGTCTGCTTTTCAACGCAATTAAATAGAAAAATAACGTCAGAAATAATTTACATAATTTGCTTACAAAAACTCATTACAGGGTGTTAAATTGAAAATATCTACCATACTTATCATATGCAGCGATATGGAGCAAATTCATAGCAGGTAGTCCCAAAGGCGCAAGCAGGTGTCGATGCAGCCTAAACTTTTTGGGGGCGTTACATATTGGATCGTACAAAAAAAGTTCAAAATTTGTGATTGGAAAAATAGAAGCAAAAAAGTTATAATTAAGAAAAAGCTGCCATTAATAATAAGATTAATGCAAAATAACGTAATTGATTTTAATTCGAAGGTTTTTCAGAAACAGCTAAAGACAATTTCATTGTCATATCCAGAATATAACTGCTGCAATCTTCTGGAGTGATGTTTTTCTCAGATTCTACGAATATATATATTAACTAAATTCTGGCTATTTAGAGCTCCGATAGCAACTCGCGAGCTTTGATATGATTTGGATTTTTCATTGGAGAATATGGCAAAAGACAGATTAAGGTAAGATTCGTCTTATTGTGGATCGCTTTTTGTTGCGAATTGCTGCGTTCGTTATAAATCCTTCTTGAAGTTGCAGGAAAATTTAAATGATCGATATTGATGCTCGCTCATTTAAGTGTGTTTCGTTTCTATAATGGTATGTGCTCTAATGTGTTCCCGAAACCCGTTCATATTGCGCGTTCATCATTTGCGCGCACCCATTTGTGGCCGATTTGGCAGCGAATCGCACTACGCATTACAGACAGAACTCATTTTTCGGCCGCACAACACGTATGTACACTGCGTTTCACATGAATAGGTGCAGTGTTTTAGCAATCAATTAGAGCTTGCTGCTCTCAGGATAATTCATGCAGAGAATTATGTTGCACTTTTTATTAAAGGTTTAACAATTGAGAAAAAGAGTATACACAAAGAAGACTTGAAAAAGTCCCGTTAAAAATAATATATACTTCTTTTTATAATTTGCGAAGAAAATTGTGAACTATTTTTGCGTCAGTTGAATAGGTTCATATTATAAAACAATAAAAATATATAAAAAAAAGCACGAAAACAATTAAGTTTTGTTTATTAATTTAATTTTTTATTAATTTTTAATAATGTGTACTTCCTCCTTTCGATAAAATTACCTCATAAATTCTATTTGGAAGGGAGTTATACAGTTGCGATAAATATTGTAAGGAAATCTGCGACCATGCCGATTTTATTGCAACAATTAGAGATTCTCGGTCATCAAATTGCCGCCCAGACTCGTACACTTTCCGAGACACCCATCCCCATACGTTTTCCATTATGTTTAAGTCCGTGGAGTATGGTGGCCATGGCAGCAATTCAACATTTTGTGCGCTAATCCACGTTTTAATAAGCCTTGCCGTGTGAATAGGAGCATTATCCTGCTGGAAAGTCCATGGGATGGGTCCAAACAAATCTTGAAATTTTGGAAACGCTGTTTGCAGAATAGATTGATAGGAATTTGCTGTCATTTTGGTGGTTTTAAATTCCAAGTCTATGACTTAATAGTACGATATTGCACCCCAGACCATAACACCACCTACTCGACTATGGGGACGGGCTAAAAAGCGTTCTTCCTTTCTCAAATCATGGAAATAGTAGTTGTAACCATCGGGTCCATCAAAATTTAACTTTTTTCGTCTGAGAAAACTACTTTATTCCACTCACTCTTCCAAATCATGTGTTCTTTGCAAAAATTCAACCGTAATTCTTTACTTTGCTGGTTCAATGGTGGTTTTTTCTGTAACTTAATACGTTTTAAGTGTTCTGCTGTATTTAGTATCCTTCTAACTGTGGAAAGGCTAGCACTGGAACCACTTTTTGCTTTGATTTTTGCAGCAGAGTCACTAGAATTGGAGGCAATTCTTAGAATATTTCGCCTTCTGTAGCTGTTGTGGCCATTGTTTGCCGTCCCTTCATGTTTTTGCCATAGTTTTCTCTATTTCTTAAATAATTCCACAACGTTAGCGCTTTTACTAATTTTTAAAGCAATTTCTCGGCCGGACAGACCTTGATCATCATAGGCATCAATTTTTGCCTTCTCTTCCAACGTTAAAGATTTACCACGGCCCATTTTCAGTTAAAATCAATTAAAAATTATTTTTGTGTTTTGTTTTTAAAAATTGCTGAACTATTTTGTAATTAAATTTGACACAAATGACCCTACAAACACATTTTAATCACTGCACCTATTCAACTGACGCAAAAATAGTTCCCAATTTTCTTCGCAAATTATAAAAAGAAGTACATATCATTTTTAACGGAACTTTTTCAAGTCTTCTTTGTGTATACTCTTTTTCTCAATTGTTAAACCTTTTATAAAAAGTGCAACATAATTCTCTGCATGAATTATCCTGAGAGCAGCAAGCTCTAATTGATTGCTAAAACACTGCACCTATTCATGTGAAACGCAGTGTATGTGAAATAAAATCTCTGCAGATGTCTTTCATGTCAATTTTAAGGTGGGAAAATTCAAATCAAATGTCCATAAACAGCATGTGTAGGGGTCATCCCCTTAGCGCTGGTCTAAGAAAAAGAATTCAATTCGTAACTTGTTCAAACCATTATTAATTGTAGCTAAACTTAAATGTAAATTTAAGGCAAAGAGTAATAAATTATGAGTTTGATATGCAAGAGTCTCATTTAATTTTTAAAATCTTCAATTTGATATGGAAAACTCAGAATTTTATTTTTAAAATTCTGCATTTAATAAGAAAAATTCGGAAAGAAAAGGTTTTTAAACTCCTGAATGTTCGATGTTAAAGTCCGAATTTGAAGTTAAAATCCTATATGTACATTACATATATATATACAATAGGGTCGCCAGACGGTCTGGAAAGGCCCTACATTGTTCAGTCACCAGCGAAAATAAAATTTTTCCAGTTAAAAAAAACTTCTTTAATTTTGAAAAATAACGACATGTTGTATACTGCATTCTGCTGGCTGCGAAAAGTCTTTAGATTATTTGCCTATAAATATTCCAATTGATAAAAAAAAAATCACACGCGTGGGAAATGGACAAACAGTTAAAAAGTATTTTAAATATCAGATGTAAATATTAAATCTAGAAGTCGGTTTACATTTTTTATGAATGAATTAATTTGTAATAAGCCAAGACTTAAAAACGACTCTACAAAGTAATTTTATGCGACTTATTAACATTTACAGGCAACAGAATACCTTCATTGAATAAGTTACTATAACCAAATTCTTTAAGATTAAAAATACCAAGAATACACAGATTTTCAGCACCAACAGTATCAGAGAGATGAACCACATTAGAAACATGAGCAACATAAATAGAATCATTACTTTTGGGTGGAATATACAAAACACAAATAAATAGGCTGTTGAAGCTAGAAATGTATACACAGAGTTAGTCCAGTGTAGGGTTTGGCATACTTTTTTACAGTATTTCGGCTGTTGTCTCACGTTTAAAGGACAAAATGACCCATTTTCTGAAGCGGTGGTGGCTTAATATATACTAACAAAATGTTACTTGTAATGTTCTGCATAAATCTTTTGAACGCATCGTATACCAAAAACGTAAGTATCACATGATTTTCTATGTCGGTTTACTACACAATGATGAAACTATAAAACAGCCGTGAGAGGAGTTACAGACGTAAACTTTTAGTTAGAATCACTTGACAGGACGTTTTTATTTCATTTTGTTGCACAGTGTTATAGTAACACAATTGAAAAAAAGTATAATCGTATATTGCCATAGTAGGATGTGAAGGAGCGTTTATCCCTAACTTTTTATGGATATTTGCTTCTATTTTGATTAAGCCAAGTTAATGAATAAATACCCATGAAAAATTATCGAAACGATTGCGTACACAACTAAATGCTTCTAAGCGGCTCATCGCGAACAAAAATAATGCATTATAAATGCGCAATTGCAAGTATGTGATTCCATTATGCTGCCTCCCTTACAAAAAGTTTTCCCAGCAATTACTAATTTTTGCCGGGTATGTATATATGTATGTATCTTCTGCTGGGCATTTGTGACATCGCAAGCAAAGATTATAGTGTGTACTAGTGGCAATGTCATTTGTCTTTTCCGATAAGTATTGCACACATGTTAATCATGGCGTCATAAAATGACAACTAAAAAAAAGTTTACAAGGAATTCGTATTTTTCTTAGTTGAACATTAATAAAATGAAATATATGCAAGTTTTAACTCAATTAGCTGGAAATACAGGGTGGGCCAAAAGTAATCACCCGGCGCATAAGTAATCACCCGATGTTCTTTTGCTGTAATTTTTTTTTTTAAGAAAAATTTTGGCACTGCTTATGATAATGGCTAAGTGACCGCCGCCAGAGTTGATGACCATACATGCAGATCCAAAGGTTTTTATTAAATAAAATTACAGCAAAAAGACATCAGGTGATTACTTATGGCCCAGGTGATTACTTTTGGCCCACCGTGTATAATTATTGTTATATAAATAAGTTAAAGTCTTTAAAAGTATTCTTTTTTTAATTTTCACATGACAAGAACAATGAAGTATGTTGCCAAGTTATTTAAACTGTTTAAAAACTTTCACAACCTACCAGGAGAAAAATGATAAATTATATTTAATTACTTTCATTTCATACGTATGTATGTAGTATGTGTGTATTAGAAACCCTCTGAACGGGGAATAAAAGTAACAAAAAAAAAAAAAAAACGGATGTAGTACAGTGCACGCTCGGTATTTGCTACTACACTTTATCTCGACGGTCCGGTTATTGCGAGAGCCAATCTGCCACAGTTGGCAGAAAAAAGTTCTATTTGTGAGACTTTTATTTCTCGTTGCTTTTTTTCTTTTAGCATCGAAATTTACTTTTAAGCTTTATGGCATTTGTTGTGCCTTTTTATTTTAAATTTAGCCTCAAAAAGGCTAAATTTTTTTCAACTTTGCTGCTCAACCCATAAAATCATTTTGAAATATATTAAAAATTTGTCATATTAACAACGAAAACTTTAAGTATGTACACTGAAGGCAGAATTACATTGATTCAAATCCAATGGTGAACGATTTTCTGTTATAACTGGACAAATGAGTCAACAGGTGAGTTCTGGGTGGAGGTATGACAATTTCAAACTGCGCTACAAGAAAATAATTTTCTTGATTTGGTTAACATAATATTTAGCTTTTAGTAATGCTGAGGTTGAAAGACTTTTTATTACCATAAAAATAATTAACACAAAACCAAAAAATCGTACTGGTACTAAAATGTTTAATTCCTTATTATATAACCGATGCTCTCTAAAAGGGTTACAGAAATGGTGCCATGATTTCGCAATTATCTGTTATCTGAATGAACAATAAATGTACATATATATAAATATATAATATATAAATATAATATATATAATATATATATAATTATATATATTTTTTCTCTGAGCACTGCTCTACTACATCTAAAACGTGTCGCAAAAAGAACGCAAGATTTAAATTTGGCGCCATTCGAAGTGTCATTGTTTGACATGTGAACAATTGTTATTGTTTGCTAGTAGAGGTTACGAGGTTAGTAAAAATGGAGCGCTATACGAATGAACAACGCATTCTCATTGTGAAATTGTTTTACCAAAATGGTGAAAGTTTTGCGGCTACAGTTCGCAAATTGCGATCAATTTGGGGTCACTATAATTCTCCAAAAGAGTCAACTGTAAAGAGATTAATGGATAAATTTGCTGAAACTGGGTCTGTTAGTGATGTAAAGACAACAACGCGCCTTCGCCCTGGTCGATCGTCCGAAAATGTCGCTGCTGTACGTGATGATGTCGCACAAACTCCATCCACATCAATTCGACACCGAGCTCAACAAATTGGTGTCTCCAAATCCACTATGCAGCGAATTTTGACGAAAGATTTGCATCTTCATGCATACAAAGTTCAATTGACTCAGGAACTGAAGCCAGCTGACCATGGACAGCGAAGGGAGTTCGTTAATTGGGTATTGGAGAGACAACATGAAAATGCTGATTTTGCCGATAAAATTATCTTCAGTGACGAGACCCATTTCTATCTTTATGGCTTCGTCAATAGGCAGAATTGTCGCATTTGGGGTGAGGAAAATCCTCGAGTGATTCACGAGATGTCACTGTGTGGTGTGGATTTTGGGCTGGAGGAATCATTGTACCTTTTTTCATGAAAATGAGGCAAGTCAAGCGCAAACAGTCAATGGTGTTCGGTATCGTGAAATGATGACCAGTTTTTTCGTGCCTAGAATTGAAGAAATTAATGTGGAGGGCATGTGGTTTCAACATGACGGCGCCACATGTCATACAGCCAGAGAAACAATTCAATTGCTGCATCAGTCATTTAAATCTTGCGTTCTTGTTGGGACACCCGTTATATACTTAAATAACAATACAATAATTATTGCATCATGCTTAAATTCAAATATTCTGTTGTATTATTTGTTTTTTTGGTTTTTTTTCTTGCACTTGGAGTGTTTTGTTGTGTAATAACTTTTAATATGTTTTATTAATTTTATTGAATTGAATTACGAATAAACATTTGTTAGCCTTTTTTTAGTTTTTCTTTGGCAATTTAGCTTTTTTTAGCCTTTTTCAGGAAGTGATGAAGGTTTTTTTTTCTCCAGCTTCCGTCAACACTTTTACTATTGTTATTAAGGGCAGAATCCAGTTAGTTTTTTTCATACTAGTCTTTTTGAAGAATTTTTGTGTTTAATTTTGTAATTTGTATATTGTATTCGTGTCTTTAATATATAACAAGCCGACAACAGCACTACAAGAACTGCAATATTCAGCCACCTTTTGAAGATTAATTTGCCAAAAACGCAACTTAAAATCTCCAACTATTTTTAAAGTAAATAAAATTTATATTTATCACAGATACGAGTATATTAATGAAAAGCTTTTATTTGTAAGAATTACAGGTTTAGTTTTTCATTAGTCGCGAAAACCGAGCGTACACTGTATTTGAGAAAGCTAAGCATTCCAAATGTTAAAATAAAAATTCTAAAAAAATATTTCAATTAGAATTACCGAATATACAAACAGAAACAACCAAGTGGCCTAGCAAAAAATGTTCAGATGTTTAACATGTTTGCACGTAATATGTTACCGCACTTGTAAAAAAATAAATTTGTTGAGTGGTGGTAAATACACCCTTACCATAATTGCATAGGCCTTTATCATAATTCGTAGGAATTAATATGAAGATAGCGTCTGACTATTTGTTAGTGGAGGGACTCTATTGACACTACGTAAAAAAGACGGGATAGACCGAGAAAAGATTCAATATCTCTGGCACTGCTTCT
Source organism: Dexiosoma caninum (assembly GCA_963924685.1). Taxonomy (NCBI): domain Eukaryota; kingdom Metazoa; phylum Arthropoda; class Insecta; order Diptera; family Tachinidae; genus Dexiosoma; species Dexiosoma caninum. The sequence continues at coordinate 61,817,437 of OZ004729.1, forward strand.
GGTATCAAGGAAACGTATCCAATTTCGCTCTATTGGGTGTATTTTATTAATTATATTACTTCGCCGATGATGCTGCACGATACCTGGTATTGTTCAGTGACCTGTTACTATGCCTTCGCCAGTGTAACATTCCTAGAACAACTGACACAAATGCACAATAATGCACATCAGAAAAATATAAATATTTTTATGACGGTCGGATACTGGGCTCGAACCCAGGATAGTATAGAGAAGAAATGTGTGATGCAGTGATGTAGTAGATCTTCATTCTTACACAACCCCACTGCAGAGCGTTGCGTTGTATTATGTAGACCCACAAAATTTTTTTTTTAATTTTTTTACCTTGGACCAGCACTCAGGAGATGACTCCGACACATGCGATGCATTGTGCCGGAACTATAGGAAGGAAATAGTAGGAGAAATGACAGGAGGCGAAACTTCACTATCTTACAACACTGCTTTTTGCACGATATTTGTTTTTACAGCAGTGTTGTAGCGTCTATGATGTCAACGAGACGTATTAAATTTTGAAGCTTCGTTTTTAGTAGCCATTTTTTAGTAATCATTTTACTTTGCCGGTGCTACCGAACTACCGACGAAGGAGGGCGTTCTGAAGTGCCTGTGGATTGGATACAGCTGAAGCCGTCACTGTTCAGTGACCAGTGACTATGCCTTCGCCACAGAAACCTTGCGACAACAACTGATACAAAGACACACAAATGCCAATCAGAAAAAATGCGAGATGTTTTTATGAGTCTGAAACTGGGGTTGAACCCAGGAAAATTTTTCGTTTTGTAGTCAACGTGCAAACCATTGCCATTTTCTTTATTATTTTATTTCGCCGAATACGATAGACATACGTCAGCACGACTAATACCAAGCTCCAGATTAAAATAGCTGCACGTAAATCAGATAAAAATATTCTTCGCAAAAGACAACTTTTTCTTATTGCTATGAGTTTAATAATTCAATATTCGATAGTGGGTATAACTGTAGTACGCGTTATTTTCAATGAACGGATGGAGGCCGTCTTTCTGCAATTGAGATATCAAACATACATACATATTTATCTTTAAACGTTGCTACTTCCGTGAATTTTACACAGAACCAGAAAGGTGCATAAACTTGAGCAACGAACTGAGCCAATTTTCCGATATCATCGATGTTTACGTTCACGTCACATTCGAAAGTTTGGTGTTAGCCAACGTGTTGAGTTTTTGCGAGCCTTAATTTTCTTATAATAGGGTGATACATTGGCTCATCCCAACTAAGATCTCATGGGTAAATACTACAACGGAATACTGGGGCTCACTGCTTTCGATGCGAAACAGTGGCCTCTTCAAGACAAAAACATCGATATACCTATCATATTTTCAGATGCGACTGCTACTCGCGAATATGAAACGAAAAAGTAAAAGGGCGATCCTACTTTTTGAAACAAATTTTTTTTTTAAATCTTTCCACAAAAATAATTTATATTCGAAGGTGTAGAAAGCACTTTTTTTAGGTACTGTCGAATGTACATACATACATACATAATAGTGTAGAAATAGAAGATATAATATTTTTAAAATTTTGTTTGATCTTCAACTTAATCAATTGTGCTTAAATATATGTACATAAATACCGAAAGGTGGAATGAACCGCAATTATCAATATTTTTTGGAAGGTATTCATACACCGTGTCAAATTCTTTTTTTCTTTACTTTTTTGTTTTAAAAACACATGTCAATTCGATAAAATTTACTAAAAAGATTTCATTGGAAATTTCCTTATGGAGGCAATAAACTTGTTTGTTGATTAAACAAAGTCATTTCTTTTTTTCGTTATAATTAAAAACAATTTCAAGAAATACATACATATGTACATACTATATTTACGGTGAAAAATTTAAACGATTATATTTGTAAACATGAATAATAATTCTGAGAAATTATTACGTTATTTTCAATCTCACACCTCACACTCGTAGGAAAAACATATAAATATATTCAAACCACATCGTAAACAATTAGTAAATGTTTCTTAATAATCCTAATAATCTGTAAACTTAAATAATTATTTATCAAAAAAAAAAGTATAGAATTCACGGAACGATTTTTATACGATAAATCAAAACAAAGTATTTTACAAAACAAATAAAGTTTTGGCACTGTTCCAAGCACACGGTTGACATTTTTATTATGCGTGATAAGCACTTTGCTTTTTTTTTTTTTATTAAGTTAAGTTAAGCGTCTTTCTCAGAATTTTTTATAAATACATTTTTTTAAATGGCCTTGTTTCAAAGCACTCTCTTAAATAGATATTTTATAAGGTCCTGTTCTTAAAAAATACTTTTTTAAAACAGCTTATTTTGTAAAGTAATTCTATTAAAAATATAATTTTTTATAAAACTATTCCTTAAAAGAAATTAAGAAAAAGGAACTTCTCAAAGCACTTCTTAAAAAGGGTAATTTTTTTTTTTTTTTTTTTTTATCTAGGACCAGTACTCAGGAGATGACTCCTACACATGCGAAGCATTGTGCTGGAACTATAGGAAAGGGATAGTAGGAGAAACGACAGGAGGTGAAGCTTAATTAATTATTTTTGCAGCTCTGCTTTCGCACGTTCTTTGTTTATACTCGTAGCAGTGCCGAAGCTTCGGTTTAGTAGCCATTTTTATTATTATTTTACTTCGCCGGTGGTACACAATACCGACGAAGGAGGGCGTTCTGATGTGATTGTGGATTGCTATCAGCTGAAGCCGGTATTGTTCAGTGACCAGTGACTATGCCTTCGCCACTGAAACCTTCCGACAACAACTGACACACAAAGTCACACTAATGCACATCAGAAAAATGCGAGATGTTTATTTTTATTTTAAAATTTTAGTCTGAAACTGGGGTTGAACCCAGGTGTGTTTTTGGATTTTTAGTCAACGTGCAGACTGCCATCCATCGTGCCATCGCCACCAAATTTATTAAAAAGCTAATTTTTTAAAATTGGTATTTTGTAAAAGGCACTTTATTAAAAAAGTTACTTTTTAAAAGGTACTAGATATTTTAAAATACTTCTTTTAAATACGCTTTCTTTAACAAATTTAGTTTTTTAAAAATACAGTGCAGTCGGGAGATAGCGAATGAAAACTTTGTCTTTCGAACTACTGAACTCGTTATATTTAAAATGTGAACTGCACAAACCTCTACAAAGTGAACACATTTGTTTTTACACAAAATTTAACAGAAAGAAGCGAAACTTGCTTGGTATATTTTTCTTATTTTATTTGAACTTTGGACTTGTCAAGTGTGTATTAGTTGAAGCTATAACGCATGCGTGAAAGTGTACTTCCAGTTTCTGTAGTCAAGCAGGTAACATTTTGAAAAGGCAATTCAGTGGGCTGAAAACTATACGAGTGATATTGTAGTTTTGCATTCGTTTATGATTTAGCTGTACAAAAAGAAAAAAAATTTGTCACAGTATACATTAGAGAAGTTTGTGCCTGTACACATAGTCAGTCATATACATACATATGTACGTATATAAGTATGAGTAATAATTTACTTTTACTTTTATTAGTTAAGAAATAAAATTTGCTTCTTTTTCCCAAACTCTTGATAATCAATTTCTCTATATACACAATTATGTGCAGTAATTAGTTCACTATATCCTGACTGCACTGTATTTGTATTTAAAAAATTTTGAAATTAAAATTAAAAAAAAATTTTGTAAGAAAAAATTTTCTTAATAATTGACTTTTTCTAAACATTTACTTTTTGCAAAAAGTTATATAACATACTTTTTTTTTGCATAGGCACTTTTTTCAAAACGCACATAATTGCTAAAATGTGTGTTAAAAAAATTTTATATATGTACATATGTATATGTATATATGTACGAGTACATATAACATTTTCATTCAAATAATATTTTGACTTGACATTTGGTATAGATACCAAATTGTGCGTAAAACTACAATTTAGGTGTTTATATATATTGTACAATAAATAATAAAAAATTATGTGATTTTTAGTTGTGTATGAGACATTCCTAAAATATTTCATTCAAACAAATACCTCAATTTATTCAGAGATAAGAACATTACTAACAATTTTATATTAAGCACAAAATATTTATTAAAATAATTTCGTGATTGCGTAGAATTTTTATTACCTGTAAACACAGAAACTATTAATAGTTATTCTGTGAATAGAAAAAAATTAATGAGAAAGATTGGCAACGATTTATTTACAAATCGTCTAACACATATTATTGGTGATTTTTCCTGTGAAAAAAAACTTGAGAGTTGATATTTAAAAGAATGGACTGTTAATAGAAATACACAAATATTTTATAATTATTAAATTAGTTTTTTAAACTTCTAACGAATTAATCGATATCCTCAACTTGATGACCTTATTCATAATTTTTATAAAAACATGATTTATGTATATTTATTATATTACACCTCTAAATTTGATGAAGTAAATACTAAATACCAGCTGTAAGGGCTGGAATACAAAATGTACGCATTAAATATGCGCTATAAAAAATATGCCTTTAAATATGTTCATCAGATATAAATAATAAAATTTTTTTTAAATAAATTATTATTGAAATCAAGTACACATAAACTTGATTATTTCATATATTCTGTTGTATCTTTATTTATTTTAAAAATTCTTTTAAGCGAAACTTTTATTGAATAAATTGTAATTTTTGTAATTTTCTTATGAACAAAAAGGAGAAGAAGAGGAAATAATGTTACTAAAACTGGGAAAATATACGTTTGTTATCGTTGACACAACATTATATCATTTAGAAACTATAACAATTAAAAATTCTTTCGTATCTTGTGGGTTCTGACTCTATTCGATTCTTATCATTGAGTTAATACTTATTTTGATTGGTTTCCATCTCTGCAAAGAGGTTTTCCCTATTATTTTGAAGCTTAGACTCTAATGGGTTTACCCCATTTTTATACAGCAAAGAAAGAACTTCCTAAGAAGTGAAGAAGATTCTAATATTGTGGTCCGGAAGTAGTACAAATGTGGATAATTTCCAAAAAAATTTTATATAGTTCCTCAGTGCATTGGGAGTGATTTTTATATGCTGATGAAGATCCCTTTAGTGAGTTTTCTTGCTTCCGCGGAGATATGAAAATAGTGAAGTGAATTTTATTAATTTTTAATTAAATTTTGTTTTATGTCCTGTTCAGAGACCCATAACTCGGAATCTAAGGGTGACCGTAAATTTTTTATTTAATTTTATTTTATTTTTATTTTTTTTTTTATTTTCTACTTTTCTATGGTACGTCTTCTTTGAAATATACAAGTAGATTGTTAATCATTTAATCGTCGAGTCTCGGAATTTATTAATGCTCCTTCCTTGACTTTGTCAAGTTAAGAACATTATATTGTTTTTATAATATCATTAAATCGAATTCTTATTTAACCGATTTGTTTAAGTTTTCAAAATCAGTTCGCAATCCTCATTTAACGATATCTAAAATAAACAACTCCATATTTAAAAGATCGTTTCAAATAAGAGTTAGTAGACTTTACAATGCTCTTCCCATTGACATGAGAAATTTTGATAATTCTACTGCGAGTTTCAAACGTAAACTTTATATGGTCTTCAGCTAAGAACTCTTTTCGTACTCATCTAATGCAATATTGATTTGATATGAATTCAAGTTATATATTTTATATTCAAGTTTCATTCTTTTCATAAAAAGATATTTAAGTTCATCATTTTGTACATACTTTTAATCACATATGGCCCTATGGGCTCGATTAAATAATAAATAAATAAATAAAATATGGATCTTAAGCAGTGCAAAATATTCACATATCCTCTAAGTAAGACTCTCAGGTTTTTTAATATTTTCATTACAATCACGCCCCAAATAGAATAGCCCAACTCACAATCTTGTGCATATGGTGTTGCATCATTGCATTTGCAAAAAGGTATAGCATTGCTGTGCATTTTGTTACTGTAGAGCAAAAATATGCTATACCTTTTTGCAAATGCAATGATGAAACACCATATGCACAAGATTGTGAGTTGGGCTATTATATTTCCACACAAACATTGTATTTATGTAAATATGTAAGTATGGTTTACTATAGTTTAAGCATATCATAAGTTGTAAATAAGTAAAAAAAAGCCCATGTAATTTTTTTTATTTTTTTAATTTGAGAAAAGGTTTCTTTTCAAATTTTGTATAATCATTTGCAAAATAAAAATGCGATACCAATTTTGCTATTTTATAAAAATTTATTATAACAAAGTATGCCAAAAGATGCTCCAACAAAAAGATTTTCTTTACTCTGATTGAGAAAACTGTTTTATAATTGTAGTTTATTATTGTCATATACACATACTTATGTGTAAAAATATGCCAATTAAAAACATAAAAATTAGCTACTTACCAGAAAATATATAATATGGAAAATAAAATTAAAAAATTTTGAAAAATAAAAGTAAAAATATGAAATCTGTTTTTGCTTTCTCTGAATACAAAATTGCACTGGTCGTTTCAAAAGAGTAAAAGCTACCCAGGAACATACGCGGAAACGCAGCTCTTGTTTTTTGCTTTCTCCAAAATCTGCACACCAAAAAAATCTAAAGCAGATAATTCTTTTTTCTAATCTTATCCACCCCCCCTCAAATACAAAAAGAACGCGTTCTCTACGTTCATGAAAATATGTATCTGCAACAACCAATAATACAAGTTTGTTTTTTTATAGCTAAAACTTGCATTAGTAACTTAACGATTATTAGATACTTTTTATTACCATAGAATTCTCTATTATTAATTCCATTTAAAGAAAATCACGTTGTTCGTACTTCAAGTTATTTCATGAATGTTACTGGCATAGGCTAACTAGACGCGACATATCAAAACTAAAACAGAGTTTGTATGACTAAAACGGAGATGTCGATTGGACAAATTTAAGGAAGTGATAGCAAATCTATAAATCATAGTGCTATCTCTTACATTTTGTCCAATTGTCAAATTTCGTTGTGGACATTTATATTAATAATTCCATTTAAAAAGTTTAGATTAAATAAATAAAAAGTTAAATGTTGAATTTCTTAATAATAAATATAATTTTTAAATAATCTTGTGGTGTAATTTTGTGTGTGTGTGTGTGTTTTTATAAGCATACACACTTAATTGAAAAAAAGGTTTTTGTTTGCTGAAAAAATGTAAGTACTAAAATAAATATTATTATAACATTTTATATTTGTATTTTATATTATTGTAATTGACAGGAGTGGAAGCTGCATAATGGGATGCACGGGAGTGGATAAAGTGCATCGTTTCCCGAGAGATGCAAAAAGGTAAGTCTTTAAATTTTTCTTAAATACATAAGCAATATGTATGCATATGAAGTTTGGGCGTATCCAAAGTTTAGGGCACCCTCCCGGATCCACAAAAAAGTATTCCACCCTATACAAAATTAAAAAATAAGAGGAAGAAATAAAATAAAAAAGTGACCGGAAACCTTTAGTTTCCGAGTTATGTGCCTCCGAAGTTCCATTCCAAACTTGTGAATAAAGGGTGTATTTTCCATCGAATATGGGCAATATGGGTATCATATTGAAAATATATTTCAGAATTTAGTAAAATTGTTAATAAATTCTGAAATTATTTATAAACATAAATTTCCAAACGTCGGCTTCGCTAACAAAACCTCTGCATGAAATTTTTTAAATTTGAAGCTTTTGTTAGCAAAGGCGGCAGTGCGATATGTAAATATATTTTTATATTTGGCAATGTATTATATAGCTGTAGTCCCTTGTAGAACAGCGATCATTGCTTTGCATTTTTCATTGTCCGCTGAATATTTCTAGCTTCTCCTTACTCAAGATCATCATGCGTGGTGAAGAGCCACATCCTACAAGAGGTGATGCTGTTTATAGCAAAACATGATGGATCTAGACCAGATAAGGTCGAAAAAAAATCAACATTATTTATATATTTTTGTGATTTTAAGTGATGATTTTTTTTCTATTTTCATATACTACTATTGCCGCTGAACGTGCCGAGAATTGAAATAATCTACAATCACTGGGTTGACCCTGGTAGGAATTACATCACTTCCTGAAGGATGAGCACAGGTAAGTCTTTTTTGTTTGTTAAAATCATATTATTGTAAAAAAACTTATAATTTTTTTTTATATATTTTCAGACAGTGCCAATTTGTTCATCCAGAAATGTAAAAGCTACCACAAAAATTCAAAATTCAATTAAATAAAAAATGTGTAAATTTAATTTTTTATTTGTAAATTTTATTCAAAAATAATTTAAGTGAAATAAAAAAAAATATGCACATAATATTGTATTATTCTTTTGTATGTGTTTTCATTAGTTGCTTCACATTATGGTATGTTGTAATTGCGAGAGATATTTATGACGTGTTACATTGCAATTTATTTGAATACAAAGCAAATCAATTACAAATGAACTTTTGTTGTTTCTAAGCGATAAAAGCCTTTCTCATCAATCCGTTAGGTAAATCGTCGGTGACCGGAGGGAAGTTTAAAGTCATGTTTCTTGGGATGTGAAGATAGAGTTTTACCATTCTTAAAGGCTTGTTCACAACAGCGACAAATTTATATGAAAGTAGTGTTTTTATGTATTTCCAGGTAGTGCTAAATGAACGAAAAAAATAACATTATATTTTCATAACAAATTAATTATGTATATAAAATATGCATAACAAAAAGTTAGTAAATGTACGATGAGTAAAAAACAGTTTCAATATTTAAAAACATTAACTATAACATAATTTATTTACGTTTATTGTATAAAAACAATGGTATTGTTTTTAAAGAATTAGAAGTCTGGAAATTCACTTTTAACTAAGGTCGCACTTATGACCAGTCCATTGATTTAAAAAACGAAACTGCATATATCATTGCTTATTCTTTTGCATGCTTTTACTTTTTTTTACCATAACAGAAATAATTCAAATAAATTATCTAGTACAGCACTTACCCTTCGTAAGGCTTGAAATGTTTTAACCGCATAAGTACATCCCGGTTACTCACAACGATGAACTTCCTTGATATTTTTGTGCTGAAAATTAAAAATTTGCCAAGCAATAAATGATGGAAAAAATCAGTAAATTGTTTACTTAGATTGTTCTACTTACTATTATTATCTGGTTGAGATGATCAAATAGCGTAATCTTTGTCCTTAATAATTAACTGCAAAGAAAACAGGCCACTTGTTTTTTTTCGAATGTATGGGTATGTGTTCTATTAGATTTTTTTTTTGCAAAAAATCCAATTACATTATTTTATATCGTTCGTCTTGAAATACTACAATTGATACAAAAGATTGCTCACAGTTCGGTGCAGTTAGAGACCAAATCAAGTATTTTGTCAAATTCTCTTGCTGGAGCATTACATCGTGGAATTTAGGCACTGGTATTCCCGTCATTTGATGGTGTATGGAATAATTTGTAGGTGGTGCTGAATATGGTAAACTCATTCCAAGCGGTAAGCTTTGAGGACCAAAACCTGCTCCAAATGCTGAGCCGTACATCATATTCTGATGCAATTTCCTTTTAATATATTTTCACATTCAATGAAAGGCGTCCATTTGATTTGCTGCACTGATGCCTGTAAAGAAAATGTGTGATATTGTGAAAAATAGGTTGTTGGAAATCACTTTATATATTTAAATAAGGTACTTACCAATTGCTTAAAAGATAAACCACATTTTCTTGCTAAAATATCAAGTTAATTCACCATAATTAAATAAAGTTTACAAAAATTGTGCTTTTTGCAACAATTTTGTCAACCAAAAATTCTAATAATTTTTTGAACAGATGTTCAACACAGCAATCTATATTTGTTGCTTCTTATACATTGAATTCCCCATTCCTGTTCATAACTTTCGGTTTGGTCCAACAGCTGATACGGGGCTTTTACAACTGTCACTTTTGAGAACTCTGTTTAGACCTCTGTGGTTACTGGCACACTAACGTACGAGACTACATGCAATAAACAGGCAGCACAAACAACAACTTAATAAATGACAAGTTTCAAATTCCATGTAAAATAAAAAAACAAACAAACAACCCACCAACTTGAAGAAATAGTTACATAATTTATATCTGGCATTAGAAATATGTATGTATATTAATTAAATAATTGATAAAGTCAGACTTGTTATTATCGATGTTAATAAACTGTAATTCATAACTTTTTATTGATGGAGATGTCGGTTACATTCATAAGATAATTCATAATAACTTTTTTTAAGATACATACTCGTATACATATGTTCATATATATATATATGTACTATATATTTGTATGTATATTAAGATTTTCTGTTAATATTACATACTATATGCGTGATATTAATTTGCCAACAGCATACGTACCAAATGGAATGTGACATTTAAACATTTAAATTTACAGTAGCCAGGCGGGGTGCTGTTGGCTGACTCTGCAACTAGAAGATCAACGGTTAAAATACCCGTCAGAACAAAAATTTTTCTCATGTACGAGGAATGTTTGATAACTCCTTGACTTAAATGTAACACTGCTGCCGTCAACCACCACCTTTTAATAGACTACTGTCAAATTTTTTGAAATCTGCGTGATTTAGTGTGATTTTTAACGAAAATGGAAAAGAAGTGAATTTCGTGTGTGCTGTTCAACTCCAATCCGAACGATTTTTTACACCGTTATCTAACAGTAGACGAAACATGGATCCATCACAATACCCCAGAGACCAAGGAGATTGTGTTGAAAAATAAAACGCTCATTCGCCTCGAAGGGAAAATTGGTAGCATGAAGTTCATGCGGAATTTTTTTCCCGTTACCATTCTCACTGAATGTATAAAAGGGAAAAAAGTCATAAAAATTAATTAAAAATCAAACCAATTTTAATTTAATACATAAATAAAAATTCGTTGGTGTACAAGTCTTTAAGTGAATTCGCCAGCCACATATAAAGTAGTGCATTTGAACAATAAAAGTCCCTCAAAGAAACGTGTAAAACTTAAAGAATTTAAAAATAAAAAAAGGGAGCTCCAAAAATTTCAATAAAATGATAAGACTTGGAACTATGATGTACTAGCAGTTTAAGTTAAATGAGAACTCCAAAAATCGGCCGCCATGTCTTGGTATACTTTGACAAAACACACTGAGTTGGTACGTTGGTTTGCATTTCATTTATTATTTATCTATCTTGATATATAAATAATTATATTTATCTAAATATCTGTCCAATAGAAGAATTTAGTTACATTTTGTGCGCAATTCCCCAGTAAAAATTAAGTCCATAAATCAAAGGATAAAAATTCGAGGAAAAACATCGACCACGATATAGGGAATTTTATTTAGCATTCACGGGAAATGATTCATGATTGCTATTTCGGGAAAAGAGAATAATTTTCGAGGGAAAAAGTATTCACAAGTTTTCGGAGAATTATCTTAATATTTTTTATTATGATATCGGCCAAATGCTCTAAAGCCTCTATCCAATAGTCGAAACTTTTCACAACTCTGACATACATATATTGTTGTATAGTTCAATGTTGTTAGTGTGCCGAATTATCTAATTGTTTAGCTCTTGAATTGTTCTAGGCTTATTGATGTACACTTTTTCTTTTAAATATCCCCAAAGAAAGAAAAAAGTCGAAATAAAGAACAATTGCAGAACAGTCAATAAAGTACAGAAAATTGAATAAATTTCTTTTCCAATAAATAATTTGTAATTGACAATACTCTCAAATACATCCAGCAAAAATAGAACTTTCAAAAAAGTGAAGAAGATCATAATATTGTGATCCGGAAGGAGTGCAGGGAGTGGATACATTCCAATGAATTTTATATTGGCTTGTTCTTGGATGTTCTTGGATGTTGTTCTCTTTTTTGGTGGCCATTCAGTAAACCGGAAGCAATGTTCAAAATGTCAAAAAAAAAATTTGATTCTCGTGAAACTACTTTTATTAATTTTTAATTAAATGTAGCTTTATGTCTTGTTCAGATACCCATAACTCGCAATTTAAAGGTGATGGGAAATTTTTTTTCTTATTTTCTAGTTTTCTAGGGTTCTGTTTCAAACTAAATTTAAGCTAAAGCGTTAACTCTCCTTTCAAATATATAGATTGTTAATCCCATCTCCATATTCGTATAAGATTATTTTAAACGCTATGAATATGCCATTCTCGAAGAATGGCATCCATTTTCTTTGCTGGTCAGTACTGTACTGTACAATACACCATGAACGTGGTGGTATTGAGTACTTAAATAGAAAGAATTGTATATTATCGAATCTTAGTTGAATTTAGTCGCAAAAGTCATACATACGAATCTTGATTATCCGAAAATTCAAAAAATATATATAGACCGGTACTCAGAGATTGACTCCTACACGTGCAATGCTTTGTGCTGGAACTAGGAAATAAGGTTTTGAGAGGGAGGATAGCGGCAATTGTGTTTATGGAAAAAAAGACATCTATAGTGAGCTTATTGCACATGCGTATTGTTCGGTTAAAAAAAAGTTTCTTATGTAGTGCATAGTACGATTCGCTTCCAAATCGGGTACAAATGGATACGATCTTAAAGATGAACGCGTTGTGCATTGGAAACAAGTTTCCTGATTTCATTACAGCACATCCCACTAAGTAAGGATAGAACAACGAAAAGCATTGCACGTTGAGACGATGCTCAAGGCTATCCACCGTCTCCAATGAGTTTCGTCGCCCTCTCCTGGAACCGTGAAAAATACCGGCTTGAGGTGACACCAATCCCCTGGCACATCAGGGCGCCCTCCTTCGTTGGTATTGTGTAGCATCATCGGCTACAGTAAAATAATTAATAAAAATATCTACGAAACAGAGCTTAAAATAATTTAATGCGTCTCCTTGACATCAGAGGCGCTGCAACACTGCTACAAAAACCTATTTTGTTATGTTTGTGTCTCTACCATGCTCAAACAGTTTTTGGTAGTTTTTATATAAACGTATGAAATTTCATAGGTTTGTCAAGAATTTGTTGTTAAAAATTAATTAAAAATCGGAAATTATTATCACTTGCATGGAAACAACAATAAGAATATGTAGATACGTATTGGGCAAGAACTTTTTACAACCCAAATACTTATATACTGATGAGAAAATTGCCTTCGATGTTTAATGCCATAAAATGATGTCCTAAAATAATGTTAATTTCATAGATATTAAAGAATTTTCCTTTGTACTTTAAATTCTTTACTTAAGAAAAATAATACACAAGGACTTAGGAGTAAATACTTCATTGCCTTCATGTTCATGGCATATCGTGCTAGTTAGAATGAAATAATTTTCTGTGAAACAAAAATTACAATATAGTGTATTCTATTATATTAAAGCCCTTAAATTTATATTATTCATATACATACATACTTATAAATTTTGCTGCGAGAATAATTTCCAACGTTGTTAGTTCACAATTCTACCCTTTAAAATAACGTCTTCAAGCTAAACGGAAATTTCACATGTAAGATACACGAATATTAAGGATATGTATGTATGTATGTGTTCATTAAAACGAACATACATGCATGCTTACATATTTTTACTTTAGAATTATAAAAGATTAAGTATTTTGTTATGTTCTATTATTTAATATTTTATTCAACTTTGGAAATTTTTTTGTAGGCGAGTTACAATTGAAATAACGTCAAATTGACCCTTAAAAATAAATGTTTTATGAAAAAAGAGAATAAAAACAGGAAAAAGTAATTTAAATGGCTAAAACATAAAATTCTGTTTGTTCATTCACTTCATTTTAAGTGAAAAGTATGATTCTTAAGATTTCTACTCTACCTCTCACCCAAATTTTCTGCCTCTGTGGAATCAATGAAAAGCGCAAGAAAAATAAAACGAATACAAAAAGAATTTTACTGGAATTTGTTTACTGAATATTGTATTGAATACTATATGGGAGTTTCTTTAAAAGAAATAATATATAAAACTATGAATATATTAGCAAAGGTCATAGTTCGACCGCATGAAGCTTTAATTACTCGCATTGGGTCAATTGTTGAAAAAGATGTACTCAGACCGCTGGGAATTTCTCGGTAGCTTTTAAATCGCAACAAAGTTCACATCCCAATAACGATAAAGCCACGGATTAATAAAAAAATTAAAAAAAATTAATGAGTAATTATTTGAAAACAGTTTTTTTACGTATATTTTTTTGTATTTTTACTTAAATTTCAAGGCAAAATATTCCACTACTGTTATTATTACATTTACTCACAGTGACCTAATTATTGCTGGGACCACAATTAGGACGAACACGAATTTTCGTTGCGAACTTTCGTCATCAGAAATAATAAATATTTGTGCTTATAAAGGGTGGTTAAATTTCAAGGGCCGATGTTGATTTTGAATAAAACACAAACTATTTAGGAAATTATTGTAATTTTATTTTATTATGATATATTGGTATTACTCAATTATGTATGGAACAAAATATCGGCCAAATGGGCGCCGCGACCACGGCAACAGTGGATGATCAATTTTCGAAGAAAATCATCTTCAGTGATGAGGCACATTTTCACCTCAGTGGATTCGTCAATAAACAGAATTGCCGCATTTGGGCGAATGAGAATCCAAGAGTGATTGTCGAAAAACCAATGCACCCACAAAGAGTGACTGTTTGGTGCGGTTTATGGGCTGGCGGCATCATGGGGCCGTATTTTTTCCAAAATGAGGCCGGTCAGGCAGTTACTGTGAATGGTGTTCGCTATCGTGAGATGATAACGAACTTTTTATGGCCCGAATTGGAAGATATGGATGTGGACGATATGTGGTTTCAGCAGGACGGTGCCACTTGCCACACAGCTAACGAAACAATGGCTCTTTTGCGCAACAAATTCAATGGCCGTGTTATCTCACGTAATGGCGATGTCAATTGGCCGCCAAGATCATGTGATTTGACACCGTTGGACTTTTTTCTTTGGGGTTATTTGAAAGAAAAGGTGTACGTCGATAAGCCAGCAACAATTCAAGAGCTAAAGGATGAGATAATTCGGCACATTAACGGCATAGAACCTCCATTATGCCTCAGGGTCATCGAAAATTTGGACCATCGGATGGAGGTGAGCCGCCGTGGTCGCGGTGCCCATTTGGCCGATATTTTGTTCCATACATAATTGAGTAATACCAATATATCATAATAAAATAAAATTACAATAATTTCCTAAATAGTTTGTGTTTTATTCAAAATCAACATCGGCCCTTGAAATTTAACCACCCTTTACAAATTAACGGCCTGTTCATAGAAGCCGAAGTGAAAATAATCGTTCGGCATTTATATTGAAAACAACTATAAAAAAAATTTAAATTAAAATATAAATGACGAACGATTATTTTCACTTCGGCTTCTATGAACAGGCAATAAGATAACACCGCCGTCGAACGAAATTCGTCTTGCGTGAGGAACTCTGTGATAGATTTATTTCTTTTTCATACACCGACGAATGGCGAACAATTTAGTACAGAGTTACCGTTTTTCTTTTTTAGTTTTTAAATAAACTTAATTTGTATTTTAATAATTGTTTACTTTTTAAAATAAATTTTTAAAATTAAATATGGACAATTATTTACCATAAAATTGCTTTTATCTATTTTTTGTTAATGTTTAATTTTTTCAAGTGATTTTTTTTATGCGGTAACACTATCAGCTGTTATATGAATAGTGAATTTAAATAACAAATTAAATAATATGGATAGAAGTGAATTAATATTTGAAGAATTGAAAAAAATTAATGTCTATACAATCAGGCATCGAGAGATTATAAAAATATTGAAACAAAGACGGAAATATGCGATTATGACAGCTGTAATTTGTTCGTGGTAATTCTGCGAAACAGTGCGAATATAGCTAACGAATTTATAGCAACGAATTCTTTGTGCACGTCGTAATTCGTCGTTCGTCTCAATTGTGTTCGCAGCAAAAGAAAAGATTATTTAGCTATTAGCCATTTGCTTAGGCACTTTTTTTTAATCTCAATCTGACGTATTGAATCCATGGAATGTCCCTGAGGAATGTCCCCACCGTACTTAAATCGGAGGATTAGGCTTGATTTAACGTTAGTATGAGCGGCCGGTGGAGGGCTATAGCCATTCTATAGGTTAGTCAGGCTGCAATTGGCGCACTTAGTTCATGTCAGTTTATCTCTTTATTTAGTTGGGGGTCTGCATGGGATATTGTGACTCGATACATTTTTTTTAATTCATCTATAGTTTCACATAAATTTAAGCAAAAGAAATGTATTTCTGCAGTAGAAAAGAGTATTTTTGCGCATTAAATTCTGTAACGAGCACCACAATTTGAGTTCTCCTAGAAATTCCATTAAAAGTGCTGCAATTTATATTTAGTTTTCTTATCACTATTCTTCGCCTATATCTATGTGATGTGATCAATTTTTAATGAAATTTTATTGCCAATTTCTAACGGAAAGAGAGCAGCGGTAAGAATTGTAGCTACTGTGACACATACAACTGCCAAATGGTTAAAAATCCAAATTTTATACTCACTTACGGTCGCAACTATTACAAATATTAAAAAATGTATATCAATGGCATTTATATTTTATGCCAGCATTAGATATATAAAAAATTCAAGTAGGTGTCTTTCTGACATTAGAACTACATAAAGAGCATTCCAGGAATGAAATTAGACTCTTCAAAACATAAAAGCAAAAAAAAGTTCAACTAAAAATAATCAGTCATAAATTAAATTATGTAAATGTTCTTTCATTTATTCAACCTTAGTCAAAATTAATTACGATTATTTATCTATGTGTGTCACATGTTTATACAAGAACTCCCAAAAAATCTTTGAGAATTACTAAATAAGCAAACAAAACAAACCAAATAGCTTCTTTAAAAATTACGTAGTTCTCAAATATTTTTTGGGAGTTCTTGTATAAACATGTGAAATTGCTTAACTTTTTTCAAGAATTTTTGAAGATTTTGGTATAAGCACCAAATGATAAATTCATAAATTCATTTATAAACATAAAATTTGTATTGAAAATTAAATTTTTTTTTGTAATTTCCGTACTAGTTTTTTTTTTACACCAGTACTACTTATCTTATAGAAACTGCACCTCAGATAATTTGTTAAAATAAATACATAAGATAAATGTAATTATTTATATGCTACTATAATAAATGTAAAGGCTTTTGATAAAAAACTATAACATTTTTTTGGCGGGAATAAGTTATTTCACAATTTTCTTATATTCTTCATTCCTTCAGGTTTTAGATTTTGTGGGCGTTATTTCTCTTCTACTATCAAAGTTACTTTTGTCATTTGTAGCTCGGGTCTCAAAACTCTGTGATCAATTATTTCGCAACAAATACATATTCAGGCACTGATTCACAATCCTACACAATCGCACGATTCATTCACAGGGAAATGATAGTAAAGTCTGACCGATTTTTTAATCGTTTCAAAATGGCGGTGTAAGTGCCACACAAATAATAAATATTTGTACATTGCAGTAGCCATAAATAAAAACTACTTTTCATTCGCTGTGCCCATTTGTTTAATGCCTACAAAATTCTCACTTAAAAATTTTTATTTTATGCAAATTTTCATAAACTTTTACAAATCGTACGACTTGCTTAAATACCATTCGGAAGTACTCTTAATAAATAAAAATGCGACGTATGTAAAATGCGACACACAGGATTCGCCCATATGCAGATACAAAATAATTATAAACAACTCTTTGAGTAATTATATATTTATGATCGAACATAATACTTGAACCCATTACCAGAACAGCTACAATATAATTTATTAATCTTCAATTAATGAAGATGTGACAGAAGATGTCAATTAAGAACACAATATCAACAGGAGGAGCATATAATAATTAAACGAAGTATACCAAAGTATTAGAGTTACAAAGAAACAATTTACGCTTGATTACTAAGTTTAGAAGCAGTGTTTCTTTGAGTATTAAACGCGGTTGCGATTATTGTTTATTTATTATTATTTTATTTTTGGTAAGATATTTATGGAAAGGCCCTTAATTTTTAATAAATAAATAATAATAAAACAGAAGACAGAAGACAGACAAATATTCGTTTTTATTTATCATCAGTTCAAAAGTTATTTTAATACATTTATTGCTTATTTTCAACTTCAAATCCAACTACTTGTTCCAAAGAACTACAACAAAAAAAAAAAAACAAAAGAACATTTACAAGAAGGGTTGTTAGCGATTGGATGGGGTTGGATGTCGTTCCACCGAAGTTTATGTTGGTAAATTTTGTCGTTGTTTAGGGGCTTTTTTTGCACATTTCAATGACTGCTTTTTTTTTTGCCATAGTCATTTATTGAGTCCATAAGTTCAAGAAAATTTGTTAAACATGTGTAAAGGAGCAGCATACATGTAAACACACATCGTCTCGAGTACAACACAGTGGTGCGGAATACACACCAAAAATGTAACAAATGTTATGTGTGAAAGACAACTGTAACACTTTGGCTCACGAAATTTTTTTTAAATTTAAATTTAAACAACAAGTAAAACCAGTTCGTAAATACGCTATTAAATCAGGCGAACCATATACATATCTACATACATCAGTATATTGAAGTTATAGATGATGGTGCGCAGAAAAAAAATCGGAAATGAGCTTCAATTAAAAAGTAAATTAATAAATTGCTTTTCCAATTAAAATTGTTCGACCAATTTTCACCGTGTAAACAAATTGATCAAAACAATTAATGTATTTGTATCCATGACGTGTTTCAACGTTCAATTAAAATATTAATCAATATTCACAGCAAAAAATTCAGAAGCACTAAAAGTTTACAAAAATGCCGCCGAAATACACTAAAGTCAGTGAATATACTGTTTATAGCAGTATAAATGCTCAAAATAATTGCATTCTTGTGCGTTTGTTGTTTTGGATACATAAAGGAATGCTTCTAAACGGTGCATCGCGAACAAAAATTATACATTAAAAAAGCGCAATTGCAAGTAATTCCATGCATCCAAGCAAGGACTGATTTTTGCAGGATTTTTATGCATTCATACAGAACAGACAGACATACATACATACTACATACATGAAACCATAGCATTTGTTCAACTAAGGAATTTAATTGGCGAAATTAAAAGATTGTTTGAAAAAAGTACTGAAAATGATTTCATTTAATGAATTCATTACCGCGAGAATTTTATCTGTGTGCTATTAGCTGAAATAGTAAATAGTTTTCGTTCGATTTCCATATGTAAAAGTGGAATATCGTGTCTAATATTAAATTTTTCTTATGAGCTCAGTTAAAAATAGAATCTATTCTACTTTCGTCTAAAATACAATATGAGTTTTAAATGTCGTGTTATTAAAGTTTGCTATTGAAATCAGACGAAAACTCAGGCAGTGTAAAACCACCTTTAGCGTATTGATTCCATAGTCTCGAAAGTTGTTAGTTCAAACCATTTGTTTATTATTTAAAACATTTTTGATACGAGTTAATGTCGATGCGAATATTCATCACAGCTCCCTACTTCGTCGGTATTTGAACAAAGAAAACATTGTCGAACAAAATGTGTAATGCAAGGAAAACAACTTGGGCCAACGATGAATTTCGCTTAACACGACGAAAAAATTGCGCAAATTCGTTGACTTGAACAGATTTAGGACCGACGCAAAAGCTGCATTGTCTGCATGTAGCAGCTGTTAGTCTGACCATATTTCAAAACCAAAACATTATTAATAAGAAAAGCGTAAACATTAACAAAAAGATACTTCAATGAAAATTATATAATTAAAAACATATTTATTTAAACTAAAGTTAAAGTTGAAATTATTACAACACACACACACACACACACATTGAAAAGGCAAATGGGCACTCTGCGCTAATTTGTTCGTCGTTCGCCGGGGTAAGAAATAAATCGTTGTTTGGTTGGTTTTGCCACTAAACATTGCCTGGTAAAAGAAGCTGGTGTTTTTCCCTTACTTACTTTTCATCATGTCAGCGTTTCCGCTAAATATTCTTCGATGATTCTTCGAATTAAAAGATAGGTAGCTTGGAAATTATAAATTGAGCAATGTTCAGCAGTGGCATTCAGATGCAAAGTTGGTAATACAAAATTCAACCATCGATAAGTCATTGATATTCCAATGAAATTTTAAATATCGAGTGTCGTTAATTTCAGATTGCATAATCGTATTCATATCCGGCGTATATTGGCGCAGTTATTTGTATTCTATTCGCGAATATTCAAAATTGCCATTCGGAACATCCGCAGCATGCATATACTGCCATGTACACAAAAGTGTTTTATTTTTGACGACGAATATTAGCGGCCAAAAATTCGCCGTTCGTCTCAGATGTGTTCCTAGCGTAACAGCAGAGTTGTGGACGAATTAAGCAGTATCACTTCACAACACTTTCCAACCTTTTCAAACAAGAAAATAACGCACAATGTAACCATCTTAGTTACGTGACTTAGAGAGTTAACTTCCCTTCAGAAAAAGATATCAATCTCAAACTTTTAACCAGTTTTTTTTCCATTTATTTAGTTTGCACGGGTCAGAGAGTGCTACTCCAGCGAATGAGCTTCCAGCCATTGATTAGTCGCAAAGTTGTTGAGATTCCAAAGAGAAATCCGTTTCCAATATTTATTGAACAACCTTATCAAAGCACAGGCTATTCCATTATTGAATGACACTAATACATCATAACTTAAAAAGGCAATTATAAATAAAATAATTAATTTGTAACAAACAAAGCGCTACTGTTCTACAAATAGCTTATGCAGTCACGTATCTTTAAAAAAAATATTATTTTATTTAAATTAAACATTTTAAAATTGTTTTCACAAAACTTATTTTTTGAGTTATAACGTTGTTTAAGTAAATCGGCGAAATGTACATAAATTTATTAGCTTTGACTCTTCAGCCCAATTTTTAACTACGTATTCAAAAATATATATCTTTGAAGGCCATTTAAATACGAAATTAACTTTTTGAGTGTAGGAGTAACTTTAATTGATATTTAAATAAGGATTGAGTTTCCGCTCTACTTTCAGGTCAATTTAGCGTCTTCATCTCTATTTCTTATTTCTATTTAGAGTTTTTTATTAATCAAAGTGAGTAAACATTACTGTTTCTGGCGCAACGTTAACACCCTGATTTACGTTACTCATTTCAGCGTAAAAGATAAGCGCTACGTTGCACTTTACGTCGTAATTTAGGTTGCCCTGTTAAAGTTTTGACAAGTGCTGCCACGATCAAACAACATTATGAAATTTTATAAATTTTTTAACTGGATTTTTCATTTGCAATTTGTTTTTTCTACTTGAAATGGTAAAATAAAAAAATAATAATGAAGAAAATATAATTTTGTTACAATTTGTTAGCTACAGTTTTGGTATTTAGATCTTTTCACAATTAATTTTTGATTTATTACTAACATGTATTCGTATTTTTTAGAGTTTTTTTATTTGTGTTTAAATGTGTTACATACATATATTTATTTCTTTTTATTCAGTCGACGCGATTCAAAAAGAATTACGCTTATTAATTTATATTCGTTGTTCGGTTTAGCATATTGCTGCATTTCTAGAAAAAATTACATTATATTATTAATTGTTTTAAAAACAAGACATTTCTAAACTCCGTTTTTACTAAACTAAGCTCTGAAAACATTTGTTCGGCTGCAGTTCAAGTATGTGACAATGACATTAAATTTTATACAAAATAAGAACCGTCTTCAAAACACTATTTGTTCAATCCGTTTTTGCATTTCAATGTCACTTTCTAGTTTCATGTTGGAAAATCAAAATACTTTTGCCAATATATTGTGCCGCCCTCGAATATTAAATACAAATTTTGACAATTTAGTCTTGGCTAATTTTTGGTTTTGATGTTCTCGCAAAATAGTGCAATCAAAATGCCACAAAATGGCCAAATGGAAAAAATTTTTTAAAATTTCGTTCGTTTCTCGTGATAGGTTGAAATCTGATTATTATTTTAATTGAATCTTCGCTGTTTTTAATTGAATCTTCATTTAACCTTTTATCTGTACACATTGTCGATCGGGGCCCAATACTATTAGAAATGAAACTCAAACACTTTGGAAAAGTTTTTGTAAAAAAATTACCAAAACCAAAAAAAAAAAACATCTAAACAAAAACGGCAGCCCTGCTTATGACTGGGAATTTAAACTGTTCTTAAATACGTACAATTTAAATTTACAAGCAAATTAACGAAATACGCATTTAAATGCCCTCGGTGGTGTAAATATGTGTGGATATACATATGTACATATGTAAATGTAAACTAATTTGTATCGCCTACATATGTACATGTATTTTTCCCTAAACTTTATTTTGTCATCAAACCCATTGTGTATTGTCTCATATATTTAATATTTTACCTTCACCTCAGACCCATTGTGTATTGTCTGCCTTAATCGTTTGTCTTTTTCAATATGCGGTAATGTGTGTATGTTTGACATTGAAGCCTTCTTCTAAGGAAACCTTTGTATTTTGGGAAAATTAATGGCATTTCCAAGCTTAACAATATTGACGACATGTTTAAAATACTTATGCATATTTTACAAAACACTGTTAATACATCTTGAAATCCATAAAAAAAAAGATGTCAAGAAACTTAAAATTAAGAAGAAAATAAATATTTGTCAGATAAAAAGAGTTATGTACTTGTTGGACAAGTTATTGAATAATAACCCTTTTAGTAAAATCACTTCTCAAGAGTTTGAGACAATTTTGTGTCCGATTATTTTAAACTAACATCAAGGGTTTTTGACGTCAATAAGAAACTTTTGTAATCTAATATTGCTAGTACATTGCAAATCCTTTTAGATGCTCCAAGGCTGCTGGTAGAATAAAAGTACGAATGCGTAATTTGCTTGAATTTAAAAAATCAAAGCAAACAAGAGAATTCAATTTGTGTATGTCTGACACTGACTCAACATTATTATGTAGTATATTGAACACATGCAAACTAATTATTAGTTCAATCATTATTGAAGCTACAATAAATAATTATATACGAATATAAAACAGAATTATTGGCGATATATCGGTATAATAAAAATAATTGCCGATAACATGACAACTTTCATTTTATAAAGATAAGTCACACTCGGGCAATCAAAATGCGTGCGAACGATAATGACATTCTTGGATTACATAGAAAATATTAATTTTCTAATTCCTACACACAATATGCTGACTGACTCAGTTACTTCTTTATTTAATTTAAGTCGCACAAAGTAATTTGTAAACCAAAAAAAAATTACGTGAAAATGTCTTGATATTTTGAATTAGCCTAATTTGTTCTCAAATTATTAATGGAATCCAAATAAAAATAAAACATGAAAAAATTCAAACCAGAACAACATTCAACAACGTTTGCTCTATTCGCAAGCTCAGTCGTATGGTTTATGGATATGTCTTTATGGGCATTTGAACAGGGAAACTTCTAGTTTCGGTACTTTCTCGTATGTATTTTTATATGTATTTGTTTTTATTGCACATTCCTTTCATTTCATTGCATGCAATTAAACAAGGTATGAAAATTTGATAAAAATTAGGTTTTACATTTTTTCACGATAAAGCCCTTATGACACTTAATTTTTTCTGTATGCTCAAATTTTGGAGAAGAGCGTAAGTATATTGTAATAGGAAAGTTAATCAGGTGCAAAGAGTACAACCATATTAAAACAAATACAAAAACGTCAACTAGTGGACGATTAGTGTTATGGTTAACTGTCAAAAAAATTTAAAAATTTTGAACTTAAAATTGACGTTTCGAACTTAAAATATTTTATATGGTGACAACTGAGCGATTTATGCACAATGTCTGCGAATTTGAGCTTAATCTTTGACCTTATATTTTCTTTAGTGTTTTTTTAATTAAAATAAGGAGGCATTACTTAAAAAACTGTAAATATTATTTTAAATTTGTTTCTTTCTGACTTTTTTGTCCCTTTCTATCAATTTTTTATTAATTAATGAAAATTAAAGGGCTTAAGCAATTCTCAATCAAATAGTTTGAAAAATTAAGTGATATAATCTATTCTATATATATATTTATATTAAATTTTTAGTTATAATTAAGAGGATTTTAATTTCTGGTATTAAGTATCCAATATTTAAAATTTGAATTTAAAATAAAAATTTAAAATTCAAAAAAATTAAAAATTCCCAGAACTTGCCTCAATACAAGTATTTGAAAAACATATCAGGGTACGGATTGCCGTGCCGCTCTTGAAATGCACATCACATTTTGCGTGAAGCTTTTGAAATGTGCGGCACATAATGGCACACATGTAGTACATATTGGACTGTGGTCAAATGAGTTTATCGAACGAATTTTCATTTGGTATTTTGATGCGTGTGCGATATAGATTTCGTTATTTTTTTTCATTATATAGACAGAATGTATCTGAAAAATTTTACGATAATTGGCTAAAAACGAGAAATATACTTTTTTTACATCTGATAACATTGCTGTCTACTGCATCCGCAAAATGATAAAAATAATTGACAAAAATGTAAATATCACTTTTTTTTATATTTGCTCTACTTTTCATTTTGCAGGATGAACTCAAGTGCTACAATGTATGTGAGAAATTTCAACAGAATTAGCTAAAAACAACTAAAAACAAAAAATATTTTTCCATGTCTGGCAACACTACTGTCCACTTTTATTGTACTGTCTTTTAAAAGGGACCAATTGTATTTGGAAAAGTATAAAAAATTAAAAAAAGTGGTGGAAACCGAATAAATGAATTTTAGGAACGTGACACCGCCCATTTTCCAAAAATGAAAAAGCGGAACCCAAGTTGAGACAAACACACACGAATGAAAAAAAATTCCAAATAAATATCCGAGTTCTGAGATAACAATATCACAGAAAAGAAAAAAAAGTACCATAAGTACCAATTTCAGAACATTTTTACCCCTAAAGAGTACCCTATTTGTTAACACTCAAGCAATGATTGCCTACTTAAAGCTGGTAACTTCTATAGTAAAAGGATAGCGATAGAGTTGACAGGTGGTGAAGACATATATAGAGAGGGAAGCTTCATTATCTATTAGGGTGATCAATTATTCGACATTTTTAGGAAACTGTTTTTCGAAAAGTTCCAAAATTTTAAAACCGGTAACCAGTTTTTTTCCATAAAAAAATTAAAAGAGGGTGCTGTTAGCTGAGTAGTTAGCATGTTGACTCTCTAACTATTCGCCTTAGCTATTTGAGCATCGGCAAATTGAAGTAATAAATAAAATGGTTCTTTTTTAGTTAAAAAAAAATATTCGTGTATTTTCCGTAAACCGAATCCGCAAAAATTTTTCGTTTTTAAAACGAATACACATACTTAGGTGTTCTGTAAACCGAATTCCCATAATTTTACTCGGTTTAAAATCGAGTAGTTAAGTCCGGTCGAAATTAAATCGAATGTACTATCTTCTTAATAAATAACTGATGAAACATAAAAAAACAATTACCAGTTTTTACTTGAAGTCTTTCTTTTATTAAATTAAGTAAAATTATATACTCTGTAATGGATAGGTCGTTGGTAACCAGCAGCGCTCTTGTCGACTAAATGAGTTAAATCAGCAAAATAAGAGCTATTTTATTTTGCCGATGTGTTTTCTTGCTCCCGTACTCCTTCGCTATATATTCGCATAGACACTAATGCCAAACCGAAAATTTTTGATGACTACTTCCGTCAAATACGCATATTTTGCGATCTTCATTACGATAATAGTAACAAAATGATTATTTGTAAAATATACATATGTACATATGTAGTTGGTTTCTTATTATTAGCAGTTCCAAGTGATCAACAAAGTTTTTTTTTCTATGAAAAAATGGATGAAATGATGCATTGAAATGAGCAATTAAATAAAAAATGCCATGTATGAAATTGAAAAAAGCTTTCACTATTCATTATTGAAATGATTACTGTCATTTTGAATTTTTAGCCACCATTTTTCTGCTGTGTCATAACTTCCATTTTATAAAGTCTATAGGTGATTATATCGGTGAATTAATAAAAGTAAAAAATAAAAATCATTATAAAAAGTGGAACAATGAACGCTAATGAAATACTTTTAACATCCACAAATAAAGAGCAACAGAAGTCACAATATAATAAATGTGCAATAAAAAATATTTCAAATAAAATGTCAAACGACCATGTGAAATAGTTAAATTGTGACTTAATTTTTAGGTTTTGTAAACGTTGGATGAAGTAGTTGGCGGTACATTGAATCTAGATCCGCAAGGGTTGGTTCAAACCTACACCACTTATCAAACATTTTTCCACTGTACATTTCATTACTTTAACATCGAAAGACTAATGTCTTTCTTCTTATACAGTCGAAAGAAAGAAGAGTGTGGAGAAATTTAGGTCTTCTGACCTCTATTACTTTTCAGTTGAGTTTTTTATTAAATTCTCTGAGCAATTGCCAGTCGGAGCACACCAATTTTTTTTATCAAATTTTTCTTGAAGCATTAAGCGGATGACAGACACATCAATATTCAGCTTCAATATTTGCGTGCGTTTGTTTACAAAAAATAGTAACACATATACGTCACACAATGCTTTTGATATTCATCAAAATATTGAAGCAGTTTGACGTAGTGGGGCATTGTTATTGTCAATATTCATTTTATTTCCTGGTAACTTTAAGTGAAGATCGTAGTTGTGACGCAATAAAAATGGAGGCAAAAATTTATATAATCTTATTAATTGAAGTATTTCGCTCATTGCCGCCTTTATGGGAAGTGCAGAACTAACAATATACTGGCAAAATTATAAAAAATTTCATCAGTGTTTTTTTCTAATAAACAAAGAAATAAACACACATAAGATATGTATTTTGTCGACGGATACTTCTATATGTTTATAATTAAAGAAACGCAAAAAAATGTATATTGACGAGTTATGGGAAAAACGTGAAACGCAACTGAAACTTCTAGTTATTTTTGAGTTTATGGCATGGACTCACTTGACCGCACATGACGCCAACATTTGTTTGAGTAAATGAGCGAATTTAGAATTCGTTTTTTTCAGTTACAAACAAATAAATATTAAGTTTTATGTTTGTCAAATTTACGCAAAATTATAACAATTTCCTCAAGTGTTTTCTCATGAGATGACCCCTACACATGCGGTGCACTATGCTGGAACTAGAGGGAAGGGATAGTAGGAGACATGACAGGAGGTGAAGCTTAATTATTTTTTTTTTTTTTTTTTTTTTTTTTATCTTGGACCAGTGCTCAGGGGCTATCCTCTACATATGCAATGCATTGCACTGGAACTAGAGAGAAGGATAGGGAAGAAATAGACAGGTGGTGAAAGTGGTAGGAAGATAGAGCTTAATTCTTGCACAACTCTGCAGTTGCGTGTAAATTATAAAGCAAAGTTGCGGCGTCTTTGATGTTTTTTGACGCATTATTTTTAAGCTAATGGAGCCATTTTATTTATTATTTTACTTCGCCGACGTTTTTATTGCTCAAATACCAACGAAGGAGGGTGCTGTAGCACAGAAAACTCAGAAAAAACTATTTTCTGATTTGACCCGGCTGGGAATCGAACCTGGGTCTTTCTGGTTGCAGAGCCAACACGCTGACTACTCGCCATCAGCAGCTCTGCTTTTTGCACGTTCTTTGTTTATAGGAGTGTTGAAGCTTCGGTTGAGAAGCCGGTATTGTTCAGTGACCAGAGACTATGCCTTCGCCACGGAAACCTTCCGACAACAACTAACACAAAGCCACACCGAAGCACAACGGAAAAACTGCGAGATGTTTGTATGAGTCTGAAACTGGCGTTGACACTGGCAATTTTTGGTTTGTGGGCAACGCGCAAACTACTTCGACCATCGCCTCGCTGTTTTCATCGTAAACAAATTTATTAATAATATTTAGATATTTTTTATGGCCAAATTATAGGTATTTAAATAAATTATACGATTTTATTGTTAAATAAATTAAGAACATAAAAATATATTTACGGCGAATAGACATGCCAATGGAAAAATTTCGATATTTAAGAAAAGAAAGCGTCTATTTCGGCAATTTTCATTTATATATTTAGCAACTTGGCGTTGACATATTTTTCAGTTTCATTAGTTTTCATTTCTTCTAAGGAAATGGTGTGCGTTAGTTTGTTACACCTCTTGTCAATTGTACAATAATAAAATACATCAATTCAGGGTCATTGCAAATTGTGTGACCGAAATTGTGATGATCTTTGAAAAAATTCAAAGATTCGTTTAAAATAAGTTGAGGACAGAGATTAACTAAAATTGTAATGAAATCTTTGAAACTTTCAAAAGTCTATAAAACCGTTTAGAAAAAAAGACTTTCATTTCAAAAATATAAAAAAGACATCAGTATTTTTTAAACAAACTATCAAATAGACACACTATCCCATTGACTTAGGCCGCTTCTAGACGAGGAAAGTTTACTTTGCAAAGGATTTGTGAAACTGTATAAAACTGCACAAGTGAAGCAGTTGCAAATAAATGTTTAAAGGCCTTAAAAAGTAAACGTTGCTCGTCTAGAATATGTTTTATTCAGATGCTAATTGAACATGCGCTGCACAATGTATTGACATTATATGTATATGTCATATGGAATGCCAGTTTTTAACATCGTAAATTTGTTCATATCTCTATGCAAAATCATTTCTATTTATTTGAGGGGGTTAGAGCACAAAGAAGTAGTTACTTTTAGGAGAAATAAAATAAATATATAACCAGTTTCAAAAAATACATATTATTTTATTTCAATTTAAGTTATTCTTTACTGTAAATATTTTAAGAACTATTGGAATATTTAATTTTAAATAATATTCATTCGGAATAAGTTAATGCCATCATTTTGTTGAATTAAGGTTCTGGATTTGAGCCCAGTATTCGATGAAGCCATAAAAACAATTTGCAGTTTTCCGATGTGCATTAGTGTTGTAAAAATACTCGTAATGAAGCTTTTCTCTACCTATCCCTTCACCATCTATCACTACCCTCTCCTATGTTAAAAAAACAAATTTATGGCAGAGAATACGAGTTCATTACTCAAGAATTGCAAAAAATTCTTCAAACACTTTAAATAATAAATGAGTACTCAATAAATTATAAAAAAAATCTCTGTGCGAAAATATTTATGAGGAAATTTAAGTAAAAAATTAAAGTTGCTGAAAAATTGTAATAATTACGTTTCCAAATTTGTAAAAAATATTCTTTAGGTATCATGTATTTCCACTTGTTGAGTGTCTTTCATTGTTTATTGTAGGGTATGTAGGAGTCAGCATAGCCAAACATACTTTTATTGCTATTTACATACAAACATTTTATAGGTTTTCTTCGTGTTTTTTTTTTTACTTTTTTTTATAAATGATTAATGGTTGAAAGGTGTAAACGTGTGACTTCGTCGCCGTTAAATTAAGATATTGGTTTATATTTATAGGTTTAATAAAATTTTAATTGCAATATACCCCCATATGTAGCAAACAGGAAGCAGTAGGCAGACAAACGTTAGATTTCTTAGCATTTAAAATTATATTTTTAAGACTCAATGGAGAATTATCTCAGTGAATTTGTGAGTATTTGCAAGGTAAAATTTTGCAGGGATTCATGACTAAACCAGTAAAATAAGTGAGGACTAGTGTTTCCCATGCGGGAAAGAAATCCCGGGAAATCCCGTTGCCAAATGTAAAGATTTATCTGTTTTAGCAACTTTTCGAAGCACTGAAGAATTTTCAAGATTTTTGTAATAACGAAATTTTTCTTTAAAATCTATTTCTGGATTCAAATATTTAATAAAATCTTATTTAATGCACTAATGAAATGATTGCATTCTTATTTACATACATATTTTGATAGAAATTATAATTTTCATAACACAGAATAACTGTATCCTCTAGATCTTCACGGTTACTGTTACATTGCATTCCAGTTTATACTTTGTAAAGCGAATGCTACACGATCAATGTTCAGCTTCAATATTTGTCGTTCGGTGCGTTATTTTATAAAAAATAGTCACACTTATACGTGTATATGTGAGACTATTTTTTTTAAAATAATGCACACAATGACTAATATTGAAGCTGAACATTGATCGTATAGCATTCGCCTTAGAGCAGATTTATTAAATTCAAAGGAAATTACTCTTAAAGTTAATATGCAAATGATTTCATGACCAAAATTTATACTCCTTTACCACGACATGACAGCACAGGGACAACTGTAAATGGATATTGTCACAAATTGTGACGCTGTGGCGATGGCACGATGGATGATAGTCTGCACGTTGACTACACAACCAAAAAACAGACCTGGGTTCAACCCCAGTTTCAGAAAAAAATTTTAAAATAAAAATAAACATCTCCCATTTTTCTGATGTGCATTAGTGTGTCTTTGTGTGTCAGTTGTTGTCGGAAGGTTTCAGTGGCGAGGGCATAGTCACTGGTCACTGAACAATACCGGCTTCAGCTGATAGCAATCCACAATAACATCAGAACGCCCTCCTTCGTCGGTATTGTGTAGCACCGGCGAAGTAAAATAATAACAAAAATGGCTACTAAACCGAAGCTTCAGCACTGCTACGAGTGTAAAAACAAAAGAAAATAATTAATTAAGCTTCACCTCCTGTCGTTTCTCTTACTATCCCTTTCCTATAGTTCCCAGGAGTCATCTCCTGAGTGCTGGTCCTAGATAAAAAATAAATAAAAAAAACAACGGAATTATATAGAAGCAAAGAAAGGCCTCCATAAGTGGTCTTAAAACTCTGCCCTAGCGGAGAGCGAAGTTAAAAGGTTCTATCCTGAATTCAAAAATGTTTTTATTTTTAGAACTAGTGCACAGGAAAATGTCCCCTACATATGCAATGTTGGCACCGGCACTAGTTGAGAAACCCAATATTAGGACTAAAATTAGTGTTATTTCGGAAGTGGAATGTCTTATCAATGTCAAAGGATATTTATTCAAGTACAGTGGACTTCAGTTAGTACGAATTTTCGCTTACAACGAACAAATTCTCCGGTTCCAACAATTTTACATTAATATTTAATGAAATTTAGTACGGTTATAGCGAATTTTCGAGGAAGTGTTTCTTACGTGCAATAAATAAAAATTCATGGAAATTTATACAATTAATAACGAACAAAAATTTGTCTGACTAATTTTGAAACTTTAAATTATTTCTCACAATTTAGTAACACCAGATATTATCTTAGTTAAAATTAAATAATACATTTAAACTCGCAGTGAAATATGTTGAATTCCAAAGTCCATATTGTGAGCAATTTTAAAAATAAAGAAAATATTGGAAAAAATTACTTTGAACATCACCTCCATCGAACAAAATTGCCCAGTCGCGCGAGTGCGTTACAACCGAACTACGCTGTATATCGTCATATAAATATAGAAATACCCTAACTAATTTTTTCGATTTTTGATCAATAAAATGGATAAAATAAAGTTGCTGTATTCCAATAGAGAATTGCTTGTAGAATTTATTAAGAAACTGACTTAAAAAAATAATCAGAACTACAATATTTTGATTTTTATGAAAATGCTTCACCAACAGAAAATTATCGTAATTTGGAAGCACTAAAAGCTGTCGGAACCAATAGAGTGCATTTTTAGGAATAAATACGACGTGTATTTTGTTTGTGTAATAAAATATCCGAACTGTCCATAGTGGCTGCCTACAAAAAGAAGAGAATGTGTGGAAAGAGCAAATAAAACATTTTTGAATTTTTGTTTTAAAGAATATAAATTTAAAAATAAAATAAAGGTATAAAGTTTTAATTTAAAATATGTTCAAAAACTTTTTGCTTATAAAAATATAAGTAAAACATGAAGTTAAAAAAACAAGTGGAATTATAACAAAACAAAAAACCAACGGATAAATATAAAAAATTTTGATAATAATATTCAATAACATGTAGACCTGAAAATCGTTACCTTAATATAGAAAAGCCCTAAGTGGGGTTATTTGCGTATTTTTATAGATAATAATTTTTAGTGTTCCCACTGAGCATTGACTAAAAATACTGCTTTAACAAGTAATCGCGACTACATTTTTTTCTTTGTAGAAAGTAAGTCGCTGGTTAGGGCTTTTCTATATTAAAGTAACGATATACTTGAATAAATATACTTTATTCAATGTCTCTCAAACAAAGAAATTCTATAAAAGCCAAAACGTATATTTGAAATAAATTATTCTTAATATACTATTTGGCTGTAAAGGAAACAAAATGTTAAACGTCAATTTTATAACGTAATTATAAATCAAAAACAAAACCGAAGTTAGTTTATTTAGTCTTAAAGCTTTTCTTTTAATTGCTTTGATAATTAATAGAATTAAATATCAATGTTACGAAATTTTAAATATGAAGTATGTGTAGCTCCAGACAGTACTGTTTGAAACTCACGTGTTTGAGAATAGAACAAACAAATATTTTACGATTTAAAGTTAATAAGGGTTCTAATTAACATCCAATAATGCACATTTTTAAGCTTTCACATGATTCCATACAGATTTTATTTAATTTTTTTTTCTAATTAATTTCAACGGCTGTTGCAATACCGATCATGTTGTTGGAGATGCATTTATTAGATTGATTGTGATTTCTTCAGAGTGATTTGTCAAATCATCAACAACTCGTGGAATTTATGAAATTGTACTCCGGTTCAGTAAACAATCCACAGCCGAACGTAGGTGAAGATCTGCCGAAAGTTTTGTCGCTGTTCGCGAGAGTGTATAAGACTGCAATAGATCGATGGTTATCAGCCTCTACTGATCAGAATTGAATGATATGGAGGACTGCATGAATTAACTTCCCAAATTTAAAAATTAACTAGGACCAAATTTTTAAATTTTTAATTTTTTGAATATAAAATAAATGAATAATACATTGAAATATAATAAATATCATTAAAAAATGTAAAATAAAACTGTATATTAATGAGTTTTGTAGCCAGCCCCCCGCTTGTAAGACGTACCAGAAATAAAATCTACTCCCTTTAAAATATGGCAACTTCAAAGACATCCGCTTGGTGAAATGAAAAGTGTAAAATGCATTCACAATAATGGTGCTTTAGACGATAAGATTTGTCGTACGTAAAATGAGAGAGAAAATAAAATGAAATTCCATCCGTATTTCAAAAATAGAGAGTAAAAATCGAATGGTTGTTTTCTGGCTTTTACACCTTTGGTATGGATAAAATCAAGTAAGATGAAAACATTCTCATTTAATTTAACTACAGCTGTTTACTTGTTTCAGCAGGGATGAAGTTCTTGTGTAATTGAATTTTTTTTTAATAACCTTGAAAAATATTTTTATAACTTTCGAATATGTTATTTTCGTGGTCAAAATTTTTACTGTACTTTTGGAATATATACGTATATTTTTATAAAATTGTGCTGTCGTGGTCTAAAATGTACATTTTGATTTTATAATTGGTATAAATTTATGAAACCAGTTTTCCATCCCTGGCTTTCTCACATTTGTTTACATAAAAATGCATCCCTGATCGAATGGTGTGTGTTGCTTTTTGAAAAATTTAAAAAAATCAAGAGAGCCATACGACTGTCAAATTTTCATCCGTATTTTCTCTCAAAATCTTATAGTTTCATTACATATTACGTTTAGACCATCCGACTTGTGCTCTTCTACACAAAAATTTGGCATGTCGTACGACTTGTGGGACAATGTAAAGCACCCTTTAATGATACTATAACTATTGGCATTTTTGATGGATCTAATTTTTAATCCCAGTGGCAAGGGAAATGACTATAAACTGGCAACGTGAGGGATCCTTAAGTGGTAGGGACTGGGACTGGG
This sequence comes from Dexiosoma caninum, assembly GCA_963924685.1. Classification (NCBI taxonomy): domain Eukaryota; kingdom Metazoa; phylum Arthropoda; class Insecta; order Diptera; family Tachinidae; genus Dexiosoma; species Dexiosoma caninum. The sequence continues at coordinate 61,851,307 of OZ004729.1, forward strand.
AGTTCTAACACTTGCTATCTACTGAACCATTCACTTTTACGTAGCCGTGACCAACGTTAATTGAATCTTTTTACAAAACATCCAAACAAATTAAAATAAAATTATTCGGTGTTGGTCACTATTTAAGTACTGAGTGGATGGGTTTCACATCCCTGTCCATTGCTTAGTAGTACAATTACCGGCAATATTATTTTTTATCATTTTGAAGCGACTTACCGATTATAATTTTTAACTTTAACAAACCAGTAGATACAAATTTTCACACAATGTATCTAATACGATTTTCATAGAATAATGTAGAAAAATGTTTTCAATATTGTCACATTAAAATATTTCACTTTATAAAAATAAAATTAGATGAAACCAATCAATTTATTTTTACGTTCTTGCTGATATTTTTTTATTAACAAAATAAAATATTTTGACTTATTTCATATTTCATTTTGTATTGGCAACAGTAAATGTGTTTATGTCGCCTGCTGTCTTGAATGTGCTTCCTGCTAAAAGCAGAAATTTACATCAAAAATTCACTTCGCAATTTTTGCAACGAAAAATCAGCAAAATGCAGATAAACCTGAAAACCTGACAACATTGCATTTATATTGGCCTTGCCTTTATTCTCAGGAATATTTTGTAAATTTTAAATGCCAGAACCTCTTGAATTGGTATTTTCAACTAAAAATTAGTTGTGCGTACAAATTTCAAATCGATGTTTCGATTCTAACACGGTTGGTGTTGACAATATATCCAGAACTTGATATAAATTGAATAAAAATAATTTATTTCTAATGAAATGATAGGATTTTGTACTGTCGCCGTCATTCCCCTGGGGGATATATTTTGAAAATTTGTTATAATTCTGTTATGAAGCATTAAATTTTTGATTTGAAATTCTAAATTTTTTAAAAAACTTCAATGTCACCAATCTTGTGCAAATTAGTCGGTAATCTCAGAAAGAGCGATATACTCTTTTCAGTTGGTCTCCCTCAACTCGTACGGTATTAAAAATACGCAGAGGATCATCTTAAGTGAACTAAAGCACTTAGAGTTGTATCAACGTCAATAAGGCTCAAAGATAATAATGAGATCAATTACAGCTTCTGTGTTGGCTAACTGCGTCAAAACTAATTTAAAAATTCAATCAAATTGCCTGACAAGAACAAGGAATTTCAACAAAGCACAATAATATATGTTGCTATTACTAAAGACTCTAACGAAAATAATGGTCTTCAGAGCAAAAGAATTAAATTTATAAATTGAAAATCAATTTTGGGTTTAAAAGTGTGCATCTGACAATCAATCGAATTATACTCTTTCAATCACAAGCACAGAAATATTTTGTTTTTAAACCCCGCCTGGACTCGAAACGTTGACAGGATAACAATATATAAACAATATTGCTTATTGCTTAGCTTGTGTTAGGGGTATGAGAACACGTATTTATATGAAAAGCTAAATACATTTCTTTGAATAAAATTTACAATAAATCTAAAATAAAACCTCAGTTTTTCATTCGATGCCTGGACAAACAAAATTATTTTAAATTAAATTTCTTACATTTCGAATTTCAGTCTCATTTCCAGCTTTTCTTTGTCTCCATTTGTATAAATGTTAAACACATTTGACATCCCAAATAGACATTTTATATTAGCAATAATTGTTAACAAAAATAATTGCAACATGCCCCTACATATTTACCACGCAATCAAAACTTAGTTGTTCATGTCGCATTAAATTTGGGTTGTATGTTATTGAAAATACTCGTAATGAAGAAATAAATTACAGGCTTTCTCTGACTGGGGATTCCTTCATGGATTTTGACCAAAAACTTTTAATTATAGAAATTACGTAAAATAATCTGTAAGATTAATGTACTTTACAATTGGGAAAAGTTTATATATCAATGAAAAGTGAAGAGTTTAAAACTCTTAAATATTATATTAGAAAGTAGATTCGTATGTTTTATACATACTTCGGTTCATACATATACCTCTGGATCATTCCTGAAAGAATGTGGGTTTCGAGGTCTGTATGGCCTGAATTGAATATTGCACAGACCACACGGCTACTGGGAATGAAGAGGAGGGACTTAAGGGATGATAGGGGCTTTGCACTGGGCTGGGCACTGCTCGATAGGAGTGATGATTAGCAGGTGGCAAAGGGTGTCCACCGATCTTTGCAAGCTATGCGAGGAACAGGAGGAGACTATGTAACACGTCTCCTGTCACTGCCCCAGACTAAGGTAGCTGGGCAGCAAATAGAGCTGAGGGATATCGCGGGGCGGGATATTGGTGATTTCAGGAGCTTCATTGTAGGAATAAGCTGACTATGAGATGACTATCTATCTATCTTCGTCTTCTCTTCTTTTTCTATTCTTATCTTTACTTCTCTCTACTGGTTTTTCATTTCTTGAGGGAACTCACAATGGACCCTATGCATCTCCGGGTAGAGGTGTTCCGGTAACGGGGCCCCAACCTTTCTTACCTCTGTTCTTTATATTTTAAATACATTTTCAATTTCCAGGCCAATTTTCACCAGACCAAAATAACAAACACCACAGACTTAAAACACATTATATACTTAAATCTTAAACATTTTTTAATAGAATGTTAGAAATAAACCATTTGTTTAGTAACATATCAATTTTCGATCCACGTGGACCTTTCAGTGGAAATGCCTGATAAAGAATACGGCTTACATAATACCGACTTATCGCCAAAATAGTTGCTGACGATGTGCAGAGCAGAGAGAGTTAGTGGCCAATCTGTTGCAGAGAAATTATAAAAATTTTTCGAGAAAAAGAATCATTGGCCGAAAATCGTCAAAAGCGATTAAAAATATTCTCTCAAAATTATTTGCAAGTTTTTTACACCAGATAATTATTATTGTTAATTAAAAGACTTCTAAATTTTGTCAAATATTCCCAAAAAAATTCTTGTTCTCCTAAACATGGGATTGAAACTAAATACGTATATATATGTATGTATGTATGTATGTATGTATGTATGTATGTATATATATGTATGTATGTATGCTGTAACCTATAATATATGCAAAAGTATGCAAAAATAATATTGAATATGCAACTGCAAATCTATACAAAGTTTCTTTGTCGGCATTAATTGGAAAAAAGTCATAATAAAAGTTTTCGATTCCCGCTTGTATTGTCAAGTTTCTATGCAAAACATAAAAAAGATAGAAAAATAGTGAGATATCATTCATTCATTTGCTTTTTATTTTGCAGATAAACAAATAAAAAATAAAGAAGTTAAATATTTGCAAATGAATTCATGGAGTTGTGACGTCAGCTGCTGTGACGCAAGTTTTAACTGTTTATCGCCTTTTTATTATTTTTTTTTTCTGTTTAAATTTAGCCATTTATGAATTTCGTTATACAACTAGAATTTAAATATGGTTAACTTCAAAATTAATTTGTATGTAAGTATGTACATAGTAGATATATATGTTATTATTTTCATTAGTTTTATTAAATATTTCCAGTATTATACACAGCGGCATTAAGCTATGCACACACGATTGTCAGATATTACACTATTGACAATGAATAATTTTCACCGAAAGGTAAATTGGCGGTTCAGACGAAGGCGTCTTTAACGAGGTGGTGATGAATGGAGTTGTTGTACAACAATCCATGTTTTTAGTCCGCAATATGTCAAAAACAACTGATGCAAATATTACAAAGAAAATGTGTTTTACTTATGAACATAAAATGTGTGTAAGAATTTTTAACTTTTTAAAATCGTGTGATTTTAAATGCAAAGTTTGTTCTCACCAAAAACAGAATTTTTAAATATAACGCACTTGTAACTAAACAAACATAAGCAAGTTTTTGACGTTTGAAAGGTAGGTACAGCATAAAATTGCTTCCTGTTTAAACAACCCCACCCTAGTTTCATACGCCTTGGTAAGAAAACATGAGAATTTCATTTTCACACAGTTGTCCGACAATAAATTCATCTGCCAACAAAAAAAGTTGTCAGTTCACACAGTTGTTACATTATTGCAAGGCAAACTTTTCCAGATTCGATGTTAAACATTGTAGATTAATATTTAAGGGCAGCGTTGCCAATAGAAATATTTATCTGACAATGGTGTCATTGTACGGTGCTCTATATGAAGCACATCTAATGATCGTAAAATATCTGGCAATTATCTGTTAATGGAAATGGCGGGTGTTGTCACTATTGTTAGATGTTCTATATTGTTGTACAATATACTGACAATGCTTTTTGTGACAATGTTGCTGGCAAATGGTTTTACATTTTTTTTATTTTATTTTAAAAACTTTTACTAAACTTTTCGCAGTGAAGAAAGTGTCGGCGTTTTCGAATATATTTTCACCTTTTGTGCTAAATGTGTGTTCCTCTTTCTGACAACAGTGTTACACATATGCTACTGTTCGTGTTCCATTCAAAAGTGTATGTAACATTCTAAAAAGCGATCACATTCCTTTCTTAGCTTGTTGAACCAATAATACTGATATTTTTTATATCTTTGATAAACACATTTTTAAACAAATACGAACTTTTATTTTTGTGATTTTATTTGCGGGAGATTTGTAAAAAAATTGATACAATTATAGAAGCAGTGAAAAGCTAAGTATACATTAATGTTAAGTCTTAAATATTTTGTATCATTGTGGTAATAAAAAATGTATCACTTTTCAAAGGTATTGGCAAAACTGTAGAGTGTTTTCCATCTAAAGGGGAACAATTTTCCTGACATAACCATAAGAAAAAACTAAATCGAAGGCAAAGTCAAAGTCAAAGGTTAACAATTTTTGTTTATTTTTTTATTATTACTTCGATATTTCGTTAACCATTAGTTAAGATCTACAGCAAAGTTTATATATTTTTTACAACCAACAAAATAAAGAAAATAAATGTAATCCGAAGCACATTTTAGTTAATTGCATATTTGTTTAATCACATTTATATTCAGTGAACCCAAAAAGGTGAACTTTTAAATGTACCCTACTTTATTGTTAGATTACTTATTGATAGAAGAATGTCTAAAATTTCATATATAGAAATAAAAATATAAAAATAGTGCTGTTAAACGTCATTTTCGTAAAAATTGCACCTCAATAATCTGAATCAGCAAAATCGTAAATTATTTTAAAAATTTACAAAAAAAAATCAATTTTTGTATAGAATATTCGCGTGTCCGGATTATCGAGATAGTACTGTAACTTGATAATGTCCACAAGAGGTAAACTATTGCGTTTAAAATAATCCCAATAATATTTACAAGCAGCAATAAATTGTTTCCCACAAACTAGAGAATTCACAACCTCAAATATGCCATAATTACGCATCTTTCCTCAGTTCTACTTGCAGGACACTTTTTATATGAGGACACCTCCCTTAGCGGAAATAGTTTATTTCTTTGTATTAATTATTAAAGAAAAATTAATTTTGTTCATTTTGATGAACATCTCCACCCCTAAAACATACAACAATGGGAGTTTTCTATTTACATTCACATAATCCGCATCTACACTGACGAGCATAAAAACCTCCCTATGGCAATACTTTCAATAGTAGCAATATAAATTTTCATATCTACATTTCGGCGTTAAAACTTTTAACCGATTTTCTAAAAATTGTGTTTTATTAACATAGCGGACGCTGCAAGTGGACTACTCATATGTATGTTCCTATGTACAACGTAGTCCATACATGACAATAAAATTTATTAGGTTTTTTTTTGCATGAGTTGTTTATAGCTTTGTTAGCATAAATTTGAATAAATTCAAAAACAGGCTGTTTATTTTTTAGAAAACATATCGCTCATTTACTAAAGGAACGTCATAATTCGAAAACGCTATTTTTGTTTTCATAATGCAAAATAATTCCTCATATTCCCTTTTATCTTGCGTTTAAAAAATATCATACAAATGTCAAACTCACCTCGTGAAAGCAGAATATAATAATTCATTTATACGTACGTTGCTATTGCACTTGATTGATTTTAAATGAAACGAATATACGATACATATGTACATATGTATGTACATACAAATGTATGAGATGTTCTCCATTTTACGATATTTTTATTATCTTCTGTGCTGTTTAGTTAGCATGCAGAAATTGGTTATTCTTAGAATAAAAAAAATTCAAAACGTCTTCTTGCTACTTTTAGGACCAAATATCGTCAAAATGACCGTAATTCGTCACATCTGACCAGCGTATTTGCTACGTTTTTACGCAAACTTTTATAAAATTTTGTAACCAAAGGTTTATTAAATTTAAAATATGGAAATTACGAGTATGTAAAAAAGCAGCAACAAATTTGTGTTCAAAAAAGAGACAGAACTTAGATATCTATAAATATTGCAACTGTTACCTCAGCTCGAGTCTTAAAAAATAAAAAATACCTACTCAAAAGTGTAGGAGCAAAGGAAATAAAAAACAAATTTTGCCTTCGCAAAGAATATGTGTAGTTTCAGTGCTGAGGTCGACTGAAGCAGGGTCACTGTAATTGGTATTGACATCTGCGCCATAAACGAGTTAGACGTGGTTCATCGTGATAAACTAGTTTCAGAATTCAGAAACACGTTTGTAACTAGCTTTGAATAATGCATAGATAAATATTTGTAATTATTAAAAATTATTTAACAAACTGTCAAAAATTTTCAAATACTACATTCATTTATCTAATTTTAAAGACAGTTGCTTTATGAGTCGTCAAAGGTAAGCTTCTAAAATGACACTTATTTATGATTTCAAAGTAATATAATCTATATACAAACAAATACATACATATAAAAGAGTAACGTGACTGGCTGACGTACGATCGGCCAGCCCAAAACGCCTAAAGCTATAGGGTTGAAATTCGGTACATAGAATTCTATTTCCATATTTAGATCCACTAAGAAGGTATTTGTGCATTCTAATTCTAAGGCGGTAAAAAAGTGTAAAAACAGGTAAAATCGATTATTTATTGTCTCCGGAAACTGCGATAGATAGAATAAAAATTACATGAACATATAAATGGTGTTGAAAAATAAAGCGGACACGTGTGTGGTAGTTTTTACATTTATGTTATTGGGTAAAAAGGGTAGCAACTGAATTTTTGCGCCTCTCTTAGAACAAACCTTTATTCAGTAATTTATTTTTGTAAATAAAATCTCGAATGTATTTTCTTAATTTTTTAAAATTCTCAGATATGCGCTAAAATTGTATCTTGGTACATTTAAACGTAAATTTTTAATATTTTTATCCCCCCCCCCCCGATATGGGTATCAAATTTAAGGTATTTTTAAGAAGGGTGCATGAAATGTAATGAAATCTCTGCAAACACAATGTGGCGGGAGCACCAAAATTGCGGTATATAAGTATGTATATGTATGAGAAAAGAATTAAAAATGAATTGAAGTCACTATTAACATAATAAGACGAACGCCCAAAATGGATATGGGTGTTAAATCGAAGTAGGTATTTCAGAAGATAATTATAAATAAATTGGAATGGGTACTTTCCAGCAAGAATGTCTTTTAAAAAAGTACTTATTTATACCCATATACATTTTTGGAAATGGTTTTTTTTTTTTAAAAATTTGGTCTTTGGACTATTTTACTTTTTTGTGCAGCAGCTACTTTGTGGAAAAGGTACTATTTGAAAAAGGTACTTATTGGAAAAAACACTTTTTGGAAATGATTGAAAGAAATTAGTTGTTATCGCCCCAGGTTTTCGCAGGAATGAATACAATTAAGAGAATAATTATTTCCAGTCCTTTTTTTTAAAGAATTGCTCCAATTAAATTCTTTAGTTGAAGAAAATTCAAAATTTTTAAGTTTATATATGAATATATAAGAATATATAACATTTTAATAGACTTTTAAATGTTAAAAAACCTCATCAATACAAATACGTTAATCAGACGTGCAGACTTACAGTCAGATCCAGAGAGGCACTATATAGCATCTGGCGGAATAACAATAATGTGGATACTGATTTAATGCGCAAAAAGGGCAGGATATCCGTGCGGCAGAGTGCTAAGAGTTGAAAAGGCTTTCTACGAGCAGCGTCTTCGCGCTAAAGCTCTTACTGCCTCACGGGGCATTCGTTGAAAGTGTAAAGGAAAATACAAGTTCTTCCATTTCGCGTCTTTTAAAAGATTATCAAATATTCACTGAGCCGGTTGATAAAGCTAACCACCTAGCTAGAATGTTTGCTAGTATTTCTCACTTGCCGAAAAGCAACTGAGATTTTGTCCACTCTTGAGGGTGCATTCGTAACTATGCCCAACACATACTTTTGAACACTTGGAGTTAAAAGGGTTTTAGCACATCTCAACATAAACAAGTCTTCTTGTTCCAATGGAATTCTACCACTGGTCTTAAAGCAGTGTACTTCGACGTTATCACGCCCTTTAGAAATACTTTTCAGGATCCTATACCCTGCAGGGGAATACGTCGTAGTGGAAAGTTCCAAATGTAACACCGATCCCCAAGAAAGGAGAGGAAAGCAACCCGGAAAATTATCGCAATCTCAATATACTCCACCATTTCCAAGGTAATGAAAAGTAAGCTAAAGTTCCATCTGGTGAAGTATCTGGAGTCCAATAGTTCACTCAACGACAGGCAATATGGCTTCCGTAGCCGATTCTCTACGGGAGACTTATTTTTTGCTTTCCTCTCGGAAAAAATGTTCCGATCCATTCACTATTTTGGCGAAAGTAAGATAGTGGCTCTATGATATTGCTTTTGTTATTGCTTTTGGTGTCAGTCACATCTTCTCTCGATTTATATCGAACTTTCTCAGGGATCGTGCTATAAGAGTTGTTATAGACAGGATCTCATCTAACGAGTTCACAAGGTTTCATTATTTCTCCTACCTTATTTCTTATATTTCTTAACGACTTTCTATGTCAAACTTCCGACCGTATCCACTCTTTTGCAGATGAGAGCATAATTTTCCATTCATACTCATTTGATCGTAGGACGATATCTACTATAATTGTGACGGTGAAGCAAAATAAAAAAGTACAATTCACTAAATGGTGATCTCAGAAGAATATCGGAATGGGGTCACGCGAACAGGGTTGACTTCAATTCTCAAAAGACCCAATGCCGCATGCTACCCATCGACAGATGCACGATCGCGCTGCCTCATCTGTAATTTCGTTCGGTATAAACATTGAGGTATCAGAAGCTCCTTATGCTCCTCGACCTTGTAAAGGAGAGGATAAGACGGTAAGGTAGTCAACTTTATTAATTTTCTTGAGCATCGCCGCAACGTGGCGTACGTTTCGTTATTATAGCGTTTCTACAATGTTGATTGTTTTAAAGAAATCTGGGAACTTGTTACCGAAACCCGTTCATCATGAAGAGCGCATTCATTTGGGAAAATTCGTCTTCTGGCCGAACAGCACGTATGTGGAATAGACAGCAGAGGTGTTCCCAGTCACTTTTGACGTGGAAAAATTTAAATCGAATGTCCATTAACAGTACTACCTCTACCCTCTATCCAAAAAACTTCTTTCCTAAGTCCAGCACAATGCATAGGATGTGTAGAAGTCACCCCACAGGTCCGTCGTAAGAAAAAACAATTTTTTAAATTGATATGATCAAATTGTTTGCAGGCGAAAAATTGGTAAATAGACGCACTAATTTTTACGCCATTTTGCAGAGTAATTTTGTTTATTTTTTTATTTTGCTGATGTTTTTATTGCTCGAACAAAATATGTTTTGATGTCTTCAATAGAGTTCGAACACACGACTCTTAATTTTCTATCACTTCAGCCTAACGAACAGCATCAACATAAATGTTAGCCACTGTAACATATATGTACTTACATTGGCCATAATACGAGTAAAAGAGTACAGGACTGCAAACGTTCATTGCATGGAATACGTTCCTTCAACGAACCTTCAATTAATTATTATTGCTTTTCCTTTTATTTATTAACCGTTTTAATATTTTTCTTAATGATGTTTAAATTTCCTCAATGTTTACCCCAGTGATGACGTTTAAATATCGATTAATATTTTCGTTTTCAAAGTATTTACTTTAAGCTGTCAAACAAAAAGCAAAAAAGTTAACCATAGAAATATTAATTAAATATCAATAAGTAGCTTCAAATATTTTGAATTATTTAAATGTTTATTTAATAAATATTTACATAAGTACAGTACAGAAAAAAATTGATTAATTACCCTTCTACAACATTGTACGGACGTTGCTACCAAGTGACGAAATTAAGCACTTTGAAATATGTACAATGACAATACGATTTCACACTTTGGCACGAATTGCTTTACAAATTTCTGAATGTTGTAATGGTGTTTCTTGATGGAAGTGTAAATTTATATAAAAAAAATAAAAACAGATACATATCTGATAAATTATTACTCAAATTTAACAAAAAAAAAAAATAAAAAGACATTGCTTTCTTCTCACGGAAATAGCTATTGCCAATTTCCCTGAATTTCTGCTTATTACGATATTTAAATACTTGAGTGATGGTAAGTCGGTGGGACCCGTCTAATACTCTAGCTTCAGTAGTTGGGGAAGATTCTTGACTACTGCCAAACAAAACACCATTCAATATATTATTACAAGGTCCCGAAATTACTGATGTTAACAATTATGGAAATGAAGAAAAAAAAAACTAATTACTATAGATCCCCAGAAGGAAAATGTACGGATTTGTGAATACTAAGAGGATACGTGTATATTCTTGTCGAATTGAATTGAGGTAATGTTGTCAAGCCCCGTGCTCAAAATCCTCCCTAACCATTGATCTTCTTTGCACGCTATAATATTTAGACGAACCCTTCGTCGATATTTACCTTTCTTCCAACCCTAAAAGGAAAGTCTAATGAATAATTACATCCACATTATAATGTTTTATTTCTCATAGAAAATTCTAATACTAAAAAAAAATTCACTAACAGTATTCATCGCCACTAAATAATGTATGGATAATATGGGAATATGATGAAACTTTTTTAAATAGGAAATAATGAAAAATATACTTCTTATAATAATTTAATTTAACGAACTAGCGCTCATCTTAGCTTCATTCATAACATTGAATTTAGAAATAATCGTGTGAAAGTCCAGAACGATGAACAAATTCTCGTAGGGTTAATTTTAAACTTTTGTTTTTGCTTCTGTTTTATTTGTCTTCTTATATATATATTTTATATTACATATATATATAAGTATATCTTATTTTTTTCATTTGGTATATCTTCATATATGTACATACATACATATATATTTTCTTATTGGAAATATTTGTTCTTTTTTTCTTTTATTGATTTTTACTCTTACTTTTACTAAAATCTATTCGTTTTATTTTCTTTATAATAACCATAAATTTTAAAGAAGCAATGAAGAATATTGCAAACATAATGAACTATGCCTACATACCTACATACATATATGTATATATAAATCAATATCAAAAGTGTTTTTGTTTTTAATTACTTTAGCGAATTGGTTTTTTTCTTGTGACAAGAAGAGATTTTTTTTTCTGCGATCAATCGAGTCTATTATAAGTTACTCTGATAAATGTATTATGTACAGTTTTTGTATTGATTTAGAGAAAAATAGGCTACTTAATACTTTTAAATTTTTTCTCGATTTTTTTTTGTTTAAAAAATTTAATCGGTATGGATGAAAAAATTAAATAATTCAGGTGGTACTTATTTGCAGTGATGTTGAAAAGCTTTCCAAATCGCCGCGCAGTTTTTTGATGATGACATGTGGAAGATCGTAAATGAATGCTTAATAAATTGATTAATTAGTTTGCAGCTCTATCTTCTTTCTTCTTTAACAAATATAGTACTTAACTTTTATATGTAAGTATATAAAGATAATTTATATTTTCTCAATTAAATTTTGTGTTGTTTTTCTTAATGTTTTTTTTTGTTATTTTCTTGTTTAATTAATTTTTTTGCTAAGACTTGTAATAAGTGTATTTTCTTTTAATTAGATTCTACGCGTATTAATTTCGATTCCGATGCACTGAGTTAGAAAGGAAGCTAAACGATGAGTGATTAGTATACATATACTTATTTAAAATTGGATATCTCCCTAATTTGATACGACGTTCTGCTTTACACGTTGCCCCTCCTAATTTTCTTAGGTTGTTGAACAGAAATTCAGCCAATTTGATGAATTATTGTAATTTGAGACTTACGGAAATTTTCCCTCTATATACTTCAAATGAATAGAGCGTTGAAGCAATTTGATCATGCAACCTTTTCTCTCAAAACATGACCTCGCAGTGATACTTCTCCTGGCCGAAATTGTGTGCATGCAAATGCCTGGCAGTTCAGTCCCAAGAAGGAATAATGTTCATACCGTATTTGTAATACAAGTACGATGATAATAACTAATTATAATTCCCCTTTATAGTAGGAAGTTTCTTGTTTCTGCGCCACTTATAACGTATTCTTTCTTTATGATCTGAAAGCTTCCAGATTTATATGTGTAATTATTCAGGCCTTGAGAAGTTGAAATAAAAGTATAGAACACTAGCGGCGACGTGTTGACTGGTTGTGATCACGAGGAAAAAAAGCATGATGGCTTCTAATTTCTGACCCAATTAACCTCGGTAAAAAATTTAAAAAAAAAATGGCGATTGATCTGTTCGTGTAGCTTATATTCGCGCTCGTAGCCATCTTTTTTCCCATACTTAACTAGGTATCACTACACATCACCTGCTTGACCATATGACGTATGCCCTACACTGTATAAAAGTTCCGATAAAAATCAGTACAAAAGGTCCGTTAAAAGTCAAAACATTGCGAAAATATCTACTGGATTTCAATAAATAAAGAGAACTTTTAGACTAATAAAAAAAAGAAAACGACATACATATTTTATCTTTTCCCAAAATTGTTGACAACAAAAAAATAAAGTAAAATTAATTGGAAAATAAATTGAAGTGGAATTTTGAACCAAACTTTAAACTAAAAAAATTTGTATAATGAAAATAAACTAAATGATTGTGGTGTTAACCATTACAATGTATCCCTACAGATAATATAGGATTACGTGGTTCTCTTTTTTTTTTTTTTTGTCTTGGACCGGCACTCAGGGTATGACCCCTACACATGCGATGCATTGTGCTGGAACTATGAAATTAGGTTATGGGAAGGATGATAGAGGGAGTAGTGTTTATTGACATTTGATTTAAATCTTCCCAAGCTAAAAGTGACAACTCGTGTTCTAGATTTACGTCAGCACCTGCCCATAGGGCCTTATCTGACGGTGGTCTTAACACGAAACGATTCACTAGCGCCCCCAGAGCACTGATAAGCAAATGAGCCCGTAGGCCACCTACTTCCAGAGTTGGGTAGCAAATCATGTATAGTATTCTCTGGTTTCTATAATGCACCTTGTTGAGGTGTTCGAGCGGTCTAAACTCTTGTCACATCAGAATGTTTTTATGTCAAGACCCATTTAACAGTAATACTGTTGGTTCGAAACACATTCCGGTGACTACTGTCGAATGGCAACAGCACCTAGTAGAGTAAAAGTCATATCATTAATATGCGTGTTACGACTTTCACATATTTACGATTAGACCAAAAACTCCACTCCCTGCGTAACTTTAGGTAGCAACCACAGCCACTACGAATCCAAACCCAAGCCAGCACATCACCGACCTTTCGGTGTAGACACGAAGTCCTCTACCCGAGGCACCTATAGCACCCCCAAGGAAGACATCAGTCCTTAAACCCGTACTAGCGAAGACGGTGTGAGGCTCGTACCAGCTCACACCACCGACCTTTCGGGGTAGACACGAAGTCCTCTACCCGAGGTACCTATAGTACCCCCAAGGAAGATATCAGTCCTTAAACCCGTACTAGCGAAGACGGTGTGGGGCCAAGCTGGTCCCGTAGTACTAGATTAGAATCTAACTGGTGTTAAGCAGTCCTTCATCAATCTCTAGTGAGATTTCGAAAAGTCACCTTGAGCTAGGCACCGCGGGGTCGCTTATACACCCGTAAGTTCCGAAAAACAAGATTCACAAGTCTCCAGAACTCCCCTGCGGGAAGCTAAAAGTGACAGGAAACACCTCTGCGGGTAGTCTATTCTACATACGTGCCGTTCGGCCAAAAAACGAATTTTCCCTGTAATGCGTAGTGCGAGTCGCCGTCAAATCGACCACAAATGTATGCGTTCTTAATGATGATCGAGTCGTGCGCGCGAATACCCGAGTTTCGGGAACAAGTTCCCTGATTTCATTAGAACACCTCCCATTATAGTAACGATATAACAACGAAACGCACCCCACGTTGCGACGATGCTCAAGAGAGTCAATAGAGTTGGCTACCCTACTGTCTCCTATAAGTTTCTTCGCCCTTTCTTGTACACGGTTGAGTAACTTCAAAATAGTCTTTGAAGCACCGGCCCATACATGAGAGTTGTATTCCATTTTCGGTCGGATGTAGGCGGTATAAATAGTAAGGAGATCAGATGGGGTGAAGTATGTCTTACACCGCCTTAAAAAGCCTAGGCACTTGAATGCTTCCTTTGAGACCTGAAAAATGTGCTCAGTCCATCGGACATCACACTGAATTTTCATGCCAAGAACATCAAGAGCTTCTGATTCCTCAATGTTTATGTCACCCATTATTACAGATGAGGCAGCGTGATCGTGCATACGGCGATGGGTTAGCATGCAGCATTGGGTCTTTTGGGAATTGAAATCGACCCTGTTCGCGTGACCCCATTCCAATATTCTCGTGAGGTCACCTGTTAGCGAATCATTCATATTCTGCCGCGTCGCCGCGATCATAGTTGATGTCGGCCTACGATCGAATGAATATGAATAGCAGATACTGCTGTCATCTGCGAAAGAGTGGATAGGGCTTGAAGTATGACATAGGAGGTCATTAAGAAAAATCAGAAATAGGGTAGGAGAAAGAATGGAGCCTTGTGGTACCCCTGAATTTATCTTGAACTCGTTTGATGAGATCCCGTCTATAACAACTCTTATAGCGCGATCCCTGAGAAAGCTCGATATAAATCGAGAGAAGATATCGCCGACACCAAAAGCAATAAGTTTGGACAAGAGTGCTCCATGCCACACTGTGTCGAATGCTTTTGAAATAGCTAGAGCCACTACCTTACTTTTGCCAAAATGGTGGATGGATCGACACCATTTTTCCGAGAGGAAGGCTAATAAATCACCCGTGGAACGTCCTCCACGGAAGCCATATTGCCGGTCGTTAAGTAAACTATTGGACTCCAGATATTTCATAAGATGGAAGTTTAGCATACTCTCCATTACTCTAGAAATGGTAGAGCATATTGCGATTGGGCGATAATTTTCAGGGTTGCTTGCCTCTCCCTTCTTGGGGATCGGCGTAACATTTGCAACTTTCCAGCACGACGGAAATTCACCTGCATGATAGAGGGTGCTGAAAAGGATTGCCAGAGGACGCGATAACGTCGAAGAGCACTGCTTCAAGACCAGTGCCGGAATTCCATCCGGGCCAGGAGACTTATTTATGTTAAGGTCCGATAAAACCCTTTTAACTGCACGAGCCCGAAAGTATATCTTTGGCATAGTTACGGATACACGCTCGGGTGCGGGCAGTGGTTGATTGCTTTCCGGCAGGTGAGAATTACCTGCAAACATTTCAGC
This sequence comes from Dexiosoma caninum, assembly GCA_963924685.1. Taxonomy (NCBI): domain Eukaryota; kingdom Metazoa; phylum Arthropoda; class Insecta; order Diptera; family Tachinidae; genus Dexiosoma; species Dexiosoma caninum. The sequence continues at coordinate 61,866,946 of OZ004729.1, forward strand.
TAGGAGGTTAGCTCTTTCAACCGGGTCAGTGAATATTTGATCAGCCTTTAAAAGAGACGGAATAGAAGAACTAGCATTTCCCTTAACTCTTTTAACGAATGACCAAAAGCTTTTACTTCCCCGTGGGGCAGTAAGAACTTTAGCGCGAAGACTCTGCTCGTACAAAGCTTTTGCACGTCTTAGCACTTTGGCACACGAAGATCTCGCCCTTTTGCGCATCATATCAGTATCTGCGTTTTTATCATTCCGCCAGACACTAAATGCTTCCTCTCTGGATCTGACTGCAAGTCTGCACGTCTGATTAAACCAAGACTTTGGTCTAGGCCTAATCGAAATTTGCTTCGATGGTATACTCGTTTCGTTTCGTTTTCATACCAAGCATTATTATATTTTGGACCATTTTAGCCATGGCATTGACATCATTGTCGAGGAAGCAGAGCCTCCAATTGAAATGCCGAAAGAAATCGTTGAGCTCAGCCTTTTCGTAAATATATTTCAAACGTTTCATAGCTGGCGGTGAAACGCCTCGAAGTTCCGCAAACGAAAAGGAGGCAGAAATGGTGCAATGATCCGAATTACCGAGAGGTGCGCTAATGTTCATTTCATACTTTTCAGGGTGTGAAGTGAGAAAAAGGTCGAGGGTGTTGTGTTGGTGCCCGTCAATGAAATATGTGTTGGTTCATTCACTAATTGCGCAAGGTGATTGTGCGCTGCGAATAGCTCAGCATATTGGCCTTCTGGAGTTGTATTGCTCGAATGGCGGAGCCACGATAAATTATGGACATTGAAATCACCAGCAATAACGATTTCACTGTTCGGGTAATTTTCGAGGATCCCCGATATATTGTCGGAAAGGGCATCGAAGTTCTGTATAGTCTTCTCCCTTTCCGTGTTTGGGCTTCTGTAAAGAAACCCGAAATGCAGAAGATGTGCCCTGATTTTGAATTTAACCCAAAGACAGCTAAATTCGGGATCATGCGTGTCTAAAGATTGCTGGCACTGGTACACAACTTCATTGCGTATATAAATTGCAAGACCCCTGTGTAGATAGAAAAGAGATAGGAGGTGATACCCAGGTATGTGAAAATCCTGTGGGTCAGCATCCTCAGACACCTGGGTTTCACTTAAGGCGAAAACAGCCGCCCGATGGAGTCAAACGTGAGCATAGACAGAGAAGAAATTTGCCCTTAGACCACGTATGTTGCAGAAGTCAATTCTTAATCGGCCTGTCATGATTAACGCGAGAAAACCTAAATGAAATGTCTATCTTTTGTATTGTAGTTGCCACTGAGCTAATCGCTGCTTGAACGACTGCCGGTGATCAGTGTTACTCCTTCATCACCAAACAGTCTAGCAGTAACCAACACAATGGCACCAACAATGCAAAAGATTAAGTCGAAATGGACTTCTACCAAACGTGGATCTACATATGTAATGTAGTCTAATAAAAACAAGAAAATTAGTTCATAAAAGAAAATATATATAACACTAAGTCGTGTTTGTTCGAACATTTATAACTCTGGAACCGCTGGACCGATTTTCACATATATTAGTACAAATATGTATCTTCGTCCTACTTAAAATATAAGCTATTCTGAGACTGGGGGATGCCACGCCCATATCGATATTTGTATATCTTGGGAACGGTTAAAGCTATAGTTTTTAAAGTTGGTCTGAAGGACTTGGTAGGCGATATAAATCAACAGTCTAAAAGCGGCCGCGATTGGACAAGTGGGCATGGTACCTCCCAGATAAAGTAAATGTTGATTTTTTATATCTTGAGAACAGTTAAAGCTAAAGTATTTGAATTTGTTCTGATTGACCTCAAAATCAATGCAAATCATCAGCCAAACAGTAGGCGATATTGGACAAGTGAACATGGTGCATCATATACAAAGTAAATATTGATTGTTGTATATCTTGAGAACGATTTCTAATTTTAGTCTGAATGACATGATAGTACATTTTTTTCTTCGAGCACTTTGATTATAGCTACAGAGCTGAAATTGGATTCTTATTAAAGATTTGGTCTATTTTTAGTATTCGAAAATAATTCGCAAACGTGAACACGTTATCGCGAGTGCACTGTAATTTGGTTACTTTGTTTATTGTTTATTTATGATACAGCTAATTGCCTGTTTACTTGCCCGAAGAAAAATGCACGCTGTTTCGTGCAAGAAGAACAAGAACATTAATCTCTCAAAATGTCTCTAATTTACCCAATATTTGTTTACGGGAACGCTTTATGTTAAGATTGTGATCCCGCGGGTGCCAAATTTATAGTAAAGAAACATATCTAATAATTGTAGTATAAACACGGTTGTTATAAAAACTTACTTAAACATGTTCAACTTTAGGACTGTGAACTCAATATTAGTAATTACATCATGTGTCAAATCAAACATTGACAAATGTCCAAACGAAATAAGGAATATTTACTTCTTCATTAGTTTTGATTTACACCCTAATTATTCACAATCCACAAGATTAATTAATTTTTTGTTAATTTTCAGTGTAATTTAGAAATTTTAGTTCTTTTTTTTATTGTTTTACGTGTAGTCCGATAGACGTGTATGAGTGCGTTTAAAACTTAAAACAAAGTATAAAATAAAAATTAGTTTGTATTTTAAGGTCATGTATAAACAAGTAAAAATTAACATGAAATATTTTAATAGTCTAAAAAAATATACATGCGAGTATAAAAAAATAAAACTGAGCTCATTGTAATCAATTATTAATCTGCTGCCTTTAATTGAGATTTATGGTATCACCAGAAGAAAAGATAATTCGGTTTTCGGAATATAATTTTCGGAACATAATTACAGTGGAACAAATTTGGCAACCACGAGGTAGAAAGATTTTTAATTTTTTTTTATTTGCAGAAAGTATTAGTTCATGATTATTCATTTTTGGTTGTTTATTTATATCCTTAAGAATGTATTGAACGTTGCCTTTAGTTTTTCTTATCTATAGAAATACTCTTTGTACCAAGTCATAGTTATACATACTTTAATTTCTTCTTGAATGCACATTGTAGAGTGTTAAAAAAAACAAAAATATATTATCAGAAATTATATATTAACCGTAAGCTATTTTAATCATTTAGTATGACTTTGTTTTGTGTTTTAGAATTGATGCTTCGAAGTGAGTTAAGATACAGCATATTTTGTGTTATGTATACGCATTAAAGGAGAGAACCACCTATATGTATGCACATATTTCCTACCGACGATGGACGGTGCTGTGATGTACATATGCAAGTATTTAAGGGCTGCACAAAATATCCTGAAATACACAGTTCACTACTGTGCAGTAGTTCCAAGCGCTGTGTTTTACTTCAAACTTTACAATAAATCAAGCACTTCATTGAAAATTTCCAAACAAAACAAACACTGTATAACTCGAAAAGATTTCCGCTACAGTGCTTGACAGTATTTGAGTTATATTTTATAGTAAAAATCAAAACAAAACATCAGAATGAAGCAATTGAACCGTTAACCATAGTAAGCATAGCGTGTACAGTAGAACACTGACAAAGAAGATGAGAACTCAGGAGCACTGTTGTTGACGCAGTGTTCATATTGAAATGCTAACCTCGACTTTATTGTGCTAAAGTATTATCTTTGTATAGTGTGTTCAAGATTTACGTCAGCACCTGCCCGTGGGGCTTAATCTGACGGTGGTCTCAACACCGAGTGAATAGGAGACGACCACTAACGCCCGCAGAGCACCAGTTGTACCTGGCAAGTAAGACTTGCCTCCTAGAGTTGGGTAGCAATTCAGTATAGTTATCCCTCATTCTATACTGCACCTTGTTGAGGTGTTCGAGCGGTCTAAACTCTGTGTCACATCAGAATGTTTTTTCGTCAAGAACTATTTAACAGTACTACTGTCAGTTCGAGACACATTCCGGTGACTACTGTTGAATGGCAACAGCACCTAGTTAAATAGAAGTCGTATCAAGAATATGTGCCTACATCACATATTCTCGAATAAACCAAAGACTCGACTTCCTGCGTAACTTTAGGTTTCAACCACAGCCTCTACGAATCCATTCCCGAACCAGCACACACTCCAACTTTTCAGGGTGGACACGAAGTACTCACTTAAGAGTACATCAGTCATTAAACCCTTACTTGGCGCTGAAGGTGTGGGGCTAAGCTGGTCCCGTAGTACTAGATTAGAAATGAGCTGGATTTAATCAGTCACACGGATAGACAAGCATATCCTCCTCAATCTCTAGTCAGAATTCGAAGAGTCATCTCTTCTGTCATTATCAATCTCAAGGGGAGACCAAGGTCATGCTACACCTTTAGCTAGGTACCGTGGGGTCGCTAAAACACCCGTAGGTTTAGAAACAAGTTCCTAAACCCCCTTTCGGGAATTATCTTTGTATATATGTGCACATAATGAAAAAATAATAATGATTTTATATAATTTATTGATTGCTATAATTTTTGCTCTTCACTTCTTACAACGCCGTACGAACGGACGCGCATGTACATAATAATTATGTTAATATTATGTATGTATGTCTGTATATACAGGGTGGCACAAAGGAGATATATGGTTTAAATGGTTTATAACTTTTTTATTTATGCGATTATTATAATTTTTTTTTAATACAGTATATTATTGGGGAATTTTTTGCAATTTTCTTTAAAAAATGATATCCTGTAAGTGATTTCCATTTTCTGCTTCGCACATACGTGCTCTTTTTAGCATATTTTCCATAACTTTTCGCAAAATTTCGGCTGTAATGGCCATGATTTCATTTCGAATGTTTCATAATAAATTCCCCAAGTCTTCTTCACAAAATGCTGAAAAAAAAACAAAGAAAAAATAATAATTAAAAAAGTTATAAAGAATTCAAACCATATAGCTCATTCTGCGACACCCTGTAGAAATCTAGCCGTAAAATCATTAATTTGGCATCAATGCTTGTTTTTTTATCTTGGACTCAGGAGATGACCCCTACACATGCGATGCATTGTGCTGGAACTAGAGGAAAGGGATTGTAGGAGAAATAATGGGAGGTGAAGCTTCACTATCTTACAACACTGCTTTTTGCACGTTATTTGTTATTATAGCAGTATTGAAGCGCCTCTGATGTCAAGGAGATGTATTAAATTTTGAAGTTTCGTGTTAGTAGCCATTTTTAGAATTTATTTTACTTCGCCGGTGATACACAATACCGATGATAATGTGCCTGTGGAATGCTATTAGCTGAAGCCGGTACTGTTCAGTGTCCAGTGGCTATGCCTTCGCCACAGTCATTTGAGGCGGTTCTACTTTTACTTCGTTCTGTTGTTCTGTAATATTATAATACAGCATTTGTTTATATGCTTAAAACATTTCGGCACTGAAGCGTTTGTTCTGTAATGTGAAAAAAGTAGATTGATAGTGCTTGAAACCACTACAGTGTTTTGTGAGACATTTTTATTGTGCCTGTGCAGCCTCTAATATGTATGTACATATATTAGCATAAACATATTAATGCACATCAGAAACATTAGTGATGACTGAAATTATTTATTTTTTCATTGGAAACATCGTGCTGGCCGTATGGTACCATTATAATAGCGTTGGAATATACAGATACCCCTCCTCAGAACTTTTCACCGGATGCACCAAATTTGAAGATTCTTTTTTCATTGAAAAGCTCGTGCTTACCGGCTGCTCCAATTTAAATAGCGGGTGTATTTTTGAATTAAAGCTGTTCCGATTTTGATGATTGTTTTTTCATTTGAAAGGCCGTGCTTATCGAGTGGTCCCATTTTAATTATGGGCGGATCGTTTTGTTTATTAAAAGCGAGCCAAGAATAAATAAAAATTTTAAAAAGATTGACGTAACCACTAAAAAGTATTAAACAGAAATTAAATTAAAAAAAAATTAAGCCGAATAAAAAAAGGAACTAAAAAGGAAAAATTAATAAAAGCATAAAATTTTATTGTTTTGATTACATTTTTAAGTCGGTAAATTTTTTTTTAATTTTTATATAAGATTACGGTTAAATCTGTTACCGTCTCAATTTGGCGAATTACAATAAATATTCGTCGCTTTAATCCCTGCGTATTATGTTCTTTTAATAATGTAAACAAGATATAAAATTTGAAACGAAGAGGAATAAATAATAAGGGAGGGAACGAACGTTTCTTGAATTTAATATAATGTTTGTCCTTATTTATACATACATACATATGTATGTATGTGTATTAAATATAACCATTCCTTATCTTTATAAAGAGTTTGTTTTTTCATATTTGATAAAATTTTTAATAATAAAGTAGGTATAACTAAATTAACAAAATTCTAAGAATTTTCATATATTTAAAAATAAATAAATTTTCTTTACTTTTCTTCTTTTCATCATTAGCGATAAGAAGCATATGTAAGTCCCCGTTGTTATTTGAAATGCTTCAGGCAAACTAAAAGGCGTAAATAACTTTATGGCAAAATACAATATTTGCTTACATATGTATATATTATTATTAATAAGTAAACAGGTATTTGTAATCCCTTTTACGTCCGTACTACTGCACCTATTTTTAAAGCTTTCTCTGCACAGTTGTGCCTAATATCAATTTAATTCAGATCGGTTCAGTACTACTTGGTAGTACATAATATGACTATCTAATTATTACTAAACCCATTAAACAAAAGTCATCTTTTTGTCAGATCAATGGTGTAATGACTAAAGTTTCTACCTATATACATACTTAAGTGTGGCACAAACACAACAAAAATGTCTTACAAGCATTTCATGAAATTACAATTAGTGTCTATGTATTACTTGCTCATTGCAAAACACATACTTCCAAAAATATTTCTTTTGTTCCACGATCAAAACATTGAAGAAGAGAACACAAGTACAACAAAACAATGTTAAAATAGAACAAGGCTGAAGTAGAAGAGAAATGAAGTAGAACATCAAAAACTATTTTGGAACATTCAAAACATGTTTGAATAACTCGTAGACAAACTTGTAAAGAAACTTATGCATTTTTTATGAACATAAAAAAATCGAATGTATGAATGCAAAAATAAAATTTTTTTAATTCACATTTGGAAAAACAAATAAATTAAAAATATCACAATTCATATTAGGTTTGAGGTTCGTTTGTAAGATTCTTTAAAGAAAAATATTTAAAATTTCGCAAAAACTTTTAAAAATTTATAATTTCACCAAATTTAATGCATCCATTTCAATATATGTACATATGTATATTTAAGATTACTAAAATTATAAAAATCACGAAAACCAGAAAGTTGAAATTATGAAAAAAAATTATACATATACCTGCACGGGTTTTCCCTCCTAAATTATATTATTTAATAACACTCATGTTTACATTTTTACGCTTTTTTGTGTTTGTTCTTGTGTACTCGATGCTTTTGGTGTAATTTACCGTTTTTTTTTATTTCATTGTCTGTTTTTGTTTTGATGTTTTGCTTCATTTCAACACACAAGCACAAACAAAACTATAGAGAGAAACTTTTCGAATGGTGCTTGTTTTGTTTCAGTGAGAGTCATGTTTTGTTATGTTTGTTTTGTTGATAATGTTTACACTGGAATACACGGCTTGGAAGTAGTGTGCTTTAGAATACAGAACTTTCAATACATTTTGTACAGCTCTTTAATACATACATATAAAAATGCATATGTATATATAAAAATGTTGACATTTCTCCCTTCAATTTTAAAAAAAAAAGTAGCTCAGCCGTGCTTTCAACACCATATACATATGTAGTAAGTCATTACAATATGGTCTGATCTGCAAATAAAAAACAAAATTAAATATGCGTTTGTGTTATTTGTTTTTGCACAAATAAAAGAAAAAAAAAACAAAGGCAAAGCGAATCAAACGTCAAGTTTTATTATATGTACCTATACTTACGTATGTATGTATTTTACCCGTAAATGTCAAGTGGTCCAATTTTGACCTTGCGATCGACCGTAGTTGTTGTTGTTAATGAATAATAAAACACTTAGCGAGCCAGCATGCGTCACAATATGCAGCAAAGTCTACTTCTGAAATTTATTTACATATTTACTTATTAATTACTGTAAACAGTTACTATAGATTCTATAGAAAAAAAATTCTTCATTGTACTGCTTCACTGCTTGCTATTGAAATAAAAAAATCCCCAAGTCTCCAATGTCGTAATTTGTTAATAAAAGGTAGGGGACTTTTAAATTTTATCTATTTAAATATGAAACTAATTGCATTAAAAACTTTTTAAGGTAAAGAACTTAAAATTAAAAAAAAATGTTAAACTTATGGATTATATAACTATTAGTAAAGTTGGATAACAACGCCAAAATGATTATAATAAAATGGTAGTACATAAAACGCTTCTAAAGTAAACAAATTTGTACAGCAGTACTATGTACCATAAATGAAATTCAAATTCTCCAGTGTAAATTTTCAAAGGAATTTCTCCAAGATCAGAGTTGAAAAGTCTTTGCAATATTCATAAAATTGTTTTCGGTTTAAAAATTTAATTTTATTGTTTTTAGGAATTAATCCACATGACGTTGAAACGATAGTATGAGATAAGCCGTTGAATGTAGCTGCCAGGATGAGCTAACGTCACGGTGATTGTAACATTGAGTGAACTTTTGCATGTTACTTCAGTCCGTAAGGGGTTCATATAGATATCGATTTCGAAGAAGTCGTGTCTTGTTAATGAATTAAATAAAGGAACATAATTCTAGGATGTATATACATATGTATCTTGATCGTACAAATACATATGTATGTATATTCAGAAAAGTTAAGAAGCAGAAATAATCGCTACACTCTCATGTTTCAGCGTTTCAAATAATTAAGAAGCCTGTAATGGAAACGTTGTGCGTTGGGTTATTTTTCGAAAAGTAACATTGCTTCTTAGGTTACATAGGTGATGAAGTAATATAGTAGGTCGTTGCGAAATAAAGTCCCAAAGTGTGAAATGAAATAAAGCCCCAGTGTCAACACAGAAAACGAAATTTTTGGGCCGTTTTTTTTTGTAAAATTTTGGGACCTTTTACATTTCTTATTTGCGGTCTTAGTTTTAATTTCCCAAAATGAAATATAGTCCCAAAATAAATAAATAAAAAAATTCCCAACAAAATATTACTATTAATTTTTTAGTTTTTCTCCCAATAAGTAACTCACAAGAAGAGTCCGCTGAATAGAAATAAAATAAGGAAACTAGTTAAAGAACTCCCAAAGAAAATTATTTAATATAATATATTCGTTCCACTTTTTCCATATGTTTCATCAGTGTTGATCGAAAGCTCCAATTCTCGTCGTTTGCTAAACTCTTAATTTTGCAGCATTTCGACAAACTCAAAAAAAATATTACCGGCCTTCGACCGGTCTCAAGGATTTGTTTTGTGTTGTAACGAACACCGGCTGCGCTAAATAAAACTTCTTTGCATGACCGGTCTTCGATGTGCCCAACTTTGGGTTTCATTTCAGTTTTTAGGGCAATATTTTATTATTTTGCCGCGATATTTCATTTAAGATATTGCGGTAATTTTTCATATTGAAAAATGGTGCCCCGTTTGGACATTTTTTTCCTTTCACACTTTGGGATCTTATTATTTGCGGCCTTGTTTCGCAGCGCCTTATGGCAGTGCTTTTTTATTACACAGCTTTGCTGTTGCATGTTTTGTTAATTTTAAAGAAATTTTTTCATATGCTTAACATGAAAACTCGGCTGGGCTCTGAGAGTCAACGCTCTAACTACTTCAACCAATAGTATCATTAATAAGGCTACAGAAAATAATTTTGAAGATTAAATAAAATCGATCTGAATTTGTGTTGGCAGAAGTGGAACTTTGAATAGTATAATATATTCTTATTCGGTCATTGCTTGAGGGTAAATAGAAGTAAGTAAAACGTTTCATGAATATCAGACGATCAGAGTTTTTGTTTTATTAAAAATAGAAAACTCATTCTCTAGTTTTCTGGCAATAATGAATAGATTTATTGATTTTTCGACATTAATTGTTTTAGAAAACATTGCGTTTCTTCTTTCAGGCTTTACGTAATTTATTTATTTCATAAAACTCGTTCTTGTTTTAAGAAATAATTAAGTTTTTCTTTATATTTTCGATATTTCCTACATCTTCGGAGCACCCTTCTTCTAAAAGGAAAATTTTAGTAAAACCGTCTGTTCAATGGTATCGATTGAGTAAGAAAGGTTTCTAAATTTATGCCCCTAATTTTTTTTAATGCAAACGAAAATCCATACTCTTGTGTAGATTTTCTTAGAATTGTTTATTCATTTATAAATGACTGTGCGGAATCTTTCTTGAATAAACGACAGTCCATTTCTCTAATAATTTTCGGAATGATGGAGCAGTTTTAGGATTAAAACGATGTAATGCAAAGCAGACAACTAGTCAATAGGTGTATTGACTATTGCGTTTTTTTTTTGCCTTTTTTTACCATTAAAAATTAAATGAACTTTTGGTTAAATTTAAATGAAAAATGAATAGACCGGTTCTTATATGAATTTTCATCTATTTTAAATTACAATTTCAGTTAATTTTTTGTACAGAATCTTTTGCATGATTAAAATGATTTACTTTAAAAGAACTAATTTGATTTTATTTGTTGTTCTTATCCTCCTGAGGGAGAAATTTTAAAAATTTCTTTCAAGTTTGTTAAACCTTCAGAAATGGATGCGTATCGACGATAATGGAGTAACTATTCTTTGAACGATTAAAGTTTCCTATTTGAAATACTAAATTCTGCAAAAATTATGTCGAAATTAGCCCGTTATCTCAGAGTGGCGATGGCTGAAGTAGCCAGCACATTGACTACAAAGCCCAAAAATCCTACATTTCGCATTTTGTCTGATGTGCATTAAGGCCGAAGGACATAGAATCCATCATCCGTCATACTTTGACTTTTTCAAATGACATTAACGTACCGACGGATGAGATTGGCACAATGAGTACTTTATTCACGGATATCAACTCATATCCGGCGTTACCACGTTAAAAATTAAAAATAATTCCAGAATATGTTTTATTATATAAAAATATATCTTCAATTGCTTTTATGTACATACACCATTTCTATTTCGAAATAGTCTGCACGAAATAGTCTGCACGTTGACTATAACACGAAAAATTTTCCTGGGTTCAACCCATCTCGCATTTTTTCTGAACTGCATTTGTGTGTGTTTGTGTCAGTTGTTATCGCAAGGATTCAGTGGCGAAGACATAGTCACTGGTCACTGAACCGCAACGGCGTCAGCTGTATCCAATCCACAGGAACTATTTTGAATTCAAATACTGTGTTCTTTTATTTTTGTTCCTGCTGCAGCAGTCTTGAATTTTTTGTTGCAACAGAAACGATTTCTAATAAAACAAAAGGAAGTTAACAACGTTTCGCAATATAAAACCTGATTTTAGAACTTTACAAGTAAAATTTACGTATTTAGTATTACTTAGGCTGGAAAAAGTAAAAACGAAATGTAAAAAATTTTCACATCTCCACACTACAAAAAAGCAACCAATTTTTGGTCGAAAATAACCTACAACGGCAACGCTGTTCAAACTGTCAGAGTACTCAACGTACGTTAAAAGTTGGCCAACTTTCGTACTTTGTTTTGACGGAGACGTACTGAATGTGATAAAGTTCATAAGAAAACGTATATTTGGCTTCAGCTGATACCAAACCACAGGCACATCAGATTGGCCTCCGTCGCACCAGCGAATTAAAACAATAAATAATGCATACCGCTCCTTGACATCAGTGGCGCTGTGACACTGCTATAAACGGGAAACATGTCATCTGTCTCACGATCTCTTTCCACTAGTTCCAGCATAATGCATCGCATGTGTAGGGGATATCCTTTGAGTGCTGGTCCTAGATAAAAGAATATAGTCTTAGATTTCTAATTTATGGTAAACGATTTCCTTCACGACTAAACAGCTGCACGTGTAATTAATTACGCAATCACTAAGTAGTTTTATTTATTTATTGCAGAAAATTTTGCTTATAGTGGGTCATAAGAAATAGATCAAAGAACTAAAAGAAATAATTATTGCATAATTCCATAATACTCGTACTAATGAAAAAGAAATGTCTAGACAACAAACTGCGATTAATTTGCGTAATGAACATTATATTGTATTACAGGGTGGCCCCAAATGTGCGAAGGTATTTGAATTCCTTATTTATTATAATTTTATTTTCTATTTTCAGTATTTTGTAAAGAAGACCTGGGGAATTTAAAATGGTACAGTACACAATTGAACAACGTGACAAAATCGTTGAATCTCAGAAGAAAATCATGATGTTAATCATAATTTAATTATGAGCGACCAATCAATTGGGGTTCGTTAATAGGCAAAGTGGGCTACGGAACGTCCAAGAGTAGTTCAACAACCAGAATTACACCCACTTAAGTGCACCGTTTGGTGCAGTGTTTCGTCGGAAAGGATAATTGCGCCTTATTTTTTTTTTAAATGAACACAGTGTCGCCGTTTCCATCACTGGTGTTAGATATCGGACAATGTTGGAAAATTTTTTAAGGCCAGGCGTGGAAAACCATGCGCAAGTATAGTTCCAACAGGATGGAGCCACAGGGCACACTGCGAGGGACACCATGGCTTTTTTAACTCAAACCCGGTCGGTCATTTTGTATACATAAATAATTTTGAATAAATAAACAAGAATTAATTTTATACACATAAATAAGCAAAATGAAAACCGTTTTTGTTGCCGTAAAAACAAAACCAACTACACACCACACAAAAAGACAACAAAATTTTGCGGTGTTGAAATAAAATGCTAAATAATTTAATTTTTGTTGTTGCTGCTGTTTGTGTGCGCGACGCGTCGCATTTGTAACTAAAAATATTCACAAAAAAGTTCAATTTAAAATTATAAAAATAATTTTTTTTTTAATTTAACACATGCAGACCGATCGGACGAGTGCCAGAATTATTGCCTTTTTCAGTATAAATGAATTTTAGACACGTTTCAATGGTGGCAAACTTGCAAACACACTGCTTCTCAAAGGAGCAGCTTCCTCTTCCAATTATTTCTTTTTTATTCCAAAAGATTATCAACCACATTGAAATAAGGGAGTCGGGCATGCTTATGTGTTTTTCATCCAACGGGGTTTTTTTAATTTCGAACGATTTTTCGTCGCCTTACATCAATTTAGCGTGATAATCGGTCCGGTTTCTTGAATACTACAACCAGATTTAATCAGAAATTTATGGAAATCCATTTAGTTATTTTGATTACATCGCATCATAGTATTTTTAAAAATCCAATGTGAATTTTTATCAGCCCCAAAAGCGCATACCATTTTATTTAGAAAGAATTGTACTGGACACATTAAGTAAACGAGAACTGCGCAATGTTGTTTTCTTTTCAACCAAAAAAGGAAATGCCCTATTTATTTAAAACATTTGCACTTGATTATTTCACCTTTATAAAACCCTACAAAGTGCTGTATAATGGCTTTATAGCAGCGCAAAAAAGTGCAAATGTTTTAAATTAATAAGGGAAAATCGGTCAAGAAAGGCAATGCACTTTTGGCCATAAGTCGCAAAACGCTACAAACGATATTGAAATTTCATTTAATCTGATCATTATTTCATTTATAAAGTAATGTGCTATGGAATGGCCGTCAAATTAGATAAGTCGGTGAGATCGTCTGAATTAAGCGGCGACGTATAATGCACCCAAGTCAATGTGAACTAAGGCATGCTTAATTTAAATAATAAAATTACAACTGCCATAAACAACTCAATGTACGTACCAGTGAAATTTTAAAACTTAACCCTTTCGGTCCGGGTTTTTATTGGCTAAATAACAATAAATATTAAAAATCTTTTTTCACATATGTAAAAAACATCAAAAATTATGATGTTTTGCATTGTAAATTTTTTCGTATGTCCTTTAATTATCCTGGGATATATTGTCCCACTCGGATTTTTGGGGCTATTGTCCCAGCCGGAGTTTTGATACCAATGGGACAATAAGTAAGGATCGGTATTAAATTCATTTTATTTTCATATTATTTAATCTTAAATTGAATAAAAAAGTTAAAAATTATACGTATAAAAACTAAAATTATAATTCATTTTATTTTTCATCATTTTAAAAATACATAGATCATATATGATAATTTTTTTTAGAAAAAAAGCTTTTAGTTATGATAAGGAGTAAAACATTCAATGCAGAGTGCAACGTTACAATTTGAACATATTGTTTTTGTTCTTTTTTCTTTTTTCATTGCGCTGCAGCTTACACAGCGCGACCTTTTTTGTGATGGAACTGGTAAATGATCACCTATGTTAATCAAATTGCGTTTACGTTTTGGTGGACGTCCGTATGATACCTTTCGTTTAGTTTTGCTTAGGGTTCTGCCAGTTTCGATCATGTCTTCAGCTAGCGGAACCAAAAAGCTGATTAATTCGGTTTTTTTGTGATTTACTTCTTGGTGAACTATCCACGCGTTAACTACCGCCATCATAAATATTTTGAAAAAAACTTTTTTCCACCATTTGTTGGACTTTCTATCCAAATCGTAAACACCAACTTTTTGATCCGCTATGTCAACTCCACCCATTATGGCTACATATTTTATAATAGCATCAGGGCACTCAACATCAATTTTTTCGCCATTTTTTTGTTTGCGTTTAGTCTTGCTTGTGGTTAGCATGTGGCAATTAGACAGAAGTAATACGTCTTTTGAATCCTTCCATCGACAAGCAATTGTTCCGAGGCAATTTACCATAAATTCACTCTCATTTCTGTTTAAATTTCCATTGAATTGCGGAACGTTTTTTCGAATTCGTATCACAGTTCCAACTGCCGGATAGTCAGTAAAATTTATTAAACGAGTACTAGTAAAAAATCTATCGAAACTTATCATAACGTCTGGGTTCCGTAGAGTACTACAAAGTTTTTCCACAACTCTTTCTCCTACGGTAGATTCGGATACCACAGCGCTTTCTTCTCTTCCGCTATAAATATTTAGATCATATATAAACCCAGTTTTGGAGTCACATCTTAACCAAATTTTTATGCCGCGCTTTATTGGTTTGAGAGGTTGATATTGTTTTAATGATGACCTTCCCTTAAATTTTGCCATTGATTCATCAATAGCTTGAAATGTTGCTTCCGTTCTAACACTAGGAAAAGTTTTTTTTACACAAGATAACAGTTCTTGAACATAATACAGTTTTGAACATCCATCCGGTTTTTTAGGATCATTGAAATACATTTTGGATATTATTAGCTGAAATCGATCTCTTGATATTGCATTTTTTATGGCTAAGTTTCCAAGAGATGGATGTGTGCTCCAGTAATTTTGAATCCTTGGAACTTTGTTATAGCTCATGATTAGGCAACATCCTAGTACCATTAGAATCTCATGCTCATCAGTTTTTGCAATTTTTATTTTTTTGTCCCTTTCCAACATTTCTAGTCTTTTATTTGTACTATCGGCAATAAATATTAAAAGCGATTTCGGAAACAATTTTTTAAAAATATCTAATTGTGTTGAACTGCGGTTAACATCATCCAAAATTATTGGTTGTTTTTCGATTGGGATCTGCATTCTTGGTCGAAAATTTGCGTCTGGTAGTGACCATAGGAATGGATTTACAAAGTTTTCGCTTGGATTATTTTCATCGATTAATTCGTCATTGCCTTCATCATTTTCTTCACTCGACTCTGATGATTCATTTTCCGGCTCAGAGTCACTTGATTCAGTATAATCGGAATTATCGGCTTCTAAAAGCTCTTGAAGCTCTGCACTTAGTTGCGACATTTTTTCCTACATATAATACGAATGGGATATATAAGCCCAACGAAAAACCCGAACGGGACAATATGTCCCAAACCAACAAAAACTAACAAAAATTTATACTTACAGAGAATAAACAAAGTTTTTCATTTACAAATAATAAATTCAGCTGGTTCAAACATATATACCAATTTTGGTTGCAACACGGATACAGCATCCTTCTTTAAATTACAAATGAAGTTGCCTCTACGAGAGCTTCTCATCAACTGACGCTAAAATCTTATTACAAACTCACTCAAAACTAAGTCCCGTTATTTATTTCATAAACTAAAACTCAAAAGTACGACTGGGACATTTTCAAATATGATTTGTTTACTTAAGACAAGAAATAGGATTATTCAACATTCTTTGGGACGTATTATCCCAATAGGACCGAAAGGGTTAAGAAGGATGTGAATGAACGCTACAAATAACACCAAACCCAGCCAACAACAACAATAAGAAATTAAAAAAAAAAGAATTATAAAAACACAAAACCAACAGACATCAGCGAAAAATATAGATCGAGAAACAGAAATGTAAAACATTCATTTCACTGTCGTATTCGCAGTAAAATTATGTCACGCATTTTTCGCTCTCAACTCGTAAACACTTTTTTTAAACCGTTTGTCGAGGTGGTGCTTGCTGCTACATATGTATGTATGTATGTATGTATGTGTGTATGTATGTAGCTGTATGCAGCTAAATACCAGAGTGCAAATGATAATTAAGTCATATAAATAGACCTTGTGTATTATACGTTTCTTCTTCTGATTATTTATGTGTTTCTTTTATTAAATAACATAAAAAATTTATTGTGTAATTTAGATTTACATATTAGGCGTCTAGTCGAAATAAAAAATGTTTTCATAATTTTCTAGCATTTCAGTGTGAAGATGGCGACAGTGTATAATTATTGCACAAATTTATACATGCAGACATATGTATGTATGTATGTATCTATTTATTATTTTCTATTGCACATTCTGATACAATTGGCGAACGTAAGATTTCTATTTCGAGTCCGGATATGTAGGGATGCATAATTATATTAAATAGTGCATAGAGAACAACCGTTCATTTTCCATTTTTAGTTCTTGAAAATATTGTTGGGTGTAATTAGCATAATAAAAAACAATTTTACTGCATTTCAAAAAATTACATTCTTATGTACATATGTACAAATACATACATATGTAGGTTCATAAAGACAGCGTGTACTGTTTTCGCAACTGCCTATTATCGCGACGGCACTGTTTTCGCGATAGCTTAATTCTTGTCACTACAGGTTATATAACTAGGACAGTTAGAAAAAGGCTCTTGCTCAGCCCCGGGAGCAAGGGCGTAACACTACATAACTTTAAGTAATGTGATCAAGTAGGTAACTGTTTTTTAATTTATTTTAATTAGGATATTACATTCTAGTCCTAAGTTTTAAATTTTATGTTAAAAAAAAAATGTATGTATACTAACAATTTTCATTTCAAAGGCTCAATAAATTAAAAATTAAAAAAAATTAAAAATTAGAAAAAGGCTCTATTTTCGCGACTTAAATTTTTTCTTTGCTTTTTGTCACACAAAAAGTGCTAAACAATACCGACGAAGCAGGGCGTTCGGATGTACCAGTGGATTGGATACAGCTGAAGTTGTTACGGTTCAGTGACCAGTGACTATGCCTTCGCCACAGAAACCTTGCGACAACAACTGATACAAAGCCACACAAATGCACATCAGAAAAAATGCGAGATGTTTTTATGAGTCTGAAACAGGGGTTGAACCCTGGAAACTTTTTCATTTTATAGTCAACGTGCAGACTAACTCGACCATCGCCACCCTCATATATAGATATTACATATATAATTAAAATTTATTTTTGTAAATACAGATAGTACTACCTACAGGTAGTTAATCTGTGCTCAATCAGGTGCTCTATCTGTTAGTGTTAACGGAGTCCAACCACCGTATGATCTCAGTCACCATCCGCAATGAGGATCGGATGAAACCTTCCGATCATACTGCTTGCGGGGTCCGTAGGAAACTCTCCAAACTCACCTCGTACGAGATCCAAGATACCAGCATTCATTCTAAAGCGAGATGCCCCATGACATCACTCCACATCCGAAATGCTGCCCCTTGCTACATTTGTAACTTTTCAAGTGATTTTTTGGGTTTTCTCAAATCAGTAAACTTTAGACCTACCGTCCACTGCGGTAACTTATCAGAAGCATTACAGATCTGAGCAATGAAAAATATATGTATGCATGTCAAAATAGTTGGTTGTATAGAGCATATGCATAAAAGTAATTTGAATTAACTTGAAATAAATATTGTTTTTCATGTTCCTTAAGTTTTGCAAAGTACAAAGCACTTTCGTGCGATACTGAAGTATCGTTGTTTGGTTACTCGCGATCGATTGTTATCATCTCTAATTACGATACAGTTTCTTCATATTTTGCATTTTTATATTTCGTACGCCTTTTTCCAATCTGTAATACGAATCCATCTACCTCAAACTTTATAGTTGAATAGTGAGAATTGCAAAGCAAAAGATAATTGCAGAGTGCATGAAACTCTGTACCAGTCCCCAAGCTTCTTATTTCTCTCACCAAAAAAAAAAAAAAAAAAGCAATTGCTGCAACCAAAATTGCAACTCTGGGCAAATACAAGAATATTTGATTAAATTGACGAAAAGTAAATTTTTCTGTCTGTATAAGTTTTCAAAAATGCACCAATACTTAACAAAATTCCCAATAATAGGAAATGAATTTTCAAGAGAAGAAAATTATAACCCTGTGATAGTTTGACATTTCCTTCGGATTAATAGTACAAAACATATCAGAAACTGTCTGAACAAATTAGATAACGACTGTTGACCATTATAACCAGACAGAGAAGTCCACGAAACCACGAATCAACTTTAACAAGATTAAAGTAACGCTGCAGAAGAAAGTTCCTAAAATAATTCGAAGGTGAAATGCATTAATAGCAGACTTCTATTGAATCTGTCGTTTTAATCACTTGTCGTTTTAAAAAACGTTCTTAAAATCACTACAAATTACATTTAATGTTATCTCAATTGGAATATCAATTAAATGACTTTTTAAAATAGCGCAATTTTTAATGTCTAATTGGTCCTTCAATTATTATTAATATTAATGACAATATATTTTATGTAATTTGTTTTTCAATTATTCAACTTGTAATTGTTTAAAAGTACAGTGGGCTAAATAGCATTTAGTACTAACAGTGATTTTCACCCACCCACACGCGCACACAAATAAAATGGAATTAACGTTTCGGAAAAATATAAAAACATTAATATTTTCTTCAAATATAATTTTAAAAAATATATATATCTATAAAAAATAACTAGAATATGGTAAGAAATATACTATTTGCTTTTTTCCTCAGACTAACTATTTGCCAATCTGTACTTTCTTCATATATCGAACTATCGATTTGAACATTAGGTTGCCATAGGACCCCAACTAGTTTATGTGTATATACTTAGTGATATACTAGTTGAAATAATATTTTCATGCGTTTTTGTCTAGTACGAATATACTAATTTTGGCACAGTCTAGTTACAACTAGTATCTCGAACCATAACTTCCAAAAACAGAATTTTACAGGACAAGGTTTTTTCTTTTAATCTGCACATACTTCGGCTGTATATTCGTCTAAAGTATTTTCGATATAAAATCGTATTGACAGTTTCCACAGCTCTGATATTTTGCCAGATGAAGCGACTGATCGAGAATTATTTTATGAAAAAGGGAAAATTGACAATCATGGCGCGTATGGCTTTATGACGGTTATGGCCCGATATGATTGTAGCATAATTCTACAATAAATATATTATTGTGCATATTATTATACACTAAACGTTATTAATAACGCTGTGGTATAATGTCAATGGACATTGCGGAATTTCTGAATCTGAATTAATGTCCATGAGCATTATTCGAATCAATTGTAAGATAAATAAATTTCAATTTCAAGATAAATAAATTTTTCTTAGGGCCAGTTTTTAAGATGTTAATCAAATTTCGTTTAAGTGTAGTTTTGTTAAACTTGAATAAAATCTAAACTGCCTTTGATCCACCAACTTGTTTTTCAGTAGTCCAGTTTAATAAATGTGAAATTAAGTGATAGAAAGGAAAAAAGAAAGATATGCAACATTAAAAATTTCGAATCAAAATACCAAATATCACAAAGAAAATAAACAGAACAAAGTAATGAAAAATAACCTAGAGTACAAAATAAAGTTAGTAATATATTTTAACAAAAGGAAAAACCTTTCATTAATTTTTGTATGTACTACATATTGCTTAACAGCTGTTATGTTTTTCCTGCGCTAATTGAGTTTAAACGGGCACTGTCACTTTTAGCTTGGGAAGATTTAAATCAAATGTCAATAAACACTACTCCCTCTATCCTCCTTCCCAGAACCTAATTTCCTAGTTCCAGCATAATGCATCGCATGTGTAGGGGTCATACCCTGAGTGCCGGTCCCAGACAAAAAAAAAAAAAAAAAACAGCTCAGTTAAGCTGAGATAAAATCAAAATAAACTACTTGTCTTGTTAAAAACCACGTTTAAACATGCTTGAACTACATACCAAAAAAAATGGCTCCTAATTAAATGGCTTAAATTAAATAAATTTTTTTTCGTATGCAATAAATTATTTAGCAATGCAGGTCTTATTTTTATAAAATTTTTAATTTATTTAATAATATGTTTTCTCGATATTTCGCTAACCCTTGGTTAGCATCATCAGGCAAAATATTTTTTTTTTTTGAATAAATAAGAAAATTAAAAAGAATAAAAAGGAGAATAAAATTTTTTTCTTTATGAGTAGTTGGCTGTCGGGCGGCCTTAGACATTTTCTCCGCCATCGATGAAGGATTTTCTTTCTAAGATAGTTTGATCAACGGGTTTGCAAACTATGCCGAAGGTAGGCTATGCAGGAAATGTGTAGCAGGCACCGACGTTATGGGAAATACCATAGAAGAAAAACATCCCTAAGCCCACCTTTGCAAGAAAGATTTGTGCACGAAAAGACACATTAAACACCGACGTAATGTTAATAATTATAAAATCATAGTGTCCATGAACTTTAAAACAATTTGAAATGTACTATAATGTGCATGGACATTGCGACACATTTTCTCTGTCATATCGTCCATGGACATTATGTCCTAGAACGTTACACCATGCCATAGAATTATTTATGCAGAATTGAAGTCGCAACCATCGGATTACTTGTTTAATACAATGGGTAATGAACTGCGATGCACTCAATTGTAAATGCATGTTTTATATCTGTTTCAATTTATTTCCAAAAGCTAAAATAAACCATATGTAAATGACGTATTTTCTGCTGATTGCTCTTTTCTGTTGTTGCTTTCTGTTAGGGGCTCTTTTGTGTCACTTTAGAGGGTATGACAGCCTGGGTAGAAACTATCTGTTTCGTGGTCAACTCTCGAAACAATGCCATGTAGCAGACCGGAACTTTTGGTGGGATTTGAATACACAATACCTTACAAAGGAATTTAGAATTCCGCACCAAATAGAATTAATCATAATTAAATAGCTTTTTTAGGCCCATTGTGCATTCCATTATTACTCAAATATTTATCTCATTATTTTTTAATCTGATTATTTTAGATGACTGTAATTATTTATAAAATTATTATTTAATTCTGAAATTTTAATTTGCCATTCAAATTAATTTCTAAAATGCTTTTCCAAATAATAGAAGCAACATTTTCCGAGATCATAATTTTGTAGATAAAAAATGACATGCAATTTAAATTTTTTTCCAAACTTTTTTACAACTATAAATAATTGAAAATCTCCCTGGGTTGATGTCAGTTGCAAATTGTATATTAAAACATTGAAAAGTTTTGTAAAATAATCCCTTGGAATTGATAAAATAAGAAAAGTTAAGAAGATGAAATTCCATTTGACAGTTTTACTGGTGGCAGCTGTCATGTTAATGGTAAGTTGTTAGGAGAATGGATTATACTTCAATAATGAGTTTAAAACATATTTATTATTTTATAGACCTGCTCTTCTTGCCATGCTCAAGGAGGTGGTGGTCATGGTGGCGGTGGCGGTGGCGCCGGTGCTGGTGCTGGTGGTGGTGCTCAGGCTGGTATGGGGATGGGTGCTGGTGGTGGTGGTGGTGCACAAGGAGGTGGTCAAGGTGGCATGGGAGGTGGAGGCGGTCCACCTGGTCGTTAAGTTTTCTGATAGAATTTCTCATTTGATACAAACGGATTTTGAATTCATTTCCCTAGTTGGCATTTTTGTAGATTTAAAGTTCCCTACTGCAGTGTTTATAGAAAAATAAAAATTGTTTTCCTGTAGATTCAATTGTAAATATTGTTTCCAAATTTGAAAGAGAATTACAATTTACAAAGTTGTAAAATATTGACAGTAAATCAGAAATAAATTAATACGATATTTCGAGAAACACGCACTGAACCCCACTTAAATTTAAACAGAATTAGTGAAATTCTGAGTTAAAATTAACGGGGGCAAAAAAAATGGTATTAAATCATGTTTGCGATCTTTAAAACGTTAAATTTTCGAAATAAAGTTGATGGAATATGGAAGTGTGTGACAATAAAATCGAAAATGGTTGCGGGAAATTTATGGACAAATATCGACTGCAACGACTGTCAATTTAATTGAGACAAGTCCACGAAAAGATTGCCGTCGTCGGCACTTGTGCAGTGACAGTGAAGTAAAATAATAAATGAAATAGCGGTCTTTTAAAAGTTAATAATTTAACATAAAACCAGAGACGTAGCAATTGAATAAAATAAATTACAATTACAGATTGTTATGTAATTGCTTGGAATCATTACTTCACAAGTCTGGTAATCTTCATTTCAAAAACTGATCCTAAACTGTGATAATTAACTCTAGATGAGATCAAAAAAAGAACTTCCAAAGAAGTGAAAACGTTCTTAATATTTCGATCCGCAAATGTAGATTATTTCCAGTGAATTTTATATTGGCTTGTCCTTGCGAGATGTTCTCTTTTTTGGCGCTCATTCAGTGAATCGTAAGCAGTGTTCAGTATGTCAAAAAATTTGATTCTGATGAAGTTCCCTTTGTGAGTTGGGTTGCTCCTGTGGAGGTATGAAAATAGTAAAATAAATTCTATTATTTTTTAATTAATTTTTTTTATGTCTTGTTCAGAGCCCCATCTAAGGACTTTAATTGCGAACACAAATTTTTTGTTTAATTTTTCTTTTTTCTTATTTTCAAGTTTTAATATGGTCTTGTTTTAAACTCGGTTTAATCTTAAGCTTTAACTCTTCTTTAAAATATATGGATTGTTAATTCTTGCTCTGTTGAACTTTAGATTTTAATTAATACGGATCATAAGCATATTCGCAGAAGGATCCTTTAGAAGCTTTGAATATGCCATGCTCTACGAATGATTTGCATTTATTTTTGCTGGGAATCTAAATGTTCAAGTTACCAACTGGCGCTTACTAACTAGTATTTCAGAAAATAAATTGAAAAAAAAAAACCACTGAAATCAGAGGGATTAAAAATAATTGGGGCAAGTCAATGAAACATAATCAACGGCAGGTGCACGAAAATGTTAATACCTTGATGCCTTGTGAAGTACACTCTGGATATATTTAGTGAAAACTATACGCGATTCAAGGAGTGACAGTGAACGTTGCCTTACCGTAATACAATTGTGATTATATGGAATACAATACCGACTATTTAGGCGTCAGTGATTCTATAGATTCTTTTCTTTTTACACTTCCACCGACTGATTTGCATTTATTTTTGGTTTCCTCAATTTAAACTGCATTGAACATATAAAGCATGCAACTACATACATACATATGTACATACACGCGTATGGGATGTGTGTTTAAAAATCATATTCATAAAGTTAATTCTTAAGTGCAATCTTGAGTAATAAAATAAAAACCATCATGACAAATGGCATTTTAAAGAATAAAAACAAAAAACATTCTTGGCGCCACTTAAAAATTATTTTTTATATTGATTTATGTCAACTGAAATTTCACAATGATAACAAGCCATAATACGATTGTCGATGTGTTGAAATAAATATCAAAGATAAAGTTTCCATTTGTATATACTTTTCTTATTGAATTTTTTATTTCAACATGCAAAAATAAAACAACCACTTGTCACGGTTATTAAAGCGCTAACAATTTTTTAAAGCTCTGACTTTGTAATGCCAGTGAAGATTCAACAAATTAATAATTAATAGTCCGAATGTGGAAAGATTTTGCTTTTACCGGAAATAATTTACAACTGAGTTGAAGAAACATTTGTTAAGTGTTAAATTGTAATTATTATTTTAATATTTTAAAAAGTTACAATGACGTTTATGGCGACGAACAAAAACATTAAGTGAAAGAAATGCGAATAATGAAATAAAAGCGCCAAGCAAAGTCTTTTCTATTACTTAAGTTATTCAAATTCAATTACATTGATAACACTGTGTCGCAATAAAAAAAAACTGCAGGGATGTTCTACTATTTTGCTGTTAGGCATTGCCGACCACAACAACAATCTGGTTTTGAAATTTTTTTAACACCTCCAAAATCTTGAGTTACGAATAAAAATACCACTTTCCGTACGTTGCTGTATTATAATAGTTTTGTTTAAAAAATATATGTCTAATGTGTTCTTTATTAAAATCGGTTAGTTAGTTTCGGAGACGTGGAAGTTGCCCCCCGATACCACCCATAGTGGTCTTTTCTTGGAAAAAATATATAGTCTATGTGTTCATCCATATGCGGAACTACATATGTTTTACCTCCTCTCCCCACCTTCCGAGAACCTACCCGTATACCCTAAATTTCTCTGGCTCTATGGAGAGTCCGCACTCGTACATCAAATGGATCCAGCCATTCAGTCCAAAACGTGAAACTGTTGCTTTAACCGTTTGCAAGATATACAAAAATCTTTATTTTATTTGTATTTTTGACTGGTGATTTGTACTAACCATTAAGTTACTCATTTTTATTATTATAGTATATAAGATAGAATGACATGTTTTTAAATATGTATGTATCTTTGCGCCTTATGGACAGCTGAACGGCTCAACCAATTTTCTTGGAATTTGCACAGTATCTCTCTGTATATCTGGAAGGAACTATGGGCTGTATAAATTTCAAAAATTCCAACTGGGCATTACCACCCCCATACAACGTTAAGATTGATTTTTGCATATCTTGCGAAGGGTTGAAGTGAAAGTTTCCGAATATGGTCCTAATGACTTTGCAGTTAAAACAAATCATTCATCAAAAACTGGGAATTGAAAATTTTTTTTAGTGTCCCGCCTCTCATAGTAATTAAACTTTGAACTACTTTAAATTTCGGGCAGATCAAGAGAAACACTGGGTACAATTAGTTAAATAGCAACATTAAAATATATTTTCTATTTCCAACAAAGTTAAACTGCCATTACCAAAAACTAAAAAAAAAATTCATTTTAGCGTCATTGACGATTTTTAAGATTAAGTGTTGGGGATAGGTTAAGTGGAGATTGTTACCTATTTAAGTGTGAAATGAGTATATCTTGAAGAAAATTAAAAACGACATTTATATATCAATTGATATTTAAATAGAATTGGTAAAATCGGCTCTCAATAACAAACAGACAATAAATTGTGTATTATATATTATATTTTGCGAAATAAAAAGAATTATTTTGGAAAAAAATTTTTTTGTGCAATTTCAAGTTTTTCTAAAAAAAAAAGATGGCAACGCTGAACGCAGCTTACCCAAATGCAATCGCAAGTAGAAGTTGGCTGTGATTATTTCTGGTTAAAGTTCTGAGTGATAACTGTAAAAATGGAGCATTTTTCGTATGGTCAACACATCAAAGAAAACTGATATAGTACATGAATTCCCTCTTCTGTTTATTTAAAAGTATGTCGCAGCCGATAAAAGGTCATGTTCTCAAGGGTCCGTTTTCTATTTAATATTCGCCATACCAGCCACAGACCTTGATATTACAGCCACCGTGATTGACAGTATTTTTAGTGAACATCACATTCTTTGCCCGGGCGACGAAGTACTTTACGGCCGTTGTCATAACCGAACAGATTTATTTTGGTTTCATCGCTCTAAAGAATACTGTGCCATTTTGTTTGAAGATGGGACTGGCTTTAAGTGGTATGGCGCGCATCCAATTTTTGGTATTACTGATGCTATGACTTTATTTTAGTACAAAAATATATTTTGGAAAATATTGCAGTCTTATATGGAAAAAAAATGCCGCTACGATGCCTCTTTTAGCAACATAACGACCCGAAGCACTAATTTCGATTTGTGAATGATTGGTTTCAAGTTAAAAATATTACTCTGCTGGACTAGCCAAGTCAGTCACCGAATGTAAAGCTTTCACTCGGATTTGGGAATATTTTCTCTTCAAACGTGCATTGGCAATAAGGGCGTTTTGTCCAAAAAACCTGGTATGAAACCCAACTAGATACTTGTCGTAAACTTATGAACAATATGCCAACAAGATGCAAAAAAATTTTCAAAATAAAGTGGAATACACTGCACACTAACCAAGTAACAACAATGAAAGAAAATAATATTGAAGCAAAATATTGTATAGAATGGACTTTTTTATTTTGACCACTCTTTTTCCACAATATTTTCTTCTTTGAAAGCCTAAAAACTATCTTTTATGTTTTCAGTTCGCCAGTACTTGTTTTTATATTGGGTATCTGTTGCAGAATGAAGTTTTAGATGTTTCAAAAAAGGTGAACCATGCTCTTTTACTTATTATTTTGGCCATAAGTTAAGCTGTTTAAGTTTCCTTTCATTCCATTCCATTCCATTATAGCAGCCCTCGTATATGTACTACATATATATTTCTACGAAATATGATGAAATCGTTTTAAAGTTTGCATAATTCTTTGCGTTTTTTTTCGTCTAATAAATTGTTTAAATATTTGCATTTACGTAAATATCTTGTATAAATATTTGTAAAGTATGCATACGTTAAAATAGAATTTAAAAAATATGTATCCAGAACATAAACAAAAATGTGTGTTAATTTAACGAATTAGTAATTGCAGTGTTAAAGCAGCCAATAAAGGTTATTTAATGAACTTGTTAAAAGCTAACAGCAATATTTATAAAAAATCTCCATTCTTCTTTGAAGTACATATTAGTTAACAATGGTTAAGGGCTAACAAACCGTTGTTAAAAGAAAAGTATACATAAACAGTATTTTAACTAATAAAGTCTACTATATTAGTTACTTGAGATATAAAAAAAAACTAATTACAGTAGAATCTCACAAATTAGAAGTTTCTTAAATGAGAACTTGAGATCTTAATGTATTGAATGGTCTGGAAATATTCCCTTTAGGTATTTTATTCGTCCATTAAAGGAAATTAAACGCAGTATGAATGTTTATAATAGTATTGTTATTATTATTAAGGCAGGAAGCGCAGCGACCAAGAAGATCGATTGGGCAAAGTGCATCACATTAGAATCCCATCTTAAGGATCCTAGGGAATCCTACCACTATTTGGGGTCTGGTGCTCTACAACTTGTGTGGGAGCACCAGAACGTGCTCAGAGCTTTCAGTGTCAGTTTCACAAGTATTATCTCAAAATCTCTTTCGCTCGTGGGCACCTTTACCCATACTGCAAATAGGTCCCATCAGGAGAAATTGTTAGTCGATTATTAATCAGCATTGCCGCTCTGGGGTGACCACCGCTGTCAGCATAGATAAACTCATCGTTTGCGCCTTGAAAAACCTTGACGACTCCGTTGTACAGCCAGGGTTCTTGGATGAATGCCACACCCAAGAGTTCGGTGTTAAATCTCTTCACCAGCACATCTGCGGCTGCCTTGCCCTAACTGAAATAATTGTAATTTTACCGGAGAAGGTGAAAACATATTAGAAACTGTTATTATTATAATGCAATTATCAAATTGTAAATACCTTTCAAACAGTTATTTTTTAGAATAATACATTACAGTTTCGTGTGAGAAAGGTCAATTTGAAAAAAATTCGAGTTAAGGCCTTTCTACTTAAGACCAACGATAATCGAGCAATTTAGTTTGTTTTTTTTATCAGGGGATAACCCCTATACATGCGATGCATTGTGCTGAAATTAGAGGAAACGTATAGTGAGAGGTGGTGAAGCTTCACTAACTTACATCTCTGCTTTTTGTACGTTTCTTGTTTATAGCAGTGTTGCAGCGCCACTGATGTCAAGGATACGTATTCAATTTTGAAGTTTTATTTTAGTAGCCATTTTTAGTAATTATTTTACTTCGCTGGTGCTATACTATACAGACAAAGGAGGGCGCTCCAATGTGCATGTGGATTGGTTACAGCTGAAGCCGCTGACCAGAGACTGTGCCTTCGCCACTGAAACCTTCCGACAACAACTGACACAAAGACACACTATTTCGCA
Organism: Dexiosoma caninum; assembly: GCA_963924685.1. Lineage (NCBI taxonomy): Eukaryota > Metazoa > Arthropoda > Insecta > Diptera > Tachinidae > Dexiosoma > Dexiosoma caninum. The sequence continues at coordinate 61,895,229 of OZ004729.1, forward strand.
TCAGTAAAAATGCGAAATGTTTTTATGACTTAGTCTGAAATTGGGATCGCCCAGTACTTTTTGGTTTTGCAGTCAACGCACAGACTACTTCAGCCATCGCTTTCTTTAAAAATTTTTAAAACCATATTGTACTTTTTAGCCTGAAATTTAAATTTTTAATGTTTGAGGTTTATCGAATTTATATCTGTATTGACGTTTTCGACAAAGTGCCACGTGACTGTTAAAAATAACGCAGTAGTTTAAAAAGTTTCTAAAACAAGTTTTGCACAAATGCCCAATTACAGCAATTTTTAGGGTTTCCATGAGGACCTTTATTTGCATATTTCCATATGTATGTATTTACATATCCATATGGATGTAGTACGTGTATTTCTAAAAAATAAATTTATGGATTTGTATTGTTATCTGCTTTTTCGAACGTGTCGAAGGGTGTCAGAACACCATTTTTATTTTACGTCACTGCTGTAAAACCTCACTGTATGAAGTAGTTAATTATTTTCTTGATTTAATAAATAGTACATATTTGCTTTCATCATATTTTTTCTTTCAATATTTTTTATAAATTTATTTTTGTTTTCGTATTTTTAGCGGCATAGCAAACTCTCACTTATTTATGTACACATGTAGTATTTATGTGTGCGGTTGTTCTATCATTTTTAATTCCAAAACGTACTAAATATGGACATATGTACATCGTCATGAGTAGTGCGGCAATATTTTGTTTTCGTTGTTAAATGCACACGCGCGTGTTATAATGGCATGTAAATAAAACATTTAAAACCATATTCCTTCTAATTACTTGATATTTCTGATTTTTTTTTAATTTATTACACTTGTGGTCTTAATGACGTCGGTCAATATCGGTTTTGGACAGTCATTCTTGAAAGAAAACAATTTTATTTTTGTATATGAGTAACTGACAGACTAAGTATTGCATGTGATTCTTTAGTAACTCGATACCATAAAATTATTTTCTAAATACATATGTATGTATGTACATAGAATTTGGCGGCAGATTTTGCGGAAATGTCATTATAATGATTTTTTTATACAGTAGACTCTCACAAATTAGAACAAATATGCGAATTTCTGGAAATTTTTTTCTTCCCTTTAAATGATAAGAAAATAATTGGAAGGGTTATTTTAGCATGAAATAATTTTATTTTAATTACCATTGAACGTATTTTAAATATAAATTAGTAAATGTTTGCTTTATTTTTTTGCCGTATAGAAATTCGTTAGAACGTGTGCTCCCGTGCGCTCTAATGAGACACGATAAAATGCAAAATAAAAATTTTTTAATTAAAAAATTTGCAGACGTAAACAAATTTTTGAAGCATACAAATTTTGATAATATAAACTATGTTATTAAAAAAATTTGCATTTGACTAGAAAAGGTTGAACGAACATACACGAGTTTGAGCTTTTTTATTTCAAAATGTTTTTAAACTGGAGAAACAATTAAATTAAAATTTTTTTTAATGCCCCATAAAAATTTAGCTTGTCGAACTATCCTGGCCCACGATGTCACACGATATCGTTCGTTCGTTTAATTACATTGAAAACATGAACAACATTTCAAGTAAAAAGTTCTTGTTTTTTTAAATAAAATAGTTTAAAAATAGTTAAAAATTCACCGAATTAATTAGAAATCTCAATTTACAGTATTCTTCATAAGAAATTCATACATTAACAAACGCTTCAATATTGCTTGTAGAAATTGGTACTCCTGTGAAAAAGATTTTGTAGTGTTTAAAATAATGATAGAATATTTCTGCTAATAAACTATTTATTCAGCAAGAAAAAAAAATTAAAAAAACACATTGTATGTACGATTCCATTATAATAAATACTCGTAATATAATTGCATTTTTATTGTTTCCATGTTAATTATACAGTTTTGGAAATATCGCATGTTTCATTTAATGGCGTCGATGTAATCGTGTCAATTCTGATGCTCTTCTCTCCCATTTATTAATAAAACAAAAAGACAAACAATATAAAATGCAACAACCCATTGTGGTTTTTGTTTTTAAAATTAATTAGGGGAAAAAGTTTTTATTTTTTGTTTCAAAACCTTCAATCGCCGTAAATACTACAATTTTCTCTCTTTCTCTTCCTATAATTTATTGCTCAGACAAACACACTTCGGCAAAGTGCAATGAAAATAAATTTAAAAAACTTTTAATTTTATTCGTTAAGAGCACGTGAGCAGCACTCTATTTCATAACTATATTCTCATATCGCGCCGTATGTCATTGTTGTTGTTGCTGCCTTTCAAGTTCAAATACTTGCAATTGCTAGTTTTGTTTTGCCGTCATCTATCACTGACATAAACAACAACATATGAGCGTCTACGATATGTATGTCAATGTTGTTTTTGTATTTATTTATACTATATGAAATTAGTGCGCTTCGCTGTCCCTCAAAAATTCTTTAAGAAAAATTATTTTAATTTTACTGTAAATTTTTTAACACTTTAATATGGACTCCCGCATAAAAATTAATATAATGCGTGCATACATATTTAAGTATGTATATATTTACTATGTATGACTCCATATTAAATCCTTTTTCTTACTTAGAAAGAAAAAAATCTTTATATTTGATTCACTAAATTTTTCCCTTGTTTTTAGTCCTGCAAAACATGTAAAATAGAGGCATATTAGTTTTTGTTTTTACTTGCATCTAATAAGAAGAGAAGTGTTTTGTGGAATGGTGTGAGTAATATCTTTAAAGTTGTATTGCTACTAAAGTACTAAACCGATCTAAATGAAGTTAAGATTGTGCACATCTTTTCAAAATCGGCGCTTTCGTGCGGCTTTAAAAGGGATTACTAAAAACGTGTTTGCCTATTAATATATACCTAGATTCGCTTCTCCTTGCCATGTTCGACTGATGACCGATCAAAATTTTTTTTCTATCTAAATTGGTACAACTTCCTTTTGAACTTCGCTCTTTTATTTTTTTAATGTAAACAAAGCTGTTCTCTAACTAATTTGTTTAAGAGACTGCAGTCAATATAATAGCATATTCATTTCCGGTCGTTACCGGATAGGACCACAAACTCCGTTGTATCACGGGAAGTCTCATAATTTTTGATGAGCTCTCCTTCGATAATACAAAATGTTGCTATTTGTGCTACCCAATCAAGGAATGTAATATGTTTGAAAATTTACTTTCAAACACAAAGAGTATTGATGACGTGATGACTTGAAAACTTCTAAACAATACCAAGCTGGTTCATGTGACCCGAGTCAATGGTAAAGGTATTTGAGGTTATACATCAATTTATTATTTAAAATGGGCCCAGGCGTCACATTATTGACAAAGTGATCCAGTAATTCTGGCTTCATTCCTCCTTAAATTTATAATATAGAATTGCTTTTAAATTATGAAGTGTTTTTACATGTTATTAGTTAGTTATTAGTTAGTTAGTTAGCATTAAACGAAATTTTGGCAAAAGTCTATAAGTCCTGTGCCTCGTCAATACATTATCGGAACATATTCCAATAAAGTAGAGATAAAACAGCGAGACACAGCTCATTGCACATTGAGAGGATGCTCCAACGAGTCAATAGACTTGGCTACTCTACTATCACCGATAAATCTCTTCGCACTTTGCTCCTGAATAACTCATTTCAGGCTTTATTAAGAGGCTGATGGCTCCTGGTCGGACTGCACAGCAGAATATTTAAGGATTCTTCTTAATACGCATTTTCGTCGCTGCATAGTAGATAGTACCAGGACAGAGGGACCGGAAAGAACGCATTGACATGTCGTCAATCGCGATATGATCTCCTATGAGCGAATTTCGTGTTCCATTGATGTTTGCTCCTTATACAAGTCTCCAGGGACGGATGGATGCATTTCCTCTTCATGGTCAAGAAAGACTTCCGGATTTACACATTAGGCAGGTCTTGGCGGGTGCTCATGCATTCTAAGGTAGGCCAGCATCCATAGAGCAACGTTCGAATACAGACAGCAATGTAAAATCTGGTGTAGTGATAGCAATATTTTCACCAGCATTAATATAAATCAATTTAATCATCATCCAAGACCTGCAGGGCATAAATATGAATAGCTGTGCAGTTTTGCTTCTAAAAATATACCCACGTTATATTGAATAGTATTCGTATGTGTATTTGTCTATTTGTATTTAAAATATAATTCTAGTTGTAAAATTATCTCACAATGTTTTATTTTTATAAGAAATTGAAATGGCGCTCAAAATAAAACTACTCGTAAACAATAAAAATAGCGCATATTAAAAGAAAACAATAACAATACAATATTTATAAAAATGTACATATAAACATATACATACATATATGCCCGGCGGGAAAACTCAGAAGAGCTTTTTACTTCAGGCCTTATTAAAGGGCTGCTAAATCATATTTTTTATTCGTTTCCAACTGCTACAGAATGCCAGAATACAAAAGGCCTTTGCTATTCGGTAGAAAAATAAGATACACATTCGACATTTCCTTCTATGAGAAGGAAGAAGAGGGTGAGTAACATTAATTGTTATGACTTTTATTTTTGAAGCAAAAGCAAAAAAGCATGAATTTGAACGCTTTTCAGAATCTCTGGCGAAAGAAGAGAGCGCGGAAAACTTAGCCCGCAATGATAACCTGTGTAAAAAGATATGAGTAGGAGGGAATGGAGCAAGCAGTCCTGCTAGATTCAAAAGAAGAAGTACAGAGGCCTCGCAGAAGGCAAACATGCTCTTTCTTGTTCCCGCTTCGTGTATGTACACTATGATATATATGTAGATAGATAGATGTGCAGGTACATACATATATGCACAAATATAAAAATTAATGTTGCACGCGCTTGCATGTAATGACACAATTTTTCCACATTTTAGCACAAACAATGCTTGAAAGTGAAGCAAAATACTGAAATAAACAAAATGTAGTTGTTTTCTAGAAATAAATATGGAATTTGCAAGTAAATAAAATAAGAAAATTAGAAAAACAAAAGTATTAGTCAAAATGTTAATAAATAAAAATGTATATGTATATGTATATGTATGTATGTATGTATGTATGGATGTGTATATCTACATATTTCACGACACACGTGTAGTCGTAAATATGCCAGAAAACGATAAAATATGATTTGATTTTTTATTTTCTAGATGTCTGATTTTTAATTATTCCTAGAATACGGGAAGTAAATTTTTCCCTCAAGGTCAATTAATTTTTATGCACAAGAATATGGCGAACATTGTTTATGCATAAAATCTGTAAAAAAAAAGCAAGAGCAATAAAGGAAAAGCTCTCCGTTTTCCCTCGCTTCATTGAAACAGCAAAAGTCTTAAAAATTTCAAAATTGAATTTAATAAAATAGCCGATTAAAGTCAGCCACAAATTCGGTAATAAATTCATGAAAAGAAACCAAGTGAAACGAAAATAGTACGGCAGTTGCATCGCGTATTACCATTTTGTGTTATTGACAATAGAAAAGTTCTGTTGGCATCCAGAATCGATCCCTTCGACGTTGTTTAATTAAGATTTTTCCAATAAGACATGGAAGTAAACAAACTTTACGAACTATTCGGAAGGAAGGATAAAAACAAGATTGAAAAAAACTGTAGCTTTTTCATGCAAACAGCTTTAGCTGAGCTGCCATAGCTCAAACTGAGTACAAACACAAAAAACAAAATAAAACTAATAAATTAAAATCAACGCGAAAATGAATAGTCTAATGGGTCGATTATGGATTGCAAGTGACTGACTGCTGTTCAGTTGCCAGGGGCAACCACAAAAATACTAAAAAGCACTGAAAATTAGGCAACTGGAGTTAATGCACTGTACACCTGCATTACCATTTGAAACTGAAAAAACAGTTCGGTTGAAATCCATAATCGAGCCAGAACATTCTAAAAAGTTTACTCTATAGCTTTTAGTGTTGAAATGAAATAAAAGAACGGTAAATCATAGTAGCAGCATCGAGTACAATAGAAAATTTTTTGACTCTTAAGTCCCTGTTCAGATAATGAATCATTTGCTCCAGAAAACTTCATATATATATTTTTTTTTTCTTGGACCAGCACTCAGGAGGTGACCCCTACGTATGCGGTGCATAGTACTGCAACTAGAGGGAAGGGATAGTAGCAGAAATGATAGAAATTATAGTGAAGCTTCACTATCTTACTCTGTTTTTGCAAGTTCCTTGTTTTTATAGCAGTGTTGTAGCGCCTCTGATGTCCGGGAGACGTATTAAATTTTGAACCTTCGTTTTTAGTAGCTGAAGCCTTACTGTTCACTGACCAGTGACTATGCCTTCGTCACTGAAAATACCGGTTGTATCGAAGTCAACATTGTGGAATAGGAAAGGATATTTAACACGGCGTAACCTCGAGAATTTGAAACTCTTTGTGAATATATCTGAGGAACGTTTTTCCTTCGAACGTTTCCAGCGATTCACCTAAATTGCCGCCAATCATGATTTATTGTCAGAGGTACAGGTGTTTCGAGATATTTAAAAGGCGGCAATTTCTGGGGTGAACAAAATCAAAATTAACAACATAAAATTTATGAAACAAAAAATATCATACGTGAATAGAATGGTATAAAACATGAGATTATTGTATTATTCATTGTAAAGAATTGGCATTTGGACTTTTTATGTATTTTTCAATTAATTTTTGAGCACTCTTTGCCAGGTATTTTGTAGCTGAAACAACATACATTATCTCTTTTTAGACTGTACTATAACAAAAATATACGGAATTTACATGAACAAAGCATTGCAGTCCTTTTGGATTTAAGTTCTCCAATAAGATATTGTAGCGATTATCGTCACAATTATGTTTGTGCCAATATGTACCGAATATGCGACGATAGTGGGAACCCTCAGAAATACATTGTGCAGGGTTTTTCAAAGTGCGCCGATTAAACACGTTAAAAATTGTCGCAGATTGTGCCGATAGTGGGATCTTAGCTTAATTACCGTTTATTATTAACTTAAATACGAGCTTTTTACTTTGAAGAATCTCTGTAATATATTGATATACAAAATAAATTGTCTATGTGCTGTGAAATTTTCCACTTAATATTTCGCAATAGCTTATTGTAGTAAGTGCGAAATATTTTTAAATTGAATGGAAATTGATAAATGGAAACTGATAATTTTAATATGTAATAAAAATCAGTGAACGGAATTAATCGCAATTCAAATGGCGTCTAATTTTACAACCTTGAAGGTGTCAATGAACGTTGGCGTTACGAAAACATAGAAAGATTGATTTTTTTTAAATTGAGGAAACTTAAAAATTTTTTAACCAAGACGTAAAATCAGTGAGTATGGAAACATTTTAATTTTCTGCTTCGTTTCTATTTTCTCGGTTATAACTTTTTAACCGGCAATGGTTATATAGTTTTATATATACATATATAGTTTATATATATATATATATTAGGGCGGGTCGATTTGTATGGAGGCAAAAAAATCGCTCAAATTACAAGGAAAATTGTATTCTAGGGATCAAAATAAGAAACTTTGCCGAGGGAACCATACCTCTGCAATGTATTTTGATGTCCCGACTTTTGACCCGAAAGGTGAAATTTTGAAAAATCTCACTTTGACCTATTTAGAGTGCCTCAATCGAGTCAAAATGTATAACCGACCCCCACTAACTTTGGAGGGCCGACCCACCTATGCCAGTGGCACACCCCTTGGAACCACCCCTGGGGGGTTCCCATACAAAAATTTAAAAAAATTACCATTTTTGGCACTTTACAAGAAAAAATCAGCGAAATGGCTATGTTTTTTTATTTTTGGAGTTTATTTTTCTCTTTAGAAATTTATTTAGTCAGAATGAAATGAAAAAATTAATTTTACTTAGTAATAGAAAAGAAAATAATAAAAATTATTGTTTGAAGTCTTTTTTGCTTTTAAGTCTGGGCAATTTCGCACGGCTCTCTAATGTCGTCGCCATAACAGCCTCTATATTTCCCGCAATGACTTGTTTGGAGACGCTAGCTAGCAAAGTCGGGACATCAAAATACATTGTAGAGGTATGGTTCCTTCGGCAAAGTTTCTTATTTTGATCCCTAGAATACGATTTTCCTTGTAATTTGAGCGATTTTAAAATCGACCCGCCCTAATATATATATATATATGTATATAGTATATATAATATAGTTTTAATATATGTGTCTATCGGTATTTTCGTGAATTGTGGAAATTGATATCACACTATCACGAAGTAATTTCGAAATACATATTTAATATGATTCTTGTTTCCATCAGAACTTTTATACGATATTGTCAGAAAGAGCAATGCAACGTCCACAAAAGACAATGTATTCATGAAAATAACCGAAACGAGTCCTGAGGAACTTTACACATTATAAATACTTATTATGACACAATGTAGCCACACCTATTTGTATTGAAATTTTTATGTTCTGTATTCTCTGTTTTTGCGAAGCCTTACACATATATTTACGGTTTTTATGGCAAAATTGCGCAGTATGAAAATTTAAAATTTGAATTTATTATTTAGCTGCTTCTATTTTTCATTAAGTAACTTCGATTTCATTTCATGAAGCCTGTTTGCAAGTTGATATTTCAAGTAACATTTTTGGTGGAGACAATTCTTTAAATCGCCGTTCCTGTAAAGAGTTGTTTTTATTTCCTTGTCCCCGACATATTACAGATAAGAAAAAATTACTGTAGACAGTGAAATGTGATAGTTGGTGGGAACAGAGCTTAATTGTTGTGTAGCTCTGCAGTTGCGTATTTTTTTTTAATTTTGTAATTTGTAAAATTGTAAAATTTGCCGGTATTTTTATTGCGCAAATATCGAGGGCGAGCAAAGACACTAGGCTAGGTTAGGTTAGAGGGCAGTCGACCAAGATGGGTCGACCCAAGTAGCACCGTAGGTGCCGTTTTGTTACCATTGCCCTGTAGAAACCAGACGCCATCATAACCACCCTGTGCCGTTCACGTACCTTACTAAATCCGTCAGATCCAACCGATAGCAGAGCCCCAAGATGTCAAAGAAAGGCGCCCCAAGAAATCTCAGCCTTGTTTTAGCCAAACTAAGGCACACCCAGAGAAAGTGGACAACAGTCTCCCTCTCCGAATACTCCTCACAGCACTTACACCGGGCATTGAACGGAAGCATAAACACTAATTCAAACAAAAATATTGTTTTACCTGGATTCATTCATTCAATCTAAGAACTTCTGGCGGTATAGTCAACGAATCGACTGCTCGAAATTGAGAATGTGTGTATATAACTACAAAAAAAGCAAAAATACTCGAAAAACACTGCTACAAATAGCATACGGTGGGAATAATAGGGGTGAACGCAATAATAGTTAATGGTTTAATTACTTCCGTTCTGAGAATTTCAATATTTTTTGATTAAACCTCACTCTGATCGGGTAGTCACTGAAAAATTTCATAAAGAGGCGGTTCATTGTGTGTTAAGAAAAATTATATCAGTACGCAAATATTAACTGAATGAATAAAGTCAATGCTACACGCATCAATATTCTATTCAATATTTGTATTTGTGTGCGTTATTTTACAAAAAATAGTCACACATATACGTATGTATAAGTAAAATAATGCACACATATATTGGCGCGATTATTGATGCGTGTAGCATCCACTTAATAGTCAAAGATCGCTGACCCTGGTGACCTTCCAGAAACTATTTACCGTATTGACGGTAAGCAAAATACTGAGTGTTCGGTGAAATTTTAAATTTAATGAAATTATTCATTACAATCTGTCGAAACTACAAATTTCCATATCTTTTCCTCATAACCCACAGACACAAATTTCGTGAGACGACAAAAATTCGCTGTATTTCGTTGCATCCACCATACGTTTACGTTACCGGTTAGATAATGACAGCAAATATGTGTGAATGTACTTGCCAAAAACTGATTTTCAATAGAGAACATTTTCTCTAAAAACTTAATAAAAAAAAACGCATTTCCTTTTCATGTTGATACAATATTTAATTTATTTCAGATATACAGAGAAGTCGGTTCGATATTTTACAAACAACTTAAAGAACGAAAAAAAAACGATTGTTTGAAGTCTCCTGAAGAGTTGTGGAGTAGTACCTGCTAAATATGTACATTGGATACGAACAAGCTCAAACACACAACAAACAAATAAATCTGCGATTGTTGTATGGATGTATGAATATGTGTATACTTATACATATGTACTTATATGTACGGCAATCATAGGCGCCGACTATCGTTATCAGTGTCATAATTTAAATGCTAAATAACTCATGTGATTTCAAAAATCTCATTATCGCTTTTTTATCATACTTATTCTTATTGTTATTCTTATTCTTATTTAATTTCAAAGATTGCAGTATGAGTAAGCATTTCACTTGGTTTCTTTTTCTTAGTCACTGTATCTTTTTATTTTGGTTTTTCCTTTTATTAATTTGAATGGTATTCCCCTCGAGCGAGCAAGTTCACTAGTGTTCGTTGTAAATTATTTTAAAATCAGATAATATTCACGACGGCAATGATGATAATAGTGCTGCCACTGATTTCACATGAATGGCATATGATCGCTTTTGCTTTACGCTCACATGAAATTGATATACTATTTTTGGCCTCCTGTTTTTAGTTTTTCGTCTTTTGAAAAGTTTTAAATTAATAATAAAAAATAGAAAATTAACTATATAATTTATAATTTTTTGGTGATAAGGAGCCAATACTACCTAAAACAATTTATAGTATATATTTTTCTCCTTTCAGATAAAAGAGCAACGCACCAACTGTGGCACGCGTTTAACATTTCAGAGATAAGATTTTAATTTTTATCAATATTTCTTTTCTTTGGAATTTCATAATATTAATATTTATTAAATGTGAAATGCGGGCATATTATTCCAATAATGATATCATCAGCGTTCTATGAAGCTCCAGTGAATATTCATAAATTCATAGTTAAAATTGATTTACAGTCGAATATCGATTACTTGAAAATGGTTAATTTCATTCCGTAGATAATTGAAAGGGGTTTTCAGGTTCTGTGAGAAATATTCGAAAACTTTAAACGATTTTGGTCGCTTTGAAATTATTCGTATGGCTACTTAGTCGCAGATGTTCTATAGATAATGTAAATTTTGTCATCTCTAAGCACAATAATTGGAATAATATGTAAAATAAAATACAGTGTGCCCTCGATTAATACAAACCAAAGCAGTTCCAACAGCCGCGGTGTTACTTTGACCTATTTAAAAATTTTAATAGGCCAATTACATAACTTTAATATATAAATATTGCCTTAATTATTTACAGATGTTTTACTTATATATGAAAAGAGTTTTTTAAATGACCCTAAAGATAATTATGAGCATAATCAGCACATATATTCCGCAAATTTAAATAACTTTAATTTTTAACGAGTTATGTATTTAATTAAAAATTGTTGATTTCTTATTGAAAATACAAGATAATCCCCATTAAGAAAAAAAATTAGGCCGATAGTCAGAAACTATTAGCCTTCAAATTCAAGTCACCGAGAGTCGACTGTACTTTTCATTTTCTTGCATTCACATTAATATTCAAAAAATACAAAACTGTATGTATCCCTTATCACATACAATATCTAACATTAGATTACTGGGAAAGAAACCTTTTAGGAAAGAAAATTAAAAGCTGCATTAATATGCATGGTATTTATTTGAGCATGGGAATTTATTCTTTCAAATGATTGTGAACAATGTGATGCTAAAAAAAAAACGTAAAGATACAACGGTTTTCAATAAACGAACAGGGGGTTAAATTAATTTTATTATTAAAATTCCCAACGATGGCAAACGCTACACTTTTACTTGTCATGATTTTAATTTACGGCCAGTAATTAGACTGCATTGCTTTCGATTATACGAGTAATTAATTCAATAACGAATTTAATGGACACAAATCTCCAATTTAGTGGTTTATTTTCCATATTAAAACTGCGTTTTTGAAAATAGCACTTTCGAATAACGACAATATTTTGTTGTACGTATGAGAAATTTTTATAAACTGCCGGGTTACCGATATCCCCTCGTTCATTTCGTTCCTACATTTGTATTGAAAACAAAAACGGAAAAAATGCTTTTGTATTATGAAAAAATTAAAAAATGGTTTTGAATTGAAAACAAAAATATACGAATGGAACGAACAAGAATATCGGCAATTCATCAATTTAATTGGCTACACTTTTACTGCATAAAAATTATACTTAGAGCATATTTCACCAATTCTATTTAAATATCAATTCATATTTAAATGTCGATTTTCATCTTACTTTCTTGTGTTTCATTATTTCAGTTGGTGAAAATAAAATTTTTTCAAACATACTTTAAATAAAGATCATTAATTAAATTAAATTGTGTTTAAATATGTTTGGTGAAAGAGACCCTTAGGGTTATTCAAGGATCCAAGTCAGAACTGAGATTTTTATTAGAATTGAAAATCGCATCCGTTTTGGTTGGTTTTGGTTTGATTCCAAAAAATCCATACGTGAATCAGCTGATTTGGTTTGTTTATATTTTGTACTGTCATATTTGAAAATTTTGTTCGCAAAACATATCCAACGAACGTAAAATGGCTGTAAAATATTTTTTCATCAATGGAAGAACAATGTAGTGCAAGGTTTACATAAAAAATATTATCGGATTACAGCACTTGATTAGAAGTGTATGAGTCAGACTAAATAGACGCTGTAAATTCGTTTGAGATTAAGATTTTTGACAGAAGGATCTATGATCTGTTCAGCTGAAGTTTGCGTAAAATAATTGCCATTTGCATTTTTAGTTGCCCGATGTGTGATAGACAGCCATATGACGATATGATTTGTAGAGGAACCAATTTTCAGCCGCTTAAAATGCAGAACAGAATATCCGCTATAATAAAACATAACGAGTAGCGCTGCAAGCTGACAAAAATAAAAATACTGTTTTAGGGTAGAGGGGACAGAATGTTTAGTAACATTAGTCGTTGCAGTAGAAGTAGAAGCGCAGAGTTTGAAGTCTTGAACTTTGTAGCACTACAAAGCTTTGTCAGCTGATTGTCAATAAAAAATTTTCGTAAAAAAAATAAACATGGAAAATGAGCAGTAGTTTTTATGCTTGTTTATATATTTACTTGTAAAATAGCAAAGTATTATCGCTATTAACGTTTTTACTTTTATCCTTTTTGAATTTATGAAAAAATAATGGTTCGCCTATGTCAACTAATGTTACCACGCTTTTGGAGAAAATGAGAAATCCAATCTAGAAAAATTCTTAAAAAAAAATCTTAAATTAAGTACGGACTTTGTATTTTGTATTTTTCAATTCTCCAAGATTTTTTTTTTGGGAGTTTTTGTATAAACAGACAGATCAACATCGAAACTCTTGAAACAAACACATTTTAGACTCGCGCCGATCTCAGTTTTTCTTAAATCAATATCGTTTTCGGTTTATTTCAAGTACGGATTCGAAATTAGATATGTCTAAAAGCAAGTATTTAGCGCTAGATGATGCCGTACATCAATTAAATCTTCTGTACTTGATTTAAGAAAATAAAACTAAACGTACTTTTAGAGCGCTTGGGATTGATTTCAGTATGAATCGATTGATTTTTATTTTGAGTGTATATTTTTAGTGCAGTTATTTTATTTCCTTTTAGTTGACTTTTATGCTTTGGTTTGCGTTTATTTATTCATTCGACAATTGCTTGATTTACTTCACATACATCAATATTCTTCCTCCGGGTCCAAGAAAAAATAAAAAAAACTTTATCAATGGAAGAGATATCGACGAAACATAATTGGGGTATTCACAAAGTGTGGTATTAAGTCATATTGTCATAATATCTTAATATTTGAAACTAATTTAAAAAATGGTTATTGTACTTTCCCGAAATTTTTCCTTTCTCAAAAGAGCGAGAGATAAAAAAAATTCCCGCGGTTCCGAAAATAATTTGTTGCAGCACCAAATCTTCTGTTTTTTTTATTTTTTATCTTGGACCAGCACTCAGGAGATGACTCCTACACAGGCGAAGCATTCTGCTGGAACTATAGGAAAAGGATAGTAGGAGAAACGACAGGAGGTAAAGCTTAATTAATTATTTTTGTAGCTCTGCTTTGGCACGTTCCTTGTTTATACTCGTAGCAGTGCTAAAGCTTCGGTTCAGTAGCCATATTTATTATTGTTTTACTTCGCCGGAGCTTTTATGAATCATTGATTGCGATACAAACTCACTATTGGTAATGAATCTAATAGAACAATCATCCACTTCGGTTAACTTTACTTTAATGTTAATATTTTTTGCAGAATAAATATCCGTTTTGTTTTCTTTCTTTATTTCTGATTTCTTGTCGGCTCTTCGCTCTTGGATTCTTGGCTTAAAAAATTCAAATGGCGCAATAATCCGCCGGTACTTTGCACTTCACACGAAATTTTAAAAAGAGATTTTAAAAATCTTTCAAATGATACCAATACTGACCATATACATATGTTCAAAAATTATATTCGAAAACCATGCGAACAATGCCAGAACTAGTTTCGCGTAATATTTTCTTCTCAATTTTCTGCTTTCTACCTCAATATATAATTTTTTTCATTTATTTATATGATCCGTAAAGGAGATTTGTTCTTTAATATACTGCACGGAAAATAATTGTCAAAATGAAAACCAAATTCTTTATTTTAAAAGGCAATCACTCTGGAGTGATTAACAATGCGAGAATCGGCATGAGACACGAACCCCATATAAATACATTGAAAAATTAGTGAATATAAATTTTTAACCAGCTTTACTGTCTCTCTCCACACGTAGGTAATATAGGTAATAGGAACGATAGTAATTTAAAAAATAGTTTTTTCAGTAGTAAAATCATCACTTTATCATCATCATTATCATCACATAAATAGACTTTTAGTCTCGGAAATTCCCGGATAAATTTTCCGGGAAAGCAGGAAATGAAAATAAGTTATTTTTCTGGGAAATGCCGAGGCGGGAATGAATAGGGCAAAATTGGACAAGAAATCCAACGCACTTTTGGCTGAAAAGAAAACGCCTTTACTTTTTATTTGAAACACATATTTCAAAAATTTAAAACTTAATACTTAGTAGTTAATTTGTAGAAGTCTCTAAGTAAGTTAATTATAAGCAAATTTTTGTGTAAGTTGTTGAAGAGGAATGCAGAGTCGGACATTAAAAATAATCTAAGTGTCAAGCACCAGAATTTAGATTAAAATGAATTGCAATATGACTGAGTTGTCGGCAGGGATGTTTCCTGATTGGGAGTAACTTGATTTTTAGCCTTCCTCAGACGACTAACGAGTGCAAATCATTTGTGTGTAATTACTTTCTTAACATAACGGACTTTTTTAAGCCTTTGTCCTTATTTATAAAAATAAACATGTACCGACTGCTATCAGCTGAAGCCGGTATTGTTCAGTGACCAGTGACTATGCCTTCGCCACTGAAACCTTCCGATAACAACTGACCCACAAAGACACACTAATACACATCAGAAAAATGCTAGATGTTTATTTGTATTTTAAAATTTTTTTGTCTGAAACTGGGGTTGAACCCAGGTCTGTTTTTTGGTTGTGTAGTCAACGTGCAGACTACCATCCATCGTGCCATCGCCACCCTCATGTATGTTTCTATAGCTTTTTATTGTTTGTTTATTTAGTATTTTTAGAACAATCCTCTTCATGTCAAATTGCTTGCCATTTTATATGCCCACTATTCCATTATGCCTCTCTGTAAAAAAAAATGTATTCCCAGACACAGATGGAAAGAAATAAAACATTACTCGGCCTCAGTAAAATTGTAAATTTGAAATGCTTTTATGGAAACTAAAAGTTTTCGGCAACTTAAGTTCGTTTCCCTTAATTCGTATGAAAGAGGTCGCCTGTGAAAACTGAACAAATATATAATTTTTACCCTGATGTTTAAACAAATTTAATCTAGTGTTATTTTCTTAAAAACGTTTTGTCGTAAGTTCTTTCCTAATAATCAGTATATTTTTTCCAGTTCGGTGGTAACTATATCATAATTGTTGAAAGGCATTTTAGTTGCCTAAGTTCTACTTATCATTAAAGAAATTGCACTTTGAACGCTGCATAAATTGATAAAGCAGTTAATGCTATAAAAACAGTTGATGTTTTGTTTATATTTTGTGATAGAGAAATAATAAAATTTTACTAATTGGAAATTAAGATTATAATTTTTTTTTTATAAAGAGAAGTAACACTCAGGCGGTAATTGCCTACTTCTAGGTGTTGTCTTCTATAGGTGACGGTTGATATGAAGACAGGAGGTGCTGATGGCGAGGAGTTAAGGCGTTCGCTCTGAACCAGAAACCCGGGTTCGATTCCCAGCCAGGTGAAGTCATGAACAGGTTTTTCCGAGTTGTCTGTGCTACTCTGCTCTCTATCTAGTTCCAGTACAATGCACTATATATGTAGGGGATTTCTCCTGAGTACTGGTCCAAGATAAAAAAAATGGACTGGATACATATTGATGCAATGTATCAATCATAGTGTTAGTTCATTTGCATTACCCGTGAAGGCATTTATTAGATCCACATTAGTTGCCGCTTAATTAGTTTTTGAAAAATTCATGGTTCGTGATGCAATTAACGCGATACGGTCTCAACGGAATCATAAGTTTTCCTTGTATTCAATTACACATATGTTCTGATATGACCTTCACTAATCTAGGTGCTGTTGCCATTGGACAGTAGTCACTGGAGGGATTTTTGGACTATGGAGGTGGAAGTTTCCAAAGTGCATTATCTAGGGATAGAGATTTGGCGAATGGATGCCTGCATTTAGAGATCATGTCTGATGTGACACCGGGGTTAGACAGCCAGAAAGACCTCAGCAAGGTGTAATATCATAGACCAAGGAAAACTATCCTAATTGGATTGCAACCTATGTGTGTGTAGTTAGTCACCAGTTATGTGGCCTTGGGAGCTGTGCTAAACGTCATAATTCACCCGGTATTAAGAGCACCGTCAGATTAGCCTCTACGGGCAAGTGCTGACGTTCATCAAGAACAAAATCTGTACGTCTCTAATTAAATGCGCTCCATGACAATATTGCCAATGAACACAAACAAAATAATAACCAATTATAATTCAATAAAAACAAAATCACTTTCTATTGGTAAAGGACAATCCGAATAGTTTTATAATTGTAATTCCTAACTAAAACTTTGTGCCATTAATGGCTTTTATCTCTTCGATTTTTTGTGAAAATAAAGAGCCCAGCCAATTTGAATCCAATTTTAATTCTTTTATAATTTTTCATTAGAATTTAATATAAAATAAGACACAAAATTCGTTGTTTTAAAAAGAACCGATACATTTTTTTTTAAATTCTCTCAGTAAGTTAATGGCAGGGTTGTCAACTATGACATAATGTATGCATTTGTTCAATGGACTTATAAATTTCACATATGACAAAGATTTGGTAACCCTTAGGAGGAAACTACTGCGTCATTCAGAGAGCAATCATGCGCAAGGCGTAATCTTTATTTCTATCATTCTTTTATACATATATGATTTTTTTGCTTATCTATGTCATAAATACAATTAAAATAATCATTAAACGAAAGTTGAAGATTAGAATAATGAAACTTTCCCATAACATGAATGAAATTACTTCATTAAATAACTGAAATTGTTTCACGGTCTGTTACGTACTCGCCTCACTGTGCAGATGGCAATCCGTCATTATGCTCTTTTTGCAGATTAATAATGAGGGTGGCGATGGCTGAAGTAGTCTGCACGTTGACTACAAAACAAAAACAGACCTGATTCAACCCCAGTTTCAGACTAAAATTAAAAAAAAAAACAAAAAAAAAAACATCTTGCAGTTTTCTGATGTGCATTGTGTGTCAGTTTCAATGGCGAAGGCATAGTCACTGGTCACTGAACAATACCGGCTTCAGTTGATAGCAATCCACAATCACATCAGAACGCCCTCCTTCGTCGGTATTGTGTAGCCCCGGCGAAGTAAAATAATTACTAAAAAAATGGCTACTAAAAACGAAGCTTCAAAATTTAATACGTCTCCTTGACATCAGAGACGCTACAACACTGCTATAGAAACAATGAACGTGCAAAAAAAAAACAGTGTTGTAAGATGGCGAAGCTTCACCTTCTGCCATTTCTCCTTCTATTCCTTTCCTCTAGTTCCAGCACAATGCACTGCATACGTAGGGGTCACCTCCTGAGTGCTAAAAAAAAACCTCATAGGTTTTAAAAACTTCCAGCAACCATGTCACGTTGTATTCAAGACATACATATGTTTATTTTATATATAAATATGCTATCCTGCATTATGCAAAGAAGAATATTAAAAATATTGAAATTTTTGTGTGGAAAAAATATTGAACCATATTAATTAGGCAAATTGAGTCCATACAGGAACCAAAAATAAACATTTCTTTCTTCTATTTGCGAAAGTAATGAACAAGAAAATTCATTTAGACAATGTAAAGATTTTCAGAAATACAATGATACTGCAGAATTTGTAAGGAATAGTAAATTGAGAGGAATCGTGTATGCGATGAAATCCTTCATTGTATTAATGAAAGTCTTTATTAATATAATGCAGAAAATTTAATGAATGCGTTTCACTGCCTGAATGAATGGTTTTTTTTATCAAACAGTGTGTGAACTTCGCGAACATGTTTATTTTTTTTGAAAGTAAATTTCCACAATTTTGAAGCGTTGTTCTGGCGTTAAGCGATTCATGACGACTTGTCAAACCTTACTGAAGAGAAATGTCAACATAGTGTGATGTTATCGATATCGATATTTCTTATACATCTTAAAAACATCCAATTTAACTGCAAATTCCAAAAAATAGATTCCTAATACAAAAAAGAATATTTGCATCCACAAAGATTCGAAATGGGTTGAGAAAAAAACGGCTTTTTTAAAATATGTAATTTTATTTGCATTAAAAAGTTGTTTATTTGTGGCAGTTAAAAAAAATGAGTTAATTACGAATATTAACAGAAATTTAACATATAAACAGTTGTTTGTTTGACATTAATCTTCACATACTCATACACGTGCTGTTATTGATAACAAAATCAAAATATGTTTTCTTTACCTAAAACAAAATGACATGGCAAAATTTAGCTTTTTTATCAGAGTCTCATTCATGTATGTAGTTAAAATAAATAATAAAATAATTTAATATTTAAAATTTTTTCCTACAAAGTAGGTCGGTCAGTGCTTGTCTGCCTGTTACGTCGTGCATAATAAAAAAGATTTTATTTACGAAATTAGTATTTTGTAAAATTCCACTGTTGTTTCTTCTCTTGCAAATGTCAACATACGTGGACTGACAGGAAGTTAATTTTACGCGAGTTTTCGTACGGCAGTAGTGTTAATGGAGAATAACTAGCCCAGACACAGAGACGTGAGTTTTAATCGAAAATGGATAGCAAATCTCCGCCAGTGTTACCGCTCGTCAACTAAAGTCGCAATGTTACCCTTTCTGCCGTTTTGGGACTTTCTGTAAAATTTTTTGAACTTTTCTAATTTTGGGACATTTTTAATTTTGTTGCAACCTTTCCCCCTTTTTTGGCGAAGTAACCTACAGAAAAAATTTAGAAAATTTTTTTTTAACAAACAATCGACGGCGAAGACATAGTCACTGGTCACTGAACAGTAACGGCTTCAGCTGTCACCAATCCACAGGCGCATCTGAACGCCCGTTTTTCGCAAATAAAAAATGAAAGAAAACCTGAAAAATATGAAAAATGTGTCATAAAAATTTCTTGTTTTAGTTTTCTTCGCTGACTTTGGAGCTTTCACACTTTGAGACCTTGTGTCGAAGAGCCGTTATTTCATCGTTATATGAGACTGTAATTACCTGCCAAACTTTCTTCGGCTACAGTGACTTACTTCTCTGTAAATTAATTAAAGTAAATTTTTAAAATACTATTTAGTTAAGAACTGTTGTCGATTTTTTTCTTATTATCAAGGGCGACTGCATTTGTGTCTTATCAAGCAATCCTATTATTAAAATATTGTTTCTATTTCTAATAATTATAGCATACTAAATACGAATACACACACACACAAAACAACCGAATTCTTTCTGACTAAAAGCGTTACGAACTTTAACCTAATTTGGATTTAATAATAACAAAAAAATATTGTTCGAAATAAATATTACAAAAAAAAAACAATGTTCTTCAATTAAAAACTTAGCAATTTGAACGTATTTATATGTCGTATATCTGAGGGAAATGCCAGGTCATTAGTGTATAATTTGAAAAATTTAACAAACCATAACCGAATCGATTTAGTCATAAATATGTTTATGCGAGTTTCGTTTTGAATTAATATTAAATTGGAAAAAAAAGAATAAAACAACAAATAAATTAAAGACTAAAATTATAACAAGCATCATTTTGATGAATTATATGACAATAAAAAATGTGTGGTGAAATTGTGATGGGTAATACGAAAAGTTAGGGCAAGAAAAAAAGTATTTCTCCTCCACTGGGTTAAAAGCCTACCTATTAGATATGTACGTGCATACATATGTATATATAACATACACACATATGTATGTATGTAAATAATTACTTTTAGTCATAAAGTCTTTACCAAATGAATACTTGAATAACTTGAGCTTTCTACCACATACATACATACAGGGTGGGCCTAAAGAAACCAAGGGGTGTAAAAGTTTAATAACTTTTTCGTTTATTATTTTTTTTTATTTTTTCTTTCAGATTATATAGACAACACTTGGAGAATTTATAATGGAGAGGTTCACAATTGAACAGAGAACCAGAGCAATAGAATTTTATTATTTAAACCAGAGATCAATTATTTTAACGCAAAGAGCATATCGTCGACATTATAACGTCAGAATTTCGCCCTCTGAAGCAATGATTCGTTGCTTAGTTGATCGTCATCACCAACATGGCAGCGTAACAGATTTGCCTCGAACCGGTAGACCAAGTGTAAGTCGCACTGCGGAAAATATTGAACGAGTACAGCAAAGTGTTAACGAAGCATCAGAAACATCTGTCAGAAGGCGTTCTGCTCAGCTAGAAATGTCTCGTACGTCACTACGGCGCATTTTAAAAAAGATTTACACTTATACCCATATAAGGTGCAATTGGTGCAAGAATTAAAACCCGCAGATCTTCGGCAACGTCTAAATTTTGCAGTTAAATTTCAAGAGTTGGCCAGAAATGAAATCAACTTTATTAAATTATTAAAAAAAGTGATGAAGCTCATTTTCATTTGAATGGCTTTGTTAATAAGCAGAACTGTAGGTTCTGGGGTTCTCAAAATCCAAGAGCCATTCATCAACGCCAATTGCACCCATCAGGTGTACAGTATGGTGTGGGATCACATCTGAAAATGTCATTTGGCCTTACTTCTTCGAGAATGAAGATGGAAGTGCTGTAACCGTAAATGGAGAGCGGTATCGGTTTATGATAGAACATTTTTTTATGTCCTGCTCTTGAAAACAGACCTGGTATGTGGTTTCAGCAGGACGGAGCCACTGCTCATACTGCCCGAGACACAATGGCACTTTTAAGTAAAATTTTTGGAGAGCGAATAATTTCCAGAAATTCGGAAATTATTTGGCTAGCGCGATCGCCAGATTTGACAGCACCCGACTATTTTCTTTGGGGTTATTTGAAGGAGCGAGTGTATGTGAACAAGCCAAAGACAATCCTTGAACTCAAGGCAAACATTGTTGCAGAAATTCGAACGCTACAGCCACAAGTTTTGAAAGGTGTTATGGAAAATGCTTTAAAAAGAGCCCATCAGTGCGAAGCTGAAAACGGTGGTCATTTAAGAGACATAATTTTTCATACTTAGTGTAAAAAAATTTGCCTTTTGTATATTAATAATCTGAAAGAAAAAATAAAAAAAAATTAATAAACGAAAAAGTTATTAAACTTTTACACCCTTTGGTTTCTTTAGGCCCACCCTGTATAAGAAGCATTCTTTGAAATATTTATGTATGTTTTTGGCTTGTTTTGTTTTGTTTTGATCTTTAGATTTTCTCATTCACTCGCTGTGATAATGAACTGGTATATTGAAAAAGTGCTGTTACATTTCTTTTTGTGCCATTTCCTGTTAAAGTTGATGAAAATGTTACTTTTTTGACGTCATTTGAATCAATTAACTTTACACAACTTTATGTACTTCTGGATAAAGCAGTTGCTGAAAATATTTTTTTGACAATTCTAATTAAAACAAAATTAAATAGAAATGGCTAAAGGAAACTGCTTAATGGATGTAGGAAATATTATAATTGCAAAAGAAATTTATACTAACAGCAGTATAGGGCCTAGTGATGAAACGAATCACCGACCGATTATTAATAAACGATTATTTTGTTGCAATCCACAATAGAAATGTATTGAAAATTTGTTTTAGATTAATTAATTTTGTGTATACATACAATACAATATTATTTCCAAAATAATAGACAAACTGTCTCTTTCTTGCACTAAACCTTTCCAAAATGAAGATAACGCAAAATGCCATCATTGCTGTAAGCCATCATAAGTGCCTGAGTGTTACTTCTCTTATACCACGTTCACACTTATTTTATGTTTTAATAACTAAACACAATCGTTCACACTACATTTGAGATGTTTAAGAAAGACGTTTTATCAGCTGTTTATGGTTTCGTAAACAATTGTATACAAGTTTGAGAAAATTAAAAATATATTAAAATGGAAAAAAGTACAATCGTGAAATTATCAGCTGCATATTTAAGTTATGTTAATGATGGAATTGTTAACATTGATGAACTATTTAAAGGTGAAATAAAGATGTATAACAAAAAACATCGCTATTTTAATATGTGTTTAATAGCCATAAAAAAGTGACACATTCGTCAAAAACACACTGAACATATCCCAAAATTAAATGCAACCCTGCCATTTACGCGTTTAACGAAGTGTTTAAATCTAAAACATTTCATTTGAGATCTTTAACAAAACGCGTCAATGTATGGTAAAACATCTCAAAATCGATGTGTTTAATCCTTAAACACGATTGAGATGTTAAACACGATAGGTGTGAACATAGCATTAGGCCCATTATTATAACTTGCCGATAGCTAAAGTTGGGATGCTATCGGACATATAATTAGTTTTTCGTTATTACAAGTTGAGTTTAACCTAATGTGACCGATAAGCTAACGGAAAGTTCTTCCTACCTGTAACTTTTAAAGTGGACAAAAGCATTTGAAGCTGCCATATTTTATGCACTTTAAATATGGCAGCATGGAAACGTATAAACGTATACAAATTAATTTTTTAAACTAAAATGGAAAGCAGAACGCGATTGTTTTATATAAACGAGCTAGAGGATATTTTTCAAAACACACAGCAAAAACGTAGAGTATAAAAAAAAAACGCTTTAAATAAAGAATAAAATAAAACCTTGTCGTTGCCAGTAGCTTTTTTTGTTTGTCAAAAGTAATCGGTATTTACTCTGGTACTGCCATATTTTTAAAAATATTAATTTTATTTTTTCGAACAGTTGTAATAATGAAAACAAGTTAAAGGTCACTTTATTATTCATTTTACCTAAAGTTACTTTTAGCTATCAGTAACTTTATTGCTTAGTTGTAATAATGGCCCTTAAAGAAAAAACTTCTTCGAATTGTACTTAAAATATGTAGAGATAATCCCCGTATAAAACGGTACTCATACAACGCGGATTCGCTCTAACACGGTTAAAGTATTGCAAATCGTTTTCATTTGAAATGGCTCTTGTACAACAGGGATTCACTCTAACGAGTTTCGAGAATTATAAATAGCGCCGCATAACACGGTTTTCATGCGCTGTACATAAATAAAAAAGGCCAACTGAAAGAAAAAATGTAAGCGCGACTCCAAAATAGACGAAATAGTAGAAGTTGCTACAGCTATAGGAGGAAACGGTTTTAACAATATGGTTTCAGTAGACGCTCAAGAAGTAGGGATTGAAGATGAAATGATGCAGTCGCTTTAATAGCTATAATATCGGCAAACCACTGGTCGTACTACGAAAGTATAGATGAAGATAAAGCACATAATCACTTTACTATAAAAAAGTTGAAATATATAACAAATAATTTTGTAATAAGAATTTAAAAATAAGTATGTGACTGCAAACAGTATAAACAAATTTATTTTTCTCAACATAACTCTGTTTTTTTTAATACGATTTCTTAGCTTCGTGCTATACCGCTTTTTTGAAACACATGGCCACTTCTTGCACCAGTCCTATGTTTCGTATAACACGGTGGTCTTATTTTTGGGACCAAACTCCTTATTTGTACCAGTTTCTCGATTCGTATAGCACGCATCTACTGTGTTATACGGCGGCTATCCATATTTCTATTAACAGAAAGCGTGATGGTTTCAGGTTACATGGTTAATGCACACACAGTAATCACATCAAATGACGAAAAATTTGTTCCAGAAAGCGGCGACGAAATGTTAGAATGTAACACTGCAATGTTGGTTCTGATAGTGGATCTACATATTATATCCATTTAGGGTTGGTTGGTTGGACGTAAAACGAAATGACATAAAGCGATTTGAAACCGAATAGTTTTATTAGGAAACTTTTTTAATATAAAAATAAAAATAACAACCATTTTTCGAAACCAATCGCGATTTAATACGCAGAAATAAGGTTATTTTAACTTTGTTGCAACTAATATTTATAATATTGAATGAGATAATAACGCCCTGATCCGTAAGATGAATACGAAACTTGATATTCGGAGGCAAAAATACAACATTTCACTTAAATGTGCTACTCGCAATGTTTTTGGTTATACACAACCAAGGCAACTTAAATCGAATAACGATGGTAATCGAATTTTAAAACTACAAGCAGTTGGACGACGCAAATCAAGACGACGTAAATAGAGACGACGTAAATCACGGTATTTCACTAACTTAATTGTGTTAGTTTCTTATTGGAAAAGGACAGTGGACCGATGCAGACAGTGGATGAAACCGGTGTTAAGTAGGCGAAGCACATTAGCAACTGTCAGAACGCATTTTAATTCATACAAATATCTCCTATAATATTAAATATTATGGGCCTAAGAAATTGTAAGGTACTTTTCGTTTGCTGCATACAATTTCAGTCCAATTTACCCATCTGTTAAATAACATACAAAAAAAAAGAATTGTCACATTTAAAAAGTTTAACATTCGTGTACCGCTATTTTCATTCAAAGCCAATTAAATACAATAATTGAATTAATTTGTTGTGCAAAGTTAACAGTTCGTAAACTTGGTTACGTGCTTAACAAAAATAATAAATAAAACTAAAATAAAAGTTTATAATTAAAAGCAAAAAAAAAAGATACGAATAAAAAATTATTGTTAGTCTAGCACGACTGCATACAGTTCAATTATTAGCGCGAGTTTTAGTGAAAAAAATATTTGTGGAAGGAGAAACTATTCTCATAAGTTACAGCCTGTTCCGCTAAAGTAAGATATATTTCGAAGATTTATGAAAATTTTAAGCAAACAACAATTTAACCTATTCTTTTTTTGTTGAATGCACAGTATGTTTGATTAAAATATCACATAAAATACTGAAAAAAACAAGAAAGTAGAGGTCTGATTACATGCGAATATACCAGACCAAAAAGGTCCATATTCCATTATAAATTCGTAACACAATTTTAGTTTTTGCATGTTATTTGAAAAAATTGATTTATTAGATTCTCTTGGAAAGAAATTGTTTTTGGGAGAAGCTCTTTTACGTGTTATAGTTCTCAAAGAAAAATATCCAGATATACGACTACCCCAGAGGCTGCAGTAAGTTGGTTGAAGGCTATCGATGCAAATTATATTTCTTTTAACAAAATTTGAGCAGTCAATTAGTATTTGTGTAGACAAATTATGGTTTCTTTGTACACACCATCGCCCATGGTTGTAATTTTTTAATAGCTCAAGTTGAATAAGCTAAAATATATTCAGCGAAGATGCAGTGAAAAAATTGGTGCTCTGGAAAGAGCAATAAGTGAAAAATTAGAAATATATGGAATAAAGTTATACAAACAAATTAATGATTTAAGAAAGAGTAACAAATTGCAACAACATTTTCAGAGAAAATCAAGAAAATATTCAACAAATAAACTAACAGTATCGAAATATTCTATTAAATCACAGCCAAAACTTGTCATAACAAATACTCACTTTAACAAATGCCCGCTATTCCGAATGGATAATTTTCTAGCATGAACTACCTTATATAACAAATTTTTTTGCTTTTTGACGCTCAATATAACGAATTGTTGAAAATGCGTACACGAAAATGATCATTTTTAAAACAAAAACACAAAGATCATATTCGTCGTTATAGACGTATTACCGTTGTAAGTTCTATGTACGCAGACGCTCATTTGTTGTTATACGAGTACATGTGATCATACGTATGAATTGAAGTTTCTTTCTTATTGAGTTTAAGTTAACCCTTAATATCCTGATTTTTTTTTTTAGCTGAAAAAAATTATTATTATAAAACTTTCAATTCTAAGCAACTTTTATTTAACAGGTTTGTTAATAAGTGAGTTTTGCCTTAAAAATTTTAAAAATATATGGTTGGTTCCTGGCGGTACCAATAGGCGCCCAGAGTTCATAATAATCACAAATAATAATATTTTCCAGCTATTAAACAAAAATAAAAAAATATTATTCAGTTAAATACAAAAAATATCAAGAATTATTCATTCATACATAATACAGCGATCATCATTTATATTTAACTTTGATGAAAGTCAGAAAAACGTTACCATACAACACTATACAAACCTGATTATGAACTCCCGGCGGAGCCTGTTGGTTCTTCAAAGAACCAACCACAAATTACAAAAAGTTAACGGTACAAAAAAAATAAATTTACTTCAAATATTTACTGTATGTTTTCAACATTACAATGAGTGTGGAAATATTTTTTTCCGTTATTATTTCGGAGAATTTAACATTTTTCGGAGAATTTAAAATTTATTCGCAATATACACAATTTTGCAAAAGTGTCTTTGCGCGAGGTTGTCTCTCACTACTGAATATACTGCCGTAAAATGAACTTCTGTTCAAGTGGCTATCAGTGCAAATGATTATGTTTGAATTAAAAAGCAATTTAAAAGTCACCGTTTAGGAAAGAATTATTGAACAAAGTTTTATTTTTTGTTGGTTGGTTCCTGGCGGTACCAGTAGGATATTAAGGGTTAAGTTTAGAAGTGCAAAGAAATATTAGTAATAGAAAAAAATTTCTTTCAGTAAAAAATTAAGATTTTATAAGACTGCAGTAAATATAAGTTCTAATAAATATGGAATACAAAAATCTTCCATATGTACATACATTAAAAAATGGTAATAATTTTTTGTAAAATTTAGGAAACTCTAACAACGGGTCGAAAAACCGATGATCTCTTCCAAAAGGGGAGTATCCCGATATTTTTTTGTTATCTGGGACCAGCACTCAGGAGAAGACTTCTACACATGCGAAGCATTGTGCTGGAACTATGGGAAAGGGATATTAGGAGAAACGACAGGAGGTGAAGCTTAATTAATTATCTTACAGCTCTGCTTTTGCACGTTCTTTGTATCCAGTATTGTTCAGTGACCAGTGACTATGCCTTCGCCACTGAAACCTTCCGACAACACTGACACACAAAGACACACTAATGCACATCAGAAAAATGCGATAAGTTTATTTTTATTTTAAAATTTTAGTCTGAAACTGGGGTTGAACTCAGGTCTGTTTTTCGTCTTTGTAGTCAACGTGCAGACGACCATCCATCGTGCCATCGCCACCCTCAGTATTTCCACATGCAACCTTTTGAACTTCTAAGTCTTTTGTAGAAATACTCTGCTTTATCCGCTACCAAATTAAAAGCAAAATTATGTTTTGCAATAAAAGAGGCAAATAACAACTCTAACTCATTTGCGGGCGACTTTTTTTTAATTACTTCAGTTAAGAAGCTCTCATTCTTCGTCGATGCTGCAACTTTCAGAACCGGCATACTTACAGCGTGCATTTTTATTTCGGAAACACCCACTGCCATCAAAATCTTTCAGTGGCAGAAACATTTACCCTTGTTATTGATTGTTATAATATGAAAAGTTT
This sequence comes from Dexiosoma caninum, assembly GCA_963924685.1. Classification (NCBI taxonomy): domain Eukaryota; kingdom Metazoa; phylum Arthropoda; class Insecta; order Diptera; family Tachinidae; genus Dexiosoma; species Dexiosoma caninum. The sequence goes on from OZ004729.1 coordinate 61,923,375, forward strand.
TTTCCATAAAGAATAAGTTTGCTGCCTAAGGACAGCTGAATTCTCTCTGTTTTTTTCATTAGAAGAATTAGTTCGTCCTCCATAATCATACTTTGTGAAATTAAGCTTTTCCAAGTTAATTAAATCATATTTTGTTTCAGTTTAATTACATGTTAATTGTATTAATTAATAAAATAATTAAATATTAATCCGATAACGAACAATTTGTTAATCAAAGGAAGCTTTGAACAAGTTTTTCTTTTAATTTGTTTATCATCCTTTTGAAACCTAAAAGTGTTTTCATTATGATGCTTTTTCTTCTTCTTCTTATTTATTTATAAACTTTAAGTGGCTTAAAATCTCATTTTTATTGCTTTTCTTCATTTAAACAATACAGTGGTTGTTTGTACATTGTACTAAAAGTCCTTGCGAAAAATTTATAACTTCATATAACATTATAATTATTACAACTTACGCATTCCTTTTAAGCTGCATGTGCGTGTATTTTACAAAACAAAACGTTTAGCAGACTGACTGGATTGTGACGGCAAAATATTATTTCGTTCAAGAAACATTTTGTGTTCGTTCGAACTAAAAACTCAACAACAAGAACAACGAAAGGAAATAATAAAAAAATAATAATAAAGTTTCTTCATATGCCAGACATTTGAAGATTACCTCCCCTTACAATGATTACGTTTTCTGTTTGAACTTTTTTAACAATAAACTCTTCTCTTGCCTCTTCAAACCGCCAGACAGTACCACAGTTGACGCACTGCCAATGAATCCTAAATACCACCCAGACAGTTAAAGTGTTCCTTTTTTGCGTAAACATTTTTTTTTTCGTTTTAACTTGATTTTTTACGTATTTTGTTCATTTTCTGCATACGCATACGCTTCTAAATAGTTATACGACACTGAGAGAAATTCTTAATATGAAAATACTGGCATATCGTCTGCAACGTTGTAAGCGACATTTGAACATGAAAGAAGTTAATTCCTTAAAAAGCACCTTTCCCAAAAAAAATAGAATTTCTAAAACTCACAATAATAAGTTTTTTCCAAAATGCATTTTTTCCCAAAAGTAGCTTTTCAAAAAATATTATTTTGAACTTTGTGTGAATTAAAATCATTTTTAACAATTAAAAATATATTTTATTTTTAATTAAAATTATATTAACTGAATTTATTTTGGGAATATACATTTATATATATGATTTTAATTGTGCTTTTTCCCTTATAAATTATACGTGAAATTTATTAATACATACCTTATTATATTCTCATACAGTATGAAAAATATCATAAAGCATTTTATTACAAAAGCAACTCAAAAAAAAAAAAAAAGATGAGAATAAAAAACTAAAAATAGAAATGTGTGTATGTTATAAAAGTAAACTCATGGATTGTTATGTTTTTGTTTATAGATTTTTTGGTTTGTATGTTTGATATTCAATTCAATTCTCGATTGATTAATTGAATTTCAAACATATAGATCTTGGATTTGTATTCAAAAATTAGGAAAAATCCACTGATGAGCTAAATAAGCATTAGCGAAATAGTACTATATGGATATGCTTTCCTCCTCAATTATTGAGTTGCTTTTGTAATAAAATGCTTTATGATATTTTTCATACTGTATGAGAATATCATAAGGTATGTAATAATAAATTTCACATATAACTTATAAGGGAAAAAGCACAATTAAAATCATATATATATTTAATTAAAATTTTTTTGTATAAAAGTTCTTTATTCAGTATCTGATAAGCTAACAAATGACATTCTATTTTCTAAATCCGTAATAGAGAGAAGACTTAAAATATCATTATCTAATATCTCTTCTTTTTTGAAGTTTTCGACAACATGGTAATGAAGGGATCTGTGCCAAGTTCTCCATTGTGTTTTTCCTCGAATTTTTAGAGTGTAATCAAGGCAAAATTTTCTGAGGTCTTTATTTTTGGCCAGGAGAGCTTCTTCAGACATCATGCCTATTGTACCTAGTGTACCATACTCGTATATTCGTGGGTAACTAACTCTCTGGTTTGTAGCTGCCAATGACTCGTCATCTAATTGAGAGAGATAGATGTGCCTATTCCTACACCTGTTCGTGGTGCTCGCTTGAAATGTCTGAGTGGGAAGACTTTTGGGCCAAAATTCACAGTCAATAGTTAACTATTAATAAACTAAAATGATAAATATTGTGTAACTCATACTTCATATTCACAATGTATTGTTTAACTAACATTCTCAGTATGACCAAAGCATGGTAACCCTAGCAATCTTTTAATTTTCTTTAAATTTGTTATATTATTTCTTGGAAATGGATAAAACAAGCACGCGCTCATCGAACTTTACCGCGCAAGATAGTGAATAGCTGCTGAAATTGGTGCGGGAAAACCAAAATATCATCGAAAATAAAAAACTGATAGTATTATATTATGCTATATGATATCAAAACAAAAATAACAAAAATAATTTACTAATCAGCTGTTGTCTAACTATTGGTTAACCAATGACATTTGGAGGTTTAACTAATAGTAAACAAAAAGCTGTGAATCAAATATTATTGGTTAAACTATTGCTATTAGCTAACTAATGACTGTGAAATTGGGCATTAGATTTGTAGTGGGCGATGTTCATACGACTCAGAGAATTACCCCATCGTTTTCACAAATAATTGATATATACCGTAGTCCTTTGACTTCCGCAAAACGAATATGAACATGAGGTTAATAAATTAGAAAGGTCATATATGGGCCGGTGTTTCAAAGACTGTTTTGAAGTTACTCGACCGCGTACAGGAGAGTGCGAAGAAAGTCATTGGGGACGGTAGGGTAGCGAACTCTATTGTCTGGGTTTCGTTATTCTATCGTTACTACATATAATGGGATATGTTCCAATGAAATCGGGGAACTTGTTCCTGAAACCTGTTCATTCTTTTGCACAACATGTTCATCATTAAGAGCGCACCAATTTGTGTTGGATTTGGCAGCGAATCGCACTACGTATTACAGAGAGAAATAATTTTGCAGTGGAACAGCGCGTATGTGGAAGAGGTCTTTCCTGTCACTTGAGGTGGGTAGTTTCATATCAAATGTCCATAAACACCACTCTCTCTATCTTCCTTCCCATAACCTAATTTCCTAGTTCCACCAGGGTGGCGATGGTCGAAGTAGTCTTCACGTTGACTACAAAAGGCAAAACTTTCCTGAGTTCAACCCCAGTTTCAGACTCATAAAAACATCTCGCATTTTTTCTGATGTGTATTTGTGTGTCTTTCTCCTACCTTAGAACATCATAGGTGGGATATATATTTGCATTTCTTTTTTTAGTGTCATGTAAACTTTTGTTGTGTAACTGCCATTAACATAAAGCGCCAAAGTTTCCTCTGCTGTGTATTCAATGATTTTTTTTTTATTATCCGATTCAATGACAGATTTTAATCTTTTCGGCAAAGGGATTTTTTTAAAAATATCAAAAACATTTTCATTTTAGTTTTTTCCAATCATTAAAACTTATTTCGGGTTGCGCAGACCTTTAAGTTGAGTCTACTAATAAAACTTCATCATCTAACCAGATCTTATTATTTTTCTCAAAAATCTTCCGAGATCGGTGGCGTTCTCTCCACTTCATTGCTATTTTTGGGGTACATTTTTTAAACGTTTTGAAAATTCTAGTGCGTTGGCCATCATTATATTTACTTATATCCATGATGTTGTTATAAATATTGGTTTATAGGACAGCAGAAAACTTTTTTCAAGCTACATCTTCCTCAATCCAAACCAAAAAGAGTGTTCGCTTTGACACAGACATTGTAGCTAAAAGTTGTTATTTTTGAAAAAATACCACCTCTTATTGGACACTTCACATAACAGCACACGATATTAAAATTAAAAACAAAAATTATACCAAATCTAGTCGAATCACAGAAGTTTTATGATTCAAAAGGTGAATTTAATGGCAAACATATTTTTCCTAGTTAGTGGATACCTTTTACTCTAAATATAAAAACTTAATGGAAGTTGATTCCAACTCGAAAAATAATATTAGAAATAGCAGATGGTGCTTAAAAATGGCGGGAAAGCTATTGAGTGCAGCTGGTGCAGTATATGTTGTGCTTAAAGCTTAATAGACATGCGAATATTGACACCAAAACAAAATGAAAAATGTCCATGATCTATCTGATGGATCAGTTGTCGAAGGGAAAACGATTTTGGTGGCAAAATATATATTGAATTATTTAATTAATCGTAGCTAGATCGATCATTCTCCCACAGTGAGATGTGGAGAATATTCTTTCACTGTTTGGCAAGCTTCTACACAATCTCTAAATTGTTTGCATACTTTCAAAGTTTTATAACACAGTTTTCGATTTCTTTTCAACTACAAAAATAATTTTCAAATTCAATGTCAACATTACACTGCCGTACATTACACCAGTGACAGTGATAAACAAGACAAGCAATGTACATTGAGCACGAAACTGGGCTTGAGATACACTCTTGTATACACGATTTAGTGTTTTGTTACTTTCTCTCCAATATGCTATCCTGTTGAAAACTTTATAAAATGCATTAATTAGGGAGAACTCTCTTTTAAATTGAGGAAATATTATAGACTTAATGGAATATTTAGCTTTAGAAAAATTATTGAACATTAAAAATATGTTTCATTGTTATCTCTTTAAATAAAAGTTAAAGTTAAAAATAATAACAGAATCAGGAAATAACAGATATGAAAATAAAATAATTGTTTAGAAAGATTTTTAATTAATTTTTTTTATTTTTGGAAAAAGAAACTTCCAAAAAAAAGAAACAAGTATGTACGAGATGTTTTTATGTGTTTAGAAGTTGATAGGATTATGCAAAATAAGAATCCGGGCAATAATTGAGACGATCGATCCATTGTTTTGGGAAATAAGTGTTTTTTTTTCAGTGTAATTACTGAAATACTACTCTTTTTCTAAACCGACAACAACAAAAACAATATGTAATATCTAAAAGTTCAACAAACTTTTTCTGCTTCCTGTGTCTGTTTTGTTATTTTATCCTTTTCAGTTTACGCACGCATTTCTTGCTGCTTTCAATTGGCCGAAGAGGACATGTGAGGCCAAAAAGAATAGAGAAAACACTTGTCACACATCTACTACAGTCTGCACAAAAACAATAAAATTAAATGGTCATTATCTTTTGGGATTTCCAACGATTCTTAAATACGAAAAACTAATCAGGTTAAATTAAAACATCTCAATTTGTTGTACTTATTAAAATTATCTGAGAAACATTTGAAGATTTCCATTGGGATTTTGAGATCTTTATTTCACCGGTATAATCAATTGGGTAATAACTTTTTTCATAAATCCCTTTATTTTTAAGTTTATGCAAGACCTTACGTGGGTGGGTCAAAGTGATAAGGATCTGACGATTGGCAGCATAAATTTGAAGTAAAAGCGGGGGTATCATTAGCGAAATTGGAAAACTGGCATAAATGGCCCTTTTGTAGAAATAAAATATAACAAAAAAGACGTGTAAGAAAATAAAAACAATACTATTTCTATAATTTTTATTTATAACGCACATCAAGAAGACCATTAAGCTACAAGGAGAATGGAACTCAAATGCAAATGCCTTTTAAACATATTTGATTACATATGTACATATTTTTTTTTTATCTTGGACCAGCACTCAGGAGATAACCCCTACACATGCGGTGCATTGTGCGGGAACTAGAGGAAAGGGACAAACGACAGGAGGTGAAGCTGAATTAAATATTTTACAGCTCTGCTTTTGCACGTTCTTTATTTATAGCAGTGCTGAAGCTTCGGTTTAGTAGCCATTTTTTTTTATTATTATTTTACTTCACAATACCGACGAAGGAGGGCGTTCTGATGTGATTGTGTATTTCTGAAGCCGGTATTGTTCAGTGACCAGTGACTATGCCTTCGCCACTGAAACCTTCCGACAACAACTGATACACAAAGACACACTAATGCACATCAGAGAAATGCGAGATGTTTTTTTGAGTCTGAAACTGCGGTTGAACCCAGGAAAATATTTTGAGTTTTAATTATTATATCTCGCAGGTGGTGGCCCTTTTCTGCTTTGCATATTCGTGTTCTTTCCAAAATATATTCCATAACCTTTTGCAAAATTTTAGGTGTTATGTTGTTGATTTCGTCGTGTATACTATTTTTTAATTGCTGTATGGTTGTGGGAAATAGTCTGGAGCGGTTAAAAACGGTGAAAAGCGGAAGTCAATTAAAATCGTTTCTACGGGAAATAATTCCTTCATCAAAGATGTCGTGTAAAAGAGCTATTGTGTGTCTCGTAGTGTGAATTTTGTACGGAAACATTCTTATTGTATACAAAATTCTCTGCACTTACCCTCGTGATTGGGCAAGTTGTGCCGAACGTTTCCTGGTTGATGTTTCTCCATCTTCCCGAATAATCTCCAATACCCCTTCAATATTGTCATCCGTGTGCACCCTTCGTCGTCTGCCGGCACTGAGAAGATTCTTTACTGCGCCTTGTTGTCGACAATTTGCACCAGACGGTTTATTGTTGACTCTGAGGGTCCAACCCGCATATGAAAATAACGACGAGAGCCACAACAATGGATCGTTGATTTCAGAAATAAAGTTAGGAATTCAAACACCTTTTCTCAGTTTGGTCCACCCTGTACATGTACACTGGAAAAAAATTATTAAAATTTAATAAATTTCACTGTGTGTGCGTTAAAGGTAAATTAACAGGATTTCAATTAAATATTTCTTAATACAAGGACAAGGTAATTTAAGTTTTTAAAGTTTTGCCAAAAGTTGGAAAAATTTTACTTAAACTCCGTAAATGTGTAATTAAATGTATGTTCATTTGACATGGGCGTCAAACTACAGCCAAATTTGCTTTTTCAAGATGTTTTTAATGACTACGAGCTGAAAAAAATGCAATACTGCCGCATCTTATTCTCTGCAATAGGGAAATATTACGTTTCTTGGAAGAATATGCAGAGTTGTTGACGGTTTTCGACTCGGACTTAAAGGTTTCTTCTACCACTAACTATGAACACTGTAGTCTCGACTGTATATCAGTAGTTTTATTTTCAGATTTTCTTTTCGTTCTTACCCAAATTCTGATTAAAAACAATAATTTTAAAGAACGTTTATTTTTTAAATTAAAGAAAAATACATATCTGTCCATGTTTTCGCCTTACATTGGCGCGACCGCTAAAGAGAGTCGCTGTATGTTATTTGCAATTGAAAAATTTTAACTAATTAGAAATGATTATTTTTTTTAATGATTTTAAATCACTTTATTACTGTGTAATATGTATTTTATCCAAAACAAGCAAAAAAAAAACGCATAAAAAATTTTGGAATGCTGTCTGTCTCACGTCTAATATATAAAAAAATATATGGAAAAATGAGTGCTTTTATATTATGACAACTTGCCAAACTAGATCTTTTCATCACTTCGACGATTTATTGTTAAAAAAATTTTAAAATAAGAACATTTGCAACGCATTGAAAAATAAAATTTTTTTTTGTGGGATACTTCACAAGCAGCCTCGGTATGTTCGTCATTAGGTTGAACCCAGGTCTGTTCTTCGTTTTGTAGTCAACGTGCAGACTACCATCCATCGTGCCATCGCCACCCACATGTGGTTAACATTACGGCCAAATAATAACAAAAAGATACAATTTCCAAAGTGGAATATTATCCTTTCTAGGGTAAAGAATTTCGTACGATGGAGTGTCATGCAACCATGAAAGAACCATCATCGAAATTTCAAAATAGTTATTACTAATTAGTTATTACTATTACGATTTTAAATATTGCTCCGTTAATCAAGTAAGGTTATAAAATTAATCGAAGAACTCGAACAATTACAGTAATATTTCAAATAATATTAAAAGAAATTACTTTAGGAATATCTCTATATATGATTATTATTATACGAAATGTATTGTTAAACACCCTATGATATTCTTATAAAATATTTTTCAAACAATAAACTCTATAAAATTGATTATTAGGGAGGAAATCATATCGCTAATACTTAGTTACTTCAACAGCTAATTTTTACCGACTAAAACTTAAGATTCTTATGTTCAAAATTCAACAAACACTTTGAGAATTATTCGTATAGTTGATTACCGAACAAAAAACTAAAAATTTAAACGAAAACCATAACAATCCATGAGTTTATTTTACATATCATAAATATTTATATTGTTCTTCTTTTCTATATTTAGCTTGTCCATTGGACAGCATACATAATGCATTGAGTATCAAATGAAAAACTAAAAAATAAAACAAAAGAATGTCCAAATTAAAAACCGTGCGTGCACATGTAATAGAATTATATATTTGAAGAATTTTCGGGAAAAAGCACAATTTTTCAAATAATTTAGCTATCTTCATTATTTGATCAAATAACATAAAAAAGTTTCTCAAAAAACCGAACAACAATTAATCCAGCAGATACTCTAATTATAACAGAAATCCAGGAAATGCCAAGATTTAATATTTTTCTTTAAAAAAATACAATAAATTAATTTTTTTTTAGTAATAAGTAATAATCGATTTAATACCATGTTGTGTAAAACATTCGTAAAAAGTGAAAAACTTCTCTTTGAGGAATGATGTTATGTGAACCAAAATTCCCATATTTTTAAGAGAGATTGAACTTTTCTTTCAAATTCCAATGAAGAATTCAACGATCTTTGAACCAATTTCCACATTCTCTGATATGATTCTACGATTCAAAAAGTTATAAAACCGATTAACAATGCGAGTATCAAATTTCAAAGGAGTACTATTTATACCTAATGCGTATGCACTCGTATAATAGATACCATGTTGCAATTTTTTTTTTTAGCAAAAAAAAAGCAATATTCCTAAGATAGAACAATAAATGTGAAAAACGAGGCAGAAAGTTTTCAAGGGTAGTAAAAATTAAAATCTAAGTGTGTAAATGGAAAAATATGTAAAATATATTGTTGGATAATAAAAAACACGTGAAACTGTTCTCAAATCACTTTAGGAGATACGTTAAATTGAACGTATGTATAGAGATGAATGTTGACACAATGCCCAGGAAACTTGCTAATCATCGAGCTATACGAAGTCACTTTTTTTTTTTTCTTGGAGCAGCACTCAGGAGATGACCCCTACGCACGTGGTGCATTGTGCTGGAACGAGAGGAAAGGGATAGATTTTTGCACGTTATTTATTTTTATAGCAGTGTTGTAGCGTCTCTGATGTCAAGGAGACGTAATAAATTTTGAAGCTTCGTTTTTAGTAGCCATTTTTAGAAATTATTTTACTTTGCCGGTGCTACACAATACCGACGAAAGAGGGCGTTCTGATGTGCCTATAGATTGGTTACAGCTGAAGCCGTTACTGTTCACTGACCAGTGACTATGCCTTCGCCACTGAATACTTGCGACAACAACTGACACTAAGGCACACAAATGCACATCAGAAAAAATGCGAGATGTTTTTTGTAGTCAACACGCAGACTACTTCAACGATCCCCACCACTTCTTTTCAAAAGAGATCGGGCGCAAGTTTAAAAAACTACATCTTTTTCAGAATAAAATTGTATATTGAAAGAATAATACGTGATATTTTTCGGCTAAAGTAGGTGGCATATAAGTGTATATGAAGACAATGTCATCCGTATCAGCCGTAAATATTCATCTAAATTTTTTTTTTTCGAATTATTTCTGTGTCTGCAGAATTTATTTAACTAATAATAAGTGCAAACTTAAACGTTTTATTTATGTCCAATTCATCATTATACATACATACATATATTAAGCTGAACCGAAGTTACATCAGAAGGTACATATTATAATGCTTAAATTCGCGATGACAGTTTTCCAAGTTTAATTTTTATTTTATTAAAATATGACTATATTTCTAGAAAGCAGATGTACTCGTTAAAAGGTCTGTAATATACATATAAGAAATATAAGACAATTCAAATTATAAATCGCTTCTATGGATAATTTATTCGATTTGTGCAAAATATTGCGTAATTTTTTAACAGTTTTTGAAAAAACACAGAGTATTTGCAAAACTGAATGAAATATTTTCATATACTTTTAAAATATTCTAGAAGATCTATCCGTGACCTCCAATTTTGGCATACTTTATTCGGTCGGTATCGCACCAACGGCAGCTGCAATGTTGTTTTCCAGGGTTGCGCTCCAAAACGTGAGATTAATTGCTCTCCAAACTTGCTTCCTAATAAGTTCATGGAATCGCGTACCGTGTGGTATGTAGCACCGTCCTATTGAAACCAAGATCATTTCTTAAATTTTGGGCAAACAAAAGTCGACCCAATTGTTAACAACGTACACGAATTGACATATCGAGAGCTCCATTGACACTGGCCGATACTGCATATGGTTTGGCGGATTAATGTCCAATAAAGTCAAGCTGGTGTTAAATTGAGTTACAACAGCTTGAATAGCCTGTTCGATGGGTCGATTTTGATAATAAAATTCAACGATTTTCAAGCGTTGGTCGTTTGTTAGTCTATTCATGGTAAAATGGCAAACGTTACTCAGCATTTTTGACATTGTCATATGTCGCGAATATTATTTTACACTGAGATTACAAATAGCAGAAAAATCACACGATATAACTGCACAAAAATTAGCAAAATATATCATATGCCCAACAATTTGAATTTGTTGACTCTAAAATGATCATCTTTGCATTCGCATTGAAAGTAGCAATATGTTTTATAATTGATTAATTACACAATGAACGGTAAATCGATACAGTTAGTAATGTCAATTCTATAAACCAGTGCGAGTGGGACGTAAAATGCTCGATGCCCAAATCGCCAAACACAAGCCCGACTGCACTTGAAAAATAATTACGATGACGCGCGAGCTGCTCTTCACGCCGGAGCTGCTTTGCGACTGCTTCTATTGATAATTTTGCTAATTTATGTCGTCCACATAATGCTCCAAAAGTTTAAGTTCATTATCAATTGATCCATTTAGTTTAACCCTTATTACCAGTGCAGTAAAATTATAACATATGAATTTCGGGTTTTTGTATGTCTATATTTGTTTACTGCTTTTATGCCAAAAAAAAAAAAATAATAAATTCAGGCAAAAAAGTCAGACATAAGGAACAAGCAGATGAATAAATCAGACAGAACAGAAGCTTTTAACACAAGAAATACAGCCATTAACATCTACGCACATGGAGACATACATACATACATACATACATGTGTACATACATATGTATGTCTGCAAAAAGGCAGACAGTCAAACACATGGATACATACCGAGAGCTATAAACTTTTTAATATTAACAAGGGTTTAACATTTATTTTTTTGTCCTTACTTTTGTTGTTGCCTTGTAAATTTAAGCTTCATGGCAATGATTGTGGTTGAATAAATGAAAAAAGAAAATGCTGTTAGAGCTGATTTGTCCATAGATCATTGTCCTTGGAGTGGTTCATTCACATCGAACAGAATTTGTTGATTTGCCCACAAACTTTGCGAATTCTTGATTTCGTTGAGTGCGTTTACAATTGTGCCCGCTAGTTTGTTTATGACAATAATTACAATTGGGATATTCACAAGGTATGCTATCATGCCAAAATAATCTATTATTTTACTGCAGTTTGTAAACATTACCGGAACTAACTGATAATTTCCTACTTACGTTTCTACTTACTTGGATTTTTTTGTTTATTTTACAGAGATTTATGCTATTGCTTTAGCAAAATATCTTCAAACAGGCTTAAGCTAAAGCGCTACTACAACATGAATAACGCCGCTTCCATTAAAACCTTTATATGGAGCAAGTATTAAATTTGTCGTACATTTTCTAAATAATAATTCCAATCATTGGACCAATGTTTTTTTTTGTTCTTTAATTTTAAGTTTTGCAATGAATTCTTATATTTCTTTGATCAATCTCAGCAGTTGCTCCGTCGCAAGTAATCAACAGGGTGCTGTTGCATGAGTATTTAGCGTGCATCGCATCGGTTCAATCCCTTCCAGACAAACCCTTTTCCGATGTGTGTCCTTTGTTGCTATTGCAACAATTAAATATCGGCAGTGGAAAATAATAATAAATACAATGACACTCCTCTGGCTTACCCCAGTCAGCATTTTGGAAGATTGTTTTGGCAGAAATCACCAAACTGAGTCTTTTAAGACTACCTCAGATGACTAAAAACGGATTAACCAGTTGTGCGCTTAAAAAAGACCCGAAAATGAATCCGACAAATGCTTGGAAAGCGACTTGTTTAAAAAACGCAAACAATATGTATAGAATGTGCGCAATCATAAATTCATCATGAATATGCCCGAAATGTGACTGTATTAAGAATTTTTATTTTTATTTTGGAGTCATATTTAGCGCATCTTGACGATGAAAAATTGTTTCTTATGGTTTTTGCTACTGTTTATAACGGGAGAAATTTTCTTACTGATTTTGAAAGAAATGAGTTTTGTGAATTTATGTTTATTTGTGTGGTAAGCTCGTGGTGCAAAGAACAATAAAAGTTTATTAAATTAAAGAGTAATAAATAAATAATGAAAAATATAAAAGACTATACTTTATATTATACCAAATAAAACAACACTCACTAACGGCTAGTAATATGACTGTAAAATGGCTTGAAAAAGTGTCGTAATTGATTGTAAGGACTATTGCAAAGTGCCTCGAAAATGAGTCAGAAACGCGAGTCATAAAAGACTTGTTTTGAAGAGTTGTATCTAAGGTACTATTTTCTCCCGACAAAACAGTCGTTTTCGATTCAGAAACGTGCGCATAAATGATTAATTTAATCGCGAAGAAGAATAAAAGAGACTCGAATATTTTTTTTTTTTTGTCTTGGACCACCACTCAGGGGATGACCCCTACACATGCGATGCATTGTGCTGGAACTAGGAAATTAGGTTATGGAAAGGAGGATAGACGGAGTAGTGTTTATTGACATTTGATTTAAATCTTCCCAAGCTAAAAGTGACAGGAAACATTTGAAAAGATTTTTCAACGTACCATAAAAGTCTTACAATTAATCAAAACACACAGAACTGCAAATTTGAGCAAGAATTAAGCTCTTTCATTTCCATCACTTCGCCACTTGTATCTTCTCTGCACTATTGCTTTCCAAATAGTTACTTTGCAATGCATTGAAAATTTAAGGGATATCCCCTAAGTTTTTACTTAGTAACAAAGTATTTTAAGTTTTTTAACTGAGTGTATATCTTGTTCTAAATTGTCGTCATAGGACTAACAATTCCAAAGATATTTCATATTATAACTCATCGATATTAATTTAACGACATATATCCAAAGCATTTCTTTAATAATAAATAATAGTGATATGAACTCATGCACGTTGCACAAGAACAATTGCCAATGTCTCTTTGGAATTGGACATTCCACAAACATCATAGGTCTTAAGGCTTTTAAGTTCAGTTAACAGATTAAATTGCTCCTACTGACCATCAACAATATCGTGTCTCGGAGGCGACGTTAACAAGAATTATTGTCGAAAATTTTCTCTATATTTTGTAAGATTTTGTGATTTAGCTTGTTTAGAATTTTTTCTTTGTAGCCACTTGAAAAATAAGGTCCACACCAATAATGTGTAACCAAAATGGAAGAAAAGTATACATGTACACGCTGGAGAAAGCAGTTATCCAATTTTGGTTAATGACAATCAAAACGGCAACGCTGTTAAGCTCCTTATTTATTCCATTTTGTCTCTCTCTCTCTAACACACACTGTCTTTCTCTATTGCTCATAGTATTCTCTTGATTTTTTCATCTATAAAACAGGAATCGCAAAATAATTGTTAGCGCAAGTTTAAAAGCTCCAAATATGTACACACCCAATGAAATAAAATTTTACGAATGTATGCGTTCACTTTTTATATTACCGTTTATAACCGTTTTAAAAAGTGAACTTAATGCGACAGCTGCTTATGTACATATGTTTTTAAAATTTTGAGCTGCTGTTGCCATTTGGTTAAACAAAAAACGCATTTATGCATGAAAAATTAAATCAAATACAAAATTGTATTCTAAGGCAATAATAAAGTTGAAAATGTTAAAAAGAATTTAATAGTTAATGTACTAACAACTTCACGCGTAGATAGAGCACGTTGACTACAAAACCAAAAAAAAACCTTAGAATATAAAAAATTTTCTATTTTTCTTTTGTATCAGTTGTATCGAAAGGTTTAGTGCCGAATATATAGTCACTGGTCACTGAACAGTAGGACATCAAATCAATTTTAATATTTGGAACCAATCGTTTTTAAACGAAATTATACCTTCTACTCCACTCATTCAGAATTTATAAAGAGATGCAAGTTAAAATCAGATAGAGCTTGGTTCACCGCTTTATACTATGACGAAATAAATATCTGCACTTACGAAAATGTGTTAAAATTCCACAAAATTTATTATAATGCATTCACATAGTTTCATAAGTTTCTATTACTTGAGATATTGCGAGCCAAAAAAAAATCTGATTGGTATCTAGATTTTGAAGAAATTCTAATTTCAGTCCTTTTAAAATGTAATTGTGTAGGCTCACAAACGATATCAACGTGAGACAGCAGCTGATCATATACAGACGACCGTTTATAATTTGAAACTCGTCAATTTTAATCTCGCAGTAATTTGAATTCATTTCTAGGTCCTTTTGAAAACATTTAATAAATTGAAAAAATCCATGTAATTTTGTCTCCTCGGTAATTTGAATGGCATCTTGATCGCCGACGCTCTATAATTAGAATTATTTTAATGTACTGAGTCTTATGCAAAATATAAAAAACAAATAAAAATTTGCGTTAGGTTATACACATTCATCTATATACAAAACTTATTTTCCTTCCGGCGTTCTATAATTTCATCTCGTAATGTGAAAGGCTTAGTGTTGTTGAAACAAACAAAAAACTAAATCTTTTGCTTTAGTATCGCAATGCTTTTACCATGCGCTTTGGTCTCAATTAAACTCTTGTGCATTTGAACTTGCTCTTGGGTCACTTGATTTCAAATGATCGAGAGCCGACTATAGTTTATTAAGCGAAATGACCAAATATAATAGAGTAACTTTATTTATTAATAGTATCTTACAGAATAATGTAAATGAATAATGAATTAGTTAAATTTCTTTCGAATACTCGATACAATCTTATCATCGAATCTTTAACCGCAAGTAGTCAATTGTAAATCAAGCGATCGACTTAATTTAGTAGAAATTAACTGTTTAACCGTTAAACGATTAATCGATTGGACAGCCAAATAGTTCCACATGAGTTACAAAACGGACAGGCTAAATTTCGAAAACACGTAGTGTAAAGCCAACTTAAATAGGTATGCACACCCTGCGTATTATAAAACAACAAAAAAACACATACAGTTTGTTGTAGAAATGAGAATGAGTGCTGTGTAACCGACCTAGGACTTTTCACGTATTATTGTGTTTGGATATTTTAAACGAGTTGTTTTTTATACCCATTTGCTCCTTTAAATTTTAATTTGGTTTTCAGTCTCGTCAAAGCTTTTGTTGTTGTTGTCGTTGTTTTTGTAGTCTGGTAATTTGGTTTCGTTTGCGTTGTTGGCTTTGCGTTATCGTCTTTTTTCATTTTTGTTATTATTTGTTTTTGTTGTCTGTGCAATTTTTATTTGTTGTAATTTGTATTACTACTGGTATTATTTTGCAGTCATCCATGCGTTCATCCCTTCCCCCATTCATGAAAATAGTGTGCTTGATGGAGATTTCTTTATTCTTTTGTTTGATTGTTTTGGCTGGGCTTTTGTTTGGCGGGAAAAAATTTGTTTTTGATTTCTTCTTGATGTCGTTGTTGGTGTTTGTTGTCTGCTTATTTAGTTGTTTGTTCTCATTAAATTCAGCAACGTGGTTCTACTTCTAAGTCAGTTTCATTGAAAAGAATCCAAACGTCAATTTGGAAATGTTGTGATAGACACTGGTAAATTATTAATATGAAATTATTGAACGCTATTAAATATGTAGCAGCTTATAGAAACGGAGTGATGGAATTTAAATATGTGCTCTGGCAATCATAACTAATAAATTTTTAGTTTTGAATTTTTTTAATTTTTCAAGAAACATTTTTTTCAATTATTTAGTGTTTTCTTAAGTATCAGAAACAATAAAACCATATTTGCATTCTGCACACAGTTTTAGTTTTAAACGAACTCAAAAACCTTTACTGTCTAGTCCACAATATCGCTCTGTCGCTTAATTACATTCAAAATTAAAATACCATTTAAAATTTTCACCGACTTCGTGCATCAGGCTATTAAATTTAGAACATTTTAGAACAACAGAAATATTATTAGTAAAGCTTAGTCGACTTTAAAATAAAAAAATTAAAATAAAATTATAAAAACTGCTAAAATTTTAAATACACTTTTGCAATCAAAGACTTTATATAATTTTCTTATGCTCCAATTTATAAAGCAGTTTACCACTGCTGTTAAAAAATTGTAATTCTATATACTCGTACTATAAAACAAAGCATTTCATATTTAAAATTTTCGTATGATTTTCGTATGCCAGAGTAATCCGATGAATGTCGAATAGCGTCTTCATTTACGAATAATGTTCCGTGTAGCACCCATTCGGACGGACCTGGAAGTTTTCTTCTTCTGTATGTCGAATGAAACAATTCCTGACTAGACGGCCTTCGCGCGTATTTATTTGTTCATAGATATAACCCACCGGATATACCTAATTGCGGCTTCGCGTATTTCTTTCTAGCTGCACGGCCAAAATTTTGTTTTTACCGCAAGAAAAATGTTCTCCGATGTTTATATCGAATGACAGCTTCTACAATTGAAGGTTTTCTTCTGTGTCTAACATCGTCAAGTATTTCGGCTTAGTCGAGCGTACAAGTTCTTGTAATAGAGGATTCGTTTCTCTTTTCAAAAATAAAAGAGCAACATGTACAAAAATCTCATTTGTCGTTGGCAAAAAAATTTTTTAAAGTCGTAATAAAAACTTCAAATTATTTGAAATGTAATGTAAAAAAACTAAAACGGCTTATTTTTATTCAATTTTCTTCTTTTTTTACTGTACATTTTGTAGACCAAACATCATACTTGAAGTGCTAGAAAATCCAAGTTGGATTGATCAAAACTGAATCAAACAGCTTAGAACAACACACTTTCAAAATTTGCTTGAATTAAAATATTTTGGTTTTTTATGTTTTCCTTTCTTTCATAATGCAAAATCTTGCATATATGTATATACAAACATATCGTTATCACAATATAGAAAGGCCATAACTAAAAATTTACTTTACAGGAAAGGGAAAAATCTTCATAATAGAATTTAATAGAACTGTAGTTATTACATATCGATGAAATTTTTATCGTGTTCAAGTTCACAGTTAATTTATCACAAAATTGTGAAGAAATTACATTCCTGATTTGAATATTTAATATTATTAAGAATAATCGCTATTGTTGGGCAAGACTTATTCAATATTTTACGCGAAATGTTTTTGTTTTCAATATACTAAATGTATGAACAGAACAAACGAGGCGATATCGATAGTCTAATAAATATATCGCTCATACGACACGCTATAACGACAATTACTTTTTATTACTCAACAACTTATTTTTAAATACATTTTTGTTGTGCTTTTAATCATGAAACCAAGCGGTGAGCAGACGACCGGAATAATATCCACAATTTCATTACATATAACATTGTTTTAAGTAAGAATTTCATACATTTACTTGGTTAAATATTTTCCCCATGCGGCCAAACAATTAAAAACAACACACAAAAAATTATAAAAATTCTAAGCACAAGGCTTTATCATTGGTCGCAGTCACTAGAGCAAGGGAATGGTGTGTATGTTTTTTGTTTCTACTTTTTCTTGTTTTTTGAACCCTTAAAAATACCAGTTTTTTCCCCAAATCGTAAAGCAGTCAGTGACCTTCAGACACATTCATCCTCAAACTAAAAAAAAATTGCGTAGGTTACTGACAATTCGTCTGCAACAACAAGCTACTGAAAGCTATTTAATGAAACAATATCACAGCAATTCCGAAAAAAATTTTCGAAAGTTTAAGAGAGTGTTTGCTCGCTGTCGTTATGTGCGTGTGTACACAGTTGCGTCGTCTGTTTCTACAACTCAGAGAATAACAATAAAGAATTTCATCTGCGTATTTGTATAGAAATTACTGTACATTTTGACAGTGACAATCACTAGATTCGAAAGGATACAGTTTTAATGGTGTTTACAGATTTCAAATACAAAACACGCCATATAAAACACTAAATTAACATAGTGGCTCTATTTTTAGTATACGATAAATTTTAAGATTACCGGTTAATTTACCCTCGTGTATTTAAATAGGGAAAAATTAAATTATTTTTCACTTTATTATTTAGAGTTTATAATAAAGTTTTATAGGTACATTGCAGCTACTAAAATAATTTTTCTTAAAACTGGTTATTATTAAAAAATTTACGTACCAAAGCCATCAAATTCCACTCCCATGGTTGTCCTTAGCACTACTTCAATTTAAACTATTCTAAATTTCCAACAAAAATAGTATATATTTTTTTAAGAAAATTCAGCAAATTAATAATATAATATTAAATTTTTTTGATGATTTCAATCTCAACAACAAAATAATCTTCAGACCGTGCGAATATTGTTTCTAAATTTGCTCAGTAGTTTTAGAGATATCATAAAAGTTTAGTCATAAAAAAATTTTTTGTTTTCAAGAATGCATAGAAAAATAAAAATACAACGAAAAGTAAATTTTTGTTTTAACAGCTTGTAGAGAAATATATTCCAAAGAAATTAAGCCCTACTTCACTGAATTGGTGTAGCTCTTTTAATTTTATTCACAATTTAGTGGAAAAACTCACTTGTTTCATATACGGAATAGCAGCAAATACACAAATTCAAAAATTGTACTGATCTATGGAAATGTCGATTTTTCTCAATTGAGGTTTTTCACTAAATTATGATTAAAATAGAAAGTGCTGCAGCCATTCCAATGAAAAATTGCTCAATTTATTTAGAATACAGTAAAGCCCCGATTTGCGTCAATCCGATTTGCGTTTTTTCGATTTGGGTCGCTTTTTAAAAATTGGTATAATCCGACTTGCGTCGTTGAGATTTCGATTTGCGTCGATTCTATTTGCGTCACTTTGATTAATGAAATCTTATTATCTCACGAAGAGGAGCTTGACAATGAAAGTTTATTAGCCATTAATGTTCAGCGTGCATCAGAAGAAGATGTTGTAATGAATGATGTTACTTTAGAAGAAAAAAAGTTAACAACTTCCAATATTTCCAAAGCTGAAAATGATCCCGATGAAAATCGATGCTTAAGCGTAGCATCATCTGTTGAGCACGCCATCAGTTGCTACAAGGAAATCTATGCGCAAAAGAAATCTTTAACAATTCAGCAAACAATAGACAGCAATAGACAATTTTGTTAACAAAACAGTGAGACCACCTAACCAAATGGAAACAATAATAATAATTTAATTTATTATTATTTTTTATTTCTAACTTTAAAAACGTTTATTGAATGAAATTAAACAAATAAAAACGTATTCATATGACTTTTTTTTATCTAAATATGTATATATTTTTTCGAAATTTTTTAGTTTTTCCTCCAATTAATTCGAAATCAGGACATTTGTATAGAAACAAATAATTCGATTTGCGTCGTTTCAATTTGCGTCGCATTCCTCCCGTCCCCATTAACGACGCAAATCGGGGCTTTAGTGTACATTTATCATCAAAGTGCTAAACCAAAAATGAACTTTTTGTTGTATATTATTTCTTATGCATTCTTGAAACCAATTTTTTGTGAACATTAATTTTTTTTGGGTTAAACTTTTACGATGGATCTAAAACTACTGACCAAACTTAGAAACATTATTCGCATGTCATCAACATTATTTCTTTGTCGAATTTCGAATTTTATTTTATAGAATAGTGAAAAGCTTTCCAAGTTATGCTACTATATGTTGTGAAAGTGTCTCTATTTTGTATAAACCGCAATATCGCGAAAACTTCAGCTGATAAACATATTTTAATTACACCTTGAATATGTGTATAGCAAATGCAGTCAGTCGCAGCTAAAATTATTGCCCAACTAAATTTACTGTAAACTGGAGTAATTAACCAGCCGATAATCACCGTCTTCGCTTCGACAATACTTTTTAAAAGAAATTTTACTTTCCTGTGTAAACGAGCAGGAGTTTTCAAGAAACTCATCTAATTTTTTGAAATTTTTATTCACAATACGTATACAGAAATTTAAAGAAATAACTTTCGTGTGTAAATGCTATGATAGTAAGTGAAGCAATTAGACAACCAGCAATTAAACGGTTAACCACTTAGCGATTAATCAAGTTTCTGCCTTCCTTTGCCGATGCCTTTTTATTAAAATCTGTATGCAGAAATGTTTCCTAAATGAATATAAAACATAAAAAGAGAATTAAAAATTTCAGAAAAAAAAATGATTTTGGTCGATTTTTTGGGTAACAAAAGTGCAAACTCATACGCATTTTTCCAATTTTCTTTTTGTGTACTTGATATTGTCAAATTGAGACAGTCTGTAATTGGCATACGAAGAAAATTATTTGAAGGAAGAGACTCGCGAAACGCAGAGGCAGACTGTTCTCATTGTTCTCACCTGATACCTTCTAATGAACAGATGTATTCTTGTAACCCCAGAAATCTTGCTTCTGTGTATGCGATTGTCTTTTTATTTTTGTAGATTGTAAAGAATAAACAAAATCGAGATCAAGAAATCGTGTTATTGCGTCGCAAATATGGTAAATGTCAGTAGCAACAGACGGCCGTTCATTTTGTTTTTATCTACATATTTTTATTTCAGACAAAACGAGCTGTAACAGGGGCAATATTCGCCGCTTTTTTTATCTTACCTTAAAAAGAGTTGAATCTTTAAAAAAAATTTGTTTCTACTTTAGAATAAATAAAAAATATACAATATGTTTGAATGAAGAGTCTTCGTCTCTCCAACTGCCGGTTACTATTTGTTGAAGGTCCTTCGAACACATGACGATGCTGTTACTAGAGTGTTTAAGTGCCAACGAAAATAAATTTTCCATAAATGTTGGAATTGTTTACCTCAATACATACAATCATTTTGCTATTTGTGGTATATTACCAAGTACATATTATTGATGGTCTTTCAAGTCACATATTCCGGTTGTACTCAATATTGACACTGAAATCAAGTAAATGTCGCGGCGGCTGTCCTGAGAAAGATTTTATAAAATCAACGACAGCATGATGTAATGTTGTAAGAAATATAAATTCATTGTGCTGTCTACAAATCAGTTTAAGTAGAATTTGCGTAGTTTAAAACTTCCATTCCTTCCTTGTATAAGATACAACACTTCGAAGGTATTTAATAATCGGCTAACAGTCAGTCTATCCGACTGCACAGGTATTGTGACACAAAGTCATTGATAAAACGAACAGTTTTTAGTGTTACGATTATTTAGTAATGACCCATTTATTAAACCTTTTTGATACGTTAAGCTTTACTGTTAGCACATACATATATGAAAGCAAAAAAGACGCAAAATGATGTCTGTTGAGATGAGAACTTTTGGAAGAGGTTTTAAGAGAGAATGTTACAGTAATGCTGCGGGTTTTCAAATAATTGATTTTTAACTCATTCTACAACAATTTCCGAACTACAGTCGAACTTCTCTATAACGTAGCAGTTGGGGACCGTCAAATTTCTACGTTATAGAGAAAATTCGTTATAGAGAAACTGCAGAAAATTTTGACTACATTTTTTTTATGTAGAAAATATATTTATTAAGACAAAAAAAAATTGTTTTTACATGAACACATTAATTTTTTTTTTTCTTAATACATACATATGTGACTAAATTGATGCAAAAAATCGATTGCTAAAAACTTCGCAATAGAGAGATTATTTAGTGTGAAAAATTCTATTTAGGTCTTAAAAAATTTTACGTTACAGAGAGAACTTCGCTATAGGGAAGTTCGTTATAGGGAGATCAAAATGTATGAAAATACTCACAAAAATGTTGTGTTCACGAATTTTATTTGTTATAGATTAGATTTTGTTATAGAGAAGTTCGCTATAGAGAAGTTCGACTGTGCCATAAACATCCATCTGGGCAAGACGTTAATTCGTAAGAATTATAATTCTTATAACCTCTTAAGCTTTTCCAATTAGTTCAAACAACCCTTATTGGGAGTGTAAAGCTTTCAACCAACATCTCTTTGATTTAAAGACTCACAACACATTTAATCAATTCCTTTAATAAACTGTGCGCTAAAATTGTTTTTAGAACTGCTGTGTGTTTATTTTGCAATTCTGTGTTTTGATGTCCACATGTATCTACACATTTTAGATTTGCTTTTCTGTTTACTTTCTGCGAAGAAATTTCATTGAACTTTTCTCCTTGTTCTCAATTGATTCATTTGTTTTTTTTTTCTTGCATTTTAAATTTTTGCATTAGAAAAAGCAACACGCTATCCTATGCTGTCTATTCGTCACCATCTTCATCACGTTTTTTTTCGCTTCGCTTAATATTGCGCGACCCTTTTATATTCACTTGTTTCTCATTCTTGCTTTTTTTGTTGTTGTCGTTAGTTTAGATGGGAAGAAGGGGAACACAAGGAGAAATATGAAAAGATTAAAAAAAAAACATTGTCTGGGCGCAATATGTTCAGATTTCATACACAATTCAGTCGTTTGTAATACGACTATAACGTCGTCTGTTTATCTGTTGTGTTGAAAATATTCATCCAATCGTCTGTCTGTCATTTTCTGCCCATTTGTTTAAGTTCATTTTTCGTTGGTATCGAATTCAGTACATATTTTTGTTGCTGTTGTGTGCCTACCCAGACATTTCTTGGTTTTGGATTTTATTATAAGAACTTTATTGTTGTTTTGTCTGGGTTGCGTATTTGTTTTACATTTTGCATTTAGACCTGCACAAGCGAAATATTTATATTGTGATTTTTTTGCTTCATTTCAATTTTATTCATTTATTTATTTTGTTTTTACGCTACAATAGGATTTTGAATTTGTAACCGTAGAGAAGTGACAATTTAAAAATTTTTATGCTATGAATGTTTCTGAAGCGGCTTGAAGTAGAGAAATACATTTCACTTCACAGCACAACCAGCGTAGTACAAAACAGGTATCACATATGAAAACTTTGTGTGGTTCTTCGAACTAAATTCTGATTGGAGATATTAATTACGTCGCAAAAATAACTGGTGGCACATAACGTTTATGATGCCTAATCTCCGCGGGAATATCCGTGCAATTAACTACTGATAGTCACTTCTCGAAAGATTTTTTTTGGAGCCTTAAGAAGAAACTCAATTTGCCATTGGTCGATAAAGATATCATAAATATAACTGGAAATACTTGAAAGAACCGTATTCGATCACAAGTCATGGCAGGTTCGCATATTTGTTTAGAAAATATGAAAGTAATTTTGTCATCTCACCAACGATGTAAATAGTTGCAATTGCGAAAACTAATATTTTATCTGGAGCTGATCTGACCATAAAACTAATTTTTGGATTTAAGAATACCTATAATTTATATGTGGTCTGTCGAATGATCAAATCACGCAAGTGCCATTGGAATTGTTACTTTGAAACTCATTAAATCACTTTTGTAGTTATCAACATTAAATTTATAAATTTTCTTTACAATTATTTTCTTCGAGAGTATTTTTCAGTCGACTTATACCACATTGAAATTAATTTTCATACTTGAATGTCTTCCAAAACGTTTCAAATTCTTGTGTTGTAAGAAACCATTGTGTTCTTCAATTAAATTTTACACTAAGTAAATGCAGCACTTCTTTTTTTAGTTATTTCAACTTATTTGCAGATAAATAAAAATAAACTGGTGCTCATTTTGCGAAAATGTAAACTTTGTTATATAAGCGTCATAAAAATGCCGCCAGGAATTTGGCGTTACAAAAAAAATTTAGTTTAATGTCTGAATTCTTTTAATATTTTTTTTTCAACGTCTAGGTATTTGATATTTTTGTATCTTTTTTGACTTCCTCAGAGTCAGACAGAACATCTGAAATGAGAAGTTAAGTATGTGTCGTGTCGTGTGTCATATGAGAGTCTGGGAAATACTTAGTCGACAATTTTTATAATATTTTTATCAAGAAATGCTTCACAATGTCTTTCGATCTCTCTTTTCTTTTTCTCTGTTAATATGAATATGATGTTTAAGTTCAGAAATTTTGTGATCAAATCGGAGCATAGACAAGTGAGAGGATCTTTGTTTGTATTAAGCAGATAATATTTTGAAATTTTGTGCTTGACTCATGTCAAACAGTAGTGAAAATATATGAAATTTCGCCATATAATTAGATACAATATATGTACATATACTATACATAGACTTGACCAACTGAGGTTGGAAGGCAACAGGAACTTGTCTGATGTCCAGAACCCTGTGACACCACTATTATGAACGGAGTGTTCGCGGGCTACTGGGATTCAGTAAATATCGATTTCAGTTACTGCTGGCGGTGCTAAGCGGGCTGAATTACAACGGCTATTGTATGCACTATAACTTCCTTTTCAAATGTCCTGTGGAGTCTGATGTTCGCAGGAAGAACTTTGAATCATATGTACATGCACGCGGTGTTGAATTAACTATGAATAGTGAAGACAAAGTAGCTTTGATCAGGCTTCAGTAGTTCTACAACAAAATTACAAAATCAAAACATCAGACGCATATTCGGTTGGTATAACAAATGGAAAGTTGTCAAATTTAGTTGTATTTGCACGCAAAAATGACACATCTATGTATAAGTGTTTCCTTAGAGATATAAACCTCACACATTGATTCAGTTTTTAATGAAATTGAAGAAATTTCTGTATAAATTCAGGTGCGGTCGGGCTACTTCCTGGAACTAAACTGACGGGGCAAAGCAAGCCGCCTTGCTAGAGGGGTTACCTTTGGAACCTATACCCAGCAAAAACTTTGCTGGCAAATTAATGAGTTCAAATACCAATTATCATACTCTTCAATACTTTCACTACTAATTATTTCGGCATGGCGATGTCATTGGAGGCAAATACTTACCACTCTCGCTTACGAATGACAACTTCTAAATCTCATTACAAATAAATATTGCAGTAAGTAATTAAAAATTACCGGTAATGACTCATTAAAGTCGTTATAAGGACCTGCAGCTTAAATAATTAGTGTAATTAATAACATGCTAAACTTACGCAATAAGTTTTTGGTTAGTAATCTAAAAAAAAATACTATTTTTTAATTGAAATCATTTTCTCTTGCAAGCCATCACTGCAGCTTGTGGGTATGGTTAAGCTTCGCGAAATCAAAGCGAGCTCACTTTTCGCATTATTTATTAAAAATGTGTTCGCTTTATTGTTCTTTTTTATCTTGGACCTGCATTCAGGGTATGACCCCTACACACTCGATGCGTTCTGCTGGAACTAAAGGAAAGGGATAGTTAGAGAAATGACAGGAGGTGAAGCTTCAGTCTCTCTCTGCTTTTACACGATTTTTGTTTATATCAGTGTTAAAGTGCCTCTGCTGTAATTATTTTACTTCGCCAGTGATCGAAAATAGCTTTATAGGGGCTCTAAAGTGCAAATGTGTAAAAAAGGACAGTAAATGCAACACACGGTCTTTCCGTTGCAATTCAATTATACGTGAAACATCAGAATTTACATAAAAATCGATATGTGCCGATGTTTCACGCTGATTTGGTAACGGAAATATCGGTATTAAAAGTATTTCTATATTTAGAAACAGTAGAGATTTTTTGTACAAGTGATAAGCAAGTCATACAACTGAGTCTAACTAATGCAGTCGGTATGTAGTGTATGGTTGAAAAGTATTCTGTTTTGTAGCTGTAACACATTTTCTAGTTTTTGCTGGGTACCTTAAATCCGACTACTACTCTCTTATATGGGCCAGTGCTTTAAAGAGTATTTGAAAATTACTCGATCGCGTACAGGAGAGGGTGAAGAAATTCGTTGGGGACGGCAGCATAGTCAACTCTATTGACTATTTTAGCATCGTCGCAATTGGCTGTGCTCTAATGAAATCAGGAAACTTGTTCCCGAAACCCGCTGATTCCTTTTCCTTTGCGTGTGCCTTAGCACTTACAGAGACCGTTATCATCTGACTCGAGTGGTGTTACAACTAAAACATTCCCTCCTCCTCCTCCTCCTCTGATTTTCTGCCTGGACCGCTTTCCGCATTACTTTGGGAAGGCCCTAATAATGATCTGTTTCAACTTCTCCCTGGCGTCGTCAACATCCCACGCCGAGAAGACCGCCGCTATGTCGTCTTCGAATCCCACGAGGTGAGTATCCTCAAAGATGTCATCATAGGCTAGATTCCGTTGGTCCGAATCCCTAGACAACACAAATATCATTATGCTCGCATCTATTCGATGTCGATTTGTCAGCTCATCGCACTACGCATTACAGAGCAGAACTCTTTCCTGTTAGTTATGACGTGGAAAAATTTAAATTGAAAGTCCATAAACACTACTCTTCCCTATAACCACATTTGCTGGTTCCAGCACAATGCATTTCATGTGTACAGGTCATCTCTGAGTGCCGGTTCAAAAAAAAAAAAAACTTTCGCTTTTGTCGTGCAAGTTAAAGTGCTGCCTTATTGGAATGTTAAAGCTGTCACGAAGAGACTGATTTACACTTCTACATTTTCTGCAGTGTGTGGTGGAAATGGTTGTCTCGATTTCGGTTTTTCCAATACTGTGCTGGTCTCCCCACTTACGATGAGAGGAATGTTTAAGTAGTACAAACCTTTATAGGTTTGTAAAATCCCCTACGAGCTACATCACCAAATTATTATTTTTGTAAAATTCTAGTATATGATTATAGCATGTTCCGGACCTAAAAAACGAATTATAATGACTGAACTAATACGCAACTAATTGACATTGTCTTGATCTTTGGATTTATTGCGGTCATTCAATAAGCTAAGAACAATAAAATCTTCTTTTCGAACACATGAGTAGTTTTTCCAATCAGAATGTATTGCTTCTAGTCAGTATATCTCGAATAAAATTTTGCACTATTCAAATCCATCATTACGAGATTGTATAACTTTTTCACATCACACATCTAAATTACCAAAAAATTAATAATAATAAGAAACGCAGTTTAGTTTAAACGTCTAATAAGTATATAAACAAATACTGACCTTTTACTTACAATGGGTTTCTGCTCAAAAAAGGTCAACAATATGGCATATTAAATTCGAAACCATTCTCATATGCGGCATGTTTTGAATACATTTCGAACTTTCAGTGATTTATGGCTGTCCGTTCGCTCAATTTATTAGTCTTTTTTTTAACAGTGATAAAGTTGGCGGCATTGTCTTTTTACGAGTCGATAGTTAACGCATTTTCAAGTCATGTT
The DNA here is from genome assembly GCA_963924685.1 of Dexiosoma caninum. Taxonomy (NCBI): domain Eukaryota; kingdom Metazoa; phylum Arthropoda; class Insecta; order Diptera; family Tachinidae; genus Dexiosoma; species Dexiosoma caninum. The sequence goes on from OZ004729.1 coordinate 61,950,846, forward strand.
AAATATACAAAAATAAGGAATAAAAATAACAAATGCAAAATAACTTTACATACTCGTACATGTACGTTCATAGAGATTTATAACTTGTTGCAATAATAAAATTTTAAATTACAACTCAAAGTGTGCGTAAGAATCCAATAAATAAATTTTGCATATGTGCCCGATTGTAAGTATGTATGGTAGGGATGCCAATCGGATTGATTTTTAAAAAAATAATGGATTTTAGCATTCAAAATGCTTGGAAGGGGGAGGGCAGTGAACAGGAGCACTTCTGGATATAAAGTTGTCACCAAATTGATTTTGTAATAAATCGATTGCTAAGCGCGTTCTACGGCATGTTGCGCCGTGTTGTTGGAACTAAATGTTGTTTTTTTTTTTTTTTTTGTTTTTATCTGGGACCAGCACTCAGGAGATGACTCCTATACATGCGAAAAGCATTGTGCTGGAACTATAGGAAAGGGATAGTAGGAGAAACGACAGGAGGTGAAGCTTAATTAATTATTTTACAGCTCTGCTTTCGCACGTTCTTTGTTTATACACGTAGCAGTGCTGAAGCTTCGGTTCAGTAGCCATTTTTATTATTGTTTTACTTCGCCGGTGCTACACAATACCGACGAAGGAGGGCGTTCTGATGCGATTGTGGATTGCTATCAGCTGAAGCCGGTATTGTTCAGTGACCAGTGACTATGCCTTCGCCACTGAAACCTTCCGACAACAACTGACACACAAAGACACACTAATGCAACATCAGAAAAATGCGAGATGTTTATTTTTATTTTAAAAATTTTTAGTCTGAAACTGGGGTTGAACCCATGTCTGTTTTTGGTTTAGTAGTCAACGTGCAGACTACCATCCATCGTGCCATCGCCACCCTCAAATTTGATGTTGATGTTTAGCTGATAAATAAACAAACAACAACAAGACAAACAAGTTGAGAGCAACGACGAATCGACATTTTGGCGTCTTCTGCACGAATTGCTTACTCACTACGCCGATTATGTTGACCGTAAAATGGAACTTCGGGAACAGATTTATTTTTTTTCAAAATGAATTTCCACAATTTGGGAAATTTATTTTGAATACTTCATGATATTGTCATAAAGTATTTTTTAAAAAAATATGAAAATAAAAAAGAATCATATGAAGATATACCCAAAGTAAATCCATTTAATATATATACAGGGTGGGCCAACTTGGACTGACTGATTTGAAATGCTTATAATTTTTGTATTTTTTATTTTTTTTGCAGATAATACAGAATTTTATAAAATTTTATAATGTCATCATACTCAGTGGATTTGTTTTGCTAGCGACAGAAAATGCCAATTTTTTTAATAATCTGATTATGAGCGATGAAGCACATTTTCATTTAAATGGATATGTGAATAAGCGAACTGCCGAATTTGGGGTACAGAGAATCCGAGAGCGAATCAGCGACAATTACACCCTGTCAGGTGCACTGTTTGGTGTGGAATCATGGCTGATAAAGTTATTGGTCCATATTTCTTCGAAAATGGAATTAATGAGCCAGAAACCGTCTCTGGGGTGGTATACCGGACCATGTTGGAAAATTTTTTACGTCCGATAGTTCTCAATAATCGTAACATACGGTTCCAGCAAGATGGAGCTACAGCTCATACCGCCAGAGTCACAATGGCAATTCTGCAGAATAATCAGAAGAATCAGTCAGTCCAAGTTGGCCCACCCTGCATATACATATATATATTTATATTTGTATAACTATTTTGGTGGTATGTTTTATAGACCATTTACATTGGCATGAAATCTAGTTGCTTTCTACTAGATTTCCCATACAAAACAAAATGTACTTCGTCACTAGATTTTGGTAAAATCTACTCAAATTCTAGTAGTACTTCGTGATGCAACCATGTTGCAAACCATGTCCAAAAATACAATATGTATGCAATATTTTAGAATGGTATACTAGGTAGACGCGGAACTACAATAAGTGTACAATAGAAAAATCAACAGGGAACTTTATTGTAGTTTAGAGCATTCAATGCCATGTAATGAAAGAACAAACATGTTCATGTTAATTATAAACATATGCAAAACGGATATTTAATAGTGTGCATGTCAATTGGCAAAATTTGCGTGTAATTTGAAAGCTGGACGCTTTCACTCAGCTGGCCTTGCGAGACTACCTACTATAGATTTGTACCATGGTATGTACAGGCAGAGACTAAATTTTAAATACAATTTAAAAATAATAATAATAATAATAATAATAAACAATAAAATAATAAGTTTGCAACAAATGAGAAAAAATTTTTTTTTCTTTGATAACCTCTATATGTGACGCGCAAAATAGAAAGGGACCTAAGGGTAAAAACCGGTTTTGTTCAGGAGAGCCATTTTAAAGATTTAAATACGTGTATCTTTGGTGTACTTCACTTTCATAAAACGCGCATATCTCTGGGAGGGAACACTTTTGGGGCATCGCATCGGTCTCATTCAATGCTCAGATGTTGTCCACATCAAAAAAAAAAAGTCATAATTGCTTTTTTTTACCCTTAGGTCCCTTTCTCTATGCGCTGTCACATATCTTTCTATCCGCTGGGTCACCACACCACAAAAATTATCATTATTTCAAATTCTAAGGGAAGTTTTTTGTAAAAAATTTTTTTTTCTGAAATTTGGGTTGTTTGAAGAGGCAGCTACCTATTCGTAACTTTGGAAAGACTTGTTCAATATTGTTCTGCAATGCGTCAAATGCGTTAATTTTAAATTACGTCAGCTTTAAGTATTGTTACTATCATTTTTTGATTTAGCCATTAATGTTGGAGTTGTTGATGAAAAAATGAAGAAACAAAAATTTTTTTTTTTTTAAATTAACAAATTTTTGAATTCAAAAAATTTATAAAAAAATAGAACCAACCAAATAGTTACCAGTTACCAGGTTGATGGTAATAGAAATAAAATAAACTTTATTTCATGAAAATCCATGGATGCATGCGTGTTTTATTGCCGATTAAGTGAAAGTACCTACTTGTGACATTTTTTATCCCAAAACCGGTGTGATTGTTTGTTGTGTGCACCTGCGTGCATGCATATTTTATTTTCCTTTCGGTCAGAAAAATGAGGTGTACGAAAAAGCGCATATGAAAAAGGAATGTAAAGGGTTTACTTTCCACAATCAGCATAGTCAACAAGTGAATTCCAGGGAGACAAGTGTTTATTTGAGATCCAAAAATAAGAAAATGCGCGAGAAACTTAGAAAAATGTTGTGTAAAAATGTGTGTAGCAAATTTATGACCAAGAACAAACGACACGACATAATTACTCAATTTCTTATCAAACTAAATACGAAGATTGTTTTCAAATAAAGTTAGACATTGGCCAGTACTGGACACCTAGTTCAATATGTGGGCATTGCCGAGTTTTTGTAGGAAATCTATCTTTTAAATGAAGTTTTATATGCATATACTATACATTCTCTCACAGAAACTTTTTCTCTACTTACAGAAGACTCAAGAATGCTACAACCTTTGCTGTGGAGAGAAACACCGAGTCATGAATCTTATTGCTATTTTTGTTTAAGTATAGGGTGGCGCAGAAAGAGCTATATGGTTTAAATGGTTTATAAGATTGTGCTTTGTTCATATTTTTGAATAAAATATAACTTGTTGTTAACTTTTTTCGTTAAAAAATATCTATTAAATGCTAAAAAAAAATGGAAAATGGATTAAAAAAATCGCTTTCAAAAGTAGGTACTTCCACTTAATCGGCAATAAAACACGCATTTATCCATGGATTTTCATGAAATAAAGTTTATATTATTTCTATTATATTCACCTTTACGGTGACGTAGTAAAACTGGTAACTATTGGGTTTTTGCTATTTTTTTGGAATTGAAAAATTTGGTAATTTCATCAATAACTCCAAAAGTAATGGCAAAATCAAAAAATTATAGTACGAAAACTAAATGCTGGCATAATTGAAAATTGCATAATAATTCTTTCCAAAGTTACGACCAGATGTAGGGAGCAGCCTCTTCAAAAAACTAAAATTTTAGAAAAAAAAATTTTTTACACAAACCCTCCCATATAATTTTAAATAATGATTATTTTTTGTAGTTGGGTGGCCACAGCGAATTAAAAAAAAAATAGTGGTTATCAAAAGAATTTTTTTGTGTTGCATAGTGTTATTTATTTGTGCAAGCAGTTCTATAAAAATATATATGAAGGTGCAACAAGAACCGGTACGAATCGTCGATCAGACCAAAAACAAAATAGCTCTTCTTCGACCTAAAACAGAAGACGTGAACGTAAGACCTGATAGGCAGAAACTCTGCGTTACAAATTCTAAAAAATACGCAACTTCAGAGATTGAGACAGCCAGCTATTATAGAAGTAAAGTGAATACGCTTCAACTATGGTCTAATATGGTGGCTATTGGAAAAAAAATATTATTTTCTAAGTAGTTTTTCTTGAATATTTTTCAGTAAAGCGTCTAAGAAGAAGAAGCCTAAAGTGGTCTTAAAAGCATCGAAAACGATACTCGTAAGTAAAAATAGATCTATCGTTATATAAGTTTTTGAAATATCATCGCTACTATACTCGTATATCTACAATATTGATATTTTGTTATACGATATATTTTGCCCATTCCTAGTTAATATTAAAGAAACAAAAACGCAAAAAGAAACTAAAATAAAACTTATAATAACTGCCTGTTTTAAATGTTGTTTTTGCGAACGAACGATATCGTGGGACATATCGGGGGCCTGGCAGTTAAGTAAAAATAAATTCCGAGATTAGGATTTCTTAATCCCGAAAATTTCCGGTATTCGGAATTTGTCAGTTGGCTTCCCTAATGTATGTATGTGCACTAACTAGTACGTGGGCATATAGACAACATGTTTGTACATGAGTATGAATATTCAATAAAACTGAATAAGCTCCTTGTATTTGTGCCTTTCTGTTTTGTTTCAGTTTTTGTTGATATTTTAAATTTATTTATATTTTTCTATTCTAGTTGGAGGTATTATGCAATTTTTTCATTAGTCACAAGAATAAACATAAAATCTGTTTTTATTTCGTCTCGAAAGTCGTTGTTTTAATAAAATGGCACATGCAATCCATAAAGAAGGAAACTAAACAAGCTATTATCTGCAGTTGGTTTGCCAGTATTGCCAGGCAACAGAGTCAGGGTGATTTTGTAACTGAAACTAATAAGACATAAGGTGCTATAGCTGTGACTACGACTTACATACTTACTTTTAGTAAAAATTCCGTTTTAATAGAAAGTTATTTCTATAAAATTTATAAAAAAAAAATTATATTTTTTAGACAACTGTAATTTTTTTTTTTAGAAAAAAAACTTTTTAGAGAAAGTGTCGTTTTATATGAAAATATGTTTTTAAGAAAAAATAGTTTCTTATTAAAAAAAGGAACTTCTCATTAAAGAGAGAGATATAGAGAGAATTGCACCGACGAAATGGGTTTTCATCGGCTTGTCCTTGCAGGGTGTTCCCTTTTTTGACGCTCATTCAGTGAATCGGAAGCAGTGTTCAATATATACAAAAATTTCATTCGGATGAAGCTCCTTTAGTAAGTTCCTCCGTGTAGATATGAAAATAGTAAAATGAATTTTATTAATTTCAATAGAATTTATTATATGTCTTGTTCAGAGGAGCATAACTCGGAATTTAAGGGTGATCGTAAATTTTTTATTTAATTTGTTTTATATTTTCCACTTTTATAGCGTCCTCTTTTAGACTTCATTTAGCCAAACCTCTTCTTTAAAATCTATAAATTTTTAACCCTTTCTCCGTTGATCGCCAGAATTTACTAATACGGATCCTCAGAAGTGCAAAATATTCAAATATGGATCTTGTAGAAGCCATGAATGAGGCAATTTCTAAAAATGTTATCCATTCTTTTTTTTTTTTGCTGGGATATATCAAGCAACATTTTTTGTGAGATTAAGTGGTTGGCTTCAGTTGCATGTGTATTTGTTGGTTGCTCTGCCTGCAACACGTGCCTAAAACCTACACGTTGACCTAATTCAATGGCAAGTTTTTTCTCACTGTACTGGAAACCGATCGATATTTTACTATAATACTCGTAATATCTATGTATGTACTACACTACGTGCCACTCTGGCGTACGTAGTACATAATAATATACATAACAGCCGTAAATGAATAAGCAATTGTATATACAGGTATGTATACACAAATAACTGCATATTGTATGTACCATTTATGTAGATACTATAGTGAGAACTATTACGAGTTGCAGGTAAGTAAATTAGTGCATGATGTGCCACATGCATATTTATATATTCAATATTCGAGTATTTTTATTCATATACGAGTATATATTTATTATACATAGATGAGTATATAAACTTTAGTTATGTACATATCTCTTTACGAGTACGCTTCATATTCTGTGTATATTTTGCATATTTTGCTTTTGCTGCAGATGGTTGTTTCTGTTGTCGTTGGTTTGTTGTTCGTTTAACTAGACGAGCTAAAAACACAACAATAATAGAAGAATATAAAAATTAAAAAACTAAAAAAAGGAATGAAGTTTTCTATTAGAAAAAATAAATTTTTCTTTAACAAAAATTTAAAGTCCCACAACAATATTTTGATTAGTTTTGAATTTATAAAACTTAAAAAAACCTCGGTATTTGTGGAAAGGGCCGTTAGGTCAAGTTATTACGTTAGGCCGTCCCATCTTCAATGGGAGTGCGATGGAGAACCTAGTCTGGGGCAGATGCTAGCGATAACTAGAGACTCAGTGATGTGGTTGAAAGTAGAGAACTAACACTCAACTACCAGATGTAAATGGAGTTCAGAGGAAACCTTGGGATTGGAGCGGATGGTTGATAGAACGCCACTTATTGGATGGAGTGGCATTCTTTGGGATATGATGGGGTCGAAAAGGAACCCCTGCACATGCGGTGCATTGTACTGAAACTAGAGGAAATGGATAGTAGGAAAAAAATACAGGAGGTGAAGCTACACTATCTTGCAACTCTGCTTTTTGCACGTTCTTTGTTTTTATAGCAGTGTTGTAGTGTCTGCGATATCAAGCAGACGTATTAAATTTTGAAGCTTTGTTTTAGTAGTTATTTTTAGCATTAATTTTACTTCGCCGGTGCTCTACAATACCGACGAAGGAGGGCGTTCTAATGTGCCAGTGCATTTGTGTGGCTTTGTGTCAATTGTTGTCGGAGGGTCTCAGTGGCGAAGGCATAGTCACTGGTAACTGAACAATACCGGCTTCAGCTGATAGCAATCCACAATCGTATCAGAACGCCCTCCTCCGTCGGTATTGTGTAGCACCGGCGAAGTAAAATAATAATAAAAACGGCTACTGAACCGCAGCTTCAGCACTGCTTCGAGTATAAACAAAGAACGTGCGAAAGCAGAGCTGCAAAATAATTAATTAAGCTTCACCTCCTGTCGTTTCTCCTACTATCCCTTTCCTATAGTTCCAGCACAATGCTTCGCAGATAAAAAAAAACAATAAAGAATCAAGGACCACGGTTTTTTTAACTTAAGGAAAAAGGGGAAAATATCTTCTCATATACAAACAACCAAGAAAAGTCTTGCACACCACAGGAAACACGTAGCTGGCCGACACACGAATTACGTTGCTCTCACTAATTCTCATTATTATAGTGTCACCCATTATTTCCTTAATTTACTTTTTGCCAATCTTTGTCTTCACTTCAAAAGAATTTTAATATTGTAATTATTTTCTTTTCCAAAGAATTTTAAAATTTTCATTTGCATTTATTTTTGATATCTTAATTATTTCCAGTTCCAAAGAATTTTAATATTTTGCCAATTCTATTTATTTTTCCAAAGAATTTTACTATTTTATTTTGGGGGCATTTCCTCAAACGAAAATCTAGCAATATCACCCCAGAGAAACTTCCAAAGAATAAAATATGGAAATATGGAAAATATGGAAATTAAACAAAATATATATAACGAGAAAAAAATTTTATAAAATAACACACTAATATTATATTTTAAATGAAATCAATACGTATTTTAAATATTATTTAATTTCACATACTCTTTGAGTATTTGACTATTTTCGTAACGTAATTAATAAATAAAAACAAAAATTCTTAAAACAGAACAAAATAAATTTAAACTGCAAGTAAATGAAGTTAACCAAATTTTAAATTATGAAAAATACACTTGGACCAGCACTCAGGAATATGCTCCTACACATGCGATGCATTGTGCTGTAACTAGAGGAAAGGGATAGTAGGAGAAATGATAGGAGGTAAAGCTTCACTATCGTACAACACTGCTTTTTGCACGTTATTTATTTTTATAAGAGTGTTGTAGCGCCTCTGATGTCAAGGAGACGTATTAAATTCTGAAGCTTCGTTTTTTAGTAGCCATTTTTAGTAGTTATTTTACTTCGCCGGTGCTACACAATACCGACGAAGGAGGGCGTTCTGATGTGCCTGCGGATTGGTGACAGCTGAAGCCGTTACTGTTCAGTGACCAATGACTATGCCTTCGCCACTGAAAGTCTCCGATAACAACTGACACAGAGACATACAAATGCAGATCAGAAAAAATTCGAGATGTTTTTATGAGTCTGAAACTGGGGTTGAACTCAGGACAAATTTTTCGTTTAGTAGTCAACGTGCAGACTACTTCGACCATCGCCACCCTGTAAATTAATGTCTATTTTAAATTGATAATATTATACTATTTTACGATTAATTTGATTTATATGTTATTCTTGAAAAAATTAAATTTTTATTGTCTTATAATCAAGCCAAGTTACATACATGCACAGGTAAAAATTTTGAAATATTTTGAAAATATAATGAAAATAAATTATAAAATGATAACATAATTTTAATTTTAATAGATCTAATGAGTAAATATATAGTGGTCAGGTGTGGACCCATAGGGTAAAGTCAGAGGACGATCCTTATGGATAAGCCCACATGAAGACTTACTGCCTCCACGGGGCGGCCACCGTAAACATGCTCGAGTCTGGGTCTTTCTAGGAAATATCGCTCACCCCCATACTGTGGATTGTCATAAGTATGGTGGGACGCGTTTTCTTCCTCGGGACCAATACTCGATCATGGCTAAGGTAAGCAACGATATAGGGGGCTGTATGACGGTGTAATGCGACCCGTTCCTACAGCTTGGCTAAAGGTCCCTTTCAAAAATAGTCTAGTCGCGAACGGAACTTCAACGATACCTGGACACCTCGGTGAATGATTTATGGCCTTACCAGGTTAACGGGGACTATGACCTGGTCGTCCTATTTTCCTTTGCACTCATGGGATTTGAATGGCAAATACTAAAAATTATAGAATAATGGGAAATGATTTAAATTTGAATTTAGGTACGATGATCGGCAGGAGCGGACATGATGGAGGTGAAAACGTCTTTCAAAGGAGGAGTAAAATCTTGCACTCAGCGATCGGAACTCCACTTCATAATGTTGAAGGTCGGAGATTACGAACCCAGAAGCCGACGCCAGATAGTAGGGCCCTGAATCAGGCACCTCTCGGCGGAAACAGGGAGGAGGGGATAAGCTTCGCAGGACTTCCCTGGTCAAGATGAAAGCGGCTATGTTGAAACAACGAAACATCAGCATGGACGTACGTCCGACAGAATGAGGAGCTTGTTTGCATTGCTGAGACCTGCGGAGGAAACTGGCTCAGAACGGAGGCCGAAAGGAAACCGACGCAGACTAAAAAGGCCGAAAAACACATACAAGTTACCATGGAGACACTTAGGAGAGTAATACGAAGAGGACGGCTAGCAGCCCTGCCGAAACATTGAGCACAACGAAGAAACAATGCGATCAGGAACACGTCGAATGGAGGACAAATATACCAACATGATTAGGGCTCCGGAGGAACGCTTTAGAGCACCATCATACGTTATGACGATATTGAGAAGTTACCTTAAGGATCGGGTGCTTATATACGAAAGGGCTGGGAGTATCTGTGAAAAACAGATTACGGCAGAAGCGGCACAGGGATTGATCTTAGGGCCTGCACTCTCGAACATTACCTACGATGGTATTCTCCACATAGAAATGCCAGACGACACCTATATGGTGGCCTACGCAGATGACATTGCATGTGTCATTATGATGGATGAAGCCCAGAGCAAACTGACTCAAGTCATGCTTAGGACAAAGGCATGGTTGGAAAAAACGGAATTGCTTATAGTCACGAGAAGGCACATTCCTATCGAGCAGGATAAGCTGGTCTTATCTGAGACAATCAGGTCGAGTAGATGCGTTCGATATCTGGGACTAAGGTTAGACCCTAGACTAACGTTCAGGGACCAGCTCTAACATGCCGCGACAAAAGCCGCCCAAGCGACTGCTTCTCTTAGCAGACTAATGTCCAATAATGGAGGACCACGCTGCAGTAAAAGGAAGCTGATAATGGCAACGACCCAGGTGATTTTATTGTATGGATGTGAAATCTGGGCCGAAGCACTACACGCACACTACCGGAAGAGGATGATTGCAGCTGTACAACGTACCGCAGCCCTTAGAGTGACCTCAGCGTACGGTAAGGTATCGGAACCAGCAGTCCTAGTCATAAGAGCGATAATACCAATTGATCTACTAGTTGAGGAACGCAAAGAACTTTGGAACGAGCGTAGACATACCGGAAGAAGAACCGGAGAGGCTAGGAGATCAGCACGAATGCGGATAATGCAGAGGTAGCAGCCGGATGGAATACGGAAACACGGGGTAGAAGGACAGCCAGGCTGATAACTGAATTGGACAAGTGGGTCAATAGAGGACATGGCGAAATAAATTATTACCTCACACAGATGTTGTCAGGACATGGATACTTTCAGAAATATCTTCACTAGATGGGTAAGTCGGACACATCTATGGCGACAACTGCGTAGACGATGTATGGCACACTTTTTTCAAATGTAAGAGATGGAGTGCGGAACGGGATGTCGTGGAAATTACTCCGGAGAACATAATAGCGGCCGTGACGCAGAACGAGAATAATTGGGTTCTTATAGGAAGATATGTAGAGAGTGTGTTGCGGAACAAAAAACGGGACCTAGACGTAGGTGGTTTCACACACCAGAGAGATACCCATGGTATCGGGAAGGTGGCCTGGCTCAGGGGTAATGGGGGGTTTTTAGTGGGTGCAAACCTCACATACCAGGGCTGTGACGACAGCATCTGAGATGCGTTAGGCATTTTTCCTCCCTACCCGAAAAAATAAATTATGAAATATATAGATGGAGTAAAAATTTAAATGTGTGTTTTTATTTAAAATGTATCAAAAGAAGCAAAAACTAAAAAATTTTAACTAAAAAAAATTGACTGCATGTAAGTGTAAAAAAGGGGGCACTCCTCCAAGTTCGACATTTTACTAAATAAGTGTCACCCTAATGCACATGCGTACGTAAGTACATATACAGGTAAGTAACACTACAAAATGTGAAAACGAAATTCTACACAATAGAAACAATTTATTCCAATCTACTGTTTAATGACAACGTTAAGAGGTAAATGACACTTTAAAACACTTTAACAATTTCATTTCAAACTTAAGCTGAATTTCAATAAAAACTAATAAGAGAACGCATAAAAATAGTTGAATTTTATTACGAACACAACAAAAATAACTTTCAAATACACAGTTTTTGGTAAAACCAGAAAAAATCTACATGAATTTTCGTGCACGCCAAACACACTTTGAAAATCAATTTAAAATTAAATTCCTTGGCATAATTGTTAAAATTTTCGAACGCAACAAGTTACAAAACAAAAAGAAATATTTTAAATATTTTTGGTGACAACCAGCTTAAATAATAATAAAAATAAAATAATTGTGGTGGTGACAAATCCACTGATGACGATGGTGAATTCTTAAACAGATGCTCCACAACATGTAGCTCTTGCAACGACAACATGGTTTTATTAAGGAATTTCAATATATTTTCCATTTTTTTATGCAATACAAAGTTGTTGCTTTTATAGGATATCGCCATCATGCGTGTGTGGGTGGCTTGATACTTAAAGGGGAAAATCAAATTTTATTCTTTTTGTTTTACATTGTTGATGTTTTTTTTATTATTGAAATAACGCACATATATGTTGGAATGTCTCCGTGTAAACCTTGTATTCGTTAAAAACTACTCTGATATTAACTTAAAGTCGAGCGTTAGCAAACATTGTGGAACACAGTGGAATCGATGATACAAACAAAACTACATGAATTTTTTTACTAAAATCACTGGACTAATGAAATGGTCATCTTTTGGTTTCGTTTTTGATTTCAATTAAATTTATAAAATTGATCTCTAAACAGTGTGTATATTATGGAAAGCGAAAAGTAGTAAAAAGTTTGTGTTACCAGTTCAAGCAATGTATATTATATATTTTCTTTAAAAAGGAGGACGAATCGCAACTGGATGAATGATAATTCACAAAGATTGTATACCAACGGATAGAAAACGATCGGTGGTCTGGGTGCAGGACTAATGGGTTCCAGAATCCACAGATCACTTGCACTTAACAAAGATACTAGCAATGCTCTTCCAAGCGCCTCAGACACGACGCAAGGTGGAGCCCCCAGAATCCATCCACGTCCCCGTCTCCGAGGAGGGCGCCCCCTCTCACTATATCATTCGCAATCTCCTTGCACCGCACCCCCTTATGACCCTGTGGCGACACCAGGGATACCCTGGAGAACCTCGCAAATTCATCCAACGAAGACCGAGAGGGGCGGACAAGGTCAGATGCGACTTAGACCCGCGTGAGCGACCTTATAGTAGGCTTGCTATCCGTCATGATGGCGACATCCTCATCCGATATCGCCCTATACCTCAGCCAGTACGCAGCCCTCCTCACAGTAAAAATTTACTGAAATTTGTCAAAATCGCACAAAGCACATTTTTTAAGAATTTATATATGAGAAAGTACTAAAAGAAACTGTTCTAAATTTGTCAACTTTCGAAGTGTTTAACTTTTTATAGCAGTTGTCTTCCTTAAGAGTTCTTGTTGCGACTTAAATATCAGCTAATTTTTTGTCAAAAACGTTTCGGCAAACTGGTTTTTTTCTTTAATAAAAAAATTTATAACTACAAAATGTTTTTTTGTTATGAGTTAAAAATAAATTAGGTAAGTGATGGTCTTAAATTAAGGGCTGAATACCTAGCTTTAAGGCAGTATTCACTTCGTCTGCAGAAATTTGCAGATTACTTGTCTTCATACTAGTAAATTTTTGAAATGTGGTTGAGTGTATTCTGGATTACATATTGCATTACATTTTTAAAAATGATAATAATATAAATGCGGTATGTCGAAAGAAAAAATATTAATTTAATTAATCATTTACGCTTAAGGTCTTCTCTATAAATAATATTAATTTATCTCAATATATCGCTACTAATATATGTATGTAGCCTTCCTCAGGAAAATTGGTTTTGAATATAATGAAAAATATTTAAACACAAATTCACAATAATAATAGAAAGAAAAATGTTTATCAAAGAAAAAATTCAAAAATATTCTATAAATTCAAAATGATTACATAGATTTGATTTTGTATTGAAATTTGTTCTTGGGTGGCGATGCCACGATGGATGGTAGTCTGCACGTTGACTACACAACCAAAAAACAGACCTGGGTTCAACCCCAGTTTCAGACAAAAAATTTTAAAATAAAAATAAACATCTCGCATTTTTCTGATGTGCATTAGTGTGTCTTTGTGTGTCAGTTGTTGTCGGAAGGTTTCAGTGGCGAAGGCATAGTCACTGGTCACTGAACAATACCGGGGCTTCAGCTGATAGCAATCCACAATCATTCCAGAACGCCCTCCTTCGTCGGTATTGTGTAGCACCGGCAAAGTAAAACAATAATAAAAATGGCTACTAAACCGAAGCTTCAGTCAGCACTGCTACGAGTATAAAAACAAAAGAACGTGCGAAAGCAGAGCTGCAAAAATTATTAATTAAGCTTCACCTCCTGTCATTTCTCCTACTATGCCTTTCCTATAGTTCCCAGCATAATGCTTTGCATGTGTAGGAGTCATCTCCTGAGTGCTGGTTCTAGATAAAAAAAAAAAAAAAAAAAAAAACAAACAATTAGAAAAATTACAAAAATTTAACATAAATATAATTTCTCTAGTTTTCTTTTTTTTTAATAAAAATACTATTTCTATTTCTTATTAACTAATTAACTATTTGTTTATAATTTTAACAATTTTTGTTCGTGCTCTAAATGTAATTCTAAATCCAAGTAAGGAAGGAAACACTACAAACACAACTATAATATATTCTATCTCGTATTAACTAAATGCCTATAATTTTGTATCTGCCTTAAAATTAATTTCGTTTGTAATTGGTGTATTAATTATATGTAGCATTTGTGACATATATCTACGCTTATAATTATTTCTGTGTTCAGTTCTGATACATTTTCAAAGTTTGGACATTGATTTAATCTAAGACAGTGAGAAGAAATTCAGTTTTTTGAGAACTCGTATCCTGGAATCGTAGGCTTTAATTTATTCTTAGTTGTGCCTATACACATATATCTTATTACAATCCTCATTATCATTCGCACCACAAAGTATTCTATAAACTAAATTTGGCATATATAAGTCATGTACCTAATCCTTAGTGTCCTTATAGTATGTCCTATAAGCATTTGCATATTTTCCGGAATCACATATTTCTGATTTTCCTAAACCTTCAGCTACTCCCGGTATGATTTGTATGTCTTTGGACTATTTGTATTGTCAATTATATTAAGACTTCTGAATCTATCCTGATTAATCAATCTATTAGCCAAATGGGAAAATTATTGTCTGAAAAGTCATTGTTAATTAATAATTAATATTACTACAGTATCTAAATAAGAAATACTGAATTTACATTCCTACTTCTTTTTTAAATTTTATATTCGTTCAATGTTGTCATATTGGAAGTAGGCGCGGGTTTTTCAAAATAACTCAAAACTCTATAAACATACCGCGGTGTCACGAGTAATTTTGTCCACCTAGATTGGATAAATATTAAACTGTGCACTGTTTAAGACAATAGTGTACTGGAGGAAGATGGTGAAAATATTACAAGAGCTTAATTGTCTCTGCGCGCCTTTTCTTTTACGGCTTTTGTTAATTTTTACATCAGGGTTAATATATAAGTAATTTCTTAAGCTATAGGAGTCATTTCATTAACTATGTTACTTTTTCGACTAATTTTTTCCCAACCACCGAGGAGGGCGGATGTTGAGACACCTATACACATAAGAAGTTTTTTTTTTTTTTTATCTGGGACCAGCACTCAGGAGATGACTCCTACACATGCGTAGCATTGTGCTGGAACTATAGGAAAGGGATAGTAGGAGAAACGACAGGAGGTGAAGCTTTATTAATTATTTTTGCAGCTCTGCTTTCGCACGTTCTTTGTTTATACTTGAAGCAGTGCTGAAGCTTCGGTTCAGTAGCCATTTTTATTATTATTTTACTTCGCCGGTGCTACACAATACCGACGAAGGAGGACGTTCTGATGTGATTGTGGATTGCTATCAGCTGAAGCCGGTATTGTTCAGTGACCAGTGACTATGCCTTCGCCACTGAAACCTTCCGACAATAACTGACACACAAAGACACACTAATACACATCAGAAAAATGCGAGATGTTTATTTTTATTTTAAAATTTTAGTCTGAAACTGGTGTTGAACCCATAAGAAGATTGTTGATGCCTGGAGAATATAAAGTCAACGGACTAATTAATAATATAAAACCATTATGAAGAAAGATGTTCGAATGCAACAACTATAACAAACTTAACAATTAATTTTGAGTTGAATTCCAAACCTCCTTGACATTCTGGCTTTTCAGGTTATATCTGATCTAAGTCTTTCCTATTTTCGGTCGGTTGAAGTAGTATAAACAGTAAGAAGATCAGATGATTGCCGAGTTTGTTGAAATTGGAAACCGGGTATTAATAATTTTAAAATTTAAATGCTTCTATAAACAGTGAAAATCATTTAGATGTACACTTTGCACTCTAAAAGAGTACATTTTTCTAGTTTTATCGACAGGAAAATCATTATTATATTATATATTATAATTGATAAAGATACTGTCGATTCAATAGAACGAAAATCCTAAATTCATTGTTGAGTCGAATTTCAATTAAAAATTGTTTTGTTTTTAATTTTGTTGCTTGGTGCAATTTACAAAAGCAGCACAGTTACTTATATCAGAAATTTTTATTTGTATTTTTATTTTTATTATACTAACAAAGAGCTTTATTTAATAATCCTGCAAGAGAAATTTATTTTTTATTACGTATGTTGTCATATAATTTTTATGGTGGAAAGTAAACATTAGCGTTCTGCAACAATTGAGTCATTTTATACATGACTTTAATAGTCATTCATTCGGTTATGATGATATCATGAATTCCATAAACAGTATTCCACGGTTAATTACCTCGCCAATATATAAGGGAAAATCATTAAACGAATAAGAATACGAATACGAATACATGCATAGATAGATAGATAGATAGAGATAGCAATAATAAACAATGCAATTTGCTGTCTTCGATTTTATCCCTGCAGATAATGTGAATAGTCCGTACATGCATGTATAGTGTATTTCACAGCCGACTAGGACTAAGCCGAATATCTGGAGAAAACATGGTATACCTGCAAATACTATTGCACTACGTGATCCATTTTAGCTGAAATGCACTGGTCACAACATGCTCTATGCAATGCAGCCGAGGACCATGTCATTGAAAACGAACAGGTTATTGTTATACGACAATTCGTTCGTGCTTTTCTTCGTATTTACGATTACAACGTCTCATTAAAATTACTCTCTGAGGCGCTCCATTGATTGGTTACATGGAGTAGTTTCTGGGTTATATGGTCCACCCCTAGGACATCGTAATGTTAAATAAACCATGGTTTCTCCATACATTTGGGTTAGTCTTGAACTAATCCTACTCCTCTGTGGACTGTACTATACATGCATGTATGGGCTAGTCACATTATTTGCAGGAACATTTCTTGTAGGGCTGTTTTCAAATATAATACTGAGACAATTACACGACGTTTTATTTTTGAAATTTAATTTTTAAGTCAATTACCCAAATTGGGTAATTATGCGTAAAGGAAAAACAGAAAACCAAACAGATAGTAAAACTGATTCTGCCAAATGGCAGTGAAAACAAAAAATAGCTCGATAAAGACAGCACCAAATGGTAAAATACCAGCCGTCAGAGTACTGAAGTGAAACAAGGAGTGAATTAAATTAAGAAAAACACTACAAAGGTTGTGACTGAAACTTTTTACCTTAGTATAGCATTCATATACCAATCTTGTGTTGGTACTTGTCTGGGGATCATATTTGTGCGCACTGGATGCTGGTACGGTTGCTTACGATAACCAAAATAATACCCCAAATAAACTAGTGGCACTGAAATGCCAAACCATAGTAGAAGTAAGGAGATCATGGTTTTGAAAGGCACAGCACCACTTGATTCTTTGTCCCATATGAAAAAGTTTAGGAAAAAGCCAGTGCTACAGGATATTTCCGAAGGAATAGAATTAACTCAATAGAATTTGTTTTTAGATTTACTCACCCAAAAACGATGCTGGGATATAATGTAGCTGTTAAAAAAGCGGATTTCTTCCATTCACGACCCTTCATAGTTTTATAAAGACGGGCGGCAAAGTAACCAGCAATAATGCCCATGAAAACGTACATAAAAATACCAGAAGTCATCAAGGCACCACGTGATGACGGAGACAGCATACCCAGCATAGCAAAGACTGAAAGAATAATGATTTTGTACGAGTTATAATAATATTATATAGTATTTTAATAAACATGGTCGAAATTTTTTTTAAACGCATACGCACATATTGTTATGAGAGCCATATAAAATATTTGTATGCCGCTGCCAATAACAGCTGAAAAGAAACGAGTATTTTTTGGTGGCCGGAAAACATCGCCGTGCACTAGCTTCCATCCTGTCTCCTCCAAAGTATCTTCAATATTATCGTCGGTATTATAACGAGCAATGTCTCGCCTTAAGGTACGTATCATTATCATTGTTAAAATGCCTAGTAAAATTATATAAAATATTACAACGAAAAATATGTACCATAAATAACCGTGTACTTGTTATAAAAATCCAGAAAAACGGGGATTTAAAGCCTGGTGTATAGAAGCATGAGGGGTATTTAAGCGTGCGGTAATTAAACAGGTTATACTGTGTCCGAAATCAGTTTGTACGTATTGCCAAAATCATCTACAGATTAAGAAACGTACCCAAATATTATCTTCATACTTGAATAAGGTATTGTGTAGCATCATCGGCTAAGTAAAATAATTAATGAAATGGCTACCAAACACAGATCCAGAATATGAACGCGTGTCCTTGACACCAGAGGCTCTGCAACAATGCTATAAAAAAAACGTGGAAAAGCTGAGTTGTAAAAATAATAAAATTTTCGTCCACCTGTCATATCTATCTGTATCCCTATCCTTAGTTCCGGTGCATGCATTGCATACGTAGGAGCATCTCCTGAGCACTGATCGCAGAACAAAAAAGAACACACTGAGTAGAACAGAAGTGTTATTATGACTCTAAAATATTTTGTATTTAATAAGAATTTTATCTAGTTTTCATATGTTTCTAAAAACTGAAAATTTAGTTCACTTCAAATACACTTTTCAACTTCGTTATACTCTCTTGCAAATTATAATGTTGTATTACATATAATAGTCACAAATCTATTTCGGCCCCTTAGCCCCAAATGTGCGTAAGCGCTAATACATAAATTTTACAGGGGAAGGCTTTTTATTTTTTGTTTATTTTATATACATATGTACAATATATTCTATATATTTATTTTTCGAAACGTTTTTTATTTAAAGTTATCAACAATTTTGCCATTTGAAGCAATGGGTAGGTCCATAAGATTTTAATTTTAACCATAAAATATTTTTTTTTACCAAATGTCGCTTACGATCATTTGGTGCTACGGGTGATACTCGTATATCCATGTGGTTTTGACAAAACATTATAACCGAAATTTTAAAAATTTTTAGGAGAGTGAAAAAACTATTTATTTTGTCATTGTTGTTCGGCCTTATATTATTGTTTGTCTTTTACAAAAATTTATAAATTTTGTATAAATAAGCTAACTTTTCTATAATTTTACTTTCCACTAAAGTTTTTATTACAAACGAGCTTACGAATTAAATACAAGTCCAGATAAGTTGATTACTTTTTGTGTGATATCTCCATCTATCTAGAATTCATAGAAAAGCGGCGATTAGTACAAACAAGTCGTCTTTATTTTGCTGTACGATTGAAACACTAAGAAATTTTCTTATCTTGACTTATGATCTTTAGTAAAAAGATCACAGATATATATTAAAGCTGTTCTACTGAAATTTTCACCGCAGGCTCGGTTCCAACCCGTGTTAGGTTTTGACACCAATCTTGCCAGTCGTAGGTAAAATATTTTTTCTGTATAAAGCTCTAAACACTTAGACGACATCAGACTTCACAACTTCACGGCTTCAAATGCTGCTTCATAATTATTTTAAAGACAGCAACAACATAATAATCAGCTGATGTGTAAATCAATTTCAAGTTTTTATAAATATTAAAAATTACTTCAAAGTTTAAAAATATAAAAAATGAGTGAGGAAAATTTAGTGAATTTTATCACAACAATTGTTAAAATAGCTCAGATAAAATATGATAAAAATTAACTCAAACGAAAAACAAAATATTATGAAATTAAAAATGAACAGCTGTGTATTTTAGCAATATAAATTTCAGGGATGCCGCATATATATTTTATAATGAATAAAATTAAAGTTATTGATAAAAAATGTAATAATATCACGAAAAACTATAAAAACACATAAATTTATTTCTATATTGTATTTTTGTAATGTTCTTTTATGTTTAATATTAAAAAAAAGTTTTTGTTCTTATTTTTCCAATTTATATATATAATGGCAACACTATATTTGTTTATTGCTGCCCGTCAAAATAGAAAATAGCCTAAGTTGGCAGCAGCAGCAAATGCTGTTGTGCAGTCCTGCTGCTGTGCTGCCGTCAAAATGATAATTTTCATTTAAACACATGGATTTTATTTTTGACATATTGCTGCTTGCTGTCTGGTATCGTCTAAGTGTTTAGAGCTTTAGGGATTCTTTTGAAATTTTGTACACAGTCCCGTGACTAGATATGAAATTTTTTTTTTAATAAGAGCACAACAGTGTTACCAGGTACTGGCAACTTCCTGTAAATGGTTTTTTTGAAATATAGTTTTTTTCCGTTCTTAACCCATTCTTTTTTTTTTTTTTTTTTTTTTTTTTTTTTTTTTGGCGTGTGAGGTAGGGTTGAAAATGCCTTCGCACTTCGTGACTCAATCTAGAAAAATAGCTTTAGGATCTTGATAATAAATTTATTTTAAAATTTCAACATGTTTTTCAAATTTAAAGCTTTCGCGCTGTCTTACGTGTTAATTTTATCAATTTTTAATGTGTTGTCCGTGAACCAAAACAACACATTTTAAAATGTCTTTTTTTTAATTTTCGTATATTTGTCTTTACGGTTTTACTCATTTTTACCCCGTTTTACTATGCAATTTACGCGTTTCTTCACTTACATATAAAATGCCATCACTGGTACCGCAACTAAATAAACGGCGAATTACGAATATGAATGTGGTTCTAAAATCAATACAACTCTTTGCAGGTCTTCATATATTGACATATTATTTGTCAGCCTTTAGAGTAAATAAAAATTGCTTTTTAAACAAACAAATGGTGCATTATTTTTATTACATTTTCCAAAAAAGATAATACACATTCTCTTTCTATTACCATTGTTATTGTATTACACAATAAAGCCCAGAACTAGGCCATTTAACAAATAAATAAATAATAAATATAACTGAAGGATTATTTTCTATATCCTTCTTCTGGAAAAAAGTAATAAAACAAAAAATTGGCGCCTATAAAGAGTAGACATGAAACAGCGGAAGGATGTAGTACAAAAGTGCAACCCAGACAGAATGTTTTTTTTGTTGTTATTAGTGCATACTTAAAGCTGCCTATACACACATCCTCACTCACACGAAAAACACATACGAATAAACACGTAACATTATTCCACTGTTTTTAAGTGCACTCAGACAGAATTTGAAAAAATGACCAGGTTATTACTTGATAGGCCTTTAACTAAAAATCTATGTAATTTACTGGAATAGCAGCACAGAATAGTGTATTCTTTTGCAGTGAAGTCTTTCTAAGATGTATAGGGTGGCCGAAAATGACGGTAGTGATTTGAGTCCTAAGAGCCATTATGCCGCTCGCAGTGTGCCCTGTTGCTCCATCCTGTTGGAACCATACTTGCGGATGGTTTTCCAGGGCTGGCCTTGAAAAATTTTCCAATATTGTCCGATATCAAACACCATTGTTGGAAACGGTGACTGGTGAGTGGGTGTAATTTTCGCTGTTGAACACTACTGCTGTCGATGACGAACCCAGTCAATTGGAAAAGGGCTTCGTCGCTCATAATTAAATTATGATTAACAATATAAATAAATACAACAATTTTGGGGGTAAACATTATCGTCCATATTTTTTTAAAAATTCGTCCAGACAGGCATCACCTGTGCTAATAATGACAACTTGTGAAATTAACATGTCTAGGCTGTAAAAGTTAAAATTATTATATATCAGGAATTCCACAGAAAAGTAGCAGAAAAGTAGAGAAGCGTAATTATGAAAAATATAATTTCTCGGTTTACAACAACACTTTCAAAGTGAAGGTGTATAAATAACGGTTGGTTTCGTAGTAGTAGTAGTAACAGTTTAAAGTTTTAAATAAGATTTAATTTCCCACCAATCACTTTGCAAATTCAATTTTTGGCGAAAGTTGGCGACAATAAAGTGTTAAAGTTTCTTGAATTAATTTAAAATAAGAGAACTATAATTTAAAATAAGAAATAAGTTTAGCCTCTGTAAGTTGTTATTGCTTCACTTTGGCTTTTCCTTTGTTCCCTTGGAATGCTGCGCCTGTCCAATGTTGTCCAATTATTTCTGACTAACAACGCAATGAACTTTAGCCTAATTTCGATTTATTAATAACCACAATATACTAAAATGAGAAAAGTTCAATCATTTTGCATCGCATTTCATTATTTAGCAATCTCAAAAAAAAAGAGGATGTACTTTAAAAGTACGGTGTAATTGTGCGTGATAAATGTTACATGTGCGTGAGAATTATGTAATTATTCTGCCAATTATTCAAGGTTAGTCAAAATTCATTACGATTATTTATCTATGTTTTTTTTTATATGGTTTAGCTGGTCTATATGCAGCATTTCATTTGCTGCTAATAGCAAAATCCTCAGTGGACCTTTAACCAAATTCTTGAAAAAAGCTAAGAAATTTCACATGTTTATACAAGAACTCCCAAAAACTATTTCAAAATTACGGAACATACAAAGAAAACAAACCAAATAGCTTGTTAAAAAATTTTCCTTATACAACAAATAGTTTTATTATTTGATTTTAAATCTATTTAATTTTTCTAAGCCTTTCTTATTAATTTATATATGGACATGGACGATATGTGGTTCCAACAAGATGCTGCTTGCCACACAACCAACAAAACAATAGCTCTTTTGCGGGAGAAATTCAATGCCCTTGCTATCGAATGTCGCGGCGATGTTAATCATGTGTTTGGTCACCGTTGGACTTTCTTCTTTTTGAATATTTAAAAGAAAAAGTGTTCGTCAATAAGCCAAGAAGAATTCAAGAGCTAAAGGATTAGATAATTCGGCACATTAACGACATTATCTCTCGGAGTCATTGAAAATGGCAACCATCGGATAAGGGTATGGCACAATTTTGTTTCGTGGCTGATATTTTGTTTCACACATAATTGTCATAGATCCTTCTATCATAATAAGAAATATTTTTGTTTTTTTACAACTAACATAGTGCGTCTTGGTTGGATCACCCTTTATTATATACTAGCTAACCCGGTCCGCGTTGCCCTAAGCAAACATTAGTGTTGTATTACCACACGATTTATTTATTTAAAAAAAAAAAAGCAAAAAAATAAATATATGTATATGTCATTGGTGGTGCAATATGAAAATTGGATTTTGACACGCCCCTCCGCCCGCAGATCTGAAGATTCCCTGAAAATTTCATCAAAATCGGCCCAGCCGTTTTCGAGTCCATACGTTACATACATACACACATCCTGTTTTATATATATAGATTATAATCCCTTAGAAAAAAACTGTATGATGTCACACTTCCTAAGCGGTTTATAAGACTTCACTCCAAGTAGAGCTGCACTAGATAGTGTTTGTACGAATTGATTGATCACAGTTATCAAACACGATATCCGCTACAGCGGCAATAATCACTTCTTTTGTTTTATATATGTTTTACAGGCTCTCGGCTCTCACTGATATTTTGGTATTCCCAATTTATTTTCGAAGTTGACGAAAAATACTGCTACGAGTAAAATAACGCTCATTTTCGCAATAATTTGAAAATGGTGAAAGAATTGTTTTCTTGGAGTAGTGCTCTGGGAAAAAAGGTAAAAAATCGAATTTTATCAGAAAAAAATAATGCGTCGATTGGTCTGGCTCTCATATATTTACTACAAAAGAAAAGTCACTTACGTCGTACATTTTCTGAATCATACAATTGTGTTCGTTGCTGTTCTTTCGTGCTATTCTTTCGTTCTTAAAACTTTAAAAAATAACTTTATACCATTCTTTGCTCTACGTTATTTCATCATGAAAATTAAAACGGAAATTAGATTTTGCCACATCTTGCTCAGATTTTATGGATGAAGCAGATTCCGCAGGTAGTTTTTTTTTTTTTACTAAATAAAGCATACGCATTTGAGGGTTGAGGGTGGCGATGGCACGATGGATGGTAGTCTGCACGTTGACTACTAAACCAAAAACAGACATGGGTTCAACCCCAGTTTCAGACCAAAAATTTTAAAATAAAAATAAACATCTCGCATTTTTGTGATGTTGCATTAGTGTGTCTTAGTGTGTCCGTTGTTGTCGGAAGGTTTCAGTGGCGAAGGCATAGTCACTGGTCACTGAACAATACCGGCTTCAGCTGATAGCAACCCACAATCGCATCAGAACGCCCTCCTTCGTCGAAATTGTGTAGCACAATAATAAAAATGGCTACTGAACCGAAGCTTCAGCACTGCTAAAAGAATAAACAAAGAACGTGCGAAAGCAGAGCTGTAAAATAATTAATTAAGCTTCACCTCCAGTCGTTTCTCCTACTATCCCTTTCCTATAGTTCCAGCACAATGCTTTGCATGTGTAGGAGTAATCTCCTGAGTGCTGGTCCCATATAAAAAAAAAAAAAAGCATACGCATTTGAAGAATAAAGGAAACATTTAGTTGCCTTAGAAAAATGTGTAAGCCGCAGGAATACTGGTCATAATAGACTTAGAAGGATACACGTATTTATAGTTAATACATAACGCGAGAACAAGTTGTTGAAACTATGTATGCTCCCACGATGTATACTTAATTTTTTTCCAATTTTAGACAAGTTTTTTGGGGCTGGTAAAGAATTCATGTTTTGAAGATTACAGCATAACACGTCTTCCTCCATCGATATATGCAATGCATTTCACTGCAACTAGTTGATCAACAAGAGGATATTAACTCAAAATTTTAAAATTTTCACTATAAGCCAAGCAATATTTTTCTTTACATTTGAATTTTATTTGAAAATCCAAATACTTCATGGTTTTTTAAGATGAAAAAGTAAACTAAATAAGATGATAGATATTGATATCGTTAGTTAATTTCTTGCAAAAATTTAAATTTTAAAAATTTCGCGTTAATACTCAAAGTGCGATATGTAAGTCACTAGTTGTGACGTGACTATGATGGTATGCTAACGCATACATTTTTAATCTAAAAGAGCATAGATATATCAGAAAAATGTTTGGCTTGAAAACGGATTGAATTTGCAATATTCTGGTTGTACTTGAGCCATAAAATGTCGGCGAAGTAAGTAATAAATAAAATTGTTCCCCTTAGCTTAAAATTAATGCGTTAAAAAATAACATCAGAGACGCCGCAACTTTGCTTTCTAATTAACGCGGAACTGCAGAGTTGTGCAATAATTACACTGTCCCTCTCTCTATCTACTTGCAGTGCAGTGCATTGTATCGTAGGTAATTTCCTCTGATCACTGGTCCAAGATAAAAAGGAAAGAAAATATTCAACGAGGTAACTGTTCAGATAGAAACGAAGCTAACTGATGGATATATACTGACACACATTAAAATGGCGGCCCTTACAAAGGCCTTCTGATATATTGCTTCTTGTTAAAGTGCTTCTATATGTCCCCATGTTAGTGAATCATGGGCCTTTTCATTGGAAACTAGAACACTGAAACTACCTCAAATCCAATGTTAGTGAAGGAGGATATTGTTAGTATTGTGTGCATGTACTTTATGTTATTGACACAAAAAGACATTAAATCACCTTTTCTTCACTATTATTTACAATTATTTTTTGTTGAACTGTTAATAAAAATTTCTAAATTTATTAAATACCGCCCATTTAGAAAAAAATTTAATCAAGAAAATAAATTTTTGAATGAACATTTTTATTTTATGAAAATCCCTGCTTGTTATCAAATCATAAAATGTACTGCTCATATTCAAAGTGTTTCGTTAACTAAGGACAGTGGTTTAACCATTAAAACTTCGTACACTTGAGAATTGTAATAAATGATTTTACTAAATATATTTGAAATGTAAAATATTATATATATTAACTGAATTTATTTTGGGAATATCTCTTTAGATATGATTCTAATTATAAAATTGTGCTTTTTCTCGAAAAAAAAAATGTTTTTTCTAATGTATTTTTTACAAAAGTAAACTCAATAACTGAGGAGGAAAACATATCCATATAGTACTATTTCGCTAATGCTCACTTAGCTCATCAGTGGATTTTTCTTAACTTCTGAATACAAACCCAAGATTTAAATGTTTAAAATTCAACTAATCAATCGAGAATTAAATTTTAATACCAAACACAAAACATAACAATCCATATTTCTATTTTTAGATTTTTCTTTTTATCTACACTAGGCTTGCCATCGGCCAGCATAACTAATGCATTTAGAATCAAATGAAAAATTAAAAAATGCAACAAAAGAATATTAAAATCTTACACCGTGCGCATGTAGTATTGTATATTTACTGAATTTATTTTGGGAATATCTCTTTATATATGATTCTAATTTTAAAATAAAATTTTAATAAGTTTTTTTATATTTTTCATCGCATACAAGTAGAAAAAGTAAGAAATAAATTTGATATTAAATTAAAATGTAATGAATGAATGGCTTTAATTTTGTTTATTCCAATCCTGTTACGACTGCCGTATATTGAAGAGAGAAGTCACATACACTGCAGCGAAGAGCTTACAAAGAACTGTTGTTTATTTAAAGAGTCACACAATCTTAAATTAAATTAAACCAAAAATTTATTTTCAAAAATATGAAAAAAATGAGGGTGGCGATGGCACGATGGATGGTAATCTGCACGTTGACTAAAAAACAAAAACAGACCTGGGTTCAACCCCAGTTTCAGTCTAAAATTATAAAAAAAAAAAAAAAAAAAAAAAAAAAATTTTTTTCTGATCTGCATTAGCGAGCTATGTGTGTCAGTTGTTGTCGAAAGGTGTCAGTGTCGAAGGCATATTCACTGATCACTGAACAATACCGGGGCTTCAGTTGATACGAATCCACAATCACATCAGAACGCCCTCCTTCGTCGGTATTGTGTAGCACCGGCGAAGTAAAATAATAATTAAAAAAATAACTACTAAACCGAAGCATCAGCACTGCTACGCGTATAAATAAATAACGTGCAAAAGCAGAGCAGTAAAATAATTAATTAAGCTTCACCTCATGTCGATTCTCTAACTAGCTCTTTCCTATAGTTCCAGAACAATGCTTCGCTTGTGAAGGAGTCATATCGTGAGTGCTGGTCCCAGATGAAACAAAAAATAACTATGACAATTGCAATTTCTATTTGCTGAAAATTTTTTTGTGTGATCAGTGCTCAAGAGATGTCTTCTACCTATGCAATGTATGCAGCGGAACTAAGGAAATGAATGGATAGTGATAGAGATGACATGTAGAGAAAATCTTCAGTATTTTACAACTCTGCTTTTACAGACCAACGACCAACGACCAAAGCTCGTAGTGAATCATATTTTTTTGAACTAACTGTCATAATAGTCCACTTTTTATTTATAAAATAAAATATAAATTACAATCATTCCTAGTAACCCGACGCCAAGCAAAAAAATAATTATTGGTATTGAAAAAAAAACGATAAAAACGTGTCCTACAAGTGTGAGTACAGCCACAATTAATTATTGACCTGGTTTACTTTACGGTTCAAACTGTTTCTAGCAAACACAAAGATAAAAATGTCAGGGAGAAATAAATAAAAATGAAGGACAGACACTTCAGTTTGCTTTTCAACATGAAAGTTTTTGTAATAGAAATACGAAAATGGATGTCAAAAAGTAAAAGGAGCAAAGAAGTATTAACAATTTAGTTTTTTTTAAAATATTTAATATTCAATAAGAAAGTTAATAGCAGTTCATCACTGACGGTAAAAAATTCAATATTTTTATTTTTATTTGAAATGTTTGCTATTTTGAAAAACCGAAATATCTATTTACATTTAACCGAATAGCTACACATAAAGCGGAAAAATGTGGCTAAAATTACAACTCCGTAGAGTGTTCCCTCAACCTTTATTACGAGTAGAACTGCAACTAGTTCCAATCAAATGATAAAGAACGAAACTCATCCAATTTATAACTCGATGGATATAATGCAACCCTTTTTAATAGTAAAAAGTGAACCTTTAACTTCGCTACATTTATAGAAAATATAGAAAATAATTAACTTCGTAACCAACACGACATATTTATTGCCAGAATGCTGAGAATTCCGACTGCATGGCAAGAAAAAATTATGCCTCTTAGAAAATACACAGTTATGCAATTTTCGGTGATCAAAATAAGGATAAATAAAACACACATAAAGCTTTGATTTCGATGAAACTTTTATTTCATTATAATGTCTTGTTGAAACCATATCGGTTATCATACGGCCATAGTGCTCTTAATTTACGATAACAGTTCCGTCAAACGTTCACTAACAGAAGCGATATTTTCGATAGCAGACCTAACATGGCATTTATTGGGGCTACGAGGCAAAATATGAATAACACAGTTTAAAGAGATTTTATAATGGTGGGTTCATTTAACGTTGCTACAGCCACAACATAGATGCATGGTCGAAAATGCTGCGCCATCTATAGTCGTGGGTCTCATAAATATTAAAGAATCAGAAGATCTTAATATCCATGCAAATTCGATGTGACATTTTCCTTTCATGTGCGTATGCTTTTTTGAAGAATATAAGAGATACTTCTGCTCATCTGAGCTCCTAATTCAAAGTCGATTTTGAAATTACTCGATGACATACAAAAGAAGGCGAACGGGCTTGTCGCTGGTGACAGTAGTTTAGCCAACTGTATTGACTAGTTAGAGCAATGTGATGTGTGTCGCATTAAACACATTCGCCACAGCAAGACATTAATCCAAGTCGTATGCCATGAGTGAGTACCGAAAAAATTTTGCTGCTGTATTGGGCAGTGTCAATGCAGATCGCGATATGTCAATTCGTCGCCGTTGTTAATAATTAGGCTTGTTGATGCAGTTGATGAAAGAACTGAAGAGAGGTGACGTAGCACAACGTCCTTTGTTTGGTAAATGGGCATTAGGAAAGTAAGACGAAGAACCATTTTTTCTATCGAAAAAATGTTCTTCAGTGACGGAGCTAAGTTTTAGCTGAATAGAATTTGGTGTGGAAAGCAGTCACGGGTAGTTCAAGAGCTGCAAATGCACCAATGCGGTTGTCGGCCGGCTGCATCATTGGATCGTATTTCTTCAAGAACGATTAAAATCGCAACGTTAGAGTGAATGGAGCGACGAGCTGTGCGAGGAATACCGACTGTTTTTGCCCAAAATGAAAGACTTGGACTTGGCTGACATGTGGTTTTGATAAGACGGTGTCACATGTAACGCATCACGCAATACCATTAACCTATTGAGAGGCGAGTGGGGCATAAAAATTATCTCACGTTCGCAGTGGTCTATTGGCCGCCAAGATCATGCTATTTGACCCCACTGGACAGGCAACATACAACTGCATTGGTGAGATACCGCCCGAAATGCTGGAAAAAGTAGACCAAAAGTAAATGCCGTTCATGGTTTTTTTTTCTTTTCAATTTTGAAAACCTAAACGGTTGAAAAATTCACCCGATATAATAACGATTTTATTTTAACAAAAGGATATAAATCGTAGCCGCATATACTTATTTTAGTAATTAAAAGTAAATTATCACAAGAAAATATATGTATGTACGTCGTTGGCATTTAATGTGACAATCCTTAAATTAATTATTTTTTATGGAAAAATATTTCTTTTTAATCTGTTCAAAGTTTTAAATTTGAATTTTTAATAACAATAAGAAATAACTCAAATTAAAAACAAATAGTTTTACTTTGTCGTTGTTCTTAATATTTAAAATAATTTAGAACAATTAAAAGTTGAAAACAAACTTTTTCTAGAGATAATTTTAACTTGAACTTGCCGCTTCACAGGGAAGTGCACCCACATGGACATGTTCACAGCACAGCTCACATGAACAGATTCAGTAGTTCTATTGGTAGATAAGTACTTAACATTTGCCTCGATATAATAGGGACCAATTATAATTTTTGTTAGCATTTTCATACTGCGAGTATTTTTAATAGATTATAGATATTGAAACAATTTGTTTTGTTAAGAAGTGAAATTAATAGTGTCATTTAATACGCAACATTGACACAATTAAGCATCATGAGCTTCAAAGATATGAGAAAGACAGAGAAAACTGCCATATTTGCTATGCGACCGTACATTAACAAATAGACACCACACCGTAAATGTTTATCTCTCAGTTTATACTATTTATGTGCCAGGGATTACAGGGCTAAAGCTTTAAAAGAGGAAAAAGACATCATGGCACAGTCAAATACATCCTTCGGGCTTGTTTATAATAATTTATTTCAATTTACCTAGAGCAACATTGCAATTTTGCTTTTAACTTTTAACAAAAACTCTAACTGGGCTGTTACACAATCAAGTTTTGCTTTTAAATTTTAATACTCTCACATTTTTTCACTAATACATTCATACTTTTACCATTTGATGTGTTTTTCTTTACACATATTATGCCGCCATAATTTTTAGTGTTGAATTTGTTTGTTTTGTTATAAACAATATAATATTGCACCAAAATTAAATGAAATATATTTGTGAATAAGAGCAATAAGTGCAATAATGTATTGCGGTGTACACAGCTATACAGAACTCATGAAGTTCTGTGGATCATGAATCGTTCGTCATGACGAAATTAGGTAAAAATTAAGGCCTATTGTCACCGAAAAGAAAATTTCTGTGAAAGAAGTGAAGAAAAAAATTAATGACGTTTTCTTTTCTAAAAAAAAATGTGTCAGAAGTGTTACAAGGGATTTGGCAACATATTTAAATGTTCACCTGATTTTTAACAAGTATTGCATATTTTACAATTACAAAAGAACCCATGCTTCGTCTTAAAACAATAAATTACAATTATTTCATAACAAAAATTATATAAAATGCAAAAACCATATACATATGTATGTACATACTGCCGAATTCATAAAATTTTTTCCTTATTTATAAAAGGTTTAATAGACAAATTTCCGTACAAACTTCAATCAATATACCTTCTATAATTCCAAAAACAAAAATTTTATGAATGCGACAGTATTCAGTCATCGACGCATGCCCGATGACGCTGCGTCATCTGTAATTATGGGCGGTATAAACATCGAGGAATCAGAAGCTCTTGATATTCTTGGCATGAAAATTCAGTGCGATGTTCGACGGACTGAGCACATTTTTCAGGTATCAAAAGAAGTATTCAAGTGCCTCGGTTTTTTAAGACGGTGCAAGACATACTTCACCCCATCTGATCTCCTCACTATTTATACCGCCCGCATCCGACAGAAAATGGAATACAACTCTCATGTGTGGGCCGGTGCTTCAAAGACTATTTTGAAGTTACTCGACCGTGTACAAGAAAGGGCGAAGAAACTCATAGGAGACAGTAGGGTAGCCAACTCTATTGACTCTCTTGAGCATCGTCGCAACGTGGGGTGCGTTTCCTTGTTCTATCGTTACTATAATGGGATGTGTTCTGATGAAATCAGGGAACTTGTTCCCGAAACCCGATCATTCACGCGCACGACGCGTTCATCATTAAGAGCACATCCATTTGTAGTCAACTTGGCAGCGAACCGCACTACGCATTACAGGGAGAACTCATTTTTCGGCCGAACATCGCGTATGTGGAACAAACTCCCTGCCGAGGTCTTTCCTGTCACTTATGACGTGGGAAAATTCAAATCAAATGTCCATTCACACTACTCCCTCTATCCTCCTTCCCATAACCTGTTTTCCTAGTTCCAGCACAATGCATCGCATGTGTAGGGGTCATCCCCTGAGTGCTGGTCCAAGATTAAAAAAAAAAAAAAAAAAAAAAAAAAAGTATATTATCACGAGAAAAGCCATAAAAAAAATAATTGATTTTTTCAAAAGCAGTAACAAAAGCATTTTGTTCTTTGTAAAGAGAACATCGTGACAAGAACGCGCTACACTTTCATAATAACAGATATTTTTTAGAAAAGAACATAAAAAAATATAAAAGCAGAATATTACTAAAAAAAAGAGCCATTAGTATTTTCGAACACCTTACAGAGCCGAAAAATCAAATTTGAAAGTAGCAAACAATCTTGCAGCGACAGAAAGTCTTCATTCGAAGTGTGTTTTGAGACTCTTTATGGGAAATGACTTTTCTTGATACAACTTTAATTCGTCGGAAAAGTATGGATAATTCTAACGTGCTGGACAATTGTAAATCGATGGGTAGATAAACAAAATAAAAAATATTTCGTTAGTTTAAAGGGATTCATAAAAATAAATTCCGGCATTCGGAATTTTTTAATCCCGAAAAATCCCATATTTCTGGATTCTGAATTTCTCGTTTGTCATCCCTACATGTACATTAGGGGTATAACTTATTCCCATATTTTGCAAATATCAAAATGGCCCTAGCATTGTCGAATAGTCTATTGAAAACTATTAAAAGAAATGATATTAATTTTTCGCGGTTTTCAAAACAGGTCACCCACAAAACGCGGTAAAGTTGGAAAATTATTTTTTTTTATTTTTATTTGTACTTATACATTTAGCCAAAAACTCCCAGTTTTTTTTATCAAATTATTAGGAAATGGACCTATTCATTTTTAATCAAGATTTTTAATGGAAAAGATCTATTCAAAAAATATTATTATCTTATATCTTGTTGAATATTGAATAATAACGTGTTATTAATATTACGTGTTTGTGTTTAATACTTCAAAATAATGGGTTTTAAAAGAAGTCGTTTAAGTGTTTTGAAAAATGTTAAAAAGACATTGACCAAATTTAAAGAGAGCACAACGATGGGGAGAAATATTCCACATATTGTCGTTCCGCTACATCAATTAGGCAAAATGATAACCCAAAAAATTATAATTGGAAGATTTCATTCTTTAGCTGCTTCGGAAAGAAAATCGCTTTTGTGGGTGAGGTTTTTATTTTCAAACGACCCAAAAAAATTATTTTCGTAAATAACACAATATTTGTTATTGCGTAGTGCTAGGGCCAAAATTTGGTTATACCCCTAATGTACATTTATAACTGAGGCTTGACACATTGTTTCATTGAAACGGAAATAAATTTTTGCAATCAAATTTTAGTGCACAGTGGGACTATCTTACTAATTGGTAGTGTTATACATAATCACCCCTATCACGAATAAGAAGTGACATTTTTGTTCACGTCATATTTTTATTCCCATCGAGGTAAGAATTGGTATCATGAATTTCATGTGGAATTTTTTTCCCGATATCTTTCCCAGTGAATGTAGAAAAGGGAAGAATATTTTAAAAACATACAAATTAATTAAAAAGCATTTTGAATTTAACTTTTCAAACACATATAAAAATTTGTGGGTTTACATGTCTTAAGTGTTAAAATTGTTTTTTTTTTAAATAATCAGGTTCCAGTTAATTCGTCACCGGCAAAAAAAGTATTGCCTTTGAACAATAAAAGTACCTAATGCAAGAATTAACAAAAGTGTAAAAATTTAAGAATTTAAAGAATAATATAAATAAAAATAAGAGTAGTCGAAAAATTAAATAAAAGTGCTTAAGCTCAGCTTCAATATTTATCATTGGGTGCGTTATTTTATAAAAATAGTCACACTTTTTATAATTTTTTTTTTTTTATCTTGGACCAGCACTCAGGGGATGACCGCTACAGATGCGATGCATTGTGCTGGAACTAGGAAATTAAGTTATATATTCGTATATGTGTATATGGCAAATATTGAAGCTGAACATTGATCGTGTAGCATTCGCTTTAGCCTTGGAACTATGATGTACTTGCAGTTTAAGTTAATCCGTAAGAGAACTTCAAAATTGGGTTGCGATATATTTGTATACTTTAACAAAACATCCTCAATTGGTCTGTTGGTTTGCATTTTATTATTTATGTATGTTTCTATTATAATAGCTGATCTTGATATAAAATAAAATTACATTTATCAAAATATCTTAATAAAGGAAGAATTCACTTACATTTTGGATGCAATAAATTAAAGTGAAAAGTGAATGTTAGCGGGAATGGTATTTTGACGTGAAATTATCACGAGGAATATTTTCACGATTGCAAATTACGGAAAGGGGACATATTTCGAGGGAAGAAGTATTCACGATATGTGTGATTACAAAAAAAAATTACCGTAAGAAAATACACACAATGCAGTGCAGTTCAAGCATTCAGTTCCTGTAAAGAAAATTCTGAGCACTTGTGAAAGCATAACAATGGGCACTGACTGACCATCCATATCTAACAGTGTAGGTGTAATGTTCGTGAGGCTATTTGAACAGTAAAGTGTATGTATGCTAACAAATATTTAAAGACGCTATAGGTAAACAGTGGTGACAAAATATAAAGTATAAGGAACGTTATGCTGCAAAAAGTTTTGGAAAATATTGCTAAAAGGGTACATTTTATTGCGTCCAGTAGACAATGTGTCCAATGTTTGAAAAGGGCCAAATTGAATTATAAAGAACCGGATTGAATTATATTTGTGTAACATATTTACATACCGACATAAAAGTGACCATGGTAAATCCTAAATTCCTCAACGGTTTCTATAGCCTTAATTAATTGTATAATCATTTAAATCAATACATGTAAATATTTTACGAGCACTGGACTTTTATTTCTTTTAAATTGTAAATAACAAACGCACCCAACAGTAACAATTAAATATATTTTTTTCCAACCGTGAAATATCACAAAACTTTAAAATCGCTTTATGGTCTACAATGTTTTATTGCTTTCCTTACTAACAGGTTATCCTATAAGTTTGTTAAGCTTGGAAATCCTTATTTATTTTATTTATAGATTATTTTATTTTCTTAATATCTATCTGCTGCAGTTGGAATTCCAGTTCAAGGTACATATTTTTAATATTTAAAAGCACAATTCAGCTCCTCCATTATCGCATTTATTTTGACAACCATTTTGAAGATGATTTAAAATTTCCATGAATATTGTTGCAAAAGTTGCATTAAGATTGTGTATGTCATTGCAAGCATACGAGTTCTATGAAAGTTTTTTTCTTTTTTATTTTTTTGCTTTCCTTTGTTTGTAAATTTCAAGAAGAAGAAAAAACCTTGTAAAAAGTCATTGAATCATAAAATCATATGTGACTTTTAAAAGATCATTTCTGCTGTTTTGATTTTTGTGTTGCTTCAATGAACGAGAGAAATAAAGAAACAATAAGTAAAGGGTGGAGTTTTTCATGAATGAAAATACTTGTTCTCCTACCCAGCAAATCATTTTCCAAGAAGTTGAAAATTGTTTACCAAATAATATTTGTGATAGGTAACGAAGAGGCTTATAAGAGGCAATCAGTGTAGTTGTGGTATTCTCATTACACACATACGAAAAAAAAAATTCCTTTAAACCTCTTTGCCATAGTCATTACGCGTTACGCGAGAAAGAGTTAATGCAATAAACAAGGTAGCATTACTACGGCAACAAATACAACATTAAAAAAAAAAATTAGTGCGTTATTTTTTTCTTCTTCCAATGAAAGTCTAAATTTACCATCTCTAACTTACAATAGTCCTTGGCATTACTTAATTTTTTGTTTCCATTATTAACAAGTGCACACATGTTTTGTTTTTTGTTTTTGTTCTACTATAGCCTATAGCTGTTTTTGAATATTACTTGTTAGATACATACATACATACATACATATGTATGCAGTGCCATATTTCGAAACACTTTTTATGCGTTAGATAAAATTTTTTTTCTTTTTAATTTGTAAATAGACTAGTGATCGATAATATATAGTCAGTCAAAAATTACATGTGACAGTTACTAAGAAACAAACTAAATCAAAGACAAATCTGTAAAAAATAAATAAAGAGGGCACTGCCTACATATGTACATACATATGTATGTATGTATTTTCCAATTAAAAAAAAAAACTAAAACAGAACATGTGAACATAGAAAATAATAAATATATAAAGCTAATAATTTACATCTACTGATAACCACACACGGTGGACAAAACACGAAGAACGCTGATAATGAAAGTGTAGCAGCTTTCGAAAACAGCATATTGTTGGATGTGTATTTATAATTAACCTCTATCTTGAATTTCTAATATTTCCATCGAATTTGGAATCTTGAAGAATTATTTGTAGTAATTCATACGATAATAATATACACGAAAATATGTTCACACTCCAAAAATTTCCGTTATCGTCTATATGTTGGCCCAAGAAAATTTTCCACTGGATTTGTTAATTTTTTTTTACTATAAATAGAAGTAATACCCAGGCAATTATTGCCTACTGCTATGTGTTACCTTCTGTAGGAAAGTGTTAGAGATGACAGTTATTAACTGGATAGACAAAGGAGAAAGCTTCTTTATCTTTAAAACTCAACCATTGCATATTTTTGGTTTATACAAGTGTTGCACCGCCTCTGATTTCAACGACTAGTATTTAATTTTGAAGCTGGGTTTGATAGCCGTCTTTATTAATTATTGTACTTCGCCGATGATTCTACTACACAATAGTGACGTAGAACGCCGCCGCTCCAATGTTACTTGTGGATTAGTATCAGTTGAAGGCGGTACTGTTTAGTGAACAGTGACTGTGCTTTGGTCACCAAAACCATCCCTCAACTGCTACAACGGCACACTAATGTCCATCAGATAGACGAACACTGGGATCGAAACCAGGACGTAAGGTTTTGTAGTCAACGTGCTAACATGGCCACCCATTCCATCGCTGAAGAATTCTGAGCATCATATAATTATTCTTTCGTAAAAAATTTATTTTTAAATAAGTAAGTAAAATGTATAGTGACATCATACTCCTCAATAAACTGCAAACCAAAATACCAATTGCTTTTCTTTTGGTTTTCTGGAAGTACGACTATTCAAAGAGGTGGTAAAATTAAATTTGTGAAATTTTTAATATTCACTGAGAACTGAAAATAGGAGTTTCGCGATATCAATTTTCCCTCGAGAGCATA
Organism: Dexiosoma caninum; assembly: GCA_963924685.1. Lineage (NCBI taxonomy): Eukaryota > Metazoa > Arthropoda > Insecta > Diptera > Tachinidae > Dexiosoma > Dexiosoma caninum. The sequence goes on from OZ004729.1 coordinate 61,987,737, forward strand.
TAAAACTTCATGGGAACTAAAAAGTTTCATCTTTTTCACGATGAAGGTGAATATTTATTAAGAGACATTTGGAGCTTATTGTCTGGTAATTTTTAAATTAATTATGGCTTTGTACCCTCCACACATGAGAAAAACGATTCAATATGAAAATATCAAATCGTCGTCTCAGTCGTATTCAGGCGTGTCAACTCGCTGAATGTAACATTTTATGTTTACATTTATTTTTTTTCGTTTCGCATTCACAACATATTGTTAGCGATAACTGTTATCATACATGGAACTCAGTGAATTCCCAGATCGATTATCTCTATGCACGTTCATTATTATTCTGTGTTATTTCCATTCCGATTTTTAATCCATTAACACAATAGACTTCTTCGCTGGGTTCTTAAATGTGTTGTGCATGGTACTCTGTCAGTATAAAAAGGCAACTACTTAAGTACTTTTGTTCATTTCTTTTAAAATTTTCTTATAAAACTTTTATCATGATTACATTAATTGTCTTTAACACACTAATTACCAAAGATATTAGACTGCTAAATGTCTGTCTATTTGTCCGTCCGTACGTTTGTCAATTTGAATTCTCCGTCCGTCTACTCTACTACTTAATGTCTTTTTGTTCGCATACATATATTTTGAGAAATATTATAATTTCTTACACTGCAAAGTAACATTCATTAATGATTGACTAAGTAAGTGGCTGCATGACTGACATATACAATTTTGTTAATAATTTCTTGTTGACGGAAGTACCGGAAATTCAACAAGCCATTATAAAAGAGAAAAAAACAAAACAAATATTGAAACCCATTATGTTATGATTAATTCTATAAAAAAATAAACACACATTAATTTGAAAGTTTATTGGCATGATGATGGCAAAACATGCATAAAAACTTGTTTTTGTCGCAGAGACCGTTTTCTTTCCCCAATTGATGCAAGAAGTGATTTTAATAAGAAACGCCCATTTTAAAGAAGAACTTATGGTTATCACCGGATGGGTGCTACCCAAGACGTTGTCTACAAATAGAAGTTCCCATGCAATTTAACAAAAAAATTAACAGCATTAATATGGAGTGCAGTTGCTTCCTTCTTGGCGGAGGAAGTTATCCGACAAAAACGATTTATTCCTAGAAGCGTTTTGGTGAGAAAGAAAAAGTTAGAGAATCAGTTGTTAGTGCGTATAATAACAGATGATCGCATCAGTGCAGGTAGGTTATGCTTTCAAAGGCCGCTTACAATGTTTGCGTTATTTTAGTGCTTAGCAAAAGAAATAAACATGCAAAGTTGTCTACTTTCTTTCGACGACGTATGAATCTGTGCAGAGCTTCGAACCCGAACCGTACCGAAAACCGTCATTTATAAAACCGTAACCGTAACCGAACCCAAATATTTTAAATACAAGAAACCGTAAACTTAACCGGAACATTTCGGCTTTTTTTTCGTTCCTCAAACAAAAAAAAAATTAAAAAAATTATAATTTTATTATGGATTAGCTGGTGTACTCGCATGTGTACATTTCATTTGGTGCTAATATCAAAATCGTTAGTGGACCTTTAATCAGATTCTTGAAACAGCTAGGAAATTCTATATGTTTATAAAAGAACACCAAAAAATCTTTTGAGGATTCTTTGAGAAATATACAAACAAAGCAAATTATAGAACAAACATTATTCCTTTTAAATCTATTTAATTTTATATATATGATTCTAATTGTGCTTTTTCCCTTATAAACTATATGTGAAATTTATTATTACATACTTTATGATATTCTCATACAGTATGAAAAATATCATAAAGCATTTTATTACAAAAGCAACTCAATAATTGAGGAGGAAAGCATATCCATATAGTACTATTTCGCTAACGCTTACTTAGCTCATCAGTGGATTTTCCTAATTTCTGAATACAAACCCAAGATCTATATGTTTAAAATTCAATTAATCAAACGAGAATTGTTTGAATATTAAACATACAAACCAAAAAATTTATAAACAAAAACATAACAAGTCATGAGTTTACTTTTATAACATACACACATTTCTATTTAATTTTTCTAAACCTTTTTAAAAATAGTCAACTTTGGTTATCTATATATGTTATAGCGTTTACCTAGTGTATATTTACATTAGATGCTACCATAAAAATCGTCAGTAGACCTTTAACCAAATTCCTTTAAAGAAATTCCATATATTTGTACCTGAACTTCCAAAAAATACGTGAGAACAACGCAATATGTATATAGAAATAAAATAATTTTTTTGGAGTTTTTGTATAAACTTATGTAAACGCTGCTTAGAAAAAGTTTTGAACCAAAAAAAAAACCTGTTTTGCACCGAAAAAAAATTTAAAAGCGAAACATAACCCGAAACGATAAAAGTTGAAGATCGTAACCGAAAACCGGAATAAATTAAATTGCGGTTCGAAGCTCGGATTCTATGTATCTCTGCCATTTTAAAACAACAAATGAAATGGCTTCTTTTAGCTCAATAATACATAAATAAACAAATTTATGGTATCGCATTACCCCAGCAAAAACTAGTGCTGACCGGGAAACACTATTTTTAAGGGGGAACCGTTCGCATTTGCGCTTTTATAATGATCATTATTGGTCTTGATGAGCTGCTTAGAAGCATTGCTTTATACATTAAATTGGACAGACGCAGAAGAAAGATTTTTTTCAAGCATTTATACTGCGATTTAAAAGTGTATTAGTGCCCCGGTAATATAGTGCGTAGTACACTAGTTTATCAGTTTGGGGGTCTAGGTTCGATTCTTAGCAGAGACTCTGGTATGTGTCACTACAACATGTATCACAATTGGGCAATAATCAAATTGGATCCAGGAACCTGTCGACCTAACCTCATTTAGCGCATTTAGCCACCATTTTTGTATGCATTTGTTTTTATATACGAGTATACAATGTATTGCTTCCGATAGCTTGTAGTGCTTCTATTTTCGATAATTTTTTGATATTTCATAGAGGAAGTGATTTTTACATTATCTTTCCATCGAACAAATGTAATGTAATGTTCTTGGTCGAATACATATGATGTCGAAGTTATTTTGTTTTTAGGCCTGCACCTACCAGTCTGTTTGCGCGGATTGTGCCAGTTGCGCATAAATCTCTTTCTTTCAGAAGGGAAACCAAACGGTAGCCGGTGAAAAAGTTATCCGACGATTCACCATATGGTTGAAATTGAAATATGGTAACATTTACTAATCAAGCAATACATTTGGTGTAGTATTTGATATTAAACACCCAATAATTGGCACAAGAAAATTATAAGTAACATTTATTGAGAAATATACAAAATTTCTTTAATTAACTGTCGATTTCATTTTTGGATTTATAGAACGTATATTGATTGAATATTATATGAAAATGTGGTGTAATAAACCTCTTATAAATAAAATAAAAGTTTTATGAATAAGGCAGTAATATTTTAAAATATTTAAAGTTGTAGATAAGTACTAAAACATATGTAGTGCCTAATTCCTAAATTTCCTAGGTTCAACACCAGTTTCAGACTTACAGAAACATCTCGCATTTTCGATGATGTGCATTTGTGTGACTTTGTGTCGGTTGGTTGTCAGAAACTTTCAGTGACGAAAGCATAGTAACTGGTCACTGAACAATAATGGCTTCCGCTGTAACCAATCCGCCCTCCTTTGTCGATATTGTGTAGCACCGGCGAAGTAAAATAATTACTAAATATTACTACTAAATCGAAGCTTCAAAAATTTAATACGTCTCCTTGACATCAGAGGCGCTTCAATAGTGCTATAAAACAAAGAACGTGCAAAAGCACAGTTGGAAGATAGCGAAGCTTCACCTCCTGTCATTTCTCGTACTATCTCTTTGTTGTAGTTCCAGCACAATGTATCGCATGTGTAGGGGTCATCTCTAGAACGGACAATTTACATTGAGGAGACAATTTTTTATTGCGACTGCATTGCCCGATATTGCCATATCGTACAATATTGTAAAATCTGACAATCGTGTGTACACAACTTTAGTTTAAAATTTAGCTATTTTTAGTAAATTTTTGTGCGGGTACAGTTTATTCACAGTTTATTTCCTCTACCTAATATATTTAATTATTTAAAGAAAAACAGAACAATTTTCTATATTATGCCTTAATTCGAACGTGATTGTTTACATACATACATATGTACATATGTCGAAAAAATACAGGCAGGAAAAATTACATGTGATAATTACTATGAAACAAACTAAATCAAACATAAAAATTGTAAGTCACACTGACAAACACTAGTAGAACGGAACAAATTTTGTGTTCGATATCTCGAACGATGGTACAAAATGGCTTAAAAAAACGTGCTGCATATTCAAGCAACTAGTTTCAGAAATCTTCATTGACGCACTCTAATGTAAATTTTATTAAATCTCTATTAAAAGAATAGCGATAATATTTTTTAACTTGGTATAGGGCGCTTTGAATTCAACAAAGAATGAAAAATGTACTTTCATTTGTTGTTCTTGTTAAATTATTATTGTCAACAAAAACGTCCAAAGTCCAATGCAGAATATTTTTCTCCTTATAAGTATGTGCATACGTACATACATTCAACACAAATGACGCACAATTATAACACTTGTTCCACAAAATAATTTTCAAATTACACATGGCGGTCGACTAATTACCCAATAAAATGGGATTGAAATTTTAAGAAAAGATGTCGCATAGCCAAATATGTACTTAAATACTAGGGAACGATTTGAGTTATAAGAATTTGTATGATAGTGAAATGCACTTTTATTTTGACGAAAGTCTAGGAATAAGCCAATTGATGTTATTTAGGATTTGGGTCTTTAATCAAATATCTACGAGAATGCTGAAATATATTTAACCCTGGATGGTTACTCTTCATTTTAGTACATTAACCGTAGAACCATAACGATATTTTATAATACGTTAATACCAACGATACGTAAATTGTACGTATATATACATTTCGTTTGATAAATTTCAATAAATGACAAATCTTCGGTAGGATTTCATTTCAATTGTTTTTTTAATTCATTAAAAATATATATTTAAATTACTTTCGTATAAAAAGTAAAATAATTTTCAAATATGTACATTTTTCTCTAAATAGTCCCTCATATTGTATTGATGACAGCAATAACACTTTTTTATTTTTCATCGGCATAAAAGAGACTAACGTCATGTTTTCATCATAAACACAGCGCGATGATCCACAGTGCTGCAAACCGAGTAGCTCGGGAGTTATCTCAGACTTGTTCTTTCGTAGTGTGCTAACGTTACGAAAAAATTACGTGCAAGAATTTAACCTTTATTACCAACGATACGTAAGTTTTACGTACAGTCTCTAAGTGCGCATACTGTGAATTCCTATAAAACATTAAATATGTGTTGCTTTAACACTTGTAAGCATAGCAGCACAATTGATGAGAGCATAGCTAAAATGAATTGGCGTTAGAATGCCGATCACTTCTTTTATATATGTACATGTGAAAAAAAACTGTACATAAAATTTACGTACATTATGGTTCTAGGGTTAAAGTTACTTTTCGTCGAATCGACGAAATAAAAAAAAAAAATTTTTGCAAACCGATTTTTAAAGAAAAAAAAATTAAAAAAATTTTTGTTTAAGCATTTTATTAAAAAATAAAGAGAGAAAAAATTAAATATAAAAATAAAAATTGTTTTGCGGTATGAATTTTAACTTTTTTTGTCTTTTTTTCAAATTTTGAAAACAACAAAAACTTAAAGCTTTCCTCATCAAATAACGTTGTTGGCAATCTTGTTGTTATATGAACACACATAAAAGAGTCATATGATGAAGAATATGTGATGTGCGTCGATTCGACGAAGTGCAACCCTGCAGGGTTAAGAATCTGCTGATGAAAGACGCATTTTTCAGAAGAAATTAAACATTTTTGTTCCAAATTGAATTATGAATGAGTTGCACGTGAGGGTGGAGATGGCTAAATTAGTCTGCACGTTGACTACGAAACCAAAAATATTCTTGGTTCAACCTCAGTTTCAGACTCATAAAAACATCGCGCATTTTTTCTAATGTGCAATAGTGTTTCTTTGTGTCAGTTGTTGTCGGAAGGTTCCTGTGGCGAAAGCATAGTCACTGGCACATCAGAACGTTCTCCTTTGTCGGTATTGTGTAGCAGCGGCGAAGTAAAATAATTACAAAAAAATGGATACTAAACTTCAAAAGTTTAATACGTTTCCTTTACATCAGAGAAGCTTCAACACTGCTATAGGTACAGGTACAAAGAACGTGCAAAAACAGAAGCTTTACCTTCTGTCATTTCTCTAACTATTCCTTTCCTCCTGTTCCAGCGCAATGCATCGTATGTGTAGGGGTCATCTGCTGAGTGCTGGTCCAAGATAAAAAAAAAGAAATTACTGCCGATTTTAAGTATATCCAAAGACCTCCTGAAATTGAAGCGTCAACGAAATGCCATGAACAGTAGTGTTAACTTATCGTGAACAATAAAAACCCGCTAAGTATAAATAGAAAATGAACATAAATCGTTACATTGACCTGAACAGAAATAAAGTGATTTTTTATGGAGCCACTTCAGCGTCTTACGAGTTGTCAAAATCGGACTTTCTAATTGCAAAGCGTTGACGCCGCGCTATTTTGGTTTACTTCACACGTTTTGTATTAAGATGAGAATTTTTGGCAGATAGACGACGGTTAGGGCGCTGAATTAGGTATGCCTGTTAAGAAAGTAAAAAAATGAAAACACAATAATAATCATAATCACGTCATGATCATGATAAACATTTGTGGTGAAAAAATTCTATTAATGTTGTTATTGTTAATACTGATAGCTGATAGTGATTTAATAAGAATTATAAAAATACAGTTAATGTTATTATTGTTGTTGTTGTCGCTGTTTTGGCTGATAATCTGTTTCTGTTTTACTTCAAAAAGAATTTGTGCTTTGGAATGCGAACACAAGAGGCCAGCAAAACGTTCGCTTGAGGGTAAGTAGAGACAATAAGAGGGAATAATAAATAAATAAATAAAAACTTGGCATAAAATATTGCACAAATTACAGCATTTTTGTCATGTGAATCGTAAAAATGGAATTCGCGTGATAAATAATTTGCATATACATACATATGTAAATATCTTCACACATTTCTCCAAATTCAGAATAAGAAACGCCAACATAAATTTCGTTGCATTTATTTTTCAAGTCGCTCCATGTATGTATGTGAAAATGTATGAATGTAGCTCTTTTGGTAAATATATTTGACATGTTGGAAATCCAACTTTACATTGAATATGTATCTAACATAGTGTAGTGACGTCATATATTACTTGAATATGGCTTCTGGCGAATGTGGAATTGAAAATGGTATAGATAAAACTGTGTCAGTAAAAAACCTGCGATGTGATACTACTTTTATGGTGGAACAACAACAATCTGGTTTTGAAACTTAGTTCATTGTGAACTAACTTTGAACACATAGTCCATCTGTGATAGCGGCTAATGTTCATTAGGGAGTGAGTTCATACCATCTGCAAGTTTGTCTTAGGAAGTTTATCTTTTATGAATTAAGTCCCTAAAACAAGTAAATATTTAAAATTTTATATGGTGGGAATGTTTGCAGACTTAGTTCCTAGTATAAGGGCCCACCTTAATTTGACATTTTTTTGTTTAAGTGTTTGACAAATTCAACGACGGAGAGGCACACAATTGAGTATCGATTTTGAATTGTTGAAGCTTTTCTCTAAAAAGGCCGTTCAAATCAGAATTCATTGCGTGCATTTTGTGTCAGCATAATCGCGATAGTGTGGGAGAAGACCCCTCAACATCGATTACGTCTCAGAGTCATTGAAAATATCGACCATCGGATAGAGGTATGCCACTGAAGCCGTGGCGAGCAAATTTTTGCTTTATTTAGAATTACCATCGTGCGTTTTGATTGGTCCACCCTTTGCACACATACAGATATAAATATTGTATATAAAAACGTGGTGAACTTTTGTTAAAGTTTTATATGTTATTCCAAATAATATCGTATTATTTGTCCTTTTCTCTTAATTAATTGTAATAATAGTTGAGGTTTAGATATTTCTTTTATATAAAACTATTTTCGTTTTTATCGATATTTCGCCAACCATCGATTAACATCTTCAAGATGTTTTTTTTTTTTTTTCTATCTTGGACCAGCACTCAGGAAATGACCCCTACAGATGATGTGCATTGTGCTGGAACTAGAGGAAAGGGATAGTAGGAGAAATGATAGAAGATGAAGCTTCACTATCTTACAACTATGCTTTTTGCACATTAGTTGTTTTTAGAGCAGTGTTGTATCGTCTCCGATGTCAAGGAGACATATTAAATTTTGAAGCTTCATTTTTAGTAGCCATTTTGAGTAATTATTTAGCTATTAGCTTCAGAATCATCATCGAATGATGTTGTTATTGTGGGTGGAACTATCAGTATATCTCTGTTCATTCTGGTTTTCATTTTGAGATGATGAAGTTCTCAAGAGGCAGTACTAAGTATTTCATGCGTTAATTATATGTAAGTATATTTTAGGTGCATTACAATTTAATGCAAGGATTCACAGACAATAATTCCTTCAATTATCAACCAGTGAGCTAAGACTTAATGTAAATAGTAAACCTCTGCAAAATATCAAATAAAACAGCATGAATTAAGCATAAAATCTATTTTTTGGAGGAGAATACCAAGCCGGAGAAACACAACACAAAAAAATGCTGGTGACATTGGAGTTAGCAACCAAGTTTAAATTGGAATGAATACAGTCTAAAATTTAAAATCAATATGTTCACAGTCGATGCCGGTTATCTTTGTCTTTCAATCGGCATCAAAATAGCATAATATATAAAAAGGGAATTTAGCAGGTTTAACTCTAAATTTATGTTTATATGCTATATAAATATATATGATATATATATAGTATGTAATAATAAATTTCACATATAGTTTATAAGGGAAAAAGCACAATTAGAATCGTATATATAAATAAATATTCCCAAAATAAAATTCAGTTAATATAAAAATACTACATGTGCACGGTATTGAATTTTGATATTCTTTTGTTTTGTTTTGTTTCATTTTTTAATTTTTTCATTTGATTCGAAATGCATTAGTTATGCTGGCCGATGGCAAGCCTGGTGTAGATGAGAATAAAAAAAAAAAAAAAAAGCTAAAAATAGAAATGTGAGTATGTTATAAAAGTAAACTCATGGATTGTTATGTTTTTGTTTATAGATTTTTTGGTTTGTATGTTTGATATTCAACACAATTCTCGATTGATTAATTGAATTTCAAACATATAGATCTTGGGTTTATATTCAGACGTTGGGAAAAATCCACTGATGAGCTAAGTAAGCGTTAGCGAAATAATACTATATGGATATGCTTTCCTCCTCAATTTTTGAGTTACTTTTGTAATAAAATACTTTATGATATTTTTCATACTGTATGAGAATATCATAAAGTATGTAATAATAAATTTCACATATAGTTTATAAGGGAAAAAGCACAATTAGAATCATATATATATATATGATATACATATATAAATATATAAATACTCGTACCAGCTAATTACTATTCACAGCTTTTCTTCTGTTTGTTTTGAGCCATTAAAATAAACATTTTTTGACGATAAACTAATTTAAAAAATATTTTTAGTTACAATATACATACAATGACAATATACACAGAAAGAAAAACGTTGTACAAAATTTAAATTTCTTCTACTTAATACTAGTACAAGTCATACTCAAAAATTATACTACGAATAGTACTCATATCTACTTAAAACAATCCGAAAATTAGATTATTTGCGTGATCCTATTCTGGCAGTTCTTAACATGTGTATAAAATTCTTAAATAAAAAAAAAAAAATCATAAATTCAGTACGGAATTCTATTATGTATTTTAGTCATTCTCAAAGATTTTTTCCGAGTTTTTGTAAAAATATGAAAAATTTGTAGCTTTTTCAAAAATGTTGGTTGAATTCTGATGAGTTGCCATAAGCATCAACGAAATTGTTGCATATAAAGACTATCTGAACACTACCAGAAGTATACATACATATATGTTTTAAAAATTAAAGAGACTTATAATCCAACACACAAGTTAGAAATTCACATTTTGATTTAATCTCGTTTTCGGCTTATTTCAAGTACGGATTCGGGATTAAATATGGCTAAAAGTACGTTTTTAGCACTCGAAGAGTCGGTATGTGAATTAAATATTCTGAATGTGATTTAAGAAAACCCGTAATGACACCGCTTGGGATTGATTTACATAAGTATGGGTGGATTGATTTCTATTTTCAGTGTACATATATATGTATTTACACACATACACATACATATTTTTAATAAGGAAATAAAACTGTGTCTTAACTTGAACCTTTTAAGAAGTTTCTTTAAAAATTATTATTATCAAAAAAAAAAAAAATATTTTGTCATGTTTTTGCAAGCACGTGTAGGAAATAATGAAACAATAAAAAATGATTTTAATTAACTACTATAAAAAGTATAACAGTGACACAGATCGTAGTTGGACTATGAAATATATTTAATTATTTTTAGCAATCTGTTGAAATAATTTAGAAATGTTTAGAACAACTATACGGCTATATGGAAAAAAAACTAAAATCAATAATGCATGGAAGTCAAATTAATGCCTACAATTTTACTAGAACATTTTAGCTACACAAATGTTAATACGAAGCTGTGGTCCATCCACAGTCATTTGTCAATATAAAAAATTATTCAGGAATAATAAACAAATTTCAAGAGAAAATTTTTCATGACCGAGCTATCAATTTCAAATTATTTTATATTAATAGTATAGCTATACATACCGCGGCAATAAGAAGAACTGATTAGAATCAGAATTCCTACAACGTAACAAAAATTAAGGTTCAATTAGTCGTGCCATAACTGTAACCATAGTCTCAACTTTTCTTATAAACGAAAAATACAGTGGAATTGTCAAACTCCTCCTTTTTAAAGTCAGTTAAAAAATAAGGAATAAATTTAAATTTTTCCATGTACAGAGTGATCCGGAGGGGTTTGACTTCAAAGAGCCATTATGTCCCTCGCAGTGTGCGCTGTGGCTCCATCCTGTTGGAACTATACTTGCGGATGGTTTTCTACTGCTGGCCTTAAAAAATTTTCCAACCTTGTCCGATATCTAACAGCGGTAATGAAAACGGCGACACCGTGTTCATTTTCAAAAAAAATATGGTCCAATTATCATATGTATGGAGGTGCTGATGGCGAGTAGTCAGCGTGTTGGCTCTGCAACCAGAAAGACCCAGGTTCGATTCCCAGCCGGGTCAAATCAGAAAATAGTTTTTTCTGAGTTTTCTGTGCTACAGCACCCTCCTTCGTTGGTATTTGAGCAATAAAACGTCGGCGAAGTAAAATAATAAATAATAAAATGGCTCCATTAACTTAAAAATAATGCGTCAAAGAACATCAAAGACTATCTTCCTACCACTTTCACCACCTGTCTATTTCTTCCCTATCCTTCTCTCTAGTTCCAGTGCAATGCATTGCATATGTAGGGGATAACCCCTGAGCACTGGTCCAAGATAATAAAAAAAAAAAAAAAATATTCGGTGTTACTGAAAGCCAAACAAAAAAAATATAATAAAAAAGTTATAAGGAATTCAAACACCTTCGATTCTTTATGTTTTATTTTATTTATTTTTCATTTTTATTAATTTTTTTTTTATTTTTCATATTTTTTTTGTAAGACCATAGTTCTTACATTTGCTTAATTTAATTTAGCATATCTAGATTATTATTTTATGTTTCAAAATATTTTTACAGTGAATAAAAAATTTTTTAAATTCTGAACCATTTTAATGGAGTGTATGACCACTCTATTAAACATTTCCACTATCAGCTAAAGATGTTTCAACTTCTTCTAGATATAAAAAAACCTTGAAATATGATATTAGTAATTGTTATATTTTAAATACGTTCCCATTACCAATAAAGAGCCTATATTTTTTGTTCTAAAAATTTCAGTTTTAATATCGTCATCTTTTATAAAAATTTACGTAACTTTTTTTAGATTTATTCAGTTATTCTTACGTTGATTTGAAAAACTTTGCTTTATATATATGATTCTAATTGTGCTTTTTCCCTTATAAACTATATGTGAAATTTATTATTACATACTTTATGATATTCTCATACAGTATGAAAAATATCATAAAGCATTTTATTACAAAAGCAACTCAATAATTGAGGAGGAAAGCATATCCATATAGTACTATTTCGGTAACGCTTACTTAGCTCATCAGTGGATTTTCCTAATTTCTGAATACAAACCCAAGATCTATATTTTTTTAAATGATGCTTTATTTTAAATGATGTAATTTATTTTCAATTAAGCCAATTTTTACATTTTATGAGTATAAAATCCGTAGAGATCATCTTACTTGTATATTTAAACATATTTATTTATGCTTTTAGAAAATCTACAACCAAAAAGTAACTTTTTATGACGAGGTTCTCATTAAGAACTAACAAAAATATAGTTATTCTCGTATATGAATATGAAAATTTATATCATCATTGAAAATAGATCATTTTAATTGTAATTTCTTAAGTATTGAAATTTTTTAAATATTTGAAATTAATATCACAAAATCACGTGTGACGAGGTGGCCGAGTGGTTAAGGCGTTGGACTGCTAATCCAATGTGCTCTGCACGCGTGGGTTCGAATCCCATCCTCGTCGTAACCTTTTTTTTTAATAATTTACTTTTACTATTTCCCTGCCCTAGTAGTATACAAATTCTTTTTAAATTACATACACACATAAAACTAAACAATATAAAAGGCTGATTCAATAGGTGTAAGTTTAATCATGACGGAATTTTAAGGCATTTTAAAGAAACTAAATTGATAAATATTTGTAAAAATCTTCAATAATTTTTTTAATAAATGTAAATGATAACACGCTGAATGTTCATCGTGTCGACTACAGTCAGAAGATCGCGGGTTCAAGGACCTGTGTTTTATATAAAATTTGTTTATCATTTTATCGGACGGCTTAAATGACGGTACCAAATGTTAATTAAGCCTCGTACACATTATGCCATTTTGTGACATCGCAAGCAAACATAATGTGTACGATTGTTAACGTGTGTCGTTACCAACATTTTTCCTTGTGTGTTTATGTCTCTAATGTAGACGGTTGTCAATATAAAAATTCCTGGTCTTAACCACCGATTTCTTTTTTTTCTTGGTTGCCTTAATTTGTCGTCTTTTCTTTTTATTGCCAAACATACGTGGCACTAGCCAACTGAATAATTTTTACGATTTCCATTTGTATATTACCAAACAATATTAAAAAAGTCGATAAATTGGTAAAATAAATAAATGACGTTAAATCACAATTCGTTATAATTGTAGACGATTTAGCGAAAAAAACACTTTTGTTTCCCTTTGATACAAAAGATTTGTTTCTTATAATGCAGAGATTTAAAAAATAGCATCACAAAATGGCAAAAAAAGAAATGCCGAGTACACAGTCGGCATTATGCTAAGATATGTGGTTGTACGCAACAAGCATCCTAATAATTCGTATTGCATATCATCACGCAAATTAGTACTACTACTACTGCTACTACTATTTTATACTACTTTTATGCATTCCTTGTTAGGATAATAAGCAAATTGAGTACTGCAGCAGAAATTTTTTATAATGTAATGTTCTGGCTGCGTAATGGAAACTATACACCTCTATATACACTGTTGGATACTCGTTGCCAATGTAATTATCCCAATTGGTTAAGAGAAGTTTATTCCACTACGTTTTATAACTAATAAGTTTAAGACATATTTAACAATTTTTGATCGAACATAATTTTATAAAATTATCGATAATAAAAATAATTCTAAACAATTTCACTCCCAACAATTCCCCATAATATTTATGAAATTTTTCGTCCCCCAAAATTGTTGACAAATCCCAACTTTGGGAATAAATCCCCAATACTGGCAGTCCTGCATAGGGATATCATTGACGAGCTTAGAGCCAATGAATGTTCCATGATTTGGATACTCGTAAATAAGAATAAAAATGTTTCTGCTTTTAAATTGTATAAATAGCAAAAATAACAAATTGGCACTCTGTTAGATTTACATACATATAAATATAATAATTTTGGGACCAAACAATTGTTATCCAATGAGAATATCGTAAATTTTCTGAGACGTCAGAGTTCCTACATGCAGGGAACAATTTTATTATATTTTCCTTATGGCGTAATCTTTATTTATATCATGCTTGAGAACATCGATGCACACGATAGAACAGAATGTTTCGAAACACAAAATATAAAAAAATTTTGGTGTTTGAGGAAAAATTTCGTGGAACATGTTGGTGTTCCCCGTAAATTTGCCTCGTATGTTTTACAAACTTAAAAAGTGTGATCATTCCAACTAACGCGACAACGAATTTTCATGTCAAGAACATGCATATCTTCTGATTCTTTAATATTTATACCATCAATGACTACAGATGACGCAAGATTTTCGGTCAAGCGTTTATGCACTGAGTCTTAGGAACGTTAAAATCTTCCGTATCTTCTAGCCCCTCATTACAAGATTTTTGTTACTTTTTTGGTGTAGCGTTTATCGAAGCAGACCACCACTCAATCGGGTAAATTTCTGAATACATTCATGTCCCAATGCTTGCCGGTCCATCCAAACAGTGGCACACCCATTAACCATTGAGATCTGCGTTTCCTCAGGACTTTATAGATCTCCAGTAGTCGAGTACGGAACTTTGTTAAGTCTGTTATCCATATTCTGCATCGTAGCCTCAATAAACATCATGTTAGGTCTGCTGAATATGACTGGTAAATGTTCCTGTCATCCGCAAAATAACATATAGTGTTGGAAGTTCTACAGAGAAGTCCATGGATTGATTCCCCAAAAAAAAGAGTCTGGAGGAATCATTAATTTGTTTTGATAAACGTCAGTCGTTATAAAAAGTCAACACCAATTTTACATTATTTTTTATATTTATGATATTTGACACATGTGGGAATAAATCGTACCCTCATCAAAACGGAGTGTTACATTTGTTTCGCTCACTTATTTCTCTATATTTAGAACAAGGTTGATTTTTCTATAAATGCATCAGTGGACGTTTCTCGTTCCTCGTTAATTCACTATTCAAAGTATAAAAGACGAACGATGAACGACATAGATCATCTAATCTTTGCCCCACTCTGCCAGTATTTCTTCTTTATACATTATTTTCAATTTAAGACTTCCGTTCAGATTTTGTGTGAACCCTGTGGAATACACTTCACTTCCAGTGAAATTATATTTTTGGTGACTAAAGTCTTCATTGTTACTGGCAGGGGCTACAACGTAAAAATGTATTTAAAATCAGACAAAAATGTATGTGGAGCATCCAGCAGAGTTTGCGAGAAAGAGTGTTTGTTTGTTTGTAACAGCAAGCAACAAAAATAATTTTTATTTTTTTTCAAAAGCAAAATTCTGTATAGAAAATCCTTGCAAAACATCATGCCACTGCAGTACACCATTTGACCAGCGATTCCAACATTACTGTGTCATTATGGCATGCCACTGCATTACTGTGCATTTCTAAAGTACGTTCAGCCATCCATGCACATAGTCAGTATTTTCTGCCTTATTGTTAATGTTCTTGAAAGTTTTCGTTTGCAGTCATCCAGCAGATCAGGCCAGCAGTCGGACTGCCAGGGAGTTACTGTGCAAACAATCAATTACAAAGTGGTTTTCTAAATAAATTAAGGCAAAAAGAAATATCCCAAACCTTTTACATGTAACTTCTCTCTCTTTCTCTTTTTCATCTTTTTCTTTTTACCCAACTTCTTACTTAAATTGTTATTTAAATTTATTTTCTTTTTAAATTCTTCCTTACTATAAACCAGCATGAGAAAATATTTATTTACTGTGTGCAAATATTTTTATTACATTAAATAATATGGCTGGCTCTTGGAGGTTGAAATAAAATTTTGGACGATATATAGTAAAGCCTATTTTGAAGAAGAAATAAATTCCAAATCCGGTGGCAATTAGCATCAAGGATTTAACTATGTACATATATTGTCTTTTC
This sequence comes from Dexiosoma caninum, assembly GCA_963924685.1. Lineage (NCBI taxonomy): Eukaryota > Metazoa > Arthropoda > Insecta > Diptera > Tachinidae > Dexiosoma > Dexiosoma caninum. The sequence continues at coordinate 62,003,889 of OZ004729.1, forward strand.
TTTCAAAATGTATGTATATCCATGTTCGGCACCAAATGATTTAAGAGAACTTGAAATTTCTCTTGGAAGACAAATGTTCTCGTCAATCTTCAAAACCTATTTCTTATCTATCTTACAGCTATACCTAAACAAAAGCGGAAAGCGTTTTCTAGCTGTAAAAAATTCTCATGCCCATACAATTTGTATGTAACATACCGAAATACCGCGGCGTCAACGCAACGGCAACGCTTTGCAATTGGAAAATCCGATTTTGACAGTACGTTTAATAGTGAAGTAAGTTGCAAATAAAGAAGGTGAAAGAAATAAACATAAAAAAATATTTGTTATTAGAAAATGGAGGTAAGTAAATCTTTAAAATTATAAACAGTATATAAATTTTTGTTTTATATTTCTTTTTTAATTTAGAATTTTAACGAACAAATTATAGAGCCGGTTCAATAAACCAATAAACTTTATTGTTAAAATAATCAGGGTTGCTATATTTATTTTTTTTGATAACCCTGTTTTTATCGTTTGACCTAGCGTTGCCGCTTTTATTTAGGTATGTCATTTCAGCGTAAAAGCTAAGCGGAAAAAACGTTCCGCTTGCCGCTCTTGTTTAGGTATGGCTGTTAATGAAGGTCTATTTATTAGGTCAATGCAGCTCTACAACAATAAACAACATAAAAAACAACAGGCATTTTGGTTGTGTACATTAAAGCTGAATTCACCCACTGTTTCGGAAAGGAATTTTTGTTCTAAAACATTTTTTTTTATATGTAGTTTGACGTTTATCTTTTTGAGAGAGAGAGCGAAAGAGAGTTAACATGTTTCAGAACCTGAATTGGTTTAATTTTAATTTTTGTTCTGAAACATTTGAACTGTGCTGCCAGCTTCTTAAATTTCTTATGCAAAGTTGAACTGAGCTGCCATATTTTATTAAATCTACATAGTATGTATTTATAATAAAATACAAAGCAAAACAAAAAACAAACAAATAACAACAAGTAATAACTAACGGTTATTGTTAAAAAAAAAATAAATTCGGCTCGCAAAAAAGTGGAGAATTTAAAAAAAAGCAAATTAAAAAAATTAATAAATAATTTAACAAATAAAATTAAATTAATTTTCCAATGGATTTTAATGAAACGGTCGCACTAAATCTAATTTCGGAAATGAAGAAGCCGGGTAGAGAGTTCTTGTACGACATGGGCAACAAAAATTACAAAAACAATCACCTAAAACAAGGTGTTTGGTTAAAAATATGAATGTAATGCCAAAAAAAAGCAAGCAAATTGCAATTATCTGCTACTGTGCTGCCTAATTGTTAAACTAACACGCCTCGTTTCCAAAAATATTTCATATGGCAGCTTCGTTATTCCAGAACAATTGTTCGAAGTGGGTGAATCACTACAGAACAATCTCTCAAAATAGTAAAAATGTTTCAGAAGAAAAATTTCGTTCCGAAACAGTAGGTGAATTCAGCTTTACTTGCCGATGTCTCAAAAGTAAACACACACAGGATACAATAGCAAGAAGAACATTAATTTCATTTATGTATGCCTCTTTTTTCAACCCTCTCTCAAAATAAAGAAAAGGGTAAAATTGTTAATTGCACGCTCTCTCAAATTAAACAAATGATTAAATCCATGATCTAAATATTTAAGGTCTGCTTGATATTGAATGACAGCTGCAATTTTTTTTTAATTTGACGTCATCGTCGGGAAATGTTTTGTTGTGGTTAAATGGAAATTTAAAAGCTAGTGATTAAAATTATTATTATTACATATTTATTAAGAAAATTAAAGGATTATTTTATTGACAATTAATTAAAAATAAATGTGAACTGAGTTAGAGCAAAAAAAAGAGTTTTTAATAAACAATTTGTGTAGAAAGTGATAAAATTTAATTGGACAATGAAATACTGTTTGGTAAAAGATTGTAAAAGCTCGAAGCAGGATGATAAAAATCTAAAATATTTTACGTTTCCAAAAGATCCAGAAATAAAGAAAGTGTGGATCAATGCATGCGGTAAAAAAAATGTTAATTGGAAATCTGGAACAATTTGTTCTAGACATTTTACGAATAATGATTGGCGTTTAAAGGATATATTATTGAACACGCCAATAAGAAAAAGATTGTTAGATGCGAAGGCTGTCCCATCTTTAAATATCTATGTAAACAGCATTTTACCAGTCGAAAGATCGAAACGATACGTAAAAAGAGCAAACAAACAAATTGTAAAGGAAGCAATTGGTGAATTTGATTTAAAGTAAATACAATTTTTTTAAAATCCACTTTTTTTAATGAAATAATATTTACAATTATTTATAGTCTGCAGAAATTACAAGAAGAAAGTATTGAAAATATTGAAAATGAAAATCCAAATAAGTCAGTTGCAGTTCAAACAGAGGGCTCTATAAACCCTGCCAAGAATTTATGGGAAACATATTAAAATTAGAAAATATGTATATTTAAGAAAATTAATAATAATACTTTAAGTCTTCGAAATAATTATTTAAAATACCATAACATTAAATGTGATAACATAGATGTGCCTGAAAATGTAAAATCGTTATTTTTTAAAAGTCGTTTATATTTTAGAATAAGAAATTTAAACAAAATATTAATACAAGAAAAAAATGAAAAAAGAATATTAAAAAAGACTATAACATAACAATTTAATTTGTTTTATTTATTTTACCTTTAAAATTACAAAATATTTAAAAAAAAAAAAACAAACCCCATACATATTAAAAACAAATCTCGACGATGACGTCACAGTAAAAATAATTTGAACTGTCAAGCAGACCTTATATATTTAGATCATGGATTAAATCATAAATAAACAAATTTTGACAATCAAGTAGAAAATACTTGTAAAACACATGGCGAGTTACATATACCTAGTAAATAGACCTGGATCCTAATGAGATCTGTCAGCCTATTTATATTCTGCGCATGATATCAGCATCTGCTGTTTATTGCATACAAGGTCTGTCGCATATCAGGTCAGAAGATTGCATATACGGCAGGTCAATTAGTCGTTGACTCTTTGAATAAAACATAGGTTGTTGGATAAAAAATTATTTTATATTTCAACATAGTCTCCATTGAGCTCTACACATTTTCTACAACTTTTCTTCAATTTTTATCCCTTCTAAAAAGTAAAATTTGTCGACGTCATGAAAATGGCTTGTGAGACGATTCCATCGTTGGAGCCAAAAATTGATCCGCCGAAACAAGAAATAGTCACTTTCTTATTTAATTTGTAATTGTTATTTTTTAAAATCTAAGTTACTGTTTATTTTTATATTTTCAAATTGTAATAAAAAATTTTCACTTGTTAATAGAACTTGAATAATAAACTTAAATAATTTATTTATTAAAAAAATTTAATATTTTTAATAAGTGGCTACAATTGGTGATCCTGCCTAATAGAGTCTACAATTTATTTTAAATCAAATAAACGTTTCATGTTGTATCGATTGTTCATCAAAAGAAAGTAAATTGGAATATCAATTATTACAAATATTATAAATATATTAAAAAAAAAAGCAGATATATTGCATATAAACGAAGAGACAGGAATTTGTAGACCCTTCTAATTCGAGTGTTGCTTCAGCATTACATTTAGTACCCAATAAGGATCCAACTGATTGGCGACCATGTGGCGACTTTAGACGGCTGAACTTTGTTACTATCTCAGATAGATATCCATTACCGCACATACACGATTTGAATTTTAACATAAAGAACAAAAGAATATTTACTAGATTTAGTCCGAACTTATCATGAAATACCAATGGCAGAAGAGGACATTTACAAAACAGCTATTACCACGCCATTTGGAATGTTCGAATTCGTACGTATGCCATTTGGACTAAGAAATTCAGCACAAACATTTCAAAGGTTCATTAACGAAGTATTTAATGGTTTAGATTTTGTCTTTGTATATATCGACGAAACTGAACATTTAAATCCCTTGAAAATAGTCTTGGATAGGTTAGACAGATATGAACTAAATATTAAACCGGGGAAAGGTATATTCGGAGTTTCAAACAGGGGTTTTCTTAGCCACAATATATCTGGAAAGGGTATCACACCATCAGAAGATAAAAAGTCTTTGCTATACGAAATTTTGAAAAATCTAATTCAGGCAAACAAATACAGAAATATATTGGAATGATATTTTTATTATCATAGATATATTCCAAATTTAGCGGAAATAACAAGTCAAGTTTACAAACGCTGTTAAAAAGAAAAAGAAAATATTGGATTGGGATGATAAAACTGAAACAGTTTTTCAACAAATTAAAGAAAACTTTACAACACGTGTTTTGTTGAATTATTTTATTCCAGAAGCCAAAATAATATTAACAGTTGCTGCATCTACATTTGCTCTAGGAGGCGTCTTACAACAATTATATCTGAAAACAATAGAACAGTTATCGTTCTCTAAAAAAAAATTAACTGCATCTGAATCGAAATACAGTGCTTTTGATAGGGAACTATTAGCTGTTTACCTCAACTTCAAACATTTTAGGCACATATTAGAAAAAAGACTTTTTACCATTTACACAGATCATAAACCATTGATATTCGTTAAACTCCAAAACATATAGGAGCGCTAGACAGATATCACCCTGAATATATTTCACAGTCTACGAATGATATTCAACATATAAGCGGAAGGATAAATTTAGTAGCCGATACGTTATCAAGGGCTTTTGAAGTTAATACAATAACACTGACTTGATTATTAAGGTATTATAATATAATATATAATTATATTATATATAATTATATATAATTATATCATGAGGAACAACAGAATGATTCTGAACTGACGAATATTCTGAATGATCAAACTATTCATTTTCATTTGAAGCTAATAAATGTTCCTTCTTTTAAAATTTAATTATGGTGTGAAGTTTCATTGGATAATCCGCGATCTTTTGTACCAGATAAGTTAAGAAAAACTGTATTCGAGAAATTACATTGCATAGCACATTCGTGTATACGAACACCCAGAGAAATGATTTCACTTCGTTATTTCTGGCCAAAAATGAGTAAAGAAATCAACAAATGGGCAAAAGCATGATTAAGTTGTCAAAAATCAAATATTATAAGACATATCAAAACACCAGTTCAGAAAATAGACATTCCCAAGGGTTAGGTTCGAACACGTTCATATTGTTGGTACATTTTGACTGCCATTTATAAGTTCACTAGATGGCCTGAGGTTTACCCACTTGTAGACATTTCGGCTGCAACTATAGATAAGAAATTTTATTTTAGCTTAGTTTTTTTAATTCTTTTTGTGTAATTAAATTTTAAAATGCTTCTGCTGAAATTATCGAATTACTTCTTAGCAAAAATGAAATCATTTTTGGCAAGCTTTAATTTTCTGATATTATGGAGTAAATTAGGGTGATAGAAACAGAGATCTATCTGGTGAATATATACTAGAATGGGATACAATTAGTGCAGAATATAGGACTACTGGCGACAAAAACATTGATATATCATTCTGTAAGATCCGACTTGAAATGCCGGAGATCTAAAGAAATGAAAGGCATGAATATGAATGGTTCAGGGTTGGGTTTCAAGGTCGAACAGAGGGTTCTACTCTCTTAAAGAATGTAATGGGCCACCTTATCAAAGAGACTATCTCTCTAACATAACCGAAATATTTGATTCAAATTTGTTGTTTTAATAGATTTAAGGAATAGTTGTATATAAAAAAAAAATGGTTTCTTATAGTCCGATAGTCGTGGATTCCAAATCCATTAGTGTCTTTGCTAATGTATGCACACCATAGGTATGGCAAAACGACGGCGAAGTAAAATGATAAAAAAATGATTCTCCATTAAAATAGAAGTACATAACAGGCGTTACTGCGGGAGCGTGTCCGCATGCATCTGTAAAAAAATTTTAAATAATTTCTTTTCACAGAAAACATGCCTGGAAACCATTTGTTATGTGGTTCTACCTTTAGCTGAAATATTAATGCCTCTATTTAATAGCACAAATGCTTTACGAATTAACAAACCACCCCAGAGCAGAGCTGTGTAAGAATTAAGTCGTACTTTATCATTTGCCACATGTGTTTCTACAACAACGATTCTGAAATGGAGGTTTGTAGCAACTTTCTAATGCTTAAAATATTTATTCTCACTATAATATTTATTTGATATTAGCTTTTTAAATGACGCGCCTCAAAACCAACATTCATAATACATAAATGTGAATGGTACTCTTCGTAATGTCAAATGGTCACCATTGTTGGTGGGCATATTAAATGCCTGAGTATGACTGCTGCGCTTTTAAAAGAACAGGGCTAAAATTATGAAAAGTTGCTGGCATCACCATTCAATATAATTTTTCTTACGACGTTTTCGGGTAAATTCCAACCTTCTCTCACTGCACTTGGAGAATTGCGCAAAAATAATTCCGCTACATAAAAGTACCCCGAGGGGAAATTTAATTTTTTTTCAAATCAAAATATTTTCATACACCCAACAAATTTCTTCCTCCGGTATTTTTTCTTACACTCATCAAAATGCTTAAAAATAAATGTTTTGTACTTAATTTCTAAGGAAAAATTACATTATTCATTTGTTGGCGGAAAAACCACATATAATCAACTTAACAATTCTCCGTCCATGCCAGTGACCAAGAGTAAATGTTGTCTCGTGTTCGCAGCATGTTACATGAAGTATTTATTGACTGTAGCCACACACACAAAACAAAAAAATCTTTCTGCATAATGCCAACTTATTAATAATTCTAATTTATAGAAAAGTAAGAATACAATTATAATATAATAAAATGATATTTATTCATAAATAAAATACAAGTTGCAAACAATTGATAAATACTGTATATTGAAATAATTATTCTCAAACATTTATTTTCCCTTTAATGACGCAGTGTTTGGAACAGGCGGATGATTATTTTGTTCATAAGAGGGGCATTTGTAAGAACGTTCTGACTTATCGTTTTTATAGTCAAATTCTTAAGAAATTTAGCAACAATTTTTTCGAAGCTCTTCTCAATAACGACATCTATGCATTTAGTAAAACTGTTTAAATTAATTCTGGAATAGTAACGCCAATTATATGTACGTGGAACTAACAATAAGAATTCAAACCTTAATTTAGAAGTTGTTAATTATTTAAATGCATCCAATGATAGAGCAACAAATTAATTTCTGCGATGGTCTACAGCCTGCAATGTGAACTCAGGTTATATTTTTCTGGAAATGAAATCGCTGCAATATATTGAATAATATACAGGGTGGCTGATGAATTTTGCTACATTAAGAAACTGGAATAACTTCTTTTGCAATGCATGGAATATTTTCAATCTCTTTTCATTTGAAAGCACATTGAATTAGTTTTAAAGATAATCGAATTTAAATGCCGCCCTGCTCATCGATGCATGTGCGGTATCTTAGCAAAAAATTGTTCATTACTGCCCGCAAAGTTAACGCTGGAACTGCAGCTATTATCGCTGGAATTGATTATTTTAGTTCTTCCACATTTGTCTGTTGCCATTTGTACACTTCCTGTTTACAATAACCACACAAGAAAAAGTCCGGTGGAGTTAAGTCAGGTGATCTGGGGGGACAACGGGAGGTAGAGTTTCTTGAAATGAACCAAAATGAAATGTTGAACCAAAACTATGGACGCCAATGCGTGATAGGGGCATTGTTTTTCCAGTATCCCACTTTTCATTTTCGTTAAATCTAAGAATCAATCTACAAAAACCAAAAAAAAAATTCCAGATTACTTAGATAGAAAAAAAGTTATCAAGTTTTCTTTCGGTGTCGGTTTTCATCAGCCACCCTGTATAAGGGCATGTATTGGACATTGTCCTAGTAATCATCCAGGCAGAAGTTATGCCGAAAAAAGGAAGAACCTGACTGAGAGCAAGTAATGTATTACAGGGAAAGCTATTTTAGGTGTTTGCAATTCATCTACTTTTTTCTTTCCTTTTTTGATTTGTCGGTCTTCTGCAAAAGTGAAAAACCTTTGAAACCAATCAGTTTGCAAATTGCATCTTTTGAAGTACAGGCTGGTGCATAATGAGCTATATGGTTTAAATGGTTTAAAACCTTTTTTTTTTATGCGATCGTTATAATTTTTTTGTTTTTTTTTTAAATACAGTATATTATTGGGAAATTGTTATAATTAATTCCCCAAGTCTTCTTCACAAAATGGTGAAAAAAAAACAAAGAAAAAATAATAACTAAAAAAGTTATAAAGAATTCAAACGTTTTGCGGAGCAAAATCAGCTATTTGCTTCCATTAACGTATACTTTCTTGTAAATGTTACACATGAAGTACCCAACCCGAAATGCCAGTCAATTAATAATGACTAAACATGCATCGAATCTCCAATAATTCATGTACTTTAATTAATTCACTTATTTTTTTGTTGTCGTTGTAAAGGAATGCTGGTTAAAAAGTTGATTTCAACGATTTTGCTGTTTTTTATTATAAATTTCGCAGACAAAAACTAATTAATTGCAACAATGTATTTCGAATGTGATGCAACCGAACAAATTAAATGAATAAATTAATTATTTTATTCTGCAACACGTGAATACGGTACTATTGACTTTGCTGCCTTTTACTTAAATGTACATTTGACTTATCTGCCAAAAATTAATTTTTCCTGTCCCTATTTCTTAAAATCCAATGTAATTTCATTTTATAATTGCCCATTCCGCACCTGCACATTTAAGATAAATTCCTAACTTTTTTGTAATTTTAACATTATTTTCATGCAAAATATCAATGTTAGCTACGCTTTGATTTAAATTGATTAAATTTGATTGGGGGTGGCGATGGCTTAAGTAGTCCTGGGTTTGACCAGAGTTTAAGACTAAATCATAAAAACATCTCGCATTCTTTCTGATGTGCATTTGTGTGGCTTTGTGCCAGTTGTTGTCGGCAGATTTCAGTAGCGAAGGCATAGTTACAGGTCACAGAACAGTAACGGCTTCAGATGATAGCAATCCTACAATTACATCAGCCGCCCTCCTTCATCGGTATTGTGTAGCACCGTCGTAGTAAAATTATTACTTAAAAAGCCTACTAAAACGAAGCTTCAAAATTTAATATATCTCCTTGACATTAGAGGCGGGAAGATAGTGAAGCTTCACCTCCTGTCATTTCTCTAATTATCTCTTTCCTCTAGTTCCAGCACAATGCATCGCATGTGTAGGAGTCATCTCCTGATTGCTGGTCCGAGATAAAAAAAATATATTTTCCTATCACTCATTATTCTCCAAAATAATTTTTAGGTGCTTCCTTTTGACCATATTTTTTTTCTTAATTTTTATATATTTTCATATAAAAAGTAAATAATAACTGCTTAAGAAAAACGTGGTATGAATTTTAAAATTTTTTAATAATAAAATTTCGGAACATGCACTACCTTCACATTTGCCAGGTAAGTGCTTTCAAGGTAACAGCATTTTTGATTTAAATTGTGATTTAATTTGTTAATATTTTTAATTTAATTGATTATTACACGGGCATTAAGAGCCTAGAAAGAATATTTGTATTGTAAAAAAATAACGCTGTACGCTTCCTGTACAAAGCCGTGAAGGGGCATAAGACGTGATACGCCTTCATAGAATCGAGTAAAATTGAGGTATATATAGACCCGTTAAGAAGGAGTACGCAGAAGGACCGACTAAAAGATAAGAGTGCATAGCCTTTTTATATGTTTTGTGAAAATCTTTGTTTTATCTAAAAAAAAATTTTTTTGCGTGATATGTATAAATAATTTTTGTTAAAATTTTCTTTATGTATGTATTTTGATAAGTTTTCTTGATAGTGTCTAATTTTGAAAGATTAAGTTAAATTTTCAACAAAATTTTCGTTTTTTTCAATAATTATAAAATTGGGGGACGGTACGGTGTTGTACCTAGTTTCGTATGTCAAGAATTTTCTGTTTGAAAGTTTAAAGGGCAGAAGCGTGAAATCGGTAGGAACTGCAAAGTGGCAGAAAAGCACGACGCTTTAGAGAGCTCTCTCAAGTATAGCTATTTTAAAAGGGTTCGAGGCTAATTCTGCAGCCTTAAAACTTGTGTGGCGTATAGGCCTTTGAATAAAACAGTAAATTGTTTCGAACAGCTAATTTTGATAACCGTTTTAAATTTTTTTATATTTTTGCGGCCAGATTAGCCCATATAGAGTTTGAAATTTTGTTGCAATTTAGAGTAAAAAACCTGTTTTATTGATTTAGAGTTTATAAGATTTTTATAGTTTTAATTTATAAAAAAAAAGAAAAAATTATTGTTAATAAAAGTATATTTGTGATTTGCTAAAAATGATGTGTTGCTAAATTGGTGACAGGGGATTTTGAATGCGAAGGTGAGTGTGAGGGTACTGCAGTGTGGGGTCATGAAGTTAAACTGAAGGGAATATAATGACCATGGTAGGGATTGGGCGGCTGGAAATTTAATTCAACTTTCCTAATAGAATTGTGCCCATGAGTATAAAGTATCTGTTTAGAGAATTTTTTTTTGTTTATGAGAATTGTTTTATTGATGTGTTTTCGGGCTTAGGTGAGGGTTAGGAACACACCCCATTAATTCTCTGATCGACGAGCTGCGTGGTCTGATCACCTAAGTGCCAAGTGCGAAGCACGTAACAACTTGAATTAAAAAATGTAAACATTTACAGCTGTTTATATTAAAACCGAGCTGACCACTGCACAGGTTGTTTGTATTTAAGTCCTCAAAGTGTTAGGAATGGAATCGTGAATTTTTTTTCCAAAAAGTGAAAGTTGAAAATTTGAATTTTTGCCACTCAAATTTAAATTGGACACATAGTGCCATAGAAATAAAAAGTATTCATATTTTGGCGTGTTTTTAAAAAATGTAATTAAATGCTCTGCTGACGATGATTGCGCAGCTATGGTTGCGGTTTTAATATACTCTGATGACGAAGAATTTGTAATGCTTGACTCTTTTTTCGTTAACTTTTTACCAAAAAAAAAGGCGATTTTTTGTCCATCAAACCAGACACGGTAAGTTTTGGTAGATTTTTAACAAATTTTGGTAAAATTTTTTTGCTTGTAGCAGTCCCGGTTATTCACTCGATTGTATATTGTTAACTAATTCTGTATCTGTCACAGCGCAGATTTAATATTTGACAACAGTAGCAAAAATGAAGTATCATTTGACTTATCAAATTACAAATTACAAATTACAAATTACAAATTACAGACCGTTCTGCCTCCAGAATGATTGTTACTTTTAAATACTCGTAATATACATCTAAAGATATTTCGGTATGATTTACAAAGAAAAATAAATCATTTTTAGTTCAGAGATAAGTGCAAGCGTATGTTCAAACTTAAAATTATAAGTGATTGCAACGAAGAAGAAAGACAAATTTAAATTGCTTACATAACACAACACAATTTTAACAAATCTCTGACAACATAAACGTACGTCATTAGATTGTTGAACACAAAAAAAAAACACTGAAAATTACTCACTTTGCAAGTCTTGAAAATGTTTAGAAGCATTAAAATTAAATATCCATGACAGAACAGTTAGGAAATGGCCAATGAAATATAATTCAAAAATTTATGGGCCATGTAAAATGGTATTAGTGGACAACGAATTAATGAAACATCGTTCTCTTAGCGACGGTAGTAAATTTTATTTATTAATCACCAGATGTAGTTGGTATGAGCGAGTACTTTTTGGAGGCACAAAGTTTTTTGATTCAAATTCCATTAAAAAATTTAGCAGAATGTTGTTATTAAATCTGAACAGCTTGCGCAGATGATATTGTTTTTTTGAGAAAATAGAAATAATCCTTTACAAGTGTATTCCTGCTACAATTCCCGGGAAAATCCTGAATTGATATGGACTGATCACGCAGATATTAATGTGCAGAAAGTTAAGAGGGCTTTCCATCAGTGTATGCGTGTTTGCTGTCGTTTTGCTGAATAAATTTGAGTCCACCCGTACGTCGAAGAAACGGAAGATCTGCCGAAAACATAGCCGCAGTTCGTGAGATTGTGCCCGAGAATCCGAGGCAGTCGATTTCGCGTCGCTCGCAAAAGCACGGTCTTTTGCAGACCACAATTTGGCTAATTTTGCGTCATGACTTGGCCCTGTACCAGTACAAAAATCAACTAAACCAGAAACTGAAGGTAAACGACCATATACAACGAGGGAATGGGCATCTCACGTGGAGGTAATGTGAACTAGCCACCGATATCCTGTGATTTACTCCGTTACACTTTTTCTTGGGTTTTTTAAGTCGCAGTTGTATGCAAATAAGGAACGAACCACAGCAGTTCTCAAAGGCAACATAATCCATTCCATCCGTCAAATTCAGTTTAATTTAAGGCAAAAGTCATGGAAAATTGGATATTTCGGATCCGCTCCACCCAGACATTTGAACGATGTTATATTCCACACATAATAGCACCAATAGATCTTTCAAACCAATAAAAAATTTCGATGATATCTCACCCGCACTGTGTATAAAACATTTGACTTCATTATTTATTTATTCGAAAAATAACTGAAATAATTAAAAATGCAGTTCAATTGTATTGCAATCACTTTTCACGATAAGCAACTTTTCATTGCTTCGTAGGAATAATAAAAATTTTAGTTCCATTGTACTAACAAAAAATATTCAGTTTATCGAAAAAAGAAGTATATCTGATCCGATTTTGCACTACTTCAGGAGCACAAGCACTTTTTTCACAAACATAACAAAATTTATCGGCATCATATTAATATTTCCGCGATAACATTTCAACTTTTTCTAGACTTGTACAGAACAGCTGATCGTAGCTTATCACTCGTGCTATCTGGAGGCACTCTGTGAATGTAAACACCTCACATTTATCCTGGGAACACAATAAGGATGAACGACGAGTTTTTCGTTACGAACTTTCGTCTTCAGGAATAAAACAAATTTGTGAATATGAAAATTATCACGTCGTCGAATTCGTCGAACGTGGCACATAGAATACGTCATTCTTTGCCGGTTTTAACGGACAACTAAATTGAAATACATGTTTTCTTATGAGGGTTGTGACATACATTATGTCTTCGTCAAAGCAAAGCACGAAAGTTGGCCAACTTTTAACGTACGTTGAGTACTTTGACAGTTTTGAGAAGCGTTGCCGTTTTAGGTTATTTTCTACCAAAATTGATTTAATTTTTTGAGTGTGCGCTGTGAATATTCTTTTGATTTTAGTTACTTTTTTCAGCCTAAATAAAACTATGTTGTTTTATATTTTACTTGTTAAGTTTTAAAATCAGGTTTTATATCGCACTTATTTAACAACCTTTTGATTTGTTAAAAAATTTAAGAAAAAATTCACGTTTTCCGTAGCAGAAGCAAATAAAAAATATAACAGAATAAATATGTAATTATATGATTAGTTTTGTTTGTTTTAAATTGAAATCTAGCGCAGAAGAAATTGAAGACGTATTTTTATATTTGATATATTAATAACACTAATTATTTTAAGCCTAAGGTCTTTTTATATATTTTATATTTATTTCAATATTTCGCTACTCCTTTGTGTAGCTTCTTCAGGAAAATTGGTTTTTGTTTATAATAAAAATTTTTTTTTTTTTTTTTTTTATTATAAACAAAAACCAATTTTCCTGAAGAAGCTACACAAAGGAGTAGCGAAATATTGAAATAAATATAAAATATATAAAAAGACCTTAGGCTTAAAATAATTAGTGTTATTAATATAAAAAAAAAAAAAAAAAAAAAAAAAAAAAAAAAAACTAGAAAAATTATATTTAATATATTTTATATTCTGGTTTTTTAACTTTTTAAACAAAATTTGCTTGCAGAATTTGTTTAGTGGTGTTAAGGCTGACTATAAGTTGATATCCGTGAAAAAAATACTCATTGTGTCAACCTTATCCAGCCGGTACGTTAATTTCAGTTGAAAAAGGCGTATGACAGGTTCTATGTGCCCGGGACTTTATTTCTATTTCATACTCCGACGAACAAATTAGTACAAAGTAACCGTTTTGCATTTTAGTTTTCAGTTAATTTTTATTTAAAAATTTTTTTTTATGTAGTTTTTTTAAATAAATCATTTAAAATACATATGCTCAATTATTTACCATAAAATTGCCTTTTAATTGTTTTTTGTTAATGTTTAATTTTTTCAAGTAATTTTTTTTTATACATATCAGCTGTTAAATGTTAGCAAATTAAGAAATATGGATACAAGTGAATTAATAATGCAAGAAGTACAAAAATATGAACACCTTTACAATCTGACATCGAAAGATTTCAAAAATATTGAAAAAAATACTGAAATAGGGGAGTATGTAATTTTTTCGCCGTAATTGTGCGCCACACTGCCAATTTACGGAACAAACTGTTAGCGACAAATTCGCTGTGCTAGACAAAATTCGTCCTTCGTCCCAATTGTGTTCTCAGCACTATCTTGCGGTATTTTCGAATATATTAGAATTAACATAATTTAAAAAGAAATTCGAAAATTCAAAAAAGAAACCATTTAGTGCTTCACATTATTTTTGTTACTACTTGTCGCCTTCGTCTAAGTCAGACCACTAACTTCATATTTATTTTGTTTCATAAGAATGCGTTTCTTTTTGCTAAAGTTTTTGTCAACTATAAAATTCTTTCACTTCAAGGAAACAAACCGAGAAAATTGAAGAAAAAAAAATCATGCCCAAAAGTGACATGATCGAAAAGGGAATTGAAAAAATATTATCCTTTTAAATTCTCAAGAGTGAAAGCAGACTAAAAACATTTTAGTTCAGCTTATTTTACGTAAGTATTGTAATCCGGTAACCTTTCATTTTTATTTAATTTCTTGTTATCACATTATCGTAGTGAATGAAAAATGATCAGCATAAGGTGCATGGGAATCAAAATCATATTCTTGGTTATTGCATTCTTATCACGGAGCAAAGATGAGTACCTTAAATGTTTCGATATAAATATAATTGAGAAACGCTTGAAAAACAGCACTGTCCTCACCTAACTTAAGGTATGTACACGCGATTGTCATTTAATACAATATTGACAGAAAAATTTATACAAAATGTATAACAACCGTGTGAACACACAATTTTTGTGTGCCAACATCGTCACAAAATGTATTGTCGGTGCATTGTATGACAATAATATTGTCACGAATTCTGCTAATCGTGAGAACACCCTTCATTTCCATTGACATACAATTTACAGTCATTTGTTATTGTCGCATATGCTTCATTTAGTGCACCGTACAATAACACCATTGGTAGATAAATTTTTCTGTTGGCAATGCTGCCCATAAATATTTATGGTGTTTTCTTTTCTGACAAAAATGTTACATATATGCTACATTTCGTTACTATTTCTGTTCCATTGTAAAATATATGTAACATTAAAAAAAGCTATTTCGTTCCTTTCTAAATATGTTGCACAAATAACTGGCAAAATATGCAACATATTTGACCCTCTACTCTCAAGTCGGGGTGATATACTAACCTTTTTTACAACTTTGTTAAGTACTTTTTTATACAAATAAGAATTATGAAAATCAATATATTCTTCACTTTGATTAGAGTTCGTCAGACTTTTGTTAGAGGAAGATTCTGTTCAATTTGTTATTTATTTTAATGTAAATTTTTTTGATACATTTTTGGTTTATACTTTTTGCAGTTTGTTCTAGGTAATAGCAGCTGATTAGAAAACAATGTTGCTGACGATTTTTATTGAAAAAAGGGTGCTAAAAACCGTAGAAACAGTGAAACGCTAAGTATACATTAATGTGAAATCTCAAATATTTTGTACCATTGTGTCAATAAAAAATGTATCACTTTTTAAAGGTATGGGCAAACTGTAGAAAATGTTATCCATCGAAAGGGCAACATTTTTGTTCAGAAAGGAAATCACCATTAGATACGATGCTAAAATTCGGATCTGGCAACGTTTGCCATACAATAATCTGACAACCGTGTGAACAGACAATTATTATTGACAGAAAAATTTATTGTCGCAGAACTGTGTGCCAATGAAATTGTATGATTTTCTTTCAATAGCGTGAGCAGACAAATTACCAGATGGTAACAATTTTTCATTGTGAGTGCATAGCCACCATATTGCCGTATCCTACAATATTGTACAATCTGACAATCGTGTGAACATACATAGCTATACATTGGTCTGAAAATTTATAATTAAAATTTTTTTCGCGTTACTTTTGCAGTCAATCAAAAAGTAACAAAATTATATAATAAACTATTTCTTGTTAGTGTAATATAAAATTGGCGATGCAAAAATTTAAATACAAATAAATTTAATTCTGAAAATTTCATTAAATATGTTGGCTATTTACAAATAGTTTTTCTTTTATATATTTTTAGGCAAACTTCGTCATCTTTTTGAATATATTATATAGTATATATGTATGTACATAGTCATATTTATGTAAAAATAAAAGCCGTATAAAATATTTCAAAAATATTGAAAACAATAAGTTGAGTCATTCATATTATTTTTGAAAAATAATTCTAGCAAAATGAAAATTCAAAATCTATGTCATCAGTATGACGCAATTGAAAGCCTTGTAGAGAGAAACACGTAGCAATGGTGCAATATGTTCATGAACGGATAAAAATACAAATTCCTTACTTTTGGCAAATGATGTCACGATATCTTACATTCGCTATTGTGTATGATTTTTGCCGAAATATGCAGTCACATTTGCAATTTACAAAACGCCAACTCGTGATCGAATATTGAGTGTGATAAGTAAGAGCGAGAGAATTATTGGCTCAGCTAACATGTATAATAGGTGTGTTCGATTACTTTTCTGGTAAAGTTCGCTAAAATGAGAGTAAGCTATAATTTGTCTCAATAAGAGACCAAAATGTACAAAAGTAAGAAAAAGCAAAAAACCATAAAATTTACCATAAAATATGTCTGTTCCACGTGCATAACAAAAACATTTGCATCGTTGGCAACCATAAAAAAATGTGGGCAAAAATTAATTGAAAAAAATTAAAAGCCATTTTTTATTAAATAAAACTAATTAAACTAATTAAAAACTTTTGTCGTTTCTTTGCAAATTCTCTGATTAATTTCTTAGTTTCATATATAATTAAAAAAAACAGCCGATAATTTAATTCTAGACCGAACTGACCCAAAGAAAAAGTTCGTGCAACTTTGTACAGAAAATTAAAAATTTTATCTCAAAATTGTACAAAAATTTTTAATAATTGCTGGCACGCTTTTGGGTAAATTTAGAGAATTCCATCTTACACGTAGTTCACTTGTTGATAAGCATTTCTCGCAATTGAACTGAGCTAGATTCTGAATATATATAGTCAAATTCATGCGCAATATAACTTCCAATTGATATAGTAGCGCTCTAATAATATTATAACTATTATTTTTTCATAAACATTATTTCCAGCTTATTTGTTGCCTACATATTTAATAATTCTTATGTTACACTTGTAGTCCACCAACTATATATGGCCCTATGGGCTCGCTTGGTTATTGTTATAAATAAATACAATAGAATATCTCTTTTTATATGATTCAAATTTTTAAATTGTGCTTTTCCCGAGAAAAATTTGTGAAATGTATTGTTACATTCTTTATGATATTCTCATAAAGTATCTGAGGAGGAAAGCATATATATATATATATATAGTATATATTTATACAAATATTTATATATAGATATATATATATGTGGATGAGAAGAAAAATCTAAAAATAGAAATATGTATGTGTTATAAAAAAAAAGTAAATTAATGGATTGTTATGTTTTTGTTTATAAATTTTTGGTTTTTTGTTCGGTATTCAATTTAAATTCTCGATTGATTAGTTGAATTTTGAACATAAGAATCTTGAATTTCTAGTCAAAAATTGGGCAAAGTCCACTGCTGAGCTAAGTAAGCATTAGCGAAATAGTACTATATGGATATGCTTTCCTCCTCAATTTTTTAGTTTGCTTTTATATAAAAAAAGACTTTATGAGAATACCATAAAGTATGTAATAATACATGCACATATTTTTTCGGGAAAAGGCACAATTTTAAAATTAGAATGTGTTTGAAATGCAACCCTTCTCACAACTATTTTTATTGGGAAGGCTGTCAGTGTGAGGAAAAAAATTCTGTACAATGGCAAGCCAAATATTGAAACTGCAAATAAAAAAAGCAAAATAGAATAAGAGATGACCAGCGAAAGGGGTTTTCCAGCAGTGCAATGCTAATTGACTAAATTAAATATGACTGAATTAAATATGTGTGACAGTAAATTAAAGCGTTTAATTATCTGCATATCTGAATATAGTATTAAATTAGAAAAAAAGACATCGTGAATTTTTATTACTCCTTGATATGAAAATTACGCATTTTAGTGCTTTATTTAAATTTAAACTGTTTTTGTTTCCAAAAAGTTGTGATCACTGATAGGAGTTGTATTACAAATTGAGCATATTTTGCCTCCAATGTTCAACAATTACATAAAATTAACCTTCCAATAAAACAAATTTCGTTATTATTAAAAATACTTTTCTTTGTAATACTTTAATTTAAAGTTGTAAACCTTAGAAAAAAAACACCCCCTGTATAAATATTTATACAGTCAATATTTTTACACATTTGAAACGGCTGTTTTTTCTATTTATTTATTTACTAATTTGAAAAATAAACAAACATTAATATTTATTAGAAATTCCACGTTGAAATAAATCAAATAGTTTATCTGCAAGTTATTAGAATATTAGTGGCTTTTCACGTGAATGCGAGTGATTTCAATAGAAAAAGTAAAAAATATAATTAAAAGTTCCAGGAATTTTGAATTGCTGTTTCGTAAATTAAATTCAATCACTCATAAAGCAAAATTAAATAAAAAAACATTGCTATACAGATAACGATGGCTGCAGTTTTCATTGCTGGATTTTTGTTAATGAAAATATTAAACTTAAAACTTTTTTTTAATACATAAATATTTTCAGCAAGTGGTAAGAATATAATTGGAAACAATTTGGGTAAAAATATGTCCATCTATGTAATATAAAAGTTTTTTAAATAAAGTTCATACTTCATCAATCTGCATGACATCTGATCTATTAATTGGCATTGAAAAAAAAATATCTCGAAAATATATGTATGTATATGGATGTATGTATGTATGTTTAACCGTTAATACTTCGCAAGGTCTTCAACCTGTGTCTCTGGATCAAAAACGCCCGCCTGGATATTTTAATTAATTTGTTTTTAACAAAAAGTTATTTACTTTTTTGGTTACTTTTAATCGAATAGTAACGCAATAAAATAACAAGTTAACAAATTTATTGTATAAGAAAAAAATACGAAAAACAATGTGTACATGCATGTCTGCTGACAAATTTTAATTAAATAAAGCATGTAATTAAATTTATTTATAATTGTTGTTGTTGTTCTCTTTGCCATTTGTGTTTGTGTGTGGTTGTGTGTTTTTTATTTTGCATTCAGCCAACAAATGTCACTGTTTATTTATTGTGTTTATCTGTTTGGAGGTTCATTGAATCGGCATTTAGATTCCCTCTTCCTTTTCACCAGCCACCACATGCACACCCAACCCATCAAAACAAAAGTCGGTGTGTGCGGCATCAAGGTGATAAACAGAAAATAAAACAAATGAAATGTAATTGAAAAGATATAAAAACGTAAAATTAAATTATTTTAAAAATTATAAAAATTTATTTTAACAACATGACAAGCAGAAACGAAAAACAAATAAATAAAAATAAACAAAATATTAACAGTGAATAACATTGATGCATTCAATTGATTTCTTTTGTTATTGTTTTAATTGAAGAAGAAATACGCAATTTCTGTGCGAAAAAAACATAAGGCCCTGAAAGCAATTTTGAAAAGACAAACAACACATGTTGTCGAAAAATTTCATTTTAAAATGAAATGATAGGAAAATATAAAAATATGGAAATGAACACATTCATATGTATGTACAATTACTAGAAAAAGTCTGCGTACTTAAGAAATATGCTAACGATAACTCACGAAAATCACAAAGCTATGCAAGATAAATATTAATTGCATGGGTTCTATTGCAACCGAACAGGTTCAAGTTAGCTAGGTTAGGTTATATTAGTAGGCAGTTCACTTCACGGGTGCCATTGTGTCGTCTGACCGGGATCAGTCCTCATCCCGTCTCATCGGTTCAAAACCACCTCGACTTTCGGATAAACAAGCTTATCCCCCTCACATCGCGCCCCTACACCTCCGGGAGGTCCCACGGGAATGGTGACCCCATCCCAGACGCGCGTCCAGCGACGAGAGCGGTACAGTGATACAGCAAGTGCTCAACCGTATCCTCCTCAACACGACAGCTCCTGCAGAAGTCGTTATACTGCAGACCCAGTCTCCTGGCGTGCAAACCAATGTCACAGTGGCCCGTCAGCACCGCCTTCGTCATCCGCAGTCCTCCCCTCGGCAGTGTCCTGAGCCCTGCGGTCCGGTCGGAGTCGTACCGAGGCCAAGTCATTTTGGAAATCGAGCAGGTAGTCTCATTCGACCACTCGCTCTGCGCAGTCCTAAAGAGGTCCCGCTCCAACTGCACCCTGTAACAGCGTAACGGAATCCCGTCATAACCATCGTTGTGCCCATCAGCCAGACGAGCCCCCTCCTTGGCCAGCCCATTCGCCACCTCGTTCGCAGGCACACCGCTATGTCCCGGAACCCAGACCAGGTCAAGGTTCGAGTGTACCGCCATCTCGTCCAGAGCCGGCCGGCATTCACCAACCAAGATCGACGTCGACCCGACAGCGATCTTATGGCAGTCTTGCTGTCGGTACACCCACCAATATACTCCGCGTATATCCCGTGGTATCTCATTCAGTTCGGCGTCCTTCTGTACCACGCCGCAACGATCGTCCAGACTGAAACTCAACCTCCGCCCAACAACCCACCCTCAAATTAGCTAAAGAACGCATGATTTTAACATAGTGGTGTCATTGGCGTGTTCACATTTAGTAAAACAAATCGTCATTTTAGTGAGTGCTCTGAACCCATTTATGGTTACGTTTCAGCACGTTTTCACACTTAACAAAAACAGCTCGTCATTAATACAGCGCACACTGGTTGCACTTGTATGGAGGAGAGTGACAAAAATAGTTAGAGTAAAGATATCATCTTGTAATTTACACAGAATTTTTCTCATACAATAATAACGATATCTTTCTAAAATAGGCGTGATCATTTGTCCCCGCCCACTTTTTTACATTCCTGTTAATAAAATATTCAGAATAAATATCTGGTTTCTCACGACTATCTTCCTAACTTTCACTTTCGATAAATTTATTTGTGAAAAAGTGGAAAAAATTAATTAACAATATTTTTCCTTTGAGTTATAGTCCTATCTTTTAAGTTAATTTTGTCCCTTAATCAGAATACGTATGTTTTTTGCCATATAAAATTTATCACCTTATTGTTTTAAAATACTACACCAAGTCTACTTTTTTTCAAAATTCGTTTCTTATACAGTTGTTATTAAAACCTTAAAAAATTTTGTTTTCAATTTGCTACTCTTGCAGCAATTCAATTGTAGATTTTAATAGAGTACTTTTCTTTTTACATGGTAATTTTCGTTGACCTGAAATGAATGGATCGGAACTCAGGAATAGCATATTTAATAAATCCGTGTTTGTTGCAATTCTAGAAATTTTCCATGTGTGTTGGAGCCTATACTTTTTAATATCTTTAGTTTTGGCTTCTGTAGCTTCCTCTGAAAGTTCTCCAATTGATACTATAGCATCGTCAATTACTTCAGAGGCGTGCAGTAGAACCTTGTGTAGTGAGGGTGGGAGATAGAACCAAGGGTATTTCTCTACCAGCCCTTTGGCAGTATTAAATGCGAATTTTTTAAATTTATCATTGCTATTTTGTAGCCTGATGATATAGCTTGCAGTAATGTTGCACATCTGGTTATGAGCCCTTCATCAATGCCCGTTATTTTAGCAGCTAAACCAGGATTATTAAAAAATCGCCTTGCGGTGTTGCCATCGTTTGACGTCCCACTACCTCCTGTTTTAGGCTTGTCTACTAACAAACCCATCTCCGATCTGAACTTGCTTTGAATTTCTCTTTTTCTTTCCATAAATATATTCTTTCAATCTTTTGATCTAATTTGCCATTTATTTAAACCTAATCTATAACCAACGTGAATGAAATATTCGAAAAAGCGAATATATGAATGTAAAGGTGACAATCCAAACTCATAATATTCTTTGTGCACCACTTTTTGTAGACATGTTTCTATATCATTCATCTCTTTCGGGTTTGCTTTACATATGCTTTACATTTAGCAGATGACGTTTGGCTTAATGCGTTGCATACTTTACCGTCCACCATAGTTAGTTGCAATTTGTGTTCAATATATATTTTCTGTTCAGATTTAAAATACTCTGTGCATTTCAACATATCAATTTTCTGCTTGAAATAATCTCTCTCATCAATACAAACTTGGGATGTTTCTTTTTTAAATTGGAATCGAATTGGTCTGCAGTACCGAGTTGAAGATGGCCGAGGATTTTTTCATATTATTTTTGTATCTTCAGGTTTCGCAAATTTTATCACTAGTGGAAGGGGCACATAAGATGTTACAAATAAATTATTGTCACGTAGAGTATTGATAGTAAAACGTTGCTTATACTCATTATTACCAGAGCTACCATCAAATCCCCATTTTCCAATCAAAACCAGGTTATTTGCACTAACAGGAGATATGTCTTTTCAGACTTCATATTGGAGATCTAAAATACGTGAAGCTGTATTGTCAAGCAGATTATGTAACTCTATTTCAGCCTGAGATTCACTTACGGTGATAGATTCTGCATTAGGGTAACTTTTTTTCTTTTCCTTTAACACGTTTTCGTAACTAGGAAACATACTAAAGGAAACCTTAGAGTTTATAACATCTCGGATGTGCAAGTACTGCTATTTTGTTAAATTTGTTTCAATTATTAATGCAAGAACTTCAGCAACATTTAATTCCGAACAAATTTGTGTTGGTTTTGAGTATGCACCATGTAAGGCATCCACTGCAGTCGGATCAGTTTCTGCCAACTTTGCTATTCTACGTTGTTTTGTTCTCTTTGAGGAATTTGTGAAATCAGATGTAGGGCGACCACGTTTATTTGTTTGTAATACTTGGTCGTTAGGTACTGAAGGTACAGTTTTCAGTTTTAAGGAAACAACTTCTTTGGTAGCCAGCCAGTCTGAATACCTTTTTAAAACATTTGATTTTATGCGATGGTTTTTTTTCCAAATATTAACAATTCTTTTGCATAAACATTGTACGCATTTCAATAATTCAGAAAACGTACCTTCTTCGCATTCAAAATCTATGTATTTGATTACTTCGTCGAACACTTGCTGGGATTTTACCGAATTTGAACCTTTCTTAGAACACCAAATCTCGAAAATTGACAGGCGTGGAAATCTGCATTGACAGGACGTTTCTATGATATCGAATTAAAGAATTAAAAAAATATATAAGGACATAATACCTTTCAATATCAACAAAAAAGTTACTCTTATTATATCAAAGGACATACATCACAAATTCTAAAAACACATTAAACAAAGAGGTTGAGTTAGTGTATGGAATATATCAAAAAAATATGCAAAAATATGCACTTGAAATAAATATAAATTTAAATTATATATACATATGTATGTGTTAACATTTACAAACCAATTCGGTCATTGGCTTCGAATGGGAAACTAACTAAAACTCTAAGTAATGTTTACGGAGGCTAGCAAACCATGTACTCAAATATACTTCTTAAAAATCTGTATTTACTAAAATCACAACACATTTTAATAACTTATTATATTATTAAAAATAAAAGGCAATACCATTCACTTTAATTTCTATTTTTTACAATTTTAGTCAGGCACTTTTATAAAATGTAGTTTAACAATTAAAATTTCACTTTTTGTCTTAGTTCGTTCAATCAATTTTCTACTTCTCTGCAAATTCGGACTTTAGCTGCTTACATTTCCAAATCACCGTTACAAATTATCAAAACAAATTCAGAAAAGAGAAATTCGATGACATTAGCGACTACTTATTTCGCTACAAGCCCAATATATTAAGATAATTTTTTTTATTTTTGTCATATGAGCGTAACCACTGTGCAGCGCAAAGTACAAAAATTAAATTGCAATTGCGCAGTTGCTGATATAAATTAATCGGAATATTTTTCATGAATTGAAAATTAATAAACTAGTTAAAATTTGCGATGGCATTAAAAATTAACTCAGATAAAGAACGGATAGTAAACATTCACTTTTGTTTATTAGAAAGTTGTTTGCAATTTTTTAGTAATAGCAATTTTGCACGAAATTATTCATTACTGACATATTGTTTACAATAGAAGAAAATTATGAGCTAAAAAACTATAAGAAAAAAGTTATGCGTCACTATCTCAACTCTTATAGGAGTGTTTTAAATTTTGGGAGCTTTGTTTTCTAAGCCAATTTTAGTAATTATTTTACTTCGCTGGTGCTACACAATGCCGACGAAGGAGTGTGATGTGATTGTGGATTGGTATCAGCTGAAGCCGGTAATGTTCAGTGAACAGTAACTATGGTTTAGCCACTGAAACCTTCCGACAACAACTGACACAAAGCCACCTTAAAGCACAACAAGAAAATGCGAAATGTTTTTATGATTAAACTGGGCTCGAATGAAGAACTTCTTTCTTTAGTCATCGAACATCACGAGCATTACTTCGAATTCAATGAATCGGTATCAGAACAGAGAACTTCCTGCAATGACAACCATATGTAAAAAGAATTATAACTAATCCTAGTCATGAGAGTCCTTCACGGGCCATTGCTGCCTGAGGTATCACCTTAACAAATGTGTCGGTTACACCATAAAAGCTGTGGAACACCAGACCCCAGAAAGTGCTTGAATTCCTTAAAATCATTAGGAAGGGTGCTTAATATCAGAGGCCTTGCCCATGAGATCTTTTCGGTCGCTGTGCTCCGGGCACTATAATGATAATGATAATTCGATTACAAGTTCCGGATCTCTTTGAAAGCACTTTTTTCACTGGTAAATTGTGAGTAAGGCAATCAATTTTCTATCAAGTCGTAAGTGTACACAATATTTGTAGAAAATTTTTACACAAGATAAAATTCGATACGACAAATTATTTTGCATTAATAATGAATAAAATCGTATTTTTGATTTATGACGTTGATTGAGATTACATACATTTTCTTTGTAGACTTCGTACATGTTTCAATAAAAATATGCATAAATAATTGTTTATTTCAAATAGTTATTTTTTCTGAATTTAAAATCTTTTTAAGAAGTTTATGACAACGCTGATCATCATTTACGCTTCACAGCACCATAATTAGAAAATTTCAGTTCTTAAACCCGAAAAGTTTTTTTTATTGATTTAATACCACACCTTTAAGATTTCTCTTATTCATTAATTAATAAAACAAATTGTTTATGTAAATTTATTTCATTCAATTTTGTCATACTAATGTGTGTTTAAAAAAGGTTCCATGAATGGGGGGTTTGAACTCACGCCGCTTGTTAACAAACGTAAAAATTTGTTTGGATAAGCCTTAAAGCACCAGACCAACCCGACACTTTTATAAATAACAACGGAATGATTTATATGGGTATATGGTGAATTGGATAATGAATTATACGTCGCTAAAAAATTTATTATTTATTGTAAGTTTTAGACAAATAAAAGAAAAACCTTGAATAAATTGCTGTGTCGGTCGGTGCAAACTTTAAAGTTGCCTTCCTCTTGTATTATTTTTCTTAATTGTATTTTCAATATTATTGTGTAAGTAGGGGACTTTTTTAAGCCATGGTACCTTCGTTTAAGTGTCAGCTAATATGTGCAGAGTCTTAAAAAGAAATAGTTACTCTTGACAACTGAGTACTCGATTATTATACAGATTAAGTTTGAAATCGGATTTAAGAAGAAAAACGCATTTCCCTATAATAAAAAAACAATTTTTTTTATAAAATTAAGAGACAAATCCGTTGGTCTTAAATTTTTTTTAAAGGAAAGTAACAACCAGGCAAATACAAAACAGATATCTTGCAACAGTGGAAGCAGTGGTGAAGAGACACAGGTAGAGATGAAATGATGAAGAACCGTTTAATTGTTACACAAACCTGTTCTCTGTGCGGTTTGTTAATTTTTAGAGTTGCAGCACATCTTGTGCTGTTATGTGGAAATAACGAATTTATTCTTTTACTGAGCCAAAATCAAGACGAATGCACTCAACAGCTTTTGTTAATTCTTCAACAATTGCAACTGGGAAGTTTTGCATCGATGTTCATAATTATTGTATAAAAATGATATTGGTTAAAATCCATTCTTACTATAAACATATTGACGTATCCATACTCAAATGCATAAATTGAGGGGAGTTTAGAGTCATGAATTATCACTATATGTGACGCGTAAAATAGAAAGGGACCTAATGGTAAAAATCGGTTTTGTTCAGGAGAGCCATTTTAAAGATTTAAATACGTGTATCTTTGGTGTACCATCTCTGAGCGTGTTGCGCATATCTCATGGGATCGGTCTCATTCGATGCTCAGATGTTGTCGACATCAAAAAAAAAAAAGTGAAAATTGCTTTTTATACCCTTAGGTCGCTTTCTCTATGCGCTGTCACATATATAAAAAAACAAGTCCTGATTCATTTATCGGGTGACTCCTTAACGCACAGTCCATTCGCTAATACCTCATTAGATAATAATAATAATCGAATGATAAGGGGAAATAAGGTGAAATAGGTAAGCTAATACCAGCAACAGATAGATATTTAGAAGGCAGAGAGAAACTAAATGCAAAAAGCATATAAATGCTGTTGAAATATAATTAGAACTTGGTCGACCCTTTTTTGATAAGTGTACATTTAGGATGTACATTTTGGGACTTTTTGATCATATAACTTCTTAAGTATTGGACATAGAATAAACCTTTTTTCCGTATTCTCTTCTGTTAGGTAAAATCTCGAATGTGTTTTCTATTTTTTTTTTATCTGTGACCAGCACTCAGGAGATGACCCCTACACATGCGAAGCATTGTGCTGGAACTGTAGGAAAGGGACAAACGACAGGAGGTGAAGCTTAATTAATTATTTTATAGCTCTGCTTTAGCACGTTCTTTGTTTATAGCAGTGCTGAAGCTTCGGTTCAGTAGCCATTTTTTTTATTACTATTTTAATTCGACGGTGCTACAAAATACCGACGTAGGAGGGCGTTCTGATGTGATTGTGTATTGCTATCAGCTGAATCCGGTATTGTTCAGTGACCAGTGACCAGTGACCAGTGACCATACCTTCGCCACTGAAACCTTCCGACAACAACTGACACACAAATGCACATCAGAAAAATGCGATTTTATAATTTTAGTCTGAAACTGGGGTTGAACGCAGGTATGTTTTTGTTTTGTAGTCAACGTGCAGACTACTTCACCCATCGCCACCCTCTTTTTCTTACTTTTTCCAAATTCGAACATAAAGGCATACAATTGTATCTTGCTACTTTTATGCCATTTAAATAGTGCTCAAATTCGTTAATTTGTTACTATTTTTATCCATTCTAAGGTAACTGAGGACGCGAAGGTGTGACTCAGTAGGGCCGCTAAAAAGCGTCTAAAATACTTCCTGATATACATGATATTGAGGAAGCAAGAAAGATTGTTCAACAGTTAAGTGCTATGAGGCGACAGTGCTCTAGCAACACAACTCCGAATCAGACGAGACCAAGTTCTGTCGATTCTGAGAAAGTGATACATTGTCCTGCACTCGGCAGACACAGGTTTCTCCAGCAGGGTGGAACTGTGGTGCCTCCGTACAACCTGTGGATTACCACACCCCCAATATTGGATATGTAGATTCCTTAGAAGCTTTATGATGGGGTTTAATATTAAGAGGATGCACAATAGATATTTTTGGTCGCAGTGCTTCGGGCCCAATAATAATAATATGGTATGAAATAAGAGTTTTTTCAAGCGCCCAGGTAATGTATCAGCTTGCTGTTGAGTTATTTGATGGGCTTTTTTTTTGTTGTTTTATGAGGCCCATTTCTCCGCTCGCAATCGCTCCATGTGATAACATACATTTCTGTAAAATTATTTAATTTGTATACTTCCTTATTGTTTTTTATGAGTGGCTGTATATTTCATACGAAACCAATGTGTTTGGTTTTATGGTTTATATGTTGACATAAAGTTGGGCAAAAAATAATTAAGTTTCTTGTACAGGGTGGCACAAAAGGAGCTATATGCTTTGAATTCTTTATAACTTTTTTAATTATTATTTTTTCTTTGTTTTTTTTCAGCATTTTGTGAAGAAGACTTGGGGAAATTATTATGAAGCATTCGAAATGAAATCATGTCCATTGCACCCGAAATTTTGAGAAAAGTTATTGAAAATATGCTAAAAAGAGCACGTATGTGCGAAGCAGAAAATGGACATCACTTACAGGATATCATTTTTCATAGCTAATTGCAAAAAATTCCCCAATAATATACGGTATTTAAAAAAAAAAATATAATAATCGCATAAATAAAAAAGTTATAAACCATTTAAACCATATAGCTCCGTTTGTGGCACCCTGTAGTAAATTCACCCTGCATATATGTTATTAAAAGGTGTGTTTTTTTATTTTTTGGGTAAAGTTCGGTAAATAATGGGAGTAATTTATCTAAATAAGAGAGAAAAATGTACAAAAGTACGGGAAGGAAAAAAAACCACAGAATTTACCACGAACTGGAAACTTATAATACCAATCTACAAACATTCATACGTACATACATACTTATATCTGTAAATATATGTATATGAATGTATATATTTGGTAATTTAATTAAAGAAAAACCAAATAATTTTTAACTAAATCATGATATAAAATAAACTATTATATGTCCAGTGTAAGTTTTTATATCTTTTATAATACAAATTTCTAATTTTTTCCCTGTTGGGAAACATTTACTTTTACTTTGTTATTGTTTATTTATGAAACAGCCATTGCTTGTTTACATGCTCAAACTAGTCCAAGGAAAAAGTGCAGATTGTATTGTGCAAGAAGAAGAAGAAGTACATTACTCTCTCAAAATGTCTCTCTTTTACCCAATTTTCGAATACGCAAAGGATTGGTATCCCCCAAGTAAAGAAAACACAGCAGATGTGTGTGGGTTAGGGATGCCAAACGGGAAATGCCGAATCCCGAAATCTCGGTATTTTTCTGTATTTGCAATTTATTAATTTGTTTATACAAATAAAAATAAATACATTTTTATGGAATGTTTTATTCTTTTTAATTATATATTTTAATTCGTTTAAGCGTGTCACTTTTTATTAGCTTGGAGATGTACATCCCCTGAGACTCCTACACATGCGATGCATTGTGCTGAAACTAGAGGTTCGCCGATGCTACTCAATACCGACGATGGTATTTTTTTAGATTGGATACTGCTACAGTCTGTTCTGTTCAGTGACCACTGACTATGCCTTCGCCTCTCAAACCATCCGACAACAACTGACACAAAGATACGCTAATGCACATCAGAATAAATGCGAAATGAAACTGTGTTCGTACCCAGTACTTTGGGTTTTTTTTTATCAACGTGCAGACTACTTCAGCCATTGCTACCCTCATCAAGGGAGTTTGCTATTGAAAGAGAAAAGAGCTTTGCACTTTACACTTTATTTATCGAAAACCTTTGCTCTTTACTGGTTTATAGTGGAACAATATTTTTTAAATAAATGAGGAAAAATTGGGCAAGAAGTGCAATACAATGCACAATGCTTATGAAGAAAACACTCTAAGTTAGAGTGGAATCAAACGTAACAGTTTTTCTTTTGAAAAACAAAATGTTCAATAATTTCAACTGATAAGATCCTGTTATTGGGTCAAAACGAAATGACTATGGGACCAACGTTTCAAACAAAGAAATTGGTCTACTGGGCCAACTTTTAGCTGCTGTTGGGTTTTATGTACGTATAGTGTCGCCCATAATATACATATTTTCTTTAATGTCGTTAAAAATAGGATCTGCAATATTCCAAATGTAAATCTAAAACCTTATTTTGGATTAAAGAAAAATTCTGAGAGGTAAAATTTCCTTATTTTAAGATAATCCCTTAGAATGAAACTATTAAAAAGCAACATCACTAGCAAATATACTCTGGGATCTGTTCTGTATGTTTCAAAGCAAAAATATCATTATTAGCATGACTGAGCAAAATAAAATGTTGCTTAATTTAAGAAATTTTTTTCTTCAACGGCATTTAAAGTACGCAAATGAAAAAACCTCAACGTCTTTCTATCACATTTTTCACTCCGTTTATTGCATGAATCATACATCATTTTTCTTCTTTGTATACAACATAATACCATAAAACACGTGCTAAACTCATACCGTCATCACTCAACTTTATTACCAGTTTTTATTAGTCCAAATTGTAACAAAGTAGTTAGTTACCTGAAGTTCGTGTGGACAGGCGCCATAGAACTTTTAAATAGTTTTAAACACTCCAATTCAATTGAATTTAATTGTGTGTGAGTATATCCATACATATTTTTTTTAATTTACTTTGCAGCAAAATTTTCACACATCCGATCACACTTTCTTGTTACGGAACACATAATTATTACCTTTTGTTGTTTAATAATACTGTATAACCAAAATGTGTCAGAAGTACAAACGATACCAATTAAACAGCGAAAGTACTTATTAGCAAGATTTTACTGGCAGTTTGGCCAAATGCAATAAAAAACTTAAAGGAATTATGAAAGGGTTTGTTTATGCCACGACAAGAAAGGCTGCCGGTAATTTTAATAACACATAAGATGTGTAAATATCGCTTTTAACATATATACATACATACATATGTAGTTAAATTTTTGCAAAAGGTACTTTTTGCAAAAAGTACTTTTTGTAAAGAGTACTTTTTATAAAAGATATTTAAATAAAAAGTAAAATATAGTTCTACAAAATGCACTACTTGTCAATCAAGGCGTATCAAACTAGTTGGGCTTGTTAAAACAGGTGGCATTGCTTGCTGTCTGTACCTACGTTTTTTGCTTCAAACGTCGAAAGCAAGTGCGTTAAATTAAAAATACTGGTTTTGGAGAGAACAAACTTTCAAATGATTTTAAAAAATTAACAACTTTTACACACTTTACGGTTATAAGTAAACCACATTTTCTTTGTAATTGTTTTTGGCATAGTTGAAGACTCCTTGTTGTCAATGGAAGTTTTGTGGAAAATTCAGGTTTTAGCAATGCCACCACATTTGGGAAAAAGTTCTTTTCATAAAAGGTACCTTATATAAAGAATGTACATGTTATAAAACAAAATATTACTTATAGACTTTTGAAAATAAATTTGATTAAGTAAAATGTGGTGTTTCATCACTAATTTTTTTTTAATACATTTAATTCCTTTTTACGTGCATATTGCATATTGCCACACCGTTTTCCTTTTTTTCTTGTTTTTTTTTTTGCGAGAAATGCAAATTTAGCCAAATTATTATTTCATTTTTTGTCAAAAAAATAGTACTGAAATAAAATGGCAACCGTCTTTTTCTAAAAAGGCTTTTGCTCGGTATGATTTTAAGTCACGCTTGGGTGAAATCATCCAACATTTTCATTTCAAACTTCATGAAGAAATTTAATATTAAAAGCAATTTAGAATTAATAAGGCAGCTCCTTCATTGTTGTTTGCTTAAGTTTTAAATGCAAACAAATTAGGAATATTGCCACGGTCAAATTACAGAACATTTTAGTTGCCGCCACATGCAATTTTTAGTAACAGCTTAGTCTTTCGCTAAATGTTGTAGCATTTTCAAAAACAGTGGAGATAAAATACTAATTTTGTAAACGACCAGAGAAAATATTGTGAATAAACCGTGTGGAGTGCTACAGTTCAGATAAGTCTTGCATTGCATTAAGTTAAGTTAAGTCAAGTTAAATAGACTTAACTCTGTTAACCTCTGCAAGCACAAGTTTTTTCTAATAATGAGAATGAACACTTCTTAATGGCTAAATTCACGATATACTCTGTTTTGATAACTCAGGATAAAATCTTTATACTTTTGTTATCCACTGTTTTCTGAATTTTTAGTTTTTATTTCCCTCAGAAACAAAAAATAAAAAAAATAAAAAAAATAAAAAATACACCATAACAAAATACGTATGTATTTCCAACGAGTTATAGTTTTCTAGCCTGGTTGGTTGTGTGCTACTGTATTAAAAGCGCAAAAACAGAAACAAAAGCGAAAAAATAAATATGAGAAAAATAATACTGCAATTGCTGTTCTGGCGCCAGCTATAAAAATAAATTCTCTGTTACCGTCACACGATGGCATGAAAAAAGCTTCAACTCAAAATACACCACGGTAATAATCAGGCTAAAACACAATAATTGTAGGTTTTAATAGGTTTGGCTTATTATGTAACTGGTATTTGTGCACCTCAAATAAGGTGGTAATTTTCATATGATAATTATAATTTACATGTTTTTAATTTTTTTTTAAACAAAAATTCCTAACCACAAAAATGATTTTTTTCTTCATTTATTGTAATTTTAATTGAGTAACAAAAATGTTTTTTCATGAAAAAATTAATTGTAATTAAAATGGAAAACTGAGGTACTCAGTTCCGCCTAATTAATACCCAGCAAAAATATTATAGAAAAATAATGGATTAAAATGCTAATGCACACTACTTCTATACTACATTGGCGTCTTAATAAAATATTTGATCATGGCAACTACATATGTATGTACTTACTAACCACTTTGGCTAAGAAATAACAGCTTCGATTGTAGAATAACTATTTACTAAGGTGATTGACAGTTCGCATATTTGAATATTTAAGAAAACCGGTTTCAGTTTTGCAAATTTCGGAAAAAGCTGTGAAAGGTTTCTTTTAATGCTTAAAGAACTTCCATACTTCCGATGTTAACTAAAAAAAAAAACACAATTTTACGTTGTGTACAAATATTTATATATATTTGTATCTATACAAATTTACTTACATTTCAATTTAAAAGATCCTTCTTTTACGTATTTAAAATAAATACGTTTCTAGGCGACATCATCAAATTAAGATATATTTTTTATTGTTCTTCATTATCAGTAATGCAAACACACGCTTTTCAGAAAATCTCAACAATACACGCGATATATTTTATGGACCAGTTTTGGCAGTCATATTGCACATTAAGCAATGCAGCATTAAGCTAGGCAGGTTCGCTCTTGCCACCGTGATAGGGAGGATGCTCGATTGCGAGGACAATTGGGATGCTGTGGCGCAGTACATGGGATACGTTCTGCGGAGGAAGAAGAGGGACCTCGATGCGCTGCTGCATGGGGGGGCCCCTCTGACGGCGACCAGGCGATACGGGCCGGGGCCATGGCGCCGGGTGGGGACTTGTCGGACACAGACGTGGGTGAGTGAGTATGGTCTGATTGGGACGTGGCTCTGGGCCTTCCCGAAGTAATGCGGAAAGCGGTCCCGGGGAGGAATCTACCCATCTGCGTCGACGCAGATGACGACGGTCTCTGTAAGTGCGAAGGCATTTTCAACCCTACCTCACACGCAAAAAAAAAAATATAAAAAATACAGCATTAAGCTATGTTCACACGATTGTCAGATTGTACAATATTGTAGGATACAGCAATATGGTGGCAATGCACTCACAATGAAAAATTGTTACCATCTTGTATTTTGTCTGTTCACACTAATGAAAGAAAACCATACAATTTCATGGGCACACAGTTCTGCGACGATAAATTTTTCTGCCAATAATAATTATATGTTCACACGGTTGTCAGACTATTGTATGGCAAACGTTGCCAGATCCGACTTTTAACATTGTATCTAAATATTTATGGGCAGCATTGCCAACAGAAATATTTATCTGCCAATGGTGTTATTGTACGGTGCACTAAATGAAGCACATGCGACAATAACAAATGACTGTAAATTGTGTGATTGTCAGAATTGTGACAATATTATTGGCATACAATGCACCGACAATACATTTTGTGACGATGTTGCCACACAAAAATTGTGTGTTCACACGGTTGTTGCACATTTTGTAACAATTTTTCTGTCAATATTGTAGTAAATGACAATCGTGTGTACATACCTTAACATTAAATAGTAAATTTTATCGCATTGAGTTTTTTGACGCTTTTTTTTAAATATGTATGTATAGTTCAGAGTGGGATCACTTTTTGGTTTATTTTAATTTTATATAATTTAATTAATTAATTAATTAATTTTGACAACTTTCTCGACAAGAAGGGTTTATTTAGAGAAATTTTGTGGAGCTTAATTAAAACTGAATCATCTATTAGGCAAACATTTCAATCAATTCCACTGGAAATTGCCGTAAGTGGAGTCGCAAGATACCGCTGGCTCCATAATATGATAAAAAAAATTTTAAATAATTTTTAAACAAATTTTTATACACACTTACATACATACATAAATAAATAAATAAAATAAACCATTTAATGTGTATGTTCTAAACAATTCCTCATCGTAAACATCAACATCATCTATTGTTATAGTTTTAATACGTTGAATTTTCATACTAAAATGACATTAATCGGTGACACCGAGAGACATCACTGCTCTAGATTTCCAAATACTCTGCTTCATGCAACAAGTATAATTATCACGTCAGGCATTTTGCAACAGACAAATGATGAAAATATGAAATTTTTAAGTACAAAATTATTAGCCTGTATAAAAATAAGTCCGCAAAATTCTCAACAAAATCAAGATACTCAAGAAAAAATGTTTCCAATTAATTTTTTCAAAAAACACTTTTCATTAAAAATTATAGTTTGTAAATCAATAGTTTTACTTATTATCTATAAAATGAAAATTACCTCATTTTATTTTGCAGGAAAAATACCCAAGGCTCTTTATTACGGCCGTAAAATTAAAAAAAAAAATAAATAATCATAACTTGCGTCTGCAGGGTATATTTACAATCACTTTGAACTCTGCTGCACAACTTGTTTATTTCACAAGTGTGTTTCTCTGTTATTTTCAATAAAATATTATCTTATTAGCAAAATTTACTTAGTGAATTATTTTATAGCACATAATATTTTTATTTTTTTTTTCTATAACAATAGAAATAAGTAAATAAATAACACTGCGTGTATATAAATTACGTACTTGCAGGTTTTGACGTCTGTTTAACTCAAGTAAACACCGAGATGCTAAAGGGTGATTCATTCATATGAACTTAAATAAAAAAATTCTATAAAAATGCCACTGAACTGGATGTAACTGTTCGATTTAGGGCACAATCAAATTAAAATTTTACTATACTATATATGATGGAAGATTAAACGTTCCTTTCTCTCAACACTCGGAGGTAAACTTCCTTATCTTAATACTTGATAAGCATCTCAATAACTCATGCGGAAATGCCTCACCTCAGCATACATTATTGAGTTGCCATTAGAATAGATATTATAATTCAGAAAAATACTTGCAGAAGTTCATATGCCATCTAAATTGCCTGACTTGTAACATCTTGGACCGGGGTTTCTTTATCCGTGTCAAATTGAGTAAAACTTCAGCTGCCATCTCAATAAAGGCATCATAAAATGACAAAAATATGGAACCCAAGTGTGGGTACAAAGTAAAGAGCTGCATGATCTAGCTTTATAGATGAGCATGCTCATGTCTTCATTATAAATTGCCTATGTTCGAACACAATGTAACTTACTGACCATACGTTTGATTTAACTGCGATGTCAGTGAGCAAAAGTTTGTTCATACCATCAACACATGAACTCTGTTTGTTACTGATTGAATGTGTTCTTGTGATCATGAGCATGTGCCCGTGTTCGTGATTATATGGTTATGTTCGAACAAAGGATTTTAAAAGTGATTGCATTTGAAATAAGTTTTGGATTTATAATCTGTTTTTTACATTTCATTGTCGTATGTATATGCCGCCTACACAACTATAAGGTACATTTGTATACTTATAGAAACTAAAAAATGACTGTAAGTAAATTTTAATATTTTTTATTCTTTTATTATTTATGTTTTTTTTTTTGTAATTTAGGATTTTACAGAATTCAATTCTTATTTTAGTTTGTTTTTGTATTAAAAAAGTGAAGAGAATTTGTTCGTTATGTTAATAAAAGAAACCTTATTTCCCCGTATTTTATTTGATTACCCGAACATGTCATCGTGTTTGTTTTTGCTCATAGTTATTATGGTTGTCTGCAACTGTGATCATGATCATAAACACAATTGCTCATTTATGTTCATGTTCAGCTCATGCTTGCTCGCAAGTGTTTATAGTTCATACATGTTTACTCATCGTTGCTTCATTACAATGAACACAGTCGAGTATGATACAAAAAACAAGCCGATCATGTTCAAACATGCATTTTCTTTTGTTCATGCAGCTCTTTAGTACAAAGGCAATAATCTTTGGACTGTTTTTTATTTCTTCTTCCTGAAGTAGATGAAAGTCAACATATGCATACTTTTAGCTGAAGAATATAAACTTCTCGAATGCATCTTACGATAATCATCAAATATTTTCACAATAAATTCATGTCTACAACAAATAAAAATTTTAAAAACCCTCCATGTTGTGATTAAACATATCGAATAAGCTTCATTTATTTAAGAGTGAAACAATATGTTCTTGATAAAGTATTCGGCGGTGAGTTCAAAATTGAATCAACCAGATCCGTTTTTCGAATACTTCATACATATAACCCAACTATTTCGCTAAAAATTCATGCCATAATTGCTTCAAATCAAAATGAAGAGAATTGCTTAATGATATGAGAGCATACTCTTAAAATCAGTTAACTTTTTTATGCCGTTTTATAAAGAGAGGAACAGTCAGAAAGACAATTGTGTATCTTATTTAAAAGAATAGTGTGGGGAGAGATCCATTTATTTGGGTTAGGTTACGCCCGTCACATGTTCAAGGCTAAACTAATAAATGTGCAAAAGTAAGTTTGTTTTTAATTATTCAAAGATCCCAGAATAACAGTCATAGAATTAAATGTGTATAGTTTCAGCGAGAGACAACAGTCGAATTCCAACCAAATCCATCAGACCTAAATATTCCGAACTATAGTGAGCACGTATCTTCCCTGACATTCCTATCCTATTCCTATAGCAGTGTTGTAGCGTCTCTGATGTCAAAGAAACGTATTAAATTTTGAAACTTCGTTTTTAGTAGCCATTTTTTTAAATTATTTTACTTCGCCGGTGCTACACAATACCGACGAAGGAGTGCGTTCTGATGTGTGCGGCGTTAAATCACTAGAACGATTCGACCAATTGACATCGCCAAATCGAGGAATTACGCGATCGGAAAATTTCTCATGCAATAATGGAATTGTTTGGCCGGCTGTGTGGCTTGTGGCGCTGTCGTGCTGAAACCAAAGGTCACCGATGACAACAGTAGACAATTGTGGCCACAAAAAATCGGTTATCATGATTTGGTAGAGGAGAGATTTCACGGTGCCGGTGATTCCTTGCTCATTTTCGAAAAAATGCGGGCCGTTTTGTCTGTTTGCTTGTATAAACGCCTAATTGAAAATGGGCCTCATCACTAAAGATGATTTTGTTGAAAAATGTGTTGTTTTCGTTCAGCTTTTCAAACGTTCGCCGCAGACAATGGTCGGCCGGCTTTAATTCTTGAACGAGTAGAACTTTATAAGCGTGAAGATGAAGATCTTTATGCAAAATGTTGCGAACGTCGATGAAATTGTCAGCAACAGTACCGTGTGTCTTGAATTTAGCGATTAAATTATGCACAGTGGTCTCAAAAGGAGTCTGATTACGACGAAAAGCTGCTCGAATTTCACGAAGTGATACAGTAAAATTTTCACAATTTTGATAGTAAATTTTCACAACTAAAATTCTTTGTTCAATAGTTTACATGGTTAAAATTTCAAATATTTTTACTAAATAAAGGTCATTACATTATTTGACAGTAAATTTACTTTCTAAATTCACAAATGCCCACCCTTGCATACTTGCATAGCACATGCTCCCTCATCAATAGGATATCGACCCCAAGCATAAAGTCGCCTATGTTGAAACCTTGTAAGCGCTAATGATGTGCATATTTTGGATTGCCCATCTCAATATGCT
This sequence comes from Dexiosoma caninum, assembly GCA_963924685.1. NCBI lineage: Eukaryota > Metazoa > Arthropoda > Insecta > Diptera > Tachinidae > Dexiosoma > Dexiosoma caninum. Next base: position 62,042,111 of record OZ004729.1, read on the forward strand.
GATATCAAGCTCATAGAAAACCTATGAGACCTGGTATATAGCAAAGTAAAAAAGAAAAATCCCGCCAATGCACAAGAATTGGAATCATTTATTAAATTAAAGTGAAATAAAATACCTCTGGTTGATTCTATACCTTCAAAATTATAAGCGTAAAAAAATAATGGCCACGGTATTAGTTTTAAGTACTTATTAGCAGATTATTTTATAATAAGAAAATTGGCACAACAAAAATCAAGACTTGTTCGAAGTATATTGATGAAAAAAAATAACAAAAAATAAAAATATGAAGAGAATCCATACGGAGAATATAAAAAGGAAAATTAAAAAAAAGTTTTAAATACATTTTTATCAGAAAGAGCAATTAAATTTAAATATGCGTATTGAAGGTTTGAATTTTGGATTTGCATTTTTTTTTGCCCGCTGAAATTTGTCACTTTTATTCTTAGATACACAATTTTAAATTTTGTGTAATAGAAAATAAAGTAAAATGTTGTTAATTTGCTCACTCACACTCACAAACGAATAAACAGCCAAAAATAAGAAAATAAGAGGTGAATTGGTCATCGTTCTCTTGAGACAGTTTCGCTACAAGGCTGTAAGTGGTAGCGTTTCATTTTTTATGCTCTCTACTGTATATAGAAATATATACTTACGTTTGTCTACATACATACATATAATTTTTAAATTCTAGTCGCTAATAAAAAATCATTGTACATATTTAACTAAAATAATGAAATTTTCAGGCGGACATAATTGTCTATTAATGATTTAGTTCAGTCGTCTGTAATCAGGCTATGACGAATATATAATTAATGACCGAAGGTTTGAGTTCATTATAACTGCTTATTTAAGACATTATTATTATTGTTTTTTTTTTTATTTAAATACAGTATATTAATGGAGAATATATAAAATATAAATATAAATTAAATATGTGGTGGCCATTTTATGCTTCGCATATTCGTGCTCTTTCTCAAAGATTTTCGTCGCGTATAATATTTTTTAATTGCTGTATGGTTCTAGGCTTTCAAAAACCCCCAAAGGAAACAGTCTGGAGCGGTTAAATCTGGGGAAAGCAGAGGCCAATTAAAAGAAATATATTGCTTAATCAAGTCGTTGCTGGTAATCTGTCGCTTTCAATTCTTGAAGAAAATGAATTTTGTATGGAAACATTCTTATTGTATGCAATTTTGTCAGCAGCAACCCTCCTGAGAGGCCAAGTTGTGTCAAACGAATACTCTCCTGTACCCGTTCAATATTGTCATCCGTGTGCACCGTTCGTCGTCTGCCGGCACCAGGAAGGTTCCTTACTTCCCCTTAACGTAGAAAATTTGCAACCAGACGCTTTCTTGTTGAATTTAAAGCTCCAAGCTGTATTAAAATAACGACGATATGGACGCTGAGTGAAAACAATAGATCGTTTATTTGAGAAATAAAGTTCAAACTTTAAAGGTTGTAACTTTTTTTTTGTTTTCAGTATTTTGTAAAGAACACTTTGAGAATTTAAAATGGAACAGTACACATATGGATAAAATCGTTGAACTTTATTTCACAGGAAAATTATGGTTTTATTCATAATTTAACTCAACAACGAGAATTACACTCACTTAAGTGCACCGTTTGGTTCGGTGTTTCGTCGGAAAGGATAATTGACACATGGTATGGTTCCAACAGGACTGCGAGGTGCACAAGGGCTCCAATGGCAACATTTTTATAAAAATACTTGTGACTCACCAAACGAAGTTTCTGACATTTCATCGTTCGTTGGAATATATCGTTTGTTAAAATCCGATATTTTTCACCTGTTTAAGTTGCCAAGCATATTTGTTTTTGTTTCATCAGTTCGTCGTCAAAAAGTGATAAAATGACTGCCGCTTCACTTACAATACCATAAATGCTTACAAAACTTACTTACAGCAGCATTCGAAACTGTTTCGTCTATTTCATTATAGCCTTTCACAGCTTTTAGAAACCCCAAATCCTGATGAGGTGCTTTAACAGTTTCTGTTCATTCGAGTCGTAAATTATGACAAAAAATAAAATGTTGACGTGGGACTGAAGCAAACATATTGTTAATGAATAAATCGCTCTGGCCTTCCATCGTGTTTGGTGTAAAGGTCCTTTATTCTCCGGGTATACATCGAAAAACACTACGCATATTTCAATTAATTAAGGATTTTTCAAGTCCTGCTTTATAAAACATTAAGGCAGAGAAAATTTGTTAATCAGGAATCTGCTTTCTAACAAAATCGATGTATGGTTCAATCTTATTTAATTTTATTTTTCCAATTGTCTTAAATTTTTTTAAAAATTTGTATTTCTGGAGATACAACATTTTGCTAAAAAAATAAATTTGGTGACGGCAAGCGAAAAGCAAGTCTCTCTCTAAACTTTGCTCCAAAAGAGCACAAGCCCCATTAAGACGACCAGTGTTCGTAGATGTTGGATCACAACAGATTATTTGCACCTTGTCAATGAGATTCCAGTCATATAGCTTCTTCTTATAACTTCTTCTTATAGCTTCTTATAGCTTTTTCTTTTTTTGTTTTCCTGTTTGCCAGATGAACTAACTCTCCAATTTTGGTACTGCAAGAAGTTGTTCCTTGTCTTTACATATAAGAAATTATAATTGGCAGCCGCTCCTCTTTTCGGATTCGCACATCTAAGCCTGGTAAAAGTTTGCCATGCCAACGGACGGTTACACCATTAATTACGTTGTTCTTAAAGTAAGTTTTAGTTTTAATAGTTTCTGCCCTGGATTTTCTCATTTGTATACGAATTCGTTGAATTGAAGATTTATTTATCGAAAATGCATCGCATCTCAGATCCAGTTCCTCTAGGATAGGCTGAACAATATACACTAAATCTGTTATACTTAGCTGGATCCAGTCTAAAACTGCGACTACCGTAGGAGTTATGAGATTTTTTCTTCGTCTTTTGGAATTGTCACGTTGCAAACTTCTGCTTGTTTCTGGCAGGAGTGGGAATCCTCTGAAACTTGCCTGTGTTCAACATTAGTTGTAGAAGTCGATGCAACTGTCGATAATTCTTTTTGCCACAATTTTCTTGTTTCTTCGTGTAATAATATTTTTCTATATCTTATTTCTTTGTCTGTCAAATTTTTGTCTATACCAGCTAAGCAACCCGTTAGCGTTAGCTTCAAAAATATTTTATCCTCTTCTATTTTCATAATTACAAGCGCAAAGAGGCTATCTATATCATTTTCAAAATAATTTTCACCGGTTCTATAAACATCTAGACTTTTCTTAAAATTTTTTTTGCAACTTTCTCCAAAGTGTATATTTATTCAAAAGTTTCTGCAGACCGTTCGGAATTGCCATTATTGGAATTCTTGCTTTCTCCCAAAAAAATACACATTCCCTAATTACTAGATTCGCACTTTCTCTAACATTGAGCATTTTCTTCTGTAAAGTTACTTAAGTGGATGCTGGCTGCATGCTTCAATATTCGCTTCAATATTTATATTTGTGTGCGTTATTTTACTTAAACTATAATTATTGACGCGAAAATTGATGCGTGTAGCATCAGCTTTAGAGTATCCACTTGATGATTTTATATCATGACGAAAGTCAAATTCACATCATAATGAAAATTCTTCAGTTGGAGACTATATTTAATATTTGCTCTTTCGGTGAAGACACATTCATATGTATGTATATTGATAACTTACGATAGATATATTGTTTGTTTGTGTTAATATACTTTGGCTTAATTAGAATAGAAACCACGTAAAGTATCCTAAATTTAGTTTGTCGTTGTTAAATAATATCATTCAATCGTTGAGCCACAAACAAAGAGGGTGGCGGTGCCTGAAGTAGTCTGCACGTTGACTACAAAATCAAAAACTTTCTGGGTTCAGCCCCCAAGTTTCAGACTCATAAACCCATCTCGTATTTTTTCTGATGTTCATTTGTGTGGTATTGTGTCAGTTGTGGTGAAGGCATAGTCACTGGCCACTAAACAATAACGGTTTCAGCTGTAACCAATCCACAAGCACATCAAAACGCCCTCCTTCGTCATTATTGTGTAGAACCGACGAAGTAAAATAATTACTAAAACGAAGCTTAAAAAATTAAATACGTCTCCTTGACATCAGAGGCGCTTCAACAATGCTTCAAACAAAAAACGTGCAAAGGCACATAGCATTTCCACATGAAAGTCCTTTCTTAAAATTCGCAATACACTCATCCTTTTTCTCTAACCCACACACATGTTTACAAATCATTACTCAACTTTCTACACTTTCAACTTTATTCACAATACGTATACAGAAATTTCAAGAAAGCACTTTCATGTACAAATGCTATGTAATCTAAAAGATAACAACCGTCATTAAAAGATTCCTACGTACTTACAAATTTGGTATTATTTCTAAGATTTAGTGCCAAGTATTTTTATCTTTAAGCAAATTCTTCTTTCGAAACATTTAGATCCTCTGAAATATTTGTCTATTGTCAAAGTGCTAAACTCAAATAACATATAAGTATATATTTAGCAGATTTAAATAATTAAAGTTTTCCTCTCTGTTCGATTTCATTTAATTTCTACCCAAAATGTGAGTACTTATTCTTAAAACAATTTATATATAAATTACAGAAAAAAATAAATGCAACAAATTAATGAAAGTTACTTAAGTCGTGAAACCATAACTATATAACCATAAACATATATAAATTCATATTTCGTGAGAATTTTTTTTATACCAATGATTGTGTTCAGGGACAAAGCTCTAATAAGATTGAATGGATAACATAATACGGAAAATTTTTGACACGGCGTCAAAAAGAGAATATAAAAAAAAGATAAACCATACGAGTATGTCTACATGCAATGTTCTATAGTAAGCAATTTATTTTATAATCGACTATATTTGAAAAGCACGACCTTAACAATTGCCTTTTGTAATCGCTTAATGGAACTTTTGTTTAGTATGCACCCTGCCACACCCAACATGTTCAAAGTTATAACTACAATGTTATCTTAGTATGTTCCATGATCTATTTTTTATTTTGATTTCCATTTTTATCTAAAATATGTGAAAGTAGAGCAAAAAAATCTTGTTGTTTTTTCTATCGGCGTAATAAAACTCACATTGAACTCTTAAAGTTGAGCGATAAGAATTCAACAATGTACTAGTCAATTAGTTTGTAATCGTTAACTACGAGTATTTTTTGAAATAACATAAATTATGACCGTAGTAATACCCTGCAGATAATATTGCTAAAATGGACTGGTTACAAACATAGTCCTATGTAATGCAGCCATGGGCAATGCCATTGAAAACAATAGCTTATAGTCATACGTGAAGTGTTCGAGATTGTCTTCGTATTTACGATTATTATTTACCACAGAGTAGTTTTTACATGGAGTAGTTTTTAAGTGGACAATGTTCTCTCCATATATTTGGGTTAGTCGTGGACTAGTTCTAGTCCTCTATTAACTACACTTTACTTGCTTGTATGGACTAGTGCCGTTATCTGCGGGCTGCATACATACATACACGTTTCTAATATTGAATTATAAACAAAAGCTAAGTGCTGTTTAAACATAAAGGGGTTAAAATATAGAATAAAATTCCATATGGACTTCGAGTCCACAAAAGTGTTAAAAAAATATCCCACGGCTAGCAAACGATCAACAGAAATAATTTTACTTAACCACAACATACAGTGGGTTGCCATATTATTAGGAACAATAGTGTAACAATTTATATTTGAGTTTGGTTTTGGCTCAAATTATTATTTTTTCTATAAAGAACCGATTTCTAAGAACCTGCAATATCTTCTATATTTCTCTGAGAGTGGCCTAAATACTTGAAAAGAGTTTTACATGAAATTTTTTTGCAGGAGACAGATCGCATTCTCGACTTATGCTGGCAGACATAAAGTACTAGAAATCAGTCATCATTCGATAAATTAGCTCAACGAAAGTTACAATACTTACATTTTAATAATATTTTGCTGAATCAATAAAAAATAACCTTGCTTGGCCGCTCGCCTTTTTCTATTTAGCGTCTTCAGTACTCCGCGGCACTTCCACGAATTAAAACGTTGCAAAAATCAAATATAGTTTTAATTCTGAAGACACATTTAAAAATTCAATATTAGAGATACATAGGTCGAATACAATACAAACTCCAGCATTAGAAATATCTCTTAAAATTACAGTTACATAAGTGCACCGAAAGTCGCAATGCAAAAAATATTACTGTTCTTAATAATTTGGCAAATCACCGTAGACATTTTTCGGTAGCAGAAAAATTTTTTAAAAATTACAACTTTTAACTGATATAATTGAAAGCTAATAGTCAGTATTTAAAATACCACCCATTTTCAAATAATCATTTCTCTTAAATTCTAGACATCACAACATCATAGAGTTCTTATACGAATTTAAAAAAAAAAAATTACTTTTGGATCCGTACTCGGTCCTCATAGTTAACAGAGAAGCATGCTGATATTTTAAATTAAAAAAGAGGTTTTTGTGATCGGTCCATTCCTCAATCACTTCAACAAAATGTAAACACGAAAAGGTGGCATTCCAATTTTTGTACATGACAGTCAACAGTAAATTTTATGCATCGTTGACGTTCGAAGAAAGTGCGAAATTAATCAAAAACTAGCTGAGTTGTAATATAGCGAAGCTTCACCTTCTGTCGTTTTTCTAACTATCTACTTCCAGTACAACGCATCGCATGTGTAAGTGTCACATCCTAAGTGCTGGTCCAAAAAAAATATACAATTACAGTGGAGCCATTACGGCATAACAGTGGCTTTAAAATTGCTTTCGAAAGTTTTGGCAACCGGGCTGTTCTCCTTCATGTTTAATGCCACAAGAAGCGTTTGCAGCTTTCTCAAGTTCTATCCAAAAGGATATTAACCATTTTATAGGACCTGACATTTCAACCACAGCTATGGCAACCACAGCGTATCACATATTGAGTGAGCAACAATTTTGTGGCCCATTTAAAGTCAAGAGGGTAATTTCATAGATGTGTTGTTCCATAAATAAAGGCATTTGCATCAAGGATAAAGCCATTACAAACTTATTGGATAGGATACCGAACTGCAGAAAAAAAAAATTTTTTTTTTGGTAATTTGAAATTCTTTTCATCATATATTTTTACAAATTACTAAATAATTTTTTCTACCTACGGCTAAGTTTATTTATTTTCAAAATTTTATTGCTTTTATTTAGCATATCAAATAACTTTTGTTTTAACGAGAATTAAAAAGTTCAACCTGTTTTTTTATTTGATTTTTCTTTAATCTTTTGAAATAAGAATCCACATGAACAGTTTAATCTTTAAAATTACATAAAAACGTAGCCAAAATACCTTCAAACTAGTTACAACTAACAATTATTATAAAAAAGTATTTACACCACTCAAAAACCACTTAATACGAGCCTTAATAAGTTGCCATTAATTATGAAATTATCATTATGATTTCTTGTTCCCCCCTTTTCACTCTCTCTCTTACTTTCTCTCTATCCCTCTGACTACAGTTCGTTAATGATTTGAACTAAAACTACGCCCGTCATTAATAACGACTTAATTATAGAAGAGTTGTGTAGCAATTAAATATTTTTTAAGACTGCGAAGTGAATGAACAAACTTGCGTTTATGTATTAACACATGCGTTTAGCACTGGCGATGAGGAATTGTGCTGAACTTATTTATGTATGGCGTAACATGACGGCTGACGGACGATGACTGACTATATGTTGGGGTTTGGTGTTGCACAATATGGCGCAAATTAAAGACAGCGAGAAAACAAATGATTTCTTCTTACTTGTAACTTGCATATATTTAGTTTTAATTTTATTTTTTTATATTTATACGTTTTTCACGACAATGCAGTGCAGTGCAAACGCCATATGTAAACGAGTTGTATTATTGATTTGCATATTTCATGAAATGAGGGGCGGAGAAATAGATGCCATTCAACAGAGTAACTGACTAATAAACATATGATTTGAAATGAATAGTAAAAATTACAATTTAAAGGCGTTTGTTTGGGAAAACCACCACATTAAAAAATACACAGATCTGCAAGCACCATGAAAACATATTTTTTAGTTTTATTGCGTATGATTTTATTTTTTAATTTTTATGCACGCTGACGACAACAAATGTTGGAGATTAATAAAGTAATTACTCGTAATTAATCTGTAAACTTTATAGTGTAAATCAACTATTTTATACATTTCATTTCTTTTGAATTAAAGAAAAGAATCCGAAATTTACAATACAACCCTTTGATGCCGACACTAGCTAGTACGGACTTTCCAGTAACCCGTTTCGAACAGTTTATAAATTTATAATTTTTAGTATATATGTTTTTACATGTTTTCGGTAAATTATTTGTTTTTTGTTGCTGAACGGAATTTTTTGGAAATAATAACAATAAATAAACTGTGGACTGTCCTAAGTATGGTGGGCAGCGCTTTTCTTCCTCGGGATCAATACTCGGACATGCCTAAAGTAGGCAACGATATAGGGGGATGGATCATGGTGCAATTCAACCCGTGCATAGGCTAGAGGCTCCCTTCAGAAAATAGTATAGTCGCAAACGGAGCACCACCGATACCTGGTCACCTCGGTGAATGTTTTGACTTTGCTGGCTTATCGGGGGCTATGACCCGGTCGACCTACTTTCCCCCACACTCGTGGGATCTAGATGGATGTAAACAAAAAAAACAACAAGAATGAGAACAAAGCCGGATACCAAAAGCCCGACACACAAAAGGGGTTTATTGGCTCCACTCCAAGGGCCGACTCTCAAATTTTTTAGTGGTAACACAAGGATAACAAGTCCTGAATAACGCCACTATTTGCAAATATGTTGTGAAACCAACTGTTGGAAAACATAGAGTTTTCTTTACCATCAGGTTGTTTTTTAAACATCAGTCTGCTTGTAAACACATGTGGATGTTGTCATACAATGTGTTCTTTGTCATCTAACTGCCAATTTCTTGCTGTGTAGTACTTATGCATAAACAGTAGCAAACAGTGTTATTGGCAAGTAACATCGATTTAATCTGCCACATTTATGCACGTTTGGAAAAAAACTATGGAAGAAAACATGCATTATTTTGCAAACGTTCTAATAAAATAGTCGTAATATGAGCAATTTTCTTAAAACGCCGAGAGAAACTAAATTGAGTTTTACAAATTTGTTGTCTAAGCGAATTTATTTGTTGTTCACTTTTTTATCTTGGACAAGCACTCGGGAGATGACCCCCCTACACATGTGGTGCATTGTGCTGGAACTAGAGGAAAGGGATACTAAAAGAAAAGATTGGCGTTGAAGTTTCACTATCTTAAAAGACTGCTTTTGAAAGTTATTTGTTTTATAGCAGTCTCTGATGTCAAGGACACGTATTAAATTTTTGAAGCTTCGACTTTTGTAGCAATTTTTAATAATTATTTTACTTCGCCGGTGTTATACAATACAGACGAAGGACGGTTGGAAGTTCTACTACGCTTGTTTAGGAAGACAAGATATATCTTAGGAGAAACTACAGAACCTTGCGGTTAATCTTGAAGCCGTATACCACGATCTCTGAGAACACGTGATATAAATTCTTAAAATGTTTGCTATAAAACCAGAGTTGCATTTATTTGGGTACTATGTGAAAAGGAATAGAGTTTAACATTTTGTTCTATAACCTATTAAAAATTTTTAGTTTATTTTACACAAAACTCAAAAATACATTTGTAATAAAATATGGCAGAACATTTATTACACATGTTTTTTAATTAAATATTGGGACATGCCACACTTTGGGGCCTTGTTTTACCATATTGGATTGATTTGGAACCTTGTCGACTACAATTCTTCTGTAGCACGCGTAGTCTATTTAAACCACTGTAATATGACTTTGAACCAATTATAGCCAGTTGCAAGTCCTGACAGTTCAGGAAAATATGCTGGCCTGACCCTTAAACATCTAAGCAGTTCCTGTAAAATACAATATTCCGTGATGATGGCAAACAGTAGCAAAACCGCCTTCCTTTCTCCCAAAAGATTAGAAACTCCAGCGAAGACGAAGGATTACTATCTTCAAATGATAAATATATTCAAATTGAGCGGCATCTAATTCTGGATTACTGTCTTCGTAGTCCGATTCACACCACTCATGTTCTGTAATATAGACTATATCTGCGATGAAGTGTGTCTATGACGACCAACTTTAATTTCTAAATTAGATTCCCATTTCAATTTTATTAACCCACTCTTTTCCACACTTGAATTTTATCCAAGTTGAAGTAACCTTATCCTTTCCTTTCAATTATTATAATTGCCAAAAACGCCAATTGTGACTAATTTCCGGGATGGATATTTTTACGGGGGCCCTTTTTTTAACAAAAATGTGTGCCGTCACGAATTTAATTTATTTTTATCCCAGCGACGAAAATGTTAAAAGGAAGTCGTAACAATTAAAAGATTTTCACTTAAAGTTTAAGTGTAAAAAAATTGCATTCACTTTTGGTCACTTATTGCTTTTTCTCAAGTGTATTTTGCATGAATGTGTGGATGGAATTGTGTCCGTGTGTCTGTCTTTTCATATGACTAAGTCACTGTGCAAAGTCTCGTTTCGATGCAGTCAGTAGTCAGTATCTTTTCCAAACAAGTGATAGAAGTTGTTATTGTTGTAATACGTTCGAGTTTCTTTTTTTGTTGTTATTAAGTTTTTTTTTTTTTTTTACTTAAAATTCCCACAACATCCGGTTTTTGTTTGCTATGGCAAATAAAGCTTTAGCTGTTGTTGTTTATTTTATTTTTGTTTTGTATTTTCTATTTCTTTGAACCCAAACGGATGTGCTTTACTTCCACACTGCAGTCGGCGCAATGCAGTTTAGAGCATTAAATTGCATTGCGGCGTTTTGCAGTACTGAGTATATTCTCATGCACAATACACACACATAATATTTATTCATAGTCGGTAATACATTATGTATGCAATAATTGTCTGCTATGCGGACTGACTGACTTTTGTTTTCGGAATGGTAAGTAATAACGGCTAAAAATGATTCGAATTTTATATTATTTTTTACAACTTTTTGCACTCGGATGCGTGTGTCTGTGTGTGTGTTATTTATAGTAAAAATATTTCGCATAATCAGAAGTCTTTTAACGCGGATGCAGAATGTCAAAGAACACAGTATTGGTTTAATGTAAGAGCAACTGTAAAGCAAGGTACTCTATTTAAATAGCTTAAGGAGAATGAATGTGCTTCTGCAGCACGGGTATTGAGTTTAGAGAGTAATTAGCGACTATAATAGCCATTATTAGTTAGGAAACTCAGTGAGACTATCTCAGAAATCGAGATATATTTTGCTAGAATAACTTCTGGCAGACCTTTCAACAGGCAACGGGAATTGGACAGTATTTTCCGGTCATATAGAAATAACAAGCGGATATGGAAGTTTCGACTATTTCCAATGCCGTCCGAGAAATTCTGGGAAGTTGAATGCTTTTGTTTCTTTGCGGTATTTACAAACAAAGTATTTTTTAATATTTGTATCCCGTATAACTGGTTATGAAGCATCGTTGTTAGTAGCGTACGAAGCTGTGGGCCAATCAACTCCACTGGATTCATTTATTATTGAATTAATATGATTGCCAAATTATGTTCTCGTATGTAAAGGAATAGCTGAAAATATAAGTGTAGAGACAGAACTTTAAATTTAAAATTTATCTGGAACTAATGCGATGTGATTCCTTCTATACCAATCTGCGCTACTTGTAAAAGCTAATAATTGGCCACGTTGTTAAATAAATCAATAATCCAATTATCCCTCTAAAAACAACGGTTCATATACGATTTCTAATCGTATGTATATGAAATGATATAGCAAGAGTCCCTTTGTTGTGATCCAAGAATTTTAAAATGGAAATGGGAATTTCCGGTTGTTCTTTCTTTTTTTTTATCAGCATGTCACAAGCTGTTAAAAAGCTTAAACAATGGACGTAGTTACGCCAAAGAGCACTGTTACAAAACCATAACTGGAATTTGGGGAAAATTTCCCACAAGGCGTAACCTCTTTCAAAATAACTTATAGCGATGGTTCGTAGAGAAAACTCCTTATTGGCGTTTAAAATCTTATGCACCCCCCAAAGGCACATTCAGAGCATAGATGATCGGATTGATGCACGCATTGGATAACTTGACTGAGACTCAGGTGGAGGGGCAGAAGGACTCATTGCACTTGACAATGTATTTGTGCTTAGTTGCATGCAGAGGACGAAGGTGTACTCTGGATTGGAGCTGGGGAGGTACTGGGGTTTGACCGAGGTAGCGTCAGCTAGATCACTGCGGTACTAACTGGGCGTGGAAACTTCAAGTATCAGCTGAGGCGGATTTGGCGTTGTAGATGATGATATGTAGGGAAATGTAAAAAGGCTGGAAGTTTATAAATGCGGCCAGAAGTCTATAGAGTCTAGAGCAAACGCTGGGCTTTGCGCGCATTTATATGGCAATCATGGGGATACGAGGAGGTGGAAAAAAGGGACCGGATTTGGTGGTGGTCTGCTTCGTCGTCCCACACTTTAGTAATAAATAATACGGCACCTTCAGAGCGGATGAGTTTTTTCTATCGGCAGTCTTCTTTCTTATTCTTGCATAAAAGTTGAATTCCATCTGGTCTGTGATGGTTTTGAGATCTTGGCCGGTAATTGAAGAGTTTTTTTTTATACCAAAATAGTTAGTTATATTGCTGGAGAACGCTGCTTGCAGGGTGAACTCAACTTAATTAACCACATGTTAGCTAATATCGAGTTTTCCAAAGACGTAACAATTCTTATCTGTTAATATAATTTATTATTTGTGGGTGTAATGCAAACAATATATTTCAAGAATGAAATTATACTTCAGTCACGAGCCCGCCACAATGAATGATGAATATCACTATCGCATACATTACAAGCGGAAGATTGACAGTTTTGAAATTGATGTTGTCTCTTAGATCAGTTTATTCTAGCCTTGTAACTTGATATGAAAGCAATCTAACAGTATACGATCGCATAAATTATGCAGTCATTGAAGAGAACAATTAGAAACATTTCGGCGTTGCAAATGATCAAGTAGCGTAAGGATGTAGGCCAAGATTTTTGGGAAAATCTACACATTTTCAATCGATAGACTAACTGTTGCGATATTTTTGTCGCCTCGCACCTCCCTAATCCTCTATTGAAATTGTGAACCAAAAATTATCCGCTATAGCACGCACAGCTTGTCGGGTAGGGACGATTATTACGGCCGAAAATTAAAATAAGCGTTATTAAAGTAAAGACTCAGAATTTTGGTTCTACATTTTAATTACTTGTAACCGAACAAGGGTTCATATATTTTACCACGATAAAAATGTTATGTTTATATATTATTTTATCACTCACAGGTAACTTAGAGCCTTTACAGAGCATTGTAAGTCCCAATTGCACTGGGCTTTATATACTCAGCGCGGGAGCAGCGTTGGATTATTTAATTGGTAATAAGAATCTACGATAATCTTTGAACAGTAAACCTCTAGAAAGAGATTTCGTAATAAATTAAATCATAAATTAGAAGCTCAATACTCCAGTACAAAATATCAGAACGTCGCAGGTTCGATTTCCATGAAGCTTCTAGATGTCCTGCCAGAGAAACCATAATTAATTCACAGCTGTTTTATTTATTTAATTTTTCTAATAACTAAAACTCACAGAATTAAGTCTACCAATTATGGTGACATTGTCTTTTTGCTCAATTGTAAAATCCGTAAAATCTAGGCGCCGTAAGCGACGATCATGGCAAATGATTTCATCAACAACTTAAGACCATGGACCAACGGATGGACCGTTATCAGGGACTATGGAATGAAAATATGATGGGTGATTTTATTTGGTTCCTTATTAGAGAATAAAATTCTTAAAATCAGAACGGACTAAACAAAAGTCGAAATTCCTTTTAGATTATGCTTTGTTCATATTTATGATTAAAATATAATTAGTTCTTAACTTTGTTTTGTATTGTTCATTATTAAAGAAAGAATTTTTTTCATATTTGCTTAATTTTCTTTTTATTGAGAGATATACAGGGTTGTCGAAAAATGGAAATTTAAATAGCGACAATGTTGTGCTCATAGTGATTTTTACAAGCTTTTTTGGAATTTAATTTGAATAAAAATTTCATCATCTTAAACCTACAACAATTGGATTTAGCCTACCAGGCTACCAGTTTTGATGGCAACGCTGACACATGGTATAGAATAAATTTGAAACTGTTGTCATTGTAGGCATCCGTTTAGCGCTGAGATATTTGTAGTGAATTTTGCACATACTACAATAAATTGCGTAGTATGTACGTTAATGTACACACAGTTTGTAGGTTTGTATCTTGCTATAGCAAGCAATTTAAATTAAATATTATTCAAATATTTGGTACGTTTGTCTGTCGTTCTTCGTTCATTCATAATTTGCTGCTCTCTCACTGCCATTTGTGAATGTACGAGTCAGTCAGCCAACCATATGCACACAATATCTGAGTCATAGAAAATTGGTATGTGATTGACGTACAAATAACAATTTCCTATTTTTATTTTCTTCATAATTCATAATTTCAGTAATTCTCAAGTTGTGTCATCAACAAATTGAAGAACAAAAATGGTTTTTGGAAAAGAAGTTATTTTAATAATTAATTTTTATCTTAACGTGTTAAAAGCATACTTAATTACTACTATAAAAGAAAATTTTAGTGTGGTTATACATATATGTATACATATATTTATTTCTAGCCACATGAGCTACCTTCGGTTGGTTGTGCAGTACATGACATCTGTCTCGCATGTCTTGCAAAACTACCCACACAATTTTTTATTTTTTTTTGACTTGGACCGGCACTCAGAGGATGACCCCTACACATGAGATGCATTGTGCTGGAACTAGGAAATTATGTTATGGGAAGGAGGATAGAGGGAGTAGTGTTTATTGACATTTGATTTAAATCTTCCCAAGCTAAAAGTGACAGGAAACACCTCTGCGGGTAGTCTATTCCACATTCGTGCCGTTCGGCCAAAAAACGAATTTTCCCTGTAATGCGTAATGCGAGTCGCCGTCAAATCAACCACAAATGGATGCGCTCTTAATGATGATCGCGTCGTGCGCGCGAATACCCGGGTTTCGGGAACAAGTTCCCTGATTTCATCAGAACACCTCCCATTATAGTAACGATAGAACAACGAAACGCACCCCACGTTGCGACGATGCTCAAGAGAGTCAATAGAGTTGGCTACCCTACTGTCTCCTGTGAGTTTCTTCGCCCTTTCTTGTACACGGTCGAGTAACTTCAAAATAGTCTTTGAAACAGCGGCCCAAACATGAGAGTTGTATTCCATTTTCGGTCGGATGTAGGCGGTATAAATAGTGAGGAGATCAGATGGGGTGAAGTATGTCTTACACCGCCTTAAAAAACCTAGGCACTTGAATGCTTCCTTTGAGACCTGAAAAATGTGCTCAGTCCATCGGACATCACACTGAATTTTCATGCCAACAACATCAAGAGCTTCTGATTCCTCAATGTTTATGCCACCCATAATTACAGATGAGGCAGCGTGATCGTGCATACGGCGGTGTGTTAGCATGCAGCATTGGGTCTTTTGGGAATTGAAATCGACCCTGTTCGCGTGACCCCATTCCAATATTCTCGTGAGGTCACCTGTTAGCGAATCATTCATATTCTGCCGCGTCGCCGCGATCATAGTTGATGTCGGCCTACGATCGAATGAATATGAATGGCAGATACTGCTGTCATCTGCGAAAGAGTGGATAGGGTTTGAAGTATGACATAGGAGATCATTAAGAAAAATAAGAAATAGGGTAGGAGAAAGAATGGAGCCTTGTGGTACCCCTGAATTGATCTTGAACTCGTTTGATGAGATCCCGTCTATAACAACTCTTATAGCGCGATCCCTAAGAAACCTCGATATAAATCGAGAGAAGATATCGCCAACACCAAAAGCAATAAGTTTGGACAAGAGTGCTCCATGCCACACTCTGTCAAATGCTTTTGAAATATCTAGAGCCACTACCTTACTTTTGCCAAAATGGTGGATTGATCGACACCATTTTTCCGAGAGGAAGGCTAATAAATCACCCGTGGAACGTCCTCCACGGAAGCCATATTGTCGGTCGCTGAGTAAGCCATTGGACTCCAGATATTTCATAAGATGGAAATTTAGCATACTCTCCATTACTTTAGAAATGGTAGTGCACATTGCGATTGGGCGATAATTTTCAGGGTTGCTTGCCTCTCCCTTCTTGGGGATCGGCGTAACATTTGCAACTTTCCAGCACGACGGAAATTCGCCTGCATGATATAGGGTGCTGAAAAGGATTGCCAGAGGACGCGATAACGTCGAAGAGCACTGCTTCAAGATCAGTGCCGGAATTCCATCCGGGCCAGGAGACTTATTTATGTTGAGGTCCGATAAAACCCTTTTAACTGCACGAGCCCGAAAGTATATCTTTGGCATAGTTACGGATACACGCTCGGATGCGGGCAGTGGTTGATTGCTCTCCGGCAGGTGAGAATTACCTGCAAACATTTCAGCTAGGAGGTTAGCTTTTTCAACCGGGTCTGTGAATATTTGATCATCCTTTAAAAGAGACGGAATAGAAGAACTAGCATTTCCCTTAACTTTTTTAACGAATGACCAAAAGCTTTTACTTCCCCGTGGGGCAGTAAGAACTTTAGCGCGAAGACTCTGCTCGTACAAAGCTTTTGCACGTCTTAGCACTTTGGCACACGAAGATCTCGCCCTTTTGCGCATCATATCAGTATCTGCGTTTTTATCATTCCGCCAGACACTAAATGCTTCCTCTCTGGATCTGACTGCAAGTCTGCACGTCTGATTAAACCAAGACTTTGGTCTAGGCCTAATCGAAATTTGCTTCGATGGTATACTCGTTTCGTTTCGTTTTCATACCAAGCATTATTATATTTTGGACCATTTTAGCCATGGCATTGACATCATTGTCGAGGAAGCAGAGCCTCCAATTGAAATGCCGAAAGAAATCGTTGAGCTCAGCCTTTTCGTAAATATATTTCAAACGTTTCATAGCTGGCGGTGAAACGCCTCGAAGTTCCGCAAACGAAAAGGAGGCAGAAATGGTGCAATGATCCGAATTACCGAGAGGTGCGCTAATGTTCATTTCATACTTTTCAGGGTGTGAAGTGAGAAAAAGGTCGAGGGTGTTGTGTTGGTGCCCGTCAATGAAATATGTGTTGGTTCATTCACTAATTGCGCAAGGTGATTGTGCGCTGCGAATAGCTAAGCATATTGGCCTTCTGGAGTTGTATTGCTCGAACGGCGGAGCCACTATAAATTATGGACATTGAAATCGCCAGCAATAACGATTTCACTGTTCGGGTAATTTTCGAGGATCCCCGATATATTGTCGGAAAGGGCATCGAAGTTCTGTATAGTTTTCTCCCTTTCCGTGTTTGGGCTTCTTTAAAGAAACCCGAAGTGCAGAAGATGTACCCTGATTTTGAATTTAGCCCAAAGACAGCTGAATTCGGGATCATGCGTGTCTAAAGATTGCTGGCACTGGTACACAACTTCATTGCGTATATAAATTGCAATTGAGAAAGAGTGACCTCTTTGTCCTGTTTCCGACAGCTGTGATATGACAAAGATCCAGGCTATCAGCATGTCATCCGCTCAGGTTCGCGCAGTAGTCAGTCAATACCACGACCACCACTGAGATGCTCCTGCGGTCTCTATTTCTTATCTGCTCTGAGAGCTTATTGTAGAAGTGTTAGGCCCATCGTACCTATCTTTTATTTTAATTTTCTCGGATTAGTGTTTAGAAGTTGTCGCCTACGGAATTAGTTGTAAAGGGATAATGTATAGAAGAGATAGAAAGTTAGAGAACTTTGGAATTGTAACACAACTCTTCAGTTTCGTGTTTTTTGGCTACTCAGGCAATAGGACTCTTAATTAATAAATTATGCTACGAAGAATAAAGCGTTGAATAAATAAAAAATAATAGAAAAATTAAATAGATTTAAATTGAATAAAAAAAAACTCGGTACAAAATAATTTTTGCAGAGGGTACTTAGTTTTTTCTGTTTGAATTGTGGAATTCTCAAAAACTTTTTGTGAGTTTTCATATAAACATTTGGGATTTTTTCGCTTTTACAAAAATTTAGTTGAAAAGTACCAGACTAGCTTAGCGATACAACAAGTATACATATATAAATAAACGTGATTCATTCTGACTCGTCTTTAATAAATAGAAAAGAATAAGTTAGTCTACTAATAAATATATTCTTATTCTTATTCTGTGAGACGCAATTGGCGAAAAGGTTGGAGAAAACTTGTTGGCCTTTCCCAATTTGCGCCTGAATGTGAATTATCAAGCCTCAGTTCAAGCATTCCGGTACTTATTAGGCCGTGTAAAAAATAATTCACTTCATCATAAATTAAATAAAACTATTTTTATGTATGATACGTTCAAAGATCATATAGAATACATTATAAACAGTGTGAATATTCTCACGCACATACTTTATTTACTTGTATAACGTAATGTGTTGGTTGCTTTCTTTGTACCATAGAGGAGACCACACCTCTGGACTGCTCTTCCCGAAATCTTCACAATACTTAACTGAGAGTCGTGAAAGAATTATAAGCTAGGTCCACATTTTTAAATTAAATTAAATTATGTTACTCTTTCCACATAGTTTTTAACACATTTTAAAATATAAACAAGCTTAACCTTCCTGACTATTTTAATTTTTTTGAGACAAATTCACATTTCTCGGTCTCGCAGACCGATTTCAAGTATTTCTCGGTTTCTCTAAAAATTTTCAAAACCTGTGCAGTGGACATATTTAAGAAACTAATTTCAAAGAACTGAAGCAAGAAAAAAACAAAAATTGAGTTTTTTTTAGCTCACAGCATCAATTTATATTTCATCACAATATTTGGCATTTTTGATATTAGACCTAATATAAAAATAAAAAAAAAAATTCATTCACAAAACACAACATTTATAAAATGTTGTTTTTCTATTACAATATATCTTAAAAGTAAACAAAACAATAAAATGAATTCAAGAAAAAAAAGGTACACTAAAAAAAATTAATTTCAAAATGCTTAAAATATATGCCTCATTATGAGGTTAGTCTTTGTAAATTTCAATGAGTCGTTAGAGCTTCAGCGTCCTGTGAATCTTCAACATCACTTTCCTTGGAGTCTTCTTGTTCAGTATCAGTGTTTGCTTCATACACATCAATATTATCTTCGTATTCAGTATCACTTTCCACATCGGAATCTGGATCTGAATCGATTTAATTCAGAACAGCTCTTATGCGCTCAATATCTGCCATATCTAAAGAAAATCTCACGATAATTAATTTTGAACATCATTCTTTTATTAAATCATAAAATTGTCCATTTTCATCTAAAAATTTCTAATTTAGCAATACCAACTTACCTGACGAAAATGTAACACTTAACTATAAGTCGGTCTCACAGACCTCCCGATTAGCAATCACCGGTACAACACTTCAACTCAAACGCACTTGTTACACTAAACGTTGTATAATGAGAAATAATGAAGATACTGAGAGAATGACGGAGTTTCCATTTTTTGTGTTCGTGAAATTAACACAAAAGTGATTCATGGGTCTCACAGACCGACGAAATGGTCAGGAAGGTTAACGTCGTCATTTACGCACGAATTTTGAAAATAAATTTTGAATATGGAAAAGTTGCACCTAAAATTTTTTTTGGAAGATAGGACAGGACGGGGGCCTCCCCCCCCCGGTGCGGTTGGCACAAATTCCTCGTCCCAATAATTGATTATCAAATAATTTTGTCATTTGTGGACTAATTTGCAAAATGCTTTTTGCATATGCAAGAAGTCCACTAAAATTTCTTATAAGAAAAGGGGTGAGGGGATTCGAAATGTGCTCACCACAAAAATCAAATAACTTAGCCGTTTGTGGCCCAATTTTAAAATTCTTTTCGCTAAAATTTTGTTTAACTTGTGTGGAAGGCATAGTGCCCGCTCATACATTTTCATCATTTGAAATTCGGTATGAGGACTCCTCTTTTTGTGCTTAGATTTTTGCTTAGAGATTTTTGGTTATTCTAGTGTTAAGGGCGTAAAAACGGGTAAAATCAGTAACATAATATCTCAGAAACTAAGACAGGTAGCATAAAAAGTACAAAAGCATATATATGACAGGTGTTTCATACTCTTTCCATATATTAACTTTTAGGGGGTAAAACTCCGTCATCTTTTCTTCTAGAAAAAATTGCGAGTGAGTTTCCTTACTTTTTCGAAATTCAAAAATATATGAAGTTAAATTGTACTTTTGTACTATTATCCCATTGATAAGGGGTAGGAAATTAAAAAAAATGTTTAAGGAGGAAACCAAAAATAAAGTGGGAAAAATAGCACCGTTTTTATTTTTTTGGAAAAGGAACTGTTGATATAATAGGCAACATATGGTTTCAATTTATTTTTCAGGCCGTAATATTCTATGCGACTTCAATATGGTCAGACAGTCCGGTTTGCTACATTAACAAACTTCAAGTTGCTAAGAATAAACTACTGAAACTGATATTTAACTTTCCGTGGTTCTTTTCAACATTTAAGCTCCACTCTATTTGTAACATATAAATTGTTGCCATTAGAATGAACAGGCTAATCATCAATTTTTATTTCAGATTCTTTGGCTCCGAATATACATACAATAATGAATTGACTTTATCTCGTAAGTAAATTGTTTTCATTAGAATAGATTGATTTAAATAGGTTTTTTTTTTAAATTTTACCTCCAATAGTATTTTATTATTATTATAATATGTTTTTAAAATTCACAACTAATTAAAAAAAAAGAAGGAAACTTTAACTATTTATAAATAATTTTAAGACAAATTGTAAATTATAAATTAAATTGAATTGATATTAAGTATGGTACAGCGCTCTAAAATCATTCTTAAAAAATCAGACACAATGGGGGCGTAGGGCTTTATTCTTGTATAACCCTGCTGTTACGCGTTTTGTTAATTTCGAAAGCATAGTTGCTTTTCTGTTGAATAGGCTAGATTTGGTTTATTATTAAATTTTAAATAATGTCTATAAATTAAGCGCTTAATTTATTTTTCATTAATTGGTATAAAACCACTAGAAAGGGGCAGCAAAAGCCAGAACGAAACAAATACAGAATAATATTTACATTTGTTTAAGTGTTGCGTACTTATTTTCAATTAAAAACACGCTAACGAAAAATATACGGTCAAGAACTAAGCTCAAAATCGCAGACATTGCGCATAAATCGCTAAGTTGTCAACATACATATAAAAAATTTTATGATCGAAACGTCAAAGTTAATTTGAAAATTTTTAAATTTTTTTTTTGACAATTACTCATTTTTTTATCGATAACAGTAGAGGACGATTTGACGTTTTTCTATTTATCTGAATATGGTTGTAACCTTCGCACCTGATTAATTTTCCTATTACAATATATTTGCGTTCTTCCCCAAAATTTGAACAATGCAGAAAAAATGAAATGCCAGAAGGGCTCCAGCACAGGCACTAATGCACATCATGAAATTTTTTGTTTGGAAGAGGTTCCGGCAGTAGGGTCAGAACGCTGCCTACTCAGGCAACAGCAACGTAAGTACTTAGAATAAGATTTGCTAGGTTTGCCAAGTTTGCAAAGTATCTGTTGCTTAACGACCATTATAAGCTGGTAAATGTTTACATGTCCAAGAGCGTTGCACCACATGTCCTCCTCTTGATCAGCTTTATAATTATTTTTACTGTGACCAATTCGAAGAATTTTTCAATAACATCATCACGCCTATTGCATTTCCGGGAAATAGCTGAGCTTTTAACAAGTGTTTTTTTTATAACAATTGGCTTTTAAAAGTATTTACTTACAAACATAAATTACACAAACGTAATTGTTATTATTTTTATTTTCAATTGGCAATGACACACTTAAATATTTTGCTAGAAAAAAGAAAGAAATGAGAACAAACACTGAAAATATATATAAAAAAATTGCAAGAGGTGTTGGCAGGCAGTAATCAGATACAAATAACTAAATTTTTCGCACATTATTCACACTCAACAACGACCTACAACAATGTGACCAGCGTTGCCGTTTTAAATGTTTCTTTCTTAAGTGAAAAACATTGAAATTTTTAGAAAATCTAATTTAACATTTTTTCCGTTGTAGTTGATTTGTTTCTTCTAGAAATGTACATATTGTTACAACATCATTCTTACTACGTATTTTTGAATTTTTGAAGTAATCAATTCAAACGGATCTCTTAGCTGGGCTGTTCGCTTTTGTTCGTTAGTTAGTTTCTCAAATATTAAATTTCACACATGAAAAATAGCAAATAATTTTTATCTTTTTGCGATATAACATTTCCACAAGACTTTTTTATCGGTTTAGCATTTTCCCACTATAATTTTCTGGCAGCACTGAAAACAACACAAGCAATTTTAGCTGCTAAACCCACGTACAAACACCTATATACTCGTGTGTACAGTGGGGCGAATGAATGGAATAGTTGATTGATTATTTCCAAAATTAACCAAAGAAAATACAGCTTTTTGCGATTAGATCGTCGCAAAGGATTTTTTATATCGATAGAAAGAAACAGCTGCGCTTTATGGTTGCATTTATTTTTCAACAGACACTTGAATGCTACTGTGGCATTTTGAGCGATTTACCAAATTTATCATGCTAAAAATCTTTTTTTTTTTTTTTCTCAGCGCCATTCTGGCATTCTTGAGACAATCTGGCAAAAGTTTTACATTATGAATATATAATATATTTGGATATAACCTAAGAAGATATTAAATTATTATAAATTAATTTTAAATTTAATGTTTAAGTTAAAAATCAATTTTTATAATAAGAAACAACAAAAAAAGGAGGAGAGAAAAAAAAAAGATAAAAACTATAATTAAATTTCTTTTATAAAAGAAGCATATCGATATTTTGTTTCAATTTGTTTTTAAAAATGGAAATATAGCCCGCGATCTTAATACCTAGTGGCAAATTATTATATAGCAAACTACCATTATATTCGATTCTTTGCTTCGTGGTTTCTAAGCGGCACCTTACTGTTTGTATATTGGCACTATTCCTTGTATTGACGTTATGTTGGATACTCTGCAATTGAATTGCATGAAATCCAATATTGTCAAGAACTTTGTATACATATACAAGTAGTTGCATTTTGTGGAGGCCATAAATAGGTAATACAGTACATGCTACATCTCGATATAATTGCAAAGTAGGAAAGGCAATTGGCAGTTTATAAACATTCTTTAAAGCTTTGTTTTGCAAAACCTGTATGGATTTTAAATCGGAATTCCCCTTGTGGGCGTAAATGAGGGACAAGTAATTTATATTACTTTGTATCAGCGAGTTAAAGATCATTAATTTCGTGTTTTCATTCAATTTATACCTCAGTTTGTACAAAATGCCGACTACTGTAGCTATTTTGGACTTTATATGCTGTATGTGAGACTGCCAAGTAAGGTTACTCTGGAGGAATACTCCCAAATACTTCACCAAATTAATTTCTGTTATCACTTTTCCATCTATCACCACCGTACAATCAGAATGCTGGGTCTGATGAGGCCTAAATCGTATGAACTGTGTTTTTCTCGCATTTAAAATAAGTTTATTAATTCTCGCAAACTTTGTTATTAATTCCGCGTCATGTGATATCAGTGATTGAAGTTCTCCCTGATATTACAACGGATAAAAAGTGCACAAATCGTTCGCATACATAAAAACTTTTCCTACCAATCCAATATTATTTAAGTCATTCACGTAAATTTTGAAAAGCAACGGCCCTAGTACACTACCTGGAGGCACCCCGTACTTTACGTATTCCATAGAACTACTTCTAAAATTAATTTCAACATACTGTTTTCTATTAGCTAGATAGCTCCTAAAATATGCAAGCCCCCGTCCTGTTATACCATAAAACGCCAGTTTTTCTACCAAAATTGTATGTTCTATTAAATCGAATGCCCTAGAAAAGTCATAGAATAACCCTCCAACACCTGTCGAGCCCTTATCCAGGCAATCACATATGTAGTTTATAACATTAACGACCGCCTCATCAGTACCACATCCAACCCGAAAACCATATTGGTTATCCGATAGAAGACCCTCCACTTTCATATATCGAGCTAGTTGCCTAGTAATAACTTTTTCAAAAATTTTGTCTATAATCGATAACAGTGCTTTCTCATTGCTTCAGGCGATTCGGAAATTCAGCAATCAGACTTTCATTATTTTTTTTTTATTCTTTAGTTGAATTTTATTAATAAAAATACAGTGGTCTATCATCTAGCACTCAATGCTATGATCTCTGTAATTTTTTTTGTATTGCTACACTTTGCTGTTCAAAAGACTTTAAACTGAAATCTTATATTAATTTATATAATAATGTTAATTTATATAATAATAAATAATGTTTTCTTGCTTAAATTATTTCGCAGAGGATTAAAAGAACTGTAAAGTTTACACATTGTTCACACACATCAACTTTTGTTGGTCAACTTGCTTTAAGTTTCCATAGAAAGTTGCCGATATGTTGACACAGAGAAATATGCATAATATGTCATACAAAATCAACAATTCGAGACAATTACGATTAACAGAACGACTTAATCGAATTCTCCTTAATAAGTGTCAGTTATAACTTTATCGCTTTGCGTGGCGTTTTTAACTTTGATAGAAAAGTTTAAAGCTAAAGGTGTAAGAGACAATAAAAACTTTGACAACACTTGACAACTTCCCCAAAAAAAGTGGTTGATAATATTGCTATTTATTTTTTATTATTAAAATAAAAGTCAATAATGCTATTTGACGATATATTTTACAATGTTCTTCTGTTTTAAAAGGAAAAGACTAGAAAGGAAGACACGAGTAAAGAAAATTATTCCAGCTTCTTGTCAAGGCACGCAAAAAGATGAGAGTTGCCGAACTTTTCCCTTGACACTGCGTTCAAAGTGTTTTATGTGGAATGTTTCGTATACATAAGTATGTACATTTCATCTTAGATGTCAAAGCGAATCTGTAACGCAACGCGAAGCAAAACTTTTATCTGACACGGCCTTAATTCTTCTTCTCTCCCTCTACTACAAGATGAAAGTAGTCTCACGTTTCCCAATTAACTCATACGACCATACACTAATTGAAACAAAACCAAACAGAATATTAAAACATTAGTTCCTCGTCTAACGTTCTCAATACATTTTAAAAGCATTTTGTTGTGCCAGATAACAAATTAAATTACCTTTTAAAAGCTCCTTAATAACCCAGGGACAATTATAGTACTACAGTACCATCCCTTGTGAAAAATTAACTATACTGTAGCAGAAATAGTATATACAATTATACATAATATGTACATACACATATATGTATATATATATGTACATATATGCATGTAAATAACCTACATATTATAATTTAGTTTTTGCGATTGTAGAAAAAAATATTTTGGTGGGAGGCAACGTTGATTTGTAACTGCGAGTGTAAATATATATTTTACAATATAAGTAAATTATATAAAAATACTACTGCTCACTCAATAACTACAGACAAAAAAAAAACAAAATAATTAATGCACAAACTCACAAAATATATTTCTTCAATGGGTTTTGTATTCATTCATAAATAGAATAAAGGAAATATAATGGGAAGTGCACGCCAACTCTTGTAAATTGTTTGTGATTTGTAAACTAGTGCTGGCATAGTATGAAGCAAATACCAATTATCAAGTTTAATGTACTTACTTCGTTATTCTCAGAGTTGTGTTTCAATGAGATAAATTAGAAATCTAAGACAAAGACTGTTCAAAAAAAACTTGATTGATTATAACGTACATAATTAACCGAAATACGACTTTCCTCACATATGACCAAAAATACCGAGTATATTAGTGAAATTCTAAAGGCCGCAACCACAATGTCAACAAATGCATAAACAAAAAAGCCGTAACTACACTTTTTTAAAAAATTAAATAAATAAGTAGTATTCAGGTATGTGATGAAAATCGTTTTCGGCGTTAAAACGTTTTGAAATCGACAAATAGTGTGATGAATTTGTATGTGACGATTTGTTGTGACGATTTCATATTCCATCTTGTGTCATTAAAAAAAAAGGCGTTTTTAACATGTGACGCATTTCGATAATGCCAGTTTAAATTCGTTTTCAAATCGTTTAATTTTACTTGAACAAAATGCAAGGAAATATACAAAAAAAGTAAAAAAAATAAATAAAAAATGATTATAAATTCGTCCTTATTTAAACGAAAATATTCAACAAAGCTATTTAAATAAATACTAGTTAATATAGAAGGGAAATTTAAACTTTTAAATACCCACATTTCATCTGGCAAATCTAAGGGATCCGATTTATCTCTCAAACATTTTCTTAGAATATTTTCACTATTCATTCTATTATTTTCTTCCAAGAGAATTAGCGAAATCGCAGCAAAAAAAAGCATTTTATAAATAAACATGATAAAATATGTTGCTACAAATTTTATTTTGTTTTTTTGTTTAAATATTTTACATATGTCACTCACATACACATATCGAGCCTGTGGTGCAATACCGCAGTAATTCAAAATTTGAATTTTTTTGAGCTGGGTATGCAGAAATGATCTTTGGGGAAATATATATCTAAAGGAAAAAATATCATGGTTCTATCTCTCTAACTGTTCAGATTCTACAGCTACAAATGTCTTCATTGCCTCCAGCTATTTCCAACAATATTTATTTGCCATAATGAAATATTTCCTTTATGACATGAAATTTTCAAACAGAAAACATTACAAAACATGCGTCTTTATTTAAAAACTTAGTAAACGAAAATATTATCAAAAAGATGGCTCAAAACTTCAAATGCATTTTTCTCAGTTCACGATTTCTAGAATTACGACGGTATTGCACGAAAGGCTCGATATGTTTACATATTTCACAGTTATATTATTAGATTTTATACAGTTGTATTTAGAGAAGATATGTGGAAACGAAACAAATATGGAATATGAAATCGATCGAAATTCATCACACTACTGTCGATTTCAAAAGACGATTTACTTTTCAAATCGATCGATTTCCATCACATACCTGATTATGTGAAACTTTACTTTATTCTAGACGTTTGCAAGTATATTTCATATATTAAAAATAAATGAGAAAATACTACGATATTTGGTAGATGACTTAAATGGCACTAACATTTCGCCAGAAGAGCAAACGTAATTAATATCACAACGTCCCAGCAAAAAAAATTTAAACAAGGTATTCGAGTTTGGAATTAAACATTTTTGGTGGAATCAGTTCCCAAATGGATTACCAACTTAATGAATTTAACAAGGCGCGAGACTAAAATAATAGACTCTTGAGTAGTCATTACATTTTTAATCTGTGAAATAATTATTTTTTTACGCAGAAAGTTCTTATAACTAAATTTATTTTCAAGTTGAAACAGTTCCACTATTTCAGTATTCTGACACAAATCCAAATTGCAGACATCATATTCAAGCTAGATGGTTTAATTTTATAGACATATTTTGTTTTTGAAAATGTTTTCACAGATTTTAATAAAAATTAAAGAACTAGTTCAATTAATACTACTGATTTTTCTAATTTTGTGTAATTGAATAGTAAAATTTGCCAATAAAAAAAAAATTCATTATGTGGCATGTACTTTTTATGGTTATATCCAATTTTTTGCTGGGGTAGAGAAGTTGCAATTGGAGATTCGCTATATAAATAACTTTTATATATGCCGATACTTGTTTCTTAGATAACCGGAATAGGCTTTATTGTGTCATTGTGTCATTGTGTCATTCAAACAGACTTACCGCAGAACAAAAATATCTAAGAGTGGGACACACACACGTAGAAAGTGATTCCATTCATTCTCTCATGTAGAGAAAAATCAGCAAGAGACAAATCAATTTACCATCGGAACAAACAAATTTAACTAAGGATTTACTAAAGAGCCCATTTCCTTCAAAGGCTCATCACGCCGATTATGACAGTCTTTCTAGGCGATCATTTGAAATTCGACCGGATATCTTTACATGCGTATCTCATATGTAAATATCTAGAAAAAATGTTGTTTCTTCATTGTAGGCAAAAAAAATTGGGATCCTACTGCTCATATGATGTGTGCCTTGGGATAATACTACTTTATAAAACAAATATCAATGACAAATATGAGTTTTACCACAACGTACACAACAAAAATTTGGAGATGTCGAAGCTGTGCAGTTATACGCCGAAACAATAAAAATATAAAAAAAGAAATCTAAGCATCGTCAGGAATTTTTACGATAATATACCCAACTCATTTATGCAATAAATAAAATGGTTTTTTTCTGGAATTTGCTCAAACAATTGTGATGAATTTTGTATGTTTTATATCAGCCCGTACCAGTATTTTCAACTTAGTTGTAAGTGTTAAAAAAAAAAAATTTAATGTTCTTACGCTTGTGCCTCCGTAGCATAGTGCATGAGGAATTAGTCTTATCAATCTGGAGGTGCGGCTTCGATTCCCGCCTTCACCCTGGGTGTTTCCTTCGGGAAGGGTCCGCCACCTAACGGACGTCTTTTTTTGTTTGTCAAAAAACGATTACAAAAGACCCTAAACACCGTTACTAAAGAACTATATTTTTATTAAACCAAATTTGCATAGATTTGCTAATTCTGCAAATTAGCTGGTAAGAAGTAAATTTACAATGTTTTTTCCTTCTCTTGTAAAAACTTAAAAGTGTACTGACAGCCTTTTGGATTTTAGACGACGATATAAATAAATCAAAGCAAATAGTTCAGTTGAGGAAACCATATACAACAGCTGTTATATGTCTTTATATGGGTAAATACAGACTGTCGGAAAATTAACGAATGCTGCAACCAGTAGGAATTTATGAAAATTATTACGATTTCCTCCAATAATTTCCCAAAATAGGCGCGGGTTCTATTCCCGCCTAGACACGCACGGTCTACAGTTAAGCTATAAAAGCTTCGTAGAGTTTGTTTGTGTTGTTAAAAAAAAACGGCCAATGTGTGTCAAAGTTAATGACATTCTAAATTAAATACAAAATATCTCCTGAGACCAATTACCTACCGAGTAATCACTATTTTGCAACACTATTGCTAACACTCAGTAAAATTATCTGTCATCGGATTTAATGGTGTAAACATGGCTCTCTAATATACTCATTTAGATAATACATTAACAAATAAACTAGCAAACAAATCGCTTTGGTATGAAATTGCAAATTTCAAAGTTTTATAAATAGAAAACTATTTTTAACAAAACTTTGATTTGTCAGACTTTATCATCCGATTCTAGTCAAATTTGTAGCAATCGACGCCACTTTCTGAGGTTAAGAGCTAACTAGACTTTAGATCGGTTTCGATTATTTCTAACAAACAATTTTTCGAAAACTACTGCACCGTATCGATTAATTATCTCACGGCATCTAAGTGAGTTCAATATCTTTCGTATGCGACACATTTAGCTCTGATCCGTTAAAGCGTTCTTAACCATTCAGGAGATGAAACTTGTAGTTAATTTTTGTTTTATTAGTGTAAAAATCACCATTACTACTGTTCAACTCTAAACTCTTTTATACCATCTTAATGCTAAAATTAGGATCGAGTGTGCATTAAAAATCAGTAATACCACTGAATCTAGACATACGAGTATACTAATAGTAACTAGTAATGCTTGCTTGGATACCAATTTATTACCAATTATTACAAATCAAAGTTTAAGTTTCACAGATCCAATTGCAAAAGTTATATTAAAATACAAATATCGGAAACATTGCTCTGTTAGATAAGAATACCATCAATCTGCAAGTGGTTCCATTGAACAACTTCAAGCACCAGTACTTTTTTTCATCTTGGACCAGCACTCAGAACGTAACCCCTACACATGCGATGCATTGTGGTGGAACTAGAAGAAAGGAATAGTTCTTTATTTTATAGCAGTGTTGATGCGCCTCTGATGTCAAGAAGACGTATTAAATTTTTTAAACTTCGTTTTAGCAGCCATTTTTAGTAATTGTTTTACTTCGCCGGTGCTACACAATACCGACGAAGGAAGGCGTTCTGATGTACCTGTGAATTGGTTACAGCTGAAGCGGTTATTGTTCAGTGACCAGTGACTATGCCTTCGCCATTGAAGCTTTCTAACAACAACTGACACAAGCAGTCATAATTGCACATCAGAAAAAATACAAGATCTTTTTATGAGTCTGAAACTGGGGTTGAACTCAGGAAATTTTTGGTTTTGTGGTTAACGTGCAGACCACTTCAACAATCGCCACCCAGCACTACAGTTTTTTTTTTTTTTTTAACTCTAATCCCGTTTTGTACTAGTGCTGTTCTTCACTAGAATTGTACTTGTAGCTTTTAGATAATTGACGTTTAATCTTCTGCATGGAAGTTATGAGATTGTTATATACTAC
Organism: Dexiosoma caninum; assembly: GCA_963924685.1. NCBI lineage: Eukaryota > Metazoa > Arthropoda > Insecta > Diptera > Tachinidae > Dexiosoma > Dexiosoma caninum. The sequence goes on from OZ004729.1 coordinate 62,072,678, forward strand.
ATACATCATACATACATCCGTACTGATATCATCGAGAAAATAGTCAGAATCGACCTCAAAATACAATGAAAATTCGATTGGGGTAGAATTAGTATCTTTCTATAGCGAGAAGTAAAAAAAGTCATGTTCTGAAAATCAAGTGATTTCAAATCACGTGCCGTCTTAAAATCACACTTGTGCTGTTCTGTAAACCACACGATTTTTGTATTGTAATTTTAAATCGACGAAAACACAAGAAAGCAGCAGATCCTTCTATTTTAACTGTTTAAAATAAAACACAAAAGCAAATAACATTTTGAACAGCAGAAAAGGTATCTAAAAAGATTTTAAATTGTTAATTGTTTTTTTTTAGTAAACCATCTAAATGTTCAATAAAACTAATTAACATCAAAAGAAATTCTTATACATTTGAATAATGCTTTGCTTAAAATTTGGATTCGAATCGAATGCCGTAATTTGAGCCCTGAAGTGATACGTAAGGCCTATTAATTTTAGTATGAGTAATGTGAAATACAGTTATTGGAAAAAGTGTTAACTAGAACATATAACCTTTAAAATGTTACTCCTTTACACACACATCCCAATTTTACTTTTTCAAGTCAAGAACCCCATGAACTGACATTATTATCAATCGGGTGTCTGTGCAGAATATGAGTAATTCATTGAATTGTGGCCTCACGAAAATATCGCAACATATAGAAAGCACATTTTACACTTACGCGCACTAAATTATTTTTACATAAATTAAATTTATTCTTCTGTAACACCGCCGATAAGAAGAGGACTAAGTGCCTTCTTTCCTTGAATCGCATGTCCATCATGGTCGTACCGTTGCGCTTCTCACGGGCCATTGCCACATTGGAAGGTATATCGAGTGTATCGGCATGTCCTCTTGGGGTTTTTGCAGGAGCTATGAGTCCGTGGGGGAGAAGGAGACGCTTGTCACCTGATGTGGAATTGCCTAGCTTTTGCCATAATTGTCATTCTATCTTCATTGTTTGAACTCTCTCGGGTGACCATTTCTGCAATAGCGGGATTTACCTCGAAATCGGTGTGGTTTTGTGTGACAAATGTCTGGTCCACGGGTGTGAACAGCTTGTGGTATCACAATGGGCCTAGGATCTGGCATAACCGTATCGTTCTCCTTCAGGGCGGGTCAGTAGGCATTGCTAGAATTTATTCTACGAATGAAGTTACAATCATGATCCCATAAACATGATGCAATCAAATGGTAAGCAGCACTTAGATATTGATCAAATTTTGATTTAAAATTTCTTTAAAAGGATGCGATACCGTTAAATTTTTTTATCAATTTTACACTATGCAACACGAAGAAATTGCTTTGACATCCAACACTCATCATTATTTCAAAGTCTATGGTAAGGTTTTTTGCAAAAAAATTTGGTTTTATAAAATTTGGGTTTTTTTGAAGAGGCTGCTGCTCCCTACATCTAGTCGTAAATTTGAAAAGACTTATTCAATCTTGTTATGCAATGCGTCAAAAAATTTTAAATTACAATTTTAAATTACAAATTTAAATTAATAAACGGTGCGGAGGGAGGGTGGCATCGTCGGAATTATCGATTGTGTGGATTTGTCAGTCACGATGTCGCAGTGGTCGAGTCAGCATCACTCGATCGCTGTGGAAACATTTTTTAAGAGTAATGATTCTTACGTAATTGCTCGTCGACAAATTTGTTCAAAGTTCGGTATTCGGCGAATAAGTGATGGACCGAGTGTAAATCTAATTCGTTTGTGGGTGCAGAGATTCCGCGCACCTGGTTCGGCTTTGAATGCCCCACGGCCAGGGCCCAGTCGATCTTCAAGGACTCCCGAAAACGTGAAAATCCGCGACTTTCAATACGAAAAAGAGCAGCCTCAGTTGGACTTCCAAGAGCGGTTATTCATGAAATTTTAAAAAAAAGATCTACAAGATCTGGATGACATACTCTTTAAAAAGATAAAATCCGTATTTCCATTCCATCGTTCAATGCTCTTAAAAGACTTTGTGTCAATTATTACGTTCTTTATTTAAGTTTGAAAATATAAATCTGCTACCAGACACCCAGTAGCATTTTATTGAGTGTTCTGTAAGTAGTGAAAAAGTTGCTGTGAGAGATTTATGTAAAACTTCATTTAGAAATAGTTACTGAGAGTTCGATGGAAATAGAATTTGAAATAATTAAGATTTTTATAGTTAAGTGACCACAGAGGAGTAAAAAAAAATTTTGGTTATCAAAGAAAAAAAATTATTGTCTCATTTGATGCCTACAGTTTTCATTAACGTGATATTTTTGAAAATGTGACTAAACATTTACATTTAAATCGTCAGTTTGATACAGAAATAAAAAAGTGAAAAAGGAAATTCCTTAAATATTCTTAAACTTTAATTTAAATACAAATTTTAATTTTAAAATTTCAATCTGAATCTGAAACGAATTTCTGTTTTGTTTTTTGTTATCAAATGATAAAACCTTCCTATGTACATAATTCAAAAGTGTCTTCATATGTTTGCTGGGACTTACTATATTTTGAGGCAGTTGTTTTGTTATTAAGTTAGTATGTCACTTTTATACTCGTATGAACAAATTTGTGGCATCCGCTTTGATGACTACATGATAATTGGATGATTTTGTCGTTGACGTAGGCTTATTCATTTAATTGTTCCGTAATTTAAATACAGCAAAAATCAGAGTTAAAAAAAATTTTTTTTTTCTTGGGCCAGTGCCCAGGGGATATACAATGAATTTCACTGGAACTGGAGAAGGAGGAATGGGCAGGTAGTCAAAGTGGTAGGAAGATGGAGAGCTGCAGAAGATAGAACTCCGCAGTTGCGTGGTAATTATAAAAGAAAATTGCGCCGTATCTGACGATAATTTTGACGCGGGAGATTTAAGTTAATGGGAACCATTTCTTTTTCCTTGTTATTTACTGCTCAAATACCGACGAAGGAATGTGCTGTTGCACTAAAAAATGTTGACTTGACTGGTGCCGAAATCGAACCCTAGTCCTTCTGGTTGCAAAGCCAACACAGCTGCATGCTTACGCATCGACGTCTGCCCGATCACGCTGCCACATTTGTAATTATTGGCGGTATAAAAAAAACTGGAATCAGAATCTTATGATCTTCTTGGTAAGAAAATTCAGTGTGACTGAGCACATTTTCCGCTCTCAAAGAAAGCGTTAAAGTGCCGCGGTTTTTTAAGACGGTATAAGACATACCGCTTCATCCGACTGAAAAAAGGAATACAACTCTCATGTATGGACCGGTGCTTCAAAGACTATTTTGAAGTTACTCGGCCGTGTTCAGTAAAGAACGAAGATACTAATTGGTGATAGTAGAGTTGAAAACTCTATTGACCATCTTGAGAATCGTCGCAACGTGGGGTGAATTTCGTTGTTCCGGATATTATTGATTTCACACAAAATTTCTCTAATAAATCCAATGGAAAGTTCCTTCAAGAAATGTAATATTGCAAAAATGGAAAAATAAAGTAAGAACTGATAAATTTTGAAGTAAAGTCTTCAGCTAAAAAATTATTTGGAGTAATATGCGTTTCATAAACTACCTAACTTTGTTATTGATACACTTTCTTTTATTTCTCAAATGCGGAAATCGATAGAACATTGAGCCTAATGGACTTTTTTAAACAAAGATTATTAATGAGCGTTCTTCAAACTAAGGTGTTTCGTTATTGTATAGAAAGTACGGGCTAAAAAATTATATAAAATCTCAAATTATCTTCAAGTGTTTACCTAAAAATTAATTCAAATCAAAATTATGAAGGCTCTAAATATTTTATTAAAACTTATTTGTAGCTCGATGATGACGCTTATTAGTCAGTTATGTTTGAAAAAGATATTCTTTTTAAATAGAATTTTATATTTAATTTGTTTTTTAATAAAGTGTGTAAATTGCGCCGTTTTTATCATGTTATTTGCAAAGAAATAAAACCCATTTTCATATTTTTTTATATTTCTGTCTTTACTTTTTTATCCGTAATTTTTAACCCTGTTTTTTACTATACACTTGACGCTTTTTTTCATTCCAAAAATAGCATCACTGGTGAATTTGATTATTTATGTCACATCCGAAGGTAAATATATTAAATATAGCACGGCTCCCACTACACTTGGCACCAATCGGCTAAGGGATAATCATAATATTTTAATAATGATGTTAGGTGGGTGTCGTACTCCACACCGCAATATCACTTTAATATTCTGATTCTGATTGTATTGCGTTATATCACCCAATGGACTTGGTATACGCAGTTAATTAACATAAGCATTCTACGCATTTCTTTCCAAAAACCAACTGAACCGAAATACTTGCGTAGTGTATTTTTTTTGATCGGCCCGTATGCATGCGGTGCATTGTGCCGGAACTAGGCACTATGAACTAGGTTTTGGGAGAAAGTCAAAAGTGACAGGAAGGAATCTATTGCACACACGTGCTGTTGGGCCAATAAACGAATTTTCTTTGTAATGCGTAGTGGCGATTCGCTGCCAAGCCAACCACAAATGGATGAGCTCTTAATGATGAACGCGTGGTGAGCGTGAATGCCCGGGTTTCGGGAACAAGTTCCCTGATTTCATCAAAAAATGCGTGCATGGTTCTCTACCTTAAGATATGGACAATTTTGGTATTTGGGTTGGTCAGTAATGTCAGTTATCCGTGTAAATCTTAGACGCATTGGACAATATTGACTGAACTTATGGCTAAATATTTTCCAGTTAAGATTTATTTGCTCTTCGTAACCAACACACATAAAAAGCCTTCTAATTAGTTTTATTTGTGTTTTGTTTTGTTTTGTTTTAAGTGATTCAAAGTCATGTTTATATTCGAACGATTTTCTACAATAAATTATTTGTATATCTGAGTTAAAGTGTATAAATTAAAAGCAGTTTAATCATGTAAATACCACTTTGATCATGTAAATACAACAGTTCAATTAATCAACTGACAAAGTAAAAAACAAAAAACAAGCATGTGATGCTAATAAAAAACGAAAAATTAAATTTTTAATTCATTAAAACACTGTAAAATACAAAAGTCAATCACTCGGCTGAATAAAAATAAAAAAATAAATATTTTACAGTTTTTCATTTAATTAATTAGTTAAATATTTAAACATGTGAATGAAATGGTCATGCCTTTTGTTCAATGAAATATTTCCAGTCATAATTGGATAGACAACGTGCGACAGACTGACTAAGTGACCAACACTACTGGCACCGTTGGTACCCATTGTGAGATTCGTATGCGTATTTTTATATCCAATTCATAAGCATTTATTTCATGCATCGTTTCAAAACTATGCGTTACGGAATCAATTGAAAATTTTATGAATACCTTTACGAACAAGTGTATTTGTTTATTGGAGGTTGCTGGTCTGGCTTAAATTATTAATGTATTATTATTAATGGGAGGGTTCAGCAATGAATCGTTTTTTCGTTCATAGTTAGATTGGGTAAAAAGGCAGCCGACCATGACCAGTCGACCCAAGTAGCAGCGTAGAAGACCCTTTGTCACTTTTACCCCATAGAAAGCAAAAGTTGTCACAGCCACACTGTGCCGTCCACGTATCTAAACGTATCTGATAGGTTCAACATAGATGAAAAAAGGTGTCTAAAGAAATCTCAGCCTCGATCTAGCCAGACCCCGACAATCACAGTCTCCTTCTCCGCGTCGATGAAAGAAAAAAACACAATAGTTCTCTTGCTCCGGCGCAATTTGGAACAGAACTCCACCTCGCCTGAGCCTTACCCATGAAAAAATGAGCTATCTGCCCCTTGCAACGGCAAATGGCATTGCAATCTCATCAGCTAGCTCTTTACTCCTGATGTAATAAGAACATCCTGGAACCCACACAACGAAAACAACACCAACGTTCCGGAACTTCTCTCCATACTGACTTTCCATACGAGATAGTAATACATATGACCTCATCGACGCACAACAATCGGATACAATAGTAATGTTGTCTCCTACGACGATGTCTTCTCAGTATCACGTAAGCTTGCTTGATAGCTTATGAGTATGATGAGTACATCTCACTTTAAAGTTGAGTATGATCTGTACTTGAGTACATGAAATTATGAATCATGATCAGCATTGAGACGACATAAAAATGTTTGTAACAAAAATATAAAAAATAAAATAACCAAATGCGAAAAAAGTAAAAATTATGTAATAAAAAATTTTATTATAAATTAAAGAAAAATATAACGATATATGCTTCAACAACGCATTCATATTATTAAAATTCACTACATAAATGATGAAAATTTGGAAAAGATTTTTGAATAATCGTGAACCTGCTGCTGGGCCATTAAACGTGATACTGGCGGAGCTGTTTGAGATACGCAAATATGTGAAGAACTCATGTACGTCGTCCAATAACAACTGCCAATATTGTGTTTTACTAAATAATATTTAACGAAATCTAGTGATTTAACATATTTAGGCCCATTATTATAACTTGCCGTTAGCTAAAGTTGGGATGCTATCGAACAAATAATTAGTTTTTCGTTATTACAAGTTGACTTTTTTTTTTTTTTATCTGGGACCAGCACTCAGGAGATGACTCCAACACATGCGAAGCATTGTGCTGGAACTTTTAGGAAAGTGATAGTAGGAGAAACGACAGGATGTGAAGCTTACTTATTTTTGCAGCTCTGCTTTCGCACGTTCTTTGTTTATACTTTTTATCAGTGCTGAAGCTTCGGTTCAGTAGCCATTTTTATTATTGTTTTACTTCGCCGGTGCTACACAATACCGACGAAGGTAGCCGTTCTGATGCGATTGTGGATTGCTATCAGCCGGTTGTTGTTCAGTGCCCAGTGACTATGCCTTCGCCACTGAAACCTTCCGACAACAACTGACACACAAAGACACACTAATGCATATCAGAAAAAGGCGAGATGTTTATTTTCATTTTAAAATTTTTGTCTGAAACTGGGGTTGAACCCAGGTCTGTTTTTGGATTCGTAGTCAACGTGCAGACTACAATCCATCGTGCCATCGCCACACTTTAACCTAATGTGACCGATAAGCTAACGGAAAGTTCATCCTACCTGTAACTTTTAAAGTGGACTTAAGCATTTGAAGCTGCCATATTTTATGCACTTTAAATATGGCAACATGGAAAGTATAAATGTATACCAATTAATTTTTTAAACTAAAATGGAAAGCAGACCGCGATTGTTTTATATAAACGAGCTAGAGGATATTTTTCAAAACACACAGCAAAAACGTAGAGTATCAAAAAAACGCTTTAAATAAAGAATAAAATAAAACTTTGTCGTTGCCAGTAACTTTTTTTGTTTGTCAAAGTAATCGGTACATATTTACTCTGGTACTACCATATTTTTAAAAATATTAATTTTATTTTATCGAACAGTTGTAATAATGAAAACAAGTTAAAGGTCACTTTATTATTCATTTTACCTAAAGTTAATTTTAGCTATCAGTAACTTTATTGCTTAGTTGTTTAATGGCCATAAGAGGTTTTTTCTTTGCAGCTACGTGAAAAATAAGGTCCATAGCAATGGCTCATATAGCCACAAATCTGCGAGTAGGTAATGGCAAATTTGATGAAAATAATATAGTACTGCAATAGCAACCGTCATCATAGCGTTTCATTGGTTTTAAAAAAGTAACCAAAAAAGGGAAGAAAAGTAACAAGGAAAATGTAATCAATTTTGGATGAAGGTAACCAAACGGCAACACTGATAATAATTCAACTCTACTCACTTTTTCTGTTCTCATTGCAGACCTCTGGTGAGAATGAGTTGTGAAAGTTAAACACACTCGCATCGAAACACTTGTGAGATTGCTTTTAATTGATGACACCGTTCTAAAAGAATTAATTAAATTTGATTACTAAACATACGAAATATTTGTGCGTTTGTCTCACTGTTTTGCTATAAAAGAGCTTTTGTAATTTTCTTGTATTTAATTTGTATTTAATGTCAAACGGGTGGGAAATTTAATGAGTATGTATGAATGTGTGTAAGTGCATGCGTTCCACGAAAAATTCAAGCAATTTATATCACTAACTAATTTTAACCAGGAGAGAGCAATGAAAGTTGGCTTTCTTAGCATCATCAACATTTGTTTCGCATTATAATACAAATTGGATAATTAAAAGATTGATTGAGTTTAATGCTCTGCAAATACAGGGTGGGCCAAAAGTCACCATGGGTTTAAAATTTAAAAACTTTTTCGTTTATATATTTTTCAAAAACTTTTTTTTTTCAGATTATAAAATATACAAAATGGAAATTTTTTATACTAAGTATGAAAAATAATGTCATTTAAATCACCCCGTTATTAGCTTTGAAGTTAATTAAAGGCTCCTGGATTTTCAGAACCCTAGAATCTATAGTTCTGCTTACTAAAAAAGCCATTCAAATGGAAGATGTTATGGAAACGCTCTAATTTAAGTGACATTATTTTCCATATTTATGATGGTTTTTTGCAACCGAAAAAGTAATTTTTTTAAAAACGTGCAGTTTGTTGTTTGTTTCTTAAAAATGTTTTGCTCTCAGCAAAATCACACGTAGTAATGATGAAATGAAACACACTTTACACCCGATATAATTCTTGAGAATGTTAAGAATGCCCCATGTAATAATGTGCCATAACCGAATCATTTTCAAAATTGCAATAAATCAAATATTGGATTAACTTCATTATCTGATTCATTATTTATTCCTATTTATATTTTGATTCAAACAAAATTTATTTTTCAGATGACCCACTTTTTCGTAAACTGTGTTTTATTCTTGTCCAATAATAAGCAACATTATTGTACTGCTGCTGAGACATTTTATATGTGTACATTTTAACAAGATGCCATTTTTGTTGAAGAAAAACAATCACCATTAGTCTAAAAAATTCCCTTTTTGTATATTTTAAATATAAAAAAAAATATAAAAAATAATTTAAAAATATATTAAAGAAAAATTTATTAATTTTTAAACCTCACGGTCACTTTTGGCGCAAATTAAATTTCAAAAGTGAGTTCAATTGCCTCATCATATAGTCTGGCCCAAAATGACCGAAGGCGATTGAGTTCAAAGAGCCATTGTATCTCTCGCTGTGTGCGAAGTAGCGCCAACCTGTTGAAACCATACTTGCGGATGATTAAAAAATTTTTCATCATTATCCAATATTCAACAGCAGTGATGGAAAGGGCGACGCAGTGTTCAAAAAATTTGGGCCTATTATCCTTTCCGACGAAACACCGCACCAAACGGTACACTTATGTGGGTGCAATTCTCGCTGTTGAACTACTCTTGGATTTTTCGTAGCCCTTTTTGCCTATTAACAAACCCATTGAATTGAAAATGGGCTTCGTCGTTCATAATTATTTTATGAAAAAAATCCTGATTTCCTTTTGAACTAAATTCAACAAGAGATGTTTGATAACTCTGTTGCTTTTCGAATTCGCTCTGCAGTAATTTTAAATGCAAAACTGCTGCCGTTAACCAGCATCTATTAATAGACTACTGTAAAATTTAGAGCAAGTTGCGCCATTTAGTTTGTGGTGGAGAGCCATAAAAAGCAGACAACCTCGTGAATTTTAACAAACATGGAAAAAAGTGAATTTCGTGTGTTTTTTAAGCATTATTTTTTTTCGTAAAAAACATTACTGAAACCAATTAAATATCTTAATAAATACTATGGCACTTGGTAATACTATGCACCATTAATTTCAATGGTTTAGAAGTGGTTTACTGAGTTCCGTTTTGGTCGTACCAGCATAGGTGCTGTTTCATCAATTCAATGCACGACTGCACACGAGTGTAGTCAGTATGGCAAAAATCCATCCATAATATTCTCCAGACTTAGCCGATGCTACTATTTGCTTTTTTCAAATCTGAATGGCTGGGTGGTAAGAGATTTCGGTCGAATGATGAGGTTATAACCGAAAAAAACGGCTATTTTAAGGGGGTTAGAGAAAACCTATTACTTGGAAGGAATAAAAAAACTTGGAAAAACGCTGCACTAAATATATTGATCTAAAAGGAGATTATGTTTACAAAAGAAACGCTTTTTTGCCGAAAAAAAATAAATTTTTACAAAATAGTCACGGAATTATCAAGCAGCGTTCGCTTTTTATGTTTTTTCTTTTGTTTTATTTAATATTTTTGTCATTCGTTGTCTCACTTAATTCGTGCCGATGGCTGAAGTAGTCTGCACGTTGACAGAGTTTCCGACTAAGTCATAAAAACATTTCGCATTTTTTGATGATGTGCGTTTTTGGTTTAGTTGTTGTCGGATGGTTTCAGTGGCGAAGCACAGGTCACTCAAGAGTACCGGCTCCAGCTGATACCAAACCAAAGGCACATCAGAACGACCTCCATCGTTGGCATTGTGTAGCACCGGCGAAGTAAATTAATTACTGAATTTACTACTACTCAAGAAAAGGCTTCAAAATTTAATACATCTTCTTGATATCAGAGGCGCTGCAACCAACACTGCTATAAACAAAGAACGTGCAAAAAGAAGAGTTGCATTATATTGCTTTCACTATCCCTTTCCTATAGTTCCAGCACAATCTATAGCATATGTAGTGGTGGTGGTCGAAGATAAAAACAATAATCTTTTTAAATCAAAACCAAAAGATAAATAAAATTAGTTGTTTTAAGACTAATTCCCTTTACATTTTCCCTGGCTTTTGGACTATAGTCTGCATATTGTTTTAAGGGTAGTTTTAAACGTTTTTGGATCTCTGGTTTTAAAGAATGTACTTATGTACAATATGAGTTTGTTACGCTTTTTTAAAGTTTTTTGTGTTTAAACCCCGCAGTGGAGGATTTTCAGCAAAAATTTTCAAATTTTAACTACTCGTGACGAGCCTCAGATCATATTAATCAAACTGTTTAAATGGCAATAGCCAGCCACCTACCTGTCTTACATTTCATTGAAATAAAATTTTTACAAACATTGTAATGTCTGGCTATATTAAGGATATTCATTCGTTGAAAATATTAGAAGAAATTCAGTATCATATAAGGAATTTTTAAAATTTATTTTATTGTTATTCTACAATACAGTTGAATCGCAATAGAGTGAACACTTGGTAATATGAACTGCTCGATATTACGAACTACCAATTTTTTTCATTAGTTACTCTATGTTTGTTTGTTTGCATATATCAATTAATTAATTGCCATATGACAGATGGCAGAAGCAAGTACGCAAATTGCCAGGGTATCCCACACAATATAATTTTAGCGACCTATGCCTTCACATAGGAAGTTAAATTATATATAAAATTCCTGAGTTTGATGGTCTCCACCAGTAACAGCAACTGATTAATAACGAAAACCAACAACAACCGTAAATGATACAGTTACCCGTGGCAAATCCATTAATAAGTGCGAGTGAGACGCAAAATTCTCGAAGGGCAAACAACAAAAACAGGCCTGACCGCACTTAAATAATAATTACGATGACGCGTGAGTTGTTCTTCAACCCAGAGCTGCTTTGCGACTGATTAGTTACTCTATACAGGGAACAATACCCAACTCAATAGAGCGAACTTTTGTTTTTCTAATACAAAATTGATAAAGTTGCAGAAGTAATCGTTTTTGTTTCTTGGACCGGCCCTATACATGCTATGCATTGTGCTGAAACTAAGAAATAAGGTTTTGGGAGAAACGATAGCGGGAGTAGTAGTGTTTATTGACATTTGATTTAAAATTTCTTCCCACGTCAAAAGTGACAGCTTCAGATTCCCGGATGTTTATACCGCCCATAATTACAGATGAGGTAGAGCAATCGGACATGCGTCGATGCGTAAGCAAGCAACATTTTTTTTCAACCGTTAGATTTCTGTTGAATTTGCAATCATTATTATTTTACTTTTCTTCTATTTTTTTGAAGATCTTTGAAAAGAGTGAGCTGGATTACTTTAGTGGCTTTTGTTTTCTCGTTAAGTGTTTATGTCAGACAAAAAGTAATAAAATGAGTTCTAATAAATGTAAAACATTTCCTTCTATTGGAATAAAGCAAAAAATAATTAAAGAACTATCGAATGGTGTGGGAGCTACAGTTTTTGCAAAAAAATATGTAGTAGAAATATCCACAAGTGGAATTAAAAACAATAAATCTAAAATTGTAAGTGTTTTATGCTTAAGTAAAAGTACGCTTAAAACAAAGTCGTTCAAAAAAGCAGAATACCCGCGTGCTTGAAATTTGATTTACAAATTGGTTTTTAAGTCAACGCGCTAAAATCTGTCAGTAAGTGGAGTACTGTTGAAAGAAAAAGCTAAAAAATTTCATGAAATGTTGGAGAAAAATGCTGGTTGCAATGCAAGTGCAGGTTGGCTGCACAACTTCAAAGCAAGATATGGACTTTTGAATATTTGTCGAGAAAAGCTTTCCTCTGATGTTTCTGCCGTCAATCCATTTAAAAAAAAAAGCTAGAGGGAATGATTAGAGAGCATGGATTTTGTGAAGAGCAAATATATAATGCGGACGAATCTGGTCTATTTTGGAAAATGTTGCCCGAAAAGACCTATGTTTGTGCACATGAAAAAACAGCACCAGGAAGAAAAATTCAGAAATCATGAAAAACTCTTTTTGGCATGCGCGAAAGTCACTGTGCTCCATAAATTAAAACCATTAGTCATTGGTAACGCAAACAAGCCAAAAAAAATTCAAACTGGTAATCCAAACGTGAGTTGGTTTACGGCCATTTTCACAATGTCTGATTAAAACTTAATTGGAACTTTAACAGTCGGTTAACTAAAAATATATTTCACAATGTATGATTAACTTTTAACTGACACCATTTAACGAAAAAGTGTCTGTTAAATTTAACCGAACAAAATGTGACGATTAGCAATATAATCGACACTTACGTATGTCTAATTTTAAATGATAAATAGAAAAAATGTACACATGTAAAAATTGGGAATTTTTTCAATGTTTATAATTTTAAACCTTTGAAACAAATGAAAAGAAATCTTGCTGTCATATTAGAGGCTCTACAAAAAACTTGTTAACATGTGTATATCTTAATATTTTTATAGACCAATATTTTACCTGTCTCACTTGTTTTTTTTTAATGTTCCAATCTGGAACAATTTGTTGCTTATGAAAATTCCGCCATTTCCTTTCAGTATACTTCAATGTTTTTTTTTCACAAACATTAAGATTTTATTCTATTTTCTGTCATTAAAGTATTTTTCGTAAACAAACACAAACAATATTGCCATACTTTTTAGCGAATTCTTTTGTTAAGTAACTGAAGGATGGCGAAACTGAAATCATTAACCGTCGATTAAATAGTGCCTGTTAAGCAAATCGCCAGTTAGTTAATTTTCTGTTAAAAGTAAAATAATTAGACATTGTGAAAATGGCCGTTAGTATTCCTTAAAATTTAAAATAAATTCTATATTTGCAGGAAGTTTTTACTACTGATAACATAGGGGAATGGAACAATGCTGAAAGTTTATTTCCAATGGCCGAGAAGATTTTTGAAAAAACCATTAACTTAGCAGAAAATAACATAAAAAATTACGAAAACATTTTAGTTTTGCATCAATTAGGCGACCTAACGTGCAAAAAATGCTTATACAAGGCAGCAAAAAACTTTTAACAATTACTTTGCTTCATTGTAAATAATAATATTTAATAAATATGGATTTATTTAATAAAAAAAAGTTTTTTTAATAGACTCTTTAAAGTGAACATTTTCGATCGAGTGAACAGGCATTGCACGAATCAGTTCACTCTATTACGATTCAACTGTATTGATAATAATTCTCTTCTGCTTTTAAAACTGTGCATTGTGAGTGTTTTCTATTATATAAAAATTATATTGCAGTCGCAGACCTTGCGAAAAGTATCAGATCTTCTTGCTTACGCTGTGAGTTAACAAACAAATTCTTATTAAGGTGGCATTGGGAAAAAAAAAACACATTCTCAAATACTGGCCCAGCACGCATGGTTTGTTTAAACTAAAGATTATTTTATTTACCCTTTTTCTACGAACACCTCCTGAGCATTTAAAACCTTCTATGAAACGAAAATTTCTTCAGAGCCAACAGGACACATTCTCTACCATGAATAATCCTAAAAATCCCGCCAGGAGCGCAGACATTGCTTTAAGAGTCTTAATTTAGAAAAAACAAATGAATCGCTTACTTCAAACATTAATAGCCGGTTTTAGTTCAACAAATTAATAAAATGATAAACGACAAAATGGTTCTAAGGACAATCGTTAAGACAAGAACGTGTAAAACAAACAATCCTGAACTAACAGATTGAATTGCCTGGGAAAGCACTTTCTACATTTCCAGGAATTTTTATGCGCAGTACATTTTTGTCAGTTTGTTTGCTTGTTTTATGCTTCAAACGTAATTCTCGTTTCTGACTGTGAATTTTATATTTGTATGAATTTTAGCAAATACATTTTCGTGAATAAAGAAACACATCACATGCTGTAAAACCTAAAATGCATTGCTAACTTAAAGCAGAATTTAGGTTATTAGAAAGAAAAACAGTTCTCTTTAAAAAAAACATGCAGAGTAGAAAAGGAAAACAATTACAGGCAGCAGCGTTGTCAAGTCGGTGATTTTCGCTCGGTTTTTAGTGCTTTTTAAAATTTTCGAAGCGAAAAATTTTTGACCCAGTGCACAGTGGTTCAAGTTTCTAAGGAAGCCGGTCATACGTAGTTTACTCAGCTATAGTCATCAAAATTAATATGAATATTTATGTTTACGGTATTTATGGGCCAATTAGGGTAAAATAAGATTTAAAAAAGCCTTTAAATATAATATTATAATAATTTATTTACCAAAAATGTTAGTTATTAAATAAAGAAAAAATAATAAATTTTATAACGGCAATTTAATACAACATTTGTACATTATTTTTAAAAACTTAACATACGTAAAGCCTCAGGTGATAGCAGAAACTTCTTCTGTTTTTGTGGTAATTTACGTAAAGAAGAAATCAACGGTTCGGAATTTAGAAGAAGTCTATGCAAAAGATCAGTGTTAGTGACAACACGGGACATTTTTCGCGTGTTGTCTCGTCTGAATTGCTTAAATAATTTATTACAAGATTCAGCGGCTTCTTCAGAGAGCTCGCCTATGGTAACTAGACAGTGATCAATTACTTTCGATCCATGAATTAACACTTTATGAACTAAAGCAGGCAAATTATACCATGGATACATACTAATAAGCATTCGCGCGGTTCCTAACGAGTAATCTCTAAATTCTACACTATTCATTTTGTATCCCGACGAAAGCCATTGCAAAAGATGAGGACACCGATCAATAACTGCTTGATATAAGCCAGTTATTTCAGCTGATATAGCTGAATTCAAAAAAAAAAGTTCTTGCAGTGTTTCCGTCCAAAATTGTGAAGAAAATATGTATGCGCTACGAATCTAGTCGTAGAGACGAAGACCCTCTGTACCATGCATATTCGCAAACAAACGCAGATAAATTCTTTTTAAATTAAAAGTACAGATATAGAGTAACATTTTGATATGTGACTTGAAGGCGTCATAAGACGGCAGCATAGTTAATACCTTAATTAAAAAAAAAAACGTCTTAAAAAATATACGTGAAAATTGATTTGTCGTGAAACCGCTTTCCGCAAAATACGTTTTGCTTAAAAAATTATTAAATACATAATAATAACGGTAAACACCTTCAACTTAAATATCCATTGTAAAACAATAAGTCAAAAATGTTTTTTTCTTTGAAAAACACGCACTAGAAATTAACTTTATTAGCACTGCTGAAAAAGATAAGGAAAGTTGTTATGGTTTGTTCACTTCCGATGCACAAAAGTAATTGTAAAAAACAACTGATTGCAAATCTTTTTGCATGTTTTAGTAGGACCACTAATAGAGAGTATTAGAGCGAACTAACGGTGAAAAAATCGAACATCGTCATTTGACCACTATGTCCTACTACTGAACCACAGTGCAGTCTTCGGTGCATTTATATTTAATTTTTAGTGCTTTTCTTTATTTTCGGTGCCACCAAGTGTATTTGTATCACAAAATACAAAATTGCTTGAAGAAAGCCATTGATGTTGTTTTTGTAAGAGTCTAAGTCATCAATTCTATTTAAATATCAATTCATATTTAAATGTCGATTTTCATTTTCATCTAGAATATTTAAATACTGTTTAAGTAGCCAGCACTCTGCATTTAAATATTGATTTTGCAACAGCATGAAGCAGCATGAAACAGCTTTAAAACAGCTTTTAAACAGATTTTTAAAAAGCTGTAAGTTGACGCTATCATATTAAATATCAGAGCGTTACCATACTTTCTTGTGTTTCATTATTTCAGTTGGTGAAAATAAAATTTTTTTAAACATACTTTAAATAAAGATCATTAATTAAATGAAATTGTGTTTAAATATGTTTGGTGAAAGAGACCCTTAGTGTTATAGATTTGAAGGAGCTCGTAAGCTGAAGGGCCTTTCAGACTATAATACAAGTAACACTAGATTTTACTTTCATACTATCACACTTCAAATAAAATGAAAAGTATAATTAGAAAGAATAAACGCGGTTCAAAAGTAAATAATTTTCTGTAATTTTGTTATTTTCTTTATTTGCTTTTGCAATATTACAACCCTGATAGAAAATATTAGAAAAATTTCTAAAAAGGATGAAGTCTTATTGGATGTCAAATGTATGACCGTGGTATATGTCTCTTTCATAACACATTGCATTTACACTATCGCACTTGCACGTAATACTTTTGGCATGTCTTAATACAAAGTATTATAGTGTGAAACGGCCTTAAATAACATTGGCAATGCACCACAAAAAATAGGTATCAAAAAACTGCTACCAATTTGAATAAGATTAGCTGAAGGGATACGAGGAATATTGTATTCCAATTTTGAAATATTAAGAAAATAAATATTATTTGTTAGAAATGTTTTATCCCATTTTAGAAATTATGTTATGCAATTAGCTATACAATTTTTTTTTTTTTTTATCTAGGACCAGCACTCAGGAGATGACTCCTACACATGCGAAGCATTGTGCTGGAACTATAGGAAAGGGATAGTAAGAGAAACGACAGGAGGTGAAGCTTAATTAATTATTTTGCAGCTCTGCTTTCGCACGTTCTTTTTTTTTTTTTTTGTTTTTTTTTTTTTTTTTTATACTCGTAGCAGTGCTGAAGCTTCGGTTTAGTAGCCATTTTTATTATTATTTTACTTCGCCGGTGCTACACAATACCGACGAAGGAGGGCGTTCTGATGTGATTGTGGATTGCTATCAGCTGAAGCCGGTATTGTTCAGTGACCAGTGACTATGCCTTCGCCACTGAAACCTTCCGAGAACAACTGACAGACAAAGACACACTAATGCACATCAGAAAAATGCGAGATGTTTATTTTTTATTTTAAAATTTTTTGTCTGAAACTGAGGTTGAACTCAGGTCTGTTTTTTGGTTGTGTAGTCAACGTGCAGACTACCATCCATCGTGCCATCGCCCCTTTGAGTCTACTGCCGAAATTTTATCTTGTTTTGAATAGCCTTGGGTCTATATTAGATTTTTGGAAAACACTGTTGATATTTTGTTAATACTCGTATTATTTTTTAATTAAATGTTTATTTTTTACGTGAAGAATATTATAAAGTAAATATCTCGTAAATTTCCACTAAAACTAAATATCTAAATTTTAGTGCTTTTTATTCCGAAAATACGCTATTAAAATATTAAAAGTTGCCAACGCTGTATTACAGTATTTAAAACATCAAAGGATACGTTCGCACATAGAAAAAATATTATCCTTTTCATATGCAAAGAGAAGAAGAAGTAAAGGCACTTTAATTCAAAGTGTTAGTTTTTTCATGGTTTAATGAATATATTTTTCAAAGGTTAAAAATAAATGCAATATGTGGAAATTGTGGCTTTGGCAGAACAAGTCGGGAACAGGACAAAAGCCGCAAGGAAAATATTACAAAGCGGCTTGAGGTGCATAAACAATCTTAAGATCTTTTAAAAAGGTCTTTTAAGCTCTAATTCCCGTAACACAAACCAATACAGTACAGTTTTTAATTTTTTAAATCAAAATTTTTAAATGATTATCTTATTAGAATCTCTTAAAGCAGAAATTTCTTTGAAGTATTGGGTTTCTAAATCCAAAAATTCTTTCTGGTGGTAATTAATATCCACACAATACAGGGTGGAAGGAAGAGCTCGTTCAGTAACTGTACGACAATATCATAAAATTAAGAATATTTTGCAGTTCCCAAAGAAGCCAAAACAGAAATTCTCATTAATGCCCGTCGCTCCTCAACAGTTACAAATGTGCGAAACAACAGATAAGCTGACTTTTGTTTAGCGAGGGAACATTGGAATTGGAGCCGACAGCATAATTTAAATTAAGTTTATTAATTTTTAGTGCAAATATTATACAAAAATTCCAACATTTTCATTCAGTTGCAAATGTTTTGTCCACCACGGTAACTTTATCTATTTTTTTACTTTTAATAACATATTTCGTATATTTTAGAAAATAAATTTTATTTTAAAATTACACCGGAAAGTTTTTACATCAGATCTAAAATGGTATACAACTATCATGCACGTGCTTCCGGGCCGCTGCTTCAAATACCAATTTGAAGTTACTCTACCGTGTAAAAGACAGGGCGAAGAAACTCATGGAGAACTAATGTAGGTTAGCCAACTCTACTGACTCTCTTGCGTATCTTCGCAATTTGGGACGAGTTTCGTTGTTCTATCGTTACTACAATGGGATTTGTTCTAATGCAGTCAGAGAACTTATTCCCGATACCCACTGATTCCTACGCACCATGCATTCGTCAGTAAGAGCTCATACATTTGTGGTCGATTTAGCAACGAATCGCACTACGCATTACAGATATAATTCATTTTTCAGCCGAACAGCGCGTATGTGGAATAAACTCCCTGCAGAGATCTTTCCCGTCACCTTTTTTTTTTTTTTTTTCCCATGTTATTTTTGAATTTTGGATCTTTCAATATGAAATTAACAAAATGTGTTCAAATCTTAATCTAAAAATATACTATAAAAAAAAATAGTTTCCATTGCCACTGCAATTTCAACCCAATGGTTACACAGAATTTTCATCCAATCAGATCAAACGTTTGGGTCCTTTTGAGTCTTCTGTGACCCTCAAAGACCAGCAATTCTCTAGCAAGTGGATTGGGATGCACCGTGATCTTCGTCCTATACTTCGTACAGACTTTTTTAATTTCATCATTAATTGATGGAATTTTTAGATCCCTGTGGATATTTACATTTTTCATGTACCATGGAGCACCTGTGATTATTCGTAAAATTTTTGACTGTCTTCTTTGTAATTTTGCAACATTTGATGCGGAAGCAGTTCCCCACAGCTGAACGCCATATAGCCATATGGGCTTTAAAATCGCCTTATACAACAGCACCTTCATATCTAGGCCTAGTGCAGAGTGTCGTCCTATAAGCCAGTAAAGCTGCGCAGTTTTCAACTTCAGTTGAGTGATTTTGGCCGCTATGTGACTAGTCCACGTAAGACGTCTATCGAGATGAATACCAAGATATTTTACGTGGTTGCCCTCAGGTATTGTAACACCGTTTATCGTGATGGGAGGACAATTGTCCCTTCTCAGAGTAAACGTAATGTGGACGCACTTTGAAGCATTTACTTTTATCTTCCACTTTGATAACCATTTTTCCAATCGGTTCAAATGCGCTTGAAGATGTTGGCTTGCTACTGCTGCATTCTTGTGTATGCTTAGAAAAGCAGTATCATCCGCGAAAGTTGATGTATGCGTCAATTGACTTGTAGGCATATCCGCAGTAAATAAAATGTACAGAAAAGGACCAAGGATACTTCCCTGTGGTACACCAGCATGGATATTTTTAATGGAAGATATCACCGATTTCGACCTTATATGAAAAGATCTATTAGTTATGTAATTTTTGAACAATTTGTGAACGTTTTCCGGTAGCAAGTTTACAATTTTGTGCATCAGACCGTCGTGCCAGACTTTGTCGAACGCTTGAGATATATCAATAAAAAGTGCCGAACAGTATTCTTTATTCTCGAAAGCCGATCGGACAAGGTTTGTTATTCTGTGTACTTGTGCCACAGTGCTGTGCATTTTCCGGAATCCAAATTGGTGATGTGGGATAACAGAATTAGTGTCAACGTGGTGCCGTAGTTTCTCGAGAATCAATTTTTCAAAAAGTTTGGACAGTATCGGCAATAAGCTTATTGGACGATAAGAAGATACTTGCGTAACATCTTTACCTGGCTTAGGAATCATTACGATTTCTGAGTGTTTCCATGCTTTCGGAAACGTACCCAACCTCAACATAGAATTGAAAATAAAGAGAATCAGCCTCAATGCTGATTGTGGCAGATTAGTTATCATTGCTCCTGTGATTTTGTCACTGCCTGGAGCTTTTCTGGCTTTTAACGTTTTTATAGCAGATTCGACTTCAGCAAATCGGAATTTCAGTGGACGTTGTACTCTTTCGTTTATGACAATCGGCGCAATACGGGAAGCGGTTACATTTGGTGTAAATACGTTTTCCAGGTGGTTGGCGAATTCCTCAATTTTCTCCTCTGTACTCTGTGCAAATTCACCATTATGTAACCTTATTGGGGCCTCGTAGGATGTAGGTTGTTTCATTTTTTTTGTAGCTCTCCACAAACTATAATCTGTTTGCTCTGTTGTGTCCAACCTTTGCAGATATTCATTCAGTTGAAATTCTTTGTCTTTCCTTTGACGTCGGAAAATTCAAATCAAACGTTCATAAACACTCTCTATCCTCCTTCCCATGACCTCATTTCATAGTTCTAGCACAATGCATCGCACGTGTAGGGGTCATCCCCTGCATGCTGGTTCAAGATAAAAAAAATTAAGCACTTTTTTAATAATGTTCAAATTTCTTGTAGTATCATGCAATTTTCCTTTGCAAGTTCTCAAGTTTTTTTTTTTGTCTTATTTGTTGTATCTTCAGAAATTTTTAGTGAACTTCATTTTCATTTTAACGTATCAAGTCAACAGTGTACAATCTTCTAAGGCGTATATGACTACGATTGTTTAATAGTTTCGAGCAAGTGTGTTTTTTTTCTATCTGGGACCAGCACTCAGGAGATGACTCCTACACATGCGAAGCATTGTGCTGGAACTATAGGAAAGGCATAGTACGAGAAACGACAGGAGGTGAAGCTTAATTAATTATTTTGCAGCTCTGCTTTTACATGTTCTTTGTTTATACTCTTAGTAGTGCAGAAGCTTCGGTTTAGTAGCCATTTTTATTATTATTTTACTTCGCCGGTGCTACACACAATACCGACGAAGGAGGGCGTTCTGATGCGATTGTGGATTGCTATCAGCTGAAGCCGGTATTGTTCAGTGACCAGTGACTATGCCTTCGCCACTGAAACCGTCCGACAACAACTGACACACAAAGACACACTAATGCACATCAGAAAAATGCGAGATGTTTATTTTTAATTTAAAATTTTAGTCTGAAACTGGGGTTGAACCCAGATTTGTTTTTGGATTTTTAGTCAACGTGCGGACTACCATACATCGTGCCATCGCCACCATCAGAGTGAGTTTCCAGACTTTTCATGTATCTTCCGCCGTGCTACATGAGCTCATTTCTAACAACTCGCACATTTAAATCTATATGTACTCATGTATTAGAATTCCTTATATACCTGGGTGCCTTTCTGATTAATCTCAATGGGTGAGTTTTGTCTTCTTTACTACGGCTACTATTTTTTCGCGGTAACGGTTCGATATATTTGGATTTGTATATTTTAAGTCTTTCGTTAGAGTGGAAAGAAAGTAAAAGGAAAAAGAAAAAAAATAGGCAATTTTGTAGGTAAAATTCTTTTGTGGGCGTAGGAAAAATTAATGTAAAAGATGTTCTTTTTGGCGCTGTAGCGTTTTTTAAAAAAAAATTGACTAACAACACTGATCGGGTAGGACTCCGCAAAGATAAGATACATTTTCAATTGCCAGTTCTTACATTAATTATGTTTCAAATAAGCATAACAGTTAACATATTTCTTCGGCTAATTATAGATGCTGCCTTGATACTACGAAGCATCATACGAGAGGATTCCAGTGCAATTTGCGAAGAAAAAAATTTTACATTTTTTTGCACCGATTCAATTGTATTAATATAAATTTTATATGTGGACCCATATCCCATAACTGGACGAACAAGAGATGGAAATAGTTTTTTTTACTAATACAGTGCCAGCTCGCTAATCCGAATTAATGATTGCAGACCGTGATTCGGATTAACTAGATATTCGGATTACTGGATGTGCTGTTATTATGTTATATAATTCACTATATTCGCAAATAAAACACAAGCCAGAATGTCTAACAAATTTATTTTATTTTTATTAAACAAGAATGAAAAAATTAAAGCTTTTTTAAATATTATGTTTTTTTTTTAACATAATTTGTGATGTAGGTTTGCTGCTCTTTCAGTGCACATGCTTCCAAAGCTTTGTTTCGCAATTCCTTCAGCATCAATATGTAATCGGTTTGAATACCTCGTTCCTTTGCCCAATCTATTGAAGTATTTAAGACATCCACAGCTTCACGATTTTTAACGTGTTTCATAATTATAGGCTCTGATTCTACATTTTCTGTCTCTGATTCTGAACTACGACACGAAGTATTATCGGATTTAATAATCCAGCTAAGAATTTCGTCTTCAGAAATTCGCACGTCATTATTGCGGTGAAATAAGTTGGTTATTGTGCGAAATTCTTCTGTTTCTCCAACACAATCATTCTCAGGCAATTCTTGTTGTAACAATGATAGTGGGATGATATCCTCTGAAGCCCACCTCTGTGAATGAATATGCGACTAAACCATTCAATAACTAAACTATTTGCAACAAAACATAAAACATACATACTTATGTACTTATGAATATTATATATGTATGTACATTATCAATCATAGAGGGCTCTGGATCTCAATGATGTCCCGTTAGTTTTAGAAAAACATACACAATAATAAAAAACCAGAGAATAAAAAAAATAAAAATTCGGTTTAGCGAGCTTGCAGCCAATGCGGACTATAGAGTACGTAATACGTTATAAATTCAATTCAGATTACTGGATAATTCGGATTACACACCTTTGGATTAGCGAGCTGGCACTGTATAAACGTCTTCAAATTACTTTGACCAACGTTTGATGAACCCGTTTCGACGGCTGGCTTTACTTACAACTATTAATATGATGATCCAGTAAAATTGCAAGATGTGTGAACGTACACACAGTTTCCTAAGAAGTACACAAAAGTCAAAGACGGCTCTTTCGTCAGAAACACATACACTTGTATTTTTTTTTCTTGAATTGCATTAAGTTGCGATCACACCATGAGTGTAAGGAATTTAAATCTTCTTATTGTCACATATGATCAGTGTATTCATTGTAGCTAAAAAAATATTATTAACATCATCAGTGTACATTAGAATGAACGAGGTCTTGATTACATAAGGTAAGTCATTGATAAATATAGCAATAGGAAGTAGTCCAATGTGACTGCATTGCGGAACACCAAATGTAACGGCAATAGACTTGGACTTAAATAAGACATTTTATTTCCGATTGGTTATTTTCGAACTGATCCAAGCTAAAAAAATTTGCGTAAACCCCTTTTGGTGTACCTTTTCTAAAAGAAATCTACGGTTGACCTTGTCAAATGCCTTCGTGAAATCTGTATAAACTTTATACATACACCAGTTTTCTGCTTATTATAACAAAACCACGATTGACCGAAAACCCTGTTATTTAGGCGATAGCAAAGATGGTACATGATACTATACATTATAAAGGATGTCCCAACAAGAACGAAAGATTTAAATGACTGATGCAGCAATTGAATTGTTTCTCTGGATGTATGACATGTGGCGCCGTCTTGTTGAAACCACATGCCCTCCACATTCATTACTTCAATTCTAGGCACGAAAAAACTGGTTATCATTTAACGGTACCGAACACCATTGACTGTTTGGGCTTGACCTGCCTCAATTTCATAAAAAAAAAAGTTCCAATGATTCCTCCAGCCCAAAATCCACACCACATTGCATTTGCTTCTCGTGAATCACTCGAGGATTTTCCTCACCCCAAATGCGACAATTCTGCCTATTGACGGAGCCATCAAGATGGAAATGGGCCTCGTCACTGAAGATGATTTTATCGGCAAAATCAGCATTTTCATGTTGTCTCTCCAATACCCAATTAACGAACTCCCTTCGCTCCATTTTTACTAACCTCGTACCTTCTACTAGCAAACAATAACAATTGTTCACATGTGAAACAATGACACTTCGAAGGGCGCCAAATTTAAATCTTGCGTTCTTATTGGGAGACCCTTTATAATGTTAGACCGTAGCATTATAAAAGACATTAAAGTTGTCTTTATTTTAAAATAAGTGTACTAGTTTTCAATAATAAATCGTTTACCATAAGCAAAAAAAAAAGAATAAAAAACAAAACACAAGAAAATCAGTCGCAAATGAATTCTGATATTTTGCTATTTTATGTTGCATACGATTTTTAAATATTGTTCTACTTATTTTATGTACGTCCAAGGTTATTCCTTTAAAATTCATGCAATATCCTTGAACATTAGTTGATGGTTTTCTTAAGAATGAAATAAGCCGCAAAAATCAGAACTAACAAAAAATTCCAGGAATATTTCGAACAGCAAAATTCACAATAATAAAAACAAAAAGAATAAAAGGCACAATGACCATTTATAAAACACAATAATCTAATTTAATGAAGTTCGTCATCCTAATGCAAGGTGAAATTCCTGAACTTGAACAGCCACTAAACTTAAACGAAAAATAAAAAAAAAAAAACATCAAAAACGAAAATCAAATGAGCGCCATAAAATTATTACAGCCGAACAAAACGAGTAAAAACATAAAAAAAAAATATGTTTTTCTTGTGTATTAATATGACCACCGGATGGATGCCTACACATCCTATACATATTGTTTCTGAAATAAAAATCAGACAAATTTCATAGGAAAATGATTGCCTTACAAATAAACAACGATTAACAAACAAGCAGTTTGACTGTGTGTGCAAATCTTGAATGGACTCTTTAAAGAAGCTGTGCATACGACACACACACACGCACAATAAACTCACCCACATAAATGGACGGACACATATGATAAAATATATTCTAAGAAATACTACTTAGTGTTTAGCACGCACAACTTAATAGCTGGAGTAATAGTCGTAAAATGAACATAAAAATCATTGAAATATTAACTGTTTTCAATCAAATCGAATCGTTGACATACTGTGACTGTTTATTTTAAGAGTGAAAGACAATCCGAATTTCAAAATCTGGGATTTTTTCGGCACTAATCTGGATTATTTAATTTTATTCAACTTAAAAATGGACTATTTTTGAATTGATGTCATAAATTAATGATCGATAAATTAAACAATGAAAAGACTCTTAATGATCGATAAATTAAACAATCGTCTTCAAACTTGTAAAACTATTATAAATTAATTTGATCTTTCTCAGGTATAGAATACACAGGATGGCCCAAAATAACCGAAG
Organism: Dexiosoma caninum; assembly: GCA_963924685.1. Lineage (NCBI taxonomy): Eukaryota > Metazoa > Arthropoda > Insecta > Diptera > Tachinidae > Dexiosoma > Dexiosoma caninum. The sequence goes on from OZ004729.1 coordinate 62,098,300, forward strand.
GGACTTGAGCTCAAAGAGCCATTGTGGCCCTCGCAGTGTGCGCTGTGGCTCCATTCTGTTGGAATGGTTTTCCACGGTTGGCCTTAAAAAAGTTTTGTAACATTGTCCGATATCTAACACCGGCGACACCTTGTTCATATGGGCCAATTATCCTTTCCGACGAGACACCGCACTTAAGTGGCTGTAATTCTCGCTATTGAACTACTTTTGGATTTTCCGTAGCCCTTTTTGCTTTTTAAAGAACCCAATCAATTGAAAATGGGCTTCGTCGCTCACAGTTAAATTATGAATCAAATTAGGATTTTATTATGAAATAAAGTTCACCGTTTTTGGCACGTCGTTCAATTCTGTACTGTTCCATTTTAAATTCCTCAAGTATTATTTATAAAATACTGAAAACAAAAACAATAATTATAATAAAAAAGTTATAATGACTTCAAACACCTTCGCACCTTTTGGGCCACCTTGTATAAAGGCGCTAACTATTAATTTAGTTTACCATAAAAAGAAAAGTTTTTATAAAAATTAAAGTATTGTAGTCGCGATTATTTTTCAAGTTCAGTTTCTCATTAAATTCTCTAAGCAATTCTCTGTCAGGAACACACTAACCTTTTTCTGTCAATTTTGTTTTAAAGTGTTGTCGATATGAAAATATGCTGAGAAAGTTAAAATTGGTTTTTAATAGGATTATGACATGTTTATTCTCTGTTAGATTGCGGCAACATGTGTCACCTTATGTCGCAAGGTTTTTGGGATTTTCGTTTGAGGCGTTCATAAAGTTTAGGACTCTTTTGCACTTTTATAAGGTTTATAAGCTTCAGACGCCTAGTTATCTGAGTCAGTCATTTGAGTTTTATAGGTCGGCTAGGAACAGGCAGCTAAATATACCATGTGTGACAGGGTTATTGGAGCGATCGTTTCGGTACGGGTTGCTAATTTCTTGAGAGCGTTTGATGTTTCGGCTATTAAATATAAAAAGAAACTGCGCGCAGAGCTGTCTAGAAATAATCTAATACAATGAGTTTATTTAAATATACGTATCTCACATTTATATACCACTAGTTTTTATGCGAGGCTTCGCTCCCGTTACTATCTCTATCGGTTATACAGTTTCTGAAAGGTATATTTTACCACTATATCGACTCCCGATTCTATTTAAAAATATATATGTAGCATATGTTTGCTTCAGGATGCAGAAACAGAGATAGATTTAATTTTCATTAAATTCGGTTAGATGGTTTTGGAGGCGTGGGAATTGCCTCTACGTTCCCTCGGGGTTCTAGTTTTGAAAGAAATTAGTAGCCAATGTGTCAAACTCAAATACATCCAAATTTTAAAGTTCTTCAAAATAGGCTTTGGTATTTTGGAGAGGGAGAAATTTCTCTCCTATCGCCCTCCTGGTCCTATTTTTAAAAAAAGGAATATCCTATAACCTTTCCGGAGTTGCACAGACTAAGTGCACTAAGTGATTGGTCCACAAATGGCGGATTTAAACCCGTTTATATTTTAAAATCTGTTAAAAACCATGTGGATCCTTCCAGCATAATTAAAAAAAGTAGTCTATAATCCATTCAAGAGTCCCAATAATATGGTGTGAAAATTTCAGGAAGATCGGTCCAGCGGTTTGGGCTCCTATAAGGTACAAACAAACAAACAAACAAACACACATTCAGTTGTATTTTTATTTTATTTATTGATTATATTCAGTAATACATGTGGCTTAATGGCCAATAAAAAATATATTACAATTGTAAAAAAGGTGGTTATAAAATAATAAAATAAAATTTATACAATCGTATAATATTTCAACGGCTCCAACAAAACAGTATAGTATAGGTAGAACAAAAACCCAAATCAATCAGTGGTAAAGCACATTAACCCTAGAACCATAACGTTAATTTATACAATACGTAAATCTTACGTACTTATGGCCTATTTCTGAGCTAAGAAAGATAACTTAAGCGAACGAAAAGCACTCGCTCGAATTCGAATCAATTTGGATTTCTCATTGGCACTCACTTTCTTTCGCACTAAGTTACGTATGTCAATTTTGGTATCTTACGTTTTAATAAGTAGAAGCAATGCCATATCATAAATTATTATATTTCTGTTAAAAGTATTAAAAAATACTACGAAGTTATTCTAAAGCTAATACAACTGCGTGTAAGTGTGATCAGCTGGTGGAAAGTATCAATAAATAAAAGGGTGAGAAAATTTAAAAAAATATTTGTAAATTTTGTGTTTTTTGTTTTAATTTTATAAAAGTGTTTCAGTTGCTGCATTGTTGACTTCTTTAAACTGAAAAAACAATTGTTAAATACATACATTCATATGTATATCATATGAATAGTTTATACTTACCACTTGTTATCCATTTGTAAATACTTTTTTATTGTACTTAGATTTTTTATTCTTCTTTTTTTATTTACAAGTATGTATACTCATATGTAAATTCTCTTACGAAAGCAAAACCAAAAGTGAGTGATTTTGACATTTCATTCTCACACGTTCTTAACAGAGAAATCGGATTTTATATGAAAACACTTACGTTTTCATTCGAGTTCTAGATCGAGTCACTGTTTGCATAGAAAGTGTGTAGAGAAATCGAAATCAATGTTCTTTCTCATAGAATGCGAATGAAAGCGTTCTTTCTTAAATCAGAAATAAGCCCTTAATGTTTTTCTTTGGATACACTTCAATAAATGAAAAAATTTGCAGTTGAAATATTTTTTTGTGTTTATTTAGTTGAACTAATTTCTTTTAAACAAAATTAAAAATTAAAAATATAATTAATTAGTTTTATTCATGCAATTTTGACAGATTTTAATTTGATGTTCACCACAAATTGCAGACGATTTGCAAGCACAGCAATATGCTTTGACAGACGCTCGACAAAGTAACTGGCCAGTGGGTTGGCTTCAGTGCTAGTAGACTTACCAAGTAAAGGTTCTGCATTTATTACGTATTTTGAAGCAACATCACAGAGCATGACAACTTTTATCGCAAATTTGTTTGGTTTATTCGGTATATACATTTTAAATGGGCACCTTCCACGAGTTGCTCATCAATGGTAACATATGATCCTGGCTTAAAATGCTTTCCACAGGTATCGATAAGGATGTCCCAAATTTCCGAAACTGGAGCAAATGTGTTTTTTTCCTACGTTCCTCTCTTGTCGCTTGGTCGTCAAATCGCAGCGCGTTCACTAGAAACTCGAATCTGTGTTTACTCATTGTCGCTCTATACCGACCTCCCGAATAAGAAAAGTCAAGTAAGAGGTTAATCGAAAGGTGGTTGTTTTTCAAGACTGCAAACAAAAGTAGTAACCCCAACAAAGCTTTCAATTCCTTCAAACTCGTATTGGAAACCGTGGCATTTTGAAATTTATATTTATTTCTTAGCTGAACAATTTTGTTGTTTTTTTTTTGGTTTGGTTTCGCTAGCGTACAAAATAGCTTGTACTGCATCGCAATTGAGTTTGCGCTTCGAAGTACACGGTTTTTCTTCTGCAATTTTATATCACGGTTGATCTTATTTGAAATTACGGCACAAATATATACTTTTTACACTAAAGATACGCAAAAATTACGTACAAAACTTTTATTCTTAGTACCACCGCTACGTAAATTGTACGTACAAGCTTCTTCTGTGCACTCGCTTACTACATATATGTTGTATACTAAAAATCTTCTGTTTTGGCACATCTATGCATTGAAATAAACTTAATAAAAGCATAACATGAATAATTTACAGTTTAATCGCCAAACACATGTTCTTTCTGTGTTTGAAAATAAAACTGCACGTAAAATTTACGTACATTATGGTTGTAGGGTTAATGAAGGTATTGAGATAGTTTTCTCTTAAAATATGTCAAGGTAAAACCAAAGAACGTAATTTATACAAGCGAGCAGCGCGAACAAGAAAAGAGCGTTCGTAAACAGAATAATGGATGCGATTAATAATTATTTGTGGATTCCTATGTAATCTTCAAAATTTTATCGTCTGCACAGTCTGTTCAGGAATTTGTTGCCTAATAATGTTAAACAAATAAATTAGCAAACGAAATTTGAGGTAGTCGTCTTCAAATGATAAATTTAAGAATTACATTTTGTGATTGGAGACATCGGCCCGTAATCTTAAGCCATGAACATATCTTACAATTCTGTGAATGATTAATTTGATTAGTTTCCTCTTAGAGGCATTGCATCCTGAGTAAACTATACGACCGTAGTTTATTTGTGATATGAGCAAAGCATGAGCAACGGGTTTCCTTATATGGAGTGGCATATATAGATTGAGATTATAATGTCTACGCAAAGTTAAACAAACCTTAGAAAATATGTGTTTAATATGAAGTGCGAAATTTAATTTATCATCGATTATCACGCCAAAGCAATTTAAGCTACTTACAATTTCAACCCGGGAATCACTTGCTCTCAAGTCAAAGTCACGACAGTTATTTTCAGTAGACTTAAATACTAAAGATTTAGTCTTATGATGATTAACTTTAAAAGAGTTCATTAACATCCAATTATTAATCTCCCTTAAATCATAATTTATGCAGGTCTGTAGGGAATCAGAGAAAATTTGCTCACTGGACCATAACAGTTGTACATCATCAGCAAAAGCATAGGGCTTACAGAAACATAAATCGTTGAAAAGGTAATCAAGAAATAAAATAAATCAAACGGATCCAGGAACAAAGCCTTAAGGTACTCCTGACTTAACAGATTTCACTGCAGAAGTCTCGCCATTAAAAACGACAAACTGTTTACGGTTGTTTAAGTACCACCAGTGAAGTCGACAAGCAGATTTAGAGAACTTAAGTTTATAATGAAGTTTATAGATAAGTAAAGAATGGTTTACTAAATCAAATGCTTTAGAAAGATCGATAGACACTAATACACTCACTCTGCCGTCATTAAGATTTTACACGATGGATTCAGTAAGTTCCGTTAACAAAAGTTGCGTATTTCTACCTTGACGGAATCCAAATTGATACTCACTCAGCATACCCCGTTCATGAACCCATTTCGCAATTTGGTCTTTGACAATATTTTCTATCACTTTAGAGAGGGCAGATAAAATGCTAATAGGCCTTATTTTATTCAAAGATACTTGTGAACCGCTTTTAGATATGGGAAAGATGCGTGATGTTTTCCATTCATCAGGAAAGTTTTAAGATGTCAAAATATTATTCACAAAATATAAGAGATGGCTGTGTAAATAAGGAATAGCTATTTTAATAAGCTTGATAGGTATACCATCAACTCCAACTGAAGAAGATTTGATTCGAAATAAGGAATTAAGGAGCTCAATTTCAGCGATATTAGCAAACGAGATGCCATGAGTTAGATGATCGAATTGAGAGACGTCAGGTTCAATACTATGATCAGTAATGTTCATTGATCTCATCGACCTTCAAGTTGGCATCCATCTTCTGCCCTTCTGAAACCCCCGCATTACATAAACTATTCAACATTTTTTTTGAATTTCCATAAATGACGACTTTCAGTTCGTTCGAATTTTCTTATTTTGGATTTAGTTAGATTCCGAAGATATAGAATGTAAATTTTCTGCGCCTTAAATATTTATATGTACAACTTTCCTTATTTATACTTACATGTCTATTTAATACTTTTCTTTAATTTTTTCTATAGTTTTAAAATTGTTATCTACAGGGTGGCTGATGAAAGCCGATACCAAAAGAAAACTTGATAACTTTTTTTCTATTTAAGTAATCTAGAATTTTTTTTTTGGATTTTTTAGATTGATTCTTAGATTTAACGAAAATGAAAAGTGGGACACTGGAAAAAGAATGCCGCTTTCACGCATTGGCGTCCGTAGTTTTGGTTCAACTAATTAACAGGCTCATTTCAAGAAACTCAACCTTCCGTTGTCTACCCAGATCGCCTGACCTAACTCCACCGGACTTTTTCTTGTATGGTTATTGTAAAGAGGAAGTGTACAAATGGCAACAGACAAATGTGGAAGAACTAAAAGAATCAATTCCAGCGATAACAGTTGCAGTTCCAGCGTTAACTTTGCGTGCATTAATGAACAATTTTTTGCCAAGATACCGCACATGCATCGATGAGCAGGGCGGGTATTTCAATTCGATTATCTTTAAAACTAATTCAATGTGCTTTCAAATGAAAAGAGATTGAAAATATTCCATGCATTGCAAAAGAAGTTATTCCAGTTTCTTAATGTAGCAAAATTCATCAGCCACCCTGTATATTATTCAATATATTGCAGCGATTTCATTTCCAGAAAAATATAACCTGAGTTCACATTGCAGGCTGTAGACCATCGCAGAAATTAATTTGTTGCTCTATCATTGGATGCATTTAAATAATTAACAACTTCTAAATTAAGGTTTGAATTCTTATTGTTAGCTCCACGTACATATAATTGACGTTACTATTCCAGAATTAATTTAAACAGTTTTACTAAATGCATAGATGGCGTTATTGAGAAGAGCTTCGAAAAAATTGTTGCTAAATTTCTTAAGAATTTGACTATAAAAACGATAAGTCAGAACGTTCTTACAAATGCCCCTCTTATGAACAAAATAATCATCCGCGTGTTCCAAACAAAAATTGCAAAAAAAATTATTCCAGTTTCTTAATGTAGCAAAATTCATCAGCCAGCCTGTATTTTTAATGTTACTATTTTTAATATAATATTTATAGTTTGTTAGTATAAATTTAAAACCGCCTATGGCCTATGCTGGCTATGTTATTCTGATTACTAAATAAATAAAAAATAAAATAAATAAATATACGAAACACCGATTTAAAAAGAAACATTAGTTAGTTACTTTATATATTAAAGTAACGATATAGAGTGAAGGATTCCAAAACCAAGCGCTCCAATAAAGGAAAGTAGACTCATGATCGGACGGGATCGTATAAACACTCCAACTAGAGTTGCATTTAATTTAATCCTCTTTTCACAAACTCATATTACATTTATGTTAATGCCCGGGTACGGAATGGCAACATCTTATGCTGCACATTCGCTAGCAAGTTCCTACCTGGTTAATTCCAATGAAATTGCTAATTGTACATATTCATATTGAGGGTGGCGAGGAATGTGTTTGCTCTAAAGATTACTGCATAGAAATGAAATTCAAACCTGAAAGAAAACACTGCATTCTGACAGTGAAAGAAATTTGCCATTGAAAGTCACATAATGAATTATCTGATATTTAAAATGTTTGAAATCTGTATTTTAAGTAAATAATATTTCATTGTAGGGATGATGTACTACCTTTTCCTTAATACTTTGTATTTTTAAAAGATTATAACATGATAAATATAAAACATTTTTAAGAAAATAAATACTGATTAAATTAATTTTGACCAATCGTATTCAGTAAGTACATCAAATCATACTGTTTACTTTTATGTCATCTTAATTCTTTTTTTTTAAATTCGTTTAGACTGTGAAAACATATTCGTTGATATAATGGTATACTATGAGAAACTTATGCAGAGTAATGATTGCAAGATTTCATGTATCTAATGTAATTGTTTATTATATTAACGGAAACGGTTAAAAATATCATGAAGAATTTAAAGAAACCGTTTCGCTATTCAAATTAATAATTTTTCTTTCAGTGGATGCTGTTGTGGAAATAAGTCTCTCTAAAGGGTCATTCAGACTATTATACTTTGTATTAATACTTGTCAAAAATTCAAATAATAGTTGCAAGTATGATAGTGCGAACGCAAAATGTTATGAAAACCGCAAGTATTATGATAAAAAATTGACATCCCATAATACATTCTCATTTTTTGAAAATTTTCTAAACGATAATACTTTTCATCTGATTAAAATTCACAAGCCAACTGTTCCGCCGCCGGTACCGTGCCGTCTATTTTTGTTATTTTTTTCTTCGTATAAAGGCCCAACATTTTCAAAATTTTAATCGCATAGAAATATATTTCGTCTTAAAAGCTTTTTTAATATTATTCATTTGATTTATTTCCTTTATCTAAATCGAATATTTTAACTGCTGCATACTTTCAATAGCCGGCACGTTTGCCGTCTACGTAAAAAAACCTGCCTCCGTTAGCCAATAATAATAATTCAATATGCGCATGCTGCTTGTGCTTCTTTATTATAGCTAAAGCCATCAAAACTCCCACAAATTTACATTTATTTCTTTTTTGAAATAACATGACTTTTCTTTTTTTTTAATTTTAAAACACTTTTGTTTATTAAAAATTGTTTTCTCAACTTCTGGTTTTTTTTTTGTATTTTCTCTCTATTTCAAGTGTGATGGTGTGAATACAAAATGTCAGTTTACGTTAGATTTTTTGACAGTCGCAATAAATGTATTTAGATTTCTGTATCGTAAAATGTGATGAAAGTCTTAATACTTGTATAATAGTCTGAATGGTCCTTAAGGGAAACTTGCTTCCATATATTCTTGTGATGAAGTATTAAAACAAATTGCGAGTTCACACGTCGCTCAATTTGTGGTAGAAATTGTTTGGTTTTCAAATGCACGATTATATATCAATAGGGAATCTTAAGCAATATCGAAAACGAACATTGTTAACGATTTCCGCTAAAAAGAGACTCTATCTTTAATTTTTTGTTTTTTGCTTATGTTTTTTTGTTTATAGTAAATTTTTCTTTATTCATATCATAATAATTTTTCGACTTTAAAAAACACCCATGACCTCATCAGGTGAGAATCGAACACGCTACCTATAGATTGATAGCGCACTAGACTACGGCGGCACTTCGTATAAATACAAAAAAAAAACCTTAATATTTGATCTTTTTTTTTTTTTTTTTTTTTATATTGGACCAGTGCTCAGGGGCTATCCCCTACATATGCAATGCATTGCACTGGAACTAGAGAGAAGGATAGGGAAGAAATAGACAGGTGGTGAAAGTGGTAGGAAGATAGAGCTTAATTCTTGCACAACTCTGCAGTTGCGTGTTAATTATAAAGCAAAGTTGCGGCTTCTCTGATGTTTTTTGACGTATTATTTTTAAGCTAATGGAGCCATTTTATTTATTATTTTACTTCGTCGACGTTTTATTGCTCAAATACCAACGAAGGAGGGTGCTGTAGCACAGAAAACTCAGAAAAAACTTTTTTCTGATTTGACCCGGCTAGGAATCGAACCTGGGTCTTTCTGGTTGCAGAGCCAACACGCTGACTACTCGCCATCAGCAAACCCTTCTTCGTGTAATATTCGCATTTTTAAAATTTTCGTTAGCGAATGTTTATTTCCGATTAAACCATTCGTTTTTGCGAATGTTTATATTTTTAAAACTATCCGACAATTTAGCAAATATTTTTACATTAAAAATTCTTAGCGAACATTCGGCATCTGTAAATGACATATTGCATTAACTTGGTAAATACTTGCCTTTAATAAGCCAGGTTCTATACTTTAATATCAGAATTTATCAATTTCTATTATTTTATATTACGTTATAGTATATTATACATTATTATAATTATATTTAAATGAACAATTATAGCAATTTACTGGAAAACTTGGGGGCCATTGAGAGGTCGAATAATATTTTGAGGCATAACTTCCTAAAATTTAGAAATCATTTAAGACTTGCTCATATAAACATACAGAGTATTAATCCGTGTATAAGGAATACTAAATTTGATGAACTAAAGCTATTTGTTGAGGATTCGTTAACTGATATTATTGCAATTTCCGAAACATGGCTTAGGCCACATATCCTTATATAACTCCGCTTTTTATTTACCCACAAATATCAGGAAACAATTAGCTTATGCTTTTCTATTGCCGCATATACGGTATTGCTTACCAATTGTTAGTGGAACGGTGGATTACAATGTGAGACGACTCAATATGATATTTAACCGCATTGTTCCGTTTGTTTTTAAACTTAGAATATCGGACCATATTACTCGCTTTGCTATTCTGTTTCTCAATTGTTCTTTTACTGTTTTTATAAGAATTGAGGTTCTGGCTACTTTAAATAATATTATATCTATACATTTACCATCATATTTGGTCGGCTTATTTTGTTTCTCTAGCTCCACTAGAACCCCTTCGTTAATTATACCTAAAATTTCTAGTTGTTTGTTTGAAAGATCTTATTTTATAAGAGCATGTAGACTATGGATCGCATTGCCTCCATTATTAAAAAGATTTAACTTGTCCAAAACAAAATTTAAACGCCATCTTGACTTTTACGAGAATTAATACTCATCTCTTACTCTCCCAAGTCTTCTAAGATAAATTTCAATTTTACCTATCTATTTTAAACAAATATAAAAATCTTGTTTTTTTTTCAAAAACTTTTTTTCGCAAAACTTTCACCATTTGGGTAAAACAATTTCATAATGAGAATGTCTTGTTCATTCGTGTAGCGCTCAATTTTTACTAACCTCGTACCTTCTACTAGCAAACAATAACAATTGTTCACATGTCAAACAATGACACTTCGAATGGCGCCAAATTTAAATCTTGCGTTCTTGTTGGGACACCCGTTATAAGCTGGCCGTCAACCATATTTTTTCACTTTTATTGACGGGAAAACATCTCTGCCTGAAGATGAAAATAACACTGAATGCTTCATTAATATAATGAAACGGTTTTATTAATTGTTTTTCATTATAAAAATTTAAGTTTTCTATGAACAATTGCATTAGATACTTGAAATCTTGCAATCGCTGCTCTTCATACATTTTTCATAGTTCATTTTATCAATGAATAAATTTTCATAGCCTAAACGAGTTGTATTTTTAATAAATTTATGATAAAACAGAAGTAAGATTAAGACGACTAGAAAAATCTAATAAATTAAGAAGTTATTTTGCTTAAAAATGTTTAATATTTGCCATTTCATGATCTTTTAAAAATACAAATTAAAGTGTCATAAATGCAATGAGGGTGGCGATGGTCGAAGTAGTCTGCACGTTGAATACAAAACGAAAAATTTTCCTGGGTCAACCGCAGTTTCAGACTCATAAAAACATCTCGCATTCTTTCTGATGTGCATTTGTGTGTCTTTGTGCCAGTTATTATCGCAAGGTATCAGTGGCGAAGGCATAGTTAGTCACTTAACTTTGAGAACTTTTATATAAATTGTATATCAAGGTCTGCTGATGAGTTGACATACCAAGGAAATGTTCATATAAATTAGTTTATTTTATTTTATGTTAATAATATTATTTCATATATTGAAGTTTTCATAATTCATAAATTTTATGAATTAATTTCGTTTATGTTATGGACTTTCATAATTATATTAATGAAACATTTACATTTTATATATGAAAAAGTTTTATTAAACTAAAGAAATATTTCCATTACATTTATGAAACGCTCACCCAAATGATGTTCATAAATGTAATGAAACATTTTTCACTGATCCAATGAAAGGCCACTTTGGGTGATTTTTAATGACAAATTTCATTTCATTAATGTAAAAATTCTTTGTATGAAAGATATTATTTTACTCAGTGAATTATGTAGCATATAGGCTCTGCAACACGAAAGTCGGGTTCAGCCCGTACTCAGTGATCAACAAATTTTCTAGTGGCCATGATTACACAGTACTCCTTCTTCCTTAATGAGCAATAAAAAATGTCAAAGTTAAACAATAAAGAAAATTATGAAAAAAGAAATAAGGCAGTCAATAATTGCGCGGAAATGTCTTCTCTTTTCCCATTCTTGCTATTATGAATAAAAATTCAGCATGAAATTTATCAATTTTCCTTAAAAAACATTTGCTTGAGAAAACAGAAGGCAGTCCACATATACTAAATGTAAGTAATATCTTTCTAAAACAAAACAAATATTTTATTGTTCGTTTACGTCGAAGATCATAAAAAAAAAGAAATGTTCACATACAAAAGTTGTTAACTTCAGTAGAAGCCATTGTATTGATTGTGGTTTCCATAAAGGTGGCAAACACACGTCACAACACCAATTTCTTTGACAATGGTTTTTTCCAAACCTTCTGGAAAACAATAAATCTATTTATATTAACATAAAAAAACACTTATTAGACACCATAACAATAGAGAAATAAATAAGTATCAATAAAGGCACTATCATACACAATCGCCCGGTTCGTTCGCAAGGGAATGATAGCAAAGTCTGACCGATTATATAAAATCGCTTCAAAATGGCGTTGTAAGTCCCGCACTGTTATACAAGTAATTAAATACATAATATTTAGTAGGTATAATTAAAAACTAATTTTTATGTCGTGTGACCATTTTTTTTGATTTATTTTGTTTCGTGGCAACAAAATTCTCAACTGGTTTGCTAAAATCTCATGAAAATTATAATTTTAAGAAAGTTTTCCAAATCGCACGACTTGCCAAAAAAATCTGCTACACAGATGCATTTTTAGATCACACTACCTTACTTTTGTGACACTCGTCATATTTGGCAGAACTTGCGATTGTGTAGGGTAGTGAACCAGGCCTGGCTGCAAAATTCAATGATGCCACATGTTATTTTTAAGTCCTCGTGGAATTTATAATTGGAGGATTTTTTTCTGGAGAAAAGTTGTTTCCGTTCTTGAAATATTCGTGATAGTGCTGAAAGTGTATACTTCTCACAAGAGGTGTTGCAACTCTGTGAAGAGGTGAAGCTTTACTATCTCACAACTGTGCTTTTTGCACGTTTTTTTTTTGTTTATATCAGTGTTGGAGCGCCTCTGATTTCAAGGAAACGTCTACAATTTTAAAGCTTTGTTTTTATCCAAATTTAGTAATTATTTTACTTCGCTGGAGCTACACAATAACGACTGATGTGCCTGTGGATTGGTTACAGGTGAAGCTGGTACTGTTCAGTGACCACTACCTTTGCCTTCGCTACCAAAACCTTCCGACAACAACTGTCCAAAATTAGTGAAATGTTAGAGAAAGAAACACATATCGTCGTTGCGCCCGCAAAATCAGCTATGTGTTTTTGACTAGTTTTTCTGGAGAGCAAAAAAACGGGTTAATGTCGTAATTTCGCCGAATTTTGTTATAGCCAATATTGAAACAATGTTAGTATTGTCATAAGTATTTCGTAAAATAAAACTGGACAAATTTTACTATGGAAAGCTATGACAGAATTGTTCGAAAAAACAATTAGATTATTTTGTCGGAGCAACGGCGATACACATGTTTTGGAAAAAAGAAATTTCGTGTCCCGTTGACCTCGGCATTTAATATTCTCTTACACTGCTGCCATACAAGTCGTCAATACTTGATTCTGAGCCTGCAGACTTCGTTCAAATAGTCAATAGTCTGGAGTGTCAGAGAGTATTTTCAAATAATTTGTTTCTTTATCATTTAGGAGTATAACGAGTCGGCTTATTTATACTCGACACATTCACCAGGGGGCAAATTATGGAATTCGATATCGAATGAAATTTCAGTACATTTAATTTGGTGGCAACTTTCTGAGAGGAAGTTCCCGCCATCTTCTTTAAAAGTATATTGTATATTGTAAACTCTTATTCCAGTAAGCCTGGAATATGCTTTTCTTACAAAGTTAACTTTTTTCACTTTTTCACATTAAAATTTTTTTATATTTTTCCGTTGTTAGAATAATTTTGTACCCACTAAAGCCGCACCAACTTTTTCGTCGGATTCTCGTTATTTTTAAGCGATTTTTAGATTGGTTTGATAGTGTTGAATAAAGTGTGCCATAATTATTTGTGTGTTATGCATTACTTCAATATAAAAATGCAAACTATCAATTATTTAGAAAACAATGCGTTTTTGTTACGACCGACGGTATGTCCGCATACCCTCTTTTTGAGGACAGTTGGAATAAGAGACGCTCTCTCTATGTTTTATATTTTTATGATATAAACGATTTACTTGTGGCTCTTTACACTTCAAATGTTTTTAAGACAAATTTGTTAATCATTTCTAATTTTATTGTAAATAAAAATTCAATAAAAAAATTATCTCTTCCACATGTCATTCCATATGTCATTATAAAAAAAAAATCTGTTCTTTTGCAATTAACACGCGTTTTTAATAAACAAAAATATCTTCTCACAATCCAGTTGGAAATTTAACCTTATTTGTGAATAATGTTATCAAGTCATTGTTGATTGCATAAGAAAGTAATTAAAGCAAGCAAAAATATTCTCTGTACTCGACTGTAACGAATCTCATATGCCCTTCATCTAAGGTCTTCAAGAAAGAGATTATTAGACTAAATTCTGTGGCTTATATCTATCGATTACGGGATCGTAGTACCCGTATTACCTGCATTTTCCCATATTTAGCCTTTGGTGCAATACCGTAGTAACTCAAAGTTTGAATTTTTTAATTTTTCTGCGAAAGCAAATTGTTCTTCATTGAATTCAGCGTATCTCAGTTTCAGTCTTCTGTACGTTGTAAAGCTTAAAAGCTTAACGTAGGGAAAGTGCCATGAGAAAAAAAATATTAAACATTCTGGAAAATATTGGAGTTTTGGAGTTTTTAATATCCTCACTTGTTGCAATTTCGGCTTTTGGATATATAGTGCAAAGTATTGTCTTTAGTACTATTGAGGGTTTTCATAGACTGATTTTTTTATTTGGTGTTCTAATAGAACAATTTTATATAAATTTTATATAAAATAAATTTAAAGTATATTTCATATAGTATGTATGGTTCCAACAGAATGGAGCCACAGCGGACACTGCTAAGGACACAATGCTGCTTCGAACTTAAATGTCTTCGGTAAATTTTAGCCACCCTGTATTTACTGCTCAGTGTTCCGTTCGATTTTTTTGAACTTCTTCAGCAGGTTTGTAGTCTGTTTAATTGATTTTTTTACATCGGTAACTTTATTAAAAAATTGTTTAAGATATAATTGAAACTGAATATCACAAATACAAATACAAAATTTTTAGATAAAATTAAAATAAAACTGGGCATCACAACATGCGTAAAATTTATAAATAATAAAATTTTTTGCACCCAATATTTTTCTGTTTCAGAAAACTTTTCATGACTCGTGCAAAATATTTTATTATTGATACGAATTTAAGTGCCAAATTAATATTGTGGAAATTAGTTGTAGGGTGCAAATTGAAAGTACCACAATTATGTAGAGAAATACTAATTGAATTTTATTGCCACACTGGTACATAAATAAAATGAACTAAATTCGTGAATTCGTGGTTTTCATTTTCTACCTGTTGTTCCTTGTTACGGTAACACATGTAACAACAACAACAACCTCTAAAAAATATTTAAAATTGAAAGAATTTGTTGGTATTCTGTTAAAGTTGGCCAACGTGACTTTAAAGTTTAAACACGTACGCGTCAACACGCGTACGTAGCAAAAAAAAAAAAAAAAGAACAGTTTCTGTTGTAGTTGCGGTTCAACACACATGTGAACCAAAATTTGTGTAAAATTTTTTTTGGCTTCCAACCGGATATTAGAAAAACAATTGACAGAATGACGAATTGGCTGACAAACGGCTGGCAACTTTCTTTCAATTCACACACTCATTCATTTTTATTTATACCATTTTTAAAAATCACACATTTCCAAAAAGTTGTGTGAACTACATTTGAATGAAATTCATGAAATGTTAATGTGTGGCCATTTTCTAAGCTAAACTTTGCATGTTTTATTTTGATTTAGCCCCAGCACATCAACAACAGTAGATAACGTTGAAATTGTTTTTGAGAATCATCGAATTACCATAAGAGAAGTTGCTGTTCGTGTCATGCATGTGACGTGTGTCAGCGAAGTTTATTCCAAAACTTCTGAATTTTGATCAGATTGTGAGAGATTTTTTAGCCAAAAGCTCCCCGCGACTTTTTCCTGTTCCCAAAACTTAAAAGTCCTTTGAAAGGAGGGAGATTAGCAACGATTGATGAAATAAAATCTACATCGCTGGAAGAAGTCAAGGCTATACCAAAAAGTGATTATGAGAAATGCTTTGAGGATTGGAAAAAGCGTTGGCACAATAGTATTGTATCTGAGGGGCATTACTTTGAAGAGGACTATATTTCTATGAATAAATAAATATTTTCTCATAAAAATATTAAGTCACCTTATTTGTTGAACACACAGCTCGTACTTACCTTGCAATATATACTTTATATCTTATATCTTATAAGTTGTTTAGTTGCTTATCATTCGTAACTTTTCTTTTTAATATTGAATATTATTCAATGAGGCTAAGCTAGTTTTCTGGCAGGATAGGAATATGCGAATACAGCTTCATGGAAGCATTGAGCCTCTAGTCTATTAAGACCGTTAGTACGTGGTGAAGAGCCACATCCTACAAGAGGTAGCCCTGTCTATAATTACAGAATACTGCGGATCTGGACCCGGAAGTTGAATTATTCCCCCTTAATCCGGAGGTGTCATGTAAACCGTGCTTACCGGATATGGTTTGCAGCTAGGTGTAATCGGCTGTATTAGAACGGAGCCTTACTGATACCTGGCCACCTCAGTGAGTGATGAATGGCCTTACCATGTTACAAGGGCTATGGCATGGCGGACGTCTCTCTCCCCTACACTCGTGGGACCTAAATGGAACGAACTGAAATA
Source organism: Dexiosoma caninum (assembly GCA_963924685.1). NCBI lineage: Eukaryota > Metazoa > Arthropoda > Insecta > Diptera > Tachinidae > Dexiosoma > Dexiosoma caninum. The sequence continues at coordinate 62,114,835 of OZ004729.1, forward strand.
AAATAACATAGAAAAAATACGGTACGACAAGGGGACGAAAACGGCAACGAACATGGAAATGTACTGACATATGACGAGGACAAGCAGCTGCGCTCCAGTCAGGAGACAGTGGTGGACACGGTTGTTGCCCGACATAGCACACCCGAAAAGATTTTACCAACCACATCTGCCAGCTGTAGCCAAGAACACAAAACAATCGACGAAAAGACCAAGTAGCCCAGTGTTGTTCTTAAACACCGGTACTCGAAGGCCAAACGCTTTCTCAGCAAGATTACAAAGAATGTGGCAGAGGGGAAAGTGGATGAGAGGGATGCGGCCGACAAGGTGAAATATTAGAAGGTGGTAGAGGAGTACCTGATGGCGCAGAGCAAGGTAAAGCTTGGCGCGAAGGTCGCAGAACGACACCATCGTGGTGGCCAAAAGGATCAGGCTCGACCCACCATAACTCGGCAGAATTCTTGAGGGGGCACCGAATAATTAAGTGCAGTGATCAGTTCCACTGGGATTACACAAGGGCTGTGTATCGCAGATCTGTGATACTTGGAGGGACATGAAGCTTCTCCTTATCCCCGTCAGAGAAATACCAAGGAGACCGAGAGCTCGCATTTGATTACCAGCAATGCAGTTGGAGAATGCAAAAATGCTCCAGATGCTACAAATCCAGAATGTAAGCGTGCCGATTAAGGACTGGGCGGTCATACGTAAGGAGCCGCCAAACAAAAACAGCATGACGTTCCTGCTCTCTATAAACGAGGAAAGTTTTAGCCCGTTGGAGAAGCTGGAAAACAAACTCAGGTTTGGCGTCAGGAACGCTAACGTTAAGATTTTTAACCCAACGGCGACTGACGATGAGGTTAACGCAAAGGCAAAGATATCACACGCTTTGGGGCAGCTCGGTGAGTCAGTTTTTGATTATATTATTCACTATAATTTGAGGATCTGCAATAGGGGTAGCACACCAACCTTTTCCTTCCCTTGTAGTAATAGGTATGGGGGGTGGGAGAAAGTGTTATACATCACGTTACAAACAAATTTCAGGGACGACATTATTGTCACGGATTGGAGAGTTTCCGAGCTGATCATAAGTGGATACTCTTTAACCAGTGCATTGATAAGGAGCGAAAAATGCCTTATCGAAACCCTAGGAAAACAGACTGCGCGACGTTGGAGAGGGTCTGGCGCCTGGCAACGATGCAAAACCTGGAGTTCACGGGATCGGACGACTTGGTTAAGGGTCTGGAGCTCTTGGAGAATACTTTAGTGAGATCATTTAAGACGACATGTCCTGTTAGGCACAGTGGAAAACGGCTATCGGTATAGTGGAACGAGGGGCTCACTCACGGAACTCACGAGGTCGGCTAGGAGAGCCTACAACCAGAGTTACTCGAGCATTCGTTGGGAACCGTACACGGAAGCGCTCAGGACTTACAAGAAGGCTATCAAAAGTGCAAAATTGGAGTCCTGTAGGGGCTTTCGCTCTGATTTCGAGAACACTAGGAGCCAAGGGGAAATGCTGTCCTTCGGCCATAAGAAGACAGGATGATACTTGGACAGCCAAACCCTTGGAGACCTTGAGTATCCTCCTCGACACCCACTTCCCGGATGGGCAATCGGAAGGGGACTGGCTGTTTCGGTAATTGCACAGTCGTACAGGGAAGACATAGAGGGGATTATATCGGAGGACAAGGTGGCTTGGACCATTAACTCCTTTGAGCCCTACAAGTTAGTGCGCTACGATGTTGTAATACCTAAGATGCTGCAGATTCTGTGCGATACGATAACCCCGCGACTGACTTCGATTTACCGCAGTTGCATCAATCTCAACTATGTTCCAGTATCCTGGAGGAGAGTGAAGGTGGTGTTTATTCCCAAGGCGGGAAGGAACGGTCACCAGACAGCGAAGGATTATAGGCCGCTAACCCTAATATATTTCCTGCTCAAGACCTTGGAGAGGTTACTGGAGATTAATATTAGAAACGTACTGGAACGCTTTCCAATATCTGGAGCACAACATGCATATCGTAAGGGAATTTTCATTCTGACCTACGGGTGCTTAGTCTGGTGGAACGCCACCCGGAGGAATTACATCAGTAGGATGCTGGCAAGGGTGCAGAAGACGGCAGCATTGGCGCTGGCGGCGGCGTTGAGGACCTGCCCTGGAAGTCATACTCCATTTGCTGCACATTGTGTACACTGCCGGTAGTAGTGCGGTACGTCTGAGGGAGTTAAACGTGCTGCATCAGAGGCCGTATGGTCATGGCAATATACTTCGCGAGCTGACGGGGGAATCCCCGGCGCTCACGGATTTTTGGATTTCTGACCGGTTTGCAATGCCATCGTTCCTTCGAGGAAATGAAGGATGAGAACTTGCAGGAATGACTCTGGGGTTTACTGCAGGCGCCTGGATAGCAGGAATGCGTATAGGCTTCCGGATCATGCGAGTGTCTTCCAGGCTGGAATCGCGGCGGACGCGTCTACCGGGGCAATATAAGGATTTTCACGGATAACCAGGCTGCAATTCTGGCATTGCCTCGAGGACTTCAACGTCGGAGCTGGTCACACGGTGCAGGGAAACCCTTATGCGACTCCAAAGGAACGATCACGTGACTCTGGTTTGGGTTGCGGGCCACTGTGATATTGAAGGAAACGGTGTGGCCGATGGGCTAGCTCGTGAGGGAACGGCTTCATCCCACCCACAATGTACAGAAAATTTAAACTCGACAAAAATAGTACATTTCTGCTAAGAAAGTAATTCGATAATTCCTGCAGAACAGTCGACATTTATAGTCTGATCTGCAACTTAGTATTATACCGAAATCGTGTCTATTTATATATACTTTGTGCTTCACTATCTAACAAATTCACTTCTAAACAAAAACAAACATTCTTCATGTGAATGGCTTGATACTAAAGTGATCTCTAATGATATCTGCTCCAATTGACAGATCTTCCATGCTTGCAATTCTATACATAAGAGCAGCTGGAAGCAGTTCATTATTGAAACGAAATAATCAAATTACCAGGTTAGCACTAGAAAAATAACTTCATTTGATTATATTCTTTGCTATAGTTAATTAATATAAAAATGCCGAGCGTTTTGTTAATATAGCACATGAATCTGACAATACAGTCACCGATGAGCTGCCTTAACATTTGTAACTCGTTTTTTTAACTAAATCATGAAATACAAATAACAAATCTGCTTCAACATTTTTATTATTATATATATTTATTATTATATATTTTCAAGTTTAAATATAAAAGTTTATTTGAAATACAGTCTTTCATATAATTTTCATTGGCGAGAAATTTAGGCACTAGAAAAAACAGCGGTAGGCATGGAAAACTAATAAAAAAGACTTTCAGAAATTACAAAAACACCGATGCATTTTACAAAATAAAAACCTTCTAAAATTTATTGTTGGATCAGTGCAATATAACATTTTCTGATTTTTTTCACAGACCGTTGTCAACGTCTTTGATGAATTTATAGTATTAAAGAAATCAAACCCGATATGAATATAAAAGTAGCAGTAGCTGAAGCATATGTTCTTTCCATTACGTTATAAGATTATCAAGTGATGCCAACTTACCGTTTACTCGTGCAAGTGAAAAAACTCAATACATTGACATTTTTACTAATGCAATCATACTTCTGCAAGTTGTGGGCTCGCTTGCAAGAGATTTTGATTGCAAGTGATTTTTGTTTACTTTCATGATGGCATATTGTCTAAAAAGAAAACAGAAAAAAGAAAAATGATTGGTCACCTTTTATACCGTAAAATAAGATGAAAACTAAAAACATGTAACACAGCCATTAAAATGTGATATAGACAAAAAATACAGAACAAATAACTACCAAAGGAATTTTCTTTAAACATTTGCTTTCGACGACATTTTGAAACAAACTTGCACTTGCATATGTAAACAGTCAAGCAAGTTACAACCCAATAAACCAATTTTTAAGCAAAATATAACTGTATTGGAGAACAAGCTTATCATAAGACATTTTCATTAACCTTTTACAAACGTACTTATTATTTGCTTGTATCTGTTAAAAATCACAACTGTTTTCCTAAATATGTTTACTATACACTTGTCTTACAAATAGTTTTACAAGCACACTTGTAAAAGACTTATGCCGACTATAGTTTCATAAGTGTTTTTTTTTAAGCGATGTCCCGTTATATGGCATCGTAAACTTCCCATTGTTTGCAAAATGCCTCAGTTAAGTTTATTTCTTTCAAGTGTAAAGTGCTTAAAAGAAAAAAGTGAATTAGAAAAAGTAAAAATTTAATTAAAAAATAATGCCATATAAATTTGTTCGAAGCCAATCCAAAGAAATTGTTGATTTGCTTCTAAATATAAAGAAAAGAAAGAATGAAGATTCTTGTGAAGCTCTACTTGATTCAAGTTAAGTTGAAACTTCTTATATTCAAGATGACTCCTTCAGTGATGAAAATAAGAAGTAATGCTTAGTAATATGCTTAAAGGGTATTAATTAACATTTTTGTTTATTATTTTGAATACACCAAAAGTACAAAATCATTTTTCCAATTTGCGAAAAAACCGCCAAGAGTCCAAGAGTTATAATTGTATATATATATATATTTAATATTTATATATATATAATTCTATATATATATATATATAATAAAAAAGAATTATAATTTCCTATTATTCCTGATGATGTTAACAAGCTGTTAACGAAATATCGAATAATAAAAAAACAAAATAAGATAAAAAAAGACCTCAGGCTTAATAAATATATATCAAAAAAAAAATAATTTAATAAAAAAAAATAGGATGAAAGCAAAAGCACTAGCAGCGTGTCTTCTTTGGTGCAAATTACTTACCAACTCGAACCTTGCAACTATTTACATCAAACATGTAATACTGCTTATGACTCAGCTTACAAAAATATTACTAATGCAAGCATATTGTAACTATGATCAGTAAACTATTTTTCTGTAAGCTTGTTATATACTTAGACTTCTAAGCACTGAGTAGTAACATTATCGAAAGGGATCAGTTTTCTTAATTAAATAATTATTAACAAGCCTTTTACAATACTTTTCACAATAAATTTCTAAGCTTAAGGCTTATAGTTATAAACTTGTTATAAGCTATTTCTATATAGTTTTAGTTTATTGGGAAGTGTTTTTATTCTTTTCTTCTTTGTATTGGTTGTTAATGCATACACCCCGTATTAAACTTCAATTATCGATTGATTAGTTGAATTTTGAACATAAGAATTTGTAGTCAGAAATTAAGTAAAATCAACCGATGAGCTAAGTACGCATTAGCGCATCAGTACTATATGGATATGCTTTCCCCCTCAATTATTGGGTTTGCTTTTATAAAAAAACATTTCATGAGAATATCACAAAGTATGTAATAATACATTTCACATACATATTTTTTCGGGAAAAAGCACAATTTTCAAATTAGAATCGTATATAAAAAAATTATAATAAAAATTTTGACGTCGAATGGGACACATACGTATGTCCCGCCGTATTTTTAGCCCCCTCGGAGAAAAATATAGAACCGCTTCAAAATGCCTTGGTGCACCAATTTATATAAGATATTAATGCTTCTAATAATAAAAGTTTATAAAGCAGTAACAATTAAATTTCGAGATATTTGGAAACTATAATTGTTAAAAAAATAATAAAAATTTTTGAGTTTGAGATGCTTTTAAGGCCAATTGAAGCAATTAAACTTCCCTTTTAACACAAATACCAAAGAAAGCATTTTTTTTATCGAACAACACAGATATTGTCAAGAATCTTGGAAAAATGTGGCTGTAATGACGAAAAAACCTAGTGGGCATATGTGTACCATTCGTAGTTAAAGTGTTAAACTGATGATAATCCGTTAGGCTTCTTTATATAAACAGTAAGAGAACAGCGCTTAAGATTTCTTTTATGATTAAGCTCTAAACACTTAGACGACAGCAGACTTCACAACTTAACGGCTTCAAATGCTGCCAACTCATAATAATCAGCTGATGTGTAAATCAATTTCAAAATGAGTGAAGAAAATTTAGTGAATTTTATCACAACAATTGTTAACCTTCCTGGCCATTTCGTCGGTCTGTGAGACCCATGAATCACTTTTGTGTTAATTTCACGAAAACAAAAAATGACAACTCCGTCATTCTCTCAGTATCTTCATTATTTCTCATTATACAACGTTTAGTGTAACAAGTGCGTTTGAGTTCAAGTGTTGTACCGGTGATTGCTAATCGGGAGGTCTGTGAGACCGACTTATAGTTAAGTGTTACATTTTCGTCAGGTAAGTTGGTTTTGCTAAATTAGAAATTTTTAGATGAAAATTGACAATTAACTATCAGTTTATATGATTTAATAAAAGAATTATGTTCAAAATTAATTATCGTGAGATTTTATTTAGATATGGCAGATATTGAGCGCATGAGAGCTATTCTGAATGAAATCGATTCAGATCCAGATTCTGTTGCGGAAAGTGGTACTGAATACGAAGATAATATTGATGTGTATGAAGCAAACACTGATACTAAACAACAAGAATCCGAGGAAAGTGATGTTGAAGATTCACAGGACGCTGAAGCTCTAACGACTCATTGAAATTTACAAAGACTAACTTCATAATGAGGCATATATTTTAAGAATTTTGAAATTAATTTTTTTTAGTGTTCCTGTTTTTTCTTGAATTCATTTTATATTTTTGTTTACTTTTAAGATATATGTTAATAGAAAACAACATTTTATAAATGTTGTGTTTTGTGAATGATTTTCATTAATATTTTTATTTTTATATTAGGTCTAAGATCAAATATACCAAAGTATTGTGATGAAATATAAATTGATGCTGTGAGCTAAAAAACACTTAATTTTGTTTTTTTTTTACTTCAGTTATTTTAGATCAGTTTATTAAATATGTCCACTGCACAGGTTTTGAAAATTTTAGAAAAGTTTTGAGATACCGAGAAATACTTGAAATCGGTCTGCGAGGCCGAGAAATGAATTTGTCTCAAAAAAATGAAAATAGTCAGGAAGGTTAAAATAGCTCAGATAAAATATGATACAAATTAAAAAACAAAATATTATGAAATTAAAAATGAACAGCTGTGTATTTTAGCAATACAAATTTCAGGGATGCCGCATATCTATTTTATAATGAATAAAATTAAATTTATTGATAAAAAATGTAATAATATCACGAAAAACTATAAAAACACATAAATTTATTTCTATGTTGTATTTTTGTAATGTTCTTTTATGTTTAATATTAAAAAGAAGTTTTTGTTCTTATTTTTCCAATTTATATATATAATGGCAACACTATATTTGTTTATTGCTGCCCGTCAAAATAGAAAATAGCCTAAGTTGGCAGCAGCAGCAAATGCTGCTGTGCAGTCCTGCTGCTGTGCTGCCGTCAAAATAATAATTTTCATTTAAACACATGGATTTTATTTTTGACATATTGCTGCTTGCTGTCTGCTGTCGTCTAAGTGGGGGTGCCTCCGTAGTCTAGTGCATGAGCATTAGTCTTATCAATATAGAAGTGCGGGTTCGATTCCCGCTTAGACCCTCGGTGTTTCTACAGACAAGCTTAAAAGCTTCGTAGAGTTTGTATTGTCTTTAAAAAAAAAAAAAAAAAAAAAAGAGCTTTAATTTTACAAATGGAAACATCTGTTCTGAATTTTTGAGGAGTAACAGAACTTTAAATATTGCGCAGTGCTCACTGCGTTCAAATTTTGCTATGTCTGATCCACTCATCTATTATGCTATTGTTTCTACAAAATGTATAACTTTATAGAATTTCCACCGAACACAAAAACTATTAAACGGAATATTATTTCATTTTAAATCAACAATGTGTAACGCCGTTTTGATAAATAATTACAATTCTGAACGCCGTGTGGCAACGGCTTGTGGTATCGCTATAGGCCTTAGCTCTGGCACAAGTGGGGCGGTCGTCTTCGGGGAGAGTCCGCCACCTAACCTAATCCTATGCTAACGTGGTTTTACTTACGGGACTACGAACCTTAAGTACAAATAAGAAGTTTATTTCACTCTTTACTGGAGTTTAACAAAAATCAAACTTTATTAAATAGATCAATTACAATTACAATTCAGTGCCTTGAACTGGTTATATTCGGCTGTAGATATATTGATCGGCTGTGTTCGCAGCCTTTGGTCGCATTCGGATGTGTAGATAGCGCTTGTACTCGGTTCCTCGAACTGATCCTTTCATCCTTTCACCAAACAGTGGTATACAACGCACACACATCCGTACATATGATTCTGTCCTTTATGTATCTATTGCCTTATAATCCTAACATTAATACCTTTCCGAAGTGTCGCGTCAGCGTACTTTGTCGCCAATTCATTTTCAATTGTTTTCCTATTGCATAATTTGTGTCATTCGTGCTCACGTTCGTACGCATTTTTTGCTTTTTTATTGTTATTTTTTTTCTTCCAAATTACAAAAGTTTAAAGGGGTTTAACTCATTACGACAAACTTTTTTAACAGACACATTTGTCAATTTTATTACTTTTCCAAATAAAAATATCAGACAAAATAAAGGAGCTGCAAGAAAAAATTTGCCACGAACACAGAAAAGTGATACCAACAACCAACAACCACCTACCAACAATTCTAATAGATGAAGTTAATTTTTAAGTGATTTGCCGCAATGTAATAATTATGAATTATGTCATGTTAAAATGAAAAGTACACACACTTTTTTTACTGTAATTCAGCCAAACGCAAAAATGAATAATGACGGAGATGCTGATACTGTGATAATAGTTTTATGATGATGGCAGAAATACACACACTTTAGCTAGCAGCAGTATAGCAAATGTTGAAAATGATACTACAGCCAGTAGAAGTTACTGCAGCAACAACGTTAGTTCCTTTATGAATTACTTTGAAAGAACAAATATGGAAAATAAATACCCCACAAGATTTCAACGGATGGATGTATGGTCGTGTGCTTTTGTTGGTTTTTATTGTCGTCGAAAGTAATTATAAATGAGCATTAAACATTTTGTTATTTATGGCCAAAATTATAAAATACCCACTATTACCATATATAAGAACTTTCTTTTCGGTTAATGGTAACAACATTAATATATAATTTTTTAGATAAAATGTATTTTTACCAGGACATTATCATGAAGTGGTGGTGTTCATATTCGTTAATGTTGAAAATTAGTCTGTATTGTGAATATGGAATAATTTTCTTATCAGATGGATATATATATGTATGGATGTAGGTATTTTAATAGGCATTTCGACCCCTGTTCGATTGCGAAACTTCGAAACGTTTCACGGCCTTCTACGAAACGTTTGAAATATACTTACGAAAAGGCACTTTGGCTGAGCTCAAAGATTTCACCATTTCCGAAGTAATGAAACGTATGCTGAACTTTCATCTAATGAAGTGTCCTGAGTCCAACAGTTTACTTAATGACCGCCGATATGGAAAAATGGTACCATTCCATTCACAATATGGGCGAAAGTAAGGTGCTGACTCTAGACATTTCTAAAGCATTTGACAGAGTGTGGCACGGAGCACTTTTGTGTAAACTTATTGCTTTTGGTGTCGGTGATATTTTCTCTCGATTTCTCAGGGATCGTGTTATAAGAGATGTTAGAGTCGTCCGCCCACTCGGCAAGTCCGCCTAGTTCCCCTCCCAAGACCTCACTCAACATGGAAGGAAATAGTCCCGATATCAGTTGTGCCACATCATCGGCATAAGCCACCACCTCCACCCCACCTCTACTGAGATCGATCAGAACCGAGTGGATGTCAACCAGCCGCAGCAGGGGATTGCTAGTCTTGTCTTGGTACTTCTCGACTGCCCCCGGGGACTATTCCGTTATTATTAGCAGGGCAGAGGTACTGTTTTTCTCGGGCTCCTCAATCTTGGTGACCGCCCAGTCATCTATGGGAACCACCGGCTTATGTAGTTAAATACAGCGGTTGAGTTTCCTCCCATCCATGTTAAACTTACGTAACCAAATGCGAAATGTTGTGGGTGCTGGAACCTGGGTTGTTGCAACACGTAATTTTCGTAGTCTTTAACTATGCCCTCGTACCTGGCCCGATCCCCTTCATCGCGTTAATGCACCGTACCATCGCTCCCGTTCGCGGCAATCTTTGCCAGCATGAACTAGGCTCTCTGGTACTGCACCTTTAACAGCGATCTCCAAGACTTCATCTTCTGGGTCGCTGCAGCTTAATTTTCAATTATACTGGCCTTCGGCAAACACCCGAAAATACTTTATATTCTAAATCGTCGTATTTCTAAAGAAAATTCCACATTTCTGACAAAATACAAAGAGAATCAATAACGGTTCGAAGATTTCTTTTTAGTTCACTATCATGCCCCACGATATTACAAATTTTTTTAAGGGTGGTAACAATGTGCCGATGATTGCCAACTACTCTCCTTCTATAGGACGGCGGTAAGCTTCATTATTTTTAAAACTCTGCTTTTGCACGTTTTATTGTTTTATTAGCAGTGTTGCAGCGCCTCTGATGTCAAGGACACATAAAAACTCTTTTTAAGCTCCGCTTAATTAATTAATTAATTATTTTCCTGCGCTGATGATGCTACACAATACCGATGAAGTAGGGCGCTCCGATATTACTTGTAGATTAGTATCATCTTTAGTCGGTACCGTTCAATGACTAATGACTATGCCTCCGCTACAACTGACACAAAAACACAATAATGCTCATCAGAGAAATGGTAATTGTTCCTTTGACTTATTCCGATACTGGAGACAAACCCAGGACCTTCTGTTTTGTAGTCAACGTGCTAACACCTCAGCCATCTCGGTTTCAAAACAAAAAAAAAAAAAAATACAGCTGGAAGGGCTCTTCGATTATTATTTTTTATGTTCATCTTATGAGTACTTTTAGACCAAATATCCTGCTTTGAATGGTGAATCGTTTAGCAGAAAAAAAAATAAATCCAAAAAAGGTCTCAAGTTTGAAAATAAAACTTGTTGAATATCTCTAAATTACATTTTCATTTTTCTTATTTCACTAAGGAATGTTCATTTTAAATGGAAATAATAAAATTCAGACATGCCACCGCAAAAGGAAATCATGTGAAATATTTAATTTATAACTTATACACGCTGAAAATTTCAACAGGTTGTAATGTGTTTTTAACAAGAGAACTGTATAATAAATGTGGAATTTGAGTGTTGTTGAATATGTGCGGCATATCAGTCAGACAGGATGACATGTAATTTGTACAACAAAATTATTAATAATTATGTTCTTAAAGAAATATCTGCAAAATATTTGCAAAAAATAAAACAATAATGTAACGTTAATTCACTTTTAAAAGTACATATCACGCCCAATAACAGATAATTTTATTGAACGTTCAAAGCTAAAGGCGGTAACTGTGCCAAATATGCATTGTCGCTCTTTGAGAAGGAACGGCACTAAAACACGATGTACGCTTAAATAATACACCCATTCATATGTAACAGCTTGCAGACGTTGTTGCTTGCATGAGCTCGTTTTGAAGAAAACAAATTAAACAAAAACATTTATGCAGCAACATTGTTGCAAAGTTAAATGGTATAAAAAACAATATCTTAATTATCTTTTCGAAATCAATTTATTACTTGCTTTTCTTAAAAATAAATAAAGATTCATAAGTACGTACGCGAAATAAGAAGAGAAACCGTAAAGCTGGATTCACATAAGTTTGTCATTCCGTGTGTAATTCTTTAATATTAATTTATGTAAAAAAAAATTATATATTTTCAGAAATATAATGAATAGAGATGATTATTTAGCAATGTCCGTCTGTCAGTGTGTCCGTTGAAATCAACTTTCCGACCAAAGTAAACATCGCACAGACTTCGGTATAGTGTCAGACGTTGAGCAGTAGAACTGAATTGGTGGCTATTTAAATTCAGAAGAATCATTGCAATAGTTTCCAAGCTACAGCCGAAGAAGCACGACCACCACGTTTTTTTACTTGAAATTTTAGTACAAAAACTTCGCTAACTTATAAACGCCTGGATCGATTGATTTTGATGAAATTTAGACCGTGTATGTAACTAGTTGCACTGCTTACTTTAAATACTATTTGGACGCTAATTCATAAATTAAATATATTATTTTTAAAAGGGCTTAACCGATTTCAATAAAATTTAGTACGTTTGTTCAATTTAACATATATATATGTATAAACATTTCGGACTGCAAAATTTGGCCCATATAACCGGTTCCGAAATATAGGTCGAATTTCGGTCCACCTAAATGTTGAACTGATTAAATGAAATTTTGTAAAAATGTTCAGATAGGTGCTTAGACAGTTATGGGAGACAAAAAATTTTGGTCTGTGTTACCAAACGCCTAAACGGTTGAACCGGTTTCGGTGAAATCTGCTTTACACGTTGAGTTCGCTGTTTGAAGTTATACAGTGGCCTGAAAGACCTCGTTCGAAAGATCAGATCCAAAACTAGGAAAAAATCCGTTACTACTAAACAACTACGCGAAAATTCAGACGAATATCGGATATCAGGAAATAAATAATTGTTGACATATGAACACCTTGTTCTTCAAGAGTACTCAGAATAATAGCGTGAGTTCTTCAACTATTTTTTTTTTGTTAATGCAACGGGTTAATCAGTTTTCAAATATTATAATTGTTTTTTTTTCGTAAAATATGTATATACATATGTATGTACATATGTATATGTAGTCTTATTAGGAATAGATTTCTTCCACTTAAAAAAAATAATATTCATATAACATTTTATAGCTAAAATAGAAAAATCCATTTTATTCAAAAATACTTCTTTAAAAACCCAATTCATTGAAAGTTTTATTTTTTACACAGAAATACAGAATCTACATATTTTGTTAAAAATGCGATTAACTCATTTCATTTAAAAAGTGTAATTATGCAACTTTCCAATATAACAGCTTATACATACATATCCTGTAAATATATGTACACAAAAACATACTTATTACAGTTAGAGTTTTTTAGCAGTGCGTATTGCTCAGAAAAATTCTCTCTGCTGCTTAAATCTTAAACTTAACTAAAGTTTTATAATTCTCAAAAGAGTAACATTGCGTCAATTTGTTCATTATTTAACTTTATCAATTCTTATATCCACAAATGACATCACAGTATGTATGTACATATGTATTGCTAATGCACATTTTGTATACCAAATTTTTGTAGTCATGCGATCATCACATGTAAATTGGGAAATTAAAATCGATTTCTTTAAAAAAAAAATAAATTAAATTTATTGAAATAAATTTTAATTAAACAGAAGCCATAATTACAAGTAAAGTATTTGTTAATTTGCATGTAAAAATGGTAGTCTGCATTTGCATTTTATTCTAAGCGTAGTTGCGTGTTAGGAAGTAAGAATTGCTGTGGTTGAGTCAATAAACAACGTAAGAAAAGAAAAAAATGTGTGCCAATAACAGAAAATGCATATATATTTTTTCTCATTTCCTCATAATAATTAAACATGCGTGCTGAAATAGCTAGAATAAAACGAATCCATTTGACTTTTTTTTATCAAAAATATACTTTTTTTGGTAAATATTAAAATTTTTTATCCAATCAACTAATCAGTACATTTGTATTGAAAAGAACAATACAATATGCATCGTTTTCGATTGGGTCGCACATTAACGACGCAAATCGCGGCTCCAGTGTAAAAGTCTTTCAAATATTTATGTGATAACTAATACCAAAAATTAAGTTTTTCTTGACGATGAACATACATCCAAATATTTAATTAATTTCAATTCAATTTTAAACTATTTGATTCAGAATTGCTTATTATGAAAAACTTCAAAACTAATTCGTAACAAATTGAAATGTCTATAGCTGGTTTAATTCCATGCAATAAAATGAAAGGAATTTCAATTTTTTTTTATAAAGAAAATATAAATTAAAAGAAAATTTAAGATACGATAAAATAACGATACTGGAAAATTCCCTGTTCACAAGCACATAAACACATATCTTCATATTTTAAACGAGCAACGATACGATTGAACTTGGGATTTGGACTGTCTTTCGTTTGTTCAATTTTCTAATTACTTTTCAATTCACCTTTTCAGCATTTCCATTTTGCATTGTCTAACGCCATTTTAAAATACAGTGAACTCGCAGAAGAGTGAACTAATTTTTACCGAGGATGTTCACGTTTTTCATTGCATTTTTTCTATAACATATTTTAGTCTCTTTTATCTTTTATTTAATTTAAAATAAAGTATGTACGTTATTTTTCTCGTATAAAATATGTTTTGATACTACTTGTTGTAAGTTCTTGCCATATTTTAATATACAACATACTTAGGTCGTATGGTTTGCAAAAGGGTTTCTAAGATTCTAATTTCTAAATTATGTTATTGAATTCATCAAAAATAGAGGTTAGCTGAATTTAAACTACGATAATTATAAAATTGTTAAATTAATTTTTATTCAAAAGGAGAAACAACAAAAAAAAAACATTCTTTGATGCAAAGGCATATAAATAATTTTTTAAGACAACAAAAGGGTGTGTTAATATTACTTAATTCAAACGTTTCATATAACATATTAAAAATGATTTTAATGGATGGATATTCTTTGGACGAGCTAAACAAAAAGGTCGGTGGTCTCTTGTTGACATTGTTTTTGCTTGAGCATTTGTAAGCCTGCAGCCTTTTCTTTTTTGGGGTTTCCGTAAAAGATCTAAAATATCTGACTTTTCTTGAAGATTTTACACTTTTGGTTTTTTATTAGACATATTTTCAATAGTAATATTTTAGAGATCACTTGTTTATATTATTTATATACCTATAGTATGTCTAGTCAGCACAGAGATATGCTTCCAGTAGAACTGCCGCATTAATACTAAAGCTACTTATAATGCAACAAAAGTTGTTTACAACAAACAAACTACGAAATTCTTCTGCGGAGAATCCGAAAATTTTTAAATAATCTTACAAAATCGAATTTTAACGTTCGATAAAAAGTTCACGTTATAGAGCCCTCAGCCTTTGTTCACGTTTTAGAGTAGTCAATGTAAAAAATAAAATGTTCATGTTTTTGGGTAGTTCATGTTACTGGATGTTCACGTTTCTTCGAGTTCACTGTATAATAAATTTAAATTTTAAATTTCCTTTCAATTAATGAAACCCAATATAAATTTAAACCAGAAATTGATAAATTAATAAATTTGCATTCGAAAATGTTAAAACAAACATTTTTTAAACCGCAAATATTTCTACACCCATTACTCAACCTGTTTATAAAATTCATAAAAGCAATTTTGTTTTGAAGACACAGTATTTTTTTTAACAATTGCACTCATTTTAAATTTTAATTTTTGTTCCGTTCCATTGAAATTAATAAAATATTTTCGATGACCAATCCACAGAATTTTATGAAATTTCATTCATGGAAAAATTTTTTGCAAGAACATTCGAACAAAAAAAAAATTAAATCATAATACGTTTTTGTGCTTGCCAGTCAGTCTGTGTACATACTTGTTTTGGTCACTTGCACTCAAACGTTGTGGGGTTTTTTGAAATCACCCAGCAAACAAAATGGACAGTAAATATCGCAGAGGTTAGAGTCATGTTTCTCATTTTGAAAACATTTAAATGAAAGTTTTCTGTGGCATTTTTGGCTTAAATTTTGTTCTGCAATCTATATTTTACATTTAATTTCAATATTCAATTCAAAAATTAATGTGACCGCGAAAATAATGTAACCCACAGAAATTAAAGGTGATTTTATAGAAAATGTTTTTCGATTTTCTTCAGAATTTTCCAATGAAAATTTAATTGCAGCCTTATGAAAGTAATAGATTAGCTTCACGTTAAGAAATTTTTAATAAGAAGTTTTTATTACTAACAAAGAACCAGAGCTTCGAACCGCAACGAATTAAATCGTTCCGGTTTTCCGTTTCGTTCTGAAACTTTTATTCTTTTGGGTTTAAATTTCGGTAACGGTTAAATTTTTGTTCAGTTCGAAACCAGTTTTTTTCGATTCAAAGATTATTTTGAGTAGCATTTTTTCGAATGTTCTGCCATCATAATTTTTGTGTTAATTATTTATTTTATTATAAGCTAGCACTTACCTTATGGAAATCGATTCAGTAGTTCTGCCGTGATGCGCTTAGCAACGAACATCATTTAAGTTTTAATTATATACGAGTAGATAGTTGTATAGTTTCGGTGAGTAATATATTTCCCCCTTCGTATTTCTGGTCTAATTTCTTTATGAGTTATTTTCGACTCAGATATATCCATGTTTTAAATTTCATAAAAAGCATTTAGATAGCTTAGGAGAGGCAGATAGAACCCCATACGTCCCCTCGTGTACTATTTCTTAAAAAACGTGTTCTTTTAGACTCTGATCTACCTACGTTTTAAATTTTATGCAAATCGGTTTGATATTCAAAACAATCATTTATAAAAATTACCCACACCTGGCAATACTGTTGTGCACTTACTGGAAAAAAATTTTAAGTATCTATATACGGATTCCAATTTGTATGCAAAATTTCAAAAGAATCCATTAAAAATAGAAAATTTTTTTCTACATTTGGCAACCCTGCTGTCGAATCCTAAGGGCTCAAAACCAAATGGGAATTGAGGCGAACCTGTGTTCAAAATTTCAGTTCGATAGGTCTTGCAGCTCCGGAGATCATGCGTTACTAACAAATACACAAACTATTTTACTTCGGCTCCGCTCCCATTATTATCTCCATCTGTTATACAGTTTCGGAAAGGCATACCTTACCCCTACGTCGCCTCCTGATTCTATTTAAAAAATATATATGTATGCAATACATGCGTCCTTCTAGACGCAAAAACATTAGTACATTTAAATTTCATTAAAATAGGATAGATGGTCTCGCTCGTGGTTTTAGTTCTAAAAAACGTAATAACTGATAACCTTCCCGGAGTTGCACAATACATCCAAATTTTAAAGTTCATCTAAATAGGCTATGTAGTTTTGGAGAGGCCGACATTTTTCCCATATCGCCCTACTGGTCTTAGTTTTGAAAATGTACATTAGCTATGAGCATTTTTAGATGCAGATCTATCCATATTCTAAATTTTATTAAAATCGGTTTGAACGTTTCGAAGGGAGTTTTAAAAAAAGTAATACGCTATAACCTTCCCGGAGTTGCACGGACTAAGTGCACCAAATTTCATCGCGATTGGTCCACAAATGGCGAAGTTAAGCTCGTTTATATTATAAAATCTGTTATAACCATATGGAAGGAGTAGCATAATAAAAAAGTAGGCGTAAATGTGAACGTGATTAAAAAAAAACGTAGCCTATAATTCATTCAAGAGTCCCAATTATATGGTGTGAAAATTTCAGGAAGATCGGTTCTGCGGTTTGGGCTCCTATAAGTTACAATTAAACCCAGAAACACGCAAACAACCAAACACACATTCAGCTTTATATATACATATATTTACATACATACATATATACATGGATAATTTCAGTTGTTTTCTTGACGGCGCAATTTTGAAAATAAAAATGCTTTTAAATTGCTGAAAACTTGCGTGCAGCTTTCATCAAAAACGAGCAACTGCAGAGTTGTGCAGGAGAAGTTCCATCCTTCTCATCACTCCATTGCATGTCTTTTCACTACACAATTCCTTTTTCACCAGTTTCCAAGTTTTTTCAACGCATCTGTCGGTGTCTCATGGATGTAAGATAAATTTGCTTGTTGGGCAATTAAACAATCCGTTCTTTTTTTTTGATTGTATTGAGTGTTAACCCTGCTGCTTCATGCAGCCAATTGAAAAAATATTTGTATGATGCAGAAAGTTCAAGGAATTTTGTTTTTATTTTACAGTCAATTCGCTACTAATAACATAATGGTATCTGTTGTACTTTGGTCTACTTAAAAGTTTTTTGATTTGAAAAATCACACAAGCAATGTAAAAAATTATGCTGATATTGGGCCTTATTATGAGCATAATCCGATGTTCGATCATCCAACAATAAATTGCGAATACCTAATTAGTCCTATGAGCAGGAACTCTGTTGAAATTTTCATTGAGTATCGGTTGTACGTCAACCTCTTTCTTTATTTATTTAATGTTGAAAATACTCTCTCGCTAAAAGTTGAAGTAGGCCGAACACAATGTACAACATAAAATTGTGCATAACAGTGCTGAGGTACTTCTAAAAAGAAATGGAAAAGAAATGCCTAAAATCACATGTGAACAGTAATGCTAGAAAAATATACTTATATAGTACATATATGATTTCCGGAAGCAGCAAATAGCTTTTTCGATGAAGTATGTGTACATAAGTTCATCTCTTTTCTCATGATCCCCTCTGCTTAATTTCAGCGCATTGAGGTTTCGAAAAAAGAGCAGTTAAAAACTAGAGTTCCCAATGTACATGGGTATCACTCGATATATGTATGTAACTCAGCTCTTGCTTATAGATCTGCTGGTATGTACCAGTTGCGCTTGTTGGGATTGCATACATTATGATTGTGTATACATTTCAATTAGTAATTTTTTTTATGAATTTTATGAATATTTAAGAAACACCCTTCCTTTAGAATGGTTTATACAATTAATGATTTAATTCCCTTAAGTATCTGTCAACAAGTCAATAAACAACAAAATTATTTCACTTTATACTTGTTGTATGTTCATTGATATTGTATTTCAAGTAGTTTATTTTATTTACTTTCTGATTTACATACATATTTACTTATTAATTTAACAATAACAACATAATAACAAAAAAAAACGTAAAGAAAACATTTTAACTCGCACAAAAGCGTTCAGTGAACTTTCTTCGGCGGGATTTATTGAATGTGTGATGTGAACAAAATTCATTTCTTTCAATTTCATTTTGCGGCCATTGTTGCTTTTTTGTTTTTGCTATTGTTTTGATTGGTGCCGCTAACTTTATTATTTCTGTTTATATTGTGATTCATATTGCTGTTGTTCTTCTATTCTTTTTTTGTCTTTTTTGTATGAAAAATACAAGAAATATGTACAATGCTTGACATGATTTTAACACCTCAATTGCCAATCAATGTGTTTTGTTAATTTATTGTATTAAATGGGTAAATAATATATAATAAATTGTATTGTCTCAACAATGGAACAATATAAAAATAGGAAGGGACTTCAACACGAAATTATAGAATTGTGAGAGGTTTAATAAAAATACTGAATAATACCTACACCTACATAAAGTATAAACTATATCTACCAATAAAAGAGCACTGCCTGTTTCAGTTATTTATAACAGTTATAGGAATTTCATTGCATTAACTAATTATAAATGGGTTTAAATAAATCGCAATACATCAAACAGGTTTCAATTAACACGTTTCATTACTCAAGCTTAAATACCATTCACGTTTTCCTGGACCGATTTTTAATTTCCGGTTTTTTCTTCCACTTTTCAAAAAAAAAAGTCCTCGTTTAATTGCGTGAAAAATAGAATTCCTTAAATGTAAAATGTCCCCTAATTGTTTCAGTACGAACTACATTTGACAACAACACTGCAAGTAATGACGCCAACTTTACATGTTAATCATACGTATTTATATATGCGGCAGTTAAAATCTTAGACAGCAAATTCCATTGTGTTGTAGAGATATCTGTTATATATATAAAACAGGATGTGTGTATGTATGTAACGTATGGATTCCAAAACGCTGGGCCGATTTTGATGAAATTTACAGGGAATCTTCAGAATATTTAGGCGGGTGACACTGTGAAGTCTCATTTTTGATTTTCGGTCTGCGGGAGGAGGGGCGTGTTAAAATCCAATTTTCATATTGCACCACCAATGACATATACATACATATATTTATTTTTTTTGCTTTTTTTCATTTTAAATAAATAAATCGTGTGGTAATACAACACTACTTAGGGCCAGCAACGCGGACCGGGTCAGCTAGTCTGTTATAAATTCAGATGATGCACGTACATACATACATACATACACAGTTTTGTACTAAATTTAAGTTTTTTCTACTTAAATTTTTAATTAAGTACGAATAGTACTCACATCTAGTTAAAACAATCCGAAATGAGATTCCTTTAGAGATACAATCCTGAAAATTCTTAGAAAGAGTTATTAATTCTTAAACCAAGGAAAAAAATTTTAATTAAGTATGAAATTCTATTTTGCATTTTAGATTTCGATTTTTTGGGAGTTTTTATAAAAATATAGCAGATTTTTTTAATTTTTAAAAAATTTGGTTGAATTTCTACTGATGAGATGGTTGAGGGTGGCGATGGTCGAAGTAGTCTGCACGTTGACTACAAAACGAAAACTTTTCCTGGATTCAACCCCTATTTCAGACTCGTAATAACATCTCGCATTTTTTCTGATGTGCACTTGTGTTTCTTTGTGATAGTTGCTGTCGGAAGGTTTCAGTGGCGAAGGCATAGTCACTGGTCCCTGCACAATGACGGCTTCAGCTGCATCCAATCCACATGCAGGCGAAGTAAAATAATTACTAAAAATGGCTACTAAAAAAAACCAAGCTTCAAAAATTGAATACGTCTCCTTGACATCAGAGAGGCTACACCACTGCTGTAAAAACAACTAACGTGCAAAAAGCGGAGTTGTAAGATAGTGAAGCTTCACCCCCTATCATTTCTCCTACTATCCCTTTCCTATAGTTCCAGCACAATGCACTGCATGTGTAGGGGTCATCTCCTGAGTGCTGGTCCAAACTAAAAGGAAAAAATAAGCACCAACGAAATGTATGTACATATAGACTACATTACCCACACATACTAAATATATTTTAAATTAAGTTATTAAGAGTATTGAACCACGTTATTTTCATCTTCATATAGCAATTAATTTTCACGTTCAGATGAACCTATTTGTCTGACAATATCGTCCGATATGTTTATAGAGTGGTAGCAAACGTTGTCTAATTTTGCACTCTCTTTTATAAGTAAAACTATAAAATACTTCTGTGTTCATTCTAGTTTTGGGTTACTTTTAATTAGGACCAAATAACTGAATCAAAGTTATAATTCTGCGCATGAAAAAGGCAAGACTAAAAGAGACAATGCAAAGCTTCACAATTATTTTAATTTAATTTTTAAAATTGTAAATTTGAATACTGAATTCGGTTATATTCGCTTTCGTATCCAAAGCTGTTGTTATAAATTATAACTCCACTGATTTTGAATCTTTTTCTATTTCACTAGCGCAAATATAAATTATGGTATCCTTGATTTGTGTCAATGTTTTATGTATTGAAAATGTTGAAATTTTTGTCAAAATAGTAATATTTTTGGGGCAGACGAGATTTTAATTCACTGATCACCGAACAATTTTGCATATATTAATTTTTCTTTATAAAGTGAGACAAAACTTGATATTAATTATATAAATTTTCAAAGTTAATATCTGAACTAAATAAAAAATGCTAATAGTGCTAAATAATTATAAAAAAAAGTGTTAAATCGGGCTCTGAAAGTGTAGAACTGGCAACACTAGTTGCATGCCACCTCAGTCGTATTTTCATTACTTATAAAATATTTATGGTTCACTCAGAGATTACCGGCTAATTCTAAAAAAGAAGATATATTCCACTTTATTATATACTTTGAAAACTTTTATGGGTCATTAGCAGTTACTAAAATAATTTTAAAACTGTATTATTCTTCACAAAAATGCCTACCAAAGTGTTCAAATGCCAGGTAATGGCTGTCCATAACACTACTTCCCATACAAAAATAATCATCAAAGTCAGTCCACACAGTAAAAAGTTCTGTGGAAGGGGAGCAGTAAAAAGTTCTGTTAAGGGGAGCTGCATTCCCCCGTTGCATCCAAAATTGTAGTGTAATGTAATGTAATGGTAAGGAGGTTGAGGCTGAGGAACTTATGGTCGGAGGGTACTCGTGTCCATCCCGAAAGGTTGGACTGTGTTTTGGATACGTGGCGACTCTGGTTGATATATAAAGTCAGGCGGGAAGAATGGTTATTGGTCTGATCTGTACATATCGTCATTTTTATTACATGTGCCCTGATACGACTTTTAAAATTGTAGATGTTGTTGCCACTCAACAGTAGTTACCGTAGGGTAATGTGTTCTGTAAGGCGGAAGTTTTCATGGGTACTATATCTTCGGGCAGGGTTACTTTATGGTTAAAAGGAAGCTTGCATTTTAAAGACCATGAGGTCAAACCCTTTGATGTGACACCGGGTTTAGACAGCCCAAAACACCTTAGCTAGGTGTATGTTATAGGCAGGTATAACTATGATAAGGATTGCAACCTTCGTATGTGTGCTTTGCAAGTCACTAGTTGCCTTCCTTGTGCCCAAAATGGAGTTGGTGAACGTCACAAATCCAACGAGTGGTAAGAACACTGTGGCATTAAACCTCACGGGCAGGTGCCCACATAAACTTGAACTCAATCTGTACATAGACATTATAAAACAGCAGCATCGCCAAAAAAAAATAGTAAATAATAGTGGCAAACAAACTAATCGCTATTTGATGGCAAGCGCATAGTTGGGGTCACTGTAACTACCACAGTACTTCAGATCGCTTTAGTTTTAACTACGTTTAATAAAAAATATAATCTTTCCTCAACACCCTTGTGTTTTTAAGTCAATTATCCTAATTTATCTGCATTTGTTTTTGTTATAAATATTAATGAAATAAATATTTTTGTTTATTCAGTACCCTGCTTTTAGTATTATTTTCCAAAATATTTACTAATGTACACAAAGTTAGTTACATACATACATGCATACTGTGTACATATTATAATTAAATTTTTATGCGTATGTAGTTCATTCAGGTGAGTGACAATTTCTTTTAACTTTTTATTTTTTGTTATGTGTCTTTTTTTCTTACGCTGCGGTCAATCTCTTTCTTTCTGTTTATTAATTATTTCTTCTTTTAGCATAACAGTTTTATTTGGAAAGAAAAAAAGTGAAATTCATGTTCATTTGTTATTGTCAATATCTTTGTTGTTGATGCTTTTACTTTTGGAATTCGTGACTAGTAAAAGAATTCCAAATGAGAAAACACAATAACAACTGGTTTCATAAGGTTTTCGCTATCAAGCATTCACACACACACACACACACACTCGTGTATTTGTGGTGCCGCGTTGACTCTACTTCCAGATGATCGTCGGTTCAAGCATACCGTTCAGGCAAAAATTTGTCTGATATGTATTAGTGTAGATGCTAACAATATATATAGAGTCCTCCAACAGGGAGTTCCGAAATTTGACAGTTAATTAAATCTGCATTTGTGAACTCGGCCTTTCGCTGACCACAACTTGGCGAATTTTGCGTCGTGACTTGTGACTGCATTCGTACAAAATTCAATTGACCCAAGAACTGAAAGTAAACGACCATGGCCAACTACGTGTATTCGCTAAATGGGCTGTGGAGCAAAAGTAAAATAACAAAAAAAATTATTTCTATCAGTTCACCACCTGTTGCATCTCTGCATTACACTTGTTGAAAAGGGAAAGTAACACGCAATATTGACATTGTTACTTTCAGGACTGTTTTAAAACACCTTAATAGGAAAGAATCAAGAGTGATTCACTTAGAAAAATGTATATCTGATATACGGTTATTACATGCCAACTAACTGTACCATTTGCCCAGCAACTTTTATCTCCACAATCGCCAAGAAACATTTCAATACTTGCAGGAGCACATAATACTCCTCGAAAAGTACTTAATGCTATGGATAATAAAACAAAATGAAAAATGCTCTTATAGTCACCTTGCCGTTCAGTCCAATCAATAAACAGTTGTTCTACTACTGCTACGTTTATGTGGATGTCAATTAATCCAGACTGCCTTGATATTGACTATACATGGGCATATTGAATTATATTTGTAATACATTAGCTGTAAGAGTAACCGTAAAACAATTCGATATTTAAACTGGTAAGAAAGCAGGACTGCTGCTATAGAACAGGTGGAAAATATCTGGTAATGCCAACCGATATTTGCAAATTCTCTGCCGTCCGTAGAACCACACGGTGCTAATGAATTAACTGATATAAAAAATTTAATTTAAGAATTACTGATATTACTGTCCAGCGTTATAACAATCGTTACAACAAATGAGTACAAAATGTGAATACAACACGATTGACATTCGTGCAGTAGAAACATCTTAAAGATTTGCTTGAATGCTGACAATCATAAGCAATCTTATTTGTTGAAAATATTTCTATTTTCTTGCTAAATTAAGAGAGACAAAATATGTGGTTTGATTTTAGTATCTTATAATATACTGTTTTATTTCACTGTTCTCTAACTGTTTTGACACACTCTATAGATGCAGAATCTGCATTGCAGATGCACTTACAAACATGCGAACATATTTTTTTCTATTGATTATACTTTTATGAATGAACATACATAAATGTGAACATATTTACAAATAAATCACTGAGAGTACGTATTTAAACTACTATACTATTTTGTTTCACTATACCTTTTATGTCAATCAATTATCATCATGACACTGAATTAAGCAATACTACTCAATATTATTCCTCTTGTACATCTTTTCCATCAATAGTCGTGAATTCCCTAAGTTATTTTTATATTAAGAAGTTCTATGGATATTTGCAGAGAGGAGGGGATTGTGTTCACTTAAGCACATAAGTTTTGCTTGTAAAGGGATCATCCACATGTACTCAGGTTGATCTTAAGGCGTACTTAAACGGTTGTTGCTAAAAATTACGTGCTGTTCATCGTCATAATGACTAGAAGAGAAAAGTAAACTCAACAAATGCCGATGTATAGTTTCTTGTCATAATAAGAGTTTTTCTTCATAATTTTCTTTTTTTTTTTGGTTACAATTAAATTTTTTAAAATTCTTATTTAAAGTTTATTTTAGCAAATACAATGTTGCAAAAGCTAAACAATAAAACAACAATAACAATAACAATAACAGCAACAATGAGCGAACAAAAAATTACGTTTGTGTTAAGGGGTGTCGCCCTTCGGCATAATGGGTTGGAACACTGGCACAGAATGCAATATACCACTCTATAGATAAGAAAATATTACCAGCATATAAACACACATTAATGTACAACTTACTTACTGACAATACCCTGCCGTTGTGGCAGCAGTGTAGGCTTAACAAAGGTCTAGACAAATTGTTCTTTGAACGAGTATAAATCTTGCACAAAGTTCAGCCAATTTATGATACGAAAACAATTAAAATTAAATTTAAAAATTCTTTCTCAAAATGTTGCATATATTAGCGATTAAATCTATAAAGCTTTGCTGGATATCAATTTTAAACTATGATTCAATATCAAATATTTTCTAGACACGATCTGTCATGTTGAAAAATATTCTTGTACTGAGGCACACAGAGGCCAGCATATTACATTCTGACTTGATAACTTTCCTTTAGGTTCTCTAACGGTCGGTTTGATTCAACTATAGATTTTTATTTGCTTCAAGAGCAATAGATGTGGTTAAATTGTAAGCACAGCTAGACTGTCAATTCTGCGTTTTACAAGTTGAAGGCATTTCCAACGGCCCAATAATATAATGGAATTGCGAATAATTCAGTGAATTTCTGACTAATGCAGCACTATTGACACATTCTGCAGATATTTGCTGATGGTGCTGTTCTCGAACAACGAGCAGGGAAAGTTTAGCGACCTTTGTTTGGGTTTTGTCTTCAGAAAATTATTCGTAACGGAACGAAATTACAGCACATAAGATCTTAAATGTTTTATGCCGCATAGATTGCCTTGAAATTTTTTAGACACATTCTGGAATGACACAATTTTGAATTATTTACGGATCACAAACTTTTTGTTTTCACTTTTAGACAAAAGTGGTAAACTTTTTCATATTCACTCAGTTTACATCTGATATACGTCATATAACTGCTCAGCAAAATATTATTGCTGATACATTATATAGAATAGAAGAAATATCAGTTATCAACTATGATTGATTTTGACCGAGAAAAAGATCTACAAAATATTTTTAAAAACAAATTCTACAGGCCTTAATTTGAAACTGGTACAAATCTCCAAAAATAATACGGAAATATATTGTGATAATTCATATAAGCGAACAAGACCTTAAATTCCATAAAAATTTTGAAGAACTGTATTCAATAACATTCATAAGCTATTTCATCCTGGTACTTGAGTAACTCAGCATTTAGTCAATCAAAGATTTTTATGGTCTTAAATAAACAAAGATTGCGTCAAAAGGGTAAAATAATGCCAAGAATATCAAGCTACAAAAATATTCCTAATGCTTTTTTTTTATCCAATCCGAAAAATTTTCACACATTAACCTGGATATCGTAGATCCTCTGGCACCTCCTGCAGGTTTAAATTACTTACGATGATCGATCGCATTACGAAAAGGATTGAAGTTGTATAATTAGATGGAACTATTGCAGCAAAAGTTGCTAGAGCATTTTATGAAAACTAGATTTGTCCCGTTTTTATTGTTTTGATTTTTTTTTCGTGGACCAGCGCCCAGCTACATATGCACAGCATTGCACCGGAACTAGGAAAATAGGTTTAATGGGAATGCGGATAGAGAGTTTGTGGACAATATCCAATAACGAAATTGACTCAGAAGACTTCTGCAGGGAGTTTAATCCACATACGAATGGTTCGGGTAAAGAAACGAACTCTCTCTGTAATGCGTAGTACGGCCCGCTGGTAAATCGACAACTAATGGATGCGCTCTCGAGCACAATCTTGTCGCACGTAAAAATGTCCGAGTTGCGGGAACGAGTTACCTGACATCATTAGAACACGTTCCATTGTACTAGGCATAAAAGAGCGACACACACCCTACATTGCGACGATCCTTCAGTGAGCCAATAGAGTAAGTTACCCTACTGTCACTCTCCTATACACGGTCGAGAAGCGTCAATATAGAGCTTAAAGCGCCGACCCGTACATGGAAGTTGTATTCCATTTTCGGGCGGATATAGACAGTAAGGAGATCAGATGGAGTGAATTATTTCTTACACCGCCTTAAAAAGCCCAGGCACTTGAATCCTTCTTCAGAGACTTAAGAAATGTGGTCAGTCCAACGAACGTCATACTAAATTTTCATGTCAAGAACATGAGAACATCTGATTCCAAATTGTTTAATGCCCTAATAATGCTAGTTGGAAAAATAACGGCGATGGTCGACGTAGCCTGCACGTTGACTACAAAACGAAAAATTTTCCTGGGTTCAACACAAGTTTCAGACTCATAAAAACATCTCGTATTTTTTCTGATGTGCATTTGTGTGTCTTTGTGTCGGTTGTTGTCGGAAGGTTTGAGTGGCGAAGGCATAGTCACTGGTCACTGAACAGTGTCGGCTTCAGCTGTACCCAATCCACAGGCACATTAGAACGCCCTCCTTCGTCGGTATTGTGTAGCACCGGCAAAGTAAAATAATTACTAAAAATGGCTACAAAACAATGGCTATAAAAACAAAGAACGTGCAAAAAGTAGAGTTGTAAGATAGTGAAGCTTCACCTCCTGTCATTTCTCCTACTATCCCTTTCCTCTAGTTCCAGCACAATGCACCGCATATGTAGGAGTTATCTCCTGAGTGCTGACCAGTATTTTCTCATTCGTCATTCGAGAAATTAACATTTAAAAAAATCGACAGCACTGAAAAACACGGTTCGAAAACCGGGCTAATAACCCTAGTGGTCTTCTTAACGACATATGTATAAAAGGCTTAAATAGGAAATCAAATCAAGAGCAATGTGATTATCTACAATCATAGAAATAATTTTATTACGTTAGTTATTCATGGGCAATCACATGGTGGCTGTGGTTTGTACTTATGTACATATATGTACAGGGTGGCGCAGAATGATCTATATGGTTTGAATTCTTTATAACTTTTTTAATTATAATTTTTTCTTTGTTTTTTTCCAGCATTTTGTGACGAAGACTTAGGGAATTAATTATGAACCATTACACGATCGGACGCAGCACATACTGCATGTGCCTCAATGGCTTTGTTAAGGGACATACTCGGCGAACGCATTATTTGGCGCACAACAGATTTTAACTGGCTTCCACGTTTTCCAGATTTAACAGCACCTGACAATTTTCTTTGGGGATATATGAAAGAAAGAGTATACGTTAAGAAACCAAGAACCATACTCCAACTAAAAACCAACATTCGAAATGAAATCATGGCCATTACACCCGAAATTTTGCGAAAAGTTAAGGAAAATATGCTAAAAAGAGCACGTATGTGCGAAGCAGAAAATGGACATCACTTACAGAAAATTCAAAAAATTCCCCCCTATAATATACTGTATTTAAAAAAAAAATTATAATAATTGCGTAAATAAAAATGTTATAAACCTTTTAAATCATATAGCTCATTCTGCGTCACCCTGTATGTATATATTTATTGAAGGATTGAAAGGCTCCATCTGATTTGTTTATTTAACGTTCAATACCGAGAATCATTCAAGGAAGAAAAATTTTTACTCTCTACTCAAAAAGTATTTATATAATTTTATAAGCGCTCCTTTTATACCCACCGCTGTACTTACTTTAAAAGGTAGGAAGACAAAAGCATTTTTGCAACAAAGTTGCAAAATACTATTTAATTTTGTTTAACACACTCATGATTAAACGAACACAAAAAAGGATAAATGAAAAAACTCTAAAAACGTTTATCAGACTTAATACAAATTTTTTTTGTTTTTTCGTGTTTTTTTTTATAGCCAAATGAAGTGCAGTGGGTACAACTCAATGCAATCATACATACATACTCATATTTCCATATGCATGTTGTACCACTTTGTTGCATGTGAAAATAATAATGATGAGTAGAATAGAGCAGGGAAAACAAAAGTAGACAACTAAAGCAGAAAGACCCCAAGATGACTTTGTGTATGATGATATTTTACTTAATATTTGTAGGTATATAGACAAACTTACACATCTACAGACATTCGTACACATTCATCCAATTTATATAGACCCCCCTGTTATGTCTCTCATAACCATCTGTCAGTCTATTGTTTTTGGAGTTTGATTTTCTATTGAAGCACGAGTAAGGTGCAATGACCTGAAAAAGATGGATAAACACAAATTAACATGTAATAAATTTGCAACATTGTTAATAGAGTTGGAACAGTGATTTACTCAACACTCACGAGAATAAATTCAGTATAAATGGAAATCTTTCAATTAGTCACACTTTTGCATGTGGAATGAATATTTTGCAAATTTACTACAGTTTGTCAAAAACGTAAAAATATTTAAGTCAACAAACTCATTTGATTAGTTTTATTAACAGTATTTCTCTACCGCCTTTCAGAGTATAACAAGATTAGGAAGCAATTTGCAATCGGCAACTGCAAGTGTAGCATTGACCTCATGAACAGAAGAGAGATAATGCAAAGCCCATAAACGCGAACAGCTTAAAGATTAAAGCCTTGTTGACACGATAGTTTGAAGCACATGCTTTGCGCTCTGAATCGTGAATGAGAATCATACTAGTCACTGGATGCGTTTGCGTATTTTGTTTTGAAATTTGCTTTTGATACACAATAATAATTACAGCGTTAAACCTTTCTTTGTTTTTGCGATTTGAACTTTTGTTTCATGGAGAAAAAGAATAAGCACAAGTAGAAAGCATAACATACATATTTTACCAAAATATAAGTATGCCCTTCACCTTCAGCACATTATTTTCTTGTTCTTTTTGTCGTGCATTATTTTGATATTTTTTGTTTTTTCTTTTCACACTTAAATACATTTTTTCTAAATAAACAATGTTTGGCTTTTGTTGATGTTTTGATTTGAGAGGCAGTACAGTAGTACGATTCACAAACTGCATTACGTTAGTCGTATCGTCATAATAACTGCAGTGCAATTCCCCATAACGGTCACCACCCTAAAGCGAACACGTCCCTTTGGCGGACATTTTTGCCTAGTCCCGGCCGTCGTGAAAAGCTGTGTTATCTTCTTTGAATAGAAACTTTCAGGAGCGGATGCAGACACACCCTTCAGCATAAAGAAATATCTTTTTACGGACCCTTAGTTTGTTTTTGTTTGATTTTGCGATAATATTTGCCAAATTCACCAAATCGTTTTGGAAATAGCTGAATTTCGGTAACAACACTGTCGAAGCATCGTTCGGTTGACTTGCCAAGTTCAAAAATAATGTGGCATTGCATCCAAAAAATATAAATTGTCACAACATTAAAACACATTGTTTGCCCCCCGAAATGAGCGTCAATAAGCCAACCACTTGATCAGGGAACTTTAAGTCTAATTATAGAACTCTTAGCACAGGTTACGATATAATAAAAAGTATATACTTATTGGATGCCGTTTATTGTGTTCAAATATCATGGGACGAAGTTCTTTCGGGAACAGATAAAAACTGTTTTCACGAGGCAGGGCTTACTATGTACAACAAACAGCCTGGATTGCCAGAAGATGATTAGGTATTAAACCTTCTTGGCAAAATTATGAAAAAATTTATTGTATAAGCCAGTGTTCAAAGTTGGAACCGATTTTTTTAACTTCGATTAGGGCTTAGCAGTTGAGAGATGGCCTTTGGATTTACATGTGTCAATACCTGAACAAATTTGTGCAGTTCTAGATGAAATTGCACCAGATTTAAATATTTGAGAAGAAACGCTTTGACTAAAACTCATGATCTCATAGCAAATTGGCAAAAGTTAAGGTCATACGGAAACTATGAATATAAAGGGTGTCTCAGTAAGAAACACTTTTTCATTTTAAAATAAAAACACGTATTTTTCACATACTTATGATTGCAAAGAATATGTGCTCCAATTTTTTAGATACTTGTGGATAAAACATAGAATAAAATATTCACCAAATGGACCCCACGGCTCTGATGGAAAAGAGGAAGTAACCGTTTTCGAGATACCGCTCTTGCCAGAATTAAATTTTCATGTGTTTAGTGGATATTTGTGAGAGTCAATATTTTGGAAACAGTTGAAAATTTCATAATACTATTTTTGGCTGAATTTTTAACTTAAGGCCATGATTTACTATCCTGCTCAGTCGCACGATCCTCCAAATATGACATGTGTGTCAAAAAATTAAAGCAGTGTGTACCACAAATGGATCTGTGTGGCATATCTTTTTTGGCAAGTCGTGCGATTTTGAAAAGTTTTCGAGTTTTCATAGTATGACATAAAAAGGCGGAGGTTGTACCACGTAAGTGGCAATAACTCGAGAATTAGCTCTACGATAGAACTAAGAAAAGCACAGAGAATAAAATAACCTTTAATTATGTTATTATACATTTTTTGCAAATCCTTATAATTTAGGATATATTCAGAATGTTTGAGAAGAAAACCCTTTTATCAAGAAAATTTAAAAAAAAAATGTCTTTTAAAAAGTTTATTAAAAATGTGAAATAAAGATTATCTGAAATGCCGTTATTAGTTTTGGTACTCGCATATGTTAAACATAAAATTTGCCATATTTCATTAAAATTCATTCATAAATTCTGATTTGCAAAAAAAATTTTTGTGTGTTTTTTTTGACGGTCATCATGCCGTATGAGTGTTTAAATTTCAACCGAAATTCGGCAGCAGACTCAGTTATACATCAAGCCACAATTTTTTTTTGGGGGTGAAATGTAATTTTAAGAAATAACGTAACCCCTAACGACCAGAGGCACATACATACATATTATGAAGTATATCATGAAGTATTAAGGAAAATACTGTAAATTGGTACACATTTGATGTCCTACAATATTCAAGTAATTTCTTAAAAAATCAGACTACTATATTCTCTGTAAGGTAGATAAGTATATAGTGCTTAAGTATACATACATACATATATGTATGTGAACGTACGTACATATTTACATATTTAATAGGAAGTTTTAATAAATTAAAATCTAATTTATTAGATTGATATGGATGGGTATTATTGCATGGCTAGCAATTATGATTAAGAAATAAATAATTCATTACAATAATAAATACAGTGTTGCCATTTATGTTAGTTACTCTGATTTAAAAGAATTTCATAATTTTGAAACTGGGATATTTTTAGAAATTAAATACCTACAGCTTTGTACGAAATTACAATGATTTTAAATTATGAAAATATTTATCCTTAATTAAAACTTTCACTTTGTTTTATTTTTATTTTAGCCCTGAATTTATTGCGCAATATTAAAAAAAACACAATAAAATTTTGCAAAATTTTGTCACAAAAAATTCAAAGAAAAGATGTGAAATTTTTATAATAAAAACATTGTAAATAAAGTGGCGATTCGAAAAATTAAAAAACCTCTTAAAATTGGTACAATTGATGGAAGAGTTGTGAACAATTTTACAGAAACAACATATGTGATTAATTTATTTTAAATAAGAGTAATATTAAATAATTGTACGATTCCTTTTAATTATTTTAGGCACCAATTGCTTTGTTTTTAGTAGCCATTTTTAGTAATCATTTTCCTTCGCTAGTGCTACAAAATACCGACGATGTAGAGTTTCTTCATCCTGAATCGGAATAACCGTGTTGATTTTATCGGATAGTTGCAGTAACCGCCCATTAAAAACTATCTGTAGTATTCATACAAAATTTTAAATTTATAAAAGGTATAATAAATTAATTTGGTATGGAAATTTGCTTCTTAAAGTGTTTATAAACCAAACAAAGTTTTTATGAATGCGACAGTTAAAGTAAAACGAAAATCCAAATCCCTAACGCCGGTGTTATCTGATAACGTAAAGGGCAAGCACATTTATTTCTGTTGTGTCAAAATTTACGTATATAAATCGTTTGCCATTTAAAGGCTTCTTTCACGAAAACAAAATCAAATCAAATAGAAAATTTATTAAAATTTTATAAAATAGAAGAAGTGTTAATTTTTTGATTAAAGTTTCACTTATAAGGACTAAAACCGAACAAAATATGTTAGTGATACTCCTGCTTGAAATAAACGTTGTTTAAACCGTCTTCACACTGTGAATTATTTTTATAGAATCGAAAATAAACTGGACTATATGTACATTTCCATCTTTGTAATAAATAAAAGTATCAAATTACAACCACATAGGTACGCACCGTGCAACAAAAAATATCCGTCGTCGCAACACTAGACTTACAGATGAAATAAATAATTCGGAAAAAAGCAGTCTAACAGCGAAGTTTTATTTTATATCTTATCCCCAATTGTCGATTTCCCATTCCTGAAAATCACCAAAAATAGTTCATTTCAAATGCACCAAAATCCCCAAGTTATTTTATAATACAACTTCAGTTACAACGTATGTATGTATATGCATATATACACATGTATAAATACACACATACATCTACTCTGTGCATACACATATCGTTGGCGGAAACATGGCTCCAAGTCTTCAATTCAGATTTTTAACAGCTGCAAAATGATTTCATTTTTATCTCATTTACTTGTGTTTAAAACAGATGCAGCTGCACGCAAAGCACAATTTCTCACAAAATATATAACTATGTAATCTTTATCCTGCAGCAAGTATTACTAGTATTCCATTTAGCAAAAAGTTTCACAGGTGTTGACTTAAATTACTAAAATATACTAATGAGTTTCAGTTTCCAATATTACAAGAACTACTTACTTCTACTATTGACCTCATTGGACGAACGTCAGTAGTAGATTTTCAATGATACGCACATGTTAAATGTCTACAGTAAAAATTGCCTGAGGCACTAGTATTTGTGACTATGGCAATTGCAAATTATTACAGTTTTACTATTTGCCTTTTCCTGCAGGGTAGTCTACGGGGAAAATTTGTGGTAAAACTATGCATCAAGTGGCGTCGTTTTCCACTGCTGTGCCCAGTACTAAGAGCAACTATTAAGGAGTTTGCTATTTGTCTGGATGACTGTCCTCTTTCCGTTACATTAACTATTTATTCCAACTCCAACCTAATTTTTTTAATTATATTATCAATTGAACTTTTTTATTATATTTTTGGAAATATATTTATTAAGCTTGAGGTTTTTTTTATTTTATTTTGTTTTATTATTCGATATTTCGTTAACAGCTTGTTAACATCATTAAAAAAAAGTTAAAAAATTGTTTTTTTTTTAAATTTTTTGTATTGAAAGATCCCCAAAGAATATAAATGAACTTTCGCATAAGAAGAATGTAGCAATTTTCCGGACGATACCATCATCATTTGATTAAAATAATTCCTAATCGTATCCAAAGTGTAAAAAATAACAAAGGCTTTTGGAAAAAAATATTAAAAGAAGTTATTATATTTTTAATACATATTTACAATTAGTTAAAAATTATGTAACTATTCTTTCAATTATTCAAAATATTAGTCAAAATTTATGACGAGTATTTATCTATTTTTGGTATATGATTTAATTGCTCTATATGCGCATTTCATTTGGTGCTAATACCAAAATCTTGAGTAGACATTTAACCAAATTCTTGAAAAAACCTGATGTGCATTAGTGTGTCTTTGTGTGCCAGTTGTTGTCGGAAGGTTTCAGTGGCGAAGGCATAGTTACTGGTCACTGAACAATACCGGCTTCAGCTGATAGCAATCCACAATCGCATCAGAACGCCCTCCTTCGTCGGTATTGTGTAGCACCGGCGAAGTAAAATAATAATAAATATGGCCACTGAACCGAAGCTTCAGCACTGCTACGAGTATAAACAAAGAACGTGCGAAAGCAGAGCTGCAAAAATAATTAATTAAGCTTCACCTCCTGTCGTTTCTCCTACTATCCCTTTCCTATAGTTCCAGCACAATGCCTCGCATGTGTAGGAGTTATCTCCTGAGTGCTGGTCCCAGATAAAGAAAAAAAAAAATGTGAAACTACCATCAAATTGAGAAGCTTCGCGGAAGCGAAAACTAAGAAGACTGAATATTTTCTGTTGAGGCATATTTTATTTTCAAAGGAAAGCTCTCTCAAATGCTGTCCTAGATAATGAACAAAAGGAGGATAAAAAGTCTCAAGAAAAAGCAGAATTGATTCTTTTTGTGGATAAAACTATTTATCCACACATTCGTATTTGTAACAGTTCACGAGAAATCAGCACAAGAAGAGAGCGACTAATACAAAAATTTTGTTTAATAAAATTGCAAAGTTATGCAAATGTAGAAGAATATGTTAAAGATATCCTAACAATAGCTCATCAATTATTATATAAGTTATTAGTGGGCCTCCGAGAACAATGCAATCCTATAATAATGGGTGATTCAAAGTGCCGGAATCGAAATTACTTGTAATAAAAGTGAATATATGTTATGTTCAGATGCATAATTTTATAAAAACCTTCAAGAAAATAAAGCTCAAGCTTGCTAATAATGAAACAATGCAAGTATAAGGTGTAGGGGAAGTTCATATGAATGTGAAAGTTGGAAATTTTAACGAAAAATATGTTTCTTTTCGAGACATTGTTTTCTTTCCAAATCTATATGTGAATCTATAATCGGTTTCAAAAATAGTTCAAAATGGTTATGAAGGCATATTCAATAAAAAAGGCTGCAACGTTTTAAATAATACGGATGATACTGTTGCAACAGGTGACTTGGTTAACGGAATGTTCAAATTAAATATAGCAAACAACAATGTTCTTAATTTGGTAGTGAAGAATCGAAAATACAGTCTTTGGCATAAGAGAAATGGACATGCTAAAGACGAAATTTTGAAGAATATGAATTCTGCTGCAGTTATTGGTATCGTTTGTGAAGTGCTTAAAAGGTAAACTATAAAGATCTCCGTTCAAAGTACCACGGACACGAACAACTGAAGTCTTAAGCATAATTCGGACTTTTGTGCTCCCATAGAAGCATCGTCAATAAATTGCTCAAGTTATATGCTTGTCTTAATTGACTATTTTAGAAGAAAAATGTTTGCTTATTATATTAAAAACAATTCTGAAGTTTTCAGAATTTAGAAATTTTGTTAAAAATCAAACAGGCTAAAGAAACTACAATGCCTCATACACCTCAACAAAATGAATCTGGTTTAATTAAATTGTTCTGGACTGCATCAGCAAATACAACAATGTATTTTATTAATAGTACTCCCTGCAAATCATTAAATGATGTTACTTCTGAAGAATCTTGATCAGGTAGGAAGCCAAATGTAGAACTCCTCAAAGTGTTTGAATGTAAAGCCAAAAGAAAAGAGTGCATTTTTATTGGTTACTGCACAAATTCGAGGATTAATCGTTTTTATGATCCGAATACAAAAGGAGTCGAATTGAAGAAATGCAAAGTTTCTAGAAGACCAATTTTATAATGAACAACCTAGTAATGGTTCAAAATTCTCTATACTTCCAAGATGTAATTCAGCGGGGGATTTGAGTGATGCCATGAATAGAGTACGTCCTGATAAAATTATAAATAATTCTGAAATTTCAAATGAAGTAGAAGAAAACTATTCTGCAGAACAATATTTTTCTGAAACAGAAAACGCATCATTTAGAGAATATGGAGATCAAAGCAATGAATGGACTCGTGCATCATCTACAGGGTGGCGTAGAATGAGCTATATGGTTTGAATTCTTTATAACTTTTTTAATTATTATTTTTTCTTTGTTTTTTTTCAGCATTTTGTGAAGAATACTTGGGGAATTAATTATGAATCATGACACAATCGAACACAGCACATACTGCAGGTGCCTCAATGGCTTTTTTAAGGGACATATTTGGGAAACGCTTTATTTCGCGCACAAGCGATTTTAACTGGCCTCCACGTTCACCAGATTTAACGGCTCCTGACAGTTTCCTTTGGGGATATTTGAAAGAAAGAGTGTACGTTAATAAACCAAGAACCATACTCCAACTAAAAACCAACATTCGAAATGAAATCATGGCCATTACACCCGAAATTTTGCGAAAAGTTATGAAAAATATGCTAAAAAGAGCACGTATGTGCGAAGCAGAAAATGGACATCACTTACAGGATATCATTTTTCAAAGGTAATTGCAAAAAATTCCCCAATAATAGACTGTGTTTTAAAAAAAAAAAATTATAATAATCGCATAAATAAAAAAGTTATAAACCTTTTGAACCATACAGCTCATTCTGCACCACCCTGTATTACCAGAATCGCATATCCTGAAAATATAAGAAAATCGTCAAGAATTTTTAAAGCCACTCCAAAGATAGGGTAACATTGATTGTAACATTGTTCAAGTTGACGAACCACCTAAAATATTAAACCAGGCATTTTAAAGTCGTATTGAAGAGCAATAAATAAAGAGCTAAAGCACTCAGCTTGTGAAGCTTGGCAGTACAACATAACTTGGTTATTGATCAAATGGACGTGGTAACAGCTTTCCTTCAAAGTGATATAAATGAGGAGATATATATAAAAATTGCTGAAGGTTACAATGAAAAGAAGGAGATGGTTTAAGCTGCAGAAATCGTTATATGGACCTATGCATTGTATGGATCTATCCTTGTATTTATTACAAAATTAATAACGAACTACAAAATTGAAGTAATCAAATCTTAAAAAATAATAAAAGAAGAATAAATTCAGCCCAGCCAGCGCCAGGCCAAAAGAAGCGTTTCTACAGAGGTTTCAGATTATTATTTATGTGAGTTGAGATTGGTAGAGACTTAAAGTGTCCCTCCTTCTCAGCCTGGTGTGTCCTGAGAAATTTTTGATAGTTCTAGCCAGAGGATTCGGCTGGAGATCAAGTTTTCAACATAAGTTGTGGTGAGTTTAGAAAATACGGTATTTACCAACGTAACATTAAGATCCCCGTGTAGTCGAGAATTTTTAATGTACCAGGGGGTCGCTGTAATTGTACGGAGGATTTTATTTTGTTGTCTTTGGATTTTTTCCATATTTCCATAACACCATATTGGTTTTAAGATTGAGTTGTACAGTATTAATTTGCAGTCAAGGCTTAGAGAGAGCTTCTCCCCATCAGCCAGTTTAGTTGAATTGCCTTCAATTTCATTTCTGTCAGCTTAGCTGCGATATGGGTCTTCCAAGTCAAACGACGATCAAGGTGAATACCGAGGTCTTGTGGGATATATTGGCCATTGATTTGAACAGGTGGACACGTGTCCTGACGCAAGGTGAACGATATGTGCTCACACTTCCGTTCGTTCACTTTAATTCTCCACTGCTCTAGCCATTATTCTAGTCGAGATATATGGGCCTGCAAGTTGCTGGAAGCTACTTGTGGGTTTTCGTTAACACTTAAAAAGGCTGTATCGTCGGCAAATGTTGACGTGTGGCTTTCATTGCTCGTAGGCATATCAGAGGTAAATATCAGATATAACAGAGGGCCCAGGAAACTCCAGCTTGTATAAGATGTGTAGAGCTCAAGAAATTGCCTTCTTTTATAATAAATTTTCTTCCGGTTATGTATGTTTCAAAAAAGTTTATGTGTATTTGGTGGTAAATTTTCTTTTACTTTGTATATTAATCCTTCATGCCAGACTTTGTCGAAAGCTTGTGAGACGTCTATGAAGAGTGCCGAGCAATATTTCTTTTCCTCAAAAGATTTTCTAACAACATTCACAAGTCTATGAGTTTGCTCTATAGTACTATGCTGCTTCCTAAAGCCGAACTGATGATCTGGTATGAGCTGAAAATCATTTACCATTTGTATCAATTTACTCATAAATACTTTTTCGAATAATTTAGACATTGTTGGTAACAGGCTTATCGGTCTAAACGATTCAACTTTGGTGTTATCTTTTCCTGGTTTAGGTATCATGATAATTAATGCAAGTTTCCATTTGCTTGGAAAGTGTTCAAGACGTATAAGCGCATTAAAAATATAAAGAATACATTTTTTGCCATGAGTGGCAGCTCAATGTGCATTTTGTTATTTATTCTGTCGACACCTGGTGCTTTTCTAGGGTTTAAATTCCTGATCGCGTATTCAATCTCTCGCATGTTGAATCTAAAGGGAACGTCTTGTCCAACAGTAGGAGTAGGCAGTTCATACAGGCAGTTATTTACAAATAATAGAGAAAGCAAGATGAACATAAAAAATCATCTGGCAAAGAATTTCGAAATGAAAGACATTGGTGAGGACAATTCTATCTTAGGAATGCAAATCACTCGAGATAAAAAAAGACGGAAAACTATGGATTGATCAGAAGCAATATGTAAATACCATTTTAAAATGGTTCAACATGAATGACTGCAAATTTCAATACCACTAGATGTAAATCAAAAATTTTCCAAAGAGATTTGTCCATAAACTAATGAAGAAATAGACGAGACGTAAAATATACCATATCAAGAAGCCTTCGGTAGTATTATGTATGCAACGCAAGCAGGAAGTTTAACCAGATTTAATAATAATTATGGCACTGGCAGAAAGTAAAACGTATTATAAAGCCGTGTGTCCACTACCAAGTTTTCCTGCGGAAGTTCTTCCAGAAGTGACTTCCAGAAGTTTTTGTCGTGTAAACACGTATTAGAAGTCGACTTCCAGAAGTCACGGTTTACAGAAGTTACTTGCAGCAATTATGTGGAAACACGTGTTTGTTGCTTGCTGGAAGTAACTTGAACGACTTGCAGTGAACTACAAGTGTTTTGAAGACTTGCAGAAGAAGTTAATTTGAAATGCTTATTAAAATAAAATGAATTAAAAATATTTTTCTTGTTTTTTATGAATAAAATGATTTAAAAATTATTTTTCTTGTTTTTTTTTCTTACCTGTTGCCAAAAATCGAAGAGTCTTTGGGAGGTTAGCCAATCTCATTTTAGTATCCTGCTTTTGAATACTTGTTTGAATTAAAGATAAAATGCATTCAAAATCATCATTAGATATTCTCAGGAAAGGAAATTTTTCAGCTGCATGGAGTCTTCGGTCCGTAATTCTTCAAGGAATGTATTTTGGAAACTTAAATCTACGCGCCGCAGCACCCAATTTCTCACCCAAAGCCTTCTTTTCGTTTTTTTTTTTTAATTTGTTTCTTTTTAATTAAATATGCTGTGATGGCAGCTGCCAATCTTATTTTGCCACAAGACATTTTTATACTGGCATTCGTAAAAAAAGAAAACTACTGCAAGCGTTACTCACATTGTGTGGAAACACGTCTGCAATTTCTTGCAGCAAGTTCATCGTGATAACTTCTAGAAACTACTTCTGGAAGCAGACTTCCGCAAGTTTCGGTTTGAGTGGAAACACTTCAGCAAATACTTGCAGAAGTTCTTCCGCAAGTGACTTGCTAGTGGACACACGGCTTAAGGTACCTTAAAGGAACTAAAAACTACAAGCTCCAATACTCAAAGGATAAAGTCTGGAGACTTAGATGACAGAAAATCAACTTCTGGAAATGTATTTAAGTACAAAAAGGGTTGTATCTCATTGAATTCTAAAAAAAAAACAAGAAACACCAGCATTATCAACAACAGAAGCAGAATATGTGGCATTATCAACAGCAGGTCAAGAAGCATTGTGGTTACAATCTCTCTTTAATGAACTTGGAAAGCCAACCTCCATCATAATAAAATGTGACAATAAAAGAGCCATAAATTTATTTCCTAACAATATATGTGCCCGTTCAAAACACATCGACCTTACACATCTTTTAAACGGAGTGTGTAGTCAATAACAGAAATATTGTGTTATTGAATATTTGAAAACTGAAGATATGGCTACTGGTGTTTTAACACAAACACTACCAAGTTTGAAGCATACTGCTGCAAAATAATAAATATACGCAGTTATTCTAGTGGGGGTGGTGTTGAAGAATGCGAACAAACTAGCTTAATAATTGACTTGTTCTTTTTATTTAAATATAAATTAAATATATATAGTTTGTATATTTTAATCGCACAATATCTTTTTCATAAAGTAAATTGTTCATTCCTTGATTTTCATTAAAACGAGTATCACCCATAAACAGGGTCGCTCACGGCACGGCAGTCATATTTTCCCTCTCATTATTTTAAAACACATGACTGTATGACTATATTGTGAATCGCCGAAATATGTATGTACATAGTTCGCTTTGAAGCCTATTTTCCGCTCGCATGGGCATCTACATGAATTATTCTGTTTTTCGCTCGATATAAAAAACTTGTAAATATTGCTCATCGAGAACAAATAGTCCCTTCTATTCCCACCACAACTATTGATGTGGCTTCCGCTATAGCTGCATCATTTGCTGCCGTTGCAGCAACTCTATTTATTTGTTGTAAGTTGTACAACAACAACAGGGTACAATTTGCAACAATGTTGCAATAAATACTATATTTATAATAATTTCTGTGGTTGCACATCGTTTGTTTAGGTGTCGGTCTTTTGTTTTTGTTGTTTAACGTTCACTATTCGCTACAGGCAATTAAACACTGACAGAAAAATGGTTTCTGTGTATAATTATTTTTAAATGGATCATCACTATGGTCAACAGAAAAATCTTTGAACATCAAGGTATTGAGGGGTGCCCTTAAAGGTACTTTTGTCAAAACTGAAAACGCCATAAATACATATGAAGTATGTTTAGTTGTTTGGCAACTTATAAAATGCTCACGATTGATTAAAACGAATGAATTTCATCCCTTTGTTAACTCGTTGAATTGAATTTGGGTTTTTCTACGTTTGCGTTTTTTAAAACAAACATAAAATTTAACTGTTTTAATCAAACGCTTGAAAATTTAAAGTTTTTTTCTACATATATCTCCCCTTACATAACTTGAATATTAAACTTTAGTTCCAGTACTTTTCATTTCAAATTATTGAGATACGATGGTGCTTCTCATACCATCAATAAGTATTGATTTATGTTGCCATTTCCACCACACACTGCAACGCGTTTCGTTGTTTGAACTGCCCTGCTCGACTTATGACTCTTGTAGTAATGGGTTAAAGCCAGTCGTACTACTCTACTCGCAGACTCGAAATGTTCACCTCTAATAAAATCATATGGCATTAGAAGAGGAAATTAAAATTTTATATTAAAAGCTGTACAGTTCGATACCACCGATATGACGAATATAAATAGACTTTTGTGTGGCCACTGCTATTTTGACATGATTCGCAGAAAAACATCAGAATTGTATGACTTTTGCAACATATGCCGAATTTCGGGATATAAATTCACTGACTTATTTGATTTATTGAATTCGCATGACAACGGTACATATCATGAGTTAATTAACTTTATTAAAGATTATTGGTGATTAAAGTTGAGAGAAGTGGGTATTTTTCAATGTCCATCTTTATCTAGATTGTGTGGGATACCCTGGAATTTTGTGTACTTGTTTCTGCCATCTGTCATATGGCAATTTGATAACGACAAACAAAAAAATTGTCCAGTACATTACGGATATAAGGACATCTCATGTAAGGAAAGCCCGGTTATAAAAAAGTATTTCAAGAACAGTATTTCCATTTTAGTGTAATTCAATAGGAAAATAGTTCTATATATGAAAAACCCGTATATCAACACGTATCCAACAAGGTGGGGTTGATACAACAGGCTGTACCTACCTAAGGTCAAAAACACATTGTTTTTGTAATATTTGCATTAGTTGTTTTTGACATAACGCGAACAAACAACGTGTGTGGTAGTACAGCAACTGCATTCAACACCACCTTGTTATAGACGACCACTTGGCTTATATATATAAGAAATAGACAGTCAAATGCTCCAAAAATTAATTAAATTAAGAAAAACATTCCTTTTCTGTAGAACATTTTTTACAAGGTGCAGTTTTACGCTATTGGGTTATTTTTATTCGAAGGACTTCGGAAAAATAATAATAAAAAATCGATATCCAAAACTTTAACAGTTTTACTATGAAATTTACTGTCAGTCACACAATATCATAATATTTTTTTTAAACGTTCAACTACATGTAAAACAAAAACAATATTTTAGAAATTGATGTTATTTTAAATGTATTTGTACGAATGAAAAAAATCTTTCGACATCGGCAGTAAAAAATATAATTTACACACTGTTTTTGTTAAAGGTATGTACACACTATTGTCCGATATTAAAATATTGTCAGAAAAATTGTCATAAAATGTTTAACAACTGTGTGAACTTATAATTTTTGTCTGGCAATATTTACACAAAAAGCATTGTCATTACATTGTACGTCAATAATATTATCAGGGTCCTGATAATCCTGAGAACACAAGCCATTGGCATTGACAGGTAATTGCCAGATATTGTACGGTCATTTGTTATTGTCAAATGTGCTTAATTCATTGCACCGTACAAGAACAGCATTGTCAGATAAATATTTCTATTGGCAACGCTGCCCATAAATAATAGACAAAGTTTAACATTGTTGCCATACAATAATCTGGCAACTTTGTGAACTGAAAATTTTTGTTGGCATATAAATTTATTGCAGAACAACTGTGTGACAATGAAATTGTAAGGTTTCCTTACAATAGTCTGAACTGACAATTTACCTTTTGGTGACAATTTTTCATTGCCAGTACATTGCCATATCTTACC
The DNA here is from genome assembly GCA_963924685.1 of Dexiosoma caninum. Lineage (NCBI taxonomy): Eukaryota > Metazoa > Arthropoda > Insecta > Diptera > Tachinidae > Dexiosoma > Dexiosoma caninum. The sequence goes on from OZ004729.1 coordinate 62,158,291, forward strand.
ATATTGTAATATGTAACAATCGTGAGCACATAGCCTAAGAATGTACTCTAATTAGAACATTTTTTTTATACCCTTCTAAACCTTTATGAGAAAAAAAATATTTCACATAGAAGAAAAGCACGCTTAAAAAAATATTTCGTGAAATTTTATGACTTTCTTATAGCCGTTGTATGCTGTATACACATAGAACAATATGCCACTTATTTTTATCCAGCCGGCCTGAGCCCGGTTTGTGTAAATATAAACTGAATATGCCATAGCGATTGATTTGGAGGTGTTTTTAATTTCTCTTTTTTAGCATTTGACATATTTCTCGTTTTTGTCAATCCTAGTCCAAGGAACGTTCTTATGGATTGCTTGAATTGTTTATATGTGAAGCGGGAACAGCAAAACAGCCTCATCAACATCAAAACATCATTTTCGGATGTGAGTTATTGCGCATATTATGTCCGAGTTGTACGGCACTGTGATGTTTGAAATACTTGGCCGTATGAGACTGTCACATGAACGCATTCATGATCATATATGCAAATATATAGAACTAGCATTTACCCGCGGCTTCGCTCACGCCCAATTTTTCTTCCCCATCCTCAAAATATTTCAAATCATATACAGAAAAAATTATGGAAATCGATCCAGTAGTTCTGCCGTGATGCGCTTACCAAAGAACATCATCTAAGTTTTAATTATATACGAGTAGATAGTTGTATATTATCAGTGAGTAATATATTGCAAAAGTAATATATATATATATGTAATAATATATAATGAGTAATATATGCAAAATTTCAAGAGAATCCGTTAAAAAAATGCTTTTGCAAATTTGGCAACCCTGCTGTCCACTTCCCGAGGGCTCAAAACTTAATTTGAATAGACCCGAACATATGTTGAAAATTTCTTACAGCTCGGAGATCATGCGTGAGTTACAAACACACAATCGATTTTATATACTACTCCTCAACATTCCAATTAGAAAGACCGAATGTCATTGTACACTTAAGACATTACGATACATGGTTTTTAACTTTTCAATTGACAATAACAAATCATAATAAGGAAAACTGTAGGCATTTTGTTGCTGTTTGTATGGGAATATATTGGAAAATCTAAATGCCATAACTCCGGAAACACTGTGCCGATTTTGAGCAAACTGCACATAAACCATCTACAGACCATCCCCAACTGACCCTGATTTTCCAAGGTTTTTCTTATTATTTATACGTGTGTTTTCTTCTAAAGCAAAATGTAAGATCCGGAGGCCATCTGTTCACATTTCGAATTATCGTAAAATATCTTTAAACCTTTTAAATCTTTTAACAAACATATTTAGCTGGTCTAGATGTACAGTTCGTTTAATGCTAACCAAAGTCGTCAAACAAAAAAAGTCTTGAAATTCAAAATGTTTATACAAGCAGCACCAAAAAATTTTGGAGAATTACGAAATATGTATAGAAACAAAATGAAATAATCAGCTTCCACAAAGATTTTCGTTATACAAGAAACATTTTAAATAAAATTTATTTATTTCTTTTTTTTGACTTCTTGTACAATTTATGAGAAGTATGAATAGAATAATTTTTAAGTCTTTTCAGATTTCCAGATATAGCCCATACTGCATGGTATAGAACCGTCAACATCTTCCAACTATAAATGTAGTTGTTTCCGATTTTGCGCTTTCCTCCCATCGGATTTGTGTTATTGCGAACTGTGCTGAGGTTCTCAATTTACTCTCCCTTCCTTACAACAAAATTCTTGCTGCATCGGTATAGAAATCTAGTGAATCTATTTACTGGTATATTTTCCGTTCGTGGGAACTAATTGAGACTTCAATTTGGTTCCATTCTCTGCACAGATTTCTCATAATGCCAAAATAAGTAACGGCTGGAATTATTTGTTGTAGTTTTTTCGTTCAATTGGTTGTCCATTTTATAAAAGCGACGTTTCGGGCTTTAGTTCACGGATGTACATCATGCTACCACTGAGACTTACTTGATACAATTTAAAAATATCAACCTTGAAATATATTTTGTAAGTTTAAAATTAATTAAATTTTCGCTTTGGTGGATTGCACCTTGTGTACTCATTTGCCATTAAAAGTGCCAATTTGAGACAATCAACAGGATTATTGAAGTCAAGAAATTAATAGCGAAGCAGTCTGCACGTTGACTACAAAAACCAAAAAATTTCCTGGGTTCAACCCCTGTTTCAGATAAATCATAAAAACATATCGCATTTTTTCTGATGGAATTTAGAGTGTCTTTGTTCAGTTGTTGTCGTAAAGTTTCACTGCCGAAGGCATAGTCACTGGTCACTGGTCACTGAGCATTACCGGCTTCAGCTGTAACCAATCCACAGAGACATAGAACGGTCTCCTTCATGGGAATTGTGTAGCACCGTCTAAGTAAAATATAATTACTAAAAGTGGATATTAAAACAAAGCTGCAAAATTGAATACGTCTCCTTGACATGAGAGGCGCTTCAAAACTGCTATAAAGCAAGCAAAAGCAGAGTTGTAAGATAGTGAAGCCTCACCTCCTGTTATTTTCTCTGAGTATCTCTTTCCTCTAGTTTCAGCACAATGCACGCTGGTGTAGGGGTCATCTCCTGAGTGCTAGTCCAAGAAAAAAAGTAACAGAAGAGGAAAAAAAACTATCAGGAAAATATCCAAGTGTTTTTGAGTGCCATTCCGTGGACGGCTGATAAACAAAAATTTTAAGAAAGGAAAGACAGTTAAAAAGTTGTAATCTAATTTAATTTTTACCTGTACTAAAAACAAGTATTGAGCCGTTACCAATAAAGTATGTGGAGAATAATAAAAAAACTTCTCGTATACATTTCTCAAAACGTTGTCCGGTTAAATAGATGACATTGATGACTTTACAACTACATCTTTAGGGACACAAAGAGTATTGATGACGCGCGTAGTGGGATAGAAAATATATATATATATAGTACGTATCCTACTCAACTCGTATTGGAGACTAATTGTCCTTTTTTTCTTTATTCTAATAAAAAAAAAATTGTCACATTATGGTGGTGAGTTAACTATGAACTTGAAGGCAACTAAATATTCATTCATTCATTCTAATAACAGAAAAGTTATTATCAAAAACATTTTATAAATCAAATTTGTTTAACTGTTGTCATTTAAAAATTTATTAAAAATGATAACGTTATGGATTAAAAAGTACATTGTGTTTTCATAATTTATTCAAAATCGTAAGTGCCATTTTCCTTTTCCAATATAAATTTTGTCATTATTGAAAACAGATTTCCAGACTTTCATTAAAACGTTGACTTTCTCTGGCAAAATTGCTCAACTATGACGCTTGATGCTTGAAGGCAATTATCACGCAAGTCACAGTATAAGAGGTGCTTAAGTTGCGACTTTATTCTGACTGTGTTACCAGTCAAATTATAAAAGAACTTTTCAAAATATCAGCATTTTTTCTTTAGTATATAAGTCCATATCTACTTACAAAATCCCGTGTCGCGATGTCGGTACGGGATACATATTTTCTGAAAGTTCTGGATTAGTTTTAATGAAATTTCGTACAGATATGTAACTTGGTTGAACTCAAAATATTGCCTACATATATTTTATTTCGATTAATAACCGTGATAATCGGCAAGGGCACGTAAAGGTAAATATATGCATCTCCGAAACTCTACAGATATCTATTTAAAAATTTACCGAAGTCAACTAACCAATTTTAATGTCCAGCGTCTTAAAGGATATATAGCAGAACAATTATTGCAAAAAGAGTACCACAAGTGGTTGGAGGGGGAAATATGAGGCAGAAAGAGATAACAACTTTTACACAAAATCAGATATTTCCTACAATTTTGTAATTTTTTACTGCTTTAGGAGGGAGTTCTTAAATATCAGTTTAACATTTTATATTCATGGTCTGCAATGTCGCTGCTATTGTGATCTTAATTTAAGACGTGCTGCTACAAGAACATTTCTTTCGGTGTAAAAATCATAGACAAGAATGCTACGGTATGATTTAGAGCAAAAAACATTTGAAGACCTTAAGCAATGATATTTTTTCTTTTTCATTGAATTAGTTTTTTACTATTTCCCGGCCATGTTGATTAGCCATTTATAGTCTGATGATTTTTCATTATTCTATCGTTTTGTATTATACAGCGAATAATTAAATATTATTCAGCCGGAAAATAGCATGATATAAATGAAATGTTGAATAAAAGTAACATACTCCTTTTATACATATTTGTATGTATGTATGTATGTATATATAAAATAAGTCAGGTACCAGCTTCTGTTAAGGGCATGGCAAAAGAAGCAAACCATTTTTTAATTCTTCTTTTCATTTCATTCTGTTTGTATTAAATTTTTTATCTTTGCTCATTTTTCTAGTTTCCTAGCAGATCATGTAAACAACTGTTAATAGACCATAGTAATTAGTTTATTTGTGGAGAATATGCATGTCTTAGGAGAACTAATGCGCTTCTTTTTTACAAGAGTTGTAAGAGTTCTCGTACTTTGTAATATGCAAAAAATTATTTACACTCAAATTGGATTAATGGTGGCAAATTACGCCTGATCTCGCATGATCGTGAATAATTCATTAGTTAAAGCAAAACGAGTTAATTAAACGGCAACGAAAGTCCATGCGTTTATTAAGAATGTTTCGTTTTTTAAATATGTATGTATGTATGTATATATGTATGTATGTGCCTGCTTTTTATATCAGCATGCTAAATATTTTATAAAGTAGAAAATTTCTTTTGTGGAAAAGTAGTTTTTCAGTTGGAAAGTAAAAAAAATTCCAGCATAAGTTGAAACAACTGCAGAATAAAGTAAATCATCTTAGTATGAATAAAGTCTATTTTTTTTTTAATTTTTCAGTCTAAATTTTCTTTATGTTAATTTTTTTTTTAAAACTGTGAACGTAATTTTCTGCTTTATATCATCTTGTTTGAATACAAATACAGTGCCAGCTCGCTAATCCGAATTATCCAGTAATCCGAATTGAATTTATAACGTATTACGACTCTATAGTCCGCATTGGTTGCAAGCTCGCTAAACCGAATTTTTATTTTTTTTATTCTCTGGTTTTTTATTATTGTGTATGTTTTTTTAAAACTAACGGGACATTATTGAGATCCAGAGCCCTCTATGATTGATAATGTACATACATATATAATATTCATAAGTACATAAGTATGTATGTTTTATGTTTTGTTGCAAATAGTTTAGTTATTGAATGGTTTAGTCGCATATTCATTCACAGAGGTGGGCTTCAGAGGATAACATCCCACTATCATTGTTACAACAAGAATTGCCTGAGAATGATTGTGTTGGAGAAACAGAAGAATTTCGCACAATAACCAACTTATTTCACCGCAATATTGACGTGCGAATTTCTGAAGAGGAAATTTTTAGCTGGATTTTTAAATCCGATAATACTTCGTGTCGTAGTTCAGAATCAGAGACAGAAAATGTAGAATCAGAGCCTATAATTATGAAACACGTTAAAAATCGTGAAGCTGTGCAGGTCTTAAATACTTCAATAGATTGGGCAAAGGAACGAGGTATTCAAACCGATTACATATTGATGCTGAAGGAATTGCGAAACAAAGCTTTGGAAGCATGTGCACTGAAAGAGCAGCAAACCTACATCACAAATTATGTTAAAAAAAAACATAATATTTAAAAAAGCTTTAAATTTTTCATTCTTGTTTAATAAAAATAAAATAAGATTGTTTGACATTCTGGCTTCTGTTTTATTTGCGAATATAGTGAATTATATTACATAATAACAGCACATCCAGTAATCCGAATATCTCGTTAATCCGAATCACGGTCTGCAATCATTAATTCGGATTAGCGAGCTGGCACTGTAATCGTAGAATTTCAAAATAAAACTTTTGAGGACTTACAGACTGTTTTTGAGCTTAGGACGTTTGCTCGTAAAGGTTTTGTATTTAAATATACAGTTTAATTCAATTTTATTGATATTTTTATAAAAAAAAAATACATCAGGATTATTTCATTGCTGTTTACACGAATAACTTAACTCATGCATGTTTGTACTTTCAAATTCAAAGTATTAACAATTAAAAATCAATTCATAAGTGAGGTTCAACATCATAAAATTTATGGTAGTCTTTGCATAAAAGTTGAAATATTTTTCTGAATTTTATTTCAATTTGCTTAAATTATATGAAATTTGTTTGGTAATAATTTCTTTTAATGCTACAGGAGAAGAGTCATTTTGTGCTGAATAAAAGAAGCTTAAAATCGAGAAGACTTGTACGCAATTATGTTAAAAACGCTGATTTTATTTCTCATACAAAATTTTTTTAATCAAAAAATAAGATATATTTAAACAATTCAAAAAATATCATATTATATACGATCAAATTCCCAAAAATAACCTTTAAATTGAAGAAGATTGCACTTGAACCGCTTGTTCTAAAATTTTATATATATTTTAATAACTACTTATTGAAAGAATTTTTTTAGTACATTTCTCATTCGTCATAGCCAGATTCCATGACATCATCGGGGTAATATTCACATTGAGTTCGAATTCTTTGCAAAATTTCTTCCATTTTTTCATGAAGAAGTGCTTTGAGCCATTCATGGTAAATTGGAGTAAAGAAAAACTTGTAAGTTTTTGAATTTCAGGAACTTCAAAGATTTGAAGCTGTTTTTTGAAGGAAGTTCAGGAACTGTATGTCTGGACCAGCATTTCGAGCTTTCATATTCAGTTCTCTTACGATTCATAAGAATTTCTTTGTATGATAAGTTCCAATGAACAGGCTTCTGAAAGTGTAACGATTGCATTGGATGCCTCGGTAGTCCGAATAGGAATGCTAGTCTGTGTAAACAACACCTGAAAGTTTTTTAACAACAGTGGTTGCAATGGAACCAAAATAAATTTCGACCCAAATGGACTTGGAAATTTTTTTTACCTTTACATCCTGCAACCTGCCGACCTAAAAAAACCACGACAATTTTCAGACGCCTGGTACATTATCTCTAAAAAATCTTTGAAAGGGTTTAAGAGTTATAAAGTCGCTATTTTCCATTAATATCACAGTACCGACTTCAGCTGATAGAAATCCACAATCACATCAGAACGCCCTCCTTCGTCGGTATTGTGTAGCACCGGCAAAGTAAAATAATAATAAAAATGGCTACTAAACAGAAGCTTCAGCACAGAGCTGTAAAATAATTAATTAAGCTTCACCTTCTGTCGTTTCTCCTACTATCCCTTTCCTATAGTTCCAGCACAATGCTTCGCATGTGTAGGAGTCATCTCCTGAGTGCTGGTCCCAGATAAAAAAAAAAAGTAGACTTTCTACTTGAGCTTTCCACACGCTACTCCCAATCTTGTCAGAATTTTTTTATACTATAACTTCTCTGAGTTTTATGTTTGTTACAGAGCAAGGGGTTTAAGGGATCATATACACATTTTGTTGCAAGTGCAACAGTCTTTTAATTAGCATTGGTAGAATTGGTCGTCATTTCTTGTAAACGGGTCCGAATTCCTATTTAACGTCACATCCCTTAAGTGTATATGAATTTCATCTAATAGTTCAATATGCCAAATCAATTTTGAATAACCATCCACTTGAAGCCCTTGTGCTTTAAACAAATAGTGGCTTCAATTTTACCCCTTAAATGTTCGAATTTTCAAAAATATTTGAGAATTACGGAATATCGTCAAAGAAAATACAAGAAGCCTTATTTAATAACAAATTAAAAATTTACTTTTTTATTATTTCGGGTCTGTTAGATCCAAATACGCCACCTCGCAGAATTTTAAATTTTTACAAGGATAAATTTGTTTATCCCTTTTTACTTACATTGCAAAATTTTTGGCAATTGTCAATATATTTGTCATTTAAAGAAGATTTATTTCTTGCATTTTCTGTCGCGATATACAAATAGAAAAAACGAAGAAAGTATTGTACATACATACATATACATATATACAAAATCAGCTGAGAATATGTTGTCATCTGTAACTCAACATGTAAGTTTGAAAGCAAAACATTACGAGTTGTCTGTAATCTTTTTTTTTTTTCTTGGACCGGCACTCTGGGGATGACCCCAATACATGCGGTGCTTTGCGCCGGAACTAAGAAATAAGGTTTTGGGAGAGAGGGTAGAGGGAGTAGTATTTGTTGACATTCGATTTGAATTTTCCCACGTTAAAAATTTGCAGCATTGAAGTTGAAACCAGCTGATCTCGTGACATTGGATATTATTTTTCAATTCCCTTCAACTTACTTACACTATTCAAGATCTCAATTATTGGTAGTATTTTTATTTACTTCTATAGTATTACTGCCAAATTGTGTCACGCTGTGCCCATTTTTTTAGTGAATTGCATATTTCCGATAATATTTGTAGTTCCCATTCCATCACTCAGGCATGTAATCTGAATACGAAAACAATTTTAAAACAACAACAATGAAACTAATATTGAAATATGAAAGTAAATATTGTGACAAATTGCAACTACTGGCACTGTGAGAACGTAATGTAGTTTTGTTTTGTTTTGTTTGTTAATTTTTGTTTTCAAATTACGAGATCTGCTTGATATATATTTAATTTGTTTACAATTTTAAAATAACCGAATACAAGAATGAACGAAAATAACAAAAGTAAACAAATATACAATACGAAATATAAAGAGTTGTAAATATATATGTACATATGTATTTACATATAAAAGCTTTATTTATAGGAAATGCTTTTTACATTTTTCTTTTAGGTTTGGGACTAATACATATATAACTTTGCATGGCTTGCAGGCATGTACAGTATTGTCTGAATTATATTCAAGTAATCAAAGTGTTACATACTCTTTATATGTTTCGGTGTTAAAACCGACCCATTTAATTTAGCTTCCTTCATGTTCCCACAGTCTATGTAAATGACGACAAGAGTTCTTTTTTGCAAATTAGAGCAGACCAATCGGCTGTCTTTTCGACTCCTCGTGGCCACTGATTGCCGGTTATCCAACGAGTGCCACACCCATTAAACATTGAGATCCGCAGAAAAGATAACATTTAAACTCTGGAGCACTGAAAAATTCATGTTAATTGATTACTGCGACGTAGGCAGCAAACAAGTTTTGAGCAATTTAAAAGCCAGTAGTTCATTTATCAAGATGGCATCGTTGTTTATAAGAATAGTGTTGTAGCCACTGACAAAACCAGCTAAAGAACCACATTGTTTTATATTGGAAATTTAGTATAATCTTTAATTTCTTTAATTAATTTAATGTGAAATTATTATATATTAAAAGTTAATTTTACCGCAATTCTACATAAGTACATATGTATGTACAATAACTCCATTTTAATAGTGGACAAGAAAAATCTTTTAGGTTAACTAGCGTGGTATTTCCTTTAAATCTATATAATTTTAATTTTCTAGTGGTTTTCATGCCAAAAAGTAAGTAATTTGTGAATGAATTATTATATGAAATTGTAACATTAATTATAAATTTATAGGAATTTTAATATAAGAAACATTAGCTAATAAACTTGAAGTGAATTCAGCGCTAATGTTTTCTTTATTCAAAATCCAAGTGAAAGCCATTAGCGAGGCAATTACCTCTTTCAACAAATAGTATACAGCTGTTTTCATAAATTGAAACAAAACAGGGTACAGAATTTTAAAGCAATTTCACATAAAAATCAAGAAAGTCTAAGTGGTTAGTAAAAAAATGAGAGTATATTAAAAGTTGATAAGCAAAACTAGATTTTGTAACCCCCAAGTTCCAGGAGACTTTATAATAAAACAAAAGTGTGTTAATAGTGTTACCCAATAAACGCGATATAAATTAACTAATGAAATATAAAAGATTTTCACATTTAGTGTTATTTAAATGCGTTTCAGACTATAATATAAGTCTTACGACTTTCATGAGGTTTTCTGAGAAAGAAATCTAATAAGATTTGAAAGAAAAAAAACTTACTCAGCAGTACAAAGCATTATAATGGAAAACGCCCTTTAGGCTGAGAAAAGTAAGCAAAATGCAAAACATATTCACATCTCCACACTAAAAAAGGTTAACCAATTTGGGTTAAAAATAATCTAAAACGGCAACGCTGTTCATAGCTGCCAAAATACGTTAAAAGTTGACCTACTTCCGTACTTTGCTTTGACGGATACGTACTGAATGTGATCATCCCTCATAAGAAACCATGTATTTCAAGTTAGTTGTCATTTGAAAAAAGCAACGTATGATGGAACTTAAGTGTGCCGGCCTTCAGTGTGAAATCCTTTGTTTCTCGTTCTGTCTCTCACTCTCTATCTTCCTGAAACAAGCTCGCGAATGACATTCTTGCGTTAAAATCATGCGTTCTTCAGCTAAGTTGAAGCAGTGCATTTGCATAGAAACAACGCATTAACTATTTCTTCGCACGTGTTTTCTTGCTGGGATTCTATTGGGAAGATAAAAAAACTCACTACGAAGAATACATTACTTTGTAGTTAGCCTATAGTTAGTTCATAACAGCTAATTGCGTATCGAATGCAAAGCAGGTTTTAGGAAACGTTCAGTTAAGTAATAAAAACATTTTTGCTAGTGCGTATTAGTGTGTCAGTGATTGTCGGAAGGTTACAGTGGTGTAACCAATCCACAGTCCCATCAGAACGCCCTTCTTCGTAGGTATTGTTTTGCACCAGCGAAGTAAAATAATTACTAAAAATGGCTACTAAAATAAAGCTTAAAAATTGAATACCTCTCCTTGTCATCAGAGACGCAGCTATAAACAGAAAACGTGCAAGAGCAGAGTTGCATGATAGTGAAGGTCCACCACATGTCATCTCTCTCACTATCCTTTTCCTCTAGTTCCAGCACAATGCATCGCACGTGTAAGGGTCATCTCCTGTCCTGGTCCAAGATAAAAAAAATACTTATATATATGATTCTAATTTCAAAATTGTGCTTTTTCTCAAAAAAAAAAAATTATGAAAGGTATTATTACTAACTTTATGATATTCTCTTAAAAAAAGAATTTTTTTTATAAACGCAAATTCAATAACTGAGGAGGAAAACATATTCATATAGTACTATTTCGTTAATGCTTACTTAGCTCATCAGTGCATTTGTCCTAATTTCTGAATACAAATCCAATATTCTTATATTCAAAATTCAACTAATCAATCGAGAATTGCAGTTGAATATTGAACACAAAACCATAAATCTATAAACAAAAATATAACAATCCATGAGTTTACTTTTATTTTATTACACATATATATTTCATGTTAAATTCTCGATTGATTAGTTGAATTTTGAACATACAAGGTGGGCCAAAAGAAATCATCCGATGTTGTTTGGCTCTCATTTTTTTCTAAATGAAAAACTTCAATTCTGTTTTTTGATTATGTTTATCTGAACCTTTAGAATTTTCTTGGTCAAGTCGAGAAGATGATATCGGTCAAATGGGCGCTGTCACAATTGATTGCTATACAGGCTCGTTTTATGACATATTTCTTCACTTCGGCGAGAACTCCGGGCGACAGATTCTCGCACTCGTGTCGAATGTTGTCCTTGAGGGCTTCCAGGATTTCGGGCTTGTTCACGTGAACACCGGACTTCAAAAAACCCCACAAAAAAAAGTCTGGAACGGTTAAATCGGCGATCTAGCGGGCCAGTGCAAATCGCCAAAACGAGAGATGGAGCGACCCGGAAACGCCGCCTTCAGAATAACGGTTGTGGCTCAAGCCGTTTATGCCGTTGCTCCGTCTTGTTGGAACCACATGTCCTCAAGTCCTAATTCGTTCAATTGCGACAGAAAATACTCGGTTGAGTACTTCAGCGTGAACAGCGCACCATGCAGTTACTTTGAGCGGTTGTAATGGCTCCTCGTGCATCACTCATGGATTTTCGGTGCCCCAGAAGCGATAGTTTTGCTTGTTCACGTAACCGCTGAGGTGGAAATGAGCCTCATCGCTCATTATGATTTTGGTCGAAAAATCGTCCACTTCATCCTCGAGATTGAGGATGGCTCTTTTTCACTTGTATTCTACATCTGTCTAGTTCACAAATGTCAAAACAGATTTAAACATTGGCCGCCATTTGCAAAAATTAGAGCATCTTCCAATAGGGTGATTTCTTTTGGCCCACCTTGTAGAATCTATAATTTGTAGTCAGAAATTAGGATAAATCCACTAATGAGCTAAGTAAGCATTATCGAAAAAGTACTATATGGATATGCTTCCCTGCTCAATTATTGAGTTCGCTTATATAAAAGATACTTTATGAGAATATCATAATACATTTAATATTTTCTTTTTTTTTTGGAAAAAAACACAATTTTGAAATGAAAATCCTATATACAAAGAGATATTCCCGAAATAAAATGGGTTAATATAAAAAAAATACTTAGTTATTTACTTTCATATATGTACATATGTATGCAAAAAAAATCAAATTGCAAATTCCAGAAATGTGTTAAAATTATTGAGTAGTATTGAGTACCGAAAAAAATTATTGTCTATTATCGAGGAATAGAAAGCGCAGAAAGCTAAATGAGAAACCAATCAAAGCGGGAAATTAACGCCTTAAATGTAGAAAATATTTCATGTTTTGCTTTCCCTGATGGTGCGAATAGCGCCATCTAAAATTTTCTGCGTAATAAAGAAATTAAAACTTTCGCTTTGGAAGGAGGTACCGTTTATCTTGGAAGGGCTACTGGAGTTTTACTTAAATGAACTTGAACCGAAAACTTTCTCATTTGTACAATATTTGTGAAGCAAGTTACTCAAGCACTGCCTTTTTTATAACGACTGATTGAGTACTGCTTCACTGGTCTGACTAAGTGGCATTATTGACTTTTTACTTAAAAACTTCCATGGTTGACTGGTTGGTTGGTTGATTAGTTGATAGAAAATGATATTTGGTTCATTATTGTTACTGTTGTTATGTTGGTGAAACAGACACAGCCAGTTTTTCGTATGAAATCCAACCATTTTTATTGTTTAAACACGGTTTAAACTTTTAATGCAGTTTTAACACGTAGTAGTTTATTTTGGTTTTATCACTAGTTAAACTTTAGTTAGACCAGTCAAAACATAACAGCTTCGAAGCACATTCACAAAATAAACAAGTTTTCCTTTACACTACGTACTATTAATTTTGTAATTGCTTTGTTTGTTTTCTTTGTGATATTTGCCATTTCTTTAGAAATTTTGAATGATGTCGTCCATACACATATTTTTTTTTTACAAAATATGATAATACACCTAATTTGACGTTGGTTAAACTATCACTGAAAAACAACTTAGTGGTTGAAAGACAGTTTACATTTTATTAAAGTTTAACAAAACTACAATAGAATCAACTTCCTAAAAATGGCCCTTAACGATGTTTTTGCTATTATTATCTTCGTTGCTTTCTGTTCGTTATTATTAGTTTTTTCTGTTGGCTTTGTCGTTCGTCGTCATGTACTGCTTTAAACCAGCAGCAGAAATAATAATAATTTTGTTTACAACCAGTCGGCAATGTTTTGTTTTTGTGTGGTTGTATTATTTTTGTTTTTGTAAATTTCATTAAATTTTTTTGGGGTCATGTTTGTTTACATGAATAAAAATGTGGGTCATTGCGAATTTATTTGCGTTGGAAAAATGTGCGCAAATGTGAAAACGATTACGAATAGAAACAAATAATTCATCACACACGTAAGAGCACAACAAAAAATGCTACAATCTCATTTTTTATTTACTTTGCAGGTATTTTACACTCTCTATAAATTTTATAAGGAACCAAAACATTAAAGTCTTAGTTACGCGACTGTAATATGTAGAAATGTAAATGTAGTTGCATCAAACCATAATGTTTGATGAAAGAAAACATCTGGAAATGCTTGCCTGACCGAAATGTAACGTAATTGTAAAGTTGTCAATACTTGGAAAATATACTTTTATTGCGACATTTCGCTCATTTAATCCAATAACGTCATAAGCCAAAAACATACACTTTTTGAGTTAATAATGCAGAATAATTCTTTATAACGGACAGCGTTGCCAGAATGAAAATTTTATAATATTCTTGATGATTTTTTAACCAAAATATGATTTGATGATTTTTTTTTCTCAAATTATGATTTCTTATTTCAAGTGCGTAGAACTTTCATTGAAGTTAAATTTTGTGTCAGCTTCTTGTTGGTTGCGTTTATTTACTCTACACTTGTTACCGTGTTCCACTCCAACCTAAATTACGTCGCAAAGCGCAACGTTACGTTGAAATGTTTAATCTGAATTAGCGTGTTAATGTTGCGCCAGAAGCAGTACTGTTTACTCACTTTGATTAATAAAAAATTATAAATAGAAATAAGAAATAGAGATCAATCACTAAATTGACCTGAAAACAACTAAATTGTCTTTACTTTTCAACAATTAAATTTTTTTTTTCAGCCAAGTTCACTTCTTTACGCGCTGTCAAAATAGGATTTTCCAATTGGAAAGCGTTGACGCCGCGTTATTTCAGTTGGTTTCATACATTTTGTAGGGGCTTGAAAAATTTTGACAGCCAGACGGCGCTTTGCGTCGTAATTTAGATTGCTCTCTTTATATAAATGCATCATTGTTTGAGAAATAAAGACCTTAAAGAGTATCTCTGCATATTTCTCTGTATTTTCTTGAGAAGTACATATTTTTTTCTGGTGTACAAATAAAAAGCATAAACTTTCTTAAGCAAAAATAAAAAAGTTATGTACAATATTTAGTACGAAAAGGTAAAATTAATATTTCTAATATCAATTTACATGTATATATAATCCATTTATTTACTTTTACTTTTTGATGGAAATAACAAATGCCGTGAAAATTATGATTTTTTTCTCTAAAATATGATTTTTTTTCAACATTAGATGATTTTCTTCTCAAGGCTTCTGGCAACGCTGATATCAGCCTTTATCTTGTGGAAAAAGTTCATGCAAATAGCTTCAGAATAGCAGCATAGCATATCAGTAAGAAAGGGATAGTGGGAGAAATGACAGCAGGTGAAGCTTCACTATCTTACAACACTGATTTTTGCACGTTATTTGCTTCCATAGCAGTGTTGTAGCGTCTCTGATGTCATGGAGACGTATTAACTTATGAAGCTCCGTTTTTAGTGGGCATTTTTAGTAGTTATTTTACTTCGCCGGTGCTACACAATACCGACGAAGGAGGGCCTTCTGATGTGCCTGTGGATTGGATACAGCTGAAGCCGTTACTGTTCAGTGACCAGTGACTATGTCTTCGCCACTGAAACCTTCCGACAACAACTGACACAAAGCCACACAAATGCACATCAGAAAAAAGCGAAATGTTTTTATGAGTCTGAAACTGCGGTTGAACCCAGGAAAATTTTTCGTTTTGTAGTCAACGTGCAGACTAGTTCGACCATCGCCACCCTCAATTGTTTTTATTACAAAAAATAATATAAAGGGTGGTCCAACCAAAACGCACGATGTAAATTGTAAATAAAACAAAAAGTTTTCAGAGAATAACCTTAATTATTTTCATTATGATAGCTGGATCTATGACAATTATGTGTGAAACAATGTATCGACCAAATGTTCGCCACGGCTTCTGCGGCATACTTCTATCCAATGATCCAAATTTTCATTGACTCTGAGATATAATTGATGTTAATATGCCGAATTATCTCATCCTTTGGCTTTTGAATCGTCCACTCGTGGATTCCCATTTGCCCAATTCATACGAGTATAAATTCAAATCTTTATTCAAAATTCGCATCAGGAATGTTCGTAAGATGTTCAATTGTTGGACACGACGACGACTCTGCTCCACTATCGCGAACAACAGCAAAGTTTTCCACAGAACGAACTGAGCGAGCATGCGCTGGTGTTTTCACATTTTCTACAGTGCACGAAACGCATTTTGATTTGAACGATAATTTGCGCAAAAGGCTTCAACAAAATTGTCAAATTAATTTAAATAAATCATTTATTTATTGAAAATTATTGTTTGTTTTTTAAGTTACTTACTGCCTGTCTTTGTAAATAGAATAAAAAATTTCGCAGTTAGTAATTTCATTAATGATTTTAGAAAAGGTTTTAATAGTACAATGAAATAAAGGCTCTTATGAACTCTGTTCGATGTTCGACTGTGCTCGAATGAGTGAACAGTAACATTTAATATCCCATCCCACGTTTCTAAACGATATATCGGTCTTATAATATTGGAAAAGCAAGTAAAGAAAATAACAAAGTTCCAAAAAAATCATTTACTTCCAATCTGGTTTTTTTCTTTTTCAATATACTTTTTCTTTTATTTAAAGTATGATAGTGTGAAAGCTAAATATCATTAGTTTTCTTTCTCACAAAGTCTTATGAAAGTCGTAAGACTTGTATTATAGTTTGAGACGCGCTTAAAGGCCTTCGTTCACTATCCTACACAATCGCACGATCCACCCACAGGGAAATGATAATGAAATCTGACCGACTGTTAAAAAAATCGTTTTAAAACGGTGTTGTATGTGCGACATTATTATACATATAATTAAATGTATAACAGTATATATAATTAAAAACTATTTGGAATACCTTTTTTAAATTATTTTTAAAATAAATTTGTTTTTATCTTGGGCCAGTGCTCAGAGGAAATTCCCTACATATGCAAGGCATTGCACTGGAACTAGATAGAGGAAGGGATAGTGTAGAGAGAGGTGTACAGAATAAAGAGGTAGGAAGACACGGTGTATTTCTTAACATTCTAAACAACTCTGCAGTTCAGTGTTTTAAAGCAAAGTTACGACGTTTTCTGATATTAATTTTGACACACTTTTTTACGATAAGGGGAGCCCCTTTTTATTTATTATTTTAGTTCGCCAATGTTTTACTGCTCAAATACCGACGTAGGAGGGTGCTGTAGCGTAAAAAAATCAGAAACAATTTTTGACTTGGCCGGGCCGGTCATCGAATACGGGTCTTCTTGGTTGCATAGTCAATAAGATATCCGTCAGCACGCGTGATATCGGTCCTGTCGGCTGACTCGGAAAATAATCCAAAGCCGTTTTTTATGTTGCACGTTTTTGGCCATCTGAACCAATTTGAAAAATAACTACACGTTTTTAAAATATTTTTTTGAAAAAGGACACTGTGCCGCCGCTTCCATCACTGGTGTTAGATATCGGACAATGTTGGAAAATTCTTTAAGGTGAGTCATGTCTAACATCCACAAGTATCGTTCCAACAGGATGGAGCCAGCGCGAGGACACAATGGCTCGTTGAACTTAAACCTCTTCAGTCATTTTGGGCCACGTTGTATAAACTGATTTACGATTCTTATATTGAAGTGTGCGGTGTCGATTCTACTAGTTTGATACTATGCTCTATATCGCATTGTACGACATGTTTATCACTGTCGCATTTGGAAAACTTATTAAAACGTTTTACAACTACGAATATTCCGTACTCGTCAACACCTGAGTGTAACTACAAAATAGTTAAAACTGAAAAGCGTATAAATGCATATCGAGTTAATGACAGAAAACTATAAAAATAATTTATTATTTCAGATACAGATTTGTTTTATCACTTTTCATGAAAAATTAACAATAAAGAAAATAATTTATGTACCGATAATGATTTTACTTTAACTTTTTTTTTTAATAATTAAACTTTTTTCAATTAAAATAAATCTTGTGGTTTCCACAGGTAAAGTGTGAACACATTTCTAAAGTGAAAACGCAGTTCTTTCCGACCGTATCCCATTAAATTTTTCTTATTAAATTAATCATGATAAAGAGAAATTTTTGTAAAAACGCAAAAAAACAAATTATATAAGAGTCATGAATTTCTCGTCCAAAGTCCATAATTTTACATTAACACCAAATAACAATAGTCTTCTTTACTAAGCTAGACAGGATTATATTTGTCTGATCTATAGTGATATATAGATATAGATATAAGATAAACTAATTATAGAAATTCATGATCATATAATAATTCTATTAATTAAAGAAAGGAGGAGCAGCTATATTTGTAGAACTTAATAAAAATCATCAAAATGTTATAGAAGGTATAAAATTTAATAATCCTTTATTAATTAATAATCTTCGACTTCCTAATCGTTCATAAGAAATATTAGCTAAACAAAATAATCCAGAAGAACATAAACCATGTGCAATTATCAAAGTTAAAGAACCTGATATTCCAAAATAAGATAAAGTTATTAGTCCAGAAATAAAAATTCCTATATGAGCTACTGAAGAATAAGCAATTAATGATTTTAAATCAGTTTGACGTAAACAAATCAAACTTACTAAAATTCCTCCAATTATTCTAATTCTTATTCAAATTAAATTAAATTTAATTCCAATAAATTGTAAAAAACAAAAAATTTGTAATAATCCATATCCTCCAAGTTTTAATATAATACCAGCCAAAATTATTGATCCAGAAACAGGAGCTTCAACATGAGCTTGCTCACTCTTCACCATGATCACATTCAAAAGAAGCAAAAAAAATTGTTTTCATAATTTTGGAAAAATGCCATATTTTCAGATGAGTTGTAACGGGGAAATGATGTCGAAATAGTTTACATTGTTTACAGATATAATGCGTTGATTTTTAGTTACATTCTCCGCCTATAGCCTGTGGTGCCCACTAGCCTCTATAATAACAGTGTGTAAATATTAAATAACTTAATTAAAAAGTAAAAACATGCCATTTCCACACGTGTGATATTTTCATTTAATTTTGTCCTTTATAAATCACTACGAATGCAACATCAAAGAAATGTTATACAAAATAAAATTTTTTTATGAAGTTGGTTGGAGCTTGCTTCTGCTTTTAGACTGCACAAATCGAATTTCGGAGGTGTGGTATCTGCATACATTGGTAGCCAATATGCGTCGACTATTTTTGACGTCTTACGTCGTGTAAATCTTTGGTGCAGAAAGTGATTTTTTCGCTTTCTCTGAATAGAAATACCTCAATGCTAGTTTTGCCGTAAAGTGTATTCAACACTTATATCGGTGCCTGCTAATATGGCCTAACCCGACCGTTCTCTCAACACCGAGTGAAAAAGTAAATATTCACTATCTCCCCCATGGGAACCTAGGAAGCAGCTAATGATTTACCATCTTGCAATTTTCTTCATAGTAATACGTTTCTACGACTGAACCCGAATAACGGAACTTATTTCTTGAATACCGGGATTTGTTCTGTAAACCGCCGAGGAATACTGAACTATGTCAACATAGTTTTACAGTTTTTAATGCACCTCATCGAAATCGATGCGGAAGTACAGTTCACTGTGTATTAATGGCGTCACATCTAAACGTAGCAGCACATCTCCGAAATTGTATATATTGAATTATGACGTTATTGAAATAAATGAGCGTTAATTTGAATTTCGCAATAATTTGAATTGGAATTTGGAAAATATTCAATCAACTGAAAAAAAAACCCATGTAATTTGATCGCCTCGCCATTCGCTCTTGATCGCCGACGCGCTATAATAGAAATTTTTTTGGGCTTTACGCTCTGTAACTTCAATTATTTTAAAATGCTGTTTTTTTTTTTTAATCAGGTGGTCAAAGTGGTAGCGCTTTACTTTCAGTTATACTCTTGTTAATTTTGAATCTCGCTTGTTTGAACCTTTTCTCTGGTCACTTGAATTTTAAATTATCGAGAATCGTCTGTATATGCAACTCTACAAAAACACAGTACGAAGTGTATTTTGTTGGTGTAAGAAAATCTCCGAACAGTCAAAAGCGGCTGCCTAAAAACCGTGTGGAAAGAGAAAACAAAAGCAGAACATTTTGGACAGAAACAAAATAAAAATTTCGAAAAATGTTCAGTTTTTTTATTTAATTTAAAAATTAATGTACAACTTTTCAGTTAGAAAATCTGTGCAATTCTGGCAAATCAACAAACGAAATGGTGTAAGAAAAATGTAAACAACTTTTTCAGTGCTCAGGTAAATTATCTCCAATTACATGTGGGCCTGCATATACAGGGTGGCGCAAAATCAACATGGGGTTTTAAAATTTAATAACTTTCTCGTTTATATTTTTTATAATTTTTTCGATCATACACTGAAAAAATTAGTTTAACAAAACGCAGCGTTTAGAAAAAGTATAACTGAACGCTGTACTACGTTTCTCTAAAGCTGCGTTCAGAAATCCAACCTCTGAAATTTCCAGAAATTAATTCGAGAGCACGTTTGCCAGATTTTTTATTAAAATCCAATATGTTAACATTACAACAAGTTAAGAATGAGTTAAATATTCGTTGTAAGTGCGTTTGAGTCGTTTGATTATCCGAATTCAAGAACATCTTCATGTTGTCTGCAAATATTGTGTATCAGAAAATTGTACAGCAGATGGTAAATCATTTAAAGTATGTAGAAAATAAGTCCAAGATAACTGCCCTGTGGAACACCAGATTTAACATAAATTGTCCTATGACGATTATCTATGAAGCAGAGTCGTTAATGTCGACCTTCCAACTACGTTTTTGTCCAATTCAAAATTCTGTTAGGAAACCCTATTAAATAGAATTTCTTCAATAAGAGGCTACATCGAAAGTTTCGAAAAATATAAAACACTTTTTGCGTTTAAATACATTTTATTTCTCCATACGATAAGCACTGAACTAACGAATGACAGATCGAATGATGTAATGAATTTTGTTACTCAATATCGAATGCTATCATCTGAAATTATAATATATTTGATTTGATTTCGGGCCCCACAATGCCAAACTAAAAAATTTCAGTGCATTTTGTTCGATATCCAATGCGCTGTTAGACCTCTGTTCACATGCACATAAAGACATATCATCTTTTTTTAAACCCCGACCCATACGAATGAACTTGTGAATTGAGTAACTGTTAGATTTTCTGGCCCCAGGTCTAAATGAAATAAATAAAATTAACTGAATATTTGTTGCAATTGTCACAACTAAACGACGTGTCTTTTTTTTTTTTTTGTTAATTATATCTTGATTGTAATTTCTAAACAAAATAAAGAAGAGCTACTATAGAATGAAAACGAAAATAAAATTCCATCGCAAATTGGGGCAAATATGTACATACATACATATATTTTTGAAAGTGCATTCATATGTATATAAATAATTTATTTTAATAATTTGTTTTCTACAATAACATTTCCATATGGAAAAATTTTAATTTTCCTTCAATTGTTTTGCAATTATTTATTAATATTTATGATTACTGTGGTTTATTTTTATTTTTATGGCATTAAAATCAACATAGAATTTCTAAACATCTGCTTCTGATTTAGATTTAAGAAATTCTTTAAATGATTGAAATTTTGGAACAAAAAAAACTCTAAATAAAAATTTATTTTTCTCATAGTTTCATACGAGTATTTAATTGTTTTGAAATGTTTGTATATGTTTTGTGTGTTATTCTGGCTGTGTAATTATGGTTAAGAATAATTTTTGTAAAAAAATCTAACAAATTACTAACAAATTAGCAAGAGAAAAACACACAACATAAATATTCCAAATCGTAATTGAGGTGGAAATTTATGTCAATGACAAATTGTTGTGATAAAAAAAGTATATTTTTCATACAAATAAATAATGTTTTTAATTTTGCACGAAAATAATTGCATAATTATTTGAATAGAATTATAACCATACAAAATAAATACGTGATTACAAAAATAATTTTTTTTTTCATTCATGGAAATAAATTGAATTCTTAAAATTCAATTTAAGCTGAAGTTTTGTAGCAGGCGAAGTATACGTATGTATATATGTACACATACCTTCGTATGGACATATTTATATATACTCGTATTATTGTACTATAAAAACAGATCTAAAAACAAGAAAAAATTGTTTCATGAATACAAAAATATCAATTTTTTACAAGGGTTATTAAGATAAAAACATATTTATTCTATAAACATAACAGTGGTGGAGACAAGGTTAGCACACTTCATAACCAATTTTTATATGTAGTTTTAATTAAAATATTTAAGTACTAGTGATGTAAGAAAAATTAATTAGCCACCACCACTGTAAAGTCTTGGCAATCGTAAGAAAAAATGACTACAGCCAGTATTGCCACGACCAAAAAAATTTTTGTAATCAAAAAGTAAAAAAATAAAGTAACAAAAAGTTTTATGTAACGGGTATTTAAATAAAATTGTTTCATTTTGAACACCCCGCCGGTAATAAAAATATATTGATACTTCAACACAGCATTGAAAATAATAAAAATTCACTATACTAATCTTCTCGGCCAGCAATTGTGAAATTTGCGAAGCTTTGGCATAAGCTAGTGATTTAAAGAATCTACTGCATCACGTCGAATGTTGTCTTGTAGTCTATAATGTCAAAATCCAGGTATATCAATTTCTCTTTGGAATTAGATATTCCACAAGCAGTATTACACCGTATTTTACACTTTTTTCCATCAGGTCTTAAAGCTTTTTAATTTAATTAACAGACATACTCACGCTTACTGACGTAGCAGCAGACGTGAACGATAATTAACAAGATTGTCGATACCTAATGTGTGACCATTTGGTCGATTTTAGGGCTGGCGAGGTCATTGGACCTTACTTTACCGAAAATGAGGGTATATCATCTGTTATACTGAAGGGATTACCGTGAAAACTCTGTGCCTGGGAGAAGAGGGAATCACAATTGGTCACCGATACGTGAAAAATAAGGTTCACTCCTCTGGTATACAATCGGATCAAGACCACAGGGAAGGAATTCGAAGACTTTTAGGTGCCAAAATTCGAATTGGTGATGCAAAAGAATATAGTACTGCAATAGTACCGTTATCATTGTGTAGCTTTTGTTTTAGAAAAGTAACAAAAATGGAAGAAAAGTACACATGTACACATTGGAGTAAAGTAGCCAATTTTTGTTAAAAGTAACGTAAATGGCAACACTGACTACTGCTGACAATTAAAGTTTATAATATCTTGGACTGTTATACGATATAGAACGTGTAATCATCATTGAACAGGATCATAAAAATAATTAAAGTTGGAATGCTAATTTTTTCGGGCAAAGTTATCTTAAACCATGGACAGTGTGAACATTGATGATTTAAATTAAATTCTACCTTTCCCCACTGGAAAATAAAGCGTTGCAACCTCTATGGAGATACTTCGCAGCATCATTACTTCTTATTTCAGTATTATTTATAGGACGAAAAACACCTTCGTCTTACTGAGAACCGGTAATAGCACCAACAGTCTTCGATGCCGAAAAAGAACTCGTTAAAGGAACTATTTTATTTATAGATGATCTTAATCCTTCAATGTAAAATCATTTGATTGTTTGGGACCGATAATGGCAAAGAACATTGCATTGCATTTGGGAGGTAGCAGGTATAGTGAAAATGTGCGGCCATTATTAGAAATGACTGTTATCCTATATTTTTGTTACAGACATAAATGTTTTTAATATATGGAAATTAGTAGTTTTTCTTAAAAAAGTGCAGAAAAATTATTAATAATAAAATTGTAGTTGTTTTTGGACCATTTGACAGTGACTAGTAAATGATCAATATGCAGATAGTGAAATTGTTGCTGTAGTATTTTGCCAATATCTAAATTCTAAGGACCAGAGAAAAAGGTCTCAATAATTGAGAGTTCATTTTAACGAGATATTGATTGAAAGCAAAACGAATGACAAAAGCATTGTGAAGCTAAATCGAAAATGTTAACTCTTCATTTGTTTTTAAAGCACGTAGGCAATTCCGGTTCAAACTATATAGAGTAGAAAAGCCAAACTTCAAATTGTACAACGTCGGCGAGCAACATTAAATTCCTATATATAATGATGTAATTAAACCAGGTAGCATCACTACTTTAGGTGATTATTTTTGCTCTGTTGAAGTTTGTGACATACAATTGCAAAAATTGATTATTACTTTTTATTTTATTATTAACAATTAGTGATAAGCAATTTAATTTAATTTTATTATAATCGGTATTTTCTTAAAAAAAAATGTATTATTTTTGTTCAAACATTGGGGGAAAAAATATTTTTCTGACAGTTTATGGCACAATGCTTTTGTGCTGCCACCTTAATTAATTACAATATGCTATAAATAGAGCAATGAAATTAAGGTAAAATCAATGACTACTTTGATTTTATTTTATTTTTTTTTAAACGTAACACAATAAAATAATTCAATTTATAGGGCGTAGCCGAAAAATTAAAATTATAGCTCGTCTGCGGTCAAGGTGCCATTCAAATAATTCCAAATTAGCGGAGGTACCAAATTACGTGGATTTTTTTCAATTTATTGAATGTTTTTCAAGAGACCAGGAAAACAATGAAAATTAGTCCATGATTAAAATCAACTAGTTTCAAATTATAAAAAGTCGAATGTTTGTATGTACATACATACATAAAGGGTGGTTAAATTTTAAGGGCCGATGTTGAATGTGAACCACACCTAAACGTGAAGTTTTTTTCTGCATTTCATTTAACATTTATCAATTTCAGACTAACTCAATTTGAACCATGGTAAGATACACAATCGAGCAACGCGTTAAAGTTATTCAGGCTTATTATGAAAATTGTCGTTCAAATCAGAACACCTTTCACAGTAACTGCCTGACCGGCCTCATTTTGGAAAAAATACGGCCCGATGATGCCGCCAGCACATAAACCGCACCAAACAGTCACTCTATGTGGGTGCATCGGCTTTCCGACAATCACTCTTGGATTATCATTCGCCCAAATGCGGCAATTCTGCGTATTAACGAATCCACTGAGGAGGAAATGTACCTCATGTGATTTGCACGATAAGCATTTTGATTTGAACGCCCATTTTCATGATAAGCCTGAATAACTTTAACGCGTTGCTCGATTGTGTATCTTTCAATGGTTCAAATTGAGTTAGTCTGAAATTGAGAAATGTCAAATGAAATGCAGAAAACAACTTGACGTTTAGGTGTGGTTCACATTCAACATCGGCCCTTAAAATTTAACCACCCTTTATATACATATTTTTTTTGCACATTGACTACAAATCCCAAAATTTCCTGGGTTCGACCCCAGTTTCCGACTAAAAATATTCGCTATATTGTCAGATAGCTGAAGTTGTCTACACGTTGACTACAAAGCCAAAAACTTTATGTATTCGAACCTAGTTTTACAGTCCGTAATAAAAACATCTCGCATTTTTCCTGATATGAGATGCATATCACAGATGTGTGCCTTTGTGTCAGTTGTTGTCGGAAGGTTTCACTGGCGAAAGCATTGTCACTTTTCACGGAACAGTAACGACTTCAGCTGTAAGCAATCCACAGGCAGATCAGAACGTCCTCCTTCGTCGGTATTGTGCAGCACCAGGAAAGTAAAATAATTACTAAAAATTTATTAGTGGGAAAATTGTGGTAAGATTTAGTCTAGATAAGTTGTAATAGAGTCACCGGTATCGATGGGTGAAGTGACAGAGTATCTGGATGGCGTTTTGGTGGAGTTTTGATGGTGGTTCGAATCATGTTATGTAAGTAAGAAGTATGTTTTAATTTAAATGTTGTTCTATAAGTCTATTTCATAATATATAATGCATATTTCATAAGAAAATCGCGTGTTTTTTAGTTTTTTTTTGCATATTTTGAACATATCTGGAGCTACTTAGCAGGTCCAAATGGTATTTATAGTAAGTAGTTCACCTAGTTACATACATTAAAAACGTTCCAACTGTTTCGAAGTTATGGACAATTTTGTACTAAAATTTCAAGTAAAAAAACGAGATGGTCGTGGATCTTCGGCTGTAGCTCGGAAACTATTTAACCCATTTGCCCGAGTTTAATTACGAAGAGATTCAGGTCTACTGCTGACCGCTTGATACAAAACGAATTTTATGAGATGATTAATTTGGCCAAAAACGGCATTTCAACAGACACAAACACAGACAGACGGACAGGCGGACCATGGCTCTATCAACTTCTCTATTCATAACCTTTCTGAAAATATATAAATTTTTCTTCGGAGATGAATATTAAAAAAGTTTCACACGGAATGACAAACTTATATATACCCTTTACACTTAAAGTGAAGGGTATAAAAAGAATGCTGTGGACTTTGGCAAAACAACTTAAGTGAAATTTAAAAACTTTTCAGCTGAGCGAGAAAACTATTTAATTAGTCATTTTTGTTTCGTCTTTTCTCACGTCTTTTCTGAGTAATAGATATTCTTCTCATGATAATTATATAATTTTTATCATAGTATTTGTACTGTTATCGAATAATTAATTGTACTTTATTGCTTTATGGCGAAACATGTGTTCTCTTCTAAACGTAAGATATGCAACACTTCTTAAAAATCGGTTGAGTATTAAAAATGTTGCCAAATCACATGTGTAAATATTACATGTGATACACTTTTCTTTTTCAAGAAAACACCATAAGCTAACTAAACTGTAATTTTTATTGAAATCAAGCTTTCGAATTAAATCAACAACAAGTCCAGAAAAGTTGATAGCTCAAAAAGTAAAATTCTTAGAAAAGGCGTAGACTAATGTATACAAAGCGTCTTGTAAAGTTTCCTCTACGATTAAAATGCTAAGAAATTTTCTTATCTTGACTTATGATACTTTGTTAAAAGTCCACAGAATTCATCTCATATAAATTCCAGTATATTGCAGAAATATTTCGTAAAAATTTGCAACCATAAAAGCTTTCTGGGTTTTCAATATCGTTTTCAATCGCTGCTTCATGGCATAGTGATAATTTGGTTTTTTTTTTGTTGTTAAAGATCCCACTGTGCCTTATGTAATGATTATGACAAGTGAAAACCTTTGACAACAAAACAAGGGCATGATTACAAAGAAGACCTCAAAATTGGCCCCCTAAAAACCAATCGTTAAAAGAGGACTGCAAGACACACATGGTTTGACTTGTCCGGCTGTCTATAATTTTAATTTGTTTGTATTAAACTTAATACGCACTTGCCTTTACGTGTCTATTGTGTTGGTTCTTAAAAAAAAACATGAGTTATTATTGTTATTTTTTTTAGTTTTTATTTATTTCATATTGTAAAGCTAATTATTATTGTCTTTATTTTGATTGCTGTTTACAACAAAAACCTTTATTTTCCCTTTGCTGCACGAGCCATTTAGAATAAACACGTTTCTTATAATTTGAGTTAACTTTGTTTTTTTATATTTCTGATCGACAGGTGCCACTGCAAGCACAGGCGGCAGATGAACAAAAGTCCATTTCAATTGTTTGCAGCACAAAACGGGAAACATACACATCTGCGTTTGTGTAATTTTTCTAAACCAGGAAACAATTTGATAGAAATGTAATATACGCAGTTTAGCACATAAATTTCACATTTCACATTTCACATTTCACATGCCAAATTACCAACTCTAAAATTCATACGACAGTGTGAAAGTTTTTAAAGTTTACCACTGTGAAAGCCAGGTACATACAATGTCGGATAACAAAATTTCAATTCTATTTTCTTTGGTCACACCATCTGTCATCAGCTGTTTTATTAAAAACAAGAGGTACGTTGGCAAACATAACAGAAAATCTAAATTAGCGAAATTTGCACTCCTTGAAAAAAAGAAAAAATCAACAATTACGCACAATACGACACTTCGCAGCTGTTCGCTGTAGTACTTCTTGTCTCTACAGCCCGATAGTCGTAGGTTTGAAATATACTCCAGTCAACATAAATTTTACGTTTACAAATCGTTCAACTTTATTACGAAAATTCACGTTCTGTGAGGAATGTGTTTCGTGCACTTCGCTCAATTTATGGTCAACATAATCGGCCTACTGAGCGTACTATTTGCAACACCATCATCCATGTTGAGACCCAGCATTCATTATTGAATAATATTCGACCGAATAGACCACGTTCAGCACGCTGTGAAGAAAATATAGCGGACGAATCATCGGTCCATATTTCTTTAAAAATGATGCCGTGCGAACGTAACCGTCAATGGCAACCGTTATCGCGCCATGATAACCGACTATTTGATGCCTGAAATTGAAGCTCGTGATCTCGGCGACATTTGGTTTCAGCAAGACGGCGCCACTTCCCACACATCGCATCAATCAATAGATTTATTGAGAGAACATTTCGGTGAGCACATAATTTCACGTTTTGGGCCGGTCTATTGGCCACCAAGATATGTGTGATATCACACCATTAGACTTTTTCCTGTGGGGATATGTAGTAAAGTCTAAAGTTTATGCGGACAAACCCGCTTCGATTCAGGCCTAGGAGGACAACATCACGCGTGCCATTCGCCAGTTACCAGTCGAAATGTTAGAACGAGTCATCGATAATTGGAGTCAACGGATGGACCATCTGCGACGTAGCAACAGCCTATATTTGATAGACATAATCTTCAAAAAATAAATGCCAAAGAATGTTCTTTCAAATGATAATAAACATTCTCCATTAAATTTGAATTTTCTGTGTTTTTTTCTTTAAAAACGTAGGGAACCTCGAAATGGATCAAACATTATAAGTAGAAAAACAAAAACAGGAAGAAAAATGCTCTTAAGATAAAAGCAAAGCGCGACATGGGTTTATTTAACAAAATTAGAGATGGTAAATTTGAACTTTACCAATTAAGTTGGCAACAGTTGTGTATGTTGGAGTCAAAATCTCCCGTATTCATTTGTGCCAAAGAAGTCGAATATACAGTTTCAGCCTATGATGGCACTTGACAAGTGGTGAAATATATAAAATACACGAAGAGCACTGATGATGGAAGGTTGGCGACTTCTGAAAACGCGTTCTGTTTAGCATCTGTAGGATTGACGTTGCCTTTCCCAAGTTCCCTTGGAATGCTGTCTAATGCCGAATTCTTTCTGATGGTCTTTAGTGAAAGGTCAATCTAAATGCGTGACTGATACCTGCAATTCTCTGCACATTCATTACCGTTAAGAGTTACAATTCGATATGTGCGTATACCATGAAGTTAGTAGCAAGTGCTTTTATGGAGCTTCTTGGCTTTTCTTTTACGACTTTACTTTTTCCTTCAACAATGATATACTTCTACTGCCTAAAATGATAATCAGAAGGTTTGCCGGGTTTTGTTTCATTTTTTTGTTGTTGTTGAATTGTTATTAGTTTCACAGCCTTTTTATGCTTGCACTTTTTCAATAATTGTTTAAATATTTCGAAGGAATAAAAAAACAAGAACTATTTGACATCTGTAATGTTCGTTCACTCTTCAAATAAATATAACGAAATAAAAATTCTCCTAAAGGCAGTAACAATTTTTTCTTGTAATTAGTGTGCCACAATCGCAATCACAAAAAGTATGAAAAATACTTGAAAAAAAAATAAACACCAGATGTTAAGGATCCAAAGCGAAAAGGCAGAAGTGATAAGAACATTAAGACCAACAATAATGGTACTATTTAAGGACAATGTGTACAGTCAACTAACCACGCACCTGTCTGTTGAACATCATCTATAGCTACAGTTGCATTTTATTGTTTTGTACGTTGTCGATAAGAAAGCTCTTTAAGTAGGAATCTTAATGACAAAGGAAAGGAATCTTATTTGAGGATCCTTGTAGTAGTCCTTTTGAAATGTGTTTATGCTGCTCAAAGAATTAAGTATTGGAAGAAGTGATTAAGTGAAACATTAATTTGAAAGGCCACGGTGAAAATGTTCAAAACACCCAAATAAGGAAACAAATTACATTGTAAAGTTCCGAACGTTTACTGTTCTGAGGATTATACAATGAATTGATGAAACTGCAATTGGGGAAATGTTTAAATTTATGTATACCAACTAATGATTTACACATCATGGATGAAAAATCTAACAATTTTTCACGTCTCGGCAAAAATACCTTTAAAAAAAGTGTCAGATTTAACTAATTCTTAGATTTTATCTAACTGACTGAACATGCAACGAACTCGAAGTATGTAAAATCCAGTAATATACACAAAAAAGCAATCTGCGATTTACAAAACCACCTGAAAAAGAGCCATATTTGTATGCAAAAATTGCTATCAATCGTAGAAACAAAATTATAATCACCCTTATCGTGTTTGTCGTTTTCGTAGCAAAAGCGCGGCGTTTTTATTAAATGGTATCGTGGTTAGCAAAAAACGCCATATATACGACACTGCATAAAGATCTATTACAAGAAATCCGTTACAACGGCATCGTATTTGGCGTTTCTGCCTGTCAAAATTGCTAAAAACAGTCGTTAGTAATTTTTATCACGACACAAACGTTACTAAAGTGAAAATTAATTAAAATGGAGGGAAATAAAGTGTAAGTCTGCAAAAAATATATCTTAATAATTGTGGTACAATAATCATTCTTAAACATTTTAGAATAAAGGTCACAACTGCCCCACAATTCGCAAAGTATTTGGAATTAATGGAGGAAAACCCATATTTGGCAAAAGGTTTTTACAAAGGCGGCCAAAAAATTAACATTAAAGAAGAATGGAATAACATATCCGAACACTTAAATTGCATTGGACCTCCCTTCCGTTCAGGTGAAGGATAGATGAAGGTGTGGGCAGACTTCAAATTTAAATTAAAAAAAAAACTCACACAACAAAGCTGGAAGCCATCCAACAGGTGGGGGCACTTATAAGCAATTTACTTTATCACCAGTTGAGGAGGCAGCAGTTAATTTATTGCATATGAATTCGATTATTGAACATAATGGTGCTTTTGGAATAAAAAGACCACGGGTTGTATCCCCAGATCCTATGCCAAATAAAACCTCCAATGACAGCCTGGAAGAAAAGAAAACTCTTTTAGATCAGCAAGTGGAAATTCAAAAAGAGTTATTATTGGAATTAAAAACTAAACTTCCTGAAAGAATAAAAATTTTTAATAAATTAAATGTTTTTTTGATATATATTTATTAAGCCTGAGGTCTTTTTTTATTTTATTTTGTTTTTTATTATTCGATATTTCGTTAACAGTTTGTTAACATCATCAGGAATAATAGGAAATTATATATATAAAATTATTATATAAAAATAACGAAATATCGAATAATAAAAAACAAAATAAAATAAAAAAAGACCTCAGGCTTAATAAATATATATCAAAAATTATAATAAAAAAGGTAAATTAATAATATAATTAAAATAAATTAAATGAATAAAAAATGCGCCCACAGATGCCATTTGTTTATTTTGACAGTTTTCATAACAGGCTGTATCATAATAATTTAAAAATGTTTAATCTTTTACATTATGATTCTATTACAAAATTATCTTAGGCGAAAATTTTAGACGATACCATTGAATTTTAAATTCGACTGCAAATACGCCCGTAGTCGAAATACGCCTACGCCAACCACGATAAGGTTAAATATGAATTATGTATTTTAGAAAAGACTCTATATGTGTCCAAAAGTGCAATGAAATGAAAAATTATACATCAGAGAATAAAAATGAAAAACTTTGACAGGAGTTGATTAACTTGAAACAGCTAAAAATGATTATTTACTTGACATGGACATGAAACAACATGCTTTTGGAATCAAAATATTTATATAGAATCAAAAGATATGAAAAACAACGTTACTTATAATAGTATGGGCGCTGCACTGACTATATTAATTATTTTTTTTTTATTTTATTCTAATCAAAAGTAATTTTCACATTATTGGGATAAATGAACTATTATGAACTTCAAAATGACGAAATATTCATTAATTAACTTTTTTATTTTTAAAGAGAAGAAGACTGATACAGGATTGTGGACCGCGGTCTGTGTACCTAATACGAGTATATCTGTGCCGTTGGGCGGATGACCAAGTCTATTTCAGACTGAAATTCATGCAATTTCTGTGTGCGCTGGAATAAACCTACAAAGGGGTATCAGATTCATTAGAATTGCAGCTGGTCGTGGAGTACTTTGGTTATCTCAGCGCATCCGGGTAACGAACAGTATTCGCTGGCAATGAAATTGCTACCGGACTATGGAGGGTGAGGTCCACTGTGAACTGTATTGGTCCGGACCCCTTTTATGGTTTAGCTGGTCAAAGGTGTACAGGTGGAATCATTCCCTTGGTATTGCAAATTGGGAAAGTGCCCTCCGACTACGGCTGGCCAGACTGATTTCAACCGTGATCGATTGCATCCGGGGGAAATGGGATCTGTTCCTATCAAGATTTTACCCGACTTCGTTCGAAGGGGTTGGAAGTTGTTGGCAGAGTTGTTGGGTTTCTACCTGCCCCTTTTCATTCGGAGAACAATTAGATAGAGTAGCATCAGTGAACACATCGTTAACTGGAAACCGGTACCAGAGCCGGCATTTCCTTGATGACGGTGTAGGGAAAGTCATGTGGTTCTTCTTTTATAGTTATGATAGGGCAGCGCCTCCGATGTTACTGTGATGCATTCGATTTTTTCAACTCAGTTTATTGGCCATTTTTAGAAATTATTTTACTTCGCCGATGATGCTAGACATTACCAACGAAGGGGGCGCTTGTGGATTAATATCAGATGAAGCTGGAACTATTCAGTAACCAGTGACAATGCTTTCGCCACTGAAACTATCCGGCAACAAGTGATACAAAGGCACAATAGTGCACATCAGGAAATTGCAATTTTTTTTTTGACTTAACACCAGGGGCCAAATTACAACATTCGATATCGCACTAAATTTCAATACACTTCCTTAGAATTTTCTATGAAATTCCAATCGAACCGAATGCCGTAATGTTGCTAATTGTTATTTGCTACCGAAATTTAACGTGAGTATATTATTTAATAGAACTCTATTAAGACCAGAAAATTATCAAAAATTGGTTTATAAAAAATGAGAGGTTGTGATAACTTTCTCCCTCTTATTTTTGCATATAACCCAAAAAATTTTAGTAAAACAAATAAAATAAACAAAAAACAAATTATATTACAAAAATCCTTTTCAGTAATTTACTTGACAATTTAATTCTTAATAAAATATTAAAATAAAAAATTTCCCACACACTTGTACTAGTAAATGTTGCCTCACATGACAGCATGTCTTAATCTAGTGACCAGATGGTAATATAACCAGTTGCTCAGCTGGTCACTGGCATATTTCAGTATGTGATTTTATTCGCTTGTCCGATTACCCGTATATCTCGCTATACATGCTTCCCTGCGATTTGCTTGATCTGCCAACGTTCAGTGTAATGCTCGGTGTGTTACTGCATCATCTACTGCTGTCTGGTTACTTTTTTCTTTGTGTTCAATTTTAACTGAAACCTAATCTGACTTATTGGGGGCGCATGGGTAATTTACGCATTTACTTTTTTGTTTTTTTCTTTTAATTTGAGCAATTATAAATGTACGTACACATCGGCTAAACATTGTTTGTAATGATTTAATTTGTATGTGTGTTTTTTATTTAGCAGAGATTATAAAATAGAAATATACAGTGGAAACAATTAAAATAGCACTTGTTACATGCATCGCATGTGTAGGATAAGATCGGCTTCAAAGTAAACAGATGGGTTCAGCCGTAGGCGTGTGTTATTGACTTTGCTGTTTTACTTCGGAGAAAAGTTTGCTTTAGCCCTTATTTTTAATTTAATTTAATTTAATTTTTTAAGAACAGCGCAAATATATTGCACTAGGAAAGATTATCAAGTGCAAAAAGTTCAACTATATTCAGATCTTCCACCAAATCTTCCACCAGTGTTATTGGTAAAAATTACCTCCTATGTCATACTTCCAAACCTATCCACTCTTTCGCAGATGACAGCAGTATGTGCCATTCATATTCATTTGATCGTAGGCCGACATCAACTATGATCGCGGCGACGCCGCAGAATATGAATGATTCGCTAACAGGTGACCTCACGAGAATATTGAAATGGGGTCACGCGAACAGGGTCGATTTCATCGCCGTATGCACGATCACGCTGCCTCATCTGTAATTATGGGTGGCATAAACATTGAGGAATCAGAAGCTCTTGATGTTGTTGGCATGAAAATTCAGTGTGATGTCCGATGGACTGAGCACATTTTTCACGTCTCAAAGGAAGCATTCAAGTGCCTCGGTTTTTTAAGACGGTGCAAGACATACTTCAGCCCATCTGATCTCCTCACTATTTATACCGCCTACATCCGACCGAAAATGGAATACAACTCTCATGTTTGGGCCGGTGCTTCAAAGACTATTTTGAAATTACTCGACCGGGTCCAGGAGAGAGCGAAGAAACTCATAGGAGACAGTAGGGTAGCCACCTCTATTAACTCTCTTGAGCATTGTCGCAACGTGGGGTGCGTTTCGTTGTTCTATCGATACTATAATGGGATGTGTTCTAAATCAGAAACCCGGTCATTCGCACGCACGACGCGATCACATTAAGAGCGCATCCATTTGTGGTCGATTTGGCAGCGACTCGCACTACACATTACAGGGAAAATTCGTTTTTTGGCCGAACGGCACGTATGTGGAATAGACTACCCGCAGAGATGTTTCCTGTCACTTTTAGCTTGGGAAGTTTTAAATCAAATGTCAATAAACACTACTCCCTCTATCATCCTTCCCATAAACTAATTTCCTAGTTCCAGCACAATGCATCGCATATGTAGGGGTCATCCCCTGAGTGCCGGTCAGTTGTTGTCGGAAGGTTTTAGTGGCGAAGGCATAGTCACTGGTCACTGAACAATACCAGCTTCAGCTGATACCAATCCACAATCGCATCAGAATACCCTCCTTCGTCGGTATTGTGTAGCACCGACGAAGTAAAATAATAATAAAAATGGCTACTGAACCGAAGCTTCAGCACTGCTATAAACAAAGAACGTGCGAAAGTGAGCTGCAAAAATAATTAATTAAGCTTCACCTCCTGTCGTTTCTCTAACTCTCCCTTTCCTATAGTTCCAGCACAATGCTTCGCATGTGTAGGAGTCATCTCCTGAGTGCTGGTCCCAGATAAAAAAAAAATATATATATAAAAAAATATAATCTATGTAACGCACTGTTACAGCGTGCCAATAATTGTAACTGAATTTGTTGAAAAATTATTAAATTTTTAACTTTTTTGAAAACGTGGAAAGCTTTTATTAATCGATTTTTCAATTTCGGCGATATAAGGCAAAATGGATAGTATGCACGCGCTACGCAATTTACCATTTGAAAATTAGAATTCAGTTTCTATATAAATTTGGAACGAATTTACTTGAAATAGAATTTTCCTATTTTTTTACAGCTATTAGAAGATTTTGTAGATTATATGAAAGTTATCTGGAGAAAAAATATATATTTAAAATTTTTTTTAGCGTTTAACACCGTCACGCACATATTACATGTATCACTCAGAATTACACAGTCTTTTATAATACATATTCCTTTGTTTCAAGCAATACAAGATGAATATATTTTTCTCATTTTAGTATGTTTTGGTTATAATCCAAATTAGGATAAAGTTCTACCGTTTTTAGTCAGAAAGTATTAGACATGAGACATCATTCCCGGAGAACGTAGGAAGAATTAACGTCAATCAATATCAACGTACACACAGGCTAATCTTATTCTTATTTTGAATTGTATTTCTCTTATTGGAAACGAAGAAAAATTTACTCAAGAAACTTTATAACTTTATTATCGACAACTTCTTCCGATATTAGATCAGATTTGCAAGGTGAACGTGTGACATGCAATACATTTACAAAGTAATATACATATTAAAATAATAAAAACAAAGAAATTAATATTGGGAATGGGTACATACATTTCTTTCAAATCTCAACAGATGAAGGAACATCTAATCGTTCAGATTGTATAATTTCTAAGAGCTGATGTGTGCAACCTATTTTTTTTAATATACCAGATTTTTGATTTTTTTCTATAGAATTTTGAGATGGGATTTCCTGAGATGAAAAGTCATTTGCTGCTGATCTAATTATTTATATTTGATATTAAATCACTCACCTTGTTTGTTTTTTGTACCTAAAATTTGTTGCATTTTGGATTTTTGTTTTATTACATTTTTTCAAAATTGCCTTTTACATATTATTTTAAATTAATAATTACAACGTGGTGCTCCTGATGTAATTTTAATTTAGCAACTTTCCTCGAAATAAGCTTTTAATTTTGTTTACGATTATTGTATTCAATGCAAAATTATATATGTATTTGCAGTAGTAATATCAAACGTGTGTAAGTCTTTGCCTGCTTTGTTCTGACATGTATCAGCCTACAAAAAGTAATGAGGGTGGAAAGTTATTCAAAAATGAGAATATACTCGTATGCTGAATTTTTACTGCGATATTTATTAGGCTACGATATTACAAGGCAATGTAAACAGTTCCAAAAAAGTTATCTCAAAAAGATCGGTATAGGCATTTTACAGTGAGCAATATTTAACATCTACCATCATCAATTTGCCAAGATGTTAACATCTTCCTATAACAATTATGCAGGGCTAAAAATGCATATGCTTCTTTCTACACTCATTTTTTTCGTTTTACATCTTTCGATAATTTTAGTGTCATCACTAGAGAACTGAGAAATATGTAGGTCGGCAGCACCAAAAAAATTTTATTATTTATAAAAAAATAAATACAGTAAAAATTCGATAATCCGGATAATTGATTGCAGACCCCAATCCGGAGTAGCGAATTAACCGGATTACTACGCATGTATGTATTTATTAAAAACATAAATATTAATTGGTACAGTTCAGTTAAAATAAAAAAAAATACACATTTATATAAATACATACTTAATAATAAATAATATTAATTTCGTTTGACAAAGTAATCTAATACGGTTGTTTGTCGCGAACTTGTTAAACTTCTTTCTAAGGCCTGATCACGTAATTCATGAAGAATTAAGAGCTTTTCTACTCCTACATCATTTACTTCGGCCCACTTTATTGAGACATCAAAACTTTCTACAGCATCCTTGTCTTTTACGACTTGTAAAAGGGGTAAATTTTCATACTCTTCATCTTCTGAGGATATCTGAATATCTGATACCGTTAAGTCATTATCGTTAATCCATTCTTCTACTTCTTCGGTATTGAAATTTATTTGAAAAGAATTTTTAAAGCATGTCTGATAAAAATGTAATATTATTTTCATCGTCATCTAGCCTTTCCTGCAAAACGGACAAAGGCAAATCATCTTCCGAGTCCCATTTATACGGAAACAGTTTATTCCAGCTGGATCTAAGCACTCTATCATTGACTTTTGCCCAAGAATTTCTCAGCATAATACAGCATTTTTGAATTGTAAAGGATTTTAAAAACTTTGTGTAATCTTCTGCTTCAGAGTTCACCATTTCGCACAAGAGCGATTTTTTATAATACATTTTGGCAAGTCCAATTGGATTTTGATACATGGGTTGAACGGGTCTTATTCAATCCAGACTATAGAGTTGCAATCAATCCGGATTATAGAATACGCAATGAGCTGCAAAATTATGTCCGGATTACCGAATATTCCGGATTAGTGGCGTCCGGATTATCGAATTTACACTGCATATGTATTTTCCATCGTAATATACGGCACACGTTTTTCTTTTTCTTTTGTATTTAAATATAAATGAATTCATTTATTTTTACTTTTTGTAAACTTTGTTACTGTCAAAGTAACAACTTTACATCAATTATTAATGTCTCTTCTAAATCTATATTTCATGTTATTTTTATTAACAAAAATTACGCATGTGTGTTTGATTTTTTTGGCATTTGGGATGATGTTAGGTGTTAGATATATGTCACTACTAACGAATGTTTCACATTTGCTAGATCTTCAATGCGTTTCACGGAGATGTGTGTCAGTTTAAAAAGCCTATTAGGGAATCTAAAAGTGTTACACCTCCCGTACAAAATTCATTTTGAATTTTTTTTCAAAAATCATCATTTATAACTGAGTGTATTACTTCTTCTCAGTTTTTTAATTCAAAATGGATTTTGAATGGTAGTAGTCTTATGTACCGTAACAATCTTTTTGTAAAAAAAAAACTTTTCTGGCAGCCACACGATGTACAAATGTACACAAAAACGTGTTTGTGCATGTTTAGGTTGGAATACCTCGATAACATGACGTGATTGGGTTATTCCGGGAATCATAACGTCTAAAACCTTCGGGAAAGTATCAATGTTATTCACTGAATGCTTTATATTTCTTTAATTTTATTATTTATATACTAAATTAAGTATGTAACTATTCTTGCAATTATTCAACATTACAAAATTTATTACGATTATTTATCTATGTTTTAGCTGGTCTGTATGCGCATTTCATTTGGTACTAACACCATAATCTTCAGTAGATCTTTCACCAAATTCGTGAAAAAAGCTAAGAAATTTCACATATTTATACAAGAACTCCCGAAAAATATTTGAGAATTACGAAATATACAAACAAAACAACCAAAGTGTCGACTAATTGTAAGAAAGATTTAGAAAAATTATATAGATTTAAATCAAATAAAAAAATGCTTGCTGTATAAAGAAAATGTTTAAAGAGGCTATTTGGTTCGTGTTTTCTTAATTGTTAAAATGCATATAAGTATATGAATGCTAAACCTGAGTTAATGTAAATAATTAGTTTTTTTTAAAATTTTTCAATTTAAATATGCTGATCAAATGATAATTGATCGAAGACAAAATTGTAAATCACACTGACAAACATTAGCAGAACGTAACAACATCCAGTTTTCGAAAGTTGCTACTCTTTCATCTTCACCGTTCTTCATGTTTTCTCCACTGTGTGTGGTTGTCAGTAGATGTAAATTATTAGCTTTACATATTTATTATTTTCTATAAATATAATACGGGAAATATTTCTCCGTTAGTTTTTCCTCTCTAAAAGTACCATCTCCAACTTACAATAGTCCTTGGCATTACAAAATTTTTGTTTCCATTATTAACTGTACACCCAATTTGTTTTGTTATACTGGAAGCAAGTTTTGTTTCGTCAAGTATTTTGTGTATAATGAAATATACTGCTACTGGCTCATAATTGTTAAAATGCATACATACATATGTATTCAAAAGAAAAGTGTATCATAAGTGTTACATGTGATTTGGCTGCATTTTTAACTGTTCACCTAATTTTTAAGACGTGTTGCACATTTCACGGCATAAATCAATAAAGCGCAATTATTACATTATATTAATTACATAAAATGGAAAAACTGTATAATTATCACGGGAGACAAAATAAAAATGTATTTTTCTTCAGAAACAATAGCAAAACAGGCTGTTAATATACTGCTGCACTCACGTCCCATGTTGAACATTAGTACTTATAATCTGTTTTAAGAGAAGTAATACTCAGACAATGATTGCCTACTACAAATTGCTAATCTCTAGTAGCAAGGGATAGTGATAGTGGTGCCAGGGGCTAAATAGATAGATAGTGGAAAGCTACATTATTTTTACAACTCTGCTTTATTTTGTTTTGATAGTAGTGTTGCAATACCTGTGGTGTCCAGCAGACGCATAAAAGCTTTTATATTTTTGAAACTTTGTTTGGTAGCCGTTTTAT